>CM039678.1:346432981-349061051 GCA_022496015.1 Hordeum marinum
AACAATCAAAGTACTATAATGTCATGCAAGAAATAGTTTTATCGACATGGTCAAAGGGTTGCTTGCCTGGCTCAGCAAAGTCTTCGAGGTCTTCACCAGCTTCTGGTCCAACTACGAGCACTCCGTCTACTTCGTCAACTACCGTCAGAAACAAACATAATAAGCAACACAACAAAAAGGAAAATAAAAGTGTTCCATTTTTATTGGACACCTCTGTCTATAAGAAAAATAACCAAAGAGGTTCTACTCGATTTGGACCAACGAGAATTTTCGAAAGGTGGAAATGGAGGGATTGATGATCCTATAAGGATTGTACAAAAAATAATTTTATAAAAATAGGTGGAGGCACTCATTAAATAGGGCGTAATTTTAGAAAAAATCAGAAATTGGTTTCACTGGATTTGGAGTTGGGGTGAATTTTCTATAGTTTTCCTAAGATGAAATAAATGGGGAAGGGGGGCTATTATTAAATCTAGCATAAACAATGCATCGGAAAAAAAATCACTGTGGCTAGATAATTAGAGCATGGGTTTTAGAGTCTTTAGAAATTTGAATCACTCCATTTCGAGTTGTCATGAATGCTCTAGAGATTTTACAAAGTGGTCTATAGAATGGTCAAATTTGAATATGTACTTGAAAGTACAAAAAGGTGTGATTGACATGCAGGAAAACTACACCATTCAATATGTGGGACTTTTTTTAAGAATATAGGAATTTGGATCAATGCATATGGAGCTATATTCTATTCTGTGGAATTTTTGCAAATTAACGGAAAATGTAAAAATATAAATGGCAAGCAAGTGGCCGGGCCAGGTCGGGCGTAGCTGCGTAGGAGCGAGCCATCCTAGGAGAGTGGGGGCGTGCGCATGCGGCCATTTCAAACCTGACGACTGGATCCCAGTCGTTAGTGAGAGGGGACGGGGTTGTGCGTATGACAGGTGTATCCCACCTGTCATCACCAACCTCGGGTCAAGGAGGAGCAGGGCCTCACCGGCAGCGACACGGGGCACGGCAAGAGGATCTGAAGGCACCGGGGGGTTCCTGGGGATGGCACGCGTCTCCAAAGGGTGGAGCAGGCCACCAAAGCTAACGAAAATGTAGGCGATGAGGAAGCAAGGCGGCGGTGCTATGGATCGAGCTCGACCTCGTCGCCCTGAGTTGCAATAGAAGCGGGGATGGGGGGAATGAGGTCACGGACTTGAAAGTTCCAAAGGAGGAAGAATGGAGTCGAGAGGAGGTCTGTACCGCGCAGTTGTCGGCGAGCCGAGGCGGCAAAGCTCATGCTCGATCTTGAACTCGGGGCTCCCTCGGTGTAGATGGGTTGGGCAGGAGCCTGTTTAGGTGTCTTAGAGGGAGAGGAAAGACGCAAGAGAGGCTCGGGGATGCTTCTTATAGGCAGTTGCCGGTGCATCGCAGACGAAACCCATGGGTGCCCACAAGTGGGTTTTGGTGTCCACTTGAGGGAGTCACGTCTACTCTGCGGCGTTCGTGGGGCTAGTCCAGGTTGCTAGGGAGCGAGAGGAGGAGCAGGGCGACGAAGGGCGACGAAGGAAGGGCCCGACACACTGGCGTGTCGCAAACGTCGAGGGTAGTCCACTTGCAAGCAGGAAGGGCCCGAGGTGGTCGGGGCATTGGGCAACGAGCGGCTACAGTGCCCTGGTGCACTGTAGCGCGCTCTGGAACGTGCATATGGCCGGCATGGCATGCTCCAGAGTGCTTTGGCGCCTCCACCTTATCCACTGGCTGATGGGGGTACTGGGATGATTTTTGGATGCTTAGGGAGTAAGGCTAGGATAGAAGTAAGAGGACAGGAGGTAGAACTAGTCTGCCATGGTGAAAACAGAGGGGTAAATTAGGGTTTTACCCCCCCCCCCCCCTCCTCAATCATTGAATCGGGGGTGAAGCTTATTACTGGAGATAGATGGCAACAAGGTGAAGTTCTGGTAAAAGAAATAGAGAAAGGAGAACAAATTTGGTGCTCCAATCATTGATCACAAAATTATTGCAGAAGGAACAGGGGACGGAGTAATATTAAGAGGTAATATCACCGGTGGTGCTTGAACTTGACATAGATGCCCAGTTTAATGCATGAACTTGAAAAATACGTCAAACTGGTTCAAAAACTTGATATAGGTGTGCAAATACGGTGTTAATCCCATTTTGTAGACATAAAGTGTGCCGACTTGACGTCGCATTTAGCTGATGTGGCATGGGGTCCACTTGTGTTGATTTGGCACCGTATTTGACTGACGTGGCATGGGATCCACTTCTAACGAGGAAACAAGATTTCACTTAAAAATTGTGTCTCTTAGGACTACTCGATCCCGCCTTTAAGTATAGATGGAAAATTGAAATGAAAAATGCTGCCCGATGTGTATCAAACGTGCGACCTGAAGGGTGAGAGTGACCTGTGATAACCACTACAATCCAAAGCTTTATGCGGTAAGGAACGCCCCTTACCCCCAATGTATTGTGAGGTAAAAACCTTGTCTTATTTAAATGGACCGCACTCAGTACGGGCCATTAAGCACATGTTAAATACAAAAATGTAAAATATTTGTAACTCATAATCACAGTAATACAAATAAAGTTCAATTATTTGTGTGGTATTAATAATTAAGGAAATTATATATGATTTAAAAACTAACTTGAAAATAAATGTTAGTGTATTTTTAAAAATATTCATGTATTATTTTAAAAACATTCATATAATTGAAATAACATATATTAATTATAATGATGTTTGTGTAATATTAAATAATGCAAATATTTCTGAAAATGCAGTTCATAAATATTAATTGAATTGTTCAAACATTTGAATAATTATATGCACATTTTTATAATCCGTAAGCATGTTTTTAATATTTTTATATAACTAAAACTAATCCATAATTCGTAAGTGGACCCCACGTCATGTCAGCTCACTTTACGTCTACAAATGATTTTAGCACTGTGTTTGCACGTTCATGCCAAGTTTGAGAAGCAGTTTGGAGTATTTTTCAAGTTCAAACACTAAAATGAACATTCATGGAAAGTTTAGATATCACTAGTGATATTATCTCTAATATTAACGTGTGTTTGTCATGATCTCGATGCTTTACTAACGGAACAGACAAGGTATCAATACATATAAACACCACGAGAAGTATCAACTCAACAAACGGGATATGTAACTTTCAAACGTTTAGATCTTAGAAACAGATCCGAACGACGTTTTTCGCACACGATCAGCATCTTATGGCCCACAAGCAGTTTCCTCTTTTCCGCTTCTGTTGCATGCATGCACGCACGATCCGGCCCTGCTCATGCGTTTAGTAGACAGCATCGGTCAAGCCAACCAAGCCTCCGCCCGTGCACAGCACGGGAAGATCACTTGCACGAAGGCGCCCTGAGAGTCCCCATCACGCGTAAGTCACCCCTTGTGGAGGGCAACTATATTTCCAAAGGCAACGTCGGCGCAACGCTGTCCAACCGGTCTCATGCACGACACATGCTACTTTCCTATTCCGCCAGCCACCTAAGGCTGTTGGGTCAGGATTTCACTCAGGACGTACGCGGGACCGGTGGGACAACGATGACGTGCCTCCAAGGGTCACGGTTTTACAAAGCATACAAAGTTTTCCGAAGGCAACATCCGAGGGACAGGGACGGCGTTTACGGAGGATCACGTCGGGGGAGGGGTCCCCCTGGCTCGGGTATAGCGGGAAGCGTTTTGGTTTGCATATGAAATCATATGCAAACCCCTCGTTTCTCCTCTATCCCTTGTTTTTCCCAAACCTTGGCTCGGTTGTCCCGTCGTGTCCGGTGTCCTGTACGACTCATACGAAAATCTGATCCAACGGCCCTTCGTGGCCCGGGTTCCAAAAAAGTTGCTTGTTTCGTACAGTTTCTACTGGACGTACACGTGATTATTCCTCACTCGGATGTTGCCTTTGGAAAATGATTCCCCACGTACGGAACGTGATCGTAGTCCCGGTCCCGTGTATGGCTCATGCGAAACCTGCTCCAACGGCTATTCGTGGCTCGGGTAGAAGGAAAGTAGCTTGTTTGACACGCGAGGTTGGGCCGACGTGATCCTCCGTAAACGCCGTCCCTGTCCCTCGGATGTTGCCTTCGGAAAACTTTGTATGCTTCGTAAAACCGTGACCCTCGGAGGCACGTCATCGTTGTCCCGCCGGTCCCGCGTACGTCCTGAGTGAAATCCTGACCCAGCAGCCTTAGGTGGCTAGCGGAATAGGAAAGTAGCATGTGTCGTGCATGAGACCGGTTGGACAGCGTTGCGCCGACGTTGCCTTTGGAAATATAGTTGTCCTCCACAAGGGGTGACTTACGCGTGATGGGGACTCTCAGGACGCCTTCGTGCAAGTGATCTTCCCGTGCTGTGCAGGGGCGGAGGCTTGGTTGGCTTGACCGATGCTGTCTACTAAACGCATGAGCACATGTTAAATACAAAAATGTAAAATATTTGTAACTCATAATCACAGTAATACAAATAAAGTTCAATTATTTGTGTGGTATTAATAATTAAGGAAATTATATATGATTTAAAAACTAACTTGAAAATAAATGTTAGTGTATTTTAAAAATATTCATGTATTATTTTAAAAACATTCATATAATTGAAATAACATATATTAATTATAATGATGTTTGTGTAATATTAAATAATGCAAATATTTCTGAAAATGCAGTTCATAAATATTAATTGAATTGTTCAAACATTTGAATAATTATATGTAAATTTTTATAATCCGTAAGCATGTTTTTAATATTTTTATATAACTAAAACTAATCCATAACTCGTAAGTGGACTCCACGCCATGTCAGCTCACTTTACGTCTACAAATGATTTTAGCACTGTGTTTGCACGTTCATGCCAAGTTTGAGAAGCAGTTTGGAGTATTTTTCAAGTTCAAATACTAAAATGAACATTCATGAAAAGTTTAGTGATATTATCTCTAATATTAACGTGTGTTTGTCATGATCTCGATGCTTTACTAGCGGAACAGACAAGGTATCAATACATATAAACACCACGAGAAGTATCAACTCAACAAACGGGATATGTAACTTTCGAACATTCAGATCTTAGAAATAAATCCAAACGACGTTTTTCGCACACGATCAGCATCTTATGGCCCACAAGCAGTTTCCTCTTTTCCGCTTCTGTTGCATGCATGCACGCACGATCCGGCCCTCCTCTAGATTCATTTTTTCGCTCGATCTCATGTGATCCCTATCCTTTTTATTCCTTCAATGTTTTTGCACGTAAAAAAATGGAATGGCTAGGACTCGAACCCCGGTCTAACAAAAGGAACTCAATCCCAATAGCCAACTCACCTTGGTAACTTTTTTGCTAAGAAAAATGAAGTCGTGCTATCTGAGCTTGTTTTACGAGTGCGTTTTTAAACACATTTTCCTAGTCCTTTACTAATGCGTCATATTCATGGATTCTTTAGTTTCTCATTGGCATTTTTTCATGTCACTAGTGCACCAATGTTATACTTCAAGTGCATATAAAGGAGGCTGGTGTCCCACGGGACACCTCAATAGTGTGTGAGGAGGATGTTGGTTATGATATTAGTGCTACCTCTTCAAGGTAGATCTTTGAATGGATCGGTCTTCAAGGGATGTGCATATCTGTTGTAGTAAGTCGTCTCTCAAGGAAAACGCCGTAGATGTGATAACTTACGTGTAAAACACCTTGGTCATTTTTGCTTAAGAAATTGTTTTTGTTGTAAACACACCCTCGATAACTTTTGTGTAAATAACATGGTACTATATACACAATAGGCGTGATAACTTACGCACCACAGAGCTTATAACTGACGCATAGACACCGCGTTAGCTTTTGAACCGGAGAAAAGTTGTTGAAAACATACCCTTGATAACTTTTGTGTAAATGTCATGATAACTTACGTACCACAACCGTGATAGATTACATACAATCAACATGATAACTTTGACCCAAAGAAAAACAAAAGTTATTGAAAACATCCCCCTAATAACTTATGTGCAAATAACATGATAACTTACATACCACCGACCTAGTAGATTACATACAAACAACATGATAACTTTGAACCGAAAAAGAAAACGTTGTTGAAACATACCTCGAAATATGTGTGCAACTAACATGATAGTATATGCACCACTGACTTGATAACATACATAATAAACACACTATAACTTTGAGTAGGGATTTTTTTTAAATATACGTTGGTAACTTCTGCATAAATAATATGTTGATATACATATCGCAAACATGATAGCTTACGGACAAACACCGTGAGAACTTGTGACCGGGGAAAGAATTTATGACATACCCCGATAACTTCTATGTAAATAAAACAACAATATATGCGTTGTAGACGTTATAACTTAGGTACAAACACCACGACAACTCTAACCCGGGAAAAGAAGTTGTTGAAAACACACACCCAATAATTCATGTATAGGTATCATGGTAATATAAGCACCACAACTCTGATAACTTAGCTGCAAATACCGCATAACTTAGACCCGGATAAAAAAGTTGTTGAAACATACCCCGGTTACTTCTATGTAAATAGCATGGTAATATATACACCACAAACCTGATAACTTAGGTATAAATACCACGGTAACTTTGACCCAAAGGAAAGAAGTCATTGAAAACATACCCTGATCACTATTGTGTAAATAGCATGGTAATGTACACAACGCCAACCCGATAACTCACGTGCAAACACCCTGGTAACTTTGAACCGAGGAAAAAAAGTAGTCGAAAACATACTCCAGTAACTTCTGTGTAAATATCATGGTAATTTATGCACCGTAGAGTTGATAACTCGGGTACAAACACCGTGGTAACTTTATAACCCGAGAAGAATGTTGTTGAAAATATGCCCCAATAACTTCTATGTAAATATTATGGTAATATACAAATCATTAACCTAACTTACGCACAACCATCATGGTAACTTTTGACCGAGACAAAAAAAATGTTCAAAAAACATACGTCATGGTAACTTCTTTATAAATAACATGATAATATACATACAACGGAGTTGATAACTCAAGCACAAATACCACGATAACTTTGACCCAAGAGGAGTCGTTTAAAAACATACCCCGATAACTTTCATGTAAATAGCTTGGTACTATACGCATTGTGTATGTGATAACTCACGCACAAACATCACGATAATTTTGATCCAACCAGACACGAAGGTTAAAGAAACCAATTTTATGCCCCGATAGTATCCGTGTAAACAACATGGTAACATATGTAGCACATGTGTGATAACTTACATAGTTGAGACATGGTAGTTTTTAATCAGAAAAAGTCATCAAACATATCGATATGGGATCAAGTTTTTAAGCTCTCCTCATGATGTATTTTTATGTGAAAACAATTATTCGATCGAACAAAAGGTTTTAAACTACAAAACATTTTGAAATTTTGAAAAAGAAAGAATCTAGGATGACATCAGTTTTTTTGTCCTCCAGTTTATTTTCACATGAGGAGAATATTAGAGGAAAATTTTGATGCCTCAATAATTTTTAGAAAAATAAGATGGTAACTTAGTTATCACGGACGTGATAACTTAGTTAGCCTAGGTGTGATAACTACGGATCAGAAAGAAAAGAAAGTCGTCAGAACGTGTCAACATGGGATTTAGATTTGAAGGTCTCGTCGCCACAATTTTTTTACGTGAAAACAGTTCTTAAATCGGAGCGTCGGTTTGATCTACAAAACATTTTAAAATTTTATCTCACATACATGCATGCATATTCAAAGCAATTTAAATACAGCGTCGTTCGGATCTATTGCTATAGTCCGAACGATCGGACATTAACACAGTCCATCAACAAAATAAAGATCAGATATATCATCGAAATAATAGGAGGGCCTTTCTCCATCAGCTGCTTAGAACCTTGACGAATCTAGCGTTTGGCCAGTTGATTTGGGCTTCGCAATTCATCCTTTCAGAAGACTGTTCGTGCACTGATATGCTTAGAACCTACTTTCTGCATGTATCTCCGTTACAACCTCACGCTGTTTTTCACTGATAATTTTACAATCATCAAACATGCCAAGTTGGCAATTAAAGGAAGTGCAAGTAAAGTGTAAAGTCATATCAAGAAATGCTATATATAGCTTCAAAGTTCAGATAGAACACATTTGCACTGTCTAAAGCAAGAGAAACGGCTAGTGTGGGAAACTTTGTGTACGAGCTAACAATATCGATGCACTCCTATATTAGTACTAAAACCTCTTAATACATCAACAATGGACAAACACAATGTCGGTGTTTTTTATTTCATACAACGAACAATGTGTATCGGCGCACACCAATATGATAATATAACTCTTACTATCAAACTTTGACAAAGACAATGCAAATCGCTGTAGGCATTCATCAGTGTTAAACTAAATCAGACATAGCTTTACCTATGTTCCAGCTCCTTATCATCCCCATCAAAAGCTCCCACGCTGCCTTGCTCCTGTCCACGGTGCATTCCTAGCGATTCCAGGTCTCCCTTTGCACCTGCACCAGTAAATATGTAGCCAATCTATCAACAGACTGCATTTACAGAATAACAATGAAACAATCAATAGCGCCATTCAGTATAGTGTCCCTTAATTATTCTGTAAAATGGTACAACTACATCATATCAATGCTTCATGTTGCTTTATCATTTGCACGTTTGCGTCACAGCCACAGGCTTTGGTAGTACGTACTTAGTTATCTTGGTTTGTACAATTTTGCTAATTAGTTAGAATAAACCAAATCAAGGGTACTTGGCAGGCTCGACTAATGAATTAAGCTGACAGGAAATAATTATGGCCCAACCATGCATGCATATCCGTTGCTGCAGCATTTAGACCATCTCCAACAGCCGCACGAAAAGACGCGCGCACGGTAAAAGACCATTTTAACATGCGCCGGGAGTTTTCGCACGCTCCAACAGCGACGGGAAAGTAGCACGTATGGAAAACGATTGCGCGCGCACGGATAAAGGCGGCAGCTCGCGCGCTAGATTTGACACGTCGCTTTCGGCGCGTCTATAAATTGCAGCGCTCGCCACGCGGCTCCACACTGCCACGCATGCTCTCCTAGCTCCCTCTGCCGCTTCCTTGCCGCTCCCTCTACCGCTTCCTCGCCCCGTCACCACCGCGCCACCATGCCGTCGCGTCGTCGGGGATCGTCTGGCTACCGCGGCGTCCGCGCGCGCCCCGGCGGCACGTACTACGCCGAGATCCGGTCCGGCGACATCCGGCTCGGCCTCGGCACGTTCGGGACCATGCACGAGGCCGCCCGCACGTACGACGCGGCGGCGTGACACCTAAAGAGGCCTCGGTCGCAGATGAACTTCCACGACGTCTACATGCGCGAGCAGGCACAGGCCGTCGCCCCTCCGCCTCGTCTTATCATGGACCAGGACCGTGCGGAGCACCTTCGGCGGCAACGCCACCTCCTCGTCGCCGAGGAGGACGAGCGAGCCATGGCGGAGTGGCGCCGATGTCACCCGAAGGACGTCGCCAACGAGCGCGCCTACTGGACGGAAAGGACGGCAAGGCGACACGCGGAGCGGACGGACAGGCGTCGACGGAAGTCACTGGCAGTATCGCTTTGCGATGCCGTTGAAGCTGGTATGACGTCGATCTTCACGCCAGACGATGATCGTTGGCATGACGTATGAATCGACACCTCGGATGACACCATCGAGGATGATGATGAAGACGATTCGAAGTAGTTCTAGCTGCACCGTAGTTTATCTAGTTACACCGTAGTTCAATTTTATCTATCGAACTATGTAAAATATCTTTTTTTATCTAGTCTAAAGTGTTCGTGCAAAAATGCGCGCTGTATTTTCTGGAACGACACGCACGCTGCATTTTAACGCGGTTGTTGGAGCCAGCGCTGCCCAAACGAAACGCGCGCGGCAAAGTAGTTTTTAACGCGGTGTGGATCTTCCCATCCGAAGAGGATGGACTCCTACCAGCTTCCTCGTCACCGTGTCGACAGCAATCACCCACACTTGCTGATTTAAGTAATGGTGCATGGCCAAGAAGCAGACAATGTTGTCTTCGTGTAAGCTCAACATTGGCATGTCAATGAAGAGAAGCCCAAAATCTGGTTTGCCCTGAAACTGCAAAGCCTCAGGCAGCAGCTCATCAGTATTGACACCGTCACCCACCGAAAGTTCTCTAGCCTCGAGAATGGGGTCAGTGTCCCACTCCTTGAGTTGGTGCCAAGGACTTGTAGCTGTAGTGGTCATACTCCACGTGGTAGCAGCCCAAGCCCGCAAGTTGAAAGGACAAAACAGCTGAACTTGATGTGGATGGTGCCGCATGACATGTTGACTAGTGGCTGGGGCGCGCCCTGGCGCGCCTCCTGTGCGTACTAATCCTGCTTATGCATTTGTCTACGTGTTTATACAGTCCAGATTAGCGCTAGTTTTTCTCTTCTAATACACTAGCTGAAACTGAACATCTGCCTAGAGACGATGGACACTGAGACAAAAATTTGTAAACTCCAGCATCTACAAAATGAAATCATCAGGTGAGGTTGATGTATGTTAACCACCGGACATAGCCAAAGGCTCCTCGATTAAATTTCTGAATCATAAAAGAGAATCATAAAAAGCCTATGATCTAGACTAAAATTCTGAATCATGAAAGAGAATTATAGCAAGCCTATGATCTGAGAACTACAACTGAGGAGCTTCTAGCTTGATAGCTTCATAGATATGACCTTTGAAGTTCTCCACAAACCTCTGTGGTATGACCTACAGGAACAAGCAAACAACAAAATTATCATTCTGACCACGATAGCATTCAACCCAAAGGAGAGAAACGGTATCGATGCGTGAGGGCTTGCCATTTCCTCTTGGAAATTGCCAACCATGCACTTGAAAAAATACTTTTGGGTACCATCCATCTGACACCAATACTATTGTGCATCACATTCCTCACATCTTTGAATATATTTGCTGCTGATGTGACCCACTCATGTTACCTTGTTCATGGTCTTGATTCAGCGCCATGAAAAATGTAATCAAAATGGTGGGGAGACAAAGGCCCCGTGCTGAACTCCTCCTTCCCATGCTGCCACAACAAAAGGAGAGAAGCAACGACCTTGTCAGTAGATTTCATGAGAGGGCATATGGCTCTAAGTTGTGAGAGTTGTCTACCTCCACCATCTGTTCTATGGCTGGCTGACGGAGCAAAGGCCGGAGATGTATACATGTAACAAATCAAATCCATCTGAACCCAATCTTTCTCTGCTTTTCATTAGTCCGGAGAATTTTTCTTTTATCAAACAACATCAGAAAGTTTACAACCTGAGACCGAACAAACATGCCATGCTAAGCAACAAGACACTATATGCTCCAATCATCATGTCAAAATGGTAAAAAGCACACAAAGTAGTAGTATTCTGTCATACAGAACAAAACGAAGTACCTACATGCTAAAGGAGAGGAGGCTGCCGGGTACTAGTAGTCGCCCGAAGTTGTAGCTGTTGTCGCTGTCACACTAGGGGGCTTGAAGCCGTGTCACGGCACGGCCGACGCCATCCTCACCTCTCCGACAGCAGCAGAGACCGGGTTTGGCGCTGCGTCCCGGTCAGCACCCGGCTGTCATCGAGCAACGACCACCGTCGTGCGTAGATACATATGCAGAACTTCAGCAAATAAATATTGCACGACTCACTTTATTTATTGAAGTCACGGGTTCAGAACCAGTGCCTCAGAAGGATGATAGTGAGAAAACATGACAACCTTTTTGTTTTCGAGAAATTAGTTCTGAACTTGCAATGCATGGAAACCAAAAAACTGGGAATAATAACAATCTGTACATAGCCGTATGGAAAGCACCCAGAAAATGATTTACGTTACACTTTTTTGAAAAAGAGAAAAACAATCTTCAATTAAGTGTTTCGTTAATCGCTCTGAACCAAGCATCATAATTGTTTGTGAATGAAAGATCCAGGCGAACGAGACCAAAAACGAGCCCTTTCTTTGCTGATTAGTTCTGCAGCCAGAAATAACCCTGCTGGACCACATTCAATGATAACCAAATCTCATCAGCTATATGCCACATCTACAAAGAAATATTCATACAACATAATGAACTACCTGAAGAATGCTGCTACCGGACACCAATTTGCTTACACAATGACAATTAACTTCAAAACTTAATTAATCTACCCTTGAAGAAAAAGAACTGAACAAAATATCAGTAAAAGAAGGACTAAAACATTCTTAATAAAAGGTGTATTTATATATTGTTTGAGCAAATATTTCAGTAAAATTTCTTAGAAGCAGGCTGAGAGTTTCGTTTCCTGGTAATAAGCACAGGCAATAAACAAAAACCATCCTAAAGGTAAAATTAGACTTAAGTAAGCCACTAAGATCCACATCTTGGTTCAAAGGAATTATTCACTGATATATTAGTGAAAGGGCGTTTCCAAAGAAAGTATCACCAGTTGTAGGTTCATCATCCTCCTGTAGGAATTAATTTTCTCTGATGACACTGCTGCCTCACTGCATCGCAGCCATCATCCCGCGGCCTGCCTTACCCCTGTGCGCCCCCTCCAACTTACCTGAATGAGAGAGATTAGAGGAGGGACAGCAGTAAGTAAGAGAGGAGTTCATGGGAAGAGGAAAAAGAGTGGAGGAAGATTCACCTGAAGGACGGCGATTGCGGCAACGACGCACGCGGCTCAGTCTCCTAGTCCATCTTGTTCAATCTCCCCTTTCGAATTCCTGCAGGGTTCATTTATGGCAAGGTATTGGATGGTGGCCATCCTCCTTCACCAGATGGAATCGGAACAGCTTCCCATCCTTGGCCCTCCTTCTCCTCCTTGACCATCTCCATGCATCAGAAGGTAGCAACCTGCACACAACCAGATGGCATGCATAAGATGAGGGGATGAAGAAAACCAAAGAAGGTGGGGATAGGAAGGATTCGTACACGTGTTGCACGCACCTCTACCTACTCGGTTGCCATGGCCAAGGAAGGGTTAGGTTGTTGGGCGTTGAGGTTGCAGCAGCACCAATTTGATTCAGCACAGTTTTCCTGCAGCAAAGAAGAGAGGAAGCTTCACGAACAGAGCACCAACTCCAAATTCAATTGAATCCAACACACACACACACACACAGAGAGAAAAGAGATGGGGAGGGAACCATATCAATGGCTGAGGCGCTAGGGCCAGAGCACCTTTTTTGAACAGACTGCATCTAAAGCCTACCCAAAATCTGACTTAGAATCTAATCAAACAAGTAAAAAAATCCTACTTTAGACCAAACAAGAAGAATCCTGCCTTCCTCTGGCTACAATTTAGTCTTGGCTAGAATTTAATCTAACAAGCAGAAACCCCAACCACTCAAGATTATGTGAATTGTCTGACTAATGTACCCCAACCACTACAAGATTATGTGAATTGGCTAAGGAAGCACAATCAAACAAAAAGATGGAAACGTGAAAAAGAAAAAGGGTTTTGCCTTACTTAAAACCTAACTAATTGTTTGCCAAAAAGGTTAACTACGGTAAGATTGTGCTTCAAATGCAGAGATGCCCGTGTCCATGATTCCCAATTAATAGACTCATACTCATAGACACAGCTACGAATATCTGGAGATGGAAAAGAGGATCAAGAACTCTGAATATTTCCCAGCACACGACCAAGAGCCGGCATAATGGATGGACAGAGAGAGAATCTGACCTTGCCGAGTTCCTTAGCCTGAGCACCGTCTCGTCCTTGAGAATGTCCCTGTACAGGGCCAACTCCTCCAGATTTTGGACGGCAGGTGCGACCCCCCGGAGAGGGAGAGCTCGGGAACACCAAAGAGGGAGAGCTCCGGAAGGTCGATAGCGAGGGATGACGGAGGCCATGGCAGAGGCAAGGACGCCTGGGAGGGGGTGCGAGAGATGCGGCGAGAGGCGAGCCCACGACCTCCGTCGCGCCACCACGACCACGGCCTCCGTCTCTGCACGCATCTGCCCCCTCCCTCTCCTCACGCCCCGCGACCCCCCGCTCTGGCACCGGTGGCTGATGGTCGTGTTGCCGCCTGGTGCCGTCAGCCGGCCGACCACGAGCTCCGTCGCGCCGCCAGGCAGTGCCAGGAGAGCGGCGGCAGTAAGAGGGGACGAGGGAGCCACCACCAATCGCCAAAGGGAGCGGGGTCCTGGGACGCGAGGCCGGGCACGGCGGTGGCTGCTCCGGGATGACGAGGGGGACGTGCCAGATGTAAGCCTGCAACGGATCTGGACCAGCTCCTCGATCTGGGGCGAGGAGGAGGATCTGGGGCGAGGAGGAGGCAAGGAGGTCGCCGGTGGTGGGAAGAGCGTGAGGCGAGGAGAAAATGGGTGGGGACGCTAGCTATGGGGGAGGGCGCCGGTGGTGGTAGCGGCTAGGGGGGAGCTGGTGAGTGGCGGCGGCGGCGGCGGCAGACGCGGGAGAGGGGGAGGGAGAGGAATCGGGGATAGGGATTAGGCCGGGCGATCCCCTTCTCTCTTTTTCTCTCCCTCTTCGGCACTGCGGAGGAAACGAGAAGGGCGCGTTGGGCGACCTCGCCAATCGCAGCCGCATCCATCGCTCGTCGCCTTGTGATGACGTGGACACCACGAGCAGAGCCCCTGCGTCTCGCTCTTGTTGGATGTAATGCTAACGTCGCGAGTATGCAAGGGGTAGCTGGTCCACGGTTGGTCGAACTCTGTTGCTGGCAGCGGGATGTAGAGGAACTCGGGGCTACTTGGAGGACATCGCAGATGAGGATGCCGTTCGACAAGTCAACGAATGCCATGACACTGCCACCAACGGTGATAACCTTGTTCGGCTCAAAGCCTCCGTCATCCAGTAAGAAGGCTTCTTGGTCATCCAGTGACAAGATGGGCTTCTTCATGATCCAAGTTCCCATCTTAGGGCAGAAGAGGGAGAGCTCGAACTGTCCTTTCCCCTGCATGGTTAGTAACGCGACATAGTAGCCTCCGCCGTCGCCATGTGACAGGAGGCCGACCGCACAGGGTTGGCGAACCAAGCACCTGAGTTGCGGGACAGGTTTGAGCGACGGGGTGTCAGCGCCGCCGTGGCCGCAGCCGGGCTGGTAGATGTAGTATTCGCGGAGCGGACATTCGTTCGTGCATGTGTCCATGCTAAGGAGGATGAGCCCGCGGTGAGTGGAGTGGATCAAGGGTTCCATCCGTAAGTTTAGCATTATTGCTCCTCGGTGACACAGGCGTCGGTCTCGGTGGAGCAGACAACGACGTAGGAGACGAGAGGCGGGCGCTCGACGAGCAAGCTGACCTGAATGGAGATCTCGCGAGAGTCATCCGGGTGCTTCGTGTAGTGGGTGGCGGTGGTGGCGTTGGTGGCGTTGGTGAAATCGGCGACCACGGGCTTGCTAGCGAGGAGGCAGCTCTTGGGGAACTCGACGCCGGGTGGATCCATCCTAGCTAGCTTCGTCTGGATTGGATTTAACTGGAGTGGATTTTCTCAGATGGATCTGACGATCGCCGGGCGGATCAGTTGGACATGGACGATGAACAAGATCAGACCTGGCCAAATGTGCCGACGCGGCACGACCCGTCGCCCGGCACGGCACTGCATGTTTAGTAAACGGACCGTATTGTATCACCTCGTGGGCTGCGCTTTCAGGTCCAGGCACGACGTGATTACTAAATGGACCGATACTTTGGCCCGTTTAGCACGATGGGCTACATATTTTAATCTGGTGGGTTCACTTTTAGGCTTAGTGGGCTGTATTTTAAGTAAAAAAACTGAAAAAACATAAAAAAAACCGAATCGTGCGGTGCCGGCCCGCGTGCCCAACCTCCAAACCGAGATATGGTTCAAGACGTGCCGCGTGCTGGACCCGTCATGTTTACGTTCGTGACGTGCTTGGCCCATAGCGGGTCCTGTCGGCGTGCTCGCGGGCCGGCCTGGTTAGCCTGGCTCATTGGCCAGGTCTGAACAAGATGGTGGATTCGTGGGTGTAGGTGGGGAAGGGGAACAACAGACGGCGGCGGCGGCGGGCGAACGGCGCTTCTAGGTTAGGTTAGGGTTATGCAACATCAATATTGGCTGGGTCGGTCTCTTCTTTTTATGATTTTCCTATACATCCCCGCAGCGATCTGCTCCTAGGCCGATTTTGGGTCGGCCCAACGATACTAGCTCAAAAACATGAAAAAAAACGTTCACACATTCTTCTCAAACAAATAAACATTATGCACACATGACAAAAGAAAAAAGGTTCATCTAGTTTTAGAAAAATGGTTTATGTTTTAAATACATGTTGTACGATAAATAAAAAAGCGTTCAGCTATAACAAAAATGGTTCACGAAAAATGATTCATGTATTTTCGGAAAACATGAAGAAAAAAGGAAAAAAGGAAAGAAAAAATATTGTAGTACCTTGAAAAAAAAGAAAAAAAATATAAGAAACAAAAAAAAAGGGAAAAGGAAAAAAAGCACAAATGAACCAACCCATGCGGATCAACTAAGTGGGCGAGTTCATGCGCACGCTGCGGGAACCACGATGATTAATGCACAAAGCTGCACTAGCAGCCCACCTCGGCCTCATACCGCCCGTCTTGTGCTCACGCCACTTTGTAGTTGCCTATTTATTATGGAGCACCCGCTGCATTGGCCTCCTCTAGAACCCATCTATTTCATCATCTAGATGCTTTTACACGTCATATGAGCACCCGATGCATTGACCTCCTCTAGGACCCATCTCTCATTCTTTGCTCTCGACGATCTCCACGATGCCTCCATCATCGGACACAAGGCAACCACCCCGCTTTCGTTTCGCTGCCTGGATCTGTCTCTTCTCACGGAGACACGGGGCAAAGGGAGGAGAGAATGAGGACGCAAGGACACGAAGTGATGGAGTTAAGAGCAGCTAATGCTCTTCAATGGCAAAACTTCTTTGGTCAGCTAAAATGATACCCGGTTCCATACCGACAAGACGACGAAGGAGTCAAACCTCCTGCAAGACTCAAAAGAACGAGGGTGGTGTTCGACCACCCATTCATTCCCCCAAGAGGCTACTCGGTCAATCAAGCTTGCTAGCGACACCAAAAGGGCCTACACATAGGTGGTCATCCAAGCTACGCTATCTACAAGTAGGCCCTAGAAACACGTGTCCTGACCTAAGGCCAACTCCAAAGCACGACCCCAAACGGACGTTTGTTTCGTCCGTTTTTATCCGTTTGGGGGTGGCAAACAGACACGCCCGTCCGCTTGGGCTCGTGCGGTCGTGGGTGCGCCCAACCGACCAGGCTTGCCCCAAACTGTCCATGATTTTGGACTTCAATTTTTCCCCAAAAATAACCCAAATAATTGTTGCAAATAATTAAAAACATAAATATAAACATTAAAATGTCCACACGTCCATGCTAGCCAAGCTCAACATAGTACTTAATTAAACATAAACCTTAAAAGCCATAAAATAGATGCCCCGTCGCTGGTGAGGCCGTCGTCGTCTTCAAGAGCCGTCGTCCGAGTCGTCATCTTTGCAGGTGAGGTCGATGTATGGAGGTGGTTGCCAAAGATGGGCTAGCGGCCCCTGCCAGACCGGAGGCACTTGCGACCTCCTCCTGTGGCTCCTACTCTTGCACCGGTGACTGCGGTGTCGTGGGCGCCCATGGGTTGATACCCAGCGAGTCGGCCATCTCCGGCATCGTGGATGACGAGCTCCACTACTGGCCCACCAGTTGCGGGTTCAACGCGGCAAGGGGCGACTCCTCTATCACCTCGTCCTGCACCACCTCCTTCACCACGACAGACATCTCTAGCTCCGGGATAGCCACGTCGTCGTCTGTAGAGAGGGACAACACCGTCTCCAGGCCCACCCATTGGTGCTTGTCATGGGTGCTCATAGAGTCCTCCATGACATGCCTCATGAGCTTGGCCTCCTCCTCCTCGTCCATGGGAGGTGGTGGTGGTGAGGACAGGGACAGAGATGGCATCGGCGTGAGGCCGCTAACACGCCTGCGACCGCGCATTTGGGGCGGCCTCTCTACACGAGCATGACGCGGGAGGCGCGGGTTAAGGAGGACGACCGAAAAAAAGGATTGCCGACGTAGGTCCTGCTCATCGCGGAGCCATGTATCCTACGGAGGCGATGCAATGGCGTACCTTAGGTCGTGTAGCAGATCCGGTGATAGGCGGGCGTGGCGTCGGTCGATCACCTCACGACGGGTGCGACTGCTCATCGGCACCGAAGGGATTGGCACCCGATATGTGGAGAGATACCAAGTGTTTGGGAGGTGGGCATCTCCCCATGGGAGTACCATCGTCGTATCCCAATAACGCCGGCAAATGTCTATGAAGACGTACGACCTATTGCGAAGCGGGGCCGCGGGCGGCTCGATGGCAAACACCGGCGGAGGAGGTGGTGCGAGCGTCGCAGAACTACTAGAGCGGTGGCTACCAAAGAAGGAGTCGGCCACATGGTCGTGCTTCCCCTTGTTGGAATTATGCCCTGGTGGCAATAATAAATTAGTTATTATCATATTTTTTATGTGATGCTAAGATATGGTACAATACTCTTACTCCTGGTTGTGTGCGTAGTCCCGAGGATATGATTTACTTTCTCTGAAAAATATTTTCCTGCTCATAAGAAACAAGCTGCCTTATAGGAAATATTTAACTTTGTGCAAATTGAAGAAGAGAGTCCCCCACAAGCTTGGGGGAGGCTTCTCCAATTGCTTAATGCTTTTCCAGATCATCCTCTTAAGAAAAATAAAATACCTAATATCTATTGGGGAACGTTGCATGGGAAACAAAAAATTTCCTACGCACACGCAGACCTATCCATGGTGATGAGCATCTACGAGAGGGAGAGTGGATCTATGTACCCTTGTAGATCGCTAAGCGGGAAGCGTTAAGAAATGAGGTTGGTGTAGTCGAACATCTTCGCGATCCAAATCGTCGTGCGTCCCGCAATCCAATCACGATCCATCCCGCGATCCAATCACAATCCGTCCCCGAACTTGATCATGATCCGTCCCACGAACTTGATCACGATCCTTCCGATCTAGCGCCGAACGGACGGCACCTCCGCGTTCAGCACACGTACAGCTTGATGACGATCTTCGCCGTCTTGATCCAGCAAGAGGGAGCAGAGAGGAAGAAGAGTTCTCCGTCAGCGTGATGGCGCTCCGATGATGGTGGTGGAGCTATTCCGGTAGGTCTTCGCATAAGCACTGCAGAAATCCGATCTAGAGGAGAAACTATGCACTAGAGGGTAGGGTTGCACGTGGCTGAAAATCAAGTGCAAAACCCCTAAAACCCTCTAGTATATATAGGAGGAGAGGAGGAGAGGAGGCAGCCTTGGCTTCCAAGCCAATCTGGTTCGGCCGAACTAGGAGGGAGGAGTCCACCTCCCTCACTCCTAGTAGGATTAGGACTCCTTCCTTATTTTGCCTTTTTTTTTGCCTTTTTTGCCTTTTTCCACCTTTTTCCTTTTGGGTTTTTCTTCCCAGACGCATGGGCGTTGTGTGGGACTTCCACCAGCCCACTAAGGGCTGGTATTCACTCTACCACAGCCCATGAAGCCTCTTGGGTCGAAATACAACTCCCGGTGGTCTCCCGGTACACTACCGGCACTCCCGGTATACTACCGATGAGCCCGAAACTTTTCCGGCGACCAAAACAGGACTTCCTATATATGAATCTTTACCTATGAACCATTCCGTAGCTCCTCATGACGTCCGAGATCTCATCCGAGACTCTGAACAACCTTCGGTCACCATCATACATAACTCTATACTACCGAAACGTCACCAAACCTTAAGTGTGCAGACCCTGCGGGTTCGAGAACTATGTAGACATGACCGAGACACCTCTACAGTCAATAACCAATAGTGGGACCTGGATGCCCATATTGGTTCCTACATATTCTACGAAGATCTTTATCGGTCGAACCTCTATGTCAAGGATTCAGTTAATCCCGTATGATGTTCCCTTTGTTCTTCGGTATGTTACTTGCCCGAGATTCGATCGTCGGTATCTCCATACCTAGTTCAACCTCGTTATCGGCAAGTCTTTTTACTCGTTCCGTAATACAAGATCTCGTGACTAACACTTAGACACATTGCTTGCAAGGCTCATTGTGATGTTGTATTACCGAGTGGGCCCTGAGATACCTCTCCGTCACACGGAGTACCCGGTCTTGATCCATGCCAACTCAATAGACACCCTCGGAGATACCTGTAGAGCACCTTTATAGTCACCCAGTTACGTTGCGATGTTTGATACACACAAGGCACTTCTCTAGTATCCGTGAGTTGCATGATCTCATGGTCATAGGAACATATACTTGACATGCAGAAAACAGTAGCAATAAACTGACACGATCATATGCTACGTTTGTAGTTTGGGTCTTGCCCATCACATCATTCTCCTAATGATTTGATCCCGTTATCAAATGACATCACATGTCAATGGCTAGGAAACCTTGACCATCTTTGATCAACGAGCTAGTTCACTAGAGGCATATTAGGGACAAAGTGTTATCTATTTACCCACACATGTAATGTGTTTCCAATTAATACAATTATAGCATGGACAATAAACGATTATCATGAACAAGGAAAGATAATAATAAACACTTTATTTATTGCCTCTAGGGCATATTTCCAACAATATCTTCTATAATGGACTAACTTATGCTTCTAAGGACTTCCTAGATAGTTGTGTTGTTTGTGTTTTCAGGGAACAAGCTGAGGAACTGTTGAATAATATATTGAAGAATTTTGATGATTGGATTCTCCCTGAACCACCACTTGAACCCACTCTGAAGAAGATGGGTATCTTATTTCTCGATCCTGAAGATATGCAAGAAGCAAACAAATATATGAAGGAAGAGGTATTAAGGCTGGGGATGTTAAGAATTTACCGCCTATTGAAGAAATACATGGTCTTGACACAACACCATCTCCACAGGTGGTAGAGGTAAATTATTTATTAAAGTTTGATGAAGGTGATATCCCTTACAATAAACATCCTAGTCAATGCTTATATGAATTTGATAACTATATTAGGAAACAAGATCACATCAATGCAAATGTTCTAAAACAATTGAAATATAATTCTGATATGATTGCCCGCTTGAGTGACTTGTTATTTAGAATCGGTAATTAGAGGTGTAGGAAAACATGCCTCTATGGTTCAAACTCAGTTAGAACAAGTCGCTAAATCTCAAAGAGAATTGCTTGATGAAATGAATAATAATATGAATGACAGTGCTATTAGAGTAGTGACTAGAGGAGGTAGAATGACCCAAGCACATCTTTATCTTGAAGGTCATCCTAAAAGAATTGGATAAGACTCTTAAGGAATTAATGCTCATACACCTAGTCCTTCCAAGAATAAAAAGGAGAGGAAAAATGATAGGACTTTGCATGCTTCTAGTAAACATGAGATAGAAAAACCTCCTGATGATAATGATGATATTTCTATTTCCGATGCTGAAACTCAATCTGGTAACGAACATCCACCTAATGATAATGATAATGATAGTGATGTTCATGAGGATACTCAACCTAGTAATGATAAAAAAACTTGATAATGATGTAAAAACAGAACCTGTTGTTGATCTTGATAACCCACAACCTAAAAATAAATGATATGATAAAAAAGAGGATGGAAAACTTGGTAAAGAAAGAGAGCCATGGGTTTAGAAACCCATGCCTTTTCCACTTAAACCATCTAAGAAAAAGGATGATGAAGAATTTTACTCAAGATTAGCTCTCAAACTACATGATTGGTGGACATGCAAAGGTTAAAGTATTTATACCAAGATACGATGACTATCTAGATGTCCTTATCAAGACAGTGAAGGATGGGTAGTCCGCCATTGTCACGCCCAAGATGCGCGCCTATCCATTTAAGGCACGAGGGCCTCGCAAGGGATAGATGCGCATCTTGCCGTTAGCAAGAATAATATCATCACAACATACAATATTGAATGAGAAGAGTATACAAGTTGGCTTACACTCGCCACATGCTAACTTACAATGTCACTCAAATCATAACATCAAGATGAACACAGGGCCTGACTACGGATGAAATCAAACGATAAAAGAAGTTGCAATGATATTATCGAGCTATCCCAAGGATCACGACCAGGTCCTCTACTCGTCCGGATATGTCACATACATCCTGCCTCTCTCCTCATCATACTCCCACTGGAGCTGAGTAAGATCATCCTGCACGAACTCATCTGAACCTGCACCTGGATTATTGTAGTAAACTGTGAGCCACAGAGGACTCAGCTATCATGTGCCCGGGTACCAAGACTATTTAAGCTTTAGGAAGGAAGGGTGATGTTTAGTTTGCAGCAGCACTAAGCATTATATGGTGGCTAGCTTACGCAACATGCAATAAATATGAGTGGCCTACGAAGAACGATCGAATCTGGTATGATCTCTAAGAGATCCTGAACACTTACTTACGTCAATCATAACCCCACCGTGTTCTCTCTCGGTTCATGTTCACGAGCAGAGACGATCACGGTTACTCACACAGTTGATGTGTTTTAATTAGAGTTTACTTCAAGTTTTCTATAACTGGGTGTTAAACAAATATCCAAGTTGCCACATAACCGC
Source organism: Hordeum marinum (assembly GCA_022496015.1). Lineage (NCBI taxonomy): Eukaryota > Viridiplantae > Streptophyta > Magnoliopsida > Poales > Poaceae > Hordeum > Hordeum marinum. The sequence goes on from CM039678.1 coordinate 346,455,591, forward strand.
GGGCACGGCTTTCCGAAAGATTTAACCCTACAGGGGTGCTCCAACTAGTCCATCACAAATATCCACACTTCATGGGAATTCCAACACCTCGAGTAAACCCGGAGAAAGTCAGAGTCCACACGCAAGACATTCGATAAGGTAAAACAAATCCAGCAAAACCACCCGACGTGTCGACGAACCCGATAAGAGCCGCGTATCTCAGTCACAGGACACGACGGATAAGCTACGCATACGGAGGCCTGATAGAAATCTCCCAAATTGCCCTGGGTTGGCCCCGCACAGTGCTCTAGTTTGGACCAACACTCATGAGGAGCACTGGCCCGGGGGTTGATTAAATTATCCACGGGGTTACAAAGCCCTATGCAAGTTCATTAGTTATTAGAAAATGTAGTACCAAAGTTGGGTCTTGCCATACAAGTTTTAATCTCAACCTAATAATCAAGGGGGTCCCCATAACAACCCCAAGCGTGTTAGGAGCGCAAAATATGGAAAACATAACACTGGTAACAAGGAACTAATGACGGAACGAGTGGAACAAATCACTTAGCAAAAGGCCAAGCCTTCCACCAATACCAGATATATATGTGCATTAAATTAAATAACAGAATTTATTGTGATATCCAATCCATGTTAACACATGGAACAACCTGCACTTGCAACTAAAAATGCTATAAGAGGGGCTGAGCAGCGGCAACTTAGCCAATCAACGGTTTGCTAGGATGTGGAGGTTAGAGGCTTCATGGCAACATGGGGGCTGATATCATGTGGTAGGTAGCGCAATTGTAACGATAAGAACGAGAAACTAGCAAGCAAAGATAGTATTGGGATCCAGGTACGATCATCTTGCCTGTTGGATCTTCAGTGGAACAAGTAGCGGGATCCTCGTAGTGGTACTCTCCAGGGTCCTCGAACTCAGTTTCGACACTCGCGTATACCCAAGATAAACAGAAAATAAATAACCAACCAAGGTGCAATGCACAACCAAGATGATGCATGATCCATTTAATGAAGTTTTAAACATGGCAACCCAGTTCTATTCAAGTTTCATACGCAAAGTTGGTATACTAATGAACCTGGACAGAACCTTATTTTAAGTTGTTTATACATGCATGAACATGTCAAATATGGATGCATCATGCAAAATCGAGGGAAATGCATATAAAGATCGCGAGAAACGGAGCTACGGTTCTCGAGATACGCTCACGACTAGGTACGAAGGCAAAACACAAGATCACCAAATACCTGGGCTAACTCTTGGCATTCCAAGGTATCCACTGGACAGGTGATGAAAAATCAATCACAATAGACTAAAGAATCACTCAATTCCATGTAGTATAGCTCCCACAACTCACAAAACAAAATAGCACCCAATCTGCCCAAAACAGCAACATAGCATCTTGAAAAGCTCACAACTATTGCTACAGGAACTCTACAGCCACAAACAAGACATGAACATAAACTACACCACACACACACCAATTCATCCAACTATGAAATCAGTAAAAGAGCTACACATCATTATGCATGGAGCTGACAAGTAGGCATGATGAAACAGGTTTTTAGGGACTTAGTGAAAATTCCAGTTTTCTGGAATCTGGGTTAATAAAGTAGCAAGTTAACAGCACTGGTTAAATATGCTAGAAAGCTCCAAATGGCATGAAAATTAACAGGATGGTATATGGCAACATAGAATACAATTAACTAACACTGAGCATGATCAAATAACAACCACAGAACTATCTACACCCTACTCCACCTGGCAAAACAATAACAGCAGGGTCTCCAGACTTAGCCATTTCCAAGCAGGATGAACAGTAACAGAAAGTAGCCAACTAAACAGCATGGTTCCCACTGATCTGGGGCCTTATCATAAATAATAAAAATACTGGGACATTACCAGCAACTTAACCTAGCAATCTCATGTTGACCAGTACTTAAAAGCATGCATGGATTAATTCATACGAAAAAGACAAAAGGGCATCACAGCTTAAAAATGTAGTTTTGTCAAGTTGCCCCAAAGTCAAATCTGACTTCACAGGTGCATACATGGGTTGATTCTACCCCAAATGCATTACTCATACCCCTATACTTGTGTGGAGCAAAAGGGGAAAACCCTAGGTCGAAAATGATCCTATAAAACATGAGTGACTTATGGCACCTAAGTGAAATGATGGGAAAAGCTCCAAATTGCATGAGACCTATGCATACAAGTTGGAAATGGATAAATAGCACCTTAGGAACATGTTAACATGGCATATCATCAAAAACAAGTATGAAACTAACTAGAAGAGAGACTATGATCAAATGCACCTAAGAGAGAATCCTACACATGGAACTACTCAACACATGGGGTAGGTATGTAGATCATACACACACCCCTCACATCAACACACACACACACATGGCATCACCTATATATGACAAGCACACACATACATAGGTATGGATGTGGGCATAGTGCACCACACACCTACACACCCACATACTCACTAGCATACTCACACATGGATGTGTGTGAGAAACACACACACAACACATACATACAAGAGCACTCACACACACATGTGTATATATGCACACCACACATTTGTATGTATGCACACCACACATACACACACACTACACCACAAGTGTGTATGCATCACAAGCATACACACACACATGCATACACATGTGTGTATATGCAAGAAGCACATACACACACATGCACCTACTAACTCTCTCCCCTACAAACAATTCCTATGCATAGCATGTATGCACACCCCTAGGTGCATACACACACATACATGCTACAACACACACACACACACACTCTAAGGCACCCACACATACACACAAGAGACAGCAAAATAAAATAAAGCAGAAGAACCTGATCCTACACATACACACATACACAAAGAAGAAGAAAAATAAAAGGGAAGAAATCAAGCAAAAGAAAGAAAAAACAAAAACAAAAAAAGGGGGGAGAAGGGGGATTCGAACCCCAAATCCCCTGGTCACACACACCACACCACACCACTGGGCTACGGGCTCGACTCTTAATAGAAGGGGGGGACGCGGCGCTCTAATACACACACGCGCACACTCCATCTGACGAAACTGAAGAACGACAACGCAGGAAACAACGGCGACGACAGAGCAACGGCGGCGATGATTCCGACGGCTACACGGGGTCAACGGCGACGCGGATGGGCGGAATCGAATCGGGGCACTACGGGTTTCCCATCCCTCGCCTCTTCTCGCGAAGAGGGGGACGGAGGCGAGCAGCAGGTGCTCACTAGCGCACGCCAGCGACAGACGCGACGACGGACACACTACAGAGCAAGAGAGGGGAGGAGGAGCTCCGGTTTCTCACCTCGAGGGGCTCGGGGAGAGGCGGAGCGCGACGACGAAGGGGAAGGAGAGGCGGGGACGCGGCAACGACAAAGAGGAAGAAGATGGCGGAGCAGGACGTCTGGCGACGACGTGCTCCTTGATGCAGGGCTCCTCCGAGGCCCCTAGCGGCGGGAATGGAACGGCGGGAGATCCCGCGCACCCCACGCCATCCTGGACGCGGCGAGGAGCCACCGGAGACGTGCTGCGACGGCGCCGAAGACACGACGGAGCTCACTGACTAACTCTGAACCTTACCTTGACAGGGAGGAAGAAGAGAGGAGGGAGAGCGGAGGAGAGCTCGATGGGGGCTGCGGCGGCGGCGGAGGGAAGAGGAACCCTAGGCAAGGACGCACGCACGCCGAGGGGGGGACTAAATACCACGGGGCTGACGGCGACGGCGACGGAAAAGGGCGACGCGGTGACACTCTGTCTCTGAACCAACTGACGGAGGAGGACGACGGGGCAGGTGACCGTCACTGCTCACGTGGGCTGGGCTCGGCCCACCTGCTCCCTCTCTCACATGGAGGAAGCAGAAAAAATAACAGGGTTTCCCTTTCTAAAATAAACAGCCACAACAAAATTAAACCCCAGAGCAATAAAAGGATTTTTAAAGTAAAACAAAATAGTTTTGAGAAGGGAAAATCAAGCCCTTGTTTATAAAAATGTCAACTGGAATTATTTAACAAGTTAATTTTATTATATTAATGAAACAACCCCTGTTTTGAATAGGTTTCAAAAACCAAACATATCCAAATAACCAAAGTTTCACTCCCAATATTAATAGCAACATTAGGGCCACCTCATGGACATTTTTAAAAGATTTTTAAAACAACTTAATTCTGCCAAGTATTCACATTGGGAATAAAAGCAATGGGAGGGGTTTTAGAGAAGGAAGAGAGAGAGGTGGAAGAGAGGGAGAGATGCACACAAGCAATCCACCACTCTCAAGTCAAAACAACACAAGGCACATGCACATGCACATGATCCAATACAAGACACACAAACACAAGCATCACATGAAAGGCATGATGAATGGCAAGATGATGAAATGATGGATGCCATGATGCATGAATGCAATTCAATCACATGGGACAAGGTGCAAGACATCACATAGCTCATGACACAAGGTTCATACATATGGTTACATGCCAAATAGGGTAGGGACAACACTTGGGCTATCACAGCCATCACAAGGGGTTGGACTAGAGTCGTGCGTGCATTCTGCATGGAGGAGGACACAATATGGGCATTCCACTTCACCTTGTACAACAACCAGAATGTCTTTTGCCTCTTTATTTACCCCGTTAATACAAGTATGCAACCATGGTTATCATTCTTTATTTGGTCCTTATGTAAATATTTTAATGTAATTCTTGCACATATGTATATGTGAATGAAATAATTCATTGGTTCGTCAAGCTATATCTATATATGATGGATATGAAAAATGTTATTGCCTACTTTCAAATTCAATTTCTGTAGAATTTTAAGTTGCATCGATTAAATTAGGGAGAAAATATGCTCTATAGGTCGTTATAACACACACGGTTTGTAAAACATAACATGTGTAATGTACCTCATGATCCGCACGTTTCACACAGAGAAACCTTGTGAGACCATGCACACAATTGTTGTCTAAAAACCATGTGTGATGTTAAACAATATAAAAAACGATGGGACTTACCTAAATGTCTGTGATAACCTTCTTATCATACACATTTTATAATGATAAACTGTTTGTTATGTCGTACGCATCAGACAAAAGTACGACAGTTGGAGCGTTTGGGAAGCTTGATATATCGCAAACGTTGCGGTAGGACCAGATGTGTGTGATTATCTCGTCATCATACACGCTTTACAATTATGAACTGTTTGTGATGCAACGGGCAACGTAAACATTGCACCACAAAAAATGACAGCGATGGTTACACGACCCCACACGAGTAGCAAGAATGGCCCATTTCGGAATATGGCATATCTCAAACGGTTCATGACTCTCGTTTGATGTGAACATTCCATACGCTTAGTTTTGACAAATGTTTGTGTTCATCAACCACCATCGTCGATGATTTTTCTTTGTCTTGTGGGATGGACCCCCCTATCGCACACACAAGCAAGCCGACGGTTTCAAACTCTATAGCGGAAAGGGGTTAAAACCTGTTTGTATAGCATGTCGTTGCATCAGTGATAGATAATTGTGGCGGTATTGAAGTATCTAGGTGACACTAGAATTGATTGATGCATCATGTGTGTTATTCTAGTACGAACTCTAGAGCTGTTTGTGACACTTATATGGATGGCTCAATAGATTGACTGGAAAGGATAACTTTGAGGTGGTTTTGCTACGTACAACAATTTCATCTTATGTTCTCCGCTACATATGAACTTTGGATTGATTCTTTGTTACACGTTGAGGGATTGTTATATGATTCAATTATGTTAGCATTGTTGAGATATTGCACTAGTGAAAGTATGAACCCTAGTCCTTGTTCTCAAGCATTGCAACACCGTTTTTACACACTTTTGTTACTTGCTACCTTGATTTTTATTATTTCAGAGTACAAAACCCTATTTCTATTATCCATACTACACTTGCATCACCATCTTTTCGCTGAACTAGTGCATCTATGCAATTTGCCATTGTATTGGGTGTGATGCGGATACAAGGGATTACTTGTATTTGATTACAGGGTTGTTTGAGAATGATCCTCTTTATCCTAGACCTCCCACAGATTTCTAAACCTTAGGTTGCCACTTGAAGGCAAATTGATATTGTCCTACAAAACTCTACGCTTGGAGTCCCAAAACGAGTCTATAAGAATAAAGTTATGTAGTAGACATCAACGTAACATTATCAAACTTTGATGTTACATCTGAGATGTTAAGCGGTGCCACGTCAGCCTAACGAGCAAGCCCCATCTGTCATTAACGCGCTCAATCGATCCAAATCCATCGATCAATGTTTTTTTGCAAATAAATTACGGTAGACATTGTGTTTTCTACCAAACAAATGTATCACAGTGTTTTTCTGCTAACCTAGCCTTTAAAGTGATGATTTTATGCAATTTACATGTCTTTGGCTCTTGCCTTCATGTCAACCCAAGGCATGACATTCAGAGTCTATGTTCATGGCGGCCTGCGCGTTAGGGTCGCAAAAGTCCTAGGGAGGCCTTGACTGTTTACCGCCCTTCGACTGGCACATCTGTGTTGCGAGGTCTCGGTCCAGCCGATAGCACATTAGTGCCATTGCATAGTTTTGGAAATCTAACATCGTGTTGGCTACTATCCTTAACTTTCCCACACCTAAGGAATTATTATTGTCCTACTCCTAGCGGCTCTTGCTTTCGGTGTTGTGAGCTTCTTAGGGAGCCCCGCACGTGGCTTTAGGGTGGAAGTTTCGAGGTGATGTCGGAGCTTGCGGAAGAAGAATTCTCAAATGTAGTGAACATAGACAATGCCAACTAGTTTTATCCTGAAGATCCAAGAATTTTTTTCAAGTTCTTCATGCAGCTTCCAAATTTTCTTTAAAGACGACCGATGAGCCACATATAGTCCCAAAAAGGTGTTTTCGCACCATTACACACGGTGATGCTGATGGGGCATATAAAAAGTTGACACCGTGTTCATCACATTGGTTACACATTCCAACACACAACTTGGAAGACTCTTTCACTTGTAGCATGTCTATCTTAACGACACGTGCCAATATTTGTGGCGAGCCGACTCTAGTAAATGTTTTTCTCCCCCTTTAGGCCAACTTTGTCATCTTCTATGTGTGATAGTTTTCTTCGGTTTCTCTTTTTTATAACTTTTGGTTTCTAGGCGGTTTTATTTTCATTTTTTATTCTTTGTGTGTTTCCTTTTTTGTTTTCATTTTAAAATTCATGAACATATTTTAGTTAGATTTATTTTAAATCTATGGATATTTTTAGAATTGGCATTCATTTTTAAAAAATCATGAACATGTTTCAAATTTCAATTCAAAAATTTGAGGACATTTTAAAATTCACTAACACCTTTTGAATTCAAGAATATTTTTAGAATCTGACAACATTTGAAAATTTCTTGAACATATTTTTACCTGTTTTTTCTCAAAAAATATTAACGAGTTTTAGAAAGTGTCTACTAATTCTAAAAAATGCTTGTGACTTTATAAGAATATTCTCAAATTGAAAATTAATTTGATTTTTTTAGGACCCTACTATAACTCTTTTTCATTATATAATGAGATAATTACAAACAGTGGAGTATAACATAGTTATAATCCTACAAGAATATTCTACAAATAATCTAACCATGGTTGCAATCCCTCTTTCAGACTAGGTTTGGATCTCTTGATCACCGTAACAAAGTGTTGTTTGGAACAACTGATGCAATGTTCTAAGTTTCTTTGCTTGTGATCTAAGATGGTTCCATTTCCGTGTTTTCATTGGCTCTAGCAACCCGTGAGGCTGTGATCAAGCACTCCTTGAAACATTTGATTGTCATTCTAGTTTTGGCCCCCATCAATATATCAAAATAGTCAAATGTGCATTCCATTCACAAGCCTAGAGCAATCTAGAAGTTTTGACTGAAATCAGAAAAAAGGTGGATATAAACCTCATTAGGCTCATCATCACGCAACACACATATGTTGTTTTCCACATAGAAGTTTTCTCTCGTAAGTAGGTGCCCTGTGTGTTGAGGAACGTCGCATGGGAAACAAAAAAATTCCTATGCACACGCAAGATCTATCCATGGTGATGAGCATCTACGAGAGGGAGAGTGGATCTACATACCCTTGTAGATCGCTAAGAGGGAAGCGTTAAGAAACGCGGTTGGTGTAGTCAAACGTCTTCGCGATCCAAATCGCCGAGCGTCCCGCGATCTCATCCAGATTCGTCCCGCGATCCAATCACGATCCGTCCCGCGAACTCATCATGATCCGTCCCGCGATCCAATCATGATCCGTCTCGCGATTTTGATCACGGTCCTTCCGATCTAGCGCCGAACGGACGACACCTCCGCGTTCAGCACACGTACAGCTCGATGACGATCTCCGCCTTCTTGATCCAGCAGGAGGGAGAGAATAGGTAGACGAGTTCACCGGCAGCGTGACGACGCCACGATGATGGTGGTGGAGCAATTCCGGCAGGGTTTCACCTAAGCACTACAGAAATCCGATCTAGAGGAGAAACTATGCACTGGAGGAACGGGCAGCACGTGGCTGAAAATTCTGTGTAAAAAACCCTAAAACCTCCAGTATATATAAGAGGTAGGTAGGAGAGGACTTGGCACAAGGGCTAAGCCTCCTTGGGTCGGCCGAAGTGGGGAGGAGAGGAGGACTCCTCCAATCCTAGTAGGACCAGGATTCCTCCTTTTTTTGGCTTTTTTCCACCTTTTTCCCTTTGGGCTTTTCTTCCCAGCCGCATGGGCCTTGTGTGGGACTTCCACCAGACCACAAAGGGCTGGTATTTACTCTCAAACAGTCCATGTAGCCTCTTGGGTCGAAATACCCCTCCCGATGGTCTCCCGGTACACTACCGGCACTCCCGGTACACTACCTATGAGCCCGAAACTTTTCCGGCGACCAAAATAGGACTTCCTATATGTGAATCTTTACCTCCGGACCATTTCGGAGCTACTCGTGACATCCAGGATCTCATCCGAAACTCCAAAAACCTTTTGTCACCACCATACATAACTCTATACTACCGAAATGTCACCAAACCTTAAGTGTGCAGACCCTGTGGGTTTGAGAACTATGTAGACATGACCGAGAGACCTCTACGGTCAATAACCACTAGCGGGACCTGTATGCCCATATTGGTTCCTACATATTCTACAAAGATCTTTATCAGTCGAACCTCTATGTCAAGGATTCAGTTAATCCCGTAAGATGTTCCCTTTGTTCTTCGGTATGTTACTTGCTCGAGATTCGATTGTCGGTATCTCCATACCTAGTTCAATCTCGTTACCAGCAAGTCTCTTTACTCGTTCCGTAATACAAGATCTCGTGACTAACACTTAGTCACATTGCTTGCAAGGCTTGTTGTGATGTTGTATTACCGAGTGGGCCCTAAGATACCTCTCCATCACACGGAGTAACAAATCCCAGTCTTGATTCGTGCCAACTCAACAGACACCCTCAGAGATACCTGTAGAGTACCTTTACAGTCACCCAGTTACGTTGCAACGTTTGATACACACAAGGCACTCCTCCGGTGTCAGTGAGTTGCATGATCTCATGGCCATAGGAACATATACTTGACATGCAGAAAACAGTAGCAATAAACTAACACAATCATATGCTACGTTTGTAGTTTGGGTCTTGTCCATCACACCATTCTCCTAATGATGTGATCCCGTTATCAAATGACATCTCATGTCTATGGCTAGGAAACCTTAACCATCTTTGATCAACGAGCTAGTCTATTAGAGGCATACTAGGGACATGGTTTTGTCTATGTATCCACACATGCATCTAAGTCTCCGATCAATACAATTATAGCATGGATAATAAACGATTATCATGAACAAGGAAATATGATAATAACTAATTTATTATTGCCTCTAGGGCATATTTCCAACAGTCTCCCACTTGCACTAGAGTCAATAATCTAGTTCACATCACCATGTGATACGCATTGTTATGAATCTAACACCTAATGAGTTCTAGGGCTCGATCATGCTTTGGATGTGAGAGAGGTCTTATAGTCAACGGGTCTGCGACATTCAGATCCGAGTGTACTTTGCAAATCTCTATGTCAAACCGTAATCACTGCTACCACACTCCACTTGGTACTATTCCAGATGGCTGCTCCACTATATGTATCCAGATTGCTACTACGAGTCATCCAGATTGGTGTTAAAGCTTGCATCGACGTAACTCTTTGTGACGAACTCTTTATCACCTCCATAATCGAGAAACATCTCCTTAGTCTTTTGGTCACTAAGGATAATCTTGACCGCTGTCCAGTGATCCACTCCTGGATCACTTTTGTACGCCTTGAGTGACTCATGGCAAGGCACATACTAGGTGCGGTACACAACATGACATAATATAGAGCCTATGGCTAAGGCATAGGGGACGACATTCATCCTTTCTCTTTCTTCTGCCGTTGTCGATCTTTGACTCTCACTCAACTTCACACCTTACAAATCAGGTGAGAACTCTTTCTCTGATTGATCCATTTTGAACTCTTTCAAAATCTTGTCAAGGTATGTACTCATTGAAAGTCTCATCTAGCATCTTGATCCATCTCTATAGATCTTGATGTTCAACAATTAGGTAGCTTTATCCAGGTCTTCCTTTGAAAAACTCTTTTCAAACAACCGTTTATGCTTTCCAGAAATTCTACATCATTTCCGAATAGCAATATGTCATCCACATATACTTATCAGAAACTCTATAGTGCTCCCACTCACTTTATTGTAAATACAAGTTTCTCATAAACTTTGTATAGAATTAAAAACTTTGATCACCTTATCAAAGTGTATATTCCAACTCCGAGATGCTTGCTTCAATCCATAGAAGGATCACTGAAGCTTGCTCACCTTTTAGCATCCTTAGGACTGACAAAACCTTCCGGTTGTATCTCATACAACCTTTCCTTAAGGAAGGAAACGATGTTTTGGCATCCATCTGCCAGATTTCATAATTGAAAAATGCAGCAACTACTAACATAATTCCAACAGACTTTAGCATCGCTACGAGTGAGAAAATCTCATCTTAGTCAACTCCTTGAACTTGTCGTAAACTTCTTTGCAACAAGTCGAGCTTTACAAATGGTGACATTTACCATATGCGTATGTCTTCATTTTAAACATCCATCTGTACTCAATGACCTGCCGTCCAACGAGCAAGTCTACCAAAGTCTATACTTGGTTTTCATACATGGATCCTTTCTTGGATTTCATGGCATCTAACCATTTGTCGGAATCCGGGCCCATCATCGCTTCTTCATAGCTCGTAGGTTCATCGTTGTCTAACAACATGACCTCCAAGACAGGGTTGTCGTACCGCTTAGGAGCAGTACACGTCCTTGTCGACCTACGAGGTTCGATAGTAACTTGATCTGAAGCTTCATGATCATCATCATTAACTTCCTCTTCAACTAACGTACGCTTCACAAAAACATCTTCCTGCACTGCTCTACTCTCTGGTTGAATAAAGGTTCAACAACCTCATCAAGTTCTATCTTCTTCCCACTCAATTCTTTCGAGAGAATCTCTTTCTCGAGAAAGGACCCAGTTTTAGCAACAAACATTTTATGCTTGGATTTGAGATAGAAGGTTTACCCAACCGTCTTTAGGGTATTCTATGAAGATGCATTTGTCCGCTTTGGGTTCAAGCTCATTATGTGAAAACCCTTTTTCACATAAGTGTTGCAACCCCAAACATTAAGAAATGATAGCTTAGGTTTCTATCAAACCATAACTCACACGGTGTCATCTCAACGGATTTAGATGGTGCCCTATATAAAGTGAATGTAGTTGTCTCTAATGCATAACCCCAAAACGATAGTGGTAAAAGGATAAGAGACATCATAATTCGCACCATATCCAATAGAGCACGACTATGACGTTCGGACACACCATCACACTATGGTGTTCCAGGTGGCGTGAGTTGTGAAACAACTTTCACATTGTCTTAAGTTGTATACCAAACTCGCAACTCAGATATTCACCTCCATGATCATATCACGGACATTTTATCTTCTTGTCACAATGATCTTAAACTTCACTCTGAATTTGCTTGAATTTTTTCAAACGATTCAGACTTGCGTTTCATTAAGTAAATATACACTATTATCTACTCAAATCATCAGCATGCTACAAGACTCATTGGATTGCATACATCAATATGTATCATTTCCAATAAATCACTTGCCCGCTCCATCAAACCAGAAAATGGGGTCCTTAGTCATCTTGCCCAAGAGGCATGGTTCGCATGTCTCAACCGATTCAAAATCGAATGAGTCCAAAGATCCATCAGCATGGAGTTTCTTCATGCGCTTTATACCAATATGACATTTAGCGGTAGTGCCACAAGTATGTGGTACTATCATTATTAACTTTATATCTTTTGGCATCAATGTTATGAACATGTGTATTACTACGATCAAGATTTAACAAACCATTCTCACTGGGTGCATGACCATTGAAGGTATTATTCATGTAAAACAGAATAACCATTATTCTTTAAATTAAATGAATAACCGTGTTGCAATAAAGACGATCTAATCACGTCATGCTCAACGCAAAACACCAAATAACATTTATTTAGGTTCGTTACTAATCCCGAAGGTAAAGAGAGCGTGCGATGTTGATCACATCAACCTTGGAAAAATTTCCAACACACATCGTCACCTCATCCTTAGCTAGTGCTCCGTTTATTCCGTAGCTTTTATTTCGAGTTACTAACATTTAGCAACCGAACCGGTATCCAATACCCAGGTGCTACTAGGAGTACTAGCAAGGTACACATAAATAACACGTATATCAAATATACTTTTGTCGACGTTGCCAGCCTTGTTATCTACCAAGTATCTAGGGTTGTTCCGCTTCAGCGACCGCTCTCCTCATAATCGAAGCACTTAGTCTCGGGTTTGGGTTCAACTTTGGGTTGCTTCACTGGAGCAGCAATTGACTTGCTATCCATGAAGTTTTCCCTCCTTGCTCCTGCCCTTCTCGAAACTAGTGGTTTGACTAACCATCAACATTGACGCTCCTTCTTGATTTCTACCTTCGCGGTGTCAAATATCGCGAATAGCTCAGGGATCATTATTTCTATCCCTGGCATTTTATAGTTCATCACCAAGTTCTAGTAGCTTAGTGACAGTGACTTGGAGAACTATATCAATCACTATCTTATCTCAAAGATCAACTCCCACTCAATTCAAGCGATTGTAGCACCCAGACAATCTGAGCACATGCTCAACGATTGAGCTATTCTCTTTCATATTACAGGCAAAGAATCTTGTTGGAGATCTCATATCTCGCAACACACGCATGAGCCCGAGACCCTAATTTCAGCTCTTAGAACATCTCATATGTTTTGTGACGTTCAAAACGTTTTGGAGCCTCAATTCTAAGCCGTAATGCATGACGCACTAAACTATCAAGTAGTTATCAGAACGTGCCTGTAAGATGTTCACAACATCTACAAACAACGTTAGAGGGGTTGGCGCACCGAGCGGTGCATTAAGGACATAAGCCTTCTATGCAGCAATGAGGACAATCCTCAGATCACGGAGCCAGTCCGCAATATTTCTACCATCATCTTTCAACTCTATTTCTCTAGGAACATATAAAAATTCAAGGGAGCTACAGCGTGAGCTAGTAGTCTACAACACAGTTTGCAAAGACACTACTGACTATGTTCATGATAATGAGTTCAATTAATCATATTACTTAAGAACTCCCACTCAAATTGACATCCCTCCAGTCATTCGAGTGATACATGATCCAAATTCACCAACTCAAGTCCGATCATCACGTGAGTTGAGATGGTTTCAATGGTGAACATCATTATGTTAATCATATCTACTATATGACTCATGTTCGACCTTTCAGTCTCTTGTGTTCCGAGGCCATGTCTGTACATGCTAGTCTCGCCAAGTTTAACCCGAGTGTTCTGCATGTGCAACACTGGCTTGCACCCATTGTATGTGAACGTAGAGTCTATCACACCCGATCATCACGTGGTGTCTCAACATGACGAACTTTCGCAATGGTGCACACTCGGGGAGAACAAAATTCATCTTGAAATTTAAGTGAGGGATCACCTTATAATGCTACCGTCGTCCTAAGAAAAACAAGGAGCATAAAAGGATTAACATCACATGCAAATCATAAGTGACATGATATGGCCATGAACTTGTGCTTTTGATCTCCATCTAGAAAGCACCGGCATGATCTCCATCGTCACCGGCAAGACACCATGATCTCCATCATCTTGATCTCCATCAACGTGTCGCCATCGGGGTTGTCGCGCCCAACATGCTTCTACTACTATTGCTACCGTTTAGCGGTAAAGTAAATCATTACATAGCGCTTAATGATCGACATGCAGGTCATATAATAATTAAAGACAACCCTATGGCTCCTGCCGGTTGCCGTACTCATCGACATGCAAGTCATGATAATATATACATCACATGATCATCTCATACATCACATATATCACATCATGTAATTGGCCATATCACATCACAACATACCCTTCAAAAACAAGTTAGACGTCCTCTAATTGTTGTTGCATGTTTTACGTGGCTGCTACGGGTATCTAGCAAGAACAATTCTCATCTATGCAAAAACCACAACGGTGATACACTAGTTGCTTTTCAACCTTCTCAAGGACCGCCTTTGTCGAATCCGATCCAACTAAAGTGAGAGAAACTGGCACCCGCAAGCCATCTATGCAAGAAGTTGCGGTCGAGGGAACCGGTCTCTCGTAAGCGTACGAGTAATGTTGGTCCGGGCCGCTTCATCTCACAATACCGCTGAACCAAAATCCGACCAAGGGAGTAAGCAATCTAAGCATCAACGCCCACAAACCTTTTGTGTTCTACTCGAGATCTCATCTACACATAGACCTAGCTTTGATACCACTGTTGGGGAACGTTCGCATGGGAAACAAAAATTTTCCTACGCACACGCAAGATCTATCCATGGTGACGAGCATCTACGAGAGGGAGAGTGGATCTACATACCCTTGTAGATCGCTAAGCGGGAAGCGTGAAGAAACGCGGTTGGTGTAGTCGAACGTCTTCGCGATCCAAATCGCTAAGCGTCCCACGATCTCATCACGATCCGTCCCGCGATCCAATCACTATCCGTCCCGCGAACTCATCATGATCTGTCCCGCGATCCAATCACGATCCATCTCGCGATCTTGATCACGGTCCTTCCGATCTAGCGCCGAACGGACGGCACCTCCGCGTTCAGCACACGTACAGCTCGATGACGATCTCCGCCTTCTTGATCCAGCAGGAGGGAGAGAATAGGTAGACGAGTTCACCGGCAGCGTGACGACGCCACGGTGATGGTGGTGGAGCAATTGCGGCAGGGTTTCGCCTAAGCACTACAGAAATCCGATCTAGAGGAGAAACTATGCACTGGAGGAACGAGCAGCACGTGGCTGAAAATTCTATGTAAAAAACCCTAAAACCTCCAGTATATATAAGAGGTAGGGAGGAGAGGACTTGGCACAAGGGCTAAGCCTCCTTGGGTCGGCCGAAGTGGGGAGGAGAGGAGGACTCCTCCAATCCTAGTAGGACCAGGATTCCTCCTTTTTTTGGCTTTTTTCCACCTTTTTTCCTTTGGGCTTTTCTTCCCAGCCGCATGGGCCTTGTGTGGGACTTCCACTAGACCACAAAGGGCTGGTATTTACTCTCACACAGTCCATGTAGCCTCTTGGGTCGAAATACCCCTCCCGAGGGTCTCCCGGTACACTACCGGCACTCCCGGTACACTACCGATGAGTCCGAAACTTTTCCGACGACCAAAATAGGACTACCTTTATGTGAATCTTTACCTCCGGACCATTTTGGAGCTCCTCGTGACATCCGGGATCTCATCCGAGACTCCGAAAAACCTTTTGTCACCACCATACATAACTCTATACTACCGAAATGTCACCAAACCTTAAGTGTGCAGACCCTGTGGGTTTGAGAACGATGTAGACATGACCGAGACACCTCTACGGTCAATAACCACTAGCGGGACCTGTATGCCCATATTGGTTCCTACATATTCTACAAAGATCTTTATCAGTCGAACCTCTATGTCAAGGATTCAGTTAATCCCGTAAGATGTTCCCTTTGTTCTTCGGTATGTTACTTGCTCGAGATTCGATCGTCGGTATCTCCATACCTAGTTCAATCTCGTTACCAGCAAGTCTCTTTACTCGTTCCGTAATACAAGATCTCGTGACTAACACTTAGTCACATTGCTTGCAAGGCTTGTTGTGATGTTGTATTACCGAGTGGGCCCTAAGATACCTCTCCATCACACGGAGTAACAAATTCCAGTCTTGATTCGTGCCAACTCAACAGACACCCTCGGAGATACCTGTAGAGTACCTTTACAGTCGCCCAGTTACGTTGCAACGTTTGATACACACAAGACACTCCTCCGGTGTCAGTGAGTTGCATGATCTCATGGTCATAAGGACATATATACTCGACATGCAGAAAACAGTAGCAATAAATTGACACGATCATATGCTACGTTTGTAGTTTGGGTCGTGTCCATCACACAATTTTCCTTATGATGTGATCCCGTTATCAAATGACATCTCATGTCCATGGATAGGAAACCTTAACCATTTTTGATCAACGAGCTAGTCTATTAGAGGCATACTAGGGACATGGTTTTGTCTATGTATCCATACATGCATCTAAGTCTCCGATCAATACAATTATAGCATGGATAATAAACGATTATCATGAATAAGGAAATATGATAATAACTAATTTATTATTGACTTTAGGGCATATTTCCAACATTGTGCTCGATGGGTCTTATAGGAGAAGCCAAAAGAAGACTTCTATTTAGTATTATTGCCTTTAGGGCATATTTTCAATATTGTGCTAAATGGGTCTTATAGGAGAAGCCAAAAGAAGACTTCTATTTAGTATTTTTTTTCATCGTCGAGAGAAACCAGCCAGAAAACCGGATTAAAAATCGCTCTTTGTCGCGATCACTAAAGTGGGGCAGCCAAGCACCATGGCTTGTGCGTTTGGGAGTGTCCCATAGCTCCCTCCACTCGTGTTCTCTGCCACATCTATGTCTCGCTCAAAACTATCCCTAACAAGAATCGCCTACGGGAGCGACTTCGTTCTTCTGTTTTTTTTCTGGCTCTTTCCTTTGTTTGTAGCCCAAATTTTGTCGTATTTTTTTCTGTTTCCCCTTTTTATTTTCTTTGGTGTTTGGTATTTTCTTTGGTTTTCTTGTTTTCCTTGATTTTCTTTGTTACTGTCTCATTGTTTCATTTCTTTTTTGGTTTTTTCTTTACACCGTTCCTTCTTCCCCTTCCATTTGACTTCTATGGCTTTCCAATCTAAATGATAGTAGGTATCTAGATCCATAGGTGAATAAAATAAGAATAAATATTTAATTCTTGATCCAATCGAGTAATCTTTTCTTGAATTGACAGGTGGCCAAAACACCTTGTATGTTTTTCAATACTTGACCTTCGATGCTATTGTTTAAATTTCTGATTTAATTTTTCTTAGTTTTTCTTCGTATCCTCCTTTCCCCCCCTCTTTTTTCAACACATGTCTATATTTTTCATACGCATTGTACATTTTTCATATACATTATATTTATTTACACTTGTTTAACATTTTTCAAATGCATGTTTTGATGTCTGCTTTTTCTCAGACACGTACATTTTTTTGTATACACCTATATTTTTTTTGTAAATGTCTCACATGTTTCAAATACATGCTTAACATCTTTAAAAAACATGTTTAGAATGTTTTTTTGGAATACATGTTAAACATTTTTTAAATACATGTTGGAACATTTTTCAGTGTTAAAAACATTTTTTCTGAACCATGAAAGCTTTTTTTTACATTGTACAAATATATTTGCTGAAAATGTCATGAACACATATTCGGAACTTGAGAACGTTGTGTTAAATGTAACGTACACTTTTTAATGTACAGATTACTTTTATTTGATTACTGGAACATTTTTTATATTGTATAAACAATTTTATAAAATTTCATGCACATTTTCGGAAACGTGTGAATTTTTAAACGTCACAAACAACTTTCATACACATGATTGACATATTTCATACACATGATGAATATTTTTCTACTCCCTCCAATCTGAATTAATAGACGCAGTATTGTATAGAGTCTGCATTGTACTGCATCAATTAATTCGGATTAGAGGGAGTACTTTTCTTCATTCACATTGTATATATTTTTTATATATCAGATACATTTTTCTATAAACGTTAACATTTTTAAATACAATATTAACATTCTTCAAAAATCATATAAATTTTTTAATTCATTATTTTTTTGAAATTTAAGAAAGCCAAAAAAACGTGAATAAAAAGTAGATGGATAAATGACGTCAGCATGATGGTGGGACGCGGTTACCTTTGTTTTTTTGAGATATGGGACGGGATTACTAGGCCGGGGTTCGGCTCTCATGTAGGGCTCCCTGCACGTAGTATCCTGCAGGGTCAACCGAGGCTCGACATGTGTCCTAGTAGGCCCCACGTCATACATAAAATAGTTTCTTTCTACTTAAATTCCATATCTCCTTTCAAAAAGACTCTGATTCAAGACGAATCAACAACAGGAATCTTGAGCAGCCATCAAACTTCGGTCTTAAATACAGCCGTCGTGTTGCGTCGTTGCATTCGCTTCCCGTTCAGGTCCAGCGACCTGCACCCGGCGGCGCCGGTGCGTTTGGCCTGCAGCCACGTATAGCCTGCCCTTGCGTGTGTACACAATACGTATCCTCCACGAGCTCCGCCATGATAGATGAGATGGCATGGCGATCTGGCTGCCCAGCTTCCCACACCGCACACCCAGACCGGCCATGTGAAGTGCACTGCCATCAACTAGAAGAAGAGCCAGGCAAGTGACGACGGCCACACCATTGCCAGCGAAGATCGAGAGGCGTGCGTCGGAGCCCCTCGCCCGCCACACAATATGGGGGCATCGACTACGGCGCAGCTGGAGCCTGTCACGGTCACGGCTATATGACAACGAGGTTGGGTCGAAGCCCCGGAGGTGGGCATGTCGACGAGGATGCTGCCTGAGGATAGCCGTGAGGCCAGCGACCTCGCTGATGGAGAGAGGTCAAAGGCATAGACGTTGGAGCAGAACACTGAAAGGGATGCATTTTGTACATGGCCAGTGTGTCCAGGAGATGGCCGGCCATGATCGATGGAAGAACTTGGTGTGTCCGACGTACCTAGACATGACTGCCGATGAGGAGAGGAAGAGGAATTTAGTAATTTATATTAGAAAAAGAAAATATATGTTTTTGTATGAGGTGGGCCTATAAGAACACGTGGCGTTCGTGGGTTGGCCCTGCAGGATACTGCGTGCAGGGCTCCCCGCACGAGAGCTGAACCCACTAGGCCGCCCAATAATGGGTCCCAATACTGTGTTTTCTGGCAAATAATGCGTCCCAAAACTCTTGCTCCGGCCCAAGTTCCTCAGGGGGCGCAAGCCTATGTTTCTCTCGGCCCACAATCGCTCGTCACAAGCGTTCGCACCCCGCCGCCGCCGCCTCCTCAATCTCCGGGGACCTAAACCTGGACAGTACCCTACACCTCCGAGCTCCCTCCGCCTTCCGCTTTTCGTCCCTCCGCCGCGCCGCCACCGCCACCGCAAGGCTCTCCCGCCTCGCGCCGTGCTTCCAACGTTACGATGGTGGGGCTCTCGGAGGGGGAGAAGCACTTCATCCGCGGCGGCATCGCGCAGGACCTCCGGGCCGACGGCCGCAAGCGGCTGCAGTTCCGGGCCCTCACCGTTGAGACCGGGATCATCCCTCAGGTATGTAAGAATCCGCACGCGCTTTCCCTCCGGGCCGCTACCGTGGCTTAATCTTTCTTCGGGTTGGGTGGTGGTGCTTGTAGGCCAACGGCTCGGCGCGTGTTAGGATGGGTGCGACCGAAGTCATCGCCAGCGTCAAGGTATGCTTCCTTGCACTTGACCGGCTACGAATCAACCACAGAGATATGCGTATTGTGTATGTGTATGATGATTTGTGCCCTATGGAAGATATATTGCATATACGTTTCTGTTTTGACAATCGTAGCAAAAAACGACAATCCTCTGACATTGAGCTTAAGAATTAAGTGGCTATCACTCGGCATTTATTGTTCTAATAATGTGATTCACATTGATAATTTGTCGGCGTAGATAGCTTTGAGATGATGAAAGAAGTCTTGTCATGTTCTATTCTACTTATTCCTCTGTTTTGGTTCTTTTTTACGTTTTCTTTTCTTACTTTCAATATTCGTCTGCAGGCTGAGTTGGGGAAACCAACCATTCTTCATCCCGACAAAGGAAAAGTTTCCATTTATGTTGATTGCAGTCCAACTGCTGCGCCTATGTTTGAGGTTGGTAATGCATTGTACTTGAATCATACTTAAAAAACAGAATAGTCTCTTATGTTAATAATCTGAATCAGCAACTATTTCTGTATTATACTTAGGTTATCTCATGTGGTTCTTTTATGTAATAGACATAGACATGAGTCGGTTTGCTGATTTTCTGCACTGAACAATGGATACTGGTACTGTAGGAAGTTTTGGCTATGAAGAGTAATGTGGTCATTAGTAATAATGTGAAGAAATATCAAAAGCTATTTTATATTTTATTATTATTATTTGGCCTTGCAGATAGGTTCCTTTTAATGATGCACTCCTTATGTTAGTGGGTAGAAACTCATCATTTCTCTTATTTTGGCTTTGTTCTATCAGTTCTGATATGCCACCAGAGTTCAGAACATTGTTTGAAATGCATCTTTATGTTTATACTTATTTAACAGAACAGCAGGTAGTCCTTGTAGTATTTCAATGGAGATGACACATGCAAAATATTTAATACGCTCTCCAACTCAACATGTAATAAATAAAATAATTGTCAGTGTTTTAGTGAACAACTCCTCACTGTACTTGACGTAGCACTGCAATTTCATTGAATTTATGGCAAATTTTGCTATGTAATCATAGTATGCATTAAAGCTAAATAAGCATTGAAGTAGAAAAATATGTTCCTGCTATGCACCATGTAACAAAATGTATACGCTGCTACCTCCTATCCGGTTTAAAAGGCCCACGCGTATCCCTAGGTCGACAATTTAACCAACATAACACGAGTTATGCATCACAAAAGATATACCATTGGAAACTTCAGGTGCTATATTTTCTAAGGATATACAACAAATATACTAATTGATATACAATTTGTATTACATTGGTCAAATTGGCGATCTAGGGATACGCGTGGAACTTTTGAAGCAGAAAGAAGGTAGTATTAGTTAAAGCATTCATGTTCTAATTGTTAAAAGACCTAAACTAATTAGAAGTACATGCCTAATTACTATTTTGTTAGACAAAAGCACAGCTCATAAGGGGCAGGGCTGTAGAGCAGAGCAGTAGATTGCTATGCGTGAGAAAAAGCAGACTGAACATCCTTGACTTTGAAACACCGCTATATCAGAAATTGCTTTTGTTTGCTTTATGATCACATTCCATTTTGAAAGTTTTTTTTTGGCTCATGATAGACTTATTTGCCCTAAATTTAATTTTTTAGGGTAGAGGTTCGGAAGAATTGTCTGCTGAGCTCTCTGTTGCACTGCAAAGATGTTTACTGGGTGGTAAAAGTGGGGCAGGTAACATACAGTTTTATTGTTCACGATTAACTGTGTCTCTCTTATCTGTTTTAATAGACGTCTCAGTCTCATATCTTGTTTTGATGTTTACTGGAACCTATTTTGTTGCTTATAGTCGTGGCTCGAGAAACAAGTACTGCATGATCCTCATGCTGTTTTTGTTGGAGCTTTTGTTTGAATTGCAGTGCACATCGTTTTCATGCAGCTTTGTACTCCTAACTTCTTTTACTATACTTGAATATTTCCCTAAAAACTTGATATAAAATCTGATACCATTTCTCTTGCCTGATTTCAATTATGCCTACTTTTCGAACATTGCTTTAAGCAATTTTTTCAGCACATGTTTTCATACTATTGGAAGTACAACCCTACACAGATATTAACTTTATTACATCAAACTTGTGTTATCAAGTGAATTGCAGTTTGATATTTGGATGCACCAATCCGAAAGCAAAGTTCACTAAGATACATCAACTACAATTTATTTTCCTTAGTACATCAAATACAATTTATTTTCCTTAGTTTTAAATAGTTCAGGCATGTCAATTTCGCTATTGCCACCAGTCAGTCCCTGATGAGTCGATAGATTATCGCATGGTGTAATTGCCTATATTTAACTTGAGATGGATTATCTCATGGTGTGACTAGTTTATAGGCAGGGTTCTGGTTTTCAGCCAAAAGTGCTGCTAACTGGTGGTTTTGGATTTTGTGCTCCCGGGCAGGATTTGGTAAACTGGTTCAAGTTCATATGTATAAATTTGAATCTAAAAATGGTTTTTATAAGAAACTGTGAAACACTTTCTATTCCTGATACTCTATCGAGATATGCATCACTACAACACTTTCCCATTTAAAACTGCTATAACTTCGCAAGCACATCAGGCAGTAAACCCTTATGGACAGCAAGCAAATTAGTCAGATTATTTCCTTCTTCAGAAAGATGTGTACGTCCGTATTTTCTTTACTGTTGTGGTTTTGCACTTTCTGCTAGGTTTGAATAGCGGGTTGTGATTAGTTAGTTGGTAGGAATAGGCGAGGATAGCAAGTCATTTCCAAATGAACAAGCCTATATTTTAGGCAATTGACGGTTATTGGCCAAACTTGAATTTAAGTTCAGTTTAGAATCATCGGGCAGTTATCCACCAATGGAAACTGGTGTGGTAAGCAATCTGGCTAAAATAGAAAAGTGAAACACTGCCAAGTTATAGGTTCCTCTCTGATCTGCCAAGTTGTCTGCTCGTGAATTCCTTGGGTTAACCATTAAGAGAAGATCCTGTTTGGATTTTAGTGATTTAACCAAATTCAGCTCTGTTTCTGATGTCCTCATCTTTCTTGTAGTAAAAAAAACTTCAATGAGAGTGGATTTTCATCATTTTATGTTTTTATATTGTTTTCTTTCTAGAAGACTGCAAATAGACCATCACTTGGTATCAATAACAGTTTCCATCTAATTGACCCCACATGCAACAAATGCATATTTCAGGTGCTGCAATCGATTTATCATCTCTGATTGTTGTCGAGGGAAAAGCCTGCTGGGATCTGTACATTGATGGACTTGTGGTCAGTTCTGATGGTAATTTGCTTGATGCACTGGCGGCTGCGATAAAGGTAGTATTGGTTTCCATTGCTTCAGCCGATGTATCCCCTGAAGTGTCAAGTTATATCTTTTGTTTAAAGTGCCAGTGAAGTCAGGAGTGTTAATTCAGCATATTCATTGGTTAAAAAGTGTTGTCCATTTTCTACTCCATTGTAATGGCTATGGAGAATTAAAGGACTGACTTAGCCATTGTCTTGGGATACAAAGAAGGAACAAATCGAAGCATAACGATTTCCATTATACTTCCTCAGTACTTCAATTTCAAAATATAAACTATACCGAACTTCTTTGTTCTTATCTCCGTTTATGTACTGGTAGCTACAGAGCTTATCAAACCCAGGTAAATTTGTTGTGCCATTCGCTGGCATCGAAGCAGAACAAATTTATGAAATATCAATCGTGGTTTGTGAGGCCAGCTATTACAATTTCTGCTGGCTTCCATACATGAGGTTTTGATGCAAATCCCCCAGTTTAATCGGTACTTGAGTTCCTTGGTAGCCTTTTAAAGGGTGCTGTTTGAAACAATGTGATTTTCGGAACGTAGAACACATCAATATTGGAATCAGTAAATAAGGTATTAGTTCTAGTTACTTTTGTAAATCTTGGATGAATTGCTTGACTTTGATTCATGTTGAAAACTAAATTCGAGCCATTGCTGGGGTACTGGGGAACCATTGGTTATTGGTCATTTTCAGCAGTTTCTACTCTTTGTTGCATGCGTTGCTATCAAGTGTCAACTATTTGTGTTATGCATGCTTGATGATTGTGGTGTGCTGTCTAGTGCACATTTGCAGAATACTAATATTCTGTGTACTTATTGGCAGGTAGCTTTGAGTGATACAGGTATACCAAAAGTTAATGTTTCTCTTAACGCTGAAATGGATGGGGAGCCTGAGGTTGATATCAGTGATGAAGAATTTTTGCAATTCGACACTTCTGGTGTGCCTGTTATAATTACCTTGACCAAGGTATATGATTTCCTTTTTCTTTTTCTTTGAGTTGCCAAGAAGTATGCTATATTTTGCCTGATTACTGAATGGTTTAGAAATCCTGTAGCATCATAATAATCAGAATTTAATAGGAACATGGTGGTTATTCGAATCGAGTTTACTATTCAATTCACTTTCAGTTGTCTCCATTCTTTTTTAGACGGCCGGCCCTCGTTACTTTCTCCTGTTTATGACTAGACGTTTGCTTATGTTGTGTTCCTAAATGCATTCTTGTGTATATATGCATCACATTTTCTGGTTTGTGATATACTTGTCCTTGAGCCAGGTTGGTAAGCACTACATTGTTGATGCCGCCTCGGAGGAGGAATCCCAGATGAGTTCTGCGGTTTCTGTTTCAGTCAACAGCCATGGCCAGATATGTGGGTTAACCAAGAGGGGAGGCGCAGGGTTGGATCCAAGCGTCATTTTTGATATGATATCCGTGGCCAAGAATGTAAGCCAGCGGTTCTACACTCTGTTGGAATCAGAAATCGCAGCTGCTGAAGCAGTAGCGGACGAGTAGAGAAAAAGAATCATAGAAGATATCCTGATCACACTGACCGCCCGTAGTTGACATTGCTAATGCCTCAGAAGAATGTACTATCCTAGTGCTGCACTTGCCAATGTTTTGCACAAGCTTTTGGTTTGGGTGTTACGTATTGTCGAGTGCCATACGTTGGTGAAATATTTTGCTGTATAATTAATTTGGTGCAGCTGTTTGGAGGTTGGATTAGAATTAAGCATGAAACTGTAATGGTTACTAGTAGTTCAACTGTTTCAGCAGTGTCAAGAGTTAGACATGCAAGTTCAATGATGCATGATATGTGTGTCAATTATCTTTTCCAACTGTTAGGGCAAAACATGGGTTTTAATAAGAAAGAAAAAGGGCTTAAGAACTGCCCAAAAGCATTGTACATAAAATCGTAAGACTAGTGTCTGGTCATAGACTGATGACTCATGGTGCTAAGATCAAACTAAAAATGGTAATGGGGCTTACAAATAGTGCTAAGATCAAATGAAAAAAATGGTAACGAGTCCGGGCTCCAGGGAGATTGGTATTTTTACATCACAACTTTTTTATTTAAAAAAACTGTGAATACACATACACATGTAATATGTGATGATGTTGATGCTGACAATCAGGAAGAAATAGAGAAACAAGTGCAGCATGTTGTGAGCTTCAAGGGTTCGCCAGGCATGGAGGCTCTATGTACTAGCACTAAAGACTCAACCCAACATACCATGTTGGATTTTTTCGACGTCACTTCGGGATGAGCAAACTCTTGCGCACAGTGGATGTTATGGAGGCACATGATCCTTACTTCAAGCTGAAGAAAGATTGTTACGAACAATTGCCGTTTTCTCCTCTTTAGAAATGCGCGATAGTTATGCGGAGCCCCACGCCCGTATATGGGTCTGTCCAGAGTTACCATATTGGTCACTATCGCCATGTATTGTGGATGGCCATCCATATCCAGCCTCTTAGTCTTCATATTTGGCGTCTTGTAGCCAATTTTTGAAGCACACCCATCTAGTATAACAATTGGTGCGAATGAACTTCCCATGATCCCCCACCTCATGATGATGGAAGGGAGATTGGGAAAAAGGATTTCCCACCGACGAGTGGATCCCCTGAGCTACATGAAATTTGAAGTCCATAATATGGCAATTCTGAGTTTGCACATGACCTTTTCAACCGTCATATTTTTTTGGTGATTGTCCTTTTGACAGTTATTATGCTAAAAATACGGTGACTTTGCTAGAGTTGCTCTTAGAGGGGGAAGTGACAGTCATCGTTACAACCAATAATAAAGAGAAAAGAGAAACACAACAATATAGTGACAACCTAATTTATTTATTTTTGTTTTAAAGAGGATCATAATAACTAGATCAACAACAAGAGCTAACACATTCCATGCATATGGTTATAATGATCCATGGTTTGCTCTATATTCATAGCATTTCATCGACGTTCCGAGGGCTCGTGGCGTGCTGGGTAGCCTTGTTGTATTGGTTCACAACAACAATAATATTTCTTATCTTTTCCCAAGAAGCAGCCGCCACCGCAGGTATTCCGACATTCAATATCGGAGCAGTGTTTGCCACGTGGTTCGCATCCTTTAACGGAAGTAGATGCATTTGTTTAGATTAATCAGTAATAATTGCATTATAAAGATGCATGCATTAACTTAACCGTACTAGAAAGACATGATGCGGTAATAATATTCACAGACTAAAATTCACATAATGCATGTAAAATCAGATTTTGGATGATTAGAGAGAATATTATGGATGAGAAATGAACCTTGGCCGGGGTCATCGTAATCTGCACATGAGGAGAGAACGGTAGACATGATCAATAGAATTACCAAGCACATGACCCTTGTGCTCTTACTGAACATTGCCATGGGGAGATGCTAGTCCCTTTTTCTTTCTTCTAGTCGTTTTTCTGAGTTGGGTGGTGATGTTGCAATGTTCACTCTTGAGTCTTCACTATGTACATTTAAACGAGGAAACCTATGCCTGGATGCATTAAATCTTCTCTTATCTTTCCTATTTTATTGTGAAAAGCATTAATTTTTGTAAATGAACACCATGTAAATGGATAACTCTTGCTGACCAAGCTTTGATTCAAACATTTATACTTCCTAAAATGGCATACATAAATGTGGGAATTCAATGGATAGTTTCTATTAATTCCACACATTCTACCAAAGTTGCCCATAAGATTTTGGCCCACGAGAAAACTTATGGAGGAAAATGAGACACAACTTTACTCTCCCGGGTTGAGGTACAAGGTTTTCTAGGTGGAGGAAAATATACATCAACAAGTAAGCATGCCGTTTAGCAGGTGTAAGGGCATTCTCTTACCTTAGTGTTTTGGTGATGATGACACCTCACTATGTTATCTAATCATGTGTCAAGTTATCCAAGTACTCCGTGTGTGACACAAGACGGTTAGGCATTCCTTTCAGACTGAAAAGAACGAAGACGGTGTTCTCTACGCATTTATTTTCCTTGGTCGTAGGGATCCCGTACTATTAAGAGGGAATTCTCATTGGAAGGTCTTGGGGTGAATCAATACACATACACATCCTTGGCACTCACCTCATACCCTTCCATCAGAGAGAGAGAGGCCCTGCTTTCCTTCCATGAAGGCCGGTTGTACCGCTGGCCCTAGCGTTTGTACCGCTCTCTCTTGTCATGTGGCATATCCTCCACCCCAAGGGTGATACTCTCGGGGTGCTGCCTCTAGTTGGTCTCCAGTGGTTGTACCGCTGTCTCCGGGCGGTTGTACCGCCAACAGTTGGCTAACCCTGGGTGACAACCTTGAGCGGTTGTATCGGCCCAGCACCGGGCTACAAGCAGACACAGTTCTATTGTGTTGCGGTTGTTACGCGGACGTGGGACGGTTGTACCGATATATTAATATCAACCGGTACTACCGGTGTCTCAAGCAGTTGTACCGCTAGGGACTTTTGAAAGCACATTTGCTCCCTTGGTGATTTTGGTAATTAATAACAGCATATACGGCATTGAACTAATGTTTTCACTAAGCATGTTTCAGGAAAAGTTCAATGATGGGTTGGCAAAAGGATTGTGGAATACCCCAAGATGCAAGGAAATAGATTGGCAAAGCTTCAAGAAAAAGGACTCTACATTTTACTTTGTGGGAAATCACTTTGAGTCCATTGGAAAGCCAATACTATCAAAAGGGGGTAAGGTACTGTTGGTGAACAAAATGCTCATACGTGCACAAGTGATAGTCACCACATACACCCACAAGCTCTTCCACAAAAGTCTGTCCAAAGCCAAATATCCAAAATCGGTGCAACCAACACTTTCCACTCGGTGCCATCGAATCTCAGCCTCAGACAGACTCAGCCAAACCCTAGCCCTTCGGTGCAACCGATTCTGCTTCGGTGCCACCGAGTTTGGGTTGCCAACTTTCTGTTACGCAAATTCATAAAATCGGTCCCATCGAGTTTGTTGAATCGGTGTCACCGAGTTGGCAATCTGACCGTTGGTCACCTTATCGGTGCAACCGAGTTTTATGTATCGGTCTCACAGAGATTCAAAAGTTGCTACCTTTGAGGCAACTCGGTACCACCGATATTAACACATCGGTGTCACCGAGTCTGACTTATTAGGTGTAACGGTTGGATTTTTGGAGATGCCTATATATACCCCTCCACCACCACCCACTCGCAAGAGAAGCACTCAGAATAGATCCCCACCTATCCTATCATATTTTCTGAGAGAGATCCACCTACTCATGTGTTGAGATCATGTCATTCCATTCCAACCATATGAATCTTGATCTCTAGCCTCCCAAGTTGCTTTTCATCCAATCAATCTCTCCCACCAAAGTCAAATCTGTGAGAGTGATTGTGTGTTGAGGAGTCTATCATCTTGAAGCACAAGAACAAGGAGGTCATTGAAATTATCGAGCCTATTACCTTTTGAAGGGAGGTACCTCCTAGATTGGTTAGGTGTCGCTTGGGAGCCTCCTACTTCGTGTTGTGGAGCACACCAAGAAGTTTGTAAGGGCAAGGAGATCGCCTACTTCGTGAAGATCTACCCTGAGTCAGGCTAGTCCTCCATGGACGTAGGCCATCATGATATAGTCAAGGTTGCTTCTTCGTGGAACCTGTTGGAAATATGCCCTAGAGGAAATAATAAATTAGTTATTATCATATTTCCTTGTTCATGATAATCGTTTATTATCCATGCTATAATTGTATTGATCGGAGACTTAGATGCATGTGTGGATACATAGACAAAACCATGTCCCTAGTATGCCTCTAATAGACTAGCTCGTTGATCAAAGATGGTTAAGGTTTCCTAGCCATTGACATCAGATGTCATTTGATAATGGGATCACATCATTAGGAGAATGATGGGATGGACAAGACCCAAACTACAAACGTAGCATATGATCGCGTCAGTTTAATGTTACTGTTTTCTGCATGTCAAGTATCTGTTCCTATGACCATGAGATCATGCTGTTGGGGAACGTCGCATGGGAAACAAAAAATTTCCTACGCACACGCAAACCTATCCATGGTGATGAGCATCTACGAGAGGGAGAGTGGATCTACATACCCTTGTAGATCGCTAAGCGGGAAGCGTTAAGAAACGCGGTTGGTGTAGTCGAACTTCTTCGCGGTCCAAATTGCCGAGCGTCCCGCGATCCAATCACGAACCGTCCCGCGAACACATCATGATCCGTCCCGCGAACTCATCACGATCCGTCTCACAATCTTGATCACGATCTGTCCCGCGAACTCATCACTATCCGTTCCGTGATCACATCACGAACCGTCTCGCGATCTCGATCATGGTCCTTCCGATCTAGCGCCGAACGGACGGCACCTCCGCGTTCAGCACACGTGCAGCTTGATGACTATCTCCACCATCTCGATCCAGCGAGAGGAGGTGGAGAGGAGAGAGAGAGTTCACCAGCAGCGTGACGGCGCTCCGGTGATGGTGGTGGAGCAATTCCGGCAGGGCTTCGCCTAAGCGCTGTAGAAAACCGATCTAGAGGAGAAACTATGCACCGGTGTAACGGGTAGCACGTGGCCGGAAATTCTGTCCAAAAACCAGCCAATCCACTAGTATATATAGGAGGAGAGGATAGGAGAGGCAGCCAAGGCCATTGGGTCGGCCAAAATAGGAGGTGGGAAGCAATCCTACTTCACCTCCAATCCTAGTTGGAGTAGGATTGCCTCCTATTGGCTGATTTTCCACTTTTTGCTTTAGGACTTTCTCTCCTGCGTCATGGGCCTTTGTGGCTGTTTTCACAGCCCACTAAGGGCTGGTTATTATTCTCCCACAGCCCATGGACCTCTTGGGGTCGAAATACCCCTCCCGGAGGCCTCCCGGTACACTACCGATGAGCCCGAAACTTTTCCGGAAACCAAACTGGGACTTCCTATATATGAATCTTTACCTCCGGACCATTCCGGAGCTCCTCGTGACGTCCGAGATCTCATCCGGGACTCCGAACAAACTTCGGTCACCACCATACATAACTCTACACTACCGAAACGTCACCGAACCTTGGAAACACTTCCAACACATATCGTCACCTCATCCTTAGCTAGTTCTCCGTTTATTCCGTAGCTTTTATTTCGAGTTACTAACATTTAGCAACCGAACCGGTATCCAATACCTAGGTGCTACTAGGAGTACTAGCAAGGTACACATCAATAACTCGTATATCAAATATACTTCTGTCGATGTTGCCAGCCTTCTTATCTACCAAGTATCTAGGGTTGTTCCGCTTCAGCGACCGCTCACCTCATAATAGAAGCACTTAGTCTCGGGTTTGAGTTCAACTTTGGGTTGCTTCACTAGAGCAGCAACTGACTTGCTATCCAAGAAGTTTCCCTCCTTGCTCTTGCCCTTTTCGAAACTAGTGGTTTGATTAACCATCAACACTTGACGCTCCTTCTTGATTTCTACCTTCGCGGTGTCAAACATCGCGAACAACTCAGGGATCAATACTTCTATCCCTGGTGTATTATAGTTCATCACTAAGTTCTAGTAGCTTTAGTGACAGTGACTTGGAGAACTATATCAATCACTATCTTATCTGGAAGATCAACTCCCACTTGATTCAAGCGATTGTAGTACCCAGACAATCTGAGTACATGCTCAACGATTGAGCTATTCTCCTTCATCTTACAGGCAAATAATCTTGTTGGAGATCTCATATCTCGCAACACAGGCACGAGCCTGAGATCACAATCTCTGCTCCTAGAACATCTCATATGTTCCGTGACGTTCAAAACGTTTTGGAGCCTCAATTCTAAGCCGTAATGCATGACGCACTAAACTATCAAGTAGTCATCGAAACGTGCCTGTCAGATGTTCGCAACATGTATAGACGACGCTAGAGGGGGTGGCGCACCGAGCGGTGCATTAAGGACATAAGCCTTCTGTGCAGCAATGAGGACAATCCTCAGATCACGGACCCAGTCCGCAATATTGCTACCAACATCTTTCAACTCTATTTCTCTAGGAACATATAAAAATTTAAGGGAGCTACAACGCGAGCTAGTAATCTACAACATAATTTGCAAAGACACTTTGACTATGTTCATGATAATGAGTTCAATTAATCATATTACTTAAGAACTCCCACTCAAATTGACATCCCTCCGATCATTCGAGTGATACATGATCCAAATTCACCAACTCAAGTCCGATCATCACGTGAGTTGAGGTGGCTGCAATGGTGAACATCATTATGTTGATCATATCTACTATATGACTCATGTTCGACCTTTCGGTCTCTCGTGTTCCGAGGCCATGTCTGTACATGCCAGGCTCGTCAAGTTTAACCCGAGTGTTCTGCGCGTGCAAATCTGGCTTGCACCCTTTGTATGTGAACGTAGAGTCTATCACACCCGATCATCACGTGGTGTCTCAACACGACGAACTTTCGCAACGGTGCACACTCGGGGTGAACACAGTTCATCTTTAAATTCAAGTGAGGGATCACCTTATAATGCTACCGCCGTACTAAGCAAAACAAGGTGCATAAAAGGATTAACATCTCATGCAATTCATAAGTGACATGATATGGCCATGAACTTGTGTAGTCGAACTTCTTCGCGATCCAAATCGCCGAGCGTCCCGCGATCCAATCACGAACCGTCCCGCGAACACATCATGATCCGTCCCGCGAACTCATCACGATCCGTCTCACAATCTTGATCACGATCTGTCCCGCGAACTCATCACGATCCGTTCCGTGATCACATCACGAACCGTCTCGCGATCTCGATCATGGTCCTTCCGATCTAGCGCCGAACGGACGGCACCTCCGCGTTCAGCACACGTGCAGCTTGATGACGATCTCCACCGTCTCGATCCAGCGAGAGGAGGTGGAGAGGATAGAGAGTTCACCGGCAGCGTGACGGCGCTCCGGTGATGGTGGTGGAGCAATTCCGGCAGGGCTTCGCCTAAGCGCTGCAGAAAACCAATCTAGAGAAGAAACTATGCACCGGTGTAACGGGTAGCACGTGGCCGGAAATTCTGTCCAAAAACCAGCCAATCCACTAGTATATATAGGAGGAGAGGATAGGAGAGGCAGCCAAGGCCATTGGGTCAGCCAAAATAGGAGGTGGGAAGCAATCCTACTTCACCTCCAATCCTAGTTGGAGTAGGATTGCCTCCTATTGGCTGATTTTCCACTTTTTGCTTTAGGACTTTCTCTCCTGCGCCATGGGCCTTTGTGGCTTTTTCACAGCCCACTAAGGGCTGGTTATTATTCTCCCACAGCCCATGGACCTCTTGGGGTCGAAATACCCCTCCCGGATGCCTCCCGGTACACTACCGATGAGCCCGAAACTTTTCCGGAAACCAAACTGGGACTTCCTATATATGAATCTTTACCTCCGGACCATTCCGGAGCTCCTCGTGACGTCCGAGATCTCATCCGGGACTCCGAACAAACTTCGGTCACCACCATACATAACTCTACACTACCGAAACGTCACCGAACCTTAAGTGTGCAGACCCTGCGGGTTCGAGAACTATGTAGACATGACCGAGACACCTCTACGGTCAATAACCAATGGCGGGACCTGGACGTCCACATTGGTTCCTACATATTCTACGAAGATCTTTATTGGTCGAACCTCTATGTCAAGGATTCAGTTAATCATGTATAACGTTCCCTTTGTTCTTCGGTATGTTACTTGCCCGAGATTCGATCGTCGGTATCTCCATACCTAGTTCAACCTCGTTACTGGCAAGTATCTTTACTCGTTCCGTAATACAAGATCCCGCAACTAACAATTAGTCACATTGCTTGCAAGGCTTATTGTGATGTTGCATTACCGAGTGGGCCCCGAGATACCTCTCCGTCACACGAAGTAACAAATCCCAGTCTCGATCCATGCCAACTCAACAGATACCATCGGAGATACCTGTAGAGCACCTTTATAGTCACCCAGTTACATTGCGATGTTTGATACACACAAGGCACTCCTCCGATATGTGTGAGTTGCATGATCTCATGGTCATAGGAACACATACTTGACATGCGGAAAACAATAGCAATAAACTGACACGATCATATGCTATGTTTGAAGTTTGTGTCTTGTCCATCACATCATTCTCCTAATGATGTGACCCCGTTATCAAATGACATCTCATGTCCATGGCTAGGAAACCTTAACCATATTTTGATCAACGAGCTAGTCTATTAGAGGCATACTAGGGACATGGTTTTGTCTATGTATCCACACATGCATCTAAGTCTCCGATCAATAAAATTATAGCATGGATAATAAACGATTATCATGAACAAGGAAATATGATAATACTAATTTATTATTGCCTCTAGGGCATATTTCCAACACATGCAACTCACTAACATCGGAGGAGTGCCTTGTGTGTATCAAACGTCGCAACGTAACTGGGTGACTATAAAGGTACTCTACAGGTATCTACGAGGGTGTCTGTTGGGTTGGCATGGATCAAGACTGGGATTTGTTACTCCATGTGACGGAGAGGTATCTCAGGGCCCACTCGGTAATACAACATCACAACAAGCCTTGCAAGCAATGTGACTAAGTGTTACTCACGGGATCTTGTATTACAGAACGAGTAAAGAGACTTGCCGGTAATGAGGTTGAACTAGGTATGGAGATACCGACGATCGAATCTCGGGCAAGTAAACATACCGAAGAACAAAGGGAACATCATACGGGATTAACTGAATCCTTGACATAGAGGTTCGACCGATAAAGATCTTCGTAGAATATGTAGGAACCAATATGGGCATCCAGGTCCCGCTAGTGGTTATTGACCGTAGAGGTGTCTCGGTCATGTCTACATAGTTCTCGAACCCGCAGGGTCTGCACACTTAAGGTTCGGTGATGTTTCGGTAGTATAGAGTTATGTATGGTGGTGACCGAAGGTTGTTCGGAGTCCCGTATGAGATCCCTAATGTCACGAGGAGCTCCGGAATGGTCCGTAGGTAAATATTGATATATAGGAAGTCCCATTTTGGTCGCCGGAAAGGTTTCGGGCTAATCGGTAATGTACCGGGAGTGCCGGTAGTGTACCGGGAGACCACCGGGAGGGGTATTTCGACCGAAGAGGCTTCATGGGCTGTGGGAGAGTAAATACCAGCCTTTTGTGTGCTGGTGTAAGTCCCACACAAGGCCCATGCGGCTGGGGAAAAAATCCCAAAGGGAAAAAGGTGGAAAAAGGCCAAAAAAGGAGGAATCCTAGTCCTACTAGGATTGGAGGAGGAGACCTCCTCTCCTCCCCACTTTGGTCGACCCAAGGGCTGGCTTTTTGGAATCCAAGCCTCCTCCTCCCATCCTCCTATATATACTAGAGGATTTTAGGGTTTTGGCATAGAATTTTCAGCCACGTGCTACCCGTTCCTCTAGTGCATAGTTTCTCCTCTAGATCGGTTTTCTGCAGTGCTTAGGCGAAGCCCTGCCGGAATAGCTCCACCACCATCGCCGCAGCGCCGTCACGCTGCCGGAGAACTCTTCTACCTCTCCACTCCCTCTTGCTGGATCAAGAAGGCGGAGATCGTCATCAAGTTGTACGTGTGCTGAACGCGGAGGTGCCATCCGTTCGGCGCTAGATCGGAAGGACCGTGATCAAGATTGCGAGACGGATCGTGACGAGTTCGTGGGATGGATCATGATGAGATCACAAGATGGATCATGATGAGTTCGCGGGACGGATCGTGATTGGATCGCGGGACGGATCGTGATGAGATCACGGGACGCTCGGCAATTTGGACCACGAATATGTTCGACTACACCAACCGCGTTTCTTAATGCTTCCCGCTTAGCGATCTACAAGGGTACATAGATCCACTCTCCCTCTCGTAGATGCTCATCACCATGGATAGATCTGTGTGTGCGTAGGAAATTTTTTGTTTCCCATGCGACGTTCCCAACAGAACCCTCCGTGAACTCTCACGACCGTTACCCTTCGTGGGTTGAAGACTCCATAAACGTGGACGTACGATAGCACCACCTATCGGAACCACGAAAAAAATCATCATGTCTCCAAATTGTGTTTGATCTTCCTACCCTTCCTTTACTACTCATGCTTGTCTTTACTTTCCACGCTATACTCGTAGACATGCATGTGTAGGGTGTACTTGACTTGCTATGAATGCTAAAATCTGCCAACACTTAAAATTGGGAAGAAGTAGATTTTTATTTGGTCAAGTATTCTAATCACCCCCCTCTAGACTTACTTTCGATCCTACAAGTGGTATTAGAGATTTGGTCTCCATTGCATTGGTTTCACAACCTAGGAGAGTATGGCGTCTAGTGAGGGAAATTATCACCATAGAGGTTTGTACTTTGATGGCACTAATTTTGCTACTTGGAAGCCCAAAATGAAAATGCATCTTATTGGTCATAACCCCGCCATTTGGGTTGTTGTTAGTGTTGGATTGCAAGGTGAATTCTTTGCGGATGGAAGGTAACCGAATCACGAAGCGACTACGGATGAATTGAAGATGTTGCAACTAAATGCTCAAGCATGTGACATTCTCTTCAACTTCCTATGCCCTGAAGAATTTAACAAAATCAGTCGTCTTGAGAATGCAAAAGAGATTTGGGATAATTTGGTTGATATGCATGAAGGTACCAAATCCATGAGAGAATCCAAGTTGGATGTTCTTCAAAGTCATCTTGACAAGTTCAATATGAAGGATGGCGAAGTAGTCGTTGAGATGTACTCTAGGCTAGCTCTCATCACCAATAAGATTGTTGGCTTAGGAAGCGAAGAAATGACCGACAAATTCATCATCAAGAAGATACTTCGAGCCTTGGATGATCGATATGACACTGTATGCACATTTATCCAAATGATGCCCAACTACAAAGATCTCAAGCCAACGGAAGTGATTGGAAGGATTGTTGCTCATGAGATGACACTCAAGGACAAGGAAGAGCTTCACCACAAGTCTAGCGGTGCTTACAAAGCCACAAGTGATGCTCCCTCTACCTCAAGCGACAACCTTGTCACAAATGAAGAGATAAACGTCATGGTCAAGAAATTCAACAAGTTCTACAAGAATAAAGGAAAAGATCAAAGTTCCAACTCAACATATGAAGAGAAGCTTTCGTCAAGTCATGACCGAAACTGCTACAATTGTGGGAAGCCCGGACACTACTCCAGTGAGTGCACGGATCCTTACAAAAGGAAATAAGAGTCACCAAGAAGACAAAGCTCAAGAGATGAGTCACCTCAAAGAGAGAGAAGGAGTAGGGATGATCGTTATGAACGAAGACCCTCAACGAGAAGAAGGGACTCGGAGAAGGAGAAGTGCACCAAGAGCTACTCAAGAAGAAGACATCAAGCTCATGTTGGTGAATGGGTTTCCGGCTTCGAATCCGACAACCACTCTGAGAGAAGCTACCACTCCAACTCCGACTATAGTCAAGATGAAGGTGTTGCCAGACTTGCACTTGTGACAACCGACTCCTATGACATATTTGATTCACCAAATGAAGGGAGAGGATGTTGCTTCATGGCTAAAGACCCCAAGGTATCACACCCCGAGTATCTTGATTTCAATAGTGACGAGGATGGCTTATTAATTGAAGATGACTTGCTATTTGAAAAATCTAGTAATGTTAGTCAACATGAACTTGCTAGTAATCACTCTAGTCTAGATAAGTCATGTGATGATGATAAGTTTCAAATAGAACTACTAACTCAAGAACTAAAAACTCTTAAGTTAGCTCATGAGTCTACTCTACAAGATCATAGAGAGCTTGAAAGGACACATGAGAAGCTTCGCTTCGAGAAGCTCAATTTAGAGCAAGAGCATGAGTTCCTTAAAGCTATCAATGACGATCTTCAAAAGAAGACTTCCTATTATCTAGCCAAACAAATTCTCTTGTCTACATTCATGACACAAGTTACGACTAAGCAAGCTAGTAACAAAGGCAAGACATGATCTTCAACTAGTAGCAATAAAAATGATAAATACAGTGATATTGCTTCTAGTAGTTTCACTGATCCCACTAACTCTTCTCTTAGCCAAGTTACACTTGAGCAAGAAAATGAACTTTTGAAAGGGATTATATGGAAAGGTATCTACAAGAGTCTTGCCATGTGCAAACAATTTGAGGAGATTGTATGCAAGCACGGAGGATATCGGAAGAACCGTGGTGTTGGCTACTTCAATGCTAATGGAGTTGAATGGGAAGAAGGTAAACACCCCAATCCCAAGTTTGTTCCTCAAAAAGAGAAGTATGAATATACTCTACCCAAGTGAAGAAAATCTCAAGATGACCTTCCACCACAAGACCCCAAGATCAAGGGCAAGAACAAGCTTCAATAGGACATTGACTCGTATGAAGATGAATCCCAAGATTTGGTGAAGTGGGTTTCCAAGGCTACTACAAGCTCAACTTCCACAAGTGCTACTTCAACACCAAGGATCCCCATCAACTTGATGTGCCCCCCCAAGAAGAAGAACTAGAGAAGTTCTTGAGGGGTGACTCCGCCAATGAAGTCCACTCATATTCATTATTGGCAAGAACTAGTTGCAATCAACATCAACATCATGCAATAGTTCAAGGAGTCACACATTACCTCAAAGGTAAGCAGGGGACAAGGTAATCTACAAATCAATGGACATCATCATGTATGCTTTGCACTCCATGTCCATAGATATCCTTGTATTTGTCTCTTGTGTGTTGGGACTAACCCATGTAGGTGAGAAGGGTAATGAAACTACAAGGATGCTCCCAACTCATGGTGATCTTCATCAACTTTGAGCATCCACCACTACTTCACCTACATGAAGTCTTCATCAACAAAACCCAAGGTTAGTTTATCCCTCCTATGGGGGGTGTCACATCAAGGGGGAGCTTTACTCTAAGACTTGAGCCAAAGAATCTCATAGTATGTGACAACATTAAATGCTTTATGTAAAAGTGGTAACCTCACTTGTGATTAAACGATGAGTATGACCTATGATCAAGTATTCTTACTTGGATCCTAAGTCAATATACTCATATATAGATGACTTTGTCATTGCCAAAGTGCTTGTTAGATGCTAGTGTGTTT
Source organism: Hordeum marinum (assembly GCA_022496015.1). Classification (NCBI taxonomy): domain Eukaryota; kingdom Viridiplantae; phylum Streptophyta; class Magnoliopsida; order Poales; family Poaceae; genus Hordeum; species Hordeum marinum. Next base: position 346,493,997 of record CM039678.1, read on the forward strand.
GTGCATGTTTGCCATGTTTTGATTTGACATCTTATTGTGTGAGAATGTTGGTATGCATTTATTTACCCATTCGAGGACATCCAATTGTTGCTATTAGGCTTTTGATTTTTCATTTGCCAATTGGATGTACAAGAGTGCCTAGGACCACTCCTCTAGCTATCTATGCTTTCTCACCTCATGTTCTATACATGTTGCGTCACTGTTGGGGAACGTTGCATGGGAAACAAAAAATTTCCTATGTTCACGCAAGACCTATCCATGGTGATGAGCATCTATGAGAGGGAGAGTGGATCTACATACCATGTAGATCGCTAAGCGGGAAGCGTTAAGAAACGCGGTTGGTGTAGTCGAACGTCTTCGCGATCCAAATCGCCGACCGTCCCGCGATCCAATCATGATCCGTCCCGCAAACTTGATCACGATCCGTCCCGCGAACTTGATCACGGTCCTTCCGATCTAGCGCCGAACGGACGACACCTCCGCGTTCAGCACACGTACGGCTTGATGACGATCTCCACTGTCTTGATCCAGCAAGAAGGAGCGGAGAGTAAGAATAGTTCTCCAGAAGCGTGACGGCGCTCCGGCGATGGTGGTGGAGCTATTCCAGCAGGGCTTCGCCTAAGCACTGCAGAAATCCGATCTAGAGGAGAAACTATGCACTGAAGGAACGGGCAGCACGTGGCTAAAAATTCTGTGCAAAAACCCTAAAACCTCCAGTATATATAAGAGGGAGGAAGGAGAGGACTTGGCGCAAGGGCCAAGCCTCCTTGGTTTGTCCGAAGTGGGGAGGAGAGGAGGACTCCTCGTCCAATCCTAGTAGGACTAGGATTCCTCCTGTTTGGCCTTTTTCCACCTTTTCCCCTTTGGGATTTTCTTCCCTAGACGCATGGGCCTTGTGTGGGACTTCCACCAGCCCACAAAAGGCTGGTATTTATTCTCCCACAGCCCATGAAGCCTCTTGGGTCGAAATATCCCTCCCGGTGGTCTCCCGATACACTACCGGCACTCCCGGTACACTACCGATTAGCCCGAAACTTTTCCGGCGACCAAAACAAGACTTTCTATATATGAATCTTTACCTCCGGACCATTCCGGAGCTCCTCATGATGTCCGGGATCTCATCCAGGACTCCGAACAACCTTCGGTCACCACCATACATAACTATATACTACCGAACGTCACCAAACCTTAAGTGTGCAGACCCTGTGGGTTCGAGAACTATGTAGACATGACCGAGACACCTCTACGGTCAATAACCAATAGCGGGACCTGGATGCCCATATTGGTTCCTACATATTCTACGAAGATCTTTATCGGTCGAACCTCTATGTCAAGGATTTAGTTAATCCCGTATGATGTTCCCTTTGTTCTTCGGTATGTTACTTGCCCGAGATTCGATCGTCGGTATCTCCATACCTAGTTCAATGTCATTACCGGCAAGTCTCTTTACTTGTTCCGTAATACAAAATACCGCGACTAACACTTAGTCACATTGCTTGCAAGTGTTATTGTGATGTTGTATTACCGAGTGGGCCCTGAGATACCTCTTCGTCACACGGAGTAACAAATCCCAGTCTTGATCCATGCCAACTCAACAGAAACCCTCAGAGATACCTGTAGAGCACCTTTATAGTCACCTAGTTACGTTGCGACGTTTGATACACACAAGGCACTCCTCCGATGTCCGTGAGTTGCATGATCTCATGGTCATAGGAACATATACTTGACATGTAGAAAATAGTAGGAATAAACTGACACGATCATATGCTACGTTTGTAGTTTGGGTCTTGTCCATCACATCATTCTACTAATGATGTGATCCCGTTATCAAATGACATCACATGTCAATGGCTAGGAAACCTTGACCATCTTTGATCAACGAGCCAGTTCACTAGAGGGATACTAGGGACATAGTGTTGTCTATTTACCCACACATGTAATGTGTTTCCAATCAATACAATTATAGCATGGATAATAAATGATTATCATGAACAAGGAAATATAATAATAAACACTTTATTTATTGCCTCTAGGGCATATTTCCAACAGTCACAAAATTTGAACAAGTACTTTTCGATCTCTCTGTGTGAGGACCACTCGGAGTTCTGTATCGACAAAGGAATGACCATTAAAACCTCCCAAGTGCATCTCAGTGGAACCAAATCAAAAATCTTGGTCTCACCGAATGCCTAGGGTTGATCTGGTTTTCTATCTCGGTACTACCGATTCCATATTCTCGGTTACATCGAGTTTCCCTGTCAGCTGACAGTTGAGAAACTCGGTGACACCGAAAATTTAGAATCGGTGTCACCAACAGCGAGGGGTATATATGCTGTGGACCCGACGCTTTGAAATTCAATCCTCAAACCATCATGCCCCCAAACCCTAAGCTACCAAAAAGGACTCCTGGTCATCGCCATTGTCTTCCCGAGCGCCTCCGCCATTGGAAGTCCATACCGTCGACGGAATCTTCACCCCCGCCGCTGCTGTAGCGAAGTCGTCACCAAGCTAGGGACGATTTCGAACCCTTCATGTGCTCCCCTCTCTGATTCTTGCGCATTAAGGTTTTTCCATCCATAGCCACCGTTTGAGATCGATCTATCCATGAAAAATTCCATTAGAATAGCGAACGATCGATTTTCTAGGGTTTGTCGTCCGCCCGATGAAACTCGATGGAACCAAAGCAAACAAATCGGGGTCACCGATTTGCCCTCTGTGCTGCTGAGAACGATCTCGGTGGAAGCGAGTACTCTTTTTCGGTCTCACCGAAAAGACTGCCAAGTTTCTATTAAAGAGAAAGGCAGTCTCGGTAGCACCGAAATTTTTGCTTCGGCTGTACCGAGTTTCATGTGACAGAATGCAAACCTTGAGAACCTTTTGTTCAAATCTTCAAAACCAGCTACATTTTGTGACGACTTATCCTATTCCACTCTTCTATACTCTATTCACAGGGTCAGATATGTCAGATGCTGAGGACAACCAGAATTTGTAGGAGCAGAACATTGACATGAGTTTAGGCACTAGCCCTGGGTCCAGTTCTTTTTCAGATCCAGGCACCCCTAGTTCTCATGGGTTGCCCAAGGCTGTTACAAGGACCAGGAAGAAGCAAAATTAAGATGAGGAGGATTCAGACTTTGTGCCAGAGGAGGTTCCTTCCAAGAAGCAAGAGAAGGCTGCCAAGAAGTCAGCAAATGGAGCCACCTCTTCGAGGAGGGTGGTCAGCAAAACATATGCCCCTCCAGAGACTATGAGAGCACCTGAGAGTGCTAGGGCTACCATGACCACTGAGCCCCCAAGGAAGTCATTGCCTAAGAAGGTAGGAGAGAAGAAGGCCAGGAAAAGGAACACCCGTGTTGTTGTCAGGCCTACCTCAATGTTTGAGGACCCTAAGGAAGCTGCTGGTGCTGCTGCTGAGGAGGAGGAGGAGGAAGAGAAAGTTGTCAAGGCCCCTCCCAAGAAGAAGCAGAAGAAGCTGTTCGCAGATGTTATGCCAAAGCAAGGTTCCTCCAAGAGCACCAAGTCTGCACCCAAGAAGGCTGTTGCTGAGAAGTCCAAGAGGACTACTAGAGACATCCCAGCTTCTGGGAAGAACAAGGGATCTACCTTCAGAGAAGCTGATGAGGATGCTATGTCTACTTTGATGAAGCCCAGACCTCACCTTCCAGAGCACAATGCTAGCCATCCGCTTGCTGTTGACATTAAGAAGAAGAAGGATGCAAGTTTGAGAGAGTGGAGAGCCATTGATCCTTACTGTGAGAGGAGGAAGACAGCCGTGGACTACATGTTCTACACCAAGGAGCAACATGATTTCTATGAGACTGTGCTGCTGGACAAGAGTCCAGCTGTGAGTGACATGAGATATGTTGACTAGAAGTACATCAAGGAGAATGAAGACTACTTATCGAGTGTGCAAGACAACTTCCACTGCATTGGCCTAGAAAAGTTTGTTGGCAAAGAATTCACTGCATGGAACGACGGGATGATCATGCAATTCCACTCCACTGCTCACTTCTATGGAGATGGTCGAATTGTGTGGATGACAGAAGGAGCAAGATATGAGTCTACTGTTGATGCATGGGATGCCATCTTAGGAGTCCCAGAGGCATAGGATGGAGATATATGCATATACTCAGAGTCCAAGGCAAGCCACAATGCCATGAAGGACATGTACAATGCCATTCCCGCTGCATAGCTTTAGTCCCACAAGCTAGGATCTATCTATCACCTCCAGGCAGGTCTCCGCACCATCAACACTATTTTGAGGCATACTTTGGTGCCCAAGTCAGGTGACGAGAAGATGATCCAAGGCTACTCCATCAACATGCTGCTCTTATTGACCAGCACCAGAGATTCAGAGTGATGGATCTGATAGTGGAGACTGTGAAGAGGGTTGCTGCTGACCAGAAGCGCTCATGCTGCTATGCACCCTACATTCAGATGGTCATCAACTCCAAGCTGGAGAAGCACATCTTTGCTTTGGACAAATCCCACTTGCCCCTACAGCCAGACTTCGAGGACAACGTTGTGGTGATGGACCCAGTGTCGGCGTCAAATCCGGCATATCTCATAGTAGGGGTCCTAAGCTAGGCATCTTAGAGCGATGGTAACATGGACACATGATTTTACCCAGGTTCGGGCTCTCCTAAGGAGATAATACCATACATCCTGCTTTTGATTGTATTGATATGGGGATAGTACATAGTACAGGTATCAACCACGAGATTGTAGTAATAAATATAATGATCTATTGACTAGCCTGGCCTCGGTTTATATATGCACAGTAGGCCTAGGGTTTAGAGGAGTCCTTGTCTTGTGCGCCAAGTCTTGTGGAATCCTCCTTGTATTCGGCATGGGCTGCCCGAAGTGGCCCATGAGTGAACCTCCATTGGGGTCCTCGGCCCGACCCACCTAGTCGGGAGATGACGTGGTGAGTATCCCCTAGTCCGGGACAGCATCAGTAGCCCCCTGAACCGTTTTTCAAGTTGAGGATGCTCCTCAGTTCTTCTGAATAATTCTTCGTGTTTGATCGTCGGTCTTGAAAAATGGTTCAACAAATCTCCCCATGCCCGACCTTGAGGACCACCGAGTTGAATCCGAAGAGTTCACATGTCGGGCATCCGAGGAGCCCCTTTAAGTTATCAGCCTTTATCAATGCCTTGTAATTTTTTACACCACACCTGGGGTTTGAAGTGTTTCCCGTGCGGTGGCGTCCTCTTGCGTCTGAGCTCCAATGCCGAACTACATCCAAGGCGTCTTTTCACAGCCGAGCTCCAACACTATTCGGCGTTCAAGGTATCCTCTTACGTGCGAGCTCCAATGCCGGACTGCATCCGAGGTGTCTTTTATAGCCGACCTCCGACGATGATTGGCATCCGAGGTATCATAGATTACCATGGCTTATGAAAATTTGGATGAGTTCATATGAGCTTAAATGTCGGAATAGTCTTCTATGGAACGAACCATTCGAATCCGAGCTTTATGCCGGACAGCTTCCGAGCTCCAACGCCGGACCACATCCAAGCTCTAACGATGGTCAGCGTCCGAGGTATCATAAACTAACCCAGACCTTAAAAAATTGAAGGAATTCATCCAAGCTTAATGTCAAAAATGCTCTCTATGGAGCCAGCCACTTGCGCCCGAGCTTTATGCCTGACTAATTTCGAGGTGGTGCACCACCCCGACCGTGGGCTGATTTTTTGTGGATATTTTCGATTGGTGCAATTTATTCTTTGCCGAGATATATAGCCAATAACCCTCAAGGTGTGTGTCGGTCTAAAACCCGAGATGCACCTGAAGGATGACATAAAACCGCTGATCCCAATAGTCCCTGAGACTCTGGTCGGTTCGCCAAATCGGCCCGAGGATCAACTCCTAGCTCGGCAGCATACTTCAGAACACAAAAGTGGTGTGCACTGACCTCGAGACTCAGGTTGGGTGCGGCCGACCAACCCAAGGATCATAATCTCCTCGAAAACTGTATTGCTCTGAAATTTTCTGCATTGAATTGTCAATGCAGTAGCCCCCGAGACTTAGGTTGGGCAATATGTCCGACCCTAGGATCGTATCTCCTCGAGAACTAGTTCAACGGTCATGTATGTTTTGACAATGTCGTGGTGGACTTCGGCACGAAAGATGCCGAACCGTAGTTCGGAAAAGAGTTCCCGGGGAAGACGATCACGCCGAACACCTCAACCAAGAGGATGTCCCGCTTCTTGAAAGGAAAATATAAAATAGGTTAATGAAGTTATAAGCACAAAAAACCAAAAAACTTATGTGAAAATTGTACATCTCAATTAAATCAAGTTTATTGGCGCCAATACGAAATTGGTCTTAAAATTGTGCTTCCGTCGTGCTTTAACATGGCACGTACGATCTCTGGACTTCAGGTGGGTCAGCCTTCGGCTTCAACCCCTCTATCCCGAAGGCGGAGTGTTTCTCATGCCAGTTTCTCAGGCGAGCGGCTTTAAAGAGAAACCAGGCTACCCGACTATTGACCAAGCACTCGAGTCGAGAAAGGAGTGGTAGAAAAAGACTTTGCAACGACTAAGAAGAAAACATTTATTATAAAAAGGCTCATACAAATTTAAGAGCCCCCAAGTGACTTGGGTAAAAGAATTTTATGTATAATGATTGTATGTACCGAAGTACTTATATCATATATGTGTTTGCCTGAACTTTGTCTTAACCGACCATCGGCTTCTCCCTCTTCGGCCAAGGGACGAAAAGTGTTATCTACTACACCATCCGAGGATATCAGAGGTGTTTCGAATAGCAAGGCAATCAGGCCATTAGGCTATAACAGACAAAGCGTGCCCAAGGAACTTATGCTATATTACTTTTTAACGTAAGAAGCATCTTCAAAGAAAATAGTTCCGCCAACGGTTCCTTTCTTTGGGTTCTCATGATTACCAAGAGGGATGTGCAATAGATTTATGTATGCTTGTCTTCCGTCGTGGCCGGCCATAGTTGAAAACAGTAAGAGCGCTAGCTTTCGGCTTCACCCGTCTGAGGTACGAGTTCGGATGACCCGATCGTAACAATCGCAGAGGTGCTCCCTTTACTCCCTAGCCGAACAATCGGGAACGTAGGGGTAAGCACACGAGCAAGGCAACCCAGCTTTGCGGAACACTTAAGTCAACATGATGCATATATTGGCGTAAACACGAACAAGGAAGGGTGCCATACGTTAATAATCATATGCAAGAGGAATGGCTTCATAAAGGAAGCCTCCAAGTAAGCGGGATATTTGAATTTGTTTGTAACAAACAAAGTTTTGACAAAGAAATTTTTTCGCAAACAACTTTTTGTCAAAAAAGTATAATGCTTGGTCGAACCAAACAAAATTTAAAACTGAAAGTTTTTGAGCATGAAAGCAACTTTGCTGGTTAATGTGCTCGGTGTCGATGACGCAATCCAGGCTTCTAGCGGGACGAGGATGCCCATCAAACTTTGATAGATCCGGTGTGTAGTATTCGGCATGACCGAGGTCCTAGCCCCCAAGCCCGTCCCGAGGTGACCGAACGAGGAGTTCGGCACTCCGAAGTAGTGTCACGGCTCGGCCGATATGGCGAGGCGAAGCCCCTGGTCCAACCGAGGAGACAGAGTAGTTCGGCCGCATGACAACAAAGCCCCCATGTCAGTTGACCATGTCGACGATGCAATTTGGTTGATGAAGGTGGGACGGCGATGTTGGCATGCCGAGGTGGCCGCATGATGCAGTCGAAGTCAGTTACTTGTGCTCACAATATAGTGCAAGCCAATAACAAATAAAGTTAATAATATAATTGTTTTTAAATAAAAATAAAATAAAATAATCTTTGCATAATTAATGTACGCAAAGTAAAGTATTAAAGAGATGTGGCCTGGAGCATAGGTCAGATTGGCGGTGTGGAGACGTTGATGTTGGTTGACGGCATCGAGGCAATGCGCTAATGACTTGACGAAGTCAAATTCGCAGTGTTGACCATGTCGCGCATGACGAGTCGGGCTGTCGAGAAGATGCCCAGGTCGGGGCGAACCGGTTGTGCTAACACGAGCAACACCTTCGAAGCAATACTGTCAATCAAATCTCAAAATCATAAAACAATTAGCACAGTTTTGATGAAGTAGAAAATACTCCCGTAGGATGTAGGCCACTAATACATATGTGAAGAGTATGCAAAGATACAATTAGTCAAAAGTATAGGCTGGATCCACACTTAATACTTATACATGCAAATAATAAAGAGAAGGAGGAATCAAATCTTTCATGTACACCGTCACCGAGCAGAGTTGATGTCGACGGAGGGCGGCACCATACAATGCTGTGACCAAACTCAAAGCCGCGATGTTTGATACAAGGCGATAGCGACGAGGCCAAGTTGTACGTCATACTGACCGATCTATGAAGAAAGACGGATGGACGAATCATCGCCTGGCCGCAGCATTAGCTGTGAAGAAAAAAAATCTGCGTACAAATATTGATGCAAACTAGCAAAACAAAATATTCCGGACAAGTTAATTTACACAGAGCAGACAATAATAGGAATAATGACACCTGAGGATTTACTCCATAGAGCTGGTAACCTCACGCAAAGAGACATGAGGCTGACCCTGAACCAACCAATCGTCGAAAGTTGCGCTACAAATTAGTGCTACGCCAGTGCATGGTTTATGCATGGAAAGTAATGACCGACCTACAGTTGATATAATAATCAAATTGAAAAAGTAAAAAAGGTTTCCTGGGTGCCTGCTCTCCGAGCAAGACTGTCCTCGGCTCGGCGTGGCCGCTAGGGCCAGGAACTGCTACTGTAATTTTCTATAGGCCAGCAGGGGCAGCCAACAGCCGGACTCGTTGTCGTACTAGAGCAGCGGTAGATAGGCCGGGGACTCTTGCCCTGCTCCTTCAACTTGATGTGTTACATCGGCAGATGCTGTTCGGTGGCAGTGGCCAGGAATAGACTTGCGCCTACAAGCAGTTCGATCATAGTGCTCTACCAGCACCCGTATGCCAAACGAGTTCCGTCGAATTCATTGTTCTGCAGACAAAACAACACACGACAGTAGAAGAGACAAACAGAAAAGAATTCATATATGCAATATGCAAGATAGATTAAATTGAAAGGACAACACCTGATTAACGCCGTGCCTGACTCGCACAGTCGACAGGATACTCAGCAAATTGCAAGGGTCACGCACTTTAAACTTGTATCTCGCAGCAACCAAAAAGCAAATAGCAGTTTGCAGTGTGATGTGACATCAACCGAAGTGCTACTAGGACTAGAAGTGCTAGGTCTTCATGTGAAAGTCCAAATCTGAATTAACTTTGAATTCCGAGACCTTGAATTTCGCGTGACTACTAATTTGTTCGGCCTGCTCCTCCATGGAGTTGTGCACGTACTAGTACATAGCAGTGTTGGTCTTGATCTCTTTATACTGCACCCCTCGAGACTCGTATCCAAATTGACTGATCGGTTTTCCCGTAGGAATATGCATGCACTGGCCTCCGCTTGTAGCAATGCTGTCTCACGCGCTTTATGCGGCAGCGGCAGCGGCGGCCATGCCGGGCGGATGACATCGCATGCCAAGCATGCGTGCACACGCCTGTGCGCCTGCTTCTGTCTACACAGTATACCATCGTAGTATCGCGTATCGAGATCGGATCGATCTTGCCTTAACGACTTTGGGCTGCGTGATGCAGTAGTTGCAGATTCGACTGCTGGATTGCGTCCGAGTTGATTGAAGATCCCATCGCGCCGCCACGATCGTCCAACAGGCTTTAAATAAAAGCATCAATATCCGTGTCAAATTCGACATATCTGGTAGTAGGGGTTTTAAGTTAGACGTCTTGGAGCGATGGTAACATGGACACAAGATTTTACCTAGGTTCGGGCTTTCCCAAGAAGATAATACCCTATGTCCTGCTTTTGATTGTATTGATATGGGAATAGTACACAGTACATGTATTTATCACAAGATTGTAGTAACGAATATAATGATCTATTGACTAGCCTGACCTCGATTTATATATGAACCGTAGGCCTAGGGTTTAGAGAAGTCCTTGTCTTATGCGCCAAGTCTTGTGGAATTCTCCTTGTATTCGGCATGGGCTGCCCGAAGTGGCCCATGAGTGAACCCATCGGCCCGACCCACCTGGTCGGGAGACGACGTAGTAAGTACTCCCTAGTCCGGGACACCATCACCCAGACCATCCCACATCAGTTACAACTCATGCACATGCAAAGGCAGAAGCAGGGGCAGCTAGATCCACTAGTGCTGAAGTCCCTAGATCTAGGAATGAGCAGATGGATATCTTGATCTCTACAGTCATGGACATGGAGAAGGATATCAAAGGCATACTGGACAACCAAAAAAGTCTTGTGAACATCTTTGAGGATAGAGTGAAGACCCTCAATGACAAGGTGGATGGGCTGACTAAGACCGTGAACGAGCTCAAGAAGGAAGTAGATGAAGCTCCAATCCGTTGCACCTCTTCAGAGTCTGATTCCGATGATGGTGAGGATTGTGCACCTGTCAGGACGACTGCCTAGTTCAGGACTCAGGCCAAGACACCTACAGTGCGAGCTTTGGAGATGAGACCTTCATCGTCTGCACCAGCTACAATGACTTCAGCTCCATCAGCTTCTCCAGTGCCTGCAGTTGCTACTCCAACTCCGTCCAGGACATCTGCAGAGGTCTTCGCCGACGCAGTTCTCTCGACTCTGACATCGATCACCGGAGGAGATCAACCCGAGAAGGATGATTAGCTATATCTCTTTGAACTTTTTGGTAACTTATTGTCAAAGGGAGAGAAGTTGTATATAGACCTTTAGGCTTCGAGAGCGTTTGGTTTCTATTGCTATTTTAAAAACATCTGGATTTTTGGTTGCTCGTGTTATACTTTTGTTCGTGTTTGATCATACGCTTTAATGTGTGTTGCTACTATTTCCTATCCTTTTGATGGTTATGAGATGATCATTCACTTTGCTTGATGTGTTGTGCTATGATATTAACTCTTATTACTCTCCCACACCACTAAGTTATATGTGACATGGAAGAAGTGCCCCATGTACCTAATCGATTGTGCATTTGCATTCAAACGCAAATTTAAAAATAATGCACAAATTTAGGGGGAGCTCTTGCTTATAACATACTTCTCAAAGCGACGATTATATTCATTGATTATATCATATGTTGAAGCTTTGATCTATATGTTGTCATCAATTACAAAAAGGGGGAGATTGAAAGCACATTTGCTCCCTTGGTGGTTTTGGTAATTAATAACAACATATACGTCTTTGAACTGATGTTTCCACTAAGCATGTTTCAGGAAAAGTTCAATGATGGGTTGGCAAAAGGATTGTGGAGTACCCCAAGATGCAAGGAAATAGATTTGCAAAGCTTCAAGCAAAAGGACACTACATTTTACTTTGTGAGAAATCACTTTGAGTCCATAGGAAAGCCAATACTATCAAAAGGGGGTAAGGTACTTTTAGTGAACAAAATGCTCATACGTGCACAAGTGATAGTCACCGCATACACCCGCAAGCTCTTCCACAAAAGTCTATCCAAAGCCAAATATCCAAAATCGGTGCAACCAACACTTTCCACTCGGTGCCACCGATTCTCAGCCTCAGACAGACTCAGCCAAACCCTAGCCCTTCGGTGCAACCGATTCTGCTTCAGTGCCATCGAGTTTGGGTTGCCAACTTTCTGTTATGCAAATTCACAAAATCGGTCCCACCGAGTTTGTTGAATCGGCGTCACCGAGTCTGGCAAGGTCACCGTTGGTCACCTTATCGGTGCAACCGAGTTTTATGTATCGGTCTTACCGAGATTCAAAAGTTTCTACCTTTGAGGCAACTAGGTACCACCAAGATTAACGCATCAGTGTCGCCGAGTCTGACTTATTATGTGTAACGGTTGGTTTTTGGAGATGCCTATATATACCCCTCCACCACCACCCACTCGCAAGAGAAGCACTCAGAACAGATCCCCACCTATCCTATCCAATTTTTTGAGAGAGAGCCACCTACTCATGTGTTGAGATCATGCCATTCCATTCCAACCATATGAATCTTGATCTCTAGCCTCCCAAGTTGCTTTCCACTCAATCAATCTCTCCCACCAAAGCCAAATCTGTGAGAGAGTGATTGTGTGTTGAGGAGTCTATCATCTTGAAGTACAAGGGCAAGGTGTTCATCGACATTATCGAGCCTATTACCTTTTGGAGGGTGGTGCCTCCTAGATTGGTTAGGTGTCGCTTGGGAGCCTCCTACTTTGTGTTGTGGAGTGAACCAAGAATTTTGTAAGGTCAAGGAGATCGCCTACTTCGTGAAGATCTACCCCGAGTTAGGCTAGTCCTCCGTGGACGCATGCCATCATGGTATAGTCAAGGTTGCTTCTTTGTGGAACCCTCTGTGGGTAGATCCCTCCATGGACTCTCGCGACCGTTACCCTCCGTGGGTTGAAGACTCCATAAACATGGACGTACGATAGCACCACCTACCGGAACCACAAGAAAATCATAGTGTCTCCAAATTGCGTTTGATCTTCCTACCCTTCCTTTACTACTCATGCTTGTCTTTACTTTCCGCTACTATACTTGTAGACATGCATGTGTAAGGTGTACTTGGCTTGCTATGAATGCTAAAATCTGCCAACACTTAAAATTGGGAAGAAGTAGATTTTTATTTGGTCAAGTAGTCTAATCACCCCCCCACTAGACCTACTTTCGATCCTACAACATTGCTTTGTCCCGCACTCGAGTCGAGCGGTTGCACCGGGGAGGAACCACCGCCCGAGGGTCTGTTTTGATGCAGTGGTTGACCAGTGGTTGGGCGGTTGTTCCGATCCTACCAGTTCTACCGCCAGCATCACCGGTTGTACCTCTGCCATGTAAAACGGTTGTAACGGTTGGAAAGTGAGGGACCTATAGAAAGAGGGGTGTCTTCCACCTCTATCTAATTTCTTACCTCTCTCTCCACCATTAATGCCCTTCAAGCTTTCTTGCCCGGTCTCTCTCTCTAGCCACTCAAACTTGTTGATTTGCTAGGGATTGAAGGAGGAGACCTAGATCTACACTTTCACCAAAGGAAAATTGATTCCCCCATACTTTCTTTTGTGCATTTTGTTACTCTTGTGTGTTTATGCACCCTAGATGGAAGAGGTCACCTCGAAGCCATACTCCATTATGGTGAAGCTTCGTGGTTTCGTTGGGAGCCTCCAATTAAGTTGTGCAGAGGGCCCCAACCTTGTTTGTAAAGGTTGGGTCACCACCTTTAAGTGCACCACTAGTGGAATCACGCATCTCGCATTGTGTGAGGGCGTGAGGAGAATATGGTGGCCCTAGTGGCATCTTGGGGAGCATTGTGCCTCCATACCGCTCTAACAGAGATGTACTTCCCCTAAAAGGGAAGGAACTTCGGTAACACATCCTCGTCTCCAACGGTTCCACTTGTGGTTATTTCTTACCTTTAATTGTACAAACTTATATCTTGTTGTTATTGTAGCTATCATCATACAGGTTGTTCACCTAGTTGCTTATCTAGACAACATATTTGTTGCTAAACCTAAATTGCTAAGAAAAGCTTAAAAATTGCTAGTTGCCTATTCACCCCCCTCTAGTCAACCACATCGATCCTTTCAATAAGTATCAGAGCCTTGTCTCTTTATTAAGGGTTTCACCACCCGAAGAGTATGATTGACGACAGGGAGCGGCCAGTTGAACTCCCCAAGGCCGTGGGTGTGAACACGGTCTCTCGTGTGGATTTGAATGAGGCCATGCCCTCGCTTAAATCCTCCATGACGATCGAGGTCAAATCCATGTTTGAAGAATTTCTTGAGGGTCTCAAACTTTTTACTAATCTTTTGCTAGTGGTTAATCCCACTAACTCGTCATCGGATGTCCACGCCGAAAAGGAGGGGGTAGCAGTGACAAGAACAAGCTACCTGATGGAACTAGTGGGATGGGTACCTTTGCCTCGGTGCCCCCTCCCGTGGTCTATGGAGGACCGGTGCACCCACCACATATAGTTAATCTTGGTCCTCCTCCTAAGCTTGTTAAGAATGATTTCTCTTATTGGGTTTTCCGTATCAAGTCTCATTAGAATTATAGCTCAACACAACTTTGGAGAATCATTGAGCAAGGGTACTACCCACATGATCCAAGCAACCTCACTCCAAGAGAAGAGGAGACAATCAACTCAATCACTCCACCTTGTTCATCTTTCAAGCAGCTGCCCCCGTTGAAGATCTTGCTCACTTGTGCCCTTTCACTCGTGCTAAGGATTATTGCGAACACATTGTCTCCATGTACAAGGGTAGCTCGACCATTCAACGGTCCAACATTGAAGTGATTCTTGATGAGTGTGATGAGTTTGTGATGCTCAATGATGAAGAACCTCGTGAGCTCTACTGGAGAGTGACAACTCTTGCTGTTGCTCTTAAAGATCATGGAAGTAAGGATGTGGATGAAAATTGGATCAAGTGGAAGTTCCTCAAGGCCATCATGCCATTCAACAAGTCCATGTCCTCCGTCATCCGTCAAAGGCCGGATTTTTACTCCTTGTCCTCGGGTGATGTGTTGGATGAATTCATTGGAATGAACATCTTGAACAAGACCACCGACAACGCTCCAGCTCGTGTTCAACGGTCAAAGAAGTCTTCACCCAACCTTGCCTTGAAGGCCAAGGTCATTCAAGAAGAATAAGAAGAGGAAGAGAGTGTCCCCGAAGACACCAAATATGCATACCACGAGCACATGGCTCTTGCGTCAAGGCAATTTTGGGGCAGCTAGGGAACTCGAAGCCTAACTTCTCCAAGAACAACTCAAGTGGATCAAAGAGCAAGAAACGTGTGAGGACGTGCTACAACTGTGGTAATGTGAGTCACTTCATGGTGGATTGCCCATATGAGAAGATGGAATACAATGGTGGCAAACCCACTCGCAAAGATAAGGCCAAGCCCATGCCCAACAAGAACAATTTCACCAAGAAGGTGCCTCACAAGGTATTGGTGGCCCAAGAAGAATATGCCTCCGATGATGACGTTAATGACGAAGAAACTAGTGGTGAAGGGAAGGCAATGGCTACGATGGCTATTGCGTCCTCTACCCCAACTAAGACGTCTCTCTTTGGTGCCCCAACGAGGACCACATTGCTAGGTGCCTTATGGGCAGAGGTATCACCAAGGCCACCTCCAATGTCAAAACCTCTAAAATTAAAACTTCTATTTCTACCACTCCTTCCTTGTTGGATTATGTGGATGAACATGAGGTATCGAAGGAGGATGAGAATGAGTTTTACAAATTCTTGTGTAAACTCAAAGGTGAATCCAAGAAGCACTTTGTTGCTCTTTTGGAACAACTTGGCAAGGCCAACGATATCATTGAGTCTCAAGAGGAATCTCTTGAGGGGTTGAGGGGGCATAGCCGTGACTATGCCGACGAAATAGTGGATCTTTCCATTGCTCTTGATGAAGAGCGAAGTCTTTGTTTGACTCTTGAGGAGTCACAAAATGTTGACCTAGCTAAATTACTTAAAGATCATGGTCATGCTATTGTTCTTAATCGCGTGCTTAAATATGAGAAGGATACACTTGGATTGACCATGGTAGACTCAATTAAGAGTTTGACACTCTAGACAATGCTCACAAGGCATTGAAGAGTGCTCTTGCCTCTCTCAAAGAGTCTCATGATCAACTCCAAGTAAAACTTACTAAGGAAATAGCTACATGTCCTCCCTTGCTGTTAATTGATAGGGCCAATATTACTAACTCATGTTGTGATCATGCATACCTTGTGGAGGAGAATGCTAAGTTAAAAGAGAAACTTGAGAAAGGCCTTGTGACATGTATCCAAGGTGAGAAGAATCTCAATGAGCTTTGAGCAATCAAAAGGAAGTTGTTGCAAAGGAAGGAGTTGGGTTTGCTCCCAAAACCAAGAAGAAGAAGAACAAAGTGAAGACCTAGCAAGTTCCCCCGGTAAAGGAAACCTTTGTCAAAGCGGGGAATGTATCTCATGAGAAGAAGAAGGACAAGGTTGTGGATGGTAATTCCAAGAAGGGAAAGACCACCCACTCCAACAAGTCTGGCAATTTTAACCCATCTTATGTCTTATGCCATGCTAGTGATGGGCATGCTTATGCCAAATATGTTGGTTCTTCCTATGAGTACATTGAATGGTCTATTTGGGTTCCTAATACCCTTGTTACTAACATGAAAGGACCCATTAAATAATGGGTACCTAAATCCAAACATTGATCTAATGTAGGAGTTTGCTTCCGGAGGAGTTTCATGGTTTCTTGATAGTGGAGCAACAAATCATATGACCGAAAGCAAGGACTTGGTGGTGGACGTTTATACCAATCCATATTTTGCCACTCAACTCTCCTTTTGTGGTGATACAAGTTCAAAGGTATTGGGTCTTGACAAGGTGGTAATCTCTCCAGACTTGTCCATTGAGAATGTCATGCTCGTTGAGACTCTTACATATAATTTACTTTTCGTTCGTCAACTTGCACTCATGGGTTTTTGTACCTTCTTTGGTGTTGACACCATGCCCCTTTTTTGGATCAATACTCTTAAAGTACATGTAGAAAATGGTCTCTATGTGATTAACTTCTCGGAGCGACCTACTAAGACCGTGACTTGCCTAATGGCTAAAGTTGATGTGGGTTGGCTTTGGCATTGCCTGCTAGCACGATCTTTGCAAAGTCTCCTCAAAGGGGATCATGTCCTTGGACTAACAAATGTGAGTTTTTCCAAAGATCGTGCTTGCAGTGCTTGTATCGAAGGTAAGCTACATGAAAAGGCTCACTAGCCCATGACTATCATCTACTCAAAAAGGCCCTTGGAGCTCCTTCACATGGATCTCTTTGGACCCCCATCTTTTGATAGTCTTGGAGGAAGAAAGTATTGCTTGGTGATTGTGGATGACTACTCAAGATACACTTGGGTATACTTCTTCAAGAGGAAGAGTGGGACTCAGCAAACTATCATTGACTTTGCCAATGAAGCTCAACGTCTACTTGAGGCAAAGATACTAATGATAACAAGTGACAATGGCACCGAGTTCAAGAACTACACCCTGAATGAGTTCCTTAGTGACGAGGGGATCAAGCATCAATACTCTGCACCATATACCCCTCAACAAAATGGTGTTGCGGAAAGGAAGAACTGGACATTGATGGATGCGGCAAGGACCATGATGGCGGAATTCAAATCTCTATACAACTTTTGGGCCGAAGCCATAAACACCGCATGTCATGCATCCAATTGGCTCTATCTCTGCAAAGTCTTGAACAAGACTCCTTAAGAAATTCTTACCGATAACAAGCCCAACCTCAAGCACTTCCGGGTGTTCGGGTGTAAGTGTTTGATTCTCAAAAAGGGCGTTCATTTGTCTAAATTTTAACCTAGAGCGCAAGAGGGCATATTTGTTGGTTATGCTACAAACTCTCGCGCGTACCATGTCCTCAATAAGTCCACCAGATTCATTGAGGAGACGTGTAACATGGAGTTTGATGAAAATAATGGCTCCCAAGTGGAGCAAAGTGGTCTTTGTGATGTAGGTGATGAATTCCTCGCCAAGCCATAAGAAGAATAGGTATGGGACACCTATCCGTTGAGGAACCCCTTGTGTCCGAAGGAGAAGGATAATGTTCCACTCAAGTAGAACCATCGCTAACCCAAGAACCACATGCTTTCGAAGAACAAAGTGAAGAACCTCAGTCGAGTGAACAAGATCATGGGCAAGATAAACCTCATGATATTGGTGACTCACCAAGTGATGCCCAAGGTCAAGTTCACACCCTCGAGCAAGATCAAGATCAAGATCATGTTCGAGATCAAGAGCAAGCTCATGACGACGCTCAAGGTCATCAAGATGATGCTCCTCCACTATCTCAAAATGGTGCGCCACAACCTTCCATGGAGGAGATCTTAGAAAGACAAGCCGCCAAGATAGCTGCCAAGCTTAAGCATAAACAACATGTTTTGGAGAATGCCTACGACAGCTTGAATAGAGGGGTAACCACTTGTAAACAATTAACATACTTTTTTGCACACCATGCATTTGTTTCTTGTATTGAACACCTTAAGGTACAAGAAGCTCTTGAGGACTCAGAATGGCTTGAAGCCATGCACGATGAACTCAACAACTCCGAGTGTAACAAAGTGTGGAGGTTGGTGCCAAGACCAAAGGAGAACCACAATGTCATTGGAACCAAATGTATCTTCAAGAACAAGCAAGATACAAACGGTGTCGTCATTTGCAACAAGGCAAGATTGGTGGCACAAGTCTACTCCAAAGTCGAGGGTATCGACTACGATGAAACATTTGCTACCGTTGCACATCTACAATCTATTCACATGTTGCTTGCATATGAATATCATCATGACTTTAAATTATATCAAATGGATGTGAAGAATTCTTTTCTTAATTGTCCACTCAAGGAGTTGGTTTATGTCAAGAAACCACCAGGGTTTGAGGATCCCAAGTTCCCCAATCATGTATACGTTCTTGATAAGGCTCTCTATGGCCTTAAACAAGCCCCACGTGTGTTGTATGAGCACCTTACTGAGATGTTACAAGACCGTAGGTTTGAAATTGGAAAAATTGATCCCAACCTTTTCACAAAGAGGGTTAAAGGGAACTTGTTCATATGCCAACTATATGCTGATGATATTATATTTGGTTCTCCTAACAAAGCTTTCAATGATGATTTTTCCGCACTAATGACGAAAGAGTTTGAGATGTCCATGATGGGAGAGTTGAAGTATTTCCTTGGATTCGAAGTTAAGTGACGAAGTCAAGGAACCTTCATCAACCAAGCTAAATACACTCAAGACATGCTCAAAAGATTCAAGATGGATGAGCTCAATCCTCCCAAGGCCAACACTCCTATGACTCTCAAATGCTATCTTGACAGTGATCCCAATGGTAAAGCCATGGATCAAAAGGTATACCGCTCCATGATTGGATCCTTACTATACCTTTGTGCATCTAGGCTGGATATCATGTTAAGTGTGGGACTTTGTGCACATTTTCAATCCGAACCTAAGGAAAGCCACTTTGTGGTGGTCAAGCGAATCTTTCGACATTTAGCTCATACCCCAAACTTTGTCTTATGGTACCCCAAAGGTGCTTCATTTGATCTCATAGGTTATTCAAACTCGGATTGGGCGGGAGACCGTGTGGAGAGGAAGTCAACTTCCAGAGGTTGGCAATTCCTTGGTCGCTCTTTGGTAAGTTGGTCTTCAAAGAAACAAAACTGCGTTTCTCTCTGGTCCACCGAGGCCGAGTATGTAGCCGCCGCAAGTTGCTGTCCACAGATTCTCTAGATGAGGCAAACTTTAAAGGATTGTGGTGTCATTTGTGACAAAGTGCCTCTTTACTGTGACAATGAAACTGCCATAAGGATCTCCAACTACCCGGTTCAACATTGCAAGACAAAGCACATTGCGATTCGTCATCACTTCATCCGGGGGCACATCAAGCGCAGAGAGATTAATCTTATCCATATCAACACTAATGAGCAACTTGCAGATATCTTCACGAAGCCATTGGAGGAAGCAAGATTTCGCGAGTTAAGGCATGAGCTAAATATCATTGATTCGAGCAATGTGGATTGAAAACTTACACACCCCACCACACTCTTCATACTATCTTGCTTAGATGTAGGCATGAACATAGGGGAAGTGTTGTTCTCTCAATGAACTCTCTCTTCCCTTATTATGCACAAATCGATCTCATCTTTCACATTAGTCAATTTTTATGACAGTGTGCTTCAAAGACGAGTTTTGGTCATGGACCCAAGGTTAAAATCTTCACGGTGCCATACCAATTGACTCAAACATAGGTGGCCTCGGCCACCCCCCTACGAGTGAGGCATTTGGCCTCGTTTTTGTCCTAGTGTGTGTTTCTTGGCTTTTATTTGCTCTTGCTAGATTTTTTAGGACCTAGGTGTGGGTATCCTCCATGGTTTGACTTTTTGCATTTTTTTCCAACCATGGAGCTTACCTAGCCATACAGTTGGGCCTTGCCTCTATCCCAATATCTCCTCATCTCAAAAACCTCTATCCAATTGTACGCACTGTCAACCTGTTGGTGGTGGCTGTGGCCGGGCGGTACAACCGGTGGTTCGAGCGGTACAACTGCTGGGCCATCGCGTTGTCCCACCTCAGCAGTACAACCAGTGGAGTTGTGCGGTTCAATCGCTAATTCCCAGGTTGTACAAGGGCCGGTACAACCGCTCATCCATGTGGTATAACCGGTCGTGGAAGTGCGGACACTTAAAGGGAGGGCTGGGCCGAAGGGGTACTCAGTTTCCCCATCGTGCCTGACCCCCTCTGTTGCCCTAGCCGCCAGCCGTCGCCACCACCGCCTCGGAGTGACCCCAGCACCCCGGATCTACGACCTCCTCTCGGATCTTCTTCGTGGAGGTCCTTCCCCTCCCCAATATCTTCTCATGGACGCCAATAATCCCTCGTGTCTCCTCTCTTTGGGTCCTCTCTCTAGGATCCTCCATTGTTAGGGCATTGCTTGGTTTCTCGCATTTTTAGTCAAACTATTGGTGGGAATAGATCATGTATACACCTCCAATTACTTGTGGTGCCTAGAACTTAGAATAGTTGTGCATGGTTTGAATCCGGATGTTACCGGTTCCCCACCAGCGGTACAACCACTTACACTTGCCGTACAACCGCTGGGGTGATTGGTACAACCGGCTTCTCTGAATCCTGTCCCACTGTTTTATTCTCTGTGCTTCACAACTAATATATTCTGATTATTGCGTACAATCCTCTCATCTTGTTTGGGTCTCTTGTGTGCTTATCTTGTGTGTGTCTGCAGGTGGCTCTGGTTCTCGCTTTGCTCCTCAGAAGAAGTCCAAGAAACGAGCTCGCAGATGTAGGCTCGTTGTTGAGTATAAGGCCGAGGAAGTTGTGATCCCCACGAAGCCCACTCACCGTGAGAAGTCTTTGGCCGCCAAGCAAATGTCCGCAAAGCCTGCACACTCCTGGAAGCAACTTGATTGGGAGAGGGTTCACTTTCAAAATCCTTATGAGGTCCCCATTGCTCCTAGGTGGTCGACCCCTTAGTTCAGGAATGAGTTACAAATGTGGATTGTGCATGAACTTTATGACCATCACAAGGACAAGTTTCCCAAGCAATGGACACTTGACATTGAGCATTGGGACAACAACTTGGATTACTTTGGAGAGGCTTTGGCACTGTGCGAGGAGTTTGAGTTGATCAAGCTCATGACTACCAACTGTCCCTTTGATGTGCATCTCATTCACCAGTTCTATGCCATTGTCCACTTCCGCACTGATGATGCTCATCACCTTTCCTTCATTTGTCGTGATGAATTCTTCCAGGTTCCATGCCGTGCCTTTTGCAATGCACTTGGCTATGATGGTACCGGCCTCGTTGGGAATGGTGGCATCCGTCCTCATGACCGGGCTACTCCCATGGATAAGGAGTTAGCCCCCTTGTACATTCCCGAGCATGGCATTATTGGAGCATCTAAGGACCTGCAACAGATCTATGATATCTTACACTGTGTTTATTGGAATGTTCTTTTGCCCAAGGTTGGAAATCAAGATGAGATTCATGGATACTTTGTTGATCTGCTTGTTGCCATAAAGACTGAAGTTGACTCTGGTGCTACGTTTGATGCTTCCAAGTGGTTGTGGGAGGAGATCTGCAACACAATCTTCAACAGGAAGGTCCCCACCTATGCTCCCTTCATCATGTGCTTCCTCAACTCTGTGTGGGCAGTTCATAGGCTGGAGAGCCTCACACTTCTTCGGACAACCTCATCGAGCATGAGATCAAGCAACTTCGAAAGAAGAAGCATGCTGAGCCTTGCTTCCCCCTTGACCACCTCGAGGATGTCTTTGCTACTTCCAGCGATAGTGATTTTGAGCTTCCAACAGGGTCCAAGCCATCTTGGGTCACTAAGATCATCGCCAAGAGTAAAAAGACCTTCTGCCTCTAGACTCATATTCAGAAGAAGCTCTATAAAGCCCATATCAAGGAGAAGCTTGCTAGATGCAGACATCTTCAGATTATGCGAGCGCTCCATCTTCAAGCAAACAGTGGTTCTGACAAGATCATCACTCCTGAAGAGAAGTGGATCTATGAGCATAGCACCTGGACTGATGATGAGATATCTGGTTAGCCTGCTGCTTCCTCCTCTACTACCGCTGCTATTGATGACATTATGGAGGATGATGATGAGGATGAAGGTGATGGGTCTGGCAGTGATGATTCCGAGGAGACCGACAGTTCTGACGAGGTCTACTGAGTTCTGGGGCGTTAGCATCGCTCTTTTCCTTTTTGGTGTGTCAATGCTAAAGGGGGAGATAGTTTTATTATGATAGGATTTGCATGGGTGTGGGTGTTATGGTTGTCTTTCGTTTTGCGTCTTCCCAGTTTAACTCTTATTTTCTTTTAGTCAGTTATGGACCTATCTTATGTGAAGACTCCTTGCGTTTCTTAATATCTTTATCTTGTCTTGTTGTTTAAGTAGAGCCTGAGGTTCATGGATGCCCTTGTTATTAAGCTCTACTTATTATCCCGTACAAATGCACTTTAATGTTATCCCTTAATTTGTACCCATTGGCCGGTCTATAAAATCGAGGGGGAGCTCCATTGTTTGCGCAAATCTCATCTAGTGCACACATTGAGGGGGAGCTCCGCTTTTATTTTCTAGATCATCAATGCAAATTGTGTTGTTGTCATCATCCACCAAAAAAGGGGGAGATTCTAAGGGCATTCTCTTACCTTAGTGTTTTGGTGATGCTGACACCTCACTATGTTATCTAATCTGTGTTAAGTTATTCAGGTACTCCGTGTGCGACACAAGAAGGTTAGGCATTCCCTTTGGACGAAAAATAACAAAGACGGTGTTCTCTACATGTTTATTTTCCTTGGTGGTAGGGTGAAAGCACATTTGCTCCCTTGGTGCTTTTGGTAATTCATAACAACATATAAGTCATTGAACTAATGTTTCCATCAAGTATGTTTCAGGAAAAGTTCAATGATGGGTTGGAAAAACGAGATTGTGGAATACCCCAAGATGCAAGGAAATAGGTTGGCAAAGCTTCAAGCAAGAGGACTCTACATTTTATATTTGTGAGAAATCACTTTGAGTCCATAGGAAAGCCAATACTATTAAAGGGGGTAAGGTTTTGTTGGTGAACAAAATGCTCATACGTGCACAAGTGATAGTCACCAAAGACACCCACAAACTCTCCCACCAAAGTCTGTCCAAAGCCAAATACTCAAAATCGGTGCTACCAACATTCCACATTCGGTGCCACCGATTCCAAACCCTAGACAGACTGAGCCAAACCCTAGCCACTTCGGTGCAACCGATTCCATTACCGGTGCTACTGAGTTTAAGCTACCAACTTTCTGTTATGCGAGTTCACAGTTTCGGTCCCTCCAAGATTGCCGAATCGGTGTCACCGAGATTGTGCATTCTGACCGTTGGTCACGTTATCGGTGAAACCGAGATTTCTATATCGGTCTCACCAAGATTCAAAAGTTGCCACCTTTTAGTCACTTCGGTACCACCGAGATTAACACATCGGTGTCACCAAGTCTGACTTATTGTGTGTAATGGTTGGATTTTTGGGGACGCCTATATATACCCCTCCACCACCACCTACTTTAAAGAGAAGCACTCAGGACTATTCCATACCTATCCTACCAGTTTTCTAAGAGAGAACCACCTACCCTTGTGTTGAGGTCAAGATCTTCCACTCCAACCATATGTATCTTGATTTCTAGCCTCCCCAAGTTGCTTTCCACCAATCCAGTCTCTTCTACCAAGCCATATATATGAGAGAGTGATTGTGTGTTGAGGAGTCTATCATCTTGAAGCACAAGAGCAAGGAGTTCATCGACATTATGGAGCCTATTACCTTTTGGAGGGTGGTGCCTCCTAGATTGGTTAGGTGTCACTTGGGAGCCTCCTATTTCGTGTTGTGGAGTTAACCATGAATTTTGTAAGGGCAAGGAGATCGCCTACTTTGTGAAGATCTACCCCGAGTAAGTCTAGTCCCCCGTGGACGTAGGCCGTCATGGTATAATCAAGGTTGCTTCTTCATGGAACCATCCGTGGGTAGAGCCCTTCGTGGACTCTCGCGACTGTTACCCTCCGTGGGTTTAAGACTCCATGAATGTGGATGTACGATAGTGCCACCTATCGGAACCACGGTAAAAATCATCATGTCACCAATTGCGTTTTCTCTTCCTACCCTCTATTTACTTACATGTGAATGTCTTTACTTTCCGCTGCTATACTCTTAGACATGCATGTGTAGGGTGTACTTGACATACTATGAATGCTAAAATCTACCAAGAATTAAAATTGGGAAAAAGTAGATTTTAGTTGTTCAAGTAGTCTAATCACCCCCTCTAGACCTACTTTTGATCCTACAAGTGGTATCAGAGCTTTGGTCTCCATTGCATTGGTCACACGACCTAGGAGAAGTATGGCATCCAGTGAGGGAAATTATCACCATATAGATCCGTACTTTGATGGCACAAATTTTGCTAGTTGGAAGCACAAAATGAAAATGCATTTGCTTGGTCATAACCCCTCCGTTTGGGCTGTTGTTCGTGTTGGCATGCAAGGTGAATTCTTTGCGGAAGGAAAGGAACCCGATCGTGAAGCAACCACAGATGAGTTGAAGATGTTGCGACTCAATGCTCAAGCATGTGACATTCTCTTGAACTGCCTATGCCCCAAAGAATTCAACAAGATCAGCTGTCTTGAGCATGCAAAAGAGATTTGGGGTACTTTGGTTGATATGCACGAAGTAATTGAGTCCGTGAGAGAAGCCAAGTTGGATGTTCTTCAAGGTCAGCTTGACAAGTTCAAGATGAAGGATGGTGAAGGAGTCTCTGAGATGTACTCTAGGCTAGCTCTCATCACCAATGAGATTGCCGGCTTAGGAACGAAGAAATGACTGACAAATTCATCATCAAGAAGATACTTCGAGCTTTGGATGATCGATATGACACCGTTTGCACATTGATCCAAATGATGCCCAACTACAAAGATCTCAAGCCAACGGAAGTGATTGGTAGAATTGTTGTTCATGAGATGACACTCAAAGATAAGGAAGAGCTTCACCACAAGTCTAGCGGTGCTTACAAAGCCACAAGTGATGCCCCCTACCTCAAGTGACAATCTTGTCACAAATGAAGAGATAATACTCATGGTCAAGAAATTCAACAAGTTCTACAAGAATAGAAGCAAAGATTGAAGCTCCAACTCAAGATATGAAGAGAAGCGGTCGTCAAGTCATGACCGAAACTTCTACAATTATGGAAAGCCCGGACACTACTCCAATGAGTGCACAGATCCCTACAAACGAAGAGAAGAGTCACCAAGAAGACGAAGCTCAAGAGACGAGTCACCTCGAAGAGAGAGAAGGAGTAGAGATGATCATTATGAACGAAGACCCTCACGGAGAAGTAGGGACTCGGAGAAGAAGGACCAATACACCAAGAGGTACTCAAGATGGAAACATCAAGCTCATGTTGGTGCATGGGTTTCTGGCTCTGACTCCGTCAACCACTCCGAGAGAAGCTATCACTCCAACTCCGACTATAGTCAAGATGAAGGTGTTGCCGGAATTGTACTAGTGACTACCAACTCCTATGATCTATTTGATTCACCAAATGAAGGGAGTGGAAGTTGCTTCATGACTAAAGGCCCCAAGGTATCACACCCCGAGTATCTTGATTTCAATAGTTATGAAGATGACTTGTTAATTGAAGACGACTTGCTATTTGACAAAACTAGTAATGCTAGTCAAAAAGAACTTGCTAGTACTCACTCTAGTGTAGATAAGTCGTGTGATGATGATAAGTTGGAAATAGAATGTCTAACTCAAGAACTAAAAACTCTTAAGTTAGCTCATGAGTCAACTCCAGAAGATCATAGAGAGCTTGTAAGGACACATGAGAAGCTACGCTTCAAGAAGCTCAATTTAGAGCAAGATCATGAGTTCCTTAAAGCTATCAATGACGATCTTCTAAAGAAGACTTC
This sequence comes from Hordeum marinum, assembly GCA_022496015.1. Lineage (NCBI taxonomy): Eukaryota > Viridiplantae > Streptophyta > Magnoliopsida > Poales > Poaceae > Hordeum > Hordeum marinum. The sequence goes on from CM039678.1 coordinate 346,520,048, forward strand.
CTCTTATCTATCCAAACGACTTCTCTTATATATATTAATGCCACAAGTTAAGTCTAAGAAAGATAGTAACAAAGGAAAGAAAGGTTCTTCAATTAGTAGCAATAAAAATGATATTGCTTAGAGTAGTTATCTTGATCCCACTAACTCTTCTCTTAGACAAGTTACACTTGAGCAAGAAAATGAACTCTTGAAAGGGATTATAGAGAAAGTTATCTACAAGAGTTTTAAAGGGTGCAAACAATTTGAGGAGATTGTACGCAAGCATGGAGGATACCGGAAGAATCATGGTGTTGGCTACTTCAACGCTAATGGAGTTGAATGGGAAGAAGGTCAATACCCCAATCCCAAGTTTGTTCCTCAAAAGGAGAAGTATGAAAATACTCTTCCCAAGGGAACAAAAGCTCAAGATGATGTTTCACCACAAGACACCAAGCTCAAGGATGAGAACAAGCTTCAAGAGGACTTTTACTCATATGAAGATGAATCCCAAGCTTTGGTGAAGTGGATTTCCAAGGCTACTACAAGCTCAACTTCAACAAGTGCTATTTCAACCCCAAGTATCCCCATCAACTTGATGTGGGTCCCCAAGAAGAAGAACTAGAGAGTTCTTGAGGGGTGACTCCGCCAATGAAATTCACTCATATTCATTATTAGCGAGAACTAGTTGCAAACAACATCAACATTATGCAATAGTTCAAGGAGTCACACATTCCCTCAAAGGTAAGCAAGAGACAAGGTAATCAACAAATCGATGGGCATCATATCATATGCTTTGCACTCCAGGTCCATAGATATCCTTGTATTTGTCTCTTATGTGTTGGGACTAACCCATGTAGGTGAGAAGAGTAATGAAATAACAAGGATGCTCCCAACTCTTGGTGATCTTCATCAACTTTGAGCATCCATCACTACCTCACCAACATGAAGTCTTCTTCGGAAAAAAATCCAAGGTTAGTTTATCCCTCCTATGGGGGGATGTCACATCTAGGGGGAGAATTACTCTAAGACTTGAGTTAAAGCATCTCATAAGAATGTGACAACATTAAATGCTTTATGTGAAAGTGGTAAACCCACTTGTGCTTAAACGATGAGTATGACCTATGATCAAGTATTCTTACTTGGCTCCTAAGTCAATATACTCATATATAGATGACTCCGTCATCGCCAAAGTGCTTGTTAGATGCTATTGTGTTTGTGTATGTTTGCCATGGTTTTATTTGACATCTTATTGTGTGAGCATGTTGGTCTGCATTTATTTACTCATTCGAGGATATCCAATTGTTTCTATTTGGCTTTCATATTTATTTGCCAATTGGATATACAAAAATGCCTAGGACCACTTCTTTAGCTATCTATGCTTTCCCACGTCATACTCTATTCATGTTGCATCACAAAATTTGAACAAGTACTTTTTGATCTCTCCGTGTGAGGAGCACTCGGAGTTGCGTATCGACAAGGACTGACCATTACAACCTCCCAAGTGCATCTCGGTGGAACCAACCCACAGTTCTCAGTCTCACCGAATGCCTAGGGTTGATCTGGATTTCTTGCCTTGGTACTACCGATTCCATATTCTCGGTTACACTGAGTTTTCCTGTCAGCTGACAGTAGTGAAACTCGATGACACCGAAAATTTAGAATCGGTGTCACCGATAGTGTAGGGTATATATTCGGTGGTCCCGATGGTTCGAAAATTCATTCTTCAAACCGTCGTGCCCCAAGGCCTAAGCTGCCACAGAAGGACCCCCCTAGTCGTCGCCCTTGTCTTCCCGCCCTCCTCCGCCACTGGGAATCGTCGCGGTCGACAGAATCTTCGTCCCTGTCGCCGCCGTAGCGGATCCGTCACCTAGCTAGGGTATGTATTCGGCCCCCTCTTGCACTCCATCCTTCGAATCTTGTGCATTAGGGTTTTTCCATTATCTAGCCACCGTGTGAGATTGTTCTATCCACAAGATAAACTCCATAGTCTAGCGAATCAAAAAATTCTAGGTTTAGTTGCCCGTCAAATTGCATCTCGGTGATACCGAGTAAGAAAAAATTGGTTCCAGCGATTTCCTTTTTGTGCTACTGAGGACAGAACTCGGTGAGATCGAGTGACAGTTTTTGGTCTGACCAAAATTGTTGCCAAGTTTCGGTTAAGGGTTTTGTGAGTCTTGGCAGCACCGAAATGTTTGACTAGGTGACAACGAAATCCAATTTTGCAGTGAACTACATCTATAATTTTTTCGGTTCAAACTTTAAAAACTAGCTATATTTTGTGATGACTTATCCTATTCCACTCTTCTATAGTCTATTCACAGGGTCAGCATGTCAGGGTCAGACTGTCAGAACTTGCCAGAGCAGGATGCAGAGATGAGTTCAGGCACTAGTCTTGAGTCTAGTTCATTTTCAGATCCATGCACCCCGAGCTCACATGGGTTGCCCAAGGCTGCTACTAGGGCCAGGAAGACACTCAACTCAAATGAAGAAGATTCAGATTTTGTCCCATCAAAGGAGGTTCTTGCCAAGAAGTAAGAGAAGGCTGCCAAGAAGTCAGCAAATGAGGCCACCACTTCCAGGAGGGTGGTAGCAAATCATATGCACCTCCTGAAGTTATGAGAGCACCTGAGAGTGCCAGAGCTACAATGACCATTGAACCCCCAAAGAAGTCTATGCCTAAGAAGGCAGGGGAGAAGAAGGCCAGAAAGAGGATAACCCATGTTACTGGCAGGCCTACATCTATGTATGAAGATCCAGAGGAGGCAACTGCTGCTGAAGAGGAGGAAGAACCAACTGCAAAGGCTCCTCCCAAGAAGAAGGCCAAGAAACTTCTAGCTGATGCTATGCCCAAGTCTGGCACATCCAAGAGCACAAAATCCTAGAAGGCTGCTGCCTTAAAGCCTAAGAGGACATCCAGGCAGATTCCAGCTTCTGAAAAGAACAAGGGAAATACCTCCATAGTTGGAAATGATGATGACTTGACAACCTTGATGAAACTTAGACCACACCTTCCAGTACATAATGCCATCTATCCACTTGCTGAAGATATGAAGAAGAGGAGGGACTCGGGTTTGAGGGCGTGGAGAGCTATTGATCCATATGCCCAAAGGAAGAAGACATTTGTGGACTATAGATTCTATACCAGAGAGCAACACGATTTCTATGAGACTGTGCTTTTTGACAAGAGTCCAGTTGTGGGTGACATGAGATATGTTGATTGGAAATTCATTAAGGAGAATGAGGACTATTGTCCAAGTGTCCAAGACAATTTCCACTGCATTGGTTTGGATGAGTTTGTTGGCAGAGAATTTACTGCATGAAATGATTAAATGATCATGCAATTCTACTCCACTACACATTGCTATGGAGATGGTAGGATTGTATGGATGACAGAAGGAGCAAGATATGAATCCATAGTTGATGAATGGGCTACACTTCTAGGAGTCCCAGAGGTTCAGGATGGAGACTTGGATGTCTACATGGAACCCAAGGCGAGCCATAATGCCATGAAGGATATGTATAATCCTATCCCTATAGACAAAGTGCAATCTCACAAGCTTGGATCCATCTACTTTCTTCAAGCTGGCCTTTGCACCATGAACACCATTCCGAGGCATACTTTGATGCCCAAGTCAGGAGATGACAAGATGATCCGAGGCTACTCCATCAACATGTTGATCCACCTTGACAGACACACCAGGATCAGAGTCATGGACTTGATTGTTGAGACAGTCAAGAGGGTTGCTGCTGATCAGAAGCGCTCTTGCTGCTATGCACCCTATATCTAGATGCTCATCAATTCTCAGCTTGAGAAGCACATATTTGCTCTTGATAGTCCCCATTTGCCCTTATAGACAGATCTTGACGATAACGTTGTGGTGATGGACCTAGATCATCCCACATCTGCTACAACTCAGGCAGAGGCAGAGGTAGCTCGAGCCACTAGTGCTCAAGTCCCTAGATCCAGAAATGAGCAAATGGATCTGTTGATATCATCAGTTTAGGGCATGCAAAAGGACATTAAGGGGATTCTGGACAACCACAACAGTCTTGTGAGGATCTTTGAAACTAGGATCGATACCCTTAATGATAAGGTGGACAGGCTGACTAAGACAGTCATAGAGCTCTAGAAGGAAGTTGACTCAGTGCCTCTTCCTCACACCATGTCTTCAGATGATGATGATGATGATGATGATGATGAGGATGGATCACCTCTCAGGACAGGCACACAATTTCCTACTCAGGCCAGATCAGCCACTGTGCCAGTTCTAGACTTGAGGCCCTCTTCATCAGCTCCTGCTACTATCACCTCAGCTCCTGCTCCATCAGCTCCAGTTCCTCCAGCTGCCACTCCAACTCCTTCCACGACATCTGAAGAGATCTTCGTGGACGCTATTCTCTCAACTCCTTCATCGGCAACCAGAGGAGATCAACCCAAGAACGCTTAGACATATGCCTTTGAACTTTTTGGTAACTTGTTGCCAAAGGGGGAGAAGTGTATATAGATATTTAGGCTTCGAGTGAGATAGCGTTTTAGTGTTTATTGCTTTTCAAAAACAATTGTCTTTTGGTTGCTCGTGATACACTTTTTGTGTGATGCTACTACTTCCTCTCATCTTAATGCTCAATGAGATAATCTTTCTACTTTGCTTGATTGTGTTGTGCATGATGTTCACTCAAATTATTCTCGCACACCACCAAGATGTATGTGACATGGAATAAGTGCCCCATGTACCTAATCGATTGCGCATTTGCATTCAAACGCAAATTCAAAATAATGCACAAATTTAGGGGGAGCTCTTGCTTATCACATACTTCTCAAAGCGATGATTATATTCATTGCTTATATCATATGTTGAAGCTTTGATCTATATGTTGTCATCAATTACCAAAAATGTGGAGATTGAAAGCACATTTGCTCCCTTGGTGGTTTTGATAATTCATAACAACATATAAGTCACTGGACTAATGTTTCCATCAAGTATGTTTCAGGAAAAGTTCAATGATGGGTTGGCAAAAAGAGATTGTGGATTACCCCAAATGCAAGGAAATAGGTTGGCAAAGCTTCAAGCAAGAGGACTCTACATTTTATATTTGTGAGAAATCACTTTGAGTCCATAAGAAAGCCAATACTATTAAAAGGGGGTAAGATTTTGTTGGTGAACAAAATGCTCATACGTGCACAAGTGATAGTCACCAAACACACCCAATAACTCTCCCACCAAAATCTGTCCAAAGCCAAATACTCAAAATTGGTGTAACCAACATTCCACATTCAGTGCCACCGATTCCAAACCCTAGACAGACTCAGCCAAACCCTAGCCACTTCGGTGCAACCGATTCCATACCGGTGCCACCGAGTTAGGCTACCAACTTTCTGTCATGCGAGTTCACAGTTTCGGTCCCTCCGAGATTGTCGAATCGGCATCACCGAGATTGTGCATTCTGACCTTTGGCCACCTTACCGGTGCAACCGAGGTTCCTATATCGATCTCATTGAGATTCAAAAGTTGCCACCTTTTAGGCACTTTGGTACCACCGAGATTAACACATCGGTGTCACCGAGTCTGACTTATTGTGTGTAACAGTTGGATTTTTTGGGATGCCTATATATACCCCTCCACCACCACCTGCTCGAAAGAGAAGCACTTAGGACTATTTCATATCTATCCTATGAGTTTTCTGAGAGAGAACCACCTACCCTTGTGTTGAGGTCAAGATATTCCACTCCAACAATATGGATCTTGATTTCTAGCCTCCCCAAGTTGCCTTCCACCAATCCGATCTCTTCTACCAGGCCATATCTGTAAGAGAGTGATTGTGTGTTGAGGAGTCTATCATATTGAATCACAAGAGCAAGGAGTTCATCGACATTACTGAGCCTATTACCTTTTGGAGGGTGGTGCCTCCTAGATTGGTTATGTGTCGCTTGGGAGCCTCCTACCTCGTTTTGTGGAGTGAACCAAGAAGTTTGTAAGGGCAAGGAGATTGCCTACTTCATGAAGATGTACCCCGAGTAAGGCTAGTCCTCCATGGACGTAGGCCGTCATGGTATAGTCAAGGTTGCTTCTTCGTGGAACCCTTCGTGGGTAGAGCCCTCCGTGGACTCTCGTGACTGTTACCCTCCGTGGGTTGAATACTCCATGAACGTGGATGTACGACAGCGCCACCTATCGGAACCACGGGAAAAATCATCGTGTCACCAATTGTGTTTGCTCTTCCTACCCTCTCTTTACTTACATGTGCAATGTCTTTACTTTCCGCTGCTATACTCTTAGACATGCATGTGTAGGGTGTACTTGACATACTATGAATGCTAAAATCTGCCAAGAATTAAAATTGGGAAATTGTAGATTTTATTTGGTCAAGTAGTCTAATCACTCCCCTCTAGACCTACTTTCGATCCTACATAGGGATCCCGTACTATTAAGAGGGAATTTTCATTAGAAGGTACTGGGGTGAATCAATACACATACACATCCTTGGCACCCACCTCAACCTTCCATTAGAGCGAGAGGGAGAGACCCTGCTTTCCTTCCATGAAGGCCGATTGCAACGTTTTCCCAAGCGGTTGTACCGTTCTCTCTTGTCATTCGGCATAACCTCCACCCCAGGGGTGATACCCTAGGGGTGCCGCCTCTAGCTAGTCTCCAGCGGTTGTACCGCTGCCTCCGGATGGTTGTACCACCAACATCTAGCTGACCCTAGGTGGCAGCCTTGGGCGGTTGTACCGGACCAGGACCTGGCTATAACCGGACACGGTTTTGTTGTGTTGCGGTTGTTGGGCGGATGTGGGAAGGTTGTATAGATATATTAATATCGACCGGTACTACTGGTGTCTCAATCGGTTGTATCGCTCGGGACTTTCCCTTGTCCCGCACTCGAGTCGAGCGGTTGCACCGGGGAGGAACCACCACTTGAGGTTTTGTTTTGCGATGGTTGACCGGTGGTTGGGCAGTTGTTCTGGTCCTACCGGTTCTACCGCCCGCATCACCAGTTATACCGCTGCCATGTAAAATGGCTATAGCGGTTGGAAAGTGGGAGCCCTATATAAAGAGGGGGTTCTTCCACCTCTATCTTATCTCTTACCTCTCTCTCTCTCTCCACCATTAATGTCCTTCAAGCTTTCTTGCCCGATCCCTGTCTCTAGCCACTCAAACTTGTTGATTTGCTAGGGATTGAAGGAAGAGACCTAGATCTACACTTCCACCAATGGAAAATTGATTCCCCCATACTTTCTTATGTGGATTTTGTTACTCTTGTGTGTTTGAGCACCCTAGACGGAAGAGGTAATCTCGAAGCCATACTCCATTGTGGTGAAGCTTCGTGGTTTCGTTGGGAGCCTCCAATTAAGTTATGGAGAGGGCCCCAACCTTGTTTGTAAAGGTCTAGTTTCCACATTCAAGTGCATCACTAGTGGAATCACAACATCTCACATTGTGTCAGGGCGTGAGGAGAATATGGTAGCCCTAGTGGCATCTTGGGGAGGATTGTGCCTCCACAACGCTCCAACGGAGACGTACTTCCCCTCAAAGGGAAGGAACTTCGGTAACACATTCTCGTCTCCAACGATTCCACTTGTGGTTATTTGTTACCTTTACTTTGTGCAAGCTTATATCTTGTTGTTATTGTAGCTAGCATCATATAGGTCGTTCACCTAGTTGCTTATCTATACAACCTATTTGTTGCTAAACCTAATTTGCTAAGAAAAGCTTAAAAATTGGTAGTTGCCTATTCACTCCCACTCTAGTCAACCATATCGACCCTTTCAGCAGGGGATGTTGTTTTCAAGCACCTTGATGTATGAATCTCTCCTTTGAGCTAGATTAGAAGGTGATAACATACCTAGCTATCCGCGGGAGCAATAATCATCTATCGTATAAACAACCTCGACCCGGGGATGGGAGGGCATGCTTGTATTTGGTGGAGAGTGTGACCGGATCGGTCATATACTACTACTAATGGATTAGCACAAATTAGTTGACAACACACAGAGCTTGCTCTCCGCGAGTACGATTCAAATAACGCTTGTGACAAGGAAAATCAGTGAAATTATGAAAAACACAACGTAGGTATGTACAAATATTTACTAATTCCTATTATACACGAGAGTCCACTGAAAATCTAAAGTAGAAACATATATTATGGATGGAAGTCCTTCAATTTTTTTCCATTTGCATATTTTAGTACAAATAACAAATCACATAAGATATCTACAAAAGGTATGTGTGTGTATAGAAGGCATTGTGTAGGAAATGTTTAAAAATTAGACTATGTGCAACAATAATTGCAACATCAACATAGACACAAAAGCACGACCTCAATGATCACAACAGACGTTCACCTTGTGTTTGTATCAAGAGGCGCGATGACAAAAGGTCATGCTACAACCTGACACCCCCTGATGGAACACAAGCAATAGGAAGCCCATCGTTCTCATCACGGTTGTATCAATAACTATTTCAAGGATGTTAACCCTCAAGCTTATCGAGGACCCGTTGTGCCTGGGTGCAAAGACCAACTGATGAGGACATGACAACTACAGTTACACCGACAACCCCTGTTGCTACATATAGTGGACCAATTACTAAGAATCATGCACGCCAAATGAATTACCATGTACTTTCGTTTCTTAGTAACAATTCTAATGTTTATGAGGATATGATGTCGCCTAAATTGGATACATTTGTTTTGCTTACAAATGAAGGGACCAACATGGACAAGGACAAACATTAGAACAGGATCAAGCATGGAAAGGATGGCGCGCACATGGGGAACATGAACGGAGTTTCGAATGGAGTTTTCAGCCCTTTTGGAGCCACCGTGATGACATACAAGGACATGGAAGAAATATGCAAGATGGACTTTCATAAATTTTGCCCATAGATTAATATTGGTACAATATGGGCCCTTGCCTCTCTTCCCCCGCGAAAGGATTGCAGCAACGAGCCCCGCCTGCATGTGGGAACATTTTCGGGACAATACCCGACGAACCTCTTCCTTTTGATTGCTGCCCCCTGCTACTCACCCGTGCGGTCGAGCCATAACAGAGTGTCGTGTCCCATGGCGGGAATACTCCTGGGATCCTTCTCACGCAAGTCACTTTCCAGACGCTACGACCCTGGTGTTAATCCCATATAGCGGATTTAGAAATGCATGCCCCACCTGTTGCGAGGGAAAGCTCCCGGGTCCTATCCTGTTCGAGAGAAAAAAATCTTCCCTAGGTGACCAAAAGCCTCTGCTCCTTCCCCCTTTGCAGCGAAGTTGTTGCAATGTGTTGTGCCTTCTGCCAAGTAGAAGTTCCCGGGATCTTTTCCGTGCATACCGCTTTCCTGAATTGCTAGGTTTCGTTGTCTTTTCCAAATAAGTTTAACCAAATACGACATAATATTCATCTATTAACATCCACACTGCATTACAGGAACAACCGAAGGAAAAAAATAGAAGAAAGGGGGGAGCACCGGGGACCGATCCCATGGTCCCAAGGGCTCCCATGCCAGAGACGGTTGGGAAAGCGGGGGCTTCAGGCGCCACCCGAGTTGGCGTCCTTCTCCCGCTGCACCACCATCATGACAACTCCATCCATCGAGCGTTTCAGCCGCCTGATTGTACGTGGCGGTTTGCTCCCCCAGCACGACCCTCAGCGAGAAGTGAGAAGAGGCAAGACGAACGCCGACAAGGACACGCGTGCCTATCGCCCCACAGGGCCTCCTCCACTACTGCCTCCTATGCCACCTCCCTCAATTGGTGGAGCTCCCCAAACCTGGCGGCAAGATGTTGGAAGAAGACCTCCTGGTGGCTCAGCTTCCCCTCGTCGAAGGCGGAGTATGGCACAAATGGTTGAAGGTCGAGTACATGCAAGTCATCGTTCAACCGCCGGTACACATTATTCATCTCCCCCACGCTCTCGTAATGGTCAGCTTGAAGGCGACCAAAAAGCTATTCCGCTTGGCGGCGGTGGATCTTCTCCACCTCAAGTCTCTCCCCCCACAACTCAACGGTCTCATTCTCCAGGCGAAGAGCAGTCCCACTGAGGGTTGCACACATCTCCTGGAGCTCGATGTCCTTCGCAGCAAGGATGGCTAGCATATGCTCCCTCTCGTAGTCGTTGTTCCCATGCACCATCGTGGGCGAAGAAGAGCAAAGGAGGAAGGAGGTTGAGGGGACAATAGAGGCTCGAGGGCTAGAGAGACGGGTCGAAGGAAGCAGCTGAACCCATGTGTCTTATAGGCAAACAGGAAACGCAGCATACACTATCTCTCCCATGACATGTGGCCCTCGCCCCCTCTTCTCCCCGTCGCTTTGTTTTCCAAGCGCCACGATGCTGGAACCAAGAAGCCGCCTGCCTTAGAGGTGTCATTACGACTGACAGCCTGAAATGACTGGGCGGCGTAGGGACATGATGACAAGGGTATGTTTCCCCAACACATGGTAAAACACCTCACGCATCTGGCACTCTCCGTGCCTGGGCCCTCACCTCATGCTTTCATACACAATTTGCCTGACCCAATGGGACCGAGGGCTACTACATGCATAACAGGCCAGGCCTGGCTCGGAACATAAGGACGAGCATGTTCGCTACAATGAGTCGAGGTCTCACAGAAGAAAATATGTTTAAATAAAGGAGAACGCAATGACTGGGTGGGAATTCAAATGTTCCTTACAAACAAACATATCGAAAAAGCCAAAACAAATGGCTATGGACGCGAAAGGCGGTTACAAGCAAATAGTCCTGAAGGATCTATGCCCCAGAGTCGATGTCTTCACCCAGGGAACCCCCGATGTGCGTGGAATCTCCCCGGGCATCTTCATCATCAACGGGTGTGAAGGCACCGACAAGTTCATCAACAAAGACGGTGATTGCAGCCCTCGAAGCTTCGGCCCATCTTCTCTGCCCAAGAGGCTTCACAGCTAAACAAACGACAAGGCGGGGTTTGCAGGATGAAGGTTCGCGAGGATATGCTCCCCGGCTAGTGTCGCCGCCTCTCGAGCTTCAGCCTCTATCCACCTGGAACTGCCCCGTGAATACCTCTAGCTTGGCAACGAAATCCTGGAAGAACGAGGCGTAGCTTGATACGCCTCCAACGCATCTATAATTTTTGATTGTTTCATGATATTATCTTATCAATTTAGGATACTTTATATGCAATTATATGCTATTTTATATCATTTTTGGGAACTAACCTATTAACCCAGTGTCAAGTGCCAGATGTTATTTTCTAAGTGTTTTTGTTCTTTCTTGAAATTTGTACCAAACGAAGTCCAAACACTATGAAACTTTTTGACAATTTTTTCTAGACAAAAGAGACCCAGGAAGCTTTGAGAGGAGTTCGGAAGACGCACGAGGAGATGACAAGGCACCAGGGTGCGCTGGGGGGAGGGGTGTGCGTGCTCTGATGCCTTGTGGGCCCCCATGGCTCCGTTTGACCCAATTCCACTTCTATAAATTCTGAAATATTGGGAAACCATCACAAACACGTTTTCCGCCAGCGCAAGCCTTTGTTCCAACGGGAGTCCATCTGGAGACCTTTTCCGATGATCTGCTGGAGGGGGAATTGATCACGGAGGCCATCTACATCAACCTTGTTGCCTCCATGATGATGCGTGAGTAGTCCAACACAGACCTACTGGTCCATAGCTATTACATATACGACTTCTTTTCTCTCTTTGATCTATAGTACAAAGTTCACTGCGATCTTCGCGGTGATATATTTGATGTAATCTTCTTTTGCGATGCATTTGCCGGGATCCGATGAATTGTGGTTTTATGATCATATTATTCATGAAAAGTTATTGAATCTCTTCTGAATTTCAATATGCATGATCTTATAGCTTTATATTTCTCTCCGATCTGTCTGTTTGGTTTGGCCAACTAGATTGATTTATCTTCAGTGGGAGTGGTGTGTTGTAATGTGTTTAATATTGCGATGCTCTATCCTCGTGACAGAAGGGTCAAGACACGTATTTGTATTGTTGCGATTAATAAACGACTGGGTCTAAACATATTACTTGTCTTACTTTGTCTACATCATTTCATCTTGCTCCAAGCATTACTTCGATTGTCATGAATTTAATACCATAGATGCATGTTGGATAGCGGTTGATTGGTGAAGTAATAGTAGTAGATGCAGAATCGTTTCGATCTAATTGTTTATGTATGTGATGCCTATATACATAATCATTACCAATAATAAAATGTCATAACTATGCACAATTCTATTAATTACCCAACAATAATTTGTCTACCCACCGTATGCTACTTTCGAGAGAGAAGCCTCTAGCGAACACTATGGCCCCCCGAGTCTACTTAAACATAAAAATAGAAACATATATATTACCTTACTGCACTTTATTTACTTTTATTTTATTTTTAATTTATAATATATATTCTATCAATATTTAATCCTTGCAAGTTACGAGTTCAAGGGGCTTAACAACCTTGTTGCCTGCGTTGGGTGAAAGTGTTTGGTTTTGTGTGTGTAGGTGATGTTAAAAGGAATTTGCATTGGTTATCCTATTGGTTGGATAACCTTGGTTCTCACCAAGGAAAATACTTATCTCTACTATACTGCATCTCGTCTCCTCTTCGGGGGAAATCCCAACGTAGCTCACAAGTAGCAAGAATAATTTATGGCGCCGTTGCGAGTGAGCATCATTAAATTCTTGTCAAGTCCCTACATATAAATTATCTATCACTTGTTCTAATTTTATTTTATGTTATATTTTAATTTATATAAAAATAAAAATACAAAAGTATTTCTATTTGCTTGTTTGCTTAGTTATATAGTTTACTCGTTTGCTTGCTTGTTTGAAATCACTATCATGTCCGAGTTTGTTATTGCTAAAGGTGAATAATAAGGATAATTATCCTAGTAAGAAAGACCCTCCTGTTATGCTAGATACTAAAACCTTTTTAACGGGAAGCGGGAATAATATTGAAAAATGTGTTATATTCAAGAGTTCTTTACTTGTACGGGAGCTTTGGTAAACAATGATGAGCCTATTCATAAAATAACTAATAGTTATTCTCAATCTATTTAAGCTCTTATTATCAAACTTGAAAGAAGATTTATTTGTAACCATCCTACTTTGCAAAGATTATTCTTTGAATTATGTGTGATAAATGATCCTATAGCTAAGAAGATAGACACAATTGCTCTTATGCATGAATTTGATTATATTATTGGTGAAGCTACATATTTTTTTTATCATTATAAGGTGAATTATGAGTGTTAGTTATAGATGAAGTTCTTTATGATGAAGATCTTATGCAGAGACATATGTCTAGAGATCACCTTGCCTTTGAAGAAAATGTTAGAAAGGAAGTACCTAAGCTTGACTTGATGCAACAAGTATTTAATGGCATTAATAAACAATATTCTTGGATTGTGCAATGTAATAAAGATGGGTATGATGAGGAATGTCTTGATAGAGATAAAGTGCTTATAGATGATGAATTCACAATTGCTTTTGAAAGGTCCCATTATGACCAACCTTCTCAAATGAAAAATCTGGAAACGATAAAAGTTATGAAGGGTAGTCTGTTCCATTACTTGAGTTTTCCTACTAGGAAGTCTATTGATAAAAAAAGAGAATTAATTAGAAGTCATTATTATGGTATTATATATAAGAATGTGATGAATAAATTTAGGAGTTTAATTTTAAGGATGACAACACTTGATACTACACATTATGCCTAGCTAGGGGCATAAAACAATAGCGCATGTTAGGAGGCAACCCAGTAGTTATCTTTAATCCTTTTGTTTTACTTTATATTTTGGTGTGTTGACATGATTATTCCTACTGCAATGATTGTATTTTTATGTTTAAATTACTGTTTGTACCAAGTAAAGCCTTTGGGATGATTTGGAAGATAGTAGAATTGATACGGTACAAAAACAACAACTTTTGCGTCGAGTGCAGAATTTCTTTGATTTTACCGCAACGTCATTTTGATATTAATTTCTTACAAAATATTGGTATACAAATTTCCCAAGTATTCCTAATGTTTCAGAATTTTCAGAGTTTTTCTAAAATCTTTACAAACTGTTCTGTTTTAGACAGATTCTATTTTTTGTTTGCATAGTTTGCTTGTTTTGATGATGCTATGGATTGTATCGGGGATATAAGCCATGGAGAAGTTAGAATATGGTATATATTATGCAATAATTAAATATGAATCAATTATAATAGTATCTAAAGTATTTGATATGTTTATTATACTAACGGATATCATGAGGTTTTGTTGAGTTTTGTGTGCTGAAGTTTTCAAGGTTTGGGTGAGAGAACGATGGATGAATTAATAAGGAGCGGCAATAACCTATTGTAAGAGCACATTTCTCAATGTGTGGTTTTGGTAATTGATGACATCCCTATGGACTAATGGTTGCCTTGAGGTATATTCGAAGGATTTGTCCATAGGCACTTCTTGAAGTCCATCTTTTGGCTTTCAAGGAGTTTATATGACGAATAAGGTGGTATTCAAGGTTTATCCAAAGATTGGTCATGTGACAGTTGACCTTATTGCAAGCATGTCTTGAATAAGAATATTGTGTGAGCATTCATGATTACCTGCAAGACATCATCTTTATGAAGAGAGAAGATAAGATACAAGGTTGATCAAGACTAAGTCAAAGAGTGAATCAAGTTGATCAACACACAAAGCGTACAAGATGTACCGAGAGGGATCAAGTGTTCCCATGGTATGGTAAGCATTGTCCATTACGATTTGTGTACTAACCCATGTTCCTTGTGAGAGTTCTTTGTGGGGTTAGGTATATTTCTATGGGATTGCATCAACAGGAAGATCCCATACAACCCATGGAAGATGACATCAAGTGGTGATCGTCATCAAGGTTGCAGTGTGCAAGTTCAAGTGAATCATCATGGAGAGATCATGCTTGAAGGTTGCCGTCCATTGTGGTGACAATGGACTTGTGAAGATGTGTCGAAGAGTGGCTCACCCATAGTGGAGTATGGGAAGCAATCTACTAGTCTTCATCGAGCCGGCGCAATCAAGAAAGGTGGTCCATCTTGAGAAGGACAAGATCGTCATCATCTAAATCACGTAGACTATGCGCAAGGCAAAAGTTTGACCTTGATAAGGTTTTCCATTTTACCGGTCTCATAGTGGTAGTTGTGAGACCGGGTTATAGGATCGACAGCCATACTATCAAGGGGGGCTCTCAAGTGAGTAGCTTGATCGTATCGTTCGTTGAGAGATCAAACCATTTGCATCCTTGCATCATCATCTTTCTTGGTCCTTATTTGGTTTTTCTCTATGTGAGTTTTTGAGCTTACGGTCTTCATCGTGATAAGTTGAAGCTCATCGAAAATAGATTTCGTATGCATCATATTGTGTTTTCGGTGTTGGAGATTTTGCCGGATATTTATTAGGAAGGTCATCTTCCTTATCCTAGTGGCATTTATTGTCCATTGCTTGTTCTTAATTTAACTAGTCATTTTTGGATAGCTTTCTTTGTCCTTTATCCAACAAGCTTGAGTTTGCTCAAATTGGAGCTCATATGCGAAAGTTGTGGCTGTTTTAGTATTACCTGTTTTACATAGAGAGGTTATACCATCCCATAGAGAGGTTGTACCAGTTGACCGGTACAACCGGTGTTTCGAGCAGTTGTACCGCTCCGGAATTGGTCCAAAGGTTGTACCGGCCATGTACCAGTCTACCACCGGACTGGGTTCTGGTTTGGAGCGGTTATTGGGCGGTTGTAGGCCGGTTATTCTGGTATAATTGGTACTACCGGGTGTATGGTGAGGAGAGAGGTTGTACCGCTCCTATGTGATTTTGCACATAACGGGCAGATTCGTGGGGACCTATTTAAGGGGATCTTCTTCCCCAACGGTCCCCATCTTTTTAGCTCGTGTTTGCCCCCATTGTTGACCCTCTTTGAGCTTGCTATCTCTCAATCCGTCCAATGATTCTTGCTCATTTTTGAGGGAAAAGAGAGAGGAGATCTAGATCCGCATTTCCACCAATCACTTTCTCCTCTATGTGAGGGGTACCCCTTGGATCTAGATCTTGGAGTTCTTCGTGTTCTTCTTCGTTCTTCCTCTCACTTTCCTCCATAGCATTAGTTTTTGTGGTGGGATTTGGGAGAGAAGCACTTGGCCACTCCATGTTCCCTTGCCGTTGCATTTGTTGCATACGTTTGAGTTTTCCATGGTGATACGTGGAAGTGAGAAGTTGAGAAGCTTATTACTCTTGGGTGTTTGAGCACCCTAGAGCTTGTTCCTCTTGGGTGCTTTGGTGCCCTAGACGGTTGGTGGTGCCTCAGAGCTCAATCATTGTGGTGCAAAGCTCCGGGCAAGCTTCGGGGTCTCCAATTAGGTTGTGAAGATTGCGCCGAGCATTTGAGGTCACCTCGAAGCCACAATCCTTTGTGGTTAAGCTTCGTGTTTTTGTTGGGAGCCTCCAATTAAGTTGTGGAGTTTGCCCCAACCTTGTTTGTACGGGTTTGGTGACCGCCCTCAAGGGTCCCTTAGTGGAATCACGACATCTTACACTGTGCGATGGCGTGAGGATATAACGGTGGCCCTAGTGTCTTATTGGGGAGCATTATGCCTCCACACCACTCCGAACGGAGATTAGCATCCGCAAGGGTGTGAACTTCGGGATACATTGTCGTCCCCGCATGCCTCGGTTATCTCTTACCCGAGGCCTTTACTTATACACTTTATTTTGTGATAGCCATATTGTTTCATGTTATATATCTTTCTATCACTTAGTTGTTTATTTGGCTTAGCATAAGTTGTTGGTGCACATAGGTGAGCCTAGTTGTTTTATGTTTTGTGCTTGACTAATTAAACGATAGTTTTATTCCGCATTGGTTCAAGCCTAAACCATAATTATTTTAAAACGCCTATTCACCCCCCTCTAATTGGCATCCATGTCCTTTCAATTGGTATCAGAGCTAGGTCTCCCATTATTAGGTGTAACAACCTAGATAGTAAGTATGTCGACTAGGGGATTAGGATTCTCTGACACTCTTAGTTTCAATGACACAAATTTTGATGTGTGTGTAATTCACATGCTTAATCACTTTAGGGTCATGGACCCAAATTTAAAGCGAATTTTAGATATGGGGTTTTCTCCTCCAAAGGATTCTCAACACATATCTTTAGAGGATGAGAAAAACTTGTATCTCAACGCTCAAGCTTCTAATGTGCTTTTTGATGCTTTGAGCAATGTAGTTATATTCCAACTCATGCCATTCCGGGATGCTCATGAGTTGTGGACAAAGCTTCAAGATAAATATGGTGTGTCCAAGATTTGTAGGGATGATTGTTATCCCTCCACCTCCGGCCGTATTGCATTCTCAACTTCATCTACTTCACCTACATGTGGATTGCCACAAGGTAATGATATGGTGAGTTGTGATGATCATTGTAATGGTGATAGTGGGCTTATTGTTGATGATGCTTCATCACTATCTTATTGCAATGCTTCATCTTCGTACTTTAACACTTCGAGCACTCTTAATGTTTCACATGCTCGTGTCGATAGTCCGTGCATATCATGTAGAAATTGCTTGACTACATCTCATATTGATATGCTGCTATATCTTGTTGCCAGGATAAAAATGTATCTATTTCCTCGAGTTGTTGTGCTAAAAATGTAAAGGAAACCCAACACTCTATGGAACATGATGTGGTCTTGAATGGTGCTTCAAGGGATCCTACATCATCATCTATTATTTCTCACTTTTGCCTTATGGCTAAGGCTTCAAAGGTATCTCCTACTTTGAATCCTAATAAATCTCATGATGATGATGTTGATGATAATGAGGATGAGGATAATGATGAAGAGTTTGATAATATTGCTTCCTTAAAAATTAAGGGAGAAATGATTTTTAAAGCTCTTCATAAGAATAAAATTGCTCGTTCCAACTTCATGGAAATCATGTCTATTACCATTGAGGGCAAGAAATATATTGAGGAGTTGGAAGTTCATCTTGAGGAGCATGAGACCACCCTTGATAAAATGGAAGGTCATGAGCGTGATTGCGCTAATGAGATCGCGGAGGTATCTTAAGCTCTTGAAAATGAACAAACCACCAAGGAATCTCTTGAGGAGACCTTTGCTCTAGAATTATCTAGATTAAAGGAGTCCCATGAAAGAGCTCTCGAGGTGTCCAATGATTTTAGAACTAAAAATGATAAGCTTGAAGTTGCAAATGCTAAACTCCTTGAGGACTTTTAGCACCTCAAAAATGTCTCAAGGGTCATTAGGAGTTCGCTCATTGAACTCACCGAGTCTCGTGCTCAACTTGAAGCTTCATATGCTAGAGATCTTGCCAAGTTGCCTTCTCCTCTTGTTGTTAATGATGATGCTTGTGCTACTAACTCTATTCCTTGTGAAGCATCCATTTTGAAGGATAATGTTGAGCTAAGGGCTCAACTTGAGTTGCTATCTAGCAATTATGGGAAATTGGAAGGAAGTCATGAAAAGCTCTCGATCTATCATGGTGGTCTTCTAGTATCCCATAATGTGCTAAAAATAGATCATGAGGCTAGTACTACTAAGGTAACATCTAGTGAGCCTCATGTGGACATTAGCACTACATCTAGTAGATATGCTTTATTGCCATGTGCTAGTCCTCATAGTTCATCTACTCATAATGTTGCTACATCCTATGATGAATTACTTTCCTTGCCTTGTTGCTCTAACGATGAAGCTTATACTTCCTCTAGTACTTGTGTTCATACTAACCATGTAGAGGAAATCAATGAGCTCAAGTCCCAAGTCACTTATTTGAAGAAAGGCTTGGAAAAGAGTCATGAAGGGAAGTCCTCACTCAACAATATCTTGAGTGTGCAAAAATCCCCAAATGACAAAGGTGGACTTGGATTCAACTACAAGAAGAAGAAGTCCACAAACTACAAGAATAAGGGCCAATAACAAGTCAAGAATTCGGCTAAGATTATTTGCTTCAAGTGCAAAATATAAGGGCACCATGTAAGATCTTGCCCATTGAAGAATAAGCCTCAAAGTAACAAGCAACAAGGGAAGCGGCCACAATTTCAATCGCATGCTCAACCTCAAGTTGAAGAAAGGCCTTTTCCCAATAAGAACCAAGTCATCACTCCTCAAGTTGAGAAATAAATTGATAAGAAAGTAAAGGGTAGATGTTGCTACTTATGTCGTGAGAAGGGTCACTTCGCTTCTTCTTACACGAAAGGTATCTCATCCAACCCAATCATTATTAATGATATCTATTCTCTTGGGAAGGATAAGATTGGCAATGTGTTTGCCAAATGTGTTGGTACTCAAAGTGGTGCCAAGAAAAGAACCATTTGGGTAGCCAAGCCTATTGTGACTAACCTCTTAGGACCCAACTTGGTTGGGGACCAACAAGCTCAAACTTGATCAATAGGTGATGTTGGAGGGCATTGGTGACTTGGCTACATCATGAAGATTTAAGGGATCTTCATCATTCATATTATTTCAAGCCAAGTCATTTGGATCATCAAGTCTCTATCTTATAACCAATGTGCCGCTTTGCGGTAACTTGTACATAAATTGGTATACATTGCTAGTTACTTGCCCCTTTGCATGTTGTGGTTTTGTACCTTGCATGTGTTTGTATATGGTGTGCCTCTGGCTTGCTTATCTTGAGTAATCAAGTATGGGTATGTTGGTTTCCACATCATGTACATGTGCGTATTGTGTTGAGACTTTTACATCTTGCCTTATCTTAGTTGGCTCTTGTGAGGAGTTAATGGATTATCCCATTTTGGGGAGTGATTTGCTTTGTGCACCTCATGATCCTACAAATGTGAGTACATTAGGAATACCACCTAGTTTTGATATTACAAGATTATCTAGCTGCTATGTGGTATGTCTTCTCATGAGAAATTCATATTCTAAATGGTCCATTAATCATCTCTTGTTGGATTTCATGTACCACTTGTTAATAACGTTGGTTTACCACATTATGGGGGAGTAATATACTATGTGCATGTTACAAGCCCAGAGAATGTGTACATTTGAGATATTTCCACTTAGAGTTCATATTATAATTTATCTTGTTCCTAAGTGGGATGTTAGCTCTACAAGTGTCATTTGCTTATGATTTACGTGTGAAGATGATGTTGGATATCTTTGCAATTTACCAATCGGAAATATTTCGAATTAATTCTTGTCCTTTGACAATTGGTATCCTTTTATGTGGTAGAAATTGCTAATCATATTTACATTGTATTTTGTTTATCGTTTGTCTTCCTTACCTCTTGTGGATCTTTTTGAGCATGCCTAGTGTTTCTATAGATATAGGGAAAGTGATGATCCCGTCACGTGCATATTGTATCCAAATCCAAATTCTATATAATGCACATCTCTTGGGGGATCCCTCCTATTTTCTTTAGAACACTCTCTTTATGTGTTTGTCATAAAATCTTTTGATCCTCGTCAAGTGTGTGTTGGTGGGAGGCAAGCCTTTTCTCTATGGTGCTTTGTGCCATCATCAAAATTTGCGGAGGGTTTGGTTTGGTTGGAACCTAGCTCTCTTTCGGGAACTTGATACCTCTTGTTTTCCTTCAATTGGTATCTTGTTTCCTTATATTTGCATGTGTCAATGGATATCTCATTCCTTGATGTATATTTTAGTTGGTATCCGTCAAGTGATAATTTTCCATTTGGTATCTTATTTTCACTTGATTCCTTATTGTTCAGTATCTCATCAACTGTGTGTTGATTTGATTCTTGAAAGCATTGAGCATGCATATTTTCTACATGTACTTTCACTGGCATGTTCTCTTTCCTTGACCCAATGTATAGGGGGGACTCCACAATGGCATAAATTGGCTAAAGTGTGTATGAAATCCAATTTCATATCTATATGCACATATTTATGTGGAGTTTTGTCCTATGTATTGTTGGTCCACTAACTTTTTGTTCCCAATGAGTTTGGGTACCATTTTGTTTGTGTCGTTGTTCTAGGAACAATTGGAGATACCTTGGATGCTTGGCTCACTTACAAGGAAGGTGTTGACACCATGTGCTTATCGGATCCAATCTAGGATGATCAATGAACCACTATCTACTTCATCAATCCAATGCTATCTTGGTAACAAGTATCTATTCCATGCATGCATTTCTCGCATTCAACCTTTTATAGGTTGCATCATGGCATGAACTTCTTGACTCTTTCTTGTGGTACTTGTGTCCTTTCTCAAATAATCTCAACGATGATGTCATATTGCTAGTTGTGATGTCTTTGATGTTCGTGTATTGGGAGTTCATTTATGCACAATAAGAAAATATTAGGCTATGTGCTATGATTTCAAGCAAAGATATTATTGGTATATTTATGATTTCCTTTTGGATATCTTTGTTCGTTCCTTCTTGGAACTATTTCGTGTGTACATCATTCTTTGTGGATATATCATCACGATTGTCTTCTACCTAGAATCTTATACACATGAGAGAAGTTACATCTCTAGTTGATATCCTCTTTTCTTTCACGTCCATCGTTGCATTCCCTTTTTATTTCCTTGGTGATTTCGTGAAATAATTTGTCTTGAGTGTGGATCTTATATCCTTGCATCTTGATTCACTCCTTGGTGGTGAAGATTATCTTCCTCATGCTTGTCTTCACAAGGGTTTTGCCATCTCAATTGGTATTCCTCCTCTTGACAAGGCTATTATTTCCTATCTTCACTAGGGGTTGTCATAAGCTTTGGTTTTTAATTTTCTTATTAGTAAGCTTGTCAACCCATTTGCTAGTGGCTTGTGTGTGGGAAGGATATGTCTTGCACTTTATGTCTCATTTCATCAAGACTATGTTGATGCTTAATGCTCATCCTTATATTAGTCTTCTCAAGTGCTTTGCCATGACTCACACACATCATTTTGGTTGAGCTATTCTTAAACCTCTTTTACATGTTGCTCAACCATATGTTTGGTGCAAGTGATATTCTTATTGTCTTATCTACTTGCTTGCACTTGTTATGTGTTTATATTGATTTTGGGGGAGTCATGATCCTATTTTGTGCACTTGTAGTCAAATACAAAAATTCTTAATTGTGCACAAATCACGGGGAGCTTCTCTAGTTTCTTTATAAAAACTCTTTTGCCCATATCATAATACCTTTCATTCATATGGCTCGTAGGACCATTTGATTGTTTGTTCCAGTTGGTTTCTTTTGATTGCTTGCTTCACTCTGGTGTATGTCTTTGTGCCATACGATTCTTTTCGCAATCTTTGGATCCTCAATATAGTTTGTTTTCCTCCAACTACATATCATTGGATATGTGTATTTTATTACACTCATATTTTTAGAAATACACACCTTTTGGAGGAACACCTATTATATTGCCTTTCTAAACTTTTCGTCCATTTTAGCAATCGATGCCAATGGGGGAGAAGTTTAGAGAGTTTATTTTGGAAAGCTTAGAGTGTTTTGCTTTTATTGCTTAAGTATTTGCATCTCACACCCATGCACTACTCTGCATGTGTGTGTGCTTGGCTGTGCTTATTTCCTTATATAAACTCTCTTGAAAGTGGTTGTCATCAATTACCAAAATGAGGGAGATTGTAAGAGCACATTTATCCATGTGTGGTTTTGGTAATTGATGACACCCCTATGGACTAATGGTTGCCTTGAGTTATATTCGAAGGATTTGTCCATAGGCACTTCTTGAAGTCCATCTGTTGGGTTTCAAGGAGTTTATATGATGACCAAGGTGGTATTCAGGGTTTATCCAAAGATTTGTCATGTGAGAGTTGAGCTTATTGCAAGCATGTCTTGAAGAAGAAGATTGTGTGAGCATTCATGATTACCTGCAAGACATCATCTTTATGAAGAGAGAAGATAAGATACAAGGTTGATCAAGACTAAGTCAAAGAGTGAATCAAGTTGATCAACACACAAAGCGTAAAAGATGTGCCGAGAGGGATCAAGTGATCCCATGGTATGGTAAGCATTGTCCATTACACTTTGTGTACTAACCCATGTTCCTTGTGAGAGTTCTTTGTGAGTTTAGGTATATTTCCATGGGATTGCATCAAGAGGAAGATCCCATACAACCCATGGAAGATGACATCAAGTGGTGATCGTCATCAAGGTTGCGGTGTGCAAGTGCAAGTGAATAATCATGGAGAGATCATGCTTGAAGGTTTCCGTCCATTGTGGTGACAATGGATTTGTGAAGATGTGCCGAAGGGTGGCTCACCCATAGTGGAGTATGGGGAAGCAATCTACTAGTCTTCATCGATCCGGCGGAATCAAGAAAGGTGGTCCATCTTGAGAAGGATAAGATCGTCATCATCTAGATCAAGTGGACTATGCGCAAGGCAAAGGTCTGACCTTGATAAGGTTTTCCATTCTACCGGTCTCATAGTGGTAGTTGGGAGACCGTGTTATAAGATCGATAGCCGTACTATCAAGGGGGGCTCTCAAGTGAGTAGCTTGATCGTATCATTCGTTGAGAGATCAAACCATTTGCATCCTTGCATCATCATCTTTCTTGGTCCTTATTTTTTTCTCTATGTGAGTTTTTGAGGTTGTGGTCTTCATTGCGATAAGTTTAAGCTCATCGAAAACAGATTTCGTATGCATCATATTGTGTTTTCGGTGTTGGAGATTTTGCCGGATATTTATTGGGAAGGTCATCTTCCTTATCCTAGTGGAATTTATTCTTCATTGCTTGTTCTTAAATAACTAGTCATTGTTGGATATCTTTCGTTTTCCTTTATCCAACAGGCTTGAGTTTGCTCAAATCGGAGCTCGTATGCGAAAGTTGTGGCTGTTTTAGTATTGCCTGTTTTACATAGAGAGGTTATACCGCCCCATAGAGAGGTTGTACCAGTTGACCGGTACAACTGGTGTTTCGAGCGGTTGTACCACTCCAGAATAGGTCCAGAGGTTGTACTGGCCATGTACCACTCTACCACCGGACTCAGTTCTGTTTTGGAGCGGTTATTGGGCGGTATTAGGCCGGTTATTCTGGTATAATTGGTACTACTGGGTGTATGATGAGCAGAGAGGTTGTACCACTACTATGTGATTTTGCACATAACAGACAGATTCGTGGGGACCTATTTAAGGGGATCTTCTTCCCTAATGGTCCCCATCTTTTGAGCTTGTGTTTGCCCTTATTGTTGACCCTCTTTGAGATTGCTATCACTCAATCCCTCCAATGATTCTTGCTCATTTGTGAGGGAAAAGAGAGAGGAGATCTAGATCCGTATTTCCACCAATCACTTTCTCCTCTATGTGAGGGGAACCCCTTGGATCTAGATCTTGGAGTTCTTCGTATTCTTCTTCGTTCTTCCTCTCACTTTCCTCCATAGCATTAGTTGTTGTGGTGGGATTTGGGAGAGAAGGACTTGGACACTCTGTGTGCCCTTGCCATTGCATTTGGTGCATAGGTTTGAGTTCTCCACGGTGATACGTGGAAGTGAGAATTTGAGAAGCTTATTAATCTTGAGTGTTTTAGCACCCTAGAGCTTGTTCCTCTTGGGTGCTTTGGCACCCTAGACGGTTGGTGGTGCCTCAGAGCTCAATCATTGTGGTGCAAAGCTCCGAGCAAGCTTTGGGGTCTCCAATTAGGTTGTGGAGATTACCCCGAGCATTTGAGGTCACCTCGGAGCCACAATCCTTTGTGGTGAAGCTTCGTGGTGTTGTTGGGAACCTCCAATTAAGTTGTGGAGTTTTCCCCAACCTTGTTTGTATGGGTTCGGTGACCGCCCTGAAGGGCCCCTTAGTGGAATCACGGCATCTTCCATTGTGCAAGGGCATGAATAGATTACGATGGCCCTAGTGGATTCTTGGGGAGCATTGTGCCTCCACACCGCTCCAAACAGAGATTAACATCCGCAAGGGTGTGAACTTCGGGATACATCGTCGTCCCTGCGTGCCTCGGTTATCTCTTACTCAAGCCCTTTACTTATGCACTTTATTTTGTGATAGCCATATTGTTTCATGTTATATATCTTTTTATCACTTAGTTTTTTTATCTTGCTTAGCATAAGTTGTTGGTGCATATAGGTGAGCCTAGTTGTTTTAGGTTTTGTCCTTGACTAATTAAACGATAGTTTTATTCCGCATTGGTTCAAGCCTAAACCACAATTATTTTAAAGCGCCTATTCACCCCCCGCTAAGCGGCATCCACGTACTTTAACCTATGCTTGGGGATTCCCAAGGAAACCAACGTAATATTTAAGGAATACCCAAGCGTCCAATCTTAGGGATGCCCGGAAGGCATCCCCTCATTTGTCTCCAATCTATCGGTATGTCACTTGGAGCTATATTTTTATTCATCACATGATATGTGTTTTGCTTGGAGCGTCATGTGTTTATTTGGTTTTTATTTTGGTTTGCCACAATCATTGTTTGCTGTACACACATAATTGAGAGAGACACGCGATTATCATGATTTGTTAGAATAGTCTATATGCTTCACTTATATCTTTTGAGCTAGGCAGTTCCTCTAGTGCTTCACTTATATCTTTTTAGAGCACGATGGCATCCAAATTTTGTAGAAATGATTGAACTCTTATGATTATCTTAAATCTTTTTGAGAGTATAATAAGAAATAGGGACAGTAAATGGCATGAGTTATAATACTAGTCCAAAAAGGATAGGTATTCGAGGGCGATATAATAAAAACTTTCATGTAGCTCACTAAAGAAGAAACATGAGTTGATTATAATTATGTTGTAATATGAAAGGGCATGAGTAGATGATTGTTGGTTAGTATAAATATTAGTAGTTAAATCTTGTTATTTGTTATTCATCTAAGTATCAACATGGCATGATGATGTGTGAGCATTTTTATGTCTGAAATGAAATGCTACCGTGTTGTTTGAATCGGGGGCGCGCGATGGTTAACTCCTCCCAACCTTCTTCCTAGGGGTATGTAGTAGGAATTTTCTTTGAGATATCTAATAAGGCTTTGCAATAAGTATGTGATTTCTTTATGACTAATGTGAATCCATGGATATACGCACTCTCACCTTTTATTATTTCCTAGCCTCTTCGGTATCGTGCATTGCCCATTCTCACTTCGAGAGTCAGTGCAACTTTCGCCGGTGCATCCATACCCCGTGATATGATACACTTTATCAAACATAAGCCACCTTATTTCTTTCTCAAAACAGCCACCATACCTACATATCATGGCATTTCTATAACCATTCCGAGATATATTGCCATTTAGCTTCCACCGTTCCATCACATGACCTGTGTGTTCATCATCATATTGCTTTGCATGATCATATAGTTGACATAGTAGTGTGGCAAAGCCACCATTCATCATGCCAACATGTTACGCTAGATAATTGCACATCCTGGTACACCTCCATAGGTATTCATATAGAGTCATAATTGTTTTATGTTGATTTATATTATTGAGTTGTAAGTAAATAAAAGTGTGATGGTCATTATTATTAAAGCACTGTCCTAGTGAGCAAAGGATGATGGATACGATGATTCTCCACAAGTCGGGATGAGACTCTGGACGAAAAATAAAAATGGGGGAGGGCAAATGAACCCACCACAAGAAAAGAGAGGGAAAAAACAAAGGAGAAGAAAAAGAAAAGAAAAAGGAAATAAGAAAAATGAGAGAAAAAGAGAGAAGGGACAGTGTTACGATCCTTTATCACACTTCTGCCTCAAAGTGGCACCATGCTCTTCATATAGAGAGTCCAGTTTTGTCACTTTCATATGCTAGTGGGAATTTTTCGTTATAGAACTTGGCTTTTATATTCCTATGAAAGTCTTCTCAAATGTATGAGGTCTTCATGGGCAAGCAAGTTGAATGCACACCCACTCAGCTTCCGTTGAGCTTTCATAGACTTATAGCTGTACTATATCCATTGCATGGTATTCCGTACTCCTCGCATTGATATCTATCGATGTGCATCTCCATAGCCCATTGGTACGCCTAGTTGATGCGAGACTTCTTTTCCACTTTGACTCCTTTGATATCTACCACCATACTATATTCCAGCCATATGTTATATCCATGGTTCACGCTTATGTATTGCATGATGTTGAAAATGTTGAAGCACGTTAGAAGTACGATCCAATTGCCTAGTTTGACATCGGGGTGCTCATGATTTATACTTATGCGGTGAAGACAGAGTCATGCCATGCTTGATATGATAGTAGTGAGTAAAATTCTTTAAGGATCGTATATTTTGAAGAGTGATGATTATGTTATTTATGTTTATGGATATTATTATGTGGATATCAATTTGTCCATTGTTTCTCAATGATCATACAAAAAAGAGATTACATGTTGGGTAGCATGTCGCATTAAAAGATCTCTTTATATCATTTACCTACTTGAGGACGAGCAGGAATTAAACTTGGGGATGCTGATACGTCTCCAACATATCTTTATTTTTTTGATTGTTCTATCCTATTATATTATCAATCCAGGATAATTTATATGCAATTATATGTTGTTTTAGAACATTTTTTGGGAACTAACCTATTAGGGATTTCTATTCTTGTGCCCCCCGTTCCTTAGTTGTACTCATTCATCCCCACGCTCTTAACGGTTGCTCACTTTTCCCCACTCTCTTGTCCGAAACCGTCAAAATGGTCACACGGGGGGATGTCGTAGGGTAAATGGTTTGATTGTTAACTACTGACGAGTGGGGCCCTCGTTTTGATGGACTGTTGGGCCGAAGCGCGTCACTTCCTCCATCCTGTTTTGCAGGCATCTTTTCATAGGTGCCCGCCACGTCGGGATGACGGCATGGCCCCATGTAGGCTCGTCAGGAAACCCGACGGTCCGATGGGTGCCTCGACCATCGGCGCGGTGTGTACGTCATGTGGCGCCACTTTGAATCGCCGCTTGAGGCCATTAGCCGGCTATTTAAGCCGGCAGGCGCCCCCAGCCCTTGCACATCCTCCTCCTCCCTCCACCCCACCGCCCAAGCCCATCCGCCTCTTGTCGCACTTCTGTCACCGTCAGGATGGTCCAACGTCTCATCACCACGTACGCATAGCTCACTCCGGAGTAGCACCTGCAAATCAAGGCGGAAATGCAGGCTCGTCGTGTCGCCCGCATTGCTGAGGGTATCCCTTCGGATTTGCCGGAAATGGAGGAGGAGGAGGAGGAGGAGGAGGAGGATCATGAGGAGGAGCATCAGCCGACAACCATGGAGGAGGACGACCTAGAGGCAGAGGTCCTCATCGACCAGCCGGAGGAGATGGCGGAGCAGCAGGCCATCCTAAATTCCATCTGGGATGAGGCCGAGGTGGAGGCCAACCGTCGGTCCTCAGACAGATGCAGGTGGAGGCCAACGCCCTGCTCGACGAGCTGGAGGTGGAGATAAAGGTAGAGGAGGCGGCAGCGAAGCAACCGCATGCGCCGTAGGGGGCAGGTCCGCAACAGGCGGCCATTTATCCACTTGAGGGCATGGAGATCATCGACATCTCCGACGAAGAATAGATAGGTTTATGTAGTATGTAGGTTTTACATCTTGCATGCTTTTGTATGAATTTTATCCTTCTTAAATATGAGATGTCCGGTTGTGTAATGATATTTTGAATCTAATGTGTATCATGTTGATGTTGAAAAAGAAGAAGGAAAAGAAACTATTTTTTGCATGATGAAATTAATTTGGTGCAGTCAAATCAATAAAAAAAGAAACAAACGATGCAATCAAATCAATAAACAAAAGGGTGATGGTGCAATCAAATAAATAAACATGATGCCTCTTTTATCCTTGTGGGCCTTCGACAGGTCAACGCCTTGCGAAGTCCCAACAGGGACTTGTTTGCATTGTGGGACAGACGAGTGGGCGAGCAGAACCAACCTCTCGCAGATCGCCCAACGAGCCAATGGTGCGGATCCGTCCATGCGCACAGCCTGCACGTGACCCACCCTATGAATTCCTTCTAGAAGGCTAGATCTGAGGGCTGTTGCTTGGCGCTAGGGTATGATCAGACGGTTGCAGTTCAATGCTAGGGTTTGGAGAGATGCTGTGGGGTTTTGAGCCGGTCAGCAGAGTTATCTTAGGTTTGACCAACTTCCAAATGACCTTAACTAATTAAAAAAATTCAAGAAAAATAAAAAACCTTCATGGTTCGTCGTTTCATAAGACGTAGTTAGCAAAAAAAAATATAAACTTGGTTTACGGACATTTTTATGGAAAATCTTTTTTTGAGGTAAGCTACCATCTCCAAGTTCAAATGAGCATAACAAATTCGAAGAAAATCAAAAAAATCGAAGACCTGCGCACAATGCTATTGTATGTGACATGGTTATGACAAAAAATAATAATATTGTTTTATGGACATTTCCATGAAAACTCCCTCACACAAATGAGCTATCACGTATGAGATTGTATAGATTCCAAAAGAGAGTGATAATGGTTTTGGGTTTATGACAAATTTAAAAATATCAAAAACTTCACCATAGAATCATTTTAGTGTGAACAAGAAGGATCTAACTTATTTTTTATTAAACTTTTAAACTTTTTTTATAATGATTTATATTGGAAATGGTGTGTTTAACCTAACTTTCGGAGCTCACCAGCATAGGCTAACATGATCATTTGTTTGTATTTTTGTTTTATTTGTTGTTAGATCATTGAAACCTAGGCTAACATGATCATTGCAACATCATAGAGCAATGGATTTCCAATGTTGCTTATAATTCAAAGGTCAGTTCAAATTCAAATACAAACATCACATCCAAGTCAAAACATCATATCAAATCACATCAACCTGCGTCTAACTTTAATTATACATTAATGCCATCCACAAAGGCTAGCGAGACTTCACAAGTTTGCCAGACATTAACTAAAAACATTAAACTAGAAAAACGAGGAGGGATGCTGCCCTCTAGGCGTCATCGTCGTTGTGTTGGGGCCAGTGAGGTCGACGAGGGTCGGCGCCAGCCCAACCCAGGGGAACACCGTCTCATAGGCAGTGGCGACATCGTCCGCCGGTGTCTATACCGCCTCTACCTGTGCTTCGACACGGTGCTCCTCCTCCTCTGCCTCGGTGTCCTTCTCCAACTCCATGAGTCGCTTTCCCTCATGACGCTCCGCCAGCAGGTGCTGTTGTCGCCAGAACTCCAGGTAGATCTGCTCCTGCTCCGGCGTCGCCAGCATCAAGATGGGTGGTGTGCTCACCCACTCGTGTACCATCCCATCCTAGACGTACTCGTGGGGCGTGAGGGAGGTCGGCGCCTGCTCGAGCCTGACGGGGGATGGCGGGGACGACGGTGGCACGACACAATCGCTAGTAGTGGAGAGAGCAATGGCCTTCGCTATCCGCGCTTGGTAAGGCACCTCCTCCTCCTCCTCGAACCACTCTTCCTCCTCACTTTCATGGAGGGCGGTTGACAACGCCTCGTGGTACTCGGCCTTCGCCTCCTGGTCCTCATCGCGCATGACGAGGGGTGGCGGGATGCCAGTCCGCACGTCGCAGACACCATGCCGGTGCTGCTCCTCGTGCTCAAACGCAAACCAAGCCTCCCAATCGGGAGAGTCTTCAGCGTAAGCAGGGTTGAGCCGCTGCTCAGGCGTATGCTGGTGCCGCTGGCGCCTCACCTCCTGCGCATGAGCCCGCGCTGATCGTGACACCGTAGGTACTGGGATCCTCTCCGGATCCAAGTGCGAGTCATGTAGTAGGACCACATTGGGGTAGGAGAGAGAGATGCGGTGCTCCCAGTGCCGTCTCGCCTGGTGCACTGGATGCTAATCCGCTGCCGAGGCGGATGGGGAAAGGACGGCAGGGGCAGCGCGCGCCAAGGGATTGTGGGGGCCTTGTTCTTCTTTTTGCTGGAGCTCGAGCCGGCCCCTGAGAAGATGCCCATGGTGAGAGGGATGTCACCGACGGGCTAGGGGTTTTCGATGGTGGGCTACGGTTTGCAGATGCTGCTGGGGGTGGAGGGGGCAGGCTTCACTCTGGAAGGGTGGAAACTATTGTGGACTGGCCGGTTCACAGGTTTCCACTTAAAGAAGGATGGCGACCCGAACATGTGTGGCTGACGACCGGGGCCCGCCGTGCATGCACATTTACTTTGGGACATCGGGGTAGTTGGAAGGCCACCATGCGTCCCCGAAGCGGAGGAGGAGAAAGCACGTGCACGTTCGTTTAGCATCCTTGTGGCCATAAATGGGGCGGGTCCAACGACCGACACAGTCCAACACGGCCTCACTAGTCAGTAGTTAATGGTCAAACCACTGACCCGACGGCATCCCCCCGTGTGACTATTTCTGAGGGTTTCGGACAAAGGAGTGGGGAAAAGTGAGCAAATATTAAGAGCGTGGGGATGAATGAGTACAACTAAGGAACGAGGGGCAGAGATGTAAAAATCTCAACCTATTAACCTAGTTCTAAGTGCAAGTTGTCGTTTTCTGCATGTTTTTGGTTTTTCACGAAATATGTACCAAACGAAGTCCAAATGCTACGAATTTTTTCGACAATTTTTCTGGACAAAAGAGACCCAGGAAGGTTTAGGTTAAGTCAGGAAGCCGCACGAGGAGATGACAAGGCACCAGGGCACGCCAAGGGGGGTAGGCACGCGCTGATGCCTTGTGGGCCCACGTGGCTCCGTTTGATCTAATTCCACTTCTATAAATTCTCAAATATTTGGAAACCATCAGAGAGCCATCTGAAACACTTTTTCCGCCGCCGCAAGCCTCTGCTCTGACGGGAGGCCACCTGGAGACCTTTTTCGATGATTTGCCGGAGGGGGAATCGATCACGGAGGCCATCTACATCAAACTAGCTGCTTCCATGATGATACGTGAGTAGTCCACCATAGACCTACGGGTCCATAACTAGTACCTAGATGGATTCTTTTGTCTCTTCGATCTTCAATACAAAGTTTACCGCGATCTTCGCGATGATCTATTCGATGTAATCTTCTTTTGCGGTGTGTTTGTTGGCATACAATGAATTGTGGGTTTATGATCAGATTATTCATGAAAAATTATTGCGTCTCCTTTGAATTTAAGTATGCATGATCTTATAGATTCTTATTTCTCTTTGATCTATCGGTTTGCTTTGGCCAACTAGAGTGATTTATCTTTGGTGGGAGTGGTGCGTTGTAATGGGTTCAATCTTGCGGTGCTCTATCCTCGTGACAAAAGAGGTCAAAACATGTATTTGTATTTTTGTCATTATGGATAAAATGATGGGGTCTTAAAATATTGCATGTCTTACTTTTTCTACATCATTGCATCTTGCTCCAAGCATTACTTCATTTGTCATGAACTTAATGCTATAGATGCATGCTCGATAGCGGTCGATTGGTGAAGTTATAGTAGTAGATGTAGAATCGTTTCGGTCTACTTGTTTATGGACGTGATGCCTATATACATGATCATTGCGGTGAATAACATGTCATAACTATGCGTAATTCTATTAGTTGCACAACAGTAATTTGTCTACCCCGCGTATACTACTTTCAAGGGAGAAACGTCTAGCGAGCACTACGACCCTCGTGTCTACTTAAACATAAAAAATAATATCTATATTACCTTGCTGCACTTCATTTACTTTTTTTGTATTTACAATATCTATTCTATTAATCCTTGCAAGTGACGAGTTCAAGGGGCTTGACAACCCTCTTGCCCGTGTTGGGTGCAAGTGTTTGGTTTTGTGTGTGTAGGTGTTGTTGAAAGGAATTTGCATTGATTCTTATGTTGGTTCTATAACCTTGGTTCTCACCGAGGGAAATACTTATCTCTATTGTACTTAATATCCTCTACACTTCGAGGAAAATCACAACGCATCTCACAAGTAGCATAGCTTCCTACATTATCGTCGTGGAAGTTAATGGACCCCGAGAGGTCCATTCATAGCTTTCCGACGATCTTAATGATGTGGTCACAGACTCCCTTTAAGACATTGCCCTGCATCTTGCACTAACCTCTAAGATGATCCATCTTTTCACCTTGCTTCACAAAGTCATTCACAAGTAGGTGTTTTGTGTTTCGAGGTGTGATAGCTCTGCTTGGCAATCCGAGAGCTTCCGAAAGGCCTTTTCCCGGGTTTTCTAATTGACGGCTACCAAGGTCTTCGCTTCACTGACGAAGTCCTTCAGGGAAGCCAGCTGCCTTTCTAGGTCCAAGCATTTGGCCTCCAAGGCTTTGCTTTTCTCCATGAAGCGGGTCTCCTAGAGCGTCTGCTTCCGCTGATATTTTGAGTGGGCTTCTTCTTTTTGCTCGAGAAGGGCATCCTCAAGGGACTGCCTGTTCTGGGCATCCTGCTTGTCGCGACAACCTCAACATTGACTTGATGAGTGGCTTCCTGATATGTCTCCAACGTGTCTATAATTTTTGATTGTTCCATGCTATTATATTATTAATTTAGGATACTTTATATACAATTATATGCTTTTTATATCATTTTCGGAACTAACCTTTAACCCAATGCCGAGTGCCAGTTGTTGTTGTTTTCTGCATGTTTTTTCTTTTCTTGGAAATCTGTACCAAACCAAGTCCAAACGCTACAAAACTTTTTGATGATTTTGTTCTGAAAAAAGGGACCGAGGAAGCTTCAAGAGGTGTTAGAAAGCCTCACGAGGAGGCCACAAGGCACCTCGGCGCGCCCAGGGGATAGGCGCGCCGACCTTCCTTGTGGGCCCCTCGTGGATCCTCTGACCTAATTCCACTTCTATAAATCCTAAAATACTGAGGACCAACAGGGAGCCACCCGAAACACCTTTTTCGCTCCCGCAAGCCTCTGTTCCGACAGGAGGCCGTCTGGCGACCTTTTTCGGTGATTTGCTGGAGGGGGAATCAATCACGGAGGCCATTTATATCAACCTTTGCGCCTCTGTGATGATGTGTGAATATTTCACCACGGACCTACGGGTCCATAGCTAGTATGGCTTCTTCTCTCTCTTTTGATCTCCAACACAAAGTTCATCGCATCTTTGCGATGATCTATTCGATGTAATCTTCTTTTGCGGTGTGTTTGTTGGGATCTGATGAGTTCTGGGTTTATGATCAGATTATTCATGGAAACTTATTGAGTCTCCTCTGAATTTCAATATGCATGATATTATAGCTCCGTATTTCTCTCTGATTTATCGATTTGGTTTGGCCGACTAGATTGGTTTATCTTTAGTGGGAGTGGTGTGTTGTAGTGGGTGCAGTCTTGTGGTGCTCTATCCTCGCGACAGAAGTGGTCAAGACATACATTTTTATTATTGCCACTAAGGATAAAATGATGGGGTCGGAACATATTGCTTGTCTTACTTTGTCTACATCATGCCATCTTGCTCCAAGCATTACTACATTTGTTATGAACTTAATACCATAGATACATGTTGGATAACGGTCAATTGATGAAGTAATAGTAGTAGATGCAGAATCATTTCGGTCTACTTGTTTATGGATGTGATGCCTATATACACGATCATTTCCATGAATAACATGTCATAACTATGCACTTTTTTATCAATTGCCCGACACTATTTTGTTTACCCACCTATGCTACTATCGAGAGAGAAGCCTCAAGGGAACACGATAGCCCCCAGGTCTACTTAAACATAAAAATTTTAAAACCTTATTTACCTTGATGCACTTTTATTACTTTTATTTATCTTGCATTTACAATATCTATTCTATCAAGATTTAATCCTTGCAAGTGACAAGTTCAATGGGCTTGACAACCCTCTTGCCCGCGTTGGGTGCAACTGTTTGATTTTGTGTATGTAGGTGTTGTTGACCGAAATTTGCATTGATCATCCTATTGAGGGAAATACTTATCTCTACTATACTGCATCACCTCTCCTCTTCGGGGGAAATCCCAACGCAAGTCACAAGTAGCAAGAAGAATATCTGGCGTCGTTGCCGGGGAGTATCATCAAATTTCATCTAGGTACCTATACACAAATCATATTTCACTTGTTCTAATTTTACTTGTTGTTATATATTGCATTATATAAAAACAAAAACAAAAATATATTTCTATTTGCTTATTTGCTTAGTTATCTAGTTTACTATCTAGTTTACTCGTTTGCTTGCTTGTTTGAAGTTGCTGTCATGTCTAGTTATTCTACTGTTCCCCATACTCGTGAAAATGAAGTACTAAATTTCAAAAAAAGGGGAGGAGAAGTTTAAAATGTGCTTGGTATAGGATTTGCAATGCTCCAAATAGGTCAACTCCTGAACAATCCACCACTATCTTGCTTCATAATTTTTATGGGCGTGTGACTACTTGGTATAGATTTGTCCTTCCCACCATTCTTGGTGGTAATTTTTTAATGAGCCACACTCTGGATGCTTATAATGCTATTGAAAATCTTTTAGGATCACCCCCAACTATTTTTAATTGGACCATTTTGACTTTGGAGGATGTTAGGCGTAGGCTAGATGCTACAGAAAATAAAATGCCTACTATTGAGCACATTGAAAAAATAGAAAAGAAGGTGGATAATCAACTTACTCATCTTGGTTACAAAATAGGAATTGTTCTAAATAGGGTAAAAGAAAATGAGACAAAGATTAGTAACGAGTTAGGACAAAGTCCTTCCCGAATCGATAAATTAGAAGAAATCCTTAATAAAGTGGGATCCGCTTTTGTTCCTACTAAAACTATTGATAAATATCCTATAAATGAGAGTCCCAAGTTCATGTATGTTCCTAAGACTATGAGTGGTACACCTAGTAAAAATATTGAGGATCTCAAAATGATTAGTGTGCACCCTAATTTCATAGATGTAATAAAGGAACCTATTATCAAACCTCCTCTTTTTGTCCCTAGGAGTGTGATCATTAATAAGTTATGTGCTAAAACTCCTAGCAATCTGTTGGGTTCTACTGTAGGTGCATCGCATGCAAATTAAAATGTGCTACGCACAAAACAATGAAGGACATGCTATGGAGATGGATCACAGATTGTTACCACTAAACGCGTAGTGCCATACCACAGATGTAGAGCTGGGGCAGCATGTGTTGGAAATATGCCCTAGAGGCAATAATAAATTGGTTATTATCATATTTCCTTGCTCATGATAATCGTTTATTATCCATGCTATAATTGTATTGATCGGAAACTCAGATACATGTGTGGATACATAGACAACACCATGTCCCTAGTATGCCTCTAATACACTAGCTCGTTGATCAAAGATGGCTATGGTTTCCTAGTCATGGACATGAGATGTCATTTGATAACGGGATCCCATCAATAGGAGAATGATGTGATGGACAAGACCCAAACTACAAATGTAGCATATGATCATGTCAGTTTATTGCTACTGTTTTCTGCGTGTCAAGTATATGTTCCTATGACCATGAGATCATGCAACTCACTGACGCCGGAGGAGTACCTTGTGTATATCAAACGTCGCAACGTAACTGGGTGACTATAAAGGTGCTCTACAGGTATCTTCGAGGGTGTCTGTTGGGTTGGCATGGATCGAGACTAGGATTTGTTGCTCCATGTGACGAAGAGGTATCTCAGGGCCCACTCGGTAATACAACATCACAATAAGCCTTGCAAGCAATGTGACTAAGTGTTAGTCACGGGATCTTGTATTACAGAACGAGTAAAGAGACTTGTCGGTAACGAGATTGAACTAGGTATGGAGATACCGACGATCAAATCTTGGGCAAGTAACATACCGAAGAACAAAGGGAACATCATACGGGATTAACTGAATCCTTGACAAAGAGGTTCAACCGATAAAGATCTTCGTAGAATATGTAGGAACCAATATGGGCATCCAGGTCCCGCTATTGATTATTGACCGTAGAGGTGTCTCGGTCATGTCTACATAGTTCTCGAACCCGTAGGGTCTGCACACTTAAGGTTCGGTGACGTTTCGGTAGTATAGAGTTATGTATGGTGGTGACCGAAGGTTGTTCAGAGTCTTGGATGAGATCCCGGACTTTACGAGGAGCTCCGAAATGGTCTGGAGGTAAAGATTGATATATAGGAAGTCCTGTTTTGGTCGTCAGAAAAGTTTCGGGCTCATCGATAGTGTACCGGGAGTGCCAGTAGTGTACCGGGGGACCATCAGGAGAGGTATTTCGACCCAAGAGGCTACACGGGCTGTGGGAGGAGGTAAACCAGCCCCTGGTGGGCTGGCCGAAGCCTCCTCTAAGGGCCCATGCGGCCGAAGTGGTTTGAGAAGGAAAAATCCAAAGGTGGAGAGGTGGAAAGAGTTTCCAAGTGGAAAGGAGGAATCCTACTCCTAATAGGATTGGAGTAGGACTCTTCCACCTCCAATTTCGACCAAACCTTGAGGGTTTGAGGCTGCCTCCTCCCCTCCCTCCCTCCTATATATACTAGAGTATTTAGAGGAAAAAGCTAACCCTAATAGCCGCGTGCTACCTCTCCTCTAGATCGCAGTTTCTCCTCTAGATCGGTTTTCAACGGTGCTTAGGCGAAGCCCTGCTGGAATAGCTCCACCACCATCGCCACAATGCCGTTGCGCTGCCAGAGAACTCATCTACCTCTCCGCTCCCTCTTGCTGGATCAAGAAGGCGGAGATCGTCATCGAGCTGTACGTGTTATGAACGCGGAGGTGCCATCCGTTCGGCGCTAGATCGGAAGGACCGTGATCAAGATCGCGAGACGGATCATGATGAGATCGTGGGACGGATCATGATGAGTTCGCGGGATGGATCGTGATTGGATCGCGGGACGGATCATGATGAGATCGCGGGATGCTCGGCAATTTGGATCGCGAAGACGTTCGACTACACCAAGCACGTTTCTTAACGCTTCCCGCTTAGCGATCTACAAGGTTATGTAGATCCACTCTCCCTCTCGTTGATGCTCATCACCATGGATAGATCTTGCGTGTGCATAGGAATTTTTTTGTTTCCCATGCAATGTTCCCCAACAGTGGCATCATGAGCTAGGTCTATGTGTAGATGAGATCTGGAGTAGAACACAAAGAGTTTGTGGCCGTTGATGCTTAGATTGCTTCCTCCCTTGCTCGTGTTTTGGTTCAGTGGTATTGTGGGATGAAGCGGCCCGGACCAACCTTACTCGTACGCTTACGAGAGACCTGTTCCATTGACTAACGTGTAACTTCATTGCACAAAGATGGCTGGCGGGTGTCTGTTTCTCCTACTTTAGTTCAATCGGATTCGACTAAGGCGGTCCTTGAGAAGGTTGAAAAGCAACTTATGTATCACGGTTGTGGTTTATGCTTAGGTGAGAATTGTTCTTGCTAGATACCCATAGCAGCCATAAAACATGCAACAACAATTAGAGGATGTCTAACTTGTTTTTGCAGGGTATGTTGTGATGTGATATGGCCAATTACATGATGAGATATATGTGATGTATGAGATGATCATGTGTTGTATAGAATATCACGACTTGCATGTCGATGAGTACGGCTACCGGCAGGAGCCATAGGGTTGTTTTTAATTATTGTATGACCTGCGTGTCAATCATTAAGCTCTATGTAATGCTTTACTTTATCGCTAAACGGTAGCAATAGTAGTAGAAGCATGGTGGGTGCGACAACCCCGATGGCGACACGTTGATGGAGATCAAGATGATGGAGATCATGGTGTCATGCCGGTGACGATGGAGATCATTCTGGTGCTTTCAAGATGGAGATCGAAAGCACAAGTTCATGGCCATATCATGTCACTTATGATTTGCATGTGATGTTAATCCTTTTGTGCAACTTGTTTTGCTTAGGACGACGGTAGCATTATAAGGTGATCCCTTACTTAATTTCAAGATAAATTGTGTTCTCCCCAAGTGTGCACCGTTGCGAAAGTTTGTCATGTCGAGACACCACGTGATGATCGGGTGTGATAGACTCCACATTCACATACAATGGGTGCAAGCCAGTGTTGCACATGCAGAACACTCGGGTTAAACTTGACGAACCTAGCATGTACATACATGGCCTTGGAACCCAAGAGACCAAAAGGTCGAACATGAGTCATATAGTAGATATGATCAACATGATGATGTTCACCATTGAAACCACCTCAACTCACGTGATGATCGGACTTGAGTTGGTGAATTTGGATCATATATCACTTGAATGACCAGAGGGATGTCAATTTGAGTGGGAGTTCTTTAGTAATATGATTAATTGAACTCATTATCATGATCATAGTCAGTTCTGTCTTTGCAAATTATGTTGTAGATTACTTGCTCGCGTTGTAGCTCCCTTGAATTTTTATATGTTCCTAGAGATATAGAGTTGAAAGATGATGGTAGCAATATTGCGGACTGGGTCCATGGTCTGAGGATTGTCCTCATTGCTGCATAGAAGGCTTATGTCCTTAATGCACCGCTCGGTGCACCACCCCCTCTAGCGTCATTTGTAGATGTTGTGAACATCTGACAGGCACGTTCCGATGACTACTTGATAGGTTAGTGCGTCATGCATTATAGCATAGAATTGAGGCTCCAAAACATTTTGAACGTCACGGAACATATGAGATGTTCTAAGAGCTGAAATTGGGATGTCAGGCTCATGCCCTTGTTGTGAGATATGAGATCTCCAACAAGATTCTTTGCCTGCAAGATGAAGGAGAATAGCTCATTCCTTAAGCATGTGCTCAGATTGTCTGGGTGCTACAATCGCTTGAATTGAGTGGGAGTTGATCTTCTAGATAAGATAGTGATTGATATAGTTCTCCAAGTCACTATCACTTAGCTCCTAGAACTTGGTGATGAACTATAAAATGCTAGGGATGGAAATAATGATCCCTGAGCTGTTCGCAATGTTTGACACCGCGAAGGTAGAAATCAGGAAGGAGCGTCAAGTGTTGATGGTTAGTAAAACCACTAGTTTTGAGAAGGGCAAGGGCATGGAGGGAAACTTCATGGACGGCAAGTCAGTTGCTGCTCCAGTGAAGCAACCCAAGGTTGAACCCAAACCCGAGACTAAGTGCTTCGATTATGAGGAGAGCGGTCACTGAAGCGGAACAACCCTAGATACTTGGTAGATAAGAAGGCTGGCAACATCGACAGAAGTATATTTGATATACGTGTTATTAATGTGTACCTTGCTAGTACTCCTAGCAGCACATCGGTATTGGATACCAGTTCGGTTGCTAAATGTTAGTAACTCGAAATAAAAGCTACGGAATAAACGAACAACTAACTAAGGGTGAGGTGACGATGTGTGTTGGAAATGTTTCCAAGGTTGATGTGATCAAAATCGCATGCTCTCTCTACCTTCGGGATTAGTGATGAACCTAAATAAATGTTATTTGGTGTTTTGCGTTGAGCACGAACGTGATTAGATCGTGTTTATTGCAACACGGTTATTCATTTAAGTTAGAGAATAATGGTTATTCTGTTTACATGAATAATACCTTCAATGGTCATGCACCTAGTGAGAATGGTTTGTTGAATGTTGATTGTAGTAATACACATGTTTATAACATTGATGCCAAAAGATACAATGTTAATAATGATAGTACCCCATACTTGTGGCATTGCCGCTAAATGTCATGTTGGTATAAAGCGCATGAAGAAATTCCATGCTGATGGATCTTTGGAATCATTCGATTTTGAATCACTTGAGACATGCGAACCATGCCTCTTGGGCAAGATGACTAAGGACCTCGTTTTCCGGTTTGATGGATCGGGCGAGTGATTTATTGGAAATGATATATGTTGATGTACGCAATCCAATGAGTCTTGTAGCGTGTAGTGGATATCGTTATTTTCTTACCTTCACTAATGATTTGGGTAGATATAGTGTATGTTTACTTAATGAAACACAAGTCTGAATCATTTGAAAAGTTCAAGCAAATTCAGAGTGAAGTTTAAGATCATCATGACAAGAAGATAGAAATGTCTGCGATATGATCGTGGAGGTGAATACCGGAGTTACGAGTTTGGCATACAACTTTAGACAATGTGAAAGTTGTTTCACAGCTCACACCACCAGGAACACCATAGTGTGATGGTGTGTCCGAACGTCATAGTCATGCTCTATTGGATATGGTGCGTGCTATGATGTCTCTTATCGTTTTGCTACTATAGTTTTGGGGTTATGCATTAGAGACAACTACATTCACTTTACATAGGGCACCATCTAAATCCGTTGAGATGACACTGTGTGAATTATGGTTTGATAGAAACCTAAGCTGTCATTTCTTGATGTTTGGGGCTGCGGCGCTTGTGTGGAAAAATGCTTTCACCTAATGAGCTCGAACCCAAAGCGGACAAATGCATCTTCATAGAATACCCTAAGAACAGTTGGGTGAACCTTATATCTCAAGATCCAAGCATAAAGTGTTTGTTGCTAAAACTGGGTCCTTTCTT
Source organism: Hordeum marinum (assembly GCA_022496015.1). Lineage (NCBI taxonomy): Eukaryota > Viridiplantae > Streptophyta > Magnoliopsida > Poales > Poaceae > Hordeum > Hordeum marinum. Next base: position 346,561,238 of record CM039678.1, read on the forward strand.
GAGAAAAGTTTCTCTCGAAAGAATTGAGTGGGAGGAAGATAGAACTTGATGAGGTTGTTGAACCTTTTGCTTCAACCAGAGAGTAGCGCAGCGTAGAAAGATGTTTCTGTGGAGCCTACGTTAGTTGAAGAGGAAGTTAATGATGATGATCATGAATCTTCAGATCAAGTTACTATCAAACCTCATAGGTCGACAAGGACGCGTACTGCTTTTGAGTGGTACGACAACTCTGTCTTGGAGGTCATGTTGTTGGACAACGATGAACCTACGAGATATGGAGAAGTGATGATGGGCCCAGATTCTAAACAGTGATTAGAGGCCATGAAATCCGAGAAAGGATCCATGTATGAAAACCAAGTATAGACTTTGGTAGACTTGCTTGTTGGACAGCAGGTCATCAAGTACAAATGGACCTTTGAGATGACATACGCTGATGGTAAATGTCACCATTTATAAAGCTCGACTTGTCACAAAGAAGTTTCCGACAAGTTCAAAGAGTTGACTGCGATGAGACTTTCTCACTCGTAGCGATGCTAAAGTCTGTTGGAATTATGTTAGCAATTGCTACATTTTTCAATTATGAAATCTGGCAGATGGATGACAAAACATCGTTTCCTTAACAGTTTACTTGAGGAAAAGTTGTATGTGATACAACCAGAAGGTTTTGTCAGTCCTAAGGATGCTAAAAGGTGAGCAAGCTTCAGTGATCCTTCTATGAAATGAAGCAAGCATCTCGGAGTTGGAATATACACTTTGATGAAGTGATCACAGTTTTTGAGTCTATAAAAGTTTATGAGAAACTTGTATTTACAATAAAGTGAGTGGGAGCACTATAGAGTTTCTAATAAGCATATGTGGTTGACATATTATTGATCAGAAATGATGTATAATTCTGGAAAGCATAAAGGGCTGTTTGAAAGGAGTTTTTTGAAGGAAGACCTGGATAAAGCTACTGTGACAGCCTGGGACCGATGCTCCAGAAGATTCCAGAAGATTCCCCTTTTATTTCCATTATCGGTTGTGTTTCGTTTGGTTGTTGTATTCATCATCGCATCATTCGCATCATCTTCATTGCATCGTCACTCGTTTCCAAACTTGCATCCGTTGGTAGTTACCGGTTCTCTCCGTTCTTGCCGTTGCCCGTTTCGAGCCTAGCCACACACGCACGCGCCCGAGGCACCATTTAGATAAAACCATTTTTAAGTGCGTGCAAAAAATATTCTTGGATTGGGTCGAAACTTGGCGTGCGGTCTTGTTATGTCATAGGTAGACATCCTGTCGAATTTCGTCGCGATCCGAGTTTGTTTGATACCCCGTTGGACAATCGTAGCAGTGTGGTCATCGATAATCGTTGGACGTTTGTCGGTGTTTTAAAAACCTTCTTGTCATGGGCCGCAAACTTCCCTCTCTTCCCCTCCTAGCCCCTCTGCACAGTTACCATAGCCCCTCCGCTTCCGGACCGTCGAATTGAAATCCAGCGGTCTTAAAACGGACAGCGCCGCTAACCCTAGCCCCGAAACATATAAATAGCCCCTCCCCTTCCTAATTGGGCAGCCAACCGTAATCCCCCTCGTTTCCCGTGCCAAACCAGCCTTCTCCCTCCTTCAGCCGCCAGGCCCGCCTGAGCCCATCTGGGCCCGCTCGAGCCCATCCAGACCCGAATCAGCCCCGTCCCCGAGCTCCTCCCGTGCTCCCATGACAACCCCTCAATCTGCCCGTGCCCAAGCTCTCCCGAGCCGCAGCTCGCACCGCAGCTCGCCGAAGCTCGCCGGAACCAGCAGCCCCTCGCCGGACCTCCTCCCTCTCCCCTCTTCCTTCCTTCTCCTTACTCCTCCCGCTCACCTCTCCCTCTCCCTTCCCGCAGGTCGCCGCCGCGCCTCCAAGCCGCCGCCACCTCCCTCCGGCCAGATCTGGCCCGCCGCCGTCGGATCCGCCATCCCCGCCGCCGGAGCCCTGCCTCTCGTCGCCTGCGTCGCCATGGCCATGTCCCTGCGAGAGCGGGACGAGCACGCGAGCGCCCCAGCTCGCCCGTTGACCAGCGCAGCGCCGTGTGGGCCAGCCGGCCTCCCCATCGGCCCAGCCGCCTCCTGCCCTAGCCGGCCCAAGATGGCCCATGGGTGAGCCAGCCCCCGTGTTTTTTTTCTCCGATTAGACCATTGCATATTTTAAATGCTCATATTTATTAATCCGTGCACCGTATAGAAATATTTTATATATGTAAAATGATTAAAAAATATGTAGATTAACAACATGTCATTTTCATCCATGCCTAAATTATATAACATGCCATTTTCTGTTGTTTGGCATTTTGACATGATTTTGCATTATCGCATAATTACTTGGTGCGCATCGGAATTAATCCAACCATATAATAAAAATGTTCATATCATCGGCATCACATTTTCATACATGATAAAATGTTGGAAGGGTTTTTGCATTTAAATCTGCATTAATGAATTGCTATAAGGTGATTAGGCCTAATACTTGCATAATTAATTGTGATTAATTTTCTACATGAACCTATGCATATTATATATGTTTTCGGGGTAGAAAACTCCATAGAAATTATCTGTGCATTTAGTCTTGCCCTTTGAGCATGTTTGTGTGCATGTCATTTAGTACGTGATGCCCTTTTGTCATTTTCGTGGGATTTAATCCATGCATGATATGAAATAGTTTTGAACATGAGATATGTCCTTTGATATGTGTCCTAGCCCCTGGACATTTTGTTTGCCTTAGAAATGCATGTTTAGCTGTTATTTCGTTGTTGTCAACTTGCTATAAAATTCTGCTATTTTGAGGGACCAAAATATTTCTAAGTCTGGAATCTGTGACATTTTGTTGCTGTCTTGCCATGTGATTTTCTAGTGTTCTAGAAACCTTTTGTGGTAGGTGTAATGGAGTTATTTGTAGTTGATATTGTCCTTTAGCATGCTGTTAAGTTTCATGCTATAATATGATCTATAGCGTATAGTTCTACTGCTGTCAAAATGCCTTCGTGATAAAAACTGCACTGTCAAAAACTGCTCGGTGCACCACCCCCTCTAGCGTCATTTGTAGATGTTGTGAACATCTGACAGGCATGTTCCGATGACTACTTGATAGGTTAGTGCGTCATGCATTATAGCATAGAATTGAGGCTCCAAAACATTTTGAACGTCACGGAACATATGAGATGTTCTAAGAGCTGAAATTGGGATGTCAGGCTCATGCCCTTGTTGTGAGATATGAGATCTCCAACAAGATTCTTTGCCTGCAAGATGAAGGAGAATAGCTCATTCCTTAAGCATGTGCTCAGATTGTCTGGGTGCTACAATCGCTTGAATTGAGTGGGAGTTGATCTTCTATATAAGATAGTGATTGATATAGTTCTCCAAGTCACTATCACTTAGCTCCTAGAACTTGGTGATGAACTATAAAATGCTAGGGATGGAAATAATGATCCCTGAGCTGTTCGCAATGTTTGACACCGCGAAGGTAGAAATCAGGAAGGAGCATCAAGTGTTGATGGTTAGTAAAACCACTAGTTTTGAGAAGGGCAAGGGCATGGAGGGAAACTTCATGGACGGCAAGTCAGTTGCTGCTCCAGTGAAGCAACCCAAGGTTGAACCCAAACCCGAGACTAAGTGCTTCGATTATGAGGAGAGCGGTCACTGAAGCGGAACAACCCTAGATACTTGGTAGATAAGAAGGCTGGCAACATCGACAGAAGTATATTTGATATACGTGTTATTAATGTGTACCTTGCTAGTACTCCTAGCAGCACATCGGTATTGGATACCAGTTCGGTTGCTAAATGTTAGTAACTCGAAATAAAAGCTACGGAATAAACGAACAACTAACTAAGGGTGAGGTGACGATGTGTGTTGGAAATGTTTCCAAGGTTGATGTGATCAAAATCGCACGCTCTCTCTACCTTCGGGATTAGTGCTGAACCTAAATAAATGTTATTTGGTGTTTTGCGTTGAGCACGAACGTGATTAGATCGTGTTTATTGCAACACGGTTATTCATTTAAGTTAGAGAATAATGGTTATTCTGTTTATATGAATAATACCTTCAATGGTCATGCACCTAGTGAGAATGGTTTGTTGAATGTTGATTGTAGTAATACACATGTTTATAACATTGATGCCAAAAGATACAATGTTAATAATGATAGTACCCCATACTTGTGGCATTGCCGCTAAATGTCATGTTGGTATAAAGCGCATGAAGAAACTCCATGCTGATGGATCTTTGGAATCATTCGATTTTGAATCACTTGAGACATGCGAACCATGCCTCTTGGGCAAGATGACTAAGGACCTCGTTTTCCGGTTTGATGGATCGGGCGAGTGATTTATTGGAAATGATATATGTTGATGTACGCAATCCAATGAGTCTTGTAGCGTGTAGTGGATATCATTATTTTCTTACCTTCACTGATGATTTGGATAGATATAGTGTATGTTTACTTAATGAAACACAAGTCTGAATCATTTGAAAAGTTCAAGCAAATTCAGAGTGAAGTTTAAGATCATCATGACAAGAAGATAGAAATGTCTGCGATATGATCGTGGAGGTGAATACCGGAGTTACGAGTTTGGCATACAACTTTAGACAATGTGAAAGTTGTTTCACAGCTCACACCACCAGGAACACCATAGTGTGATGGTGTGTCCGAACGTCATAGTCATGCTCTATTGGATATGGTGCGTGCTATGATGTCTCTTATCGTTTTGCTACTATAGTTTTGGGGTTATGCATTAGAGACAACTACATTCACTTTACATAGGGCACCATCTAAATCCATTGAGATGACACTGTGTGAATTATGGTTTGATAGAAACCTAAGCTGTCATTTCTTGATGTTTGGGGCTGCGGCGCTTGTGTGGAAAAATGTTTTCACCTAATGAGCTCGAACCCAAAGCGGACAAATGCATCTTCATAGAATACCCTAAGAACAGTTGGGTGAACCTTATATCTCAAGATCCAAGCATAAAGTGTTTGTTGCTAAAACTGGGTCCTTTCTTGAGAAAAAGTTTCTCTCGAAAGAATTGAGTGGGAGGAAGATAGAACTTGATGAGGTTGTTGAACCTTTTGCTTCAACCAGAGAGTAGCGCAGCGTGGAAAGATGTTTCTGTGGAGCCTACGTTAGTTGAAGAGGAAGTTAATGATGATGATCATGAATCTTCAGATCAAGTTACTATCAAACCTCATAGGTCGACAAGGACGCGTACTGCTTTTGAGTGGTACGACAACTCTGTCTTGGAGGTCATGTTGTTGGACAACGATGAACCTACGAGATATGGAGAAGTGATGATGGGCCCGGATTCTAAACAGTGATTAGAGGCCATGAAATCCGAGAAAGGATCCATGTATGAAAACCAAGTATAGACTTTGGTAGACTTGCTTGTTGGACAGCAGGTCATCAAGTACAAATGGACCTTTGAGATGACATACGCTGATGGTAAATGTCACCATTTATAAAGCTCGACTTGTCACAAAGAAGTTTCCGACAAGTTCAAAGAGTTGACTGCGATGAGACTTTCTCACTCGTAGCGATGCTAAAGTCTGTTGGAATTATGTTAGCAATTGCTACATTTTTCAATTATGAAATCTGGCAGATGGATGACAAAACATCGTTTCCTTAACAGTTTACTTGAGGAAAAGTTGTATGTGATACAACCAGAAGGTTTTGTCAGTCCTAAGGATGCTAAAAGGTGAGCAAGCTTCAGTGATCCTTCTATGAAATGAAGCAAGCATCTCGGAGTTGGAATATACACTTTGATGAAGTGATCACAGTTTTTGAGTCTATAAAAGTTTATGAGAAACTTGTATTTACAATAAAGTGAGTGGGAGCACTATAGAGTTTCTAATAAGCATATGTGGTTGACATATTATTGATCAGAAATGATGTATAATTTCTGGAAAGCATAAAGGGCTGTTTGAAAGGAGTTTTTTGAAGGAAGACCTGGATAAAGCTACTGTGACAGCCTGGGACCGATGCTCCAGAAGATTCCAGAAGATTCCCCTTTTATTTCCATTATCGGTTGTGTTTCGTTTGGTTGTTGTATTCATCATCGCATCATTCGCATCATCTTCATTGCATCGTCACTCGTTTCCAAACTTGCATCCGTTGGTAGTTACCGGTTCTCTCCGTTCTTGCCGTTGCCCGTTTCGAGCCTAGCCACACACGCACGCGCCCGAGGCACCATTTAGATAAAACCATTTTTAAGTGCGTGCAAAAAATATTCTTGGATTGGGTCGAAACTTGGCGTGCGGTCTTGTTATGTCATAGGTAGACATCCTGTCGAATTTCGTCGCGATCCGAGTTTGTTTGATACCCCGTCGGACAATCGTAGCAGTGCGGTCATCGATAATCGTTGGACGTTTGTCGGTGTTTTAAAAACCTTCTTGTCATGGGCCGCAAACTTCCCTCTCTTCCCCTCCTAGCCCCTCTGCACAGTTACCATAGCCCCTCCGCTTCCGGACCGTCGAATTGAAATCCGGCGGTCTTAAAATGGACAGCGCCGCTAACCCTAGCCCCGAAACATATAAATAGCCCCTCCCCTTCCTAATTGGGCAGCCAACCGTAATCCCCCTCGTTTCTCGTGCCAAACCAGCCTTCTCCCTCCTTCAGCCGCCAGGCCCGCCTGAGCCCATCTGGGCCCGCTCAAGCCCATCCAGACCCGAATCAGCCCCGTCCCCGAGCTCCTCCCGTGCTCCCATGACAACCCCTCAATCTGCCCGTGCCCAAGCTCTCCCGAGCCGCAGCTCGCGCCGCTGCTCGCCGAAGCTCGCCGGAACCAGCAGCCCCTCGCCGGACCTCCTCCCTCTCCCCTCTTCCTTCCTTCTCCTTACTCCTCCCGCTCACCTCCCCCTCTCCCTTCCCGCAGGTCGCCGCCGCGCCTCCAAGCCGCCGCCACCTCCCTCCGGCCAGATCTGGCCCGCCGCCGTCGGATCCGCCATCCCCGCCGCCGGAGCCCTGCCTCTCGTCGCCTGCGTCGCCATGGCCATGTCCCTGCGAGAGCGGGACGAGCACGCGAGCGCCCCAGCTCGCCCGTTGACCAGCGCAGCGCCGTGTGGGCCAGCCGGCCTCCCCATCGGCCCAGCCGCCTCCTGCCCCAGCCGGCCCAAGATGGCCCATGGGTGAGCCAGCCCCCGTGTTTTTTTTCTCCGATTAGACCATTGCATATTTTAAATGCTCATATTTATTAATCCGTGCACCGTATAGAAATATTTTATATATGTAAAATGATTAAAAAATATGTAGATTAACAACATGTCATTTTCATCCATGCCTAAATTATATAACATGCCATTTTCTGTTGTTTGGCATTTTGACATGATTTTGCATTATCGCATAATTACTTGGTGCGCATCGGAATTAATCCAACCATATAATAAAAATGTTCATATCATCGGCATCACATTTTCATACATGATAAAATGTTGGAAGGGTTTTTGCATTTAAATCTGCATTAATGAATTGCTATAAGGTGATTAGGCCTAATACTTGCATAATTAATTGTGATTAATTTTCTACATGAACCTATGCATATTATATATGTTTTCGGGGTAGAAAACTCCATAGAAATTATCTGTGCATTTAGTCTTGCCCTTTGAGCATGTTTGTGTGCATGTCATTTAGTACGTGATGCCCTTTTGTCATTTTCGTGGGATTTAATCCATGCATGATATGAAATAGTTTTGAACATGAGATATGTCCTTTGATATGTGTCCTAGCCCCTGGACATTTTGTTTGCCTTAGAAATGCATGTTTAGCTGTTATTTCGTTGTTGTCAACTTGCTATAAAATTCTGCTATTTTGAGGGACCAAAATATTTCTAAGTCTGGAATCTGTGACATTTTGTTGCTGTCTTGCCATGTGATTTTCTAGTGTTCTAGAAACCTTTTGTGGTAGGTGTAATGGAGTTATTTGTAGTTGATATTGTCCTTTAGTATTCTGTTAAGTTTCATGCTATAATATGATCTGTAGCGTATAGTTCTACTGCTGTCAAAATGCCTTCGTGATAAAAACTGCACTGTCAAAAACTGCTATTTTCACTAAGTCTGAAACTGTTTTCAAGTAGCCACCTTGTGAGCTTCCTACCAAGTGATCCATGCATGTTTTGAATATGATTTGTGAAGATGAAATGAAGTGGATGTTGTATACTGCTGCCCCATGCTTAGTTTGTGCATTTTGGAATATTGAAGCTCGTTGTTTTCATGTGTGCAAAATCCTATCTTGCTGTTTTGGGCAGATTTCAACTAAAACTTGTGTTGGTTGTATTTGATGAACCGTAGCTCCGTTTTGGACATGTTGCATATGAAACATGCTTAGAATCTCATGTAGTTTCATAATAACTTGCTGCATTCATGATTTGAAATGTTTGTGATTGTATTTCCCATGCATTTGCATTGATGGCATGTGCATCTTGTGTTGCTCATATCTTTTAGACCATAGTTCCGTTTGAGACGTTTCATATATGTAAATCGACTAGAATGATGTGTAGAATAACATGGTATGCTTTATTTTTCTGTTTAACAAATATAAAGAATGATTAGTTCAGATCTGGACCAATTTCAAAATTATCATATGAGGTCATTTCGAAAATGCTATAAGTTGTTTCCGGCCTTATTTAAGATGCCTAGTTAGTTAGTTTACTTATGATTCACCTCTTGCAATGCTCAACAACATTTAATATTGTCGTGTACCTAAAGAGAGTGAACTAAATAATTCGAACGTGGAGTTTCGTCAATATGCAACTCGTTGCATATTGAGCTTCACTTAATGTGTAGTATTTGATTGTTGTGAATTGTCATGCATTGCACATTAAACCGGAAATGCATCATATTTGTTTGTGCATCATGTCATGCATATGTTGTGGTGTATCTTGTGTTGATTGTTTGTTTCGGATTGCTTCTTCTCGATAGAGTTCCGAAAGCGTTCAGAGTGTGAGGATTCGTTCGACTACGTTGGCTCGTCTTCTTCATGGACTCGTTCTTCTTCCGAGCGGGATCTCAGGCAAGATGACACGTTTACCTAGATACCATTACTATCATTGCTATGATAGATGTCTCGTTACTATCGCTATGTCTCGCTACCCACCACTTGTTTGACAAGCCTCCCAACATTGCCATGAAAGGCCTCTAACCCCTCCACATCCCAGCAAACCTTTGTTTGGCTATGTTACCGCTTGCTCAGCCCTTCTTATAACGTTTCTAGTTGCAGGTGCAATTGTTTTCATGTGTCAACATGGACATTCTTTTGTTATATCACAATACTGCTGCTATTTAATTAATGCACATATATACTTGGTAAAGGTGGAAGGCTTGGCCTTTTGCTCAGTGTTTTGTTCCACTCTTGCCGCCCCTAGTTACTTGTGAACCGGTGTTATGTTCCATAATTGAGCACTACTAACATGCTCGGGTTTGTTATGGGGACCCCCTTTATTTTTGTTTTGGGATAAAACTTATCTGGCAAGGCCCAACATTGGTACTACATTTTCCTAATAATTAATGAACTTGCATAGGGGATTTTCCGGACCCCGTGGATAATTAATCAACAACCCGGGCCAGTGCTCGTCATGAGTGTTGGTCCAAACTAGAGCACTGTGCGGGGCCGACCCGGGGCAACTCAGGAGATTTCTATCAGGCCACCGTACGCTTTGCTTATCCGTCGTGTCCTGAGAATGAGATACGCGTCTCCTATCGGGATCGTTGACACGTCGGGAGGCCTTGCTGGATTTGTCTTACCTTTCTCGAACGTCTTGAGTGAGGAACTCTGATTTTCTTCAGGCTATCTCGAGGTGTCGGATTTCCTTTGGAATTGCCTAGGAAGATCACGAGATCCATGGTTGAGGTTATTCCCGCTGCGTGTGGTTAATTTGTGATGGATGAGTTGGAGCACCCCTGCAGGGTTAAATCTTTTCGAGAAGCCGTGCCTGCGCTTATGTGGCAAACTTGGATACTTTGTTTAACACCCGGTCATAGCAAACTTGAAGTAAACTCTAATAAAAATACACCAACTATGTGCGTAACCATGACTGTCTTTTCTCGTGAGTTCTTATCCGAAGGAGAACACGGTGGGGTTATGTTTGACGTAAGTAGGTGTTCAGGGTCAGATAGTGATCATTGCTAGTTCACGTCGGCTATGCGTAGACCACCATACTTTAATTTCTGTACCCGTAAGTTAGCCACCCAAATAAATGCTTAGTCACTTGCTACAGCCTCACCACTTAACCATACGTCACCTATTAAGCTTTAATAGTCTTGATACCCTTGGAAATGAGACTGCTGAGTCCCTGTGGCTCACAGATTACTACAACAACAGTTGCAGGTATAGGTAATTGTTGACGTGAGCGCGTTGCTTGATCTGATTTGGAGTTCTTCTTCTTCTTCTTCATCAATCTTGGACGGGTTCCAGGCGGCAGCCTGGGATAGCAAGGGTGGATGTCATTTTATCGTTTGATTTCGTCCGTAGTCGGACCCTACTCTTCTGTATGATGTCTGAGTATGTTATTGTATTGATGTGACTCTGATGTAGCTTGTGGCGAGTGTAAGCCAATTCCATATACTCATCTCTTCTGTACATGTACTTGTAATGATATCCATTCTTGCGAACGCATCGAGATGCGCTTCTATCCCCGTCGAGGCCCTCTTGCCGAAATAAGGATAGGACCGCATCTTGGGCGTGACAGCTACCTAATTGTTGAGCATCAAGATCTATAGAGATAGATCAAGATGCTTGATGAGACTTTGAATGAGTACATACCTTGACAAGATTTTGAGAGAGTTCAAAATGGATTAGTCAGAGAGAAGTGTTCTTGCCTGCTTTGTAAGGTTTGAAGTTGAGTGAGACTCAAAGCTCGACAACGGCAGAAGAAAGAGAAAGGACAAACGTCGTCCCCTATGCCTTGGCCATAGGCTCTGTATAGTATGCCATGCTGTGTACCGCACCTGTATGTGCCTTGCCATGAGTCCTCCAAGGGGTACAAGAGTGATCCAAGAGTGGATCATTGAACATCGGTCAAGATTATCCTTAGTGACTAAAAGACTAAGGAAATGTTTCTCGATTATGGAGGTGATAAAGAGTTCGTCGTAAAGAGTTACGTTGATGCAAGTTTTAACACCAATCCGGATGACTCTTAGTAGCAATCCGGATACGTATAATGGAGCAGCCATTTGGAATAGCTCCAAGTGGAGTGTGGTAGCAGTATTTAGAGTTTAACATAGAGATTTGCAAAGTACACAGATCTAAATGTCGCAGACCCATTGACTAAAAGACCTCTCTCACATGCAAAGCATGATCGAGCCCCAGAACTCATTGGGTGTTAGATTCATAACAATGCGGATCACATGGTGATGTGAACTAGATTATTGACTGTAGCACAAGTGGGAGACTGTTGGAAATATGCCCTAGAGGCAATAATAAATTGGTTGTTATCATATTTCCTTGCTTATGATAATCGTTTATTATCCATGCTAGAATTGTATTGATCGGAAACTCACATACATGTGTGGATACATAGACAACATCATGTCCCTATTATGCCTCTAATAGACTAGCTCGTTGATCAAATAGGCTATGGTTTCCTAGTCATGGACATGAGATGTCATTTGATAACGGGAACCCATCATTAGGAGAATGATGTGATGGACAAGACCCAAACTACAAACGTAGCATATGATCATGTCAGTGTATTGCTATTGTTTTCTGCATGTCAAGTATATGTTTCTATGACCATGAGATCATGCAACTCACAGACCCAAGAAGAGAGCCTTGTGTGTATAAAATGTCGCAACATAACTGGGTGACTATAAAGGTGCTCTACATGTATCTCCGAGGGTGTCTGTTGGGTTGGCATGGATCGAGACTAGGATTTGTTACTCCGTGTGACGGAGAGGTATCTCAGGGCCCACTCGGTAATACAACATCACAATAAGCCTTGCAAGCAATGTGACTAAGTGTTAGTCACGGGATCTTGTATTACGGAACGAGTAAAAAGACTTGCCGGTAACGAGATTGAACTAGGTATGAAGATACCAACGATCGAATCTCGGGCAAGTAACATACCGAAGAACAAAGGGAACATCATACGGGATTAACTGAATCCTTGACATAGAGGTTCGACCGATAAAGATCTTTGTAGAATATGTAGGAACCAATATGGGTATCTAGGTCCCGCTATTGATTATTGACCATAGAGGTGTCTCGGTCATGTCTACATAGTTCTCGAACTCGCAGGGTCTGCACACTTAAGGTTCGGTGACGTTTCGGTAGTATAGAGTTATGTATGGTGGTGACCGAAGGTTGTTCGGAGTCCCAGATGAGATCCCGGACGTCACGAGGAGCTCCGAAATGGTCCGGAGGTAAAGATTGATATATATAGGAAGGCCTGTTTTGGTCGTCGGAAAAGTTCGGGCTCATCGGTAGTGTATCGGGAGTGCCGGGAGTGTACCGGGGGACCATCGGGAGAGGTATTTCGACCCAAGAGGCTACACGGGCTGTGGGAGGAGGTAAACCAGCCCCTGGTGGGCTGGTCGAAGCCTCCTCTAAGGGCCCATGTGGCCAGAGTGGTTTGAGAAGGAAAAATCCAAAGGTGGAGACGTGGAAAGAGTTTCCAAGTGGAAAGGAGGAATCCTACTCCTAATAGGATTGGAGTAGGACTCCTCCACCTCCAATTTCGACCAAACCTTGAGGGTTTGAGGCTGCCTCCTCCCCTCCCTCCCTCCTATATATACTAGAGTATTTAGAGGAAAAAGCTAACCCTAATAGCCACATGCTACCTCTCCTCTAGATCGCAGTTTCTCCTCTAGATCGGTTTTCAGCGGTGCTTAGGCGAAGCCCTGCTGGAATAGCTCCACCACCATCGCCACAATGCCGTCGTGCTGCCGAAGAACTCATCTACCTCTCTGCTACCTCTTGCGGGATCAAGAAGGCGGAGATCGTCATCGAGATGTACGTGTGCTGAACACGGAGGTGCCGTCCGTTCGGCGCTAGATCGGAAGAACCGTGATCAAGATCGCGAGATGGATTGTGATGAGATCGTGGAACGGATCATGATGAGTTCGCAAGACGGATCATGATTGGATCATGGGACAGATTATTTTGAGATAGTGGGATGCTCGGCGATTTGGATCGCGAAGACGTTCGACTACACCAACCGTGTTTCTTAACGCTTCCCGCTTAGCGATCTACAAGGGTATGTAGATCCACTCTCCCTCTCGTAGATGCTCATCACCATGGATAGATCTTGCGTGTGTGTACAATTTTTTTTGTTTCTCATGCAACTTTCCCCAACAACATGTTCGCGTGGTCCATCTCCTCCTTTTCCGATCTCCCTTAAACAGCCGGTCGTCGGATCCCATGTATAGGTTCGTCGAGTGGCGCAAGTGCACCCCCTCTAACGGTATCCGCGCGTGCAGGAGGAACACCATGAGGATGACTACTAGGTAGCGGGTGGAGGTGGCTAGTATCACCACATGCAAAGCCCTAATGACGACGCCGAAGTGATAAACCAGATAGGTGTGCTGCACCTCCACTTTATATAGGCATCCTGCTAGGCTCAACTCGTGGCCTCGCACGGATCCTAAAGCCCACATGTTCCTTCACTTAAGCGTGCAACACTTTAGGTTCTCATTCACTTGGTTGCGAGTCAGATTACATCCGGATCGACCACTCGGTAGCGGCGTCTTGCAAAGCATGCTGACTCTAAGTGTCCGATGAAGCTGGTTACTTGAACCTGTACTTCACACTTTTGTTCCCTTTGCCACACGATATACGTTTTTGTGCTCAAGGCGTCATAGTCATCCTTGTTGCCGCATGACCTCTTTGTTGTTCCGGTTAATCCGACCAACACTTCGAATTATCTCATAATCCTCATCGCATGGCCATGCTTATCCAGGTTGGATCACTCGAGGGGCCCAAAGAATATCTCTCCAGATCGGAGGGGCAAATCCCATCTTGCTCGATCATGTCTCGCAGCATGGGTCTGGACAAGCCCGAAACCTACCTTTGTAACTACCCTATCATGGAGTAGCGTTTGGTCGGCCGAAAGCAAGTATTTCACTATCTCGAGTACATGAGTTAGCTCAGGTCTTAGGAGATAGAACATATGTTGTACTAGAGACTCACAGATGACCTATCCTTGCGTCTCATAGTTAGGTCTGTCCAACTCAGGCCTTATCTCGACTCGGTCCCGACTACGTCGAATCCGACCAGATATTTTTGAGTCCATATTATCCGGCTAGCATCCAGTGCTACATGGTCAGTGGTACCATACCATCCACCGTGTCATATGCTAGTCTGATTGGTTGGGTGTCCACACAACTCTTTCGAACAGGGACCATTTAGGACAGTCATCATACACTGCACAGTGTCACAAACAAGTCACGTACTTGTTAATACACATCAATGATAATGTCCAAGGACTATATTTGTTCATAAACATATAGGAAATATCATCATACATGATTGCCTCTAGGGCATATTTCCAACAGTCTGCCACTTGCACTAGAGTCAGTCAAATAGACATCTAATGCCCATAGCTCTAATGTGCCCCTCATGCTTGGTTTGTGGAAGCGGCTTAGTCAATGGATCTGCAACATTTGCATCCGTATGAATCTTGCTTAAATTAGTATCACCCTTCTCTACGAGCTTTCATATCAAGTGATATTTTTGGTCTATGTGCCTCATCTTGTGGTGTTGTCTCGGCTCCTTGTCCTGTGCGGTGGCACCTGAATTATCACAACAAAGGTCCAACGGTTTTGAATAGCCCGGGAACACACCAAGATCCTCCAGGAACTTCCGAACCCAAACACCTTCCTTTGCGGCTTCACAAGCCGCAATGTATTCGACCTGTGCTGTAGAGTCGACCATCGTATCTTGCTTGGAACTCGTCCAGCTCACTACTAGTCCATTCATGACAACATGAATCCAGTTTGCGATCGACAATCATCTTTGTTGGTTTGGAAACTAGCATCAGCGTAACCCTTTATGCGGAGCTCCTCCTCACCTCCATAAACTAGGAACATCTCTTTAGTCCTTTCCAGGTACTTCAAGATAGTTTTCACTGCCACCCAGTGATTCTCACCAGGGTCGGCTTGGTATCTGCTTCTTGAGCTCATTGCATAGGCAACATTAGGCCATGTACATAGCATGGCATACATGATTGATCCTATTGCCGAGGCATATGGAATCCTACTCATCCGGTTTCGCTCATTAGAAGTCATAGGACTCTGAGTCTTGGTTAGCCTTATACCATGTCAGATGGGCAAGAACCCTTTCTTGGCCTCTCTCATGTTGAACCTCTTCAACACTTTCTCTATGTACATGCTATGGCTCAAGATGAGAAGCCTCTTTGATCTATCTCTGTAGATCTTGATGCCTAAAATGCACACTGCTCTCCAAGGACTTTCATTGAAAACTTGCCACTCAATGATTCCTTGACTAAGTTCAGCATCGAAACATCATTTCTGATTAGTAGTATGTCATCCACATACAAGATCAAAAATACTACCGAGCTCCCACTAGACTTCTTCTATATACAATAGCCCTCTTCGTTCTTGATGAAACCAAGGTCAAAGATGACTTCGGAAAACGAATATTCCAACTCCGAGCTGCTTGCCTCAATCCATAAATGGATGTCTTAAGCTTGCATATTTGACCAGTGTTAGTTGGATCGACAAAACCTTCAGGTTGTATCATGTATACATCCTCTTACAAATTCACATGAAGGAAAGATGTTTTGACATCCATCTACCGTATCTCATAATCGAAATATGAAGCTATAGCTAGTATGATCGTTACCGACTTCAGCATCGCTACCGGCGAGTAGGTCTCGTCGTAGTCAATTCCTTGAACTTGTCCATAACCTTTAGCGACAACCGAGCTTTGTGGATATGAACATTTCCATCCACACTGGTTTTCTTCTTAAAGACCCATTTGCAACCAATGGCTACTACGCCAAATTGCGGATCAACCAAGTCCCAGACTTGATTGTCATCCATGTGTTGGAAAAATTCCCTAGAGGCAATAATAAATTAGTTATTATCATATTTCTTTGTTCATTATAATCGTTTATTATCCATGCAAGAATTGTATTGACCAGAAACTCAGATACAGGTGTGGATACATAGACAACACCATGTCCCTAGTATGCCTCTAATAGACTAGCTCATTGATCAAAGATGGTTAAGGTTTCCTTGCCATAGACATGAAATCTCATTTGATAACGGGATCACATCATCAGGAGAATGATTTGATGGACAAGACCAACACTGTAAACATAGCAACTCAAGATCCAAACTATAACATCACTTTATTGCTATAGTTGTCTTCATGTGAAGTATCTGTTCCTCTGACCATGACATCATGCAACACTCTAACACTGAAGGAATACATTGTGTGTATCAAACGTCGCAACGTAACTAGGTGACTATAAGGATGCTCTACAGGTATCTCCGAAGGTGTCTGTTGAGTGGGCATGGATCAAGATTGGGATTTTTTACTCCGTGGGACGGAGAGGTATCTCAGGCCCCACTCGGTAATACAACATCACAACAAGATTTGCAAGCAAAAGTGACTAAAGTGTTAGCCATGGGATCTTGTATTATGGAAGGAGTAAAGAGACTTTCCCGTAGCGATATTGAACTAGGCATGGAGATACCAACGATCGAATCTCGGGCAAGTAACATACCAATAAACATAGGGAACAACGTACGAGATTAACTGAATCCTTGACATAGACGTTCAACCGATAAAGTTCTTCGTAGAATATGTAGGAGCCAATATGGGAATCCACGTGCCGCTATTGGTTATTGACCATAGAGGTGTCTCGTTCATGTCTACATAGTTCTCGAACTCGCAGGGTCTACACACTTAAAGTTTGGTGACGAAATAAGTATAGTTGAGTTGTTATGTTGGTGACCGAAGGTTGTTCGGAGTCCCGGATTAGATCCCGGACATGACGATGAGCTCAGGAATAGTTTGGAGGTATTTATATATGGTATAATAGTGTTTGGTCTCCGGAAGAGTTTCAGAATTCACCGGAAGTGGTTTCGGATGTTTCTCGAAATTTTTGGGTACGAGAATACTTTATTTGGGCCAAGGGGTAAAGCCCACGAGGTTTTAGGAATGTGTAAAAGGAGTTTTGTAGAGTCCAGAGGCCAGACGCCATGAACCTTGGCGTTTGGGGCCGGACACCGAGGAATGTGTTGAAGGAGTTTTCCAGACGTATTCGAAGTTTACACATTGCTACAGACTTCTCTGTTTTTGACAGATTCTGTTTTCTTTGTGTTGTTTGCTTATTTTGATGTATCTATGGGTCATATCAGGGGGTACAAACCATGGAGAAGTTAGAATACAGTAGGTATTACACAAATGCAAATAAAGAATGAGTTCACAACAGTACCTTAACTGAGATTTTGTAGGGATAACTTTCTAAGGCCATGTTATTTCGAAAGGACATGACTGCCTTGTTGGTGTGCTCGAAGTATTACTGTTTTATGTCAATATTAGACTATTGTGTTGAATCTTACGGATCTGAATATTCATGCCACAATAAATAATATTACATGGATAAATATGTTAGGTAGCATTCCACATCAAAAATTCTATTTTTATCATTTACCTAATCGAGGACGAGCAGGAATTAAGCTTGGGGATGCTGATACGTCTCCAACGTATCTATAATTTTTGATTGTTCCATGCTATTATATTATCTATTTTGGATGTTTTATATGCATTAATATGATATTTTATATAATTTTTGGGACTAACCTATTAATCTAGAGCCTAGTGCCAGTTTCTCTTTTTTCTTCTTGTTTTTGAGAATTACAGATAAGGAATATTAAACAGAGTCCAAACAGAATAAAACCTTTGGAATGATTTTTTCTAGACCGGAAGGAAACCACCAAGCTTGGAGACCAACACAGGAGAGCCACCGTGGGGCCACAAGCCCTAGGGGCGCTCCTAGGGGGTAGAGCGCGCCCTGCAGGCTTGTGGGCCCACGACAGCTCTCCCAACCCTAATCTTCTGCCTATAAATTACCAAATATTGTATTATTACTAGAACGAGCCACCAAAACACTTTTCCAGCGCCAGAAACCTTCATTCCCGAGAGATCAAATCTTGGAGCCTTTTCCGGTAATCTGCCAGAGGGGGATTCGATCACGGAGGGTTTTTACATCAACTCCATTGCCCCTCCGATGATACGTGAGTAGTTCACCACAGACCTTCAGGGTCCATAGCTAGTAGCTAGATGGCTTCTTCTCTCTCTTTGCTCTTCAATACCATGTTCTTCGTGATCTTCATGGAGATCTATCCGATGTAATATTCTTTTGCGGTGTGTTTGTCGAGATCCGATGAATTGTGGGTTTATGTTCAGATTATCCATGAATATTATTTGAGTCTTTTCTGAATTCTTATATGCATGATTTCATATCTTTGCAAGTCTGTTCGAGTTATTGGTTTGGTTTGGCCAACTAGATTGGTAATTCTTGCAATAGGAGAAGTGCTTAGTTTTGGGTTCAATCTTGCGGTGTCCTCACCCAGTGATAGAGTAGGGGTAGCGAGGCACGTATTGTATTGTTGCCATCAAGCAAAACAAGATGGGGTTTTCATCATATTGCTTGAGTTTATCCCTCTACATCATGTCATCTTACCTAATGCGTAACTCTGTTATTCATGAACTTAATACTCTAGATGCAAGCAGGAGTCGGTCGATGTGTGGACTAATAGTAGTAGATGCAGAATCGTTTCAGTCTACTTGACACGGACGTGATGCCTATATGCATAATCATTGCCTTGGATATCTTCATAATTAATTGCTTTTCTATCAATTGATCGACAGTAATTTGTTCACCCACCGTAATACTTGCTATCATGAGAGAAGCCTCTAGTGAAACCTATGGCTCCCGGGTCTATTTTCCATCTTATACTTTCAGATCTAAAACCAAAAATATCAAAAATACTTTGCTGCATTATTTTTACCTTTTGTTTTACTTTCCGTTCAAGCAATCTATCTCTATTAGATCTCATCCTTGTAAGTAACCTTAAAGGGATTGACAACCCCTTTATAGCGTTGGGTGCAAGAGTTTGATTCTTTGTGTAGGTACACCTATTGGGGACTTGCTTGTATCTTCTACTGGATTGATACCTTGGTTCTCAACAACTGAGGAAAATACTTATCTACTTTGTTGCCTTCAGCCGATCCTCTTCATGGAAACCAACACATGATCAAGAAGTAGCAAGAAGGATTTCTAGCACCGTTGTCAGGGAGATACATAGCAAGTCAGGATAAGAACTCTCCCGTCAACTTGCGGATTTCTGGTGCCGTTGTTGGGGAGATCTACATAAAGCCTACCAAGTACCCATCACAAACTCATCTCTTGCATTTACATTATTTTCCATTTGCCTCTCGTTTTCCTCTATCCCACTTCTAAAACGATTTTCAGAAAATACCAAAAATACTAGCCTTTTTATTCGCCCTTCTTTCGTTTGCCTTTTGTTTGCTTGTGTTGCCATGTGCCTTCTATTTGCTTACATCTTCGCTTGCTAAAAATCTATTGATATGGATCCTCATCCACTTGTTAATCTTTACAAAAGACCAAATTATGATGAACCAATTGCTAGTGAGTTGAGTGCACTTGATTATCTCTATGAAGTTTTGTCTGAAAATCATGAATCTGAAATTTTTGATGAAGTGTTAAAAGAAGAAATTTGTAAGGAGATTCACAATAGCTCCTTGAATGAAAAGCATGATTGCCATGTTGTTAGTATGGATTCTATGAATATCCATGATGCTAATGATATGCAAAACCACAAGCTTGGGGACGCTATGCTTGATGAAGAAGATATTTTTTGTTCCCCAAGTTTTGGTGATGACACATATGCTATAATTGATCATGAAAAGAAAGCTTTGTGTGATAGTTATATTGTGAGATTCCTTAATGATGTTACTGAAAATTACTATGAGAGAGGAACATATGCTTCTACATATTGCAATAATATCAAGTTTCCTCTCTATCTATTCAAAGTTTGGAAGTTATGCTTGTTTTGCCATCCTATGGTAGTTGATTTTTGTTCCCATAATTTGTTTGCTCACAAAATTCCTATGCATAGGAAGTGGGTTGGACTTAAATATACTTGCCATGAGATTCATGATGTTCCTATTGCTGCAAATAGGAATTATGTGCCCGTAGATTTCATTGTTCTTGGTATAGAATGTAATCCTACACGTCCTATTATTCTTGGTAAACCTTTCCTTAGAACGATTGGTGCAATTATTGATTTGAAGGAATGGAATGTTAGATTCCAATTTCCATTAAGGAAAGGCATGGAACAATTCCCTAGAAAGAAAATAAAATTACCTTATGAGTCTATCATTAGAGCTACTTATGGATTGCATACCAAAGATGACAATACCTAGATCTATTGCGTTTTGCCTAGCTAGGGGCGTTAAACAATAGCGCTTATTGGGAGGCAACCCAATTTTATTTTGCTTTTTTCTTTTTGCTTATGTTATGGTGTGTTTTGCACATTGTTACTTCTATAGTTGTTTTTGACAGAGTTTACAGATTTCTACAGACTATTATGTTTTTGACAGATTCTATTTTCTTTTTGTTGTTTGCTTATTTGGATGTATCTATGGGTCATATCGGGGGGTATGAACCATGGAGAAGTTACAATACAGTAGGTATTACACAAATAAAAATAAAGAATGAGTTCACAACAGTACTAAAGTGGTAAATTTTTTATACTAATAGATCTCATGAGTTTTTTGTTGAGTTTTGTGTTGTGAAGTTTTCAAGTTTTGGGTGAAGATTTGATGGACTAAGGAATAAAGAGTGGCAAGAACCCAAGCTTGGGGATGCCCAAGGCACCCCAAGTGATATTTAAGGATACCAAAAAGCCTAACCTTGGGGATGCCCCGGAAGGCATCCCCTCTTTCATCTTCAGTCCATCGGTAAATTCACTTGAGGCTATATTTTTATTCACCACATGATATGTGTTTTGCTTGGAGCGTCTTGTATGATATGAGTCTTTGCTTTTTATTTTGCCACAATCATCCTTGCTGAACACATATTTTGAGAGAGACATGCTGAATCGTGAATTTATTAGAATAGTCTATGTGCTTCACTTATATCTTTTGAGCTAGGCAATGTTGCTCTAGTGCTTCACTTATATCTTTGTAGAGCATGGCGGTGTTATATTTTATAGAAATTATTGAAATCTCGTTCCTCACTTATATTATTTTGAGAGTTTCTTAAAACATCATGGTAATTTGTTTAGGTTATGAATTTAGTCCTAATATAATGGTAATATGAGAGTCATGCTAGTGAGTAGTTGTGAATTGGAAGAGATACTTGTGTTAAAGTTTGTGATTCCCGTAGCATGCACGTATGGTGAAGCGTTATGTAACGAAGTCGGAGCATGATTTGTTTAACGATTGTCAACCTTTGTGTGAGGGTCGGGAGTGCCTGATGGTTAACTCGTACCAACCTCTCCCCTAGGAGCATGCGTCTAATGCTTTGTTTGATAACTAATAGACTTTTGCAATAAGTATGTGAGTTCTTTATGACTAATGTTGAGTCCATGGATTATACGCACTCTCACCCTTCCATCTTTGCTAGCCTCTCTAGTACCGCACAACTTTCGCCGCTACATCAAACCCTCCTCCCTCAAAACAGCCACCATACCTACCTATTATGGCATTTCCGTAGCCATTCCAAGATATATTGCCATGCAACTTCCAGCATGTCGTTTTTATGACTTCCACCATCACTTCATATTGCATATAGACTCATACTTTGTCATAAGTATCGAGCTGTAATTTCTTTTTTTTGAGTTATAAGTAAATAAAAGTGTGATGATTTTTCAGTAATAGAGCATTGTCCCGTGAGAGAAAAGGATGATGGAAGCTATGACTCCCTCACAAGTTGGGATGAGTATTCAGACTTTACAAAAATAAAAGAGGCCAACGAAGCCCAAATAAAAAATAAATAAAAGAGGCCAAAGAAGCCCACCAAAATAATAATAATAAAAAATATATAAAAAATAAGGAAAAAATGAGAGAAAGAGAGAAGGGACAATTGCTACTACCTTTTTCCACACTTGTGCTTCAAAGTAGCTGTCGTGGGAACGAGCTTGACAGTAGATGGTAGGGGTACGCATGGAGAGGGCAGAGTCCTAGCTACGGCGAGGGTGTACACACAGATGTATGAGTTCAGGCCCTCTTGTGGAGGTAACAACCCTACGTCTCAGTGCTCGGGAGCTTTATGTCGAGTGGAATGTAGAGATTACAATAGTTTTCTTAACCCTTGTGCAGGAGGGGAGGGGTGGCTTATATAGAGTTCGCTGCCCCTCATAATGGCCTCGCATCAATGGGTCTGATCGTGGGGTGTAAAGTCTGCCGTTACAGGTAACGTACATAGTAAAAGCTATTAAGGGCCATTAAGCCAGCGCCTGCCCGTTGGGGTCTTGATGATGGCTCCTGGTCTTCTGGCGTCGAGTGAAACATGGTCCGTCGAGTGACACGTGACTGCCGAGTGAGAGCGGGAACTTCCGAGTGGATTACTGTTGAGTGACTTTGAACGTCTCGAGGGACTCACTTGGAAGTTCATGCTTGATCTTCAAGTCCTCCCATGTGGTGTCCTTAGGTAGGGTATGCGGGCCTTGCCTAGGACCCTACCCCAGGTACATATCCTCGTCATTAGCCCCCGAATGGATCGGGGTTTGAGTGGTGGAAGGAGGTATCAATGAAGACCTTCAGTTAGTATATCAAATCCTCCGAATGACATTTGAGATTTCCATGGAACTTGCGTCGATTGAACTTTGAGCCTTAGCGTTCATTCAGGATCGACACGCAAAATCTTCCGAATGATATTCGGGTCTTCAACGAAATTTACGTTGATTGAATTCTTCTCCGCTCGCCTGGATCCATTCAGTCTTAAAAGTATACGAGTGAATCGAGCGCATCTTGGGGAGGTGACGGGTCGGTCTGACGGGCCCGGATTCTCCGGGATACAAAAATTTGGGAAGCGCGCGCACGCGCGTAGATGACGCCACGATCAGGGCAAGTGGAGGCACGACGCCTCGATTCTCGCGCCGGTCATCTGGCCACGCACTGGGCGCCGTCAGCGGTTGGCATGTGCGGTTATCTCGCGGGCCCACCGGTCAGTGAGACACTCGGCAACATATAAAGCACTCTGAGCCATGGGTTGCACAGTACCTTCCGCCGATTCTCCCTCTCTTCCTCCACCTCCTCTGCTCCCTAGCACAACACACCGCTCCCCTCTGACCAGAGCCGCCACTCCGATGACGAAGAACGCGACGGAGAAGCTGGAGCGCGCAAAGAAGGGGACGTCGAAGCTCAAGGTCAAGTAGCCCTCGACCGCTCGGTTCATCGTGCCCATGGGGTGGATGCAGGGGGATTTTCTCCCCTCTGTTGTCACCTGTGCCGACCTCGAGGGCCTTGTCTCCGACGGGCTGGTGGCGGACAGCGCCTGGAGGTTGCTGGGGGAGGAGCACGAGCCGGAGCCGCGCGACGGAGAGCAGGTTCTTCTCCTCTCCCATGTAGAAAGAGGTTTGTCCATGCCACCCCACCCATTCTTCCGGGGATTTCTGAATTTCTTTGGTGCGCAGCTACATCACTTTATGCCGAACACCATGGCGTACTTGTCTGCATCATCACCTTGTGCAAATGTTTCCTGGGGTGCTCTCCCTATTGGTTTTTTTAAGCATCTCTTCACGGTCAGATCGCAGACTATGAAGAAAATCGTTGCCGCCGACGGGAAGACCCACGTGCTCCAGTTGTGTGGAGGCTTAGGGGTCCAGAAAAGGCAACGTAGTTCCTTTCCTGCCATTACTCTTCTCGAGTCTGTCCGGGGCTGGCAGTCGACCTGGTTCTACTACAAAGATGTAGCGCTGCCCAACATGTCGACTGGTCTTCCTCCGTTTTCACCTGACCGACCCGCTGCGCCCAAGTCCCTGAAGGTGACCGATGAGGAGCATGTCCAAGTAGGTATCCTAGTCGAGGCCGTGGTTCAACTGATCCGGGTCGAGGTGACAGGCATGGATCTGCTTGAAACGTTCCTCAGTCGACGTATACAACCACTCCAGGCCAGAGACCACACCATGTGGCACTACTCAAGTCCGGGGGACTCGACCAGGTCGCATCCAGAAGAAGTTACAGAGGAGACTGTAGAGCAGTGGCTTGAGAGCATCACCAGGGCTTGTGACAACCCCTCGGGAACCAAGAGGATCCTGCCTTACTCGGCTGAAAACCCACCGAAGAACCTGGTGAGATGTGTAATGTCGACTGATAAATTTATACTGTCAAGTGATGTATTGACTTGTGGTCTGACTCTTGTTTGAATTATGCAGGAATGGACGAATATGCACTCGCCCGTTCCCAACGGGAACCATGTGCATGACGGAGTGGTGAGCGAGGGCGACAGCGTGGACGGCGACGGACTTTCCGACTCTGAGGATGAATATGAATATTCCGGCAAAGAGGAAGGAGTCGAGTCGCCCTCTCATCACGAAGGCCGCACTAAGGCCCACCATGACCCGACAGCTGCTAAGGACAAGGCCCCGGGCCCAAGCGAGAAGAACCCAAAACAGAGCCACCCCTCAACTGTCGAGTCGAACGAAAGACTGGCCAAGCAGCCCAAGCAAGCCACCTCCAAACCTCGCAAAGCACTGCCCCGTATGAGGGTGGCCGTACCTGTCGTCTCCACGTAAGTGTTCATTTCTGAATTGTTCTGTCGACTAAAGTCTTGAGTTATATCTTAGCGAAAGCTGTCTAATCCATGAGAGCAGCAACATCTGTGACCTCGCCTCATCAAGATGAAGAGGACGTAATGGATGTTGATACCGCTGACGCTGCCACTTCTCATAGAGGTAGGAAAATTGTTAGTTTTCCCGAATAGGACAAGACACGTGTAGATGGTGATGTTGTCGATTGTTGCAGAGGTCATTCAAGTGGAGGATGATGAGGGGCTGCTGGACACTTCGCGCGCTCGCACCCGAAGGGCGTCATCGTCGCAAGCACCTCAATGCTCAACTGCGGAGTCTTCCCAAAGGAGAGGTGACTCGACGCGACCCAGGGTTGAGTCTGCAATGCCTCCGTCGCATGCTCCTCCAACCATCTCGATCGTCATGACATCGTCTCCGACCGAACCTCTTCAGGCTACTCCAGCTGCTCTAGCGACTGCGCCGACCCCACCTGTGATAGCCTTTCCTCTGCATCGCACCCCGGAAGACCAAACCGGAGGTGCAAAGGAAGCCATGATCCAACCGGAGCAACTCATGCTAAGGACCAAGGAGGCATACGAGGCCAGCAAACTGGCTTTTGACGTCAACACAGCCCTCCGCACCAATGTCCGAGTAAGTTCGATTGTAAGTCCATTGTCGATTGAATTATTGTCTTTTCTTGGCTGCCGAACACCCACTTGGTGATTGACGTAGAATGTTTGAACTTCCTCCAGTTGAATAGATCGGATCGTAGTCGAGTAGGACTAGGATTGGTAGTACACGCAGTACTGTTGTCGCTCGACATGTCGAGTGTGTTTTCTGACGAGTTACTCGACGGATCGAGAGTTAACTGTCTCAGTGGGGGCGCTCTTAGCGCACCCACTGGGTGTAGTCCCCGAGACCGCTGTCGATTGCTTGCATCGACAGGGGTCTTAGAGTCTATTGTATACAGGATACACTTTGTCTTTGAATCACACCACTCCATAGATACCTTGCAGGTTTCATGGATATCATTATGAAACCATTATATGACACTGCATAGGGATCGACTGCACTTTGTAGAGTGGGGGAGGTGTGTCGCTCAACGGGTTGAGTGTCATGACAGGGCCGACCTTGTCGAGTGTTTTTTCTGACGAGTTACTCGACGGATCGAGAGTTAACCGTCTCAGTGGGGGCACTCTTAGCGCACCCATTGGGTGTAGTCCTCGAGACCGTTGTCGATTGCTTGCATCGACAGGGGTCTTAGAGTCTATTGTATACAGGATACACTTCGCCTTGAATCACACCATTCCGCATCTTCCTTGCAGGTTTCATGGATATTAATTACAAACCATGATATGGCGCTGCATAAGGATAGGCTGCACTCCATAGAGTAGGGTGGGTGCGTCACTCGACGAGTTGAGTGTCACGACATGGCTGACCTTGTCGAGTGTGTTTTCTGATGAGTTACTCGATGGATCGAGAGTTATCCATCTCAGTGGGGGCGCTCTTAGCGCACCCACTGGGTGTAATCCCCGAGACCTCTGTCGAGTGCTTGCATCGACAGGGGTCTTAATAGAGATAGCTTTCTATTTGATTTTTTTATGGCGTGCGGAATGCCAAAGCCACTAGATGGGTCGAGTGGACTTTCTTTTTGAATTCTTCCAACATGGGCATTCGCCGGTCTTAATAACTCAATCGACTGTCCAAGAACTTCTTGCTGATTGAACTCCTGTCTTTTGTTGGTTCCAGATGGCTTGCGAACTTGGGGCGCAGTACAAGGAGATGGAGGAGGAGAAGAACCATTGTAGGTGGACTTGGCGGTTGCCAATAGCACCCTGGAACGAGCATGCGCTGAGCTAAAGTCTTTGGGAGGTAATAAGTGCCGACTGTCAGCATTCCCATCTTCCCCTTTTCATGTTTTGAACTGAGTGCTCTCGCTCGAACAGACGTGCGCAATGAAAACCGTCGACTCCAAGCGCGACTCAACAATGTTGTTTCTTTAGATTCCATGAAGAGGGCACTAGAGGAGAAGGACAAAGCACTTGCTGACGCCCAACAAGTCGCCAAGGACAAAACTGAAGCTGCAGAGCAGAAGTTGACTGCTGTCCAGAAGCTAAAAGAAGAGAACGCCAAGCTGAAGCAGGAGCATGCGGATCTCGTCAAGAGGGCCGAACAACTAACCAAGAGGAGCAATGGCCTGGAGAGGCATCTGGGCGAATTTTCGAGGAGGATGTATCTTCTGCTCGATGGTGAGTATTTCTTGTCGACTGACATTTGCAATAAATTTTTGAGGGTTGCAGCTCACCGATTCCCCTTCTTCCATCAGAATTCTGCTAGGACTTTGAAAAGGAAACAGAGGAGATTGAGCCCATGCTTGACCCCGCCAAGTCAGCAGTTGCTGATGCGGTGGCGATGAACATGCTACGGATTAACTTTCGGCTCCAGGGTGCCCAGGCCTATATCGCTCGACTGAAATCTGTCATGGAAAGGATCGACAAGGAGCTTTGGCCTGAGGACACTCTTCAGCTCGACCTCAACTCCATGATGGCATGCCTGAACGAACTTTCCAGTCGAGTGGAAGCTTGGAAAAAAATCTGCTGCTCGTTGCGGGGCTGACGTGGCGTTGTCTCTGGTCAGGGTCCATTGTAGGGACATGAGGGAGGAGAAGCTGAAGGAGCTCCAAGTGGTAAACACGAAGACACTCCAGTTCGAGGACTTCATGGAAACCTTCATCGAGGCGGCCACCAGATTCACCGACGGCATCGACCTGGATACTTTTGTCGAGCCCACCAGTCCGTCGCCTGCCTAGAAACTTGAGTCTTTGGAAAAAACAATTAAATTTGCCTCGGTATGCCGAGTGAAACTATATCCCTTAAAACTTTATTCAGGCCTTTGGCCTGAGCTCATTAGTTTCTGCACACGACGTTTATCTACGGTTTTATCCTTTGGATTTTTCTTGCACTTTGGCTCTCAATCGGCTGTTCGACTGCTTTTTTTTTACTTAGACGAAATGTATTCGCAGCTAAGCCCCCGAGCATGAGGATCGCTCATCACTCGGAGTATTTTGAACTTAGGCAAATGTCAGTTCACATCTAAGCTGTCGAGTGAATGGATTACCATCGTCTCGACGAAGTTTTTAACTTAGGCAAAATGTATTCGCAGCTAAGCCCCCGAGCGTGAGGATCGCTCATCACTCGGAATATTTTGAACTTAGGCGAATGTCGATTCGCATCTAAATGTCGAGTGAATGGATTACCATCATCTCGATGAATTTTTTAACTTAGGCGAAACGTATTCATAGCTAAGCCACCGAGCATGAGGATCGCTCATCACTCGGAATATTTTGAACTTAGGCGAATGTCGATTCGCATCTAAGCTGTCGAGTGAATGGATTACCATCGTCTCGACGAATTTTTGAACTTAGGCAAAATGTATTCGCAGCTAAGCCCCCAAGCGTGAGGATCGCTCATCACTCAGAATATTTTGAACTTAGGCGAATGTCGATTCGCATCTAAGCTGTCGAGTGAATGGATTACCATCGTCTCGACGAATTTTTTAACTTAGGCAAAACGTATTCGCAGCTAAGCCCCCGAGCATGAGGATCGCTCATCATTCGGAATATTTTGAACCTATGACAAGACAGATTCGCGAATAGGCCGTCGAGTGAATGGACTGCTATCCACCCGATAGAGTTTTTAACTTAGGCGAAACATGTTTCGCAGCTAAGTCCCCGAGTGCGAGGATTGCTCGTCGCTCGGAGTATCCCCAAGTAAATAACTACACGGTCGGAATCGACGAGGTATAAATTACAGAGACACAAATTGCATTCATGAAGAACTCTTATTACATCAGAAAACTAATGTCTCAAGTGTAAAAACGTCGAAGCAGGTCTGCATTCCAAGCTTGTGGCTCATCTATCTGCTTCATAAGATTATATAAGTGATAGGCTCTATTGTTTAGCGCCTTGGTGACTACAAAAGGGCCTTCCCATGCAGGGGCTAGCTTGTGAGGTCGGTGCTGATTCACTCGAAGCACCAAATCTCCTTCATGGAATGCTCGACTTCTGACATTCCTTGCATGGAAGCGCCGCAAGTCCTGCTGATAGGCTGTGGTCCGGATCAGAGCCATCTCACGCTCTTCTTCCAGAAGATATACCCCATCTTGCCTGGCCTGCTCAGCTTCAGCCTCAGAATACAGCTCCACTCGAGGAGAATTGTGGGCCAAATCACTCGGCAGTATAGCTTCAGCGCCATAGACAAGGAAGAAAGGAGTTTGTCCAGTCGACTGATTAGGTGTAGTCCTCAACCCCCACAAAACAGACGGCAGCTCAGTTACCCACGCACCAGTGGCATAATCCAAATCGCGCATGAGACAAGGCTTCAGACCTTGCAGAATGAGACCGTTAGCCTGCTCAACTTGTCCATTGGTTTGAGGATGTGCAACGGAAGCATAATCCACTCGGGTGCCTTGGGAGTTACAGAATCTCCTGAATTCTTCCGAGTCAAAATTAGTGCCATTGTTTGTGATGATACTGTGGGGAATGCCGAACCGGATAATGATCTCTCTCATGAACATGACCGTCATGCGGGAATTCAACTTCTTGATGGGCTTGGCTTCGATCCACTTGGTGAACTTGTCGACTGCTACAAACAGGTGGGTGAATCCTCCTTTTCTGGGTCGAAAAGTGCCAACCATGTCGAGCCCCCAAACCGCAAACGGCCAGACTAGTGGAATTGTCTTCAGAGCAGACGCTGGCTTGTGTGACAGGTTTGGATAGAACTGACAGCCTTCGCAATGATCAACAATGTCCTTATCCATTTCATTAGCCCATGGGCAATAAAAACCCGCTCGGTATGCTTTAGCGACAATCGCCCTTGAAGGCGCATGGTGTCCGCAAGTTCCCGAGTGGATTTATCTAGAATCATCCGACCTTCCTCGGGCGAAATGCAGCGCTGGGTGACACTCGACACACTTTCTCTGAAAAGCTGATCACCCATCACAGTGAAAGCTTTGGACCTGCGCACGACCTGTGGAGCCTCTGCTTCATCTTCAGGAAGCTCCTGTCTGAGGATATAGGCTATGTACAGTACAGTCCAGTCGTGAATGATAACTAGCACCTCCATGACCAGGTCAATCACAGCAGGAACATCGACTTCAGTCGAGTCAGAGGAGCTTAAGGTTTGCAGGGGCTCTTGTGAAGGGATCCTCTTGAATCGAAGGAGTGTGCAAATGCTCCAGGAACACTCCGCTGGGGACAGGCCATCGAGTGGAACTAATCTTGGATAGCTCATCCGCTGCCTGATTTTTCAGTCGAGGAACATGGTGAAGTTCTAGACCTTCAAATTTCTTCTCCAGCTTTCGGACTACATTGTAGTATCCAGTCATAGCAGGGTTTCTAACATCCCACTCTTTCATCACTTGATTCACCACCAAATCTGAGTCGCCATAAACCATCAAGCGCTTGACGCTGAGCGAAATAGCCATGCACAACCCGTACAAAAGTGCTTCATACTCTGCCTCATATTTGGAGGAATCAAAGTGAATTTGCAAGACATAGTTGAGCTTGTCGCCTCTGGGGGATATCAGAACAACGCCAGCACCAGACCCATTCGACATTTTGGAGCCGTCGAAGAACATTGTCCAATGCGCTGAGTGAACATGGATAGGTTGTTGCTGTTCGATCCACTCAGCCATGAAATCTGCCAATGCTTGGGACTTGATTGCCTTCTTGGCCTCGAATCTGATGTCGAAGTGTCCCATCTCAATTGCCCATTTAGCCACTCGACCTGATGCGTCGTGATTATTGAAAATCTCTGATAAAGGTGCATCTGTGACGACTGAGATCGAATGGTCTTGGAAATAATGTGCCACCTTCTTCGCTAATAAGTAAATACCATACACCAGCTTCTGATAATGAGGATATCTCTGCTTTGAGGGGGACAAAACTTCCGAGACATAATAGACTGGTCGCTGAACCTTATAGACTTTGCCTTCCTCTTCTCGCTCGACAGTCAGCATTGTACTGACGACCTGATTTGTGGTCGCGATGTACAGGAGCAAGGGCTCTTTGCTGGTAGGAGCGGCAAGCACCGGTTGGGTGGACAGCAGGGCTTTGAGCTCAACAAACGTTGCTTCAGCTTCAGGAGTCCAGTCGACTGTGTCTGATTTCTTCATCAACTGATACAAGGGCAGAGCCTTCTCACCAAGACAAGAAATGAATCGACTCAATGCCGCCAAGCAACCTGTGAGCTTCTGAACATTGTGGACTCACACGAGAGTCTTCATACGGATAATGGCACTGATCTTCTCGGGATTGACATCAATTCCTCGTTCGGAAACGAGAAAACCGAGTAACTTGCCGCCAGGGACATCGAAGGTACATTTGGCCAGATTCAGCTTTATGTCGAATCGCCTCAGATTGGCGAATGTCTCAGCCAAGTCAGCCAGCAGGTCAGAACCTTTGCGGGACCTGACCACTATATTGTCCATGTACGCCTCGACATTCCGAGGGATCTGGTCGAGTAAACATTTCTGAATCATGCGCATAAAAGTAGCGCCGGCATTCTTGAGACCAAAAGGCATGGTGATGTAGCAGAACCACCCAAACGGGGTGATGAAGGCTGTTTTTATTTCATCTGGGCCAAACAGACGGATCTGATGGTACCCAGAATAGGCATCCAAAAACGATAATCACTCGCACCCCGCTGTCGAGTCAACAATTTGATCTATGCGGGGGAGTGGAAAATGGTCTTTCGGACAAACCTTATTAAGATCTTTGAAGTCAATGCACATGCGCAACGACTTATCTTTTTTGGACACCATCACAACATTCGAGAGCCACTCGGAGTGGTAAATCTCCCGAATGAACTTGGCTTGCAAGAGACGGGCCACTTCTTCTCCGATTGCCTTGCGCTTCTCAATAGCGGATCGACGCAAATGCTCCCTAACGGGCTTGGCCTTCGGATCCACTCGTAGACGGTGCTCAGCCAGGGCCCTGGGAATTCTCGGCATGTCAGCAGGCTTCCATGCAAAGATATCCCAGTTCTCACGGAGGAACTAGATGATCTTGGCTTCCTATTTGCTGTCGAGTGGTGTCGAGATATTAGTCGGGGCAGCGGTTGGATCCATCGGGTGGATGTGCACCTTCTTCACTTCACCTGCCGACTGAAATGCCAACTCGGAAGCCGGCTTTTTTGCACGGAGCAAATCAGCAGGATCAGTGGTTTTCTTGTACTCCTCCAGCTCGACCATGGCCATCTGTCGATCGGTGATTTTGGACCCTTGCTGGAGACACTCTTCGGCCCGCTGTCGATTGCCAGTGACCGTGATCACGCTCTTAGGGCCTGGCATTTTCAGCTTGAGATAGACGTAACATGGTCGGGCCATGAAACGTGCATAAGCGGGTCGACCCAAAATGTCATGGTAAGCGCTCTTGAAATCCACGACTTCAAACGTCAACTTTTCTTTTCAGAATTTTTTGCTATCTCCGAATGCCACATCGAATGCTATCTGGCCGAGTGACTTGGCCTTCTTTCCTGGGATGACCCCATGGAAATGCATGCTGCTTTCGTTGAGACGGGACATAGGAATGCCCATTCCCTTCAGGGTATCCGCATACAGAATGTTCAGGACGCTGCCGCCATTCATGAGGACCTTTCTGAGCCGAGTCCCCTGCACCACCGGATCAACTACCAGAGCCTGTCGACTGGGTGTGGCCACACGTGCAGGATGGCCAGATTGGTCGAATGTGACAGCATACTAAGACCATTTGAGGTAGGTGGGGGTGTGTGGCACAGCCATATTGATCTCTCTATTTATGACTTTCAGACGGCAAAATCACCAGGGTAGTAGTGACATCCGGGAATGTGTCCTTCTCTTCGTATTCATCTTCTTTTCAGCAGATTTCCCACTCGACTGGTCTCCCTTGAACTGTTGGATGAGGGTCCGACACTGTCAAGTGGTGTGCTTGGGCAAAATCAGGTTGCCTTCTGCATCTTTCTTTGTTTGAATCACACACGACTGATCCAAGATATCAGTTCCTGGCTGACCCTTCCCCTTCTTGGGGGCATACTGAGCTTTGGCCTTCCCCTTGTTTTTTCACTGAGTCGCCAGTGCTGCGACCTCTACCGGAACTGGGTCTTCAGCCTTCCGCTTGTATTTCCTATTGTTACCGCCGCCAGACTCGTTGGCAACCGCTTTTCCTTTGCCGCTACGGAGGCGGTCTTCTTCCTCGCCATTGGCATAGCGAGTGGCAATTTCCATCATCTTGCCGAGTGAAATGTCACCAGTGTGCCCAAACTTCAAATACAACTCTCTGTATCTCACACCGGCCTTGAAGGCACAAACATCCTGGTGTTCCGACACATTTTCCACCATATGATGCAGGGTGTACCATCGCTGAATATAGTCTCTTAAGGTTGCGCTGGGATTCTGGACGCGGTGCTCTAAGTCGACCAGACCTGCGGGGCGCTTGCAAGTGCCCTCGAAGGTCTGGACAAACACTCGGGCATGATCTTCCCAACAATGAATGCTAGAAGGAGCCAAACGATTCAACCAAGCTCGAGCTAGTCCATCCAACATAAGAGGCAGGTGCTTCATTGTGACATTGTCATTCCCGCCACCAATCTGCGCAGCCACTCGGTAATCATCAAGCCAAGTCTCTGGTTTTGTTTCACCAGAAATCTTTCCGATCCCCGCCGCCATTCTGAAATTGGGGGGAATCTCCACAGAGCGTATAGCTCTGCTAAAACACTCTGGACCAGACACTGCAGCTGAGCTACCACTCGGGACATCTTTGTCGTGCCCTTCTCTGTAGGCTCTACTCTTGTCGATCCGCTTCTGAAGAAGGTACGCGTGGGCATCAAAGTGCATGTCCCGGTCATCACCGAAGGAGTGCATGTCGTCCTGGCGCTAGGGCGCATACGGACCACTCCGCGGAGGAGTGGGCACTCGATGGTGGTCTTCACGGTGGTGCTCATATTTGTCTTGGCCTTCACGATAACCGTCGCCTCGACGATGCAAGGGCAACCGAGGACTATGTGCTGACTGAACGGTCTCTGCCTTCGGTGAATTGATGTGTATCTTGTGACGAGGCTATGAAACTGCTGAATTCTGGCGTTGTGCTGCATCTAACAGTGCTCTGATCTGCAACAACCCTCGACCAGCCTCTGACTGGGAAGGCTGAATGGAATCTGCTATCCTAGCAACAACGACAACATTAAGCATGGGAGTTCGGTATACCTCGACGCCATCGTGAGATCCAATCGGAAACAGCTGTTGCTGACGTTGACTGGAGCGCGACGGGCGTGGATGGGCGCGCTCGTCAATCTCTGCCTGGAGCTCTTCCAGACGAATGCGCGCGGCCTCCAAAGCCTGGGCCTCGGCGGTCGCGCCGACCATGGGGGTATGAAGGACCTTCTCATCGCGACGTGATTGCACGTTAGACGGGCCACCAGCCTCATGCTCGCCACGACCAAAACCAAGCGGTGAGCTCTGATGTGAGCCCGCCATCAAGACCTCCGCTATGGGATCACAACTCTTGCACCCGGAAGGCATGTCGAACGGATCGGAATCCGACTCGAACACGCCATGAAGGGACTCGGCAGGTTCGAGTAATGCAACCTGCGAAGAAGCTTGACGCGCCGCTGCGTGTTCGACCAAATGCTGGAGTGAGCAGCCGGACCGCTTGCGACCGTGAACGGCGAGAGGAGCCGATGCGTAAGGGGTCAACGGCTGACGCAGCAACACGCCGCACGGACTCATGCGGAAATGCGCGGCCCCGCGAACCGGGGTGCCTCGACATCAAGAGGCGCCTCCTGGAGCCGTGCTGAATCATCGGCGATGAAAGTGAGCGCTCCGAAACGGATCTCGCAGCGCAGAGCAAAAACACCGCCGGAAGACATGTTGAAAGATGAAAAACGCAACCTCGCCGGAAGTCGCTTAGACGCCTGCCCCATGGTGGGCGCCAACTGTCGTGGGAACGAGCCTGACAGTAGATGGTAGGGGTACGAATGGAGAGGGCAGGGTCCTAGCTAAGGCGAGGGTGTACACACAGATGTATGACTTCAGCCCCTCTCGTGGAGGTAACAACCCTACGTCTCTGTGCTCGGGAGCTTTAGTCGAGTGGAATGTAGAGATTACAATAGTTTTCTTAACCCTTGTGCAACTTCCACCATGTAGTTTTTATGACTTGCACCATCACTTCATATTGCATATAGAGTCATACTTTGTCATAGGTATCGAGTTGTAATTTCTTTTTTTGAGTTATCAGTAAATAAAAGTGTGATGATTTTTCAGTAATAGAGCATTGTCTCGTGAGAGAAAAGGATGATGGAAGCTATGACTCCCTCACAAGTTGGGATGAGTATCCGGACTTTACAAATAATAAAACAGGCCAACAAAGCCCAAATAAAAAATAAATAAAAGAGGCCAAAGAAGCCCACCAAAATAATAATAATAATAAAATATAAAAAAGAAGGAAAAAATGAGAGAAAGAGAGAAGGGACAATTGCTACTACCTTTTTCCACACTTGTGCTTCAAAGTAGCTGTCTGGGAACGAGCCTGACAGTAGATGGTAGGGGTAGGAATGGAGAGGGCAAAGTCCTAGTTACGGCGAGGGTGTACACATAGATGTATGAGTTCAGGCCCCTCTCGTGGAGGTAACAGCCCTACGTCTCAGTGCTCGGGAGCTTTATGTCGAGTGGAATGTAGAGATTACAATAGTTTTCTTAACCCTTGTGCAGGAGGGGAGGGGCAGCTTATATAGAGTTCACTGCCCCTCATAATGGCCTCGCATCAATGTATCTGGTCGTGGGGTGTAAAGTCTGCCGTTATAGGTAACGTACGTAGTAAAAGCTATTAAGGGCCATTAAGCCAGCGTCTGCCCGTTAGGCTCTTGATGATGGCTCCTGGTCTTCTGGCGTTGAGTGAAACGAGGTCCGTCGAGTGACACGTGACTATCGAGTGAGAGCGGGAACTTCCGAGTGGATTACTGTTGAGTGACTTTGAATGTCTCCAGGGACCCACTCGGAAGTCCATGCTTGATCTTCAAGTCCTCCCATGTGGTGTCCTTAGGTAGGGTATGCGGGCCTTGCCTAGGACCCTACTCCAGGTACATATCCTCGTCAGTAGCACCATGATCTTCATGGTGGAGAGTCTCCTATTTTGACACTTTCATATAACTTGTGAATATTTTTGCATGACCACTTAGTTTTATTTTTGAGCTTTCATACACATATAGCTCTAAGTACATTCGTTGCATGGCAATCCCTACTCACTCACATTGATATCTATTGATGGGCATCTCCATAGCCTATTGATAAGCCTAGTTGATGTGAGACTATCTTCTCCTTTTTCTCCTTGCACCTCCTCCATATTCTATTCCACCTATAATGTTATACCCATGGCTCATGCTCATGTATTGCGTGAGAGTTGAAAAGGTTTGAGAACACCAAATGTGTGAAACAATTGCTTGACTTGTTCATCGGGGTTGTGCATGATTTAGATACTTTGTGTGGGGAAGATGGAGCATAGCCAAACCATATGATTTTGTAGGGATAACTTTCTAAGGCCATGTTATTTCGAAAGGACACGACTGCCTTGTTGGTGTGCTCGAAGTATTACTGTTTTTATGTCAATATTAGGCTATTGTTTTGAATCTTAAGGATCTGAATATTCATGCCACAATAAAGAATATTACATGGATAAATATGGTAGGTAGCAGTCCACATCGAAAATTCTGTTTTTATCATTTACCCACTCGAGGACGAGCAGGAATTAAGCTTGGGGATGATGATACGTCTCCAACGTATCTATAATTTTTTATTGTTCCATGCTATTCTATTATCTGTTTTGGATGTTTTATGCATTAATATGCTATTTTATATTATTTTTGGGACTAACCTATTAATCTAGAGCCTAGTGTCAGTTTCCGTTTTTTTCCTTGTATTTGAGAATTGCAGATAAGGAATATTAAACGAAGTTCAAATGGAATACAACCTTCGGAATGATTTTTTCTGGACCGGAAGGAAACCACCAAGCTTGGATACCAAGGCATGAAACCACCGTGGGGCCACAATCCGTAGGGGCACGCCCAGGGGGTAGGGCGTGCCCTACAGGCTTGTGGACCCACAACAGCTCTCCCAACCCTAATCTTCGGCCTATAAATTCCCAAACATTCCATTATTGTCAGAACGAGCCACGAAAACACTTTTCCGCCGCCAGAAGCTTCCGTTCCCGAGAGATATAATCTTGGAGCCTTTTTCGGTAATTTGTCGGAGAGGATTCGATCACGAAGGTCATCTACATCAACTCCATCTCCCCTCCGATTATGCCTGAGTAGTTCACGACAGACCTTCGGGTCCATAGCTAGTAGCTAGATGGCTTCTTCTCTCTCTTTGCTCTTCAATACTATGCTCTTCATGATCTTCATGGAGATCTATCCGATGTAATACTCTTTTGCGGTGTGTTTGTCGAGATCCGATGAATTGTGGGTTTATGTTCATATTTTATCCATGAATTGTCATCTTACCTAATGTGTTACTTTGTTCTTCATGAACTTAATACTCTAGATGCAGGCAGGAGTTGGTCGATGTGTGGAGTAATAGTAGTAGATGCGGAATCGTTTCAGTCTACTTGACATGGACGTATGCATAATCATTGCCATGGATATCTTCATAATTATTCACTTTTCTATCAATTGCTCGACAGTAATTTGTTCACCTACCGTAATGCTTGCTATCATGAGACAAGCCTCTAGTGAAACCTATGGCCCCTGGGTCTATTTTCCATTTTATACTTTCAGATCTAAAACACAAAATACAAAAATAATTTGCTGCATTATTTTACCTTTTGTTTTACTTTCCATTCAAGCAAACTATCTTTATCAGATGTCATCCTTGCAAGTAACCTTAAAGGGATTGACAACCCCTTTATAGCGTTGGGTGCAAGAGTTTGATTCTTTGTGTAGGTACACCTATTGGGTACTTGCTTGTATATCCTACTAGATTGATACCTTGGTTCTCAACAACTGAGGGAAATACTTATCTACTTTGTTGCATCACCTGTTCCTCTTCACAAAAGCCAACGCATGCTCGAGAAGTAGCAATTGTTCTTCACCACCACCGTCAGCACGCCGTCGTGCTGCTAGAACTCATCTACTACTTCGCCATAACTCGCCAGATCGAGGTGTTGGAAATATGCCCAAGAGGCAATAATAAATTAGTTATTATCATATTTCCTTGTTCATGATAAACATTTATTCTCCATACTAGAATTGTATTGATCGGAAACTCAGATACATGAGTGGATACATAGACAACACTATGTCCCTAGTATGTCTCTAATAGATGTAGCGACCCGACTCAAAACGAGTCAAGCCTCTATGTGTTAGTGCCATCCCTGGATCAGTATGGTAGCACACACAATACATCAATGTATATATCAAAGTGCAATCACATGTAAATAGCGTAAAGTTGATATATACCTCTTAAGTCATAGCGGAAACACTCAACGGAAGTGGAATCCCAATGAAAACCAATGGCAGGTTGAGTGTAGACTATAACCCTGAATCGAACTCTTACTCATCGTAGAAAAGTATCTGCAACATAAGATGTTGCAGCCGTTTAGGTCAGTACATTGAATGTACCGGCAAGATCACCATAGTAAGAATGACAAAGGCTATTCTATATGCAAAAGGGCTTTGTGGCTCTGTTTTTGAGTTTTTGCAGAAAAGCTGGTTTTATTTTCCCTATGACAAACGAGTGAAACAAAAATCACTACTAATAGTTGGTTGTTAATGAGATGGTCCACCAACCAATTCTCATGTCCCAAAAATTATTAATAGACCCACTCATCTTAAAATTTATTAATGGTGCTGAGAATGGCTGATAGTATCATCTCCGGTGCTCATGTTGTCCGTAATCGGGACCCACTCATCATAAAATTTATAAATGGTGTTGAGAATGGCGGATAGTATCATCTCCGGTGCTCATATTGTTCGTAACCGGGGACACGACCAATCGATTAGTTTCACACTTTGTAGAGGTTTGTACACTTTACACGCAAGAATCGATCCCTCTTCTTATGTCCTCGCACTGCCTGGTGTTTGATAACGGGACGATCGAAACATGGTATTCCATAGTGATCCTCCAATAGAAAGTCAGTGCCCATCCAAATCCAACCGTTCTTCTACATCTCGTAGCAACTGACCTACCGAAGTCACCACTACGGTCAACCAAGCCAGAGCCCGTATTGACTTGCGGTTGCACACGTAAGCTTTCTGGCCTTGAAGTATCCATCCATCTCGTTGAGCCTGGGTGGCATTCCGTTGGGATGATCACAGGTAGATACTAGGATTCCCGGGCATAACCATGATAGATATTAGGCTGCCAAATGCATGTCCAATCCACCCAGAGGTATATTGAGTCCTTGAAGTCTTGAATTCTTGATCATCATGCAGGTCTTGAAATAATTAATTAACCACACCACACCCCTAAATCTCACAACCAAACCCCGTCTACCAAAGCGTAGCAATTGTGAAGTAACGTCCCTTCCCGGGTAATGGTAACAGAGTGTTGGGTTTTCTCCTACCTCACGATACTACTACAAGTTCGAGCTCAGTAACCTACTAGATGTATGATGGAAAGATTGATTCTAATGCAAATAAAGCATAGGTAACGTAAGATGATCAAAGTGAACTTGCCTGTACTGTTGATGAAGAATAATATCGCTCTTAGAAATAACTTGATAGAACTATTCGTCACTCTCCAATGAAAACCTATATAATCAAACATTGCATTCATATAAGCAATCATACTAGCAATCAATACTAATAATCAAAAAGTAACACAAAACTGAAACACAAAAGGGTTGTGATGAAGGAAATACTTAAGACAAAAGTTCAAATAACAAAACTTCATCAAACCAACCATGTGTAGTTTTCCCTACAAGTAACCTATTTTAAAAAGTAACAAAACAAAACAAAGTAAAATATAATTTTTTTATTTTAGTAAATATTTTACTTGCAAAAAGAATTACTTTTGAAGAACAACTAAGAACTAAGGAAAACAATACTCTAAACAACATAAGTTTCTGCCTAATAAAGTTAACAACAAGAAAAACAATAAAATACTAAAATAAGAGAAAACAAAAATATGTAGTAACTAAGTTAACAGAAAGTAAAACTTATAAAACAATTTATGAAAATAATTTCAAATAGGAAATCCAACTAGCAATGAAATCAATTTGCAAGTTATTATGAAACAAGAATTGATTTCATGCTACAAAAGTAGTAATTGACGGAAAAATAACTTGGTTGAAATAATAATGTTTACTAACATAACACAATATAAAACTTATTAACTAAAATAAAAGAAAATAAATTAAAAACAATTAAGACTAAATAAATAGAAATAAACCAAAAAAGAGCTAAAACAGAATCTGTTTTGCTTGAAATCCTAATTTAAATTATTCTACAAATTCGCAAATTCTACCTACTTATAAATAAGATCACTAGTGACCATTAGAAAAAAGAATCAACTCAAAATATATTTTTACATTGAAGATATTCAAATTCTGGTGATTTGAGGAAATTCAACAGGATTCAAATTTAATATTTTCAAATATGGTCAAACTTTATATGTACAGACATTAGAATAAATTTGTGACGCAATTCCAAAAGAATCAAATTGAAACAATTAAAAACATAAAAGATATAAAAAACAAAAATAGAACTATTCTGTTTTTAAAACAGAAAATAGAAAAAGAAAACCTAAACTAACGAACGGGGGTGCTACGTGGCGCTTTCTGGTTGGTTGAGTCTGTGCGCTAGTGAATGCTCGCTAAATGAAAGAAAATGGTTCGGTTAAATAAAATGTTCTAATCTGGATCATTGATTCAGATCCAATGGTTAGGGAGGGAGAGAGAGCTCACAGGGGGGGTCAGGGTGCTCCGGGGAAGCTCCGACGAGGCAGTGGCGGCGAGGTCAACAGGGACGATCCTCCGGTGGACCTCTGGTGACGGAGAAGTTCCCAGGCAAAGTAGACGAGAGCGACGATGACATTTGTGTCCTTGGCGTGGCTCGAGGACGACGATGTCGAGCTCCTCGAGCTCGTACACTTCGGTGGTGGCCGGAGCTCCGGCGAGCGATTGTGAGAGAGGAGAGGCGTCGGGTAGGGGGGCTTCAGGCGGAACGGGGTGTGATGGTCCCGGCTTTTATAGCCCTGGGTCCAGGGGTGCTTGGAGGGAAAGGGATCGATGAGATCCCGTCGGATCTGAGGTTGTCACCGACGAAGGAAAGAGGGGGCAAGGGAAGGAAGGAGAAGGCCGCCGGATGGATTCGGGCGGCCAGTGGGGCCCGCTGTCAGAGAGAGAAAGGAGATCGCGTAGGATCGGTTGGCTGATCTGATGTGATTCGGATATGGCAAAGAGATCATGGGCCGGTTCCTTTCTTTATGGGCCTCGGTACGTCTCCTTTTTTTTGAAACTTCCTTTTTATAAGACAAAACAAAAAAGGAAACTAAAAAGAAAAATCTAAAATATTTTTATATAGACATATTATATATCAAAATTTGCAGAAAAATAAATCCTAAAATATGAACATATTTTCAGAGGCAAAATAGAATCTCACAAAATCATCAAAATCAAATAGTGTTGCTGGTTCAAATAAAATGCAAATAAAATATTTTTGAAATACCAAAATGATTTCAAATTTATTTCTCTCCACTTTTATATTTAAGGGAATCATTTTGCCCTATTTTCCATATGGTTTATTAATGGAGAAAATAAATTTTAAAACCACTATTCAAAAATGGCTTTGAAGCCCTTTTGTGAAATATTTCAAAAATAGTTTTCTAGGTTTTATAAATTCAAATATGATTCAAATGGCCCCTGGTTTGGAGTGTCATATTACTCCTCTCAATTGTCAAGGGTATTTGGATTCTTTCAAAATTTAAAATGGAACCAAGTATTAAATGGATTCCAAAAAGAATAATTTTGAGATTTTCAAATCATTTTTTTTCAAATTCCTTGTTTACGAAGAAGTCATGTTATCTTCTCTTACCGGTTTGATATGGAATTGAATTTGAATTCAAAAGAACATTGGAAAATCATTTTATTCCCTCTCATTCAAAAGTTTCAAAAAGTTTCAAATTTTCACTCAAATTGAATCACTCAATCAGACAAACAATCATTCATCTATTTATTATAACATTCCAAAATTTGGGATGTTACAAACCTACCACACTTAAAATGAATCTCATCCTCGAGATTCGAAGAGGCTGGAAAGAAAAGGTTAGGGTTTGGGGTCTTCTCGGAAATCCATTGACCAGGAAAGTGTGGGGTCTACCACACTTAAAATGAGAGTTAGTAGTCTCTCAAAAATCATGGCAGTCCTCTGGGTGCATCTGTCTCTTCACATTCTTTATGATAGTTCCTTCGGTGATGCTCTTCCGTTTAAATCAAAATCTTGTGTTCTCATAACAAAATGTATTTCCTCCGATACTAGGTCTTCTTAACTCATAAGTCTCGCGTTCATTCTAAGTAACTTATCGATGATATCATGGTGTTCTACCATTAGTGATTATCCTGCAGTGAAATGGGTCTTGGCATCATTCCTGACCGTAAAATTCCTACGTGTGACAACAACTGTCATGTACAAGGGGTTTACATCATACCATTCTAAGGCTTAAACAAAAGCTTCAAAGAAAGTCGTCTCTTTACTATGGGTAAGTCACTCAGATTTACCATTCCAAATAACAAGAGCGAATGATAAGAGTAAGTTGTCATGGTGATCAATCCATTTTGCACCCAAATCATTACTCTATATAAGGTTCAGCGAATCTCGTATTCTAACACTTGGGCTTCCTCACAAGCATTGCAAAAATTTGTCTTGTCAACAAACAAAGTTTAGATCAATCCATTGATTCTGGAAGTTGAACAAAAATACATATTGTTTCTTCACATCTCTCAGGCTTTTGGATACTCCTAAGGAAAATGTTTGCTGATCACTCGTAGTTTCTTCCAAGTTTCTTCCTTCATAAAGGTAGGGCTTGATCCTTATCAATCCCGAGGTCTATGGTTCTGTGGGCTCACAGCTTTAACTCACCCTTGAGGTTATTAGTGTTCATATTTCGAGCATTACCTTCAGTTCGCTCCATCATACCCTTGAGGCAATAAATCACAGACTCATTATTGTTTGGATACCACTTCGTGGAATTCATTTTCCTTTCCATTGGTCTATTTAACCTTGGGTATTGTTTCATCATAATCATTCCTTTTCCCAAGATTCCATCTTCAAAAGTACTTTGTTACAAATGTTGTCATCCACATAGTTTGATATGGTACAACATTACCTTTAACTGTTTTCATTCGATCCAGACTCCTTGGCAATATGGCACTTTCTTATTCCATGGATCATGTGGTTTTACCGTTTACTACCACACTTAAAATGAAATGTACATATGCCTGCATAGACCATATTTTCTCATATCCTCAAAAATGGTCGG
This sequence comes from Hordeum marinum, assembly GCA_022496015.1. Taxonomy (NCBI): domain Eukaryota; kingdom Viridiplantae; phylum Streptophyta; class Magnoliopsida; order Poales; family Poaceae; genus Hordeum; species Hordeum marinum. The sequence goes on from CM039678.1 coordinate 346,604,470, forward strand.
AGATCTTTGTTCATAGAGTAACAACTCATATATACCAACATGGACAAATTGGGACACAATAAATTTCATTGATTTATGAAGTTATTACAATCTGAGAGACTTCCATTACAAAATAATCTCATGAAAATAGGAGTGTTTCATGTTACACATATTTCCATCCTCAAAACATAACTACTCCATTCTAGCTTTCTTATCCTTTGGATATTCACTAGCATAATGTCCTACTTCATTGCAATGAAAATAGATGATTTCTGACAAGTCTCGGAGCTTCTTGATGTTGGTGTTTGCTCCTTGGGTTCTTGGTTCCTTTCCTGGGCACGTATTGGCGTAGTGACCCATATCCTTACACTTCAAACATCTGATATGACTCAGGTCCCTCTTTGTAGAAATAGGGTTGTTCACGAGATGTATTCAATTTTTCTTCTTGGACTTGTTTGTTCTGATTCATCCCTCTATTTCTAGTGGATCAAGATCCACTTTTTCTGTGGGGGAGTCTCCCAGATACTCTTGGCTTTCCTTCGTGCAATCCTGGGAAAATGTCCTTTTTATCCATAGGAGTAACAGGTATTGGAGAATAATCTCGTAAAGCCTTGTCCATCAGGGTCTTCCAAATCTTCCTCCACAACAGGTTCTTCAAAAATCCCCTTGAATGTTTCTTTCATTCCTTCTTTCTGTTGCTTGGCAACTTGTTGTACCTTATGGTAAAGGTGACACTGAGCCGGGTAATGTGTGGTTCCTTCTCATAAGAAACAAGTCACCTGACAAGTTGGGAATTCCTCAGCTAGGTGATTATCTTCACAATGATGACATCCGTTCTTGTGTTCTTCCTGGGTGTGTCCTATTTCTCCACAAATCTTGCATGCACAAGTATTCTTCATAGGACTATCATAGTGCTTCCGGATGAGACGGGATCTTAACAGAGTTTTCTTGAATTCCTCCTAGGTTTTTGCTCCATTACATCCTTGTATGGCTTGATGCATTTTCCACCAAGTTGCAGCACTCTGGGTAAAGTACTGAAGAACGCATTGAACTTGATACATCTTTGCAATCGAGTTGCTCCCGAAGCTATTCTCCATGTTTTCAATCCATACTTCTGCCTCTAGCTGGGTCTTTGGTTTAGAGAAGACAAGTCCAGCTTCATTCACCATCTATTGGGTCCAAGGGTTTAAGGATGAGATACTGGGAAAATAGAGGGAGATACACACAATACAAACAATAGTTTTGAAAAATATGTTTTATTTGTGGCTGTCAAAAAAATGCACACAAATGACAGCTCACACATCACCGTATCTAACATGAGTATGCAACAGGGGTTTGGTCTTCTAGGGGACATAAAATCTTTGAAACTCTTCATGGTCTTCAATTTCTTCACGTCCTTATAGTCTTCAATTTTTTTGTAGCTCTTTCCATAGTGAAATACATCTTTGTCTGAGTTAGTCATCAGTTGTCCGATATCTTGTCCTAGTTGACATGGCAATTAGTTGACTCCTCTGAGTGGTCAAAGGGACAAGGGTATTATCTAACTATTTGATAAAACTCAAAAGGGATGAGAAGTAAAAGTTTTTTTTTGAGAAAAATGTTTGAGAGGTATCATGTCCTATGGGGTTTCCAGTTGTCTAGGGTCACGTCCTACAGTCAACATGTGCTCTGATACCATTTCTATAGCGACCCGACTCAAAATGAGTCAAGCCTCTGTGTTAGTGCCATCCCTGGATCAGTATGCTGGCACACAGAGTACATCAATGTATATATCAAAGTGCAATCACATGTAAATAGCGTAAAGTTGATATATACCTCTTAAGTCACAGCGGAAACAATCAATGGGAGTGGAGTCCCAATAAACACCAACGGCAGGTTGAGTGTAGACCGTAACCCTGAATCATACTCTTACTCATCGTAGAAAAGTACCTGCAACATAAGACATTGCAGCCGTGTAGGTCGGTACATTGAATGTACCGGCAAGATCACCATAGAAAGAATGATAAAGGCTATTCTATATGCAAAAGGGCATTGTGGCTCTATGTCTGAGTTTTTGAACAAAAGTTGGTTTTATTTTCCCTACAACAAAGGAGTGAAACGAAAATCACTACTAACAGTAGGTTGTTAATGAGATGGTTCCACCAACCAATTGTCATGTCCCAAAAATTATTAATAGAACCACTCATCATAAAATTTATTCATGGTGTTGAGAATGGCTGATAGTATCATCTCCGGTGCTCATGTTGTCCGTAACTGGGACCCACTCATCATAAAATTTATTAATGGTGTTTAGAAAGGCTGATAGTATCATCTCCGATGCTCATGTTGTCCGTAACCGGGGACACGGCTAATCGATTAGTTTGACACTCTGTAGAGGTTTGTATACTTTACCCGCAAGAATCGATCCCTCCTGTTATGTCCTCGCACTGCCTGGTGTTTGAGAACGGGACGATCAAAACATGGTCTTCCATAATGATCCTCCAATAGAAAGTCAGTGCCCATCCAAATCCTACCGTTCTTCTACATCTCGTAGCAACTGACCTACCGAAGTCACCACTATGGTCAACCAAGCCAGAGCCCATATTGACTTGCGGTTGCACATGTAAGCTTTCCGGCCTTGAATTATCCATCCATCTCTTTGAGCCTAGGTGGCATTCCGTTGGGATGATCACAGGTAGATACCAGGATTCCTGGGCATAACCATGATAGATATCAGGCTGCCAAATAAATGTCCAATCCACCCAGAGGTATATTGAGTCCTTGAAGTCTTGAATTCTTGATCATCATGCAGGTCTTGAAATAATTAATTAACCTCACCACACTCCTAAATCTCACAACCAAACCCCGTCTACCAAAGCGTAGCAATTGTGAGGTAACGTCCCTTCCGGGCAATGGTAATAGAGTGTTGGGTTTTCTCCAACCTCATGATACAACTACAAGTTCGAGCTGAATAACCTACTGGATGTATGATGGAAATATTGATTCTAATGCAAATAAAACATAGGTAATGTAAGATGATCAAAGTGATCTTGTCTGTACTATTGAGGAAGAATAATATCGCTCTTAGAAATAACTTGATAGAACTATTCGCCACTCTCCGATGAAAATCTATATAATCAAACATTGCATTCATATAAGCAATCATACTAGCAATCAATACTAACAATCAAAAAGTAACACAAAACCAAAACACAAAAGGGTTGTGATGAAGGAAATACTTAAGACAAAAGTTCAAATAACGAAACTTCATCAAATCAACCATGTGTAGTTTTCCCTACAAATAACCTATTTTCAAAAGTAACAAAACAAAACAAAGTAAAATATAACAAAAGTATTTTAGTAAATATTTTAATAGCAAAAAGAATTACTTTTGAAGAACAACTAAGAACTAAGAAAAACAATACTCTAAACAACATAAGTTTTTGCCTAATAAACTTAACAACAAGAAAAAAATAAAATATTAAAATAAGAGAAAACAAAAATATGTAGTAACTAAGTTAACAGAAAGTAAAACCTATAAAACAAATTTATGAAATAATTTCAAATAGGAAATCCAACTAGCAATGAAATCAATTATCAAGTTATTATGAAACTAGAATTGATTTCATGCTACAAAAATAATAATTGACATAAAAATAACTTGGTTGAAATACTAATGTTTAAACATAAAACAATATAAAACTTGTCAACTAAAATAAAAGAAAATAAATTAAAAACAATTAATACTAAAGAAATAGAAATAAACCTAAAAAAGAGCTAAAACAGAATCTGTTTTGCTTGAAACCCTAATTTATAGTATTCTAAAAATTCTCAAATTCTACCTAATGATAAATAAGATCACTAGTGACCAGTAGCAAAAAGAATCAACACAAAATCTATTTTAAATTCAAGAGATTCAAATTCTGGTGATTTGAGCAAATTTAACAGGATTCAAATTAAAAATTTTAAATATGGTCAAACTTTATATCTGCAGAATCTAGAATAAATTTGTGACACAATTAAAAAAGAATCAAATTAAAATAATTAACAACATAAAAGATATAAAGAAAAAAACAGAACTATTGTGTTTTTAAAACAGAAAACAGAAAAAGAAAACCTAAACTAACGAACGGGGGTGCTACATGGCGCTTTCTGGTTTGTTGAGGCTGTGCGCGTGGGGTGCTAACTAGTGAATGCTCACTAAATAAAAGAAAACGGTTCGGTTAAATAAAATGTTCTAATCTGGATCGTTGATCCAGATCCAACGGTCAGGGAGGGAGAGAGAGCTCACAGGGGGGGGGTCGGGGTGCTCCGGCGAGGCAGAGGCGGCGAGGTCAATGGGGACGACGCTCCGGTGGTCCTCTGGTGATGGCAAAGTGCCCAGGCAAAACAGACAAGAGCGGCGATGACGTTTGTGGCCTTGGCGTGGCTCGGGGACGATGATGTCGAGCTCGTCGAGCTCGTGGACTTCGATGGTGACCAAAGCTCCGGCAAGCGATTGTGAGAGAGGAGAGGCATCGGGCAGGGGGGCTTCGAGCGGAACGGGGTGCGGTGCTCCCGGCTTTTATAGCCCTGGGTCGAGGGGTGCTCGGAGGGAAAGGGATCGACGAGATCCCGTCGGATCCGAGGCTGTCGCCGGCGAAGGAAAGAGGGGGCGAGGGAACGAAGGAGAAGGCCACAGGATGGATTCGGGCGGCTAGTGGGGCCCACTGTCAAAGAGAGAAAGGAGATCGTGCGGGATCGGTTGGATAATCCGATGCAATTCGGATCTGGCAAAGAGATCCTGGGTCGGTTCCTTTCCTTATGTGCCTTGGTACGTTTCCTTTTTTTGAAACTTCCTTTTTATAAAACAAAACAAAAAAGGAAACTAAAAAGAAAAATCTAAAATATTTTTATATAGACATATTATATATCAAAATTTGCAGAAAAATAAATCCTAAAACATGAACATATTTTCAGTGGCAAAATAGTATCTCACAAAATCAATAAAATCAAATAGTGTTGCTGGTTCAAATAAAATGCAAATAAAATATTTTCAAAATACCAAAATGATTTCAAATTCATTTCTCTCCACTTTTATATTTAAGGGAATCATTTTACCCTATTTTCCATATGGTTTATTAATGGGGAAAGATAAATTTTAAAACCACTTTCAAAAATGGCTTTGAAGCCCTTTTGTGAAATATTTCAAAAATAGTTTTCTAATTTTTATAAATTCAAATATGATTCAAATGGCCCCTGGTTTCGAGTGTCATATTACTCCTCTCAATTGTCAAGGGTATTTAAATTCTTTCAAAATTTAAAATGGAACCAAGTATTAAATGGATTCCAAAAAGAATAATTCTGAGATTTTCAAATCCATTTTTGTTCAAATTCCTTGTTTACAAAGAAGTCATGTTATCTTCTCTCACTGATTTGATATGGAATTGAATTTGAATTCAAAATCACATGGGGAAGTCATTTTATTCCCTCTCATTCAAAAGTTTCAAAAAGTTTCAAATTTTCACTGAAAGTCAATCACTCAATCAGACAAACAATCACTCATCTATTTATTATAACATTCCAAACTTTGGGATGTTACAGTAGACTAGCTCGTTAATCAAATATGGTGAAGGTTTCCTGGTCATGGACATGAGATGTCATTTGATAACGGGATCACATCATCAGGAGAATGGTGTGATGGACAAGACCCAAACTATAAACATAGCTTATGATCATGTTAGTTTATTGCTATAGTTTTCTGAATGTCAAGTATCTGTTCCTATGACCATGAGATCATGCAACTCACTGACACCGGAGGAGTACCTTGTGTGTATCAAATGTAGCAACGTAACAGGCTGACTATAATGGTTCTCTGCAGGTATCTCCGACGGTGTCTGTTGGGTTGGCATGGATCAAGACTGGGATTTGTTACTCCGTATGACAGAGAGGTATCTCAGGGCCCACTCGGTAATACAACATCACTATAAGCCTTGCAAGTAATGTGACTAAAGAGTTATCCACGGGATCTTGTATTACGGAACGAGTAAAGAGACTTGCCGGTAATGAGATTGAACTAGGTACAGAGATACCGACGATCGAATCTCGGGCAAGTAACATACCGAAGGACAAAGGGAACATCATACGGGATTAACTGAATCCTTGACCTAGAGGTTCACCCAATAAAGATCTTCGTAGAATATGTAGGAACCAATATGGGCATCCAGGTACCGCTATTGGTTATTGACCATAGAGGTGTCTCGGTCATGTCTACATAGTTCTCGAACCCGTATGGTGTGCACACTTAACGTTCGGTGACGTTTCGATAGTATTGAGTTATATGTGTTTGTTACCGAAGGTTGTTCGGAGTCTCGGATGAGATCCCGTACATGAAGAGCAACTCCGGAATGGTCCCGAGGTGAAGATCGATATATAGGACGAAGGGAATCAGAGTCCTAAAGCATTGCGGGGGTGCCGGGTTATGATCGAGAGAACCGAAAGGTGTTTCGAGGGGGCATCACGTGTTGGGGGGCCTCCAGGGCCAAGGGGATGGGGCACACCATCCCACAAGGGGTCTGGGCACCAGCCAAACCCTAGCCCACTTGGGTCAAGGGTTGGGGAGCCCATCTAAGGGGTGACCACTAGGTAACCTGGGGGGCAAGCCACCCTAGGGTTTCCTTAGGGGTCTCCCCTCTCTGCCTTGGCCGCCACTTCCTAGATAGGATCTAGGGGCGCCCCCTCCTCCCTTCCCCCTATATATGTGGAGGGAGAAAGAGGGCATCTACAGCCTGAAAAGCCACGTGCTGCCCTCTCTCCCTCTAGATTGATTCTCCTCTAGATCTATTCGGTACAACTTAGCGAAGCTCTGCTAGATTAGCTGTACCACCACCACACCACGCCGTTGTGCTGCCGGAGAACTCATCTACCTCTCCACCCTTTCTTGCCAGATCAAGGGGGTGGAGATCGTCATCGATCTATATGTGTGCTGAATGCGGAGGTGACATCCGTTTGGTGCTAGATCGGAAGGACCGTGATTGGACCGCGGGACTGATCGTGATTGGATCGCGGGACGGATCATGATGGGATCGCGGGATAGCTAGCGATTTGGATCGCGAAGACGTTCGACTACATCAACCGCGTTTCTTAATGCTTCACGGTTAGCGATCTACAAGGGTATATAGATCCACTCTCCCTCTTATAGATGCTCCTCACCATGGATAAATCTTGCGTGTGCGTAGGAAATTTTTGTTTCCCATGCAACGTTTCCCGACAGTGGTATCAGAGCTAGGTATATGTGTAGATAAGATCTCAAATGGAACACAAAGGAGTTTGTGGGCGTTGATGCTTAGATTGCTTCCTCCCAAGGTATTTTCTAGATTCAGCGGTATTGCAGGATTAAGCGGCCCGGACCAACCTTACTCGTACGCTTATGAGAGACTAGTTCCATCGACTGACATGTGACTTTGTTGCATAAAGATGGCTGGCGGGTGTCTGTCTCTCCTACTCTAGTTGGATCGGATTCGACAAAGGCGGTCCTTGAGAAGGTTGAAAAGCATTTTGTGTATCACCGTTGTGATTTTGCATAGGTAAGAAACGTTCTTGCTAGTTACCCGTAGAAGCCACGTAAAACATGCAACAACAATTAGATGACGTCTAACTTGTACTTGCAGGGTATGTTGTGATACGATATGTCCAATTACATAATGAGATATATGTGATGTATGAGATGATCATGTTTTGTATAGAATATCACGAATTGAATTTCGATGAGTACGGCAACTGGCAAGAGCCATAGGGTTGTCTTTAATTATTATATGACCTATGTGTCAATCATTAAGCACCTTGTAATGCTTTACTTTATTGCTAAGCGGTAGCAATAGTAGTAGATGCATGGTGGGCGCGACAACCCCGATGGCGACACGTTGATGGAGATCAAGATGATGGAGATCATGGTGTCATGCCGGTAACGATGGAGATCATGTTGGTGCTTTATAGATGGAGATCAAAAGCACAAGTTCATGGCCATATCATGTCACTTATGATTTGCATGTGATGTTAATCCTTTTATGCATCTTATTTTGCTTAGGACGGCAGTAGCATTATACGGTGATCCCTCACTAAAATTTCAAGATAAAATTGTGTCCACCTTTGCGAAGTTCGTCATGTCGAGACAACACATGATGATCGGGTGTGATAGAGTCTACGCTCACATAAAACGGGTGCAAGCCAGTGTTGCACGTGCAGAACACGCTGGTTAAACTTGACGAGCCTAGCATGTACAGACATGGCCTCGGAACACAAGAGACCGAAAGGTCGAACATGAGTCATATAGTAGATATGATAAACATGATGATGTTCACCATTGAAACCACCTCAACTCACGTGATGACCGGACTTGAGTTGGTGAATTTGGATCATGTATCACTCGAATGACAGGAGGGATGTCAATTTGAGTGGGAGTTCGTAAGTAATATGATTAATTGAACTCATTTGTCATGAACATAGTCTAAAGTTGTCTTTGTGAAGTTATGTTGTAGATCGATAGCTCGCGCTGTAGCTCCCCTATGTTTTTAAATTAGTTCCTAGAGAAAATAGAGTTGAAAAATGATGGTAGCAATTATGCGGACTAGGTCCATAAAATGAGGATTGTCCTCATTGTGGCACAGGAGGGTTATGTCCGTAATGCACCGCTTAGTGCAGCACCCCCTCAAGCGTCGTGTGTAGATGTTGTGAACATCTAACATGCATGTTCTGATGACTACTTGATAGTTTAGTTCGTCATGCATTATGACTTAGAATTGAGGCTCCAAAACATTTTGAACGTCACAGAATATATGAGATGTTCTAAGAGCTGGAATTGGGATCTCAGGCTCATGCCCGTGTTGAGAGCTATGAGACCTCCAACAAGATTCTTTGCCTACAAGATGAAGGAGAATAGCTCAATCAGTGAGCACGTGCTCAGATTGTCTGGGTGCTACAATCACTTGAATCGAGTGCGAGTTAATCTTCCAGATAAGATTGTGATTAATATAGTTCTCCAATTTACTGCCACCAAGCTACTGGAACTTTGTAATGGACTATGACATGCTAGGGATGGATAAGATGATCCCTGAGTTGTTCACAATGTTTGACACTGTGAAGGTAAAAATCAAGAAGGAGCATCAAGTGTTGATGGTTAAGTAAAACCACTAGTTTCAAGAAGGGCAAGGGCAAGAAGGGAAAAACTTCAGGAATGGCAACCCAGTTGCCGCTCTAGTGAAGAAACCCAAGGTTGAACCCAAACCCGAGACTAAGTGCTTCTATTATGAGGAGAACGGTCGCTGAAGAGGAAGAACCCTAGATACTTGGTAGATAAGAAGGCTGGCAACGACAACAGAAGTATATTTGATATATGTGTTATTGATGTGTACCTTGATATTACTCCTAGTAGCACCTGGGTATTTGATACCAGTTCGGTTGCTAACTATTAGTAACTCAAAATAAAAGCTATGGAATAAACAAAGGCTAGCTAAGGGTGAGGTGAGGATGAGTGTTTGAAGTGTTTCCAAGGTTGATGTGATCACCATCACACGCTCTCTCTACCTTCAGGATTAGTGATGAACCTAAATAAATGTTATTTAGTGTTTACGTTGAGCATGAATGTGATTAGATCGTGTTTATTGTAATACAATTATTCTTTTAAGTTAGAGAATAATGGTTATTCTGTTTACATGAATAATACCTTCAATGGTCATGCACCCAATGAGAATGGTTTATTGAAATCTCGACCATAGTAATAGACATGTTCATAACATTGATGCCAAAAGATGCAAAGTTAATAATGATAGTGCCACATACTTGTGGCATTGCCGCTAAAGGTCATAATGGTGTAAAGCACACGAAGAAACTCCATGCTGATGGATCTTTGGACTCACTCGATTTTGAATAAGTTGAGACATGTGTACCATGCCTCTTAGGCAAGATGACTAAGATCCCGTTTTCCGGTATGATGGAGCGGGTAAGTAACTTATTGGAAATGATACGTGTTGATGTATGCGGTCCAATGAGTGTTGAAGCATGCGGGATATCGCTATTTTCTTACCTTCACTGATGATTTGAGTAGATATGGGGATATTTACATAGTGAAGCAGAAGTCTGAAACATTTGAAAAGTTCAAACAAATTAAGAGTGAAGTTTGAGATCATCGTGACAAGAATATAAAATGTCTACGATATGATCGTGGAGGTAAATATTTGAGTTATGAGTTTGGTATAGAACTTAAGACAATGTGGAAGTTGTTTCAAAACTCACGCCACCTGGAATACCGTAGTGTGATGGTGTGTCCAAACGCCGTAGTCGTGCTCTATTGGATACGGTGCGTACTATGATGTCTCCTATAGATTTGCCACTATCGTTTTGGGGTTATGCATTAGAGACAACTACATTAACTTTAAATAGGACACCATCTACGTCCGTTGACATGACACCATATGAATTCTGGTTTGGCAAAAACCTAAGCTGTCATTTCTTAACATTTGGGTCAGTGACGCTTATGTGAAAAAAATTCAACCTGATGAGCTCGAACCCAAAGCAGAACAATGCATCTTCGTAGAATACCCTAAACAATTAGGTAAACCTTCTACCTCAGATCCAAGTGCAAAGTGTTTGTTGCTAAAACGTGTCCTTTCTCGAGAAAGAGTTTCTCTCAAAAGAATTGAGTGAGAGGAAAGTAGAACTTGATGCGGTTGGTGAACCATCACTTCAGTTGGATGAGCACGGCGCAGAAGGTTGTTTCTACGACGCCTACACCAAATTGAAGAGGAAGCTAATGATGATGATCATGAAACTTCGTATCAAGTTACTACCGAACCTCGTAGGTTGACAAGGACACGTACTTCCCTGAGTCGTATGGCAATCCTGTCTTGGAAATCATGTTGTTAGACAACAGTGAGCCTAGAGACTATGAAGAAGCGACGGTGGGCCCAGATTCCAACAAATGGTTAGGATCCATGAAATCCGAGATAGGATCCTTGTATGAAAACCAAGTATGGACTTTGGTAGACTTGCCTGAACGGTAGGCCGTTGAGTACAAATGGACCTTTAAGAAAAAGATAGACGCTGATGGTAAATGTCACAATTTATAAAGCTTGACTTTTCACAAAGTAGTTTTCGACAAGTTCAAGGAGTTGACTAAGATGAGACTTTCTCACCCGTAGTGATGCTAAAGTCTGTTGGAATTATGTTAGAAGTTGTTGCATTTTTCAATTACTAAATCTGGCAGATGGATATCAAAACATCGTTTCCTTAACGGTTTTCTTCAGGAAAGGTTGTATGTGATACAACCAGAAGGTTTTTGTCAATCCTAAGGATGCTCAACAGTATGCAAGCTCCAGCGATCCTTCTATGGACTGGATCAAGCATATTCAAGTTGGAATATATGATTTGATGAGGTGATCAAAGTTTTTGGGTTTATACAAAGTTTATGAGAAACTTGTATTTACAAGAACGTGAGTGGGAGCACTATAGAATTTCAGATAAGTATATGTTGATGACATATTGTTGACCGAAAATGATGTAGAATTTCTGGAAAGCATAAATGGTTGTTTGAAATGTGTTTTTCAAAGGAAGACATGGATAAAGCTACTTCATTATTGGGCATCGAGATCTATAGAGATAGATCAAGACACTTGATGAGACTTTTAATGAGTACATACCTTGACAAGATTTTGAAAGAGTTCAAAATGGATCTATCAAAGAAGGAGTTCTTGCCTGATTTGTAAGGTGTGAAGTTGAGTAAGACTCAAAGTTCGACCACAGCATAAGAAAGAGAAAGGATGAAGGTTGTCCCCTATGCCTTAGCCATAGGCTCTATATAGTATGCCATGCTGTGTACCGCACCTGTGTGTACCATGCCGTGAGTCTGTCAAGGGGTACAAGAGTGGTCCAGGAGTGGATCACTGGACAACGGTCAAACTTATCCTTAATAACTAGAGAACTAAGGAAATATTTCTCGATTATGGAGGTGATAAAGAGTTCGTCGTAAAGGGTTACGTCGATGCAAGATTTAACACCAATCCGGATGACCCTTAGTAGCAATCCGGATACGTATAGTGGAGTAGCCATTTGGAATAGCTCAAAGTGGAGCATGGTAGCAATGTCTATAGAATGACACAGAGATTTGCAAAGTACGCACAGACATGAATGTTGCAGACCCGTTGACTAAAACCTCTTTCACATGCAAAACATGATCGAACCCTAGAACTCATTGGGTGTGAGATTCATAATCACGTGGCGATGTGAGCTAGATTGTTGACTCTAGTGCAAGTAGGAGACTATTGGAAATATGCCCTAGAGGCAATAATAAATTAGTTATTATCATATTTCCTTGTTCATGATAATCTTTTATTATCCATGCTCGAACTGTATTGATCGGAAACTCAGATACATGTGTGGATACATAGAGAAGACCATGTCCCTAGTATGCCTCTAATAGACTAGCTCATTAATAAAAGATGGTCAAGGTTTCCTGGACAGGGACATGAGATGTCATTTGATAACAGGATCACATCATTAGGAGAATGATGTGATGGACAAGACCCAAACTATAAACATAGCATATGATCGTGTGAGTTTATTGCTATAGTTTTGTGCATGTCAAGTATGTGTTCCTATGACCCTGAGATCATGAAACTCACTAACACCGGAGGAGTACCTTGTGTGTATCAAATGTCACAACGTAACTGGGTGACTATAAAGGTGCTCTACAGGTATTTCCAAGGGTGTCTATTGGGTTGGCATGGATCAAGACTGGGATTTATTACTCCGTGCGACGGAGAGGTATCTCAGGGCCCCCGGTAATACAACATCACTATAAGCCTTGCAAGCAATGTGACTAAAGAGTAGCCATGGGATCTTGTATTATAGAACGAGTAAAGAGACTTCCCAATAACTAGATTGAACTAGGTATAGAGATACCAACGATCGAATCTCGGGCAAGTAACATACCGAAGAACAAAGGGAACATCATACGGGATTAACCGAATCCTTGGCATAGAGGTTCACCTGATAAAGATCTTTGTAGAATATGTAGGAACCAATATGGGCATCCAGGTCCAGCTATTGGTTATTGACCGTAGAGATGTCTCGGTCATGTCTACATAGGTCTCGAACCCGCAGGGTCTGCACACTTAACGTTCGGTAACGTTTCATTAGTATTGAGTTGTTTGTGTTGGTGACCGAAGGTTGTTCGGAGTCCCGGATGAGATCCTGCACGTGACGAGGAACTCCGAAATGGTCCGGAGGTGAAGATCGATACGTAGTACGAAGGGAATAAGAGTCCGGAAGCATTCCTGGGGTGTCGGGTTATGACCGGGAGTACCGAAAGGTGTTTCGGTGTGCCCGACAAGTCTTGGGGGGCTCATAGGAGAGGGCACATCAGTCCACAAGGGGGCTGGGCGCCACCCAAACCCTAGCCCACTTCGGTCAAAACATCATTTCCTTAACGGTTCCCTTGAGTAAAGATTGTATATGATACAACCAGAAGGTTTTGTCAGTCCTAAGGATGCTAAAAGGTATGCAAGATCCAACGATCCTTCTATGGGCTGGACCAAGCATCTCGGAGTTGGAATATATGCTTTGATGAGGTGATCAAAGGTTTTGGGTTTATACAAAGTTTACGAGAACTTGTATATACAAGAAAGTGAGGGGAGCACTATATAATTTCTGATAAGTATATGTGGTTGACATATTGTTGATCGGAAATAATGTAGAATTTCTAGAAAGCATAAATGGTTGTTTGAAAATTGTTTTTCAAAGGAAGGCCTAGATAAAGCTACTTAATTGTTGGACATCGAGATCTATAGAGATAGATGAAGATGCTTGATAAGATTTTCAATGAGTACATACTTTGACAAGATTTTGAAAGAGTTAAGTGGATCAGTCAAAGAAGGAATTCTTGCCTTATTTGTAAGGTGTGAAGTTGAGTAAGACTCAAAGCTCAACCATGGCAGAAGAAAGAGAAAGGACGAAGGTCGTCCCCTATGCCTTAGCCATAGGATCTATATAGTATGCCATGGTGTGTAGCACACCTGTATGTGCCTTCCCATGAGTCTGTTAAGGGGTACAAGAGTGATCCAGGAGTGTATCACTGGACAACGGTCAAAATTTTCCTTAGTAACTAGAGGACTAAGGAAATATTTATCCATTATGGAAGTGATAAAGAGTTCATCGTAAAAGGTTACGTCGATGCAAGCTTTAACACCAATCTGGATGACTCTTAGTAGGAATCCAGATACGTATAGTGGAGCAGCCATTTGGAATAGCTCCAAGTGGAGCGTGGTAGCAGTATCTATAGTATGACATCGAGATTTGCAAAGTACACATGGATCTGAAAGTCACAGACCCGTTGACTAAAACCTCTCCCACATGCAAAACATGATCGAACCCCACAACTCATTGGGTGTGAGATTCATAACAATGTAAATCACATACCGATGTGAGCTAGATTATTGACTCTAGTTCAAGTGGGAGACTGTTGGAAATATGCCCTAGAGGAAATAATAAATTAGTTATTATCATATTTCCTTGTTCATGATAAACATTTATTCTCCATGCTAGAATTTTATTGATCAGAAACTCAGATACATGTGTGGATACATAGACAACACCATGTCCCTAGTATGCCTCTAATAGACTAGCTCATTGATCAAAGATGGTCAAGGTTTCCTAGCCATAGACATGACATGTCATTTGAATACGTGATCACATCATTAGGAGAATGATGTGATGGACAAGACCCAAACTATAAACATCGCGTATGATCGTGTCAGTTTATTGTTATAGTTTTATGCATGTCAAGTATCACTAACACCGAAGGAATACCATGTGTGTATCAAACGTCGCAACATAACTAGGTGATTATAAAGATGCTCTATGGGTATCTCCCAAGGTGTCTGTTGAGTGAGTATGGATCAAGACTGGGATTTTTTTACTCCGTGTGATGGAGAGGTATCTTAGGGACTTGGTATATTCTATTACAACAAGCCTTGCAAGAAAAGTGACTAATGTGTTAGCCACAGTATATTCTATTATGGAACTAGTAAAGAAACTTGCCGGTAACGAGATTGAACTAGGTATGGAGATACCGACGACCGAATCTTGGGCAAGTAACATACCGATAAACAAAGGGAATAGTGTATGGGATTAATTGAATCCTTGACATAGAGCTTCAAAGGATAAAGATGTTTGTAGAATATGTAGGAGCCAATGTGGGCATCCAGGTCCCGCTATTGGTTATTGACCGTAGAGGTGTCTCGGTCATGTCTACATAATTCTCAAACCCACAGGGTCTACACACTTACCGTTTGGTCAAGATATAAGCATAGTTGAGTTGTTATGTTGGTGACCGAAGGTTGTTCGGAGTTCCGGATGAGATCCCGGACATGCCGACGAGATCCTAAATAGGCCAGAGGTAAAGATTGATATATGGGATAATAGTGTTTGGTCTTCGGAAGAGTTCCAGAATTCACCAGAAGGGGTTTCGGATGTTTCCCGAAATGTTCGGGTACGAGAACACTTTATTTGTGCCAAGGGGTAAAGCCCACGAGGCTTTAGGAAGGTGCAAAAGGAGTTTTGCGGAGGCCAGAGGCCAGACGCCAGGAACCCTGGCATCTGTGGTCAGATGCCGAGGACCCTGGAGTCTGGTCCTGGAGTCCGAGGAGGACTCTTGCCTTGCGGGCCAAAAGAACTTTGAGGAGGCTCTTTCTTTAAGTTTCGACCCCAAGGCTCAACATATAAATAGAGGGGCATGGCTAGCACCCGGAACACATTAAGAATTCCCCAAGCCGTGTGCCGGCAACCCCGTCCCCTCTAGTTTATCCTCAGTCATAGTTTCCGTTGTGCTTGGCGAAGCCCTGCGGAGATTGTTCTTCACCACCACCGTCACCACACCGCCGTGCTGTCGGAACCCATCTACTACTTCACGATCGCTCGCTGGATCGAGGAGTTGAAGGCTTTGTCAAGCTATACGTGTGTTAAGCATAGAGGTGTCATCTGTTTGGCGCTAGATCGTGATTGGACCACGGGACGATTTGCGATTTGGATCACGAAGACGTTCGACTACATCAACCGCATTTCTTAACGCTTCTGCTTAGCAGTCTACAAGAGTATGTAGATACACTCTCCCTCTCGTAGATGCTCATCACCATGGATAGGTCTTGCGTGTGCGTAGGAATTTTTTTGTTTCCCATGCAACATTCCCCAACACCATGGACTTTAACTCGGATCTCATGGCCTCCACCCATGCCTATCTGGGCTCACCATCACTTCCGCATGTGTGGCTGACTCGTCACTTTTTAGCAACAACACATCACACACTCTGCGCAATCTTTCTGACCTTCATGGCTTCGGTGTTGTCTCCACTATGGGTTTCCTGACTAACTCTGGTATGATCTCATCACCAACCGAGTCGTCCCCGAGTGGCTCTTGAATTTCTTAGAGTCGCACCGTTCTCCCAGTGGCCTCCCGAATGAGAAACTCTTTCTCTAGGAAAACCCCGTTCCGAGCAACAAACACTTTGTTCTCTTCTCGGGTGTAGAAGCTATATCCCAAGGTTTCCCTTGGATATCCCACGAATATGCATTTATCTGACTTGGGTGTAAACTTGTCTAACATGAGCCTCTTGACAAATGCTTCAAAACCCCAAATATTTAGAAAAGACAAACTAGGACTCTTCCCAGTCCACATCCCATCTGTTGTATTGTCTACAGATTTCGATGGTACCCTATTAAGTGTGAAAGCTGCAGTTTCTAGAGCGTATCCCTAGAATGACAAGGGTAAATTTTCTCATCATAAATCGTACCATGTCCAAAAAGGTTTGATTTCTCCATTCTGACATGACGTTTCTCCGTAGTATACCCGGAGGTGTGAGCTGAGGTACTATACCTCGGATTTTCCGAAGATCATCAAACTCCTGGCTCATGTACTCACCTCCACGATCTGATTGCAGAAGCTTTATCGGCTTGCCGAGTTGATTCTCTACCTCGTTCTCAAACTCTTTGAAATTTTCAAAAGTTTCTGACTTGTGCCTCATCAAATAGATATATCCATATCTACCCAAGTTGTCAGTAAAAGTTACGAAGTATTGATAGCCACCTCTGTCTGTTGTGCTCATTGGTCCGCACACATCATTTTGTATAAGCTCCAACATCTCGGACGCCCTTTCATAACTCTTTGCAAAAGGAGACTTTATCATCTTGCCTAACAAGCATGATTCACATGTCTCGAATGATCCGAAGTACGACGAAGTTAGGAGTCCATAATCATGGAGCTTCTTCATGCGTTGTAGACTAATATGTCCAAGACGACAATGCCAGAAGTATGTCAGATTTATCTCATTAGGCTTATGCCTCTTGACATTCACGTTATAGACTGGTTCCATTTCTATGTTCAAAATAAATAGACCATCTACAATGGGTGCATAGCTGATACGTCTCCAACGTATCTATAATTTTTGATTGTTCCCTGCTATTATATTATCTATTTTGTAAGTTTTATATGCATTAGTATGCTATTTTATATTATTTTTGGGACTAACCTATTAACCAGTGCCCAGTGTCAGTTTCTAATTTTTCCTTGTTTTTGAGTATTGCAGAAAAGGAATATCAAACTGAGTCCAAATGGAATAAAATTCTATGATGATTTTTCTTGGACCATAAGAAACCCAGGAGACTTAGATAAGAGGCCAAAAGAACCACGGGTGGGCCACAAGCCACCCTAACACGGCGAGGGGGGAGCGCCCCCCGGCTTGTGGGGCCCCTTTAGCTCCTCCAACCCTAATCTTCGGCCTATAAATTCAGCAATATTCCCCTAATACCAAAAAGAGCCACGATAATTTCCGCCGCCGAAAGCCTCTATTCCCAAGAGATCCAATCTTGGAGCCTTTTCTGGGGATTCGATCATGGAGGGCCTCTACATCAACTCCATTGCCCCTGTGATGATGCGTGAGTAGTTCACCTCAGACCGACGGTCCATAGCTAGTAGCTACATGGATTCTTCTCTCTCTTTGTTCTTCAATACCATGTTCTCCATGATCTTCATGGGGATCTATCCGATGTAATACTCTTTTGCGGTGTGTTTGTCGAGTTCCAATGAATTGTGGGTTTTTATGATCGGATATCTATGAATATTATTTGAATCTTCTATGAATTCTTATATGCATGATTTCATATGTTTGCAAGTCTCTTCGAGTTATTTGTTTGGTTTGGCCAACTAGATTGGTAATTCTTGCAATGGGAGAAGTGCTTAGTTTTGGGTTCAATCTCGAGGTGTCCTCATCCAGTGACATAATAGGGGTAGCGACGCATGTATTTGTATTATTGCCATCAAGGATAAAAAGATGGGGTTTTCATCATATTTCTTGAGTTTATCCCTGTACATCATGTCATCTTACTTAATGCATTACTCTATTCTTAATGAACTTAATACTCTAGATGCAGGCAGGAGTTGGTCCATGTGTGGAGTAATAGTAGTAAATGCAGAATCTTTTCGGGCTACTTGATACGGACGTGATGCATATATGCATAATCATTGCCTTGGAAATCATCATAACTATGCGCTTTTCTATCAATTGCTCGACAGTAATTTGTTCACCCACCGTATTATTTTCCTTTGCGAGAGAAGCCTCTAGTCAAACCTATGGCCCCCGGGTCTATTTTCCATATTATATTTTTAGATCTATAAACCAAAAATACCTTGTTGTAATTTTATTTACGTTTAGTTCTCGCAATATTTTATATCTATCTCTATCAGATCTAATCCTTGCAACTAACCATGAAGGGATTGACGACCCCTTTATAGCGTTGGGTGCAAGTGTTTGATTGTTTGTGCAGGTGCATAAATTGGGGCCTTGCTTGTTCCTCCTACTGGATTGATACCTTGGTTCTCAACAACTGGTGGAAATACTTATCTACTTTGCTGCATCACCCTTTCCTCTTCAAGGGAAAACCAACGGAAACTCAAGAAGTAGCAATAGTCATCGAACATTCCATTCAAATAAAATGAACAACCATTGTCCTTGAAATTCAATTCATAACCCTCACTCATCAAGCATGAGGCAGAAATAATGTCTTGACTAAGTGCGTAAATGTAATAACAATTATTCAATTCCAAAATAAATCCAGAAGGAAGCTAGAGCTGCATTGTGCCGACCTCCAACGCAACAACTCTTGCTTCGTTGCCGACCCTGATGTCAATCTACCCTTGTGCCACACGCCTAGTTCTTACCAGCCCCTGCATCGAGTTGCAAATATGAACAACGAATCCGGTATCAAATACCCAAGAGCTACTGGGTATGTCGCAAGGTAAATGTCTATAACATAGGTAACAAATGTACCTTTGCCTAAAGAAGCATTTCCGGCCTTCTTGCCATGCTTAGCAAGCCACTTGTTACAGTTCCTCTTCCAGTGACTAGCGTCCTTCCAATGAAAGCAAATGGTCTTTGAGTTCGGTCCGGACTTTGGCTCAGCAGCGGAGACAACCTTCTCCGTGCCCTTTGCCTTACCCTTTTACTTGGACCAACTCTTCTTGAAATTAGCCGATTTTTGCACCATCAACACTTGGTGCGTGCCTTTCTTAATATCCCGCTCTTCCACCTTGAGCATCCCATGTAATTGAGTGAGCTTCTTATCCATGTCTTGCATATGATAGTTCGAGATGAACGTCCCATAGCTACATGGAAGAGAGCCAAGAATTACATCTGTGGACAGCTCATCCCCAAGTGGGAAGCCTAACTAATCCAAAGCTTGCACGTACCTGATCATCTTTATCGCGTGCGGGCTTAGTGGATCACCCAATTTCAGCTTGCAATCCGTCAAGGATAACCAGACGTTGAACATTTCGGTCCTAGGTTGCACCCAAAACATGCTCTTGAGACTCTAGATCATATTGAAAGCCTCATCATATTCGAAATGATGTTGCAAATCTTGATCCATACAAGCCAGCATGAGGCAGCTGATCTCATTTGATTCATCAATGAGTTTCTAGTAGGCATTCTTGGTTGTAGCATTAGCATTATCGGCAGGTACCTTTGGAAGTGGATCCTCTAGAACATGTTCCTTTTTATCATGCTTGAGAACAATTCTCAAATTTCTATAGCAGGTGGTAAAGTTTGTTCCATTCAGTTTATCCTTTTTCAGAATTGATTTCAATGCAAAGTTGTTATGAGCAGGTCATGCCATTGATCTACAACAAAAAATATGCAATCATTAAGCAATGTGTTCATGTAGAGTCAAGCCTTAAACAGAACTACTCCCACTGAAGTCGGCATCCCTCCACAAACTCTTAGTGATTAAGGATCTAACTAGCACAAGCGACTAGTGAGCTTTAGCATCACTTCTAGACAAATTGTCTATCCGGTAAGCAACTCATTGCTAATCTTATCTCTATACAACTCCTGTCGGTCGGGTAGGTATCTTATACCCCTACTCCCAAACTTTTTTTCCACAAGGCCCAAAACTATTTTGATAGCCTAGTCAAGTTAACCTGATTCAGTGCTTGTCCGTGTCTGACACAAACCCTCTAGTTCAAGGACAGCTAGTAGCACCTCAATTTTATGAGCCCACTACCAGACATACTTGACGTGTGAAGGTGCAACATCCGGGATGAAAATATGCTTGATATTAACGAGGGATCCTTCTACCATTTTGACATGCATAGAAACAAGAAATATCAATCACATATAAACATAAATATGTGAAATAGTATGGCTCCTTCATTGGCTTCCTTCCAGGCTGGCTCCAACTCCGATGACCAAGGCGAAACTCCATCTTGTTCATCACGCCAGGACGCCAAAGCCTTGAACTTGATCACTGTTCTCCAACTACTATAACTAGTAATGAATATACATAAAGTCACAAGTCGACACGCAGGTCGTTATACAATATAATGACAACACTTTGGCTCCTGTCGGCTGACAATTATGACACATAGGTCATGTTAAGTTACACACATGAGCCATACTATTCCCATCAAACCTCCAAAGCAAAGTTGTTCATAGAATCACATTCTACTGGTTTGTGTGATCGTGCACGAAATACAAGGCACTACGCACACGCCCGACGTTTTCAGAAAGCAAATATCGAATCTGTACTCCGATCATGCGGAATTTTTTGATCTGACCGATCTCATCGATCATCGCAAACTTGATTCGGATTTACGTTTCACTGTTAACCCTGATGGCGGAAATCGACCGGTAGGGGTAGGTTGTGTCACAACCTCATCATTTCTGATTGACAGAAAACATAGCCTCAACGATCCCGATGTGCAGTTGATCTCATCAACCGTGCACATAGCTGATCTCATGAACGACAACGGATCTCATCCGTCAACTCCACATATCAAATATGCATCCGATCTGAAACCAAATACTATAGCAGAGGCTCTGATACAACTGTTGGGTTCTATCGTAGGTGCATCACATGAAAATTCAAATTTCCTACCCGCAGAACAACCAAGGACATGCTGCGGAGATGGATCACGGATCGTTACCACTAGACGCACGGTGTTGTGCAACAGAAGTAGAGTTGGGGCAGCGCATTCACGTGGTCCGTCTCCTCCTCATCCGATCCCTCGAATAGCTGGTAGCTAGATCTCACGTATAGGTTCGCCGGAGCAATGCAAGTCCACTTCCACTAACGGTATCCGCGCGTGTAGGAGGAACACCGTGCGGCGGACTGCTAGGTATGTTCACAAAGTCGGCGGTAGGTGGAGGTGGCTAGTTGCAACACATGCAAAGACCTAATGACAGTGCCGAAGAGATCAACCAGATGGGTGTGCCACACCTCCACTATATATAGGCATCCAACGCGGGCTCAACTCTTGGGCCTCGCACGGATCCTAAAGCCCGCGTGTTCCTTCCCTTAAGCGCGCGACCCTTTAGGTTCTTGTTCACTTGATTAAGAGTCAGATCACATCCGGCTAGACTAGTCAATAGCGTCCTCTAGCAAAGTGTGCCGACTTCAAGTGTCGGATGAAGCTGGTTAGGCGAACATGTACTTCATACTTTTGTTACCTTTGCCACACGATATATGGTGTCGTGCTCAAGGCGTCATGGTCATCCTTGTTGCCGCACGACCTCTTTCTCGTTCCGGTGAATCCGACCAACACTTCGGATATCTAATAATCCTCATCGCAAGGCCATGCTTATCTAGGTTGGATCACCCAAGGGGCCCAGAGTATATCTCTCTGTATCAGAGGGGCGAATCCCATCTTGCTCGACCATATCTCGCAGCATGGGTCTGGACAAGCCCGAAACCTACCTTTGTAACTACCCTGTCATGGACAAGTGTTTGGTTGGCCCAAAGCAAGTCTATCACCATCCTGAGTACATGAGTCAGCTCAGGTCTTAGGACATAGAACATATGTTGTACAAGAGACTCACAGATGAACTATCGTTGCGTCTCATAGTTGGGTCTGTCCAACTCAGACCTTATCTGGACTTGGATCCGACTACGTCAAATCCGACCAGATCTTTCTGAGTCCATATTATCCGGCTAGCATCCAATGCTACATGGTCAGTGAGACCGGACCATCCGTCGTGTCATATGCTAGTCTGATTGGTTGCATGTCCACACAACTCTTTTGACTAGGGACCATTTAGGACAGTCATCATACAAGGCATAGTCTCACAAACAAGTCATGTACTTGTTAATACACATCAATGATAATGTCCAATTACTATATTTATTCATAAACACATAGGAAATATCATCATACATGATTACCTCTAGGGCATATATCCAACAAAAACATGGTTGCATAATTGAGGAGTTGGAGGTGAAGGATGACAACACTTGAAACTATGCATTATGCCTAGCTAGGGGCATAAAATGGTAGCGCTTGTGTAACACCCATGGTGCGGTATTATCCTCATTTGGGATCAAGGGCCTTATTAGGGATAGAAGCATGATGACCCACAAGTATAAGGGTTCAATCGTAGTCCCTTCGATAAGTAAAAGTGTCAAATCCAACGAGGAGCAGAAGGAAATGACAAGCGGTTTTCAGCAACGTAATTTCTGCAAGCACTGAAATTCTAAGTAGCAAGTAGTTTGATAGCAAGATAATTTGTAACAAGCAAGTAATGGTAACATTAAATAAAGTGCATCAAGGCAGCTCAATCCTTTTGTGGCAAAGGAAAGGCCAAAACGGTCTCTTATAATAAGCAAAGCGTTCTTGAGGGTACACAGGAATTTCATCTAGTCACTTTCATCATGATGGTTTGATTTGCGTTCGCTACATTATAATTTGATATGTGGGTGGATCAGTGCTGGGGTGGTGTTCTTACTTGAAAAAACCCCTACTTATGATTAACCCCCTCGCAAGTATCCACAACTATGAGAAAAGTATTAAGGTAGAATCTAACCATAGCATTAAACATTTGGATACAAATCAGCCCCTTACGAAGTAGCGCATGAACTAGGGTTTAAGATTCTGTCACTCTTGCAACCCATCATCTAATAACTACTCCACAAGGCATTTCCTTAGGCCCAAAGATGGTGAAGTGTCATTTAGTCGATGTTCACATGACACCACTCAGGGAATCACACCATACATATCATCAAAATATCGAACACATATCAAGTTCACATGATTACTTGCAACATGACTTCTCGTGTGACCTCAAGAACAAAGGTAACTACTCACACATGATATTAATGCTAAATATCAAAGGGGTATTAAATAGCATAATGGATCTGAATATATAATCTTCCACCAAATAAACCATATAGCAATCAACTACCAGATGTAATCAACACTACTAGTCACCCGTAGGTACCAATCTGAGGTTCTGGTAAAAAGATTGAACACAAGAGATGAACTAGGGTTTGAGAGGAGATGGTGATGTTGAAGCTGATGATGAAGATTGGCCTCCCAAAGATGAGAGGGTTGTTGGTGATGACGATGGCTTAGATTACCCCCTCTAGGAGGGAAGTTCCTTGGGCAGAATCGCTCCGCCGGAGGGCAAAAGTGCTCCTGCCCATGTCCCGCCTCAAGACGGCAGCGTTTTGTACCAAAAGTCCTCTCCTATTTTTATAGGTCAAAAGACCTTCCATACCAGAAGATGGACACTGTAGGTGGGCCAGGCTGAGCATAGCCCACCAGGGTGCGCCTGGGGGGGCCTGGCGCGCCCTGGTGTCTTTTGCTCACCAGGTGCCCCCCTCCCTCTAGTAGTTATTTGCTCAAATATTTTTTATATATCCCAAAATAATTCTTCGTGAAATTTAAGCTCATTTGAAGATGTGCAGAATAGGTATCTCTGATATGCTTTTTCAGGTCCACAATTCCAGTTGTCAGCATTCTCCCTCTTTGTGCTAACCTTGCATATTATGAGACAAAAGACATTAGAATTACTCTGTAAAACATTATTATGCATAAAAATATTATAATTAATATTGGGAAATCATGATGTAAATTGAACGTATCAACTCCCCCAACCTTAGACCTCTCTTGTCGTCTAGAAAAAGCCGATATCAAAAAACATGTCCACGTGGTTTGAGAGAGAGAGAGGTGTTGATAAAAACAAAATATAGGCATAGTAGCATCATGCTTATTATCATAGTAGCAACAAACTTGATCATACGACTTTTCTTATAAATTTTATTCTATAACATTATCATAAAAAATTTCATGAACAATTAACAAGTCATCACAACATAGAAGTATAAAGCATAACCTTATTGAAAACCAACAAACTATGTTCTGAGTCAACTTTGCAACTATAATTCATCATATTTTCAGGAAGGGTCTCGTGTTGGAGCCTTTTGGCAAGTCCACATACTCAACCATCATTTAATCTTCTATGATTCCTAACACTCAAAGCATACCCATGAGCAAAAAGTTTCATCCGGACACATAGAAAGATAGGGGCTTATAGTTTCGCCTCCCAACATATTCACCTCAAGGGTGGTGTCAACAATAATATCTCATGCTCACTCATATCCAACTGGATATATGTGCCTAGATCTTTACTCACCACATGATGCTTGCAAAAGAGAAAAATAAAAAGGAATAAGGAAGAATACTTTGACACTTGCATAAAAGTAAATACATAAAAGTAAAAAAGATTGGCCCTTCACAAAGGGAAGCAGAGGTAGTCATGCGCTTTTTAGTTTGTATGCCAAATCCCTTAATGCAAAAGAATGTCATCTTATATTTCCCCTTGTTATCATAACCTTTATTATGCAGTCTGTCGCTTTTATTACTTTGCCATCACAAGTTCGTACAACGTTGAATTTTCTCCTATACTAATTGATCAAACACATTTAGAAGCAATTTTTATTGCCTTGGTGCACCGATGACAACTTATTGGAAGGATCTTATTCAATCCATAGGTAGGTATGGTGGACTCTCAAAGCATGAGTTTGGTTTCAGGGTTTTTGGATGCACAAGTAGTATCTCTACTTAGTGCAGAATTTTTGGCTAGCAAAGATATTGAGCAAGCACGAAATGTTGAAGGATCCATGACAATATAACTTCTATGTGAATATGAACAAACATAAATCATTACACTGTCTTCGTTGTCCAACATCCACAATTTTGGCATATAATGTTTAATGGGGCTCACAATCATAAAAGATGTTCAAGATAGTGTATTTGCATGTGAATCTTCTCTTCCTTAATTAATCCTTTCATGAATTGCATCAATTTCCAATGCTATGTTTGTCAATCTCCAGCAAATTTTACCACTTATACTTTTCCTTATGTGATGTCAATACTCACCATAAGGTTAGCATATGATCCTTTTCATTCATTTTCTTTTTATTATGATTGTAACAAGAAAGTAAACAAGCAAGATCTCAAACTAAACTTTATTATATAACTCTCACTCGATTACATAGATAGATAGACCACGAAACTAGCACTCGAAAATAGATCATACTAAAATTTTATTCAAATAAATCACAAAATAGCTAAGGATCGAAATAAAACAAGTAAAGGTAAAAAGTGATGGTGATACGATACCGGGGAATGTCCCCTAAACTTGGCTCAAGCCAAGGGGAGTACCCATACCCATGTACTCAAGTCTCCTTTGGTGGTGAAGATGATAATGGTGGTGGTGTTGAAGTAGCCTTCTTCTTCAGCTTATACTTGAGCATAAAATTTTCCTCCCTTAGATCGTCATTCTCTAACTAGAGCTTTAATATCTTTTTGCATAATGTGATCTTGCTCTCCTGTAGAAAATGAGATGGAATAAACTAAACCTTAGGCTTGTATCCTTTAGGGAGGTTTGACTTCTTGAATTCCACATGCATGTCTCCAGGCTGAGGTAGTGGGTCGTCCTCTTCCTTAGAGCTATCATCCTTTGTTTCCTTCATGTTGGTGTCTTCCTCTTCATCCATGGTCCATCCATAATGATCCACCTCTCCATAAACCTTAGGGTTTGCAATATAGTCAGCAATATAGCTCTCCCCCTCCGAATCTTGAGACGACATATTTTCAGAACTTTCAGGAAAACAGCACGAAACAAGAACAAACAATATTTATGTGATGTGGTAGTCAAATCGTCCGAGGGTATATATAGATATTTTTATCTTGGGAACCCAGAATATGGAAGGAAAACAGAGTCGGGAAGGTGCCCATGGAGGGCACAACCCACTAGGGCACGCCAGGTCGAGCATGCGCGCCCGGTTGTATCGTGCTCACCTCGGTTGCTTTCCCTATTTATTTCTTATTTTCCTATTTTTTATAAAATTCCAAAACTAACATAACTACTTTTTGGAGTCCGTTTACTTACTATATCACAAACCTCCTCTTTTTCAAGATTTTGGAGTTTTCTGAAAGGTTTCTTTTATGTGTTCATCTGGTGTCATGGTTTGGATAACACTGCTTTCAACATTAATAGGCGTACCTGACATACAAAGTTTAATTCTTTGTCCATTGACCACCTTCGGGTTAGTACCTTCGTCATTATTAATCTTGATAGCTCAGAGCGATAAACCTCTTCGATAACATATGGTCCTTCCCATTTGGAATGAAGTTTTCCTGCAAAAATCTAAAACGAGAGTTGTACAAAAGAACATATTCTCCAACCTTGAATTCCCGCTTTTGGATTCTTTTGTCATGACATATTTTAACTTTTTCTTTGAATAGTTTGGCATTTTCATAAGCTTGGGTTCTCCATTCATCTAGTGAGCTAATATCAAATAACCTCTTTTCACCAACAAGTTTGAAGTCGTAGTTGAGTTCTTTAATTGCCCAAAATGCTTTGTGTTCTAACTCTAGAGGCAAATGACAAGCTTTCCCATATACAATTTTGTAGGGAGACATACCCATAGGGTTTTTATAAGCTGTTCTATAGGCCCAAAGTGCAAAATCCAGTTTCTTAGACCAATTCTTTCGGGGACTATTGATGGTTTTTTGTAATATGAATTTTATTTCTCTATTTATAAGTTCAACTTGACCACTAGATTGAGGATGATAGGGTGATGCAATTCTATGGTTAACATCATATTTAGCAAGCATTTTACGGAAAGCACTATGAATAAAGTGTGAACCACGATCAGTCATTAAATACCTAGGGACTCCAAACCTCGGGAAAATAACTTATTTAAGCATTTTAATGGAAGTTCTATGATCAGCACTACTAGTTGGAATAAATTCTACCCACTTAGTAACATAATTAACAACGACCAAAATATGAGTATACCCATTAGAGGAAGGAAAAGGTCCCATATAATCAAAACCCCAAACATCAAATGGTTCAACAACAAGTGAATAATTCATAGGAATTTCCCGAGGCTTATCGATATTACCAATTCTTTGACATTCATCACAAGACAAGACAAATTTACGGGCATCCTTGAAGAGAGTAGGCCAATAAAAACCAGATTAAAATACCTTGTGAGCAGTTCTATCTCCCGCATGATGTCCTCCATAGGCTTCGGAGTGACATTTACGTAGATTGGTTCATGTTCATGCTCAGGTACACAACATCTTAATACCATATACTCCTTACTTATAAATATGTGGGTCATCCTAAAAGTAATGTCTTAAATCATAAAACAAATTTTTCCTTTGTTGGTATGTGAAACTAGGTCGTATATATTTAGCAACAATGTAATTAGCATATTAGCAACAATGTAATTAGCATAATCAGCATACTAAGGAGTGTTTTGAGAAACATTTATTGCAGATAATTGTTCATTAGGAAAACTATGATCAATAGGTAGTGGGTCATCAACAATATTTTCTGAGCTAGACAAGTTATCAGCTATGGGGTTCTCAGCTCATTTCCTATCAATGATATACAAATCAAATTCTTGAAGCAAGAGAACCCACCTAATGAGTCTAGGTTTAGTATCTTTCTTTTCCATAAGATATTTAGCACCATGATTAGTGTGAACAATAACTTTGGAATCAATGATGCAAGATCTAAATTTATCACAATCAAACACAACTGCTAAAAATTGTTTTTCAGTAGTAGCATAATTTGTTTGGGCACTTTCTAGAGTTTTGCTAGCATAATGGATAACATTTAAATTCTGATCAACTCTTTTTCCAGTAGCAACACTAACATCATAATCACTAGCATCACACATAATTTCAAAAGGCAAGTTCCAATCAGGTGGTTGAACAATAGGTGCAAAAGTTAAGGCTTTCGTTAGTTTCAAAGGCTTCTACACAATCATCATAAAAAGAAATGGAATATCCTTTTGTAAAATATTAGTAATAGGCCTAGAAATTTTAGAGTAGTCTTTAATAAATGTCCTATAGAAACCAGCATGACCAAGAAAACTCCAAATACCATTAATATCTTTAGGACATGGAATTTTCTCAATTGCATCAACTTTAGCTTGATCCACCTCAATACCTCGTTTAGATATTTTATGCCTCAAGACAGTACCTTCATTGACATAAAGTGGCACTTATCCCAATTCAAGACGTGATTAGTTTGTTTACATCTTTGCAAAACTCGATTGATTAAGCAATCATCAAAAGAAGTTCCCTGAACAAAAAAATCATCCATGAAAACCTCCACAATCTTTTCACACAAATCAGTGCATATAGCAGCCATACATCTTTGAAAGGTAGCATGTGCATTGCATAAACCAAAAGGCATACATCTATAAGCATAGTTTCCAAAAGGACAAGTATAGGTGGTTTTCTCTTGATCAGATTATGATATGGGTATTTGAGAGAAACCAGAATATCCATCCGAAAAACAAAAGTGTGTGTGCTTAGATAATCTTTCTAGTATTTTATCAATGAAAGGCAGAGGTTAATGATATTCCCTAGTAGCTTTATTTAATTTTCTAAAATCAATTACCATTCTATAGCTACTGACAATTCTCTGTGTAATAAGTTCATTTTTATCATACAGACAACAGTAACACCTCCCTTCTTAGGGATAGATGATACCTGCTTCCAAAAGCTTTATTATTTCAGATCTTACCACTTCTTTCATCTTAGGATTCAATCGCTGTTAGTGATCAACAACAGGTTTATCCTCAGGTTCCATATTAATCGTGTGCTGACATAGAGTGGGACTAATGCCCTTAAGATCATCAAGAGTATATCCAATAGCAGCCCAGTGCTTTCCTAGGATTTTTAATAATCTTTCTTCTTCATGTTCTGAATGGTTAGCACCAATAGCAACAAGATATATCTTTTTCTCATCAAGATAAGCATACTTCAAAGTGTCAGGAAATTGTTTTAATTCAAACACAGGATGACCTTTAGGTGGAGGAGGACCTCCTAGAGTTTCAATAGGCAAATTGTGTTTTAGGAGAGGTTGTTGTTCAAATAATTTTTTATCTATTTCATTTCTTTCACGCAAGTGCATATCATTTTCATGATCTAGCAAATATTGTTCTACTGGATTAATAGGAGGAATAGAAAAAGAAGCAAGACCAATTATTTCATCCTTACTAGATAATTCATTATTACGGGTTATCTATGAAACTTGGAAAAGTTAACTCGTGAGACACATCACCAAAACTAACACCGACCGCTTGTTTTTCGCAATCTATCTTAGCATTAACAGTGTTCAAGAAAGGTCTACCAAATATTATGGGACAAAAGTCATCTTGTGGGGAAACAAGGACTAGAAAATTAGTAGGGTATTTTATTTTCCCACACAAAACTTCAACATCTCTAACAATCCCAAGTGGTGTGATGGTTTCTCTATTAGCAAGTTTAATAGTGACATCAATGACTTCTATTTCAGCGGGTGCTATGTCATTCATAATTTCTTGGTATAAAGTAGAAGGAATAGCACTCACACTAGCACCCATATCAAATAAACCATGATATCAATCATCTCGTATTTTAATAGAGACAACAGGCATGCCAACTACGGGTCTATGTTTATCTATTTCATCGGGTTTGGCAATTCTAGCAGCTTCATCACGAAAGTAAATAACATGCCCATCAATATTTTCTACCAAGATATATTTAACCATAGCAACACTAGGTTCTACTTTAATTTGTTCAGAGGGCTTAGGTGCTTTAATATTACTTTTGTGAACCATAGTTGACACCTTAGCATGTTCCTATATCCTAACAGGGAAAGGTGGTTTTTCAATATAAGATGTAGGCACAGCTGGATCAACTTTGCAAATGATCGTTCCATCTTTAGCTTTTACTGGTTCTTAATTTCTTCTTTAATATGGGGGTGATATTTAAACCACTTCTCTTTAGGGAGATCAACATGAGTAGCAAATGATTCACAACATGAGGCTATTATCTCAGAGTCAAGTCCATATTTAGTGCTAAAGTTATGAAAAGCATCGGTATTCATAAAAGATTTAACACAATCAAACTCATGCTTAATACCTGACTCATTACCTTCGTCGAGGTCCTAATGTTCAGAGTTGCGTTTAATTCTTCCTAAGAGACCCCACTTGAATTCAACAGTCTTCTTCATAAAAGAACTAGTACAAGAAGTATCGAGCATGGATCAATCATTGTGAGAAAGCCGAGCATAATTTTTTTGAATAATGATTTTTCTCAAGAGATAATGATTGGGGCATGAATATAACATTGACTTAAGCCTCCCCCAAGCTAGAGCGATGCATTATCCTTCACGAGGCCAAAAAGAATATAGTCTCGATCACGATGAACTAGATGCATAGGAGAAAACTTTTAGTGGAATTCCAATTTCAATATGTTCTAGATCCATGATCCAATATCATCACATAGGCCATACCATGTCAATGTTTTTCCCTTCAAAGATAAAGGGGAAAACTTCTTCTTAACTTCATCTCCGGATAAACCTGCAAGCATAAATAATCCACAAATTTCATCCACATGTATCAGATGCATATCAGGATGTTCAATTTCATCTCCTGCATAAAGATTAGCTACCAGTTGTTCTATCATACCCGAAGGAATTTCATAACCAATATTTTCAGTAGGTGCAGTAGGTTGAGGGGCAACTAATTGTGGTTTCGGTCGAGGTGAAGATACCCAAACAAACCCCTCAAAGGATCATTCTCCATAGTAGAAAGTGATGATAAATTTCAACATGTAGTATAGGTTTTTCCTTACCGATTTCCACTTACGAAGATTGCTTCACTCCCCGGAAACGGCACCACAAAAGAGTCTTGATGACCCACAAGTATAGGGGATCAATTGTAGTCCTTTCGATAAGTAAGAGTGTCGAACCCAACGAGCAGCAGAAGGAAATGGCAAGCAGTTTTCAACAAGGTAATTTCTGTAGGCACTGAAATTATAAGTAGCAAGTAGTTTGATAGCAAGATAATTTGTAGCAAGCAAGTAATGGTAACGGTAAATAAAGTGTAGCAAGGTATCGCAATCCTTTTGCGGCAAATGACAGGCCAAATCGGTCTCTTATAATAAGCATAGTGTTCTTGAGGGTACATGGGAATTTCATCTAGTCACTTTCATCATGTTGGTTCGATTTGCGTTTGCTACTTTGATAATTTGATATGTGGGTGGACCGGTGCTTGGGTGTTGTTCTTACTTGGACAACCTCCCACTTATGATTAACCTCCCACTTTGATAGTTTCCCCGTCGGAATCGCTTCGCCGGAGGGCAAAAGTGCTCATGTCCAAGTTCCGCCTCGAGACGGAAGTGTTCCATCCCAAAAGTCATCTCCTTATTTTTTCTATGTCAAAAGACCTTAAATACTAGAATATGGGCACCAGTGGTGGGCCGGGCTGAGCACAACCCACTAGGGCGCGCCCTGGTGTCTTGTGCTCACCACGTGGGCTCCCTCCGATAATTATTTTCTCCAATATATTTTATATATTCCAAAATAATTCTCCGTGTAGTTTCAGCTCATTTGAAGATGTGAATAATAGGTATCTGTGATATGCTTTTTTGGGTCCAGAATTCGAGCTGCCGACATTCTCCCTCTTTGTGCAAACCTTGCATATTATGAGAGAAAAGGCATTAGAATTACTCCATAAAGCATTATTATGCATGAAAACATTATAAATAACAATAGGAAATCATGATGCAAAATGGACGTATAAAAGCGCATCTCGTCGTTTTGCCAAAATGGATATTATTACAAGTATCTGCAAAGAAGAGATGAGTATATGGAATTGACTTACACTTGCCACAAGCTAAATCAAGATCATCTCAAATACAGCAATACATTCGATCTCCATTCATAACAGCAGGGTCCGACTACGGACGAAATCCTTTGATCGATAACATAGCCAAACAATGGTTTGCTGGGATGTGGAGGGGTTAGAGGGTTTTCGTGGCAATATTGGGAGGCTTGACATACAAGTTGTAGGTAACGAGACATAACGATAGAAGCAACAAAACTAGCATAGAAATGATAGTAGTAGTATCCAGGGAAATGGTTATCTTGCGTGAGATACCCGCTTAGAAAACGAACGAATCCGTGAAGTAAACGAACGGGATGTAGTCGACCCGATCCTCACACTCTAAATCGGTTTCAGAACTCTATTGTGAAGAAACAATCGGGAAACAAGAAATCAACGCATGATAAACAAAACGACATATGCATGACATGATGCGCAAACAAATATGATGCATGTCCATATGAGTATGGAAGGCATGACAAACACACCAATCCATTTCTACGCGTTAAGTGACGTTCAATATGCAACGCGTCGCATATTGACGAAAGTCCACATTCAAATCATTCAGTTCACTCTCATTTATTTACTCGGCAGTATTAAATGTTGTTAAACATGGCAAGAGGTGAAGCATAATGAAACTACATTATCTAGGCATTTAGATGAGATCGGAAACAACTTATGGTATTTCCGAAACAACCCCATATGTTAATTTCAAAATTGGTCCAGATCTGAACTAACCATGTTTTATATTTATAAAAACAAAATGCACCATGTGATTTTGCATGTCATTCTAGGCGATTTACATAAAAGATATGACAAACACCAGATAATATGCCATGAATGCAAAATGCATGCAAACGACAACCACATATATTTTAAATCATGGATGCAACAACATATTATGAAACTAGATGAGATTCTAAGAAAGTTTCATGTACAACATATTCAAAACGGAGCAACGGTTCAACAAATACAACCAATGCAAGTTATAGTGATAATATGCCCAAAATAGCAACATGGCATTTTGCACACCTCAAAACAACAAGCTACAGGCATCCAAAATGCACAAATAATACATGGGGCTGTTGCTTACATGATGCTACACAATTCATCTCATAACAACAAATTGAATAGAAGCATGGATCAATAGGACATGAGCTCACTAGATGGCTATTGGAACAACAGTTGTGACTGGGTGAAAATAATAGTTTTTAGTAGAGCAAGGTTGATCTGAAGGCATATTGACAACAAGAAAAGTATAGGCTATAAGACTTATCATGGCATGAAAATCTACAGCAAGGTAGTGGTCATGATTCACTACAAATAACTCCACATGAGCATCATCAGAATATGCACAAAAACATGGCTAGCATCAACACAACATGGCAATATGAAATAAGCAAACTCTTAGACTTAGTGAAAATTAGAGTAGACATGAGCAACATTTTTTATCAGGTAGGCATGTTGACAGCAAGATACAAGTATGTATCAAGGCTATTCCATGGAATCAAATAGTACATCTACATATAGCATAACATGCACTTCAATTGATCCCACATGGGCATTTACAAAAGATTTATGAATCCCTCGCAATCATCAAGACAAAAGGCTAAGTTTCAATCCAGATTCCTGACTTAGTGAAATTTGACTAACTACCAAAACAACAGTTCGACTAGGCATGTTGACAAGGCAATAAAAGTAGCATAGCCATTATTTATGGGCATTTCTAATATACTAAAAGCAAGTAGACATGGCATGCTACATATTACTCCATTGTCACAAGTTGAAAGGAGATATGGATTGCTTAATATGATGGTTGCAAAATGGAACTTATCGTTAATAGATTAGTAGTTTTTTAGCATGAAGCCTACTTTAGAGCAACAAATTGACATGTTAATGATGTTTGGCATAGCAACCATAGGCATGTTATCAAAGTACACATCTCATAGAGCAATTTTAATGAAGAAACCACAAGCAAAAGGCATACGGTTATGATGCAATCATCCAGCAAAGATTGATAAAAATTTCAATCTCAACAGTTTATTCACGAAGCACTTTTGCAACATATATTTGAACATGAAAATGAATCCTAATACACATGCAAAGACAGCCATCATGTAGAGCACAATCTCTAGATACTTTAACATATTTGGATAATTTCAAACGGACAAACAAGCACAAAGTTGCAACATGTTTAACATGTGTATATGATGATTTTATTCACAGAGAAAAATGACTCAGAGAATTAACCCTATGAGAAAACGGGATGGACACATCCAGGGAGGGTCCGGACTGCATTAGGACCGACGAATCCGGGCGTCCAGGGACGGGCCTGTCTAGATCGGCGGCGAGGTGGGACGAGGCCATGGCGATGGCGGGCATGGCGCCGGTGGCGGCTGGAGGATCCGGGGCGGCCTCCTCGGATCTTGCCGAATCTGGGCGGTAGCAGCGAGGGGAGGCGAGGCCGACAGATTGCAAGGCTCAGGCGCGCAGGCCGACAAGGACGAGCGGCGGGGTGAGCTTGTGGCACCATCGTTGGGGAGGCGGCGACGATGCGGAGGACGATGGTGGCTCGGGTCCGGCAGGGTCTGCAGGGCCGATGCGGAGGTCAGTCTGTGGCGGGGGTCTGACTGTGTGGCGCGGTCAGACCTCGGGCAAGGGCACGTGCTACCTAGCGACACGAGGTGCGGGCGGCGGCCGACCGGCTTGGGCACAGTTCGGTGCAGGGCGGGCCACGCTTGGGTTTCGCGGGCCGCACGATGGAGGAGCTTTCTCGCGACGCTGGGCCGCTGATGTGGTGGCGCTGGGCCGCTGATGTGGCGACGCGAGAGTGGCCGCGGGCGGCGGCACATGTGTATGGGTGGTGGCGGCGCCCAATCGGGAGATGCCAAGTGGTGGTGCTAGGGTGGGCAAGCCCGGAAATCGAGGTTGGAGGTGCAAGAATGCCAAATTAAGCAGGGGTGGTTGTCTATTTATAGTAAGTGGAGCTAGGGTTAGCTATTTTGCCCATTATCAAACAGTTTGATCATGATCGAACGGTCCGAAAGCGGAGGGGGTAGCTAGGTGGGTTAGGTGGGCTATGTATGGGCTTGTGGGCTGAGACAAGAGAGAGATGCGGCCCGACAACAGAGTTTTTAAACACCGAAAACGTGTGAGTTTTGAAATATGTCCAATCTTCCTTTGTGATTTGGGTATGAGGGGATTGGGTCCTTGCCTTGACTCAAGAACTTCTTGTAGAACACATGCTTACAGTTTCTCCAAGCATCCATGGCCTTCTTCAGTGCAGCGTGTTCCACCTATGCTATCCACTCCTCAGGAATGTTGAAATGCACCATGATCTCACGGACTATTCTCTGTCGTGTTTCTATACCGACCTTCTGAAACCCCAGCAGATTAATCTTGAGCCTTGTCCTGCCAACAAATCCACACACACTCCTGAACCTCGTGCGTGCTTTATCGGGTTTAGTTGGAGCCCAAGACTTCAAATTGATGCCAGTTACTTCGTATACACATTTAGGCTGGTGTGTGGGCTTTCTTGGACCGCTCTTCCATCTCTTGATCGAATGGGTGATTGTGGTAGCTCTATCCCGTTCATCATTTCTTTGTACACAATCATCTGTTGCAGACATGTCGGCTTTGGACTCAGATGAAGATACATCGCTAGAAGTATGAATGTCGTCGCTGCTAATAGACATCTACAGAGTACACATGCGAAATTCAGAATAGGGTGATAATCATAAAGAAATATAACAACTTGGAACCTCGATATCTAAACATGACATGTGATCATTTGGAAATGTATGCCTAATTTGTTCATTTAGTGTGACTCATGCCCACATACTATGTAATTCGACAATTACTAATTGGAATAAATAATGTTTATATGTTAGAAAGTAGATGATGAACATAAATACGCTCTCCATTATTTTATAATCATTTTGGGGACAAACCAAACCAAATAGGAAAACGTATCCCAAGATAATATACCTCACCATAATGAAGGGCAGCAACTGACCGATTTTTTGTGCAAATCCGGAAAGAGAGGCGAGGGCACAGGATCGATATGCTCGATGGCGGCTGGCGAGCAAATGAAGATGGCGAGGCATGGAAAGCCGCATGTTTGGAGTGGCAGTGAAGGGTAGGGTTGTCGCCGGTAAGCGGGTACATGGCTGGGTTGAGCACGACGGCGCTGGAAAGGGTTCTGGTGTGGATTTGGGGGACAGGAGGGGGAGGGAGCTAGCTATTGATGTTGATAGGGTAGAATACATGGACAGATGAGCGAAATGGCGGAGGGCACGGGTTTGAGGGGAGGGGAGGGGCATGTTGGCGGCTTCGGTGAAAAGGGTGTAAAAAGATCGCCCTGCGCCCACGGAAAAAACTTTGCAAACGGTTTCATATAGTAACTCGTGTGCACAAGGAGCACAAATCTGTTCGAAAATGAAACCTGGAAACTTTGGAATGTAGACGTGACCTCATCATTTTGTCTTGAAAATTTTCCCACGGTACACAACTGTCATTGTACCCTAATATTGATTTTCTGGCGCATTTCTGGGCTTGCCAGCTATATTGAAGCCATTTTTTGCATTTATGGGGCATTTATTGCATATAAACTAAATCCCAACAACAACAGCGTGTGTAGACAAGAGGTTTAAGGACTGTTTTTTGATCTAGATGAATCCTATTGTGTAGATGCACGATCCGTGTGGTTTGGGTTTTGTCCAATCATAAAGCAGGACTCACGTTGCGAGCATTAGGTTTCATAGGCCACGGTTTAGAAAGCACATCGTTCTAGTTAACGAACCATGTGCTATTTTTCCATGCAGAAGAGTCATATTTTCATTTCAAATTAATTTGGGACACCATCATTTTGCCTCAAATTATTTTTATCCGAGGAAAATCAACTATTAGCCATGTACTGATTTCGGGCCACTTTTCATGACTTGTTTGCTAATTTGAAGACATTTTTTCCACCAACATGGGGCTTGCTAGTAATTTAATTGGAGGAAATGCAAATGTATTAAAAATATTACAAAAATGGGTGTGATGTGAAGACCCCGCGTGAAAATTGGTAATGTCTGGCGGAAGTTGTGACGGCCTGCCCTTTGAAAACAAATGCATCTCGCACAAAGGATCATGGTTTACGAAAAGTAGAGTTGGCATTTCGGACTCCACTCAGTGGCAATCCCATCCTTTCGCCTTGGTGTTTTCCATGGTATGCAAACATCATCGAACTCCTAATATTGATCTTCTGGTGGATTACATGCCTCGTTTGCTATATCTAAGTCATATTTTTGTAGTTACCATGTTAATTAGTTCTTATAAATAAAATATCACAACATGAATTACGTGTGGATGGTAGCAAAGAATCTCTTACAAATCATTGTTGTGTCACTTTGCGTGATTTTTTTCATTGTGCAACGAATGAGAAGAATTGTCAAGCATTTCAGACAGGAGATGTGTCCACCTAAATAAGTGTCAGTAATTTAATTACGGGAAATGCAGATGGACTCAGAAAATCACGAAAATTGGTGTGTCATCGTTGCGTGACTTGAGACACCATGGAAAACATTTGGTAAAATTTGGCACAAGAAACAATGATCGCTAATTGGAAACCATAGCATCTGAGTAGAAGGATCATAGTTCCAAGGATCTGAGTAGAAGCATCTTAGTCACAACTCCAATCGACGGTGTCTTCATCGCCTCTCCTCCAAATTTTATCCCACGGCAGTCAGTCATAATTATACGCCATGTTTGATTTTCTGGCGCATTTTTGGGCTCGCTCGATATTTTTCAGCATTTTTATCATTTACGGGGCATTTATTGCATACAAACCAAATCCCAAATTCAACAGCGACTGTTGACGAGAGGTATAAGGACCGCCGTTCGATCTGGGTGATCCTACAGTGCAGACGCACGATCAGTGTGGTTTTGGTTTTGTCCAATCAGAAACCAGGACTCACTTGCGCACAACAGGTTTCATAGGCCACGGTTTAGAAAGCAGACGGTTCTAGTTAACGAACCGTGTGCTATGTGTAAACAAAACTGCACATGTTCAGTTTGTATGTAACAGAGTGAGATGAACTAAGTGTTCTACCTATAAAGTAAATTATCATGAATATTTGAAATTCATTGCTACAGGTGACAACATATTAATCTAGATCAACATAAGGTCGTGCATACCTCGCAATACAGTACATGCAAAACTTATAGCAGAACGAACTTAGTACACATCCCTCACAATTCAGTACATGTAACAATTCAGTACAGTAGACATAATGAATACTTATTTAAATCAATTCCCATGTACATCCCATCATTAGGTTGACCCCTAATGAACTTAGGATTTGTGATGATTTTACGCTTCTCCTTTGTTATGGTGCGAGGCCCCTTAGGTGGAAACTCATCATATTGATTGTACTCCTCCTCATCACCAACATTCTCAACGCCTAGTACCCTCCACTTCCCATACATCATTGCATGGCAGTGCATATGCAAGAGGTCTGGCACAAAGAAACTCTGGGTAGCATCGCTGGCAAGAATAAATGGGTCCTTCTGATATGCCATAACTCTGCGGTCAACATATGTGTTCCTGGTGTAAGCATCAACCTTTATGCTACTAAGAGGGACCCATCTGCACTTGAATAATGCCACCTTCATTTCCACATAGTAAAGCTACCAAATCTCTTCAATGGTTCCATAATACACCTATTTATCATCTTCCTCTACAGTTACGCATTCTATTCAAATAGAGTTGTTCTGAGATGAGGTCTTAGCATCATGTTCCTTAGTATAGAACATGTTGCCATTTATGTCGTATGATTGGTACTTCATAACTATTAGTGATGGCTTTTGTGCCAACCACGTTGCAAGGCCTTCTTGGGGTCCATTTGCCAAATGATCCTTCAGCCATGTTCTATAGTCCCTATTGTGTGCATTTGTCTTCGCAGCTGGTGACCGCACATTGGGTAAGTTGCTTTGTCGTATCTCCTCCATGTGTTCTGCAGTATAATCGTCGAGTATCAGGAGGTTAAGCAGTACCTTCAAATGGGCTTGATCGTACATATCTCTAGGTGCGAGAGTCTTATTGCCAACTAGGACCGGCTTACCAGCCAGCCTTCCCTCATGGCGAGAGAGGGGCACACCTATAGGTCTAAGTTTCATGTATTCGGTGCAAAACTCAACCACCTCCTCCTTGGTATAACCTTGTAGGATGCTTGCCTCTGGATGACATCGGTGACAATAGCGCTTCAATGTTCACATGTACTGCTCGAAGGGATACATGTTGCAAAGAAACACATGACCACAATACTTTATCTCGTCCACAAGGTGCACGGTGAGATGGACCAGGACATAAAAGAATGACGGTGGGAAGAACATCTCTAAGTTTGACAATATCCTTGCAATATCAGCTTGCATATTATCCAGCTCTTCAACATCTACCACCTTTTGCCATAGTTTGTTGAAGAAATCAGAGAGATCAATCAATGTGTTTCTTATGTCTATGTCCATCATATTCCTTATGGCCACCGAAAGGAGTTGTGTCAACATTATGTGGCAATAATGTGACTTCATGTGAGACAACTTCTTTTTACCCAAGCTGTCATCCACAAGACTTCTAATGTTTATGGAGTAGGAAGACGGTGTCTTAATTGACAAAAAAATGTGAAGAACTATTTTACTTATGCTGCAGTTAAATTGTAACTCTGGTGTTGGTGGAGCAATTTGTCATAATCTTCACCTTCATCCATGCATTTTGATTGATCACCAAGCATATCAAGTCATGCACCATCACCATCCTTTCTTTTGCCTTTAATCTTGACTAGAGTACAAAGGATGCTTTCACAGACATTCTTCTCTACGTGGATGACATCAATGCAATGACGTACACTTAGGAACTCCCGGTAAGGTAATTCCCAGAACACTGGTTTCTTCTTAAGCACTTGGTCCCTGGTGTTATTTTTGACGTCAAATCGAGTCCCTTGCCAAGCACAACATTAATTCCTTTAACCATGTCGTGAACTTCTTTCCCATCATACGGTATTGGGCCCGTTACTTTCTCTACCATACCATCAAATTCAGCGGTCATTTTTCGGTAAGGGTGATTTCTCCTTAGGAACCTACAATGACGTAAATACGCAGTTTTGCACGAGTTAGAAAGAAATCTACTCTTTGTCCTATCCATGCATGTGACACATCCTACTGGTCCCTTTGCTTTCTTCCCTGGACTGTCTCCTAATGCCGGCATATCTTGAATGGTGTGCAGCAGCAACGCATGTAGCCGGAAAAACTCCTTTGCATTGGCATCATAACAGTTCACACCAGACGTCCACAATGTCTTCAGTTCTTCTACCAAAAGCTCAAAGTAAATGGCGCTATCTTTTCCAAGTTGCTTCGGACCTTGGATAATCATCTACATCATGATGTATTTTTTCTTCACACACAACCAAGGAGGAAGGCTATATATGCACAAAAGCACCGACCAAGTGTTGTGTTTGGTGTTCATATCTCCAAATGGATTAAATCCATCAGTACACTCCCCTAGCCATATATTTATAGGATCATTTCCAAAATCTTTAAACCTTTCAGCGATTTGTTCCCATTGAGCCCCGTCTTTCGGGTGCTTCATATACTTATCCATAGTTCGCTCATCATGGTGTTACTGCAACCTCCTTGCCTCTCTAGGGTTTGCAAACAAATGCCTCTCTAGGGTTTGCAAACAAATGCCTCAACCATGGAATTATAGGCAAGTACCAAACAACCTTGAACGGGATTCCTATCTCGATCTCTTCCTCCAATTTGTACTTGTCCTGTGCTCCCGAAGTTTGTATCGTGCGTGATTGCATATGCAGCATGAATGCAAATCTTTTTAATCGCCACGGTACAACATACAATCATTCAAGCAAGCGTGTATCTTCTGGACTTCAAGTTCCAATGGACAAATAATTTTCTTCGCTTCGTTCGTGCTTTTGGGGAGCACATTATCTTCTGGAAGAATGTCTTTGAAAAGACTCAACAACTGTGTGAAGGCCTTGTTTGATAGACCGATTTATGCTTTAAATCTGAGAAGCTCCAGTGTGACACTTAGCTTCAAAGATTTCTTTTTGCAACCTGGATACAAATCTTTCTTGGAGGCCGCAACAATGCTTGGCATCTCCTTGTACCCGGCTAAATCTTTTGCTGGGCCCTAGAAATCTGCAATCGTAGCAGCAAAATCTCGCATATCATCAAGGTCGGTGTTGTTTGCTTCACCCTCTTGGTTTTTCTTTGGGTATTTTGGCATGCCAGTCTCCTATCTGTGACTTGACGTCTGAGCCCAAGGTTAAATTCATCATCCATGCGCCTCTGATCGGGGTGGCACCTAGCCGACAGGCAGGTTATTACATTCATCCATAACCGGTTCTTCACCATGTTTAGTCCATATTGTGTATCCACCCATGAATCCCCTTTTGTATAAGTGTAACTCGACCTCATCAATTGGAAATGACAGCGTATTGCCACAATCCTTGCATGGACAGAGGACGTAATATTGTTTGAAAATTCTCTTCTTTTTCGGTTCAGCCAAAGCCATGAACTCCTTCACGCCATCCCTATACCTTGAGCTTGTCTGATACCCCATCCATTCAGATCGTTTCATCTGCAGACGTTGCATCCATTAGATGGGTGAATAAATCACAAGATTTTATTTTCATAATTTATGGAGGGCGTTGCATAATGTTACCCAGTCGTGCAATGGCACTAATCAACCAGTCAATTTACATGCATCGTCAGTACTGCCATTATATGAATTTAATACCTTAATTAGGAAACTCAGTGAAAATAATACCTTAATTAATTAGCAGCGGCACGACAAGACAACAAGGTCGGGGAGCAGAGCTTAGCGGGGCACCTGCCTGTAGTCCGGGCTCCACT
Organism: Hordeum marinum; assembly: GCA_022496015.1. Taxonomy (NCBI): domain Eukaryota; kingdom Viridiplantae; phylum Streptophyta; class Magnoliopsida; order Poales; family Poaceae; genus Hordeum; species Hordeum marinum. Next base: position 346,646,868 of record CM039678.1, read on the forward strand.
ATCCCGCCTACCACCGCGAGGGACGTGCTCCGGTCACGCCGGCGCCAACCACGAGGATTGAGATCCTCCTATATCTCTTGCCGCCAATTGAGGATTGACGTCCTGTCATGCCACCACCGACCTAGGATTGACCTCCTGTAATGCCACCACCGTCGACAGATCGAGGATGGACTCCCTATAACGCCGACACCGGATTGACCTCCTATCCGTCAGCCGCTGCCTCGATCGCCGCCGACACCTCTATTAGCATAACATTTGGGGGGGGGTCCGGAGAGCGGCTGTTTACCGCACCAATATGTACCGGGGAAGCACATCACAAACGGTCATGTTATGGAAACCGTGTATCACACACGTTCTATATCACACAATTTGATTTGGGAAACCGGACCTGACATTGGGGAAATGCGGACGAGTGGTGTTGATGGTTTTAGTGCGGCTGCACTGGTTCGTATAGTCGCTCTCGGCAGCGCCATTGGCGGCGCAACCATGATGGCGGTCACCGTCGAGCATTTGCCTAAGGTCAACAAGAGTACGGTGTACTACGGATCTGAATCGTCTTGTCAGGTCCCAATCATTCCTCATCTTTTTAGCATGACACACACACACAACAAATTGATCAAATGTCGGATCCAGAGTTTGACTCCAGCAGACTCTCGCAACATGAGTTCGATTCCGAGTTTTGTGCCACCGAGAAGTACCAAAATCTGAGTTGTGTGCACAGACACACTCCCACTTGACGTGTATGCATGGAGGGATTCGACATTGGTAGGCAGTTTCTCGGTTGCCCCTTAGAGGTTAGTGGTAAGTTCATCCCTTCAGTTCCGTTAATGCCCCCACTCATCCTGATTATTTACCATTCACAGGGATATGAGGCTTGTGCCTTTAGTAACTGGCTGGATGATGAATGGCATGGCAAGGCTCGGAGTGTTATCACCAAGCTTGCAGAAAATAATGTAAAGCTAAAGAAGAAACTGACTAATCTGGAGTGTACAATCACTACGATGAAGCAAGAAAGAATCAATCACAAGCAACACATGAAAGCAAGAGACAAGAAAGAACTAGCATGTGTAGTTGTAGTTGCAGCATTAGCCATCTTCTATGCGTTGTTTGCAATGATCATTAGGGGTTTCGTTTGATTATTAATGGCTACATCAATAAGCAGAGCTCATCTATTGCTTACCAACCGTCCTGCGTTAAATGCTTACTATTTCACACCCGTTGTGTTTCATATAAGCGTGTGTGTAGTTAAACAATGCATCTAGCGAACCGTGTGAACTCGTAAAATGTACACATGTGAAACATTTGGCATATTGAGAACTGCACAATAGCGGGAATTTAGAGCGACGGACCGGGTGCACACAATTGCGGTTGATTATATCGGTATTCTAACCGCCTGCCAAGGTGCCAATATAATCTGTCAATCCCCCGCTTCAATAGCATTCCTCTTGTCTTCACACCACGCTTCAGTTGCCACCATCTTCATTGTCCCCGCCGGCCACTCTACACTTCCACGCACTCTGCAATCTCACTTTGTCGTCGGTTGTTTAATTAAGTAACGCGGCAATATCGAGCGACATCGAGGATGATAGTTCTGCCAGTCTGGGGTCAACCATAGAATCATCGCACTCATCTTCCATGAGTCCGGCATCAAGCCCTGACCTCCATTTTATCCAGCTCATGGAAGGGACGCCGCCTCCAGAGTCATCAAACGACGAACAGACGGATGAGGAGCCGCTGAAGGACGAAGAAGACGACAACTATGAGGAGGAGGAATGTTCGGACAATGAGGAGGACGTCGAGGAGCCTCCGAAGGATGAAGAAGAAGACGACGATGAGGAGGAGGAGGAATGGTCGAACAAGGAGAACGACAACAATGACATCAACGACGATGGCGATGAAAATCCAGCGGTCAGTGGCAAGAAGCATCCACATCAAGACGATGGCGCAGAGCTATCTAACAACAACAAGTAAAACGGACTGTAATCCTTAAACTTGTTGTCGTTTGCTCATATTTATTCCTTAACTTTGTCTATCTTCTCGATCTCACCGCAAAAGGTTAAGGATACAGATTCGTTAGTGATCATTCACAATATCGCACACATTTGGTTTCTTGAATTGTGTGCCATGTAGAGCACACAATTCAAAACAACAAATCGTATGCGTTGTCTAGAATTATAGCACACAATTCTGATTATCGAACTGTTTGCAGCCTATCACACACACCTTGTTACGCTGCACCATTTGTGTTATTACGTATCATCACAAATAGTTCATATGAGGGACCTGTATGCCATACATCACACACATCTATATTTGATTAACCGTTTGTGCCATTCACCTCATTACAAACAGTTCCTAAAAGTCAACTGTCTATCGTAGATCGTACAGGCAAATATTTTCTGAATCGTATTTGATGGATCCTACATCGCACACAGTTCGTGTCATTGGCGATGGATCTTGAACTATACGATTTGTGATTCATGCATCGCACAAAGTTTCGTCGAAGGGTCTCTGATTGCATTGTCGCATTAGCAGCATCCTGCAGTAGTGTCTATTTGATGTAATCTTCTTTTGTAGTGTGTTTATTGGGATCTGATGAATTGTGGGTTTATGATCATGTAATTCATGAAAACTTATTAAGTCTCCTATAAATTTCAATATGCATGATCTTATAGCTTATTATTTCTCTCTGATCTATCGATTTAGTTTGGTCTTTGGTTTATCTTCAGCGGGAGTGGTGCGTTGTAGTGGGTTCAATATTGCGGTGCTCTATCCTCGTGATAGAAGGAGTCAAGACATGTATTTGTATTGTTTCCACTAAGGATAAAATGACAGGATCTAAACATATTGCTTGACTTACTTTGTCTACATCATGTCATCTTGCTCCAAGCATTAGTTCGTTCATTATGAATTTAATACCATAGATGCATGCTCGATAGCGGTCGATTGTTGAAGTAATAGGAGTAGATGCATAATCTTTTCGGTCTACTTGTTTATGTACATGATACCTATATACATGATCATTGTCGTGAATACCATGTCATAACTATGTGTTTTCTATCAATTGCCCAACAATAATTTATTTACCCAATGTATGCTACTATTGAGAGACAATACTCTAGCAAACAATATGGCTCCTGGGTCTACTTAAACATAAAAACTAAAAAACCTTATTTACTTTGCTGCACTTTTATTAGTTTAATTTTATTTTGCATTTACAATATCTATTCTATCAAGATTTAATCCTTGCAAGTTGCAAGTGACGAGTTCAAGGTGCTTGACAATCCTCTTGCTCGTGTTGGGTGCAAGTGTTTGGTTTTGTGTGTGTACGTGTTGTTGGCCGGAATTTGCATTGATCCACCTATTAGTTCGACAACCTTGGTTCTCACCGAGGGAAATATTTATCTCTACTATACTACATCTCCTCTCTTCTTTGAGGAAGATGCCATATCACAAGTAGCACTTCCCGACGCGAGACGACATCTTCACGGGCTTCAAGCTTGATCTCTTGACCATATAACATCTCCTGACGCAGCTCCAGCCGCTCCCTCTCGGCGTAAAGGTACGACGCCGTCTTCTCGACCTCCGCCTTGCATGCTGTAATATCGACCTCCCGGTTGGTCATGATTGCCTCACGGTCACGGGCATCCAGGACGTCCTCCAACGATGTGTCAATGAAACTTGAAGTCATAGGGGTTCCTCCGATGACATCCCCCTCGGGGGGGGAGGGTTGGCCTCCTCGAAGCTGGGACCGCATGCATGCAGATGGCTTCATTCTCCTGGCGGGCACATTCAAAGCGGAGAAAGTAAGTCTTCCAGGCTTCACGAAGAAGACACTACATCGGTAAAAAACGTCTTTTTCAGCCGCCAGACCAGCCGCCAAGACGGTCGACCGCCAAATGTTTCCCCTTGAAGGGGTTGTCACGTGACGTACCCGTATCTCCTTTGTTGCAGCCGCTTAGAGCCAACACTAGAACCTGAATCTGGCCAATCCTAGAGGCCAAATATGGTGGAAACGATTCCCAAAGAAATTGTTTGGCCCTGTGGGACAGAACCGGGGGATCCAGAACGTATAATGACATCTTCGGTGCGCTCTTAGAAGGGACAAGGCCCGTGAAGCCATCGGGCAAAGGGGCTGCATTGACTCCAGCGGTTTCCAAAAACCCCGAGGCTCAGTCTCTCTCTTCAATAGCGCGAGTAATATCATCTGTAGAAAAGGAAGAAAGGATCACATGGGAAAGGCTTAAACAAGTCGAATGGATAAAGGTAAGACAAAACAAACAGGCTAACATGTCCTTGCGGGTCCTTGGCATGGTCCACGATTGTCTGGCCGCCCCATTGTTGGGATCTTCCGAAAATACCTCCGGTACCAGAAGAAAATCTTCATTCTTCCTGGCTACCTTGAAAGCTTCGGGTCTCCTGGCCTTTGCCTCCAAAGAGGGAGTCGTAGGCTGGGGGCTGCACATGCAAAAAAGATAAGAAGGACACTTAGGCGCAACGCATGGCAGTAGGGAAGCCCGAAAAACTCACATGTCCTTGGCATGCCACTGCCTCCTCAATGAGCGTTTCACGGAGGTTGCCTTGTCAGGGAGGGATCCAAGAGACGTTGAAGCTCCAAGCCCCAGCACGGGCCCGCTCGTAGCCATGCCTATAAAGAGGGAAGGGCATGCGCTCGTGTCCTCGCCACCTGGGCCTCCCGAGCTGATGGCAAAGTGGGGGTTGCAGATTAGCTTAGGACGATCCAAGGAAAGCGGCAAAGGAAGGAGAGACACATCTCTTACCTTATTGCGGTGATGCCGGTCGAGTGGCGCCCTCATTTGGGTCTCCCATATAACTCTGTGTCCCTGCGGCAAGGCGATCCTCTCTTCCTTTTGGCCACCGTCAGCGTGTTCCGTGCGCTTGACACTAATGAAGAACCTTCAGTGTCGTCATCAGATTCCTCACCATCACCTTGTTGTATGGCCCCATCGCGACCAAGCCGTAATGACATCGGCTGTCCTATGAAGGGATTGGGGCAATTTATGTCTCTGGTGCCCATGGAAACAATTCCCCACCTATCACACTCCGACCGACCTTCTAGAATGGCTTCATAGGCCCTGTAATAATGTAGCATCAGGACGAAAAAGGGAGAGACCAAGGCCACTCTCGGCATTGAACAAGACCTTCACCATCCACTTAAGCTTCTTATCTTTGATGGAAGACATACGAAGGCGCCTCGGGTTTTGAGGCCCCTGGTATGTCCACAACGGGAACCACTAATCTACAAGGGGCTACCCACAGACGGGTAAGCTGAGGACTATAGTGATACGGGGAAGTCCGTGGGTGTCGATCTTTTCACATTTGGAGGGGGGGAAGATAGAAATCATGAGAGAAAACACAAACTCAAGAACGATCTCCGATTACACATCCACTAGAATCACATAAACACATGAGATACATAGATCCAAGATCAACAAAAGGATACAAGTAACCGATAGTCTCACACTTCGAAGGAGGGGCCTTGATATCCCGTGGGATCTTCCCTTGATAGGGGCCTTGTCATCTGCTTCGGATATTCTCACATAGAGGTGTCACACTCCATGAGGGAAGGAAGTAGATGGAGCCATGCTCAACAATGTCAAGTGGTAAACATAAGCTAACCCTGGCTAGAGGAGGGGGAAGGTTTTTTATAGACTTAGGCAAACGAAGGGACACATGGGCTAAGGCCCGAGGGACTATGCACCGACAGGGTCCACATGTCCGGAGGGAGTCAGACGTCTGATGGCTCGCGAAGGCCTGGACGTCCAGGACTTGTCAGTCATCCGAGGCTCAATCATCCAGAAGCTTCAAAAATCCGAGATTTTGGTGTTGATGTCGTGGTGCCGGATTTCTAGAGGGGGTCGGACGTCTAGACGTTGGGTGCTGTCAAACGTACGAGCGGCATTGGTCGTGTGGCCGTTGTGGACCTGCTTTGGCCTTCTTGATAGGGCTAGACTCCATGCGTCGAACGTCCAAGGAGGGTCCAGACGTTTGGAGGTTGTAGCTCGTCCACATATCCTCCTTGCTACTTCCAAGCTTGGCATGCTCGTAGTTCTTCATGGTCGCTTGCATGTTCCTCTCCCGAGTACCTGAGTATGCAAATAACTTTTGTTTGAGGTAGCAGTCATGTCTCCAGTGAATCAAACGATGGTTGAACAAGGAGAGATATCACCTCGTATTCAATGGCACGTGCACGGGCTCTTGTCGTGGGACTCTTTGGAGCTTGAGGTGATGGTGATGGGTCCATGGGGATGACCATGTGATGCTCTGCATCATCTCCCCCACCCTCTCTTAAGGAAGATCCATTCTCGGATCAATATCTTCATCACCATGGAAAAGGGAAAGGTCCTTGACGTTGAAGATGTCGCTCACATTGTACTTGTCGCATGGGATGTCGATCTTGTAGGCATTGTCGTTGTAGCGTGCCAACAACTTCAAGGTTTCAACGGTTAGAGGAAGTAGTTTGGACTTACGCTCGATGGGGAAATGGTCCTTGCGGAGGTGTAGCCACACAAGATCGCCGAGCTTGAACACCATGGGTTGCTTGTGGATGTTGCGCTTGGTAGTGACTCTTTCCACTTGACGTTCGATTGTGCGCCTTGTATGTTCATGCATTTTATTGATATAGCTTTCCCTTGCACTTGCGTCCATGTTGACGCGCTCTTGGAGTGGTAGAGGAAGTATGTCAAATGGGGACAAAGGGTTGAAGCCATAGACCACCTCAAATGGAGACTTGCTGGTGGTGAAGTGACGTGCATGGTTGTAGGGATACTCGGCGATGGGGAGACAATCTTCCCATTCCTTGATGTTCTTCTTGATGAGCACGTGTAGAAGATTGGAAGGCGTCTGGTTCGTCACCTCCGTTTGGCCATCGTTTTGTGTGTGATAGGCCAAAGAGAAAAGTAGCTTGATGCTGAGCTTGGATCATAGAGTCTTCCAAAAGTAGCTAAGGAACTTGATGTCGCGGTCGGGACAATTGCCTTGGGAACCCCATGTAGTCATAAGATGTCCCTACAAAAGAGATTTGCAACATGTGAAGCATCATCGATCTTATGACATGGAATGAAATGAGCCATTTTGGAAAAATGATCCACAACAACAAAAACGGAATCATGAGCGTATTTAGTATGTGCCAACCAAGCACAAAATCCATGCTAATGTCTTCCCAAGGTTGAAATGGTATAGTAAAATGCATGTAAAGACCATGGGATTGTGCTTTTGACTTAGTTTTGTGACATGTAGAGCATCGGTTGGTGAAGTGTGCAACATCGCGAAACATCTTTTGCCAAAAGAACTTGTTGGATCGGGTGGAATATGTCTTATCGCATCAAAAATGACCCATTAGTCCTCCACGCTTCTTGCAAAATCAACAAACGAAGAGAAGACTCGGGTATACAAAGTTTGTTAGCACGCATAAGATAGCCATCTTTCATGTAGTAGTTTTCCCAATAAGGTTTTACTTGGCACTTAGCGTAAGGAGTAGCAAAGAAAACATCATGCTCATACAAATCTTTAATACTCTCAAAACCAATGACATTCAACTCAAGTTGAGTAACGAGCATGCATTTGCGGGAAAGAGCATCCGCCATAAAAATTTATTTACCCTTAATGTATTTGATTACATAAGGAAAGGACTCAATGAATTCACTCCATTTAGCATGCCATTTGTTAAACTTAGTTAGACCCTTAAGATATTTGAGAGTCTCATGATCGGTATGAATGAAAAATTCATGTGGGCAGAGATAATGCTCCCAAACATGTAACACTCTCACCAAAGCCTACAATTCCTTATCATATATGGGGTAATTAAGTTGAGCTCTGGAAAGTTTTTCACTAAAGTACATGATTGGGCGATTCTCTTGCATTATTACACCTCCTATGTCATTGCCACTAGCGTCACAATGTACTTCAAATGTTTTGTCAAAATTGGGTAAGACAAGCAACGGTGGATGATTAAGCAAATTTTTAATCTCATGGAACATGGTGCCTTGGGATCCCCAAACAAAAGGTGCATTCTTCTTGCTCAAAGCATGTAGAGGAGATGCAATCGTGCTAAAACCCTTAACAAAGTGATAGTAGAAACCGACTAGTCCTAGGAAACTACGCACATCAAAATATACCACAACACAATAACCAATGAGAGGGTGTAAGACATGATGCATTACACGCATAAATGTACCTGGTGCTTCGGATAAGCCCATGGGCATTACTAGCCATTCATAGAGACCAAACTTAGTTTTAACGCCGTTTTCCAATCACCGCCCTCTTGTATGCGTATTTCATAATAACCACTTTTTAAATCAATTTTGTAAAATATAGTGGCACCACTAAGTTCATCTAGCATGTCATCGAGGCAAGGAATGGGATGGAGATATCTAACGGTTATAGCAATTATAGGGCGACAATCGGAACACATGTGCATACTACCGTCTTTCTTAGCTACTAGAACCATGGGAACCACACAAGGACTTAAACTCTCATGTACATGCCCTTTATCTAAGGGGTTTTGGACTTGCCTTTGTATCTCCTTAGTTTCTTCATGGTTGACAAGGTAGGGTGCCTTGTTAGGAAACGGTGCGCCAGGTATGAGGTCGATGAGGTGTCGATCCCTCATTTAGGTGGTAATCCCAGAGGTAGCTCATCGGGAAAGACGTCATTGGATTCCTGCAATAAACGAGACAATACAAAAGGAGGATGTTGTGAAGGGTTAGTCCATATGACGTCATCTTTGCACACAAGTACATAGTGAAGGACGGTTGATGGGATCTCACTCACATCCCTCAAGTCTCTTTTGGTGGCTAAAAGAACTAGATCTCTCATGTCCCTCATCCCGGAGTCACTCAATTTTGGCTTGTGGCGCTCACTCTCTTTTTGGTGGATCGCTCTCTCACTTTTATCTCCATGATGGGATGATGCTTGCTTGTGGTAGGTGACTTGGCTTGGAGTCATTGATCGAAGCACATATTCCTTTCCATTCATCTTGAAACCATAGTGATTTGTCCAACCATTGTGGATGACGCCACAGTCGAATTGCCAAGGTCTCCCAAGGAGTAGATGTCAAACTGACATGGAAACCACATCACACTCCAAGGTGTTTTCATAAGCGTCTATTGATACGTCTCCAACGTATCAATAATTTATGAAGTATTCATGCCATATTCACCTATATTTACAATACTTTTATATGGTTTTGATGCACTTTATATGATTTATTTAGTACTAACCCGGACTGACATTGTTTTCAGCAGAACTACAGTGGTGGTGTTTTTTGTTCAGAAAATGAAAGTTCTCGGAATCGCCTGAAACTTTTTGAAATTTTTTTGTTATAAAAGAGGAATCTGAAGCTTCGTGGGAGGGCCAGAAGAGTCGCGAGGTGGCCACCCATGACCAGGGCGCGCCAGGCCCCCTACCCATGCCCCGGTGGAGTGTGCCCACCTCGTGGCCCATCTCCGCGTGAAACCAGCGCCAAAAATTCCTATAAATATAGAAACCATCATAAATAACCTTAGACTCTTTGTTGCGCCACCGCAAGGCCTCTGTATCGACTAAAAACCAATCTGGAGAGAAAACAGTACCCTGCCGAAGAGGGTAGATGATCTCTGGTGGCCATCTTCATCATCCCGGTGGAGTCCATGATTAGGAGGGAGTAGTCCACCCTCGAGGCTGATGGTTTGTACCAATAGCTACGTGTGCAATCTCTCTCTCTCTCGTGTTCTTGAGATAGCAGGATCTTGATGTATCACGGGCTTTGTTAATATAGTTGGATCATATGGTGTGTTTCCCTCTCTATCTTGTTGTGATGAATTGAGTTTTCCCTTTGAGATTTCGTTATGTTGGATTGAATATTGAATTTGAGAACACTTGGTATATGTCTTGCATGCAGATACCGATGGTGAAAATGGGGTGTTCTATTGATTCACTTGATCTATGTCTTGGTACTCAACTCGCGGATTCCCAAGGTGACATTGGGGTAATCTATGCATAGGGGTTGATACACGTTCGTGTCCTAGCTTCTCCGGTAGAAATATTGGGGCACTCTTTGAGGTTCTTTTTGTTGGATTGAGTATTATGAATCTGAAATTGATTGATGTGTATTGTATAATTAACTCATGGATACTTGTCGTGACATTGGAGTATCTAGGTGACATTAGAGTTGGTTGATGCGTATCATACGGTGTTATTCTAGTACGAACTCTTAGATAGATTGATCGGAAAGGACAACTTGGTTATTTTAGTATGAACTCTTGGATAGATCGATTGGAATAGATAAATTGGTTATTTTAGTATGAACTATTGGATAGATCGATCGGAAAGGATAACTTTAAGGTGGCTTCGTACCCTACCAACAATTTCTTCTTATGCTCTCCGCTAGATAAGAACTTTGGAGTGATTCTTCATTGCATGTTGAGGGATGGTTATGTGATCCAATTATATTAGCATTATTGAGAGAATGCACTAGCGAAAGTACGGACCGCAAGATTTGTTTTCAAGCATTAGAATACTGTTTGTGCTCACTTTTGTAACTTGCTACCTTGTTGTTTTTATATTTTCAGATTACAAAAATCAATATCTACTATCATTACTACACTTGTATCACCATCTCTTCGCCGAACTAGTGCACCTATACAATTTTCCATTGTATTTGGTGTGTTGGGGACACAAGAGATTTCTTGTATTTGATTGCAGGTTGTTTGAGAGAGACCATCTTCATCCTACACCTCCCACGGATTGATAAACCTTAGGTCATCCACTTGAGGGAAAATTGCTAGTGTCCTACAAAACTTTGCGCTTGGAGGCCCAACACGAGTCTACAAGAATAAAGTTGCATAGTAGACATCACGTATCTTGAAGGAAACTTGCACGATGTGTTCAACATGGAGGGTGCCGGAGTCGCTAAGCCATTGGACCTTGTAGGAGCGAGGGTGCTTCTTCTTGACCAATTGTAGCTTGGAACAAAGGTCCTCACTTGCAAAATTTTGCCAACTTCCGCCATCGATGATGACCTTGACGGATTTTCCTTGGATACCCACCTTGGTATGGAATATGTGGCAATTTTAGTCCTCATCTTGATGTTGTTGAAGTGTCAACACCTTAGATACAACGAGAGTGCGGATCGGATCATTGTCACATAAGATTTGTGAGTCTTCATCTTCATTGACTTGTCGAAGCAAGGCCACGTGCTCTGAGGCTTCCATCTCGTCATCACTCATAGAGTCATAGGTGACATCGTCTTCTAGGATCATAGTGCGTCTTGTTGGGCACTAGTAAGTCTTGTGGCCTCAGCCTTGGCACGTGAATGTCGGGACCCCAATCCTAGTCATAGGAATCCATCCTGTAATACATCACATCACTTTGCGGCCTCACGCACGGTAACTCCACGGATGCAGCCTTACCTTAGCCAGGACCGTTTGCGTCTTTTGGCTCACGTATGTGAATATGTCGCTAGCATTCAAATGACAGAGAACCCGTGCCGACATGACTAGTCATAGAACCCAAGTGGCACATCCATGAGGAAATAGGCATACGTAACCCAGCGATGCAGGTGTTGGCCTCAAGTGTGTGTAGACGATTCACAGCCAGCTACTAGGACTCCATTACGCCGTGGGACATAAATGTCATCACTGCACGTAGACGAGTCGTAGCAGGCTACAAGGACTCCATTACACTGCGAGACATTTCCCCGAAGGGACAGACACAACAGCAAAGAAGGATACATGTCGGTCAATCAATGTGTCCGGAGCAGTAGCAAGCTACCAAGGCTCGATGGAAGCACAAAGAGGCAGTTTTCCGTAAAGAGTACTACTAAAGGCACATGACTAGGTGTCGAATCCCATACATACCGTTGCACGTCACATGTATGCACGACATGCCCGATATGCATAGATACAACTATGGCATCACAACATAACCATACAACAACACAACTTTTACTTAAGAGGCTCAGAGGAGCCTTACATAATATGTTCTTACAGGAAGGGGTCACATGACCACACACTCAAGTCATACAGGCAAGTTCATACAAACCAAGTGGAAGCATAAAGTTGTGTGAGTACAGACAGTTGAAAGGGTAAAAAGACACATGGCCTGACTATCTACAGCCCGCCACAGGGGTTAAGGTCGTAGCTGGGACACCGGCTATTCGGCGTCATCGACATCTAGATAGAACCCTCCTGATGGGTCCTGGGTCCCATCTGCAACATTTATTAAGCAAACATGAGTACAAGCATACTCAGCAAGTCTGTAAAGCAGACCTAGTATATTCATGCTCATGTATCAACAAGGGGGAGTGGTGGAGTTTATGTAGCAATGCCAGCTTTGACTCTTGGCTAACCTATATACACATATTAACTCTTTGTTCAAATTTGAGATATCGCACACGAGTCCACTAACTCCACATCAATACACCACCATGGATTCACTTCCGTCGTCTACGAGAGTGCCATCCACGGTACTCACACTTGTCTTGACATTTTTATGACTTTCCGTTAAATTATCTATGAACAACATAAGTTCTCCAAGTAGTCCATATCCAAGGATGCGGCTATTCGAACAGATCCATACCCTGTAGGGGTGTACTTCTTCACACACGCTCTCGCCACTTATCGTTGTGTGCTCATAAAACCATGCACCTCGACAACCTTCAAGCAGAAGCCCAGCGAGGGAGTCGGCCACGACCGTCAATCACACAAGACCTCTAGTCCAGGCTAGCGCCTATTTGAGACTAAACCCGCACAAAAGTCTGGCTGAAGTTTCCGCTATGGCCCCAAACAATGTGCGTAGGGTTCCCAAGCCCACCATTCGGGTGACCCTTGGTACATCATGCCACTGCCTAACACGATATAACCTACCCCTAGGGTCAGCGCTACGCATGGCCTCCAGCATACTATAAACACCAGAAACTACTTGCAGCACGTGGACCAAGGCCTAAGCGATTGATAAGTCGAGAGGGCCAATTAAGTATCCCAATGTGTGGTAGTAACAAGCCTTGGATCACAAACACGGAACTCGGTTCCTAAGAATGGTCCCAATGAGACAACCCGCTATGTACTCCTACATAGCCTCTCATCGCTACCTTTACCAATCGAGTTCATCATTAAGCTTATCACATCAAGACAATATGTTTCACTCCAGTTCATCACTCAGATGAATTAGACCTGACACAACTCTAATCATAGCAAGCATAGCAGGCAAATTAGGTAAAGCACATCATGGCTCAAGCATCTACCGGGTATGCTAGGTTGTAAGGTTTATCTATTTATTGTGACAATGACAGGTCATGCAAAGGAATGGGTTCATCTACCCATATGCGAGGTAATTGAATGTTTGTCCTAATGCAATAAACAAGAGGAGGAGCGAGAGGATGGGACGTCAACGGAATGATCAATGGGGTTGCTTGCCTTGCTGGGAAGCGGGAAGGTATTCTCCTTCATTGGAATACTCGGGGGTATCCTCAAAAGGAGGCCCTACAACAATGCAGATAAGTAAGAATTAATACACGGCAAGTGTAGCAATATGATGCATGATCATTACATGGAAACATGGTTGGATGAGCTAATGCAATTATGAACCAAGTTAAATGAAGTAGTTTTGAATATAGGTTCAAAATCGTTCTTCATTTCATATTTCATATATTGACCTATTACTAAATGTCAATGTTCGTCTATATAGGTTGCTCTAATATGCATGATAATAGCACCATTGGGTTCATTGGATTTTTCTCATAAATTTTCGTATACAAATTATTTCAATCTGAGTTATAGATTAATTTCGATGAATTTTCTAATTTTTAACTAATTTCTAGAATTAATTTAATTCAGAAACTCCTTTACTGCATTAGCATGACATCAGATGGTCAATAGCCCGTTGACAGGTCAAACCTGACCAGTGGGGTCCACTGGTTAGTGACTGAGTCACTACCAGAGTTAATTAAAACACTAACCACTAACTAATTAGCAGGGGGGGCACTGTTCAGTGGGTCATTAGGTTAATTAAGTTAACTAATTAAATAATTAACTAATTTTAACTTAAACTTGATTAACAGGGCTGGGCCCACTTGCCAGTTGACTCTAGGGTCAAACCCCGTGGTCAAACTGGTTGACATGCTGGCGTTGAGCCGCCGACGACGTAAGGGACGACGGAGGGGATCGGAAACCCTCCTCCGACGACCAAATGGACGGCGGCGGGCACCGATCGGCCCTGCGTGCTCGCGCGCGTCGAACCCGACACCTCCTAGGGGCTGGTGTCGGGACCCTGATCCTAAGTCATATGAATCCAGATTGTAACACATCACATCACTTTGCGGCCTCACGCACGGCAAGCTCCACGGCTGCAGCCTTACCTTAGTCGGGACCGCTTGCGTCTTTTGGTTCACGTATGTGAACATGTCGCTGGCAATCAAACGACAGAGAACCTGGGCCGACATAACTAGTTATAGAACCCAAGTGGCACATCCATACAGGAACAGGCATACGTAACCCAGCAATGCAGGTGTCGGCTTCAAGCGTGTGTAGACGAGTCATAGCAAGCTACAAGGACGCCATTACGTCGTGGGACATAAATGTCATCACTGCACGTAGACAAGTCATAAAAGGCTACAGGGACTCCATTACATTGCGAGACATTTCCCCGATGGGACACACACAACAGCAAAGAAGGATACATGCCGGTCAATCAATGTGTCCGGAGCAATAGCAAGCTACCAAGGCTCGGTGGAAGCACAAAGAGGTAGTTTCCTGTAAACAGTACTACTAAAGGCACATGACTAGGTGTCAGATCCCATACATACCGTTGCACGTCACACGTACGCACGACATGCCTGATATGCATAGATACAACTATGGCATCACAACATAACCATACAACAACACAACTTTTATTTAAGAGGCTCAGAGGAGCCTTGCATAATATGTTCTTACAGGTAGGGGTCACATGACCAGACACTCAAGTGATACAAGCAAGTTCATACAAACCAAGTGGAAGCATAAAGTTGTGTGAGTACAGACAGTTGAAAGGGTAAAAAGGCACATGGCCTGACTGTCTACAGCCCGCCACAGGGCTTAAGGTCGTAGCTGGGACACCAGCTATTCGGCGTCATCGACATCTAGATAGAACCCTCCTGATGGGTCCTGGGTCCCATCTGCAACATTTATTAAGCAAACATGAGTACAAACGTACTCAGCAAGTCTTTAAAGCAGACCTAGTCTATTCATGCTCATGTATCAACAAGGGGGAGTGGTGGAGTTTATGTAGCAATGCCAGCTTTGACTCTTGGCTAACCTATAATACACATATTAACTCTTTGTTCAAATTTTAGATATCGCACACGAGTCCACTAACTCCACATCAATACACCACCATGGATTCACTTCCGTCATCTACGAGAGTGCCATCCATGGTACTCACACTTGTCTTGAGATTTTTATGAGTATCCGTTAAATTATCTATGAACAACATAAGTTCTCCAAGTAGTCCATATCCGAGGATGCGGCTATTCGAACAGATTCATACCCTGCAGGGGTGTACTTCTTCACACACGCTCTCGCCACTTATCACTGTGTGCTCATAAAACCATGCACCTCCGCAACCTTCAAGCAGAAGCCAAGCGAGGGATTCGGCCACGACCGTCAATCACACAAGACCTCTAAACCAGGCTAGCGCCTATTTGAGACTGAACCCGCACAGAAGTCCGGTTGAAGTTTCCGCTATGGCCCCAAACAATGTGTGTAGGGTTCCCAAGCCCACCATTCGGGTGACCCTTGGTACATCATGCCACTGCCTACCACGTCATAACCTACCCCTAGGGTCAGCGCTACGCACGGCCTCCAGCATACTATAAACTACTTGCAACACCTGGACCAAGGCCTAAGCGATTGATATGTCGAGAGGGCCAATTAAGTATCCCAATGTGTGGTAGTAACTAGCCTTGGATCACAAACACGAAACTCAGTTCCTAAGAATGGTCCCAATGAGACAACCCACTATGTACTCCAACATAGCCTCTCATCGCTACCTTTACCAATCGAGTTCATCATTAAGCTTATCACATCAAGACAATATGTTTCACTCCAGTTCATCACCCAGATGAATTAGACCTGACACAACTCTAGGCATAGTAGGCAAAGTAGGTAAAGCACATCATGGATCAAGCATCTACCAGGTATGCTAGGTTGCAAGGCTTATCTATTTACTGTGAAAATGACAGGTCATGCAAAGGAATGGGTTCATCTACCACATATGATAGGCAATTGAATGTTTGTCCTAATGCAATAAACAAGAGGAGGAGCGAGAGTATGGGACGTTAACGGAATGATCAATGGGGTTGCTTTCCTTGCTTGGAAGCGGGGAGGTATTCTGCTTCATTGGAATACTCGGGGGTATCCTCAAAAGCAGTCCCTATGGCAATGCAGGTAAGTAACAATCAATACACGGCAAGTGTAGCAATATGATGCATGATCATGACATGGAAACATGGTTGGATGAGCTAATGCAATTATTAACCAAGTTAAATGAAGTAGATTTGAATATAGGTTCAAAATCGTTCTTCATTTCATATTTCATATATTGACCTATTACTAAATGTCAATGTTCATCTATATAGGTTGCTCTGATATGCATGATAATAGCACAATTGGATTCATTGGATTTTTCTGATAAATTTTCGTATACAAATTATTTCAATCTGAGTTATAGATTAGTTTCTATGAATTTTCTAAGTTTTAACTAATTTCTGGAATTAATTTAATTTAGAAACTCCTTTACTGCATCAGCATGACGTTAGCTAGTCAATAGCCCGTTGACAGGTCAAACCTGACCAGTGGGGTCCACTAGTTAGTGACTCAGTCACTAACAGAGTTAATTAAAACACTAACCACTAACTAATTAGTAGGGGGCCACCGGTCAGTGGGTCATTAGGTTAATTAAGTTAATTAATTAATTAAGTTAATTAATTTTAACTTAAACTTGATTAACAGGGCTGGGCCCACTTGCCAGTTAACCCTGGGGTCAAACCCCGTGGTTAAACCGGTTGACACACCGACGTTGAGTCGCCGACGACGTCAGGGACGGCGGAGGGCATCGGAAACCCTCCGACGACCAAATGGACGGCGGTGGGCACCGTTCGGCCCCGCATGCTCGCGCGTGTCGACCCCGACACCTCCCAGGGGCTGGTGTCGGGACCCCGATCCTAAGTCATATAAATCCAGATTGTAACACATCACATCACTTTGCGGCCTCACGCACGGTAAACTCCACGGTCGCAGCCTTACCTTAGCCGGGACCGTTTGTGTCTTTTGGTTCACGTATGTGAAGATGTCGCCGGCAATCAAACAACAGAGAACCCGGGCCGACATAACTAGTCATAAAACCCAAGTGGCACATCCGTATGGGAACAGGCATACGTAACCCAGCAATGCAGGTGTCGGCTTCAAGCGTGTGTAGACGAGTCATAGCAAGCTACAAGGACACATTACGCCGTGGGACATAAATGTCATCACTGCAAGTAGACGAGTCATAGCAGGCTACAGGGACTCCATTACACTGCAAGACATTTCCCCGAAGGGACAGACACAACAGCAAAGAAGGATACATGTCGGTAATTCAATGTGTCCGGAGCAATAGCAAGCTACCAAGGCTCGGTGGAAGCACAAAGAGGCAGTTTCATGTAAAGAGTACTACTAAAGGCACATGACTAGGTGTCGGATCCCATACATACCGTTGCACGTCACACGTATGCACGACGTGCCCGATATGCATAGATACAACTATGGCATCACAACATAACCATACAACGACACAACTTTTATTTAAGAGGCTCAGAGGAGCCATGCATAATATGTTCTTATAGGTAGGGGTCACATGACCCGACACTCAAGTCATACAAGCAAATACAAACCAAGCGGAAGCATAAAGCTGTGTGAGTACAGACAGTTGAAAGGGTAAAAAGGCACATGGCCTAACTATCTAAAGCCCGCCACAGGGCTTAAGGTCATTGCTGGGACACGAGCTATTCAGCGTCATCGACATCTAGATAGAACCCACATGATGGGTCCTGGGTCCCATCTGCAACATTTATAAAGCAAACATGAGTACAAACGTACTCAACAAGTCTTTAAAGAAGACCTAGTCTATTCATGCTAATGTATCAACAAGGGGGAGTGGTTGAGTTTATGCAGCAATGCTAGCTTTGACTCTTGGCTAACCTATAATACACATATTAACTCTTTGTTCAAATTTTAGATATCGCACACGAGTCCATTAACTCCACATCAATACACCACCATGGATTCACTTCCGTCATCTACGAGAGTGCCATCCACGGTACTCACACCAGTCTTGAGGTTTTTATGAGTATCCGTTAAATTATCTATGAACAACATAAGTTCTCCAAGTAGTCCATATCCGAGGATGCGGCTATTCCAACACATTCATACCCTGCAGGGGTGTACTTCTTCACACACGCTCTCACCACTTATCGTTGTGTGCTCATAAAACCATGCACCTCGGCAACCTTCAAGCGGAAGCCCAGTGAGGGAGTCGGCCATGACCGTCAATCACACAAGACATCTAATCCAAGCTATCGCCTATTTGAGACTGGACCCGCACAAAAGTCCGGCCGAAGTTTCCGCTACGGCCCCCAAACAATGTGCGCAGGGTTCCCAAGCCCACCATTCGGGTGACCCTTGGTACACCGTGCCACTGCCTACCGCGTCGTAACCCACCCCTACGGTCAGCGCTACGCACGGCCTCCAGCATATTATAAACACCAGACACTACTTGCAACACCTGGACCAAGGCCTAAGGGATTGATAAGTCGAGAGGGCCAATTAAGTATCCCAATGTGTGGTAGTAAATAGCCTTGGATCACAAACACGGAGCTCGGTTCCTAAGAATGGTCCCAATGAGACAACCCGCTATGTACTCCTACATAGCCTCTCATCGCTACCTTTACCAATCGAGTTCATCATTAAGCTTATCACATCAAGACAATATGTTTCACTCCAGTTCATCACCCAGATGAATTAGACCTGACACAACTCTAAGCATAGCAAGCATTGCAGGCAAAGTAGGTAAAGCACATCATGGCTCAAGCATCTACCAGCTATGCTAGGTTGCAAGGTTTATCTATTTACTGTGACAATGACAGGTCATGCAAACGAATGGGTTCATCTACCGCATATGACAGGCAATTGAATGTTTGTCCTATTGCTATAAACAAGAGCAGGAGCGAGAGAATGGGATGTTAACGGAATGATCAATGGGGTTGCTTGCCTTGCTGGGAAGCGGGAAGGTATTCTCCTTCGTTGGAATACTCGAGGGTATCCTCAAAAGCAGGCCCTACAGCAATGCAGATAAGTAACAATCAATACACGACAAATGTAGCAATATGATGCATGATCATGACATGGAAACATGGTCGGATGAGCTAATGCAATTATTAACCCTTGCTCCGGCGACCAAATGGATAGCGGTGGGCATCGATCGGCCCTGCGTGCTCGCGCGTGTCGAACCCGACACCTCCCAGGGGCTGGTGTCGGGACCCCGATCCTAAGTCATATGAATCTAGACTATAACACATCACATCACTTTGCGGCCTCACGCACGGTAAACTCCACGGCTTCAGCCTTACCTTAGCCGGGACCATTTGCGTCTTTTTGTTCGAGTATGCAATCGAACGACAGAGAACCCGGTCCGACATAACTACTCATAGAACCCAAGTGGCACATCCGTACGGGAACAGGCATACATAACCTAGCAATGCAGGTGTCGGCTTCAAGCGTGTGTAGACAAGTCATAGCAAGCTACAAGGACACCATTATGCCGTGGGACATAAATGTCATCACTGCATGTAGACGATTCATAGAAGGCTACAGGGACTCCATTACACTACGAGACATTTCCCCGATGGGATAGACACAACAGCAAAGAAGGATACATGTCGGTCAATCAATGTGTCCGAAGCAATAGCAAGCTACCAAGGCTCGGTGGAAGCACAAAGAGGCAGTTTCTTGTAAAGAGTACTACTAAAAGCACATGACTAGGTGTCAGATCCCATACATACCGTTGCATGTCACACGTACGCACGACATGCCCGATATGCATACATACAACTATGGCATCGCAACATAACCATACATCAACACAACTTTTATTTAAGAGGCTCAGAAGAGCCTTGCATAATATGTTCTTACAGGTAGGGGTTACATGACCCGACACTCAAGTCATACAAGCAAGTTCATAGAAAACAAGCGGAAGCATAAAGCTGTGTGAGTAAAGACAGTTGAAAGGGTAAAAATGCACATGGCCTGACTATCTACAGCCCGCCACAGGGCATAAGGTCGTAGCTGGGACACCAGCTATTCAACGTCGTCGACATCTAGATAGAACCCACCTGATGGGTCCTCAGTCTCATTTGCAATATTTATTAAGCAAACATGAGTACAAACGTACTCAGCAAGTCTTTAAAGCAGACCTAGACTATTCGTGGCAAGTATCAACAAGGGGAGTGGTGGAGTTTATGCAGCAATGCCAGCTTTGACTCATGGCTAACCTATACTACACCATTTTAACTCTTTGTTTAGATTTTAGATATCGCACACGAGTCCACTAACTCCACATCAATACACCACCATGGATTCACTTCTGCCTCCTACGAGAGTGCCATCCATGATAGTCACACTTGTCTTGATATTTTTATGAGTATCCATTAAATTATCTATGGACAGCATAAGTTTTCCAAGTAGTCCATATCTGAGGATGCGGCTATTCGAATAGTTTCATACCATGCATGGGTGTACTTCTTCACACATGCTCTCGCCACTTATCGTTGTGTGCTCATAAAACCATGCACCTCGGCAACCATCAAGCGGAAGCCCAGTGAGGGAGTCGGAGACGACCGTCAATCACACAAGACCTCTAGTCCAGGCTATCGCATGTTTGAGACTGAACCCGCATGGATGTCTGGCCGAAGTTTCCGCTACAGCCCCAAACGATGTGCGTAGGGTTCCCAAGCCCACCATTAGGGTGACCCTTGGTACATCGTGCCACTGCCTACCGCGTCATAACCCACCCCTAGAGTCAGCGCTATGCATCACCTCCAGCATACTATAAACACCAGAAGCTACTTGCAACTCCTGGACCAAGACCTAAGTGATTGATAAGTCGAGAGGGTCGATTAAGTATCCCAACATGTGGTAGTAACTAGCCTTGTATCACAAACACGGAACTCGGTTCCTAAGAACGGTCCCAATGAGACAACCCGCTATGTACTCCTACATAGCCTCTCATCGCTACCTTTACCAAATCGGGTTCATCATAAGCTTAACACATCAGGACAATATTGTTTCACTCTAGTTCATCACCCAGATGAATCAGACCTGACACAACCCTAAGCATAGCAAGCATAGTAGGCAAAGTAAGCAAAGCATATCATGGCATAAGCATCTACCAGGTATGCTAGGTTGCAATGTTTAGCTATTTACTGTGACAATGAGAGGTCATGCAGAGGAATGGGTTCATCTACCATGTATGACAGAATAATGAACGTTTGTCCTAATGCAATGAACAAGAGCAGGAGCGAGAGAATGGGATGTTATCATAATGATCAATGGGGTTGCTTGCTTTCTGGGAAGCGGGAAGGTTTTCTCCTTTGTTGGAATACTTGGAGGTATCCTCAGAAGCAGGGCCTACCGCAATACAAATAAGTAGCAATCAATACACGGCAAGTGCAACAATATGATCCATGATCATAACATGGCAGCATGTATGGATGAGCTAATGCAGCTATTGTCCAAGTTAAATGAAGTGACTTTGAATATAGGTTCAAAATCATTCTCCATTTCATATTTCATATGTTAACCTATTAGTAAATGTCAATGTTCATCTACATAGGTTGCTTTAACATGCATGATAACAGCACCATTGGATTCATTGGATTTTTCTGATAAATTTTCATATATAAATTATTTCAATCTGAGTTATAGATTAATTTCTATGAATTTTCTAAGTATTAAATAGTTTCTGAAATTAATTTAATTCAGGAAATTCTTTATTGCATCAGCATGACATCATCATGGCATGAGCTGGTCAACAGACCGTTGACAGGTCAAACCTGACCAGTGAGGTCCATTGATCACTGACCCAGCTACTAACAGAGTTAGTTAAAATACTAATTACTAATTAGTTAGGGTAGGGCCCACTGTCAGTGGGTCATTAACTTAATTAAATTAAATTAATTAATTAATTAATTAGACTAATCCTAAATTAGCAAAGCCCGGCCCCACTTGCTAGTGACCCAGGGTTCAAACCCCCATGGTCAACTCCGGCCAGACCCACCGGCGTTGAGCCGCCGGTGGCTCTAGGGACGGCGGAGGGGTCGGGTTTCCTCCTCCGGCGACCAAATGGATGGCGAAGGGCACCAGGCGAGCCTAGACTCACACACACGTCCACCCTGAAACCTCTCAGAGGCTGAGATGGTCGGGATCGATGCCGGCGACGAGCTCGGCGGCTGCCGGAGCTCGGACGAGCACGAGCTCAATGAACCAGGGCGCCACATGGTCGGGGCTTAGCACCTATGGGCTCTATGCGACCCCATGAGCTCGATGGTGGCCTCGGATGGACCAGCTAGTCGCCAGAGCAATGCCGGCGATGAGCTCTTGCGGCGGGGTATTTCAGGAGCCGACGCAATCGGGGCCTACAAAGGGGGAAACGGCTGAGGAAGAGAGGGGAAAGAGTCGGGAGCTCATAACGGGGTCGGAGCCAACAAGAGCTTGCTCGGGGAGGGCTCGGGGGCGACGAATCGACGGCGGCGGAGCTTGGGTCCGAGGAGGAATAAGAGCTCGAGGGCGACGCTCCAGGGCTCCTGGCGATGTGTGGCTCGGCATAGAGGACAGAGACGACGAGGTGGAGCCTTTGGCGAGCTCAGGAAGGCGCGGGAGCGGCTGCAACTACGGCAGCGAGCGAGCAGGGCCGTCGGCCATGGCGGAGCAGAGGAGAGGGGGAAGCAGGGGGAAAATGGGCGAGAGAGAGAGCGATGGGGACGGCAGCGTGTCCTCATCCGCTCGCCAGCGCGACGGGGGATGCAGGCGCGCAGGGAGCTGCGTGGCATATCCGGCACGCGTGCACGGCCGGCACGCGCTCGTCCTCCTGGCCGCCACGAGGACGATGGCGATGCTGGGCCAGATGGGCGGGCCCAGGTGGCTTCCTCCTTTTTTATAAAATATTCCAGTTTTTGTATTATTTTTCTAACATTTGTTTTATTTATTTTTAGGCACAAATGCTAGGCATAAAATATCCCAAATATTTTATAGAACTTAGTTTGAATATTTCAAACTTCTATAAAAAGTTTCAGAATATTTTGAAAACTGAAATATTTATAATGCTTTATTTGGCATTTTCAGCAGCTTTAATATTTAATTTTGAAATTCTATAAATATTCAAATATTTAGAATGACCCCTGTTATATTCATGTCCACATTTATCAGACATAGGGGACATTTTAGATGGGCATTTTGGATTTGTTGGGTTTCACAATCATTAAATTGGTTTGACTCAAATGAAGTGTTTGGGGTTTCTATTAATCCCCATTTCAAATTGATGCAAAAAATGAAACATGAAGCACACACATGCTGTCCTAAGAAAGCTACCTAGGGATGTGACAACTCACCCCCACTCAAAAGAATCTCGTCCCGAGATTTGGAAGTTGTCAGGAAGAGCGCGGGGTACTCTAGTCAAAGACGATCCTCTCTTTCCCATGTGGCCTCCTTCTCAGAATGGTGTGACCACTGAACCTTGAGAAACTTGATGTTTTGACGCCGAGTGGTATGCTCAGCTTGATAGAGAATACGAACAGGTATTCTCGATATGTAAGGTTATCTTGGAGATCAAGCGCTTCGTGGTCTACTTCACGTACAGGGTCCGAGAAGCAACGCCTGAGTTGCAAGACGTGGAAGACATCATGAACCTTGGAAAGATGCGGCGGAAGTTCCAATTGGTAGGCAACCTCTCCTCATTTAGCAAGAATCCGAAAAGGTCCAATGTAACGAGGAGCCAACTTGCCCTTGATACCGAATCAGTGGGTACCCTTCAGAGGTGTAACCCGAAGATAAGCCTTCTCGTCAACTTCATAGGTCACAGCCTTACGATGACCATCATATTGGCTCTTTTGACAAGATTGGGCTGTTTTCAACTTTTCACGAATAATGCGAACTTGCTCCTCTACATCCTGGATCATATTTTGGGCCAAATAGTTGCCTCTCTCTCCGTTTCTGACCAGTTAAGAGGTGTTCGACACCTTCGTCCATAGAGAACTTCAAAGGGGGCTTTGCCCAAGATTGATTGATAACTATTGGTATAAGCAAATTCCGCAAATGGAAGACATTTCTACCAATTCATACCGAAGGATATAACACAAGCTCGGAGCATGTCTTCAAGGATTTGATTGACTCGCTCAACTTGACCACTTGATTGTGGGTGGAAAGCACTGCTAAAGGATAGATGAGTCCCCATAGCTGTTTGGAAACTTTCCCAAAATCGGGAAGTAAAGATACTTCCGCGGTCTGAGTTAATCTCCAATAGAACACCAATAAGAGAAACTATTCCACAAACATATAAGTCCGCTAGCTGGCTAGCAGTTATACTCTCCCGAACAGGAAGAAAATGAGCCACTATGGAAAGGCGGTCTGTGACCACAAAGATAGCATTATTCCCTCTCTTAGTCCTGGGAAATTTGGTAATGAAATTCATACCGACCTTATCCCATTTCCATTCAGGAATAGCTAAAGGTTGAAGGGTGCCAGCAGGCCTTTGATGTTCTGCCTTAACGCGATGACAAACGTCACAGTTAGCAATGAGCTGAGCAATTTCTCTCTTCATCCTAGTCCACCAGAACCTCTGGCGTAGGTCCTGATACATCTTGGTACTACCCGGATGAATTGTAGAGGAGAATCATGAGCCTCCTTAAGGATCAGCTATCTTAAGTGTCTGCTCTTAGGAACCACCAACCGGTTCTGAAAGAACACAACACCCTGGTCGTCTTTGGAGAAATCTTTAGCGTTTCCGCTAGCAATATTCTCCTTGATCCGAGATATACCTCTATCATACCTTTGGACAGCTACTATTTGATCCCAAAGAGTAGGTTTCGCCACCAAGTTGGAAAGGAATCCTTGAGGAACAATGTGGAGGTTTAACTTCTGAAATTCCTCATAGAGAAGTGGTTGACCTTGTTGTAACATCAGGTTGTTACAAAAAGACTTACGACTTAGTACATCAGCCATGACATTGGCTTTCCCCGGGATGTAAGTTATCCCTAAGTCATAATCTGTAATCAACTCAACCCACCATGTTCGCCTGAGATTCAAATCCGGCTAGGTGAAGATATATTTTAGACTTTGGTGATCAGTGTAAATTTCGCAACGATTACCCAAAAGGTAATGTCACCAAGTTTTCAGTGCATGGACCACAGCTGCAAGCTCAAGATCATGTGTTGGATAATTATCCTCATGTCGACACAACTGTCAGGACGCATATGCAATCACATGACGATCTTGCATGAGAATGCAACCTAATCCTTGTCACGAGGCGTCGCAATAGATAACAAAGTCCTTAGAGAAGTCTGGTGGCACCAGAACGGGAGCAGATGTCAGGCGTCTTTTCAACTCCTGAAAACTGTGCTCGCATTGTGGGGTCCACTCGAACTTTTTATGTTTCTTGAGGAGTTCAGTCAGATATTTCGCAACCTTGGAGAAATTCTCAACAAAGCGGCGACAATAGCTCGTTAAGCCAAGGAAACTCCAAACTTGCTTAACCGATTTAGGTTGAGTCCAATAAAGGACGGCCTGAACTCTCTAAGGATTGACAGCAATACCTTTACCAGAGATCACGTGGCCTAGGTAGGTCACTTCTGGTAACCAAAATTCACACTTGGAGAATTTGGCATATAGACGATGCTCTCGAAGTTTCATCAATACCAACCTTAGATGCTCGGCATGTTCCTATTCGTTCTTCAAGTAGATGAGTATATCGTCGAGGTAGACCACGACGAATTTATCCAAATTCTCCATGTAGATCGAATTCATCAAGCGAGAGAAGGTGTTTGTGGCATTGGTTAAACCGAAGGACATGACGATGTACTCGTATTGGCCATAACGAGTAACAAAAGCCGTTTTTGGAATGTCCCCATTTCTAATTCTGATTTGATGGTATCCCAACCTCAAATTCATTTTGGAAAAGACAGAGGATCCAGCGAGTTGATCATACAAATCGTTGATCCTAGGGAGTGGATACTTGTTCTTTATGGTGACCAGATTCACTGGCCGATAATCCACAACCATCTGATCCGATCAATCCTTCTTCTTAATGAAGAGGACGGGGCAAGCGCAAGGAGAAGAACTAGGACGGATGAAACCTTTCTTCAAAGCCTCATCGAGTTGTTTCTTAAGTTCGGCTAGTTCTAAGGATGCCATATTATAGGGTCTTCTGGCTATCGGGACAGTCCCTGGGATGAGCTCTATCACAAACTCAACATCTCTGACAGGTGGAATTCCTGGCAATTCTTCTGGAAAGACATCCGGAAAGTCACGGACTACCGGAATATCTTCTAATTCTTAAAGAGGGCTAGCAATAAGAGAATAGAGTTGGCACTTGGCTGCTCGGGTGGAGACATTAACTATCTCACCCGAGGGATGTGTAAGTTGAACATTCCTAGTATGAGTATCAATCTTAGCATAGTGGGCTTTCATCCAGTCCATGCCCAAAATGATATTGATGTCCGAAGACTTGAGGGCTATCAAAGATGCTAGGAAGACTAGCCTATCCACAAGAATATCATTGTCGTGTCTTACTTTAGAAGTTTGCCATTTTGAACCAGGAGTCTGAACTACTAAAGGAGTCGGCATATCACAAAAAGACATGTTATGCAACTGTGCATAACTTTCTGAGATGAATGAATGAGATGCCCCAGTATCAAATAGAACAAATGTTGGATGACTATTGACAAGGAGCGTCCCTAGGATAGCATCAGGGTCCTCAGGGGCTTCTTCAGCAGAAACATAGTTCACTCGACCACGAGTAGGAACTGGCTTCACATAGAAGGCTTTTCCCGGCTTCCCATGTCAAGCCGGCTTAGCATTGTTCTGAGGACACTCATGGGAGTAGTGTGTCGGGACCCCGATCCTAAGTCATATGATTCCACACTGTAACAAGCCACATCACTTTGCGGCCTCACGCACGGTACTCCACGGCTGCAGCCTTACCTTGGCTGGGACCGTTTGCGTCTTTTGGCTCACGTATGTGAGCGTGTCGCTGGCAATCACACAACAAAGAACCCGAGCCGACATGACTAGTCATAGAACCCAAGTGGCACATCCGTACGGAAACAGGCATACATAACCCAGCAATGCAGGTGTCGGCCTCAAGCGTGTGTAGACGAGTCATAGCAAGCTACAAGGACTCCATTACGTCGCGAGACACGAATGTCATCACTGCACGTAGACGAGTCGTAGCAGGCTACAGGGACTCCATTACACTGCGAGACATTTCCCCAAAGGGACAGACACAGCAGCAAACAAGGATACATGCCGGTTAATCAATGTGTTTGGAGCAGTAGCAAGCTACCATGGCTCGGTGGAAGCACAAAGAGACAGTTTCCCGTAAAGAGTACTACTAAAGGCACACGACTAGGTGTCGGATCCCATACATACCGTTGCACGTCACACGTACGCACGACATGCCCGATATGCATAGATACAACTATGGCATCACAACATAACCATACAACAACATGACTTTTATTTAAGAGGCTCAGACGAGCCTTGCATAATATGTTCTTACAGATAGAGATCACATGACCCGACACTCAAGTCATACAAACAAAGTCATACAAGCCAGCGGAAACTTAAGCTGTCTGAGTACAGACGGCGAAAATAGAAAAGAGGCGCACGGCCTGATTATCTACAGCCCACCACACGTGCAAGATCATAGCTGGGACACCAGCTATTCGGCATCGTCAACATCTAGATAGAACCCACCTGATGGGCCTTGGTTCTCTTCTGCAACATTTATTAAGCAAGGATGAGTACAATCGTGCTCAGCAAGTCTTTAAAACAGACCTAGTCTATTTATGCTCATGTATCAATAAGGAGGGGTGGAGTTCATGTAGGAATGCCAGCTTTGACTCATGGCTAACCTATACTACTCAATTTTTAAACTCTTTGTTACAATTTTAGATATCGCACACGAGTCCACTATCTCCATCACAATACACCACCATGGATTCACCTTCCCCTTCCGGAAGAGTGCCATCCACGGTACTCACACTTGTCTTGATATTTTTAGGAGTATCTATTTGATTATCTATGAACAGCATAAGTTCTCCAAGTAGTCCGTATCCGAGTACGCGGCTATTCGAATAGTTTCATACCCTGCAGGGGTGTACTTCTTCATACACGCTCTTGCCACTTATCGATGTGTGCCATAAACCATGCACCTCGGCAACCTTCAAGCGGATGCCCAGCGAGGGAGTCGGCCACGACCGTCAATCACATAAGACCTCTAGTCCAGGCTATCGCCTATTTGAGACTGAACCCGCACGGAAGTCCGGCCGAAGTTTCCGCTACGGCCCCAAACGATGTGCGCAAGGTTCCCAAGCCCACCGTTTGGGTGACCCTTGGTACACCGTGCCACTGCCTACCGCGTCGTAACCCACCCCGAGGGTCAGCGCTACGCACGGCCTCCAGCATGCTATAAACACCAGAAACTACTTGCAATACCTGGACAAAAGACTAAGCGACTGATAAGTCGAGCGGGGTCATATTTCAGGGCCCAGCATGTGGTAGTAACTAGTCTTGGATCACAAACACGGAACCCAGTTCCTAACAACGGTCCCAATGAGACAACCCGCTATGTAGTCCTACATAGCCTCTCATCGCTACCTTTTACCAAAACGGATTCATCATGAGCTCATCACATCAGAACAACACAGTTTCACTCCGGTTCATCACCCAGATGAAACAGACCTGACACAACTCTAAGCATAGCAAGCATAGCATGAAAGTAAGCTAAGCACATCATGGCACAAGCATCTACCAGGTATGCTAGGTTGCAAGGTTTAGCTACTTACTGTGACAAGATCAGGTCATGCAGAAGATTAGGTTCATCTACCGTGTATGAATGACATGTGATCGTTTATCCTAATGCAATAAACGAGAGCAGAAGTGAGAGAGTGGGATGTTATCGGAATGATCAATGGGGTTGCTTGCCTTGCTGGGTTTCGGAGGAGTTCTCTCCTTCGTCGGGATACGAGGTAGTATCTTCCGGATTAGGACCTACCGCAACGCAGATAAAAGCATTCAATACACGCAAGTGCAACAATATGATGCATGATCATGGCATAGTAATATGCATGGATGAGCTAATGCAACTAGTGATCATGTGAATTTGAAATAGATTTGAATATAGGTTCAAAGTTGTTCTCCTATGCAAATTCCATATATTAACCTAATGTTAAATGTCCATGTTCACCTATTTAGATGGCTCTAACATGCATAAGAATAGCACCATTGGATTCATTGGATTTTTCTGATAAATTTTCATATATAAATTATTTTCATCTGACTTACATATTAATTTATATGATTTTTCAAAGTTTTAAACAATTTCTGGAATTATTTTTAATAAGAAAATGATTTAATGCGTCACCCTGAGGTCATGCTTGCGTCAGCAAGTCATCAGACCCGACCAGAGTCAAACCTGACATGTGGGGGCCACATGTCAGTGACTCAGACTTTAAACTAACTAATTAAACTAAATCCTAATTAACTAACAGGGTTGGGCCCACTTGTCAGTGTGTAATTAGGTTAATTAATTAAATTAATTAAATTTTAAACTCTGTTAATTAACAAGGGCGAGGCCCCACCTGTCATTGACCGAGAGGGGGTCAACTCTCTGGTCAAACGGACCATGGTCACCGGCGTTGAGCCGCCGCCGACTCCAGGAACGGTGGAAGGGCTCGGAAACCCACCTCCGACGACCAAATCCACGGCGAATGGTCTCAAACGGGAGCCTATGCACGCGCACGTCCAACTGGGCACATCCCCAAGGCTAGGATGGCCTGGAACGTCGCCGGCGACGACCTTGGCGAACGGCGGCGCTCGGGCTCTGATGAAACTACGGCTACAGACCTCATCGACACGCGCTCATAGCACCTACGGCACCTACAGGACTCTACGAACTCAATGGCATCCCCAGAATGACCTACTGGTCACCGGAGTTGTCATCGGCGACGAGAACGGCGGCGACCGGAATTCGGGCTCGAGCCAAACTCGAGCCAAAGCTCAACTACGGGCCTCGAAATCGAACGGAAGGAGAGGGGAAATGCTCGGGGGCTCACTGCAGGTGCTGAGGCGACGAACTTGAGCTCGGGGACAGCTTGAAGGCGAAGAATCGACGGCAGCGAGCTTCTGACCCAAGGAGGAAGAAGAGGTCAGGGTTCCCTCGATGGAGCTCTGGGTGGTGATTTCTTCGGCGAGGAGGACCAGGGCGTCTAGGCGGAGCTTCTGCCTCCACTATAGCAAGGGGGATGGACAGAGACGAGTTGGGGACGGCGAGCTATGGAGCGGCCATGGAGGAGCCGAGAGGAGAAGAGGGAAGAGCGGGGAAGAGGAGGGAGAGAGCGGCAAGGAAGCGTCTCGGAGCTTATCCCCGTCGTCGCGCTGGCAAGGGAGGGGCCAGGCAGGCAGCTGCGTGGCGCCACCGGCGTGAGCGCACGGCGGCCACACGCCGCGCCTACTGGACGCCGGGAGGAAGAAGACCCTCCTGGGCCAGATGGGCCAGCAGGTAAGCTCCCTCTCTCTTCTTTTTTCTCTTTTTCCTTTCTTCTGTTTTCTATTTTTCTGACCTGTGTTTATTTTATTTCCAGGTTCAAATAACTTTCAAAATATCCCCAAACAATTTCTAAAATAGAGTTTGAATATTTCAACCCTATTCAACAAGTTTCAGGGTGATTTGAAATCAGAATTAATGATAGTTGTTTTATTTGTCATTTTCAGAGGCTTAAGTCATTAATTTAAATTATTTAAAATGTTCAAATAATTAGAATGATCCCTGGTATATCCATGCCCTCAATCATCAGACATAGGGAACATTTTTGAGGGGCATTTTGGATTTGTTGAAATTTCATTTATCTTGAATTTTCTTTAATTCATTAAGTGCTTGGGGTTTCTTTTCTTTCTCCCCATTTCACATTGATGCAATGATGATGATGATGATGCAAACACAATGCTAACCTAGGACACTTGCTAGGGTTGTGACAACTCAACCCCACTCAAAAGAATCTCATCCCGAGATTTTGAAGTCGTCGGGAAGAGCGCGGGGTACTCTAGTAGAAGACGATGTTCTCTTTCCCATGTCGCCTCCTTTTCAGAATGATGTGACCACTGAACCTTAAGAAACTTTATCTTCCGACGTCGAGTGGTACGCTCAGCTTGATCGAGAATACGAACAGGGTATTCTCGGTACGTAAGGTTATCTTGGAGATCAAGCGCTTCGTGGTCTACTTCGCGGACA
Source organism: Hordeum marinum (assembly GCA_022496015.1). Lineage (NCBI taxonomy): Eukaryota > Viridiplantae > Streptophyta > Magnoliopsida > Poales > Poaceae > Hordeum > Hordeum marinum. The sequence continues at coordinate 346,678,440 of CM039678.1, forward strand.
GGGTCCGAAAAGCAACGCTTGAGTTGCAAGACATGGAAGACATCATGAACTTTGGATAGATGCGGCAGAAGTTCCAATTGGTAGGCAACCTCTCCTCGTTTAGCAAGAATGCGAAAAGGTCCAATGTAACGAGGAGCCAACTTGCCTTTGATACCGAATCGATGGGTACCCTTCATAGGTGTAACCCGAAGGTAAGCCTTCTCGTCAACTTCATAGGTCACAGACTTATGATGACGATCATATTGACTCTTTTGACAAGATTGGGCTGTTTTCAACTTTTCACGAATAACGCGAACTTGCTCCTGTGCATCCTGAATCATGTCCGGGCCAAAGAGTTGCCTCTCTCTGGTTTCTGACCAGTTAAGAGGTGTTCGACATCTTCGTCCATAGAGAACTTCAAAAGGGGCTTTACCCAAGCTTGATTGATAACTATTGTTATATGCGAATTCAACAAATGGAAGGCAGTTCTCCCAATTCATACCGAAATATATAACACAAGCTCGGAGCATGTCTTCGAGAATTTGATTGACTCGCTCAACTTGACCACTTGATTGAGGGTGGAAGGTAGTGCTAAAGGATAGATGAGTCCCCATAGCGGTTTGAAAACTTCCCCAAAATCGAGAAGTAAAGATACTTCCGCGGTCTGAGTTAATCTCCAAAGGAACACCATGAAGAGAAACTATTCGGGAAACATATAACTCCACTAGCTGACTAGCAGTAATGCTTTCACGAACAGGAAGAAAAGGAGCCACTTTGGAAAGACGATCAATGACTACGAATATAGCATTGTTCCCTCTCTTGGTCCTGGGAAAACCGGTGATGAAATCCATACCGACTTTATCCCATTTCCATTCAGGAATAGCAAAAGGTTGAAGGGTGCCAGCAGGCCTTTGATGTTCTGCTTTCACACGACGACAAACGTCACAGTTAGCAACATACTGAGCAATTTCTCTCTTCATCCTAGTCCACCAGAACCTCTGGCGTAGGTCCTGATACATTTTGGTACTACCCGGATGAATTGTGAGAGGAGATTCGTGAGCCTCCTTAAGAATCAGCTGCCTGAGATGTTGGCTCTTAGCAACCACCAAACGGCCCTGGAAGAGCACTACACCTTGATCATCTATAGAGAATTCCTTAGCGAGACCGCTAACGAGGTTCTCTTTGATCCGAGAAATTCCCTTATCACGCCTTTGGCCAGCTATGATTTGATCCTTAAGAGTAGGTTTCGCCACCAGGTTGGATAGGAATCCTTGAGGAACAACGTGAAGGTTTAACTTCCGGAATTCCTCATAGAGAAGCGATTGACCTTGTTGTAACATCAGATTGTTACAATAAGACTTACGACTTAGTGCATCAGCCATGACATTGGCTTTTCCCGAGATGTAAGATGTCCCTAAGTCATAATCTGTAATCAACTCTACCCACCGTCTTTGCCTGAGATTCAAATCCGGCTGGGTGAAAATATATTTCAGACTTTGGTGATCAGTGTAAATCTCGCAACGATTACCCAGAAGGTAATGTCGCCATGTTTTTAGTGCATGGACTACATCTGCAAGCTTAAGATCATGTGTTGGATAATTATCCTCATGTGGACGCAACTGTCGAGATGCGTATGCAATCACATGACGATCTTGCATGAGAATGCAACCTAATCCTTGTCGTGAGGCGTCGCAGTAGATAATAAAGTCCTTAGAAAAATATGGTGGCACCAGAACGGGAGCAGAGGTTAGTCGTCTTTTTAACTCCTGAAAACTATGCTCGCATTGTGGGGTTCACTCAAACTTTTTATCTTTCTTGAGGAGTTCAGTCAGAGGTTTCGCAACCTTGGAGAAGTACTCAACAAAGCGGCGACAATAGCTCGCTAAGCCAAGGAAACTCCAAACTTGCTTAACCGATTCAGGTTGAGTCCAATCAAGGATGGCCTGAACTCTCTCGGGATTGACAGCAATTCCTTTATCACAGATTACGTGGCCTAGATAGGTCACTTCTGGCAACCAAAATTCACACTTGGAGAATTTGGCATATAAACGGTGCTCTCGAAGTTTCATCAATACCAGCCTTAGATGCTCGGCATGTTCTTGTTCGTTCTTCGAGTAGATGAGTATGTCGTCGAGGTAAACCACGACGAATTTATCCAAATACTCCGTGAAGATCGAATTCATCAGACGAGAGAAGGTGGCTGGGGCATTGATTAAACCGAAGGACATGACGGTGTACTCGTATTGGCCATAACGATTGACAAAAGCCGTTTTTGGAATGTCCCCGTTTCTAATTCTGATTTGATGGTATCCCAACCTCAAATCCATTTTGGAGAAGACAGAGGATCCAGCGAGTTGATCGTACAAATCGTTGATCCTGGGAAGTGGATACTTGTTCTTGATAGTGACCAAATTCACTGGTCGGTAATCCACAACCATCCGATCCGATCCATCCTTCTTCTTAACGAAGAGGACAGGGCAAGCCCAAGGAGAAGAGCTAGGACAGATGAAACCTTTCTTCAAAGCTTCATCAAGTTGGGTTTTTAGCTCGGCTAGTTCTAAGGGTGCCATCTTATAGGGTCTTCTGGCTATTGGGACTATCCCTGGAATAAGCTCTATCACGAACTCAACATCTCCGACAGGTGGAATACCTGGCAGTTCTTCTGGGAAGACATCCGGAAAATCATGGACTACCGGAATATCTTCTAACTCTGGAAGAGGGCTAGCATTTAGGGAATAGAGTTGGCGCTTGGTTGTTCGAGTAGAGACATTAACTATCTCTCTCGATGAATGTGTAAGTTGAACATTCCTAGAATGAGTATCAATCTTTGCGTAGTGGGCTTTCATCCAATCCATACCTAGAATGATATTGATGTCCGAAGACTTAAGAGCTATCAAGGATGCTAGAAATACTAGTCTATCCACCAGAATTTCATTGTCATGACTCACTCTAGAAGTTTGCCATTTTGAACCAGGAGTCTGAACTACTAAGGGAGTGGGCATGTCACAGAAGGACATGTTATGCAATTGTGCATAACTTTCTGAGATGAATGAATGAGATGCCCCAGTATCAAATAGAACAGATGCTGGATGGCTATTAACAATAAGCGTACCTAGAATAACATCAGGATCTTCAAGGGCTTCTTCAGCAGACACATAATTCACTCGCCCATGGACAGGAGTTGGCTTCGCATAGTAAGCTTTTCCTGGTTTCCCACGTCCTGCGGGCTTAGCATTGTTCTGGGGACACTCACGAGAATAGTGTCCCGGTTCTCCACATTTGTAGCATACCACTGTAGCACGAGGTGCAACATTTGTAGACGGTCCTCCAAATGGTCTGGGTGGAGGGTTGAACTGAACTGGACGAGGTGCCTGGAAGGATGGCCATGCAGTGTATCTTGGCAGCAAAGCTGCATTGGGCACCCACACTCGGCATTTGTTAGGGCCTGAACCCGATGCAGGGTTGAAGTCATGGTTATGCTTCCTCGAAGCCTCGTAGTTAGTTTGTCCGGACTCAGCATTGATGGCCTTATTGACGAGAGCCTGGAAGGTGGTGCACTCGTGCAAGCGAAGATCTCGGCGAAGCTCAGCATTAAGTCCCTTGCGGAACCTAGCCTGCTTCTTAGCATCAGTTGAGACTTCCTCTGGAGCATAGCGAGCAAGATTACCAAACTCGCTACTGTATGCATCCACTGACAATCTGCCCTGGGTGAAGGCACAGAATTCCTCTCTTTTGCGATCCATCAGCCCTTCCGGGATGTGATGGATACGGAATGCGGCGCTGAACTCTACCCAGGTTGGTGCAGGTCCCTAGGGATGCATAGCCTCATAGCTTTCCCACCACAGGTTGGCAGGTCCCTCCAGAAAGTATGTCGCAAAGGTCACCTTGTTGGCCTCGGAAACATTTGCAGCTCGGATCTTGCGTGACATACTAGTCAGCCAATCATCCGCATCGAGGGGGTCGACCGAATGATGGTACTTAGGCGGACACAGCTTGATAAAGTCACCAAGGGATACTCCATCGTGGTGATCATTGCGGGGAGCACGAGCTGTGTTTTGTTCAATTCTTTCCAACAGCCTATTGGTCTCCCTTTTATTCCTTTCAGCCTCTAGCATCACCTCCGCCAGGGATGGTGCATGTGGCAGCTCCTCTTGCGTTGGTTGGCTACTCTCGCCCTGCTCAGGAGCAGGCACGGGGTTGTTCCTAGTTGCCACCATCCTGGGGAAAACAATCCACAACTTAGACATAGAGAACATCAACTCTAAGACATGAGATAAGGAGTGTACTGGTCAACATGGCATGTAGGATAAACACCAATCAACATGGTAAAGCAACTACCATATGAACATTAGGTTACATACACACCATGACTTAGTTCAGTACAAGCCCAAGCTGAAAACAACTACGGAGAGATGACACAACTCATCGGAGGCATTACAAGCTTCCTATACATTATCTATCTACACCTCCGGAACTCAACTCTCGACCTTGGTCATATCCCACAAGACACACAGGACTGTGGCGATACGAAGACTACCATACTAGGACTAACATCCACGCACTCAGACATCACCGTAGAATGCCTCGTACAGGTTACCCCCATGACCTGGGAGCTGAACCTAAGGATCTGGAAACACTCTAGCCTGGGATCCCTGGAAACCATAAGGACACGGATGTGGCCTTGGTCCCCTTGTCGGCGGCAACTGCGGTCCTCAAAGGGGGGTGATGCCTCCAACATCAGGCCAGTCTACGTGTGCTGGCAAATGAGTCCGCGATGGGGTCAGCATCTCCAAATCTCCATAGCCTGTCTGCACGACAGGTGCCAACTGCGTCAAGGCTGTCCAAAGACGGGCACGGGTAGCATAGAGCTCCATGCGAAGAGCACGTGCATCACGATCCCTGTTCTCCAACATCTGAGCGGTCACCTGCAGCCTAGGGTCCTCATGAGAATGATCAAAGTAGGCTGCACTAAGATATCCATCCTCTCCTCCCATGGAAGTAGGAACATAGCAGAACTCCGTGATCTGTAGCAGACCATGATGAAACCTCATAATAGTCAGCATAGTGTAGGAGGCTTCCTGAACTGTCATATCTATGGTAACTCCCAATACATGAGTCCAGTGAAGCGGCTCTGTAGCTCCAGGATATGAAGGATATATCCTAACGGTACACAGATACTGACTCTGGTTGAAATCTCGATACTACTCCTTCACTGTATACTCTGGGTACCAGCGATATCCAGCCTCCATCATAACTCTAACCAAGATGGCCGTGGACCCGACACATCGATGCACCTGGTCAGACGGACCACCTGACGGAAAGGATGAGAGGGCATCTGAAACAGAGAATGATGCAAAGACATTAGAGATCCTAGCAGAAATTGGACAGCATAACGGTTGTAATTGCTCAAGAAATTTTTTGAGACAACTGAAAAAGATTGGAAAGGCATAACCACTCGACTATCTAGACTCAAAACTCTTCTCCATCTGTTTGTCACACCAACAACACTTGAATAACCGCAATCACTTACAAACAAACTAGCTATTGGTCCATGGCTAGTAACTCGTCATCCTAAGCAATAGATGAGAATCCTAGTTCCTATCCCCGTAGAAGAGATGAGAATGACCCAGCATAGAATAACTTGGGAAGAGGAGTAAAAAGAGCCTTACGTTCCCTTCCACAATCAATTCCCCTACTTATCTATAGTGTTTCTAGACTCAACTTCAGCCGATTTGGCTTGGTAGTCCTACAGTCAGTCAGGCTCTGATACCAACGCTATCGGGACCCCGATCCTAAGTCATATGATTCCGCACTGTAACAAGCCACATCACTTTGCGGCCTCACGCACGGTACTCCATGGCTGCAGCCTTACCTTGGCCGGGACCGTTTGCGTCTTTTGGCTCACGTATGTGAGTGTGTCGCTGGCAATCACACAACAAAGAACCCGGGCCGACATGACTAGTCATAGAACCCAAGTGGCACATCCGTACGGAAACAGACATACATAACCCAGCAAAGCAGGTGTGGGCCTCAAGCGTGTGTAGACGAGTCATAGCAAGCTACAAGGACTCCATTACATCGCGAGACACGAATGTCATCACTGCACGTAGACGAGTCGTAGCAGGCTACAGGGACTCCATTACACTGCGAGACATTTCCCCAAAGGGACAGACACATCAGCAAAGAAGGATACATGCCGGTCAATCAATGTGTTCGGAGCAGTAGCAAGCTACCATGGCTCGGTGGAAGCACAAAGAGACAGTTTCCCGTAAAGAGTACTACTAAAGGCACACGACTAGGTGTCGGATCCCATACATACCGTTGCACGTCACATGTACGCACGACATGCCCGATATGCATAGATACAACTATGGCATCACAACATAACCATACAACAACATGACTTTTATTTAAGAGGCTCAGACGAGCCTTGCATAATATGTTCTTACAGATAGAGGTCACATGACCCGACACTCAAGTCATACAAACAAAGTCATACAAGCCAGCGGAAACTTAAGTTGTCTGAGTACAGACGGTGAAAATAGAAAAGAGGCGCACGGCCTGACTATCTATAGCCCACCACAAGGGCAAGATCGTAGCTGGGACACCAGCTATTCAGCATCATCAACGTCTAGATAGAACCCACCTAATGGGTCCTGGTTCTCTTCTGCAACATTTATTAAGCAAGGATGAGTACAATCGCAGCAAGTCTTTAAAATAGACCTAGTCTATTTATGCTCATGTATCAATAAGGGGGGGTGGAGTTCATGTAGGAATGCTAGCTTTGACTCATGGCTAACCTATACTACTCAATTTTTAAACTCTTTGTTACAATTTTAGATATCGCACACAGGTCCACTATCTCCATCACAATACACCACCATGGATTCACCTTCCCCTTCCGGAAGAGTGCCATCCACGGTACTCACACTTGTCTTGATATTTTTAGGAGTATCTATTTGATTATCTATGAACAGCATAAGTTCTCCAAGTAGTCCATATCCGAGGACGCGGCTATTCGAATAGTTTCATACCCTGCAGGGGTGTACTTCTTCACACACGCTCTTGCCACTTATCGTTGTGTGCCATAAACCATGCACCTCGGCAACCTTCAAGCGGATGCCCAGCGAGGGAGTCGGCCACGACCGTCAATCACATAAGACCTCTAGTCCAGGCTATCGCCTATTTGAGACTGAACCCGCACGGAAGTCCGGCCGGAGTTTCCGCTACGGCCCCAAACGATGTGCGCAAGGTTCCCAAGCCCACCGTTTGGGTGACCCTTGGTACACCGTGCCACTGCCTACCGCGTCGTAACCCACCCCGAGGGTCAGCGCTACGCACGGCCTCCAGCATGCTATAAACACCAGAAACTACTTGCAATACCTGGACCAAAGACTAAGCGACTGATAACTCGAGCGGGGTCATATTTGAGGGCCCAGCATGTGGTAGTAACTAGTCTTGGATCACAAACACGGAACCCAGTTCCTAAGAACGGTCCCAATGAGACAACCCGCTATGTAGTCCTACATAGCCTCTCATCGCTACCTTTTACCAAAACGGATTCATCATGAGCTCATCACATCAGAACAACACAGTTTCACTCCGGTTCATCACCCAGATGAAACAGACCTGACACAACTCTAAGCATAGCAAGCATAGCATGAAAGTAAGCTAAGCACATCATGGCACAAGCATCTACCAGGTATGCTAGGTTGCAAGGTTTAGCTACTTACTGTGACAAGATCAGGTCATGCAGAAGATTAGGTTCATCTACCGTGTATGAATGACATGTGATCGTTTATCCTAATGCAATAAACGAGAGCAGGAGCGAGAGAGTGGGATGTTATCGAAATGATCAATGGGGTTGCTTGCCTTGCTGGGTTGCGGAGGAGTTCTCTCCTTCGTCGGGATACGGGGTAGTATCTTCCGGATTAGGACCTACCGCAACGCAGATAAAAGCATTCAATACACGCAAGTGCAACAATATGATGCATGATCATGGCATAGTAATATGCATGGATGAGCTAATGCAACTAGTGATCATGTGAATTTGAAATAGATTTGAATATAGGTTCAAAGTTGTTCTCCTATGCAAATTCCATATATTAACCTAATGTTAAATGTCCATGTTCACCTATTTAGATGGCTCTAATATGCATAAGAATAGCACCATTGGATTCATTGGATTTTTCTGATAAATTTTCATATATAAATTATTTTCATCTGACTTACATATTAATTTATATGATTTTTCAAAGTTTTAAACAATTTCTGGAATTATTTTTAATAAGAAAATGATTTAATGCGTCAGCCTGAGGTCATGCTTGCGTCAGCAAGTCATCAGACCCGACCAGAGTCAAACCTGACATGTGGGGGCCACATGTCAGTGACTCAGACTTTAAACTAACTAATTAAACTAAATCCTAATTAACTAACAGGGCTGGGCCCACTTGTCAGTGTGTAATTAGGTTAATTAATTAAATTAATTAAATTTTAAACTCTGTTAATTAACAGGGGCGAGGCCCCACCTGTCATTGACCCAGAGGGGGTCCACCCTCTAGTCAAACGGACCAGGGTCACCGGCGTTGAGCCGCCGGCGACTCCAGGAATGGCGGAGGGGCTCGGAAACCCACCTCCGACGACCAAATCCACGACGGATGGTCTCAAACGGGAGCCTATGCACGTGCATGTCCAACGGGCACATCCCCGAGGCTAGGATGGCCTGGAACGTCGCCGGCGACGACCTTGGTGGACGGCGACGCTCGGGCTCCGATGAAACTACGGCTACAGACCTCATCGACACACGCTCATAGCACCTATGACACCTACATGACTATACGAACTTGATGGCATCCCAGAATGACCTACTGGTCACCGGAGTTGTCATCGGCGGCGAGAACATCGGCGATCGGAATTCGGGCTCGAGCCAAAGCTCAGCTACGGGCCTCGAAATCGAACGGAAGGAGAGGGGAAATGCTCGGGGGCTCACTGCGGGTGCCGAGGCGACGAACTTGAGCTCGGGGACGGCTTGAAGGCGAAGAATCGACGACGACGAGCTTGTGACCGGAGGAGGAAGAAGAGGTCAGGGTTCCCTCGATGGAGATCTAGGCGGCGATTCCTTCGGCGAGGAGGACCAGGGCGTCTAGGCGGAGCTTCTGCCTCCACTACAGCAAGGGGGATGGACGGAGACGAGCTGGGGACGGCAAGCTATGGAGCGACTATGGCGGAGCCGAGAGGAGAAGAGGGAAGAGCGGGGAAGAGGAGGGAGAGAGTGGCGGGGAAGCGTCTCGGAGCTTATCCCCATCGTCGCGCTGGCGAGGGAGGGGCCAGGCAGGCAGCTGCGTGGCGCCACCGGCGTGAGCGCACGGCAGCCACACGCCGCGCCTACTGGACACCAGGAGAAAGAAGACCCTCCTGGGCCAGATGGGCCAGCGGGTAAGCTCCCTCTCTCTTTTTTTTCTCTTTTTCCTTTCTTTTGTTTTCTATTTTTCTGACCTGTGTTTATTTTATTTCCAGGTTCAAATAACTTTCAAAATATCCCCAAACAATTTCTAAAATAGAGTTTGAATATTTCAACCCTATTCAACAAGTTTCAGGGTGATTTGAAATCAGAATTGTTGATGGTTGTTTTATTTGTCATTTTCAGAGGCTTAAGTCATTAATTTAAATTATTTAAAATTTTCAAATAATTAGAATGATCCCTGGTATATCCATGCCCTTAATCATCAGACATAGGGAACATTTTTGAGGGGCATTTTGGATTTGTTGAAATTTCATTTATCTTGAATTTTCTTTAATTCATTAAGTGCTTGGGGTTTCTTTTCTTTCTCCCCATTTCACATTGATGCAATGATGATGATGATGCAAACACAATGCTAACCTAGGACACTTGCTAGGGTTGTGACATAGTGTCCCGGTTCTCCACATTTGTAGCACACAACGGTGGTACGGGGAGCAGCATTTGTAGGAAGACCTCCGGATGTCCTGGCTCGAGCGTTGGGCTGAGCTGGGCGAGGTGCCTGGAAGGATGGCCTCGTGGTGTACCTTGGAGGCAGAGCTGTGTTGGGCACCCACACCCGGCGTTTGTTCGAGCCTGAGCCAGATGCGGGGATGAAGTCACGGGTGTGTTTCTTAGTTCGCTCATAGTCAGTCTGTCCAGTTTTGGCATTGATAGCCTTGTTGATGAGAGCCTGGAAGGTTGTGCACTCACGCAGACGCAAATCTCGATGGAGCAAGGGACTAAGTCCCTTGCGGAACCTAGCCTGTTTCTTGGCATCGGTTGACACTTCCTCCGAAGCATAACGAGCAGGATTACCGAACTCACGGCTATAGGCATCCACTGTCATTCTGCCCTAGGTGAAAGAACAGAACTCCTCTCTCTTGTGATCCATTAGCCCTTTCGGAATGTGATGGGTACGGAATGCCTCGCTGAAATCTGCCCATGTTGGTGCGGGTCCTGCGGGACACATAGCTTCATAATTTTCCCACCACAGATTGGTGGGTCCTTCAAGAAAGTATGCAGCAAAGGTCACCTTGTGGGCCTCATATCCATTGGCAGCTCGGATTTTGCGGAACATGCTGGTCAGGGCTGTCCGCAATGGGTTCAGCATCTCCAAATCTCCATAGCATGTCTACATGACAGGTGCTAGCTGCATCAGGGCTGTCCAAAGACGCACACGGGTAGCATATAGCTCCATGCGAAGGGCATGTGCATCACGATCCCTGTTCTCCAACATCTGAGCGGTCACCTACATCCTAGGGTCCTCATGAGAATGATCATAGTAGGCTGCGCTAAGATAACTATCCTCTCCTCCCAAAGAAACAGGAACATAACAGAACTCTGTGTTCTGAAGCAGACCATGGTGAAACCTCATGATAGTCAGCATGGTATAGGCGGCCTCCTGAACTGCCATGTCTATGGTGACACATAATCCATAAGTCCAATGAAGCAGTTGTGCGGCTCCAGGATATGATGGATATATCTTAACAGTACACAGATACTGGCTCTGGTTGAAATTTTGATACTGCTCCTCCACTGTGTACTCTAGGTACCAATGGTAACCAGCCTCCATCATACCTCTAACCAACATGGCCGTGTGACCCGATACATCGATGCACCTGGTCAGACGGACCACCTGACGGGAAGGACGAGGGGGCATCTGAAATAGAGAATGATGCAAAGACATTAGAGATTCTAGCAGAAATTGGACAGCATAACGGCTGTAATTGCTCAAAAAGGATTTTGAGACAACTGCAAAAGATTGGAAAGGCATAACCACTCGACTATCTAGACTCAAATCTCTTCTCCAATTGTTTGTCACACCAACAATACTCGAGTACCGAAGTTCACTTGCGAACATACATACCCTACCTAGGATATGTACCTAGGGTAGGGTCCTAGGCATGGCCTACATACCCTACCTAAGGACACCACATGGGAGGACTTGAAGATCAAGCATGAACTTCCGAGTGGATCCCTGGAGACGTTCAAAGTCACTCGACAGTAATCCACTCAGGAGACTCCCGCTCTCACTCAGAAGTCACGTATCACTCAGAAGACCTCGCTTTCACTCGACGCCAGAAGACCAGGAGCCATCATCAAGAGCCCAACGGGCAGACGTTGGTTCAATGGTCATTAATAGCTTTTATTACGTATGTTACCTGTAACGGCAGACTTTAATCCCACGACCAGGCCCTTTGATGCAGGGCAGTTATGAGGGGCAGCGAACTCTATATAAGCCACCCCTCCCCTCCTGCACAAGGGTTCGCAACCATTGTAATATCTATACTCCACTCGACATAAGGCTCCCGAGCACTGAGACGTAGGGTTGTTACCTCCACGAGAGGGGCCTGAACTCATACATCTTTGTGTACATCCTCGCCGTAGCTACGACTCTGCCCTCTCCCTTCGTACCCCTACCATCTACTGTTAGGCTCGTTCCCACGACAGTTGGCGCCCACCCTGGGGCAGGCGTCTAAGCGACTTCCGGCAAGGTTGCGGTTTTCATCCTTCAACATGTCTTCCGGCGATGTTTTTGCTCTGGGCCACGAGATCCATTTCGGAACGCTCAGCTTCATCACCGACGATTCGGCATGGCTCCAGGTGGCGCCTCTCGATGTCGAGGCGCTCCCGATCCACAGGGCCGCGCACTTCCGCGCGATCCCCTGCGTTGTGTTGCTACGTCAGCCATCGACCCCCTACACATCATCTCCTCTCGCCATACGCGGTCGCAAGCGGTCTGGCCGCTCACGACTCGAGCGATGGGTCGAACACGCAGCGGCACGTCAAGCTTCTCCGTAGGTTGCAGCGCTCAAGCCCGCCGAGTCCCTTCACGACATGTTCGACTCGGATTCCGATCCATCCGATGTGCCTTCCGAGTGCGAAAGTTGTGATCTCGCAGCAGAGGTCTTGATGGTGGGCTCTCATCAGAGTTCACCACCTGGCTTCAGTCGTGTCAAGCGTGAGGCTGGAGGTCCGTCGAACGTGCAGATGTGTCATAATGAGAAGATCCTCCATACTCTCATCATCGGCACGACTGTCGAGGCCCAAGCTTTGGAGGCCGCGTGCATTCGTTTGGAAGAGCTCCAGGCAGAGATTGACGAGCGCGCTCGCCAACGCCCGCCGCGCCCTAGTCGACGTCATCGACAACTGTTTCCGACTGGACCTCACGATGGCGTTGAGGTATACCGAACTCCTGTGCTAAATGTTGTTGCTGCTGCTAGGATAGCCGATTCCATTCAGCCGTCCTGGCCAGAGGCTGGTAGAGGGCTGTTGCAGATCAGCGCACTGTTGGATGCAGCGCAACATCAGAATTCAGCAGTTTCTCAATCCCGTAACAAGATATATAGTAATGCACCCAAGGCAGAGACCGTTCAGTCGGCACATAGCCCTGGATCGCCCTTGCGTCATCGAGGCGGCGGTTGTCATGAAGGACAAGACAGAGATCAGCATCACCGTAAAGACCACCGTTGAGTGCCCACTACTCCGCGGAGTGGTCCGTACGCACCTCGGTGCCAGGACGACAGGCACTCCCATGGTGATGAGCGGGACTCAGACTTTGACGCCCACCTATCTGGTTCAAAAGCGGATCGACAAGAGCAGAGCCTATAGGGAAGGACTCGACAGTGATGTTCCGAGTGGAAGCTCAGCTGTGGTGTCTGGTCCTGAGTGTTTTAGCAAAGCTATACGTTCTGCAAAGATTCCCCCCAATTTTAGAATGGCGGCGGGGATTGGAAAGTTTTCTGGTGAAACAAAACCAGAGACTTGTTTGATGATTACCCAGTGGCTGTGCAAATTGGCAGTGGAAATGACAATGTCGCAATGAAGCACCTGCCCCTCATGTTGGATGGTTCAGCTCGAGCTTGGTTGAATCGTTTGGCTCCTTCCAGCATACATTGTTGGGAAGATCTTGCCCGAGTGTTTGTTCGGACCTTTGAGGGCACTTGCAAGCGCCCCGCGGGTCTGGTCAACTTACAGCACTGCATCCAGAAACCCAATGAAACCTTAAGGGATTATATTCAGCGATGGTCCATGTTGCATCATACGATGGAGAATGTGTCAGAACACCGGGCTGTTTGTGCCTTCAAGGCCGGTGTGAGATACAGGGAGTTGTACCTAAAGTTCAGGTCCACTGGTGACATTTCACTCGGCAAGATGATGGAAATTGCCACTCGCTATGCTAATGGCGAGGAACAAGACCGCCTCCATGGCGGCAAAGGAAAAGCAGACGCCAACGAGTCTGGTGGCGGCAACAATCGGAAATAGAAGCGAAAGGCTGAAGACCCGGCTCCGGCAGAGGCCACAGCACTGGCGACTCAATCAAAGAACAAGGGCAAAGCCAAAGCTCAGTATGCCCCAAGAAGGGGAAAGGTTAGTCAGGAACTGATATCTTGGATCAGCCGTATGTAATTCACATGAGGAAAGATGCAGAGGGCAACCTGATTTTGACCAAGCACACCACTTGACAGTGTCGAACCCTTATCCAACAATTCAAGGGAGACCAGTCGAGTGCGAAGTCTCCTGAAAAAGAAGATGAAGATGAGGAAAAGGAAAAGGAAACATTCCCAGATGTCACTGCAACACTAGTGATCTTCGATGATGTCGAGAGCAAGAGTCGTGTGAAAGTCATCAATAGAGAAATCAACATGGTTGTGCCAAACACCCCCACCTACCTCAAATGGTCTCAATATGCTGTCACATTCGACCAGACAGACCATCCTGCTTGTGTGGGCACTCGGGGTCAACAGGCTCTGGTAGTCGATCCGGTGGTGCAGGGGACTCGACTCAGAAAGGTCCTCATGGACAGCGGTAGCGGCCTGAACATTCTGTATGCGGATACCCTGAAAGGGATGGGCATTCTGATGTCCCGTCTGAGAGAGAGCAGCATGCAGTTTCACGGGGTTATCCCAGGAAAGAAGGCCAAATCACTCGGCCAGATAGCATTGGATGTGGCATTCGGAGATAGCAAAATTTCCGAAAAGAAAAGTTGACATTTGAAGTCATGGATTTCAAAAGTGCTTACCACGCCATCTTGGGTCGACCCGCTTATGCACGTTTCATGGCCCGACCATGTTACGTGTATCTCAAGTTGAAAATGCCAGGCCCTAAGGGCATGATCATGGTCACTGGCAATCGACAGCGGGCCGAAGAGTGTCTCCACCAAGGATCCAAGATCGCCGATCAACAAATGGCCATGGTCGAGCTGGAAGAGTACAAGAAAACCGCTGACCCTGCTAATTTTCTCCCCGCAAAAAAGCCAGCTTCCGAGTCGGCATTTCAGTCAGCAGGGGAAGTGAAGAAGGTGCACATCCACCCGGCAGATCCAACTGCTGCCTCGACAAATATCTCAACAACACTCGACAGTAAATGGGAAGCCGAGCTCATCCATTTACTCCGTGAGAACTGGGATATCTTTGCATGGAAGCTGCTGACATGCTAGGGATTCCCAGAGAGCTGGCTGAGCACCGTTTGCGAGTGGATCCGAAGGCCAAGCCCGTCAAGGAGCATTTGCGTCGATCCGTGGTGGGGAAGCGCAAGGCAATCAGAGAAGAAGTGACCTGTCTCTTGCAAGCCAAGTTCATTCGGGAGATTTACCACTCCGAGTGGCTCTCGAATGTTGTGATGGTGCCCAAGAAAGATAAGTCGTTGCGCATGTGCATTGACTTCAAACATCTCAATAAGGTATGCCCAAAAGACCATTTTCCGTTCCCCCGCATAGATCAAATTGTTGACTCGACAGCGGGGTGCAAGCGTTTATCGTTTTTGGATGCCTATTCTGGGTACCATCAGATCCGTCTGTATGGCCTGGACGAAATAAAAACGGCCTTCATCACCCCGTTTGGGTGCTTTTGCTACATCACCATGCCTTTTGGTCTAAAGAATGCCGGCGCTACTTTTATGCGCATGATTCAGAAATGTTTACTCAACCAGATCCCTCGGAATGTCGAGGCGTACATGGATGATACAGTTGTCAAGTCCCGTAAAGGTTCTGACTTGCTGGCTGACTTGGCTGAGACATTCGCCAATCAGAGGTGATTCGACATAAAGCTGAATCGGCCAAATGTACCTTCGGTGTCCCTAGCGGCAAGTTGCTCGGTTTTCTCGTTTCAAAGTGAGGAATTGATGTCAATCCCGAGAAGATCAACGCCATTACCCGTATGAAGACTCCCATGCGAGTGCACGACGTTCAGAAGCTCACAGGTTGCTTGGTAGCATTGAGTCGATTCATTTCTTGTCTTGGTGAGAAGGCTCTACCCTTATATCAGTTGATGAAGAAGTCTGACACATTTGACTGGACTCCCGAAGCCGAAGCAACGTTTGTTGAGCTCAAAGCCCTACTCTCCACCCAGCCGGTGATGAGCGCTCCTGCCAGCAAAGAGCCCTTGCTCCTGTATATCGCGACCACAAATCAGGTCGTCAGTACAGTGCTGACTATCGAGCAAGAAGAGGAGGGTAAAACCTATAAAGTCCAGCGGCCAGTTTATTATGTCTCAGAAGTATTGTCCCCCACAAACCAAAGATATCCACACTTTCAGAAGCTGGTGTATGGTATTTACCTATCAGCGAAGAAGGTGGCACATTATTTCCAAGACCATTCGATCTCAGTCGTCAGTGATGCTCCTTTATCTGAGATTTTCAATAATCGTGACACATCAGGTCGAGTGGCTAAATGGGCAATTGAGCTTGGACACTTTGACATCAGATTCGAGGCCAAGAAGGCAATCAAGTCCCAAGCATTGGCAAATTTCATGGCCGAGTGGACTGAACAGCAACAACCAATCCAAGTTCACTCGGCACATTGGACAATGTTCTTCGACGGCTCCAAAATGTTGAATGGGTCCGGCGCTGGTGTTGTTTTGATATCCCCCAAAGGCAACAATCTCAGCTATGTCTTGCAGATTCATTTTGATTCCTCCAACAATGAGGCAGAATATGAAGCACTTTTGTATGGGGTGCGCATGGCTATCTCACTCGGTGTCAAGCGCCTGATGGTTTATGGTGACTCAGATTTGGTGGTGAATCAAGTGATGAAAGAATGGGATGTTAGAAATCCCGCCATGACCGGATACTGCAATGCAGTTCGGAAGTTGGAGAAGAAATTTGAAGGCCTCAAACTTCACCATGTTCCTCGACTGAAAAATCAAGCTGCTGATGAGCTGTCCAAGATTGGTTCCACTCGATGGCCTATCCCCAGCGGGGTGTTTGTGGAGCATTTGCACACTCCTTCGATTCAAGAGGATCCCTTCACCGAAGAGCCCCCACAAGCTGAAGTCGATGTTCCTGCTCCTCTGACTCGGCTGAAGTCGATGTTCCTGCTGTGATTGACTTGGTCATGGAGATACTAGTTATCATACCAACTGGACTGTGTTGTACATTGCCTATATCCTCAGACAAGAGCTCCCTGAAGATGAAGCAGAGGCTCGACAGATTGTGCACAGGTCCAAGGCTTTCACTTTGATGGGAGATCAGCTATTCAGAGAGAGCGTGACTGGTGTCACCCAGCGCTGCATTCCCCCGAGGAAGGTCAGATGATTCTAGACAAAATCCACTCAGGAACTTGTGGCCATCATGCGTCTTCAAGGGCAATCGTCGCTAAAGCATACCGAGCTGGTTTTTACTGGTCGCGAGCTAATGAGATGGCTAAGGACATCGTTGATCACTGCGAAGGCTGCCAGTTCTATGCGAATCTATCACACAAGCCAGCGTCTGCTCTGAAGACAATCCCTCTCGCTTGGTTGTTTGCAGTTTGGGGACTCGACATGGTTGGTCCCTTCCGACCTGGAAAAGGAGGATTCACGCACCTGTTGGTAGCAGTCGACAAATTCACCAAGTGGATTGAAGCCAAGCCCATCAAGAAGCTGAATTCTCGCACGGCGGTCACGTTCCTGAGGGAGATCATTATCCGGTACGGCATTCCGCACAGCATCAACACAGACAACGACACTAATTTTGACTCGGAAGAATTTAGGAGATTCTGTAAGTCCCAAGGCACCTGAGTGGATTACGCTTCCGTTGCACATCCTCAAACCAATGGGCAAGTTGAGCGAGCTAATGGTCTCATTCTACAAGGTCTGAAGCCTCGTCTCATGCGCGATTTGGATCATGCCGCTGGTGCGTGGGTAACTGAGTTGCCATCTGTTTTGTGGGGATTGAGGACAATGCCTAATCGATCAACTGGACGAACTCCTTTTTCCTTGTCTATGGTGCTGAAGCCATATTGCCGAGTGACTTGGCCCACAATTCTCCTCGAGTGGAACTATATTCTGAAGCTGAAGCTGAACAGGCCAGACAGGATGGGGTAGATCTTCTAGAGGAGGAGCGTGAGATGGCTTTGATCTGGACCACTGCCTATCAGCAAGACCTACGGCGCTTCCATGCAAGAAATGTCAAAAGCCGAGTGTTCCATGAAGGAGATTTGGTGCTCTAAGTGAAACACCACCAACATCACAAGCTTGCTCCTGCATGGGAAGGCCCTTTTGTCGTCACTAAGGTGCTAAACAATGGAGCCTATCGCCTATATAATCTCATGAAACAGATAGATGAGCCACGAGCCTGGAACGCAGACCTGCTCTAGTGTTTTTATACTTGAGACAAGAGTTTTCTGATGTAATAAGAGTACTTCATCAATGCAATTCGTGTTTCTGCGATTAATACTTCGTCGATTCCAACCGTGCAGTTACATTCTTAGGGGTACTCCGAGTGATGAGCAACCCTCACACTCGGGGGCTTAGCTGCGAAACATGTCCCTGTCGGGTGGATAGCAGTCCATTCACTCGAGGACCTATCTGCGAATCCGTCTTCGCTTGGGTTCAAAAAAAACTAAGATCAAAAATACTTCGAGTGATGAGTAATCCTCACACTCGTGGGCTTAGCTGCGAAACACGTTTTGACTAAGTTAAAAACCTCGTCGAGTGGATGGTCATCCATTCACTCGACAACTTAGATGCGAATCGACATTCGCCTAAGTTCAAAAATATTCCGAGTGATGAGAAATCCTCACACTCAGGGGCTTAGCTACGAAACACGTTTCGCCTAAGTTAAAAACCTCGTCGAGTGGATGGTAATCCATTCACTCGACAACTTAGATGTGAATCGACATTCGCCTAAGTTCAAAAAATATTCTGAGTGATGAGCAATCCTCATGTTCGGGGGCTTAGCTGCAAAACACGTTTCGCCTAAGTTAAAAACCTCGTCGAGTGGATGGTAATCCATTCACTCGACAAATTAGATGCGAATCGACATTCGCCTAAGTTCAAAAATATTCCGAGTGATGAGCAATCCTCCCACTCATGGGCTTAGCTGCGAAACACGTTTCGCCTAAGTTAAAAACCTCGTCGGGTGGATAATAATCCATTCACTTGACAACTTAACTACGAATCAACATTCGCCTAAGTTCAAAAATACTCCGAGTGATGAGCAATCCTCACACTCGGGGGCTTAGCTGCGAAACATGTTTCGCCTAAGTTGAAAACCCTGTCGGGTGGATAGCAGTCCATTCACTCGACGGCCTATTTGCGAATCCGTCTTTGCTTAGGTTCCAAAAAAATACTCCGAGTGATGTGCAATCCTCACACTCGGGGGCTTAGTTGCGAAACAGGTTTTGCCTAAGTTAAAAACCTCGTCGAGTGGATAGTAATCCATTCACTCGACAACTTAGCTGCGAATCGACATTCGCCTAAGTTCGAAAATACTCCGAGTGATGAGAAATCCTCACACTCGCGGGGCTTAGCTGCAAACACGCTTTGCCTAAGTTAAAAACAAACTCAGTCGAACAGACGATCGAAAGCCAAATTCGAACAAAATCCAAAGGGTAAACCACGGATAAATGTTTCGTATGAAATCAAATGTGCTCAGACCACAGGCCTAAACGAAGTTTTTAAGGATACAAATCCACTCGGCATACCGAGGCAAATTTAATTGTTTCTTTCAAAGACAAGTCTTTCAAGCAGGAGACGGACTGGCGGGCTTGACGAAAGTGTCCAGCTCGATGCTGTCGGCGATTCTAGTGGCCGCTTAGATGAAGGTCTCCATGAAGTCCTCGAACTGGAGTTTCTTCGTGTTAACCACCTGAAGCTCCTTCAGCCTCTCCTCCTTCACGTCCCTGCAATGGAACCTGACGAGTGATAACGCCACGTCGGCCCCACAACGAGCGGCAGATTTCTTCCAGGCCTGCACTCGACTTGGAAGTTCATCCAGGCAAGCCATCATAGAGTTGAGGTCGAGCTGAAGGGTGTCCTCCAGCATAGCTCTTTGTCGATTCTCTCCATCGCTGACTTTAGCCGGACAAGATACGCATGGACACCCTGGAGCTGGAAATTGAGTCGGAGCATGTTCATGGCCATCGCGTCTGCGACAGGAGACTTGGTGGGATCCAGATTGGACTCAACCTCCTCCGTCTCCTTCTCAAAGTCTTGGCAGAATTCTGTTGAACAATGGGGAATGGGAGGAGAATTGGTGAACTGCGACACTCAAAGATTTTACAAAGCTCAGTCGACAAAAATACTTACCGTCGAGCAGAATATACATCTTCCTCGAGAACTCGCCCAAATGCCTCTACAGGCCATTGCTCCTCTTGTTCAGCTGCTCGGCCCTTTTGACGAGGTCCGCACGCTCCTGCTTCAGCTTGGTGTTCTCCTCTTCCAGCTTCTGGGCAGCCGCCAGCTTCTGATATGCAGCTTCAGTTTTGTACCTGGCCACCCGTTGGGCATCCGCGAGTGCCTTGGACTTCTCCTCTAGTGCCTTCTTCATGGAATATAAAGAAACAACATTTTTGAGTCGCGCTTGGAGTCGACGGTTTTCATTGCGCGCGCTTGTTCGAGCAAGAGCACTCGGTTCAAAACAAGGAAAGTGAAGATGGGAATGCTGACAGTCCACAGTAATTACCTCCCAAGGACTTCAGCTTAGCACGCGCTCGCTCCAAGGCATTGTTGGCGACTGCCAGATCCACCTGCAATCGGTTCCTCTCATCCTCCATGTCCTTGTACTGCGTCCCAAGTTCGCAAGCCGTGTGGAACCCACAAACGATAGGAGTTCAATGAGAAACTAGTTCATGGACAGTCGACTGAGTTATGAACACCGGCAAATGATCATCTTGGAAGAATTCAAGCAGAAAATCCACTCGACATGTTGAGTGACTCTGGCGCTCCGTGCGCCATAAACAAATTTAAAAGTTGTCTCTATTAAGACCCGTGTCGATGCAAGCATTCAACAGCGGTCTCGGGGACTAAACCAGTGGGCGCGCTAAGAGTGCCCCCATTGAGACGGTTAACTCTCGATCCATCGAGTAAATCGTCAGGAAAAAACACTCGACATGTTGGATGACCCCAGTACCACGCGTACAACAAAGTTTTCAAACCTACTATTTATCGTCTGCGATGAACAGTAGCCTCGGGGACTAGACCCAGTGGGTGCACTTAGCGTGCCCCCACTGGTTTTTCAAACATTCGACAAGGTCAGCCCTGTCACGACACTCGACCGGTCGAGTGACGCGCCTCTCTACTCTATGAAGTGGATTCTATCCTTATGCAGCGTCATATCATGGTTTGCCACTAATGTCCACGAAACTTGCAAGGTAAACTCTAAAAAAACTGCCGATGCAAGCATTCGACAGCGGTCTCGGGGACTACACCCAGTGGGTGCGCTAAGAGCGCCCCAAATGAGACGGTTAATTCTTGATCCGTCGAGTAACTCATCAGAAAATACACTCGACATGTCGAGTGACACTAGTACCACGTGTACTACCAATCCCAATCCTACTCGAAACATTCTACGGCAATCACCCAGTGGGTGTACAGTAGCCAAAAAAGACAAGAATTCAATCAACAATGGACTTACAATCGAACTTACTCGGACATTGGTGCGGATGGCTGCGCTGACGTTAAAAGCCAGTTTGTTGGCCTCGTATGCCTCCTTGGTCCTCGGCATGAGCTGCTCTGCCTGGATCATGGCTTCCTTCGCAGCCCCAGTTTGATCTTCCGGGGTGCGATGCAGAGAGAAGGCCGTCACAGGTGGGGTTGGCGTGGTTGCAGGAGCAGCTGAGGCAGGCTGAGAGGGTCCGGTTGGAGTCAATGCCACACCGGTCGAAACAGTTGGAGGAGCATGCAGTAGAGGTACTGCAGGTTCAGCCATGGGTTGTGTCGAGCCACCTCCCCCCCTGGGAAGACTCTGCAGTCGACCGCTGAAGTGCTTGCGCCGATGACGCTCCTTGGATGCGAGAGCGCGAAGTGCCGAGTCGCTCCTCATCGTCCTCCACCTGAATGACCTCTGCATCGACAACCTATGGTGTTAACATTCGCATATGTCGAGTTCCATTAGGACGAACCAACAACTATCTAACCTCTACGAGAAGTGGCCGCGTCAGTAGTGTCGACATCCATTGCATCCCCTCCATCTCTATGAGGTGAAGACACAGATGTAGCAGCTCTGACGAATTGAGTGGCATTTGGTCAAATACAACTCCAGACTTCAGTCGACAGAATAGGTATGGGAATAAACTCTTACGTGGAGATGACAAGCACTGCCACTCTCATGCGAGGCAGAGCCTTGCGAGGCTTGGTGATGGCTTGCTTGGGCTGCTTAGCCAGTTTTTCGCTTGGCTCAGTGGCCGAGGGGCAGCTGCGCTTCAGGTTCTTCTCGCTAGGGCCCGGATCCCTTTCCTCAATAGTCGACGGATCTTGGCGGGACTTGGTGCGACTTTCGTGGCGGGGAGGTGACTCGATTTCTTCCTCCTCGCCAGAGTCCTCGTATTCTTCCTCGGAGTCGGAAGAACCATCGTTGTCCACACTGCCGCCCTCGCTCACCACGCCGTCTTCAGCATGGTTCCCGTTAGGAACGGGCGAGTGCATGTGCGTCCATTCCTGCATGATTCAAGCAAAGAAGTCAATTCAATATATCACTCGACAGTACAATACAGCAGTTGACATTACACAACTCACCAGGTTCTTCGGCGGGTTTTCAGCCGAATACGGCTGGATCCTCTTGGCTCCCAAAGGATTGTCGCAGGCCCCGGTGATGCTACGGAGCCACTGCTCGACAGTTTTCTGAGGAACTTCCTCAGGATGCGCCCTTGTCGAGTCCTCAGGGCCGGCGTAGTGCCACCTAGTGTGGTCTCTAGCTTGGAGCGGCTGGATACGTCGACCGAGAAACGTCTCCAACAGATCCATGTCGGTCACCCTGCCTCGGATCAGCTGGACCACCGCTTCAACAAAGATGCCTACTTGGACGTGCTCCTCTTCAGTCACCTTCAGGGACTTGGGAACAGCCGGACGGTCGGGTGTGTATGGGGGAAGGCCAGTCGACATATTGGGCGATGTTGCATCCTTGCAGTAGAACCAGGTCGACTGCCAATCCCTTACAGACTCGGGAAAGGTCATGGCGGGGAAGGAGCTACGAGCTCTTTTTTGAACTCCTAACCCTCCGCACAACTAGAGCACGTGGGTATTCCCATCGGCGGGGAGGGCTTTCTTCACAGTCTGGGATCTGACCGTGAAGAGGTGTTTAAACAATCCCCAATGGGGAGTGCAGCCCAGGAAACATTCGCACAGAGTGACGAATGCGAACAGATAGGCTATGGTGTTGGGCGAGAGGTGGTGCAGTTGGGCACCGAAAAAATTCAGAAAGCCCCTAAAGAACAGGTGGGCGGCAGAGAAAAACCTCGCTCGACATGGGAGAGAAGGAGGACCAGCTCCCCATCGCGCGGCTCCGGCTCGCGCTCCTCCCCCGGCAGCCTCTAGGCGCCATCCACCACGAGCCCGTCGGAGACGAGGCCCTCCATATCTTTGCGGGTGACGACAGAGGGGAGAAAATCCCCCTGCATCCGGCCACCGGCGCGGTGAATCGAGCGGTCGAGGGCTTCTTGCCCTTGAGCTTCGCCGCCCCCTTCTTCGCTCGCTCCAGCTTCTCTGTCAGATTCTTCATCTTCGTCGCGGCGGCTTTCGTCGAGGGAGATCGGAGTTGGGAGCTAGGAGCGAACGAAGAGGAGGAAAAGAGAGAAAGAACTGGCGGAGGTACTGTGCAAACCGCAGCGAACACAGCTTTACACGCTGCCGAGTGTCTCACTGACCAGTGGACCCACGAGGTTACCGCACACGCCAACCGCTGACAACGCTCGGCACATGGCGATACGACCAGCGCAAAAATTGAGGCGTCGTGCCCCCACTTGCCCCGGTCGTGGTGTAATCTTCGCGCGAGAGCGCGTGCTTCCCAAATTTTCATATCCCGGAAAATCTAGGTCTGTCAAACCGACCCGTCGCCTCCCAAGATACTACCAACGCACTCTGACCAAAACAAATGCTGAACATCCACTCGGACACCATTAAGGCTGAATGGATCCGGGCGAGCGGAGAAGAATTCAATCGACACAAGTTTCGCTGAAGCCCCGAATATCATTCGGAAGATTTTGCGTGTTGACCCTGAAGGAATGCTAATGCTCAGAGTTCAATCGACACAAGTTTCATGGAAACCCCAAATATCATTCGCAGGATCTGATGCACTAACTCAAGGCCCTAGGTACCTCTTTCCACCACTCAAACCCCGATCCATTCGGGGCTAATGACGAGGATATGTACCTAGGGTAGGGTCCTAGGCACGGCCTACATACCCTACCTAAGGACACCACATGGGAGGACTTGAAGATCAAGCATGAACTTCCGAGTGGATCCCTGGAGACGTTCAAAGTCACTCGACAGTAATCCACTCGGAAGACTCCCGCTCTCACTCGGCAGTCGCGTATCACTCAAAAGACCTCGCTTTCACTCGACGCCAGAAGACCAGGAGCCATCATCAAGAGCCCAATGGACAGTCGCTGGTTCAATGGTCATTAATATCTTTTATTACGTACGTTACCTGTAATGACAGACTTTAATCCCACGACCAGGCCCTTTGATGCAGGGCAGTTATGAGGGGCAGCGAACTCTATATAAGCCACCCCTCCCCTCCTGCACAAGGGTTCGCAACCATTGTAATATCTATACTCCACTCGACATAAGGCTCCCGAGCACTGAGACGTAGGGTTGTTACCTCCACGAGAGGGGCCTGAACTCATACATCTTTGTGTACATCCTCGCCGTAGCTAGGACTCTGCCCTCTCCCTTCGTACCCCTACCATCTACTGTCACGCTCGTTCCCACGACAGTTGGCACCCACCGTGGGGCAGGCGTCTAAGCGACTTCCGGCGAGGTTGCGGTTTTCATCCTTTAACATGTCTTCCGGCGGTGTTTTTGCTCTGGGCCACGAGATCCATTTCGGAGCGCTCACCTTCATCGCCGACGATTCGGCATGGCTGCAGGAGGCGCCTCTCGATGTCGAGGCACTCCCGGTCCGTGGCGCCGCACACTTCCGCGCGAGCCCCTGCAGCGTGTTGCTGCGTCAGCCATCGACCCCCTATGCGTCGGCTCCTCTCACCGTTCACGGTCGCAAGCGGTCCGGTCGCTCACGACTCCAGCGGTGGGTTGAACACGCAGTGGCGCGTCAAGCTTCTCCACAGGTTGTAGCACTCGAGCCCGTCGAGTCCCTTCATGGCATGTTCGAGTGGGATTCCGATCCATCCGATGTGCCTTCCGAGTGGGAAAGTTGTGATCCCGTAGTGGAGGTCTTGATGGCGGGCTCTCATTAGAGTTCACCACCTGGCTTCGGCAATGTCAAGCACGAGGCTGGAGGACCGTCGAACGTGCAGCTGTGTCATGATGAGGAGGTCCTCCATACCCCCATCATCGGCACGACTGCCGAGGCCCAAGCTTTGGAGGCCGCGCGCATTCGTTTGGAAGAGCTCCAGGCAGAGATTGACGAGCACGCTCTCCAGCGCCCGCCGTGCCCCAGTCGACGTCATCGACAACTGTTTCCGACTAGACCTCACGATGGCGTTGAGGTATATCGAACTCCTGTGCTAAATGTTGTTGTTCCTGCTAGGATAGCGGATTCCATTCAACCGTCCCGGTCAGAGGCTGGTAGAGGGCTGTTGCAGATCAGGGCGCTATTGGATGCAGCGCAACGTTAGAATTCAGCAGTTTCTCAGTCCCGTAACAGGATATATAGTAATGCACCCAAGGCAGAGACCGTTCAGTCGGCACATAGCCCTGGATCACCCTTGTGTCGTCGAGGCGGTGGTTTTCATGAAGGGCAAGACAGAGATCGGCATCACTACGAAGACCACCGTTGAGTACCCACTACTCCGCGGAGTGGTCCGTACGCACAACGGCGCCAGGACGAGAGGCACTCCCATGGTGATGAGCGGGACTCGGACTTTGACGCACGCACCTATCTGGTTCAAAAGCGGATCGACAAAAGCAGAGCCTACAGGGAATGACTCGACAGAGATGTTCCGAGTGGAAGCTCAGCTGTGGTGTCTGGTCCTGAGTGTTTTAGCAGAGCTATATGTTCTGTAGAGATTCCCCCCAATTACAGAATGGCGGCGGGGATCGGAAAGTTTTCTGGTGAAACAAAACCAGAGACTTGGTTAGATGATTACCGAGTGGCTGTGCAAATTGGCGGCGGAAATGACAATGTTGCAATGAAGCACCTGCCCCTCATGTTGGATGGTTCAGCTCGAGCTTGGTTGAATCGTTTGGCTCCTTCCAGCATACATTGTTGGGAAGATCTTGCCTGAGTGTTTGTCCGGACCTTTGAAGGCACTTGCAAGCGCCCCGCGGGTCTCATCGACTTATAGCACTGCGTCCAGAAAACCAATGAAACCTTAAGGGATTATATTCAGCAATGGTCCACCCTCCATCATACGGTGGAGAATGTGTCAGAACACCGGGCTGTTTATGCCTTCAAGGCCGGTGTGAGATATAGGGAGTTGTACCTGAACTTCAGGCGCACTGGTGACATTTCACTCGGCAAGATGATGGAAATTGCCACTCTCTATTCTAATGGCGAGGAAGAAGACCGCCTCCTTAGCGGCAAAGGAAAAGCAGTTGCCAATGAGTCTGGTGGCGGCAACAATCGGAAACAGAAGCAAAAGGCTGAAGACCCGGCTCCTGCAGAGGCCGCAGCACTGGCGACTCAGTCGAAGAACAAGGGCAAAGCCAAAGCTCAGTATGCCCCCAAGAAGGGGAAAGGTTAGTCAGGAACTGATATCTTGGATCAGCCGTGTGTAATTCACATGAGGAAAGATGCAGAGGGCAACCTGATTTGGCCCAAGCACACCACTGACAGTGTCGAACCCTTATCCAGCAATTCAAGGGAGACCAGTCGAGTGCGAAATCTCCTGAAAAAGAAGATGAAGATGACAAAAAGGAAACATTCCCAGATGTCACTGCAACACTAGTGATCTTCGCTTATGTCGAGAGCAAGAGTCGTCTAAAAATCATCAATAGAGAAATCAACATGGTTGTGCCAGACACCCCCACCTACCTCAAATGGTCTCAATCTGCTATCACATTTGACCAGACAGACCATCCTGCTCGTGTGGCCACTCCCCGTCGACAGGCTCTGGTAGTCGATCTGGTGGTGCAGGGGACTCGACTCAGAAAGGTCCTCATGGACGGTGGCAGCAGCCTGAACATTCTGTGTGCGGATACCCTGAAAGGGATGGGCATTTCGATGTCCCGTCTAAGCGAGAGCAGCATGCAGTTTCATGGGGTCATCCCAGGAAAGAAGGCCAAGTCACTCGGCCAGATAGCATTGGATGTGGCATTCGGAGATAGCAAAAATTTCCGAAAAGAAAGGTGACATTTGAAGTCGTGGATTTCAAGAGTGCTTACCACGGCATCTTGGGTCGACCCGCTTATGCACGTTTCATGGCCCGACCATGTTACGTGTATCTCAAATTGAAAATGCCAGGCCCTAAGGGCATGATCACGGTCACTGGCAATCGACAGCGGGCCGAAGAGTGTCTCCAGCAAGGATCCAAGATCGCCGATCAACAGATGGCCATGGTCGAGCTGGAAGAGTACAAGAAAACCGCTGACCCTACTGATTTTCTCCGTGCAAAAAAGCCGGCTTCCGAGTCGGCATTTCAGTCGGCAGGGGAAGTGAAGAAGGTGCACATCCACCCGACGGATCCAACTTCTGCCCCGACAAATATCTCAACAACACTCGACAATAAATAGGAAGCCGAGCTCATCCAGTTCCTCCGTGAGAACTGGGATATCTTTGCATGGAAGCCTGCTGACATGCCAGGGATTCCCAGGGAGCTGGCTGAGCACCGTCTGTGATTGGATCTGAAGGCCAAGCCCGCCAAGGAACATTTGCGTCGATCCGCGGCGGAGAAGCGCAAGGCAATCGGAGAATAAACGGCCCGTCTCTTTCAAGCCAAGTTCATTTCGGAGATTTACCACTCCGAGTGGCTCTCGAATGTTGTGATGGTGCCCAAGAAAGATAAGTCGTTGCGCATGTGCATTAACTTCAAACATCTCAATAAGGTGTGCCCAAAAGACCATTTTCCGCTCCCCCGCATAGATCAAATTGTTGACTCGACAGCGGGGTGCGAGCGTTTATCATTTTTGGATGCCTATTCTGGGTACCATTAGATCCGTCTGTATGGCCCGGATGAAATAAAAACGTCCTTCATCACCCTGTTTGGGTGCTTTTGCTACATCACCATGCATTTTGGTCTTAAGAATGCCGATGCTACTTTTATGCGCATGATTCAGAAATGTTTACTCGACCAGATCCCTCGAAATGTCGAGGCGTACATGGATGACATAGCTATCAAGTTCCGCAAAGGTTCTGACCTGCTGGCTGACTTGGCTGAGACATTCGCCAATCTGGGGCGATTCGACATAAAGCTGAATCCGGCCAAATGTACCTTCGGTGTCCCTGGCGACAAGTTGCTCGGTTTTCTCGTTTCCGAGCGAGGAATTGATGTCAATCCCGAGAAGATCAGCGCCATTACCCGTATGAAGACTCCCGTGCGAGTGCACGACGTTCAGAAGCTCACAGGTTGCTAGGCAGCATTGAGTCGATTCATTTCTCGTCTTGGTGAGAAGGATCTGCCCTTATATGAGTTGATGAAGAAGTCTGACACATTCGACTAGACTCCTGAAGCTGACGCAGCGTTTGTTGATATCAAAGCACTGCTCTCAACCCAGCCGGTGATTGTCGCTCCTACTAGCAAAGAGCCCTTGCTCCTGTACATCGCGGCCACAAATCAGGTCATCGGTACAGTGTTGACTATCGAGCGAGAAGAGGAGGGTAAAGCCTATAAAGTCCAGCGGCTAGTTTATTATGTCTCGCAAGTATTGCCCCCCCTCAAAGCAAAGATATCCACACTATCAGAAGCTGGTGTATGGTATTTACCTATTAGCGAAGAAGGTGGCACATTATTTCCAAGACCATTCGATCTCAGTCATCACTGATGCTCCTTTATTTGAGATTTTCAATAATCATGACGCACCAGGTCGAGTGGCTAAATGGGCAATTGAGCTTGGACACTTTGACATCAGATTCGAGGCCAAGAAGGCAATCAAGTCCCAAGCATTGGCAGATTTCATGGCCGAGTGGACTGAACAGCAACAACCCATCCAAGTTCACTTGACACATTGGACAATATTCTTCGACGGCTCCAAAATGTTGAATGGGTCTGGCGTTGGTGTTGTTTTGATATCCCCCAGAGGCGACAAGCTCGGCTATTTCTTGCAGATTCATTTTTGATTCCTCCAACAATGAGGCAGAATACGAAGCACTTTTGTATGGGTTGCGCATGGCTATCTCACTCGGCGTCAAGCGCCTGATGGTTTATGGCGACTCGGATTCTGTGGTGAATCAAGTGATGAAAGAATGGGATGTTAGAAACCCCGCCATGACCGGATACTGCAATGCAGTTCGGAAGTTGGAGAAGGAATTTGAAGGCTTGGAACTTCACCATGTTCCTCGACTGAAAAATCAAGCTACTGATGAGCTATCCAAGATTGGTTCCACTCGACGGCTTGTCCCCAGCAGGGTGTTCCTGAAGCATTTGCATGCTCCTTCGATTCAAGAGGATCCCTTCACCGAAGAGCCCCCACAAGCTTTAAGCTCCTCTGACTCGACTGAAGTCGATGTTCCTGCTGTGATTGACTTGGTCATGGAGATACTAGTTATCATACCCGACTGGATTGTGCCGTACATTGCCTATATCCTCAGACAAGAACTCCCTAAAGATGAAGCAGAGGCTCGACAGATTGTGCGCATGTCCAAGGCTTTCACTATGATGGGAGATCAGCTATTTAGAGAGAGCGTGACTGGTGTCACCCAGTGCTGCATTTCCCTCGAGGAAGGTCGGATGATTCTAGACGAAATCTACTCGGGAACTTGCGGCCATCATGCGTCTTCAAGGGCAATCGTCGCTAAAGCATACCGAGCTGGTTTTTACTGGCCGCGAGCTAATGAGATGGCTAAGGACATCGTTGATCACTGCGAAGGCTGCCAGTTCTATGCGAATCTGTCACACAAGCCAGCGTCTGCTTTGAAGACAATCCCTCTCGCTTGGTCGTTTGCAGTTTGGGGACTCGACATGGTTGGTCCCTTCCGACCTGGAAAAGGAGGATTCACCCACCTATTGGTAGAAGTCGACAAATTCACTAAGTGGATTGAAGCCAAGCCCATCAAGAAGCTGAGTTCCCGCACAGCGGTCACGTTCATGGGGGAGATCATTATCTGGTACAGCATTCCGCACAGCATCAGCACGGACAACGACACTAATTTTGACTTGGAAGAATTCAGGAGATTCTATAACTCCCAAGGCACCCAAGTGGATTACGCTTCCGTTGCACATCCTCAAACCAATGGGCAAGTTGAGCGGGCTAATGGTCTCATTCTGCAAGGTTTGAAGCCTCGTCTCATGCGCGATTTGGATCATGCCGCTGGTGCGTGGGTAACTGAGCTGTCGTCTGTTTTGTGGGGACTTAGGACAACGCCTAATCGGTCGGCTGGACGAACTCCTTTCTTCCTTGTCTATGGCGCTGAAGCCATATTGCCGAGTGACTTGGCCTACAATTCTCCTCGAGTGGAACTATATTCTGAAGCTGAAGCTGAACAGGCTAGACAGGATGGGGTAGATCTTCTAGAGGAGGAGCGTGAGATGGCTCTGATCCAGACCATTGCCTATCAGCAAGACATATGGCGCTTCCATGCAAGGAATGTCAAAATCGAGCGTTCCATGAAGGAGATTTGGTGCTCCGAGTGAATCAACACCGACCTCACAAGCTTGCTCCTGCATGGGAAGGCCCTTTTGTCGCCACTAAGGTGCTAAACAATGGAGCCTATCACCTATATAATCTCATGAAACAGATAGATGAGCCACGAGCCTGGAACACGGACCTGCTCTAGTGTTTTTACACTTGAGACAAGAGTTTTCTGATGTAATAAGAGTACTTCATCAATGCAATTCGTGTTTCTGCGATTAATACTTCGTCGATTCCAACCCTGCAGTTACATTCTTGGGGATACTCCAAGTGATGAGCAACCCTCACACACGGGGGCTTAGCTGCGAAACATGTTTCGCCTAAGTTAAAAACCCTGTCGGGTGGATAGCAGTCCATTCACTCGACGACCTATTTGCGAATCCGTCTTCGCTTGGGTTCAAAAAAACTAAGATTGAAAATACTCCGAGTGATGAGCAATCCTCACACTCGGGGGCTTATCTACGAAACACGTTTCGACTAAGTTAAAAACCTCGTCGAGTGGATGGTAATCCATTCACTCGACAACTTAGATGCGAATCGACATTCGCCTAAGTTCAAAAATATTTCGAGTGACGAGCAATCCTCACACTCAGGGGCTTAGCTGCGAAACACGTTTCGCCTAAGTTAAAAACCTCGTCGGGTGGATGGTAATATATTCACTCGACAACTTAGATGCGAATCGACATTCACCTAAGTTCAAAAAATAGTCCGAGTGATGAGTAATCCTCATGTTTGGGGGCTTAGCTGCGAAACACGTTTCGCCTAAGTTAAAAACCTCGTCGAGTGGATGGTAATCCATTCACTCGACAACTTAGATGCAAATCGACATTCGCCTAAGTTCAAAAATATTCCGAGTGATGAGCAATCCTCACACTCAGGGGCTTAGCTGCGAAACACGTTTCGCCTAAGTTAAAAACCTCGTCGGGTGGATAATAATCCATTCACTCGACAACTTAGCTGCGAATCGACATTTGTCTAAGTTCAAAAATACTCCGAGTGATGAGCAATCCTCACACTCGGGGGCTTAGCTGCGAAACATGTTTCGCCTAAGTTAAAAACCATGTCGGGTGGATAGCAGTCCATTCACTCGACGGCCTATTCGTGAATCTGTCTTCGCTTAGGTTCAAAAAAAATACTCCGAGTGATGAGCAATCCTCACACTCGGGGGCTTAGTTGCGAAACACGTTTCGCCTAAGTTAAAAACCTCGTCGAGTGGATAGTAATCCATTCACTCGACAACTTAGCTGCGAATCGACATTCGCCTAAGTTCGAAAATACTTCGAGTGATGAGCAATCCTCACACTCAAGGGGCTTAGCTGCAAACACGCTTCACCTAGTTAAAAACAAACTCAGTCGAACAGACGATCGAAAGCCAAATTCGAACAAAATCCAAAGGGTAAACCACGGATAAATGTTTCGTATGAAATCAAATGTGCTCAGACCCAAGGCCTGAACGAAGTTTTTAAGGATACAAATCCACTCGGCATACCGAGGCAAATTTAATTGTTTCTTTCAAAGACAAGTCTTTCAAGCAGGAGACGGACTGGCGGGCTTGACGAAAGTGTCCAGCTCGATGTTGTCGGCGATTCTAGTGGCCGCTTCGATGAAGGTCTCCATGAAGTCCTCAAACTGGAGTTTCTTCGTGTTAACCACCTGAAGCTCCTTCAGCCTCTCCTCCTTCACGTCCCTGCAATGGAACCTGACGAGTGATAACGCCACGTCGGCCCCACAACGAGCGGCAGATTTCTTCCAGGCCTGCACTCGACTTGGAAGTTCATCCAGGCGAGCCATCATAGAGTTGAGGTCGAGCTGAAGGGTGTCCTCCAGCATAGCTCTTTGTCGATTCTCTCCATCGCTGACTTTAGCCGGACAAGATACGCATGGACACCCTGGAGCTGGAAATTGAGTCGGAGCATGTTCATGGCCATCGCGTCTGCGACAGGAGACTTGGTGGGATCCAGATTGGACTCAACCTCCTCCGTCTCCTTCTCAAAGTCTTGGCAGAATTCTGTTGAACAATGGGGAATGGGAGGAGAATTGGTGAACTGCGACACTCAAAGATTTTACAAAGCTCAGTCGACAAAAATACTTACCGTCGAGCAGAATATACATCTTCCTCGAGAACTCGCCCAAATGCCTCTACAGGCCATTGCTCCTCTTGTTCAGCTGCTCGGCCCTTTTGACGAGGTCCGCACGCTCCTGCTTCAGCTTGGTGTTCTCCTCTTCCAGCTTCTGGGCAGCCGCCACCTTCTGATCTGCAGCTTCAGTTTTGTCCCTGGCCACCCGTTGGGCGTCCGCGAGTGCCTTGTCCTTCTCCTCCAGTGCCTTCTTCATGGAATCTAAAGAAACAACATTGTTGAGTCCCTCTTGGAGTCGACGGTTTTCATTGCACACATCTGTTCGAGCGAGAGCACTCGGTTCAAAACATGGAAAGTGAAGATGGGAATGCTGACAGTAGACAGTAATTACCTCCCAGAGAATTCAGCTCAGCACGCGCTCGCTCCAGGGCGTTGTTGGCGACCGCCAGATCCACCTACAATCGGTTCCTCTCATCCTCCATGTCCTTGTATTGCGTCCCAAGTTTGCAAGCCGTCTGGAACCCACAAAAGACAGGAGTTCAATAAGCAAGTACTTCATGGACAGTCGACTGAGTTATGAACACCAGCGAATGATCATCTTGGAAGAATTCAAGCAAAAAATCCACTCGACATGTCGAGTGACTCTAGCGCTCCGCGCGGCATAAAAAAATTCAAAAGTTGTCTCTATTAAGACCCCTGCCGATGCAAGCATTCGACAGCGGTCTCGGGGACTACACCCAGTGGGTGCACTAAGAGCACCCCCACTGAGATGGTTAACTCTCGATCCATCGAGTAACTCGTCAGAAAAAAACACTCGACATGTCGGGTGACCCTAGTACCACGCGTACGACAAGTTGTCAAGCCTACTATTTATCGTCTGCAATGAACAGTAGCCTCGGGGACTACACCTAGTGGGTGCACTTAGCGTGCCCCCACTGGTTATTCAAACATTCGACAAGGTCAACCCTGTCATGACACTCGACCTGTTGAGTGGCGCGCCTCTCTACTCTATGAAGTGGAGTCTATCCTTATGCAGAGTCATATCATGGTTTGCCACTAATGTCCACGAAACCTGCAAGGTAAATTCTAAAAAAACCTGCCGATGCAAGCATTCGACAGCAGTCTCGGGGACTACACCCAGTGGGTGCACTAAGAGCGCCCCCACTGAGACGGTCAATTCTCGATCCATTGAGTAACTCGTTAGAAAATAAACTCGACATGTCGAGTGACACTAGTACCACACGTACTATCAATCCCAATCCTACTCGACTACGGTCCTATCTATTCGAGTGGAGGAAGTTCAAACATTCTATGCCAATCACCCAGTGGGTGTACAGCTGCCAAGAAAAGACAAGAATTCAATGAATAATGGACTTACAATCGAACTTACTCGAACATTGGTGCGGAGGGCTGCGCCGACGTCAAAAGCCAGTTTGTTGGCCTCGTACGCCTCCTTGGTCCTCAGCATGAGCTGCTCGGCCTGGATCATGGCTTCCTTTGCAGCCCCGGTTTGATCTTTCGGGGTGCGATGCAGAGAGAAGGCCATCACAGGTGGGGTTGGCGTGGTTGCAGGAGCAGCTGAGGTAGTCTGAGAGGGCCCGGTTGGAGTAAACGCCACAACGGTCGAAACGGTTGGAGGAGCATGCGATAAAGGTACTGCAGGTTCAGCCATGGGTTGTGTCGAGCCACACCCCCCCCCTGGGAAGACTCTGCAGTCGACTGTTGAAGTGCTTGCGCTGATGATGCTCCTTGGATGCGAGAGCGCGAAGTGCCGAGTCGCTCCTCGTCGTCCTCCACCTGAATGACCTCTACATCGACAACCGATGGTGTTAACATTCGCATATGTCGAGTTCCATTAGGACGAACCAAAAACTATCTAACCTCTATGAGAAGTGGCCACGTCAGTAGTGTCGACATCCATTGCATCCCCTCCATCTCTATGAGGCAAAGACACAGATGTAGCGGCTCTGACGAATTGAGTGGCATTCGGTCAAATACAACTCCAGACTTCAGTCGACAGAACAAGTACGGAAATAAACTCTTACGTGGAGACAACAGGCACTGCCACCCTCATGCGAGGCGGAGCCTTGCGAGGCTTGGTGACGGCTTGCTTGGGCTGCTTAGCCAGTTTTTCACTCGGCTCAGCGGTCGACGGGCAGCTGCGCTTCAGGTTCTTCTCGCTAGGGCCTAGAGCCCTGTCCTCAACAGTCGACGGATCTCGGCGGGACTTGGTGTGACTTTCACGGCAGGGAGGTGACTCGATTTCTTCCTGCTCGCCAGAGTTCTTGTATTCTTCCTCGGAGTCGGAAGAATCGTCGCCGTCCACACTGCCGCCCTCGCTCACCATGCTGACTTCAGCATGGTTCCCGTTAGGAACGGGCGAGTGCATGTGCGTCCATTCCTACATGATTCAAGCAAAGAAGTCAGTTCAATATATCACTCGATAGTACAATACAGCAGTCGACATTACACAACTCACCAGGTTCTTTGGCGGGTTTTCGGCCGAATACAGCCGGATCCTCTTAGCTCCCAAAGGATTGTCACAGGCCCTGGTGATGCTACGGAGCCACTGCTCGATAGTTTTCTGAGGAACTTCCTCAGGATGCGCCCTTGTCGAGTCCTCAGGGCCCGCGTAGTGCCACCTGGTGTGCTCCCTAGCTTGGAGCGGCTGGATACGTCGACCAAGAAACGTCTCCAACAGATCCATGCCGGTCACCCCACCCCGGATCAGTTGCACCACTGCTTCAAGCAAGATGCCTACTTGGACGTGCTCCTCTTCAGTCACCTTCAGGGACTTGGGAACAGCCGGACGGTCGGGTGTGTATGGGGGAAGGCCAGTCGACATATTGGGCGATGATGCATCCTTGCAGTAGAACTAGGTCGACTGCCAACCTCTTACAGACTCGGGAAAGGTCATGGCGGGGAAGGAGCTACGAGCTCTTTTCTGAACTCCTAACCCTCCACACAACTGGAGCACGTGGGTCTTCCCATCGGCGGGGAGGGCTTTCTTCACAGTCTAGGATCTGACCATGAAGAGGTGTTTAAACAATCCCCAATGAGGAGTGCAGCCCAGGAAACATTCGCACAGAGTGATGAATGCATACAGATAGGCTATGGTGTTGGGCGAGAGGTGGTGCAGTTGGGCACCGAAAAAATTCAGAAAGCCCCTAAAGAACGGGTGGGGCGGCAGAGAAAAACCTCGCTCGACGTGGGACAGAAGGAGGACCCACTCCCCATCGCGCGGCTCTGGCTCGCACTCCTCCCCCAGCAACCTCCAGGCGCCGTCCGCCACGAGCCTATCAGAGACGAGGCCCTCCATAAATTCGCGGGTGACGATAGAGGGAAGAAAATCCCCCTGCATCCAGCCCGCCGGCACGGTGAATCGGGCGGTCGAGGGCTTCTTGCCCTTGAACATCGCCGCCCCCTTCTTCGCTCGCTCCAGCTTCTCTATCGGATTCTTCATCTTCGTCGTGGTGGCTCTCATCGAGGGAGATCAGAGTTGGGCGTTGGGAGCGGAGGAAGCGGAGGAAAAGAGAGAAAGAACTGGCAGAGGTACTGTGCAAACTGCAGCGAAGATAGCTTTATACGCTGCCGAGTGTCTCACTGACCAGTGGACCCATGAGGTTACTGCACAGGCGAACTGCTGACAACGCTCGGTACGTGGCGATACGATCGGCACGAAAATTGAGGCATCGCGCCCCCACTTGCCCCGATCGTGGCGTAATCTTCACGCGAGCGCGTGTGCTTCCCAAATTTTCGTATCCTGGAAAATCTGGGTCTGTCAGACCGACCCGTCGCCTCCCAAGATACTACCAACTCACTCGGACCAAAACAAATGTTGAACATCCACTCGGACACCTTTAAGGCTGAATGGATCCGGGCGAGCGGAGAAGAATTCAATCGACACAAGTTTCGTTGAAGCCCCGAATATCATTTGGAAGATTTTGCGTGTTGACCCTGAAGGAATGCTAATGCTCAGAGTTCAATCGACACAAGTTTCATGGAAACCCCAAATATCATTCATAGGATCTCATGCACTAACTCAAGGCCCTCGAAGGTACCTCTTTCCACCACTCAAACCCCAATCCATTCGAAGGCTAATGATGAGGATATGTACCTAGGGTAGTGTCCTAGGCACGGCCTACATACCCTACCTAAGGATACCACATGGGAGGACTTGAAGATCAAGCATGAACTTCCGAGTGGATCCCTGGAGACATTCAAAGTCACTCGACAGTAATCCACTCGGAAGACTCCCGCTCACACTCGGCAGTCGCGTATCACTCGGAAGACCTCGCTTTCAGTCGACGCCAGAAGACCAGGAGCCATCATCAAGAGCCCAACAGGCAGACGCTGGTTCAATGGTCATTAATATCTTTTATTACGTACGTTACCTGTAACGGCAGACTTTAATCCCATGACCAGGCCCTTTGATGCAGGGCAGTTATGAGGGGCAGCGAACTCTATATAAGCCACCCTTCCCCTCCTGCACAAGGGTTCGCAACCATTGTAATATCTATACTCCACTCGACATAAGGCTCCCGAGCACTGAGACGTAGGGCTGTTACCTCCACGAGAGGGGCCTGAACTCATACATCTTTGTGTACATCCTCTCCGTAGCTAGGACTCTATCCTCTCCCTTCGTACCCCTAACATCTACTGTCAGGCTCGTTCCCACGACAATACACACACTTGTCTTGATATTTTTATGAGTATCCATGAAATTATCTATGAACAGCATAAGTTTTCCAAGTAGTCCATATCCGAGGACGCGGCTATTTGAATAGTTTCATACCCTACAGGGGTGTACTTCTTCACACCCGCTCTCGCCACTTATCGCTGTGTGCTCATAAAACCATTTACCATGCCAACCTTCAAGTGGAAGCCCAGTGAGGGAGTCGGCCACGATCGTCAATCACACAAGACCTCTAGTCCAGGCTATCGCCTATTTGAGACTGAACCCGCACGGAAGTCCGGCCGAAGTTTCCGCTACGGCCCCAAACGATGTGCGCAGGGTTCCCAAGCCCACCATTCGGGTGATCCTTGGTACACCGTGCCACTGCCTACCACGTCGTAACCCACCCCTAGGGTCAGTGCTATGCACGGCCTCCAGCATACTATAAACACCAGAAACTAATTGCAATGCCTGGACCAAGACCTAAGCGATTGATAAGTCGAGAGGGTCAATTAAGTATCCCAACGTGTGGTAGTAACTAGCCTTGGATCACAAACACGGAACTCAGTTCCTAAGAATGGTCCCAATGAGACAACCCGCTATGTACTCCTACATAGCCTCTCATCGCTACCTTTACCAAATCAGGTTCATCATAAGCTTAACATACCAGAACAATATTGTTTCACTCCAGTTCATCACCCAGATGAATCAGACCTGACACAGCCCTAAGCATAGCAAGCATAGCAGGCAAAGTAAGCAAAGCACCTCATGGCACAAGCATCTACCAGGTATGCTAGGTTGCAAGGTTTAGCTATTTAATGACAATGACAGGTCATGCAGAGGAATGGGTTCATCTACCATGTATGACAGACAAATGAACGTTTGTCCTAATGCAATGAACAAGAGCAGGGGCGAGAGAATGGGATTTTATCGAAATGATCAATGGGGTTGCTTGCCTTGCTAGGAAGCAGGAAGGTTTTCTCCTTCATTCGAATACTCGAAGGTATCCTCAGAAGCAGGGCCTACCGCAATACAGATAAGTAGCAATCAATACACGGCAAGTGCAACAATATGATGCATGATCATAACATGGCAGCATGTATGGATGAGCTAATGCAGCTACTGTCCAAGTTAAATGAAGTGACTTTGAATATAGGTTCAAAATCATTCTCCATTTCATATTTCATATGTTAACCTATTAGTAAATGTCAATGTTCATCTACATAGGTTGCTTTAACATGCATGATAATATCACCATTGGATTCATTGGATTTTTCTGATAAATTTTCATCTATAAATTATTTCAATCTGAGTTATAGATTAATGTCTATGAATTTTCTAAGTTTTAAATAGTTTCTGAAATTAATGTAATTCAGGAAATTCTTTATTGCATCAGCATGACATCATCATGGCATCAGCTGGTCAACAGACGGTTGACAGGTCAAACCTGACCAGTGGGGTCCACTGGTTAGTGACCCAGCTACTAACAGAGTTAGTTAAAATACTAATTACTAATTACTTAGGGTTGGGCCCGCTATGAGTGGGTCATTAACTTAATTAAATTAATTAATTAATTTGACTAATCCTAAATTAGCAGAGCCCGGCCCCACTTGCTAGTGACCCAGGGGTCAAACCCCCGTGGTCAACTCCGGCCAGACCCATCGGCGTTGAGCCGTCGGTGGCTCCAGGGACGGCGGAGGGGTCGGGTTTCCTCCTCCGGCGACCAAATGGACGGCGGAGGGCACCAGGCGAGCCTAGGCTCACGCGTGCGTCCACCTCGACCCCTCTTAGAGGCTGAGATGGCCAGGATTGATGCCAGCGACGAGCTTGGCAGCTGCCGGAGCTCGGGCGAGCACGAGCTCAACAAACCAGGGTGCCACATGGCTAGGACTTAGCACCTACAGGCTCTACGCGACCCTACGAGCTCGATGGTGGCCTCGCATGGACCAGCTAGTCACCGGAGCAACACCGGCGACGAGCTCGTGCGGCGGGGCATTTCGGGAGCTGACGCAACCGGGGCCTACAGAGGGAGAAACTGTAGGGGAAGAGAGGGGAAAGGGCCGGGAGCTCACAGCAGGCTCGGAGCCGACGAGAGCTTGCTCGGGGAGGGATCGGGGGCGATGAATCGACGACAGCGGAGCTCGGGTCCGAGGAGGAAGAAGAGATCGAGGGCGATGCTCCTGGGCTCCTAGCGATGCGTGGCTCGGCGCAGAGGACGGGGACGACAAGGCGGAGCCACTGGCGGGCTCAGGAAGGCGCGAGAGCGGCTGTAACTATGGCGACGAGCGAGCAGGGTCGTCGACCATGGCGGAGAAGAGAATGGGCAAGAGAGAGAGCGATGGAGACGGCGGCGCGTCCTCATCCGCTCGCTAGTGCGATGAGGGATGCAGGCGCGCAGGGTGTACGGCGGGCACGCGCTCGTCCTCCTCGCCGCCAGGAGGAGGACGACGGTGTTGGGCCAGATGGATCGGCCCAGGTGGCTTCCTCCTTTTAAAAAAATCCAGTTTCTATTTTATTTTTCTGACATTTGTTTTATTTATTTTTAGGCACAAATGCTAGGCATAAAATATCCCAAATATTTTATAGAACTTAGTTTGAATATTTCAAACTTCTATACAAAGCTTTAGAATATTTTGAAAACTGAAATATTTATAATGCTTTATTTGGCATTTTCAGCAGCTTTAATATTTATTTTTGAAATGCTATAAATATTCAAATATTTAGAATGACCCTTGGTATATTCATGTCCACATTTATCAGACATAGGGACATTTTAGATGGGCATTTTGGATTTGTTGGTTTTTCACAATCATTAAATTGGTTTGATTCAAATGAAGTGCTTGGGGTTTCTGTGAATCCCCATTTCAAATTGATGCAAAAAATCAAACATGATGCACACACATGTTGTCCTAAGAAAGGTAGCTAGGGATGTGACAGTTGGGATGGCCAGAGTTGGCGCCGGCGACGAGCGTGGCAGATGCCGGAGATCGGGCGAGCACGGGCTTGTCGAGACGGAGCTCGAACGGGCCGGCTGAAGGCACCTACGGCTACCTGGGACCCTCCTGAGCACGCCTACGTGCTCAGGTGTGAGCTTGGGCCGCCACAGCGACGGCCATGTCCTCGCTGGCGGTGAGGATCTCTCGGGCCCAAGGTGGATCGGCGCTAGGGCGCGCTAGATATGGGGAAAAGAAGGGGAGAAAAACCGAGGGCTCACAACGGTTGCAACGGCGTCGAGAGCGGGCTCAGGGAGGCTTTACTTGCGGCGAACGGACGGCGACGGTCACCGGTGATCGAGGAGGAAGAAGGCGATGGGATCGACGCTGCGGGGCCTCCGGGCTCGATTCCTTCGGCGGAGAGGTCCAGCGCATCGCGGTGGAGCTAAAGGGGGGAGAGGGGGCAAGGGGGAGCAGCTGGAGCGGCAGGTACGGTGGCGAGAAGGCAGCGGCCATGGCGGGGCAGAGGGGGAGAGAGCTGCGGGCGAGAGAGAGAGAGCGAGTGCGATAGGGACGGCTCTCAGAGCTTATCCTCGTCGCGCTGGCGAGGGGAGGCAGGAAGGCTGGGAGCTACATGGCAGCTCCGGTGTGGGCGCACGGCAGGTACGCGCTCGTCCTCGTGGCCGCTAGAAGGACGACGACCTCCCTGGGCCAGGTGGGACGGCCTGGCCTGGGCCTGAGGCAGGTTTCCTTCTTTTTTTTAATTCCAGTTTCTGTTTTTTTCTAACATTTGTTTTTTTATTTACACACAAATGCTAGGTACAAAATACTCCAAATATTTTATGGAGCTTAGTTTGAATATTTCAAACCTCTACAAAAAGTTTCAGAATATTTTGAATGCTAAAATAATTATAATGCTTTATTTGGCATTTTCAGTAGCTTTAATTTTTATTTTTGAAATGCTATATAGATTCAAATATTTAGAATGACCCCTGATATATTAATGCCCACAATTATCAGACATAGGGGACATTTTTTATGGGCATTTTGGATTTGTTGATTTTTCACAACTATTGAATTGGTTTGATTCAGGTGAGGTGTTAGGGTTTCTGTTAATCCATATTTCAAATTGATGCAAGAAGTGAAAGCATGATGCACACACATGTTGACCTAAGTAAGCTAACTAGGGATGTGAGAACTCACCCCCACTCAAAAGAATCTTGTCCCGAGATTTGGAAGTCGTCGGGAAGAGCGCGGGGTACTCTAGTCAAAGACGATCCTATCTTTCCCATGTGGCTTCCTTCTCGGAATGGTGTGACCAGTGAACCTTGAGAAACTTGATGTTCTGACGTTGAGTAGTACACTCAGCTTGATCAAGAAGACTGTCACGCCCAAGATGCGGTCCTATCCTTATTTGGCATGAGGGCCTCAAGGGGATAGAAGCGCATCTCGATGCGTTCACAAGAATGGATATCATTACAAGTACATGTACAAAAGAGATGAGTATATGGCATTGGCTTACACTTGCCACAAGCTACATCAGAGTCACATCAATACAATAACATCTCAAACATCATACAAAAGAGCAGGGTCCGACTACGGACGAAATCAAACGATAAAATGACATCCACCCTTGCTATCCCAGGCTGCCGCCTAGAACTCGTCCAAGATTGAAGAAGAAGAAGAAGAAGAACTCCAAATCAAATCAAGCAACGCGCTCACGTCAAATCATCACTTTACCTGTACCTGCAACTGGTGTTGTAGTAATCTGTGGGCCACAGGGACTCAGCAATCTCATTTCCAAGGGTATCAAGACCACTAAAGCTTAACAGGTAAGGTATGGTTAAGTGGTGAGGCTGCAGCAAGCGACTAAGCATATATTTGAGTGGCTAACTTACGAGTACAGAAAGTAAAGTATGGTGGTCTACGCACCACGGACGTGAACTAGTAATGATCACTAACTGATCCTGAACACCTACTTACGTCAAACATAACCCCACCGCGTTCTCTTTCGGATACGAACTCACGAGAAGAGACAGTCACGGTTACTCACACAGTTGGTGTATTTTATTAGAGTTTACTTCAAGTTTACTATGACCGGGTGTTAAACAAAGTATCCAAGTTTGCCACATAACCGCGGGCACGGCTTCTCGAAAAGATTTAACCCTGCAGGGGTGCTCCAACTCGTCCATCACAAATTCACCACACTTAGCGGGAATAACCTCAACCATGGATCTTGTGATCTTCCTAGGCAATTCCAAAGGACATCCAACACCTCGAGATAGCCCGAAGAAATTAGAGTTCCTCACTCAAGACGTTCGAGAAAGGTAAAACAAATCCAGCAAGGCCGCCCGACGTGTCGACAATCCCGATAGGAGCCGCATATCTCATTCTCAGGGCACAACCGGATGAGCAGTACGCACGGTGGCCGGATAGAAATCCCTCGAGTTGCCCCTGGGTGGCCCCGCAAGTGGCTCTATTTTGGACCAACACTCATGAGGAGCACTGGCCCGGGGGTTGATTAATTATCCACGGGGTCCGGAAAAATATCCCCTATGCAAGTTCATTAATTATTAGGCAAATGTAGTACCAATGTTGGGCCTTGCCAGACAAGTTTTATTCTAACCCGAAAATCAAGGGGGTCCCCATAACAACCCCGAGCATGTTAGGAGCGCTCATTTATGGAACATAACACCTGTTCACAAGTAACTAGGGGCGGCAAGAGTGGAATAAAACACCAAGCAAAAGGCCAAGCCTTCCACCTTTACCAAGTATATATGTGCATTAAATTAAATAGCAGCAATATTGTGATATAACAAAAGGAAGGTCCATGTTGACACATGGAAGCAATAGCACCTGCAACTAGCAAAGCTATAAGAAGGGCTGAGCAGGCGGTAACATAGCCAAACAATGTTTGCTCGGATGTGGAGAGGGTAGAGGCTTATCATGGCAATGTTGGGAGGCTTATCAAACAAGTGGTAGGTAGCAAGACATAACGATAAAATACGAGACAACTAGCATGGCAATGATAGTAATGGTATCTAGGGAAATGTATCATCTTGCCTGAGATCCCGCTCGGAAGAAGACCGAGTCCATGAAGAAGACGAACCAACGTAGTCGAACGAATCCTCACATTCCGAACGCTTTCGGAACTCTATCGAGAAGA
The DNA here is from genome assembly GCA_022496015.1 of Hordeum marinum. Classification (NCBI taxonomy): domain Eukaryota; kingdom Viridiplantae; phylum Streptophyta; class Magnoliopsida; order Poales; family Poaceae; genus Hordeum; species Hordeum marinum. Next base: position 346,721,874 of record CM039678.1, read on the forward strand.
AGCAATCCGAAACAAACAATCAACACAAGATACACCACAACATATGCAAAACACGATGCACCACAAACATGATGCATGTCCGGTTAAATATGCAATGCAAGGCAATTAACTACAAACAACTTCTACACATTAAAGTGAAGCACAATATGCAACGAGTTACATATTGACGAAACTCCACATTCGAGTTATTTAGTTCACTCTCGTTAGGTACACGACAATATTAAATTTTATTAAACATGTCAAGAGGTGAAGCATAAGTAAACTAGCTATCTAGGCATCTTAACTGAGGTCGGAAACAACTTATAGCACTTCCGAAATGACCCCATATGTTAATTATGAATTTTGTCCAGATCTGATCTAAACACATTTTATGTTTGTTAAACAGCAGAATAAAGCATACCATTTTATTCTACACGTTATTCTAGTAGATTTACATATATAGAACATCTCAAACGGAGCTACGGTTCAAAAGATATGAGCAATACAAGATGCACATGTCATGAATGCAAATGCATGGGAAATGCAATCACAAACATTTCAAATCATGAATGCAGCAATTTATTATGATACTACATGAGATTCTAAGCAAGTTTCATATATGGAATGACCACAACGGAGCTACGGTTCAACCACTATCAACGAAACAAGTTTTAGTTGAAATCTGCCAAAAACAGCAACATAGCATTTTGAACACATGAAAACAACAAGATACAATAATCTAAAATACACAAACTAAGCATGGGACAATATCATACAACATCCACTTCATTTCATCTTCACAAAACATATTCAAAACATGCATGGATCACTTGGTAGGAAGCTCACAAGAAGGCTACTTGAAAACAGATTCAGACTTAGTGAAAATAGCAGTTTTAGACAGTGCAGTTTTTATCACGAAGGCATATTGACAGCAGTGAAAATATATGCTATAGGTCATGAAATGGCATGAAACTTAACAGCATTCTAGAGGGCAATATCAACAACAAATAACTCCATTGCACCTATCACAAAATAGGTCTAGATCACTAGCAAATCACATGGCAAGACAGCAACAAAATATAATCGATTCAGACTTAGAAATATTTTGGGCCCTCAAAATAACAGATTTTTATAGCAAGTTGACAATAGCAAAACAACACCTACACATGCATTTCTATGACAAACAAAATGTCCATGAGCTAGGACACATATCAAAGAGCAACTTTCATGTTGAAAATTAATTCATATCATGCCCGGATTAATTCCTACGAAAATGACAAAAGGGCATCACGGTGAAAATGACATGCACTCAAACATGCTCAAATGACAAAACTAAATGCACAGATAACTTCTATGGATTTTTCTACCCCGAAAACATGTATAATTTCCATATGCCCATGTAGAAAATTATTCACAATTAAATATGCGGGATTAGGCCTATTCACGGTAAAGCAATTCATCGATGCAAAATAAATGCAAACAACAATCCAACAATTATCTCATGCATGAAAATGCGATGCAAAAGAGATGGACATTTTTAATATATGAATTTATTAATTCCGATGCATGTTAACTAAATATGCATAATGCAATAAATACCAATATGCAATATGACAAGAAAATGACATGTTAATTACTTCAAACAGGGATGTTAATGGCATATTATTAAACTATATTTAATTCTAAGCATATTTCATAATCAAAACATTTTTATACGGTGCTCGGTTAATTACATAATGCAATTACTAAATTTGCAAATAAAATAATAAATAAATAAAAACAATAGAAAAAAACAGCGGGGGGGAGCTGCTCACCCTGGCCCATGGGCCGGCTGGGCAAGGCTGCTGGGCCGGCAGGGGAGGCCGAGCCCACGCGCGCTGGCGAGCGGTCAACGCTCGGGGTCGAGCGGGACTCCTCGTCCCCGACCTCGACGCAGAGGCGCGGCGGCGGGCTGGGACGGCGGCGAGGGGCGGTGAGGCGGGGCGGCGCTGGGCGCGGCCGGAGGCGGGGGAGGCACGGATCTGGCGGCGGGGACCCGGTTCCCGGTCGGAGGAGCGGCCGACGGCGGAGCTAGGCGCGGCGGCAACTCACGGACGGGAGAGGGAACCGGAGGGAAAGGGGAGAGGGGAGGAGAGGCCGGCGGTGCTGGCGCACTTCGGCGACCGGTGGCGCAGCGAGCGGCGCGGAGGAGCTCCGTCCACGGGCGGCTTCGGCGAGGGTTGCGGGAGGAGAGCCACCATGGGAGCTCGGGGAGCTCCGGGAGAAGCTCTGGGATGGCAGATTCGGGCCCGGATGGGCTCGAACGGGCCCAGATGGGATCGAGCGGGCTTGGAGGCTGGAGGAGGGAGAAGGAGAGGGGGCTGGCTAGGCTTAGCACGCGGAACGAGGGGGAGCTAGGGGGCTTAAATAGGAAAGGGAGGCTAGGGTTACGGCACTGTCCGTTTTCGGACTGTCGGGTGTTGACACGACATCCGGAAGCAGAAGGGTTACGACGACTGTGCAGAGGGGCTAAGGAGAGATGAGAGGGAGGACGGTGACCCGTGGCACTAAGTTTAAAACACCGAGAAACGTCCGACGAACGTCCGATAACTATCGATAACCTCTCTGCTGCGACTGACCGACGGGGTATCTAACGAGCTCAGAACGCGACGAAAATCGACGAGCGGTCTACCTACAATATAACAAGACCGCACGACAAGTTTCAACTCGATCCGAGAATATTTTTGCGCGTGCTTAAAAACGGTTTTATTTAACGGTGCCGCGGGCGCGCGCGTGTGTGGTTGGTCTCAAAACGGGCAACGGCAGAACGGAGAGAACCGGCTACTACGAACGGATGCAAGTTTTTAAAAACGAGGACGATGCTATGCAGATGATGCGAATGATGCAATGATGAATGCAACACATAGACGAAACACAGTCGAGAATGGAAACTAAAGGGGAATCTTCTGGAATCTTCTGGAACGTCGGTCTCGGGCTGTCACAACTCTCCTCCACTACATGAGGATCTCGTCCCGAGATCTAGAATGAAAACGGGGAAGAGAAAGAGAAAAAGGTATAACTTAGTTTCTTCTTTGACAAACGAGTGAAACCAATGATCATTGAAGGTTGGAAAGATGAGGAATGACACGAGGAACAACCAAGAATTCACAGAAAATTTCGGCAGCACTTCGGTAGGAAAAGGATGAAAAATTAATTATGAAGGCTAGAATTGAAAGGAAAAACACAAAACTCCGGTTGACTTGAACCCAAAACTTCATGAGATGGAAGGAACATGAAGATTTGACAGCACTCCGGTTAAGTGAAAAAGCAAGACAGAACATGATCTTGAAACAACACGACGATGGATTGAAGAGAGGAACATTACAAGGCCTCCAGAACAAAAGAATAGAAGCTAGATCCTTGGGAAGACGAGAACTGAGAAAAAAATGACAACTTCCAGCACAAATGGATTTAAAAGCATATATTGGAAGAAAATATTGAACGGAGTTGTTGGAAAACCAACAACGAAAGAACAAGCTTATTATGGACTTATGGAAAACATCCCAAAATTATGAGGTGACACTCTGCCACAACAAAAACAATTGATGGATTGAGAGCAACAAGATATGCAAAGCTTCTTTCACCATGAAGAGGAGGAGAACACTTGAATCATTTATAACACCATGATAAGGATTGTTTATGACACCATGGTAAGGATTGTTTATGACACCATGATAACAACAATCCTTAGGAAAAGCTTAAGGTGAAATACAACCCAAGATAACTCCGAGAAAACAAGATGGGTTTACTTATCTCATTCTTGACAACTTCCTTCGAGACTCCTCATAATCAAGAATTTAATAACACCATCTTAAAAGACAATGGAGAAGGAATTGAACTTAGAATCCAGGATAAAGAACACTCGAGCACCTCCAACAAGAATCTTGAAGAACACTTGAAAATGGAAGAAATCTTGATGAACCACCATGAAGAACCTCCGGAAGAACTCTGAAATGAAAGGATGATAAAAAGAATTGAAGGATGCAAAAGAACAAGATTGAGGCCTTCCAAAGAATTAGATGAAGCTTCGAAAAGAGATATATGAGCAACTTGAACTCCGGGAAAAAGATGAGAACACCTGAGATCGAGAATAGATATCATGAACAACTCCAGAAGAAGGATTGAGATCACTTGAATGAATAAGAATAAGAATTATGATATGACTATCCTTCATCGAATTAGATTGATGACAAGCAACGGATTTCACACATCACTTATTCTTCTTGAAAAAGAATGAAGAGAGAGGTAGAGCACAAACTTGAAGAAGTCTTGAATGAGAACACCGGTTAGATATCAAAATCAAAGAGGATAACGCAAATGGATGATATAACATGAGAACGGAGAGAGCATGAACCACCAAATAGAAAACTTGGACAAAGCACTGGAAGAGTTAGAAACTAATGGACACATGAGAATGAAGAGATCAAGATTTGCCTAATGGAAATTGAACAAGGCACCGGAAAGAATTGGGAACAAAGAGAACACATGAGGATGAAGAGATCAAGATTTGCCTAATGGAAATTGAACAAGGCACCGGAAAGAATTGGGAACAAAGAGAACACATGAGTATGAAGAGATCAAGAACAGCTCCGGAAGAATAGAAGAGTCAGGTAGGATCCTGGGAAAAGACCTGTGGGTTATGGGCCCACTGAAAAGAAACCACCGTTGAAACAATTGATTAAAAGAGAGATTGCACCGGTACAAATTAAGAACTTGATGATATGAGACCCTTGAAATAGTTTAAGAGGACAAGAATGAAAATGAATGTCTTCTGAGATATCTTCAACACTCCGGTTAGAATAGAGAGATGACTTAACAAGAGATACTTGGATAAGAATTCCAACATGGGAGAGCAAATAGAGAATGAAAATGATATGATGAACACCAAGAACTAGAATTGAATCCACCGAAAAAGAAAACAAAGATGAATACTAATAAATGATAACTTGAGCACTGGACATCTTCGTGAAGAATCACCGGAGAAGAAAACAACAAGAACAAGGGATATGATGATAGATATTGAAATGAAACACTTGAGAATCTCCACAGAAATCGCCGGAAACAAGATAGAAGAAAGATAGTGGAAGCATTACATGAATAGAAAAAGACACTTGGATGAGAATTGATCAATGAAGAAAAGGGACGGGAGCACGGGAAAAACAAAGAAAACTTGGAACACATGAGAAGAACTCCAGAAAGAATAAGAGGACTAATCTTGCAACATTGGAGAGGATAGAATTAACTTGAAGAGAAGCACACTGATAGGAAAAGAATTGATATGACAACTTGATTGAGCACAAGAATTAGTATTCCCACAGAAATATGAGAACACTACTTAGCAAGATATGAAATCATCACTTGACATCGAAGCAACTTGAATTACCATATTCAAAACAAAACAAGGATGAGGCTTACAAAACAAGCCAGAACAAATACATACCCACTATGCACTTGTTGAAAAGACCATTCTAGGTAACTACTTGAATTCCCACCTAAGAACTTCCAAAAACTTTCTTGTTTATGTGATTCGGGTTGCGGAATCAGGAACCTGCCCTAGGCAATAAGCTGCAACTGCATCCGCAACCTTCCACACCATAATTCAAGAAATTTCGCAAACTCGTCTAATCTCGAATCCTCGAACTCACAACGATACTAAACCATGGTGGTACCCCGGACGCCTCCCCAGTACTGGGTGACTCCGACCTTATCTCACCACGATAAGTATTGAAGCAATTTCGAACATCCTCCATCCTGAGATACTAAGAAAACTGAATGATAACGATGTGCCAACATTCCTCGGAGCTCAACTCCCCGGAAGAAATCAAGTCAGACAAGAGGCACCAAGACAGAACCCTGTCACATCGGCATCATATAGTTTCCAAAATACCCGCGTGGTCCTAAAACAATTTGAGCAAGAAGAGGAGTAGAATCAAAATTCCTAAGTCGGATACCTCACCAGAGCATAGAAGAGGAGTAAAAAGAATCCTACTCTCCGATATAACTAGACTCAAAACAATTTTTCAGTAGACACGATTTGGCCAAGTTCGATCAATCAAGGGGGCTCCTAGGTCGGTACAGGCTCTGATACCAACTTGTCACGCCCAAGATGTGGTCCTATCCTTATTTGGCACGAGGGCCTCAAGGGGATAGAAGCGCATCTCGATGCGTTCGCAAGAATGGATATCATTACAAGTACATGTACAGAAGAGATGAGTATATGGAATTGGCTTACACTCGCCACAAGCTACATCAGAGTCACATCAATACAATAACATCTCAAACATCATACAAAAGAGCAGGGTCCGACTACGGACGAAATCAAACGATAAAACGACATCCACCCTTGCTATCCCAGGCGAATGATGCAATGATGAATGCAACACATAGACGAAACACAGCCGAGAATGGAAACTAAAGGGGAGTCTTCTGGAATCTTCTGGAACGTCGGTCTCGGGCTGTCACCAAGACGAACAGGGTATTCCCGATATGTAAGGTTATCTTGGAGATCAAGCGCTTCGTGGTCCACTTCGTGGACAGGGTCTGAGAAGCAGCGCCTCAGTTGCGAGACGTGGAAGACATCATGAACCTTGGAAAGATGCGGCGAAAGTTCCAATTGGTAGGCAACTTCTCCTCGTTTACCAAGAATGCGAAAAGGTGCAATGTAACAAGGAGACAACTTGTCCTTGATACAGAATCGATGGATACCCTTTAGAGGTGTAACCCGAAGATAAGCCTTCTCGTCAACTTCATAGGTCACAGCCTTATGATGACGATCATATTGGCTCTTTTGACGAGATTGGGCTGTTTTCAACTTTTCACGAATAATGCGAACTTGCTCCTCTACATCCTGGATCATATTTGGGCCAAAGAGTTGCCTCTCTCCGGTTTCTGACCAGTTAAGAGGTGTTCGACACCTTTGTACATAGAGAACTTCAAAAGGGGCTTTGCCCAAGCTTGACTGATAACTATTGTTATAAGCAAATTCGGCAAATGGAAGGCATTTCTCCCAATTCATACCGAAGGATATAACACAAGCTCGGAGCATGTCTTCGGGGATTTGATTAACTCGCTCAACTTGACCATTTGACTGTGGATGGAAAGTAGTGTTAAAGGATAGATGAGTCCCCATAGCATTTTGGAAGCTTTCCTAGAATCGGGAAGTAAAGATACTTCTGCAGTCTGAGTTAATCTCCAAAGGAACACCATGAAGAGAAACTAGCCGAGAAACGTTTAACTCCGCTAGCTGGCTAGCAGTTATACTCTCCCGAACAGGAAGAAAATGAGCCACTTTGGAGAGACGGTCTATGACCACAAAGATAGCATTATTCCCTCTCTTGGTCTTGGGAAATCCGGTGATGAAATCCATACCGACCTTATCCCATTTCCATTCAGGAATAGCTAAGGGTTGAAGGGTGCCAGCAGGCCTTTGATGTTCTGCCTTAACACGACGACAAACGTCGTACTTGGCAACGAACTAAGCAATTTCTCTCTTCATCCTAGTCCACCAGAACCTCTGGCATAGGTCCTGATACATCTTGGTACTACCATGATGAATCATGAGAGGAGAATTATGAGCTTCCTTAAGGATTAGCTGTCTTAAGCATCTGCTCTTAGGAACCACCAATCGGTTTTGAAAGAACACGACACCCTGATCGTGCGTGGAGAAATCTTTAGCGTTTCTGCTAGCAATATTCTCCTTGATCCGAGATATACCCTTATCATACCTCTGGACAGCTATGATTTGATCCGTAAGAGTAGGTTTCGCCACCAGGTTGGAAAGGAATCATTGAGGAACAATGTGAAGGTTCAACTTCTGAAATTCCTCATGGAGAAGTGGTTGACTTTGTTGTAACATCAGGTTGTTACAATAAGACTTACGACTTAGTGCATCAGCCATGACATTGGCTTTCCCCGGGGTGTAAGTTATCCCTAAGTCGTAATCTATAATCAACTCAACCCACCGTCTTTTCCTGAGATTCAAATCCGGCTGGGTGAAAATATATTTCAGACTTTGGTGATCAATGTAAATTTCGCAACGATTACCCAGAAGGTAATGTCGCCAAGTTTTCAGTGCATGGACTACAGCTGCAAGCTCACAATCATGTGTTGGATAATTATCCTCATGTGGACGCAACTGTCAAGATGCGTATGCAATCACATGACGATCTTGCATGAGAATGCAACCTAATCCTTGTCGCGAGGCGCCGCAATAGATAACAAAGTCCTTTGAAAAGTCTGGTGGCACCAACACTGGAGCAGAGGTCAGGCGTCTTTTCAGTTCCTGAAAGTTGTGCTCACATTGTGGGGTCCACTCGAACTTTTTATCTTTCTTGAGGAGTTCAGTCAAAGGCTTCGCAACCTTGGAGAAGTTCTCAACAAAGCAATGACAATAGCTTGCTAAGCTAAGGAAACTCTGAACTTGCTTAACTAATTCAGGTTGAGTCCAATCAAGGACGGCCTGAACTCTCTCGGGATTTATAGAAATACCTTTACTAGAAATCACGTGGCCTAGATAGGTCACTTCTGGTAACCAAAATTCACACTTGGAGAATTTGGCATAGAGGCAATGCTCTCTAAGTTTCATCAATACCAGCCTTAAATGCTCGGCATGTTCCTGTTCGTTCTTCGAGTAGATGAGTATATCGTCGAGGTAAACCATGACAAATTTATCCAAATACTCCATGAAGATCGAATTCATCAAGCAAGAGAAGGTGTCTAGGGCATTGGTTAAACCGAAGGACATGACGGTGTACTCGTATTGTCCATAACGAGTAAGAAAAGCCATTTTTGGAATGTCCCCATTTCTAATTATGATTTGATGGTATACCAACTTCAAATCCATCTTGGAAAAGACAGAGGATCCAGTGAGTTGATCATACAAATCATTGATCCTGGCGAATGGATACTTGTTCTTTATGGTGACCAGATTCACTGGCCGATAATCCACAACCATCCAATCCAATCCATCCTTCTTCTTGACGAAGAGGATGAGGCAAGACCAAGGAGAAGAACTAGGACGGATGAAACCTTTTTCAAAGCCTCATCGAGTTGTTTCTTGAGTTAGGCTAGTTCTAAGGGTGCCATCTTATAGGGTCTTCTGGCTATTGGGACAGTCCCTGGAATGAGCTCTATCACAAACTCTACATCTATGACAGGTGGAATTCCTGGCAGTTCTTCTGGAAAGACATCCGGAAAGTCACGGACTACCGGAATATCTTCTAATTCTGGAAGAGGGCTAGCATTGAGAGAATAGAGTTGGCGTTTGACATCTTGAGTGGAGACATTAACTATCTCACCCGATGGATGTGTAAGCTGAACATTCCTAGTATGAGTATCAATCTTAGCATAGCGGGCTTTCATCCAGTCCATGCCTAAGATGATATTGATGTCTGAAGACTTGAGGGCTATCAAAGATGCTAGGAAGACTAGACTATCCACAAGAATCTCATTGTCATGCCTTACCCTAGAAGTTTGCCATTTTGATCCAGGAGTCTGAACTACCAAAGGAGTAGGCATATCACAAAAAGATATGTTATGCAACTGTGCATAACTTTCTGAGATGAATGAATGAGATGCGCCAGTATCAAACATAATAGATGCTGGATGACTATTGACAAGGAGCGTACCTAGGATAACATCAGGATCCTCAAGGGCTTCTTCAGCAGAAACATAATTCACTCAACCACGAGCAGGAGATGGCTTCACATAGTAGGCTTTTCCTGGCTTCCCATGTCCAGCTAGCTTGGTATTGTTTTGGGGACACTCATGGGAATAGTGTCCTGGTTCTCCACATTTATAGCAGACAACGGTAGCACGGGGAGCAGCATTGACAGGGGGACCTCTAAATGTCCTGGCTGGAGGGTTGGGCTGAGTTGGGCGAGGCGCCTGGAAGGATGGCCTCGCAGTGTACCTTGGTGGCAGAGTTGTGTTGGGCACCCACACCCGGCGTTTGTTGGGGCCTGAGCCAGATGCGGGGCTGAAGTCACGGGTGTGCTTCTTAGTTGCCTCGTAGTCAGTCTGTCCTGTTTCGGCATTGATAGCCTTGTTGACGAGGGCCTGGAAGATGGTGCACTCATGCAGGCACAGGTCTCGACGGAGCTCAGGGTTGAGTCCCTTGCGGAACCTAGCTTGTTTCTTGGCATCGGTCGACACTTCCTCCAGAGCATAACGAGCAAGGTTGTCAAACTCGCGGCTATAGGCATCCACTATCAGTCTGCCCTGGGTAAAAGCACAGAACTCATCTCTCTTGTGATCCATCAGCCCTTTCGGGATGTGATGGGTACGGAATGCCTCACTGAAGTCTGCCCAAGTTGCCACGGGGCCCGCAGGATGCATGGCTTCATAATTTTCCCACCATAGATTGGCGGGTCCTTCCAGGAAGTATGCAGCAAAAGTCACCTTGTTGGCCTCAGATACATTGGCAACTCGGATTTTGCGGGACATGCTAGTCAGCCAGTCATCAGCGTCGAGCGGATCGACCAAATGATGAAACTTAGGCTGGCACAACTTGACAAAGTCATTGAGGGACACACCATCATTACGCTCATTGCGGGGAGGACGCGTTGTATTCTGCTCATTATGTTCCAATAGCCTGTTGGTCTCCCTTTTATTCCGCTCAGCTTCGAGCATCACTTCTGCCAAGGAGGGCGCCTGCAGTAGGTTCTCTTGTCTTGGCTGGCTTCCCTCGCCCTGCTCGAAGGCAGGCACGGGGTTATTCCTAGTTGACACTATCCTGGGAAAACAAACCCACAGCTTAGACAAGGAAGACAACATCTCTAAGACATGAGATGAGGAATGTACCGGACAACATGGCATGCATGGGTAAATACCCGATCAACATGGTAATAAACAAACTACCATATGAACACCATGATTCATACACACCATGATATAGTTCAGTACAAGCCCAAGCTGGAGTACAAACTATGGAAAGATGATACAACTCATCGGAGGCATTAAAAGCTTCCTATACATTATCTATCTATACCTCTGGAACTCAGCTCACCTTAGTCATATCCCACAAGACACGTAGGACTGCGGCAATACGACTACTACAATACTACAACTCACATCCACGTACTCAAGCATCACCGTAGAACACCTCATATAGGTTACCCCCGTGATCCGGGAGCTGAACCTGAGGATCTGGAAACACCCTGGCCTGCGATCCCTAGAAAACGTAAGGACACGGATGTGGCCTCGGTCCCCTCATTGGTGGCAACAATGGTCCTCGAAGAGGAGTGATGCCTCCAACATCGGGCTAGTCTACGCGTGCTGGCAGATGAGTCTGCGATGGGCTTAGCATCTCCAAATCTCCATAGCCTATCTGCATGATAGGTGCTAGTTGCATCAGGGCTGTCCAAAGACATGCACGACTAGCATATAGCTCCATTCGAAGGGCACGTGCATCACGATCCCTGTTCTCCAACATCTGAGCGGTCACCTGAAGCCTAGGGTCCTCATGAGAATGATCATAATAGGCTGCACTAAGATAACCATCCTCTCCTCCCAAGGTAGCAGGAACATAGCAAAACTCAGTGTTCTGAAGCAGTCCATGGTGAGATCTCATAATAGTCAACATGGTGTAGGCGGCCTCTTGAACTGCCATGTCTATGGTGACACCTAACCCATATGACCAATGTAGCAGCTCTACAGCTCCAGGATATGATGGATATATCCTAACAGTACACAAGTACTGGCTCTGGTTGAAGTCTCGATACTTCTCCTCCATCGTATACTCTGGGTACCAACGGTAACCAGTCTCCATCATCACTCTAACCAATGGCCGTGTGACCTGGTACATTGATGCACCTAGTCAGACGGACCACCTGACGAGAAGGACGAGGGGGCATCTGAAATAGAGATTGATGCAAAGACATTAGAGATCCTAACAAAAATTGGACAGCATAACAGATGTAATTGCTCAAAAAAGATTTTGAGACAACTGCAAAGATTGGATAGCATAACCACTCAGCTTTCTAGACTCAAGTTTTCTAATCCATCTGATTGTCACACCAAACAATAATCTAGTATCGGAGTTCACTTGCAAACAAGCTAGCTAATAGTCCATGGTTAGCAACTCGCCATCCTAAGAAATAGATAAGAAGCCTAGTTCTTAACCCCGTAGAAAAGATGAGGGTGACTCAAAATAGAATAACTTGGGAAGAGGAGTAAAAAGAGCCTTACGTTCCCTTCCACAATCAATTCCCTTACTTTTCTATAGTGTTTCTAGACTCAACTTCGACCGGTTTGGCTTGGTAGTCCTACAGTCAGTCAGACTCTGATACCAATGCTGTCGGGACCCCGATCCTAAGTCATAGGAATCCAACTTGTAACACATCACATCACTTTGCGGCCTCACGCATGGTAACTCCACGGCTGCAGCCTTACCTTAGCCGGGACTGTTTGCGTATTTTGGCTCACGCATGTGAATATGTCGCTAGCATTCAAACGACAGAGAACCCGGGCCGACATGACTAGTCATAGAACCCAAGTGGCACATCTGTACGGAAACATGCATACGTAACCCAGCAATGCAGGTGTCGGCCTCAAGCGTGTGTAGACGAGTCATAGCTAGCTACAAGGAGTCCATTACGTCGTGGGACATAAATGTCCTCACTCCACGTAGACGAGTCGTAGCAGGCTACAGGGACTCTATTACACTACGAGACAATTCCCCGAAGGGACAGACACAGCAACAAAGAAGGATACATGCCGGTCAATCACTGTGTCCGGAGCAGTAGCAAGCTACCAAGGCTCGGTGGAAGCACAAGGAGGCAGTTTTCCATAAAGAGTACTACTAAAGTCACATGACTAGGTGTCGGATCCCATACATACTGTTGCATGTCATACGTACGCATGACATGCCCGATATGCATAGATACAACTATGGCATCACAACATAACCATACAACAACACAAATTTTATTTAAGAGGCTCAGAGGAGCCTTGCATAATATGTTCTTACAGGTAGGGGTCACATGACCCGACACTCAAGTCATACAAGGAGGTTCATACAAACCAAGCGGAAGCATAAAGCTGTCGGAGTACAAACAGTTGAAAGGGTGAAAAGGCACATGGCCTGACTATCTATAGCCCGCCACATGGCTTAAGGTCGTAGCTGGGACACCAGCTATTCAGCGTCGTTGACATCTAGATAGAACCCACCTGATGGGTCCTGGGTCTCATCTATAACATTTATTAAGCAAACATGAGTACAAACGTACTCAGCAAGTCTTTAAAGCAGACCTAGTCTATTCATGCTCATTTATCAACAAGGGGGAGTGGTGGAGTTTATGCAGCAATGCCAGCTTTGACTCTTGGCTAACCTATAATACACATATTAACTCTTTGTTCAAATTTTAGATATCGCACACGAGTTCACTAACTCCACATCAATACACCACCATGGATTCACTTCCGTCATCTATGAGAGTGCCATCCACGGTACTCACACTTGTCTCTAGATTTTTATGAGTATCCGTTAAATTATCTATGAACAGCATAAGTTCTCCAAGTAGTCCATATCCGAGGACGCGGCTATTCGAACAGATTCATACCCTGTAGGGGTGTACTTCTTCACACACGCTTTCGCCACTTATCGTTGTGTGATCATAAGACCATGCACCTCGGCAACCTTCACGCGGAAGCCCAGTGAGGGAGTCAGCCACGACTGTCAATCACACAAGACCTCTAGTCCAGGCTATCGCCTATTTGAGACTGAACCCGCATGGAAGTCCGGCCGAAGTTTCTGCTATGGCCCCAAACGATGTGCGCAGGGGTTCCCAAGCCCACCATTCGGGTGACCCTTGGTACACCGTGCCACTGCCTACTGCATCATAACCCACCCCTAGGGTCAGTGCTACGCACGGCCTCCAGCATATTATAAACACCAGAAACTACTTGCAACACCTGGACCAAGGTCTAAGCGATTGATAAGTCGAGAGGGTCAATTAAGTATCCCGACATGTGGTAGTAACTAGCCTTGGATCACAAACACATAACTCAGTTCCTAAGAACGGTCCCAATGAGACAACCCGCTATGTACTCCTACATAGCCTCTCATCGCTACCTTTACCAATCGAGTTAATCATTAAGCTTATCACACCAGGACAATATGTTTCACTCCAGTTCATCACCGAGATGAATCAGACCTGACACAACTCTAAGCATAGCAAGCATAGCAGGCAAAGTAGGTAAAGCACGTCATGGCTCAAGCATCTACCAGGTATGCTAGGTTACAAGGTTTAGCTATTTACTGTGACAATGACAGGTCATGCAAAGGAATGGGTTCATCTACCGCATATGACAGGCAATTGAACGTTTGTCCTAATGCAATAAACAAGAGCAGGAGCGAGAGAATGGGATGTTATCGGAATGATCAATGGGGTTGCTTGCCTTGCTGGGAAGCGGGAAGGTATTCTCCTTCATTGGAATACTCGGGGGTATCCTTAGAAGCAGGCCCTACCGCAATGCAGATAAGTAACAATCAATACACGACAAGTGCGGAAATATGATGCATGATCATTACATGGCAACATGGTTGGATGAGGTACTGCAATTATTAACCAAGTTAAATGAAGTAGTTTTGAATATAGGTTCAAAATCGTTCTTCATTTCATACTTCATATATTGACCTATTACTCAATGGCAATGTTCATCTACATAGGTTGCTCTAATATACATGATAACAGCACCATTGGATTCATTGGATTATTCTGATAAATTTTCATATATAAATTATTTCAATCTGAGTTATAGATTAATTTCTATGAATTTTCTAAGTTTTAACTAATTTCTGGAATTAATTTAATTCAGAAACTCCTTTACTGCATCAGCATGACATCAGCTAGTCAACAGCATGTTAACAGGTCAAACCTGACTAGTGGGGTCCACTGGTCAGTGACTCAGTCACTAACAAAGTTAATTAAAACACTAACCACTAACTAATTAGCAGGGGGGCCACTGGTCAGTGGGTCATTAGGTTAATTAATTATTTAATTATTTTTAACTTAAACTTGATTAACAAGGCTAGGCCCACTTGTCAATTGACCCTGGGGTCAAACCCCGTGGTCAAACCGGTTGACTCGCCAGCGTTGAGCCGCCGGCGACGTCAGGGATGGCGGAGGGCATCGGAAACCCTCCTCCGGCGACCAAATGGACGGTGGAGGGCACCGATCGGCCTTGTGTGCTCGTGTGCATCAAACCCGACACCTCCTAGGTGCTGGGATGGCCGGAGTTGGCGCCGGCGATGAGCGCGGCGGATGCCGGAGCTCGGGCGAGCACAGGCTCATCGAGCCAAAGCTCGAACGGGCCGGCTGAAGGCACCTATGGCTACCTGGGACGCTCCTGAGCATGCCTACGTGCTCAGGTGTGAGCTTGGGCCGCCGTAGTGATGGCCACGTCCTCGCCGGCAGCAAGGAGCTCTCGGGCCCGAGGTGGATCGGCGCTAGGGCGCGCTAGAGATGGGGAAAAGAAGGGGAGAAAACCCGGGGGCTCACGGCGGTTGCGACGGCATCGAGAGCCGGCTCGGGGAGGCTTTACTTACGGCGAATGGATGGCAGCGGTCGCTGGTGACCGAGGAGGAAGAAGGTGAGGGGGTCGACGCTGGGGGGCCTTCGGGCTATTCCTTCGGCGAAGAGGACCAGTGTGGCGTGGCAAAGCTTAAGGGGGGCTCAGGGGCGAGGGGGAGCGGCTAGAGCGGCAGCTACGGCGGTGAGAAGGCGGAGGCCATGGCGGGGCAGAGGGGGAGAGAGAGCTGCGAGCGAGAGAGAGAGAGAGAGCGATGGGGACGGCTCTCAGAGCTTATCCCCGTTGCGCTGGCGAGGGAAGGCAGGCAGGCTGGGAGCTGCTCCGGCGTGGGTGCACGGCGGGCACGCGCTCGTCCTCCTGGCCGCCAGGAGGACGACCGCCAGGTGGGCCGGCCTGGCCTGGGCCTGAGGCAGGTTTCCTTCTTCTTTTTTTAATTCCAGTTTTTGTTTTTTTCTTTTCTGGCATTTGTTTTATTTTTATTTAGGCACAAATGCTAGGTACAAAATACTCCAAATATTTTATAGAGCTTAGTTTGAATATTTCAAACCTCTACAAAAAGTTTCAGAATATTTTGAATGCTAAAATAATTATAATGCTTTATTTGGCATTTTCAGTAGCTTTAATAATTTTTTTTGAAATGCTATATAGATTCAAATATTTAGAATGACCCCTGATATATTAATG
This sequence comes from Hordeum marinum, assembly GCA_022496015.1. NCBI lineage: Eukaryota > Viridiplantae > Streptophyta > Magnoliopsida > Poales > Poaceae > Hordeum > Hordeum marinum. Next base: position 346,738,107 of record CM039678.1, read on the forward strand.
CCCACATTTATCAGACATAGGGGACATTTTGATGGGCATTTTGGATTTGTTGATTTTTCACAACTATTGAATTGGTTTGATTCAGGTGAGGTGTTAGGGTTTCTGTTAATCCCCATTTCAAATTGATGCAAAAAGTGAAAGCATGATGCACACACATGTTGACCTAAGTAAGCTAACTAGGGATGTGACAGTGAAACACTTGATGGAGCTTGACTTAGCGGTAGCATCCGGAGTCGGTGTAGAGGATGAAGCTCTCGGCTTGTAGTTATTTGTAGGAGGGCGGCTTGATGAAGTCATCTTGTCCTTGGAACTTGACTTGTCGCCGGTAGGTGTTGTAGATTTCGTAGTCGAAGGCGTCGTGGTCATAGAAGTTTGTGCACTTGATCCCTAGTTCTTGGAAGAGAACTTGGAGTACTTGTAGTCATCTTGCACTTGACGTTCCGGCTTGGTTGCTTGATGTACTAACTCGAGTAGGTTGGAGTATGGTTGGAAGTTCATGATTTTCTTGACTTGGTAGTTGAGACCATCCAAGAAGCGTGCCATTGTTTGCTCATCATCTTCCTTGACATTGGCTCGGATCATAGCAATTTCCATGTCTTGATAGTATTCTTCTACGGACTTTGTACCTTGCTTGAGTAGTTGTAGCTTCTTGAACAGATCCCTGTTGTAGTGATTTGTGACAAAACATGCTCTCATGAGATCCTTCATTTGTGCCCCAAGTGGTGATAGGAGGTTCTGTTGGGGAACATTGCAAGGGAAACAAAAAAATCCTACACACATGCAAGATCTATCCATGGTGATGAGCATCTACGAGAGGGAGAGTGGATCTACATACCCTTGTAGATCGCTAAGCAGGAAGGGTTGAGTAACGCAATTGATGTAGTTGAACGTCTTCGCGATCCAAATCGCTAGCCGTCCCACGATCTCATCACGATCCATCCCGCGATCCAATCACGATCCTTCCGGTCTTGCGCCGAACGGACGGCACCTCCGCGTTCAGCACACGTACAGCTTGATGACGATCTCCACCTGCTTGATCCAGCAAGCGAGGGTGGATAGGTAGATGAGTTCTCCGGTAGCACAATGGCATGGTGGCGGTGGTGGTGGAGCTGATCTGGCATAGCTTCACTAAGCCGTACCGAACAGATCTAGAGGAGAAGCTATCTAGAGGGAGAGAGGGCAGCACATGGCTTTTCAGGTGGGCTGACCTCTCTCTCCCTCCACTATATATAGGAGGAGAGGAGGAGGTGGGGCTCCCTAGATCCCATCTAGGGAGTGGCGGCCAAGGCAAAGGGGGGCGCCCCCTAGGGAAACCCTAGGGTGGTTTGGACCCCAAGTTACCTAGTGGCAGCCCCTTAGATGGACTCCCCCACCCTTGGCCGAAGTGGGCTAGGGTTTGGGTGGCTCCCAACCCCCTTGTGGGCTCGTGTGCCCCCTCCCCTTGGCCCATGAGGCCCCCCAACACTTGCCCCTCCCCCCCGAAACACCTTTCAGTACTCCCAGTCATAACCCGGTACCCCGGTACGCTTCTGGACTCCGATTCCCTTCGTCCTATATCGATCTTCACCTCGGGACCATTTCGGAGTTCCTCGTCATGTCCAGGATCTCATCCAGGACTCCGAACAACCTCCGGTCACCAACACATATAACTCAATACTACCAAAATGTCACCGAAAGTTAAGTGTGCAGACCCTGCGGGTTCGAGAACTATGTAGACATGACCAAGACACCTCTACGATCAATAACCAATAGCGGGACCTGGATGCCCATATTGGTTCCTACATATTCTACAAAGATATTTATTGTTTAACCTTTATGTTAAGGATTCAGTAATCTCATATGATGTTCCCTTTGTTCTTCGGTATGTTACTTGCCCAAGATTCGATCGTCGGTATCTCTATACCTAGTTCAATATCATTACCGACAACTCTCTTTACTTGTTACGTAATACAAGATCCCATGGGTAACTCTTTTGTCACATTGCTAGCAAGGCTTATAGTGATGTTGTATTACCGAGTGGGCCCTGAGATACCTCTTCGTCACACGGAGTAACAAATCCGAGTCTTGATCCATGCCAACCCAATAGACACCCTCGAAGATACCTGTAGAGCACCTTTATAGTCACCCAGTTACGTTACGACGTTTGATACACACAAGGTACTCCTCTGGTGTCAGTGAGTTGCATGATATCATGGTCATAGGAATATATACTTGACATGCAGAAAACTATAGCAATAAACTGACACGATCATATGTTATATTTATAGTTTGGGTCTTGTCCATCACATCATTCTCCTAATGATGTGATCCTTTTATCAAATGACATCTCATGTCCATGGATAGGAAACCTTGACCATCTTTGATTAACAAACTAGAATATTAGAGGCATACTAGGGACATGTTGTTTTCTATGTAACCACACATGTATGTGAGTTTCCGATCAATACAATTCTTGCATGGATAATAAACGATTATCATGAACAAGGAAATATGATAATAACTAATTTATTATTGCCTTTAGGGCATATTTCCAACAGTCTCCCACTTGCACTAGAGTCAATAATCTAGCTCACATTGCTATGTGATTTTGTTATGAATTTCACACCCAATGACTTCCGGGTTCGATCATGTTTTGCATGTGAAAGAGGTTTTAGTCACCGGGTCTGCGACATTCAGATCCGCGTGTACTTTGCAAATCTCTATGTCATACTATAGACACTACTACCACGCTCCATTTGGAGCTATTCCAAATGGCTACTCCAATATACGTATCCGGATTTCTACTAAGAGTCATCTGGATTGGTGTTAAAAGCTTGCATCGACGTAACCCTTTACGACGAACTCTTTATAACCTCCATAATCGAGAAATATTTCCTTAGTCCTCTAGTTATTAAGGATAACTTTGACCACTGTCCAGTGATCCACTCCTGGACCACTCTTGTACCCCTTGACAAACTCATGGCAAGGTACACACAGGTGTGGTAGACAACATGGCATACTATATAGAGCCTATGGCTAAGGCATAGGGGACGACCTTCGTCCTTTCTATTTCTTCTGTCGTGGTGGAGCTTTGAGCCTTACTCAACTTCACACCTTACAAATCAGGCAAAACTACTTCTTTGACTGATCCATTTTGAACTCTTCCAAAATCTTGTCAAGGTATGTACTCATTGAAAGTCTCATCGAGCATCTTGATCTCTCTCTATAGATCTCAATGCCCAACAATTAAATAGCTTTATCTAGGTCTTCCTTTGAAAAACACCTTTCAAACAACCCTTTATGCTTTCCAGAAATTCTACATCATTTCTGTTGGGGATATAACCTCGTGGTAAGACCCGCCTAGGAGGGGCCGGGTCATACCTGGGGGCTCATTAGCGTATGGGCTGGAAGAGGAAGATTGGGCTGCACGGAGGCTCACCAGATGGGCTAACACGTAGGCCCGGAGTCAAGAAGAAGATGCAAAACCCAGGCACGTAAGCCGCCTGGAGATAGCCTGCCAGAGTCGGCAAGGCGGCTTAGAGACAGAGTCAGACACGTTGTAAGAGTCGGTATGAGATTTGTTTAACCCGTGGTCTTGACCTTCCTATATAAAGGCGAGACCCGAGGGTGGCTTAGACAGAAACCAATCAATCGAGAACTAGGTCAAGCGAATACGCTCCCTTGCAATCGATACTCCAATCAATATACACAAATCAGGACGTAGGCTTTTACCTCATCTCGAGGGGCCGAACCTGGATAAAATCCGTGTCTTTCGTCTCGACCAACCCCTTTGAGTCCATCGCCTTAGCGATGGCCTCGAACCTAAGTCTTCGGACATCTCCCGTGTCAAAACCACGATAGTTGGCGCCCACCATGGGGCTAGCACGCGGTGGTGTTGAGTTCTCAAAGGGCTCTCTCTCAGGAATCGAAGGATACGCCATCGGCTTGATGATGAAGAGTCACCATGGCAAACTCTACATCGATGATTCAGGATGGGGGCCAGAAGCCGGCTCAGTCGAGTTTGGTTATCGGGTTACCATTGGCAAGATGCATGTGTCCATCGGCAAGCTTGACGGATCTACACCTAGGTCGTACATTTGCACCGACCTTGTCGAGCCGGCCGATGCGCGACATCCGCCCGTGTTCAACCTGAGCAGAAGAGTATTTTCGTCGACTTTATGCAGGACAGAGGGGATTCCTTGTTGGGAGAGACCTTGGCTTTCTCAAATGAAGGATCTTCCAGCGAGGATAGGGAATCGATCTATCAACTTCATGACGGTGGGCTAGGGGGCTATGCCGATGGCGACAATATTCTGGAGCCCTATGACCTGCCGAGCCGAGCTGCCATGTTCATAGCAGGCCCGGCGTCGGCTTCCAATGGTGCGACTTCTGGAGCGGCGGCTGGAGCGCCCTCCCCCCCCCCTTCTGGAGCCTCCTAAGACGCCGGCTCAAGTTTTACTGGAGCTCATGGAGGAGGTAGCGACTCTGATGGCCACGGAGGTGACAACCGAGAATCAGGCGGAGCGCAACACCGAGATTAACCGGATCAAGGGGCGGATGGTTCAGGCCCAGGAGGATATCAATGCAATGCAAGCTCAGATGAATGCTGAGTTGGAACGTTTGAGGGCGGAGGCTCTCCGTTTTGATCTGGATCAGCAAGCACAAGAGGCGGTTCAACGTAGAAGGACTCAAGTCGGACTACCTATTCAGCCTCGGAATCTTTTCAATACTCCTGGGGCCGGGCCAAGTACGCCGCCAATGGTGACCTGAGTGGCAGAGGCGCCGTGGCAGTTAGACCCGCCACGGACGAACAGACCTTTGTCGCGGCACGTTGTGACGCCACCTGGCCATTACTCTAATCCGGTGGAAAATATGATAGCGGCGGCTGCTAGGCTTGATGCCCTCCCCTTGGCCGAAGGGACGTCGTTTGCTGAAGAGGCAAGGAATGCGATTAACCTGGTGCAGACAGCGGTGGCTCAGCAAGAGAGGTGCACACATAGCCGGAGCCAGATGCGCTCCATGCCGGTTCATAGTCGTAGCTACAGCCGGCGCATTGAGTCGCCAGCGGTCTCCAGCAGTGAGCAGAGGCGAAACCCGCCTAATAACAACCCGCCTGAGATGGATATTCAGGGGCCTATGGATAGGGTTCGGGCTCAGCAAGGATCAACACCGGTGATGGATTACCCGGAGGTCCCTGAGCTGGCACTGGCAACACCCATCAGCGCTTCTTCCAAGGGATTTGGTGTGCAGTGTCTCACAGCGGATCTGAGGAGTGCATGGTTTCCCAAGGACTTTAAGGGGCCATGGAAGGTGCCAAATTACATGGCGGATCTACCCCTAGAGGCTTGGATCGAAAGCTATGAGCTTGCTATGGAGAAGCTGGACGTCAATGAGGCAGTTTGCGTGACATACTTCATCATGATGTTGGAAGGACCGGCCCGCACTTTGTTAAAGGGGTTGCCACCCAATACCATCACGTCCTGGGCCAAGTTGAAAGCGTGCTTCATCAAGAATTTCAGCGAAACCTAGAAGCAACCAATGACGATTGTGGATCTGGATCTTTGTGTGCAGCGATAAGGTGAGTCGGCCCATCATTGGGTGCGGCGGGTCTCAACGATGATCCACTCATCTGAGAATATTTCAGTGTCCCAGGCGGTTTTGATTTAGGAAAGGAACTATCATTTTGTGCCCCTGAAACAGAAGCTTGGGCGGTTGAAGTGTTCTTGTCAAGATATGGGTTAGCTCATGACGGCTCTCACCAAATATGCGGATTCAAATACTACCAAAGACCCAGACTCCGACGATGAGAAGTCAGCTCAGGGCAGGAAGGGCAGCAATGGTAAGAATCAGCAGGGAGGTGTTGGGAACGGCAGCCAAGGCAAGCGAAAGAACCCAGATGGCTGGTAAGAGTTTGTGGCGAACAACAACACACAACCGGTCGGGAACGGACGTCCTAGGGGCAACGGGAACTTTATGCCTCCATTCAACAGAAATAGGGCACTTGTGCCTTACAACTTGGAAGAGGCGCTGAACAGACCTTGCCCGTCGCACAACCAGTCGAATAGGGAGGCCACCCACACTTGGAAAGAGAGCAACGTTATGCACCAATTTCAGGAGCAAAGCCTTCGTCAAAATCATAACAACGGTAACGGCCCATCAGGCGGCTCAGGTTAGGGCGGCTCAGGAGCCGGCTCCGGTGCTGGCGGCTCAGGTTCAGGTTATCAAGGCCAAAACACTCAGAATCGAGGAAATCAAGGAAACCATCAGCAGCAGAGCAATTGTGGTCAGCAACAGAATAACCGCTTAGGATATCAGAGCAACCCGAAATAGCTTAGTGGGGGCAGTATCATGTCTTCAATACGATCCTAGACAAGCGGGATCAGAAGCTACACAACAGGGCGGTCAATGCGGCCATGCCGGCTCTCCCATGATACTTAAAATGGTCAGAGTACCCGATTACATGGAGCGGGAGGATCACGCGCCACGGGTCAACAATCCGGGTCATCTAGCTCTGGTGGTCACTCCTCAGGTTGGAGGATACAAGTTCACAAAGGTGCTCCTGGACGATGGTAGTAGTATCAATATCCTATACTACGACACCTTCCAGCGGATGGAGTTAACTGACAAGGCTCTTAAGCCGTCATCGACCGTTTTTCATGGGGTGGTGCCAGGCAAGTCGGCCTACCCCGTGGGGAAGATTGCCTTGGAAGTGGCGTTTGGAGATGAATATAACTATAGGGTGGAGACCTTGTGGTTTGAGGTGGTGAAAATTAAGAGCCCGTATCATGCTCTGTTTGGCCGGCCGGCTTTCACAAAGTTTATGGTCAGGCCTTATTATGTCTATCTGCAGCTCAAGATGCCGACTCTCAACGAAACGATCACGGTCCATGGTGATCGGAAGGTTGCCATTGAATGTGAGGAAGGAGACGCGGCTTATGCATAGTCAAGTTGTGCAGAAGCAGAGCTTAAGTTCTACAAAGATAACGTTGACCCGGCGGACATGACTCCGCTGAATAAACCCAGTACAAAGTCTGAGCCACCCCTAAAGTTTGCTGCAGATGACACGAAGCTGGTCGATTTTACTCTGGGTGACTCATCCAAGCAGTTCACTATTGGGGCTAACATGGACGCCGCATAGGAAAGCGCGCTCATCAAATTCATCTATGAGAATCGAGACAACTTTGCATGGAAGCCATCTGACATGTCGGGTGTACCGAGAGAGTTCACTGAGCACCACCTTAATGTGGATCCTAAGTTTAAGCCGATTAAGCAATTCCTCCGTCGTTTGAACGAGGGGCGATGTAAAGCGATTGGAGAAGAGGTAGCCCAGCTCTTGGCAGCAGGGTTCATCATGGAAGTATTTCACCCGGAGTGGTTAGCCAATCCTGTGCTGGTGCTCAAGAAGAACGGCACGTGGCGTATGTGTATAGATTACACGGATCTTAACAAGGCTTGTCCAGTTGAACCGTTTGCTCTACCTTGTATCGACCAGATTATTGATGCAATGGCGGGTTGTGAGAGTTTATGTTTCCTGGACGCCTATTCAGGCTATCATTAGATCAAGATGACAGTTAAAGACCAAGATAAGACCTTGTTTATAACACCTTTTGGAGCTTTCTGCTATGTGTCCATGTCGTTTCGGCTCAAAAGTGCGTTGGCGACTTACCAACGTTGTGTGCAGAATTGCCTTCACGGTCAGATTGGGCGCAATGTTCATGCTTATGTGGACGATATTGTGGCTAAGTCAAGGAAGAAGGAGACATTGTTGGACGACCTGAAGGAAACATTTGATAACTTACGGGTTTATAAGATGATGCTTAACCTGGCTAATTGTGTTTTTGGAGTTCCTGCAGGCAAGCTTCTGGGTTTCTTGGTTTCAGAACGAGGTATCGAAGCCAATCCGGACAAGATAAAGGCCATCACATCACTAGCTAAGCCGGCGAGCGTCACTGATGTGCAGCGCTTGGCAGGTCATATTGCCGCTTTAAGCCGCTTCATTAGCCGCCTGGGGGAGAAGGTTATTCCTTTGTACCATATGATGAAGAAGACAGATGACTTTGTTTGGAGTAAGGCTGTAGATGAAGCTCTTGAAGCGCTTAAGAAGCTGTTGGTTGAGCCGCCGATCTTAGTCGCTCCGGCTGAGAAGGAACCCTTGCTCCTTTATGTGGCGGCTAACAATAGGGCGATCGGTGCTGCGATTGTGGTAGAGTGCAAGGAGGCAGGGAAAGAGTATCCGGTCCAGAGGCCGGTTTATTATGTTAGTGAGGTTCTTATAGAGTCAAAGCAAAGATACCCACACTGGCAGAAGCTAATATACGGGGTGTTCATGGCAAATCGCAAGTTGAAGCATTATTTCCTTGGACATCAGATCACGGTGGTTAGCTCTGCTCTGTTGGGAGATATAATTCAGAATCGGGAAGCCACTGGTAGAATTGCTAAGTGGGCGCTGGAGCTTGGGCCTCTCAATTTGAAGTATGCACCTCGCATAGCCGTGAAGTCTCAAGCATTGGTGGATTTCATAAATGACTCGACGGAGTGTCAGTCGCCGGAGGAAAAGCCGGACAACACGTATTGGACGATTCACTTTGATGGATCCAGACAGTTGGAGGGGTCGGGGGCTGGAGTTGTCTTAACCTCCCCCAAAGGTGATAAATTTTGTTATGTATTAAGGCTGATGTTTCCTTGCACGAATAATGTAGTTGAGTACGAAGCTTTGCTTCATGGACTTCGCGTAGCCAAGGAGATGAACCTGAGTCGGGTTAGGTGTCTTGGCGACTTAGATCTTGTGGCGCAGTAGGTGTCAGGCACGTGGGATTCCAAGGACCCGCGGATGGTGGCTTATTGACAAGAGGTAGATATCATCGCTGGTCATTTCAAGGGTTATCAGGTGGATCGTATTGACCGGCGCAGGAATGAAGCGGCGGATGCATTGTCAAGACTGGGCTCTCAGCATAAGCCGGTGCCGCCTAACATTTTCTTTGACGTACTTTATCACCCGTCTGTTAAGCTACCTTCAGAGGAGGGTCTGGCTATACCTGACCCAGAAGGATAGCTAGTGGCGACTTTGCATGCTATTCCGGACTGGACGTTGTCGTACCTGGCATACCTGACCCGGGGCGAGTTGCCTGAAGATGAGACTCTGGTGCGGCAAATCATGAGGCGTTCCAAGTCCATGACCATCATTAATGGAGAGTTGCACAAGTGTAGTGTCACCGGCGTTTTCCAGCGTTGTGTCTCACCGAAGGAAGGCAAGGAAATCTTATATGAAATACATGCTGGCGATGCGGACATCACACCGGGTCAAGGTCTTTGGTGGCTAAGGCTTTCCGACATGGCTTCTTCTGGTTGACGGCTCATAAGGACGTGGAGGATCTGGTCGGGAAGTGCGACGGGTGTCAGGAATTTGGAAGATGTGCTCACGTGCCGGCTCAGGAGTTGCGCATGGTACCAATCACTTGGACGTTTGTAGTATGGGGGCTTGACATGGTTGGGCCTTTCAAATGGTCTAAGGATAAGAAGACCCACCTCTTGGTGGCAGTGGACAAATTCACCAACTGGGTGGAGGCTGAGCCGGTCAATAAGTGCGATGCGGCCACGGCGGTCCAGTTTGTCAAAAAATGATCTACCGATTTGGATACCCTCATAGAATCATCACAGATAATGGCACAAATTTGTCCAAGGGGGCTAAGAAAGTATTCTGCGAAAGCGAGCACATCCGGCTTGACGTTTCGGCTCTTGCTCATCCACAATCCAACGGTTAGGCGGAGCGGGCCAATCAGGAAGTCTTGAGAGGTATCAAGCCCTGGCTTATGGTTCCTTTGCAGAGAACGCCGTGTTGTCGGGTTGAGGAGTTGCCGTCTGTCCTTTGGAGCATTAATACTAAACCTAACAGGTCGATGGGTTACACCCCCTTTTTTATGGTCTACGGTGCGGAGGCCGTGTTACCAAGCGACATACGTCATGATTCGCCACGGGTGGCGGCTTACATGGAAGCTGATAATGAGACGGCGCGTCAGGATGCATTGGATGCTCTAGATGAAGCGCGTGATCTTGTAGCAGCTCAATCGGCGATTTATCAACAGGACCTGCATCACTACCATAGCCGCGGAGTCAAGACCCGGACGTTCCAGGAAGGCGACTTGGTGTTACGTTTGATTCAAGATCAGACAGATGCGCACAAGTTATCACCCGCATGGGAAGGACCTTTCGTGGTTAGAAGAAATTTGAACAATGTGTCTTATTATCTCATCGATGTACGAGACAAGTCACGTACCTCCGGACAGGAAACTCACCGGCCATGGAACATCGCTCATCTACGACCTTACTATACTTGAGTCATCGACTCTTATCTTTGTACATACATATTTCATTGTATTTACACTTCTCATAAAATAAAGTTGGCATCCCTGCAAGACGGGGCCTCTGCCATTTTTCTCTTTTGCATTACAGATTTGTGCAACGATGAACACCTCTACATGGTCACTTGGGGGCTTCCAACCCGCCAGGTTTAGCTTGATCACCCTTTTGACCGGCTCTTCAGCCAAAATAGCACCATCGTGTGGCGACTTACAAGATGGCAGTCTGCAAGATGGAGGCTTACAAATCGGTGGCCCACGCGATGGCGGCATGCAAGATGGTTAAAGGGTTAAGGTCGCTCAAGAGGATGAGCCGCCATGTTGCGAGCCGTTCAAACATGGGTGCACCGCCTTACTAACAAAAGATTTAAGGTCACTCAAGAGGATGAGCCGCCACATTGCGAGCCATTCAAACATGGGTGCACCGCCTTACTAATGAAAGATTTAAGGTCACTCAAGAGGATGAGCCGCCACATTGCGAGCCGTTCAAACATGGGTGCACCGCCTTATGGATGAAAGATTTAAAGTCACTCAAGAGGATGAGCTGCCACGTTGCGAGCCGTTCAAACATGGGTGCATTACCTTATTGGTGAAAGATCTAAAGTCGCCCAAGAGGATGAGCCACCATGTAGCGAGTCGTTCAAACATGGGTACCTGATAATCGTTTGGGGGCTTTCAACCTTCCGGGTTAAGCTTAAAACCCTCTCGATCGGCTCCTTAGACACTGTAAGACGGGTCGCGGACCCAGAGCAAATTCAAGAGTGGGTGAAGGTCGCCCCCCACTCTTGGTTGGATTTTCAGCCGTTGTAAGGCCGGGTTATACCTGCCTGTATGTAGCTGCCGCTCGTCCAGGGGTGCAGTGAGCTGTCAACTCACCCCCTGCGAGGGCCTCATATAGCGGCAAGGGAAACTCTCTCATCTGCTATGTACTCTCCGCCAAGTGGCCCATCATACTCTTAACAAGTGACGTTGCTTAAGGTTCAAACGATGAATTTATGTCACGTGAGAAGTAGCTTATGAGCCTAGGGGCACTCACCCCGTTGCAAATTCTAGTCTGTTGCGCCCTTAACAGTTAATCTCACCTAGAGACCCTGAGCCGTGCAAGATTGGCGGTCACTCTAGTTAGAGACCCTGCACTGTTAGGCAGTTCAAAGCTACAGTACCCCCCAAAAGGGCCAGCAAATGAGTTCTCCAAAAACAAAAAACAAGGGGAGAGCCAGATCATCATGCATTACATCACATATTGCACCATACATATTGCATCATACATTGCATCATACATTGCATTCATGTTATAAGTCGGGCCAGAGCAAGATTGTGATAGATGAAGCAAGGCTATATTAAGATCTCCAGGTTAAGCTTTTCCAAAGCCGCCCAGGCAAGCATTGCAGAGTATTATGTTTGGTTTTTTGCAGGCTTTATCTCTAAAGATGAGTCGCCGTTAAGACATAAGAAGATTGCAAGATATATTACAAGGCTCTCCAAGAGCTCAAAAGACAAAGGACTTAAAGTTTTTGCACTTGTTTGGCTCAGTTGGTCGGGTTACATTCAGTTGGGAAGAAAGAGTTTAACTGGCCGGCGGGTCATCCTACACCGGGTCTTTGGGCTCTTCGATCTGAAGACAATCCACATCCCAGTTGCAGTTTAGTAAGGCTTCGAATTGTGCATCATTGAAAAGTGGATACGGATCAAGTCAGGGGCGAAGAGCGGCTTACGACGTGAACGGACTAAGTCTCTGGCTTCAAAGGTCGGGCAGCGCAGCCATTGGTTGTTCTCGTCATAAGCCTCCTGGTAAGGAACCAGGTCCGTCTCATCAACCAGTATGGAGGCAAGCCGCCTAGAAGCCTTATTGCACTTGGCATAATCTACTTCGGTGAAGTCTGAGCCGTCATCCTTCTTGGAAGGGAAGACGTTCATCATCTCTTCAGCGGTTAATTTAGGAGCGAAGGCCAAGGACCAGCTCAGCGCAGCTATGGCCCCTCTTCTGGCGGCTGATCGCCTGACTTCGTCCATTTGCTTGGGAAAAGTTGATAAGACTTCTATGACGCCCTTCATAAACTTGGGGACATACTTGGTTGTCATCATGGCCTTGATAGTACAGAGGACGCCGCTTTAGAGTTGCTCAGTCAGAGTGTAGATTGCTTTCAGTTTCAACAGACTATCAGAGGATAGATGGCGGCTTCTTTCTCCTACAAGAAAAAGGTCGAAATTATAAGCCGTTCGGCTGGTATTTCTGTCATAAAGAAATTTGTTAAAGCCGTATGTGCTTACCAAAGATAGTGGCAGTCATCTTGGATATGTGATCCTTGAGAGTCTTCAGTTTTGCTGATGCAAGTTTTAACCGCTCTTCAGCATCAACAACATGTTTGGACAAGGCAGTTTGCTCAGATTCAGCAATCTTATATGCAGAGAATTCAACTTGAAGTTTCTCTAATTGTTTAACAGCCTCCCGTAACTCTTCTTCTGCGGCGGCTCGGGCATTTTGTTGCATGGTCAAGTTTTCCCTTAAGCCATCATGTTCAGACTCGGCTGCATCTAGCGCTTCCTGTGTTACATGAAGTGGAAGGTTATAAAGATTAAATCGCTGAAGTGGAGTTATTTTTTGATACAAGTCCCAAGAAGATTGCAAACAATGTACTTGGCACTTGGGGGCTAATGCTGTTTTCATTCTATGCCTAAAAGTGAAAGATCCGGATCATCATTGTCATAATGCTCCGGACTTGGGGGATACACCCGACGAGATTTCCAAATGTGGAAGATCCGGCTCATCATTACCATAATGCTCCGTACTTGAGGGCTAAAATTGGATCTATGACTGAGTATAAAGTATCAACTTATATACAATTTAACCCGACACTTGGGGGTCACAGGTTAAGCTCTATACAGTATGATTGAAGGTTTGGAAGACCTGGTCTATTATTTGCAATATTAACCCGGTTCTTGGGGGCTATGTACGGGTATAAGAGAAAGATAGAAGATGAAAGATACCTCATATTTTTTCTTCATCAAGCTAACAAGCTTTCTCTCCATGTTGTGACTGGCAAATAGGCGGTTCATATAGCTGGCGTGTAAGTCGTCTGCAGTCATCTTCTCCAAGACAAGGAATTCGAAGTCAAGCTTCTCGGGAGAGCAAGTAGCAACTTTGCTGGAATGCCTTGTTAGAGTATGGTGTGTGGGAGATTGATAACCCGTCCCAGTGATGGTAACGTCGGGGAGAGACGAGTCTTTAGCGGTAGGATTGGGCGGCTTAGGGTCAGCCGCTGGACTATCGAAAGTCGCCGAATGATGACCCCCCCAACTCTGAGGGCAGGGGAAATTGCTCAGGTGTTTCTTTGTTAGCTTCAGAAGGTTTAGCAGGAGGAGGGGACGGCTCAGTAGGATCCATCTGTTGAACGATTGAAGCAACGGTAGCCCCGCCTGCTTTCCTATGTTTGGCTTGTGCCCTAAAAGTGAAAAGAATCAACATAGTACAAAGGTAATGCAAGTAATGTACATATGGCAGAGGTGAAGACATACTCTAGATTGACCTTCATGGGAGGAAGTTTGGAGGCTGTTGAGTCGCCAGAAGAAGGAGGTGATTCCTACAAAGTTAAATCAATAAGATACAATAGTAAGACAGTATTACAGAAATATAAGATGGATATTGGGTTCCTGATAAGTACCTCAGTGGGGCGTTTCTGCGGCGCCGGGAAGTTAGGTAAGCCGGTCATAAGATCCCCAGAGCGGGTGCTTCGGGTCTGACGCCCAGAGTCATGTTGTTGTTTTTTCAAGGAAAATTCGGGATCTAAGTAAGCGACAGGATGTGAGAAAGGAAATTTTCGGACGACCCAACGTATCTTCGCTTGTGGGAAGATTTCTGAGTCAGAAGAAAGATAAGTCACCTCAGGGGCGTTGGCATGGCTCATCTCTATTTCCTCCTATGTACAGTCATTGTCAATAAGTTGCATAAAAAGATGGCCAAGGGAATCAAGTTCTACCTCTAAATCGTCAATTTCAAGCAGGTTCTGAGCTGATGTTTTTGGCTTGCAGCTGTAGGTATTACCCGCTTGAGACTTCTTCTTTGCAGGGGGAGTATATTTTTTCTTCCAGAAGCTGGAGCTGGCCTGTAGGTGAAGTCGTCAAAAGAGTTAAGGGTGCCCTATTTACAAAAGTTAAGACAGAGAGAGTAAATTTGAGAGCCGCCCTTACGTCTGGAGCTGGGTTTGCAGCGCAGAAAGGTTTTAACCCGACTGAATGGCAAGCTTCTTGGGATTCACAAATAAGTCCCTTGATAGCAGAGGTGATGTTCTCTTCTGTCAAGGGTGTGTGGTTGAAGCAGTTATGTTCTAATCTTTGGGATGGCTTGGCATTTGAACAGCTGGGTAAGCCAGATCTCTTCTTCTTTGGATGGAGACTCCCTCGAGCTCCAAACTTGGGCCGGCCGCCACTTCCGTTTGGCGGTTGACATAGAAAAGTCACGAAAGAGATCGACACATAGCTCTTCTTGCAAGTAAACTTCAGAGAGGACTTGAAAGTTGCACAAGTTGGAGACAGAGTTTGGGGCAATGTCTTGAGGATGCAATTTAAAGAAATGGAGGACATCTCAGAAGAACTTAGATCCGTACGGGCTGAAACCACGCATAAGATGGTCGGCAAAGATAACAACTTCACCCTCTTGTGGGATGGGTCTCTTCTCTAGCCCCGGAACCTGCCAATGAGTAACGTTCTGAGCCGGCAATGTTCGTGCCTCTACAAAATCCTATAGGAACTATTCGGTGACTCCAGAGCCGACCCAGTCACAGGATGAAGACGCTCGAGACATGATGGCGGGTCAAGGCTGCGAAAGGGGGCAGGACGCGGCGGGTCCGAAAGTGACTAGACTACCAAGACGACTGATGAAATTAAATGCTATGACGTTAAGCCATCGGTACAATTTATCGGAAGAGCTAGAGATTTGATGGCAGTTTAAGTAAACAAGGCCATGATGCAAAAACTGCTAAGGACATACAAACTGGTTTTGCATATTATACTGAAACTACAAGATCTATAGGCAAGGAAAAAATCCGATTTAATTCAACCCTAAAATGGAGCCGAGGAAGAACAAGCAGTTTAGCGCAGGAAAAGGAACAGAGTGTAGATCTAGGTTGGACTACTGTTGGTTTTGCATGGGTGTCCGCTGTGGATAAGCAACATCACAATATCTAAAGGGTTGTTCATCAGTTGGCATTATGAAGAAGAATAGGCACGCTAATGGGGTCCGATGAACTCGACAGGATTCAAGTGGGAATCTACAGATCTAAGGGAGGACGAAAAACATACTTTAAGGATGCGGCAGACGCGGGCGGGAGTCTGGAAACGTTCAGGTTGATGCAGCGGCCAAGTTCGTCGACGGCGACGGGATTCCACCGGCGCGACGGAGCTCAGGAGTGCTAGCGTCGAGAGTAAGAAGAAGAGTAGTGGCGGCGGAGAAAATGAAAAGACCACCTCGTGGCCCTATTTAAGGGGGTGGAAGGCCAGACAGGCGCGCGGGAATCAAGGCGAGAAATGATGACCGACCAAGACGAATGCCTCGATTTTCGAGCCGACCGTTTAATGAGAGGATCTACGGCATACGTCACAGAATCTTTTTTACATGTATGAAGGTGATGTCATGGCGGGTTATGTGTTTTCCCTTTAAGGTGACAAGGGTGTGAGACTCGCCGCTGGATAAAAAGTGGAGATTGACATGAGCAAGCTCAAATCAATATGGGGCCTAATGCTGGGGATATAACCCTGTGGTAAGACCCGCCCAGAAGGGGCCGGGTCATACCTGGCGGCTAGTTAGCGTATGGCTGGAAGAGGAAGATTAGGCTGCACAGCGCCTCACCAGATGGGCTGAGATGGAGGCCCGGAGTCAAGAAGAAGATGCAAGACCCGAGCGTGTAAGCTGCCCGGAGATAGCCTGCCAGAGTCGGCAAGGCGGCTTAGAGACAGACTTAGACACGTTGTAAGAGTCGGTATGAGATTTGTGTAACCCGTGGTCTTGACCTTCCTATATAAAGGCGAGACTCGGGGCGGCTTAGATAGAAACCAATCAATCGAGAGCTAGGTCAAGCGAATATGCTCCCTTGCAATCGATACTCCAATCAATATACACAAACAGGACGTAAGATTTTACCTCATCTCGAGGGGCCAAACCTAGGTAAAATTCGTATCTTTCGTCCTGACCAACCCCTTTGAGTCCACCGCCATAGCGATGGCCTCAAACCTAAGTCTTCGAACATCTGTCGTGACAAAACCATGACAATTTCCGATCAACAATATGTCATCCACATATACTTATCAAAAATTCTATAGTTCTCCCACTCACTTTCTTGTAAATACAAGTTTCTCATAAACTTTGTACAAACTCAAAAACTTTGATCACCTCATCAAAGCGTATATTCCAACTCCAAGATGCTTGCTCCAGCCCATAGAAGGATTGCTGGAGCTGGCACACCTTTTAGCATCCTTAGGACTGACAAAACTTTTCGGTTGTATCACATACAACCTTCCCTCATGGAAACCGTGAAGGAAACTATGTTTTGACATCCATCTGACAAATTTCATAACCAAAAAATACAGCAATTGCTAACATAATTTCAACAGACTTTTAGCATCGCTATGGGTGAGAAAGTCTCATCGCAGTCAACTCCTTGAACTTGGCAGAAACTTCTTTGCGACAAGTCGATCTTTATAAATGGTGACATTCACCATCAGCGTCCGTCTTCATCTTAAAGGTCCATTTGTACTCAACGACCTGCCGTTCAACGGGCAAGTCTACCAAATTCCATACTTGGTTTTCATACATGGATCCTTTCTCGGATTTCATGGCCTCTAACCATTTGTTGGAATCCGGGTCCATCATCGCTTCTCCATAGTTTGTAGGTTCATCGTTGTCCAACAACATGAACTCCAAGACAGGGTTATCGTACCACTTAGGAGTAGTACGCGTCCTTGTTGACCTACGAGGTTCGATAGTATCTTGATCCAAAGCTTCATGATCATCATCATTAACTTCCTCTTCAACTAATGTAGGTTCCACAGAAACATCTTTCTGCGCTGCGCTACTCTCTGGTTGAATCAAAGGTTCAACCACCTCATCAAGTTTTATCTTCCTCCCACTCAATTCTTTCGAGAGAAACTCTTTCTCGAGAAAGGACCCGTTTTTAGCAACAAACACTTTTGCCCTCGGATCTGAGATAGAAGGTATACCCAACTGTTACCTTAGGGTATCCTATGAAGATGCACCTTTCCGCTTTGGCTTCGAGCTCATCAGACGTAAGCATCGCATCCCCAAAACTCTAAGAAATGACAGCTTAGGTTTTTGCCAAACCATAATTCATACGGTGTCATCTCAGTGGATTTAGATGGTGACCTCATTCAAGTGAATGTAGTTGTCTGTAATTGATAACCTCAAAACGATAGTGGCAAAACAATAAGTGACATCATAGTACGCACCATATCTAATAGAGCACGACTATGACGTTCTGACACACAATCACACTTTGGTGTTCCAGGTGGCGTGAGTTGTGAAACAACTTCCACATTGTCTTAAGTTGTATACCAAACTCGTAACTTAGATATTAACCTCCACGATCATATCGTAGACATTTTTATCTTCTTGTCATGATGATCTCAAACTTCACTCTGAATTTTCTTGAACTTTTCAAATGTTTCAGACTTGTGCTTCATTAAGAAAATATGCCCATATCTACTCAAATCATCAGTGAAGGTAAGAAAATAACATATCCACCGCATGCTACAACACTCATTGGACTGCATACATCAACATGTATTATTTCCAATAAGTCACTTCCCCGCTCCATCATACCGGAAAACGGGGTTTCGGTCATCTTGCCCAAGAGGCATGGTCTGCATGCCTCAACCGATTCAAAATTGAATGAGTCCAAAGATCCATCAGCATGGAGTTTCTTCATGCACTTTACACCTATATGACATTTAGTGGCAGTGCCACAAGTATGTGGTACTATCGTTATTAACTTTGTATCTTTTGGCATCAATGTTATGAACATGTGTATTACTACGATCAAGATTAAATAAACCATTCTCATTGGGTGCATGACCATTGAAGGTATTATTCATGTAAAAACAATAACCATTATTCTCTAACTTAAATGAATAACCGTATTGCAATAAACACGATCTAATCAGGTTCATTCTCAACGTAAACAGCAAATAACATTTATTTAGGTTCATCACTAATCCCGAAGCTAGAGAGCGTGCGATGGTGATCACATCAACCTTGGAAACACTTCCAACACTCATTGTCACCTCACCCTTAGCTAGCCTCCGTTTATTCCATAGCTTTTATTTTGAGTTACTAACATTTAGAAACCGAACCGGTATATTATACCCAGGTGCTACTAGGAGTAATAGCAAGGTACACATCAATAACACGTATATCAAATATACTTTTGTTGACGTTGCCAGCCTTCTTATCTACCAAGTATCTTGGGTTGTTCCACTTCAGCGACCGTTCTCCTCATAATAGAAGCACTTAGTCTCGGGTTTGGGTTCAACCTTGGCTTTCTTCACTAGAGCGGCAACTAGTTGACATTCCTGAAGTTTTTCCCTTCTTGCCCTTTCCCTTCTAGAAACTAGTGGTTTTACTTAACCATCAACACTTGATGCTCCTTCTTGATTTCTACCTTCGCGGTGTCAAACATCGCGAACAACTCAGGGATCGTCTTATCCATCCCTGGCATGTTATAGTTCATCACGAATCTCCAGTAGCTTGGTGGCAATGACTTGGAGAACTATATTAATCACTATCTTATCTGGAAGATTAACTTCCACTCAATTCAAGAGATTGTAGCACCCAGACAATTTGAGCACATGCTCACTGATTGAGCTATTCTCTTGCAGGCAAAGAATCTTGTTGGAGGTTTCATACCTATCAACACGGGCACGAGCCTGAGATCCCAATTTCAGCTCTTAGAACATCACATATGTTCTGTGACGTTCAAAATGATTTGGAGCCTCAGTTCTAATACGTAATGCATGACTCACTGAACTATCAAGTAGTCATCAGAACTTGCCTGTTAGATGTTCACAACATCTACAGGCAACACTTGAGGGGGTGGTGCACTGAGCGGTGCATCAAGGACATAAGGCTTATGTGCAGCAACTGAGGTCAATCCTCTGATCGTGGACCTAGTCTGCATAATTGCTACCATTATATTTCAACTCTATTTTCTCTAGGAACGTATTTGAAAACACAGGGGAGCTATAGCGCGAGCTATCGATCTACAACATAACTTTACAAACACAACTTTAGACTATGTTCATGACAAATGAGTTCAATTAATCATATTACTTAAGAACTCCCACTCAAATTGAAATCCCTCCGGTCATTCGAGTGATACATGATCCAAATTCACCAACTCAAGTCTGATCATCATGTGAGTTGAGGTGGTTTCAATGGTGAACATCATCATGTTGATCATATCTACTATATGACTCATGTTTGACCTTTCAGTCTCTTGTTTTCGAGGCCATGTCTGTACATGCTAGGCTCATCAAGTTTAACCCGGGTGTTTTGCACGTGCAACACTGGCTTGCACCCATAGTATGTGAACGTAGAGTCAATCACACTCAATCATCATGTGGTGTCTTGACACGACGAACTTTCGCAAATGGCGCACACTCGGGCAGAACACAATTTATCTTGCAATTTAAGTGAGGGATCACCTTATAATGATATCATTGTCCTAAGCAAAACAAGGTGCATAAAAGGATTAACATCACATGCAAATCATAAGTGATATGATATGGCCATGATCTTGTGCTTTTGATCTCCATCCTTAAAGCACCGACATGATCTCCATCATCACCAACATGACACCATGATCTCCATCATCTTAATCTCCATCAACGTGTCGCCATCGGGGTTGTTGCGCCCACCATGCTTCTACTACTATTGCTACCTCTTAGCGATAAAGTAAAGCATTACATAACGCTTAATGATTGACACGCAGGTCATACAATAATTAAAGACAACCCTATGGCTCCTGTCGGTTGTCGTACTCATCGACATGCAAGTCGTGATATTCTATACAAAACATGATCATCTCATAGATCACATATATCTCATCATGTAATTGGCCATATCACATCACAACATACACTGCAAAAACAAGTTAGACATCCTCTAATTGTTGTTGCATGTTTTACGTGGCTGCTACGGGTATCTAGCAAGAACGATTCTTACCTACGCAAAACCACAATGGTGATACACAAATTGCTATTCAACCTTCTCAAGGACCGTCTTTGTCGAATCCGATCCAAGACAGACACCCGCCAGCCATCTTTATGCAACAAAGTCACATGTCAGTCGATGGAACCGGTCTCTCGTACGTGGATCAGTAAGGTTGGTTCGGGACGCTTCATCCCACAATACCGCTGAATCAAGAAAATACCAAGGGAGGAAGCAATTTGAGCATCAATGCCCACAAACTCCTTTGTGTTCTACTCGTGATCTCATCTACGCATAGACCTAGCTCTGATACCACTGTTGGGGAATGTTGCAAGGCAAACAAATATTTTCCTACGCACACACAAGATCTATCCATGGTGATGAGCATCTACGAGGCGGAGAGTGGATCTACATACCCTTGTAGATTGCTAAGCGGGAAGCATTGAGTAACGCGGTTGATGTAGTCGAACGTCTTCGCGATCCAAATCTCTAGCCGTCCCATGATCCCATCACGATCCGTCCAGCGATCCAATCACGATCCTTCTGATCTAGCGCCGAACCGATGACACCTCCGCGTTTAGCACACATATATCTCGATGAAGATCTCCACCTCCTTGATCCAGCAAGTGAGGGTGGAGAGGTATATGAGTTCTCTAGCAGTACAACGTCATGGTGGCGGTGGTGGTGGAGCTGATCCGGCAGAGCTTCGCTAAGCCGTACCGAACAGATCTAGAGGAGAAGCTATCTAGACGGAGAGAGGGCAGCACATGGCTTTTCAGGTGGGCTGCCCTCTCTCCCTCCAATATATATAGGAGGAGAGGAGGAGGTGAGGCGCCCTAGATCCCATCTAGGGAGTGGCGGTCAAGGCAGGGGGCGCCCCCTAGGGAAACCCTAGGGTGGCTTGGCCCCCCAAGTTACCTAGTGGCAGCCCCTTAGATGGGCTCCCCCACCCTTGGCCGAAGTGGGATAGGGTTTGGATGGTGCCCAGCCCCCTTGTGGGCTGGTGTTCCCCCTCCCCTTGGCCCATGAGGCACCCTAACACTTGTCGAGGGCCCCCGAAACACCTTTCGGTACTCCCGGTCATAACCCGGTACCCCCGGAACGCTTCCGGACTCCGATTCCCTTCGTCCTATATATCGATCTTCACCTCTAGACCATTACGAAGTTCCTCGTCATGTCTGGGATCTCATCTGGGACTCCGAACAACCTTCGGTCACCAACACATATAACTCAACACTACCGAAACGTCACCGAACGTTAAGTGTGCAGACCCCGCGTGTTCGAGAACTATGTAGACATGACCAAGACACCTCTACGGGAACTAGATGCCCATATTGGTTCCTACATATTCTATGAAGATATTTATCGATTGAACCTCTATGTCAAGGATTCATTTAATCCCGTATGATGTTCCCTTTGTTCTTCGGTTTGTCACTTGCCCAAGATTTGATCGTTGGTATCTCTATACCTAGTTCAATCTCGTTATCGGCAAGTCTCTTTACTCGTTTCGTAATACAAGATCCCGTGGCTAACTCTTTAGCACATTTCTTGCAAGGCTTATAGTGATGTTGTATTACCGAGTGGGCCCTAAGATACCTCTCCGTCACACGGAGTAACAAATCCCAGTCTTGATCCATGCCAACCCAATAGACACCCTAGGAGATACCTATAGAGCATCTTTATAGTCACCCAGTTACATTGCAACGTTTGATACACACAAGGTACTCCTTCGGTGTCCGTGAGTTGCATGATCTCATGGTCATAGGAACATATACTTGACAAGCAGAACACAGTAGCAATAAACCGACACGATCATATGCTATGTTTATAGTTTGGGTCTTGTCCATCACATCATTCTCCTAATGATGTGATCCCGTTATCAAATGACATCTCATGTCCATGGCCAGGAAACCTTGACCATCTTTGATTAACGAGCTAGTCTATTAGAGGCATACTAGGGACATGGTGTTGTCTATGTATCCACACATGTATCTGAGTTTCCGATCAATACAATTCTAGCATGGATAATAAACTATTATCATGAACAAGGAAATATGATAATAACTAATTTATTATTGCCTCTAGGGCATATTTCCAATAGGTTTACCTCTTTCTCTTCTTCGCTCAATCACTGGTTCCCACCAAATGAGGACGCAATCTTGGAAGGAATCCATGGCAATCTTCTTCTCTTACTCATAGTTGTGCAAACAGAATATCTTGTCAACCTTGAGGGCCCATGAGAGGTAGTCTTCGGGACCTTTGCTTCTGGAGAACTTAGGCATGGTGAACTTGAGCTTGCCGAAACGATGTTCCTCATTGGGATTGTTTTGGCGATGTTCTTGTCTTTAAGGAGGTACATCATTGTTGTGGTCGAGTTGACATTGTTGTTGCCTTGGGGCTTCGTCATCATTGGGATCGACGTGATGTGCTTGAGGATGTTGGCGATGTCCTCGCACTCGGTTCCTTCTTTCTTGTTGCTCCTCTTGGCGAGCGGCTTCTTCTTGTCACTCTTGCCGGAGTGCTTCTTGTTCTTCGCGAGCTTGGAGATTGCGCTCCTCCAAGGCGCGTGTAGCTTGTTATAGGACGCGTTGTGCTTAAAGTGCTTTTTCATGGCGACAACATTGTTCTTCTTCATGGAGTTGTCGTTGTTCGTCTTGCTCTTGTTGGCGACGTCAGTCGCGTTCTCATAGGCGATCTTGCAAACCATTGCCATGGAATGGATTATCTTGACATTGAATACCTTGTGGAGAGCTTGGACCGGAGAAGTCGTTGTGATGATGATGACGTGCTTGAGGTGGACTTGCGCCAGAATAGTACTCTGATGAGTGTTAACTTGAGTGGCACCACATGGGCGAAGTAGATGATGAAGGAGCGCGGTTAACCATCAATGACTGGAACTCCTCCATTTGACTTGATAGCTTGGTGTCGAGGTAGTCCCACGTGTGCACCTCAGATTCGCACAAGTCGGTCATGAGTTGCTCGATGCGGTTATTCAAGACATCTTCTGCTTGAGTAATTGCTTTGTTTGCCCTAAAGAAGTGCAACTTGGTGATGTGGATATTTGTGTCGTCGTCATGCTCCTCAAATGCCGGGTTCGACATGGTAGACCTATCCATAACGCTCAAGGGGATATAAGTGGAAGATTTAGAAGACAAAACCAATTACCGTTCCAAAAGTTGATAAGGGATCAAGATCACTAAATGTGCAAATATGGAAATAGTAGAATTGGGACTGGAAACCGTCCTTCTCACACCTACACAAATAATTCTTATGGAGTAGCTTGGTTAGGATGGCGACACAAAATTCAAGAAATTTGAGAATAAAATTCAATAATGTTGAAAGAGATCTACAAATTCGCAAGTAAGATAATGTAGATCAATAGCAATGACTATACACGGAAACACACACACGGAATAGATAAGTGGGGTCATGCAACCAAGGAATGAGCACAAAATGTGGAATCCACGGAAAACGCCCGTGTTGCACAACACTAGAGAGACACTAGCACGATTGCTCAAATGGGGCGTGATATGAACTTGTGCACAACCTATAAGAAACAAAACGTGTTGTCTTTCTACTCCTGACTTGCTATGTATGTATGAGGCACGTGTCACTCTCTCAAGTGATCCAAGATGATCAAGTATGATATGTAAAATTGGCGATGCTATTGCTTTTACCCTTTTGATCTTGCTTAAAGGCTTTGCTTCTCTTTCTTTTGGCAATGATAGATGTATGGTCACAATGCGGGACGTGCACACCAATATAGCAATTATGTATGCGGGTACTATTTGTAACACAAGAGATGATACTAAGATATATGCACACAAGTGAAGCTATGCGGAGTATGTATCACTAAAGTGCACAAGTAGAGTAGCCCGGCAATACTCAATGACTAGTCTCGATAGGCAAGTAACGTGAATAGGCTCGGGATGAAAATGCAATGGCAAGGGTATATGTCAAGGGTGTCGTCGCGGTTACCGTCCTTGCTTAGGTGTAGTGTCAATGTAGAGGTGGTTGGCGACGATCTGGGCGATGATGAGCGGCGATGTCGGTGAAGAACCAGCCCTACTTAACCGAAACACCTTAGGGAGTGGCGTTGCTTGAGATTCAAAGTCTCAATTGCAAATGGGTTGTGGAAGAAAATGGTGGAGAAAACAAGTTTGTCACTGAAATTTCAGTTTGGTCACACTTGGTCGGACGTCCGGGGCACGATCGTTCGGAGGTGCTCGGTCGTTCGGAGCCTGTGTGTCTCACCGGTTGACCTCGTGGAGGAAGAATTCGAAGCAAAAGAAAAATTTCTACCAACATTGTGGTGATTTTGCGAAGGAAGTTGATGGGGATGATGGGGAAAAGCTAGATCCACTTGTCCATAATGAAATCCATAGATCCAAATCAACAAATCTCCTCAAATCTAACGAATTCAAGAAATTTTGGTAGCGGCATTTTTGTTGGGATTTTTGGAATTTGGTCAAATCAAAACAAAAATCGGCTAGAAAGTGGAGGGAGAGACTCCAAGGATTGAATGAACGTGGCTCTTGATACCAATATGATACGGGGCAAGCCCGTGGGTGTCGATCTTTTCACACTTGGAGGGGACAAGAGAGAAATCGTGAGAGAAAACATGAACTCAAGAACGATCTCCGATACACATCCACTAGAACCATACAAACACATGAGGTACATAGATCCAAGATCAACACATGGATACAAGTAACAAATAGTCTCCCACTCCGAAGGAGGGGCCTTGATATCCCGTGGGATCTTCCCTTGATAGGGGCCTTGCCATCCGCTTCAGATCTTCTCACGTAGAGGTCTCACACTCCACGAGGGAATGAAGTAGATGGAGCCATGCTCAACAATGTCAAGTGGTAAACATAAGCTAACCCTAGCTAAAGGAGGGGGAATGTGTTGGAAATATGCCCTAGAGGCAATAATAAATTAGTTATTATCATATTTCCTTGTTCATGATAATCGTTTATTATCCATGCTATAATTGTATTGATCGGAGACTTAGATGCATGTGTGGATACATAGACAAAAAACATGTCCCTAGTATGCCTCTAATAGACTAGCTCGTTGATCAAAGATGGTTAAGGTTTCCTAGCCATGGACATGAGATGTCATTTGATAACGGGATCACATCATTAGGAGAATGGTGTGATGGACAAGACCCAAACTACAAAAGTAGCATATGATCGTGTCAGTTTATTGCTACTGTTTTCTGCATGTCAAGTATATGTTTCTATGACCATGAGATCATGCAACTCACGGACACCGGAAGAGTGCCTTGTGTGTATCAAACGTTGCAACGTAACTGGGTGACTATAAAGGTGCTCTACAGGTATCTCTGAGGGTGTCTGTTGGATTGGCATGGATCAAGGCTGGGATTTGTTACTCCATGTGATGGAGAGGTATCTCAGGGCCCACTCGGTAATACAACATCACAATAAGCCTTGCAAGCAATGTGACTAAGTGTTAGTCACGAGATCTTGTATTACGGAACGAGTAAAGAGACTTGCCGGTAATGAGGTTGAACTAGGTATGGAGATACCGACGATCGAATCTCGGGCAAGTGACATACCGAATAACAAAGTGAACACCATACAGGATTAACTGAATCCTTGACATAGAGGTTCGACCGATAAAGATCTTCGTAGAATATGTAGGAACCAATATGGGCATCCAGGTCCTGCTATTGGTTATTGACCGTAGAGGTGTCTTGGTCATGTCTACATAGTTCTCGAACCCGTAGGGTCTGCACACTTAAGGTTTGGTGACGTTTCGGTAGTATAGAGTTATGCATGGTGGTGACCGAAGGTTGTTCGGAGTCCCGGATGAGATCCCGGACATCACGAGGAGCTCCGGAATGGTCCGGAGGTAAAGATTGATATATGAAGTGCTATTTTAGTCGCCGGAAAAGTTTCGGGCTCATCGGTAGTGTACCGGGAGACCATCGGGAGGGGTATTTCGACCCAAGAGGCTACATGGGATGTGGGAGAGTGAATACCAGCCCTTAGTGGGCTGGTGGAAGTCCCACACAAGGCCCATGCGGCTAGGGGAGAAAACCCAAAGAGAAAAAGGTGGAAAAAAGGAAAAATGGGGAGGAATCCTAGTCCTACTAGGATTGGAGGAGGAGCCCTCCTCTCCTCCTTGATTCGGCCAAACCAAGGGCTGGCCCCTTGAGGGCCAAGCCTCCTTCTCTCTTCCTCTTATATATACTAGAGGTTTTAAGGTTTTTGCACTAGATTTTTCAGCCACGTGCTACTCGTTCCTCTAGTGCATAGTTTCTCCTCTAGATCGGTTTTCTGCAGTGCTTAGGTGAAGCCCTGCCGGAATTGCTCCACCACCATCGCCGCGGCTCCGTCACGCTGCCAGAGAACTCGTCTACCTCTCCGCTCCCTCTTGCTGGATCAAGAAGGCAGAGATCGTCATCAAGCTGTACGTGTGTTGAACGCGGAGGTACCGTCCGTTTCGGCGCTAAATCGGAAGGACCGTGATCAAGATCACGAGACGGATCATGATGAGATCGCGGGACGGATCATGATGAGTTTGCGGGATGGATTGTTATTGGATCGCGGGACGGTTCGTGATGAGATCGCGGGACGCTCGGCGATTTGGATCGCGAAGACGTTCGACTACACCAACCGCGTTTCTTAACGCTTCCCGCTTAGCGATCTACAGGGTATGTAGATCCACTCTCCCTCTCGTAGATGCTCATTACCATGGATAGGTCTTGTGTGAACCTAAGAATTTTTTTGTTTCCCATGCGACGTTCCCCAACATAATGTTTTTTATAGTCTTAGGCAAACGAAGGGATACATGGGACAAGGCCCGAGGGACTGTGCGCAGACAGGGTCCGGACGTCCATAGGGAGTCGGCCGTCCGATGACTCACGAAGGCCCGGACGTCCGGGACTTCTCGGTCCTCCGAGGCTCGGTCATCCGGAAGCTTCAGAAATCCGAGATTTGGGTGTTGATGCCATGGTGCGAGATTTTCGGAGGGGGTCGGACGTCTGCGCACTGGGTGGTGTCGGACGTCCGGCTGCCGTGGACCTGCTTTGGTCTTCTCGCTAGGATTGGACTCCAAGCGTCGGACATCCGAGGAGGGTCCGGACGCCCGGAGGTTGTAGCTCGTCTGCAGCTCCTCCTTGGCACTTCCAAGCTTGGCGTCCTCGTAGTTCTTCGTGGTCACTCACATGTTCCTCTCCCGAGTACCTAAGTATGCAAAAAACTTCTGTTTGAGGTAGCAGCTATGTCTCCAGTGAATCGAACGATGGTTGAACAAGGAGATATGTCACCCCGGATTCAATGGCACGTGCATGGGCTCTTGTCATGGGACCCTTTGGAGCTTGAGGTGATGGTGATGGGTCCATGTGGATGACCGTGGGATGGTCCGCATCACATAGTCAAGGCGTTCTTCCATGAGGTGCTTCGTATGCTTGAGCACGGGACCAAAGGCACCTAGACGGCTTGCCCACCCTTCGTCCTCCTTCGCAGGGGCAACCGATGGGCACAGCCAGAAGGACTCCTGCCGGGCGTCGACAAGCATCCAGTTCCGACGCCACTCATCTAGTGGGTCATGAAGATGCAGGGGAATAAAATTGGCCTCAGCCTCCTTCCTCGCGAGATGGAAGGACGTGTGGCCCGAGGTCTGGCGACCATGATCTCGACGTGCTATGAAGAAATGTCGAAAGAGCTCCAAGGACGGCCTCACACCCATGAAACCCTCACAGAGGTGGGGGGAAAATCGATAGAACCAGCACGACGTTGGGATGAAGATGGAGCATATGGTGTTGGAAGTGCTCCAAAACAAACCATGAAGAAATTGGAGAAGGGTGTAACTAAACCGGCGGCAAAGAGATTGAGAAAAATGGGGGTTACGGTGTGGATATTTGCCACATCGCTTGCCGGAATGAGTTTCGTCACCCCACACAAATGGTTCACGCCTCCGACCAAGAACCCAAATTTCCTGAAGCTCCTAGCATCTGGGAAGATAGACTCAAGCGGGGCCGAAAGGGGCTCCTCTCAAACTATGTCCTTGCCCCTTTCCCCCATTTTGCTTCCTTGGCGAGGTCATTGGACGCCGTGGCTGATGGTGGGGAGTGATCGGGAGGTTGTGAGCGACGGCGGAGGGGCGACAATGTGGGGAAGACGGTACACTTGGCGTTGTTCGGTTTTCCCCTTTTAATTGAAGAGGCAGGCAAGACGACAACCACTCATCCAGACACGTGGTGGTCTGTAGCCTCTAACAAACGCTGGGAGTGGTGTGGAAGTCGATAAGGTGGCCCATTTTCTCACAAGACAATCAATTAGTCTCGACTCTTGTGACATAACGAGGGATGGTCTCGTTACTCACCAGAGGACGGTTTGGGCTGCCACATGTCATGTCCTTGGATCTGCTTGGCCCCATCTCCCTCTTCGCTACCACTATAAGGCGAGAGGATGATGGGCCCGAGGGCTACTATCGGTGTAAAGAAAACTAGGGAAGTGACAACCTAACACGTTGGACTTAAGAAAATGGGTCGTACAACTTCCTTGCGAGAGAAGGAAGGCTTTTAAAGACTCGGTGATACACAACGGGTTTTATCCTGCCCTGGAAGGATGGCCCGGGGGAAGTGCCAAGCAAGCACCCGCGTCTCTTCACAGGATCCGCCCGGGAGGGAGCATAAGCTACCGGCACCAGTGGTGAGCTGGTCATATCTCGTCGGGTGGGATCCTTGCGAACGAAGTCATTGACGACAACTACGATAAGATTCGCCTACTACCTAAGCTGCCATAATGGCGACACTCCTCTACCGGCACACGAATATCGGAGGGGAAGCAGAGGACCTTTGGGGCAATAGATGGTCCCGGAAGGACGTCATCATCGCTCATACAAGCGTGCCCGCGGACAAACATACTACCGTGGCACAAGTTATACTCAAGTGTATGTTTAACCAATAGGAGCCTCCTGCATGGTCTCCCTCGACGCTATAAACATGGGAGACCGAGGCCGTGCCAGGGGGTCAATCTTGTCACCATTGTAACACACACGTTGTAGCTCTCTACCATTGCAATACAACAGAACAGGAGTAGGGTATTACACCAAGAAAATGGCCTGAACCTGGGTAGTTCTTTGTGGTTCTTTGTGTTCATCCATTATATTTCATCCATGACTTAGGATAGTTGGGCGCGTCCAGTCTCTAACCAAACTCTCAAAGAGTTGTTGCTCACAACTCATATGTAGGTTCTTAAAAACCAACAATAGAGGACAGGCTTGAGCGCTGGCACTTGCCATATCCGATGGAGTGCCCCTTTTGTGACCAGGCATCAGAGACGACCAATCACATTCTTCTTGGATGTGTGCGCCAGGCGGGTTTGGACGAACAACATGAACAACTGGAGTAAGTCCAATTGGATGCCTAACTAGGACTTCGAGCTAGTCGAGTGGTGGATCTCGCTCAATCCATTGCAGCAACTCAGGTAGGAAACATGGACATGTCCCATTGCGCTAGCGGCCTGAATGTCGTGGGCGACGATAGGGTTGGGCTCATTGGCCATGACATGACGACGAGAGGGTTTTGAGAGAGAATCACTCGGAATGGCGTTGTTGTATTGTAGATGGATGGGCCAAAGAAAGATAAGGGGAGGACGTTGCAGCGTTTGCGGCGTGTCCGCGCAGACATAAACTTGGCCGAAATTTAGGTCGAAAATAAGTCTCGACTGTGCAGCGGCGTGTTGAGCCTTGTTTTTTTTGTTTGCGCGGACCAACTGGATGAAATGTCATTGCTTTGGAGTTGACCTAATAACTGGCGTTTGCTCGCGGCGAATAGAGCCGATAGCTCATCGACCCCCCATCCACAATCCAACGGCTGGGAGTAGAACAAGTTCTTACAGTCGGATAGCGAAGCAGTAGCCACTGGTCAGTCACACGCCCACTCCTGGCTCGAAATCCCGTCCAGATTCCTTGGCAAATGGCGCGAGTGGGAGGAGGGGCAGCCATGGCGCCCGCAGCGGCGGAAGTAAGGTACGGGATAATTGGGGTCGGGATGATGGGGAGGGAGCACCTCCACAACCTCGCCCACCTCGCCGGAGAAGTCGAGCGGGAGCAGTCCATCCGCCTCTGCGTCACCTGCCTCGCCGACCCCCACCCGGAGTCCCTCCTCCTCGGCCTCCGCCTCGCCGCAGAGCTTGGCCTGCCACCTCCCCAGGTACTTGCCACAGCCTCCAGTCACATGAATGTAGTACATATAACACCCGCCTTGCTGGTTGTAGAATGTAGAGCCAGTCATACATAATCTGCTAGGTTCGGTTGTCTACGGTTGGTTAGTACTTTGATTTTATCTGAACTATATTTGGTTGGACATATTAGGTGCATGGCAACAATGTTCAAAATACCAGCCGTTCCACAAAGTTTCTGGTTGGTTACCAAATCCTAAAAACTAGAAGGTTTCAAGACATTTTCAGGTCACCGCGAGTTGCTGGACAGCGGGCTCTGTGACGCCGTTGTTGTGTCGTCGCCAAACATGACACACTCTGAAATACTCATGGACATCATTGGTTATGCCAAGCCGCATCACGTTCTCGTTGAGAAGCCTCTGTGCACCACTGTACAGGACTGCGAGAAGGTGAGGTCATATTATGATTAGGGATGTGCTATGCAATGTGCTTGTTAACTGCTGTAAAGTAAAATATACCTTTCTGATATATGAGGAGAAACTACTGTATAATTGACCATTTAAGGGAACCATTAAAACCAACAATTACCATTTGTCAGTCCACCAAATCTCTGCAAGCTTATTCAGTTTGATATCCGAAGTCTCCGTGTCCCTGTATAGGTCATAGAAGCTGCCAAACAGAGACCGGACATACTCGTGCAAGTCGGATTAGAATACCGGTATATGCCTCCGGTGGCTAAGCTGATAGATATTGTTAAAAGTGGCACATTAGGGCAGGTCAGAATGGTGGCTATCCGTGAGCACCGGTTTCCTTTCCTTGTTAAGGTATGGGAATCCAATCTGTGATGCTTGTAATACTTAATAATTTCCTTGTGTCTGTAACTGCTAAAACCATTGCAGGTGAAAAACTGGAATAGGTTTAATTGCAACAGTGGGGGGACTCTGGTTGAGAAGTGCTGCCACTTTTTTGATTTGATAAGATTGTTTGCAGATGCGAACCCTGTTCGTGTGATGGCCTCTGGAGCTATTGATGTTAACCACAAGGATGAGGTTTATGATGGGAAGGTCAGGGTCATTGACTACAAGCTCTCTCCTCTCGATGTACTACTCATTATGGTCTTGCGAGTTAAAAATATGCATGCTAAAGTAGTCGTGCAGTGATAAGGATTCCTTATTAACATGTTCTATTCTGGGATTTATGGAATACTGGATTGAATTAGAACTCGTCATGTGACTACGATATATTAATTTTCAAGCTATGAAACATTTTTTCAGCTCTTCTGATTATAATGTTAGTACACATGTTTCAGTTAAAACAGTGGTGCTTGATTCCTATTTTTTTTTCCCTGGATGTAGGTACCAGATATAATTGATAATGCATATGTGATCGTAGAATTCGATAATGGCTGTCGTGGTATGCTTGATCTCTGCATGTTTGCTGAAGGTTGTAAAAATGAGCAGGAAATTTCTGTTGTTGGTCACACTGGAAAGGTACAACCAGATGCTTTTACTATTTTGGTTTTCAAAAATTACATGCATGCATTAAATAACTCCAGATATGTGTTGTTTTGTACGGTAAGTTTACAGTCTAGTGTCAATTATATGTTTTCTTCACCCTGATATTACCTAAATGATTTCTGTTTTCTAGGAAGTATATATCATTCAGATACTTAAATTTGATATGTATCATTTTCATTTAATGAGTAGGCAACTGAACTCCAGGAAAACCACCTGAATTTTGATATACATAATAATCACTACAGGTAGGTATTCCTCAAACTACACAAATTAATTTCTAAGAAATTTAATCATTCAGAGATTATGAAGAAAGTTTGTTAATCTACATCATAAGAAGTTATCTTTGAAGCAGAAAAACAGCTGTAATAGTGATGCATATTACATGCATGTTTGCGTATGATTGAACTACTAATTACCAGCTTACTTTGCTTAGTTCCAACATGGTCACATTTAAGTAAAACAGGAATGGTTAGTTCTATGGTTATTGGAGACACATAATATGTTTCCCAGCCATGAAAGGGTGTAAATTTGCACAAAGTTATAGCCAAATAACTAGTATGCCGTTTTATACACTGGCTGTACATAGGTTTGCCAATTCACAACTCAGTAATCTTTGTTTAAAACATCCTGCTGCTGCTAGCAGCCTACTGGGTTGATACCGTCCTGCAATATTGCAATAATTCTTCGGCATGATCCCAGCCACTGATATGAACCTTGATCTACAAGGAGCTGACTTGGGTAGGGGTAAAGGTCCAAGGACGGCACGAGAGGGCTCGTACCTGAGGCTTAGTTTTATTATTTATGTCATCTCTTAGTTCAAAGAGTTACAAGGTAGTACACGCAACTCGACTTGTCTCACTAGACACAAACTCTATTTTCCTAACTAAATTTGTCTTGTCTAATATGATAATTCCTCCCTTAACTAACTTATCTCTGTCTCCTAACGTCATTATAATTCTTAATTGCTAACAGCCTACTATGGCCTGTGCTATAACCAGGCTGGGCTACCTCTTCAGCCCATAATAGATGCATATCAGACGTTGTAGTACGAACCATATCAAATGCAGGGCCTGTCTGGGTAATATTTCATCCTCTCGGTGAGAGCGGTTGTGCATGCTCAGCCTTCCAGGAAGGCTGCAGCTCACTGGTGGATCTATTAGAGCATCTCTAGCAGACCCCGTATAATGCCGACCCGCAAAATGCGTTTACAGTTCGCGGAAAAACGGCTTTGCGGGCCGGCGCGGGCGGCAGCCGAACAGACACCGTAAAGCGGAATATCCTTTTTTACGGGTCCGCTTTACGGGGTCTCTTTGGCCGCCGCCCGTGCCGGCCCGCAAATCAGTAATTTGCATTTCAATTTCGGGCATGAAAACATATTTCTTTGATTTTTTATTTTTTCTTCAAGGGCATTGGATACATAATGGTTCACCAAAGCTTTGCTAGAATAGCAAAACCAAAGAAAACAAGAACCACAATTAGGCATTTTAGAAGATATCCAACTTCCATAACTGCTCCCACTAGTTGGACTAACATCTTCTCCATGCCTTCATTGTCGATCTACGGATTCTTGATCTTGCATTCTTCATTCTTGTTCTTTGATTCTAAAGAAGTAGACATTGCTTCTCCTCCAGTTTCTTCTCTAGTTGCACATGCAGCCGCTTCATTAGCCTCAATTCTACCAATTAGTGCACGAACATCTATTAAGTTTCTTCCTATCAATAAATCGATGTATTCTTCTTCCCAATACCAAAATGAGTATCCACCTTCCTACACACATGACCATCTCAATAAGCTATCGAAATTGAACATAATAGGTGGACAAAGCGGATTGAAAACAGGAACATACCCCGTCGTTTTTGCATTTGAAGAATACCCAACCGGGGTGTTTCGGCCTTCTAGATGTTAGCCACAGCACTGTCCGTCTGCAGTCGTCGCACTATATGAGCGGCATCGGCGAGCCGCTGAGCGAGCGCCGAGCCCGGGCAACGGCCGGGCAAGTCCTTGCCGGCAAAACGAAGACGGTGGCTAGAGGACGAACCAGTACGTACTTGCATGCGGCGCTGGGGCTTTGCCGGGGCTGTGCGGGGTGCTCCCTGACCAATCCATGGCTTGGCGCAGCTGCTGGTGGCCGGAAACGCCAAATCCGGCGGGCGCAACAAATAGCCGCAGATCTGCAACTTTCCGGCTGGCCGAGGCAGACGGAAGTGGTGGAGGACAATCTCGGGCGTGCGGCGGGACGCAGACGTGATCCCGACGGCTGGTAATGGCCGGAATCGTAGGCGGCGGCCTGACGACGGCGGGTGGGGAAAAGCGCGGGCTGAAATGTCCCCCTGCCAACCGCTCCCGCTACATACAGGGCACCGGCGGAGCGAGGGGGAGAACCCTTGTTTTTGAGGGTTGGGGTGGGAAGTTTGCCGCGCCCCGCAAAAATATTTACGGGTCCGACGTGTTTACGGGGTCTGATCGGGTAGCTTTTTTCGTGCGGACCCGTATTTTGGCGGTTATTTTGCGGGTCGGGGCTTTTTACGGAGTCTGCTAGAGATGCTCTTATGAATGAATCGTCAATGGTCCTTGGTGATATATCACATGCATCTCTACATTTGATGCATATAAGATGTAGTACGAACCATATCAAATGTGGGGGCCTGTTTGGGTAATATTGCATCCTCTAGGCTAGCCCTTTTGCATGCTCAGGTTTTCAGAAAGGATGTAGCTCACCGGTGAATCTACTATGAATGAATCATCAATGTTAGATAAAACGAGATAAACGAGACACGAGAGACACGGATTTTTACGTGGAAACCCTTGCGGGAGAAAACCACGGACGCACGAAGGCGCAATCACTATGAGGAGTATTACAAGCACGAGACGACAGACCGTCTTTAGGTGCGACTACGTGGAGTATATATGAGGGGCAATACATGAGAGTCCTTGGCGGACACAAGTAAACGAGTTGTACTCGTATGCGTCGGTACCAACGCAAAAGGCCCACACCGTTTGTACTACGTCTAGTCCAACACGGTAGAATTTGGATCACAATTTAACAATCTCCACCTTGAGCCAAATTCCCTCCGGTAGTCGAAGAAAGTAAAGAACTGCATCCAAATCAGCATAAACTCCTTGTGCGTCAAAGTCCATAGGACTAGTGAGAAATACCAACTAAGCCTGAGCAAAGCTCAAACTTATTGGTAGGAACTGGCTTTGTCATCATATCAGCTGGATTATCATGAGTACTTATCTTGCATACCTTCAAATCACCTTCAGCAACAACATCTCGAATATAGTGATACCTGACATCAATGTGCTTTGTTCTCTCATGATACATTGGATTCTTTGTAAGATATATAGCACTTTGACTGTCCGAAAATACGATAGGGCAAGATGAATCTCCACAAAGCTCAGTGTATAAACCTCTCAACCAGATAGCTTCTTTGCATGCCTCAGAAATAGCCATATACTCGGCATCGGTAGTGGAACACGCCACAATAGACTGCAAAGTTGCTCTCCAACTCACAGCACAACCATCAATGGTGAAAACATAACCTGTGAGTGATCTTCTCTTGTCCAAATCACCAGCAAAATCAGAATCAACAAAACCAACAAGTCCATCTCCAGTTTTTCCAAACTATAAATAAGCATTAGAAGTACCTCGCAGGTATCTGAATATCCACTGAACTGCTTTCGAATGCTCTTTTCCAGGATTAGCCATGTATCTACTGACAACACTCAATGCATATGATAAATCCGGACGAGAACAAACCATGGCATACATAAGTGAACCAACTGCACTCGAATAGGGAACTCTAGACATGTACTCAATATCTGCATCTGACTCAGGACATAAGGCTGATGATAATTTGAAGTGTGCAGCTAACGGAGTACTTACTGGCTTGGCATTATGCATATTAAAACGACGAAGAACTTTGTCAATATATCCCTTCAGACTGAGATATAATTTTCCAGACGGTCTATCTCTGGATATTTCCATGCCAAGTATCTTCTTTGCTGCACCCAAATCCTTCATCTCAAATTCATTACTCAATTGCTCTTTTAGTTCATTAACCTCTGACATGCTCTTTGCAGCAATTAACATATCATCAACATAAAGGAGCAAATAAATAGTTGAACCATTGTCAGTTTTCAAATAAACACAACTATCATAATTAGACCTTTTGAAACCTTGAGAGAGCATAAAAGTGTCAAATCTCTTGTACCACTGTCGAGGGGATTGCTTCAATCCATAAAGATATTTCTTTAACTTACAGACAAGCTTTTCTTTTCCAGGAATAACAAAACCTTCAGGTTGTTCCATATAAATATCCTCTTCTAATTCTCCATGTAAGAATGCAGTTTTAACATCCAATTGTTCAAGCTCAAAATCATTCATGGCAAGAATACTAAGTAAAGTGCGAATAGAGCTATGCTTCACAACAGGAGAAAAGACTTCATTATAGTCAATACCTGGAATTTGGCTATAACCTTTAGCAACCAACCTTGCTTTATATCTTGCCTCATCATTAGGAGAAACACCTTCTTTCCTTTTGAAAACCCACTTGCAACGAATAGGTTTCTTCTCTCTTGGTAATTTTACTAAATCCCAAGTACCATTCTTTTCAAGTGATTCCATCTCATCATGCATAGCGGTCATCCACTTATTACTATCACCAGAAATAATAGCCTCGGAATATGAAGAAGGCTCAGCATTACCTTCAATTTCTTCTGCGACAGATAAAGCAAAAGAAACAATATTGCACTCCTCAATTAACCTTTCAGGTGCATTAATACTCCGCCTAACTCTGTCACGTGCAAGATTCCAACTGGGTGGAACAATAGGCTGATTTGGAGTGACATGCTCATCATCAATGACGGGTTCATCATGTGCATCAAAATTTTCCTTATCAAAAGTATCACCTGAAATACCATGCTCCACCTAAACAGTAGGTTGCTGAATAGTAGGCTGCTGTTCACTCTCAACAGGAACATTAGTAGATGGAACATCATGTAACATAGCAGATTCATTAAAGATAACGTTTGTGCTAATAACAATCTTCTGTGTTTCAGGATTCCACAATTTAAAACCTTTAACACCAGATTTATAACCAAGAAAGATGCACTTAACATCCCTAGGGTCCAACTTTCCATTATCAACATGAGCATAAGCAGTGCAACCAAAAACTCTCAATTGTGAATAATCAGCAGTTGAACCAGACCATACCTTAATTGGAGTTTTCTTATTCAGAGGAATAGATGGTGAACGATTAATGAGATAACAAGCAGTGGAAGTGGCCTCAGCCCAAAAACGCCTATGCAAACCTGCATTGGACAACATGCAACGGGCTCTGGAAATAATGGTCCTGTTCATACGCTCAGCAACACCGTTTTGTTGAGGAGTATAAGGAACGGTGTAGTGTCTGACAATGCCTTCAGACTTGCAATAATTCTTAAATTGCTTAGAACAGAATTCCATACCATTATCAGTGCGAAGTATTTTTACCTTCTTTTCAGTTTGTCTCTCAATCATAATCTTCCACTCCTTAAAAGCTGAGAATGCTTGCCATTTATGCTTCAAGAAATAAGGCCAAACTTTTCTCGAATAATCATCAATAATAGTCAACATGTAACTAGCACCACCTAGTGACTTTCTGCGAGATGGTCCCCATAAATCAGAATGCACATAATCAATAATACCTTCAGTTGTATGAGTCGAAGTGTTGAACTTCACCCTCTTGTGCTTGCCGAAGATACAATGCTCACAAAATTTTAATTTACCAGTTTCATATCCTTTAAGCCTACCCTAACTTGTTTGGGACTAAAGGCTTTGTTGTTGTTGTTGTTGTAGTTTCATATCCTTTAAGGAGACCTCTCTTATGTAACTCTGCCAAACCAAGTTCACTCATATGTCCAAGACGCATATGCCAAAGGTTAGCAGCATCACAATCAGAATTCTTTGAAATAACTGGAGTAGCGTTACCTGAAACGGTAGAACCTCGAAGGTAATAAAGACCATTGGTCGAACTTAAGTCACCTTTCATCACAATAAGAGAGCCTTTGGTGACTTTCAAAACACGATCTCCACCTGAATATTTGTACCTTTTGCATCAAGGGTACTCACAGAGATAAGATTTCTCTTCATCTTCGGAATATACCGAACATCTATCAAAGTTTTGATTGTGCCATCAAACATCTTGATTCGAACGGAGCCTATGCCTTCAATCTTGCATGGTGAATTATCAAAACCCAAAACGGAACCAGCAGCAGTAGTAGAATCAAAAGTAGTAAACCAATCTCTATGCGGGCACATATGAAAAGTACATGCAGTGTCAAGTACCCACTCATCATTGGTCTCAGCACATCCAGCAATAACAACAAGAGCATCATCGGAACTATCATCACGAGCAACATTAGCAAAATTTTCACCTTGTTTGTTACCTTTCGGTTTATATGTACCGTTCCTCTTTTCCTTGTTCTGCAACTTGAAACAATCTAAGATGTCATGCCCGTCTCTCTTGCAATATCGACAAGACTGTTTCTTGTCTCTGGATTGTGACCGGCCCCTGTGGCCGTTCTTACTTTTGCCTCTGTTTTCATTATGTGAGTTCTTCTCCTTTGTCCTGCCACGAACAGATAATCCCTCGGCTTGGGATGAACTTGGACCATCATGAGGCACCATCAATTTCATCTTCTCCTTAGAGTTCAAAGCTTCATAAACTTCATTAAGCGTGAGAGTATCACGACTATATAATAGGTGTCTCGAAAATTGGTATAAGAACTTGGCAGTGAACAAAGTAACATTAAAGCAGTATCTTCCTCGTCATACTTAACCTCCATTGCAGCTAGATCGGATATGATCTCTTTAAATTCAGAAATATGATTCAAAATATTACCTCCCTCGGGTAACCTGTGCATGAATAATTTCTGCTTCAGATGCATCTTGCTGGTGACATCTTTCGTCATGCAAATCCCTTCCAGCTTTAACCATAGAGCGGCGGCAGTTTCCTCGCTCAAAACTTCCTGCAAAATATTATTATGCAAATGGAGTTGAATTTATGACAAAGCCTTACGATCCCTTCTTTTCTTCTCGGCAGTCCAATCCTCAATTCTATTTTTCCCAAAACTATCCAGTGCATCATCATAGTCGGCCTGCACCAACAACGCCCGCATCTTGACTTGCCATAGGGTAAACCTTGTGTCACGATCCAGCAGCGGAAGATCGTACTTCATGGATGCCATGAGTTGATAAACTCTGTGCACAAAGTAGTACAAGCCGGTAGAAAAAAAAATCTTGATAGAATTAATATGCGGATCAAACGGAATAGGATAAATAGCACCTGATAGTATGTCTTGGCAGTGGACGTAGCAATTCACGGCAAGTAGTAATCAACTAGTATTGTAGCCTCGTAATCTCACTTGAAGATGAAATAACAAGGGACGAGTACTATCCTTCGCGTGCTGATGGATCGATGGATCACCTCTGTGTTGCGTGAAAAGTAGCAGGCAGCAGCACAACGGATCGGTGTTTCCTCGGGACCCCAGGCACCTCGGTACGCAAGCAGACGAAAAAGAAAAAACGATCACGCGGATCGGTTGCTCCTCGGGACTTCGAGCCTGTACACAGCAGCGGAACTCGGCGGCTTGATATGACGCGGCGTATGGCGGCTCAGCGGAAACCTGTCGAACTCGGCTTCTTCGGCGCAGCGGAAATCGATCCGAGGAAGGATCGATGGATCGCCAGAGAAGCATGCGGCGGCGCACGACGGAACCCTAGCTCTCGTCTCAGACGAATCTCGTATCTGACGAACCTCAGCTCTGTATACCACTTGTTAGATAATACGAGATAAACGAGACACGAGAGACACGGATTTTTACGTGGAAACCCTTGTGGGAGAAAATCACGGACGCACGAAGGCGCAATCACTATGAGGAGGAGTATTACAAGCACGAGACGACAGACCGTCTTTAGGTGCGACTACGTAGAGTATATATGAGGGGCAATACATGAGAGTCCTTGGTGGACACAAGTAAACGAGTTGTACTCGTACGCGTCGGTACCAACGCAGAAGGCCCACACCGTTTGTACTACGTCTAGTCCAACACGGTAGAATTTGGATCACAATTTAACAATCAATATTTACCCTTGGAGATAACCATATCCAAAGTACTCTAGTGTTCAATCTGTTGTTGATCAGCAGCCAATAAAAAATCTTATGTTTGAGTTGGCAACATGTCTTCTTTCCTTAGCTGCTGTATAGAGTTTTTGTTTCTGGATTTCAAACACTTACTTTGTACTATTTTTTGAAACTAAAAATACGCAGCAGAGCCCTCAAAAAATAAATAAATAACTGTAGCACCTGAAAAAAGGGTTAGCTTTGTGTAGAACTAAGAGTATGAAAGGAGACAAATGCCATGAGCCATGACACAGTTATTACATGGTGGAATCAAATAAGAAAGGGAGGCATCGTGAAATGAAGTTCAAGCTGTTCGTGAAGCTGAAGCTCCGTTTCTCTTATTACTAGAATTTCGCGAAACTTGCTTCAAGTTGTTGCATTGGAGCGAGGGGCAAGCGCTAAGCGTGTTTGTGTTCTTTAAACAATGGACCTGCCTGTCTTCCCAACCTGTGTGCTAGCTATAGCCTCTTAGAATGTTAATTGCATGTGTAGGATAAAAAAGGTCATACTTTAGGCACTCCTGAGTCCATACATGTAAGGCTTGTTTATCAATTCAATTTATGGAATTCTAGTATCTGTTTGTAATAGGAATGTTCAAACAGGGTGAAGCTTTTGTTCCAGAGAGCATTGTGAGGGTTGGAAAGCGAACAGGAGGCAGAGATGGAGTTGTAACGATAAAGGCCGAAGATGAACGAATCAAGTATGTAGTACTTTGTCACAATATATCAATTTTTTCCTGATCTTAACATTTCTACAGCAAAATATTAAGAAAATATTAGATTTTCTGATGGGAGATACAGTTCCTATTGTAATAGTGATTCTTCGAGAAATGTAACTAACTGGTTTAGAGTCGAGACTTGAGAACTTGTACTAGCTTTCTCAGGGTGAGTGGTTTACCATCAAATTGCCATGTAGAGTAGTATCTAACGAGCTGTACATACACTACTTAGGTACCAGGGGCTTCACCATGGATCTAGCTACTTGGAGCACCTGAATTTCCTGTCTGGCATCAGGGCTCAAGGTGCATGTAGCCCAGCCATCAGCTTGGAGGATGGCTTACTATCTGTTGCGATTGGTGTGGCTGGTCAATTGTCGATCGAGAAAGGCCGTTTCGTCACCATTGAGGAGGTGTTATCAAGCTGATAATCAGCGATTTGTCGATGTACTAGAGATTTCACAGCACCCGTATACATCTGTAATAGCATGGACCAGGTAATTGCCTGTCTTGCTCAGTAATCTGTTAAGGAATGATCATATTTCCTTTTTTTGTTCTTTCTCGGAGCAACTGATACATAAACTCGGCAACGATGATCATGTATGTATAGATATGTTGTACTACTGCAGTAGTAAATACGAAATGATTTCTGCTATCTACCTTTGAATTGATTCCCTTGGCAGTATCAAATTTAAGGGAATGCACCTAACCTGTAGCTTCCAATTCATTTTTTCCCAAGTGTATGAAACTGATTGGGGCAGCGCCTGCAGAAACGAGATTCTCAGTTATGCCAGAGATGTACCGTGCATTTGTTGCGCACTAGTAGATGGTTGGTGAGACGATCCTAAAAAAAAAAAAGTAGATGGTTGGTGAGACAGTGCGTGGTTATAAGCTCCTCACAGAGCCACCGAGTTTGAGAAGGAAACAAGTGTCGTACTAGTACGAAATGCCACCGGCACATTTGAGAGCGAGATGGTTTAGGCATGCGAGGCATCAGGAAGCTAAGTCCAACGACAAGCACGAAACCGGTAGGCGCAAGTGTGCTGGAAGCGGGAGGTCCTCGTGTAGCGGCCGCAGCCTGCATCTGCGGAAGTGCTTGGAACACAGGACGCCACTTTCTTTACAGGCAACCTCAGCTTGGCCAAGACTGCAACTCTGAGGGATATTACTGATTGTGTTCATAGACTATTTTCTCCCTCCGTTTTCCTAAATATAAGACCTTCTAGAGGTTTCACTATGAATTCCATACGGATGTATATAGACATATTTTAGAGTGTAGATTCACTCATTTTGATCCGTATGTAGTCCATAGTGTAATCTCTAAAAGGTCTTATATTTAGGAACGAAGGGAGTACTTGTCTATTTATTCACAGACTTGTTCACCTGGGTTGCCCAGGCTTTCAACTTCATGTTTTATACTGTATTTGAGCTATGTCTGAATGAAAAAATTGGTGCACAAAATAAAATATGTTACTCAAAATTGTAACCATTGTACAAACGTCTGTAGAAGAAATTACAGAAGCACGAGGGATCCTTCAGCTATGTTTGACCACCACACGAAGGCAACCACCTTTTGAGCCGGCTTCTTTAGCCGGTGGCGACCATAGGATCAAATGCTTAATAATAAGTTGGAGAGTGGTGGAGCTATGGTGATCAATCTTGCTGAAGGCCATAGCATTCGGAGACACCCAAATTTTCCACAAGATGACTATGAGTATAGAGGACCAAATGGAGAGGTCCAATCCGATGGCCATCCGGCGTGCCCATAGGTCGTCCAGGTCCAATTCGATGGCCATCCGGCATGCCCATAGGTCGTCGATGCAACGAGGAGAGTGATGCCAATCCATTGACAAAACCTGTCTGCATATGGCAATCGAAGAAATATATGGAGAGCATCCTTAGGAGTATGCCTGCATCTTGGGCATAGGACATCACCTGCGATGTGCTTGTGGTGAAGGTTAGCCTCTGAATAGAAGCTATGCGAAAATCTTGGCTCCGTTGGGGATCTAGATGGACCAAATAGCTCTGGCATGCGTGTCGATATCCTCCTCTCTCATAATGAGACCGTATGCCAACCGGGTGGAGAAGGCTTGCCCGCCTTGGAGGAAGCACATAATGATCTGAGGATGGTTGGAAATCCCGCAACAAAGATGACAGAGAAGCAAGTTCTCTGGATGAAACATTCGATAGACAGTTCTGCATGCATTTTTGTAAACCATAGTTAACTATGGCTAAAGGTATTTGATGATTGTCTAGCCAAAAGTAGGTCTGAGAGCTAGAAGCTGTTAG
Source organism: Hordeum marinum (assembly GCA_022496015.1). Taxonomy (NCBI): domain Eukaryota; kingdom Viridiplantae; phylum Streptophyta; class Magnoliopsida; order Poales; family Poaceae; genus Hordeum; species Hordeum marinum. Next base: position 346,781,500 of record CM039678.1, read on the forward strand.
GACAGAGGAGAGTTGAAGGAGTGAGGGAATATGTGTGTTGGTTTTGTAGAGGAATGAGGTGTTTTTGTGAGAGAAAACAAACGTATCGGGGGTGTTTGTGGGGACCCCGACTCATAAGTTGTGATCACCGAATGCACGTGTACAACGATCCCAGAGATCAATGCTTACTGGAAACATAGAAGCTGAATAACAAGAGTCTTACATCCATAAAGACCATCAAGTCTTACATAGGTAGGGCCATCAAGGCCAAATAGCAAACATAAACTCACAGCGGAAATCTTGATAGGTAGCGTGAACCCATCCCGTCAGCCTTAACCCTACAAGCATTCTGACTGGAAAGTGGCCTAATTCGCATGTTCGCCATCAATGAAATCTTCACCATATTCCCGCTCTTCCATGCTTGGACAATTAAATAATCAGTGGCAAGCCAATGATTACTTTGAATGTACTCGCAAGCAACCCATGTTTTGGAACAAGGTATAATAATGCATGATATAACACTACGTAGGTAAGTTTTGCAGAAAGCTCATTTTGAGTGCAATGATATGCTCAATCAATTGGTAGAAGCATGCATCATGAGATTGCAGATATCCATGTGAACAAGTTACAAGTATCAACATAAGCCGTGTATCTCAGCTCTAGTGTCATCATCTCACCAAGTCATCCGACTTGGTTCAAGTAATTCCTTTGTCACCCCCACACCAAGTTTGGTAAACAATGGACATAGCCCAAGAGCAGTCATCCAACTGTCTTTGATCGTGGACACGGCTATCCGAATAGTTTTACACTCTGTAGAGGTTGCACACTTTACCCACGAGACTCAAAAACTTTCGTGTCAAGTCATGACTCGCTCTATATTGCATACCTGAGGTAAAGAGTACATTGGTTGGTGCCATCTGTCATGATGTACATCACAAGTATCATCCACGAGGGCACGCAATGGTGTGCCCAGTGTTTGTAAAAACAGCCCATGAACATCCTTTTCGTCATGACACCGTATCGAGAGTACCACGTCACTCCCGCCACTAGTAATGCGAGCTCTCTGCTAGTACCCACCAAAGTGATAAACAAAGCCCCGTCCCATAAGGGGTATCGTGGTTGTACATGTAAGGTTGGAGTAATGGTCGCAACTTAAACCAAGCCATTTTTGAAAACAACACACTCACTTGCCTCGGTCCACCACTTCTTTGTCAAGTGGTTACCTAGCTCATAACCATCTCCGTCGGGCATTAGAGGCACCCGATGGGGTTTCGGAAAGTCTTTGAAAACACTTTGTTTCCAACACCATGAATACCCGTTTGTGTAGCAACTACTTAGCATCCTACCTACTTCCCTCCCACACAACTCTAAGCAAAAGTAGAGTCGTGTCATGCGAGTATCAACGAGGAAGTAATGGAGGCAACCCATAAAGGTGGTCACCATAATGATCATGATTCAATGCAACAAAGTAAGTGCTATATGCCATGCAACAAGAGTTTCATAGACATGGTCAAGGGGCCGCTTGCCTGGCTCAACAAAGTCTTGAAAGTCTTCAAGTGCCTCCTCTCCAACTCCCTCGTCACGAACGTGATCTACCGTCACAAAGTAACGGGGCACAAATAAGACCACGAGAAAAACAGAGAAAATGAAAATACTCCTAAAACGTCAAACCACTCTGTAAAATACTACATTAAAAACTAAAAATAGTAAAAAAATACTAGTTTCTGGTTTTGAAGTGTAAAAAGTCATGAAAACCATTTTTGCAGTGGTTTTCAATATTCAAAACAAGGTTTTAAATAAAACCAGTACATAAACTATTTTCCAAAAGTTGCACAAGTGGCATCATTAAATAGATGGTATTTTACAAGAATATAGAGATTTGAATCACTGGATTTGGACATTTATTTTATCCACATGGATTTTTGGAAAATGCCAAAAAAATGGAAAAGGAAAAAGGGCACTGTGCATCATGGGCCAGATCTGGTGCAACCGAGACGACCCTGAGAGGAACCGGCCTAGGCAAAGTGGTACGCATGCGCCGGCTAGGGTTTAAACCTGACAGGCCGGTCCTAGCGGACTGTGTGAGAGAGAGGGATAGGATTATGACAGGTGGAGCCCACCCGTCGTCTCCTTCCTCGAGGCAGAGAGCAGAGGGGCTCACCGGCGATGCTGTGGTCGATGGTGTCCCAAGGTGAGGACTCCTATGAGCTCCCGGAGGTCCCGTTGTTCGGGTAGGGGTGGAGAGAGGCGCCAGATTGCAGCAGCTCGCCGGTGATGAGCACTCCCGGTGGAGGAGCGTCGGGAGGTGGAAGCTCCGGTCGGTTCTGACTGAAATCAACAAGGAGGATGAGAGAGGAGGGGGCTGATCGTGTAGCGTGTACCGGATGCCGAGGCGTCCTCGGGGGACACGATGGGGAGGCCCGAGGTGGTCAGGGGCTGTGGTTGGGGGGCAGCTATAGTGTGAGAGCGCCCATTTGGCATGCCACTAGAGTTTTTTGCGCAGCTAACCGTGTCCAACAGGTCTAGGAGGGTTTAAACAAGGAAGTAAATGGATAGGATGCTCTGGAGGTAGCCTTGGCTGAGAAGAAAAGCTAGGAGGGAGGGGAAAGATGCTGTCTAGGGGTAAAATTGGGGTTTTACCTTGTCAATTATTTTTTGTTGCCTTGTGGTTGCTACTGGAGGTAGAGGCTTAACTAGTAGGGGTTGTGGTATAAAAGGGGAGTCAAGGAGAACAGTGTAAGAGGTCAAAACTGTAGTTTTATCAAATTACCATAAGGTGTTTGGTGGTGGTTTGGGCAACGAAAAAGGCTCCACTTGCCATGGGGTTTACGGGATCAAATAGAAGATAAAAATGAGGTTGAACACCAAGTTTGAGCTCATTTGAGAACGGTTGACAATGCAAACTTGGTAAACCCTAGGAATCAACAGAAACTGGTTTCTATAGATCTAGGTATGCAATTATATTTCCTTGATGCACCACTTGGTGTAGTGTCATCATTTGGGTAATATACCATGTCTACAAAGTTTGAGATCATTTGGAGAAACTTGACAATGTAAAGTTGCTCAAGTTTGGATCTGAATAGAGTTTTTTTGGGGCATGTTGATGAATCAAAACAATTGGGACCAAGGTAAAACTTTGCAAGATCATCACATATGGCATGTGTGACATGATAGAATTTTCCTGGATTTATTTGTGAATATTTCATATAGAAATATTTCAAATGCTTGAAATATGCAGAAAGGGTTTTGTCCAATATTTTGAACATGACTATGTATTCAAACTCTCATATATGGGAAATATATGTCCATTGAGTTTTCCTATATTTTCTCAAATATTTTGAAATCATAAAAATAAGTTTTCCCTATAAAAGACCATTTCTGGCCTTAAGAAAAAGCCGTACAAAACAGGAAAAATAATCTTTAAAATAGTATTTGGTGGTTTTGGGAAGTATTATATATGGTAGGTTCCAAATAAATCCTTTGCGATAAAACATTCACCCTAATTTGAGGGCTTGTAGTTCGACCCTCAACTCAGGGTTTTTTGAAGACCTAATTTGAGTAAATGCTTTTTGGCCAAAATAATATTTTATAAAAATAGGTTTTGGACATATACACATGGCATGATTATTGGCAGGGATTTTGGATCAAGTAGATGCATTTTGAGAGAAGAAGAATCTTTTGTGAATTAAGATCTCAAAGTAGCACTTAAGCAAATAGCACTCAAGTCATTCATCACAAGCACTCAAAAAGTTTTAAATGGGTCCAAATTTATAAAACCATAACATAGCAAAATGGCACAAACACATGGTGTGACATACCTACCCCCTTACAAGAATCTGGTCCCCAAAATTCCTAGACTAGGCGCTAAAAAGATAATGGAACTCAGATCTATGGTAATCTTCACGCTCCCAGGTTGTTTCTGCTTCAGTATGGTTGCTCCATTGGAACTTGAAGTACTTCATGGTGCGGCTTCAAGTGCAGCGCTCATCTTCATCCAAAATCCGAACTAGCCTCTCTCGATAAGTGAGGTCTGGCTGAAGGTCGATGGCTTGATGATCGATGTCCTTGTAGAGTACGAGGTGGTTGGGAATTTGTAGACACTTCCGAAGTTTTGGCACGTGGAAAACGTTGTGAACATTGGATATCTCGGCATGTAGCTCTAGCTGCTAGGCGACTTCTCCTCGCTTGTCGGTGATCTTGAAGGGGCCGATATATCTTGAGCTTTCCTTTGACGTGGAAGTTCTTGTTTCCCTTGAGCAGCGTGACTGGGAGATAGACATAGTCTTTGACATGGAAACTCATGTCTCAGTGGTGTGAGTCGGCATAGCTCTTCTGTCTTGACTTGGCAGTCTCTATGCGCTCTCTGACAAGTTGAACTTTCTCTTCTGCTTTGCGGAGGATATCTGATCCAAAGACTAATCCTTCTCCGTTTTCCGACCAATTGAGGGGAGTGCGGCACTTGCGTCCATACAACACCTCAAATGGCGCCATCTGAAGACTGGACTGATAGCTGTTACTGTAGGATAACTCGGCCGAAGGTAAGCAATATTCCCACTTGGCTCTGTATGCCAGAACACAGGCACGAAGCATATCCTCGAGTATCTAATTTACTCGTTCTGTCTGTCCTCCAGTATGATGGTGAAAAGCGGTGTTGAAGGACAACTTGGTTCCCAAGGCTTCTTGGAACCTATTCCAGAACCCTGAGGTAAACTGGGAACCTCACTTTGATATGATCTCCTTAGGAACTCGGCGGAGACTCATGATACGGGTGATGTAGAGGTTTTCTACCTGGCTCCCATCATAGGTGATCTTGACAGGAATGAAGTGGACTACCTTGGTCAGGTGATCGACGATGACCCAAATGGATTCATGTCCCTTTCTTGACGTGGGTAATCTGGTGATGAAGTCCATCCCAACTTTGTCCCATTTCCATTCAGGCACTTTGAGAGGCTGTAAGAATCCAACGGGTCGCTGATGCTCAACTCTGATTCTCTGGCATATGTCACACTTAGCGACAAAAGTGCTTATTTCTCGCTTCATGCCATGCCACCAAAATCTTGCTTTGAGGTCTTGGTACATCTTGGTTCCTCTAGGATGGATGGAATACAGAGTGTCATGGGCTTCTTGCAAGATCAAATTCTTGAGCTCAACATTGTTGGGTACGTAGATGATTCCAAAACCACACAACTCCTTTCTCATCCACTAAGAATCCTAGGGCCTTGCCTGCCTTGATCTTCCCCTTGATGCCTCCAATACTCTCATGTCCCATCTGATCTCCCTTAATATCATCCATCAAGGTAGGCTTTGCTTAGAGGTTGGCTAGGAATACGGGTGCAACTAGTTCCAAGCCAAAGCTTTCAAGCTCTTCATACAGGGCGGGTATGTTGGAAATATGCCCTAGAGGCAATAAATAAAGTGTTTATTATTATATTTCCTTGTTCATGATAATCGTTTATTATCCATGCTATAATTGTATTGATTGGAAACACATTACATGTGTGGGTAAATAGACAACACTTTGTCCCTACTATGCCTCTAGTAAACTAGCTCGTTGGTCAAAGATGGTCAAGGTTTCCTAGCCATTGACATGTGATGTCATTTGATAACGGGATCACATCATTAGGAGAATGATGTGATGGACAAGACCCAAACTACAAACGTAGCATATGATCGTGTCAGTTTATTGCTATTGTTTTCTGCATGTCAAGTATATGTTTCTATGACCATGAGATCATGCAACTCACGGACACCGGAAGAGTGCCTTGTGTGTATCAAATGTCGCAACGTAATTGGGTGACTATAAAGGTGCTCTACAGGTATCTCCGAGGGTGTCTGTTGGGTTGGCATGGATCTAGACTGAGATTTGTTACTCCGTGTGACGAAGAGGTATCTCGGGGCCCACTCGGTAATACAACATCACAATAAGCCTTGCAAGCAATGTGACTAAGTGTTAGTCACGGGATCTTGTATTACGTAACGAGTAAAGAGACTTGCCGATAACGAGGTTGAACTAGGTATGGAGATACCGACGATCGAATCTCGGGCAAGTAACATACCGAAGAACAAAGGGAACATCATACGGGATTAACTGAATCCTTGACATAGAGGTTCGACCGATAAAGATCTTCATAGAATATGTAGGAACCAATATGGGCATCCAGGTCCTGCTATTGGTTATTTACCGTAGAGGTGTCTCGGTCATGTCTACATAGTTCTCGAACCCACAGGGTCTGCACACTTAAGCTTTGGTGACGTTTCAGTAGTATAGAGTTGTGCATGGTGGTGACCGAAGGTTTTTAGGAGTCCCAGATGAGATCCCGGACATCACGAGGTGCTCCGGAATGGTCTGGAGGTAAAGATTCATATATAGGAAGTCCTGTTTTGGTCGCCGGAAAAGTTTTGGGCTCATCGGTAGTGTACCGGGAGTGCCGGTAGTGTACCGGGAGACCATCGGGAGGGGTATTTCGACCCAAGAGGCTTCATGGGCTGTGGGAGAGTGAATACCAGCTCTTAGTGGGCTGGTGGAAGTCCCACACAAGGCCCATGCGGCTAGGGAAAGAAAAGCCCAAAGGGAAAAGTGGAAAAAAAAGGCAAAAAGGGGAGGAATCCTAGTCCTACTAGGATTGGAGGAGGAATCCTCCTCTCCTCCCCCTTCGGCTGAACCAAGGAGGCTTGGACCTTGCGCCAAGGCCTCTCCTCCCTCCCTCTTATATATACTAGAGGTTTTAGGGTTTTTGCAGTAGATTTTCAGCCACGTGCTACCCGTTCCTCCGGTGCATAGTTTCTCCTCTAGATCGGATTTCTGCAGTGCTTAGACAAAGCCCTGCCAGAATAGCTCCACCACCATCGCCGGAGCACCGTCACGCTACCGAAGAACTCTTCTACCTCTCTGCTCCCTCTTGCTGGATCAAGAAGGCGGAGATCGTCATCAAGCTGTACGTGTGATGAACGCGGAGGTGGCGTCCGTTCGGTGCTTGATCGGGACGGATCGTGATTGGATCGCGGGACGCTCGGCGATTTGGATCGCGAAGACGTTAGACTACACCAACCGCATGTCTTAACGCTTCCCGCTTAGCCATCTACAAGGGTATGTAGATCCACTCTCCCTCTCGTAGATGCTCATCACCATGGATAGGTCTTGCGTGAACGTAGGAAATTTTTGTTTCCCATGCGACGTTCCCCAACAGGGTAACCTTTCCTTAATCATGGCATTCAAGGAACACACCTTTCTTCTGAAGGCATCTTCTACCATGTTCGCCTTTCCAGGGTGGTATTGAACACTGGAGTCATAATCCTTGATCAACTCCAACCATCTTTGCTGCCTCATGTTCAATTCGTTTTGAGTGAAAATATACTTCAAACTCTTGTGGTCTGTGTATATCTCACATTGCTTCCCCAGAAGGTAATGTCGCCATGTCTTCAAGGCATGAACCACAATTGCTAATTCAAGATCATGAGTAGCTTAGTTCTCTTCATGAGGGCATAGCTATCCCGATAGATATGCTACGACTCTGCCCTCTTGCATCAAAACACTTCCAAGCGCGATTCTCGATGCATCACAATATATCACAAACTCCTTGTGAATATCAGGAGTGGCCAAAACTAGGGTTGTTGTCAATCTCTTCTTGAGCTCTTGGAAGCTTTCCTCGCACTTCGGTGTGCATTCAAACTTCTTGTCCTTCTCGAAGAGCTGAGTTATGGGTCTAGCAATGCTCAAGAATCCTTCGACGAACTTGCGGTAATACCCCGCAAGTCTGAGGAAGCTTCTAACTTCCTTCACATTTCTTGGGGATTGCCATTCAGTCACAGCTTCAATCTTGGCAGGGTCTACTGACAGTCCTTCTGCAGTCAACACATGACCCAAGAATCCAACTTCATGGAGCGAGAAATCATACTTGCTGAATTTGGAATGCAACTGGTGCTCTCGAAGCTTGTCTAGGACCAATCTCAAGTGTTTCTCATCCTGTTCCTCAGACATGGAAACGATGAGTATGTCATCAATGAAGACGACGACAAACTTGTCCAAGTACTCCATGAAAACTTTGTTCATGAGGTACATGAAGTAGGCGGTGGCATTGGTCAACCCAAATGACATGACATGTACTCATAAAGGCCATACCGGGTTACAAATGTTGTCTTTGGAATTTCTTGGGGTCTGATCTTCAGTTGATAGTACCCAGACCTAAGGTCGATCTTGGAGAACACCTTGGCTCCATTCAGCTGATTGAACATGTCTTGAATCTTGGGGAGTGGGTACTTGTTCTTGATTGTGACTTGATCAAGAGAATGGTAATCGACACAGAGTTGGATAGCTTTGTCCCTCTTTGACACAAATAGAACAGGTGATTACCACGAAGAGGCACTAGGGCAAATGAATCCTTTTCTGAGTCACTCGGCCAGTTGCTTCTCCAATTCAGCCAACTCTTCGGATCCCATTCTATAGGGCTTCTTATAGATGGGTCCTACCCCGGGCATTAGTTCCATGATGAACTCAATGTCAGGGCCAGGAGGCATTCCGGGCAGCTCATCGGGGTATTCACATACCATCAACACTTGATCCAACTCAGTTCCCGATAGGCAATTGACCTAAGGGACTTAGGCGGAGACTGGGTTGGCAACATACTTGACTTCAACTCCTTGGATATTGGTCATGGTAACAGTCCTCTTGGCATATAGTCTAGAAAGCCTTGGTGCTTGGTTAACCAATCTACGCCGAGGATCAGATCCAAGCCTTGTGAGTCCAAAACTACGAGGTCTGCTAGGAAGTCTACCCCGTTGATGTTGATCTCAACTCCTTTACATCCTATCTTGGTCCTTGTCGGTGTCAAATCCGGCATATCTCGTAGTAGGGGTCCTAAGCTAGGCGTCTTGGAGTGATGGTAGCATGGACACATGATTTTACCCAGGTTCGGGCTCTCTTAAGGAGATAATACCCTACGTCATGCTTTTGATTGTATGGATACGGGGATAGTATAGAGTATATGTATCTACCACGAGATTGTAGTAATGAATATGAGATTGTCTATTGACTAGCCTGGCCCCGGTTTATATAATACCAGAGGCCTAGGGTTTAGAGGAGTCCTTGTCTTGTGTGCCAAGTCTTGTGGAATCTCCCTTGTATGCATCATGGGCTGCCCGAAGTGGCCCATTAGTGAATCATCATGGGGGTCGTCGACCCGACCCACTGGTTGGGAGACTACGTGGTGAGTACCCCCTAGTCCAGGACACCATCAGTAGCCCCCTGAACCAGTCTTCAAGTTAGGGACACTCCTCGGTTCTTCCGAACCGTTCTTCATCTTCAGTCGCCGGTCTTGAAAACTGGTTCAACAAATCTTCCCATCTCCGATCTTGAGGATCACGGAGGTGTATCTGAAGAGTCCACACGTCGGGCATTGGAGGAGCCCCTTTAAGTTCTCGACCTTTATCGATGCCCTGTTATCTTTTAAGCCAGATCTCAGGTTTGAAGTATTTCTCGTGCGGACGTGTCCTATTGCGTCCGAGCTCCAATGCCAAACTACATCCGAGGTGTCTTTTTGCAGCCAAGCTCCAACGCCGGTCGGCATCCAAGGTGTCATAGATTACCTTGGTCTCTGAAAATTTGAAGGAGTCCATCCGATCTTAAATGCCGAAATAGTCTTTTATGGGGCTAGCCATTCACATCTGAGCTTTATGTTGGACTGCTTCTGAGGTGTTTTGTGCAGTCGAGCTCCAACGCTGGTTGGCATCCGACGTCTCATAGATTACTTTGGTCTTTGAAAAGGTTGAACGTGTTCGTCCGTGCCGAATGCCGGCAATGCCCTCTATTGAGCCAACCACCTGCATCCGAGCTTTACACCGGACTTCTTCGGAAATAGCGCACCACCTCGGCAGTGGGTTGATTTTTTGTGGAACTAATTTCCGATCACTGCAATTTTTTACTACCGAGATTTATAGCTGGTAGCCCTCAAGGTATGTGTTAGTCTATAACCCGAGATGCACCTGAAGGAAAATAATAATAATCAAAATAAAACCACTGATCCCAGTAGCCCTTGAGACTTAGGTAGATTTGCAAAATTGGCCTGAGGATCAAGTCCTTACTCGGCGGCATACGTTAGGGATACAAACGCGGTGCGCAGCAGTTCCTGAGACTCAGGCAGGGTGTGGCCAACCAACCCAAGGATCGAATCTCCTCGGAAACCATATTGCACTTTTATTTTGCTGCATTGAATAGGCAATGCAGTATCCCCTGAGCCTTAATTTGGGCACGGGTTGTCGAATTAAGGATCGATATTTGTTTGACACAATTTATGTGTAATGATTTTATGTATCCAAGTACTGTACATCATTAATGCTCGGATCCGTATTGTACAACACTTTGTTGACCGACCATCGGCTTCAACCTCCTCAGCCAGTAGCCGAAGAGTGTTTGTCCTAATTTATAAAGCCTTTATAAGGGCAAACATTTATGGCAAACAAGGCAATCCGGCCATACGATTTTATAAACAAAGGTATGCAGAGAGATATGTTATATTACTTTTTAATGTCAGAAACATCTGCTAGGAAAAATAGTTTATTTATAAGATCCTTTTCCCAGGATATCATGTTGACCATGATCGCAAAACCTCAACTCCGATCAATGTGGGAAGAAAATATTGAGAATTTAGCTTGGGGATTGTTCCCAAACTCTGTGGTCTTTAATGAACCGAATTTTTCACTTCCGTCATCGCCAACCAATTATGTTCTTAAGATGGCTAGCTTTCGGCTTCACCCAGTCTGAGGTACGAACCCGGATGACCCGGAAGTAACAATCACAGAGGTGCTCCCTTTACCACCTTGCCGAACAATGGGAACGTAGGGGGTAAGCACAGGATCCAGGCAACCCAGCTTGGTCAAAATCTTAAGTTAAATTGATGCATATGTATGGCTTTATAATGATCACTAGGGAAGGCAGCTTTCATATATTAAATACAAAACTCTGATGATATGTTGGGCTCTCCAGGAATCCCGATGTATCTATGCCGAGCTGCCACAAGGAACCCTTGGTATGTTTTAATTTGATTCCGTTGCGACCGTTCATAACCTGAAAGTGGCCTATCGTCGGCTTCCACCCCTTTGTATATGCTACGCAGGGTGTTTCCATACAAACAAGACAACCCTTAGCCGATGTCTCGATGATCGAAGGCAGTTGTGTTAGTGGAAACGAGGCAATCTGATATTCAGGCTTTATAACTTTCACTTAGTCAAGGAGCATATGTTTGGGGGCAACTTAATAGCCCCTGGTATACGTCGACTCCTCGGATTATTTGAGGTCGAACCACCCACTACTTGGCCTTTTCAAGAAAGAAAGGCCCTTCATTTTACTCAGATAACCTCGATCGGCTATATTTGGTTTAACACCGCCTGTGGTTCGCTGACCAATTTATGCTTAATGTGGCAGTCAACTTTCGGCTTTCTACAACTGAGGCACTTAACCAGTTAAACCAGAAGTGACAATCGCAGTGGTTCTCTCTTTACCCCTTAGCCGAACAAAGCGGAAACGTAAGGGGTGAGCACAGGAGCCGGGGCAATCCAGCTATAGACCAAAGAAACAACTCGAAATCAATGCATATAAATGCGAAATACCGAGGACATTTTGCCGAGGACTTCATGGAGTACCTTGGGGTTTGGTGGGTTCAATGCTAACAGCAGACCCACTTTAATATTGTCGATGCGTGAAACGCATCTTGCGTGGAACTGCAACAGTTATGCTTAGAAAAACCAAAAAACTTATGCAAAAAACTTTATGTTTAGATAAAGAAAATTGTGCCAATCCGAAGTTGGTCTAAATTTTAATCTGTGCTTCGATCGTGCTTTAACATAATACATCCGATCTCCGAACTCCAATCGGGCCAGCCTTTGGCTTCAACCTCCAAATCCCGAAGGCGGAGTGTTTCTTCGAGGCCTATTTAGCGAACTAAACTCTAGCGGCTTTAGAAAGAGACGAGGCTATCCGGCTATTGACCACACACTAGTGTCGAAAAAGGAGTAGTAGAAAAAGACTTTGCAATGACCAAGAAGAAAACACATTTATTATAAAATGGCTCATATAAGTTTAAGAGCCCCTAGTATGTTGGAAATATGCCCTAGAGGCAATAAATAAAGTTTCTATTATTATATTTCCTTGTTCATGATAATTGTTTATTGTCCATGCTATAATTGTATTGACTGGAAACACATTGCATGTGTGGATATATAGACAACACTTTGTCCCTAGTGTGCCTCTAGTAAACTAGCTCGTTGATCAAAGATGGTCAAGTTTTCCTAGCAATTGACATGAGATGTCATTTGATAACAGGATCACATCATTAGGAGAATGATGTGATGGACAAGACCCAAACTATAAACGTATCATATGATCGTGTCAGTTTATTGCTACAATTTTCTTCACGTCACGTTTATGTTCCTATGACCATGAGATCATGCAACTCACTGACACCACAGGAGTGCCTTGTGTGTATCAGACACGCAACGTAATTGGGTTCCTATAAAGGTGCTCTATAGGTATCTCCGAGGGTGTCTGTTGGGTTGGCATGGATCAACACTGGGATTTGTTACTCCATGTGATGGAAAGGTATCTCAGGGCCCACTCGGTAATACAACATCACAATAAGCTTTGCAAGCAATGTGACTAAGTGTTAGCCATGGGATCTTGTATTACGAAACGAGTAAAGATACTTGCCGGTGACGAGGTTGAACTAGGTATAGAGATACCGACGATCGAACCTCGAGCAAGTAACATATCGAAGGACAAAGGGAACATCAAACGGGATTAACTGAATCCTTGACATAGAGGTTCGACCGATAAAGATCTTCGTAGAATATGTAGGAATCAATATGGGCATCCAGGTCCCGCTATTGGTTATTGACCGTAGATGTTTCTTGGTCATGTCTACATGGTTCTCGAACCCGTAGGGTCTGCACACTTAAGGTTCGGTGACGTTTCGGTATAGATGAGTTATGTGTGTTGGTGACCGAAGGTTGTTCGGAGTCCCGGATGAGATCCCGGACGTCATGAGGAGTTCTGGAATGGTCCGGAGGTGAAGATTGATATATGGGAAGTTGGTGTTTGAGTTCCGGAAAAGTTCTGTGACCTGCAAGTGGTGTGACGGAGTGCCGGAAGTGTTCCTGGGGGTCCACCGGGTGGGCCCATCTACTCTGAAGGGCCACATGGGCTGTGAGAGGGTGCGGACCAGCCGCTGGTGGGCTGGCTACACCTCCCACCTCAAGGCCCATGCGGCTGGAGGCTAGGGTTGGGCCAAAAGGGTGGGCTAGCCACCAAACTTGGTGGCCAAGCCACCCTGGCCGCCGCCCCACCTCCTTGGACGCCGCACCAAACCCTAGGGGAAACCCTAGGGCGGACAACCCCTTCTCTTCCCCTATATATATATGAGAGGGGTGGGAGGGCTGCAGACACAATTCATGGCGCAGCTCTTCCTCCCTCCCCGATTACCTCTCCTCTAGTAGATTGATTCGACGCCGCTTAGCGAAGCTCTACCGGATCAGCTCCACCACCATCGCTGCCATGCCATCGTGCTGGTGGCAAACCCATCTACCTCTCCACTCCCTCTTGCTGGATCAAGAAGGAGGAGATCTTCATTGAGTTGCACGTGTGCTGAACGCGGAGGTGCCGTCCGTTCAGCACTTGATCGGGAGTTCGTGGTACGGCCTGCGTTTTGGATCGTGGAGACATACGACTACATCAAGCGCATTCTTTAATGCTTCTGCTTAGCAATCTACAAGGGTATGTGGATCCAATCTCTCCTCTCATAGATGCTCATCTCCTAGACTGATCTTGGTGAAGCATAGGAATTTTTTTCTTTCCCATGCAACGTTCTCCAACAATGGTATTAGACCTAGGTCTATGCGTAGATGAGATCTTGAGTAGAACATAAAAGAGTTTGTGGGCATTGATATTCAGATTGCTTCCCTCCTTAGTCTTTTCTTGGTTCAGCGGTATTGTGGGATGAAGCGGCTCAGACCAACTTTACTCGCGCGCTTACGAGAGACTGTGTTCTATAGACTGACATGTGACTTTGTCGCATAAAGATGGCTGGCGGGTGTCTGTCTCTCCCACTTTAGTTGGACCGGATTTGATTAAGGCGGCCCTTGTAGAAGGTTGAAAAGCAATCTTCATATCACCGTTGTGGTTTTGCATAGGTAAGAATCGTTCTTGCTAGATACCCATAGCAGCCACATAAAACATGCAACAACAATTAGAGGACGTCTAACTTGTTTTTGTAGGGTATGTTGTGATGTGATATGGCCAATTACATGATGTGATATATGTGATGTATGATATGATCATGTTTTTGTATAGAATATCATGACTTGCATGCCGATGAGTAAGACAACTGGCAGGAGCCATAGAGTTGTCTTTGATTATTGTATGACCCGCGTGTCAATCTTTAAGCACTATGTAATGCTTTACTTTATCCCTAAGCGGTAGATATAGTAGTATGAGCATGGTGGGAGCGACAACCCTGATGACGACACAATGATGGAGATCATGATGATGGAGATCATGGTGTTATGCCGGTGACGATGGAGATCATGCACCGCTTGGTGACCCACCCGCTCCCGTGTCATCCGAAGACGTTAAGAACGCTTGGGAGGCATGTTCTGGAGATTACTCAATAGTTCAATGTGCAATGTTGTATGGCTTAGAACCGAGACTTCAAAGATGTTTTGAACGTCATGGAGCATATGAGATGTTCCAAGAGTTGGAGTTTATCTTTAAGAAGAATGCCCGGATCGAGAGGTATGAGACCTCCGATAAGTTCTATGCTTGCAAGATGGAGGAGAATGGTCTCTCAGTGAACATATACTCAGAATGTCTTGTTATTCAACCCGTCTGGCGGAGTTAGGGATGCCCCTTCCACCGTGGCGATCACTGACAAAGTTCTTCAATCATTGCCACCTAGATACAAGAGCTTCGTGTTGAACTATAACATGCACGGGATGAACAAGTCAGTCGCCGAGCTGTTTGTGATGCTGAAAGTCGCTGAGTCTGAAATCTAGAAAGAACATCAAGTATTGATGGTCAATAAAACCACTAGTTTCAAGAAGAATGGCAAGGGCAAGAAGGGTAACTCCAAGAAGGGTGGCAAAGCACTTGCTCCTCCCGTAAAGAAATCCGAGGCTAGACCCAAGCCAGAAACTGAGTGCTTTCATTGCAAGGGAACTGGTCACTAGAAGCGGAACTACCCCAAGTATCTGGCTGACAAGAAGGCGGCCAACAAAAAACAAGGTATATATGATATACATGTTATTGATGTGTACCTTACTAGCTCTCGTTGTAGTGCCTGGGTATTTGATACCAGTTCGGTTGCTCACATTTGCAACTCAAAGTAGGACCTACAGAATAGACGGAGGCTGGCTAAGGACGAATTGATGATGCGCGTGGGAAATGGTTCCAAGGTCGATGTGATCGCCGTCGGCACGCTCTCTCTTCAATTACCATCGGGATTAGTGATGAACTTGAATAATTGTTATTTCGTGCCTGTGTTAAGCATGAACATTATATCTGGATCTTGTTTATTGTGAGACGGTTACTCATTTAAATCAGAGAATAATGGTTGTTTTATTTATATGAGTAATATCTTTTATGGTCATGCACCCAATGTGAGGGGTTTATTCATGTTGAATCTTGATAGTGATGATACACATGTTCATAACTTTGGTACCAAAAGATGTAGAGTTGATAATGATAGTACCACTTTCTTGTGGCACTGCCGTTTGGGTCATATTGGTGTAAAACGCATGAGGAAGCTCCATGCTGATGGACTTTTGGAGTCACTTGATTTTGAATCACTTGACACATGTGAACCATGCCTAATTGGCAAGATGACTAAAATGCCGTTCTCTAGAACAATGGAACGGGTGAGTGATTTGTTGGAAATCATACATACTGATGTGTGCAGTCCAATGAACATTGAGGCGTGCGGTGGATATCGTTATTTTCTCACCTTCACTCATGACTTAAGTAGATATGGGTACATTTATTAATGAAACACAAGTCTAAAATGTTTGAAAAATTCAAGCAATTTCAGAGTGAAGTTGAGAATCATCATAACAAGAAGATTAAAGTCCTTCGATCTGATCGAGGAGGTGAATATTTGAGTTATGAGTTTGACAGTCACTTAAGACAGTGTGGAATTATTTCACAATTGACACAACCTGGAACACCACAGCATAATGGTGTGTCCGAACGCCGTAATCGAACCTTATTAGATATGGTGCGTTCTATGATGTCTCTTGCTGATTTGCCACTATCGTTTTGAGGTTACGCATTAGAGACAACTGCATTCACTTTAAATAGGGCACCATCGAAATCCGTTGAGACGACGCCATATGAACTGTGGTTTGGCAAGAAGCCAAAATTGTCGTTTCTTAATGTTTGGGGATGTAATGCTTATGTCAAAAAGCTTGAGCCTGAAAAGCTGGAACCCAAAGCGAAGAAATGCATCTTCATAGGATACCCAAAAGAGACAGTTGGGTATACCTTCTGTCTCAGATCCGAAAGCAAAGTGTTTGTCACCAAAAATGGAACATTTCTTGAGAAAGAGTTTCTCTCAAAAGAATTGAGTGGGAGGAAGATAGAGCTTGATGAGGTTGTTGAACCTCTGGTTCAACCAGAGACTAGCGCAGCGCGGAAAGATGTTTCTGTGGAGCCAATGACGGTTGAAGAGGAAGTTAATGATGATGATCATGAAACTTCAGATCAAGTTACTATTGAACCTCGTAGGTCGACAAGGGCGCGTACTGCTCCTGAGTGGTATGACAACCCTATCTTGGAGGTCATGTTGTTAGACAATGATGAACCTACGAGCTATGGAGGAGCAATAATCGGCCTGGATTCTGAGAAATGGTCAGAGGCCATGAAATCCGAGATGGGATCCATGTATGAAAACAAAGTATGGACATTGGAAGTATTACCTGAAGTGCGAAAGGCCATTCAGATCAAATGGATCTTTAAGAAGAAGACGGACACGGATGGTAATGTCATCGTCTATAAAGCTCAACTTGTGGCAAAGGTTTTTTCACAAGTTTAAGGAGTTGACTACGATGAGACCTTCTCACCCGTAGCGATGCGTAAGTCCGTCAGAATCATGTTAGCAATAGCTGCATATTTCAACTATGAAATTTGGCAGATGGATGTCAAAACAGCGTTCCTTAATGGTTTCCTTGAGGAAGAGTTGTATATGATGCAACCGAAAGGTTTTGTCGATCCAAAGAATGCTGACAAACTTTGCAAACTCCAGCGATCCATTTATGGACTAGTGCAAGCATCTCAGAGTTGGAATAAGCGTCTTGATGAGGTGATCATAGCGTTTGGGTTTATACAAGTTTATGGAGAAGCTTGTATTTACAAGAAAGTGAGTGGGAGCTCTGTAGCGTTTCTAATATTATATGTGGATGACATATTGCTGATTGGAAACAATACAGAAATGTTGGAAAGCATGAAGGAATATTTGAACAAGAGTTTTTCAGTGAAGGACCTAGGAGAAGCTGCTTTCATATTAGGCATTAAGATCTATAGAGATAGATCGAGACACTTGATAGCAGTTTCACAAAGCACATACCTTGATAAAGTTTTGAAGAAGTTCAAAATGGACCAGTCTAAGAATGGGTTCTTGCCTGTGTTACAAGGTGTGAAGTTGAGTAAGACTCAATGCCTAGTGGCTGCAGAAGATAGAGAAAAGATGGGTGTCGTCCCCTATGCTTCAGCCATAGGACCTATCATGTATGCAATGCTGTGCACAAGACCCGATGTCAGCCTTCCCATAAGTATGGCCGGAAGGTTTCAAAGTGATCCTCGAATGGAGTACTAGATGGCAGTCAAGAATATCCTTAAGTACCTGAAAAGGACTAAGGAAATGTTTCTCGTTTATGGAGGTGATCAAGAGCTCATCGTAAAGGGTTATGTCGATGCAAGCTTTGACACTGATCCGGATGACTCTAAGTCGCAAAGCGAATACATATTTATTCTCAACGGGGGAGCAGTAAGCTGGTGCAGTTCCAAGCAAAGCGTGGTAGCCGATTCTACATGCGAAGCGGAGTACTTCGAAGCCTCAGAGGCAGCGAAGGAAGGTGTCTGGATGAAGCAGTTCATGATAGATCTTAGAGTAGTGCCGAGTGCACTGAATCCAATGGCTTTGTTCTGTGACAACACTGGTGCCATTGCTCTGGCCAAGGAACCAAGGTTTCACAAGAGGACCAGACACATAAAGCGATGCTTCAATTCCATCCGCTATTACGTCAAGGAGGAGGACATAAATATTTGCAAAGTGCACACAGATCTGAATGTTGCAGACCTGTTGACTAAACCTCTTCCAAGGGCTAAACATGATCAACACCAGAACTGCATGGTGTTCGATTCATTACAATGTAAATCACATAGTGATGTGAACTAGATTATTGACTCTAGTGCAAGTGGGAGACTGTTGGAAATATGCCCTAATGGCAATAAATAAAGTGTTTATTATTATATTTCCTTGTTCATGATAATCGTTTGTTGTCCATGCTATAATTGTATTGACTGGAAACACATTTCATGTGTGGATATATAGACAACACTTTGTCCCTAGTGTGCCTCTAGTAAACTAGCTCGTTGATCAAAGATGGTCAAGGTTTCCTAGCCATTGACATGAGATGTCATTTGATAACGGGATCACATCATTAGGAGAATGATGTGATGGACAAGACCCAAACTATAAATGTAGCATATGATCATGTTAGTTTATTGCTACAGTTTTCTGCATGTCAAGTATATGTTCCTATGACCATGAGATCATTGAACTCACTGACACCGCAGGAGTGCCTTATGTGTATCAAACGTCGCAACGTAACTGGGTGACTATAAAGGTGCTCTACAAGTATCTCCGAGGGTGTCTGCTGGGTTGGCGTGGATCAACACTGGGATTTGTTACTCCGTGTGACGGAGAGGTATCTCAGGGCCCACTCGATAATACAACATCACAATAAGCCTTGCAAGCAATGTGACTAAGTGTTAGCCACGGGATCCTGTTTTATGGAACAGTAAAGAGACTTGCCGGTGATGAGGTTGAACTAGGTATAGAGATACCAACGATCGAACCTCGGGCAAGTAACATATCGAAGGACAAAGGGAACATCATACGGGATTACCTGAATCCTTGACATAGAGGTTCGATCGATAAAGATCTTCGTAGAATATGTAGGAATCAATATGGGCAGCTAGGTCTCGCTATTGGTTATTGACCGTAGAGGTGTCTCGGTCATGTCTACATGGTTCTCGAACCCGTAGGGTCTGCACACTTGAGGTTCCGTGATGCTTCGGTATAGATGAGTTATATGTGTTGGTGACCACAGGTTGTTCGGAGTCGTGGATGAGATCCCGGAAGTCATTAGGAGTTCCGGAATGGTCTGGAGGTGAAGATTGATATATGGGAAGTGACGGGGGGATGACCCCGGGGTAGCCTCAAGCGCCCCCTTTCCCCCGCCTCCTAACGCAACCAAAGGGCGTGCCACCTCCCCGTGTGGTCCGGCTGCGCCCTGCTGGAAGCGACCCGCCGGCTATGCCCCGCCGGTTACGACGTATCGGCCGGCTGGGGGGCGTTGCCGCCTGGCCCCCCCAGCGGGCTGCGCATTGGATACCGTCTTCAGGTCGTGCGTGGCAACAATGGCCCCCATCCCATTGGGGGTCAGCGCCGGTATGGCCACAGCGAAGATGTCAGGGTCTCTGACCCTGGCGGATGGTGACCGGGCTTCCAACAATGCCGGCACGCCTCCAACCACTCCGTCACCTGCCCCGGCATGGCTACAGGGTGGCCGGCCGTACCGCTGACCCCGGCCGGCTGCCGCAAGACGACACCGCGAGGGGCGGCCCATGCCGCGATGCGACCGGCATCGGGGCCCGCCGCGCGGGCCTCGCCGGTTCCTGATGGGACTTCTCAGCCGGTGGGACCTACCGGCGACAAGACCCCACGACCGGGCCCCCATAGCCGGCCAGAGAGGCTGCTGGCTGGGCCCCCCTTTGACCTTCTATTTGTATTGTATTCCGGGGGGTTGGCCTATAAAACCCCCTGGGCCACCCCCATGCAGGGGAGGACGGACAACCAACGATGACGAACAGACAATCAATCGGCTGCTCTCTGAGTTCTCTCCACATCCACTCCGCACACACGCACGTAGAGAGGTGGAAGAGCAGGCTAGCTCCTTCTTCCTCCTCGATCCATACAGCTCAAGGAGCATCACTGTAACCCGACCACCGTCTCAACTAGACCGATCAGGACTAGGGGTATTACCTCCCACGGAGGGCCCCGAACCTAGGTACATCGTGTGTCCTCCACCGCTTGTGCCTAATCCCGCTCCCGGAGCCCGCTGGCGTCCTTTGGCCCCTCTCTATAAGCCTACCTATGGCATCTGCCATGACGAAACCACGACAGTTGGCGCCCACCATGAGGCGGTCCGCGGCGCCGGCCGGAGTCACGCTCCGGGCGGGACCCTTCACCACCTCCCCCGACCACCTCGCGTATGGGTAGAACCGCGTGCTCGTGAGGCTTGCTCCGGCAGGCCTTGCGGGCAGCACGGCCGGCACCTCTGATGGGTGCCCCAGCCGCGACCTCGCACTCGACGTCGTCGCGCTCGCCGGGTGGTTCAGCAAGCTGAGCCTCGCTGAAGAATCAGAGGCCGACGAGTACCCCAGTTGGGTGTTCGACTGCACCGACCCTCCCTCGTCCGTGGGCACACTCACCACGGGCGAGGCCATCGCCCCCCACACCTATGTGGGAGTGATGGTCACCGTCTCCTCCACCACTTCGGGTCGTGTGCGGGCGGCCGAGGCCGGCGCAGCCACTGCCTGCGCCGGCACCTTCGACCCACTCGCCGCCACCCTCCAGGGTCTGGGCACTCCTATCGCTACGACAGCGGACCCGGCCACCGCCAGAGCCGAGCTGGAGGCGGCCCGTTGCCTGCTGTTCAAGGACGCCAGCGCCCTCGTTGCCGAGCGACGCCGGATGGAGGCCGCGCAGCGGGAATACAACTCCGTGTACGGTCTCACCCCGGCTGACCCTGAGCCCAACCGGCATGGTGCTGTGCGAGAACGCGGCTGCGTGGTCGCAGAAATCCTTGGCGGTCGCTTCCCCGTCTACGACACCCCCGCGGCCAACCTGCGCGCCGCCAAGGTTGCCTACGAGGATTTGGCAAACTTGGAGGGCGAGGAGCGGGCCGCACGCGAGCGGCACATCAAGGACCTCATCGACACCACCAACGCACAACAGGTCATCCTCACCCTTGGTGGGGCCGTCTCCGAGTTTCCCCGCCCTGAGGGCGAGGGCACTGGGGCTGCTGACCGCCGGCCGGCTCAACACTCCAGCACCCCTCGCCCCTCCGGCCGGAACGCCCAGGGGAGCAACGTCCAGCGCCCCCCGTCACGCGGAAACGAACAGCCGGCTGTGAACAGCCGACGCAGCAACAACCCGGCTGGCAGCCACCGCCGCGATGAGGCGCCGGCTGGCGGCAGCCGGTGCACCCGCGGGCATACTCCGCCCCCGCGGCAGGAACCCGCGCGGTCCATCCCGCCGACCGTCCGCCCCGAGCTCGTCGCCTGGCTCGGGCCCTGCGTCCCCCATAGTGACAATGACGCGTGGCTCCGTCTTGACTGGCTGACACAGTCGGCTCTCCTCGAGGAAGAGGGCTCGATTGGTCCAGCCTGTTTCGGTCCGCGGATCCACAACGAGCCTTTTCCGCCCGGCTTCACGCTCCCCCGTGACACCCCGAAGTATACCGGGGCCGCCAAGCCGAAAGACCGGATCTACTACACCACCGCCGTCGGCATCGCCAGGGGGAACAAGCGCGTAGCCGTTCGCTACGCCCCCTCATGCTGATCGGCTCGACCCGCACCTGGCTGAACAGCCTAGCCACCGGCAGCGTTAACACCTGGACGGACTTCAAGGAGGCCTTCGTTTGTAACTTCACCGGCACCAACAAACGGCCTGGCCGGCTCCAGGGGCCGGACGAGCCCCTCTGCGACTACCTCACGCGCTAGACTGAGCTCCGCAACTCCTGTGAAGGAGTACACGAGGTACATGCCATCCAGTACTTCATCGAAGGCTGCTGCCATTGCACCCCCCTCAAGCACAAGCTCTTGTGCTCCGAGCCAACCTCCCTGGCGGACCTGATGTCCAAACCGGACAAATACGCCACGGCCGATTCCTCGATGAGGATGAAGGCTAAGGCACCGGTCAAGCCGGCTACGCCCCCACCGCGCCACGGGCGGCGGCCGACAACCGACAGCAGCAGAACGGCAAGCGCAAGAATGACCAGCCTGACTCCCACTACGGGAGCCGGCAGGTCGCCTCCATCGAGGAGGAGCAGCTGGCTGGCCAGGCCTCCGGTCAGCGCCAGCGCACCGGCAAGGCCGCTTGGCAGCCCAAGCTGACTTTTGAGAAAATGCTTGACCTCCCTTGCAAAAATCACTCCGGTGCCAAGCCGGCCATGCACACGCTCCGGCAGTGTAGCTTCTCACAGCGATTGGCCCAGGGGGACGGCCTCCCGGCTCCCCCCGTGCAGCCAGCCCGCGCTCCAACACTAGCCCTGGCTGGGGTTCCGGCTCCCGGTCCGGGTCAGGCGGATCCGGACCCGGCTCGGGGTGACGGCCTGCTAAACGACCGTTTCCCCGAACATGACGACTGCTACGTCGTCTTCACCAGCGAAGAGACGGACAAGCACGCCCAGCACTGGCTCCACCGCGAGGTGAACGCCACCATGCCCACGACCCCCCAGTTCATGCATTGGTCCGAGAAGCCGATCACCTGGAGCCGGGCGGACCACCCGGCCGTGATGCCAAACCCCGGCAGCTACGCCCTCGTCCTCGATCCTACCATCGCCTCCAAGAAACGCTCGTGCCGCTTCTCGTGGGTGCTGATCGATGGAGGCAGCAGCATCAACATCCTCTACCTCAACACCCTGCTCAAGCTGGGGCTCAAGGTGGAGGACCTAAAAACGAGTCGGACCGTCTTCCACGGCATCGTGCCGGGAAAGTCCTGCACCCCCGTCGGCAAGATCAAGCTCGACGTCCTCTTTGGTGACGCCAGTAATTTCTGCCGCGAGCCGGTTTTGTTCGAGGTAGTGGACCTCGACAGTCCCTACCATGCATTGCTGGGCTGGCTGGCTCTCGTCAAGTTCATGGCGATCCCCCACTATGCCTACCTCAAGCTCAAGATGCCGGGTCCCAAGGGCATCATCACCGTCGCCGGCAAATACCAGATGTCAATGGTGTGCGCACGAGATGGCAGCCGGCTGGCCGAGGCTCTGGAAATAGCGGAGGAGAAGCGGCAGCTCGACCGGCTGGTGGCCCTCGCCTCTGCCCAGCCGGCTGTGCCGGCACCTCCATACCAGTCGGTCGGCGAAGGCTCATTCCAGCCGTCCAAGGACACCAGGCAGGTGCCACTCGATCCGGCCAACCCCACCCAGTGCGGGACCATCGGCTCCCGCCTCGACAACAAATAGGAAAGCGAGCTTGTCGAATTCCTCCGTGAGAATCGGGACATCTTTGCATGGTCCCCCAAGGACATGCCGGGTGTTCCGAGGAAGTTCGCCGAGCACAAGCTACACATACGACCAGATGCGAAGCCGGTCAAGCAACCCCTGTGCCGTTTCTCCGAGGAGAAGCGGCATACTATAGGAGAAGAGATCGCCCGGCTGCTCGCAGCCGGCTTCATCATGGAGGTATTCCACTTGGACTGGTTGGCCAACCCAGTCCTGTTGCTGAAGAAAAACAAGACCTAGCGCATGTGTATCGACTACACAAGCCTGAACAAGGCGTGCCCCAAGGACCCGTTCGCCCTGCCGTGGATCGATCAAGTCATCGACTCCACGGCCGGCTGCGATCTGCTGTCTTTCCTGGACGCCTACTCCAGCTACCACCAGATAAAGCTGGACCCGGCCGACCGGCTCAACCCTCCTTCATCACCCCTTTCAGGGCCTACTGCTACATCACCATGTCCTTCGGCCTGAAGAATGCAGGCGCTATCTTCCAGCGCTGCATGCAGAAGTGCCTCTTTCCTCGGATAGGCAGGAACATCCATGTCTACGTGAACGACATCGTCGTCAAATCCAAGAAGCACTTCAGCCTCCTCGACGACCTCCGGGAGACGTTCGCCAACTTGCGTGAATACAAGATCAAGCTCAACACCGAGAAGTGTGTCTTCGGCGTCCCAGCCGGCCAGCTCCTGGGTTTCTTCGTGTCCGCCCACGGAATTGAAGCTAACCCCAAGAAGATCCGGGCGATTGAGCGCATGCCCAAGACGGTCCGGCTCCGCGACGTCTAGAAGTTCACTGGCTGCCTCGCCTCCCTCAGCCGGTTCATCAGACGGCTGGGCGAGAAGGCCTTGCCCCTCTACGGGCTCCTACGCAAGTCGGACCTGGTCAAGCCGGGCCAAGACATCTCGAAGAAGCCGGTCCTGTTCGACTGGTCCGACGAGGCGGATGCAGCGTTTCACGGCCTCAAGCGGGCTCTCACCAGCGCGCCCATCTTGGCCGCACCGGCCGACAAGGAGCCGTTGCTCGCCTACATTACGGCGACCACACGCGTCGTCACCGTCGTCCTGGTGGTGGAGCGGCCGGAGGAAGGCAAGGCGCTGCCGACACAGTGCCCCGTCTACTACCTCAGCGAGGTCCTCTCCGCCTCCAAGCAAAACTACCCCCACTACCAGAAGATGTGCTACGGCATATACTTCGCCGCCCAGAAGCTCAAGCAGTACTTCCAGGAGCACGTCATCACCGTTGTGAGCACAACGCCGCTGGGCGAAATCATGGCCGACCGGGACACCACCAGCCGGATCGCCAAATGGGCCATCGCCCTGGCCGACTACGAAATACGGTATGAGCCACGCACCGCCATCAAGTCCCAAGCAATGGCCGACTTCCTCATCGACTAGGCCGAAACCCACTTCATGCCACCTCCGCCCGACTCCACGCATTGGCGCATGCACTTCGACGACTCGAAGATGTGAGCCGGCCTGGGAGCCGACATCGTCCTGTCGTCCCCCAGAGGAGACCAGCTCCGCTACGCCCTCCAGATCCACTTTGCCGCCTCCAACAACGTGGCCAAATACGAGGACCTCGTCCATGGCCTCCGGCTCACCAAGGAGATCGGCATCCAGCGCATCATTTGCTTCGGCGACTCTGACCTCGTGGTGCAACAGGTCTCTGGCGAATGGGACGCCAGGGACGCCAACATGGCCAGCTATCGCTTCCTCGTCCAACAGCTCACCGGCTCCTTCGAGGGTTGCGAGTTCCACCACATCCCCCGTGCGGACAACGAGGCGGCCGACGCGCTGGCCAAGATCGGCTCCACCCGGCAGGCCATCCCAGCCAGCGTCTCCCTCGAGCGGCTGATGAAGCCTTCGATCAAGCCTTCTCCCGAATCGGAGTCCATCTTCGTGCCGGCAAACGCGACCGACACCTCGGCGGAACCGGCTGCCTAGCCGGCCCCGCCGGCTGCGGCAGCTCTGCCGGCTCCGCCACCACCAGCTGCCAGTCTGGCGCCGTCCGCCACGGCAACTGAGCCAGCCGCGTCTACGCACGCCGACACCGGCCTCGTCGCCGTCATGATGACGGTCAATGCTCCCATCGCCGCCTCGCTCCCGGGGGCTGGCGAGCTGGTCCCGGGGGCTGGGCCGGCCCCTGTCTCGGCTCCCTCGTGGGCCCAACCCATCTTGGCATTCCTCCAGCGCGGCGAGCTCCCCTTCGATGAGGCCATTGCGAGGCAAACTCAGCGCCGGGCCCCGGCCTACAACATCATCAACCACGAATTGGTTCATCGCAGCACCACCGGCGTCTTCTAACGTTGCGTCGAGCCGGAGAAAGGGCAAGAAATCCTCCTCGACATCCACCAGGGCGAGTGCGGGCATCATGCCGCCTCCAGGTCCCTGGTGGCCAAAGCATTCCGTCACGACTTCTACTGGCCGACTGCTCTGGAGGCGGCCAAGGAACTGGTTGACAAGTGCGAGGGCTGCCAGCGCTTCAGCACGTAGAGCCATCTTCCGGCTAGCGCCCTCCAGACCATCCCCCTTTCATGTCCATTCGCCGTTTGGGGTCTGGACATGGTGGGACCCTTCAAGAACGCACGAGGCGGCATGACACATTTGCTTGTAGCCATCGACAAGTTCACCAAGTGGATCGAGGCCTGGGCAATCAAGAAACTAGACGGCCCCATGGCTGTCCGGTTCATCGAAGACATCACGGTATGCTATGGCATCCCCCACAGCATCATCACCGACAACGGCACGAACTTCGCCAAGGGCGCGCTAGCACGTTTCTGCTCGAGGCGGGGCATCTGACTCGACCTAGCTTCCGTCGCCCACTCGTAGTCAAACGGCTAGGTCGAGAGGGTGAACGGCCTGCTCCTGTCCTGCATCAAGCCCCGGCTCGTGACACCACTGGTCTGGTCGGCCGGCTGTTGGGTCGAGGAGCTGCCGGCTGTCCTTTGGAGCCTCCGGACCACGCCCAACCGGTCGACCGACTACACTCTGTTCTTTCTCGTTTACGGGTCCGAGGCAATCATCCCCACCGATATCGAGTTTGATTCGCCTCAGGTCACCCTGTACACCGAGAAGGATGCGAGGGAGGCAGGGGAAGACGGCGTCGACCTCCTCGAGGAGGCCCGCGAGCTGGCCTTGATCCGGACGGCCATCTACCAGTAGAAGCTCCCGCACTACCACAGCAAGCGGATCCGGCCGCTCTCCTTTCGCGAAGGAGACTTGGTGCTTAGGCGGATCCAGCGAACCGCCGGCCAGCACAAGCTGTCCTCCCCATGGAAGGGCCCATTCATCGCCAGCCGGGTGCTGCACAACAATGCGTACTATCTAATAGACGCCCAGAAGCCGCAGAAGCGCAAGAGAGACGCCTCCGGCGAGGAGACAGAGCGCCCGTGGAACGCGGCGCTCCTACGTCCATTCTATTGCTGAAAACCATTGTATGTATCCTTCCCCGTTTGGGCTTATGAATGCAACGAGGGCCCCAGCCGGCACTGGGGGCACGCCCTTTTCTCGATTCCTCCAAAGGTCTCCTGTTATTTAAGGCACCTCAACCGGGTCCGGCTCCCGGGCCCGGGGGCTCGCCCGACTCCCCGCCGAGGTGGACAAATAATGTGAGCAAGCAACCCTTCGCCTCCCCTCCCCTAACCAGCTACAGACCGGCTCCTGGCTGTCCAGCTGAAGGGACAACGGGGTACGAAGGAACTTCTCACATGAAGGTCAGCCGACGCGCGCGGCAGCCGGACTAGCCCGACCGAGATATGTTAACCCTAGTAACCGGCCTCTGCCGACTCAACCTAGCCCTAGCCGGTTGACTTTAAGAGCCTGCTATTTTCCCCCAAGGGTGAAGCCCCGTCCCTATCCCAAACTGGCTGCCGGCTGGCTGGCAGGCGGGGCAGAAGCCGGAAGGAATCCCGACGCGCGAACACAAGTCAAAAGGCAAAAGGTGAAAGAAGAGCCGGCACACACATTCTTTTTAAGATAAATAGCATAAGTCATAACAATAAAAGGCCCACAACCACGAGTTCATTACATATACACCGCTAGTGGGTGGAATTCTAGTCTAAAAACAAAAATGCAGGAAAGAAAGTCCTAAGTTATGGCAGCTTCGGGCCGGCCGTCCTCCAGTGCTGACGCCTCCGGAGCCGGTGGTGATCACGCCCCGGGAGCCGGCGGTGTTGGCGCCTCCGAGGCCGGCACCTTCGGGGCGGCCGAGGCAGAAGCCCCCGCAGCCGGAGCCGGCTCGGACTCGGCATATTCGTCGGTGTCGGACTCTTTGTCGGCCGTCTCGGCGGCGCTCCCCTCTGGGTCGTCCAGGGCGAGCCCGTACTGGTCCTCCGGGACCACCACGCCGTCCGCCCCGCGCTCCGGGACATACTCGTCCCACGTGGCGAAAGACGCAAGGTCGCTCGCCCTCGCCAGCATCTGGCCGGCCACCGCCTCCAACTCCGAGTCGGCGCCGGCATGCCGGGCCGTGAGCAAACCCAAGTTCAGCTTGGGGTACCACGATTTGGCGATGCAGATCGCCATGCCCATGCCGGCTCGTGCCGCGGAGGCCCTCCAGGTGGTCACCCGTGCCGCCCTAAACTCCAGCCACCTCGATAGCCGGTTCATGGAGCCCGGCTCCGCCACGCCGGGCCAAAGCGTGCGGACCAGCATCATGGCGGCCACTTGGAGCCGCTTCAGGGTGCGGACCACCTCCGATAGGCACGCCTCGGCGGCGATCCCCACCTCGTCCAGGGTCCAGGGGCCAGCGGCCCGACGACCTCTCCTTGTGCCCGCCGGGCCTCACGGTCGGCCTCCACGTCCGCCTCTACGACCTCCCACGTGCCAGGGAAAAGCCCTAAGAAGAGGATGGGGGATGAGTGGGGAGGCAAACCAGAAAACCAAGAAGGAAGGCGCGAGAAGAACAAGGCAACGGAAACTTACTATGCAGCATCCGGTCCACCTCGTACCCTTGCTCCTGCAGCCACACCTCCCTGGCTGACCACTCCTGGTGCCGGTGCTCGTGCTCATCCCGAGCCGCCTGTGCGTCCTCGGCCGCCTTGGCTAGGGCGGCGTCCTTGGCCTCCAGCTTCTTGTGGAGCACCTTCTCCCGCTCCTCCGCCTCCCGACGAAGGGCCGCCTCTTGGTCCGCCAATGCTTGGTGGTGGGCCGCCTCTCGGCCCTCCCGCTCCGCCTTCACCTGGCCCGCCTCCCCACAGAGCCGGTCACGCTCTGTCGTCAAGAGTTCACGCTCCTCGTAAAGGCGCACCACCTGGCACCAGAGGCAACCGTCTCTGCATGGGTAGCTGCATGAGAAGCCACGGGAGTCAGAAAGGATTCAGCCCGCCTCCAGGGCAGCCGACCTGATTCCTGGGGGCTACACCCAGTGGGTGCACTTGCGCGCTCCCACTGGAAGATCGCAAGACGCTAAGATCGCAAGGGCAACATACCTTGTAGGTCCGCGGACACGACGGCGAGCTGGTTCTCGGCTCCCCGATACAGCCCCAGCAGGGTGTTATACGCAGCCACCCGGCGGTCATGCGCTGCCTGCAAAACAATAAGAGCTTTAGGCTCGACCCGCCTGCACCCCAGCCAGCTCGAGCCTCGAGGGCTACACCCAGTGGGTGCGCTGGCGCGTCCCCACTAGAAAAGACGAAAAAACGCAAGTAAAGAGAAGAAGGAAAGAAGTAACTCACTGCGACCGCCTGCTCCAAGCTCACCAGCCAGTCGTTGGCAGCCCGAGCATCTTGCGTCGCCTGGGCGGCACGCGGCAAACACTTCGACAGCGGCGGCCACTGCCGCCTCAAGGGCGCTCGACGGTACGCCAGGGGCCGGGCTCCCGGCCGCCGCCTAGGTCTGTTACCGCCGGCCTCCGTCTGTGGGTCCTCCCTTGTTGGTGGCCTCGATGGGACCGGCCCCTCCTGTCGCCGCCGCGCCGGGGGCCGCCATCGACGCACTTGAGGCGGCCGTTTTCCTGGCCACCGCGGCTCGCACCTCTAGCACTCCACCTCCGGTTGCTCCGGGCTCACTCGCCTTTGGTGCCGGCGCCTCCGGGGCCGGCGCCTCCAAAACCGGCACGTCCGGCGGTGGCACCTCCGGGGCCGGTACCTCCGGCCCCGGCGGCACGTCGCCCGCATCCGGCTGGGCGGCGTCGTGGCCCATTGCCGGCCCATCCTCCACGGACTTTGCACTCGCCTCCGCCCTTCGCTCGGAGCCGTGGGGGCCCTTCGACCTCTTCTCCCGGCCACGGGGGAAAGGCTCCCATGCTCCGCCCACAGACTCCCTGCCGGTTCCTTGGAGGAGGGGGAACGGCTCCCACGCTCCGCCAGCGGCCTCCCCACTGGCTCCCTTTGCCTCTTCGCCGCTTCCTCCCAGGGGTGGAGCTCCTGGACACGCCGGTTCCGCTCGGCCGCCTCGAAGTCGAGCCACGCCTGGCACTCCCTCTCCTCGACAGCCGTCGGCGGCGCCGCCCTCTCCATCCCGCCACCCGGGGTCCTCCCCAGGGCGCGTGCCTCCCTGGTCATGAAGAAGTGAGGGACTGGGGGGAAGGCAAGACGAACCAAGGTGAAGGAGAAGACGGACTTACCCGACGACGACGGGGATCACCCTCCTCATGGGTCCCGCCTGGGCAACCTTCTGCTTCTTGCCTCCGCCTTCGCAACTGCCGCCCGACTGCGCGGTCGCCGCACACTTGGGCACTGGCTTGGTGGCAGCCGGCCCCTTCCCCTTATCGCCCACGACCGGGCCTCCCCGGCTGGAGCCGCCGCCGGCTCAAGGTTGGCGCCTCTGCGGTGCCGTGACCTCGTCCTCTGAAGCCTCGGGCTCCTCCGGAGCCTCAACAACATGCGTCTGGGGAGGAGACTCTCCCGTCGACTCGGCTTCTTCGGCCCCCTCCGTCTCCGTCTCCGCATTGCCGGCACCAGACGCTCCGACTCGCTCGGAGTCAACCGGCTCCACGTCATCGGCTTCCTCGACCTCCTTGGGGTCCGATTCCGTCGTGTGAGGGGCCAGCTCCCCGTAGTTCTGCAGCAACGGGAAAGGCTGCGGGCAGGCCGGGCGATGCGCTATCAGAATAAGGGGGAGAGGTACTGCCTCTAAAAGAGGATGGAGGGGAGGAGCCGGCTTGTCACTTACCCGCGGTGCCGGCCGGCTCCGCCTGTACGGGGTTTTCCCCCTTTGCCATTCGCCCTCTGCCATCTTTGCCGTCCAGATGGCGTTCACCCTCCTCGCCACGTAGGTTGGCTTCATCTCCTTGGTGGAGAGCTGGCAGGGGTAATGGTGTCCCCCCATCTGGCAGATGAGGTGCAGTCGGTGCTGCAGCGGCTGCACCCGGCGCGCCACCATCGTGGCCAGCAGATCTGTGGCCTTTAGGCCCTCCAACCTAGTCATCACAAGCAGGCGCTTGCAGAGCCGGTCCGCCGTCTCGGGCGCCGAAGATGCGGCCGCTCGCCAATTCAGCATTGCGGTCGGCGGATGGTTGGCAAAGTTGGGGAGGTTGATGTAGTCCTCCTCCGGCTTCGCATTCTTCACGTAGAAGAAGCCCCGCTGCCATCGCTTCACCGACTCGTGCAGCGGGAGTTTCGGGAAGCTGGTCCCCTTGCGGATATGGATCAGGGTGCCTCCGCAGGCGGTCATCAGCATCTGCTTCGTCGCTGTGTCTTTTGCCGTCTGCCTTTTGAGGAAGAAGAGTCGGCACCAGAGGTCAAGCCTCGGCGCAACCCCCAAGTATCCCTTGCAAAGGGTGACGAACGCCACCAGCTGCAGGACGTCGGTGGGGCCAAGGTGGTGCGGCTGCAGGCCGAACCGCGTCAGGAAGCGTCGGAAGAAGGCGCTCGCCGGCAGCCCGAGCCCGCGGAGGAAGTGGTCGGCGAAGACAACCACCTCGCCCTCCCGTGGGGCCGGGGAGTTCTCCGGCCTGGCTGGGCATGCCACCAGGTGCTCCTCCGCCGGGAGCTTGTGGCGGTGGCGGAGGTGCTCGATGAAGGTCTCGTCTACGTCGCTGCCGTCCTAGGCGCCCTTGCCCGCCATGGTCGCCGAGGGGGCGTGCGGTCGCGACGATGGGCGTGGGTACTCGGCGGCGGTCCGGGCTCTCTTCGGCAGCGGACGGTGGCGCGGCCCGCCCTCATGCTTTGGTCTCTCGCTCTCTCTCGTGGCGGGGGAAGGGAGGCGACGAAGGCGATGCGGCGGCAGGAGGGGGAGCGAACGGGCTGTTCTGCCTCCCCCTCTCGACATTTAAACCCTGTGCGGGTGATCGTGGGGGCCGGATTCATTGCGCACGACCCCCACGAGTCCCGCGGCGTGCAGGGTAGACATCGTGGCGCTCAGGAACGCCAACCGTCCGCCCCGCGCCGTAAAGGATCCCTGCACGCGGGCCGAGGCTGCGGTCGCGGAGGGCCCTGCCCTGCTGCCCGGTCTTTTCCGCCGCGTGGCGTGTCTCCTCAACCCAGCGGGGAACCCGAGGCGGCGCGCGAAGCGTCGGCCAGCTGTGGAGCCGGCCATCGCTTGCCGGTTTCGCTCGACTCTTAAGGAAGCCCGCGACACAAGGACGATCTTCAAGCCGGCGAGGACCGCTGCGGCCTGTCGATGGGTCCTCCCCGGCTTCGGGGACTACTGACGGGGGGATGACCTCGGGGAAGCCTCAAGCGCCCCCTTTCCCCCACCTCCTAACGCAACCAAAGGGCGGGCCGCCTCCCCCTGTGGTCCGGTTGCGCCCTGCCGAAAGCGACCCGCCGGCTACGCCCCGCCGGTTACAGCGTATTGGCCGGCTGGGGGCGTTGCCGCCTGGCCACCCTAGCCGGCTGCACATTGGATACCGTCTTTAGGGCGTGCGTGGCAACAGTAGCCCCCATCCCATCGGGGGTCAGGGCCGGTACGGCTATAGCGAAGACGTCAGGGCCTCTGACCCTGGCGGATGGTGACTGGGCTGCCAACAGTGCTGACACGCCTCCAACCACTCCGTCACCTGCCCCGGCATGGCTACAGGGTGGCCGGCCGTACTACTGACCCCGGTCGGCCGCCGCAAGACGACGTCGCAAGGGGCGGCCCGTGCCGCGATGCGACCAGCGTCGAGGCCCGCCGTGTGGGCCCCGCTGGTTCCTGACGGGACCTCTCAGCCGGCGGGACCTACCGGCGACAAGACCACACGGCTGGGCCCCCGCATCCGGCCAGAGAGGCTGCCGGCTGGGGCCCCCTTTGACCTTCTATTTGTATTGTATTCTGGGGTTGGCCTATAAAACCCCCCCGGGCCATCCCCATGCAGGGGAGGACGGACAACCAACGACGACGAACAGACGATCAATCGGCTGCTCTCTGAGTTCTCTCCACATCCACTCCGCACATACGCATGTAGAGAGGTGGAAGAGCAGGCTAGCTCTTTCTTCCTCCTCGATCCATACAGCTCAAGGAGCATCATTGTAACCCGACCATCGTCTCAACTAGACCGAGCAGGACTAGGGGTATTACCTCCCACGGAGGGCCCCGAACCTGGGTACATCGTGTGTCCGCCACCGCTTGTGCCTAATCCTGCTCCCGGATCCCGCTGGCATCCTTCGACCCCTCTCGATAAGCCTACATATGGCATCTACTCCTGCAAGTGGTGTGATGGAGTACCGGAAGTGTTCCTGGGGGTCCATCGGGTGGGCCCATCTACTCCTAAGGGCCACATGGGCTGTGAGAGGGTGCGGACCAGCCCCTGGTGGGCTGGCCGCACCTCCCACCTCAAGGCGCATGCGGCTGGAGGCTAGGGTTGGGCCAAAAGGGTGGGCTAGCCTCCAAACTTGGTGGCCAGGCCACCCTGGCCGCCGCCCCACCTCCTTGGCCACCGCACCAAAACCTAGGGGAAACCCTAGGGCGGCCAGCCCCTCCTCTTCCCCTATATATATGAGAGGGGAGGGAGGGCTGCAGACACAAGTCACGGCACAACCCTTCCTCCCTTCCCAATTACCTCTCCTCTAGTAGATTGATTTGGCGCCTCTTAGTGAAGCTCTGCCGGATCAGCTCCACCACCACCTCTCCGCTCCCTCTTGCTGGATGAAGAAGGCGGAGATCTTCATCGAGCTGCATGTGTGCTGAACGCGGAGGTGCTGTCCGTTCTGCACTTGATCGGGAGTTCGTGGGACGGCTTGCGATTTGGATCGCGTAGACGTATGACTACATCAACCGCGTTCTTTAACGCTTCCGCTTAGCAATCTATAAGGGTATGTGGATCCAATCTCTCCTCTCATAGATGCTCATCTCCTAGATTGATCTTGGTGAAGCGTAGGAATTTTTTTGTTTCCCATGCAACGTTCCCCAACACAGTTAACATGGGAAAAATTGTTTTAACAAACAACGCTATTATCAACCTATGTTTTTAACAAACAACTTTTTTAACACAAATATAATGCGAGGTTGAACCGCACATGAATTAAAGATTGAAAAAAGGTTGAGCATGAAAGCGACTTAGGTGGTTAATATGTTTAGTCTGACATGTGCCGAGGTTGTAGTGCATCAAGTTCCCAGCCCTGAAACCGGTCATGAGGTAGCCGACAAAGAGCTCAGCTTGATGAAGTGAAAACACAACACTTCCGAAGGGCCGAGGAGAAATCCCTGGTCCAACCGAGGAGACAGAGTAGTTCGGTGGCATGATGGCGAAGCCCCCACGTCAGTCGACCATGTTCACGTCACAATTTGGTTGATGGAGGCGGGATGACAATGTAGGCACGCCACGGTGACTGCGTCACACAACCGAAATTGATTACCCGTGCACACAATATAGTGCAAGACAAGAGTAATCACGAATAAAGGTAATAATATATTAAAAAATTCTTCTACTTAGTTAATTTAAGTGAACTTAATAATGAAAGGATTATGGCCTGGGCACCGAGGTGCTTGAGCAAAGAGTTCGGCTTGACGAAGTGGCGACGCTACACGGTCGATGTGGCGAGGCGAAGTCCCTAGTCCAGCTAACATGGCAAAGCTGGTCGGCTAGTGACGCCAAAGTCCCTAGAGAAGGTTGATGAAGAGATTGCAAAGCCCCCGGTCTAGCCGAGGTGACAGAGCGGGCAACTGGTGACGCCGAAGTCTCATCGAGCTGAGGTATCAAAGAAGGTCGGCTGGTGACACCGAACTCTCATGCCAGCCGAGCTGTCGCAGATGGTCAGCTGGTGATGCTGAAGTCTCATGCCAGCCGAGGTGTCGAAGCTGGTCGGCTGGTGATGCCGAAGTCCATGAAGTAGGTTGATGAGGAGATGACGAAGCCCCCGGTCTAGCCGAGGTAACGGAGCAGGTCAGTAAGGTGACGCTAGATCTCCATGCCAGCCGATGTGTCAAAGCAGGTCAGATGGTGGTCGTCAGCTTGAAAAAACGATGGTGCGGTGATGCCAACGCAGGTCAGAATTTGTGACGCGGTCAATGCCAGTTTGACGAAGCAACGGAGCGCCTGACCCATACAACCCGCGAATGGCGAGGTTCTCTTGAGGATTATTCGGTCCTCGCGATGCCAAACTCTTGGTTAGCTGATCGAGATGATGAGAAAATTTCCTTCAAAAAGGACGTCTGACAACCCATGCACGAACAAGATGAACTCGGGTTGGATTCGTTTTCGCACAGAAAATAGATTCAAAATTCGTTGTACTCATTCGACGTTTCCTGGAGTATGGACGGTCAGATCGAGCTGAAATTTTGAGGGACGAACGGGATAGGAATTCCATGGCCGATGAACGGTGGGATTTTCCAACGGATGTCCGTGCTAGATACTGAACACCTTGCCCTAAACTCATCCGAATTTTTGTCCAGATTCGATATGGCTCCAGTATATCGGAGTTTGCTGGAGATTCCTCCATCGGGACACGACGAAATTTTGCAAGGTTGTTGTAGATACAATTCCGCAAAAATTCGTTTGAGGAGGCGGGGATTACGAACACAAATTCGTTGTATAGAAAAAACTGCGCTGTCACCTAAGGACGATGTTTACGTCGATCCCCTGAGCTCCAGGGATGATTTCTCATGATCTTAATAGAGATCGCAGATAATGATGATAAAAGTATCTGTCCGATCTTAATGATCCGATGCGGAGTGCAGTCCTCGGTCCAGCCGAGGTAACCAGTCGTGCCGGCGATGAAGATTCCGACATCGATGACAAAGCTCGGTTCCGATGCATGGATCGCGCCAGAGATGATCTGAATTCCCATCGCACCACGACAATTGCCAGCATGCTCTCAATGAAAGCACCAATGTCGGTTTCAAATCCGGCATATCTTGTAGTAGGGGTCATAAGCTAGGCATCTTGGAGCAATGGTAACGTGGACACGAGATTTTACCCAGGTCTGGGCTCTCTCAAGGAGATAATACCCTACGTCCTGCTTTCGATTGTATTAATATGAGGATAGTACATAGTACAGGTATCTACCATGAGATTGTAGTAATGAATATAAGATTGTCTATTGACTAGCCTGGCCCCGGTTTATATAATACCAGAGACCTAGGGTTTAGAGGAGTCCTTGTCTTGTGTGCCATGTCTTGTGGAATCTCCCTTGTATGCGTCATGGGCTGCCCAAAGTGGCCCATTAGTGAATCATCATGGGGTCCTCGGCTCGACCCATTGTGCGGGAGACGACGTGGTGAGTACCCCTTAGTCCAGGACACCATCAGTCCTCATAACCGAACCCGGGGTTTGTACCATCATATGACTACTCAGAGGCATAGTTCAAAAAATCTTCCAATTCAGCAATTTATTGCTACTCGTGGTGTGTCCGATAAGATTAGGCCTTATCTTCAACATTTATCTTTTGGGCTGATTTATCGCTCTGACAAGCGATTTATCCGGAATCTTCCGATAAATCAAGCCTATACCTAGCACTATGTTTGCAAAACTATGTTTATTTGTGTTTTTGTGGACTTTGTTATGCAATATGTCCTATTTCCTAGTTCTGTTTGTCACTATACGAGGATTCGAAGGCTAGGAATCAAGGTAACACTTCCATCCAATATATTTTTGGTATTGAATATAGCATATTTCAGTAATGGAACCTAGGATTTACAAAAAAGGGCCGATTAATAGTCGACTGATAAAATCGATAAATCGGCCGATTTCTGATTAATCTGTAATCCCAAGTTTACTGAGACGATAATGATAAGCGATATCCTCAACATTGCTTAGAGGCGTAGGCTTCATACTACTTGCTAGTGCAAACTTTTGGGTAACAAAAGAATGAGAATCTCCACAATCAAACAGAGCAGTTCCTGGGTTGGAGTTGATGAGGAACATACCCAATATGACGTCCAGGTCTTCCTAGGCTTCCTCAGTGGTGACGTGATTCACATGACCCTTGCCATTGTTGGGATGGTTGTGGGGAGCTTGGTTCCTTGGTGGCGCTCCATGGCCTTGACCTTGGTTTGGTGCATTGTGGCATGGTGCATCTGGCTTCTTGTTGGGACACTGCTTAGAGATGTGTCCAGGTTGACCACATCCAAAGCATGTGATCTGACCCAAGTTGTGTTTTTTCTGCCGCTATTGTTGTTATTGGGGTTGTTGTAAGCTGGCCTAGGATTGGCATACTGCTAAGGCTGGTAGCTCAGACAAGGTGCATGAGTCTTGACTTGTTGAGGCTGATAGGTTGGCTTAGCTGGGGCTGGCTGCCAGGGGCGAGGCTTCTGGTTGCTGGAATTACCCTTGTTGATCATCTTGCACTTGCGAGTGTCTTCCATGGCATGACACTTGTCTTCAAGCATGAGGGCCTTGTTCACCAAGTCGAAGAAGGTCCGGCAGTCGCAGACAATGAGTTGGTATTGCAGGGCTTCCTGGAGCCCTTCCATGAAGCGTTCCATCTTAGCAGCCTCAGTGCTGACATCTTTGGGGGCATACCTCGACATCAGGTTGAACTTCTATATGTACTCCTTGATAGAGCCACTTCCTTGCTTGAATGCTCGGAATTACCGCTTCTTGATAGCCATAATCTCAGAAGGAATGTGATCCTGCAGAATCCTTCCTTGAAATCAGCCCAGGTGATCACATGGTCACCTTGCATGACCTTCAATCCATCCCACCAAGCTCTGGCGGTACCTGTGAGGCAGTGAGAAGCATAAAGAACCTTCTCACGATCCTCATTGCAATTGACCAGTGCAAGGAGGTCCTCGATCGGATCCAAGCATCCGCATCCAGAGGTTCAGAAGTCTCGGTGAAGGTTGGGGGTGAATTCCTCATGAACTCCGAAAGATTGGAGTGACCATTGCCATTCATTCCTTGATGCCGGTTGTTCAAAAGGGCCTGATCCATGTACTGGATAGCAGCAGAGTTGGCTGGCGTTCCTCCCGAAGAACTTGGAGAAATTGAGTTATGGTCATGTTCTCTAGTGGAGTTGGTGGCAGGGGAATGTCACCATGTGGCTTCTCCTGGTGTTCTCCAGCCTGAGCAGTCCCACCAGTTCCCTGTTGCTAGCTCGAGTTGCCAGCTTCAGGGTTGGTGAAGGAGCTGTTGCGGGTTGCACTCACCATCCTGTCTGGACCAGCCAACTCAAATAACTAGGATAAATGAGAAAGAAGTCAACAATAGAGAAAGCGCGCCTAAGGGGGTTGGTACAGTGCAAGTGTGATCAAATAGAGGTCAAAAGACGAACACATAATATTGAGATAAGATAGACGATGGAGTCGCTTACATGTTGCCTAAGGCAAAAGCGCGACTTGCATCGGGACACAAACAATAAAAAAACAAGCACACATGGTTTCATATGAATCATTACGCGGACTCGACTTCGCATGAGGGGCATAAGATTGTTCCTACCCTAGGGGTTCTCGGACACAAGTGGTGGAGTGCTCGGTCTCATACTCACGCTCCTATGGGTCTTCCTCCTAATCGTCATCCGTATGGGCGTCGTCTCTAGTCGAGGGGGTTGGAGAACGAGGAGGTCCACCCCGACGACGCTTCTCTAGTGGGTCGGTGAAGAGCGCACGGTACTCCATCTCACTCATGTGACGACGATGTGTGGGTGCATCTCTAGCTGGGGGGGGGGGGGGTACTCCTCCTCTGTAAGCGATAGCTGGTCGTCCCTTGGGGCTCCATCCTTCTTGTTCTTGTCAGGCATCATCTTGGCTTGACGAAGTAGCTCTCGGGTGTGGTGAAGTTCCTTTGGAGCTTCACGGAGTCCTTAATAAGGATGTAAGCCAGACTGTCGGTGGAGAGGCTGAAGTAGGTCTAGAATCTCATATGTGTTCCATCCTCCTTGGATGGGACAAATGTCCAACTCTCGCCAATATCATCCTTCCTGAAAGGTAGGTGACGAGTAGCTGGCTCATCACCCATCTCTGGGATGATGTCTCGAAGGTGGATAAGTGCCTTGCGTGGAGCCGTCTCGACTGCGAGCGCCAGGGTCTCCATCTATGGTCCTTCAAAGAACCAACTTGTCGGGGAGTCGTTTGCCTTCATGACCACATCAACATGGTACTTCTGCATGACGACATCGACCCAATGCTCGTGGTAGAGGAAATCCGTAGATCGGAGAAACTAGCATTTCTCCAGGCTATCCTCAAGGATCTGGGAATGACGGATGCTAGGAGGTCTTCGGGTCCAACGACCATCTACAAAGGTTTAAGGGGAGGGGAGTCGGGTAGAGTTTTGAAAGTAGACTAGAAGAGATAAGCAATGCAGAAATTCCTAAGTGTAGGTACTAGTTAAGGTTTTTGAAATAGTTTTATCTTAACAAATGCCCATGCTAACTAAGACTTCCTACAATCAGGATGGCTCTGATACCAACTCTGTTGGGACCCCGACATAAGTCGTGATCACCGAGTGCATGTGTATAGTAATCCCAGAGATCAATGCTCACTAAACACACAGAAGCTGAATAACAAGAGTCTTACATCCATACATACCGTCTTACACAAATAAAGACCATCAAGTATTACATAGGTAGGGCCATGAAGACTAAATAACAAACATAAACTCACAGCGGAAATCTTGATAGATAGCGTGAACCCATGCCGTCAACCATAACCCTATAGGCATTCTAACTAGGAAGCGGCCTAATTCGCATGTTCATAACCAACAAAATCTTCACCATATTCCTGCTCTTCCATGCCTATACAATTAAATAACTAGTGGCAAGCCAATGATTACTTCGAATGTACTCGCAAGCAACCCATGCTTTGGAACACGGTATAATAATGCATGATATAGCACAATGTAGGAAGTTTTGTAGAAATCTAATTTTGAGTGCAATGATATGTTCAATCAACTGGTAGAAGCATGCATCATGAGATTGCAAATATCCGTTTGAACAAGTTACAAGTATCAACATAATCCGTGTATCTGAGCTCTAGTGTCATCATCTCACCAAGTCATTTGACTTAGTTCAAGTAATTCCTTTGTCACCCCACCCCCACATGTTTGGTAAACAATGGACGTAGCCCAAGAGCGGTCATCCAATTGTCCTGGACCATGGACATGGCTATTCGAATAGTTTTACACTCTACAGAGGTTGAACTCTTTACCCATAAGACTCGGGAAACTTCCGTGTCAAGCCACGACTTGCGCTATATTGCATACCTGAGGTAAGTACCCGAACAATGCCTTTCCCCTGATGATACTAACAAAGAGTCCACTCATTGGTGCCATCCCTCATGATGTACATCACAAGTATCATCCACGAGGGCATGCAACAGTGTGCCCAGTGTCTTTAAAAACAGCCCATGATCATCCTTTCCGGCACAACCCTGTATCGAGAGTGACTAGGTCACTCGCGCCACTAGTAATTCGGGCTCTGTGCTATTAGACACCAAAGTAATCAACAAAGCCCCGTCCCATAAGGGGTATCGTGGTTGAACATCTAAGGTTGGAGTAATGGTTGCAACTTAAACCAATCCGTTTTTGAAAACAACACACTCACTTGCCTTGGTACACCACTTCTTTGTCAAGTGGTTACCTAGCTCATCACCACCTCCCTCAGGAATTAGAGGCATCCGACGTTTTTTTGAAAAGTCTTTGAAAACACTTTGTTTCCAAGACCATGCATATCCCCTTACCTATTTGCGTAGCAACTACTTAGCATCCTGCCAACTTCCCTCCCACACAACTCTAAGCAAACATAGAGTCGTGTCATGCAAGTATCAACGAGGAAGTAACGGAGGCAACCCATAAAGGTGGTCACCATAATCATTATGATTCAATGCAACAAAGTAAGTGCTATATGCCATGCAAAAAGAGTTTCATAGACATGGTCAAGGGCCTGCTTGCCTGGCTCAACAAAGTCTTCAAAGTCTTCAAGTGCCTCCTGTCCAACTCCCTCGTCAAGAACGTGATCTACCGTCGCAAAGTAACGGGGCACAAGTAAGACTACATCACAAATAGAGAAAATAAATACTCCTAAAAAGGTCAAACCACTCTGTAAAATACTAGATTAAAAACCAAAAATACTAAAAAAATACTACTTTCTGGTTTTGACATGTAAAAATTTGTGAAAACCATTTTAGGAGTGGTTTTGAATATTCAAAACAAGGCTTTAAATAAAACCAGTACATAAACTATTGCCAAAAAGTTGCACAAGTGGAATCATTAAATAGGTGGTATTTTACAAGAATATAGAGATTTGAATCACTAGATTTGGACATTTATTTTATCCAGAGAGATTTTAGGAAAATGCGAGAAAAATGGAAAAGGAAAAAGGGCACCGTGCATCATGGCCCAAATCTGGTGCAAACCGAGTCGGCCCAGAGAGGAACCGGCCTAGGCGAAGTGGTACGCACGTGCTGGCCAGGGTTTAAACCTGACAGGCCAGCCCCAGCAGCCACTGACAGAGAGAGGGGTGGAAGTATGACATGTGGAGCCCACATGTCATCTCCTTCCTCGAGGCAAAGCGCACAGGGGCTCACTAGCGATGTTGTGGTCGACGATGGCCCAAGGTGAGGACTCCTATGAGCTCCTGGAGATCCCGCCCTTCCTGTAGGGGCGGAGAGAGGCGTCAGATTGCAGCAGCTCTCCGATGACGAGCACCTGTGGGGAGGAGCGTCAGGAGGTGGAAGCTCCGGTCATTTCCGGCTAAAATCAACAAGGAGGAGAGAGGAGGGGGCCAACCGCGTAGCGTGTTCCGGATGCCAATGCGGCCTCGGGGGACACGATGGGAAGGCCCCAAGTGGTGGGGGCCGTGGTTTGGGGGCAGCTACTGTGCGGGAGCACACTGTAGCTTGCTCCAGAGCGCCCATTTGGCATGCCACTAGTGTTTTGGCCGTAGCTAATCATGTCAAACATGTCTAGGAGGGTTTAAACAAAGAAGTAAATGCATAGGATGCTGTGGAGGTATCCTTGGTTGAGAAGAAAAGCTAGGAGGGAGGGGAAAGATGTTGTCCACGGGTAAAATTGGGGTTTTACCTTGTCAATCATTGAGCTGTTGCCCTGGAGTTTCTACTGGAGGTAAAGAGTAAACTAGTAGGGGTTGTGGTATAAAGGGGAGTTAAAGAGAATAGTGTAAAAGTCAAAATTGAAGTTTTATCAAATTACCCAAAGGTTTTTGGTGGTGGTTTCAGCAAGTAAAAAGGGTCCACTAGACATGGGGTTTACCAGGATCAAATAGAAGATAAAATGAGGTTGAACACCAAGTTTGAGCTCATTTGAGAAGGGTTGACAATGCAAACTTGGTAAACTCTAGGAATCAACATAAACTGGTTTCTATAGATCTAGGTATGCAATTCTATTCTCCTTGATGGACTACTTGGTGCAGTGTCATCATTTGGGTAATATAGCATGTCTACAAAGTTTGAGATCATTTGGAGAAACTTGACAATGTAAACTTGCTCAAGTTTGGATCTGGACAGAGGTGGTTTTGGAGCATTTTGATGAATCAAAACAATTGAGGTGAAACTTTGCAAGATCATCACGTATGGCATTTGTGACATGATATATTTTTGTGGATTTATTTGAGAATATTTCCTATAGAAATATTTCAAATGCTTGAAATATGCAGAAAGGGTTTTGGAGGGTTTTGTCCAATATTTTGAACATAACCATGTGGTGAAACTTTTATATATGGGAAATATATGTCCAGTGAGTATCCCTATATTTTCTCAAATATTTTGAAAGCATAAAAATAAATTTTCCCTATAAAAGACCATTTCCGGCCTTAAGAAAAAGCCTTTAAATAAAATAGGAAAATGATCCTTAAAAATAGTATTTGGTGGTTTTGGGAAGTCTTATATATGGTAGGTTCCAAATAAAGCCTTTGGGGTAAAACATGCACCCTAATTTGAGGGCTTGTAGTTCAACTCTCAACTCAGAGGTTTTGAAGACCTAATTTGAATAAAGGCTTTTTGGCCAAAATAATATTTTATAAAAATAGTTTTAGGCTCTATACACATGGCATGATTAGGGCAAGGATTTTGGATCAAGTAGATGAGTTTTGAGAGAAGAAGAATCTTTTGTGAATTAAGATCTCAAACAAGCGCTTAAGCAAATATCACTCAAGTCATTCCTCACAAGCACTCAAAAAGTTTTAAATGGGTCCAAATTTTATAAAACCATAGCATAGCAATGTGGTACAAACACATGGTGTGAGAGTGTTATAGGTCAACCAATCAAACCAAGGTGGAGATTCATGGGAGAGTGACTTGACTGCATGTTTCTTAAGAAGGTGATGCTTTTGTTTGTGTAAGTTTTTGAGGCCCAAGCCACTAATCTTTTTCGGTTTACAAATATTCTTCCAAGCAGTTGAGCATCGAGCACATGTACACATTTCCTCAGCGGCCCAAAGGAAAGTGCGACAAAAGGCATTGATAGTTGATACGTCTCCAACGTATCTATAATTTTTGCTTGTTCCATGCTGTTATATTATCAATCTTGGATGATTTACACTAATTTTATATCAACTTTATATCATTTTTTGGGACTAAACTATTGACATAGTGCCAAAGTGCCAGTTGCTGTTTTTTGCTTGTTTTTTACTTCGCAGAAAATCAGTACCAAAAAAGCCCTAACACCATGAAAATGTTTGGAGAATTTTTTTGGACTAGAAGCACCAGATGGGCCACACAAGTGCTAGAGAGGATGACCGAGGTGGGGAACACCCACCAGGGCACGCCATAGGCCCTTGGCGCGACCCTGGTGGGTGGTGCCCACCTCGGGACCCCCCTCCACCGACTATCGCCTCTATAAATTCTTAAATATTCGGGAAA
Source organism: Hordeum marinum (assembly GCA_022496015.1). Taxonomy (NCBI): domain Eukaryota; kingdom Viridiplantae; phylum Streptophyta; class Magnoliopsida; order Poales; family Poaceae; genus Hordeum; species Hordeum marinum. Next base: position 346,825,134 of record CM039678.1, read on the forward strand.
CCCTAGGGTAGTCAACGGAACACAATTCCAGCTGCCTCAAGTTCCAGAACCTCGAGGTCCAATCTAACACCATCACAGAGGGGTTCATCTTCATCATAGGTGCCTCTCCGACGATGCGTGAGTAGTCCACCATAGACCTAGGGTTCCTCTCTCTCTTATGATTCTCAATACAATGGTCTCTTGGAGATCTATTTGATGTTATGACTTTTGCGGTGTGTTTGTTGGGATCCGATGAATTTTGAGTTCATGATAAGTTTCTATCCATGAATATGATTTTAGTATTCTTTGATCTATTATTTGCATGATTATTTATAGCCTCATATTTCTTTTTTCAAATCATTGGGTTAGGTAGGCCAACTAGATCGATTTTTCTTGCAATAGGAAGGGGTGCTTTGTGATAGGTTCGATCTTGCGGTGTTCTTTTCTAGTGACACAAGGGGCAGCAAGATGGGGTCTATTCCTACATGAATATATATTGTCTAATTCATGTCACCGCTCTTATTGCATTACTTCGTTTCTCCATGAACTTAATACACTAGATGCATGCTGGATAGAGGTCGATGTGTGGATAAGAGAAGTAGATGCAAAATTGGTTCGATCTACTTATCTTGGACGTGATGCCTATATAATGATTGTTAGAATCAGGGCTCTGCAAAACCCAACAAGGTTCGAACACTAGGGCGAGTGCGAGGATCTTAGCCGGCTCATAGTCTCAAACTTGTGACCCTACGGCCTACCTACATCGAGTAAGTGCGAGCGGGGAAGAAGGTGGACTCTGAGATTTACCCAGGTTCAGGCCACCTTGCGGTGTAAAATCGTATTCCTGCTTTGTGGTGGTTTGGCCTCACGAGGAGGCTATGGATGAACTAGTACAGTGGTGGGGTGGCCTCACGAGGACCCTTGGTAGTAATGGACTAGCTCTACTCAATCTGCCTTCTACGATGGGAGCTGGTGGCTATTTATAGGGGCTATAGTCCTCTTCCCTTATTGCATAGGCGGGAAGGGATCCACAATGGCCAAATTTGAAAGAGGACATGAGGTGCATCTTATCCTGACTAAAGGTGGTCTTTGCCTGCAAAGCTTCAGGGGGTGACGCAGTAGTGGGCTCGACGATGACATCCATCTTGCTGAGCTCGTGGTCTCGGCCTGGTTGCCCCGGGAAGGAAACCTTTGGGGGATACCTTGGGAACCCGCGTATGTCCTTGTCTCCTTAGCACGAAAGAGGAAACTGTCCTCCTCCTGCGTCCGCTGGTGCCCGCCTAGCTTCGTTGTCAGAACCCACGACACCCTGGCCTCGGGAGGCAGGGCACTTGCATAGGAATCTCTGCTCCTCGGGAGGCAGCCTGGGAGGATGCCACCCTCTGGAGGTCTTGACGTTGTCCTCCTCGTGAGGCAGAGGGCTCTCGCGAGGGCCTTGACTTGAGAGACTTGTCGCTAGGCCATACCGACCGTTAGGGTGGGCCACGCGCTGGGCTGCAGGTAGGAAAGTCTGGGTACGCCCGGTCCAAGAACGCTGATAGTGGCCCCCGGGCCCAAGGCGTATTCGGGCTAGCTTCGAGGCAAAGCCAAGGGGGAAGACCGAGGCACCGTGAGCCCTAACCGCGTGCGGGCTAGGATCGACACGTGGTGCATGATGAAGCGCGGACACCTCCACTTCCCCATGCTGCCTCGGTAATCGTCCTCGCTGATACGGGCTGACACGTGTCGCAGGGCCATCACTGCCTAGGATGTGGAGTGGCGCCGGCTGGCCTCTGACCAACTATAAATGGGCAAGGGAGGCAAAGCCCCCAGCCCATCCTCATCTTCTCGCGTATGTCCTTCAATCGTCCACCTCTACAACCATGGTGGCGGTGAGGAGGTTCTCCGCCGTCGAGAAAGGGAAGGCCCCCAGGAGGAGCCGGGCTCGCCACCGCCCAAGAGGGGTCGCGGTCGCCCCGAAAGTATACCGTGACATCGGTGTCGTCCCCTTGAGGATGCGGGCGCACTCTCACATGGGCTGGCTCCACCTTCGATGTTCGTGGTCGGGATCCCTCCCATGCGGGCGGCCATAGTGACCGCGGTGGCTGTGACCAAGGGAGGAGGCCTGCTGAGGCTTTTCGGCCACCCCGCCCTCGACTCCACTCGACCGACGCAGTCCAGGAGTTCATGGTGTGGGCGGAGAGGCTGAAAACCACCAGGTTTTCGCTCCTGCGCTTCTTCGCGGATGCGCTGCCGGCCGGGGGGCATGCTGGCCTATGGCTGCATGCCGATGGTTGTTGTAGCGCGGTTTCGTGGGCGAAGGTTGAGGTTACCCCCGGGGGCTACGTGTTCCTGATCCACGGACGGCAAGCGTTTTCCCGTGCCTGCAGCCTGAAGGGGAGGTGCACCCTCCACTTGAAGCATGACGGGGCGACGATGCTCTTCGTCAAGATCTTTGGAGAAGATGGTAGGCACTTGGGATGCTGCTCGGAGGGTGATGATGACGACATCAACCGTCTTCCCGCCGGTGAAGGTCGTCATGACGGCGGTGCCCTCGGTGGTGAACTTTCGCTTGGCGATGGTCGCAACTCCTCCAGCGGTGACGACACTTCCTCCGAGGAAATCTCGAGCGATGACGACTATGATGAGCCGCCACGCCGCCGTGCCCGGACCAGGGAGGGTAATGAGCCGCCGCGGCGCCGTGCTCTCGCCCAGGAGGATGTCGAGCCACCGCGTCGCCGCGCCTACGTCAAGGAGGCGGAGGACTCTGACTGAGTGCGGGTGGGAGCCAGGCCTCTGGATCGACGGTCCTCGGGAGGCCGCATTTTGCTTTTGTTTCCTGCACCAAAAACCATGGAGAGCCCCGCGGGGGCGTGTAATGAACTGCGGTGCTTGCGCCTTCTATGTTACATTTTTCTTTTCACATCCCAGTTTTTACGTTGCTGCAAACTAAAATGTTCCTGCTTGCCATGATTAGGTAACTTGTGATTAGGATAACTTAGCTTGGCGCGCCCATGGTAGGCTCCTATGATGTGGGGGCGCGTCCCTCCGAAGCTTCTTTCCTTAGCCGTAGAGCCCCTGATCCCCCTTGCGAGGGTCGGTCGCCACCAGAGTGCCGGGTCATGATGCCCGAGGAGGCCAGGAAATGGGGCACTCCTGAGGCCGGGGGTGATATTGTGTGCTAGCTCGCCTCGAGAGCATTGTGCAAGGATTAGGACGCCAAAGTTTTGGCGAAGTATCTGCGCGGCCCGGAGTTTGCATAACGTACCATGCCCAGCCCCCGCTAGCGGGGTGTGTGAGGGAGAGCTGGCGGTGCCAAACCCCTTGAGAAGGAATTCGAAACGAGAAAACATTGCAAGGAGAAGATTCCCACCCCATTTTTCGAATAAGACACAAAAACTTCAAACTTAATTTCAAAAGGTGGCAAATTTGGTTACAAAAGAGAGCAAATAACAGCCGCGTCCGGCTGCTAGACTAGTCTTCCCCCAGTGCGGAGCATGGGGCATCCACTGGGCGTGGGCATAGTCGATGAATGACAGTGTCGTCCGCCAGCGCGGAGCATGGGGCTTCCACTTGGGCGTGGGTGGGAACCCCTCCGAGTCCTCGGGGGGCTCCGGGCGTATAAAACCCACACATTATTACGTGAGAGTGTCACGGGTAAAACTTGTGGAGATGCTGGATGTTCTAGGCATTCTGGATGCGGACCCCGTCCCGAGTCTCCAGGCGCACAACGCTCGGCTTGGAGATGCGGGCGACCCTTAACGGGCCCTCCCACATGGGCAAGAGCTTGCGCAAGCCCTCCCTAGAGAGGACCCGCCTCAGGATGAGGAATCCGACTTCGAGGGTCCTAGGGCGGACGTCATGACAAAGGAATCGCCACAACTCCTATTGATACCTTGCGACACAGAGTGACCCCTCGCGAAGACCCTCCTCCCTGAGCACAAGATCTGTCCCCCGCACGGCATCCTGACCCTCCTCTTCAAATGCCAAAACTCACGGGAGCGGTGACTGACGTCGTGCACGAGTACTGCCTCAGATCTATAGATGAGGAAGAACGAGGTCTCGCAGGTGGGCTTAGTCGCGATGGTGCGGATGGACTACAACACGCACTGAAGCTCACCAAGCCAACCCTTCCCGCAGGCCTCGAGCTTCTTCTAGAAGGTTGCTACCTCTTGAGCTTGCTTTGATTTTCCCTTGAAGAGGAAAGGGTGATGCATAAAAGTAGATAAGTATTTCCCTCAGTTGATGAGAACCAAGGTATCAATCGAGTAGTAGGAACAGACAGTTCACCAATGGATGCACCTACACAAACAATCAAACTCTTGCACCCAACGCTATAAAGGGGTTGTCAATCCCTTCACGGTTATTTGCAATGATTAGATCCGATAGAGATAGATGTAAATGAGAATGGAAATTAAAATATAAATAAATTGCAGCAAAGTATTTTTGGTTTATAGATTTGAAAATATAATATGGAAAGTAGACCCGGGGGTCATAGGTTTCACTAGAGGCTTCTCTCTTGAAGGAAAATATCACGATGGATGAACAAATTACTGTTGAGCAATTGATAGAAAAGCAAACAATTATGAAGATATCCAAGGCAATGATTATGCATATAGGCATCACGTTTGTGTCAAGTAGACCAAAATGATTCTGCATCTACTACTATTACTCCAGACATCGACCGACTCTTGCCTGCATCTAGAGTATTAAGTTCATGAAGAACAGAGTAACTCATTAGGTAAGATGACATTATGTAGAGGGATAAACTCAAGCAATATGATGAAAACCCCATCTTGTTACCCTTGATGGAAATAATACAATACATGCCTTGCTACCCCATTTTGGTATTGGGGGAATATTTGGGTATTTATAGGACGAAGGTTAGGGCTAGGACTCCTGCCAGGGAGTCACAAGCCTGCCAGCCACGGCCAGGGGGGTGGCCTCCCCTGGCTTGTGACTTCCTAGAAAGTGCCTTGCCTTGCACTCCAAGCCTGGTAGGTCACTTTTGTTCCAGAAAAAATCATCGCGAAGATTTTATTCCGTTTGGACTCCGTTTAATATTCCATATCTGCAATACTCAAAAACAAGGAAAAACAGAAACTAGCACTAGCTCTAGATTAATAGGTTAGTCCCAAAAATAATATAAAATAGAATATTAATGCATATAAAACATCCAAAACAGATAATATAATAGCATGGAATAAAAAATTATAGGTACGTTGGAGACGTATCAGCATCCCCAAGCTTAATTCCTGCTCGTCCTCGAGTAGGTAAATGATAAAAACAGAATTTTTGATGTGGAATGCTACCTAACATATTTATCCATGTAATATTCTTTATTGTGGCATGAATGTTTAGATCCATAAGACTCAAAACAAAAGCTTAATGTTTACATAAAACAATAATATTTCAAGCATCTAGCAAAGCAATTGTATCTCTTCAAAATATAATGGCAAAAGAAAGTTATCCCCACAATATCATATGGTCTGGCTATGCTCCACCTTCCCCACACAAAGTATTTATATCATGCACAACCCCGATGAAAAGTTAAGCAATTGTTTCACACCTTTATTTTCCCAAACTTTTTCAACCCTCACGCAATACATGAGCGTGAGCCATGGATATAACACTATAGCTGGAATAGAATATGGTGGAGGTTGTGAAGGAAAAGGAGAGGATAGTCTCACATCAACTAGGCGTATCAATGGGCTAGGGAGATGCCCATTAATAGATATCAATGTGAGTGAGTAGGGATTGCCATGCAACAGATGCACTAGAGCTATACGTGTATGAAAGGTCAAAAGGAAACTAGGTGGGGGTGCATCCAACTTGCTTGCTCATGAAGACCTAGGAATTTGAGGAAGCCCATCAATGGAATATACAAGCCAAGTTATATAATGAAAAATTCCCACTAGTATATGAAAGTGACAAAATAGGAGACTCTCTATCATGAAGATCATGGTGCTACTTTCAAGATCAAGTGTGGAAAAAAGATAGTAGCATTGTCCCTTCTCTCTTTCTATCATTTTTTACTTTTATTTTTTTATTTTGGTGGTCATCTAAGGCCTCTTTTTTGTTTTATTTGGGCTTCGCTGGCCTCTTTTATTTTTCATGAAGTCCGGAGTCTCATCCCCACTTGTGAGGGAATCATAGCTTCCATCATCCTTTCCTCACATGGGACAATACTCTAATAATGATGGTCATCACACTTTTATTTACTTACAACTCAAGAATTACAAATCGATATCTAGAACAAAATATGACTCTATATGAATGCCTCCAGCGGTGTACCAAGATGTGCAATGATCTAGTATAGAAAATGACATTAAAAAACGGACAAGCCATGAAAACATCATGCTAGCTATCTTATGATCATGCGAAGCAATATGAAAATGATGGCGCGTGTCATAATAAACAGAACGGTGGAAGTTGCATGGCAATATATCTCGGAATGGCTATGGAAATGCCATAATTGGAAGGTATGGTGGCTGTTTTGAAGAAGGATATATGTTGGCTGTTTTGAGGAAGGTGGGTTTATTGCACCGGCGAAAGTTGCACGGTACTAGAGAGGCTAGCAAAAGTGGAAGGGTGAGAGTGCGTATTATCGATGGACTCACATTAGTCGTAAAGAACTCAGATACTTATTGCAAAAGTCTATTAGTCATCGAAGCAAAGAATTAGATGCATGCCCCTAGGGGAGAGGTTGGTAGGAGTAAACCATCACGCGCTCCCGACCCTTAGACAAAGGTCGACAATCAATAAACAAATCATGCTCCGACTTCCTTACATAACGGTTCACCATACGTGCATGCTACGGGAATCACAAACCTTTACACAAGTATTTTTACCAATTCACAATCACTTCCTAACATAATTCTTAACATTACATCTTTATATCTCAAAACTTTATGCAAGGAATCAAACTTCTCATAATACTCAATGCACTTAATGTGGAAGTTTTTATTATATCCCTCTTGGATGCCTATCATATTAGGACTAAATTCATAACCTAAACCAATTACTGTGCTTTTTAAGGACTCTCAAAATAGTATAAGTGAGGTATGAGAGTTCAATGATTTCTATAAAACCAAACACCAACGTTCTCTAGAAAGATATAAGTGAAGCACATAGAGCAAAATTGCCTATCTCAAAAGATATAAGTGAAGCACATAGAGTATTCTAATAAATTCATGATTCATGTGTGTCTCTCTCAAAAGATGTGTGCAGCAAGGATGATTGTGGCAAACTAAAAAGCAAAGACTCATATCATACAAGACGCTCCAAGCAAAACACGTATCATGTGGTGAATAAAAATATAGCCTCATGTAAATATACCGATGGATTGAAGACGAAAGAGGGGATGCCTTCCGGAGCATCCCCAAGCTTAGGCTCTTTGGCATCCTTGAATATGGATTGGGGTGCCTTGGGCACCCCCAAGCTTAGGATCTTGCCGCTCCTTATTCCATAGTCCATCAAATCTTTACCCAAAACTTGAAAACTTCACAACACAAAACTCAACAAAAAACTCGTGAGATCCGTTAGTATAAGAAAAATAAATCACTACTTTATGTACTGTTGTGAACTCATTCTTTATTTATATTGGTATAATACCTACTATATTCTAACTTCTCCATGGTTCATACCCCCCTATACAACCCATAGATACATCAAAATAGGTAAACAACACAAAGAAAACATAATCTGTCAAAAACAAAATAGTATGTAGCAATCTGAAAACTTCGTATACTTCTGTAATTTCAAAAATTATGAAAAATTAGGTAAACCTGGGAAATTTGTATATAAATATTGTGTAAAATTTTTAGACTCATTCGACGCTCTGAAAATTTATAAAATTCCTGCACTTGGTGCAAAAGTTTCTGTTTTTTAGCAAGATCAAATCAACAACCACCATAGACCATCCCAAAGGTCTTACTTGGATCAAAAACTAATTAAAACACCAAAACACAATTATGGAAGAAGTAATAATGTGTGAAACACTCAAAAACAGAAGAAGAAAAGATAAGATAAAAATAAAATTATGTTGCCTCCCAACAAGCGCTATTGTTTAACGCCCCTAGCTAGGCAAAACACAATAGGTTTCAGTATTGTCATCTTTGGTATGCAATCCAAAAGTAGCTTTCATAATAGATTCATAAGGCAATCTTATTTCTTTTCTATGAGAGTGTTCCATGCCTTTCCTTAATGAAAATTGGAATCTAATGTTTCCTTCTTTCATATCAATAATTGCACCAATCGTTGTAAGGAAAGACCTATCAAGAATAATAGGAAATGTAGTATTGCAATCTACATCAAGAACAATGAAATCTACGAGCACACAATTTCTATTTGCAATGATAAGAACATCAGTAATCCTTACCATAGGTTTCTTAATAGTGGAATCCGCAAGATGCAAATTCAAAGAGCAATCATCAAGATCATGTAAACCTAGCACATCACATAAAGTTTTCGGAATCGTGGAAACACTAGCACCCAAATCACACAAAGCATGGCACTCATAGTCTTTAATTTTAATTTTAATAGTAGGTTCCCAATCATCATGAAGCTTTCTAGGGATATAAACTTCCAACTCAACTTTTTCTTCAAAAGATTTCATCATAGCATCAACAATATGTTTAGTAAAAGCCTTATTTTGATTATAAGCATGCACAAAATTCAACATGGATTGCAAAAAGGAAATACAATCAATCAAAGAGCAGCTATCATAATTAAAGTCCTTGAAATCGAAAAGAGTGGGTTCATTGCTATTTAAAGTTTTGACCTCTTCTATCCCACTTTTATAAATTTTAGAATTAAGATATATAAACTTCGAATCATTGGGATGAATTTTAACTAAAGTTGACTTATCTCCAGCACCATATTTACCAAGATTTATATTGGAAAACAAAGATTCAATAGGAGTCACATCAATCACTTTGAGATCTTCATCATTATTATCATGAGAACACACTTTTTCAATTCATTCACACTTAGCACGTATTCTAGTGGTTCTTTCCTTACACTCATCAATAGAAATTCTCATTGCTTTTAGAGACAAATTAATATCATGCTTGGGTGGAGTTGATTAACTTTCAAAGAATCAATCTCAAGCGAAATTCTATCAACGTTCCTAGCCAAATCATCAATCTTGAGCAATTTTTCTTCAGTCGAAGCATTGAAAACCTTTTGAAAACTAATAAATTCTTTAATAATGTTCTCAAAATCAGAGGGCATCTTTTTATAATTTCCATAATATTTTTTTAGGAATTACCATAATTATTAGAGGAATTACTAGGAAACGGCCTAGGGTTGAAATTACCTCTATACGCATTATTACCAAAATTGTTCCTACCAACAAAATTCACATCCATAGATTCATTATTATTTCCAATCAAATAAGACAAAGGAATATAATTAGGATCAATAGGAGCACTCTTACTAGCAAACAATTTCATCAATTCATCTAGCTTTTCACTCCAAGTATTTATTTCTTCAATAGTGTGCACTTTTTTACTAGTAGGAGATCTTTCGGTATGCCATTGAGAGTAATTTGCCATAATATTATCTAGGAGTTTAGTATATTCTCCTAATGTTATTTCCATAAAAGTACCACTCGTGGCTGAATCTAAAAGATTCCTAGATGCAAAATTCAAGCCCGCATAAAAAATTGTATAATCATCCATAAACTCAAACCATGTGTGGGGGCAATTTCTAATCATTAATTTCATCCACTCCCAAGATTGTGCAACATGCTCATGATCAAGTTGCTTAAAGTTCATTATATCGTTCCTAAGGGAGATGATCTTAGCGGGCGAAAACTACTTGGAAATAAAAGCATCTTTACACTTATTCCATGAATCAATACTATTTTTAGGCAAAGATCCAAACCAAGTTTTAGCATGATCTCGCAATGAGAACGAAAATAGCTTTAATTTAACTATATCATTATCCACATATTTCTTCTTTTGCATGTCACACAACTCAATAAAAGTATTTAGATGGGATGCGACATCTTCACTAGGAAGGCCAAAAAATTGTTCTTTCATAACAAGATTAAGCAAAGCAACATTAATTTCATAAGATTCCACACTAGTGGCGGGAGTAATCGGAGTACTAATAAAATCATTATTATTAGTATTGAAAAAGTCACACAACTTGGTATTTTCAGACATCGTGACAAAGCAAGCAATCAAGCACACAACCGAAGAAAAGGCAATCGAAAGAAGGGCGAATAAAAAGGCAAATCTTTTTGGTATTTTTTGAAAATTGTTTTAGAAGTGGGGGAGAGGAAAACGAGAGGTAAATAGAAAATAATGTAAATGCAATAGATGAGTTTGTGATGGGTACTTGGTAGGCTTGATGTAGATCTCCACGAGAACGACTTCAGAAATCGGCAAGTTGACGGGAGAGATCTTATCTTGACTTACTATGTATCCTCCCCAGCAACGGCGCCCAAAATCTTTCTTGTTACCTATTGAGCTTGCGTTGGTTTTCCCTTGAAGAGGAAAGGGTGATGCAGAAAAGTAGATAAGTATTTCCCACAGTTGATGAGCACCAAGGTATCGATCCAGTAGGAGGAACAAGCAAGTCACCAATGGATGCACCTACACAAACAATCAAACTCTTGCACCCAACGCTATAAAGGGGTTGTCAATCCCTTCACGGTTATTTGGAAGGATTAGATCTGATAGAGATAGATCTAAAAGATTGCAGAAACTAAAAAGAAAATAAATTGCAGAAAGGTATTTTTTGGTTTATAGATCTGAAAATATAATATGGAAAGTAGACCCGGGGGCCATAGGTTCCACTAGAGGCTTCTCTCTTGAAGGAAAATAGCACGGTGGGTGAACAAATTACTGTCGAGCAATTGATAGAAAAGAAAATAATTATGAAGATATCCAAGGCAATGATTATGCATATAGGCATCACGTCCATGTCAAGTAGACCGAAACGATTATGCATCTACTACTATTACTCCACACATCGACCGACTTCTGCCTGCATCTAGAGTATTAAGTTCATGAAGAACATAGTAGCGCATTATGTAAGATGACAGATGTAGAGGGATAAACTCAAGCAATATGATGAAAAACCCATCATGTTACCCTTGATGGCAAAAATAATACTTGCCTCGCTACCCCTACTTTATCACTAGGTGAGGACACCGCAAGATTGAACCCAGAACTAAGCACTTCTCCCATTCCAAGAATTACCAATCTAGTTGGCCAAACAAAACCAATAACTCGAAGAGACTTGCAAAGATATGAAATCATGCATATAAGAATTCAGAAAAGACTCAAATAATATTCATGGATAATCTGAACATAGACCCACAATTCATGAGATCTCGACAAACACACTGCAAAAGAGTATTACATCGGATAGATCTCCATGAAGATCATGAAGAATATGGTATTGGAGCACAAAGAGAGAGAAGAAGCCATCTAGCTACTAGCTATGGACCCGTAGGTCTGTGGTGGACTACTCACACATCATCAGAGGGGCAATGGAGTTGATGTAGATGCTCTCCATGATCGAATCCCCCTCGGGCAGATTACTGGAAAAGGCTCCAAGATTGGATCTCTCGGGAACGGAGGCTTCTAGCGGCGGAAAAGTATTTGAGTGGCTCTTTTTGGTATTGGGGGAATATTTGGGTATTTATAGGATGAAGATTAGGGCTAGGACTCCTGCCAGGGAGTCACAAGCCTGCCAGGAGCGGCCAAGGAGGTGGCCGCGCCCCCTGGCTTGTGACTTCTTGGCAAGCGCCTTGCCTTGCATTCCAAGCCTGGTAGTGCACCTGGCCATGGGCAGCCCGGACTGGTCGGCCCGTCCCGAAAAAGCACGACCAGACCCGGCCCGACCTTGTCCACGGGCTAGGCTCGCGCCTAGATTTTGAGCCCGATGATCGGGCCGGGCCGGGCTTGGGCCCAATGAAACTAGAGATTACGACTAGTCGGGCCGGGCCAGCAAGGCCAGGCCAGGCTTTTTTCGGGCTCAGGCCAAGCTTGGGCCCAAAAACTAGGCCCGACGGTTGGGCCGTGCTGGGCTCGGGCCTGGGTTTTGAGCGCGGGGCTTGTTTCGGCCCGGCCTGAAGCCCGACCCAGCCCAAGGTATGGCTAGGTATACATGGTAGGTCTTTTTTGTTCCAGAAAAAATCATCATGAAGATTTTATTCCGTTTGGACACCGTTTAATATTCCATATCTGCAATACTCAAAAACAAGGGAAAAAACAAAAACTAGCACTAGGCTCTAGATTAATAGGTTAGTCCCCAAAATAATATAAAATAGCATATTAATGTATATAAAACATCCAAAACAGATAATATAATAGCATGAAACAATCAAAAATTATAGATACATTGGAGATGTATCAAAGGTCCTTGCCTTGAGGCCTCTCAGGACCTCTACTTTGGCGTGCTCGGCCTAGCCGTTGCTCCGCGGGCGTGCCACCAAAGTGTAACATATCTGCGTCCCAAGGTTATCACAATATTATCTAAAGAGGTTGTGTAGGATCGAAAGTAGTGCTAGAGGGGGGGGGTGATTAGAATACTTAACCAAATAAAAATCTACTTTTTCCCAATTTTAATTCTTGGCAGATTTTAGCATTCATAGTATGTCAAGTACACCCTACACATGCATGTCTACGAGTATAGCAGCGGAAAGTAAAGACAAGCATGTAAGTAAAGGAAGGGTAGGAAGATCAAACGCAATTGGTGACCCAATGATTTTTTCCCGTGGTTCTGATAGGTATTGCTATCGTACATCCATGTTCATGGAGTCTTCGACCCATGGAGGGTAACAGCCGCGAGAGTCCACGGAGGGCTCTACCCATGGAGGGTTCCATCAAGAAGCAACCTTGACTATACCATGACGGCCTACGTTCACGGAGGACTAGCCTAACTCGGGGTAGATCTTCACGAAGTAGGCGATCTCCTTGCCCTTACAAACTTCTTGGTTCACTCCACAACACGAAGTAGGAGGCTCCCAAGTGACACGTAACCAATCTAGGAGGCACCACCCTCCAAAAGGTAATAGGATCGATAATGTCGATGAACTCCTTGCTCTTGTGCTTCAAAATGATAGACTCCTCAACACACAATCACTCTCTCATAGATTTGTCTTGGTGGAAGAGATTGATTGGGTGGAAAGCAAGTTGGGGAGGCCAGAGATCAAGATTCATATGGTAGGAATGGAATGGCATGATCTCAACACATGAGTAGGTGGCTCTCTCTCAAAAAATCAGTAGGTATGAGTGGGGAACTGTTTTGAGTGCTTATCTTGCGAGTGAGTGGTGGTGGAGGGGTATATATAGGCATCTCCAAAAATCCAACCATTACACCTAATAAGTCAGACTCGGTGACATCGATGTGTAAATCTCGGTGGTACCGAGTTGCCTCAAAGGTAGCAACTTTTGAATCTCGGTGATACCGATACATAAATATCGGTAGCACCGATAAGGTGACCAACCGTCAGATTGCCAATCTTGGTGATGCCGATTTACAAAACTCGGTGGGACTGATTTTGTAAACTTGCGTAATAGGAAGTTGGCAACCCAAACTCGATGGCACCGAAGTGGAATCGGTTGCACCAAAATGCTAGGGTTTGGCTGAGTCTGTCTGAGGTTGGGAATCGGTGGCACCAAATGGAAAGTGTTGGTTGCACCGATTTGGATATTTGGCTTTGGCCATACTTTTTTGGAAGAGCTTGTGGGTGTATGTGGTGACTATCACTTGTGCACGTATGAGCATTTTGTTCACCAACAAAACCTTACCCCTTTTAATAGTATTGGCTTTCCTATGGACTCAAAGTGATTTCTCACAAAGGGAAAATGTAGAGTCCTTTGCTTGAAGCTTTTCCCTATCTATTTCCTTGCATCTTGGGGTTTTCCACAATCCTTTTGCCAACCCATCATTGAACTTTTCCTGAAATATGCTTAGTGGAAACATTAGTTCAATGACATATATGTTGTTATTAATTACCAAAACCACCAAGGGAGCAAATGTGCTTTCAGGTTGCTTGCGAACTGTGAGCCATTGTTAGTAATGATATGGCTAGGGACCCCAAAGAGGCTCACGAGGCCCTGGATGAACTTGACTTCTGAACCAACAGGGATGGTGCGCACGGGCTCTACCTCTGCCCACTTGGTCAACTTGTCGATGTCAATGTAGAGGTAGCGGTAGCCTCCAGCTGCCCGAGGGAAAGGGCCCAATATGTCGAGCCCCAGACCGCGAAGGGCCAGGAGAGAGGGATTGTCCGGAGGCCTTGCGTGGGTTGATGAATCTTCTTGGCATGGAACTGACAGGCCTCGTAGGATCGGACCAGCTCGACAACATCATTTAGCGCTGTGGGCCAGTAGAAACCACTACGTAATGCCTTTCCCACAATGGTGCGAGACGAGGAGTGGTGCCCGCAGTCGTCTCCATGGATATCGGCCAGCAGCTCACGCCCCTATTCCTCAGATATGCACTGCAGAGAGACGTCGTTCGGGCACCTGCGATACAGTTCTCGGTCCTTTAGGTAATAGGCGGTGGCCTGTTGGGACACACGTTCGGCGTCGTCCTCCTTCTCTGGCAGGGCGCCACTGAGCAGGTACGCCTTGAACTCCTCATCCAATCACTATCCTGAGGTTCTAGCGCCAGGAGCAAGCATGCTCCTGAGGCTAGTCCATAGGCCGGGGCTCCTGAGGGCGGGGTTGGTGGTAGTTCCTCCTGATTCGGCCCCGGTCCCGCGGTCGGGGGCACCGTCAATGGATTGAAGAGCCTCTCCTCGAAGACGCCTGGATCCTGAGGCTCATGGAGCGATGCCCTCTTGGCGATGTTGTCCGCCTTCTTGTTCGTGCCGCGCGGGATGTGCTGTAATTCCATGCCTTGGAAGCATTTTTCCATCTTACGCACCTCCTCTAGGTACGCCTCCATGTGCTCATCCTTAGGCTTGTACTCTTCTTTGGAGAAGTTGACGAGGAGTTGTGAGTCGCCCTTGACGGTGAGGCGCTTGATCCCTAGGGCCGCAGCGGCCCTGAGGCTCGTGATCAAGCCCTACTCTGCGCTCTTGTTGGAGACCTTCTCGCCATGCTGGAAGCAGAGCTGCACGACATAGTAGATCTTGTCCTATGTCAGTGAGATGAGCACGACTCCAGCCCCCGCACCCTAACGTCCAAAAAGGCGTCAAAATGCATGACCCAACTTTCGGGTGCTTCGTCGCCGGGCGCGAGGGACTGGCCCTCATCGATCCCCCGGTCGGGGGAAGCCGTCCACTCCGCCACGAAGTCAGCGGGGGAAGCACCCTTGATGACTCTGGTTGTGCTGAACTCCAGGTGGAAGGCCTGCAGCTCGATGTTCCAGTCTGGAACCCTTCCGGCAGCATTGGGGTTGCATAGTATGTTGTCCAAGGGTACGCAGAGACGACCTTGATGGGGTGGCATTGGAAGTAGTGGCATAGCTTCCTTGAGGCGTTGAGGAGCGCGAGCAGGAGCTTCTGCTGCATGGGGTAGCATGCGCGCATCTCGCATCACGGTGCTAATGTAGTACACTAGATGCTCGATGAGGCGTGAGGCATCAGTGCCGCCCTGCTCCTCAAGGAGCGCGGAGGACTCAGGTGCCTCACGAGTTGGTGAGGCGGTGAGGGCCTCAGGAGTGCCGTCCCGAGGTGGTGAGTGTTGTGCGACTTCTTGTGGACCACCTCCCTTCGCGCCTGTGCTGGCACGCTCCTCTTGGATCGCCACGAGCGCTGTGCTAGCCGAATGGGGGGTTACCGCTAAGTAGGGCACCAAAGGCTTGCGAGCGCGGGGTGCCACCGTGATGGGAGGGTTGGTGAGGTACTGCTTGAGTTCTTGGAAAGCCGCTTTTGCCTCCGGGGCCCACTCGAAATTCCCTTCCTCTTCATGAGCTTGAAGAAAGGGAGGGCGCACTCACCGAGCCTGGAGATGAAGCGTCCTAGGGCAGTCACGCAGCCCACTAGCTTTTGCATTTCCTTGAGGGTCTAAGGTGGGAGCATCTTTTCAATTTCCTTGACCTTCTCGGGGTTTGCCTCGATCCCCCGGTGTGATATCAAGAAATCGAGCAGTTTGCCAGAGGGGACCCCCAAAACACACTTCTCTTGGTTGAGCCTCAGATTCACCCGACGCAAGCTGGCGACTGTCTCCTCCAGGTCCTTGATCAAGGTTCTCACCTCCCGCGACTTGACCATGATATCGTCAACGTAAGCCTCGACATTCCTCCCGAGCTGCGGTCCCAGGGCTATGTGCATCTACCACTGGAAGGTCACGCTAGCGTTTAGCAGCCTGAAGGGCATGCATTTGTAGCAATACACACCGCATGGGGATAAGAATGCCATCTTCTCATCGCCTTCCACCGCCATCTTGATTTGATGGTAACCCAAGAAGGCATCCAAGAAGCACAACAGATGACACTCAGCGGTGGAGTCCATGGTCTGGTCGATGCATGGGACAAGGAAGGGATCCTGTGGGCAGGCCTTGTTGACACTCGTGAAGTCGACGCACATGCGCTCCTTCCCTCCCTTCGTGAGGACAATCACGAGGTTGGCTAGCCAATTTGGGCGCCACACCTCCTGGATAACGCCAGCCTCCTGCAGCTTTTTAACCTCCTTGAAGATGAAAGCTTGCTTTTCTTCTGCCTACCATCTTGCCTTCTGCTTCATCGGGCGCGCGTGAGGGAACACCATTAGGTGGTGTTCGATTACGCTCCTCGGGACGCCACCAGGTCGGATGGCTCCCACGCGAAGACATCCTTGTTCACGTGTAGGAAGTCAACCAGTGCCTTCTCTTGCTCTGATGGAAGGCCCGTGCCGATGGTGAATGTGGGGCCCGAGGTCCCGCCGTTAATGAACACCTGCTTCATCTCAGCTTGGCTTGAGAGAACAACTGTTTTTCTTCGTGGGAGCGGCCTCCAGAGCCTGTACCGCTCCCTCGGCACTAGGTCTTAGGGCCACTTTAGCCTCAGGAGTGGGAGTGTCACCCTTACCGTTGAGGGGCAGGTCCACTGCAGCCCCCGGGGCCTGGGCGACACTCTCTATGCTGGGGTATGCAGTCGCCGTAGCCTTGTAGGCGAGCCTGAGGGCTCGAACCGCGTCCTTTGTGTCCCTGGCCACTGAGATGATGCCATTGCTCCCCGACATCTTGATGATGTTGTAGCCTGGGTGCATCGCCGCCATGAACCCGGTGAGGGCCGGGTATCCCAAGATGGCGTTGTACGGGAGGCCGATGTGGGCCATGTCAAAGTAGATGATCTCGGTCCGGTAGTTGTCCCGAGTGCCGAAGGTGACCGGGTGGCACACCTACCCCAAAGGGATGGTTGAGCCTTGAGCCACCCTCGAGAAGGGCCTGGTAGGCTCAAGCCAGTCATAGGGCACTTGGAGCGCATCAAAGGTCTCCACGGTGAGGACGTTGAGGTCGGCGCCGCCGTCGATGAGTGTCTTGCTAACCGCGACATTGCTGACGTGGGGGTGCGCAGCATGGGGACTGCACCGGTGGTGACTATAGTCCTGGGATGGTCCCTAGAGTCAAAGGTGATGTCGGTCATTGACCTTGTTTCACCCCACGGGGCCTCGAGCCGCGGCTAAATTGCGCCCGCCTGGCGAAGGAGCTGCTTGACATGACAACCGAATGCGGGTGCCTACAACCCGCCGAGGATGCAAGCAACCGCATGAGGCCCGGGGGCCACGAGACGTGCGACGAGATGACCGCAAGGCTTTTTACATGCTTTGAGCAGCTGCGTGCTTGCTGGCCCGGGGCGAGTGCGGGGGGTCGACGCTGTGGTGAAAGCGAGGGTCAGGGAAGCGGAGCGACTGCCATGTTGTACGGTGGGTAGCTGCAACGGGTCCTGCTGCTCTCGAGCAGCCAGACCAGTAGCAGTGTTGGCCACCGGAGAGACGAAGCGGCACGGGACTCCGTGGCCCATGGGCGCCCCCAGGGCGTCGCAGGCGGCCCTGTGCTCGGTGCAAACTCGGCGGGCGTCAGCCATGGGAGCAACAGAGCGAGGACGGGGTTGAACTGGAGAAAGTTTTCGACATGCCCCTACCAGGCGCGCCAAATGTTGGAGTCAGGGCTCCGCAAAACCCAATAAGGTTCGACATGCCCCTACCAGGCGTGCCAAATGTTGGATTCGGGGCTCCACAAAACCCAACAAGGTTCGAACACTAGGGCGTCTGCGAGGATCTTAGCCGGATCGAAGTCTCAAACTTGTCACCCTACGGCCTAGCTACGTCTAGTAAGTGCAAGTGGGGAAGAAGGTGGACTCGGAGATTTACCCATGTTCGGGCCACCTTGCGGTGGTAAACCCTACTCCTAATTTGTGGTGGATTGGCCTCACGAGGAGGCTATAGATGAACTAGTAGAGGGTGGGGTGGCCTCACGAGGACCCTTGGTGGTGATGGCTTAGCTCTACTCAACCTGCCTTATATGATGGGACTTGGTGGCTATTTATAGGGGCCATGGTCCTCTTCCCTTATTGCACAGGTGGGAAGGGATCCACAATGGCCAAATTTGAAAGGGGACATGAGGTACATCTTATCCTGACTAAAGGTGGTCTTCGTGTGCAAAGATTTGGGGGGTGACAAAGTGGTGGGCTCGACAATGACATCCATTCTGCCGAGCTCGTAGTCTCGGCCTCGTTGCACCGGGAAGGAAACCTTTGGGGGATTCCTTGGGAACCCGCGTATGTCATTGTCTCCTTAGCACAAAAGAGGAAACTGTCCTCCTCATGCGTCCGCTGGCACCCACCTAGCTTCGCTGTCAAAACCCACGTCACCCCGGCCTCAGGAGGCAAGGCACTTGCATAGGAATCTCCGTTCCTTGGGAGCTAGCCTGGGGGGATGCCACCCTCTGGAGGTCTTGACATTGTGATCCTTGCAAGGCGGGGGGATCTTGCGAGGGCCTTGACTTGAGAGACTTATCGTTGGGTCGTACCGGGCCGTTAGGGTGGGCCACACGTTGGGCCACAGGCAGGCAAGTCTGGGTACCCCTGTTCCTAGAATATTTGATCTTCTATCAATTGCCTGGATATCTCATGATTATTTGATCTTCTATCAATTGACCAACAGTAATTTGTTCACCCATCGTGCACTATACTCATGAGATAAGCCACTAGTGAAACCTACGACCCCGGGTCTACTTTTCCAACAAACTGCTTTCTGATCTACTATTTTGTCATTTTGTTTTCAGATCTATTAACCCCCAAAACCCAAAAATACCTTGCTGCAATTTTTTTAACAATTTTATTTTGTGTTCTTACGAGATCTATTTGCCAAAACTATCACTACCTAATCTATCTTTTTATCGTTGAGAGCTTTACAACCCCTGTTTTGCATCGGGTTGCAAGTATTTGTTATTTCTGTGCAGGTGTTGTTTACGTAGGTGCTTGATCTTCCTCTAGATAATGATATTTTGGTTTCATAACTGAGGGAAATACTTACAGTCATTGTGCTGCATCATCCCTTCCTCTTTGGGGAAATAGCGATGCAGTCTCAAGCCATGTCAAAGGAATTTCTGGCACCGTTGCCTGGGAGGAAGCAACCTCTTCGCGTACCAATCTTGGTGTCGGGGAGACATAATCATCATATACCAGGTTCCTAATCACATATCTCATCTCCTTGCAATTTACATTATTTGCCATTTGCCTCTCGTTTTCCTCTTCCCCACTTCACCAATTTGCCATTTTATTCGCCCTCTTTCTCATTTGCCAATTCCCGTTTGATCTTTTGCTTATCACCATGAGTGATTTTGGTATGGCAGAAACAAATGATTACAGGACTCCTAAAATTGGAGGTTATGGTAATCTGGATTCAAAACTTGTTTTTGGGGGCAAGGGAACGTTATAGGAAAAGAAACTATAGAATTTTCCAATTGTGGAAACTTGATCTTGATGATGCTCCTATACTTAAAAGAACTAAAACTTATGCGGAAGCTATCTCAGCACTAGTTTCGAAACTTGAAAATAGGTTTACCCCTACACATCCTACCTTGCAAAGATTTTTTTATGAGCTACCTATTTTAAAAGATCCTAAAGCTAAAAAGTTAGCTACCCTTGTTCTCATGAATGAATTTGATCACATAGTATGAGAATCTAGGGAAATTTTTGATCATTTTGGTAAGAGCCATGAAAAACCGGTAATAGATGAGTTCCTTAATGAAAGAGATTACATGTTAAGACATTTTCTTGGGAATAATCAATTTTTTATGAAAATCTTAAAAAGGAAGTCCCCATTTTAGATACAATCCAATAAGCTTTTAATGATGTTAATCAACAATACTCTTGGATTGTAGCCGGTAATCAAAGAGGATACATAGATGGACACATTGATAGTGCTAAAACTTCTATGTATAATGTGTTTCAAGTTGTATTTATAAAGCTTTTTGATGAAAATACATCTCTAAAGAAAAACAAGAAATATGACAATTCTTAAATCTATGCGTTATGCCTAGCTAGGGGAGCAAAATGATAGCGCTTGTTGGGAGGCACCCCAATGAATAAAATTATTTTTATATTTTCCTTTATGTTTTTGAGTGTTTACATAAGTTTGCTTCTCTTATGATTGTCTTTTTATGTTTTAATTAGTGTTTGTTCCGAGTAAAGCCTTTAGGATGATTCATAAGATGAGTAGAAACAATGCTGAATCTGAAACATAAACTTTGTCTCAAGTGCACAAATTTTCATTTTTACTGGAATGTGATAATGAGCTGAAATTTAAACACAATATTGCTATGCAAATGCTTTATGTTGTACTAATTTTTCAGAATTTGTAGATTTATAGAAGTATGGGTAGAGTATAGATTACTACAAACTATTCTGTCTAAATTAGATTCTGTTTTCATTGCATTGTGTGCTTGTTTTGATGAATCTATGGCTTGGTGGAGGGGGGTATAAGTCATGGTAAAGTTAGAATACAGTAGATATAATGCAATAATTAAATATTATTGGGTTTACAATAGTACTTAAAGTGGTAATTTTCTTTATTGTACTAACGGATCTCACAAGAATTTTGTTAAGTTTTGTGTGTTTGAAGTTTTCAAGTTTTGGGTGAGATCACGATGGATGAAGGAGAAAGGAGTAAGAAGAGCCCAAGATTGTGGATGCCACAACACCCCCACGATAATATCCAAAGATTAACAAGCAACTAAGCTTGGGGATGTACCGAGTGGCATCCCCTCTTTCTTCTAACAACCATCGGTATTTTACTTGGAACTATATTTTTATTCGTCACATATCATGAGTTTTGCTTGGAGCGTATTGTATCTTTGTTTGTTTTGCTTTTATCCTTGCTGCACACACCTATTTTATATATCCATAATTATGCTATGATTTGCTAGAATTGCTCTATATGCTTCACCTAAATCTATTGAGCTATGAAATTGCTCTAGTGCTTCACTTATACCATTTTGAGCATGGCATGCTTTTACTTGTTTGAAGAAATTCTCTCAGGCTTCACTTATATTAATTTGAGAGTTAGTATTTTTTAAGAAATGCTGTCATGCTTCACTTATATTATTTTAAGAGTTAGTAATTTTGAATAAATCCTCTCATGCTTCACTTATATTATTTTTAGAGATGAAGCTTTTATGCTCATGTTCTTCACTTAAATCTATATGAGCTTGTCAAAAGCAATGGCAATATATGAAACTAGTCCCAAAGTGATAGATATTCAAGAGGGATATAATAAAAACATTCATGAGGATCATTGGACAAATTAAACTTGATTCTTTTAATAGTTTTGAGACATGAGGAGAGTAATATGTGAGTTATGTTAGTGAGTAATTATGCTTAGTAAGAATATCGATGTTAAGGTTTGTGATTCCCTATGCAAGCACAAAAGTCAATAGTTGTGCTACGAAATTACATCCTACTTATGGTGCATTATTCGGTGTTAGTTATGCTTAATGCTCGCTTATGTGATTTTTAGTTTCTTGGTTGGATGCTTCTCATTCTATTTGCTAGCCTTCACTTGTACTAAGTAGAAATACTACTACCCAGTTTTGCCATATGAGTGCACCATGCCTACCTATATACAGTATTTCCATGTCGTTCCGAGAAAATTTGTATGCGCCATCTCTAATTTTCAAAATAAATTTTCCTTTTTGTGTGCTCGTACCACTCATGAAACGGAAGGGGGTGACCGATATTTTTCCATGCTAGATGTGTTATTCTCAAGATGAGTGTTTATTCACTTGTCATTGCACAAGAGTACAATGGTAATAGGTATGCCCATCCCCAAAATGAAATGAAAATACAGATTTTTTTACTTTATGTTGTCAAATAATAAATTCCTTGGAAAGTGTTGGTATGGAAGGCAACCGTGGATTTGGCTAGCCATGGAAAGTGAAAGTATGGTGGAAAAAGGAATAAACTTTATTTTCTGTTTGGGAACCGCTTATGATGTATCTAGCATGGAAAGGTATTGCAATCTCTCGATAGTTTTCGTTGACAAGAAAGGCATGCCACCCAAAATATTTTCGCTATCAATTTAAACCTTGAGCTCTGGCACCTCTACAAATCCCTACTTCCCTCTGTGAAGGGCCTATCTATTTACTTTATGCAATTTTTATTTTTACTTGAGTCTCCATCTTCTCTTACAAAGCACCAACTAGGAGGCATTATGATCATACTTAAGCATTATGTGTAGCTTATATTTGAGTGTGTTTCATGAATGGATCAATGATTGAGCATGATCGGCTAGGGACAACTTGCTTTAGTGTTGATATTTCGAAGACATGGTTGCTGGTTGATATGCTTGAGTATTGAAGTTTTCATGTCAAAACTAGACTATTGTTTTGAACCATCTAAAAGTCCAAATGTCCATGGTACAAAGAAAAGAATATGTGATGAACATGTTAGGAAGCATTCCACGTCAAAAATTCTATTTTTATCATTTACCTACTCGAGGTTGAGTAGGAATTAAGCTTGGGGATGCTGATACGTCTCCAACATATCTATAATTTTTGCTTGTTCCATGGTGTTATATTATCAATCTTGGATGTTTATCATTTTCTAGTAACTTTATATCATTTTTTGGGACTGATCTATTGACATAGTGCCAAAGTGCTAGTTGTTGTTTTTGCTTGTTTTTTACTTCATAGAAAAACAGTACCAAACAAAGCCCAAGCACCGTGAAATTTTTTGGAGCATTTTTTGGACCAGAAGACACCAGATGGGCCAAACAAGTGCCAGAGAGGAGGCCCGAGGTGGGGACCACCCACTAGGGCGCGCTAGAGGCTGGTTGGTGGTGCCTACCTCAGGATCCTCCTCCACTGACTATTGCCTCTGTAAATTTTCAAATATTCGGAAAACCTTAGAGGAGTCAACGAAACACAATTCCAGCCGCCGAAAGTTCTAGAACCTCGAGATCCAATCTAACACCATCATAGAGGGGTTCATCTTCATCATATGTACCTCTTGCTGATGAGTGAGTAGTCCACCATAGACCTATGGGTCCGTAGGCAGTAGCTAGATGGCTTCCTCTCTCTCTTAGAATTCTCAAGACAATGGTCTCTTTGAGATCTATTTGATGTAATGACTTCTGCGGTGTGTTTGTTGGGATCTGATGAATTTTGAGTTCATGATCAGTTTCTATCCATGAATATGATTTGAGTCATCTTTGATCTCTTATTTGCATGATTACTTATAGCCTCGTATTTCTTCGTCGAATCTTTGGTTTAGTTAGGCCAACTAGATCGATCTTTCTTGCCATAGGAAGAGGTGCTTTGTGATGGGTTTGTTCTTGCAGTGTTCTTTCCTAGTGACAGAAGGGACATCAAGGCACACATGTATCATTACCATTAAGGATAACAAGATGGGGTCTGTTCCTACATGAATAGATCTTCTCTACATCCTGTCACCGTTCTTATTGCATTACTCGGTTTCTCCATGAACTTAATACACTAGGTGCATGCTGGATAGTGATCGATGTGTGGAGTAATAGAAGTAGATGCATAATCATTTTGATCTACTTATCTTGGACGTGACACCTATATAATGATCATTTCCTGGATATCGTCATGATTATTTGATCGTCTATCAATTGCCCAACAGTAATTTGTTCACCCACCGTGCGCTATACTCATGAGAGAAGCCACTAGTGAAACCTATGCCCCCGGATCTACTTTTCCAACATATTGCTTTCCGATCTACTATTTTGCCGTTTTGTTTCCAGATGTATTAACCCAAAATACCTTGCTGCACTTTTTGTTTACCTATTTTATTTTGCGTTCTTGTGAGATCTATTTACCAAAACTATCACTACCTAATCTATCCTTTTATCGTTGAGAGCTTGACAACCTACCTTTCGCGTCAGGTTGCAAGTATTTGTTATTTGTGTGTAGGTGCTGTTTGCGTACGTGCTTGATCTTCCTCTACGGATTGATACCTTGGTTTCATAACTGAGGGAATTACTTACCGTCACTGCGCGGTATCAACCCTTCCTCTTTGGGGAAATACTGCACAGTCTAAAGCCACGTCAATAGTTCTTAGTACTTATTTAGGTATTTGGAAAAAAGATATAAACATAAACATTTAATGTGTCTATGACAACAAAAAGTAGAATTAGATGGTGGCCCTTTGAAATAAGTCTACATGCCAACTAGAGAGATTTTTTGGCATCGTTCTGTAATGAGGAGAAAAGCATCGAGCGGTAGCCCAGTGGGACATAGTAGAAGTCCCAAGTATATTCGTGGGAAGGATCCAATGGGAAAGTGTAGTGTTAGCAATTTCATATGAAACACCCAACAATGTGTTCATGGCACAAAAGTGCTTTTCGGAGAAGTTAAGGGTGTATTTGGCACCTGTAGTAGCCGAGCCTGGTTCACTTGAGGCTGGTTGAGCAAATACAAGCTCAAAACAAACATCTCCAACCTGTTTGGTTGCCCTCATTTAGTTATCACACATTAGGGGCTAGCTTAGTGCATGGTGTTTGGTTTCCCACATTGTCTGAATGAACACATAAGCACGTTGTTTGGTTGCATACACGGTGCGAAGTGTGCTAAGATTGTACCCTATGTGGTGAGGTTACTTACACATGACCACATCTAGCACAACAATGCCACAACAACACGATGGTGACAAACTGCACAATGATGATGAAGTTCTTCACCACAAGGCGTGGCGCCGCCTTGCCAACTGTAATGTTGCCAACTTCAACCGCGCCAACTGTGTGCTTTTGCACATAGTTGGCGTAAGCTTCTAGTGTCGTCCGCCTAGTTTTAAACCCTATATGGTTGTTGTTGTTGTGCGATGCAACTTATTCACTACAAGCTTCCCAAAACTATAAACCCCTAGTGTCTTCTGGACGAACACCACATACCATTTGTCCTAGCAAATCACATGAGGAGCATTTTAAGCAGCAAGCAAAAGAACAATCAAGAATCAAGCAATGTATCAGAAGTAGTAAGCATGCATGATCATATGGCATATCAAGTTCTAACCTAGCACTACTATGGTATCATCCTACCACCACATCCAAAAGGGTGTCATCCTACCACCGCAAGGTCACGTTTATCATGAGGGGTTAGTATACATACCATCAAACAGTTTTCCAGCCATAACTACACAAAATATACATCGCCATCGCCATCACCATCACCATCCAGAATCATGCATGCGCTAACCAACTACAAGTTCTAGTAGTAGTGCTTCCCACACCCTGGGCCCTGGTGTCTAGCAGGTGGCTCAGAGCTATGAAAGCACATATGCTCACTTAGGGGTTTTGATATTCATGACAACATACATTGTCTCTTGGACTGATAGTTTCACCTAGTTTATTTCAGATGAAGTCTACAGAGAAAATTGGCTGGAATGTGAGGAGAATCCACAAGGGAAGAAGAAGAAGGAAAGGAATATGAATTGCAAGGCATCAAGCTTCAAGACTCTACATTTTGCATTTTGTGAGAAATCACATTTGAGTCCATAGGAAATACAATACTATTAAAAAGGGATGAGGTATCTATGATGATCTGGTTGCTCAAGTTCTTAGAGTTAGCCACCAAAAATACTCATGAAGTCTCCCATTAAAAGACCATGTCAAAACCCTAACACTCAAATTCGGTGCCACCAATATTTCCAAATCGGCCCAACCGAGTTTCACCCTTGACAGATCCAGAGCCAAACCTTAGCTTCTGAGTGACACCAAGTCTGATTTTGGTGAAATCGAAATCAGTGACCATTCGGTTAACAAATTTCTAAGAATCTGAAATTCAGAGTTTTAGGAATTGGTGACATCGAAACTAGAAACTACCTAGGCTACCCAAAATAGGACCCATTGAGAATTATATATCGATCTCACTGAAACGCAAAAAGTTGCCATATTTTGCTCTAGTCGGTGCAACCGCGTTTTTGCTTCGGTTTCACCGAGTTGGGAAACAATGTTGTAACGGTTGGATTTTTGGAAATGCCTATATATACCCCTCAACCTATCTCTCATTCGTAGAGGAAGCACTCAGAACAAACCAACACTTGCCCCATCCATTTCTAAGAAATAACCACCTACCTATGTGTTCAGATCAAGATCTTACACTCCAACCATATGAATCTTGATTTCTAGGATCCCCAAGTTGCTTTCCACCCAAGCAACCTCTTCTAGCAAGCCAAATCTGTGAGAGAGTGATTGTGTGTTGTGGATAATATATTTTGAAGCACAAGAGCAATGAGTTCATCATTCTTACCACATCTATTACCTTTTGGAGAGTGGTGTCTCCTAGATTGGTTAGGTGTCGCTTGGGAGCCTGAGTGTTCATGTGTGGAGTTGAACCAAGAAATTTGTACGGGCAAGGAGATCGCCTACTTTGTGAAGATCTACCTCGAGTGAGGCTAATCCTTCGTGGACGTAAGTCATGATGGAATAGGCGAGGTTACTACTTTGTGGACCCTTATGGGTGGAGCCCTCCGTGGACTCTCACGATCGCTACCCTCCATGGCTTGAAGTCTCTATCAACATGGACGTATGATAGCACCACCTATCAGAACCACGGGAAAAATATTCGAGTTCATATTGCGTTTGATCTTCCTTTCTTTACTCTTACTTACATGTGATTGTATTTACTTTGTGCTGCTATACTCGTTGACCTAAATGTGTAGAGTGTGCTATACTTGATATAATTGCTAAGATCTACCAACCATTAAAATTGGGAAAATGTTAGGTATTTAATTTGCCAAGTAGTCTATTCACCCCCTCTAGTTGTCCCTTCTTGATCCCACAATTGGTATTAGAGCTTTGGTATCCATAGCTTTGGTTTTATCAGCATTGGAAGAAGATGGATGTGCTTAGTTCGGGGAGTCTTAGTGGTAGAGTGAATATTCTTGATGGGGAGTACTATAATCCATGGAAAGAAAATATGCTTGATGTATTCAATGAATTCCATTTGAGCAAATATGTTCAGAGCCCTTATGTGCCTCCCATTGATCCTTGAGATTCTTCACACAAAGAAGAAATTGGCATGCTTCATAATCTTAGAACTGTTAATCTTATCATTAGAGGATTGTTAAGAATTGTGTTTAATAAAATGAGGAACTATGAATGTACTTATACTTTGTGGAATGATTTAGAGAAATGATATTCAAACTACTCTTTGAAAAACCTTGATGTCATTCTCCATAAGAATATTGCCTTTCACAAGATCAAACCTAGTGATCCTAAATTTGATGATTATATCTTTGAGCTTAGAGACCTCATGCATGCTAAGCAAGGTTTCATAACCATCAACAACATAATTGTTGAAGCCATCCGTATTCATAACTAATCTCTAGATTTTTGTGACGAGGATATTCTACTCGATGATGACAATGTGGAACATGGCTACTGTGACGAAGATGAGATGTTTGGCATCAAATATGATAAGACTATGAAGAATCTAAGTCTCATGGCAAACTTCAAAGACTACATGTCCGGAGGAAAAGAGTGGATTCTCGACAGTGGATGCACCAATGACATGACTGGAGATACAAACATTTTTCAAGAGATTACACAAAACCATGGAGCATAGGGGTCTGTAACTTTTGGAGACAACTCCATGGGTAAGGTACTTAGTATTGGTAAGGTGGCCATATATCATGATAGTTCCATTCAAAATGTCATGCTTGTTGAATCCCTTGGCTACAATCTTATTTCCGTATCTAGACTAGCTGATTTCGGTTTCAATGTGCTATTTACTAAAGTTTATTGGCAAATGTTTTGTTAAGATAATAATAGGATGGCCTTTACTGGTTTCCATAGAGGTGATCTATACATTGTCTATTTGACTAAGAGATCCAAACCTCATACTTGTCTGATTATAAAATCTTCTAAAGGTTGTCTATGGCATAGAAGGCTAGGACGTGTTGGTATGCATAATCTAGACAAGATCATCAGAGGTGATCATATACTTGGTGTTATAGATGTTATCTTTGACAAAGGTAGACTTTGTAGTGCTTGTCAAGCAGGAAAAAAAGTGGGTGGAAGTCATCCCATAAAGAACATCATGACTACTAGGAGACCTCTCGAGTTGCTTCACATGAACTTTTTGGTCCCAGTGCTTACAAGAGCCTTGGTGGAAATTCCTTGGTCTAGTTATAGTTGATGATTTTTCCAGATTTACGTGGGTATTCTTTCTTGATTACAAGACGCAGGTGGAAAAGATCTTCAAGAACTTCACTCGTAAGGCCCAAAATCAATTTGAAGTGAAGATCAAGAAATTTCAGACCAACAATGGATCGGAGTTCAAGAACACCAATGTGGATACGTTTCTTGATGAAGAAGGCATCTCACATGAGTTCTAGGCTATGTACACACATCGACAAAATGGAGTTGCTGGGAGGAAGAACCAGACTCTCATAGATATGGCTAAAATGATGCTCGACGAATACAAGACGCCAAGACAGTTTTGGTGGAAACAACTTGCCATGCTATGAACCGACTCTACCTACACAAGCTTCTTGGTAAAATGACAGATGAGTTGCTCACCAGTAACAAACCCCATGTTGAATACTTTTGAGTATTTGTCTCAAAGTGCTACATTCTCGATAAGCATCATTGTTCTAAATTTTCTCCTAAATATCATGAAGGTTTCATACTCAGTTACGGTTCAAACTCACACACTAACCGTGTCTACAACAACTTCACTCTAAAGGTTGAAGAGACGATAGATGTGAAGTTTTATGAGACTAATGGTTTGCAAGCCGAACAATTGCCAAATGATGTAGGAGATAAGGAACCTTCAGAAGCCATTCAAGATTTGTCCATCGACAAGATACATCCCATGGAGGTGAAGAAAAGCACTTCATCAACACAAGTGGAAACCCCTACCTCGCGTTAAGGCGAACCACGAAATGACATAAAGGCATCCACAAGCGGAACATGACAAGATGAAGAGGAGGAAGAACTATGCCATGGTGATCCACCTCAACCTTCCTCACTGCCACGTTAAGGGAATGACACCTTCAACAACAAGGAAGAGGAAGATGATGATGAGGAATCTCCACCATCCAACAAGCAAAAGCTACCACGAGTTCGAGCAAGAGTGAGCAAGAATCATCCCGTAGAGAAAATATTCGATGGCATACAAACCGGGAGAATCATTCGCTCTAAAACTCGTTTAGCTAACTTTTGTGAGCATTACTCATTTATCTCTTGTATTGAGCTTATGAAGGTAGAAGAAGCACTTTAAGACCCGGATTGGGTGAATGTCATGCACAAAGAGCTACACAACTTCGAGAGGAATGAAGTATGGAAACTAGTGGAGAAGCCCAAGGATGAGCAAAATATCATTGGAACAAAATGTGTGTTTTGGAACAAGCAAGATGAAGATGGTCAAGTGGTACGCAACAAGGCACGTCTTGTAGCTCAAGGTTACACTCAAGTCAAAGGTATGGACTATGGTGATACTTATGCCCCCATTGCTAGACTTGGAGCCATTTGTATACTTATTGCTTATGCCAATCACCATGATATTACTCTTTACCAAATGGATATCAAAAGTGCTTTTATAAATGGTGAAATTGGGGAGGAAGTTTATGTTAAACAACCTCCTCGCTTTGTGAACTCTAAGAAACATAATTATGTTTATAAACTTCGTAAATCTCTCTATGGTCTTAAACAAGCCCCACGAGCTAGGTACAAATGCTTAACGAAGTTTCTTATTGAAAAGGGTTTTTAAATTGGTAAAATTGATGCAACCTTGTTCACAAAAATTGTTAACGGTGAATTATTCGTATACCAAATTTATGTGGATGATATTTCTTTGGATCTACTAACGCACATTTTAGTGAGATATTTGGAAGGTTGATGTCCGAGAAATATGAGATGTCTATGATGTGTGAGATGAAATTTTTCCTTGGTTTGCAAATCAAGCAAACAAGAGATGGAAAATTTATCTCTCAAACAAAGTATATTGAGGACTTGATCAAGAAGTTCAACATGCAATAGTGTGAAGTTATGAAAACTCCTATGCCTACTAGTGGACATGTTGACCTCACCAAGGAGGACAAACCGGTTGATCAAAAGGTTTATCGATCAATGATCGGTTCATTGCTATATCTATGTGGCTCACGTCCCAATTTCATGCTTGGTGTGTGCATGTGTGCTCAATGTCAAGATGCTCCTAAAGAGTGTCAAGTTAAGGCCCTGAAAAGAATTGTGAGATGCTTGATACATACACACAACTTTGGCATTTGGTATTCCAAGGGATCTTCTATTAACCTTGTTGGCTATTATGACTCGGACTTTGCCGGAGATAAGGTTGATAGAAAATCCACCTCGGGCACTTGTCTATTTCTTGGGAGATCTCTTGTGTCTTGGTCATCCAAGAAACAAATCTTGGTATCTCTGTCTACCGCCGAAGCGGAATACATTGCTGTCGGATCATGTTGTGCACAATTGCTATGGATGACTCAAACTCTTACGGATTATGGAATACATGTGAGACATGTTCCATTGTTGTATTACAATGAGAGTGCTATTAACATTTCTCATAATCTCATGGAATATTCTCGAACTAAACACATTCAAGTTCACCATCATTTCATTCGTGATCATGTTGCTAAAGGGGACATTAATCTCAAACATGTTCGCACCAACAAGCAATTGGCTGATATCTTCACTAAGCCACTTGATGAGAAAGTATTTTGTTACTTTAGGAGTGAGTTGAACATAATTGATGCTTCAAACTTAAGCTAGACACACTTGGATGCATGCAAGAGCATGATATTACTTGACTATTCCTTGTTAGTACTCATATGATACAATCTTATACCTTGGAAACTATCGTGGATTTGTCACGGCAGATGTTCGGGTTAACGGACTTAGGTTTGGGGTGAAGACGCAACTATGTGGCGGCTTGAAGGGGTTGATCGGAATCGAGAGACGCGGAGTTTACCCAGGTTCGGCCCCTCGGATGGAGGTAAAAGCCTACGTCCTGCTTGTCTGGTATTGATGATGAAGGAGATCTCTCGGTTACAAGGGTGCTGTTTGCTACCTCTAATCACGAGAGCCTCTAATCTATCTATCTCTAATCTCTTGTGTTGTCTAAACTTGTGTACTTGTGAATCTTGTCTCCCTAGGGGTGCTCTACCCCTCCTTATATAAGTGGAGAGGGTAGGTTTACAAATAGAGTCCTACTAGGAGTAGGATTAGGACTAGTCTCTTTAGAATCCTATTTCGGGTCTTGTTTCTCTTTTAAGGAAATCCTTTCTCCTTTAGGCCTTCTCTTGTGAGCCGCCTGGCATCGGCTCACACGGCGGGTCTTGGGCCTGGTCGTCCTGCGACCCGCCAGTTGGGGCATTAATAAAATGTCATATCTTTACCGGGTCTCGTGTGAGTCGCCAGGCTGGGTCATACCGCGGGGTATATCCCCGATATTAGCCCCCAGGTTATCTTGAATTTATTCATGCTAAGCTCCTGAAATAAGAAGTAACAAATATGTTTAAGTGTCCGGCTTGCTCCTTTGGCCGGCTTATAAAATGGCTCCTCAAAAATCCGGGTCTTTTTTGCATGTGAATGAGTCATCTTGATAATCATCTTGCTTGTCAATGTCCTTTGAAAAAATATTGAGAATAGAACACCCATATGCCATTGAGTCGGCTTCCGATGCTCTTGGCGGGTCATCTCCGCCGGGTCATAATCATTGATGATTCCGGGTCATTATTGTTGGTGACGCCGGGTCAAATAACTAGAATCCACTGACTTGATAAAAATATTGGGATGAAAATCCATCTGATGTAACACCGGACTTCCATTGTTGTGAAGTAGGGCGACTTATATAAAATCGGGCGGGTTGTGATCTTTTGATAACACCGGGTCATAAATGTTGGTGACGCCGGGTCTAACAGCTGAACTCCATAATTAACATCTTGAAAATTCTCCTCAAAGTTTTTGATATGTCCATATTACTTGTAGCCCCCAAGCTCCGAGACTATCCATGATAACTTGGTGCTTTGCAATAATATTTTGGACTGTGTAGCCCCCAAGTGCCTGGTTGTCCTGCCTGCAGCAACCTGGGACTTATAACTGTCTTATACCTTATGAAACTTAAGCAGGTGTAGCCCCCAAGGGCCGACTCATCATCATGTGATGGGCCAGGTCTTCAATTTGAACCTCATACTCTGTTTAGAACAGCTGAATACTGTAGCCCCCAAGTGCCGGGTCGTACGCCTGCGGCGACTTGGGACTTTTAGAAAATTTGATCTCAGCGGTGTAGCCCCCAAGTGCCGGGTTAGTAAGAATTACTGGGCTGGGACTCAGAAAAATATAGAAAGGCCAGCTCATCTCTTTGAGATAATAGGGTCTTGCTGACAATAATGATTTGAAAAGCGGCTTGCATTAGCCCCCAAGTGCCGTGGTGCGTGCTTGCAGCGACAAGGGACTTGCATAATTGATATAAACTGGACTTGAATGTGTAGCCCCCAAGTGCCGGGTCGTCTGCCTGCGGCGACTTGGGACTATGTAAGAATAATATGAGTCACCACAATTTGTTGAATGAATTCTTGACCGTGGTTGTAATATAACCCAGAATGAATATCCTGAAATAATTCCTTTGTCTTTGACATGAAATCCCTGCTCGCGGTTGCGGTACAACCCGGCAAATACATATTAGAGAAATCCATGAGTGTTGTAGATTACTGCAGAGCACAATTGAAGAAATCCGAGAACCGGTCAATTAGATGACATGACATTATATCTAATAGGGCGGCTCTTGAAAAATAATGAATTCTCCAAGCTGGCTTAAAAACCCCAATCATTTAATACCGGTTATGATAAACCATGAAGATCCAGCCAAGGTTGGCTATTAAAGATCCATTTGCTTTTGCAGAATACTTAATAGCGGCTCATCTTAAGAGATAAAACCTGCAAAAATGAACAAGACATAATATATTCTGCATTGTTGTAAGGGCAGCTTGAAAAAGCATAACCCGGAGATGTTAAAATCTTTCATAACATTGCTCCTTCTTTCATAATCTTGCCCTGACCCGACTTGATAAGCTGGCATGACATGTGAATATGATGCAATGTATGATGCCATGTATGATGCAATGTATGATGCTATGTATGATGCAATGTATGACGCAATGTTGACTTGTCAACATTTTTGGCTTAACAGCCGGTTGTTAGGGTTAGATAAGCTACACCCGGAGGTGGGAAGCCCCCTTCAACAACAAAAGTTGACTTGTTAACTTTTTTGGCATAAGAACCGGCTGTTAGGGTTAGATAAGGTACACCTGTAGGTGGGAAGCCCCCTTCGACAGTATGTTGACTTGTCCACATTTTTGGCTTGAAAGCCGGTTGTTAGGGTTAGATAAGCTACACCAGGAGGTGGGAAGCTCCCTTCGACAACCAAAGTTGACTTGTCAACTTTTTTGGCATAAGAGCCGGCTGTTAGGGTTAGATAAGCTACACCCGAAGGTGGGAAGCCCCCTTTGACAGCTAATGTTGACTTGTCAACATTTTTTTGTCTTGAAAGCCGATTGTTAGGGTTAGATAAGCTACACCCGGAGGTGGGAAGCCCCCTTCAACAACCAAAGTTGACTTGTCAACTTTTTTGGCATAAGAGCCGGCTGTTAGGGTTAGATAAGCTACACCCGAAGGTGGGAAGCCCCCTTCGACAGCTAATGTTGACTTGTCAACATTTTTTGGCTTGAAAGCCGGTTGTTAGGGTTAGATAAGATAAACTCGAAGGTGGGAAGCCCCCTTCGACAACCAAAGTTGACTTGTCAAATTTTTTGGCATAAGAGCCGGCTGTTAGGGTTAGATAAGCTACACCCGAAGGTGGGAAGCCCCCTTCAACAGCTAATGTTGACTTGTCAACATTTTTGGCTTAAGAGCTGGTTGTTAGGGTTAGATAAGCTACACACGGAGGGTGGGAAGCCCCCTTCGACAACCAAATTGATGGAGTCAACTTTGTGCACCATCTTGTAAGTCACCATCTTGTAAGCCTCCATTTTGTATGAAGAAACGACAGAAGCCTCCAAGTGACTTTATGATGATCCAATAAATCCGGGCACCCATGTTAGAATGGTGCATCACGGTGGTTCGTCTTCTTGGGAAACTTTTTAATTCTTCCGCCAATAATGTGATAGGCCCAAGGATTGGGTTTTCTCTTGCGAAGACCCGTGGTTCTCTTGAAAAATGACCAAATGAGTCTCGCCATGTCTGTAGCCCTCAAGTCTTAAGTTGACTCAAGGAGGCGGCTTGAGAATCTCCACTGAGGGTTGAGGTTGATCGTTGCGGGTTATAGATGATCCCGTATGATTTGTTTCAATAATACGGTCGATGGTTCGTTCCGGCTGGTTGTTGAAGTGAACCAAACTCTACTGGCGGCGATTTGTGCGCCTGTCCGTTGGGCGGCTCGTACCGACGAGCACTACACCGATATGTTGATGTAGATCAAACTGTCGATGGCGTCTTGCGCGCGGTCGCTGGGCGGCTCATATAGGTGAGCACTGCACCGATATATTGATGTTGATTGGACCGCAGGGTGGCAATTCAGAACCGTCCGTTGGGCGGCTGGTACTGGTGTATGCAGCTACTCGCGTGTTGATGTAGTCGTAGAAACCAGCCGCGGCATTGTCAGCCGGTGCTGTTTGTGAAATACCCACGGAGTTGTAAGCCGACACGGATGGCGAAAGACGGCCACGGCGTTGTAAGATGGCGCGGACGGCGAGAGACGGACACAACGTTGTAAGGCGGCGCGAATGGCGAGAGACGACCACGACGTTGTAAGACGGCGAGAGACGGCCACGGTGTTATAAGCCGGCGCGGATGGCGAGAGATGGCCATGGCGTTTTAAGCCAGTACAGACATGCGAGTCGCCAGTGGCGTTGTAAGCCGGTGCGGACGGCGAGTCACCCGTGGCGTTGGAAACCGGTATGAACGGCGAGTCGCCGTGGCGTTGTTGATATAGACCAGGCCATGGGGACGGCGGCTCACATACATCCCTTGGTTGGCTTCACGCGAGTAGGCACGATACCGACATGTTGAGGTAGATCGTCCCGTGTCATTGGCGGCCTTCACGCATCCATTGAGCAATGCGACACGATGGACACTAGTATAGAACGATGCTGGCACGCACTCCATTCCCGTGGTATCAAGCCACTTGAATGATTGTCCTGCATAAAATATACGGCATGGACGAGTAATTGTCCTCGAACGAGTAATATATACTGAAGGTAAATAGGATAAATATCACCTGGCATTTTTATCGGATGAATGCGGACACTGGTGCAGCTTACGAGCGTCCCATAGATGACCCGACGTGTCAGCGCACCCCGAGAGCATCAAATTCCCGCCCGGTGATTGCAAGGACTTAATCTGCTCATTTTGTAGACGGCTTCACGTGGGTTTGTAGCAGTATATTGCAGTACTACTAGTTGATTTTTCTTCCATGCATTTGTATGAGACCCATCTTTTTCTTGAGTTGTGGGACCCGTCCTGTTATATCCATCCGACGAGAACCATCTTGCCTTATCATTTCCTGCCTCAGACTCCCACGCTTCCAAACCGACCCCTTCTTATATTTTCTCTGTCATCCAACAGGTCGTCCATGTCTCTCTTCGCAAGCCGGCCGGAGGAGCCACAAAGGCTGAGTGTGGGCGGGGGCGTGTGTAGTTAAGAGGCGGCAGGGCACGGCGACCTGCCGCAAGGAGCAGGGCGAGCCATGACGGCCATGGCAGGCGCGACGTTTGGCAGAGGCCTAGCAGTGGCAGAGGTACCGGCGGAGGCGGAGCCAGGCGGCTCAGGTGCTCGGTGGTGGAGTGAGGTGGTGCGACGCAAGCGTTCCGATGAGGGAGCGGGGCAGTGTTGGACTGCGAAAGAGTGAGCCGCTGGTGCACGGCAGTACAGCCTGCGGAGGCGAGGCCATGAGCCGAAACGGTGAGGACGTGCACGCGGGGAAGGCGCCCACCGGACGACCGGAGACAAGATGGAGCCCACGGGAGTATCAGCGGCTCGGTGCGGGGCAGCTCGCAGGCGCGGCGAAAACTGCGGTGCGGTGAGGGAGCGGCCGAGCGAGGTAGAAGGCGGAAAGCGGGGGCGATCTGGCTGGCATGAAGCAGTGCTGCAGCAGGACCAGCGGGCGGCGGCTCAAAGCGGCGGAGCCGGCCGGTGCGCGGCATGGCAACAAAGGCCAGAACTAGCCATCCACCCTTCACAACATCCATGATCCATCCACCAAAGCAGCCATAGATCGATTCATCATGCAGGAGCCATCCCTCGTTTACATGCACAACCCACGTATCCGTCCATCACACATAGACGGAGCAGAAAACCATCCATCGCTCTCAACACCGATCCATCAACTTTCTCTACATATCGTGCACACACCCACGCATCCATCCAGCTAGCGAGGCAGGGTCGACTAGGCGGCAGCGGACCGGAGGCTGGCGTGACGGGGAAATTTGGCCTGGTTCAGGCGGCCCAAGGGCAAGGCCGCGGTGGCGGCTCGACCGTATATGCGAGCAATGGTGGCAGCTTACAGAAGGGCCAAGGCGGAAACCGACGACTTGACGGATATGACATACGAAACCTGAGGCGAGCCAGACGGAAGTCGTAGTTTACGTCCACGTCTGCCTCCGGGTCGTGACTGGATTGATAAGGTCGTAGTGGCAGGTGGTTTTAAGCAAAGCTGGCCACGGCCGCAGCGGCGGAGAGGTAACTCGCCAAGGATGTGAGGAAATAGTACATCCACGCTGGAGAAATTTTGACTCATAACCACGCGCCCGATGCCCCACGAGAACAACTGCTTTTGAAACTTCTTCCTTTTCCTTCTTTTCGATCTGGTCAATGGATACAGTAACAGGTCTCCTTCAGACGCACAAGCAGCACAACTATTGGTCTTGATGACTTGAAAACAATCGAGCAAATCGCAGAAACGGCGGCAGACGAAAAACTGTAACCTCAATAATAATTTTTTTCCGAACTTAAATCCCACAAATTGTAAATCTGGACCGATGAACTTAAAGCCGACGTAGATCCTTCTAAATCGGGCCTTTGCGGATCCGGCGGGCCAACAACTTCTCGATCCCTATGAGAAATCCCTTCAAGAACATAACATCACCGTCTCGTGCCCCACGGTGGGCCCCAACCGTCATGGATTTGTCACGGTAGATTTCCAGGTGAATGGACTTAGGTTCGAGGTGAAGACGCAACTATGTAGCGGCTTGAAGGGGTTGATCGGAATCAAGAGACGCGGAGTTTACCCAGGTTCGGCCCCTTTGATGGAGGTAAAAGCCTACATCCTGCTTGTCTGGTATTGATGATGAAGGAGATCTCTCGGTTACAAGGGTGTTGTTTGCTACCTCTAATCACGAGAGCCTCTAATCTGTCTATCTCTAATCTCTTGTGTTGTCTAAACTTGTGGACTTGTGAATCTTGTCTCCCTAGGGGTGCTCTACCCCTCGTTATATAAGTGGAGAGGGTAGGTTTACAAATAGAGTCCTACTAGGAGTAGGATTAGGACTAGTCTCTTTAGAATCCTATTCTGGGTCTTGTTTCTCTTGTAAGGAAATCCTTTCTCCTTTAGGCTTTCTATTGTGAGCCGCCTGGTGCTGGCTCACACGCCGGGTCTTGGGCTTGGTCGTCCTACGACCCGCCAGCCGGGTCATTAATAAAATGGCATATCTTTACCGGGTCTCCTATGAGTCGTCAGGCCGGGTCATACCGCGGAGGATATCCCCGACAGAAACTGTGCTCCCTTGCATTGCATCTAACCTTTGGTAGGCACTTGGATGAACTAAACTCCACAAGATTGCTAACAAGTACTATCAAAAGCAATCTTGTTTTGGCCAAGTATCAACAATCCTACTTTGTGATGGAGGAAGAAGACAACACAAAGTATTTCCTTGACATATATATGATGAAAAGAAATCTCCGTCTTGTTATTTTGATATATCTTGTTCTTCGTTGCATAACTAACCCTTGTAGGAGGACCTATCCAGAAAGAAACAAAGGATAGCCCCAAACTCCAACTCTTGGGCATCCACAACAAGTCCACCTACACGCAAAGGTATGTACTCATATCCTTGAAGATATTTTACTCCAAGTCATGAGTTAAAGCAATTCTAAGTGATATGAAAACATCAAAATGCTTAAAAGAAAAATGGTAACCCTTTTGAGTTGAACGATGAGTATGACGTATGATCAAGTATTCTTAATTGGCTCCGAAGTCAATATACTCTAATATAGGTTGCCTAGACGTCGACCTTCATGTAGATGAAGTTTCTTGTTTGGTTCATCTTTTAGTTGCATGTTTTCTTGGAATCATCCAACCTTTATTTAGTTAAAAATTCATTGCAAATCTTATTTCAAAACCTTTGAAAATCTATTTGAGCTTTTCTAAAAATCATTTTCATCAACCAAATGGTCAAGAATGCCTTTGCCAAGTTTCTGCTTGCAATTTCGGACCCTTCGAACTAGGAAAATCAGTTTCAGCGATATAGGAGATATACTACCAAGAGCTTCTTCGGTACCACAGATACAAAGCTCTTTGAACGTACCAATTTTATCCAGAACCTTAAAATCCTCTTAGAGACTTCACTTTGCCTCGGAGCCACCAACATTTTCCATTACTTGTGTTCCTTGCCATTTTCTTAACATCTTTAGTCAATGTTCTCAATGAACCTTACCCTCTAACCCTTTTGGAAATTAACGCCAAAGGGGAAAAACATCAAAGCTTATGCTTCCAAACAGGAAATATCTATCTAGGGGGAGAAATATCAAGATCACCCAAAAGGGAGAAATATTGCATTAAGGGGGAGAGAGAAGACCTCGTCAATACTATCATTAAAGGAGAGAGAAAATGTGATTCAGGTTTAATTGCCTATAAGTCTTAGACTTGCCTCACCCTACCTACTCCCAATATCTATATGCTAAGAGTTAGTGGGAGAGGAAGACTTACAAATTCATACTTAGGGGAGAAAGTTCTAAATGTTCTTGGAGACATATCAATTTTAAGAAATACTATTCTCTATATGTCTTCCATATATTGCTACATTTGATTTCTCTTGCATTTGGATGAGAAGAATACTCTTGTGTTTTCTAACATTGTTTTCTCAAGTATGGTTCTATTGTTAAAATGCTCAAGAACTTCATGGTAAGTATATGCATCACATCCTTGGTCAAGATGATCTCTTGTTTCTTGCACATATTGTTTCCAAGAGTGAGTCTTGAACATGGAGACACCTCATTGACATATGTGTGATACATATAGCCAAGGCACACATGAACTATCGTGTGATTTCTACTATGTGTGTGTTCATGCATTCCAAAGCAACTATCCTCTAAAAAGGATTGCACACATTCAGGGGGAGCCTGTCTTAGTCATGTGTTTCTCGAAGTTGTCATCTATCCTTGCATATCTCTACTTGAAGCCTCAATTGTATGTTGTCATCAATTACCAAAAAGGAGGATATTGCTATGCTCCCTTGGATGTTTTAATAATATAATTCATGGCAACATACATTGGCTATTGGACTGATAGTTTCACCTAGTCTATTTTAGATGAAGTCCACAGAGAAAATTGGCTGGAATGTGAGGAGAATCCCCAAGGAAAGAAGAAGAAGGAAAGGAATAGGATAGGCAAGGCATCAAGCTTCAAGACACTATATTTTGCATTTTGTGAGAA
Source organism: Hordeum marinum (assembly GCA_022496015.1). Classification (NCBI taxonomy): domain Eukaryota; kingdom Viridiplantae; phylum Streptophyta; class Magnoliopsida; order Poales; family Poaceae; genus Hordeum; species Hordeum marinum. Next base: position 346,865,174 of record CM039678.1, read on the forward strand.
ATCACATTTGAGTCCATAGGAAAGCCAATACTATTAAAAGTGGATGAGGTATCTATGATGATCTGGTTGCTCAAGTTCTTAGAGTTATCCACCAAAAATACTCACGAAGTCTCCCACTAAAATACTCTATCAAAACCCTAAAACCCAAATTCGCTGCCACCAATATTTTCAAATGGCTCTACCGAGTTTCACCCTAGACAGATCAAGAGCAAAACCCTAGCTTCTCGGTGACACCAAGTCTGATTTCATTGCAACCAAAATCAGTGACCAACTTTAGGTTAACCAATTTCTAAGAATCGGAAATTTTGAGTTTTTGGAATCGGTGACACCAAAACTGGAAACTTCCTAGGCCAGCCAAAATCTGACCCACCAAGAATTATATGTCAGTCTCACAAAACACCAAAAGTTGCAACATTTTGCACTGGTCGCGCAGTCGAGTTTTTTCTTCGGTTTCACCGAGTTGGGCAATAATGTTGTAATTGTTTGATTTTTGGAGATGCCTATATATACCCTTGCACCTACCTCTCATTCATAGAGGAAGCACTCAAAACAAAACAACACTTGCGCCATCCATTTTCTGAGAGAGAACCACCTACTCATGTGTTGAGTTTAAGATCTTCCACTCCAACCATATGAATCTTTATTTCTTGCCTCCCCAAGTTACTTTCCACGCAATCAACCTCTTCTACCAAGCTAAATCTATGAGAGTGTGATTGTGTGTTGAGGAGACTATATTTTGAAGCACAAGAGCAATGAGTTCATCATTCTTACCACATCTATTAACTTTTGGAGAGTGGTGCCACCTAGATTAGTTAGGTGTCACCTGGGAGCCTCTATCTTTATGTGTGGAGTTGAACCAAAAAGTTTGTACGGGCAAGGAGATCACCTACTTCGTGAAGATCTACCCCAAGTGAGGCTAGTCCTTCGTGGACGTAAGCCGTGATGCAATAGACCAGGTTGCTACTTTGTGGACCCTTATGGGTAGAGCCCTCCGTCTTCATGTGTGGAGTTGAATCAAATAGTTTGTATGAGCAAGGAGATCACGTACTTCGTGAAGATGTACCCTGAGTGAGGCTAGTCTTTCGTGGACGCAAGCCATGATGCAAGACGATGTTGCTACTTTGTGGACCCTTATGGATAGAGCCCTCCATGGACTCTCGCGACTGCTACCCTCTGTTGGTTGAAGTCTCCATCAACGTGGACGTACGATAGCACCACCTATCGGAACCACAGGAAAAATATTTGAGTTCCTATTGCGTTTGATCTTCCTTTCTCTACTCTTACTTACATGTGCTTATCTTTACTTTTCCTTGTTGTACTCATTTACTAGCATGTGTCTAGTGGGCTATACTTGATAGAATTGCTAACATCTGCCAACCATTAAAATTGGGAAAAGTTTAGGTTTTGAATTTGCCAAGTAGTCTATTCACCCCCATCTAGACGTACCTTGTCGATACCACAAGCTGCCATGAGAGCCTCATCGGTCAAGCCACCTTGCTCCATGATGGCGCTGTACATGTCAGGGTGGACGTCGATGGTCATGCTCTCCCTAATGGCGGTTGTCACCTCCTTCACAACCTCATTCATGTTGCTTAACACACTAATGTCCTCCTTCATCATGCCTCCCCTCTTCATCTTCCTATCAAGCATAGCGATAGGCTCAAATGGCTTCTCCTTCTTAGGGCCATCAAAGACTCCCTCTATGTCCGGGGTGCCTGGGAACTCCGGCCGCATGGGAGAACCTAGGGCCTCACAGGAGCCCATGGCATGCTTACCGGTTGCCAAGATGGAGGAGAAGATGTGTTGCATCTGGTTGTAGTTCTGGATGGGTGTGTTGGGGAACTCAGCATCCTTGGGGTGGTCCTAAGATAGACGAACAAGTGTTGTTATTTGCTAGTAGGCAATGGTTGACAGTGTGCAAAACAAGGGGACAATGAGCTAACCACGACATGGCCAGTATAGTGCTCTGCCTCTAGAATGACAGAGCAAGTTCTCGGATCCCAAGAGGTGCTGCTAAGGTCTCTGAGCTTTGACACTTGGATCCATTGAGCTCTTCACTTTCTCAAGTGGTTGTACACCTGGGTGTCGGTCAAATCCTGGCCATAGAACTCGAAAACCTGCTTCGCAACGGTGTTCAAGTGCACCTCCTTGAAACCCTTGTCAGTCCTGACCCCACTAGATATGAGCTCACACATCTTTTTCAGCATGAACATGGACATGAACAGCCGACACTTCATGTTGTTCCCCCTACCATCCTTCTTGGCCTTATGTGCAGCGGCAACAGAAGTAGTGGTAGTTGGATCAACTAGCACAACTGGCACAAAGATAGAAGCACCAGGCGACACCTCGAACACATCTGAATCAGAAGGCATGTTCTGCTCGAGGAGGGGCTGTGAGTCCTCGACATATGAGGCTGCAAACTGGCTGTTGGATAGCACCAGGGCCTAACTATGGTCTTGCTTCTAAGTGGTCATGTCCTACAATCGTATCACGCATGAACAGTAAGCATAGCACACACAACACCACAACATACAACTGGAGGATCCACGAAAGTAGGAGCATACATGAAAACTAGATATGAATCTCTCATCAATAGCTACAACAACATCAAAACTAGCTACTGTAGCATAGAATCCATGGTGTTCATCACAAATAGTTACTCTAGCATGCTACAAACCCTACACAACTAGCTATGAATCAATAGTGTTCATCCATAGTGTTCCTCACTATCATACTACTCTAGCTACACAGATCCAGCACAAATAGCTACCACTACATCAAAACCTAGGATTTGCTCATAGATCAATGCACAAAGCAATCCTACCACGTCCTTGCACATCTAACCCTATGACCACATCATCTCAGATCTAGCTAGAAAGAACACCATGAAAGAGGTGATAGAGCTCACATAGTCCATGCCTTTAGCTTGGGGGGGGGGGGCATGGGAACAGTTAGAGAAGTCAAGGACGGGAGTCGCCGCTGTCGTGGACCGCCAGCCGGTGAAGGAGCTCTTCCTACTTGGTCGTCGGTGCCGATGCGCGTCGACGAAAAAGCTCGAAAGGAGGGAGAAGGGTGGAGGGGCTTTGGGTGGTGAGTGGATGGGGGCTAAATAGGGTGACTGAATTGACGGGAGGTGAGCTGAAAACCTCCCGCCGATTTTTTGAAGATGCGCGCAAGCTCGCGCCATCTCGCTGGTCGCATGAGCTCAGCGTCACATTCCCCTCCCCTACTTCGCATGAGCCGGGATCGAGAGAACTATCGATCCGGGCGTAGCTTCTGGGCCTGGCTCCGAGCACTGTAAAGTTCGTGTCGTGCAGGCTGAACATTGTATGCAGACCAACCAAACAGCCCGAATCCTTCCCTCACGGTCCTGGTTGGGCCTAACGCGGGCAACAAAATGCGCCCTAAGGTCTAGGATGGTGGCAGAGGCAACATCAGTGAGGATGTCCTTTAGATTTAAAGCAGCTTCAGGGAAGGCACGAGCTATTGTAATTATAGCATCCACATCCCGTGCATCAAGCTCCCCTTCCTTCCGAAGCGGTACCAGCTTGATGTTCATCGGCAGCCTCCCTAGCCTCCTGGTGGGGGCGCTCCTCCTCCCGCCATGTCTACTCCTCACTCCTACACCTCTCCTCATTGCGACGACAATCCTTCTTACGCCTATTATCCCTCTCCTCCCATCTCCTACCATCCTCTCTGTTGAACCTGTCTCTTTCATGGTGGTACTCTAGATGTAACTATCTTACATTGATGTGCGAAAATCATCTGTTTCTATGGACTATGGCGGATATTTGGTATTTACGACCACGAGGGTTTTGAAATTACTCAAACAATGTCGAAAATAGTTCTTTGTAGCTGATAGCAGGTTTTTAGAGTCTTGATATATTAACCCAACCTTAGAAACTTAGTGTAGAACTGTAGATCCACATGTCTTGCAAAATTATGAAAAATATCATGCAGGTAGAGGACAAATAGAAATTTACTCTTAAATTCCTGAAAATAATAATACGAGCATTTGCATCCTGCCGGGAAATCATAATGACTTGTTTGTGATATCCTGATGGGTCATAAATGATCATAATGTCTTACGAACATTTATGACTAATACGTTAATTTTCTTGTGTAATTTCTAAAACTTACAAGTATGAATTTTGGTAATTTTTGAAGAAGGGCTTATATGTGCATGTACACATAATCACATTTTCCTTTTGTGGGCCTTAAGCGAAGAACCAATACTTCCAAATTTCGTCACAGTTTAGCCGAAAATGTTTTCCTTGGTCTCATATCGCATGGTACAATTTAGAAATATAAATTGCCCATAATTGGAAGAGAAGATTGATTATCCTGGCGAGCACCACTATACTAACTAATTAGTGAAGGACACATGAATAAAGATATAAGCACACGTACGTAGCAACCAATTTAAGATGTTGTCCTTGATCAATGGAACCGATGTTGATCGCCACCTATGAACAAGATGGTGCGCGGTTTGCTGCATGCATGGGATCAAATCACGGATTCGGACACGATTGTTTTGGATGGTCGGTCACGCGCCCCACACCGTGATCCCCTTCATCATGCACTTGAACTCCCCAAAGTCGACGCGGCCGTCGCTGTTACGGTCGACGTTGCAAATCATCTGGCGAACGGTGGCGAGGCTGGCGCCCTCGGGGAGGCCCAGCTTCTTGAGCACCTCTTGCAGCTCGGATGCCGAGATAAAGCCGTCGCCGTCCACGTCGAACACCTTGAACGCCTCCTTCATCTCCTCCTCGTCCCCACCTGCGCCGGCCTCGCCATCCTCGGGCACGTCGTCCAGCGCGCCGAAGAGCGCGTCACCCAGCTCACGGTGTAGGCACTCGAAGTCCTGGAACCGAAGCCCCGCCGCGCCCTCGGGGACGTATGCGCCCACGGTGGCTGCCAGGCCCTCGCGGTCGGCGACGAGCCCCAGTGAATCCAGCGCCTGCGCCAGCTCGTCCACCGTGATCTCACCGTCGCCGTTCTTGTCGAACAGGTCGAACACCCGGCGGAGGCGAACCGAGTTGAGGCTGCCGTTACGGAGACGGAAGGACGCCGTGGCCGGGGCACCGCCATCGGTGTGCAACGACGGCTTCACCGCAGCCGCGACGCTCTGCCTGGTATCCATTGTATGTTAGCTCCTGCTACCAATTTTTTGGCGACAACTTTTTCCTTATGTATATGTTAGCCATCATAACCAACTTGGTTGATGGGTCGAGCGCATTGGGTGGCTTTGCCATGAAAACAACACGTGGCGTAAAATACTTCTTGTCTAATTTGTCTACGGACCTGCTTACAGGAAGCAAAAGCTTGCCATTTAAATATACTTATTACAAAAATAAACTAGCACGCACCCTTTTTAGGAAAATGCCATGGGTCCCAATTTCTATACATTCATCTGGTTCCCACACTTGTCCTATGTAAACAACTTTCAATCTGGTACGGGCTGCAAAGCTTTACTCCTAATTGCTCAGTTGGTAGAATAGCATCCTGGTTTTTTCAACCGGTTTAATTTCGTCTCACCTCACCACCCCCTCCCATTTTGGTCTATCCGTTTATTTTTCTCTCCACTCTTTTATTACAAACCTGCACTTTCCTAACTTATAACAAATCACGGATCTAACTTTCTTATTATGTTATCCAAATTAATCGATATATCATTATTGCAATTTGTTTTAGGAAACAAATAACAGATTTTCAGAAAATAAATAGCAGATTTTCAACTAACTTTCCTAACTTATCGCAATCAATCGATCCATTTCATTAATGCAATTTATTTTATGAAACAAATAACATATTTTCTGGACACAAATAACGGATTTGAAGGAAAATTTTGCCTCACCACCCACCATCTCTTCTAATTTCCCCTCCCACTAAAAACCGAATCGATTCGTTCGATTCTCCTTTCATTTTTTTCATGCCTATTTTGGCAGGTGCCGAGTCAATTAAGTAACTAATAAATGAAAAAATTGTCCATATATGTTTCACTAGTAGAAAACAGGGCTTTGGTCCAGGCCTGAAAAGCCCATTAATCCCGGTTCACTCACGAACCGGGACCCATGGCGGTATCGGTCCCAGTCCGTGAGGCGAGGGCGCTGGCTGGGCCTCGTGGGCCATTGGCCCCGGTTCGTCTGACCCTTTGGTCCCGGTTCCATACACGAACCGGGACCAATGAGCCTCGGTCCTGGCCCACAACCATTGGTCCCAGTTTGTGGCTGGAACCGGGACCAAATGGGGTCCTTTAGTCCTGGTTCCAGCCACAAACGGCGACCAAAGGGAAGCCTATATATACCCCCTGCCCGCGAGCAGAGCAGTGCACTGCTCCATTTTTTGGCCGGCTGTGGGAGAGCTTTGTGGTGCTCTAGCTGTTGGGTTCCACCATAGGTGCATCGCATGCGAATTAAAATTTTCCTACGCGCAGAACATCCAAGAACATGCTATGGAGGTGGATCACAGATCGTTACCACTAGACGCGCAGTGCCGTGTAGCGGAAGTATAGGTGGGGCAGCGCGTCTGCGTGGTCCGTCTCCTCGTCCGCTCTCCCTCGAGCAGCCAGTCCAATCTCCCTCGAACAACCGGTCCGCTGGATCCCGCGTACAGGTTCGCGGGAGCGGTGCAAGTGCACCGCCTCTAACGGTATCCGCACGTGTAGGAGGAATACATCGTGCGGCGAACTGCTAGGTCCGATCACACAGTCAACGGCGAGTGGAGGTGGCTATTCGCAACACATGCAAACCCTAATGACGACGCCGAAACGATGAACCAGATGGGTGTGCCGCACCTCCACTATAGGTAGGCATCCGGCGCGGGCTCAACTCCTGGGCCTCGCACGGATCCTAAAGCCCACATGTTCCTTCCCTTAAGCGTGCGACCCCTTATGTTCTCGTTCACTTGGTCGCGAGTCAGGTCACATCCGACTCGACCAGTCGGTAGCGGCCTCTAGCAAAACATCCCGACTCCAAGTGTCCGATGAAGCTGGTTAGGCGAACCTATACTTCACACTTCTGTTCCCTTTGCCACACGATATATGTTGTCGTGCACAAGGCGATATGGTCATCCTTGTTACAGCACGACCTCTTTCTCGTTCAGGTGAATCCGACCAACATTCGGATTATCTCATAATCGTCATCGCATGGCCATGCTTATCTAGGTTGGATCACCCAAGGGGCCCAGAGTATATCTCTCCTGATTGGAGAGGCAAATCCCATCTTGCTCGACCATGTCTCGTAGCATGGGTCTGGACAAACCCGAAACCTACCTTTGTAACTACCTAGTCACAGAGTAGCGTTTGGTCGGCCCAAAGCAAGTCTGTCACCATGCCGAGTACATGCGCCAGCTCATGTCTTAGGACATAAAACGTATGTTGTACTAGAGACTCACAGATGACCTATCGCTGCGTCTTGTAGTTGGGTCTGTCCAACTCAGACCTTATCTCGACTCAGATCCGACTACATCGAATCCGACCAGACCTTTCTGAGTCCATATTATCCGGATAGCATCCAATGCTACATGGTCAGTGAGACCGGACCATCCACCGTGTCATATGCTAGTCTAACTAGCTATGTTCCCACACAACCCTTTCGACTAGGGACCATTTATGACAGTCGTCACACAATGCATAGTCTCACAAACAAGTCACATACTTATTAATACACATCCATGATAATGTCCAAGGACTATCTTTATTCATAAACACATAGGAAATATCATCACACATGATTGCCTCTAGGGCATATCTCCAATAGTATCCGCCTTGCACTAGAGTCAATCAAGTAGACATCAAATGCCCATAGATCTAATGTGCCCCTCATGCTTGGGCTGTGGAAGCGGCTTAGTCAACGGATCTGAAACATTTGCATCCGTATGAATCTTGCATAAATTGGTATCACCTTTCTCTACGAGCTTTCGTATAAAGTGATATTTTTGGTCTATGTGCCTGGTCTTGTGGTGTTGTCTCGGCTCCTTGGCTTGTGCGATGGCACCTGAATTATCACAATAAAGGTCCACCAGTTTTGACCAGCCCATGAACACACCAACATCTTCCAGGAATTTTTGAATCCAAACACCTTCCTTTGCAGCTTCACAAGCCGCAATGTATTCAGCCTCTGTTGTGGAGTCGGCCACCATATCTTTCTTGGAACTCGTCCAGCTCACGCCCCTCCATTTATGACATACACGAATCCAGTTTGCGATCGACAATCATCCCTGTCGGTTTGGAAACTAGCATCGGCGTAACCCTTTACACAGAGCTCCTCCTCACCTCCATAAACTAGGAACATCTCTTTAGTCCTTTTCAGGTACTTCAAGATAGTTTTCACTACTGCCCAGTGACCATCACCTGGGTCGGCCTGGTATCTGCTTATTAAGCTTATTTCATAGGCAACATCAGGCCGTGTACATAGCATGTCATACATGATGGATCTAATTGCCGAGGCATATTGAATCCTACTCATCTGATTTTCACTCATAAGAAGTCATAGGACTCTGAGTCTTTCCTAGCCTTACACCATGTGAGACGGGTAAGAACCTTTTCTTGGCCTCACTCATGTTGAACCTCTTCAACACCTTGTCTATGTACGTGCTCTGGCTTAAGCCGAGCAGCCTCCTCGATCTATCTCTATAGATCTTGATGCCTAAAATGTACACTGCCTCTCCAAGGTCTTTCATCGAAAACTTGCCATTCAATGGTTCCTTGCCTGAGTTCAGCATCGAAACATTATTTCCGATCAGCAGTATGTCATCCACATACAAGATCAAAAATACTACCGAGCTCCCACTAGACTTCTTGTATAAACAATAGTCCTCTTCATTCTTGATGAAACCAAGGTCAACGATGACTTCATCAAAACGAATATTCCAACTCCGAGGTGCTTGCATCAATCCATAAATGGATCTCTTGAGCTTGCATATTTTACCAGCGTTAGATGGATCGACAAAACCTTCGGGCTATATGATGTATACATCCGCTTTTAAATTTCCATGAAGGAAAGCCGTTTTCACATCCATCTGCCATATCTCATAATCGAAATATGCAACTATAGCTAGTATGATCCTCACCGACTTCAGCATCGCTACCGGAGAGTAGGTGTCATCATAGTCAATTCCTCGAACTTGTCCATAACATTTAGCGACAAGTTGAGCTTTGTGGATCTGAACATTTCCATCTACATCGCTTTTCTTCTTAAAGACCTATTTACAACCAATGGCTACCATGCTAGGTGGTGGATCAACCAAGTCCTAGACTTGATTGTCATCCATAGACTTTAACTTAGATCTCATGGCCTCGAGCCATGCCTCGGAATATGGCTCACCATCGCTTCCACATACGTGGTCGGCTGGTTGCTTTCCAGCAACAATACATCGCGCACTCTGCGCAATCTTTCCGATCTCCGTGGCTCCTGTGTCGACTCCACTACGGGTTCCTTGATCAACTCCGGTATGATCTCATCACCAGCCGACTCGTCCCCAAGTGGCTCTCGAAATTCTTCGAGTCACACCATTCTCCCACTGGCCTCCCGATTGATAAACTCTTTCTCTAGGAAAACCCCATTCCGAGCAACAAACACTTTGTTCTCTTCTCGGTTGTAGAAGTTGTATGCCAAGGTTTCCCTCGGATATCCCACGAATATGCATTTATCCGACTTGGGTGTAAGCTTGTCTGACATGAGTCGCTTGACAAATGCTTCACAACCCCAAATCTTTAGAAAAGAGAAACTAGGAGTCTTCCAAGTCCACATCTCATGTGGTGTCTTGTCAACGGATTTTGATGGAACCCTATTAAGTGTGAAACCTCCAGTTTCTAGAGCATATCCCCAGAAAGACAAGGGTAAATCCGATTTGCTCATCATCGACCGGACCATGTCCAACAAGGTTTGATTTCTCCATTCTGACACACCGTTTCTCTGTGGTGTACCCTGAGGTGTGAGTTGAGGTACTATACCTCAGCTTTTCAGATGGTTATCAATCTGCTGGCTCATGTGCTCACCTCCACGATCTGATCATAGAAGTTTTATCGTCTTGCCGAGATGATTTTCAACCTCGTTCTGAAACTCTTTGAACTTTTCAAAAGTTTCCGACTTGTGCCTCATCAAATAGATATATCCATATCTACTCAAGTCGTCGATAAAAGTCACGAAGTACTAATAGCCACCTCTGACCGTTATGCTCATTGGACCACACACATCACTGTGTATAAGCTCCAACAGCTCGAATGCGCTCTCACAACTCTTTGCAAAAGGAGACTTGGTCATATTGCCTAGCAAACATGATTCGCATGTCTCGAACGACCCGAAGTCGGACGAAGTTAGGAGTCCATCACCATGGAGCTTCTTCATGCGTTTCAGACTAATGTGTCCAAGCCGGCAATGCCAGAAGTATGTCGGATTTATCTCATTAGGCTTATGCCTCTTGACATTCACATTATAGACTGGATCAATTTCTAGATTCAAAATAAATAACCCATCTACAATGGGTGCATAGCCATGGAACATTCCATTCAAATAAAATGAACAACCATTGTCCTTTATATTGAACTCATAACCTTGACTCATCAAGCATGAGGCAGAAATAATGTTCCGACTAAGTGCGGGAATGTAATAACAATTATTCAATTCCAAAATAAATCTAGAAGGAAGCTTGAGATGCATCGTGCCGACCTCCAACACAGCAACTCTTGCTTTGTTGTCGACCCTGATGTCAATCTCCCCTTGTGCCACATGCCTAGTTCTTACCAGCCCCTGCATAGAGTTGCAAATATGAACAATCGATCCGGTATCAAATACCCAAGAGCTACTAGGTATGTCAGCAAGGTAAATGTCTATAACATATGTAACAAGTGTACCTTTGCGTGAAGAAGCATCTACGGCCTTCTTGCCGTGCTCAGCAAGCCACTTGCTACAGTTCCTCTTCTAGTGACCAGCTTCCTTGCAGCGAAAGCAAATGGTCTTTGAGTTCGGTCCGGACTTTGGCTCAGCGGCAGAAATTTTTGCCTCACCACCCACCATCTCTTTCGATTTCCCCTCCCACTAAAACCCGAATCGATTCGTTTGATTCTCCTTTCATTTTTTTCTTGCTTACTTTAGCAGGTGCCAAGTCAATTAAGTAACTAATAAATGAAAAAATGTCCATATATGTTTCACTAGTAGAAAACAGGGCTTTGGTCTAGGCCTAAAAAGCCCATTAATCCCGGTTCACTCACGAATCGGGACCCATGGGGGTATCGGTCCCGGTTCGTGAGGCCAGGGCACCGGCTAGGCCTCGTGGGCCATTGGTCCAAGTTCGTCTAACCCCTTTGGTCCCGGTTCCAGACACAAACCGGGACCAATGAGCCTCGGTCCTGGCCCACAACCATTGGTCCCGGTTTGTGGCTGGAACCGGGACCAAATGGGCCCTTTAGTCCCGGTTCCAGCCACAAACCGTGACCAAAGGGAAGCCTATATATACCCCCTGCCCGTGAGCAGAGCAGTGCACTGCTCCATTTTTTTGGTCGGCTGTGGGAGAGCTTTGTCGTGCTCTAGCTATTGCTTTCTACCGTAGGTGCATCGCATGCGTATTAAAATTTTCCTACGCGCAGAACATCCAAAAACATGGTACGAAAGAGGATCACACATCGTCACCACTAGACGCGTAGTGTCGTGCAGAGGAAGTAGAGGTGGGGCAGCGCGTCCGCGTGGTCCGTCTCCTCCTCGTCCGTTCTCCCTTGAGCAGCCGGTCCAATCTCCCACGAACAACCAGTCTGCTGGATCCCGCGTACAGGTTCGCGGGAGCGGCGCAAGTGCACCGCCTCTAACGGTATCCGCGCGTGTAGGAGGAACACACCGTGTGGCGAACTGCTAGGTCCGATCACACAGTCAGCAGCGAGTGGAGGTGGCTATTCGCAACACATGCAAACCCTAATGACGGCGCCAAAAAGATGAACCAGATGGGTGTGCTGCACCTCCACTATATATAGGCATCCGGCGCGGGCTCAACTCTTGGGCCTCGCACGGATCCTAAAGCCCGCGTGTTCCTTCCCTTAAGCGCGCGACCCCTTAGGTTCTCGTTCACTTGGTCGCGAGTCAGACCACATCTGACTCGACCAGTCGGTATCGGCCTCTAGCAAAATGTGCCGACTCCAAGTGTCCGATGAAGCTGGTTAGGCAAACCTGTACTTCACACTTATGTTCCCTTTGCCACACGATATATGTTGTCGTGCACAAGGTGATATGGTCATCCTTGTTGCAGCATGACCTCTTGCTCGTTCAGGTGAATCCGACCAACATTCGGATTATCTTATAATCCTCATCGCATGGCCATGCTTATCCAGGTCGGCTCACCCAAGGGGCCGAAAGTATATCTCTCCTGATTGGAGGGGCAAATCCCATCTTTCTCGACCATGTCTCGTAGCATGGGTTTGGACAAGCCCGAAATCTACCTTTGTAACTACCTAGTCATGGAGTAGCATTTGGTCGTCCCAAAGCAAGCCTGTCACCATCCCGAGTACATGCGCCAACTCAGGTCTTAGGACATAGAACGTATGTTGTACTAGAGACTCACAGATGACCTATCGCTGTGTCTCGTAGTTGGGTCTGTCTAACTCAGACCTTATCTCGACTCGGATCCGACTACGTCGAATCCGACCAGACCTTTCTGAGTCCATATTATCTGGATAGCATCCAATGCTACATGTTTAGTGAGACTGGACCATCCACCGTGTCATATGCTAGTCTAACTGGCTATGTGTCCACACAGCCCTTTCGACTAGGGACCATTTATGATAGTTGTCATACAATGCATAGTCTAACAAACAAGTCACTTACTTGTTAATACACATCAATGATAATATCCAAGGACTATCCTTATTCATAAACACATAGGAAATATCATCATACATGATTGCCTCTAGGGCATATCTCCAACAGTCTCCCACTTGCACTAGAGTCAATCAAGTAGATATCAAATGCCCATAGATCTAACGTGCCCCTCATGCTTGGGCTGTGGAAGCAACTTAGTCAACGGATCTGAAACATTTGCATCCGTATGAATCTTGCATAAATTGGTATCACCTTTCTCTACGAGCTTTCGTATCAAGTGATATTTTCGGTCTATGTGCCTGGTCTTGTGGTGTTGTCTTGGCTCCTTGGCCTGTGCGATGGCACCTGAATTATCACAATAAAGGCCCACCAGTTTTGACCAGCCCGTGAACACACCAACATCTTCCAGGAACTTTCGAATCCAAACACCTTCCTTTGCGGTTTCACAAGCCGCAATGTATTCAGCCTCTTTTGTGGAGTCGGCCACCGTATCTTGCTTGGAACTCGTCTAGCTCACTGCCCCTCCATTCCTGACATACACGAATCCAGTTTGCGATCGACAATCATCCCTGTCGGTTTGGAAACTAGCATCAGCGTAACCCTTTACACAGAGCTCCTCCTCACCTCCATAAACTAGGAACATCTCTATAGTCCTTTTCAGGTACTTCAAGATAGTTTTCACCGCTGCCCAGTGACCCTCACCTGGGTCGTCCTGGTATCTGCTTGTTATGCTTATTTCATAGGAAACATCAGGCCGTGTACATAGCATGTCATACATGATGGATCCAATATCCGAGGCATATTGAATCCTACTCATCCGGTTTCACTCATCAGAAGTCATAGGACTCTGATTCTTGCTTAGCCTTACACCACGTAAGAACCCTTTCTTGGCCTCACTCATGTTGAACCTCTTCAACACCTTGTCTATGTACGTGCTCTGGCTTAAGCCGAGCAGCCTCCTCGATCTATCTCTATAGATCTTGATGCCTAAAATGTACACTGCCTCTCCAAGGTCTTTCATCGAAAACTTGCCATTCAATGATTCCTTGGCTGAGTTCAGCATCGAAACATCATTTCCGATCAACAGTATGTCATCCACATACAAGATCAAAAATACTACCGAGCTCCCACTAGACTTCTTGTATAAACAATAGTCCTCTTCGTTCTTGATGAAACCAAGGTCAACGATGACTTCATCAAAACGAATATTCCAACTCCGAGCTGCTTGCCTCAGTCAATAAATGGATTTCTTGAGCTTGCATATTTTACCAGTGTTAGATGGATCGACAAAACCTTCGGGCTATATCACGTATACATCCTCTTTTAAATTTACATGAAGGAAAGCCGTTTTGACATCCATCTGCCATATCTCATAATTGAAATATGCAGCTATAGCTAGTATGATCCTCACCGACTTTAGCATCGCTACCGGTGAGTAGGTCTCGTCGAGTCTATTCCTTGAACTTGTCCATAAACTTTAGTGACAAGCGGAGCTTTGTGGATCTGAATATTTCCATCCACACCAGTTTTCTTCTTAAAGACCTATTTACAACCAATGGCTACTATGCCAGGTGGTGGATCAACCAAGTCCCAGACTCGATCTTCATCCATGGACTTTAACTCAGATCTCATTGCCTCGAGCCATGCCTCGGAATCTGGGCTCACCCTCGCTTCCGCATATGTGGTCGGCTCGTTGGTTTCCAGCAACAATACATCATGCACTCTGCGCAATCTTTCCGATCTCCATGGCTCCGGTGTCGACTCCACTACGGGTTCCCTGATCAACTCCGGTATGATCTCATCACCAGCCGAGTCGTCCCCAAGTGGCCCTCGAATTTCTTCGGGTCACACCGTTCTCCCACTAGCCTCTCGATTGAGACACTCTTTCTCTAGGAAAACCCCATTCCGAGCAACAAACTATGTGTTCTCTTCTCAGTTGTAGAAGCTATATGCCAAGGATTCCCTTGGATATCCCATGAATATGCATTTATCCAACTTGGGTGTAGAAGCTAGGTGCATCGCATGCGAATTAAAATTTTCCAACACGCAGAACAACCAAGAACATGTTATGAAAGTGGATCACACATCGTTACCACTAGATGCGCAGTGTCGTGCAGCGGGAGTAGAAGTGGGGCAGCATGTCCGTGTGGTCCGTCTCCTCCTCGTCCGTTCTCCCTCGAGTAGCCGGTCCGATCTCCCTCGAATAGTCGGTCAGCCGGATCCCGCGTACAGGTTCGTCGGAGCGGCGCAAGTGCACCGCCTCTAACCGTATCCGCGCGTGTAGGAGGAACACACCGTGTGGCGAACTGCTAGGTCCGATGACACAGTCGGCAGCGAGTGGAGGTGGCTATTCGCAACACATGCAAACCATAATGACGGCGCCGAAAAGATGAACCGGATGGGTGTGCCGCACCTCCACTATATATAGGCATCCGGCGCGGGCTCAACTCTTGGGCCTCGCACGGATCCTAAAGCCCGCGTGTTCCTTCCCTTAAGCGCGCGACCCCTTAGGTTCTCGTTCACTTGGTCCCGAGTCAGATCACATCCGACTCGACCAGTCGGTATCGGCCTCTAGAAAAACATGCTAACTCCAAGTGTCCGATGAAGTTGGTTAGGCGAACCTGTACTTCACACTTCTGTTCCCTTTGCCACATGATATATGTTGTCGTGCACAAGGAGATATGGTCATTCTTGTTGCAGCAAGACCTCTTTATCGTTTCGGTGAATCCGAACAACATTCAGATTATCTCATAATCCTCATCGCATGGCCATGCTTATCTAGGTCGGATCACTCGAGGGGCCCAAAGTATATCTCTCCTGATCGGAGGGGCAAATCCCATCTTGCTCGACCATGTCTTGTAGCATGGATCTGGACAAGCCTGAAACCTACCTTTATAACTACCCAGTCATGGAGTAGCATTTGGTCAGCCCAAAGCAAGCCTGTCACCATCCCGAGTACATGCGCCAGTTCAGGTCTTAGGACGTAGAACATATGTTGTACTAGAGACTCACAGATGACCTATCGCTGCGTCTCATAGTTGGGTCTGTCCAACTCAGACCTTATCTCGACTCGGATCTGACTACGTCGAATCTGACCATACCTTTCTGAGTCCATATTATCCGGCTAGTATCCAATGCTATATGGTTAGTGAGACCGGACCATCCACCGTGCCATATGCTAGTCTAACTAGCTATGTGTCCACACAACCCTTTCGACTAGGGACCATTTAGGACAGTCGTCATACAATGCATAGTCTCACAAACAAGTCACATACTTGTTAATACACATCAATGAAAAAGGACTATCTTTATTCATAAACACATAGGAAATATCATCATACATGATTGCCTCTAGGGCATATCTCCAACACTAACTCACCTCCTATGCACATGAGGTGCTCGATGAAATGCCCGAGCCACACTTAAGGTTTCTCCTCTCGAAGCTCCTTGTCCAAGCTCCGTTTTCCTCAAGATTTGTCTAGGTTTGGCGGTCTGTCCTGTCCCGTCCCCATCGTCACCGCTGTCGATCGCCCGCGCCGATCTCGGCACCGTCACCATCGTAGTTAGCCTCTTCTTCTTATCTTCTTTCTAAAAGAAAAAAGTTCTTACTTGTATGATTTAGATAGATACTTGTATAATTTTCTTACTTTTATTATTGTTTGTTATTATATAGTGTGATGGTTTTGGTATCTGCCTCCGTCGGCCCTTGTCCTGTCTATGATTCAGATGTGGAATATATATTGTATTTTATAACTATTTGTTTTATTTAGTGTTTATGACAACTATGCCGACTAGTGTGACATAGATTTTTTAATCTAGAAGGTATGTGAACCGGAAATTCCAACCGACATAGAAATTCTTGTCGAGAAGTTAAATTTCATTGAAAAAGAAAACAATTACTTGAAAGAAAAATTACAAAGATTTGAAGAAGAGAAGATGAAATTGGAGTTGCATGTTGCCGATGTTGTCGACAATCACAAGATCAAGATGGATGAAATGCGCTTGAAGATTAGAAAGATTAGAAAATATGCCATTCATACTGAGGCTTGGTATCATTATGTCGTTGGATCAATTGGCACCTTAGTTGCGGTTATGATCGCATTTGTTGTTGCATTTATTGTTTTTTACATATTTTCATTGTATATTTTAATTAGATGCTCTAGAGAGCTATATGTTGTTAAATAATGAGAACTATGTATGAACTTTCTATTAATTTGGTCACTTCTCTATTCATGATATTCTGTAATGGTTTGTAATACACTTTATCATATAATGCACGCAGATGAATCGGCAATGGATGTATGATGACCGACGCACCTCCGAGTATATTAAGGGCCTGTATAATTTTCTCGAAGTGACTGAGGCAAACAAGCAGAATGGTTTTATGCATTGTCCATGTACTATCTGTGAGAATACGAAGGCTTTCTCCAACTCTAAAACCCTACACTTCCACCTTCTTGAGAAGGGTTTTATGCCACACTATAATGTTTGGACCAAGCACGGAGAAAGATGGGTTATGATGGAAGACAACAAAGAAGAAGAGGATCATGACAACTATGTGCCTCCTAAATACAGTGATACTGCAATGGGGGAAGCTGAAGATCAAGAGGAACCAGACGATGTGCCCGATGATGATCTTCATCGGGTCATTGTTGATGCAAAGAGACAAGGCGGAAGTGAAAAGAAGAAGTTGAAGTTCGATCGCATGTTAGAGGATCACAAAAAGGGTTGTACCCCAATTGAGAATATGGCAACACAAAGCTCGGTACCACACTAGAATTGCTGCAGTGGAAGGCAGAGAATGGTGTACCTGACAAAGGATTTGAGAAGCTACTGAAAATATTGAAGAAGAGGCTTCCAAAGGATAACGAATTTCCCGACTGTATGTACGCAGCAAAAAAGGTTGTATGCGCTCTAGGATTGGAGGTGCAGAAGATACATGCATGCCCTAATGACTGCATCATCTACCGCGGTGTGTACGAGGATTTGAATGCATGCCCGGTATGCGGTGCATTGCGGTATAAGATCAGACGAGATGACCCTGGTGATGTTGACAGCGAGTGCCCCAGGAAGAGGGTTCCTGCCAAGGTAATGTGGTATGCTCCTATAATACCACGGTTGAAACGTCTGTTTAAAAAAAAGAGCATGCCAAGTTGATACGATGGCACAAAGAGGACCGTAAGAAAGACGGGAAGTTGAGAGCACCCGCTGATGGGTCGTAGTGGAGAAAGATCGAGAGAAAGTGGAGCAACTTTACAGGTGACCCAAGGAACGTATGGTTTGGTTTAAGTGTAGATGGTGTTAATCCTTTTGGGGAGCAGAGCAGCAAGCATAGCACATGGCCTTTGACTCTATGTATGTATAACCTTCCTCCTTGGTTGTGCATGAAGCGGAAGTTCATTATGATTCTAGTGCTCATCCAAGGCTCTAAGCAACCTGGCAATAACATTGATGTGTACCTAAGGGCATTAGTTGATGAACTTTTACAACTATGGAATGGAAGAGATGTACGTGTGTGGGATGAGAAAGAACAGGAGGAATTTTACCTACATGCGTTGCTGTTTGTAACCATCAACGATTGGCCTGCTCTCAGTAACCTTTCAGGATAGACAAACAAGGGATACCACGCATGCACACACTGTTTAGATGACACCGACAATATATATTTGGACAAATGCAGGAAGAATGTGTACCTGGGGCATCGTCAATTTCTTCCGACCAACCATCAATGTTGAAAGAAAGGAAGGCATTTCAAAGGTGAGGCAGATCATCAGAAGAAGCCCGCCCTCCGTACTGGTGATCACATACTTGATATGGTCAATGATTTACAATTAATCTGTGGAAAGGGTCCTGGCGGACTATTTGTTCCGACTGACGATGCAGGACACGCACCCATGTGGAAGAAGAAACCTATATTTTGGGACCTACCCTATTGGAAAAGCCAAGAGGTCCGCTCTGCAATTGACGTGATGCACGTGACGAAGAATCTTTTCGTGAACGTACTAGGCTTCTTGGGAGTGTATGGGAAGACAAAAGATACACTGGATGCACGGGAGGAACAACAACATGTGCATGAAATATACAGCATGCATCCAAAGTAGTATGAAGGTCCTGCCAGCTATGCTCTTACCAAAGAAGAGAAGGAAATCCTCTTTGAATGCATGCTTAGTAATAAGGTCCCTTTTGGCTTCTTGTCAAATATTAAGGGAATAATAAATATGGCAGAGAAAAAGTTCCAGAACCTAAAGTCTCATGACTGCCACATGATTATGACGCAACTACTTCCAGTTGCATTGAGGGGGCTTCTACCGGAAAACGTTCGATTAGCCATTGTGAAGCTATGTGCATTCCTCAATGCAATCTCTCACAAGGTGATCGATCCAGAAATCCTGCCAAGGTTAAGGAGTGATTTGGTGCAATGTCTTGTTACTGGTGTTCCCACCACACTTCTTCAATATCATGACACACATCCTAGTTCATGTAGTCGACGAGATTGTCATTTTGGGCCCTGTATTTCTACACAATATGTTCCCCTTTGAGAGTTTCATGGGAGTCTTAAAGAAATATGTTTGTAACTGTGCTAGGACAGAAGGAAGCATCTCCATGGGCCATCAAACAAAGGATGTCATTGGGTTTTGTGTTGACTTCATTCCTGACCTTAAGAAGATTGGTCTCCCTCAATCGCGACATGACGGGAGACTGATTGGAAAAGGCACACTAGGAGCGGACTCAGTAATATGTAGGGACGGGCATTCTTGCTCTCAAGCACACTACACAGTTCTATAGAATTATACCTTGGCGACCCCGTATGTCGATGAACACAAGAATATTCTGCGCTCCAAACACACAGAGTAGTATGACGACTGGATTACATGTGAACACATCAGGACTTTTGACAGTTGGTTGCAAACACGTATCATGGGTGACAACACTGTTTTTGATGAGTTGTACTCGTTGGACAGGGGACCATCATCGAATGTATTGACTTACAAAGGGTACGAGATAAATGGGAATACATTTTACACGATTGCCCAAGATCGAAAGAGCACCAACCAAAACAGCGTTGTCCGCTTTGATGCAACAACCAAGAGCAAAAAGGACACATATTATGGTTACATAGTGGACATATGGGAGCTGTACTATGGACATGATTTGAAGGTCCCTTTGTTTCAGTGCAAATGGGTCAATCTCTCAAGAGGCGGGGTATAGGTAGACCCACAGTATGGAATGACAACAGTGTATCTAAAAAATCTTGGGTACACAGACGAATCATTCGTCCTAGCCAATGATGTGGCGCAGGTTTTCTATGTGAAGGACATGTCTACCAAACCGAGAAAAAGAAAAGATAAGGAAGCGAATACATCATACGATGAGCCAAAGCGCCACATAGTTCTTTCAGGAAAAAGAGACATCGTGGGATCGGAGGACAAGATAGACATGTCTAAATATTATGAAAAGTTTCATGAAATTCCTCCCTTGAAAGTCAAGGCTAACCCAAGCACCCTGTTAAACAATGAAGATTATCCATGGTTACAGCGCAATAAGCAAAGGACACAAGCGAAGAAAAAATGAAGACTTTCTCTCCATTATAGTTACATCCATGGTTATGATGATGCCTTTGATCTAGAACATCACTACAGTTACATGTGAAGAAATGAAATGCCTTTTGTAACAGATGAGTTTTCGTCCGATACCATGATACTTCGAAAGAGATTGTCCAATTTGTACACGAAGTGTATCCAGTTTTTGCCACAACCTTCTCAACTTTTTAGCACATACTATGTGTGCGAAATTATGATACCATGCCAACTTTCAACCTTTTCAGAGTTCATTTGTAGTGCTTTTCAATTTCAGGGTTAATTAGCTCAAAGAAATCCATAAATGCATGAAAAATACCAAAAGAAGACAAAAAGGGTTGAAAATTGATGATGTGGATTTGAATGGTGCATTTTGAACACGCAAAAAGTCTAGAGTTCAAATAAGTTCAAAAAAATGAAATCCCTTTGTAACAGATGAGTTTTTGTCTGAAACCCTGACACTTCGAAAGAGATGGTCCGTTTCGTACATGAAGTGCATCTAGTTTTCGTAGTAACCTTCTCAGCTTTTTATAACATGCTATGTGGGTGAAATAATGATACCATGCCAACTTTCAACCTTTTCAGAGTTCATTTGTAGTTCTTTTCAACTTCAGTGTCATTTAGCTCCAAAAAATTAGTAAATGCATGAAAAATACCAAAAGAAGTCAAAAAGGGTTGAAAATTGATAATGTGTCTTAGAATGGTGCATTTTGAACACAGAAAAAGTTTGGAGTTCAAATAAGTTCAAAAAAATAAAATCCCTTTGTAACAGATGAGTTTTCGTCCGAAACCCTGATACTTCAAAAGAGATTGTTCGTTTTGTACACGAAGTGCATCCAGTTTTTGCCATAACCCGCTCAACTTTTTAGCACATGCTATGTGGGTGAAATGATGATACCATGCCAATTTTCAACCTTTTCAGAGTTCATTTGTAGTGCTTTTCAATTTCAAGGTCATTTAGCTCAAAGAATGAACTAGAAAACTTTTATGGAACTCTAATAGTAAAAAGAATGAACTAAAAATAATCAATTAAAATATTCTTTTATGATCAACTAAAATGAAACTATATTATTCTTCAATAGTGAAAAGAATCAAGTAAAAATCTTTTATAAAACTCTAATAGCAAAAGGAATCAACTAAAAAGCTTTTATAAACCGTTGCCGCCGCCGATCCTGCGCTGCCGCCGCTGCTCCTATGCTGCCACCACCGCCGGCACTGACAATTTTTTTTGTTCATAGATTTTTTTGTTCATAGCATTTTTTTCATATGTATGTATGTATGTATGTATGTACGGATGGATGTATATAGACACTGTTAATATGATGATTTTTTTGTTGATATACTTTTTTGGGGTTCATAGATTTTTTTTGTTCATAGCATTTTTTTTCATATGTATGTATGGATGGATGTATTTATGGATGGATGTTATAGAATATTTTTTTGTTCATAGAAATTAGTTAAAATGAGGGGGGAGGTCGGACATGACATGAGGGGTGAGCGTCGTTGTAGTCTACCCCTCCCTAATAACTTCGACATGAGGGGGGACGTCGGACATGACATGGGGGGGGGGGGAACGTCGGACGTCGGACATGAGGGGTGAGCGTCGTTCTCGTCTCCCCCCTCCTCGATAACTTCGACATGAGGGGGGACGTCAGACATGACATGAGGGGGGACGTCGGACGTCGGACATGAGGGGTGAGCATCGTTGTCGTCTACCCCCTCCCCGATAACTTTGACATGAGGGGGGACAACAGACATGACATGAGAGGGGACGTCGAACGTCGCACATGAGGGGTGAGTGTCGTTGTCGTCTACCCCCTCCCTGATAAATTCCAGATGAGGGGGGACGTCGGACATGTCATGTGGAATTTTTGACATATATTTATCAAGAATGTCCCCATTATGGATGTGCACAAGTTGATCCAATTTTTTCTGATCTCATATATATATAGATATTGTTCTATATGTCACATTATCTGTCAAAGTATTGAAGAAATCCATGGCTTCATCATTAGCTAGAAGTAACAGGCGTATGATGCTACGAAGTTCCTCAAAGTTGTTTTGGAACGGAGTTTCGGATAGAATAATTCTCTTTTTGGTACAAATCTCAACAAATATTCAAAAGGCTCTTGCTGAACTTCATACCAAAAAGCTAATTAATTATCCTATCCGAGACATCGTTCCAAAACAATTTTGGATAGCTTCGTACCATTATGCGCCTGTTACTTCCGGCTAATGATGAAGCCATGGTTTTCTTGAATCATTTGACACTAGACAACGTGACATATAGAAGGGTAGATGAGATCAGGAAAAATATGGACAATTTTCTGCACATCCAGAATGGCGCCATATTGTTAAATCCCTTAAGTAAGAGAATACTTTGTTTGACATTCATGAGATAGGCGGTCCGGACGTCGGACATTCATGAAAGAGGCGGTCCGGTCCGGTCGCCGAACATGTGATGTGATAGGTAGTATTTTTTTGTTCATTGAAAACTCTGGTAACTCTTCAACATGAGGGGGACATCGATCAACCCCCTCTCGCCTGACCAAACCCTAGAAGCCTCGAGGCCACCCCAAACCCTAGAAGCGTTGTCGAGGCCACCCCAAACCGTAGAAGTGTCGAGGCCACTAATATGATTCCTTGTTCTGATTAGCTAGCTAGGTCTATGTTTTCCACTAATATATCCATCTTTCATGTTTGTATATTAATTGCCATGTTGTAATATTTGCAGAAACTATGGATCAAAGAGACTTGGAGCAAGAACAGTTGTTGGGGGAAATAATCCTCGCCGGACGTGATTTCTTGTCTTTTCTCAACGACACCGATGATCTGTAAGGAGAGGATGGCGTTTCTGGTGATCGAACAATGGAGGAGTAAGGACATGATCATGATGGCTCCGGTGACCGAATGCCGGAGGAAGAGGGTGACCATGATGACGGCTCCGGTGACCGAACGGAGGAGGGAGCTGTTGCAAAGTCCGGTGAGGTATATATATTAATTAAGCCTCTATAGACTAGCTAATTGATGCATTAATTGTTTTGGTATGTACATATATTAACTATTCTTTCTTATTTTATAGCCCTTCGGATCGAGCCAAACTTCGGTAACGAGACGAGGCCCAAAGAAAAGGTTGTACAAGGATGAAAGGATCATGATCATAGCACTCGTGAACGATGGCCTACCGATTGAACCCAAGCGGACCAAGGACACATTTTTTGCTCAGTCCGGAGCTATTGTTAGGGATAGCATCCTGATCAGCATTAAGCAATAGAATAAGCCTAAGGATGACGACCCTGAAGTTTCTTATGTCAGCGATAGCTAGAAATATGATATTTGGACCTCGTTGAAGGGAAATTGCACCCTACCGCCAGAGGAGGATCCGAATAACCCAGTTAGGGAGCCATTGGTCAAGGCGTGTGCTCTTAAGAAGATGGAAGATCTATTCAGGAGGTGGAAGAATGAGTTGAAATCAAAGTTTGTCGACAAAGGGAAGACTCTAGAATTAATTGGCCGATTTGAGAAGATAAGAGATTAGTGGCCCGCATTTGTGGCCTACAAGACATCGAACAAGAGTAAGAAAATGTCAGAGACAAACAAGAACAATTCTGCAAAGAAGCAGTATCACCATCACACGGGATCATGTGGCTACCTCAAAGCCCGGCCATTGTGGGACAAAGCTGAGAATGACCTGATTGCTAAATGGGTCAAACCTGAGACATTGAACTGGCCAGACCGTTCAAGGACTTGGTTCTTCGAGGTTGAGGGAACTTTGGACACTGAAACAGGGAAGTGCTGTTGGACGGACGAGCAACTTGCAATATCCATCAAGAAGCTTCAGAAGTATATCACCATAGCGCACAAGGGACATTCATTCCCGACAAAGAGAAGGACGAGCTGATTGAGGCCCTCGGGAATCCTGAGCACCCTGGACGAACACGAGGCACACCAGGATCCATTCCGTGGGTGGTTGGGTTTCCTGACGCAGGTGGTTAAAGAAGCCGGGAGAGAAAGAGGAAAGCGGAGATGAGCAATATGCAGAAGCTCAATGCAAGACTACAGAAGCTAGAGGAACTTGAGAGCCAGCGAACTACCGGCCAACCATCTCAGCGGCATGGAGCTACCCCAGAAGCTACCCCGCCATCTCAGCGGAGAAGCAGTGTGGTTTCCATGGAGCTCATTCAACTTGACTTCATGGCTCCTAGCTACCCCATGGATACTATCACGGAGGCTCAACATTGCGAACTTATGACAAAATGGCATAACCTCACTTTGAAGGCGGCTGTCGGCTCTGTTGCACCTCCTCAACCCAACGGAACTTTTCACTGCCTTCCGATTCCACATGGCTATGCTGTTGTGACGGTTGATGAAGTAATGGAGCGACTTGTGGAGCTCGAGCTTGACCACCCTACATGTGAAGGGGAGAATCAGCTGGTTCTTGCTCTGAGGAGTACATGTCTATGGCGGAAGGAGAACATCAAGCTTCCAAACTGGACGCCTTCGCCTCCTCCTCCTCCTCCTTCGGCGAGTCAGGGCACTCCGCCTCCTCCTCCTCCTCCTCCGACGAGTGATCAGGGCACTCCACCTCCTTCTCCGGCTCCTCCGGCACGTGAGGGCACTCCGCCTCCTACGTCACATACTCCGGCGCGTCGGAGCATTCCGCCTCCTCCTTCGCCTCATCAGCAACGACGGAAGACAAACGCCGCCGCTCTAGCTCTTCCTGCGCGTCGGAGCAGTCTGCCTCCTCCTCCGCCTTGTCAGCAATGACGGAAGAGAGACACCGCCGCTCTAGTGGCTAGCAGTACAAGCAAAGGTGGGAGGCAATTCAGATACGGTCCATCTCTCAAGGCTCCAGAAAAGTTACCATATGAGAGGACTGAGAAGGAAAACAAGGACATCTCTCGTGCCCAAGTGAGGGACCATTTTGCAAATAAAATTCCACCTCCGAAGGAGAAGCCAGATCGGGTGAAAGTGAAGCGCACTATCGATGCCTTGAAGCGACCACCATCGCCTCTACCGGATTCCAACTATGTCCGCTGTTTGAAAAGACACATCAAGATGCACGGCGGTCAGGAAGTACTTCCAGTGATGCAAGGTTAGCAGAACGAACAAGTGGGAAAAAAAATTCTCCAGCTCGGCGAACAGGTGAACCCATCGTGCCCCCTCGCTCAAGGTGTCTAGCGATATCGACGCTGATCATCTGGGGATGGTGCTCGGTACCAATCCTACCGATTACATGAGCGATGATGTACTGTTTGAAACAATGGAGGTGGACAAATTCAGATACCAGTACGGGCAACCTCTCATCAAACCTGATCCTCCTCCTCTTACAACGATGATGCGAAGATTGCATGAATGGTTCATGAAAACCTGCAGTGATTCTGGGAAGGATACTTTGATGCTGAGAATTAAAGAGGAGCACGACCTCGTTGGAATGAATCAATTGTCTATTGAATTTGACGAGATATTCCAGTTATACAATCAAAAGTCCATCGACAAAACAATCGTGACATCCGACTGTCTGTAAGTACTACTTGTGTAATTAAGTCTCTATATATAGCTCAGCTCTTTCATTGCATGTTTATATAATCTCCTCACTATATTATGCTGATTGAAGATCGTCGAATGCAGAAAAGCACAAATCTATGAGATTGGGTTCATTAACCCAAATATCATACATGAATGGATGGTTAAACATAGAGTCACAGAAACCAAGGACAACTTGCTACAGTCATTGCTTATAAATCAAAACAAAGAGAGAATACTCTTTCCTTACAACTTCCAGTGAGTGTTACTATCTTGTGCATATTCGGTTTCCCTTATTACTCGAGGTTATAGTAATGTAATTGATGAGGTATGCATGCGTGCGCTGGTTCCACTTTATTCTGCTAGAGATTAACCTGGAGAGGGGAGTAGTAATCGTCTTAGACTCGAGACTAAAAGATCCCTAGGAATATGTGTACATGACTAAAATGCTCTAGAAATAAGTTCAATCGATCATTATAGCATCATATCGGCAAATTTGTTCATTTCCTGATATCAAGTAATTATTTTCTTTGTCTGGTAGGGTTTGGAAAGAGTTCACTGCAATTGTTCCGGCTGTCGAGGGAGCTGCGATTTACACACCTGAAAGTAAGTACTACTAGCTAGTTCCGCGCATCTCCCATTGATTCTAGTTTCATCAATGACATTTATCATGCTTGATTATCAATTTGATTGAACTCTATTTCTCGTAATGTGCTTGTGGCAGGAAGAAATGACTTGTTTTTGTGGATACTACGTTTGCGAGTTCATCTACAACGCAACGACCTGTAAGCGGGGCTACTCTAAAAAACAATATGAAGTGCGTAAGCAATAATATTGACAATTTTATTTTATTATCATGATTTGTGTTGAGTTTCATTCATATATATGTATTGACCCCCTTCTTGAAATAACATGTGGCAGATGCGGGATGAACTCCTACCACATGATCGCATACGAGTAATTCAAGATGAATTGGCGGGATTCTTTCTTAAACACGTAATAAATAAAGACGGAGAATAACATGTGGAATTTGACATTAGATGTTAGGGATTGTAAGAGATCTTATATTGTATATATGTAGCTAGTAGCGTCAGATAGATATACGAAAACTTGTTGTTCGAACAATCCCTCGGAGAAAGAGAGGCCGATCACTTCTCTCTGTATATGTTCATGACGATCTTGTGTACTTAATGGTTTATTCATTTGCTTACTAGCTAGCGTGTCGAGTTCTCTCTATAGTAGCTAGCGCCGACCAAGCACGGAGAAAGAGAGGACACTTCTCTCTATTAGCTAGCTAATACAATATGAAACCCCTAAATTATCCCTCAAAAAACCCTTAACCCCCCCCCCCCCCGTTTCAAAAAATACCCAGCTCCTGCCAGATGCTGACGCGTGGATGCCTTTTGGTCCCGGTTGGTGTTACCAACCGGGACTAAAGGTCCTCCTGCTTGGACTCCCCACAGCGGCCACGTGGTGCCCCTTCTGTCCTGGTTCATAAGTGAACCGACAGTGAAGGTTTGGGCTTTCTTCCTAACCCTTTAGTCCCGGTTCCAGGACCAGGGCTAATGGGCCTCTGGAACCAGGAGAAAAGGGCCGCTTTCTACTAGTGTTTCTCTCCTATGTAAAATCTACCCATCCCATCCACGCAATGGAAAAAGGGTAAAACTAGGATACACCTCCTCCCCTCATGTGATCCTAGGCACCCATGATATGCTATGGCAGAAAAGCACATGCAAAATCACTGCTTCACCGGCGCCAGCGACCGCTGCCCCGCGCTGCCTCCGAGTCTCCTCCTCAGCTCGCCATCATCCCTCCAAGTTTGTCACTGCAGCTACATGCCTCTCCGCACCTGAAGTTGACGCCACTCATGCACCGCATGAGTCCACGCCTCGCTCGCCTTCATTGACGACGTCCGATGCAACCTAAGCACAATGTTCCTCGGCCTTGAGCGACTCACTCGGCCACGACTAGTGGCTAAGCGGTGGAAACATCAAAGACGAACGCTTCTAGATCAGGTGCCCGGACAACGCCTAAGCGGCGGTAGCGTCGAGGACGGACGCTTCCAGATCAAGTGCTATCCGACCGTAGCCCCATGTTCTCCTCCTGATTTGTACTAGGGTGATAACATCTATGTCTAATTTCTTGGCATTGCTCTGTTCAGACCTGTCCTACATGGCGGTACGAGATTAAGGCTGACTGCTGGTCATGTTCTCTAGTGCAAGCTCCACATGGAAGCATTCAACACATGGTGATATCTCTTTTGTGCCTCTAAATATTGTGCATTGTCCTTTCCTGTCCATCTCTATATACAATTTTCATCGCTGGTTTGTGACTTCCTAATGAACCTAAAGAATCTGTATATGCTTTCTAGAACAGTATATTTATTTATTTATTTATTTATTCTATTTGAGAAAAGAATATATATATTTATTTTCCAAGACATTGATTGAATAGCTCATAGTTTTGATGACCTCTTGATTCATGTCATTAGTAGTTATTTTTCAGTACATTTCCGAAAGGCAATATCCATTTTACTCATTAGTAGGGTTTTCTCCTAAATTTGGACTAAAATTTCCCTGTGGGGTTCTCCTATTTAACTCTTTCTATAGCTTGTTTGTTAGAAGCTATGAAGAAAAAGGGAATAACCTTCAACTTGTCATGTACGTCATCTTAAGGTCTTGCCATGCTCAACTCTGTTTATTCGTCGACCAAGTACATTTACTGGAACATGGTCCCAGGAGTGTATCCCTACATGCTATCCTGACATGATTGGGTAAGTGACAATATTGTAGTGTTTCAGGCATTTGTCCATGAATAGTGGCAGGTGTAGTTCAGTCATATGGTCTTTCCATGCTCAACTCTATGTATTGTGCATCAACGACCATCAATGATAAGCATTAATATGTTGAGTAAATATGATGACGTGCAACGCCAACCCATTGGAAAGATTTAACGCTTCCAGTTATGCATTGTGTATATTTAGATGGTTTCACATGTATCTGTTTTATTATAAGTAAATTTTGTTTAAGATATCATCCATCTCAACAAAATATAATACACGTGTGAATAAAGGGGACCTATGACATACAAAATACTTAAATAAATTTGGAGGGCTAGGGGTGTCGGATTGGAGTCTCGCCCCCATGTGGTATGCTGTGTCCAAGTACGTGTTCCCGTTTGCTGCATCTACATACTTGATGAAGCTTTCTGCTAATTGCGAAGTAAGTGGAAGTCAGTAGTGTATAGTCTGTATCATTGTTCTAGAAAAGTAAGTTTCAACAGTTTCCACTACATTTCATGTTTGTTCCATGTGGTAGTGTATGCGGGAATTATATTGATGATTTAATTTGACCATCATATTTGCTGAATTTTCTTACCAAACACAAAAGCTTTGTATTTTGAGGTATTGATAGAAGCAAACATAATTCATGATACAAGCCTAATACTTTGAAAATATTTTTATGGCTCAATATTCCTACGAGGGGAGTGAGTGGAGAGGGCAGTGAGTGGTTCAACACGTCGAGTATCTACCGCCTATGAGGTGAATGAGTGGAGACAACCAAAATTGCATGATGGAGGGGCTACAGAAGCTCGAGCGAAAGATTCCTCGCTAGCATCTGAGCAATTTATTGGCCAGATAGACACCAAAGCTCCAGCGTGGAAGTGAGGGCATGTCATTATTAAGAAGTTCAATCTTTGTAAACTCGACATGCGACGTTGTATAAAAATAGAAAGATGCTAGATAATTGTCGCTAGCCAATTTTGTATGTAGTTGTGAGCATTGCTAATTTCTGTCAACATGAATGGTATCTGCACTATTGAAATGGCTACCATGTGTTGAACAAATTGTCTGATTAATGTAACACTCCTGAATAGATAGGTGTGTGTGCGCCATGTCATTTGGTCTGCTTTACACTAACAAAATCATTTTTTCAATGCCTGATCCGTTAATACTGATTTGAGAAAAATGTGCTTCGAAAATGTTATCTTGACAACAACATCGCAGTTGTTTTTTTCGATATGTATGATAAGCATAGATGTCAATTTTGAAGCATATGATAGATTGTTAGTTGTAATGATTTGATATGACTATTCATATTAATGATTATATTTTGCCCCTAAAAACATGTGAAGAAGAAAGGATTGTGAGGGAGGAAGGGCAAGAGAAAGATGACGAGTAGATGCATTTATCTACCCCAACACAAGCATGAAGTATCATCACATGTCAATTGTCTATGACTCCCATATCACATGACATTTATCTTTGTATATACATTTTTATTAGCATGTTTCTTGTTCTACATATATTTTTCTAGCCTGTGGCAACACATGGGCATTGAACTAGTGTTTGTAGTGGAGCAACTCATGCATTTGAATTCCATTTCTATAATTTTAAAATGTAATAGGTGTTAAAGAGTAGGAGTTATAATATGTTTTTTTACTTTTAGGTTCCTCGCAATGAACTCTTCTAGAATATATCTTATTTGTAGACATCTTGACAAAATACTTTTGAAAATTAGCTTTAGAGAGTGCTCGAACGCAACAGCTAGGCAACAAAATTTACTGTGTTGTGCGGCAATAACCAAATAGATTTTATGTATTGTGAATACTTCAAAATACTTCATTATGACAAAACCATGGTATCTCATGCTTACATGCAAAAATACCACAGTTTTTCATAGTTTGTTTATATAACAATTTGCTATCAAACATAGCCTTAGTATTGAGACCAATTAAGTTTGTACTAATTGTCTAACAACTACTCCCTTCGTTTCTAAATATAAGTCCTTCTAAAGATTTCAATATGAATAACATACAAATGTATATATACATACTTTAGAGTATAAATGTATTCATTTTGCTTTGTATGTAGTCTGTAATGGAATCTCTAAAAAGACTTATATTTAGTATCGGATAGAGTAATGTTGATGCGAACAAACCTATGATTGGATGGTTAGGAGGATAGTGCATTCAATCAAAGGAGACGTTCCTATCGATAATGATCGCGTCTATGGCGACTTGGTCGATCTCAAGATGATATGCAGTTCAGTATTTCGAATGTACTTATAGGGATAGGGTGTATATGTATATGCGTCCATAGAAATGAGTGTATGCTTGTATATGTGAGTGACTTTGATTGTACTGTGTTAAATAAATTGTTTTGCACGCATGTTACAATTTACAAAAATAAGTTGTGACTAACATGTGAACTTTAGTGCGGACGTAGGAAAAGTATAGCACCAGTGGTAGCAAATTAGGAACAATTTTGGGTTCAAAAGTCTAGGACCTAGTGTACATAATAATATATAAAAAGTAATATATAGGATTGTGCAACTTAGAGCATCTACAACGGGAGTCTCCGTACCCCGACCAAATGCCTGGACGGGCTACCTAATGTGCCCGAACCCTTTTTGCCACCCAACCAGGCTACCCATAGCCGAATTAAACGCCTAGACTAACCGACACTCACCATATCCATCCTAAATCTAAGGCATATATGGGGACACTCGGATGGGCCCAGTGACGAAGTTACATCCGACAGTTCTTGGCTAGGGTCCCGAGCTGGTGATATTGGTTAGATGGTAATATGACAAACAAGAGGCACAATGTTTACCCAGGTCCGGACCCTATCGAAGAGTTAGAACTCTATGTCATGCTTGCATTGTATTGATTATGGATGGAGTAGAGATTACAGGTTGATCTACCTTGAGATCATATGTGTGAATGAATCTTGGATGTCTATAATATCATCCATCGACTAGTCTAGCCTCGGTTTATATAATGTACTAATGCCTAGGATTTAATAGAGTCCTCGTCTTATGCGCCATGTCTTGTGGAATCTTTATTCTATACATCATGGGCTACCAAAGAGGAATGATGGTCGTCGTTCAAAACTAGGAAGGAAAACGATTCCTCTCTTGAGATGGACAACAACGAAGATATTGATGGTGGTGGAGAGGAAAGGGTGCCTTTTAAGTCCCACTCTGACATCTATCATGGTCGACCTGATGGGAGGAAGAGAGGAAAGGAGAATCTCAAGAGAGAAGGAGAGGTGGAGGTGATAAAAAATATCGATGGGTTGACGGGGACAATGTACATGGAGAAGAGGAAGCAAAAAATGACAAAGATGTAGGAGGAGAAGATCCAAGAGAATAAGGCAAGATGGGATACTATGCAAGAGAGAAGACGACGTAAGAAAGAGATGGATGCATGTATGCTCAAAATTGAGGAGCACCGGAAGACAGTTGAATGAATAGATGAGGGGGATCAGTTCATCATGTTGGATCCGAACACCATGGATCTTATGGCGCAAGAATTTTGGGAGGAAACATGAATGGTGATCATATGCTCTAGGTTTGTTAGAGAAAACAAAGCAAGGTACACACACCGAAGAAGGAAATAACACCCCCCCATAGGAGGGTAAGGTAAATATATATTTTGGGGCAATCGAAGTTTTTGAATGAGGAAATCAAATTAAAAATGAAATCCGAAGTCGCCTCGCTGGCCTCCACCATATGCATTATGACGACGATAGATATGGGAACTCTGCTAGGGTTGGAGTGATTGAAAAAAAACTACCACTTTAGGGGTTTCTATCCCATAGAACTACCACTTTCAAAAATGTGACCAAAAACTACCAAAAATTTCTAATTTTGTTGCTAAAAACTACCAACTACAACTGATGACCGTTTGAAGCGTTTTAACAACATTTATGACAACATAGGCCCACCTGCCAGGCTAACGTGTTGCCTAACGGTTGTCTCCTCGCACTTCGGCGACACTACTAGCATGTCGTCTTGGCCCACCAGCAATGAGACCTACGACGATGACGAGTACATGAGCGAGTTTAGCAGCATGAATATGGAGCACTTTGTAAGTAGCTCACTCTCTCCTCTCCTCTGCTAGGGTTAGGGTTAGGGTTTGAAGATACTTGTGATTTCTTACATTAAAGCTCATATCTGTGAGCTGATTTGGTTGATATATCTGTTGTTGCTGGTGCAGCAAAACCCTAACATTGGGATAGACCCAAGCTACTGTGGGCTTGTGGTTGAATTTGAACCAAAGTGTATCCTGCACAAGCAGAGGCCATGCAAGTTTGTGGCTTTTGAAGGCGCTGACACATGCATGAGATTCATAGGATGTGCTACTCAGGTATGAACATTTAGTGTTTATGATTTAGTTTCATGAACTGAACTAGCTGGTTTTATATTGATGTCTATTCATCCGTATATTGTTTCATGTGTTAGCTAGGACCTGAATTATTTGTAACTGAATATAATCACCACCTGAAATTAGTGAGCACCTCAATTTGTTTGTAACCAAATTTGTTCGTAACTAGATTTATTTGTAAATGTAATAGTTTGTCACTAAAATTGTTTCTACCTGAATTTGGCTAGATTTAGCTAAGCAACAATATGTCATTGAATTTTAGGATGGTGTGAACTGTGATGTTGTTCAGTGGGTATATGCCCGTTGGCCTGTCATACTACAAAGGTGCTTAACGAAGCTCTAGGATATGTACCATGAGCAGAACCTTGGTAGAGTCCAGGACAATGAGGCTCATGGGATAGAGGTTGAAAAATCAAAGAAGGAGATGGATTATCTCGGACATTAGTATATCCATCTTGTGAATGATGTTTCCAACTTGTTTGATTATCAAGATGGAATGAAATCTCATGACATGGATTACACAATCGAAGCAATCAATGAACTGAAGGAGAAGAAGAAACAACTTGAGGACCAAGCAAATATTGAAATTCAAATGGAGAAGCTTAAGCTGAAAAAAGAACATAGGTGCATCCCGCAGACTCAAGCTAATATCATTCATAACACTAGGAAGGCCATGAAGGAGATAGAAGTTGATAGATACCTCCTTAAAGAAGAGAATAAGAAGCTGGAGCATGTCATTTCTGAGCACTTGAAGGCTAGTCATGGGTGCAAGAAAAGCTTGACAAGATCAAATAAGTGGTCATAGAGGAGTGAAGGGGGTAACTATGGTTGGTAAGTAAATATGAGGTCTATATATATATAACTGGCCTAGGACTCATCAATCTGATGCAACCATGCATCTTACTATTAATATTGGTTTTGAACTTCCTAAGAACTGCAATGGGTTCAGATCATTTTGGTTGGTGTGGTGGGTGTTGTACTGCCCTTGATCTCTAGTGCCTAAATATTATCCTAGTTGTACTGTTCTTCATGTTGATATTTGATACTAAGTTAATTTAAGAAATATATTATCTAAGTATGATGGAGTTTATTTCTTTCTATTCTATCATAAATGGTTACTATAGAATAGACTTATAATTTTTTGCTGAAGATAGGTTAGTTCTGAGTACTTAAGAAATTGTATTATAAGAGCCTGCAAGAAATTTAAATAGTATCTAAACAAGTATAGAGAAGTTCAGAAAATGTTTCAAAGACACTTAGTCTCCAATATATAGCATTTAGTCTTACATAGATAGCACATAGACACTGAAACTGGATCTCACTGAACAACATTGAAGAAACTGAATCTCAGTGAACTTGCAAACACCGATGAGAACTAATATAACTGAATCTGAAACTTACAGTTTTAGATTGTTAGGCTCCTCCCGTGCTAAGAGCGCTGACCGTCTCACCTCTTGCTTGAGTTTAGTGGGAGGTGGTAGCTGTTGCACCTCCTCTTCATCTTCATCGATGACGATGATGGTGAGGACGGCGGCGAGCCAATAATGCTGGTGGGGCGATGATCTACAAGTCTTCATCGTCTTGTCTGATGACACCTCGAGCCATAGCTTGTTCCGTAGGGATGTAGCGTTGGGCTAACTACCATTGCCTCTGCCTAGAATCAATGGAGTACACCTCCTTCATTACCCACAAAAGCCTGTCGATGGGAAGGATCCCCTTACTTGGGGTTCCATAGCGCTGGTCCATGCGCTGCTTCCCCTCGGCCGTCGCCTTCTTCCTCACCTCCTATGATTCATCTACAACCCCTTTCGTGCTTTGTATCTTATGGAAATCTTCATGTAGTCGAGGAAAAGGTCTTGGTCACCGCGAGCCGACCCAAGAAGCATGGCAACCCAACCCTTTCCGGTGGGGATGGGTTTCAACCATGGGTCTGGCATAGAGGACGAACCAACCATGGATGCAACTAGGAGGATAGTTGTGACTCGTGTTTTGGAGAGAGAGAGAGAGAATGAGCGGAGATTGAGTGAGTTGTTGGCATACTTCAATGTTGGAGTATTCAAAGTGCGGTGGAGTGTGACTGTGGGGAAGTAGAGTGAGTTAAGTGCTGGAGTAGTAAAAATGGAGTGCTTCAGTGCATTAGTTTATGTGATTTGACTGATGAGAAATGGTGGTAGTTGTGTTATAGTTAATGTCTATATTGTGTTGAAGCTAGTGCTAAATAAATATTCAGAGAAATGCATTCGTAAATATTCAGCACTGAAGAAATATTCAGAGAAATGCATATATAGGGATTCATACATAAGTTCAGACTGAAATATTTAGAGAACTTTACCCTTACATAGATAGATTGTTCGAACTAACATAAAAACAAGTTTTGAAATAGAGGAAGCAAAACAACAGTGCATCATCTTCATCATGGATGGTGCATCCTTCACTGCTTCTTCAGGCCATGGATCCGCTCGAAACGACAAACTGGAACGTCGTCATACTTCTTCTTCGCCTTGGACTTGGTGGATGTCTCGGCCTCTTGTGGCTGCTCCATCCCCGGCACCACCTCCACCTGTTGCTGATCCATCCCCGGCACCGTCTCCACTTGCGGCTATTCCATCTTCATCATCCTCATGAGAGGAAACATAGGTAAAATTCATTCGACCAGTGCATCGATCGGACGAAGATTGTTGCGATCATGATACAAGTACCAGCGCGCACACTGAAATGGGCCAGGCGAATCATGGGCCTCGCCCATCGCCTAGATGAGATTGTCAATCATTGGGAGGTTGCAGTCTGGCAGGCGCTCCCTCTCCTCGGCGGTGGCAGCAGCCCTCACCGCCCACGCTTGGTTCCGTACCATGGTAGGGCTACAGTACCAAGTGGTGACCTCTCACGCGTATGCCAACTTCTTGGCATCGCTGGCATAGAGCACTTCAAGCCCCCTCTTCCAGCCATTGCCACTGTTGAATAAATGTGGTAGAAGGAGAAGTGTGGAAAAGTGAAGTGGGCATGGCTGGAGTTGTCGTTTTAAAGGCTTTGGGAACTAAATTGTGGTGGTTTCTAGAGTACACTTAACTTCTCTCAACTACCACCCCACGTTCAGTAACATCAATTGAAAAAATTGCATAGAAGTTTAGAAAGGTTCACATAAATTTAGAAAAGTTCAGACAATTTCAAACAACTTCAGAATAAAATTACAGAAACGTCCAAAAAGGTTCAAATACATGCATGCACACTTCAGAATCAAGATGAACAAGATTAACTCACAACAATTATTCAACTACCACTTTGAACTAGACTTGTCTTCCTTCAGCAGCTGCCAGGATCTCTGTCCATCTTTTCCTTGTGGCATGTAATCGATTGAAGGATTCCCTCTCTCTGGCCCACCAAATGATTAGTTCATCTGTGATGTTGGTTCCTTTTGGGAACACCTCGTTAAATTGCTTGACGCCATTACTGTTGCGTTCTGCTATTATCATGGTAGCAATCCTCTGGCATCGGTCATGTTCCTAGGCCCGACGGTTAGCCCTAGCTGCCCTCCTTTTAGCCCTAGCAATCTCCTCTTTCTAATCGACTACCGTTCCTTACCGTGGATCCATGTACGACAAGAATAGGGATCTATTAGGGGTTCTGGCGGCTAGGTTTTGGTTAAGGCGAATGAGGTGCAGGGATGTAGTAGCTTAGCCGTATGTAGATAGTGTGGCAGGCTTGGGGGCTAAGATAGGTCCAACAAGAAAGCCCACTATCAAGCCCACTTTGGAACATATAACATGGTAATTCAGACAACTCCTTGTAGAAAGCAATTCCACACAAGTCCAGACAAATTTATGTAGAAAACAGTTCCAAAAGAGTACAGTCAGATTCATGCATAAAACGGTTCCACACAAGTTCAGATAGATTCATGCATAAAACAGCTCCACACAAGTTGAGACATGTTCAAAAATGAATTCAAACAAGCCCAGGCAGAGAAGTTCTTCCTTACTAGTGTGTCACTTCAATAGTTACCACTTGCATAGAAGTAACCCTTTAATTTGCTGTTTGCAAACCTCTTCCTTTTGGTCCAAGCTAAAACATCTGAAGTTGTAGTGGCAGCTCTTGGTGCATTGAATCCCTTGTTTCTCCCTTCACCTGCAGGCCTACCCCTTTTTTCTCTTGTAGTAGGTGTTGGTGTCAAAACCGGCGGATCTCGGGTAGGGGGTACCGAGCTGTGAGACTAGAACTGATGGTAACAGGAGACAAAGGGAACAAGGTTTTACCCAGGTTCGGACTCTCCTATGGATATAATACCCTACGTCCTCCTTAATTGTATTGATGATGTATAGGTTACAGAGTCGATCTACCTCGAGATCGAAGAGCTAAACCCTAGATGTGTTGTTCTATATCTACAACCTAAAACCCTCCGGCTTATATAGATGCCAAGGGTACCTAGTGTTTACACATGGTTGGTTACATGCCAATGAGATAAACAGGCCTAACTACAGTCATCAACTTGGTGGACACGCCATGGTTCTCGAAGCCTCCATCCTGGCGACGGGGCCCTTGATCACCCAATGATCACTTTGTGGCCCATATAGTCCGGCCCATGGGAAACAAGTCGGCCGTTCGAGGACCCCTTAATCTAGGACTCCCTTAGCAGGGGCTGGTGGTAATGCAGCAAGAGATGGTGCTGATGTAGCCGGTCTTGAAGCTGGTGCAGATGCAGTAGGATACGTTCTTGTAGCAGTTGCAACAGGGGATGGATCAGATGGAGCAGATGCATCTGCATAATCTGCCCTGTTTTCCTGCATTAAAGGTGCATCTTCACAATCGTTACATTTATTAAACTATGTAAAAGGAAACATTGCTCTCATGCTTGGTAATTATTTGATGTTTGTTTTTCCTCATTTGAAGCTTTGGTCTAAGAATCTTGTTGCAACTTGTATACTTGTGTCCTTCCAACCCACAATTTCCACAGGTAATTGTCCCCATCCTACTGGTGTCTCTTGGGCCAGGAACTTCAAACTTCCCCTTCCTCCTTGCAGTCTGTGTTCTACCAGCCTTTTCTTTGAACACGAGAGGTTAAATGTCTGGAGTGTTTGTATGAGGCCAGAAATCGGGACCAGGAACATGGTATATAATTTCTTTGGATGTCTCCAAGTATAGTGGCTTCTTGAAGAACTCATTGGCATAGTCCTCAGGATGCAACTTTTGCTTTGTCATTGCAGATATGCCATGGCTGCAATGTACACCAGTCATGTTCCATTTCTTGCAGTCACATTTATACCTTTCCATGTCCACACAATAATTTTTTTCTTTGCTAGAAACTTGCCAAATTGTTGGACCAGCTCTAGCAGCTTGGCTATACTTGGCATACTTCTTGTTTTCTTCTAGAATATCTGAGTACTTAGGTGTGATTGTCCACCTGCTAATATGTAACTTCTCCCTAGTATGTTGCCTCTTGATCATTTTATTGGTCCTAATCCCTTCAAACATTGGCCTTATTGGTTTTACCCTAACATCCAATATCAATTTGTTGAAGACTTCACTAAGCTTGTCCACAACTAGATATGTTTTGCATGTATGGTCCATAGCAAACCTAGCCCAAGTAGAGACCTCAATTTTCTTGAGCCATTTCCAAGCTTCCTTGGACTGTGTTTTCAGCTCTGCCATCCCTAATTCATGCCCAAGTTTAGTGTAGGAGTATCTAGGCTTGTCAACACACTTCTTTAGTTCCTCACCTCTAAACCTGGTAGATCGAAAATTTGCATATATGTTCCTAAGACAATACCTTTGAGGTGAATTAGGGAATACCTCATTTATTGCCTTAAGCAATCCCTGTACATTCACAAATTATTAGTACACCCAATCAGAATGAGTAATTCCAAAAAGTAATAAAAAATTCCTATATGAAATTGTGAATGTACCTTTTGCCTGTCAGATATGATGGTGTATGTTCCAAATTTTTGCCACTACCAATGCAACATCTCAATTGAGTTAAAAACCAATTCCAACTGTCACCATCTTCCTTGTCAACCACACCAAAAGCTTTGGGATAGATGTTGTTGTTGCCATCCCTTCCTGTGGTTGCAAGAATTTGTTGTCCAGTAGTTAACTTGATGAAACACCCATCAAGACCTATAAATGGTCTGCAACCATTAAGGAAACCTTCCTTTGAAGCTGCTAAACAGTAGAACATATACTTGAATCTACGAGTAGGTGTCGGGTTATCTCGATCTTCAAATGTTGTTACTATACACCTGCTACCTGGGTTTATATCAAGAATTGCTTGGTGATAATCCCTGAGCCTCCAATACTACTGCTTGTGATCACCTTGAACCACATCAACAACCTTCCTCCTTGCCCTACATGCCACACTTCTTGACACATCCACAGAAAACTTTGTCTTGATCTTTTTAATTAATGCATCCATAGGAGATCTAATTTCTTCTCTCAATGGTGCATGTACTGACCTAGACAACCACTTAGTAGTAACCTTTGTTGATTATGCAAATGCTCCACAGGCATGCAACATGTCACACCTCTTGATGCAGAAGGTTTTTTCATGAGCTAACTTAGAGGCACATATATAAAATTCACAACCCTGGGCTTTCTCTGAGCACCAAACAATAATCATATTTGGTGCATTTCTATGATACTGAAAATTTCTCAAAGTCCTAATGTGAAAATCCCTAAGTGCATCTCTGAACTCATACATAGTGGTGAAGCACAAGCCCTTACAAAATTGTTCTACTGCTCCTGGAAATTTGTGATCATACAATATCATGTCTTTCAACTTCTTATTCCTTATCTTCCTACCACTTGGTAGTTTATATGATCCTTCAGGCTCATCTTCTTCATCACTGATGCCAAAATCACCAGCGAAACATTTTTCATCTGCATCAGGAAACCAATCTCGTTTATCACTTTTCAACACCTCATGGTGGGATCTACTGGTTGGACTAGGATTTCTCACTGGCTTGAGTTTTTGTACCACTGTTGTTTCTTGTTTTGTAGTTTCATCTTTAGAGGAACAATCTAACTGAATTTCCAAATTGTTGCCATCAGAAACTGATTGCACATCATTACAGAGAAATTCACACACATCAGTGTCACCTTCAAACTCGTTAAGGTCAACTTCTCTCCACACCATGCTTTTCTTAAGCTCATCCTTTCTACCTTTGCTTACATCCACCATCTTACTGCAACTTTGCCGAGTGTTAATGCAATGTTCAACAAAATAACTATCTTTAATCTCATCTGCATTACATGGCTCATCTGCTCTCACTACTCTTATGTTTAGAATCTTTTCATTATGAGAGTGGATCAACATTTGTTTCACATCATCTTCAGAACATATTTGATATAGACCTTCTATTCCTTTCTCCTCATCAAATACATAGTACATATAACTATCAGCCCCACAATCCTCACTCCTAATAAGATAAAGCATTGTCAAATATGATATGTCTGACTGGTATAGATTTCAAACCACAGAATCTCTGGCTTGCAAATGGAACGAAATAGCCCACTTTGGGTCATCGATTCTGCAAATATTTAATGAATTTTCTATATTCAGTTTCTCTAACAAATTGATTTTCCAGTTTCTTACACCACAACTCATAAGTTTTAATTATTTTTAAAAATTTGCAACACCAAAAAACATGCCTAAATTTCCTCCTAATTGAAAAATAATTGAAATCTCACATAAACTTGCAGACAGATGAGGTGTCGTACCTGTCACCGCTCGCATGACGAGAAAGCTTGTGTGCACCTTGAGGTATGTCTCTTGTCGTCAATGGTGCTATCACTGGTGCCGACCCAACCAACTTCTTCAAAGGCTAAGATTCTGACTGAGTAGCTTGATGCGCCACGAAGCTCATTTTGCCCATCCAGTTATCCACCTAGAAGTCGCCAACACAACCTTTGACCACATCTGGGGGTATGCCGCCAAATGATTCATCCCCATAGTTTGCATCCACACCCGCCATGACCACTAATGGTTAGGGCTAGGAAGTAGCTCGGGGAAGAGCAAAAAAATGGCGAACGACGCGAGCCAGTCCGCCAGGTTTGACCTGGTCTTAACTGGTCCGACCGAGCGGCGGTGCTAACGGCCGCCACGTGCATGCCGTTAGCCTTTAAGCGACACGTCAGCCTGGAAGATGGGCCTGTGTTGTGAGAAATGTTGTTAACACGCTTAAAACGGTCATCAACTATGGTTGGTAGATTTTATCCACAAAATTAGAAATTTTCCGTAGTTTTTGGTCAGTTTTTTGAAAGTGGTAGTTCAGTGGGATAAAAACTCTTAAGTGGTAGTTTTTTTGGCCAATCACTCGCTAGGGTTTCTCTAAGAACAAACAATGGTACATCAACTTTTCAGCAAACTTTGTTATGGCATCTCTAGTATGGACCCCTACCCTTGCCTCAAATATCCAGTTTTGACACTTTTAAACCTACAATACAGATCCCTACTTTTCTCGGACGTATTCGAACATCCGAAATCCCCTAGCCAAGCCCCAAATCAAGAGCCGGAATAGGAGAGTCCATCAATCGAGACTCTGACATCCTAGATGCACCCATTTTGACCGTCAAACGCATTGTATTCCCACCAACCATCTTAGTTTCCCATCGAACGTCTTGGTTTCCTGCCGACTACTACCAAATGCGTCCACTTTTCTTCCTCTATTATTTTAACCAGATGTTGCATACCTCCTCTTGCAACCCTCACTGCACCTGACACAAGCCTTAGTGCCTTCTCAACACCTCTGCCCCCTAAGATGGCTAGACCTCCCCTCGCCACCAGAACCACAACCCATACCAGTTATGGCATACCCTCTCCGCCTCGTGCCCTCGCCATCAGATGGCGTTGGTATCGCTGTCATGCATAGGAAGTGATTACTGCCAAGGAAAAGGAGGCATGCACCACTAGTGCTGCCACCCAACAAAGTAGGAGGAGTTGCTCGCTGCTCGTCATGCCAAACGAGATTGTGTGTAGGAGTGCGTGGCCTATAATGTCGCATGTCAAATGGAGGAGGCACACGTTGCCCGACACAAGGCACGAGCCAAGGTCGCGCATTGCAAATCCTATTAATGCCCTCAATCGGGTCGTCCATGAATAGAATGTGGCTAGGATTAGCAACGGCCACACCCAACTCTATGTGAGAAAGTAAGTTGTTATCGCTTCCATCAATGCTAGCCAACACCGATGCCAAATTTGATGTGTTCTAGGAGGAGTTGTCTTCTGGGGCTCCGACTGTGGTGAAAATAGATTAGCTATTAATAACTTTGGAATAATTATTATATGAAAAATGTAATGTTGACCATATTTCTATATCAAAGATGTTGAATTTTGAGGAGAAAATGAGGCTTTTCAGTGTCCTCCCGACTATCCGTGAACAATTCGAGGATGTCCATTCGAGGATTACCCTTGGAGTTAGAAGTCTATATAGATGCGTACTAGGCTTTTGAAGGAGAAAGACAACTCAATTTTGATTTTATTTGTTGACAAGAATTGAGTTTGATCTTGTTCATGCGTCATGTGAAGTCTTTTTTCTTTGAGAGTACGCAAATTGCGTACCATAGCTGATGCGGAGCATCCCCTAATCACCCCCATGGATCCATCACCGACACCACAAGCTTCGAGAGGACCCATGATGAGAGCCCATGCACGTGCCATTGCAAACGAGGTGACATCTCTCTTTGCTCAATCACCATTTGATCCACTCGAGACATGATCACTACCTCAGATGGAAATCCTTTGTATACTCAGGTGCTTGGACGAAGAACATGGAAACAAGCTGGAAGGGCGTCAAGCTTGAAAGGACAAGGAAGGAGCTGCATACAAGTCACAGCTCTCGGACGACCGTCCGGCCTCGGACGACCAGATCCCGGACGACCGACACATCTCGGACGTCCGATGCCTGGAGTCCGACCACGCCTGAAGATCATCAAGACTCTAAAGAATGCAGATGACCGACATGCTCCAGCACACGAACATCCGAGCCATCCCAGAAATCTGACACCAAGGCACCAGCTTCGAAACGTCGGAAGACCGGAGCCTCCCGAAGATCGAGCCCCGGACGTCCAACAACCTCCGGAAATCCGGCTACTCCGCACCCGCACCGAATAATCGGACGACCGAAGGCTCTCGGATGACCAGACCGCCATGAAGCCTCGGACGTTCGGCCCTGTCTGCGCACTGGCCCGTGGGCTTTGGCTCATGTACCCTTCTTTCGCCTTAGACTATATAAACTCTGCCCCTCGTATCGCTAGGGTTAGCTTATGTTTAGCAAACACTTTTGTTGAGCATATCTCCATTACTTCCTCCTCCCATGGAGATTGCCCTCCATTGAGAGAAGATCCAAGTGATGCCAAGGCCTCTCTAGAGGGAAGATCCTAAGGGATTCAAAGCCTCCTCCTTTGGAGTGAGACTGACTATCGGTTAGGTGTATCCTTGTGTTGACTGTGGATCTATGTATCTCTTGTGTTCGTGTGTTTCTAGTAGATGTGTGATCGGAGATCGTCCGTGAGTTTGTGATTTCTTTTTGGTTTTATCCCTTTTCCCTCTCCGAGTGTGAAAAGATCGACACCCTGGGGCTTGCCCCATATCATATTGGTATCATGAACCAGGTTGATTCAGACCTTGGAGTCTCTCCCTCCACTTTCTAGCCAATTTTTGTTTTGATTTGACCTAATTTCGAAAAT
Source organism: Hordeum marinum (assembly GCA_022496015.1). NCBI lineage: Eukaryota > Viridiplantae > Streptophyta > Magnoliopsida > Poales > Poaceae > Hordeum > Hordeum marinum. Next base: position 346,908,924 of record CM039678.1, read on the forward strand.
CCTCATAAAAATGGCCATACCAAAATTTCTCGGATTCCCTGGCTTTGAGGAGATTTTGTTGATTTGGATCCCTGGACTTCGTTGTGGACAAGTGGATCTATCTTTCCCCCATCATCCCCATCATTTTCATCCGCAAAATCGCCCCAATTTTGCCCCAAAATTTTCTTTTGGTCCGAGCTTCCTCCTCTAGTTCATCCGGTGAAACCCGTAGGCGCCGGACAACTGGCAGTCGTCGGACGACCGGACTCCGGACGACTGACAACCTCCGGACGACCGACATTGCCCGGACGTTCGAGCAACTCTGTCGAAACTGATTTTTCCCTGAATTTTTTTCTTTTCTCCACCATTTTTCTTCCGCAATCCTTTGCATTTGAGATTTTGAGTCACGAGCCCCGCCACTTCCTAAGATATTTCGGCTAATGAGGAGTGGTTCTTCTTTGACATCGTCGCTCATCATCGCCCCGGATCGTCACCAACCACCTCTTCATTTACACCAATCGTAAGCAAGGACGGTAACCACGACGACACTCTTGACACATACCCTTGCCATTGTATTGTTACCCTAAGCCTATTTGCGTTACTTGCATATCAAGACTATCCGCTGAGTATTGTCGGGCTATGCTACTTGTGCACTTTAGTGATACATACTCCGCATAGCTTCAATTGCGTGCATATATCATCGTATCATCTTTTGTGTTACAAAATAGTACCCTCATACAAAATTGCTATCATGGAGTGCTCGTCCTGCATAGTGACCATCCAAATATCATTGCTAAAAGAAAGAGAAGCAAAGCTTTTAAACAAGGACAATAGAACAAAAGCAATAGCATCGCCAAATTTTCGTATCATACTTGATCATTTTGGATCACTTGAGCGAGTGATTCGTGCCTCATACATACATAGCAGGTCGGGAATAGGAAGACGACACATTTTGTTTCTTATAGGTTGTGCACAAGTTCTTATCACGCCCATTTCAGCAATCGTGCTAGTGTCTCTCTAGTGTTGTGCAACATGAGCATTTTCCGTGGATTCCTTGGTTGCACGACCCCACTTATCTATCCGTGCGTGTGTTTCTATGTACACTCATGCTATTGATCTACATTGTCTTACTTGCGAATTTATGAATTTCTTTCAACATTATTGAATCATATTCTGGAATTGCTTGAATTTGGGCCACCATCCAAACTAAGCTACCCCATAATCATTATTTGTGTAGGTGTGATATGGACGATCTTAGGTTCCAATTCTACTATTTCCATACTTTCACACTGAGTGATCTTGATCCACTTTCAAATTTTGGAACAGTAATTTGTATTTTCTTCTCACTCTTCCAGTTATATCTTCTTGAGTGCTATGGATAGGAACATCATGTCGAACCCGACATTTGAGGAGCATGACGATGATGCGAACACCCACGTCACCAAGTTGCACTTCTTTGGCACAAACAAGACAATTACTCAATCTCAAGATGTCTCGAATGACCACATCGAACAATTCGCCTCCAACTTGCGTGAATCTGAGGTGCGCACATGGGACTACCTCAACACCAAGTTACAAGCCAAATGAAGGAATTTCGGTCCTTGATGGTCAACCGCGCTCCCTCAACTTCGACTATGTCAAGATGGCTGAGAAAGTCCTGGATAAGGGGGTCCCCGGATATATGACTTGTTGTTTATGGGCCAGACTATATGGGCTACTTGACGAAAGCTGGAGGATTTGAAGGCCTAGTTTCTAGGATGGAAGCTTCGAGGAGCACGGCTTGTGCTCCAAGTTTGATGAGTAAATAGGCATGTTTATCTCTTCGGCATGTAACCGACCATGTGTAAACCCTAGGCCTCCTCGGCATCTATATAAGCCGGAGGGTTTTAGAGTATCGATAGAGAACAACTCATCTAGGGTTAGACATACAATCTCGGGGTAGATCAACTTTATAAGCCCTTACACCATTAATACAATCAAGCAGGATGTAGGGTATTACCTCCATTGGAGGGCCCGAACCTGGGTAAACACGCGTCCCCTTCGTCTCCTGTTACCGTCGATCCTAGTCTCAGAGTTCAAGACCCCCTACCCGAGATCCGCCGGTTTTGGCACCGACATTGGTGCTTTCATTGAGAGTTCCTATGTGGGCGAGATGGGATCGACACCTCGCCTTTTCATCAGCGAAGAGGCCCGCAACATGGACGTTTTCGTCCCCGGGCAGATCTTCGCCTTCGCTAGCGTTGCGCTACATGCTGATTCCACCGGCCATCTAGGCCACGTGGAGAACTTCGCCCTCGATAAGGAGGTTAGATTCGGAAACCTAGAGTTTTCCATCAACTCTCGAGGCGACTTGTCACTAACTGGTCTGGCGGCTTCGCCCATAGCCCTCGAGGGCTCTGAGGCTTTAACCTCGAGCCCCTTCTTCAGACACGCCAATGGGGTCACCCATGGCGACAGTCCGATCTGTCATCCTGGTCTGGCTATCAAACCATGCAACCGGATATACATTCCTTGCAAACAATCTCCATGGGTGGACTTCATGGGGGTGAACCCCGCAAGTTCCGAACAGCTGGATCAGACCGGGCCCTCAACGGTCGACGAGGCCTTGGAACAACTCTCGTCAATGAGGATCATCGATGATCCGGCCCCGATCTACGCCTGGCCCGGTCACAGTTCAGGCAGGGACAGATTTTTTGACCCACCCACCACCCACTTGATAGTCACTGTCGAAGACTTAACCGACGTGCTGGACTATGCCTCCGAAGAGGCAGAATACATGGATGAAGAGAACCATGCTCCCACTCCCGTCAACACCTAGAATTGGACCGCCACTTCTACATATGACATCTACATGATGGGTACTCCTACGACCAATGGCGACAATACGCCTCACAATGATGGCGGAAAATCGGGCGATGCGCCATCAAGGCGCCAGAAATCGCATAAGAGGTCCAAAAGCAAAATGGGAAGAAGAGCTATTATCAGTAGCGGGGACGGTAACACCCCCGCCGATCATGACAATCCTGATGTCCCCGAGCACCCATTAGAGGGTCCGGACGAACCTGAGGACCGAAACGACCCCGATACCGTCAATGACCACGAAGGAGATGATTACCTTCCCCCGGTCAAAGAGGAAGACTTACCAGAAGCCGATAACTTGTACATCCCTGATAACCTCGAGGATCAGGAAGAAATCAGGCAGCAGCTCATAGCAACGGCTTGCGGCCTAAAGGCCAAAGAGCGGCAACTCAAAGCTAAACAGGCCGACCTCACTAATTGATGGACGAAAGTCCTCTCAGCCAAGGAAGTATACAGCACTGGTCTCAAACCAGCCCAAAAGCTACCCTCAGAGAAGGCTGCTGCCACAATTCGACGAAGAGCTCACTGACACTCTGTCTCCGCATCATAGCCAATATGACAAGCCGGACGGCCCTCCTCGCGGGTGTGACAGAGCAGCCAATGACACCAGTTATATACCGGCGATGCCCCAGGGTTAAGGAGCCATTTGAACCCAATGACATGTTCAACCCACGCGACGACTTAGATGATAGAGCAGGCCATACAAGATCCATCTACGGATCTAGAGATTACTCACCGGATAGACAGGGAGAGTATAGACCATGGTTTCACCAAAATCCTAGAGCCTGAGAATGCAACCGGCCCCATACAGACGCTGAGTACAGGCGGGACATAGCTCAGGGCAGAGGCGCCATTCACACACTGTGCTTCACAGATGAAGCAATGCAACATCAGTTCCCCGAAGGGTTTAAACCCGTAAATATAGAACAGTATGATGGGACCACTGACCCAACTATATGGATCGAGGACTTCCACCTCCATATCCATATAGCATGAGGAGATGATCTCCATGCCATCAAATACTAATCTCTTAAGCTTAAGGGGCCAGCTCGGCACTGGTTAAACAGCCTGCCCGAAAACTGACTAGGATGTTGGGAAGACTTGGAAGACGTGTTTCGCTCTAATTTCCATGGGACCTATGTCCGCCGCCGGACTCTTCAGACCTCAGTAACGTCGTCCAGAAGCCCTGCGAGTCCGCCTGACAGTTCTAGAATCGGTTCATGACTAAGAAGAACCAAATTTTCGACTGTCCGGACACTAAGGCCATTGCATCCTTACGGCACAATATTCGAGACGAATGGATGGCCTGCCAGCTAGGCCAGGACAAGCCTCGTACTATGTCCGCCCTGACCTCCCTCATGACCCGCTTTTGTGCGGGCAAAGATAACTGGCTGGAAAGACACAACCACAATTCTGAAGATCCAGTGGCACCTGAAGAACAGGATGGCAACTCAAAGCTGAAGCACAATAAGAACAAACGCTCGCACAAACATCAACAACACTGATGACACGACAGTTAATGCCGGATTCCGCAACTCCCAACCCGGGCAGTGGAAGAAAGCCCCCTGAAGGCAATCGTGATAGACCCACTTGGCTCGAGAATATCATGGACATGACTTGCCAAAGACATGGAACTTCAGAAAAGCCAGCCAATCACACACACCGCAACTGCTGGATGTTTAAACAGGCTGGCAAGATACAACCCGAAGACCAGGGCAAAAGCTCGCGTAGCGAGGATGAAGACGAGCCTCGGGGTCCAATGGGTGGCGGTCAGAAGAAACTCCCTCCCGAAGTCAAAACGGTGAATATGATATACGCCATGCCCACATACCTAAGAAGGAGAGGAAGCGGGCCCTTCGGGGGGTGTATGCTATGGAGCCTGTAGCTCCAAAGTATAACCCATGGTTAGCATACCCGATCACTTTTGACCGACGCGACCATCTGACCAGTATCCGTCATGGGGGATCGGCTTCCCTTGTACTAGATCCCATTATAGATGGGTAGCACCTCAGTAAACTCCTAATGGATGGAGGAAGTAGCCTCAATCTCATTTACTCAGACACGGTGAAAAAGATGGGTATAGATCAGTCATGGATCAAACCCAGCAGCACTACCTTCAAGGGAGTGATCCCAGGTGTTGAGGCCCGATGTACGGGCTCTGTAACCCTGGAGGTTGTGTTCGGCTCGCCCGATAACTTCCACAGCAAGGACTTGATCTTTGACATTGTGCCCTTCCACAACGGCTATCACGCACTGCTCGGCCGGACAATATTCGCTCAGTTCAATGCAGTCCCGCATTACAGATACCTCAAGCTCAAGATGTCGGGCCCCAAGGTGTTCATCACTGTCAATGGCAATATAGAGCGGTCCCTCAGAAGAAAGGAACATGCACTGGCATTGGCGGCGGAATTCATCTACAAAGACGACCGGCAAGCTTCAGCATCTGCCGTAAAGGTACGAAAGGCTGGGAAGCAAGTTCGAATTCAAACCGAAAACTCTGATCCTCCTCCCTCCTGTCAATAGGGACTCGCCCCCCATCGCACAACCTCAGGACCAGTGAAGTACGTGTTGAGGAGGCACAACTTCGCACTTAAGATTCCATGGGTAGCGGTGGGGAACTTACGATGGGTGTTCGGTTGTCCCGAACTGTTACCGTCAACACGTCTTCGGACAAGATGCAGGCGCTCCTAAAAGAGCCTGCCCATGGCGTAAAGCTCACATTTAACACTACGGCCTCTCAAGATTTTGTCACAAGATCCGCCCGCACTAACACCCATCAAGGTGCATTTAAAAGCAGAATTCAACTATCAACAGGGCATATCGAATATGTCTGGTCACCAATTAAAGACCCCTGGTACAACATCTCGTGTAGGACTTTATTTCTTATTTTCTTTCACATACCTGTAAACAGTAGCTTCAGTAGTCCGAGTTATAAGAGTCGTTGAGGACATGCGAAATTGCATGGCGCAAGTACGCCTCATTTGCCTTGTTTTTGGCGCATACCTTTTTTCCTTCCCTCCCTCTTCTCGTGAACCTGTTTGGTATGACTCGAGGTCACCGGCTAATAGACCGGGAGCTCGATTTCAAACACAAATCGCCTTAACCACCGTGTGTTTGGTGTCTTGGTGTTTCGCTTTATATGCATCGGTTCAGAACTATGTCTTTGGTCATTAAGTTGGGTGGCCGAGCTCCTGTGCTTGCCCCTTTATGTTACGCTCATTCTCCTAAAGGGCAAAGGGAGCACCCCTGTGATTGTGCTTCCGGATAGTCTGGTCAAGCACCTTAGGGGAGAAAGCCAAAAACGGATTGTCATAGTATGCATGATTCGATCTGTGAACCCCAATTTAGAAGTATTATACTTCACCCTCGTAAGCGGTTATTCCGTGTTATACGAGGAATTCGCCCTTTGTGCAAATACTATGATGTCGGCTTTGGCCTCGGTTCGTCTGAACATTGCAAATACTTCGGTGGCTAATCGTGTGCTTCCTGCAGTCCTTTTCGCGCCCCTTCGGTTAAGTGAAAGAAATAAAGCACAATAGTCCGATTGCCTAGTCTGCCGCACTAAACCGCCTTCGGGTTCCTTAATTTGGCTAAGGGCCATAGTGCATTGGCATATACACCCCATGTAGTATCTAGGTGGGGGCTGAAGCCGACGACTCGCATCTTTCAGTATTAAACAACCATACAAGAGTTATAAAGGAATGCAAAACCATATAAGAGCGGATACTAATATTATTGATAGTTATCACAAGTCTTCGGACACATTACAAGCTCATTCAAATAATTTTTTGCCCGAACACTGCGAAGCTATGACCCGCGCACTCTCCATCACTCCATCAAAGTACAGCTCGGGGCGTCGGTGCTCCTTTCCGGGTGGAGGTAGGTCGGTGGCTAGCTTCATCGGATTGAGCCCCGAACAGTGCACTTTGGCCTTGGCAAGGGTCATCTGGACTCCTTCGATGCAGGAGGAGCGCTTGACAAAGTCGAGGAGGGTGTGGCAGCAATCAGTGGTTGCACCAGGCCGAAGTAGCTGCCTGGGAGTGGCTTGTCAGGCCATAAGCGGATGCAAAGGTCCTTGATGGCCGGCTCTGCCATCTGGTGCATCTCCATCAGCTGTTTCAGTTGCTCCACCAGAAGAGGAGGACGCTCGGGGGCTCCGAACTATGCCCAGAATGTCCGAGCTTCGTCTTCCTCTCCCCACGAGGCAAGCAGCTGATTGGTGTCCGCCACGCGCTTTTGGAGATCAGCGGCCATCTCTAAGGATCGCCACACCTGGGTCAGCAATTCGAATTTGCTATCTCCGAACATGCACTTTAGGGAGTACAGCTTACCATCGGCTATCTCCTTGGCTTGGCGAACTTGTTCCTCAAAGAACTATCTGTCAACCCGCTCCTTCTGAAGATTGGACTTCATGGTGGACAGTTCGGCTATGATCACCGTATTCTTTTTCTCCAAGGACTCACAGCTCTTGCTAGCGTCCTTGAGCTCATCATGTATCTCCGCCACATGAGCCTGGTGTTTATCACTAGTGGCTCGTAGGGGAGAGAGCACGGTCTCCACTTCTTTGGCCGTCGCCTTTTCCACGACCGCTTCATCTTTTGCACGTTGAAGCTCGGCCTTGAGCTTTTCAATCTCATTCGACGAAGCTGCAACAGGATGCAACTTTATTAGGAATCTGCATTAACAGTATTCGGGAGAAAGTATCGAAATGTAGTTCGGACTTACCCTGCGCCTCGTCGAACCTCTTGTTGAGGGCTTCCACTTCATCCTCGCAGCGCTTGAATTTCTGATGTAGCTCATCCAGCTCGGCACCATTTTTGGCCGCTGCTGATGATGAAGCCTACATTACACAATGCATACATCACATGGGCACTCACTTCTTGAAATTAAAGATATGACCCCTAGGCAAGCTTGTCCATCTCACCTAGGGCTCGAGGGCTTCCATGTCCACAATACGAATAAATAAAAATCTTAGCGAAAACATCGGGCGACTTACTTGAAAGCCCGCAAGGAGACCTTTTAAGGCCTCCTTCAGTCCGTTGTCAATGGACTAGACGCTTTGTAGTACCGCACCCATAAGTGTGCGGTGGTCCTCGGGGATGGAGGCGCTTGATAGAACATCCTCCATGGCCGACCATCGATTGGTAGGCGGTGCCGGGGATGATCGGATATCCCAATCACCCACCGGGGATTGGACCGGTGCCTCCGGAGGCACAATGCGCTCCGGAATGTCCTTGGAGGGGACTGATGGCCCGTTCATCCGGCCTCCTTGGTGTCCGGATGGGGGATTGTCCCCTGGTCTTCAGTGGCCGAAGTGTTAGCCTTGGCCATGGTAATATCTCCCTCGCCCCCTATGTCGGCCTCCGTTGGAGTAGGCTGGGACGACACCTCCACGACGTCCTTCGTAGCGCCTGGAGCGGTGGGGTGTGAGGCATCCTTGCTCTCCACTAGTTTGGCAGGTGGGGTCTCGCCATCCGATACCACCTCGGTGGGGATGACGCGCGGGGGGTTGTAGGACCAATAACCTGCGTGTTAGCAAATTGTGGATTTACCAGTTATGGGAAGGAAACTCTTCAGATCCTAACCTAGATGGAAGGGGCTTGACCCTTAGGCTCCTTCGTGGAATTTCCTCGGGATCTTCGGACATGGTGCTCGATTCCAAGCTATCGTCGGACAAATCCACCACGCCTGACGCACCTTCTTCAGGGCAGGTGAGGCTACCTGCCCCGTAGCGTCTACGGACGCCGCTCTCTTCTTGGCGCGGGGGAAGTTGCCTCCCCCTCGCTATCGACCTCCTCCTCCTCCTCTTCCTCCTCTTCGGCCTCCTCTTGATTCGAGGAGGTGAGGGTGTCTTCGGATGCAGCATCAGGCTGGTCCTTGATGCAAAGGCCAGCCTGACCTGGTTTCTTCTTATTCTCCTTCGTGGGAGCCTTGTAAGGCTTCTCCACGAGCATCTTGGCTAATAGCCCGGTCCTCTCATCTTCGGGCTGAGGAGCCAGACTTTTGATGTTGATGGTCTTCAAGTTCTCGAGCCCATAGAGGAGTGTTCCGATGCTGGCAAGGGAGGATGCGTCTTCGGAGCATTACCTAAACCACATCAGCTAGCTTGATGCCCTCCTTGACTAGGGAGCGGAGGCACTTCTGCAGATCGGCCAACTCTTTGCTCGAACCCCAGGCCAGGCCCTTCTTGGGCCACGAAGCCGGTCTGGTGGGGGGGCATATCTGAATGCGGCGATGGGGAGTTGGGCCTCCTCTCATAGTTCAGTGACGTAGAACCACTCCTTTTGCCATCCTTTGATGGTGTCGATGAAGGTGCCCGACGGCCATCCGACACGGGCGAGCTTGCCGATGGCTGCCCTACCATAGTCTATGTGCTTGCCGCCGATGCACTTTGGCTTGATATTGAATACTGGCATCCAGAGCCCGAAGTGCGGATCGACGCATAGGAAGGCCTTGCAGATGAGGATGAATGCCCAGATATGCCTGATGGAGTTTGACGGGAGGTCGTGGAAGTCAAGGCCATAGAAGAACATTAATCCCCTGACGAATGGGTGGAGTGGGAAGCTCAACCCCTTGATGAAGTGGAGGATGAACACCACCCTCTCGTCTGGCCTGGGAGTCGGAATTACTTGGCCCTCCTCCATCACATGGTGAGGAATGCCGGCGGGGAGGTAACCGGACTTCTTGAGGTCGAGGATGTCTTTGTTGGTAACCATGGAAGCTTCCCATTAGCCATTGGAGCATGCTGTTGTTGAGATCGGGAGCGGGGGTAGAGAAACCTAGATCTGTGCTTTAGAGGCACACGGGAATAGGAGGTGGAGAAGTCAAAGGGAGAGCATGAAAAGGCCTTTGGGGTTTTTCTTTCTACTTTTATGAGGTTTTCTGATTTGGGCTCCCCTTGCTGCGCTGTGAATCCCTCCACTTCCCGAGACGTCCAAGCCATTGGATACACATGATTAAGTATATCCCGTGTAAAACGGGACACGATCGACATGTTGATAGATCGTGTGGATGGAACATCCTCGAACCGCTCATCGAGTGCCTGTAACTGGCCTATCGATCATGGTGGGATGTGACCTTTCGTCAGAGAGGTCATCAGGAAACATTACCTCCTCCCTGACGTTTGGCCTTCAAAGCCAACTTATCTCACAGAATTCGGATGTGCCACTATGCGGAAAACTACCGATCATCGGAGGCTGAACAATGGTTTGGTAGGAAGGAACTCACCTCGCAAGATGAAGACTCTGTTCGCGAAGCAATTGGAGCTAAAGACCCTTGGAGTTGGAGGCAAGTTCGGGGGCTACTAAGGGAGTCCTGGATTAGGGGGTCCTCAGATAACCGACTTGTTGTTTATAGGCCGTACTATATGGGCTACTTGCCGAACACTGGATGATTTCAAGGCCCGGTTTCCAGGATGGAAGCTTCAAGGAGCACGACTTGTGCTCCAAGTTTGATGTAGTAAATAGGCTTGTTTATCTCTTCGGCATGTAACCGACCATGTGTAAACCCTAGGCCTCCTCGACATCTATATAAGCTAGAGGGTTTTAGGGTATCGATAGAGATCAACTCATCTAGGGTTAGACATATGATCTCGAGGTAGATCAACTCTGTAACCCATTACACCATCAAGTAGGAAGTAGGGTATTACCTCCATTGGAGGGCCCGAACCTGGGTAAACTTGCGTACCCTTCGTCTCCTGTTACCGTCGATCCTAGTCTCACAGTTCGGGACCCACTACCCGAGATCCGCCTGTTTTGACACCGACAATGGCACTCAAGTCGTCACTCTTCGGAGTACTCTGCTGACGAAAGTCCTCCGCGAGCATGTGTTCATCACCAAGACGAATGCTCCGGTCCAAGTTAACCTCAAGGTCACCAACGTCAAGCCATCGAGAATCCATTCCATGGAAATGGATTGCAAGATCACGTCCGCGCTTGAGACCGTCATTGTTAACAAGATCAAGATGTATTGGAGCAAGAACTACGACGCTGAGAAGAAGAACACCATCATCGCCTTGAAAAAGCGCTTGAAGCACATCGCCCCTTGAAAGAAGCTACTCGTGCCTTGGAGGAGCACAACCACCAAGATCACCAAGAACAAGAAGCACCCCGGCGAGAACGACAAGAAGAAGCCACTCGCGAGGAGGAACAATAAGAACGAAGAAACCGTGTGCAAGGGCCTCGTCAACTACCTCAAGCATATCACGACGAGAAGAACAAGGACGATGCCTCTAGGAAACCATAACGTAAACTCGACAACAACGTTGACGCACCTTCTCCTCGTCAAGGGCATTGCCAACACAACTACAATGAAGAACAATGCTTCGGCAGGCTCAAGTTCACCATGCCTAAATTCTCTGAAAGCAGTGACCCCGAAGACTATCTTTCATGGGCACTCAAAGTTGACAAGATATTCCGTTTGCACAACTTTGAGGAAGAGAAGAAGATTTCCATGGCCTCTCTTGACTTCCAAGACTATTTTCTCATTTGGTGGGAACAAGTGATTGAGCGAAGAGAAAGAGGTGAACCTCCTATCACCACTTTGGCTCAAATGAAGGATCTCATGAGATCTTGATTTGTGCCTACACACTACAACCGGGATCTCTTCAAGAAACTCCAACTACTCAAGCAAGGCACAAAGTCCGTAGAAGAATACTATCAAGAAATGGAAATTTCCATGATCCGAGCCAATGTAAAGGAAGATGATGAGCAAACAATGGCGTGCTTCTTGAATGGTCTCAACTACCAAGTCAAGAAAATCTCGGACTTCCAACCATACTCCAACATACTTGAACTAGTACATCAAGCAACCAAGGCAGAATGTCAGGTGCATGATGACTACAACTATTTCAAGTTCTCTTCCAAGACCTACGGCTCAAGTGCTCAAACTTCTACGACATCGACGCCTTCAACTACGAAATATGCAATAGCTACCAAGAACAAGTCAAGTTCCATGGACAACATGACTTCGTCAAGTCGTCATACTACTTCAAGCAACTACAATCCAAGGGCTTCATCCTCTACACCAACACCGAATGAAACTGATAAATCAAGCTCCATCAAGTGTTTCACATGCCAAGGCCGCGACCACAAGACCTACGAGTGTCCAGCAAGACGGACCATGATTCTTCAAGACTACGACACCTATGACTCTCTTAGCGACGACGAGATGCAAGCATTGGAGCACGTCGCTATGCATCAACAAGTCAATGAAGGCGAATATTCCCAAATCTTTTGTGACAATGATCCGAGCCCCGCTCTTGTTGTTTCCAAGGTTTTAACTATTCAAAACAAGAATATGAGGACCAATGTTGCCAGATCTTCCACACCAAGGCAGGTATCCAAGGCAAATTGGTCAAGTTCATCATCGATTGATGAGGTTGCCACAATTTGGCAAGTGAAGACCTTTTCTCCAAGCTCCAATTGGTCAAGAAGAATCACCCTCGCCCCTACAAAGTCCAATGGCTTAGTGACCATGGCACTATCCAAGTTGATCACACCGTGCAAGTTTCCTTCAAGATTGGCGCTTATAAAGACACCTTGGCGTGTGATGTGGTTCCCATGTCCGTTTGCCATCTACTCCTTGGGAGACCTTGGCAATTCGACAATGGCGTCATCCAGAATGGTCGCACCAATCACTATAGCTTCAAAATGAAGGGCAATGAATATGTGCTTCGAGTCAAGTGACCGCCAACAAGCAAGCTTCATCCCATCATGGAGATAAACGTGAGAGAGTGATCCACCTCAAACATAGTGAGCGCCACAAGCCAAAAATGAGTGACTCCACGATGAGGGACATGAGAGATGTAGTTCTTTTAGACACCAAACGAGATGTGAGGGATGTGAGTAAGAGCCCATCGACCATACTTCACTACGTGCTTGTGTGGAAGGATGATGTCATACGGCCTAACCTTCACAAGATCTTCCTCTTGTGTTATTTCAATTGTTACAGGAATTTCAAGATGTTTTTCCCGATGAGCTACCTCCGGGACTACCACCAAAACTTGGATCGAACACCGCATCTACCTCATACCCGGCGCACCGCTCCCCAACAAGGCACCCTACTGCGTCCCCGAAGAACTAAGGAGATACAAAGGCATGTCCAAAAACTCCTATATAAAGGACATGTACGTGGGAGTTTAATTCCTTGTGCGCTTCTCGTGATTCTAGTACCCAAGCAAGATGGAAGTATGTGCATCTATTTGGATTTCCACCCTATCAATGCTTTAACAATTAGATATTGCCACCCTATTCCTCACCTAGATGATATCCTAGATGAACTTAGTGGTGCCACTATATATTGCAAGATTGACTTGAAAAGTGGTTACTATCAAATACACATACAAGAGGGCAATTACTGGAAAACGACGTTCAAAACTAAGTTTGGTCTATATGAATAGTTAGTGATGCCCACGGGCTTATCCGGAGCACCGGTACATTTATGTGTGTCATGCATCATGTCTTACTCCCATTCTTTGGATATTGCATTGTGCTATACTTTGAAGACATTCTTGTTTTTGGCAAATCTCTTGAGGAGCATGCTAAACATGTTAGGGAAGTATTGCAACTTCTTAGGAAGGAATGATTGTATGCTAACATGGAAAAATGCACGTTTGGTGTTGACAAGGTTGTTTTCCTAGGATTTTTGGTTTCTTCTAAGGGTGTTCATGTGGATGAAACTAAAATTGATGCTATTAAAGCTTGGCCCACACCCACCAATTTACAACAAGTGTGTAGTTTCCTTGGACTAGCCAGCTTCTACCATCTCTTTGTTAAGGATTTTAGCACTATTGCATCTCCTCTGCATGCTTTTAGATAGAAAAATGCACCTTTCATTTGGGGACCAACGCAAGACACCACATTCCTCGAGATTAAAAATTTGCTTACTCATGCACCCTTGCTTGCATTACCCAACTTTGATAAAACTTTTGAAGTGCATTGTGATGCTAGTGGTAATGGCATAGGTGGTGTGCTAATGCAAGAAAAGCGCCCAATTGCGTATTTAGTGAGAAACATTCCGGCGCTCAACTGAAATATCCCATCTATGACAGGGAATCATATGCTTTTGTGAGAGTGTTACATGTTTGGGAGCATTATCTCCGTCCACATGATTTTTTTATTCATATCAATTATGAAACTTTCAAGTATCTTAAGGGACAAACTAAGTTGAAAAAACAACATGCTAAATGGAGTGAATTTATTGAGTCTTTCCCTTATGTCATCAACTACATTAAGGGTATAAAAATGTTGTGGTAGATGCTCTTTCCCACAAATGCATGCTTGTTGCTCAACATGAATTGAATGTTATTGGTTTTGAGCATATAAAAGACTTGTATGAGCATGATGTTTCTTTTGCCACTCCGTATGCTAAGTGCCAAGTGAAAACTTGTTGGGAGAACTACTATATGAAAGATGGATATGTTATGCATGCTAACAAACTTCGATACCCGAGTCTTCTTTTCTTTGTTGCTTTTGCAAGAGGCTCACGGTGGAGGACTTATGGGTCACTTTGGACATGACAAGACGTATGCCACACTATCCAACTAGTACTATTGGCCAAAGATGTTTCGTGATGTTGTATGCTTCACCAACCAATGCTCTACATGCCACAAAGATAAGTCTAAATCTCAATTCCATGGTCTTTACATGTCTCTTCCTATACCTTTCAAACCTTGGGAAGACATTAGTGTGGATTTTGTACTTGGTTTACCATGAACAAAAAATGGCCATGATTACGTATTTGTCGTTGTGGACCGCTTTTGCAAAATGGCTCATTTATTCCATGCCACAAGATATACGATGCTTCACATGTTGCCAATCTCTTTTGTAGGGACATCTTGCGACTACAGGGCATCCCCAAGACCATTGTCTCGGATAGCGACATCAAGTTCCTTAGCTACTTTTGGAAGACACCATGCGTCAAACTCAGGATCAAGCTACTATTCTCTTCGGCATATCATCCACAAACCATTATCCAAACCGAAGTGACGAACCAGACGCTCTCAACTCTCCTACCCGTGTTGATCAAGAAAAACATCAAGGAATGGAAAGATTGCCTCCCCATTGCTGAGTACGCCTACAATCGTGCACAACACTTCACCACCACCAAGTCTCCATTCGAGGTGGTCCACGACTTCAACCCTTTGTCCCCATTGGACATACTCCCGCTTCCACTCCAAGAGCGTTTCAACATGGACGCAAGTGCAAGGGCAAGCTACATCAAGAAGATGCATGACGATACAAGGCGCATGATAGAACGTCAAGTGGAACACGTCATCACCAAGCGCAACATCCACAAGCACCCCATGGTATTCAAGACCGGTGATCTTGTGTGGCTACACCTTTGCAAGGACCGTTTCCTCGCCAAGAGAAAGTACAAGCTACTTCCTCGAGCCGATGGACCATTCAAGGTGTTGGCGCACTACAACAACAATGCCTACAAGATCGACATTCCTCGCGACAAGTACAACGTGAGCGGCACCTTCAACGTCACGGACGTATCCCCTTTCCATGGTGATGAAGATCTTGATCCGAGGATGGATCTCTTGCAAGGGGGGGAGATGATGTGGAGCATCCCATGATCACCCCCATGGACCCATCACCAACACCTCAAGCTTCAAGAGGACCCACGCAGAGAGCCCGTGCACGTACCATTGCAAATGGGGTGACATCTCTCCCTGCTCAATCACCATTTGATCCAATCGAGACATGGTCACCACCTCAGATGGAAGTCCTCTGTATACTTAGGTGCTCGGACGAAGAACATGGAAGCAAGCTAGAAGGACGTGAAGCTTGGAAGGACAAGGAAGGAGCTGCAGACAAGTCGTAGCTCTCGGACGACCGTCCGGCCTCGGACAACCGGACCCAGAACGACCGACACGTCTTGGACGTCCGATGCTTGGAGTGTGACCCCACCCGAAGACCGACAGGACTCTACAACGCGTGGATGATCGACACCGCCCACACGACTGACACGTTCTAGCGCATGAACGTCTGAGCCATTCCGGAAAACTGACGCCAAGGCACCCACTCCGAAATGTCAAAAGCCCGAAGCCTCCGGACTACCGAGCCCTGGACGTCCGACAACCTCCTAAAATCCGGCTACTCCGCACCCCCACCGAATCATCGGACGATCGGAGGCTCTCGGACGACCGGGCCAACGTGAAGGCTCGGAAGTCTGACAACATCCGAATGTCCGGACCCTGTCCACGCACAGGCCTGCGGGCTTTGACCCATGTACACCTATTTCTCCGAAGACTATATAAACTCCACTTCCTCCTCTAGCTAGGGATAGCTTATGTTTAGCAAACACTTTTGTGGAGCATAGATCCATTCCTTCCACCTCCCATGGAGATTGCCCTCCATTGAGAGAAGATCCATGTGATGCCAAGGTCCCTCTAGAGGGAAGATCCTAAGGGATTCAAGGACTCCTCCTTTTGAATGAGAGTGAATATTGGTTACATGTATCCTTGTGTTGACCGTGGATCTATGTATCTCGTGTGTTCATTTGTTTCTACTGGATGTGTGATCGGAGATCATCCGTGAGTTTGTGATTTCTCTTTGGTTTTCTCCCTTCCCCCTCCAAGTGTGAAAAGATCGACACCCTCGGGCTTGCCCATATGAGTAGCTTTATAAAATAAAACAATAACAAGTACAACTCAACTATCCCTCGTTGTGAACAACAAGCGTAGCGCAACTTCACATCCGGGTACTGCACGGATAGACACACACGGAAATGTAAGTACAACATAAAATAGCCTACCCAAAACTGAGCGCCTCATCATGTCTCGACCAGCGTCGGTCACATTCAAAGAACAACAGTTGATGAGGACATAACTACTGATGTTACACCCACAACCCTTGCTGCTAGATATACTAGATCAATTACTAGAGGTGGCGCATGTCAGTTAAGTTACCAGGTACTTTCGTTTCTTGGTAACGATTATAATGTTCATGAGAATATGATGCTTCCTAATTTGGAGGCATTTGTTTTGCTTAAATGAAGGTCCGTCATGGACAAGATGGATGATCTGGGAGCAAAAATAAGCATGGAGGAGATGTCGTGTGCAAGGGGAACAAGAACGTAGTTTCTAGTGGAGTTTTTAGCACCTTGGAGCCACTATAATGACATACAAGGACATGGACGAAATATACAAGATGACCTTTTACGAATTTTGTCCATGGATTAATATAGGTGTTGCGCTACCTTATTTTGGGGACGTGCCCACGTAATTTCAAAATACTCTTTCATAGGCTATATTTAGAGTCTGTATTGTAGGGTGATAGGACATGAATGTCGCCTAGCAGGGGGCGGGGGGAATAGGAACTTTAATCGATTGCTTTACCCCATGCGTCCATAATGGCTTGATTTAGCCGAAACGTGGCAATTTTCTCGGCGCAGTTAAGGGGATTCTTCACCTTTTACAAGCCTATAAAATTTGGGGCTGGTTAATCCCTTTTCCCAACACTCTCCTTCTACTCCAACAAACCTCCTCTGCTCCCAGCGCCCCAAACCCTTCCATCAAGATCATACCACAATGGCTGACACAGATCTGAAAGGGCAATGGGTTCGCTCAAAGGTCAACAATGCCACCATCTTAGAGCTCTGGACGGCGGGGAAAATCCCCGATGGCATGGCCTGCAGGGTTCCGAAGCCCAACCAGCGCATCCCCACTCCCCCAGCCGGGAGCGGGTCATCTTGATGTCCCACCTCGCTAGACGACTAGGATTCCCCTTGCATCCCTTCGTGCGGGGGTTCTCTTCTTTTATGGGCTTGATTTCTATAAACTTGCCTCAAATTCTATTCTCCACCTCACCTCCTTTGCTACGATGTGTGAGGCCTTCCTGAGGGTACTTTTTATTTGCTGTTATATTTTTATTTATATATAAAAATAATAAATAAAATATATTTATCTTTACTAGTTTGCTTGTTTGCTTGTTACACTTGTTCGAAAGTTGCTACCATGACTGATTTTATCATTGAGAAGGATGATGGAGGTAAAACCCCAAAGGTGGAAACTCCCTAGCAGCGTGATGTGAAATTTTTTATTGCGGGAAAGGGGAATATCATAGGTAAAATAATCATCCAAGAATTCTTTAACTGTATGGGTACTTTAGCCTTCAAGGATATTCCAATTCTTCAAAGAACTAAAAGTTACGACGTTGCTATTTCTGCTCTTGTGCTTAAGCTTGAAAGAAGATTTATGCGTACTCACCCTACCTTGCAAAGGCTTTTTTCTGAGTTGCCGGTCATAAAAGAGCCTAGGGCTAAGAAAATAGCCACTCTTATTCTCATGCATGAATTTGACTATATAGTTTGAGAGGCTCGAGGTATCTTTGATTACTATAATATGAGCAATGAACATCCTGTGATAGATGAAATTTTATATAATGGGGACTATATGATGAGGTATATGTTTCGTGATCATCGTACTTTTGATGAAAATACTAAGAAGGAAGCTCTCCTATTCATATTATCCAACAAGTATTCAATGCTATCAACAAACAATATTCCTGGATAGTAAGAGAGAATACGGAAGGTTTTGAGGAATGTAGTATCGATAATGCTAAAATACTACTTGATGTTGTGTTTACTATAGTCTTTGAAAAGCTCACTCATGAACACACCTTCCAATAGGACAATGTCAACAAAGATTACAACACTTGAATCATATGCATTATGCTTAGCTAGGGGCGTAAAAGAATAACGCTAGTTGGGATGCAACACAATAGTTATCTTATCTTTTTGCTTCTTAATTTCTCTTTGTTTTTAGTGACATGATTATTTTTACTGTAACGTTGTGTTTTTTATTTAAATTAGTGTTTGTGCTAAGTAAAGACTTTGGGATGACTTGCATGATGAGTAGAATTGATACCGTGCAAAAACAGAAACCTGAGCGTCTAGTGAAGAATTTCTCTGATTTACAGGAATGTATTTATCTGAATTTTTTACACAATATGTCTATAGAGATGACCCAAGTTTTCCTATTTTTCAGAAATTTTGGAGTTAAAAAAGTGTGGTTTCTTTACACATCATTTCAGACTATTCTGTCTTAGACATATTCTGTTTTTGCTTGCGTAGTTTGCTTGTTTTGATGATGCTATAGATTGTATCAGGGGATATAAGCCATGGAGAAGTTAGAATAGATTACCATGTGCAATAATAAAATAAGCATCAATTTATAATAGTACGTAAAGTATTTGATATGTTTATTATAGTAACGGATCTCACGAAGCTTTCTGTTGAGTTTTGTGTGCTGACGTTTTCAAGTTTTGAGTGCTATCACTATGGATGGACGAATAAGGAGTGGCAAGAGACTAGGCTTGGGGATGCCCAAGGCACCAAAAGACAAATTATAGGAATACTCAAGCGTCTAAGCTTGTGGATTCCCCAAAAGGTATCCCCTCTTTCGTCTCAATCCATCGATATGTCAGTTGGAGCTACATTTTTATTCATCACATGATCTGAGTTTTGCTTGGAGGATCGTGTGTTTTAGTTTGTTTTAGTTTTAGTTTTCCACATTAATTGTTTTATTACACCTACTTGATAGAGATACAAAATCACCATGATTTATTAGAATACTCTATGTGCTTTGCTTATATCTTTTGAGCCAAGTAGTTGCTCTAGTACTTCACTTATTCTATTAGAGCACGGTGGCATGTAGATTTTAAATAAATAATTGCACTATCATTCTTCACTTATATTTTTTGAGAGTTAATACAAAGTGATGATAATTTTCATGGGTTATAATACTAGTCCAAACATAATAGGTATTCAAAGAGTGCATGATCAAAACCTTCAGGTAGCACATATAAGAGAAATCTTGAGGTAATGATATTAATGTGGTAATGTGAATGGGCATGAGTGCATGACCATTAATTAGTAAGACTATTGTGAATTAGAGGTTGTTAACCTATTGTTCACCTAAATATTTTATAGCATGGTGATGATGTGTGAGCATTCTTATTTTCCCGTTGAAATCCTTTTGTTGTTTGAGTCGGAGGAGCGCGATGGTTAACTCCTCCCAACCTCCTCCCTAGGGACATGTGAGTTGTACTTTATTTTGAGAGAGCTAATAAAATCTTGCAATAAGTATGTGAGTTCTTCATGACTAATATGAATCCATGGATATACACACTCTCACCACTTCATATTTGCTAGCCTCTTCGGTACCACGCATTTCCCATTCTCACCTCGAGGATCAGTGGAACCTTCGCCAGTGCATCCAAACCCCGTGACATTATATGCTCTCTCGCACATAAGCAACCTTTTATCTACCTCAAAACATCCACCATACCTACCTCTTATGGAATTTCCATAGCCATTCCGAGTAATATTTCCATGCAACTTCCACCATTACATCATATGACTTGTATGTCCATTGTCATATTGCTTTGGATGATCATATAAGCTGATATAGTATTTGTGGCAAAGTGTTGGGGCTAGATGCACACGATCACCTATGGGGCCATCGGCCCCTTTATGGTTTGGCAGGGGCATGGATGCAAGCACAAAAAGTTGAGAAAGTGAGTCGACACGGCGATTTACCCAGGTTCAGGCCGTCATGAAGCATAAAACCCCACTCCTGCTTCGTGGGTGGGTCGATCAGGGGAACACGAAGAATCTGCAGTGCACCAGCCCGACAAGGGTTGCCTTTGGGGGAGCTAGTATGCATGTACAAATGCTCAAAAGTCAGAATCCTAAGCTAGTTTGACTTGGGCCTCCTTTTTTAGCACAAGGGGCAACTACAGTGGCAAAACAAACATTGTCTGTTGATTAGATAGCTAGCAGAGCTTATCATACCTAACTCTAGCATTAGAGACAAAATACCATGATTGCTAGTCAAGGTGGCGTGTAGGGGTTTATCCCCGGCAATCTTATACCACTACTCTAGCTAACCATTACACCTCACCTCGACACATCTAAGGACGGGTGTCAAGGAGGGGTAATTTTCCTTCCAGCTTGTAGCCACGTGTTTAGAGAGAGCCTCTTAGCCACCTGGGGGCCTGATGCTGCATTGACAAGTGATTGGCCTTGCGATGAGATGGAGCGGTGACAGATTGGCTCACACCTACCGGGGGATGGCTTGCGGAGTCGTCAAGGGGGGAGTGCTTGGCACGCAGCAGCCCCATGTTTGGGTTGCCGCATAGAGCTTGTTGTAGTTTGTCTTGATCATTGTCAGGTTGGATTGATGTTCTTTCCCGACAGGCTCGAGTTGCCGCACCAGTGATCTTGTCGTCTGTGCACAAGTCAGGGGAAAATAAATACCCCTGTTTGTATACCCCGACAGAAGCCCCCGGGCTTGGAACGTCGGGTTAGTCCCCAAACAGTGCACGGACACGTGTCGGGGAAATGCTGCATTTCTGCTCCAAGTCCACTACGCGATCGCAGGCCGTGGGGTCGTGGAATAGTAGCCGTTGGTGAATAGCGAAAAACTGATAATAAAGAAATGGCAGTTTCCCCGAGGAAATAGCGAAGAGCCAGCCCCCATGCAGGCCCTTCACATAAAAAGGTAAGGCACACACATGCAATGCTAATTCGCATCTGTAACTCTGTCCTCCATCTTCTTCCTCAGGCCACAAAGAACCGCTCCCACCGCTGCCTCCCCTTCACCGAGAACCACCTAGATCATCCTTCCCCTTTCACAAGCTCAAAGATGGGGAAGAAAACCACTGTTGTTAAGGGGAAACACGCAGTTGCATCAACGGAGTCGGCGGGCAAAGATAGGAAGAGAAGGGCGAAAGAGCCGGAGAAATAGTGGCGGAGGGACATGGTCATCTCCCCGTCGACCTTGGATTCCAACACTCTGATCGGAAGGTACGCCAAATAGTTCCAAGGACAAGACGCCCTTCGATTCATGTTGCTTCTTCTGTGCTTACTTCTTCTGCGGGCTTTCTCCTGCATTCTCCAATTTCTTCAGCGCCATGATGGTGGTCTATGGATGCCAACTCCTGGACTTCACACCCAATGTGATGGCATGCATGGTGATCTTTGCCCATCTGTGCAAGAACTTTGTCGGAGTCCTCCCCAATGTGGATTTGTCTAGGCATTTCTTCACCCTCGGACTGAGGACAAATTCCACTGCTCTGGGAACATAAGTTGGATTTCACGGGCCAAGAAGGAGGATTGGGACTACCTTCCTAGCCGACAACATGAAAATTGGGAAGAGTGGAGGGGTGATTGGTGCTAGATCAAGGACAATAAAGCCCCTGATTTATGTTCTGTGCAAAAAGAGTGTGTCTCGCGTGGTAGCGACTCGAGCAAACCAGGCCAAGCAGATGACAAACTCCACCCAGCGTTGAACATGATCATCTGCCTCAAGGTTGCCGGGCTGACCATTAAAAACGTGGGCTCTAACTTCCTCCGGCACCGCATCGGCCCCTTGCAGAAGAGGGACAGACCCGCCTGGGAATACAGTGACCCTGCTAACTGGATGCGGCTATATCCACGTCCCGGCAAAAATTTGACCATCTACGGCCATAGTTGGATGTGCAATCAATTGTTCGGTAGGTTCAACCCTTTCCATCTGCCGGGGAAAGTTGTTCCACTACATCTCAATTCATCCCGAAACCAGATCTTGGAGTGGATGCTTGACTGCGACGCTTCCGGAGTCAAAGCTGACGACCCATTACCCTCTTTGGAGGCTGAGATGGTGTGGTGCTCTGTCTTGGATGAAAGATTCGGCCGGGCGAATGACAACATGTTTGCGCCGACCAGGGATGTGGATCGAGTCTTCATCGCCGACCGGGTTGTGGAGGACAAACTAGGTAGAGCTGCCAAAGGCACAACCTCCGGAGGAGCGGGCGAAGACGAGCTTGAGGGCGATGACTCTTCCGGAGAGGAGAGCAAAGGACGCGCCCAGGAGGGTGCTACCGGGGTTGGGGGATCCCAAGATGCAGCAACAGAGACGCATGGAGAGGCCAAAGCAGAGAAGGCAACGGAGCCGGAGGTGGAGGAAGAAGGGCTCGAGGTAGGTCCTCAGGCTCCAGAGCCAGGGCATCGTCTCGAGCCGCGAAACATCGATTCCCGTGCTTCTGTGGGGTGCTTCGAAGGTGAAAATGACAACATCCAAAGGGGGGGTCATATGTCTCCAACATATCTATAATTTATGAAGTATTCATGCTATTATTTTATCATTCTTGGATGTTTTACAATCATTTTATAGCAACTTTATATCATTTTTTGGGACTAACCTATTGACCAAGTGCCCAGTGCTAGTTCCTGTTTTTTGCTTGTTTTTTACATCGCAGGAAATCAATATCAAACGAAGTCCAAACACCACAAAACTTTTTGGAGAATTTTTTTGGACCAGAAGGAACCCAATGGGCTAGAGCTGCACCTGGGGGGGTGCCCGGAGGGGGGCACAACCCACTAGGGCGCGCCATGGCCCCATGGCGCGCCCAGGTGGGTTGTGCCCACCTCGGTGGCCTCCCGCACATTCTCTTTGCACTATAAATTTCCAAATATTCCGAAACCCTTAGGGGTAGCCCAAGATCATAAGCTCCGCCGCCGCAAGGCTCTGTAGCCACCAAAAACCAATCTAGACCCCGTTTCGGCACCCTGCCGGAGTGGGGAATCATCTCCGGTGGCCATCTTCATCATCCCGGCGGCCACCATGATAAGGAGGGAGTAGTCCACCCTCGGGGCTGAGGGTTTGTACCAGTAGCTATGTGTTTAATCTCTCTCTCTCTCGTGATCATATCATGGGCTTTGTTAATATAGATGGATCATATGATGTTTCTCCCCTCTATACTCTTATTGTGATGAATTGAATCTTTACCCTTTGAAATTTTGTTATGTCGGATTGAATGTTCAGATTTGGGAGCACATGATGTATGACTTGCGGTATGAATACTTGAGGTGACACTGGGGTATCTTATTGGTTCACTTGATATATGTTATGGCACTAAACTTGCATATTCCCGCGGTGATATTACGGTAATCTATGCATAGGGGTTGATGCACCTTTTTATTATCTTTTCTCCGATAAAAACTGTGGGGATCCCTTGTAGTTCTTTGGGTGGATTGAGTATTATGAATATGAATTTGCTTTGGTGTTATTCTAGTATGAACTCTTGAGTAGATCGATCGGAAAGAATAGCATTCGTTATTCTAGTACGAACTCTAGGATAGATTGAACAGAAAGAATAGCTTTGAGGTGGTTTCGTACCCTACAAACAATTTCTATCTTTTTTTCCGCTAATAGGAACTAGGGAGTGATTCTTTATTGCACTTTGAGGGATATCATATGATCCAACTATCTTAGCACTGTTGAGAAATTGCACTAGCGAAAGTACTCACCCTAGGCCTTGTTTTCAAGCATTGCAATACCGTTTTTGTGCCTGTTTACTATTTGCAACCTTGCTGTTTTTATTTATTCAGATTATAAAAATATATTTCTACCATCAATATTACACTTTTATCACCATCTCTTCGCCGAACTAGTGCACCTATACAATTTGCCATTGTATTGGGTGTGTTGGGGACACAAGAGATTTCTTGTATTTGGTTGTAGGGTCGTTTAAGAGAGACCATGTTCATCCTACACCTCCCACAGATTTATAAACCTTAGGTCATCCAGTTGAGGGAAAATTTCTACTGTCCTACAAAACTCTGCGCTTGGAGGCCCAACACGTGTCTACAAGAATAAAGTTGCGTAGTAGACATCAAGCTATTTCTTGGCGCTGTTGCCGGGGAGGTGAGTGCATGAAGGTATATCTGTAGATCTTGCAATAGAATCTTTTAGTTTCTTGTTTTATCACTAGTTTGTTTTATTAAATAAAACTACAAAAAATGGAATTGAGGTTGCATCATATTATTGATCATCTTTATAATATCGTTCTTGAAAAAGTGATGGATCGGAAAATTGTGCTAAATTGATAGAAGAAGAATTCAATAAATGATGAGCATGATTGCAATGATGTTAGTCTGAATTCATTGAATATCCATGGTTCTAATTATATGCAAAGCCATAAGCTTGGGGATGCTATGTTTGATGAAGATGATATAGCCCCCAAAGTTTTGATGAGCAAAACTATTATGATTATGGCATGCCTCCTGTCTATGATGATTATTGTGATGACACGTATGCTATAAAGAGTAATGGTAACGATGAAACTTGTCATCATGATTTTAATATTCAAAGTGGTTATGTCAATCAAGTATGTCATGATAGTTATTTTGTTGATTTTGCTCCCACTATTTTGAATGAGAATAAATTTTCTTATGCTGAGAGTAACAAAATCTCTATGCTTATGCATCATGAAAATAATGCTTTATGTGATAGCTATATTTATGAATTAATTCATGATGCTACTGAAAATTATTATGAGGGAGGAACATATGCTTATAGGAATTGGAATAATATCAAGTTTCCTCTCTATGTGTTCAAATTCTTGAAGATATGCTTGTTTTACCTTCCTATGCTAGATGATTCTTGATCCAATAAATTGTTTGCTAAAAAAATCCCTATGCATAGGAAGTGGTTTAGACTTCAATGTGCTTGTCATGAGATTCATGATGCTCTTTTGCAAGTTTCAATTACTATTCCTACGCGAGCATCATTGAAATCATCATGCCTAGCTAAAAGGCATTAAAGAAAAGCGCTTGTTGGGAGACAACCCAACACTTTTACTTTCTGTTTTTGTGTGTTCACATGATTCATATATTGTAGTAATCATTTTTTATTGCTTTTGTTTCAATAAACTACCAAGTAAAGCCTTTGGGGTCATGTGGGGGTGATAATTGATTTGATCTTGCTGAAAAATAGAAATTTTTGCGCTCACGAAAATAATTATAATTTTTAACAGAAGAGTGATTTTGAGTTGATTATTTTTGAAGAATATTAATATAGAAATTTACCACGTGGTCCTAATTTTTCAGAATTTTTAGAGTAGCAGAAGTACGGTCGGAGTACATATTACAACAGATTGTTCTGTTTTTGACAGATTCTGTTTTCAATGCATAGTTTGCTTGTTTTCTAGTTTCTATGGCTTATATTGCTCAATATAAATTGTGGAAATGATATTATACATTAGAAATTGTGTGAGAACAATTATGGATCTTTTCTTGACAGTACCAAAGTAAATGTTTTGCTCTTTATCATACTAACTCATCTCACGAAGTTCCGTTAAGTTTTGTGTGATTGAAGTTTTCAAGTTTTGGGTGAGACACCAATATGAGGAGAATAAGTACTGGCAAGAATCTAAGATTGGGTATTCCCAAGGAACCCCCAAGGTAATATCCAAGGAATACTCAAGCGCCTAAGCTTGGGGATTCCCCGGAAGGCATCCCCTCTATCGTCTCCAACATTATCGGTAACCTTACTTGGAGCTATGTTTTCATTCGTCACATGATATGTGTTATACTTGGAGCATCAATTTATTTTGTTAGTATTTTCTTTATTTTATTTAGAATAATGTTTTTCATCTTTATTTTCAATAAAAATGTCAAGGATAGCCTTTACTATACTTATTTTGCAAGTCTACATGTTGCTGTTTGAAAACAAAAAGTTTACCGCTGTTCTAAAAATTCCCTAGAAAATTAAGAATGTGATAAAATGTTGCAAATTTTTGCATAATAAGATATGATAAATTTTCTACAGTGTGGTAAAGTTTCATAACATTTGGAGTTTAATAAGTATTGATACTCTTGCATTCTTTACAAACTATAATGTTTTGGTAGATTACTGTTATGTTTGCATTGTTTGCATATGTTTGCTTATTAAATGATTCTATTTGAGGATAGGAGTATTAAATATCCAGAGGAATTTAGTATGCAATGTTTAATAATAATTTTAGTGATTTTCTACAGTGGAGAATGATAAGGTTTTTGCATTGGTTTATACTAACTTATCTCACGAGTTCTTGTTGAGTTTTGTGTGGATGAAGATTTTGAGATTTAGGAAAACCGTGATATGAGAAGCATTAAGGAGACACAAAAGCTCAAGATTGGGTATGATCAAGGCATCCCAAGACAATATTCAAGAAGTCTCAAGCATCTAAGCTTGGGAATGCCCCCGTAAGCATCCCACCTTTCTTCTTCAACAATTATCGGTTAGTATCGATTGAGCCTAAGTTTTTGCTTATTCACATGGGTTGTGCTATTTTTAGAATGTCATTTTATTTTTGTTTTACTTGATGTTTTAATAAAATACTTATATATGAAAGTTTTAAATAAAATAGAGTCCTCAAATAGTCTCCAAGGAGGCTAAGTAAGCGACATTCACATTCCGTCAACGAAGCTCTTTTCTTTGGAATTGCTCTTGTGCTTCACTTATATGCTATGAGTAAATTTTTGAATAAATTTAATGTCATGAAGTTGAAATAATATCATGCTTAGTGGCAGCTTCACATTGTGTTTCTAAAGTGAAATCTTTTGATGCTTGACAATCACAATATTGGTCATACAAGCAATTCACGAATAATTAGTATAAGGAAGAGAACTTTCACATGCAAATACACTATCCTGGAAATCTTTTGTGATTGTGAGCCCCCATCAAAATATTATATGCCAAAATTGTTGACGTTGGACAAGGAAGACAACATAATGATTTATGTTTGTTCATATTCACATAGAAGTTATATTGTCATAGATCCTTCAACATGTGGTGCTTTCCCCCCATCTTTGCTAGCCAAAAAGTCCGCACGAAGTAGAGATACTATTTGTGCATCCAAAACCCCTTAAACCAAAATCTTGTTTTCAAGAGACCACCATACCTACCTAAGTATTGAGCAAGATCCTTCAAGTAAGTTGTCATCGGTGCAATAAGGCAATAAAAATTGCTTCTAAAAGTGTTAGATCATTTAGTGTAAGAGAAAATTGAGCGTTGTACGAACTTGTGATGGCAAAGTAATAAAAGTGACGGACTGCATAATAAAGGTTTCTATCATAAGGGGAAATATAACGTGACATTCTTTTGCACTAAGGGGTTGAGAATACAAACAAATAAGTGCATGTCAACCTCTGCTTCCCTCTGTGAAGGGCCTATGTTTTAATTTATGTATTTACTTTTATGCAAGGAGTCAAAGTTTTCTCTGTATTCCTTTTTATTTTTCTCCTTTGGCAAGCATCATGTGGTGAGGAAAGATCTAGGAACATATGTCTAGTTGAGTATGGGTAGCATGCGTTATTATTGTTGACATCACCCTTCACGTGAATACGTTGGGAGGCAAAGCAATAAGCCCCTATCTTTCTATGTGTCCGGTTGAAATGTTTTGCCCACGTGTATGCGGTGAGTGTTAGCAATCATAGAAGACTATATGATAGTTGAGTATGTGGAGCTCTTACTTAAACTCTGTTGAATAAGTTGAATTGCAATTGCTTGGTGACTGAGAACATAGGTTGTTGGGTTTCAAGAGAATTCATTGTTTGAACCTTAACATGTGAATTGGTTGCTACTTTAACATGATAAAGCTTTATGAGAAAAGAATTTATGTAATGATGCTAGGAAAAGTGATTGAAATTATCATTGATCAAACTTATACACTTTGCTAGAATTCACACTTCATAAATTATTTCTTTTATCATTTACCTACTCGAGGACGAGTAGGAATTAAGCTTGGGGATGCTAATATGTCTCCAACGTATCTATAATTTATGAAGTATTCATGCTATTATTTTATCATTCTTGGATGTTTTACAATCATTTTATAGCAACTTTATATCATTTTTTGGGACTAACCTATTGACACAGTGCCCAGTGCCAGTTGCTGTTTTTTGCTTGTTTTTTACATCGTGGGAAATCAATATCAAACAGAGTCCAAACACCACGAAAATTTTTGGAGATTTTTTGGACCAGAAGGAACCCAATGGGCCAGAGCTGCACCTGGGGGGTGCCCCGAGGGGGGCACAACCCACCAGGGCGCGCTAGGGCCCCCCGGCGCACCCAGGTGGATTGTGCCCACCTTGGTGGCCTCCCACACCCCCTGTTTGCACTATAAATTCCCAAATATTCCGAAACCCTTCGGCGTAGCCCAAGATCAAAAGTTCTGCTGCCGCAAGGCTCTGTAACCACCGAAAACCAATCTAGACCCTGTTTCGGCACACTGACGGCGGGGGGAATCATCTTCGGTCGCCATCTTCATCATCCCGGCCACCACGATAAGGAGGGAGTAGTCCACCCTCGGGCCTGAGGGTTTGTACCAGTAGCTATGTGTTTAATCTCTCTCTCGTGATCTATATCATGGGCTTTGTTAATATAGATGGATCATATGATGTTTGTCCCCTCTATACTCTTATTGTGATGAATTGAATCTTTACCCTTTGAAGTTTTGTTATGTCAGATTGAATGTTTAGATTTGGGAGCACATGATGTATGTCTTGCAGTATGAATACTTGAGGTGAAATCGGGGTAACTTATTGGTTCACTTGATATACGTTATGGCACTCAACTTGCGGATTCCCGTGGTGATATTGGGGTAATCTATGCATAGGGATTGGTGCACGTTTATATTATCTTTTCTCCGATAGCAACTTTGGGGATCCCTTGTAGTTCTTTGTGTGGATTGAGTACTATGAATATGAATTTTCTTTGGTGTTATTCTAGTATGAACTCTTGAGTAGATCGGTCGGAAAGAATAGCTTGCGTTATTCTAGTACGAACTCTAGGATAGATCGAACAGAAAGAATAGCTTTGAGGTGGTTTCGTACCCTACAAACAATTTCTATCTTTTGTTCTCCGCTAATAGGAACTCGGGAGTGATTCTTTATTGCACTTTGAGGGATAATCATATGATCCAACTATGTTAGCACTGCTGAGAAATTGCACTAGCGAAAGTACGAATCCTAGGCCTTGTTTTCAAGCATTGCAATACCGTTTTTGTGCCTGTTTACTATTTGCATCCTTGCTTTTTTTATTTATTCAGATTATAAAAATATATTTCTACCATCAATATTACATTTTTATCACTATCTCTTCGCCGAACTAGTGCACCTATACAATTTGCCATTGTATTGGGTGTGTTGGGGACACAAGAGATTTCTGGTATTTGGTTGTAGGGTCGTTTAAGAGAGACCATCTTCATCCTACACCTCTCACGGATTGAACCTTAGGTCATCCACTTGATGGAAAATTGCTACTGTCCTACAAAACTCTGCGCTTGGAGGCCAACATGTGTCTACAGGAATAAACTTGCGTAGTAGACATCGATGGGCATGCGACACCATGACAACAATCCCTTCGCCTCTTCGAAGCCCAGACTACACCCGTCGAGTGACGGAAGGCCATGGGGGTGGATCCCAGCCCCCCGTCAAGACCGACCTCTCCTACCAACTCCCCTCTATCAGAGGCTTCGGCTGCTCCGACAAGCTCCGCTCCCCCGACTCTGAAGAGGGACAGATTAACTCCGCCACGCGTGTCGTATGAATTGGGCTCCATGTTCATGGCTTCAGAGTATGTTATCTCAGCTCAGTCTTGACCGGTGCTTATTATTGACTCCTTTTAATTGAGCTTGAATGATCACCTTCTGGCAGGGACGAGGACGAGGAGCCTTTGGTGCACCGGGCCAAACGAACGACGTCCTTGGTGGGGCTAGAATCCATGCAGGGCACGAGCTCGGCAAGGGATGTAGAGGAGAACCTCATGGCCAACCCCTAGCCAACTCCCCATCACGACCCCAGGTGCAAGCTTCCTCCATCAAGAGGGACAAATAACACCTCCTTACGCTCGTCGAGGAAATGGGAGAGAGCCACCAAGGAGGGGTTTCCCATGAGGAGCCTCCTTCTCAAGGTCTCACGACGACCGCTCATTGCAAAGAGGAATCTTCGGCAAGGGCTTCCATGGGAGAGATTTCCCGCACCAAGGACATTACCTTTGAGGCAGCAACAGACCATGCGCTAGCAACAAATGTTGTTGGGGAAGGTAATGGTCTTCCGTGACAATCTCTACAGGGAAACTGACCCGCCTTTATTTCCATCTTTTCCTTCTTTGCATGATCTATTGATTTCAGAATCTCATCGTTTCGTGTATTTCTTGGGTTTGCAGCCCCACTTCTTAAAGAGCCCAAGCTTCTTGAAGAGGTCGCACATATCGGGAAGGACGCCGCCGAGGATGCCACGAAGATTGTCGCTGCAGAAGGTCGTGATTTGGTTGCCAGGGAACTTCAGGAACTTGTGGAGAGGATGGAGCTGGACTCCGGCAACGTGGTAAGACTAGAGGTACCCATCAAGGAAAAGACCCCGCCCCAATCCATGGGACCTCTTTCTCCCAGCTATCCTTTGGTGTGTTCATTACAGTCTCCCTGAATCAACTTGCCTTGGTTACCACGCGTCTGTATCCAACCATTGCCGGTCCATATTTCTCAGGAGGCACGGACATCAATGAAGGAATCAAACGCATAATGGCGCCGCTGCTTCAAAGAGTCGAGGATGATGATGATTTTGTGGACTATGCTCAGGACTTGGCCTTCTTAGATACCATTGCAACTAGCATCAAGGGCGTCCAGAGCAGGTACAATCTCAAGTAGCGGTACATCCAAGAGCAGCGCGAGCAAGTTGGACTTGCGGAGTAGTAGTTGAGAACCAAAGTAAAAGATCTACAAGGCTGGTATAACCAGTAGATCTGTTCCCTTAAGGGATAGCACAAAAAGTTGTCCACCGCCCAGGTGAAGGTTGCAACAGAGAAGACCCATCTAGCGGAGCGCAAAGCGCTTCTGGATGCCAGAGAGACGGAAATTTCTTCCCGGGAGGAGACCCTCAATGCTTCCCTTCACGACAACGATGAGGAACTGGAGGCCCGTGTTCTACAATGCACCAAAGAGTTGGAACATGGCCAAAAAACCGCCCTTGACACATTATCCTTGGTGACCGCAAACCAGCTGAAGAAAGTTTTTGATGACTTTGCCGCTGCTTCTGTTGCGAAGACCATTCTTGAAACTCAGCTGAGCAAACTGACGGAGGATCTTGATACGAGTCACAAGGAGATTAGAGCCCTCAAGGAGGAAGCGCAGAAAGTGCAAACCATGTTAGATATCATGCAAATTCAGCTTTCCTCCAAGGGTCAAGACCTCGAGGAGGCCAATGGTGCCATTTCTGATCTTAAGTCCAAGATTTCCTCTTTGGAGAAAAAGTCAACGAGTCTGGCGACGACCATGGAAAACTGTTGCAAACCAGCTTGGCACATGCCCAGTCCCTCCGAAAGAAGTTGAGGATAGGCTGAAGAACCAAGTTGAACAGTGTGACCTCTAGATCAAGAACTTGACCAACATTGCCGAGCGCCTCACCACACATACCTGAAGCATGAACATGAAGAGTTGGGCCTTCTCCGTCAATAAACACGAGGCCCCTAGCATCAAGCTTACACTCCTCTTAAAGGGCTTGAAAGAGTATGAAGATGATAGAGACGCTTGCTTCACCGACGAATCCCGGAAACTGGCCTGCAACGCCCTTTTCTTGCTTCTGAGTAATCTGGCCTATCACTACCCAGAGCTCGACCTATCTGTTGTCTTCAAGAAGCTGCCATCGGGCACTAACATTTCAGCTGCCGAGGAGAAAGCTCCCCCCCTCGCTGACAGGGTTCTTTTAGTTCAGAAAGTCCAGGGGAGCCTCTAGAAGTAATCTCGAGTCATCCTTGTTGTTGTGTTGTCATGTATTCAAGACATAACATGTATCTCGTATTAGACCACATACTGCTTTTTCTTCGATGTTGTTGAACTGTCATTTTTATGTAAACATGTATGATTCTCCCCTTATTTCCTTATTGGTTCTTGTGTGGTTACTTTCTTTACGTGTTTTTGTAGCCCGCCAGCAACGTGATGCCGCGGTTGCTTTGAGGAGTAGGTCCTTAGCATTTAGCGGGAATGACACGTTGCCGGTGAGTTTTCCCTTGCTGGTCTTTGCTGCTTCCACACATTTTGTTGAGCAGGCTCGAAATGAAATGAGGGCACGAACAAAAGATTGTGGGGTTCCATCACGTGTAAGATTCATCACACGAAAACCCTGGTAATTCGGCAGGGAATTGCACAAAGGTAAGCTCCACTTCAAGTTGATAATCATGTCAACTTGGCTTTCGTTGTAGATTCTTCCCTCTGCCTTGGTTAATGTTCGTCCAAGCGCATCGTCCCTTCCTCCGTGCATGACCGCTTTTCTCCTTTAGGATCCCCGGCGAACATATGCACACAAGTTCATCTTCATCCTGAGAGGAAAAAGTGAAAGGGAGAGGGACAAATGGAGAAACTTGGGAACTCATTACTTATGAGCATAATTCTTCAACACGGATCTGCTAGGGCTATGTAACATTTCATGGATGACTACCAACAATGGGGTATTGAAATTAATCTAGCTCCCTTCATCTTCATTCCTTTCTTTTGTACCCATCGGCCTAGTAACGATCAATGCGGTAGAAGCATTGGTGAATGAGGCCTTGCCGTAGTTCACTTGCCAGGGTTATCTACTAACGGATCTGCTCCAGCGTGTGGCTCGGAAATTGCCCTTTACAGAAAGAGAATTTAGTACCGAGCTTGACGTGAGCGCATCAGCGTTAGTGACACCTCTGTTATGCTGAACTGTTTGCGGGCACAGAAAGAAAGGGAGGAGGGAGCGGGATTGAGTACCTATTTTGTGCGTCTTTTAGGCCGAGCCCCACCCTTATGGGGTTAGGTGGGCTCGAGGATTGCGATGAGGTTGATGCCGTGATTTGGCTCGCTTCTTCCTCGGTCATAGGGCGTGCTGTAGCCGATCTGTCCGCGGCGAGCACATCGACTGTTACGTTGTAGTTCCCTGCATTCGCCTATCGGTGCCTCCATAGCGTCGATACGTGTAGAACCCCGAAGAGAATGGGGTTCAGAAAAGGTGTCAATGTTTTTTCTCTCCAACACAGGGGAGATTGGCGTCGCCGATATGTCGCTTTTGCGTAGCGCCCCCTCCCTGGCACGCCAAAATGTCGGGGCTGCACGCACACGATCACCTATGGGGCCATCGACCCCTTTGTGGTTCGGCGGGGGGCGGGGACGCGAGCACAAATAGCAGAGACAGTGAGATGACACGGCGATTTACCCAGGTTTGGGCCGCTGTGAAGAGTAAAACCCTACTCCTACTTCGTGGGTGGATTGATCAGGGAAACACAAAGAATGTGCAGCGCTCCAGACCGACAATGGTTGCCTTTGGGGGAGTTACTATGCATGTACAAATGCTCAAAAGTTTGAATCCTAAGCTAGGATCCCTTGGGCCTTCTTTTACAGCACAAGGGGCAACCACTGTGGCAAAACAAACATTGTCTGATGATTAGATAGCTACCAGAGCTTATCATACCTAACTCTGGCATTAGAGGCAAAATACAACCATTGCTAGTCTAGGTGGCGTGCAGGGATGTATCCCCGGCAAGCCCATAACACCGCTCTAGCAAACCATTGCACCTCACCTCGAAACGTCTAAGGACGGGTGTCAAGGAGAGGTAGTTTGCCTTACAACATGTAGCCACGTGCTTAGAGAGAGCCTCTTAGCCACCTGGGGGCTCGACACCTCATGGGCAAGTGATTTTCCTTGCGATGAGGTGGAGTGGTGATAGATTGGCTCAAGCCTGCTGGGGGATGGCTTGCCGGTGCTTCAAGAGGGGGCGCACGTCCTGGTCCCCAGCAAGCGTCGGGGGAGTGCTTGGCGCGCAACAGTCCCATGTTTGGGTTGCCGTGTAAAGCTTGTTGTAGTTTGTCTTGATCATTGTCAGGTTGGATTGGTGTTCTTTCCCGATAGGCTCGAGTTGTCGCGCCAGTGATCTTGCCGTCCATGCACAAGTCAGGGAAAAACAAATACCCCTATTTGTATACACCGATAGAAAGCCACCATTCATCATTTTTTTACATGGTACACTTGATCATTGGACATCCTGGTAAATTGCTAGAGGCATTCATATAGAGTCATATCATCTTATTAGTTTTTCATATCGACTTGTAAGTAAATCAAAGTGTGATGATTATGATTATTAGGGCATTGTCTCAATGAGGAAAGGATGACAGAGACAATGATTCCCCCACAAGTTGGGACGAGACTCCAGATGAAAAAAAAGAGAAAAGAAAAAATAGGAAAAAGAGAAAATAAATAAATAAATAAATAATGATAGAACAGAGAGAAGGGACAGTGCTACTAACTCCTTTTCCACACTTGTGCCTCAAAGTGGCACCATGTTCTTCATATAGAGAGTCTCTTGTTTTGTCACTTTCATATGCTAGTGGGAATTTTTCAATATAGAGCTTGGCTTGTATGTTCCGATGACGGGTTTCCTCAAATGCCCCAGGTCTGTATGGGCAAGCAAGTTGAATGCACACCCACTTAGAGTTAGTTAAGATTTCATACACTTGTAGCTCTAGTGCATCCGTTGCACGGCAATCCCTACTCCTCGCGTTGATATCTATTGCTGGGCATCTCCACAGCCCATTGATACACCTAGTTGATGCGAGACTTTCTTCTGCACTTTTTCCCCTTTGAAGCCTACCACCATACTCTATTCCACCTTCATGGTATATCCATGGTTCACGCTCATATACTGCATGGGCAATAAAAAGATGAAGCACGTCAAAAAGTACACTCCAATTGCCTGACTTTACACCATGGTGCTTAACATTTGTATTTATGTGGTGAAGACAGAGCCATGCTATACTTATATGATAAAATGAATAGGGGGGTTAACATTTTTCAGGGATCGTATTTTTTGAAACTTGATGATTATGTTACATATGTTTATGAATATTAATATGTTGATGTTTATTAATTCATCGTTTCTCAATGATTATGCCTGCAATAGATTACATGTTGGGTAGCATGTCACATCAAAAATTCTGTTTTTATCATTTACCTACTTGAGGATGAGTAGGAATTAAGCTTGGGGATGCTGATACGTCTCCAACGTATCTATAATTATTGATTCATATATGCTATAGTATTATCATTCTAGGATACTTTTTGGGTAATTACATGTCAATTAATATTATTTCTGAGCACTAACCTATTAACCCAGTCCTAAGTGCCAGTTGCTGTTTTCTGTGTATTTTTAGCTTTTTCAGGTTTATAGTACTGAACGAAGTCCAATTGCCACAATTTTTTTTATGGTTTTTCTTAACCAAAAGAAGACCTAGAAGCTTCAGGAGAAGACTAGAGGCTGCATGAAGGAGTCAACACACACCAAGGTGCGCCCAGAGGGTGGCTGCGCCATGATGTGTGGTGAGCCCCTCGGCTGCCTCCCGGTGCCCCTCTCTGCCCTATAAATTCCAACAAATCCCAAAAACCTTAGAGAGACTCCCGAAACACTTTTTTCGCCACCGCAAGTCTTCCGTC
The DNA here is from genome assembly GCA_022496015.1 of Hordeum marinum. Lineage (NCBI taxonomy): Eukaryota > Viridiplantae > Streptophyta > Magnoliopsida > Poales > Poaceae > Hordeum > Hordeum marinum. The sequence continues at coordinate 346,945,023 of CM039678.1, forward strand.
GTGTGCCCATCTGGAGCCTGATACGCTGATTTTGCATCATGCTTTTATATTGATATTTATTGCATTATGGGGTATTATCACACATTATGGTACAATACTTATGCCTTTTCTCTCTTATTTTACAAGGTTTACATGAAGAGGGAGAATGCCGGCAGCTGGAATTATGGACTGGGAAAGGAGCAAATCTATTCTGCGCAACTCCAAAAGTCCTGAAAAGTTACGAGAATTGTTTTGGAATATATATAAAATATTGGGCGAAACAAATACCAGAGGGGGCCACCAGGAGGTCACAAGCCTACCAGGCGCGGCCACCCCCCTAGCCACGCCTAGGTGGCTTGTGACCGACCTGGCAGGTCCTAGACGCCCATCTTCAGCTATATGAAGGGTTTTGACCAGGAAAAAAGTCATAAGAGAGCTTTCGAGAGGAAGCACCACCTTCTCGAGGCAAAACTTCGGCAGAACCAATCTAGAACTCCGCAGATCTATTTTGCCGGGGAAACTTCCCTCCCGACGGGGGAAATCAAAGCCAGCGTCATCACCAACGATCCTCTCATCGAGAGGGGGTCAATCTCCATCAACATCTTCATTAGCACCATCTCCTCTCCAAACCCTAGTTCATTTCTTGTATCCGATCTTTGTCTCAAACCTTAGATTGGTACCTATGGGTTGCTAGTAGTGTTGATTACTCCTTGTAGTTGATGCTAGTTGGTCTACTTGGTCGAAGATCATATGTTCAGATCCTTTATGATAATTAATAATCCTCTGATTATGAACATGAACATGCTTCGTGAGTAGTTACGTTTGTTACTGAGCACATGGGATAAGTCTTGTCATAAGTAATCATGTGAATTTGGTATTCGTTCGATATTTTGATGAGATGTATGTTGTCTCTGCTCTAGTGGTGTTATGTGAATGTCGACTACATAGCACTTCACAATTATTTGGGCCTTGGGGAAGGCATTGGGAATTAATAAGTAGATGATGGGTTGCTAGAGTGAGAGAAGCTTAAACCCTAGTTTATGCGTTGCTTCGTAAGGGGCTGATTTGGATCCATATGTTTCACTCTATGGTTAGATTTATCTTAATTCATCTTTCGCAGTTGCGGATGCTTGCGAGAGAGGTTAATCATAAGTGGGAGGTTTGTCCAAGTAAGGGCATCACGCAAGCACCAGTCTATCCACATATCAATTTATCAAAGTAACGAACGCGAATCAAATGATCATGATGAAAACTAGCTTGATGGAAATTACCATGTGTCCACGGGAGCACTTCACTTTATATAAGAGTTTCTCTAGGCCTGTCCTTTGCTACAAAAAGTATTGGCCTACCTTGCTGCATCTTTGTTACACTTTTTAATTTTTACTCGTTACCAATTATCATATCACAAAACTATCTATTACCGATAATTTGAGTGCTTGCAGAGAATACCTTACTGAAACTGCTGTCATTTCTTTCTACTCCTCATTGGTTTCGACACTCTTACATATCGAATGGACTATGATAGATCCCCTATACTTGTGGGTAATCAAGAATCTTTTCTGGCGACATTGCCGGGGAGTGAAGCGCCTTTGGTAAGTGGAATCTGGTAAGGAAAAATTTATATAGTGTGCTGAAATTTATTGTCACTTGCTACTATGGAAATTAATGTTTTGAGGGGTTTGTTCGGGGTATCTTCACCTCGAACGGAAGCACAAAGAGTTGCCCCTCAACCTACTGAACCCACTGAAAATATTTATTATGAAATTCCTTCAGGTATGATAGAGAAACTGCTGGCTAATCCTTATGCAGGAGATGGAACACTACACCCTGATTTGCATCTAATCTATGTGGGTGAAGTTTGTGGATTATTTAAGCTTGCAGGTCTGCCCGAGGATCACATAAAGAAGAAAGTCTTTCCCTTATCTTTGAAGGAGAAAGCATTGACATGGTATAGGATATGTGATGATATTGGATCATGGAGCTACAATCAATTGAAAATGGAATTTCATCAGAAGTTCTATCCTATGCATCTAGTTTATCATGATCGGAATTATATCTATATTTTTTGGCCTCGTGAAGGAGAAATAATCTCTCAATATTGGGGGAGTCTTAAGTCAATGTTATATTCATGCCCCAATCATGAGCTCTCGAGAGAAATTATTATTCAGAATTTTTATGCTCGACTTTCTCGTAATGATCAATCCATGCTCGATACTTCTTGTACCGGTTCCTACATGAAGAAAGATATTGACTTCAAATGGGATTTATTGGAAAGAATTAAATGCAACTCTAAATATTGGGAGCTCGATGAAGGTAAGGAGTCAGGTATAAACCTTAAGTTTGATTGTGTTAAATCCTTTGTAGACACTGATGCTTTTCGTGAATTTAGCACAAAATATGGACTTGACTCTGAGATAGTAGCTTCTTTTTGTGAATCTTTTGCTGCTCATGTTGACCTCCCTAAGGAGAAGTGGTTTAAATATATCCTCCTGTTGAATTAAAAGTAGTTGAACCTATTAAAGTTTAACAAGAAACTATTACTTTAATGTTGATCCTATTATTCCTGCCGCTTATATTGAGAAACCACCTTTCCCTGTTAGAATAAAGGAACATGCTAAAGCTTCAATTGTGGTTCGTAAGAGCTAAGTTAGAACACCTACACGTCCTAAAAAAATTAAAGTTGAAACAAGTATTTCTATGGTTAAAGATCTCTTGGTTGATAATATTTATGGGCATGTTATCCAATTTTGTGATGAAGCTACTAGAATTGCTAGACCTGATGCTAAAAAATAAGCATAGCCTATTGTTGGCATGCCTGTTGTTTCTATTAAAATAGGAGATCATTGTTATCATGGCTTATGTGATGTGGGTGCCAGTGTGAGTGCAATACCCTCCACCTTGTATAATGAAATTATGAATGATATTGCACTAGCTAAGTTAGAGGAAATTGATGTTACAATTAATTAAGCTTAGAGATACTGTAGCACCAGTTGGGATTGTTAGAGATGTTGAAGTCTTGTCTGGGAAAATAAAATATCCTACTGATTTTCTTGTCCTTGGTTGCCCACAAGATGATTTTTTCCCATTATATTTGGTAGACCTTTCTTGAATACCGTTAATGCCAGGATAAATTATGAGAAAGAAACTGTTACTATAAGTTTTTGGAACACGTCCCATGAGTTTAGTTTCTCTAAATTTTGTAGACAACCCCGTGATAAAGAATCGCCTAGTAATGATGAAATTATTGGTCTTGCTTCTATTGTTGTGCCTCCTGCTGACCTATTAGAACAATATCTACTAGACCATGAAAACGATATGCATATGAATGAAAGGAATGAACTAGATAAGATTTTCTTTGACCAGCATCCTATCTTGAAACATAACTTGCATGTTGAAATACTTGGGGATCCTCCTCCACCCAAGGGTGATCCTGTGTTTGAGCTTAAACAATTACCGGATACTCTAAAAATATGCTTATCTTGATGAAAAGAAGATATATCCTGTTATTATTAGTGCTAACCTTTCAGAGCATGAAGAAAAGAGATTATTGAAAACTCTACGGAAGCACCGTGCTACTATTGGATATACTCTTGATGATCTTAAGGGCATTAGTCCCACTCTATGTCAGCATAAAATTAATATGGAGCCCAATGCCAAACCAGTTGTTGATCACCAATGACGGTTAAATCCTAAAATGAAAGAAGTGGTAAGAAATGAAATATTAAAGCTTCTAGAGGCATGTATTATTTACCCTATTGCTGATAGTAGATGGGTTAGTCTAGTTCATTGTGTCCCTAAGAAAGGAGGGATTGCCGTAGTTCATAATGATAAAAATGAATTGATCCCGCAAAGAATTGTTACGGGGTATAGGATGGTAATTGATTTTAGGAAATTAAATAAAGCTACTTGGAAAGATCATTACCCTCTAACTTTCATTGATCAAATGCTAGAAATACTATCCAAACACACACCTTTTTTGCTTTCTAGACGGTTATTCTGGTTTCTCTCAAATGCCTGTGTCAACAGAGGACCAGGAGAAGACCACTTTTACTTGCCCTTTCAGTACCTTTGGTTATAGACGTATGCCTTTTGGTGTATGCAATGCACCTACTACCTTTCAAAGATGTATGACTGCTATATTCTCTGATTTTTGTGAAAGGATTGCTGAGGTTTTCATGGATGATTTTTCCGTTTACGGTACTTCTTTTGGTGATTGTTTGAGAAACCTTGATCGAGTTTTGCAGAGATGCAAAGAAACTAATCTTGTCTTGAATTGGGAGAAGTGCCACTTTATGGTGAATGAAGGTATTGTCTTGGGACACAAAATCTCCAGAAGAGGTATTGAAGTTGATAAATCCAAAGTTGATGCAATTGAAAAATGTCGTGTCCTATAGATATCCGAGGTATAAGAAGTTTCCTTTGTCATGCTGGTTTACATAGGAAGTTTATTAAAGACTTCTCTAAGATTTCTAGTCATCTCACTAATATTTTTCAAAAAGATGTTCCATTCATTTTTTATGATGATTGTGCGGAAGCATTTGAAATTCTTAAGAATGCCTTGATTTCTGCAGCTGTTGTTCAACCACCTGTTTGGAACCTACCCTTTGAAATTATGTGTGATGCTAGTGATTATGCCGTTGGTGCTGTTCTAGGACAAAGAGTTGACAAGAAACTAAATGTTATCCATTATTCTAGTAAAACTCTAGACAACGCTCAAAGAAACTATGCTACCACTGAAAAGGAATTTTTAGCAGTTCTATTTGCTTGTGATAAGTTCAGACCTTATATTGTTGATTCCAAACTAACTATGCGTATTGATCATGGTACTATTAAATATCTTATGGAAAGGAAAGATGCTAAACCTAGAGTTATCATATGGGTTCTTGTGCTACAAGAATTTGATTTGCATATTGTTGATAGAAATGGTGCTAATAACCACGTAGAGGATAACTTGTCTAGGTTAGAAAATGTTCTTGATGACCCACTACCAATTGACGATAGCTTTGTTGATGAACAATTAGCTGTCATAAATGCCTCATGTAATGCTCCATGGTATGTTGATTATGCTAATTACATTGTTGCTAAATTTATACCATCTAGTTTCACATACCAACAAAAGAAAAAGTTATTCCATGATTTAATACATTACTTTTGGGATGATCCTCACCTTTATAAATAAAGAGTATATGGTGTTATTAGACGTTGTGTACCTGAGCATGAACTGGAACATATCCTACAGAAGTGTCATTCTGAGGCCTACGGAGGACACCACGCTGGAGATAGAAGTGCACACAAGGTATTACAGCCTGGGTTTTATTGGTCTACTCTCTTCAAGGATGCTCCTAAGTTTTTATTGTCATGTGATTAATGTCAAAGAATTGGCAATATTAGTAGACGTCAGGAAATGCCTATGAATTACTCGCTTCTTATTGAACCATTTGATGTTTGGGGTTTTGATTATATGGGACCTTTTCCAACGTCCAACGGGTATACTCATATTCTAGTTGTTGTTGATTATGTTACTAAGTGGGTAGAAGCTATTCCAACTAGTAGTGCTGATCATAACACCTCTATTAAAATGTTGAAAGAAGTTATTTTCCCTAGATTTGGAGTCCCTAGATATCTAATGACTGATGGTGGTTCACACTTTATTCATGGTGCTTTCCGTAAATTGCTTCCTAACTATGACATTAATCACATAATTGCATCTCCTTATCATCCTCAATCTAGTGGTCAAGTAGAATTAAGAAATAGAGAAATTAAATTGTTCCTGCAAAAGACTGTTAATAGATCTAGAAAGAATTGGTCTAAGAAACTGGACAATGCATTATGGGCTTATAGAACTGCTTATAAACATCCTATGGATATGTCTCCGTATAAAATGGTTTATGGTAAAGCATGTCAATTACCTCTAAAACTAGAGCATAAAGTTTATTGGGCAATTAAAGAGCACAATTATGTTTGCAAACTTGCTGGTGAGAAGAGGTTATTTGACATTAGCTCACTTGATGTATGGAGAACCTAGGCCTATGATAATGCCAAGTTGTTTAAAGAAAAAGTTAAGAGATGGCATGATAAAAGGATACAAAATCGTGAATTCAATGTAGGTGACCATGTCTTGCAATACAATTCTCGTTTAAGATTTTTTGCAGGAAAACTTCTCTCTAAATGGGAAGGTCCCTACATTGTCGAGGAAGTATATCGTTCGGGTGCCATCAAGATCAACAACGCCGAAGGCACAAATCCGAAGGTGGTAAAGAGGCAAAGAATCAAACATTATATCTCAGGTACTCCCAATAATGTTGAAACCAATATTATCAATACCATAACACCGGAGTATATTAGGGAGACCTACCGGAACGTTTCCCACTAGCAATTTTTCTAGGTTTCGGAATATTTAATAAATTAGGAAAATTTAAAGTACTCCGAAAGATGCATGAGGAGCTGACAAGCCTGCCAGGCACGGCCACCCCCTAGGCGTGCCTAGGTGGCTTGTGACCACCTCGTGGACCCTCTAGACTCCGTTTTCTTGTAAGATACTCCTTTGGGTCGGTAAAAATTCATTATATAATCTCCCAAAGGCTTGGACTTTCGTATCACGAGAATACCTCCCGTTTTCGTTTTTAATTGTTTCTGCAACATATTTAGAGTAAGATGTCGTCCCAAGAGTCTGATGGGAAGAGCTATATATCGCATTATCTTGCCAATCCCAAACTCTATGGGGAACTAGATCCCTATGGATTATTCTCTAAGGAGGAACAAGAAGATAAGTATGGGGAAGAAAGCTCGGATGAAGAGGAGACTCCCCTGCCTCAACTAGGAGATATGCGCATGGAGTTCAGGAAATCAAGCCTCCCAAACACAAGGAGAAAACCCAAGATTCTATTTATCCCCTTTCGTTTTCTGAAGGAGATCAAGGAAGAATTATGTCAAAGGATATTGAAGCTCAAGCATGAAGTAGACGATCTGAGGGAACAAAACTTTATGCTTAAGAGGAAACTGAACAAGCCTAAAGATCCTACTCCACCACCATCACCTCCGAAGAAGGAAATCTAAACACATGGGTATGTGCACTCCCCTTGGCTTGTGACAAGCTTGGGGGAGGTGCCCCAGTATCGTATCACCATCACAACTTTTCCTTTTCTTGTTTTTCTTAGTCTGATCCTTTTGGTCTTATCTTGATCTAGTAGAATAAAATTTCAGTATGATCTAGCTTTGAGTTTTTGTTTTGTCCCCCTTATGTAAGCGAGTATGAGAGTTATATAATAAATAGTAGTTTTGATGTGAGGGCTTTGCTTGCTTTCTATGATCTTGAGAAATAAAAGAAGAATAGCATAAAAGCAAAGAGTATATATGATAATCTTATGGGGAGTGATGACTTCACATAGAAGAAGTTTGTCGATTCAAATTTGTTGAGAGTTGATGAACATAACGATTGGTCATTGAGGCAATTAAAAGGAAGTAATAAAGAAAGATAGGTTCACATATAAATATATTATCTTGGACATCTTTTATGATTGTGAGCACTCATTAAAATATTATATGTTAAGGAGTTGATGTTGGACAAGGAAGGCAACATATTGGGTTATGTTTTCTTATTTCCGAATATAAGTTATATGGTTATAGATCCTCCAACATGTTAGTGCTTGCTTCCACCTCACACTAGACAAAACTTCCGCACCAAGTAGAGATACTACTTGTGCATCCAAGTACCCTCCACCATACCTACCTATGGATTGAGTAACATCCTTCAAGTAAGTTGCCATCGGTGCATAAAGCAATAAGAATTGCTCCTAAATATGTATGATATTTTATTTTAAAGGAAAATAAGTGTTGTATGAACTTGTGATAGTAAAGAAATAAAAGCGACAGACTGCATCATAAAGGTTGCTATCACAAAGGGCAAAACAACGCGGCGTTCCTTTGCATTAAGAGTTTGCACGTCCAAACAAAAAGCGCATGACAACCTCTGTGAATGGCCTATCTGTTATGTTTACTTTATAAGTATTTACCCTTATGCAAGAGTCATGGTGATCTTCACCACATCCTATATTGTGCCTTTTTCACTTGGCAAGCATTATTGTGTCGGGGAATGATCTAAACACATATATCCACTTGGATGTGGGTGATCATGAGTTATTATTGTTGACATCACCCTTAAGGTGAGTAGTTGGGAGGCAAAACAATAAGCTCCTATCTTTCTCTCTTTCCAATTGAAGCTTTGATCTCATGAGTACCATGTGAGTGTTAGCAATTGTGAAAGACTAAAAGATGATTGAGTATGTGGATTTTCTTCACAATCTCTTATATTGACTCTTTCAGATGTTATGATAAATTGCAAATTGCTTCAATGACTGAGAGCACAGTTTGTTAGTTGTCAATAAAGTTCTTGGTTCATACACTTACTCTGTGAATGAATTGTTACTCCAGTATAAGAAACTATATATCAATAAGTATTGTTGTTCTCAAGATAATCATGATTCCCTCATGTCCGTATTTTATTTTATCGAGACCTCTCTCTCTAAACTTATGGACATATTTATCGATCTCAACTTTTCCTTGAGGACAAGCGAGGTCTAAGCTTGGGGGAGTTGATACGTACATTTTGCATCATGCTTTTATATTGATATTTATTGCATTATGGGATGTTATCCCATGTTATGGTATAATACTTATGCCTTTCTCTCTTATTTTACAAGGTTTACATGAAGAGGGAGAATGTCGGCAACTGGAATTCTGGATTGGGAATGGAGCAAATCTGAGATACCTATTCCGTGCAAATCCAAAAGTCCTAAAAAGTTACAGAGAATTGTTTTGGAATATACAAAAAATATTGGGCGAAACAAATACCAGAGGGGGGCCACCAGGAGGTCACAAGCCTGCCAGACGCGGCGACCCCCCCTAGTCACACCTAGGTGGCTTGTGACCCACCTGGCAGCTCCCCGACGCCCATCTTCTGCTATATGAAGGGTTTTGACCTGGAAAAAAAAATTGTAAGAGAGCTTTCGGGACGAAGTGTTGCCGTCTCGAGGACGAACTTGGACAGAACCAATCTAGAGCTCCGATAGAGCTATTCTACCAGGGAAACTTCCCTCCCGGAGGGGAAAATCGAAGCCATCATCATCACTTATCTTCTCATCGAGAGGGGGTCAATCTCCATCAACATATTCATTAGCACCATCTCCTCTCCAAACCCTAGTTCATCTCTTGTATCCTATTCTTTGTCTCAAACCCCTAGATTGGTACTTGTGGGTTGCTAGTAGTGTTGATTACTCCTTGTAGTTGATGCTAGTTCGTTTACATGGTGGAAGATCATATGTTTAGATCTTTTATTATAATTAATCTCCTCTGATTATGAACATGAACATGCTTTGTGAGTAGTCACTTTTGTTCATGAGGACATGGGATAATTCTTGTTATAAGTAATCATGTGAATTTGGTGTTCGTTCGATATTTTGATGAGATGTATGTTGTCTCTTCTCTAGTGGTGTTATGTGAACATCGACTACATAACACTTCACAATTATTTGGGCCTAGGGGAAGGCATTGGGAAGTAATAAGTGAGAGAAGCTTAAACCCTAGTTTATGTGTTGCTTCGTAAGGGGCTGATTTGGATCCATATGTTTCATGCTATGGTTATATTTATCTTAATTCTTCTTTTGTAGTTGTGAATACTTGCGAGTGAGGTTAATCATAAGTGGGAGGTTTGTCCAAATAAGGGCAGCATCCAAGCACCGGTCCACCCACATATCAAATTATCAAAGTAACGAACGCGAATCAAATGAGCATGATGAAAACTAGCTTGACGGAAATTCCCATGTGTCCTGGGAGCTCTTCACTTTATATAAGAGTTTGTCCAGGCCTAGCCTTTGCTACAAAAAGGATTGGGCTACCTTGCCACACCTTTGCTACACTTGTTACTTTTTACTCGTTACCAATTATCTTATCACAAAACTATCTGTTACCGATAATTTCAGTGCTTGTAGAGAATACCTTACTAAAACCGCTTGTCATTTCCTTCTGCTCGTCGTTGGGTTTGATACTCTTACTTATCGAAAGGACTACGATAGATCCCGTATACTTGTGGGTCATCAGAGCCCTGTTCCGGTGCCTTGTCGAAGGGGGGTCAATCAAGTAGGGCCTCTACATCAAACTTGCTGCTCCCATGCTGATGTGTGAGTAGTCTACCACAGATCTATGGATCCATAGTGAGTAACTAGATGGATGTCTCTCTATCTCTCTTGATCTTGAATACAATGATCATCTCATGTTTTCTTTGATCTATACTATGTAATTATTTTCTGAGGTGCGTTTGTTGGAATCTGATGAATTGTGTGTTTTTGTTCAGATTATTCATGAAAAAGATTTGATTATTCTACGAAATCTATTATGATTCTTATTTGCATGATTATTAGAGCTTTGTAAATCTCTCCAATCTATTGAAATTGTTTGGTCAACTAGATTGATACTTCTTGAGTGAGAGGGGTGTGTTGTAGTGTGTTCAGTCTAGCGGTGCTATATATTCCATTGAAAGAAAGGGACAAGACACGTCCTTGTATTGTTGGCACTAAGGATAAACTGCTGGGGTTAATTCATATTGATTGATTTTTCTTTGTCTACAACATGTCATAGTTCTCCAAGCATTACTCTATTTTAATTAATACTCTAGATGTGTCGGTGTTCTGGGAACGGGGGTACCCAGCCTTGCCGGCCTGCGGCCCAGGATGTGGCCCACTTGTCAGCCAGGCGAGGCCTGGCTTGGCATTGCTCAAGACAAGGCCCTCGCGAGGACCCTAGGCTCGCGATGAAGGACAGAATCAAGACCGGAAAGGATGGTCCTCCTCAGGCCCCCTCCTAAGTGGCGGAGATCTCTATGCAGAGCCCAGCCTCAGGAGTCAAAGGTGACGCAAGGAAGGATAGGCGGGCGCCAGCACGCCAGGCAGCGTAGTTTCCTCTTTGGTGCAAAGGGAGCAAGGACGTACGCAGGTTCCCAAAGCGCCGACCAAAGGTTTCCTTTCCGGTGTAACGAGACCACGACCACGAGCCCTGCAGGATGAATGTCATCGCCAAGCCCACCACCGCATCATCAACATCTACTTTGTAGGCAAAGACCACCTTTGGACAGGGCACGGATGTACTCCTGCCCCCCTTCAAAATTGGCCATTGTGGTATCCCTTCCCATCATTGTGATAAGGGAAGAGGACCCGGGCCACCGCTATATATAGAGGCTAGGCCACAACATAGAAGGGATCCGATCCAACACTTAGCCATTCCATGCACCACCACAAGATAGCCAGCCAAGAACACGTCTTGAGCGCCCTTGTGAGGCTCAAACACATTGTACTAGTTCTTCCACCCAAACCTCCACGAGGGGCAATCCACTAAAGTAGGAGTAGGGCATTACGCTTCACAGCGGCCCAAACCTGGATAAACTGTCGTGTTCATCTTCTTCATCATCATCGTGCGAGTTTGGTGTCATATCCATCGAGTAGTGAGCTAGGTTCAGTGAGGCCATAGGAAACCTTCGCACACGCTGCTGTGTTCAAACCTTAAGGGTTTTGAGGATCCCGAAATCTGATAAGATGCATGCTAGATAGCGGTTGATGGGTGGAGTAATAGTAATAGGTTCGGCCAATTTGCTTATGGACATTATGCCTATATACACATGATCATTGCCATGAATATCACATAACTATGCGCTTTTCTATCAATTTCCCAATAGTAATTTGGTTACCCACCGTATGCCTACTTCATGAGAGATGCCACTAGGGGAAACTATGGCCCCCCTGGTCTATCTAAATATATATTTACAAAAATATCAATTACCTTGCTATTATCATTTAATTTATATTTTATTTTGCAATTTATAATAATATATTATCATCCACACTACTTATTAGCTTGTAAAAAACAAGTCCAAGGGGATTGACAACCTTCTTGCCCGTGTTGGGTGCAAGTGTTTACTTCTTTGTGTGCAGTCGTTGAAGACGGGAGTTGCATGCTACTTCTATTGGTTCGATAAACCTTGTTTCTCTACTTAGGGAAATACTTTTCTATACTGTGTGGCATCACCCGCTCCTGTTTGTGGAAAACCCAACGTAGATCACAAGTATCATGTTCCCATCTCGGACTTCCGAGGTGCCGGGGTCGTTCCTGTGAGAGCTAAGGGTCAACCAACTTTCATCGCTCTTGCAAAAGAGGGTCACCAATGAAGTGAGGGGTGGCATGGTCCTCGGATTATCCCCTCCGAGATACCGGGCTAACCATTCGTCCCAAATGATGTGCTTGAATGCCGCAATGGCCTCAGCATCCGGGAAGTTGACTATCTGGTTCTTCTTGGTTAAGAACCCGTTCCAGAATTTATGAGCTTATTCGCCCTCCTTATGGATGAAGTGGCTAAGGTCATCGGTATATAGAGGCCACACATAGGTATGATAACCCACAAGAGTGTCGAACCCAACGAGGAGCTAAAGGTAGAACAAATATTCCCTCAAGTTCTCTCGACCACCGATACAACTCTATGCACTCTAATGCTTGCTTTACCTAGAACAAGTATGAAACTACTTTGCGGGAATAAAACTAGAAGTACTTTGCAAGATAATAAAGAACGTGGAAATAAAAGTTAGGTGTTGTTTTAATAAAAGAACAATAAAATTAAATTGTTTCGTACAAAGCTTTTTGTGTAACTCAAGAGAAAGATTGTCCATAGGCAATTGAATATGATACGATAGATACTTGTTATATGCAACGAGGGAGAGGCATACACTAGCACATTTTCCGTACTTGGATCATATGCACTTATAATTGGAACCCTAGCAAGCATCCACAACTACCAAAGTTCATTATGGTAAAACCCTACCATAGCATTAAGTATCAAGTCCTCTTTACTCCCATATGCAACAACCCACCTACTCGGGTTTATGATTCTGTCACTCAAGCAACCAACTAACGTGGCTTGAGACTACGTCGGTATTCCCCCAAAGAGGAAGGGATGATGCAGCACAGCGACGGTAAGTATTTCCCTCAGTTCTAAAACCAAGGTATCAATCCATAGAGGAAGATCATGCACCCACGTAAACAACACCTACACACAAATAACAAATACTTGCAACCCGAAGCGAAAGAGAGGTTGTCAAGCTCTCAACGGTAATAAGATAGATTAGGTAATGATAGTTTTGGCAAATAGATATCACAAGAACACTAAATGGAATAAGTAAACAAAAAGGGCACCAAGGTATTTTTGTGTTTTTTGGATTAATAGATCTGAAAACAAAAGGGAAAAATAGTAGATCGGAAAGCAATATGTTGGAAAAAGTAGACCATGGGGCTGTAGGTTTCACTAGTGGATTCTCTCATGAGTATAGCACAAAGTGGGTGAACAAATTCCTCTTGATAAATTGATAGAAGATCAAATAATCATGACAATATATAGGCAATGATCATTATATAGGCATCACGTCCAAGATAAGTAGACCGAAACGATTCTGCATCTACTTCTATTACTCCACACATCGACCGCTATCTAGAATGCATCTAGTGTATTAAGTTCATGGAGAAACAGAGTAATGCAACAAGAACGGTGACATGATGTAGACAAGATGTATTCATGTAGAAATAGACCCCATATTGTTATCCTTAATGGCAACGATACATGCGTGTCTTACTACCCCTTCTGTCACTAGGAAAGAACACCGCAAGATCGAACCCATCACAAAGCACCTCTTCCCATGGCAAGAAAAATCGATCTAGTTAGCCTAACTAAACCAAAGATTCGAAGAAGAAATACGAGGCTATAATTAATCATGCAAATCAGAGATCAAATAATACTCAAATCATATTCACGGATAGAAACTTATCATGAACTCAAAATTCATGGGATCCCAACAAACACACCACAAAAGTCGTTACATCAAATAGATCTCCAAGAGACCATTGTATTGAGAATCATATAGAGAGAGCAAGCCATCTAGCTACTACCTATGGACCCGTAGGTCTATGGTGGGCTACTCATGCATCATTAGAGAGGCACCTATGAAGAATATGAACCCCTCCGTGATGGTGTTAGATTGGATCTCGAGGTTCTGGAACTTGCGGCAGCTGGAATTGCGTTTTGTCGACTCCTCTAGGGTTTTCCAAACATATCGGAATTTATAGGTTTGATAGTCGGTTGAGGGGGGTCCCGAGGTGGGCAGCCTCTACCAGGCCACGCCCTGGTGGATGGTGGCTACCCTAGGCCCCCTCTCCTGGTGTTCTTTGTCCCATCCTCGCACTTCCGACCCATACAAATTCTCCAATAGTTCCCGTAGCATTTGGGCTCCGTTTGGTAATGATTTTCTGCGAAGTTAAAAACAAGAAAAAACAACAATTGGCACTTTGGTACTATGTCAATAGTTAGTCCCAAAAAACTATATAAAGTTGCTATAAAATGATTGTAAAACATCCTAGATTGATAATATAAAAGCATGGAACAAGCAAAAATTATAGATACGTTGGAGACGTATCACCCACCATAGGCAAATCATGAACATATTGCAAGACCCTACAGCGGGGATCCCTCACGCTTTCACGACACGGAGGGCACCATAGGACAACACCATATCAACATACAACTCACATCCATAACATCATACCACAATTTACCCATGGGACAAAAGGGATCTACTCAAACATCATAGGATAGCCAAATATCATTGGGAAATAATATATTGATTTGAGAACCATGTTTAATTAGATATTACAGTGGCGAAGAGATGTGTTACACCGCTGTAGAGAGGGGGAGAGAGTTGGTGTTGACCGTGGCAAGATTGTTGATATAGATTGCCGTCACGATGATTGCCCCAGCGGCGTTCCGACGCCATCGGGAGAGAGCGGTAGAGAGACCCCCTCGTTATTCTTCTTCACTGATCTACCCCCTAGATGGGAGGAGAGTTACCCCTCTGGTCCATGGCCTCCATGGCAGCATAGGGCGGGAGCCCCTCCGAGATTGGATCTCCCTCTCTATTCTCTTCTATTTCGCGTTCATGTTTTCTGGCCGAAAACCGTTCCTTATATTTCCGGAGATCCATTACTCCAATCGGGGTGAAATTTTGAGGGGATTTTTATCCAAAAATTATCTTTCTTGTGGCCGAAGGAGAGCTCCAATTGACATACGAGGTGACCATGCTCCACCAGGCTGCCTTTGGGCCCTGTCTCGCACCCTGGTGTCCTGTGCCCTCTATGGGCCTCTCTTTGCATTGATTCCACTTCTCAACATTCACAAATATTCCAAAAAAATCTCCATAAATTTTTATCGTGTTTGGACTTCGTTTGATATGGATATTCCGCAAAACCAAAATAGACAAAAAATAGGAACTAAAACTGGGCACTGGATCAATAGGTTAGTCCAATAAATAATATAAATTGTTTCCAAAAATATGTGAAAGTTGTATAATATTGGTATGAAACAAAAATTATAGATATGATGGATACGTATCAAGGTACCCACGAAGTTTGACCTAAAAGGCATCCTCCAGTTCCTCCCAGCTTCTGATAGAATTTCTCGGGAAACTGTGGAGCCAGTGTCGTGCCGACCCCTTAAGGTTGAGTGGCAATTACTTTATGGCATTAAGATCATCTATGTGTACCACGTGGATGTGTAGAAGGAAATCTTTTATCTAGATGACTGGATCTGTTGTGTCATCGTATTGATCAATGTTTATGGGTTTAAACCTTTCCATGAACTAATGTTTCATGACCTCTTCTGTCAAATAGACTGGGTGTGTAGGAGCTCGGTGTAGAAACGCATCCTGACGGGTGTTGGTGATCGCCCGCTCTTTTCTCGGCTCTCAAACTCTTCCTTGCTTGTCCATCCAAGTGTTGTATCCCTCCTAGCCAACGGGCACACGGTCATGTATTCCGTAAATGGATGAGGGAGGTGATTTGTCCGTGCGTATCTTAGCTCGTGGTTCATAGGGCTCGGGATAGTAACCTGAGATCTTGCCGTGAGGGAGGTTTTTTTAGGGTTCTTTATACACCTCTGTTAGCCGATCTCGTCCTCTAGGGGGCGACCAGCTTGCTCCTTGTGGCCGTATGCAAGAGGATCGACATTTGCCACCTCATCATCGAATTCGGGCAGTAGGCATCGTCTCGGGAATGACTTGGCTATTGTGCATCGTACTTTGAGGTCTGCTTCAGCCTCAAGTACTCGTTCCCACTTCTCGTGGAGCATGGCTTCATGGGTGCACAACTCCCACTGCTTGCGTGTGGTTGCGGCCAGGGGCGGAGCTGGAACAAATGCCACTCTGATGCACCACTTTAACATGACGTAAAAAATTTAAGAAATGTTGTACTAAATAAAAGTGTTGTCTAACTTCTATCACAATTTATCACACATAAAATAGAAGATAATATATAAATACAAATAGTAGCAACCAAAATGCTTAATAAAACAAAGGAAAAAACAAGAAAAATATGTCTTTCAAATTGCAGCAAGTTTTTAGTAAACTACAAAGATAAACTAGAACTATGTTTCAAGTGGAACCTAGTAGAATGTCCAATTGAGAGTGCTTAAGTCACTACATATTTGAACATTAGCTTCTAGTACATTCACTTCCGAATCACTAAAAATTCTCATATAGAATTGAGTATACCCAGTTAAGGTATATAATTTTTGGCACGGTGACCAAGACACACAATTATAGACATGTTAAGATTAAACTACCCTTGGCAAATTTGTTGATTAGTGGAAAGTGAATCAATTACTCCAAAAAAGTGGGAGATACATGCAATCTAAAAAGAGGTAGTTTCCTTATTTTTCTATAAGGAGAGATATAGACAATAAAGAAAGAGATACTTTCCTTTTTTAGGAGGGACAACAAAGGAATTATGAGGAATTCGAAGAAATAAACCTTACATTCTAGAATTTTATCAAAAAACAAATAAATCTTATATAGAGAAACGGAGGGAGTAGAATTTAAAACCATATCCCAATGCCCTATGTCAGACGACAAGACACAAAATAAAAGTTTAGTCTACTAGCTGCAATTGCATACATACAATTGCAACTTGTAGAAATCTTTAGAAATAGCAAAAAGATATATATGGCACAATCTGGATTGACTCATGAAGTTAATCTAGACGAAGGATAGTATTGCAAAGAGAGATCTAGCTAGAGATGAAATTACGGTGTGGTGGCTGGTCGTGTGATTGTGAGGTGTGGACGTCGGTGCTGCAGTGGTAGGCATCGTCAGCTCGTCATCGATTGGTGGCCGTTGTGTTCGGCTTGCCAGCCGATAGGCATACACGTCTATGGGGCCGACAAGACATCGATCGATCAGTTGCTCAATCAGCGTGTTTGTCGATGTGTGCGTGCGTGATTGGGGTTGCGGGCGCAACCTGACTTGGGCTGTAGGCCTGCCGGGCAACGATAAGTTGAGCGCAATAAACGACCCTGATGCACTGTTGCCAGGCCACCCTAATGCCCAGGGCCTTTTATGTGACAGTTACTACTAAAAATAATTTTGGACCCTGATGCCTATGCCATAGGGTCAGCCTAATGGGCTTCGCCTCTCGTTGTGGCTAGCCGACGTTGGAAGTGTATATGTTTGGATGGGGTCTCAAGCACCTCGAAATCATAGGATCCGAGACTATTATCGTCCTCAGATTATAGCATGTAGTCCTCGTCCGTTTCGGTATTGCATTTTTCCATCTCCTTCGGATCCTCTTCGGAAGGTGCACTCATAGTCTCGTTTTTCTATGTGGGCTCAGCCTGTCCGTTTTCGTCTGTAACGGGGCTAGCCGGGTTATCCACGGTGTTGGCTTCATTTTTGTTTCCACTGTTGCCCCTCGGTTTTCT
Source organism: Hordeum marinum (assembly GCA_022496015.1). Lineage (NCBI taxonomy): Eukaryota > Viridiplantae > Streptophyta > Magnoliopsida > Poales > Poaceae > Hordeum > Hordeum marinum. The sequence goes on from CM039678.1 coordinate 346,962,835, forward strand.
CTTGGGATGACGTCAATATCTTAGGCTCCTCATCAAGTTCTTCCTTTGGGGTGTCCACTATGTAGACGTCATAAGTTGATGTTGTGGCCCACTATCCCATTCGGGGGAACGGCCATGGATGAGTTTGATACAAAATTGCCATGGTCATCATCCATGTCGATGGCCTCATTGGATCCATAGTCAAGTGCATCGGTCAAATCTTCAACCATCGATCCTAGGTGGGTTGTGGGTGGGATGAAAAATTTCCCGATTGTTGGCTTTACATATGATCTTATCATAAAATGCAGATGAGATTGCTAGGTTCTGGATTCGTTCTAGTACCTCGTTTATCTATGAGAGCTCCTCTGCGTCAAGGGCCTGGAGATAAGTCGAGATGATGTGAAAAGGGTTGTTCGAATCGCACGAGTCAGGTCTATTTTCTAGGCCCTTGCAGGTCAGCACCAGTTCAAGACTCAAGTGGCTTGGGGGTATCGTCCGAAGATCAGATGAGGAACCTGATCTTGAGCATGTGTGCCTAAGGGATCTTTAGATTGGATTGTGATATATTCCGATAGAAGTAGATCGCCTCGGGCGTCGGTGTCGTACTCCAAGCATCCGAACACTTTTTCAGAGGAAGCTCTCAATGTGGCCAAGATGGCATGTAGGGTCGGCATGCAGTACCACACTGTCGGAAGTGAAGAGTTGATCGGGGAGAAAGATGTTGCCACAGGCGATGCTGCTATCAAACTGCAGATGATCCATCAACCTGAGTGATCACACAGCGAGCTCTCAATGAAATCACCAATGTCGGTGTCAAAACCGACAGACCTCGGATAGTGGGGATCGAGTTGTGAGATCAGATCGATGGGTAACAGGAGACAAGGAACACGAGGTTTTTACCGAGGTTTAGGCCCTCTCTATGGAGATTAAACCCTACATCCTTCTCATGTCGTATGATTGGTGTAACAAGTACAAAGTTGATCTACATCAAGATCGTATGTTTATGGTGTAAACCCTAAGTATGATGATGATGTATGGGTGTCCTTTACGGGCTAACCTCTCTGGTTTATATAGGCATCATATGTATCTAGGATTACATGAATGTCGGTTACCATCTATGTATTACATGCCGAATGAATCTTCTCTTCTTGGAGTACACGACGTTAGAGAGACTATGTAAACTAGATAATTGACTCTAGCACTAGTGTAGGCGCCTGCTATACAAATGAGTTTTAACCCCTTTCCGTGACACAGTCTCAAACCATCACCTTGCATGTGTGGGCGATAGGGGGGCTATCCCACACGACACGGAAAACCCATTGCCGATGCGTGCTCCTGGTCACACATGATAGGCAAAATTATGCCATGTGCGATTGGAAGGGCCATCACAAACATGTATGTTGGAGAAATTGTGTGAGATGTGCTTAGCATCCTACATAGTGAATCCCAAACCTACGTTTCCATTCGTATTGTACATCACATGCATAACATCGTCTGTGTTAGGGGTGGCCATCACGCACAGTGCCTTGAAAAAACTGTTTGGAATAGGGTTGTCCATCACACATACATTTTATGTGAAAACATTTGTGAATGGTTGTTCTAACGCACACAGTTTGCACCCGGAAGTCGTGTGTGATTGTTCATAGATCCAACATGCCAATTTTCCAAAAACCGTGTGGGCTTGTTGAGGTCATCGCTGACGGTGTTATGTGACAAACCGTTTGCAATATGAAACCCCAATAATCTGGCTAATTGCTCTATTATTTATAATCCAGCTAGTAAACAAATTGACACATCATATCAAGCACACAATATATTTTATTTCATATTACGACAACTAGGAATTCATAATTGAAATACATCAGAGAACAACATCATATAGGTAAATACTACCTAGCTACCCAATTACACGACATGACCGAGTTTCAGATGCAACATCTAAAACCTTTGGAAAATAGCATCATATACGGTAAATAGATAGATGAATCTCGTCCTAAAAACTGTTGAAGGAGAAGGCAAGTATTGAGCCTTTGCTGATGTCGAAGGTTCTTGCAACTTTATGCCAGTGCCTGTGGATGGTTGCCTGCCCATCCTTCATCCTCTTGATGAAGACTTCAAGATTATACCATGGGTGTTGTATGAATACCTTCCTCGCCTCTTGACCATATAGGTGGTTTGAGACGTACACATCGATGAAGTGCTTTGGAAAGGACTAGAAACAAAGATATGCATAAATTTCATTTCGAAAAATTGAAATGTCACAAAGGGAAAAAAGACAAGGTAAAAGAGATAGTACCATCATATAGTTCACTGATGCCTTCTTTATTGTGCAGACAAACAACTTGTTGTTTTTGTTGCAAGTTTCTTTATCTTAACAATCTTTCTCAGTTTCTTGATTTGACTGATATCCATGAACACATCATTTCCCCGCATGCACAATGGGTCAAACAGTTGGTATAAACCTCTTATAGCAAGACTTACATGTGCAAGACCAAATTATGTTAGAAACTTAAATGTTAGAATGGTTCCTGCAATTGCACAACAATGTGCTATTAGCCAAAGTATCATGGAAGTTCAAACCTTGATAGTAAACCTCAATGTCTCCCATTGTCCCCCTGTAACGTGTTTAAGAATAGATATTGATCAGGTTTTAAGTGAGATATGGCGTACTGCCAGTAAAATATGTTAATGAAAGATAAACACATTGCAAATCCAACATATGAATTCAAGCCACATGGAAAAGCCAAGCGTGCTTAGAACTATGAAATATAGCAATTGTATGTTTGATATGCATACCAAAATAAAATTGTACCAACAATAATCAAACATCACATTGCATATGATCACCAAAACAACTGAACCAAACAGTTAACTTAGCATCACACTGCACAATAGAACATAGTAGAAGGTCAGATTGCATAGTAGCATTACATTGCATATTTCACTAGAGTTCCTTAAGGAAAGGCAGGAGTAACACATGCAGAAGGTAAAACAAACATGCGTAACAAGCATAGCTAGGTGAACACAGGTCATTAGTAATTAAGCTCAAAAACAAGATATTCCTCATCATTGGAGATATCGATAACGATGGGCTTGCACAAGGGTGAGACCCCCACATTGTGGGTGCCCTCGTTGTAGTGGTGATTTGCCTCAGCCTGTCCGGTCACCAACCTGCTGGCTAAGGAGTTGAGGAAAGCACGGGCACGCTGAGAAAACAACTCATAGCCGTCGTCGAAGGCAACAGTGGAGCCTTAGAGAAAACGAAACCAGATGTTGTTCAAAGCATACAACTGCGTGGCGGCGTCCGCGTGGAAGGCTTCGACGGTGGCCTTTATGTCTAGTTGCTGCTCCAAGATCCGGGGGTCAGTACGCATGGCAGCTATCGCAGCCTCATCCACGCGTGTGATTGCTATTTGCTTCTCCGCTACCAGGTGCTCGTTGAGATCCTGGCTATACTACGTGCACCATGTCTTTTAGCAGTGATTATGTGGGGGTGGGCTAGTGATTTTGGTTTAATGTGTCGTGCCGGCAGTCGGGGCATGTGGAATTGAGGAGGGGGGTGGAGAGGGAGGGGTTATGGGGAAGGTGTGGATTACCTGACTATGACTAGATTGATGAGGCCGAGCCGCGGGAAGGAGCGTCGTTAGTGAGGAGGCGGCGCTTCAAGCAAGCAGTGAAGGTTTGAACTTAGGAAATGAAGGGGGAAGTAGGGGGAAATGTGGATTTTGGTGTCTACGAGGGGAGGGGAAGAGGTAGATATTTGCGTGGCAGCCCAAAATTTTGTTCGGAGCAGCGAAAAAATAGGGCTCACAGTCACATCGGACACAGTACCTTTCCCATAAATGTGTGCGATATGAAAAACACAAACGTATCCTATTGTTTATCCTGTGTGTGATGAGACTGAACGTGAAAATGTTGGTCTCCAAGCTTCCGGCGTAAGATATCGAATACTACATTGCACACGGTACTTGCATTTCATGTTCATTTGGAAGAGAAAATGGGGAGACGTCGGCAAATTTTGGTCTGAATTTCCGTCGTTACATTGGTCATCGACATCGTTGCTTAGTTTAACAACACTTGCAAATTTGAGTACTACACAAAAGAGCCTACAACACTGGCAGCACTTACTTAATCGAGCAACTAATAAAGATTAGTTAGTTGACATAAATATTATTCTAACAAAATACCATCGCTCTAGACAAAGACTAATATTCCTCCTGGAATTCGTCGATCTCCGCCACCTCCTCGATGACCACCTCCCGGTCGACGACCTCTAGGGAAAGGACATCCATGGGATCCATCGCCACATACTCCAGCATCTCATAGTCTTCGTCCACTATCTCTTTTGATAAGGCCGCTATGGGCTGGGCATGGGCGTCGATGCTCTGGGCATGGACGTCCACAATCTTGGCTAGGGAGGCCGCCGACGAATGGACGCCTACTCAAGCACACTTAGCGATTACCCACTCAACGGACGTGGGTTGTTGACCTGTGTCGGAGAAGGCAAATGTGATTTGTTCAACGACCGACACGAGATGGGCATGGGCAGCGTCGAGATGGGACTGGGTGTCCGTCATCAGGGCTACGACGACCATCGAGGAACTGACAATTGATGTTCCATTCTTGCCATTAGCTACCCCCGCCGCGGTTGTTGCAGCCGCCCTCTCAGCTGCAACAACTTCCCTTTCGGTTTCTGCAGCAACCCTGTCGGAGGTAGCCCACATATTAAAGCATGTTGCGAGCACGCTAATGGCTGATGTGGCCATGCTCGGGCCGGAGTCGGTTGCCGAACTTGCCCTCACGGCGGGGATCCACGTCCCCATCTTTCACCGGTGACGATTGAAAAGTAAAATGGTCTGAGGAGTCAGTGCGGTAAACTGGTCGATGGTGTACTTTAGCAAACAAAGCTTCTGGCCTAAGCCCTACATTATGAGGATTGGCCCAAGATATTTTGTACTGCATCGCACACGATTCATGAACTGTTTGTGAAAGACTTGATTTTCAAAATGGGTTTAAAACAAAAAATGAGGTTACTCCGACAAAGGACGGTGTTTGGATTGCAATAAGATTTATCTGCAGTGAACACTCACCAATAGCTATGTCATGCTAAAATATGGAATTATTCAGGGTTTGTTTGGCATTTTTATAAATTAATTGAGTTTTCTAGACATTTAATGTGTATAATTCAAATTTGAACTATCGCCCCAATGTCCGTGCATCAAAATGAGATGAAAAATCATATTAGTGCCCATGGCTTCATCTTTAGGTCACGGGCGATAAATGGGAATGAACTTCAAACATCTCGGCATCTTATCTCGGCCACGAACGTTGAGAAACTTGGTTTTTAAATTACTATAAATCCAAAATAAGTCTGAAATTCTAAAAACTTGGCATGTTGTCATGAAATGGCACATATGTGCCATGGTAAAAAGATTGTCAAACCTAGGAAAATTTTAGGCACAAGTCCCTTATAAACCGGAGCTTCTCACTTCAATCTTTGTGGTCCTCATAAGGAATACGTCACCTTACGTAGGCAAAACAACATCCACTCATCTTCTCGCCATGAACTTTTGTTAGAGGCAACTCAGACAAATAAGAGTGTGTTGCTAAAATATGGAATTATTAAGGGTTATTTTCTCATTTTCATATGTTAATTGAGTTCTCTAGGCATACAATGTGGATAATTAAAATTTGAACTAAAATCACAAGGTCCGGTGCATCAAAATGGGTTGAAAAATCATATAAGAGTACATGGCTACTTTGGGACCATGCAAGATATGAGAATGGATTTCAAATATCTCGGGGTCTTGGATTGGCCACATACATTGAGAAAATTGGTTTTACATTCATGTATAAATCGAAAACTCATCAGAAATTCAGGAAACTTGGCATGGTGTCATGGCAGAGCTCATATGTGCCCTGATGATAAATTGTCCGAGTTGGGACAAGTTTTGGCACAAGCCCCTTACAAACCTCAGCTACTCATGGGAAGCTAGCTTTTGTGGTTTTGATAAGGAACGCGTTACCTTATGTGGGCAAATCGACATGCATTTCCTCTTCTTGTTGTGAACTATATATTTCTAGAAGCAACATATACCAAAATGAGCATCGTTCCAAAATATGAAATTATACATGGTTCGTTTGGCCTTTTATACATTAATTGACTTTTTTATGCATTATTTAACATGCATAATTCAAATTGGAACTACATTCACAAGGTACGGTTCATCAAAATGGGTTGAAAACAGTATAACTATACATGCATCTTTAGGATCCCATGCAAGATATGGTAATGAATTTCAAACTTCTCGCGGTCTCGGCTCGGCCATGCAAACATTGAGAATCACGAGTTTTAAATCATGTGTAAATCGAAAACTAGTCAAAAAAAATGATGAAACCTAGCATGGTGTCATCACATGCATGTCTCATATGTGCCCTGGTAAAATAATGTCCAATATGGGACAAGTTTTGGCACAAGCCACGCACAAACCAAAGATTATTATAGGAAGTTTTGTTGTTTCGATATGGAATGTGTCACCTTACATGGGCGAATCGTCATCTGCTGCCTCTTCTCATCTTGAACTATTTCTATAGGCAACATATACCAAAATGAGAGTGTCTTTCCAAAATATGAAATTATACATGGTTCGTTTGGCCTTTTTATACATTAATTGACTTTTATATGCATTATTAACATGCACAATTCAAATTGACCTACAATCAGAAGGTCTGGTGCATCTAAATGGGTTGAAAATCATATAAGTGTGCATGCATCTTTACGTCCCATGCAAGATATGGGAATGAATTTCAAACATCTCGAGGCCTTGGCTTGGCCACAGAAACATTGAGAAACTTGGGTTTTAAATCATGTGTAAATCAAAAACTCACCAGAAAATTCATGAAACTTGGCATGGTGTCATGACATGCATGGCTCATCTCTGCCATGGTAAAATAATGTCCAATTTGGGACAAGTTTTGGCACAAGCCCCTCACAAACCACAACTTCTCACGGGAAGCTTTGTTGTTTTGATATGGAATGTGTCACCTTACGTGGGTGAATCAACATCTGCTGCCTCTTCTCGTCTTGAACTATTTCTATAGGCAACATATACCAAAATGAGAGTGTCATGCCAAACTATGAAATTATACATAGTTTGTTTGGCCTTTTTATACATTAATTGACTTTTATATGCATTATTTAATATGCATAATTCAAATCCGAACTACAATCCCAAGGTCCGGTGCATCAAAATGGGTTCAAAACCATATTAGTATGCATACATCTTTAGGTCCCATGCAAGATATGTGAATGAATTTCAAACATCTCGAGGTCTTGGCTCGTCCGCAAAAACATTGAGAAACTAGGGTTTTAAATCATGTAAATCAAAAACTCGTCAGAAGATTCATGAAACTTGGCATGGTGTCATGAACATGGCACATAAAGGCATCATAGCATTTTGTTTTCCTATTTGAGAGTCGTTTTTTATATATATTTTATTTTAAATCCAACATTGAGAATATTACTTTAAATTATAGTAAATCTAGAACACACACAAAAGTCAAGAAATTTGGCATGGCGTCATTATGTAGCACAAACATGTTATGGTATTTTTCGTGTCATTAATAGCGAACGAAAGCTTTTTGGAACAAAGAAGTATCACGTTTCCACGCAAACGGTTGCATTATTTTCAAACCATTGGCGTTCTACTGCCCTTTACGTGCTGCCAAGCGTCACAATCTTTTATTGTCTAGGGCTTAGGAGGTGTCGTGCGAGCAGCTGCTTGAGTTGACACGAGGCGTGCAAGCTGGCCTCAGCTGCGCAGGCTCGTCGGGAGGCGTGCAGGCAGTACGCCGAAGGCTCACCGAGAATTGGGCCCTTTGACCTCCGTATCCGTCGTCCTTGCTTCCAACCTGTCAATCAATGGCGCCCAAGCCACTGTTTAATTTGCGGCTTTACTGCCCACTCACTCACAATCCTCCCAATATCTTCGCCTCACATTCCCCTCCATCTACAGACCTCCACGGCGACCAAGGCCATGGTGCAGAAGGTGTTGGGGAACGTCTCATGGGAAACAAAAAAATTCCTACGCTCACGCAAGTCCTATCCATGGTGATGAGCATCTATGAGAGGGAGAGTGGATCTACATACCCTTGTAGATCACTAAGTGGGAAGCGTTAAGAAACGTGGTTGGTGTAGTCGAACGTCTTCGCAATCCAAATCGCCGAGCGTCCCGCAATCCAATCACGATCCATCCCGATCAAGCACCGAACGTGCGGCACCACCGCGTTCAGCACACGTACAGCTTGATGACAATCTCCGCCTTCTTGATCCAGCAAGAGGGAGAGGAGAGGTAGAAGAGTTCTCCGGCAGCGTGACAGCGCCGCGGCGATGGTGGTGGAGCAATTCCGGCAGGGCTTCGCCTAAGCACTGTAGAAAACCGATCTAAAGGAGAAACTATGCACTAGAGGAACGGGTAGCGTGTGGCTAAAAGAGTAGTGCAAAACCCCTAAAACCTCTAGTATATATAAGAGGAAGAGAGGAGAAGGATTGGCCCAAGGTCCAAGCCAACTAGGCTTCGACCGAATCCAAGAGGAGAGGAGGATTCCTCGTCCAATCATAGTAGGACTAGGACTCCTCCTTATTTTTGACTTTTTGCCTTTTTCCACCTTTTTCTCTTTGGGCTTTTCTTCCCAACCGCATGGGCCTTGTGTGGGACTTCCACCAGCCCACTAAGGGATGGTATTCACTCTCCCACAGCCCATGTAGCCTCTTGGGTCGTAATACCCCTCCCGATGGTCTCCCGATACACTACCGGCACTCCCGGTACACTACCGATGAGCCCGAAAACTTTTCCGGCGACCAAAATAGGACTTCCTATATATCAATGGTTACCTATAGACCATTTCGGAGCTCCACGTGATGTCCGGGATCTCATCTGGGACTCCAGACAACCTTCAGTCACCACCATGCATAACTCTATACTACCGAAACGTCACCAAACCTTAAGTGTGGAGACCCTGTGGGTTCGAGAACTATGTAGACATGACCGAGACACCTGTACGGTTAATAACCAATAGCGGGACCTGGATGCCCATATTGGTTCCTACATATTCTACGAAGATCTTTATCGGTCGAACCTCTACGTCATGGATTCAGTTAATCCCGTATGATGTTCCCTTTTTTCTTCGGTATGTTACTTGCCTGAGATTCGATCGTTGGTATCTCCATACCTAGTTCAACCTCGTTACCAGCAAGTCTCTTTACTTATTCCATAATACAAGATCCCGTGACTAACACTTTGTGACATTGCTTGCAAGGTTATTGTGATGTTGTAGTACCGAGTGGGTCCTAAGATACCTTTCTGTCACACGGAGTAACAAATCCCAGACTTGATCCATGCTAACCCAACAGACACCCTCGGAGATACCTGTAGAGCACCTTTATAGTCACCCAGTTACGTTGCGATGTTTGATACACACAAGTCACTCTTCCAGTGTTCGTGAGTTGCATGATCTCATGGTCATAGAAACATATATTTGACATGCAGAAAACTGTAGTAATGAACTGACACGATCATATGCTACATTTATAGTTTGGGTCTTGTCCATCCCATCATTCTCCTAATGATGTGATCCCATTATCAAATGACATCTTATGTCAATGGCTTGACCATCTTTGATCAACGAGCTAGTCTACTAGAGGCACACTAGGGACAAAGTGTTGTCTATCTATCCACACATGTAATGTGTTTCCAATCAATACAATTATAGCATGGATAATAAAAAATTATCATGAACAAGGAAATATAATAATAAACACTTTATTTATTGCCTCTAGGGCATATTTCCAACCTGTCGTACCCCGGTAGTTCCTCTAACAACTATGGAAATTCTTATGGTAACTATTATGGAAATACTTCTACAAATTCTAATAGGATACCTTATGATCTCGAGAAAATAATTAAAGAATTTATTGTTTCTAAAAAGATTTTAATACTATGGTAGAAGAAAAGTTGCATACAATTGATACTTTGGCTAAAAACATGGATATAATTGTTCTTAATGTAGAAACTCTTAATAGTAAAAATTTGTAACGTAAGAACGATTTTAATGAGAATATGAAATATATACAAATTTCTATTAATGAACGTAAGGAGAGGACCACTAAGTTGAAAGCTAAGCGGAAATTCTTAGAAAAGGCTCTCCCACCCAGTTTTTACCGGACTCATGATGAGGATCATAAAATGATTGGTACCTTCCTATTGATTTTTTTTACTTCTATGAACATAAATGATAAAGGGACTGGATATGATTCAACTTTATCTACAGAGCATCCCGTTTGCTTGGAGGGTGATGATTCTAATGCTAAAACCAAAAAAGTGTGTCTGGAGAGGTTAACACTTTAAATGGTGATGTGCCCACTATCTTGGATTACAAGGACTTTAATTATTAAAGTTGATCTTTAGTAGAATATATTTCCTTGTTGCAAACCATTATTATCTCACCCAATGCTTATGAACAAAACAAGGCTTTCACTGATCATACGGTGGAACCGATGATAAAAGCTTATGATGAGAAACTTGAACTTGAAGTTTCTATTCCTAGAAAATTGGATGATGAGCAGGAAACTACTATCAACATAAAGATAAATAAGTATGAATGTAATGATTTATGTGACCTTGGTGCTAGTGTTTCAACTATAACTAAACCTCTTTATGATATGCTAGGTCTCACTAATATTCACGACTGTTCCCTAAACTTGCATCTTGCGGATTCTACAATTAAGAAACCTTTAGGTAGAATTAATGATGTTCTTATTATTGAAAATAAGAATTATGTTCCTGTAGATTTCATTGTGCTTGATATTGATTGCAATCCTACTTGTCCAATAATACTTGGAAGACCCTTCTTACGAACTATAAGTGCAATTATTGATATGAAAGAGGGAAATATAACGTTCCAATTACCATTAAAGAAAGGGATGGAACACTTCCCTAGGAATATAATTAAATTACCCTATGAATCAATCATGAGAGATACTTATGGGTGTAGTGTCAAAGATGATAACACTTGAAATTATGCATTATGCCTAGCTAGGTGCATAAAACAATAACGCTTGTTGGGAGGCAACCCAATAGTAATGTTTATTTTCGTTTTTTACTTTATGTTTTGGTGTGATAACATGCTTATTTACTCTATAATGATTGTGTTTTTATGTTTAATTACTGGTTGTGCCAAGTAAAGTCTTTGGGCTGACTCACAAGATCAGTAGAATTGATACGGTGCAAAAAGAGAAGCTTTAGCGTCCAGTGCATAATTTATCTGATTTTGCGGGAACATCTTTTTGATATGAATTTTTTTAAAATTATTTAGGTTATCCTATTTTTTGAGAATTTTTAGAGTTACAAAAGTATATGTTCTTTACAGATCACTACAGACTATTCTGTTTTAGACATATTCTGTTTTTTTGCTTGCATAGTTTGCTTGTTTTGATGATGCTATGGATTGTATCGGGGGGTAAATGCTATGGAGAGTTATAATATAGTACCTATTATGCCATAATTAAATATGAATCAATTTATAACAGTATCTAAAGTATTTGATATGTTGCTTGTACTAATGGATCTCACAAAGTTTTGTTGAGTTTTGTGTGTTTGAAATTTTCAAGTTTTGGGTGTTATCACGATGGACAAAGGAATAAGGAGAGGCAAGAGCCTAATAGTAGGGATTCCAAAGGCACCCCAAGGTAATTTTATAGGAAGACTCAAGCGTCTAAGCTTGGGGATGCCTCGGAAAGCATCCCTTCTTTCGTTTCAATCCATCGATATGTCACTTGGAGCTATATTTTCATTCGTCACATGATATGAGTTTTCCTTGGAGCGTAGGTTGGTTTTGTTTGCTTTTATTTTTAGTTCGCCATAATCATTGTTTGCTGGACACACCTATATAAGAGAGACACACCTTCATCATAATTTTTTAGAATACTCTATGTGCTTCACCAGACTTGATCCATGCCAACCCAACAGACACCCTCAGAGATACCTGTAGAGCACCTTTATAGTCACCCAGTTATGTTGCGATGTTTGATACACACAAGTCACTCTTCCAGTGTCCGTGAGTTGCATGATCTCATATTCATAGAAACATATACTTGACATGCAGAAAACAGTAGTAATAAACGGACACGATCATATGCTATGTTTGTAGTTTGGGTCTTGTCCGTCACATCATTCTCCTAATGATGTGATCCTGTTATCAAATGACATCACATGTCAATGGCTAGGAAACCTTGACCATCTTTGACCAACGAGCTAGTTCACTAGAGGTATACTAGGGACAAAGTGTTGTCTATTTACCCACACATGTAATGTGTTTCCAATCAATACAATTATAGCATGGATAATAAATGATTATCATGAACAAGGAAATATAATAATAAACACTTTATTTATTGCCTCTAGGGCATATTTCCAACAGTCTCCCACTTGCACTAGAGTTAATAATCTAGTTCACATCACTATGTGATTTACATTGTAATAATCTAGTTCTGGTGTTGATCATGTTTAGCCCTTGGAAGAGGTTTAGTCAACGGGTCTGCAACATTCAGATCCATGTGCACTTTGCAAATATTTATGTCCTTTTCCTCGATGTAATCACGGATGGAGTTGAAGTGTCGCTTTATGTGTCTAGTCCTCTTGTGAAACCATGGTTCCTTGGCCAGAGCAATGGCACTAGTGTTGTCACAGAACAGGTTCATTGGATTCAGTGCACTGGGCACTACTCCAAGATCTGTCATGAACTGCTTCATCCAGACACCTTCCTTCTCCTCCTCTGAGGCTGCGATGTACCCCGCTTCGCACATAGAATCGGCTACCACGCTTTCCTTGGAACTGCACCAGCTTACTGCTCCCCCGTTGAGAATAAATACATATCCGCTTTGTGACTTAGAGTCATCCGGATCAGTGTCAAAGCTTGCATCGACGTAATCCTTTATGACGAGCTCTCCATCACCTCCATAAACGAGAAACATTTCCTTAGTCCTTTTCAGGTACTTAAGGATATTCTTGACCGCTGCCCAGTGCATTCCAGGATCACTTTGAAACCTTCCGTCCATACTTATGCCAAGGCTGACATCGGGTCTTGTGCATAGCATTGCATACATGATAAAACCTATGGCTGAAGCATAGGGGATGACACTCATCTTTTCTCTATCTTCAGCAGTCACTAGGCATTTAGTCTTACTCAACTTCACACCTTGTAACACAGGCAAGAACCCCTTCTTGGACAGATCCATTTTGAACTTCTTCAAAACTTTATCAAGGTATGTGCTTTGTGAAAGTGTTATTAAGCGTCTCGATCTATCTCTATAGATCTTAATGTCTAATATGAAAGCAGTTTCTCCTAGGTCCTTCATTTAGAAACTCTTGTTCAAATATTCCTTCACGCTTTCCAACATTTCTATATTGTTTCCAATCAACAATATGTCATCCACATATAATATTAGAAACGCTATAGAGCTCCCACTCACTTTCTTGTAAATACAAGCTTCTCCATAACCTTGTATAAACTCAAACGCTTTGATCAGCTCATCAAAGCGCTTATTCCAACTCCGAGATGCTTGCACCAGCCCATAAATGGATCACTGGAGTTTGCAAACTTTGTCAGCATTCTCTGGATCGACAAAACCTTCTGGTTGCATCATATACAACTCTTCCTCAAGGAAACCGTTGAGGAACGTTGTTTGGACATTCATCTGCCAAATTTCATAGTCAAAATAAGTAGCTATTGCCAACAAGATTCTGACAGACTTAAGCATCGCTACAGGTGAGAATGTTGTTGGAAATATGCCCTAGAGGCAATAATAAATTAGTTATTATCATATTTCCTTGTTCATGATAATCTTTTATTATCCATGCTATAATTGTATTGATCGGAGACTTAAATGCATGTGTGGATACATAGACAAAACCATGTCCCTAGTATGCCTCTAATGGACTAGCTCGTTGATCAAAGGATGGTTAAGGTTTCCTAACCATGGACATGAGATGTCATTTGATAACGGGATCACATCATTAGGAGAATGATGTGATGGATAAGACCCAAACTACAAACATAGCATATGATCGTGTCAGTTTATTGCTACTGTTTTCTGCATGTCGAGTATATGTTCCTATGACCATGAGATCATGCAACTCACGGATATCGGAGGAGTGCCTTGTGTGTATCAAACGTCGCAACGTAACTGGGTGACTATAAAGGTGCTCTACAGGTATCTCCGATGGTGTCTGTTGAGTTGGCATGGATCGAGACTGGGATTTGTTACTCCGTGTAATGGAGAGGTATCTCGGGGCCCACTCGGTAATGCAACATCACAATAAGCCTTGCAAGCAATGTGACTAATTGTTAGTTGTGGGATCTTGTATTACAGAATGAGTAAAGAGACTTGCCGGTAACGAGGTTGAACTAGGTATGAAGATACCGACGATCGAATCTCGGGCAAGTAACATACCGAAGAACAAAGGGAACGATATACGGGATTAACTGAATCCTTGACATAGAGGTTCGACCGATAAAGATCTTCGTAGAATATGTAGGAACCAATGTGGACGTCCAGGTCCCGCCATTGGTTATTGACCGTAGAGGTGTCTCGGTGATGTCTACATAGTTCTCGAACCCGCAGGGTCTGCACACTTAAGGTTCGGTGACGTTTCGATAGTGTAGAGTTATGTATGGTGGTGACCTAAGGTTGTTCGGTGTCCCGGATGAGATCCCGGACGTCACGAGGAGCTCCGGAATGGTCCGGAGGTAAAGATTCATATATAGGAAGTCCCAGTTTGGTTTCCGGAAAAGTTTCGGGCTCATCGGTAGTGTACCGGGAGTATCGGTAGTGTACCGGGAGTGCCGGTAGTGTACCGGAGGACCTCCGGGAGGGGTATTTCGACCCCAAGAGGTCCATGGGCTGTGGGAGAATAATAACCAGCCCTTAGTGGGCTGGGAAAACAGCCACAAAGGCCCATGGCGCAGGAGAGAAAGTCCTAAAGCAAAAACTGGAAAATCAGCCAATAGGAGGCAATCCTACTCCAACTAGGATTGGAGGTGAAGTAGGATTGCTCCCACCTCCTATTTCGGCCGACCCAAAGGCCTTGGCTGCCTCTCCTCTCCTCTACTCCTATATATACTAGTGGATTGGGTGGTTTTTGGACAGAATTTCCAGCCACGTGCTACCCGTTCCACCGGTGCATAGTTTCTCCTCTAGATCGGTTTTCTGCAGCGCTTAGGCGAAGCCCTGCCGGAATTGCTCCACCACCATCACCGGAGCGCCGTCACGCTGCCGGTGAAATCTCTCTCCTCTCCACCTCCTCTTGCTGGATCAATACGGTGGAGATCGTCATCAAGCTGCAGGTGTGCTGAACGCGGAGGTGCCGTCCGTTCGGCGCTAGATCGGAAGGACCGTGATCGAGATCGCGAGACAGTTCGTGATGAGATCACGGAACGGATCGTGATGAGTTCGCGGGACAGATCGTGAACAAGATCGTGAGACGGATCATGATGAGATCGCGGGACGGATCGTGATGAGTTCACGGGATGGATCGTGATTGGATCGCGGGACGGATCGTGATGAGATCGCGGGACGCTCGGCGATTTGGATCGCGAAGATGTTCGACTACACCAACCGCGTTTCTTAACGCTTCCCGCTTAGCGATCTACAAGGGTATGTAGATCCACTCTCCCTCTCGTAGATGCTCATCACCATGGATAGGTTTGCGTGTGCGTAGGAAATTTTTTGTTTCCCATGCGACGTTCCCCAACAGTGGCATCATGAGCTAGGTTGATGGTTCGATGAGATCTCGAGTAGAACACAAAAGGTTTGTGGGCGTTGATGCTTAGATTTCTTCCTCCCTTGGTCGGATTTTGGTTCAGCGGGATTGTGAGATGAAGCGGCCCGGACCAACATTACTTGTACGCTTACGAGAGACTGGTTCCCTCGATGCAACTTGTTGCTTAGATGGCTTGCGAGTGACAGTTTCTCTCACTTTAGTTGGATCGGATTCGACAAAGGCGGTCCTTGAGAAGGTTGAAAAGCAAACTAGTGTATCACCGTTGTGGTTTATGCGTAGGTGAGAATCGTTCTTGCTAGATACCCATAGCAGCCATGTGAAATATGCAACAACAATTAGAGGACGTCTAACTTGGTTTTGGAGGGTATGTTGTGATGTGGTATGGCCAATTACATGATGAGATATATGTGATGTATGAGATGATCATGTGATGTATAGATTATCACGACTTGCATGTCGATGAGTATGGAAAACGGCAGGAGCCATAGGGTTGTCTTTAATTATTGTATGACCTGCGTGTCAATCATTAAGCGCTATGTAATGCTTTACTTTATCGCTACGGTAGCAATAGTAGTAGAAGCATGCAGGGCGCAACAACCCCAATGGCAACACATTGATGGAGATCAAGATGATGGAGATCATGGTGTTGTGCCGGTGACGATGGAGATCATGCCGGTGTTTCGAAGATGGAGATCTTAAACACAAGTTCATGGCCATATCATGTCACTTATGAATTGCATGAGATGTTAATCCTTTTATGCACCTTGTTTTGCTTAGTACGGCGGTAGCATTATAAGGTGATCCCTCACTTGAATTTCAAGATGAACTGTGTTCTCCCCGAGTGTGCACCGTTACGAAAGTTCGTCGTGTTGAGACACCACGTGATGATCGGGTGTGATAGACTCTACGTTCACATACAACGGGTGCAAGCCAGATTTGCATGCGCAGAACACTCGGGTTAAACTTGACGAGCCTAGCATGTACAGACATGGCCTCGGAACACGAGAGACCGAAAGGTCGAACATGAGTCATATAGTAGATATGATCAACATAATGATGTTTACCATTGCAGCCACCTCAACTCACGTGATGCTCGGACTTGAGTTGGTGAATTTGGATCATGTATCACTCAAATGATCGGAGGGATGTCAATTTGAGTGGGAGTTCTTAAGTAATATGATTAATTGAACTCATTATCATGAACATAGTCAAAGTGTCTTTGCAAATTATGTTGTAGATTACTAGCTCGCGCTGTAGCTCCCTTGTATTTTTATATGTTCCTAGAGAAATAGAATTGAAAGATGTTGGTAGCAAAATTGCGGACTGGGTCTGTGATCTGAGGATTGTCCTCATTGCTGCACAGAAGGCTTATGTCCTTAATGCACCGCTCGGTGCGCCACCCCCTCTAGCGTCGTCTATAGATGTTGTGAACATCTAACAGGCACGTTTCGATGACTACTTGATAGTTTAGTGCGTCATGCATTACGGCTTAGAATTGAGGCTCCAAAACATTTTGAACGTCACGGAACATGTGAGATGTTCTAGGAGCAGAGATTGTGATCTCAAGCTCGTGCCTTTGTTGCGAGATATGAGATCTCCAACAAGATTCTTTGCTTGTAAGATGAAGGAGAATAGCTTAATCGTTGAGCATGTACTCAGATTGTCTGGGTACTACAATCGCTTGAATCAAGTGGGAGTTGATCTTCCAGATAAGATAGTGATTGATATAGTTCTCCAAGTCACTGTCACTAAAGCTACTAGAACTTAGTGATGAACTATAATACACCAGGGATAGAAGTATTGATCCCTGAGTTGTTCGCGATGTTTGACACCGCGAAGGTAGAAATCAAGAAGGAGCGTCAAGTGTTGATGGTTAATCAAACCACTAGTTTCGAAAAGGGCAAGAGCAAGGAGGGAAACTTCATGGATAGCAAGTCAGTTGCTGCTCCAGTGAAGAAACCCAAAGTTGAACTCAAACCCGAGACTAAGTGCTTCTATTATGAGGTGAGAGGTCGCTGAAGCGGAACAACCCTAGATACTTGGTAGATAAGAAGGCTGGCAACATCGACAGAAGTATATTCGATATACGAGTTATTGATGTGTACCTTGCTAGTACTCCTAGTAGCACCTGGGTATTGGATACCGGTTCGGTTGCTAAATGTTAGTAACTCGAAATAAAAGCTACGGAATAAACGGAGAACTAGCTAAGGGTGAGGTGACGATGTGTGTTGGAAATGTTTCCAAGGTTGATGTGATCAACATCGCACGCTCTCTCTACCTTCAGGATTAGTGACGAACCTAAATAAATGTTATTTGGTGTTTTGCGTTGAGCATGAACATGATTAGATCATGTTTGTTGCAATACGGTTATTCATTTAAGTCAGAGAATAATAGTTATTCTGGTTACATGAATAATACCTTCAATGGTCATGCACCCAGTGAGAATGGTTTGTTGAAATCTTGATCGTAGTAGTACACATGTTCATAGCATTGATGTCAAAAAATACAAAGTTAATAATGATAGTACCACATACTTGTGGCACTGCCGCTAAATGTCATATTGGTATAAAGCGCATGTAGAAACTCCATGCTGATGGATATTTGGACTCATTCGATTTCGAATCGGTTGAGACATGCGAACCATGCCTCTTGGGCAAGATGACTAAAGGACCCCGTTGGATGGAGCGGGCAAGTGATTCATTGGAAATGATACATGTTGATGTATGCAATCTAGTGAGTCTTGTAGCATGCGGTGGATATTGTTATTTTCTTACCTTCACTGATGATTTGAGTAGATATAGTGTATATTTACTTAATGAAACACAAGTCTGAATCGTTTGAAAGGTTCAAGCAAATTCAGAGTGAAGTTTAAAGATCATCGTGACAAGAAGATAAAAATGACCGCGATATGATCGTGGAGGTGAATATCTGAGTTACGAGTTTAGCATACAACTTAAGACAACGTGAAATTTGTTTCACAGCTAACGCCACCTGGAACACCATGGTGTGATGGTGTGTCCGAACATCGTAGTCATGCTCTATTGATATAGTGCATACTGTGATGTCTCTTATCGTTTTACTACTATAATTTTTGGGGTTATGCATTAGAGAAAACTACATTCACTTTAAATAGGGCATCATCTAAATCCGTTGAGATGACACCGTGTGAATTATGGTTTGATAGAAACCTAAGCTGTCATTTCTTAATGTTTGGGGCTACGATTCTTGTGTGGAAAATGTTTTCACATAATAAGCTAGAACCCAAAGCGGACAAATGTATCTTCATAGAATACCCTAAGAACAGTTGGGTGAACCTTCAATCTCAGATCCTAGTGCAAAATGTTTGTTGCTTAAATGGATCCTTTCTCGAGGAAATGTTTCTCTCGAAAGAATTGAGTGGGAGGAAGATAGAACTTGATGAGGTTCTTGAACCTTTGTTCAACCAGAGAGTAGCGCAGCGCATAAAGATGTTTCTGTGAAGCCTACGTTAGTTGAAGAGGAAGTTAATGGTGATGATCATGAAGCTTCAGGATCAAGTTACTATCGAACTTCGTAGGTCGACAAGGATATGTACTGCTCCTAAGTGGTACGACAACTCTGTCTTGGAGATCATGTTGTTGGACAACGATGAACCTACGAGCTATGGAGAAGCGATGATGGGCCCGGATTCCGAGAAATGGTTAGAGGCCATGAAATCCGAGATAGGATCCATGTATGAAAACCAAGTGTAGACTTTGGTAGACTTGCTCGTTGGACGGCAGGTCGTTGAGTACAAATGGATCTTTAAAATGAAGACAGACACTGATGGTGAATGTCACTATTTGTAAAGCTCGACTTGTTGCAAAGATGTTTGTGACAAGTTCAAGGAGTTGACTACGATGAGACTTTCTCACTCGTAACGATGCTAAAAGTCTGTTGGAATTATGTTAGCAGTTGCTGTGTTTTCAATTATGAAATCTGGCAGATGGATGTCAAAACATCGTTTCCTTAATGGTTTACTTGAGGAAAGGTTGTATGTGATACAACCAGAAGGTTTTGTCAGGCCTAAGGATGCTAAAAGGTGTGCAAGCTTCGGTGATCCTTTGATGAGGTGATCAAAGTTTTGATGTTTATACAAAGTTTATGAGAAACTTGTATTTGCAATAAAGTGAGTGGGAGCACTATAGAATTTCTGATAAGTATATGTGGATGACATATTGTTGTTCAGAAATAATGTAGAGTTTCTGGAAAGCATAAAACGGTTATTTGGAAAGTGATTTTCAAAGGAAGACCTGGATAAAGCTACCTAATTGTTGAGCATCAAAATCTATAGAGATAGATCAAGATGCTTGATGAGACTTTCAATGAGTGCATACCTTCACAAGATTTTGAAAGAGTTCAAAATGGATCAGCCAGAGAAATAGTTCTTGTCTGATTTGTAAGGTGTGAAGTTGAGTGAGACTCAAAGCTCGACAACAGCAGAAGAAAGAGAAAGGACGAACGTCGTCCCCTATGCCTTAGCCATAGGCTCTATATTATGCCATGCTGTGTACCGCACCTATGTGTGCCTTGCCATGAGTCTGTCAAGGGGTACAAGAGTGGTCCAGGAGTGGATCACTGGACAGCGGTCGGAATTATCCTTAGTAACCAGAGGACTAAGGAAATGTTTCTTGATTATGGAGGTGATAAAGAGTTCGTCGTAAAGAGTTACGTCGATGCAAGCTTTAACACCTATCCGGATGACTAGTAGTAGCAATCTGGATACGTATAGTGGAGCAGCCATTTGGAAATAGTACCAAGTGGAGTGTGGTAGCAGTGTTTACCTTTTGACATAGAGATATGCAAACTACACACGGATCTGAATATCACAGACCCGTTGACTATAAGACCTCTCTGACATGCAAAGCATGATCGAGCCCTAGAACTCATTGGGTGTTAGATTCATAACAATGCGAATCACATGGTGATGTGAACTAGATTATTGACTCTAGTGCAAGTGGGAGACTGTTGGAAATATGCCCTAGAGGCAATAATAAATTAGTTATTATCATATTTCCTTGTTCATGATAATCGTTTATTATCCATGCTATAATTGTATTGATCGGAGACTTAAATGCATGTGTGGATACATAGACAAAACCATGTCCCTAGTATGCCTCTAATGGACTAGCTCGTTGATGAAAGGATGGTTAAGGTTTCCTAACCATGGACATGAGATGTCATTTGATAACGGGATCACATCATTAGGAGAATGATGTGATGGATAAGACCCAAACTACAAACATAGCATATGATCGTGTCAGTTTATTGCTACTGTTTTCTGCATGTCGAGTATATGTTCCTATGACCATGAGATCATGCAACTCACGGATATCGGAGGAGTGCCTTGTGTGTATGAAATGTCGCAACATAACTGGGTGACTATAAAGGTGCTCTATAGGTATCTCCGATGGTGTCTGTTGAGTTGGCATGGATCGAGACTGGGATTTGTTACTCCGTGTAACGGAGAGGTATCTCGGGGCCCACTCGGTAATGCAACATCACAATAAGCCTTGCAAGCAATGTGACTAATTGTTAGTTGCGGGATCTTGTATTACGGAACGAGTAAAGAGACTTGCCGATAACGAGGTTGAACTAGGTATGGAGATACCGACGATCGAATCTCGGGCAAGTAACATACCGAAGAACAAAGGGAACGATATACAGGATTAACTGAATCCTTGACATAGAGGTTCGACCGATAAAGATCTTCGTAGAATATGTAGGAACCAATGTGGACGTCCAGGTCCCGCCATTGGTTATTGACCGTAGAGGTGTCTCGGTGATGTCTACAGAGTTCTCGAACCCACAGGGTCTGCACACTTAAGGTTCGGTGACGTTTCGGTAGTGTAGAGTTATGTATGGTGGTGACCGAAGGTTGTTTGGAGTCCCGTATGAGATCCCGAACGTCACGAGGATCTCCGGAATGGTCCGGAGGTAAAGATTCATATATAGGAAGTCCCAGTTTGGTTTCCGGAAAAGTTTCGGGCTCATCGGTAGTGTACCGGGAGTATCGGTAGTGTACCGGGAGTGCCGGTAGTGTACCGGAGGACCTCCGGGAGGGGTATTTCGACCCCAAGAGGTCCATGGGCTGTGGGAGAATAATAACCATCCCTTAGTGGGCTGGGAAAACAGCCACAAAGGCCCATGGCGCAGGAGAGAAAGTCCTAAAGCAAAAACTGGAAAATCAGCCAATAGGAGGCAATCCTACTCCAACTAGGATTGGAGGTGAAGTAGGATTGCTCCCACCTCCTATTTCGGCCGACCCAAAGGCCTTGGCTGCCTCTCCTCTCCTCTCCTCCTATATATACTAGTGGATTGGGTGGTTTTTGGACAGAATTTCTAGCCACGTGCTACCCGTTCCACCGGTGCATAGTTTCTCCTCTAGATCGGTTTTCTGCAGCGCTTAGGAGAAGCCCTGCCGGAATTGCTCCACCACCATCACCGGAGCGCCGTCACGCTGCCGGTGAACTCTCTCTCCTCTCCACCTCCTCTTGCTGGATCAAGACGGTGGAGATCGTCATCAAGCTGCAGGTGTGCTGAACGCGGAGGTGCCGTCCGTTCGGCGCTAGATCGGAAGGACCGTGATCGAGATCGCGAGACAGTTCGTGATGAGATCGCGGAACGGATCGTGATGAGTTCGCGGGACAGATCGTGATCAAGATCGTGAGACGGATCGTGATGAGATCGCGGGACAGATCGTGATGAGTTCACGGGATGGATCGTGATTGGATCGCGGGACGGATCGTGATGAGATCGCGGGACGCTCGGCGATTTGGATCGCGAAGATGTTCGACTACACCAACCGCGTTTCTTAACGCTTCCCGCTTAGCGATCTACAAGGGTATGTAGATCCACTCTCCCTCTCGTAGATGCTCATCACCATGGATAGGTTTGCGTGTGCGTAGGAAATTTTTTGTTCCCCATGCGACGTTCCCCAACAAATGTCTCATCGTAGTCAACTCCTTGAACTTGTGAAAAACCCTTTGCCACAAGTCGAGCTTTATAGACGGTGACATTACCGTCCGCGCCTGTCTTCTTCTTAAAGATTCATTTGTTCTGAATGGCCTTTCGCCCTTAAGGTAATACTTTTAAAGTACATACTTTGTTTTCATACATGGATCCCATCTCGGATTTCATGGCCTCTAACCATTTCTCGGAATCCGGGCCCATCACTGCTCCTTCATAGCTCATAGGTTCATTGTTTTCCAACAACATGACCTCCACGACAGGGTTGCCGTACCACTCTGGAGCAGTACGCGCCCTTGTCGACCTACGACGTTCAATAGCAGCTTGATCCAAAGCTTCATGATCATCATCATTAACTTCCTCTTCAACCGTCGTAGGTTCCACAGAAACATCTTTCTGCGCTGCGCTACTTTCTGGTTGAAGTAAAGGTTCAATAACCTCATCAAGCTCTATTTTCCTCCCACTCAATTCTTTCGAGAGAAACTCTTTCTCAAGAAATGTTCCGTTCTTAGCGACAAACACTTTGCCTTCGAATCTGAGATAGAAGGTATACCCGACTGTCTCTTTTGGGTATCCTATGAAGATGCATTTCTCCGCTTTGGGTTCCAGCTTTTCAGGTTGAAGCTTTTTGACATAAGCATCACATCCCCAAACTTTAAGAAACGACAACTTTGGGCTCTTGACAAACCATAGTTCATATGGCGTCGTCTCAACGGATTTCGATGGTGCCCTATTTAAAGTGAATGAAGTTGTCTCTAATGCATAACCCCAAAATGATAGTGGCAAATCAGCAAGAGACATCATAGAACGCATCATATCTAATAAGGTTCGATTACGACATTCAGACACACCATTACGCTATGGTGTTCCGGGCGGTGTCAACTGTGAAACAATTCCACACTGTCTTAAGTGACTGCCAAACTCATAACTCAGATATTCACCTCCTCGATCAGACCGCGGGAATTTAATCTTCTTGTTACGATGATTCTCAACTTCACTCTGAAATTGCTTGAACTTTTCAAACGTTTTAGACTTGTGTTTCATTAAGTAAATATACCCATATCTACTTAAGTCATCAGTGAAGATGAGAAAATAACGATATCCACCATGCGATGTAACATTCATTGGACCGCACACATCAGTATGTATGATTTCCAATAAGTCACTTGCCCGTTCCATTGTTCCAGAGAATGGCGTTTTAGTCATCTTTCCCATGAGGCATGGTTCACATGTGCCAAGTGATTCAAAATCAAGTGACTCCAAAAGTCCATCAGTATGGAGCTTCCTCATGTGTTTTACACCAATATAACCTAAATGGCAGTGCCACAAGAAAGTGGTACTATCATTACCAACTCTACATCTTTTGGCATCAATGTTATGAACATGTGTATCATCACTATCAAGATTCAATATGAATAAACCCCTCACGTTGGGTGCATGACCATAAAAGATATTACTCATATAAATAGAACAACCTTTATTCTCTGATTTAAATGAGTAACCATCTTGAAATAAACAAGATCCAGATATAATGTTCATGCTTAACGCAGGCACTAAATAAAAATTATTTAGGTTCATCACTAATTCCGTTGGTAATCGAAGAGAGAGCGTGCCGACGGTGATCACATCAACCTTGTAACCATTTCCCACGCGCATCGTCACTTCATCCTTTGCCAGCCTTCGTCTATTCCGTAGTTCCTGTTTTGAGTTGCTAATGTGAGCAACCGAACCGGTATCAAATACCCAGGCACTACAACGAGACCCAGTAAGGTACACATCAATAACATGTATATCATATATACCTTGGTTGTCGTTGTCCGCCTTCTTGTCAGCCAGGTACTTGGGGCAGTTCCGCTTCCAGTGGCCAGTTCCCTTGCAATGAAAGCACTCAGTTTCTGGCTTGGGTCCATGCTTGGGCTTCTTTACAGGAGTACCAACTGCTTTGCCATCCTTCTTGGTTTTACCCTTCTTGCCCTTGCCCTTGCCATTCTTCTTGAAACTAGTGGTTTTATTGACCATCAACACTTGATGTTCTTTCTGGATTTCAGACTCAGTGACTTTTAGCATCGCAAACAGCTCGGCGACTGACTTGTTCATACCGTGCATGTTATAGTTCATCACAAAGCTCTTGTAACTAGGTGGTAGTGATTGAGGAACTCTGTCAGTGATCGCCTCTGGCGGAAGGTCAATTCCCAACTCTGCTAGACGATTTGAATACCCAGACATTCTGAGTATATGCTCACTGATAGACCCGTTCTCCTCCATTTTGCAAGCATAGAACTTATCGAAGGTCTCATACCTCTCGATCCGGGCATTGTTCTGAAAGATAAACTTCAACTCCTGGAACATCTCATATGCTCCATGACGTTCAAAATGTCTTTGAAGTCCCGGTTCTAAGCCATACAATATTGCACACTGAACTATTGAGTAATCTCCAGAACGTGTCTCCCAAGAGTTCTTAACGTCTTCGGATGACATGTCTTCTGGTTGGTCACCAAGCGGTGCATCAAGGACATATGATTTCTTGGAAGCCATGAGGATAATCCTCAGATTACGGGCCCAGTCAACAAAGTTACTTCCATCATCTTTCAACTTAGCTTTCTCTAGGAACGCATTAAAATTCAGGGGTGCTACTGCGTGAGCCATTGATCTATAACATAAATATGCAAAGGTTACTTAGACTATTGTTCAAGATAATGAGTTTAGTTAATCAAATTACTAAAGCTCCAACTCAAATTGACATCCCTCAGGTCATCTGAGTGTCAATGATCCAAATTCACCAACTCAAGTCCCATCATCACGTGAGTTGAGGTGGTTCCAATGGTGAACCTCATCATGTTGATCATATCTACTATATGACTCATGTTCAACCTTTCGGTCTCTTGTGTTCTGAGGCCATGTCTGTACATACTAGGCTCATCAAGTTTAACCCGAGTGTTCTGCATGTGCAACACTGGCTTGCACCCATTGTATGTGAACGTAGAGTCTATCACACCCGATCATCACGTGGTGTCTCGACACGACAAACTTTCGCAATGGTGCACACTCGGGGAGAACACAATTCATCCTGAAATTTAAATGAGGGATCATCTTATAATGCTACAGTCGACCTAAGCAAAACAAGGTGCATAAAAGGCTTAACATCACATGCAAATCATAAGTGACATGATATGGCCATGAACTTTTGCTTTTGATCTCCATGTTGAAAGCACCGACATGATCTCCATCATCACCGGCACGACACCATGATCTCCAGCATCTTGATCTCCATCAACGTGTCGCCATCGGGGTTGTCGTGCCCATCATGCTTGTACTACTATTTCTACCGTTTAGCGATAAAGTAAAGCATTACATAGCGCTTAATGATTGACACGCAAGTCATACAATAATTAAAGACAACCCTTTGGCTCCTGCCGGTTGCCGTACTCATCGACATGCAAGTCATGATATTCTATACAACACATGATCATCTCATACATCACATATATCACATAATGTAATTGGCCATATCACATCAAAACATACCCTGCAAAAACAAGTTACGTCCTCTAATTGTTGTTGCATGTTTTACGTGGATGCTACGGGTATCTAGCAAGAACAATTCTCACCTATGCATAAACCACAATGGTGATACATTAGTTGCTTTTCAACTTTCCCAAGGACCGCCTTAGTCGAATCCGATCCAACTAAAGTAGGAGAAACTGGCACCCGCCAGCCATCTATGCAACAAGTTGCATTTGAGGGAATCGGTCTCTCGTAAGCGTACGAGTAATGTTGGTCCGGGCCGGTTCATCCCACAATACTGCTGAACCAAAACACGACCAAGGGAGGAAGCAATCTAAGCATCAATGCCCACAAACTCTTTGTGTTCTTCTCGAGATCTCATCTACACATAGACCTAGATCAGGATGCCACTATTGGGGAACGTCGCATGGGAAACAAAAAATTTCCTACACTCATGCAAGACCTATCCACGGTGATGAGCATCTATGAGAGGGAGAGTGGATCTACATACCCTTGTAGATTGCTAAGTGGGAAGCGTTAAGAAACACGGTTGGGGTAGTCGAATGTCTTCGCGATCCAAATCGCCAAGCGTCCCGCGATCCAATCACGATCCGTCCCGATCAAGCACCGAACGGACGACACCTCCGTGTTCAGCACACGTACAGCTTGATGACGATCTCCGCCTTCTTGATCCAGCAAGAGGGACGAAGAGGCAGAAGAGTTCTCCAGTAGCGTGACGGCGCCGCGGCGATGGTGGTGGAGCAATTCTGGCAGGGCTTTGCCTAAGCACTGCAAAAAACCGATCTAGAGGAGAAACTATGCCCTAGAGGAACGGGTAGCACGTGGCTGGAAAACTAGTGCACAAACCCTGAAACCTCTAGTACATATAAGAGGAAGAGAGGAGAAGGATTGGCCCAAGGGCCAAGCCAACTAGGCTTCGGCCAAATCCAAGAGGAGAGGAGGATTCCTCGTCCAATCCTAGTAGGACTAGAAATCCTCCTTATTTTCGCCTTTTTGCCTTTTTCCACCTTTTTCTCTTTGGGCTTTTCTTCCCAACCGCATGGGCTTTGTGTGGGACTTCCACCAGCCCACTAAGGGATGGTATTCACTCTCCCACATCCCATGTAGCCTCTTAGGTCTAAATACCCCTCCCAATGGTCTCCCGGTACACTACCGGCACTCCCGGTACACTACCGATGAGCCCGAAACTTTTCCGACGACCAAAATAGGACTTCATATATATAAATATTTACCTCCGGACCATTCCGGAGCTCCTTGTGACGTACGGGATCTCATCCTGGACTCCAAACAACCTTCGGTCACCACCATGCATAACTCTATACTACTGAAACGTCACCAAACCTTAAGTGTGCAGATCGTGCGGGTTCGAGAACTATGTAGACATGACTGAGACACCTCTACGGTCAATAAAAAATAGCGGGACCTGGATGCCCATATTGGTTCCTACATATTCTACAAAGATCTTTATCGGTCGAACCTCTATGTCAAGGATTTAGTTAATCCTGTATGATGTTCCCTTTGTTCTTCGGTATGTTACTTGCCCGAGATTCGATCATGGGTATCTCCATACCTAGTTCAACCTCGTTACCGGCAAGTCTCTTTACTTGTTCCATAATAAAAGATCCCGTGACTAACACTTAGTCACATTGCTTGCAAGGCTTATTGTGATGTTGTAGTACCGAGTGGGCCCTGAGATACCTCTCCGTCACACGGAGTAACAAATCCCAGTCTTGATCCATGCCAACCCAACAGACACCCTCGGAGATACCTGTAGAGCTCCTTTATAGTCACCCAGTTATGTTGTGACATTTGATAGACACAAGGCACTCTTCCGGTGTCCATGAGTTGCATGATCTCATGGTCATAGAAACATATACTTGACATGCAGAAAATAGTAGTAATGAACTGACACGATCATATGCTACATTTATAGTTTCGGTCTTGTCCATCACATCATTCTCCTAATGATGTGATCCCGTTATCAAATGACATCTTATGTCAATGGCTTGACCATCTTTGATCAACGAGCTAGTCTACTAGAGGCACACTAGGGAGAAAGTGTTGTCTATCTATCCACACATGTAATGTGTTTCCAATCAATACAATTATAGCATGGATAATAAAAAATTATCATGAACAAGGAAATATAATAATAAATACTTTATTTATTGCCTCTAGGGCATATTTCGAACAGAAGGATCATATGCCACTAGTCTTCCAGTTTGGTGAAGTTGACACCGAGACGGACGAGATAGAACATAAATGTTAATGGGACTCCATGCACATGGCGCTGGAAGAGTTGCATAACGTAGCGGATGCTACCCTGACACTCTCACCAGCAAACATCATTGTGCCCGTGCGAGCAACCATCCCCGTGGCGTTAATAGGCTAGTCTCCAAACATAATCGCAATGCTGGAAACCATGGGCATCAGGGAGATCCCCGCTGACTTGCGTGACCTCATGTACGTGCAAGCGCCTCCTCATGTCCCCGTGCTCGTGTGCGCCCTTGCACATGCCAAGCCGGTCCTAGTGTGCATGCCCACACTGACAACGACCGACCCGTTGCACGCGCCCGCATCCACCATGCACGTGCCCATGCACGCACCTGCACCTATCGCGGCCCTCTCGGTGGATTGGGCCACCGTTGTCGATAGCTTTCTCGCAGCTCCGCTAGACACCGCCTCTGGTCCTAAGCCCGTCGATCGCGCGATGACCGGCTCTTTGATTATGAAGTCCATCACATTCTCGTCTCGGTTAAATAACTATACAACTGCGCCCCAGAGCACGAGAACGTCGCCGCAGGAGGCCGCCACCGCCGCTGCAACTAGTTTTCTTTATATTGTATCTCGATTGTATGAATGTAAACTGAAATCTTGATTTAATGAAATCTATGGTTTGATGACCTAAGTATTTATCTCTGAATTCACAAAGCAAACAAAAAAGCATCATAGTTTTATCTGAATAAACACTCATCACAAACAGTTCGAGTTGAATACCTATTGGAATATCGACAACTATCTTTCCTTCGCCCGTAAGACAAGTCAAATATTGGTGTGAAGGATTGGTCCAATAAGTCATCGCACTCGAATATGATCTGTGTGCCTAGTACAGACAATCCAGGAAGATTTGCATCTATCATATTGGGTAAATTGCCATGTGTCAAATCAGAAACATTGGCATCTATCGATCTAGTAACACATGCATTTGTCAACATTCTAGCACTAGCATTTTTCAAGTTTTGCAGGAAGAAAATCACAATTTGGGTGTAATTTTGCAACTGAAATTACTTTAAACATGTATTTCATTCATACATTAAGTATTGGTGTTTGTGCAATACAGTTCAACTCAACAGCTGAACCGAACAAACTTTTCCCCAATTGTTGCCAACCATGTACTAAAATTGCTAGTTCAACTATATATACTAGCTAATTAAATTACATGGTATAGTTCAACCATATCTATAGTTAGATAAACTGAACAAAATAGCCCCTAAATACTAGTACTACGGAGGGGCTTTGTACTACTTACAGCATAATCGAGCGCGCTTCGTAAGAGCAGGTGGAGGAGGAGCCTGCCGACGAGTTGGTGGAGACATGCCCCTTGCCTGCCAGTGCTATCCTCCAGCACTCAAGACGCCACTCCTCAAAGCGATGGGGCTCCGCTAAGATCTCCGCATTCCGCGCCACCCCTACAGCTTCTCCTCCGGCCACCACGCCGGTGAGCTTCTTCCCATGCATGACCTGGAGCTCTACTTCCTTCTATAGGAAGTACATGTAGCACGCAAAGGTTGTGACGTAGAAGCCCGGCCACGGGCCTTTGGCGGACTCCACCTCCAGCATTCAGGCATTGGTGGCGGTGAGGTTTATGACCCCGCCACTTGACGGCAGGGTCATGGAAAAGACGGACATCGGTGGGGTGGCGGCCTCGACGGTTGCCGGCGTGTTCCCGGCCACAACGACCACTGGCAGCAGTTGCCTTCAGAAAGCGATGGTGGAGTGTGTAGTTGGTGACGTGCGCACACCCACCAGGAATGCCACATGCACTACACGCTTCAGAGGAGTGTCGCATCGACGCGATGAAGCCTCCTAGATGGAGGTGTCGTCTGGCGGAGTGGTTGGGCGATGACGAACGGTTGGTGCCATTGCTGATTGGGGGAGAAGCAAACTAGATAAGCTATGGGGAGGGGGGATGATGGCAATGTGGAGTCACCAGCTATGAGGGTTTATATAGCATGCCCGTAGGCATTGGGGATTTAACCGAGCCGGGCAAAAGCTAGAGTAGTAGCATGATTTTGTGTGTGGGAACCTGTGTGGTTGTGCACGGTAACGGGATCATCGAGCGAGCGCATGGCCAAAAGCGGTGCCGAAGCATGCACCAGAATCCTCAGGCGACAACTTGGTAACAAGACGTGAGAGAGGAGGTGGAGGTGTACGCGTCAAAATAATAAAACGTCTGCAATATTAATACAGGCAAATGACACTTTCCAACATAGGGTTAATAATGATTTCATCCATCGCTCACAATTATTTGGCAGCAACCGTCTGCCCACAACACACATAGCTTATCAGTATGAATCGTTTGGGTTATTTCTGGTGTTTGAACACGATTCCCATTGCTAACTTGTTTGATACATATCACACACATCTTGTCATGTCGAGTCGTTTGTGTTATACTGTATTAGCGCAAACAGTTTATCCGAGTGAACTATATGTTGTACTTCGCACACGTATGTAGTTTTGCTAACCGTTTCTGCTATCTTTGCTAATCACAAACGGTTCATAAGAACAAATTGTCTGCCCTAGATCGCACACACAACTACTTTCTGAATCGTATTTGATGGATCCACCTTCTCAAACAATTTGGATCTTTAGCGACGACGCTTAAACTATATCATTTGCGATTCATGCATCGCACACAGTTTCGCCGTAGGGTTTGTGCTTTATGTGTCGTGTTTGGACCATTCTATAGTAGTGTAGTGCAAGTGGGAGACTATTGGAAATATGGCATTGAGGCAATAATATTGTATTGTTCTATTTATGTATCATAATTAAGAGTTTATATTCTATGCGATAAATGTTATGATTCTGGAATATGCGATTCAGTGGAAAACTCACATGCACGTGTGGAATGATAAACAGTAAAACAAAGATTCCTAGTCTTGCCTCTATGACTATCTTAAATGTTGTTAGTGATCATCTTTTCCAGATCTTAGGATATAGTTAAGTGTAATGATAGTCCTAAAACAACATTTACAGTATGACATTAGAAGAACAATCATATTGAATCAGACCAAACTTGTTTATTATACATTGAGATAATATCATGTGAGATAAATTGTTATAACATGGGGTGTTAGCATGTATTTTATGTTCCATAGTCGATGATAGTATTGTAGTCATTTCCTTTCATACGATGAGCTTTCGGGTTGCTCAGACATTATTTGTATCTAGGTGATCATAATGACAACCTACGGGTTCATTAAAAGTTTGACAACAGACTAGATAGTTTAAGAGTGGGATTTCCTCTTCCGACAAAAGAGATATTCTTAGGGACCTATTGATGTGACGGCATGAATCATCATCTTGCTAGATAGAAGTGACTCAGTCATGTGGATGCCATAACATGAAAATTATAAAGAATAACAAAACCGATAATGAGGATAACGATATGGTGACATGTGATGACTATACGGAAGCATCCCTTGTTTTTGTAAAGTATCGCGAAGCAAAGGGAATGCCACATGGTAACCAAAGATTCACTTGAATATCATTCTGTGCTCATAGCGATCGATATGGATGTCCATGGTTCCACTATCGGTCATTGAACGAATGTGTTTCATCCATGTCTACGAGTTACAGAACCTACGGGGTCACATGCTTAACATAATCACAATTTGTTGAATGTTAGTAGGATGGAGTGATGAGAAAATATTTATGAAATTGTTTCATTAATGCATGAAATAGTTGCAAGAGGATCCGCAAGTGTTTTGAGTCACGAAAAGGGCTCCGAAGAGTATCGGGTAATATCGGGTAATATCGATAAATAATATATAGGTGGAAAATGTTTTTGGGGATTTTAAATTATATATAAAATGGTCTGAAATTATTTAGAAGAACTTTATTTTAATTAAATATCGACGGGTCTTAAAAGGCCAAGAGGTGGAAGGCAACTTGGGCCATAAGGGCCCAAGTGGAAGGCACCACGCTTCCCTAAGGAAGGGGGGCAAATTGAGGAGGGGGAGGAGGCCAACTCCTCCTCCCTTTGACAGCCAAATGGGAGGGACTTTCAATCCCCTTGTGGCGCCCTCCTCTCCCTCCAACCTATATATACCCCAGGTATTGGCACCTATTGAAGACACAAGTTTTGGAGCCTCCTCTAATTCTTCTAGTTCTAGTTCTAGTTCGTCCTAGTTGACTAATTAGAGCTAGGGTTATTTCCTATAATCCTAATAATTGGAAGACCAGTGTGGTTCTAATATCCCCATTCTAATTATTCAGTGATGATTAGCTCAGGACGGTGAAGTGTTGTCAGATCGTGAAGCCTGTACGCTTGCAACCAAGTAGATAGGTCATGCTTTCGGTCTTCAGTTCGAGGGATCGTTCATCTATGGTTCGAGGGAATCCAAGTATGTTCTTCATTGTCACGTTCTTCTTCCGCTACAACTCGATTATGGTAATGATCATGACTCCAACAATTATTGTATCTTCATAGTGTTCTTGGTTGATTATAGGACAAAATGTTTTGTTTTATTGCTATGTCTCCCAACACCGCCGTCGTTCGAACCAACTAAGGTGGAGCCAGGCTTTCACCTGAGACGCCGGCACTGCTGCATCCACCACCATTCAAGCCACAATCGTGTGATGTGTCAACATCGATGCCGCCAACAACCTTACTCACAACCACTGCCAACCTCCGAATGTAATACCCATTGCGACACCACCACTACGATGCACCCGTTGCCTCCACCACCATCCACCACCCCTGACCAACCTGGTCCGCCGGCGTAGCTGCCATGCGGCACCCCATAGGACAAATCCGACACTAGGCACCAGGGACACCTAGAGGTAGAAACCTCGCAATCCCAACTCCACCGAGCTCCATACCATCACCATGGAGAGCCCCGCCTCCGCTGCGAGTGTTGAGGTCACACAGGGAAGCAAAGGCCGAATGCGATGTAACCGGACCTAGATCAAGCAAGCCACCTCCACTACGCTCAAGCACCACCACACCCACTTCAATACTATGTGTGAATCGGCCAACAAGATCAATGGCTTCCCCATCATAGGCCACGATGGCCAGCTTCACGGCCGAAGTAGATAGATCGGAAGGCGCCCCGATATGCCCCTCGAGCCTACACACATGAAGCCGCCGCATGCACCAAGCGTTGCCTATCCTGTTTTCAGGCTTGGGGAGATTTTTTCGATCCACTCACCATCATAGTATTTTTTCGCACTTTTTTATCGTCGCTGCCCTGAAAAGTTCTAGAAAAAACTCAGAGTCAAAAAAATTGTGCATTGTTTTTTACACCTTGGGAAGCATTTGGAGACACTCGGCATTATAATATTTTTCCGAAAAAGTGTAAAATAAAATTCAGAGTGTGCTTTTACCTTGATTACGTGCCACACCGTGATTTTATTGGTGTTATAGGCTTGCATCTCTAGTTCGATCTAGCCTAGGATCAGCACGGTACCTTTGTTAAGTGTTTATTCAACTTTGTATATCTAAATTGATTATTGATGACCCTTTTTGCTTCCATATTATAAGCCTTCCTGGCTCCACATACATCTACGTCGTGCGTTTGACTCCACCTGGTAATCTCTGTTGGGGAACGTTGCATGGAAAATAAAAAATTTCCTACGCACACGCAAGATCTATCCATGGTGATGAGCATCTACGAGAGGGAGAGTGGATCTACATACCCTTGTAGATCTCTAAGCGGGAAGCGTTAAGAAACGCGGTTGATGTAGTCGAACGTCTTCGCGATCCAAATCGCCGAGTATCCCGTGATACCATCACGATCCGTCCTGTGATCCAATCATGATCCGTCCCGCAATGTCATCACGATCCGTCCCGGAATCCAATCACGAATAGTCTCGCGATCTTGATCATGGTCCTTCCAATCTAGCGCCGAACAGAGGGCACCTTCGCGTTCAGCACACGTACAGCTCGATGACGATCTCCACCTCCTTAATCCAGCAAACGAGGGTGAAGAGGTAGATTAGTTCTCCGGCAGCACAACAGCGTGGTGGCGGTGGTGGTGAACTAATCCCGCAGGGCTTCGCCTAAGCACCGCAGAACTAATCTAGAGGAGAAATAGATCTAGAGGAAGAAGAGGGCACCACATGGCAATTAGGGTTAGGGCTGCCCTCAAAACCTCTAGTATATATAGGAGGCGGGGAGGGAGGAGACTTGGATCCCAAGGAGCCAAATCTGGTTCGACCGAAGTGGGAGGGAGGAGTCCTCCTCCTCCACTCCTAGTAGGATTAGGACTCCTTCCTTATTTTGCCACTTTTGCCTTCTTTCCACCTTGGGTTTTCTTCCCTAGCCGCATGGGCCTTTTGTGGGACTTCGGCCAGACCACTAAGGGCTGGTATTCCTTCTACCACATCCCATGTAGCCACTTCGGTCAAAATACCCCTCCCGATGGTCCCCTGGTACCCTCCCGGCACTCCTGGTACACTACGATGAGCCCGAAACTTTTCCGGTGACCAAAACATGACTTCCTATATATCAATCTTTACCTCGGGACCACTCCAGAGCTCCTCGTGATGTTATCTGGCACTCCGAACAACCTTCGGTCACCACCATACATAACTCTATTGTTGGGGATATAACCCCATGTTGAGACCCGCATAAGTGGGGCCAGATCGCACCTGGCGGCTCATAAGCCAGACCAATGATGGGCCTCAAGACATAAGCCTAGGTGTATGGCAGTTCACCAAGATGGGCCAAGGTGAGGCCCAGACAAGGAAGGCATGAAGACCAGGGCAGATAAGCCGCCCGGAGACGGCTTGCTCAGGAAGGAAAGATGACTTAGAATAGAGTCGGACACATAATAAGAGTCAATATTGAGACTTGTGTAACCCATGGTCTTGACCGCCTTTATAAGGGCGATACCCGAGGCGACTTCGACAGAAACAAATCTATCGAGAACTAGGTCAAGCGAATGCGCTCCCTTGTAATCGGTACTCCAATCAATACAACTCAAGCAGGACGTAAGCCATTACCTCTTCACGAGGGGCTGAACCTGGGTAATCTCGCGACCTTCGTCCCAACCAACCCCTTTGAGTCCATCACCTTAGTGATGGCCTCCAATCTAAGTCCTCAGACATCTGCCGTGACAAAACCACGACAGTTGTTGCCCACCTTGGGGATCGTGCTCGGTGGTGTTGAGTTCTCAAAGGGCTCTCTTTCGGGATTCAAAGGATACGTGGTCGCAAGGATGAACAAAAGTCGTCGCGGCCGGCTCTACATCGACGATGCTGTCTAGGGTCCCAGCATCGACTCTATGGAGTATGGGTTCCGGGTTCCCTTCGGTGGAATCCATGTTTTTATCGGCAAAATCAGCGGATCTACACCCGGGCCGGATGTCTGCACCAACATCGTCGAGCCGGCTCGGCGCGCACAACCCGTGCGACACGTGCAACCCGCCCGTGTTAACCCGGGCGGGAAGCATGTCTTC
The DNA here is from genome assembly GCA_022496015.1 of Hordeum marinum. Lineage (NCBI taxonomy): Eukaryota > Viridiplantae > Streptophyta > Magnoliopsida > Poales > Poaceae > Hordeum > Hordeum marinum. The sequence goes on from CM039678.1 coordinate 346,998,848, forward strand.
GTTGGATTCACTCAAGGGATGGATCTAGAAGCTTCTAAGTCGTAGGAGACCCTCATATGTTCAGAGGATGGATCTTCGAATGGAGAGGCGGAATCAATCTATGGACTTCCCAATGGCGGGCTCGGGGGCTACGACGAGCCTTACCCCAAGTCGGAGTGGTCTGAGCCGGACGATCATGCGTTGCCGACTCATGCGGCCATGTTCATGGTGGGAACAGAGCCGGGCAAAAGCAGTGCGGGCGCCGAGGCAGCAAACCCGGGGGCTGACCCGCCGCCGGCTCAGGTTCTTCTAGATCTGATGAATGAGCTCATGGCCCTGATGGCAACTGAAGTTACGCCTGACAATCAAGCTACCCGGAACCTAGAGAACACGAGACTGAAGGATTAGACGGTGGAGGTCCAACAGAGGATCGGCGCGTTAAAAGCTCAGATGGACGCGGAGGCAGAGTGCCTTAAGACAGACGCTTTCCGCCTTGAGCTAGAACAACAATCGGCGGCTGTAGTGCGGCGGATGAGGCATCAGTCCTGCCAGCCTGAACAATATGAGGCCAGAAACCTCTTTAACACGCCAGGAATGGGTCGGACAATGGAAGCGCCTAGAAGTTGGCCGGCGGCTCGGTAGTAGCTTAACCCGCCCCGACGGAACCAGACCTCACCAATGACATTCCCAATGCCGACGGGTCATTACTCAAACCCGGCGGAGAACATGGTGGCTGCGGCCACACAACTGGAAACAATCCCTATTCCCGATGAGGCTCCTTGCGCAGAGGAGGTGCGGAACGCCATTGGATATCTACAGACGACGATGGCCTAGCAAGAGAAGTATACTTATAGTCGGAGTCGCACGCATTCAACCCCCATCTCCAGTTGTAGCTTCAGCCGACGCTATGAGTCGCCAGCGGTTTCTAGTAGTGATCGGCACTGGGGCCCGCCACGAGACGACCATGCGGCTTTGGATGCTTAGGCGCTTGTAGATCGGGCAAGGGCACAACGTTAGGCGGGGGCTTAGGCAATGGTGGCTCATCAAGAGCATGCGCCTTCCGTCTCAGTCGGGAAGGGAGTGACCACCAGGGCCATGGGAGTACCATGCTTGGTGCCGGCTCTGCCGAACGAGCGCCTGCCAAAGGACTTCAAGGGCCCCCACAAGGTCCCGAACTACACGGCTGACCTGCCTCCGGAGGCCTGGATTGAAAGTTATGAGCCGGCCATGGAGATGTTGGACATCAACGTGGTATGCGCGAAGTATTTTATCATGATGCTAGAAGAGGTGGCTTGCACGTGGTTAAAGGGTTTGCCACCCAATACCATCAATTCTTGGGCTGATTTAAAAGCAAGGTTCATCAAAAACTTCCAAGGGACATGCAAGCAGCCCATGAAGATTGTGGATTTGGACCACTATGTACAGCAGGAAAATGAGTCGACTCATCATTGGGTCCGGCGGGTTTCGACTATCATCCACTCGTCTGAGCAAATTACGGCGGCTCCAGCGGTCTTGATTATGGAAAAGAATTGCCAGTTTACGCCTTTGAAGCAGAAGCTCGGCTATCTCAAGTGCACATGTCAAGACATGGGGGAGCTCATGGCGGCTCTCACAAAGTACGCCGACTCTGATAATACGAAGGATCCGGGCTCTAATGAAGAGAAGCCCGGTCAGAGTAAAAAGAGCGGCAATGGCAAGGGTGCGGCAGGCAATGGTAACCAAGGCAAGAGGAAGAACCCGAACAACGGGTCAGAGCTGGTGGCCAATGCTAGCACCAGCAACAATCGTGCTAAGGGCAATGGGTAATTCAAGCAGCCTTTTAATAAAGGTAAGACAACTTTTAATTTGGAGGAGATGCTCAATAAACCTTGTCCGGAGCATAGTCGACCCGATAGACCGGCGGGTCACACGTGGGGTAATTGCCACGTTATGCAAAAGTTCAAGTACTACATCTTACGACAGCATAACAACAACGGTGGCCCGCCCGGCAGCTCAGGACCAGGCGTGTCAAGAGCCGGGTTTGGGTCCTGTGGCTCAGGATCCAGCCATCATGGCCAGGGCAACTAGGGAGGGCATCATCCGCACTCAAGCGATAATAGTCAGCAACAAAATAACCAGTCTGGATATCAGAGTAATCCGAAGCAGCTTAGCTTGGGTTAGTATCATGTTTTTACGACCAGCCTGGACAGGCGAGATCAGAAGTTGCGTAAGAGGGCAGTTAATGCGGTCAGGCCGGCTCTACCACAATTTTTGAAGTGGTCTGAGTATGACATAACTTGGAGCCGAGAGGATCACCCGCCGCGTCTTGATGACTCGGAACGGCTAGCATTGGTAGTCGCTCCCCAGGTTGGAGGCTACGTGTTCACTAAGGTGCTTATGGACGGTGGCAGTAGGATCAATATCTTGTACTAAGGTGCTTATGAAGTTGCTTGATAAGGATCTTAAGCCGTCTTCAACAGTTTTTCATGGCGTGGTGCCTGGCAAGTCAGCTTATCTAGTGGGAAGGATCTCTGTGGAAGTCGCCTTCGGTGACGAATACAATTATAGGGTGGAGACCTTGTGTTTTGAGGTGGTTAAGATCAAAAGTCCGTATCATGCTCTGTTTGGACGTCCAACTTATGCCAAATTCATGGCTAGGTCTTGTTATGTATACTTGCAGCTCAAGATGCTGGGTCTCAAAGGTATGATTACGGTGCACGGTGATCGAGAGACGGCCATTGAGTGCGAGGAAGGAGATGCGGCTTATGCAGAATCCAGCTGTGCTGAGGCAGAGCTCAAGTTTTACAAGAAGAACATTGACCCGGAGGACATAACTCTGCTGAAAAAGCCTACCACAGAGGTTGAGTCGCCCCTCAGATTTTCGGCGGATGATACCAAATTGGTGGATTTCAATCCGAGTGACTCATCTCAATAGTTCACTATTGGAGCTATTATGGATCTCAAATAGGAAAGCGCGCTCATCGAATTCATCCATGAGAATCGGGATATCTTCACGTGGAAACCTTCTCACATGACGGGTGTACGGAGAGAGTTCGCTGAGCACCACCTTAATGTGGATCCTAAATTCAAACAAGTCAAGCAATTTCTACGCCGGTGAAACGAGGAGAGAGGCAAGCCATTGGGGAAGAAGTAGACTGGCTTTTGGCGGCGGGTTTCATCGTCGAGGTCTTTCATTCGGAGTGGCTCGCTAACCCGGTGTTAGTGCTCAAGAAAAACGGCACGTGGCGTATGTGTGTGGACTACACGGATCTTAACAAAGCCTCTTCGGCTGACCCGTTTGCTCTCCCTCGTATTGACCAGATCATTGATGCAACGCCGGGTTGTGAGAGTTTATGCTTCCTAGATGCTTATTCAAGTTATCATCAGATCAAGATGGCAGTCAAGGACCTTGAGAAGACGGCTTTCATCACACCTTTTTGTGCTTTCTACTATGTGTCTATGCCTTTCGGGCCCAAGAGTGCCTAGGCGACTTACCAGCGTTGCGTACAGAACTGTCTTCACAGCCAAATTGGGCACAATGTTCATGCGTATGTGGACGATATTGTGATCAAGTCAAGAAAGAAGGAGACTCTGCTTGACGACCTGAAAGAGACTTTCGACAACTTGCGGGTCTACAAGATGATGCTTAACCCGGCTAAGTGTGTCTTTGGCGTTCTGGTAGGCAAGCTCTTGCGATTTCGGTTATCTGAGCATGGCATTGAGGCTAACCCGGATAAAATCACGGCTATCACCTCCCTGTCTGAGCCGGCATGCATCAATGTTGTTCAACGCTTGGCGGGACAGATTGCTGCATTAAGCCGGTTTATAAGCCGCCTTGGTGAGAAGGCTATCCCTTTGTATCAGATGATGAAAAAGACAGATAACTTTGTCTGGAGTATGGCAACGGGTGAAGCATTTGAGGCGCTCATTAGGAAGCTCACTGAGCCGCCGGTCTTAGCCGCTCCAGTGGAGAAAGAACATTTGCTCTTGTACGTGGCGGCTAATAATAGGCTTGTCAGCATTGCAATTGTTGTTGAGCATAAGGAGTCAGGGAAGGAATATCCGGTTCAGCGGCCGGTTTACTATATCAGTGAGGTCCTGACAGAATCCAAGCAGAGATGTCCACATTGGCATAAGCTGGTGTATGGGGTGTCCATGGCCAATCGCAAGCTCAAACACTACTTCCTGGGGCACCAGATTACAGTGGTTAGTTTTGCCCCATTGGGAGATATAATTCAAAACAGAGAAGCCACTGGCAGGATTGCTAAGTGGGCATTGGAGCTTGGACCTCTTAATTTGAAATATGTGCCTTGCACGGTGGTTAAATCACAAGCCTTGGTGGATTTCATCAATGACTGTACTGAGTGTCAGGCGCCGAGGAAAATACAGATAACACATATTGGACAATCCACTTTGATGGATCCAGGCAGCTGGAAGGATCAGGGGCAAGAGTTATCTTAACTTCCCCCAAAGGTGATAAGTTCTGTTATGTGCTAAGGTTGATGTTTCCTTGTACTAACAATGCAGCTGAGTACGAAGCTCTGCTTCATGGCCTCCGGGTGGATAAGGAGATGAACCTGAGCCGGGTTAGATGCTTCGGTGACTCAGATCTTGTGGCCCAGCAAGTTTCAAGCACTTGGTATTCCAAGGACCCACAGATGGCGGCTTATCGCCAGGTGGTGGATGTCATCGCTGGTCACTTCAAGGGTTATGAGGTGGATCATATTGACCGATGTAGAAACAAGGCGGCTGACGCGCTGTCAAGGCTGGGTTCTCAACATAAGTCGGTGCCACCTACCGTTTTCTTAGATGTACTACATCACCTGTCAGTAAAGTTACCTTTAGAGGAGGATTTGGCTATTCCTAACCCGGAGGGACAGCTGGTGGCGGCTCTGCATGTAATTCTTGACTACACTGTGCCTTACTTGGATTACTTGACTCGCGGCAAGTTACCTGATGATTAAAATCTCGCCAGATAGATCACTAGGCGGTCTAAGTCTATGACGACAGTCAATTGCGAGTTACATAAGTGGAGCATCACCGGCGTGTTTCAACATTGTGTTTCACCTGAAGAGGGCAAGGAAATCTTGAATGAAATTCATGCTGGTGATTGTGGTCATCACGCCGGCTCAAAATCACTAGTGGCCAAGGCCTTTCAACATGGCTTCTTCTTGCTGACGGCTATAAGGATGCAGAGGACTTGGTCCGCAAGTGTGATGGATGTCAAAAGTTTAGCCGGCATGCTCATCTCCCAGCTCAAGAGTTGCGCATGATTCCAATTACTTGGCCATTTGCTGTCTGGGGGCTTGATATGGTCGGGCCGTTCAAGAGATCCAAAGACAAGAAGACCCACCTCCTGGTGGCGGTTGCAAATTTACCAAGTGGGTAGAAGTTGAGCCGGTTGGCAAGTGTGACGTGGCCATGGCGGTTCATATCATTAAGAAGCTGATCTACCATTTTGGTTACCCGCACAGTATCATCATAGATAATGGTACGAACCTATCCAAGGGGGCTATGAAAGCGTTTTGTGAAAGTGAACACATCATATTTGATGTCTCTGCAGTTGCTCATCCATAGTCCAATGGTCAGGCCAAGCCCGCTAACCAAGAAATCTTGAGAGGTATCAAACCCTAGATCATGGTTCCTTTTCAAAGAACGCCGGGTTGTTGGGTGGAGGAGTTGTCGTCCGTCTTATGGAGCATCAGGACCACTCCTAATAGATCCACATGTTATACACCTTTTTTCATGGTTTACGATGCAGAAGCCGTGTTACCTAGTGATATCCGTCATGACTCTCCATGAGTGGCGGCTTACGTTGAGGCGGACAATGAAATGGCGCGTCAAGATGCGTTGGATGCCTTGGAGGAAGAACGTGATCTGGCGGCGGCTCGATCAGCGATTTATCAGCAAGACCTGCGTCACTATCATAGCCGCAGAGTTAAGAGTCGGACGTTTCAAGAAGGTGACTTAGTGCTGCGGTTGATTCAAGATCAGATAGATGCACACAAGTTATCTCCCCCATGGGAAGGGCCTTTTATGGTCAGCAGAAATCTCAACAACGGGTCATATTATCTCGTTGACATCGGGGACGACTCACACACTTCTGGGTAGGAGACCCGTCGGTCGTGGAACATAGCGCATCTGTGACCTTATTATACTTAAGTTGTCAGGACTTGACATTGTACACCTTCATTGTACATATCATATACATATATGAATAAAGTTGGCATCCAAACAAGCCCGGGCCTCTACCATTTCGCATATATCAATCTGTGCAAAAATGGTCAATCAGGGGGCTTCCAACCCACTAGGTTTAGCTTATCACACCCTATTGATCGGCTATCAAGCCAAATAGTTGACTCTGTCAACATGATCGTCCAGGGGGCTTCCAACCCACCGGGTTTAGATTATCACACCCTATTGGTCGGCTCTTAAGCCAAAACAGTTGATTCCATCAACAAAGGTCACTTGGGGGCTTCCAACCCACCGGGTTTAGCTTACACACCCTCTTGATCGGCTCTGAAGCCAAACAGGGTTAAACCTCCCTGTAAGCTAATGCTGCTCCACTAGGTGACCCGCCGAACTCTTACCAGTTAATCTCGCCTGGAGACCCCGAGCCATCTCAAGCAAATTGATGGCCAATCTCGATAGAGACCCTGTATTGGTTTAAAGTTAAAACGGAGGCTATTGTCACGTGAGGTCCGGCTTACGAAAAGCAAGGATAAACTCTCCCATCTACTGCCGACTCTCCGCTATGTGTCCCGTTCGTACTCTTAGACAGTTAATCCTTAAGGACCCTACACTGTTTAAGGTTAAAACGACGAATTTATGTCACGTGAGAGGCAGTTCATGGGTTATCAAGGGTACTTGTGCCCTGTCGAGTCTCTTTTGGGACGTCACACTTCCTGTCAGTTAATCTAGCTTAGAGACCCTGAGCCGTTCAAAGGAATTGACAGCCAATCTCGATAAAGACCCTGTACTGCTAAGGAGTCTTTAAGTGGCGAGTTAGCTCAGAAGAGCCGGCGTATGAGTTAAACAAAAAGCAAGTCAGGAAAGATATAGCATCTTCGGGAGGCGTTATTTTAAGACGTCCTCCTGAGAATGCAAGATTAATTTATTCTAGCAGGTGGGTTAATTACTAAGAGCCGCCACAACCTCTGATATGAGTTGAAGGCACAAGGCAGATGTCATATGTTAGGCCGGACGATTTCATAAGTGCGCGATGGCATAGTTCAGGCAAGACAAAGTTTACTACAAGCCTATTACAATGCTCACTGCGGAGCTCAAAAGTGAGGACTCAAAGTTTTTTACACCGCCCTATGGCGGGTCACAAGGCCGGCTAATCCATGGCGTTACCAAGGTCATTAGTTGGATGGCGGGTCACTCTGCGGCGGGTCTTCGACCTCCATGATCTGAAGATTGTCCACGTCCCAGTTGCAGTTGGTTAAAGCCACAAAATTTGCCTCTTCAAAGAGGGGGGATGGGTCAAGATCAGGAGCAAAGAGGTGCTTATGACGTGCAGGCATTAAGTCTTTTGCCTCAAAGGTGGGGCCGCATACTCTCTTCTGCTCGGCATCATAAGCCGCCTGGTATGTTGACAAGTTTACTTCTTCTGCTAACACGGAGGCAAGGACTCTGGAAGCCTTCATGCACCAGGCATAGTCAGCCTCCATGAACTCTGATCCGTCATCCTTCTTGGAGGGAAACCCGTCCATCATGTCATCAGGAGTTAACTCTGGGGCGAAAGCTAATGCGCAGATTATGGCTGCGATGGCTGCTTTTCGGGCGGCTGATTTCTTAAGCTCTAAGATTTGTTTCGGCGGGGTGGAAAACAACTCTATGACTCCTTTCATAGTTGAAGGGATGTTGTCCTTATAGAGCACCGCCTTGATTGTGCAGAGAGCCCCGCAATACAGCTGCTCTGTCAAAGTATAGACGGCTTTCAATGGCAGCAAGCTGTCGGTGGCAAGTTGCCGGCTTCTTTGACCTGCACAAGATGGATTTTTGGTTTTAAGCCATTGGTAAGGTATTCACACAAGAAGTGTTGGTTAAATATTTGGTACTTACCAAAGATGGCGCAGACATCTTCGCAATATGGTGCTTTAAAGCTTGAAGCTCGTCAGACACCACTACGAGCCACTAGTCTGCATCGTCAACATGTTTCACCAGGGCGGCTTGCTCCGTATCAGCAGACTTCTTGATGGCAGAGAATTCAGCTTGAACTTTGGTAAGTTCCTCAACGACGAGACGACATTTCTCATCTGCCTCACTTCGGGCGGCTTACTGAGTGGCCTGATTGCTCCTTAAACCGGTCAGTTCAGACCCGGCTTCGCTTAAAGCTTCCTGTGATATATCAAAAACAAAACGAAGGTTAAGTCACCAGGATGGCATGTTGTCAGATGATAAAGATTAAGACAGTGTAATGCAAGTCTCAAGCAGATTGCAAGCAATATGCTCGACACTTGGGGGCTAATGTCTGTTTGTTCTCCAAAGCTACAATGAAGTTTCGGCTCAACTTATACAAGTCAAGCCGGCACTTGGGGGATACATTTGATTCTTCAGTCTATTTACAGTGAAGTTCCGTCTCAACTTAGACAAGTTAAGCCGGCGCTTGGGGACTACAGTTGGCTATTTAGTCTATTTATAGTAAAGTACCGGCTCATCTTCAACGAAGTTAAGCCGACCCTTGGGGGCTACATTTGGCTCTCTGATCGGTTCATAATGAAGTTCCGGCTCATCTTTCATCAAGTCAAGCCAGCCCTTGGGGGCTACAGATGGTTCTTTGAACAAATACTTACACGCTAAAGCGTCGGTTCAATTTTAAGTCTTAAGCTGATTACTGAGGCATACCAGGGCAAGTGTTCTTTACTCATAACAAAGATTCAAAGACCCAGCTTACCATTGGCAAATACTAAGCTGACTCTTGGGAGCTACGTAATGGTATAAAGGAAAGGAAGCAAGAGTACCTCATATTTCTTCTTCATCAGGTTCACAAGCTTGAGCTCCATATTCCGGCTTGTAGACAGGCAGTTCAGATAACTAGCGTGAAGCTCATCGGCTGTTAGCTTCTCTAGCGTGGGGAGTTCAAACTCCAGCTTCTTCGAGGCTTTAGTCGCCCCAGTGTGCTTTGTTACCACATGAGGATGAGGAGAGTGAAAGCCGGTGCCAGTAATGGTGACGTCCAGAGTACCCAAATCGTCAGCTGCTGGTGAAGGGCTCAGCGGCTTAGAATTGTCCCTCAGAGGACTCTTAGGAATCATACCATTGGCTGCCGGCTCAGCAGAGCGACAAGCTTCTTCGGGCGTGTCCTTGGAGGACGCAGAGGAATCAGCATGTAGTGCAGGAGAATCCGGTTTGGCAGGCTCTGGCTCTCGAGCCTTGGGAGCAGGAGTAGACCCGTCAGTCTTCCTTCGTTTTGCTTGGGACCTGAAGAACACACAAGATCATAGTTTGAGCTTTACAGATAATACAAGTTTGAACATAAGCATGAACGACACGTACTCTGGGTTGATCTTCAGAGGCGGTAGAGCAGTTTCAATAGAGTCGCCAGATGAAGGGGGTGAGTCTTGAAAGCCGTTGAGACAATATAAGACAATGTCGAATTATAAAAACAAGGTTGATAAAACATAGCCAGGTTGAATAAATACTTCAGCCAGATGTTTCCGTTGAGCCGGAGAGTGAGATAACCCGACCATGAGGTCATTAGAGCCGGTGCTCTAGGTCTGGCGTTGGGAGAGTTGTTGTTGCTTTTTCAAAGAAAAATGGGGGTCTAAGTAAGCAAGATGATGAGAAAGTGGGACCTTTCAGACGACCTGTCGTATCTTCTGTGGTGCAAGATGTTCTGAGTCAAATGAAACATAAGTTACCTCAGGAACGTTGGCATGGCTCATCTTCGTTTCGTCCTGTGAATTATTATCGTCAATAAGGTGCATGAAGAGACGGCCAAGAGAATCAAGTTTTACCTCTAAGTCATCAGATTCCGGTTGTTCTTGAGGTGCGGATTTTTTCTTTTGGCCGTCAGCTTTATTCTTTCATTTCTTCGAAGGAGGAACGTACTTCTAGAAGCCGGAATTGGCCTGGAAGTGTAAGCCGGCAGAGGTCAAAAGATTGTTAAGTACATATGGATACCTAAGGCGGGAATAAGGAGATTGAGAGTTGCCCTTACGTTTGGGACCGGGTTTGCGGCACAGAAAGGTGCTAACCAGGTGGCGCCGCAAGCTCCTGAACACTCATGGACAAGACTCTTGATGGCAGCCACGATGTTATCTTCTGATAACATGGTAGAGTTAAAGAAGAGGGGGTCATCAGATTCACCCGTATACTCGCACATGAGATGGCTTCGCCGGCTCAGGGGCATGACCCTCCAAGAAATCCAGCAGTGGGTTAGATCCATGCTTGTCAGTCCATTGGCCATATGGGATTTAATCGTTGCATGAGCCGGAGCATACTTCGCTCGCACAGCGGCTGACAGCCGGCCAGGGAGCTCAGTTGTTGTCTTGAGCCGGGATGAACGATAACCCGACAAGGAATGCTCTCCTTCTAGAGAGGTGTCTTTGTAGTGTTTTATTCTAGTCTTTAGCATGACTAGGCATCCGAACAGCCGGAAAGGTTACATCCCGTCCCCTCTGAATGGAGATCACGCCAAGCTCTAGGCTTGGACCAGCTTTCACCTCTGTCTGGCGATTCGCGTAAAAGAACTCACGAAAGAGACCAATGGACGGCTCTTCTTGTAAGTAAACTTCACTGAGTATTTGGAAGTTGCACATGTTAGAGACGGAATTGGGAGCGATATCTTGAGGACGCGGTTTAAAGAAGTGAAGGACATCTCAGAATTTTTTTGAGCCGGCTGGGCTAAACCCGCGCATGAGATGATCCGCGAACACAACTACTTCACCCTCTTGGGGAACAGGTCTCAGCTTGTTGCTTGGAAATCACCAATGGATGACATCTTTGGCTGGTAAAGTCCCCGTGTCTACAAAATCCATCAGGAATTCTTTGGTGACAACAGAGCTGACCCAATTGCAAGAATTGGATGCACGATACATGGTGGCGACTTAAAATTGTGCAAGGTAACAATGTGTGGCTAGTCAGAAGATGGCAGACAACTAAGGGCGGATAAAAAAGTCTAAGTTCTATAAAGCTAAGTCGTCGGAACAGTTTTGCTGAGAGTCGGAGATTCACTGGCGAGTCAAGTTTGCAAGAAAACAAGGAAATTTTTACTAAGTGTGGAAAACAAGTTTCACAGACTATTTAATCAGTTATGGATCTACAAAATAGAGAAAAATTGGGTTTATTCCAAACCTAGCGATGAATAGTTGAACCAGTGATGTTTGAAGACAGTGAACAGAACAACTACAGATCTGCGTGGTGCTATTATCTACTTCCTACGATCTACCACGCTAGAAAGGGGGGCATTTTCAAGCTCAGTGATCTACCTACTATCGGACATTGTGAAGAAATCGTGTTCTAGCGGCGGAGGAACTCCATGAAAACCCTACCGAAAGCTACAGATCCCGGAAGTGGAGAAGAACTCACCGGAGAGGATGCGACGGATGGGGGCGGTGTTTTGGTCCGATCAGGTTGATGCAGCGGCCTGGCGTGATGACAGCGCGGAAGCTTTACCGGAGCGGAAGGGCGCTGGAGCAACGGCATCGGGAGGAAGAAGAAGAGGCACGAGCGGAGAAGGAAATGAAACTACCCTTCGCGGTCCTATTTAATAGGCAAAGGGGGGAACGGGCGCGAGAATCCAAGTGACGGAAGTTAATTGACCAAGATGGACGCCTCGATTCTCGGGCCATCAGTTTAATAATGGAAAGATTCGTTGCGGACGTCAGGGAATCTTTTTGATATCTTTGGCATGATGTCACGATGGGTTACATTGTCTTACTTTCAGGTGATAATGAGCAAACCTCGCTGCCAAGTGAGACGGAAGATTGTGCAAGACTCGCCTCCAAGAAACGGAAGATTGAAATGAGCAAGCCCAAATCAATCTGGGGCCTAATGTTGGGGATATAACCCCATGGTAAGACCCACCCAAGTGGGGCCGGGTCGCACTTGGCGGCTCATAAGCCAGACCAAGGATGGGCCTCAAGACATAAGCCTACGTGTATGGAGGTTCACCAAGATGGGCCAAGGTGTGTCCCAAACAAGGAAGGCATGAAGACCCGGGCGGATAAGCCGCTCGAAGACGGCTTGCTTAGGAAGGCAAGATGATGCAGAGATAGAGTCGGACACATAATAAGAGTCAATATTGAGACTTGTGTAACCCATGGTATTGACCCCCTTTATAAGGGCGAGACCCGTGGCGACTTAGACAGAAACCAATCTATCGAGAACTAGGTCAAGAGAATACGCTCCCTTGTAATTGATACTCCAATCAATACTACTCAAGTAGGACGTAAGCCTTTACCTCTTCACGAGGGGATGAACCTGGGTAATCTCGTGTCCTTCATCCCAACCAACCCTTTTGATTCCATCACCTTAGTGATGGCCTCGAATCTAAGACCTCGGACATCTACCATGACAAAACCACGACATCTATACTACCAAAACGTCACCGAACCTTAAGTGTGCAGACCCTGCGGGTTCAAGAACTATGCAGACATGACCAAGACACCTCTATGGTCAATAACTAATAGCGGGACCTGGTTGCCCATATTGGTTCCTACATATTCTATGAAGATCTTTATCGGTCGAACCTCTATGTCAAGGATTCAATTAATCCCATATGTTGTTCCTTTTGTTCTTGGGTATGTTACTTCTCGAGATTCGATCATCGGCATCTCCATACCTAGTTAAATATCGTTACGGGCAAGTCTCTTTACTCGTTCTGTAATACAAGATCTCGTGGCTAACACTTAGTCACATTGCTTTTAAGGCTTGTTGTGATGTTGTATTACCCAGTGGGCCCTGAGATACCTCTCCGTCACACGAAGCAACAAATCCCAGTCTTGATCCATGCCAAACCAACAAACACCCTCGAAGATACCTGTAGAGCACCTTTATAGTCACCCAGTTACGTTGCAATGTTTCATACACACAAGGCACTCCTTCGGTGTTAGTGAGTTGCATGATCTCATGGTCATAGGAACAGATACTTGAAGTGCAGAGATAGTAGCAATAAACTTACACGATCATATGCTACGTTCATAGTTTGGTCTTGTCCATCACATCATTTTCCTAATGATGTGATCCCGTTATCAAATGACATCTCATGTCCATGACTAGGAAACCATAGCCATCTTTGATCAACGAGCTAGTCCATTAGAGGCATACTAGGGACATGTTGTTGTCTATGTATCCACACATGTATCCGGGTTTCTGATCAATACAATTATAGCATGGATAATAAACAATTATTATGAACAAGGAAATATGATAATAACCAATTTATTATTGCCTCTAGGGAATATTTCCAATAGTCTCCCACTTGAACTAGAGTCAATAATCTAGTTCACATCACCATGTGATTTGCATTGTTATGAGTCTAACACCCAATGAGTTCTCGGGGTCGATCATGCTTTGCATGTGAGAGAGGTCTTTTAGTCAACGGGTCTGTGACATTCAGCTCTGTGTGTACTTTGCAAATATCTATGTCATACTATAGACATTGCTACCACACTCCACTTGGAGCTATTCCAAATGGCTCCTCCACTATACGTATTCGTATTGCTACTAAGAGTCATCCGGGTTGGTGTTAAAGCTTGCATCGACGTAACTCTTTATGAAGAACTCTTTATCACCTTCATAATTGAGAAACTTTTCCTTAGTCCTTTAGTTACTAAGGATAATCTTGTCCACTGTCCAGTGATCCACTCCTGGATCAGTTTTGTACCCCTTGACGGACTCGTGGCAAGGCACACACAGGTGCTGTACACAACATGTCATTCTATGTAGCGACCCGACTCAAAACGAGTCAAGCCTCTGTGTGTTCTGTGCCATCCTTGGATCAGTATGCTAGCACACACAGTACATCAATGTATATATCAAAGTGTAATCACATGTAAATAACGTAGAACTAATTTATACCTTAAAATAGCAGCGGATACAGTCAACGGGAGTGGAGTCCCAATAACACCAACGACAAGTTGAGTGCGGACCGTAACCCTGAATCGTACTCTTACCCGTCGTAGGAGAGTATCTGCAACATAAGACGTTGCAGCCGTGTAGGTCAGCATTTTGAATATGCCGGCAAGATCACCATAGTAGAACATAAGAAGAAAGACTATTCTATATGCAAAGGCTTTGTGGCTCTGTGTCTAAGTTTTTGCGTAAAAGCTGATTTTATTTTCCTACAACAAAAGGAATATCAGGAATTTCACTATAGAGTTACCTATCATGACATGGTTCCGCCAACCAATGTCTCAATACCCACAAGTATCTTAAGTTGCCCACCATTAAGTTATCAGTCCAGTGTTGAGAGTTCAGAGATAGATCCAAGTCTAGAAGCTCAAATTGTCCGTAACCGGGGACACGGCTAATCGATTAGGTTTAACTCTGCAGAGTGTTGTGTACTTTACCCACAAGATTCTTTCCCTCCTGGTAAGTCCTCGCACTGCCTGGTGTTTGAGAACAGGATGAAAGAAACATGGTCTTTCAGAGTGTTTCCCTGACTGTCCGACAGTGCCCATCCCAATCCTAACGTCGACTACATCTCGTAGCACTGCCCAGCAGAGTCACAACAAAGATCAACCAAGCCAGAGCCCATAATGACTTGTGGCTACACAGGTAGGCTTCCGGGCATGAAGTATTCATCCTTCTCTTTGAGTCTGGGTGAAGCTTTCCGCAAGATGTCATGGCGCTTCTCCATGCATCCCGGCCATCCACTGGTTTGTCCAGGGATGCCCAATCAACCATCCTTCACCCAGTAGTGTGTATTGAAAACTTGTCTTCTCGAGTCTTCAAGTCTTGAGGACTTGAAGATGCAGGACTTGAAAATGTCTTCATGAAGTTGTCGTCTTGACGTGGAGTCCTTCTTCACACCACTCACGAACACTCATACCAGAACCCGTCTACGTTAGCATAGCATTGCACTAACTTGCGTTCCCGGGGCTTTAGTAACGAGTGGTGGGTTCCTACCTCATGCATTCTACTCAACTACAAGAGTTTCAATAACACTACGGGAGGGATCTGTTGAATGATGTCACTACATGATATAAAACATAGGTATGAAAAGATGGTCAAAGTGAACTTGCCTGTACTGTTGATGAAGATAAAGATCGCTCTCAGAAATAACTTGATAGACTATTCGTTACTCTTCGATGAAAATATATAACAAACATTGCATTCATAAGCAAACACTTCTAGCAATCAAAACTGACAATCACAATGTAACACAAGAACAAAAGCAACAAGGTTGATGAAGGAAACACTTAAGACAAAACTCAAAGCCAAGAAAGTTTTCATAAAAACAACTAAGGTAGTTTTCCTCTACAACAATTAGTAACAAAACAAAAACAAATTAAAATATAACAAAAGGATTTTAGTAAATATTTTACTAGCAAAAAGAATTACTTTTGAAGAACAAGTAAAACTATGAAAACATTATCCTAAACAACAAGAGTGTTTGTCTAATGAACTTAACTACAAGCACAACCATAAACTAAGAGAAAACAAATTATGAAACAACTAAGTTAACAGAAAATAATTAATAAAATATATTTGTTACAAAACAGAATTAGATCATCTAAAACTTTGTGAAAATAATCTCTACTAAAACTAAGTTGTTTTATGAAACATTACCTAATGATAAAGAATATAGTTTCCTATAATAGAGTAAAACTAAACCATTTTTATTGACAAACATTTCTTAACAGAAAAGATTACTATAAATTTTATTTGAAAACAGAATCTAATTATATAAAACTTTAGTTAAAAGAATTGTTACTAACAAATTTGCTTGTAATCAACTATACCTATTTGAAAAAGGTTATAGGTCCCTTTAATAAAATTTTATAAACTAAACAATTATCATTTGTTAACATCAAGTAAATTACTAAGGTTTAGAACAACAGAACTAAATAAAAATCTAAAACATAAGTTAAAATCAAATCAGATTTAAATAAAACAAAGTAAATCAATTTAATTAAACTAATATGAAACTAAACAGATTCTGTTTTAGTTAAAACCCTAATAAATTTTATTCTAAAAATTCTCAAACTCTACCAAATGATAGATATGGTCACTAGTGACAAGTAGGAAAAAGAATCAATCAAAAATTCATTTTAGAACTCAAGATATTCAGAAAAACAAATTTAAATCAAATCTGTTTAAATTCAAATATAAATATCCAAACATAGTCAAATTTGATATCTGCAGAAACTAGATGAAATTTATGATCTAATGCAAAAAGAATCAATTTAAAATACTTAAAAACATAAACGATATAAGCAAAACAAATCTGAAACTATTCTGTTTTTAAAACTGAAAACAGAATAAAATGAAAAACTTATTTAACGGATAGGGTACACGTGGCATTTCTCGATTGGCTAAGGTGTGCACGTGCGAGGCAATACGAGCGGATGGCCGGAATATAACAGAAAACGATTTGGTCAATTTATTTTAAAAGAAAACCGACCGGTTCACTTAACTAAAACCGAAGGGGTGGGGCTATTCTAATATGTGCCGTTGATTGAAATCGGACGGTGAAGAGGGGGGGTGGAGCTCACCGCGGCGGTGGAGAAGTCCGGCGACGGTAATGGCGACGACGACAGCTCGGATTCGATGCGTGCGACGGTTCCAGTGGGTCTCCGGCGACGGCGCGGGCTTCGTTCGACGCAGGGGTGCACGGCGAAGGCGACGGTGGCGTCGAGACGGCTTGGGGATGACCATGGCGATGACCACAAGCGGAGGGAGCTTCGGTGATAGGGGAAAACTCTGGCGAGCTCGATACAGCGACCGTCTTGGTGGGTCTCTAGCGAAGCAGAGGGGTGGGATGATGTGCACGGTTGCGGGGAGGTCGAAGGAGGCCTCGGGAGGGCTCGGGGATGGCTATGGCGAGGGGCACGTGGGCAAAGGCGCGGCGGCTACCAGTTGCTCCGGTGAGCTATTCCAGCGAGGAGAGAGCATGGTGGTTGGGGCAAAGGGGTGGAATGGAGGGAGGGGAGGCAGGGCTCCTTATATAGGACCTCGGGGTCGAGGGGAGGGATAGGAGGAATGGATCACGGCGCGGGGTCACCGGCGATGTCGTCGGGTGCGAGAGGAGGAAGGAGGTGACCGCAGGCTCACAGGATCGAACGGGTGGGGTCCACCGCTCATAGAGAGAGGGCGCATGGTTTCCGCGTCGGTGACCGGCCGGTAACGGTCTCGGCTTTAAAGCCGTTGGGCCGGCCGTTTTTTCTAATAAATGCGACTAAATCCGTTTCCTTTATTAATTTCCAGCGTGTTTCAAAATCATTTAAAGCATTCAAACCGTTTCTAAATATAGGGAATAAATATATCAAAATTAAAATAATAATAAATGCCATTTAATGGACATTTTTATTCTGGCATTTGAATACATTAAAAAAATCATTTTTCAGAAAATGCCTTAATTGGCTTTATATAATTTTGCAAATATTTTTCAAGTAACTTTTTGGGTTTGATGATTCAAAAAAAACATCACAAATTACCCCCTGGCTTGGAGTGTCATGTTACTCCTTTCAAATTTTTGTCAAGGGTTTGAATACTTTGAAAATTTTGAATAGGGACCAAATATGAAATGGATTTTCAAAATAATCCAGAGGTTTTGAAAAGCTCTTTCAATTCCTTCTTTGAAACTTCCAACTCATATTTCTTAAAATTTGAGGAAGTCATATTATCCTCTCTCATGAAAATCATTGAGTTGCATAAAGTTTTCTGAATTTGAAATATTTTTCAAATGAAATTCAAATTCTTTTCAAATCCCTTTTCATTTCTTTAAATGGAAGAAGTCATGTCATCTTCACTCTAGGGTTTTGTGATGAAATGAATTTGAATTCTTGGTGAGAAAAATGCAAAGTGAAAGTTTGGGAAAGTCATTTCATTTCCTCTCATTAAACTTTCAAAAAGTTTCAAATAGTTTCAAATTTTCACTCAATTTCAATCACTCAAGCAAACAAACAATCAATCATTCTAATAATTATTATAACATTCCAAAGTTTGGGATGTTACATTCTATATAGAGCCTATGGCTAAGGCATAAGGGATGACGTTCATCCTTTCTCTTTCTTCTGCCATGGTCGAGCTTTGAGTCTCACTCAACTTCACACCTTACAAATTAGGCAAAAACTCTTTCTTTGACTGATCCATTTGAACTCTTTCAAAATCTTGTCAAGGTATGTACTCATTGAAATTCTTACCAAACGTCTTGATCTATCTCTATAGATCTCGATGCCCAACAATTAAGTAGCTTTATCCAGGTCTTCCTTTGAAAAAGTCTTTTCAAACAACCATTTACGCTTTCCAGAAATTCTACATCATTTCCGATCAACAATATGTCAACCACATATGCTTATCAGAAATTCTATAGTGCTCCCACTCACTTTATTGTAAATACAAGTTTCTCATAAACTTTGTATAGACTCAAAAACTTTGATCACCTCATCAAAGCGTATGTTCCAACTTCGAGATGCTTGCTTTAGTCCATACAAGAATCACTGAAGCTTGCACACCTTTTAGCATCCTTAGGACTGACAAAACCTTCTGGTTGTATCTCATACAACCTTCCCTTAACAAAGGAAACGATGTTTCAACATCCATCTGCCGGATTTCATAATTGAAAAACGCAGCAACTTCTAACATAATTCCAACAGACTTTAGCATCGCTACGAGTGAGAAAGTAATCATCGTAGTCAACTCCTTGAACTTGGTAGAAACTTCTTTGCGACAAATCGAGCTTTATAAATGGTGACATTTACCATCAGCGTCTGTCTTCATGTTAGAGGTCCATTTGACCTCGACGACCTGTCGTCCAATGAGCAAGTCTACCAAAGTCTATACTTGGTTTTCATACATGGATCCTTTCTCGGATTTCATGGCCTCT
Organism: Hordeum marinum; assembly: GCA_022496015.1. NCBI lineage: Eukaryota > Viridiplantae > Streptophyta > Magnoliopsida > Poales > Poaceae > Hordeum > Hordeum marinum. The sequence continues at coordinate 347,017,806 of CM039678.1, forward strand.
AACCATTTGTCGCAATCCAGGCCCAACATCGGTTCTCCATAGTTTGTAAGTTCATCGTTGTCCAACAACATGACCTCCAGGACAGGGTTGTCGTACCACTTAGGAATAGTACGCGTCCTTGTCGACTTACGAGGTTTGATAGTAACTTGATCCGAAGCTTCATGATCATCATCATTAACTTCCTCTTCAACTGACGTAGGCTCCACAAAAACATCTTTCTGCTCTGCGTTACTCTCTGGTTGAACAAAGGTCCAACAACCTCATCAAGTTCTATCTTCCTCCCACTCAATTCTTTCGAGAGAAACACTTTCTTGAGAAAGGACCCATTTTTAGCAACAAACACTTTGCACTCGGATCTGAGTTAGAAGGTATACCCAACCGTTCTTAGGGTATTCCATGAAGATGCTTTTGTCTGCTTTGGGTTTGAGCTCATTAGGTGAAAACCTTTTCACATAAGCGTCGCAGCCCCAAACATTAAGAAATAACAGATTAGGTTTCTATCAAACCATATTTCATATGGTGTCATCTCAACGGATTTAGATGGTGCCCTATTCAAAGTGAATGTAGTTGTCTGTAATGCATAACCCCAAAACAATAGTGGCAAAACGATAAGAGACATCATAGTACGCACCATATCCAATAGAGCACAACTATGACATTCGAACACACCATCACACTATGGTGTTCCAGATCGCGTGAATTGTGAAAAAACTTTTCACATTGTCTTAAGTTGTATACCAAACTCGTAACTCAGATATTCATCTCCACGATCATATCGTAGACATTTTTATCTTCTTGCACGATGATCTTAAACTTCACTCTGAATTTGCTTGAACTTTTCAAATGATTCAGACTTGTCATTCATTAAGTAAATATACACTATATCTACTCAAATCATTAGTGAAGGTAAGAAAATAACGATATCCACTTCATGCTACAAGACTCATTGGATTGCATACATCAACATGTATCGTTTCCAATAAATCACTTGCCCGCTCCATCAAACCGGAAACGGGATCTGTAGCCATCTTTCCCAAGAGGCATGGTCTGAATGTCTCAACCGATTAGAAACCGATAGAGGTTTGATAGTAACTTGATCCGGAGCTTCATGATCATCATCATTAACTTCCTCTTCAACTGACGTAGGCTGCACAGAAACATCTTTCTGCTCTGCGCTACTCTCTGGTTGAACAAAGGTTCAACAACCTCATCAAGTTCTATCTTCCTCCCACTCAATTGTTTCAAGAGAAACTCTTTCTCGAGAAAGGACCCATTTTTAGCAACAAACACTTTGCACTCGGATCTGAGATAGAAGGTATACCCAACGGTTCTTAGGGTATTCCATGAAGATGCCTTTGTCTGCTTTGGGTTCAAGCTCATTAGGTGAAAACCTTTTCACATAAGCATTGCAGCCCCAAACATTAAGAAATGACAGCTTAGGTTTCTATCAAACCATAATTCATATGGTGTCATCTCAATGTATTTAGATGATGCCCTATTCAAAGTGAATGTAGTTGTCTCTAATGCATAACTCCGAAACGATAGTGGCAAAATGATAAGAGACATCATAGTACGCACCATATCCAATAGAGCACGACTATGACGTTCGAACACACCATCACACTATGGTGTTCCAGATGGCATGAGTTGTGAAACAACTTTTCACATTGTTTGAAGTTATATACAAAACTCGTAACTCAGATATTCACCTCCATGATCATATCATAGACATTTTTATCTTCTTGTCACGATGACCTTAAACTTCACTCTGAATTTGCTTGAACTTTTCAAATGATCCAGACTTGTGATTCATTAAGTAAATATGCACTATATCTACTCAAATCATCAGTGAAGGTAGGAAAATAATGATATCCACTGCACGCTACAAGACTAATTGGATTGCATACATCAACATGTATCGTTTCCAATAAATCACTTTCCCGCTCCATCAAACCGGAAACAGGGTTTGTAGCCATCTTGCCCAAGAGGCATGGTCTGCATGTCTCAACCGATTCGAAATAGAATGAGTCCAAAGATCCATCAGCACGGAGTTTCTTCATGCGATTGATACCAATATGACATATAGCGGCAGTGCCACAAATATGTGGTACTATCATTATTAACGTTGTATCTTTTGGCATCAATGTTATGAACATGTGTATTACTACGATCAAGATTCAACAAACCATTCTCACAGGGTGCATGAACATTGAAGGTATTATTCATGTAAACAGAATAACCATTATTCTATAACTTAAATGAATAACCGTGTTGCAATAAACACGATCTAATCATGTTCTTGCTTAGCGCAAACACCAAATAACATTTATTTAGGTTTGTCACTAATCCCGAAGGCAGAGAGAGCGTGCGATGTTGATCACATCAACCTTGGAAACATTTCCAACATACATCGTCACCTCACACTTAGCCAGTCTCCGTTTATTCCGTAGCTTTTATTTCGAGGTACTAACATTTAGCAACCGAACCGGTATCCTGTACCCATGTTCTACTAGGAGTACTAGAAAGGTACACAAGAATAACACATATATCAAAATATACTTCTATCGATGTTGCCAGTCTGCTTATCTACCAAGTATGTAGGGTTGTTCCGCTTCAGTGACCGCTCTCCTCATAATAGAAGCACTTAGTCTCGGGTTTGGGTTCAACTTTGGGTTGCTTCACTGGAGCAGCAACTGACTTGCCATCCATGAAGTTTTCCATCCTTGCCCTTGCCCTTCTCAAAACAAGTGATTTTACTAACCATCAACACTTGATGCTCCTTCTTGATTTCTACCTTCGCGGTGTCAAACATCGCAAACAGCTCGGGGATCATTATTTCCATCCCTGGCATTTTATAGTTCATCACGAAGCTCTAGTAGCTTAGTGACAGTGACATGGAAAACTATATCAATCACTTTCTTATTTGGAAGATCAACTCCCACTCGATTCAAGCGATTGTAGCACCTAGACAATCTAAGCACATGCTCAACTATTGAGCCATTCTCCTTCATCTTGCAGGTAGAGAATCTTGTTGGAGATCTTATATCTCACAACATGGGCACGAGCCTGAGATCCATATTTCAGCTCTTATAACATCTTATATGTTCCAGGACGTCCAAAACGTTTTTGGAGCCTCAATTCTAAGCCGTAAAGCATGACACACTAAACTATCAAGTAGTAATCGGAACGTGCCTGTCAGATGTTCACAACATCTACAGACGATGCTAGAGGGGGTGGCGCACCGAGCGGTGCATTAAGGACATACGCTTTCTATGCAGCAATGAGGACAATCCTCAGATCACGGACCCAGTCCGCAATATTGCTACCATCATCTTTCAACTCTATTTCTCTAAGAACGTATAAAAATTCAAGGAAGCTATAGTGTGAGCTAGTAATCTACAACATAATTTGCAAAGACACTACTGACTATGTTCATGATAATGAGTTCAATTAATCATATTACCTAAGAGCTCCCACTCAAATTGACATCCTTCCGGTCATTCAAGTGATACATGATCCAAATTCACCAACTCAAGTCCGATCATCACATGAGTTGAGGTGGTTTTAATGGTGAACATCATCATGTTGATCATATCTACTATATGACTCATGTTCAGCCTTACGGTCTCTTGTGTTCCGAGTCCATGTTTGTACATGATAGGCTCATCAAGTTTAACCAGAGTGTTCTGCACATGCAACACTGGCTTGCACCCGTTGTATGTGAACGTAGAGTCTATCACACCCGATCATCACATGGTGTCTCGACACGACGAACTTTCACAACGGTGCACACTCGGGGAGAACACAATTTTACCTTGAATTTAAGTGAGGGATCACCTTATAATGCTACCGTCGTCCTAAGCAAAACAAGGTGCATAAAAGGTTTAACATCACATCTAAGTCATAAGTGACATGATATGGCCATGAACTTGTGCTTTTGATCTCCATCTTGAAAGCACCGGCATGATCTCCATCGTCACCAGCATGACACCATGATCTCCATCATCTTGATCTCCATCAACGTGTCAACATATGGGTTGTTGCGCCCACCATGCTTCTACTACTATTCCTACGGTTTAGCGATAAACTAAAGCATTACATAGTGCTTAATGATTGGCACGCAGGTCATACAATAATTAAGGACAACCCTATGGCTCCTGCCGGTTGCCATACTCATGGACATGCAAGTCGTGATATTCTATACAACACATGATCATGTCATACATCACATATATCTCATGATGCTATTGGCCATATCACATCACAACATACCCTGCAAAAACAAGTTAGACGTCCTCTAATTGTTGTTGCATGTTTTATGTGGCTGCTACGGGTATCTAGCAGGAACAATTCTTACCTACAAAAACCACAACGGTGATACATAAGTTGCTTTTCAACCTTCTCAAGGACCGCCTTTGTCAAATCCGATCCAACTAAAGTAGGAGAAACAGACACCCGCCAGCCATCTTTCTGCAACGAAGTTACACGTCAATCGATGAAATCGGTCTCTCGTAAGCATACGAGTAAGGTTGGTCTGGGCCGCTTCATCCCACAATACCGCTGAACCAAAACATGACCAAGGGAGGAAGCAATCTAAGCATCAACGCCCACAAACTCTTTGTGTTCTACTCTAGATCTCATCTACACGTAGACCTAGCTCATGATGCCACTGTTGGGGAACGTTGCATGGGAAACCAAAAATTCCTATGCACATGCAAGATCTATCCATGGTGATGAGCATCTACGAGAGGGAGAGTGGATCTACATACCCTTGTAGATCGCTAAGCGGGAAGCGTTAAGAAACGCGGTTGATGTAGTCGAACATCTTCGAGATCCAAATAGCCGAGCGTCCCGCGATCCCATCACGATCCGTCCCGCGATCCAATCACAATCCGTCCCGCGATCTCATCGCTATCCATCCCGCGATCCAATCACGAACCGTCTCGTGATCTTGATCACGATCCTTCCAATCTAGCGCCGAACGGATGGCACCTCCGCGTTCAGCACACGTACAGCTCGATGACGATATTCACCTCCTTGATCCAACAAGAGAGGGTGGAGAGGTAGATGAGTTCTCCAGCAGTACAACGACGTGGTCGCGGTGGTGGTGAACTAATCTTGTAGGGCTTCGCCTAAGCACTTCAGAACTAATCTAGAGGAGAAACAGATCTAGAGGAAGAAGAGGGCAACACGTGGCAATTAGGGTTAGGGCTGCCCTCAAAAGCTCTAGTATATATAGGAGGAGGGGAGGGAGGAGACTTGGCTCCCAAGGAGCCAAATCTGGTTCGGCCGAAGTGGGAGGGAGCAGTCCTCCTCCTCCACTCCTAGTAGGATTAGGACTCCTTCCTTATTTTCCCACTTTTGCCCTTTTTCCACCTTGGGTTTTCTTCCCTAGCCGCATGGGCCTTTTGTGGGACTTCGTACAGCCCACTAAGGGTTGGTATTCCTTCTCCCATAGACCATGTAGCCTCTTGGGTTGAAATACCCCTCCCGATGATCCCCCGGTACCCTCCCGGCACTCCCGGTACACTACTGATGAGCCCGAAACATTTCCGGTGACCAAAACAGGACTTCCTATATATCAATCTTTACCTCCGGACCATTTCGTAGCTCCTTGTGATGTACGGGATCTCATCCGGGACTCCAAACAACCTTCTGTCACCACCATACATAACTCTATACTACTGAAACATCACCGAACCTTAAGTGTGCAGACCCTGCGGGTTTGAGAACTATGCAGACATGACCGAGACACTCTACGGTCAATAACCAATAGAGGGACCTGGATGCCCATATTGGTTCCTACGTATTCTACGAAGATCTTTATCGGTCAAACCTCTATGTCAAGGATTCAGTTAATCTCGTATGATGTTCCCTTTGTTCTTCGGTATGTTACTTGCCCGAGATTCGATCGTCGGCAACCCTATGGCTCCTGTCGGTTGCCATACTATCGACATGCAAGTTGTGATATTCTATACAACACATGATCATCTCATACATCACATATATCTCATCATGCTATTAGCCATATCACATCACAACATACCCTACAAAAATAATTTAGATGTCCTCTAATTGTTGTTGCATGTTTTACGTGGCTCCTACAGGTATCTAGCAAGAACAATTCTTACCTACGCAAAACCATATCGGTGATACATAAGTTGCTTTTCAACCTTCTCAAGGACCGCCTTTGTCGAATCCGATCCAACTAAAGTAGGAGAAATAGACACCTGCCAGCCATCTTTGTGCAATGAAGTTACACGTCAGCCGATGGAACCGGTCTCTCATAAGCTTACGAGTAAGATTGGTCCGGGCCGCTTCATCCCACAATACCGCTGAACCAAAACACGGCCAAGGTAGGAAGCAATCTAAGCATCAACACCCACAAACTCTTTGTGTTCTACTCGAGATATCATCTAGACATAGACCTAGCTCATGATGCCACTGTTGGGGAACGTTGCATGGGAAACAAAAAAATTCCTACGCACACGCAAGATCTATCCATGTTGATGAGCATCTACGAGAGGGAGAGTGGATCTACATAGCCTTGTAGATCGCTAAGCGGGAAGCGTTAAGAAACGCGATTGATGTAGTCGAACGTCTTCGCGATCCAAATCGCCGAGCGTCTCGCGATCCCATCACGATCCGTCCCGCGATCGAATCATGATCTGTACCGCGATCTCATCACGATCCGTCCCGCGATCCAATCACGAATCGTCTCGTGATCTTGATCACGGTCCTTCCAATCTAGCGCCAAACGGACGACACCTCCGTGTTCAGCACACTTACAGCTCGATACCGATCTTCACCTCCTTGATCCAGCAAGCGAGGGAGGAGAGGTAGATGAGTTCTCCGCCAACACAACAGCGTGGTGGCGGTGGTGGTGAATTAATCCTGCATGGTTTCGCCTAAGCACCGTAGAACTAATCTAGAGGAAGAAGAGGGCAGCACATGGCAATTAGGGTTAGAGCTGCCCTCAAAACCTCTAGTATATATAGTAGGAGGGGAGGGTGGAGACTTCGCACCCAAGGAGCCAAATCTGGTTCGGCCGAAGTGGGAGGGAGGAGTCCTCCTCCTCCACTCCTAGTAGGATTAGGACTCCTTCCTTATTTTCCCACTTTTGCCTTCTTTCCACCTTGGGTTTTCTTCCCTAGCCGCATGGGCCTTCTGTGGGACTTCGACAAGCCCACTAAGGACTGGTATTCCTTCTCCCACAGCCCATGTAGCCTCTTGGGTTGAAATACCCCTCCCGATGGTCCCCTATTACCCTCCCGGCACTCTCGGTACACTACCGATGAGCCTGAAACATTTCTGGTGACCAAAACAGGACTTCCTATATATCAATCTTTACCTCCAGACCATTCCGTAGCTCCTCGTGATGTATGGATCTCATCTGGGACTCCGAACAACCTTCGGTCACCACCATGCATAAATCTATACTATCGAAACGTCACTAAACCCTAAGTGTGCAGACCCTACGGGTTCGAGAACTATGCAGACATGACCAAGACACCTCTATGGTCAATAACCAATAACGGGCCCTGGATGCCCATATTGGTTCCTACATATTCTATGAAGATCTTTATCGGTCGAACCTCCATGTCAAGGATTCAGTTAATCCCATAAGTTGTCCCCTTTGTTCTTCGGTATGTTACTTGCCCGAGATTCGATCGTCAGCATCTCCATACCTAGTTCAATCACATTACCGACAAGTCTCTTTACTCATTTCGTAATACAAGATCCCATAGCTAACATTTAGTCACATTGCTTGCAAGGCTTATTGTGATGTTGTATTACCAAGTGGGCCCTGAGATACCTCTCCATCACACGAAGCAACAAATCCCAGTCTTGATGAATGACAGCCCAACAAACACCCTCGGAGACACCTATAGAGCACCTTTATAGTCACCCAGTTACGTTGCGACATTTGATACACACAAGGCACTCCTCTGGTGTCAGTGAGTTGCATGATCTCATGGTCATAGGAACAGATACTTGACATGCAGAAACAGTAGCAATAAACTTACACGATCATATGCAACATTCATAGTTTGGGTCTTGTCCATCACATCATTCTCCGAATGATGTGATCCCGTTATCAAAGACATCTCATGTCCATGACTATGAAACCATATCCATCTTTGATCAACGAGCTACTCCATTAGAGGCATACTAGGGACATGGTGTTGTCTATGTATCCACACATGTATCTGGGTTTCCGATCAATCCGATTATAGCATGGATAATAAAAAATTATCATGAACAAGGAAATATGATAATAACCAATTTATTATTGCCTCTAGGGAATATTTCCAACATTCTCCCACTTGCACTAGAGTCAATAATCTAGTTCACATCACCATGTGATTTGCATTGTTATGAATCTAGCAACCAATGAGTTCTGGGGCTCGATCATCCTATGCATGTGAGAGAGGTCTTTTAGTCAATGGGCCTGCGACATTTAGATCCATGTGTACTTTGCAAATATCTATGTCATACTGTAGACATTGCTACCACACTCCACTTGGAGCTATTCCAAATGGCTGCTCCACTATACGTATCCGGATTGCTACTAAGAGTCATCCGGATTGTTGTTAAAGCTTGTATCAACGTAACTCTTTACGACGAACTCTTTATCACCTCCATAATCAAGAAAATTTTCCTTGGTCCTTTAGTTACTGAGGATAATCTTGACCGTTGTCTAGTGATCTACTCCTGGATCACTTTTGTACCCCTTGACGGACTCATGGCAAGGCACACACAAGTGCGATACACAACATGTCATACTATATAGAGCCTATGGCTAAGGCATAGGGGACGATGTTCATCCTTTCCCTTTCTTGTGCCGTGGTCGAGCTTTGAGTCTCACTCAACTTAACACCTTAAAAATAAGGCAAGAACTCTTTCTTTGACTGATCCATTTGAACTCTTTCAAAATCTTGTCAAGGTATGTACTCATTGAAAGCCTTATTAGACGTCTTGATCTATCTCTATAGATCTCGATGCCCAACAATTAAGTAGCTTTATCCAGGTCTTCCTTTGAAAAAATCTTTTCAAACAACGCTTTATGCTTTCTAGAAATTCTACATCATTTCCGATCAACAATATGTCAACCACATATGCTTATCAAAAATTCTATAGTGCTCCCACTCACTTTATTGTAAATACAAGTTTCTCACAAACTTTGTATAGACTCAAAAACTTTGATCACCTCATCAAAGCATATATTCCAACTCTTAGATGCTTGCTTCAGTACATAGAAGGATCACTGACTCTTGAACACCTTTTAGCATCCTTAGGACTGACGAAACCTTCTGGTTGTATCTCATACAACCTTTCCTTAATGAAGGAAACGATGTTTCGACATCCATCTGCAAGATTTCACAATTGAAAAATGCGGCAACTGCTAACATAATTCCAATAGACTTTAGCATCGCTACGAGTGAGAAAGTATCATCGTAGTCAACTCCTTGAACTTGGCGGAAACTTCTTTGCGACAAGTCGAGCTTTATAAATGGTGACATTTACCATCAGCGTATGCCTTCATCTTAAAGGTCCATTTGTACTCGACGACCTGCCGTCCAACGAGCAAGTCTACCAAAGTCTATACTTGGTTCATCAATGTCCAACAACATGACCTCCAAGACACGGTTGTCATACCACTCAGGAGCAGTATGTGTCCTTGTCGACCTACGAGGTTCGATAGTAACTTGATCTGAAGCTTCATGATCATCATCATTAAGTTCCTCTTCAACTGACGTAGGCTCCACAAAAACATCTTTCTGCTCTTCGCTACTCTCTGGTTGAACAAAGGTTCAACAACCTCATCAAGTCTATCTTCCTCCCACTCAATTGTTTCGAGAGAAACTCTTTCTCGAGAACGGACCCGTTTTTAGCAACAAAGACCTTGCACTTGGATATGAGATAGAAGGTATACCCAACTGTTCTTAGGGTATTCCATGAAGATGCATTTTTTTGCTTTAGGTTCGAACTCATTGGGTGAAAACCTTTTCACATAAGCGTCGCAGCCCAAAACATTAAGAAATGACAGATTAGGTTTCTATCAAACCATAATTCATATGGTGTCATCTCAAAAAATTTAGATGGTGCCCTATTTAAAGTGAATGTAGTTCTGTCAAATGCATAACGCCAAAACAATAGTGGCAAAACGATAAGAGACATCATAGTACGCACCATATCCAATAGAGCACGACTATGACGTTCGAACACACCATCACACTATGGTGTTCCAGATGGCATGAGTTGTGAAACAACTTTTCACATTGTCTTAAGTTGTATACCAAACTCGTAACTCAGATATTCACCTCCCCGATCATATCGCAGACATTTTTTTCTTCTTGTCACGGTGATCTTAAAGTTCACTCTGAATTTGCTTGAACTTTTCAAATGATTCAGACTTGTGATTCATTAAGTAAATATACACTATATCTACTCAAATCATCAGTGAAGATAAGAAAATAATGATGTCCACTACACGCTACAAGACTCATTGGATTGCATACATCAACATTTATCGTTTCCAATAAATCACTTGCCCACTCCATCAAACCGGGAACGGGGTATGTAGCCATCTTGCCCAAGAGGCATGGTCCGCATGTCTCAACCGATTCAAAACCATTTGAGTCCAACGATCCATCAACATGGAGTTTCTTCATGCGATTTATACCAATATGACATTTAGCGGCAGTGCCAAAACTATGTGGTACTATCATTATTAACTTTGTATCTTTTGGCATCAATGTTATGAACATGTGTATTACTACGATCAAGATTCTACAAACATTTTCAGTGGGTGCATGACCATTGAAGATATTATTCATGTAAACAGAATAACCACCATTATTCTATAACGTAAATTAATAACCATGTCGCAATAAACACGATCTAATCATGTTCATGCTTAACGCAAACACCAAATAACATTTATTTAGGTTTGTCACTAATCCTGAAGGTAGAGAGAGCGTGAGATGTTGATCACATCAACCTTGGAAACATTTCCAACATACATTGTCACCTCACACTTAGCTAGTCTCCGTTTATTTCGTAGCTTTTATTTACAGTTACTAACATTAAGCAACCGAGCCGGTATCCTATACCCAGGTGCTACTAGGAGTACTAGCAAGGCACACATGAATAACATGTATATCAAAATATACTTCTATTGACGTTGCTAGCATGCTTATCTACCAAGTATCTAGGGTTGTTCCGCTTCAGTTACCGCTCTCCTCATAATAGAAGCACTTAGTCTCGAGTTTGGGTTCAATTTTGGGTTGCTTCACTGGAGCAGCAACTGACTTGCCATCAATGAAGTTTTCCCTCCTTGCCCTTGCCCTTCTCGAAACAAGTGGTCTTACTAACCATCAACACTTGATGCTCCTTCTTGATTTCTACCTTCACGGTGCCAAACATCGCGAGCTACTCGGGGATCATTATTTCCATCCCTGGCATTTTATAGTTCATCACGAAGCTCTAGTAGCTTAGTGACAGTGACATGGAAAACTATATCAATCACTTTCTTATCTGGAAGATCAACTCCCACTCGATTCAAGTGATTGTAGCACCCAGACAATCTGAGCACATGCTCAATGATTGAACCATTCTCCTTCATCTTTCAGGCAAAGAATCTTGTTGGATATCTCATATCTCACAACACGGGCACAAGCCTGCGATCCCAATTTCAGCTCTTAGAACATCTTATATGTTCCACGACATTCAAAACGATTTGGAGCCTCAATTCTAAGCCGTAAAGCATGACACACCAAACTATCAAGTAGTCATCAGAACGTGCCCGTCAGATGTTCACAACATCTACAGATGATGCTAGAGGGGGTGGCGCACCGAGCGGTGCATTAAGGACATAAACCTTCTGTGCAGCAATGAGGACAATCCTCAGATCACGGACCCAGTCCGTGATATTACTACCATCATCTTTCAACTCTATTTCTCTAGGAACATATAAAAATTCAAGGGAGCTACAGTGTGAGCTAGTAATCTACAACATAAGTTGCAAAGACACTACTAACTATGTTCATGATAATTTGTTCAATTAATAATATTACTCAAGAACTCCCACTCAAATTGACATCCCTCCGGTCATTAGAGTGATACATGATCCAAATTCCCCAACTCAAGTCCGATCATCATGTGAGTTGAGGTGGTTTCAATGGTGAACATCATCATGTTGATTATATCTACTATATGACTCATGTTACCTTTCGGTCTCTTGTGTTCCGAGGCCATGTATGTACATGCTAGGCTCGTCAATTTTAACTCGAGTGTTCTGCACGTGCAACACTGGCTTGCACCCGTTGTATGTGAACTGAGAGTCTAGCAAACCCAATCATCACATGGTGTCTCGATAGGACGAACTATCACAACGGTGCATACTCAGGGAGAACACAATTTTACCTTGAAATTTAAGTGAGGGATCACCTTATAATGCTACCGTCGTCCTAAGCAAAACATGGTGCATAAAATGCTAAACATCCCATGCAAATCATAAGTGACATGATATGGCCATGAACTTGTGCTTTTGATCTCCATCTTGAAAGCACCGACATGATCTCCATCATCACCGGCATGACACCATGATCGTCATCAACATGTCGCCATCTGGATTGTCCCGCCCACCATGCTTCTACTACTATTGCTACCTTTTAGCGATAAAGTAAAGCATTACATAGCGCTTAATGATTGACACGCAAGTCATACAATAATTAAAGACAACCCTATGGCTCCTACCAGTTGCCGTACTCATCGACATGCAAGTCGTGATATTCTATACAACACATGATCATCTCATACATCACATATATCTCATCGTGCTATTGGCCATATCACATCACAACATACCCTGCAAAACCAAGTTAGACATCCTCTAATTGTTGTTGCATGTTTTACATGGCTGCTACGAGTATCTTGCAAGAACAATTCTTACCTACACAAAACCACAACGGTGATACATAAGTTTCTTTTCAACCTTCTCAAGGACCGCCTTTGTCGAATCAGATCCAACTAAAGTAGGAGAAACAAACACTCGCCAGCCATCTTTGTGCAACAAAGTTACACGTCAGGCGATGGAACCGGTCTCTCGTAAGCATACGAGTAAGGTTGGTCCGGGCCGCTTCATCCCACGATACCGCTGAACCAAAACACTACCAAGAGAGGAAGCAATCTAAGCATCTACGCCCACAAACTCTTTGTGTTCTACTCAAGATCTCATCTACACATAGACCTAGCTCATGATGAAAATGTTGGGGAACGTTGTATGGGAAACAAAAAATTTCCTACACGCACGCAAGATCTATCCATGGTGATGAGCATCTACGAGAGGGAGAGTGGATCTACATACCCTTGTAGATCGCTAAGCGAGAAGCGTTAAGAAACACAGTTGATGTAGTCGAATGTCTTCACGATCCAAATCGCCGAGCATCCCGCGATCCCATCACGATCCGTCCCGCGATCCAATCACGATCCGTCTCGTGATCTCATCAAGATCTGTCCTGCGATCCAATCACAAATCGTCTCGTGATCTTGATCACGGTCCTTCCAATCTAGCACCAAATGGACGGCACCTCCGCGTTCAGTACACGTACAGCTCTATGTCGATATCCACCTCCTTGATCCAGCAAGCGAGGGTGGAGAGGTAAATGAGTTCTCCGGCAGCACAATGGCATGGTGGTGGTGGTGGTGAACTAATCCTGCAAGGCTTTGCCTAAGCACCGTAGAACTAATCTAGAGGAGAAACAGATCTAGAGGAAGAAGAGGGGAACACATGGCTATTAGGGTTAGGGCTGCCCTCAAAACCTCTAGTATATATAGGAGGAGGGGAGGGAGGAGACTTGGCTCCCAAGGAGCCAAATCTGGTTCGGCCGAAGTGGGAGGGAGGAGTCCTCCTCCTCCACTCCTAGTATGATTAGGACTCCTTCCTTATTTTCCCACTTTTGCCTTCTTTCCACCATGGGTTTTCTTCCCTAGCCACATGGGCCTTCTGTGGGACTTCGTCCAGCCCACTAAGGGCTGGTATTCCTTCTACCATAGCCCATGTAGAGTCATGCTCTTGTGTATGTCTATTGCTGCTAACCATGATAGGATCGCAAGACGAGAACTAGATTGGGAAAGCATGATGAACAAGAAGCTACATGATAAATTTCAACAAATGATGGGTGAACGGGTGCAAGACATGATGAAAAGCTTTGGCGAGGCCATGGGAATGCTAGAGTGCTTGGATAAGACATTCAACACCAAGATGCATGTCCGATTCAATGAAGTGCTCGCACGTCTATCACCATCGGTTGCACCTGCCGCACCTCTGCAACGACAACAATAACAATGTCACCTTCCAAATCACGTGGGACGAGCATAATGTGTGCCTATTGTGCAAGGCCAAGACTCTGGTGTTGTTGCTGCTTCTATGGCTACTGCTACTACTGTTGAGTAGAACAATGACTATGATAGTGCTTACGATGATGAGGAAGATGTTGCTCAAAATCAGAACTATGTGCAACAACCGGCACAAGCACCAGGTCGTCCACATTCATACAATCGCAACAGTATGTCTACACCACCACCTCAGGTACGAGATCATGACCATGTCCCTAAACTAAAATTTAATATTACCCTGTTTTAGGGTAGATACACTCCTGATGTGTATCTTACTTGGGAGTTAGAAACCGAACAACGTTTTACATGCTTAAAATATCCCGAGGATAGACGTGTTATTGCTGTTGTGTGTGAAATAAAGTCTGCAAGACACTTGTTATGGGGTAAAAACATGATGGCACCACAAGCTAAAGACTAACCTAAATGAAACTGTTTAGTAAAGGGGGTCCAAAAGATGCACAAAATAAAGTTGGAGTGTAGTGTTCTCCACAAATTTATAATATTCCAAGTACTTGTGTTATTTTAAAAGATGTTATGCATACTCGTTGGGTTCCTTCATATTATCAACGTAAATTGCTTCAAAAATTGCAACGGTTAAGATGGGGTAAAACTTCTATAGAGGAATATTATCAGGAATTACAAACTGGGATGCTTAGATGTGGCATTGGAGAAGAAAATGAAGCTCAACTTGCATGTTTCATGGGTGTGTTAAACAAAGAGATTCGAACTATCTTAGAGTATAAGGAGTGTAACAGTATCACTCATGTATTCCGCCTTCCTTGCAAAGCTAAACATGAAGTGCAGGATCAACATTCCATGAAGCGGACTAACTTTTCTACAAGTCAATCTTCATCACGGACACCGTGTCCATCTTCTACTACCACACGTCCTGTTGCACAACTGAATGCTTCAGCCACCAAATCCAACCGTGATAAAAGAAAACATGCACCACCACCACCTTCATCTGCCAAGAGCACGCCTTTCGGTCCCCCACAACGTTCTTCTTCATCCATGGCATCAATAGGGAAAACACATGATATTAAATGTCCTCATTGCAAGGGTAGAGGTCCATATGAGAGATAATGTCCATCCAATCATGTGATGATTGTTACTAATGATTGTGGGTATGATTCCACTAGCGACTATGAGGAGGAGCCTTTGGCTCTTATTGCAAGTGAATAACATGGTGGAGATGATTCTGAAACAAGAAAGGCACTACATGGCTAGTGAAGACGCTAATAGGTATGGAAGTTTAGTTGCTCGATGTGTTTTGAGTGTGTAGGTAACACAGGTTGAGAAAAATCATAGGCACAGTTTGTTTCATACAAAGGGAGTTGTGAAGGAGCATTCTAACCGCATCATGATTGATGGAGGGAGTTGCAACTACTTGGATAACATCGAGATGGTGGAGAAGATGTCTCTAACGACCAGACCACATCCCCATCCTTATTACATACAAATGGTTCAACAACTGTGTAAAGGTTTATTTAACATGTGTTGTTCGTGTGCATTTTAGCATTGCAACATATGTTGATTATGTTGATTTCCATGTGGTACCCATGCAACTATGCTCTGTTTTACTTGGTAGACCATGGAAATTAGATAAAAATTATGTACACCATGATAGGAGTAATCAATATACTCTTGTTCATAAGGATAAACACATTACTTTGCTTCCTATGTCTCCTGGAAAATTTTTGGAGGATGGTATTACTAGAGCTAGTAGTGAAAAACATGAACAAAATAAGAGTGAAAATCATATTGTGGCTGAAGAATTTGAATGACACAATAAGTCAACTAAACCATCATGTAGCATCGCCTCTGAAATTAAATTGAAAATTGGATGTTTACTTGCCACAAAATCTTATATTACAGATCTGGATTTCAGTAAATCTATTCAATGTGCTTTTGTGTGCAAAGATGCGTTATTTTCATTGGAGGACGTGCCTCCCTCTTCGCCTCCTGCTGTCACTAACATTTCGCAAAAGGAATATCACCTATTCGAGGGATTGAGCATTAGATTGGTTTAATTCCCGATGGATCTGTCATGCCCAAAATGTGATACTATCCTCGCGACGGCTCGAGAGCATCGAGAAACATAGAAGCGCACTTTGGGTCACTGATGACCCATAAGTATAGGGGGATCAATTCCTTTCGATAAGTAAGATTGTTGAACCCAACGAGGAGCAGAAGGAAATGGCAAGCGGTTTTCAGCAAGGTAATTTCTGCAAGCACTAAAATTGTAGGTAAGAGGTAGTTTGATAGATCGATAATTGGTAACGAGCAAGAACGGTAATGGTAAATAAAGTGCAGCAAGATATCCCAATCCTTTTGGGTCAACGGACATGCCAAAATAGTCTCTTATAGTAAGCAAGCGTTCTTGAGGGTACACGGGAATTTCATCTAGTCACTTCCAACATGTTGGTTTGATTCGCGTTCGCTACTTTGATAATTTGATATGCAGGTGAACTAGTTCTTGGGTGCTGTTCTTATTTGAACAAACCTCCCACTTATGATTAACCCCCTCAGAAGCATCTGCAACTATGAGAAAAGTATTAAGATAAAATCTAACCATAGCATTAAATATTTGGATCAAAATCAGCCCCTTATGAAATAGCGCATAAACAAGGGTTTAAGCTTCTGTCACTCTAGCAACCCATCATATAATAAATACTCCATAATGCATTCCCTTAGGCCCTAAGATGGTGAAGTTCCATGTAGTCCACGTTCACATGACACCGCTAAGGGACTCACAACATTCATATCATCAAACTATTGAACACATATCAATTTCACATGATTACTTGCAACATGACTTCTCCCGGGACCTCAAGAAAAAAGGTAACTACTCACAAATGATGCCTATGCTCGAGATCAGAGGGGTACTAAATAGCATAGTGGACCTAAACATATAATCTTCCAGCAAATAAAACTGTTGTTACCTTTGTTGTTACATATAAACTCCCGCCCCTCCACCACCATGGAGGCCATGGACCAGAGGGGGAATGATCCTCCAATCTAGGGGTAGGCCAAGAAAGAAGGAGAAGTAGGGGCTCTCTCCCCCTCTCTCCCGGTGGCGCCGGAACATCGTCGGGGCAATCATCATGACGGCGATCTACATCAACATTCTTGCCGCCGTCAACACCAACTTCCTCCCTCTCTATGCAATGATGTAACACCTCTATTCCCCGCTGTAATCTCTACTTAAACATGATGCTCAACTCCATAGATATTATTTCCCAATGATATTTGGCTGTCCTATTATGTTTGAGTAGATCTCTTTTGTCCTATGGGTTAATTGTGGTATGATGTTATGGATGTGAGTTTTATGTTGATATGGTGCTGTCCTATGGTGCCCTTCGTGTTGTGCAAGCGTGAGGGATCCCTTCTCTAGGGTGTTGCAATATGTTCCTAATTTTCCACTGGTGGGTTGCTTAAGTGACAAAAGCATAAACCCGAGTAGGTGGGTTGTTGCGTATGGGAGTAAAGAGGACTTGATACTTAATACTATGGTTGGGTTTTACCTTAATGAACTTTGGTAGTTGCAAATGCTTGCTAGGGTTCCAATCATAAGTGCATATGATCCAAGTATGGAAATTGTGTTAGCGTATGCCTCTCCCTCATTGCATATAACAAGTATCTATCATATCATCTTCAATTGCCTATGGAAAAACTTTCTCTTGAGTTACACAAAAAGCTTTCTACGAAACAATTTAATTAAAAAAATTTATTAAAACAACACCTAACTTTTGTTTCCATGTTCTTTATTATCTTGCAAACTACTTCTAGTTTTATTCCCGCAAAGTAGTTTCATACTTGTTCTCGGTAAAGCAAGCATTAGCGTGCGTTGAGTTGTATCGGTGGTCGATAGAACTTGAGGGAATATTTGTTCTACCTTTAGCTCGTCATTGGGTTCAACACTCTTATGTATCGAAAAAGGCTACAAATGATCCGCTATACTTGTGGGTTATCAATCTGCATGTGAATCTTCTCTTCCCTTATTAATTCTTTCATAAATTGCATCATTGACCAATGCTATGTTTTTAATCTCTAATAAATGTTACCACTTGTACTTTTCCTTCTGTAATGTCATTACTTTCCATAAGATTAGCATATGATCCTTTTCACTTATTTTCTTTTTATTATGATTGCAACAAGAAAGTAATGAAGCAAGAGATCAAATTAAAATTTATTATATAACTCTCACTCGATTACATAGATAGATAGATCACAAAACTAGCACTCGAAAATAGATCATACTAAACTTTTATTCAACTAAATTAGGACATACCTAAGGATCAAAATAAAAATAAGTAAAGGTAAAGAAAAGTGATGGTGATATGATACCGGGCATCTCCCCCAAGCTTGTCTCAAGCCAAGGGGAGTGCCCATACCCGTATACTCAAGTCTCCTTTGGTGGTGAAGATGATGAAGGTGGTGGTGATGAGGTAGTAGGTTTGTCCTCCGGCTTCCAGGGCAAGGGTTCACCATCGAAAGTTGATGCATGAGTCTCTCGACTCCTTTAACTGGTAGCTAAACTCATACCTTTAAATCTTGCTTCATACTAAAAAAAACTTGGTTTTGAAGATCAAAAATTTGACTTTGCAGAAAATTGATTTGCTCGTTGAAAGTGAAGATGATGTCCTTCATGGAACTGCCATCCATCATGTGATCACGAGTTAATTCTGTGATCGTGGAGTGATTGGCACTAAGTCCACGCTCCACCATACCTTGTCACTTGAAGATGTCTTGTTGCACCACCTCAAGCCTGGCCTCCATGCTTCCCGTCCTCTTGGGACCCTGAACATATCGGATGTGGAGCACCCCATCAAGCATATCAATGGATTGAGGGTTCTTCATCGCCTCCGACAAGTATGGGTTGATGACCTTCTCAAAGAACATTTCCTTGGAGGGAAACACCAGGAAATAAGAACAGAGAATATTTCTGTGATGCGGTCATCAAAACAATCTGGGATATACATAAAGAGAGATTTTTTATCTTGGGAAACAAGAATGGAAGGAAAACAGAGTCAGGAAGGTGCCCGAGGAGGGCACAACCCACCAAGGCTTTCCAAGGAGGGCAGGCGCATCCTGGTGTGTTGTGCTCACCTCGGTTGCTTTCCTGTTTATTTATTATTTTCCTAATTTTTGTAATATTCCAAAAATAACATAAAATATATTCTACTAATTTTTCGGAGTCCGTTTAGTTACTATATCACATACCTCCTCTTTTTTAGGATTATGGAGTGTTCTGGAAGGTTTCTTTTATGTGTTCCTCCGGTGTCATGGTTTGGGTAATATTGCTTTCAACATTAATAGGTGTACCTCAGATATAGTGTTTAATTCTTTGTCCATTGACCACCCTCGGGTTAGTACCTTCGGCATTATTAATCTTGATAGCTCTAGAGCGATAAACCTCTTCGATAAAATATGGCCCTTCCCATTTGGAAAGAAGTTTTCCTGCAAAAAATCTAAAACGAGAGTTGTACAAAAGAACATATTCTCCAACTTTGAATCCATGCTTTTGGATTCTTTTGTCATGCCATCTTTTAACTTTTTCTTTGAATAGTTTGGCATTTTCATAAGTTTGGGTTCTCCATTCATCTAGTGAGCTAATATCAAATAACCTTTTTCACCAGCAAGTTTGAAATCATAGTTGAGTTGTTTAATTGCCCAAAATGCTTTGTGTTCTAACTCTAGAGGCAAATGACAAGCTTTCCCATATACCATTTTGTATGGAGAAATACCCATAGGAGGTTTATAAGATGTTCTATAAGCCCAAAGTGCATCATCTAATTTCTTAGACCAATTCTTTCGGGACCTATTGGAAGTTTTTTGTAATAATAATTTTATTTCTCTATTGCTAAATTCAAATTGACCACTAGATTGAGGATGATCGGGTGATGCAATTTTATGGTTAACATCATATTTAGCAAGCCTTTTACTGAGAGCACCAGGAATAAAGTGTGAACGACCATGAGTCATTAAATATCTAGGGACTCCAAACCTGGGAAAATAACTTCTTTAAGCATTTTAATGGAGGTATTATGATCAGCACCACTAGTTGGAATAGTTTCTATCCACTTAGTAACATAATCAACCGCAACCAAAATATGAGTATAACCATTAGAGGAAGGAAAAGGTCCCATATAGTCAAAACCCCAAACCCCAAATGGTTCAACAACAAGTGAATAATTCAGAGGAATTTCCTGACGCTTACCGATATTACCAATTCTTTGACATTCATGACAAGATAAGACAAACTTACGACATCGTTGAAGAGAGTAGGCCAATAAAAACCATATTGCAATACCCTATGAGTAGTTCTATCTCTTGCATGACGTCCTCCATAGGCTTCAGAATGACATTTCCATAGGATTCATTCCTATTCATGCTCAGGTACACAATGTCTAATAATACCATATACTCCTTATTTATAAAGAAGTGGATCATCCCAAAAGTAATGTCTTAAATCATCGAAGAATTATTTTTCTTTTGTTGGTATCTGAAACTAGGTGGTATATATTTGGCAACAATGTAGTTAGCATAATAAGCATACCAAGGAGTGTTTTGAGAAACACTTATTGTAGCTAACTGTTCATCAGGAAAACTATCATCAATAGGTAGTGGGTCATCAAGATTTGTTTCTAACCTAGACAAGTTATCAGCTATGGGGTTCTTAGCTCCTTTCCCATCAGTGATACGTAGATCAAATTCTTGAAGCAAGAGAACCCACCTAATGAGTCTAGGTTTAGCATCTTTCTTTTCCATAAGATATTTTATTGTAGTGACCCGACCTGAAAGGTCGAATCTCCGGTGTTTCCGTACCATCCCAAGATCATGCTGGTACACACACGGTACATCAATGTATATTTCAAAGGGAAATCACACAGCATTATATTAATCGAAATCTCATATCGAGTCCTTTATTACGATAAAGATTACAATAAAGTGGCTGAAGGCCAACTCATGAGAATCTCTAAATCTTGCGGAAGCGTCGAAGGTAGATGAGTCCATCTGACTCCAAGGGCATCTCACCGAGCGTAGAACGTAACCTCTAGGATTGGAAAGCCTTAGGATTGTATCTCTTTGTCTTTAAAATTCTTATACTCTCATCTACTCATTTCTGATTTCTCTCCGGTTATTTCAAAATTTATAGATGGCCACCTTCATCCCAGTGTTGATCACGGAGTTTTGCCAGCCTGACGCAACGATGCCTTTTGGTAAGGAGCTGATGAGGATCGTCAAGGACGTGAGGATTGCTTTGCCGAGCATCACCGGGACTCCTATCATGTCATTTCCACAAGATGGACGCTCCAGGATCGAGGTGCACATCCCAGGGAAGACCTTTGGGAATTGGAAGGAACCCATCGACTTCAAGTTTATGGCACCCAGCTAGATACTTGGAAGAGACATGGCCATTCATCATGCCCTTGGACGTATTCAGGAGGAATACAGAGGTGGAACCATTTCACTAGGACTCAGCATGGTTTGCCGTAGAGATGCCCATGGCAACATCATTACCAACCCCACTGGAGACTCCACCATGTCATATATCCAGACCCTGGAGACGCACATCAGGACTCTGGAGCTTCGAGTTCGTGCTGATACAAAGACAATCAAGAATCTGATGAACCGCGAGATTGACCTCGAAGCTGACTTACGGGAAGCCGAGTATGAGCATGAGTATGAGGTGAAGGATTTCTTAGAGAGGATCGACAAGCTAAACACTCGCATCGCCACTCTGGAGGAACAGATGGACATGGGTGAAAATCTTCATCCTGAAGGAGACTTGGCTCCTTTCATCAGCGACGATGATGACTATGAGGAGAGCACCACTGGAGGAGACTCAGTCACCATGTACTTCTGAGGAAAACTTTAGTTATGCCCTCCATGTATCTTTTATTTTCAACGTTAAGAGTGTATGTCGATGTGTAGTTTGATTGAGACTTGTATTCTCGATGTTTGACATTGATTGAATAAATGAATGAGTGTTTGGTGTGATATGTTTGTTGCATTGCATATGGGTAGTGAATTTCTCCTTTTAGGCCCTTGTTCTATTCTAATTCTCACCCCTCTGAAAACAGCAAGATGCCTCCACGACGTGAGTCCGACTTCACCTTCCCGCCGGAACTCACGCAACTTCTTCAGCAGCAGAATGCACTGATGCAGCTATTGATCCAGAATCAGACCAACAACCAGAACAACAACCACCACCATCCACCCAGGCACAAAGAGATGGATGAGTGCTTCAAGACCCAAGGTTTACCTGCACAGCCACAAGTCATTATGGGCTCTGGCTTGGTTGGATATCGTGGTGACCCTGGACAGGCGGTGCTACGAGATGTAGAAGAACGGTAGGAAAGGATGGGCACCGACAGAGTCGTAGGGAAACCCTTTGGAAGACCATGTTTTGGTCATCCGTTTCTCAAACACCCTGAAGTGCGAGAAATCAAACGGAGGCGACCAAATCTTGTGGGGAACGTGTGCAAAGCTCTGCAGAGTACTCAAACCTAATCGATTAGCCGTGTCCACGGTCATGGACGACTTGAGCCAAAGGAACTGAAACTTCCGGAACTCTCAACACAATTAATATGATGATGTGGGTATTAATAACTTGGGTATGAGAATTGGTTGGTGGAACCATCTCATTAAACAACCAACTTAGTAATATTTTTGCTTAGCCCTCTCTTGATGTAGGAAAAATTGGCTTTTTCGCAAAAACTTACCACCCCACCTGCCATATATGCATATAGATTAGATGATTATCTTTTCACCCCTCTCTTGTGACTTTGCCGGCATATTCCATATGCTGACCTACACGGCTGCAACATATCATGTTGCAGAGTACTTTTCCGACCAGGAGTGAGGACACGTTCTATGCTCGGTGAGATGCCCTTGGAGTCAGATGGACTCATCTACCTTCGACGCTTCCGCAAGATTTAGACATTCTAATGAGTTGGCCTTCAGCCACTTTATTGTAATCTTTATTGTAATAAAGGACTCGATATGGGATTTCGATTAATATAATGTTGTGTGATTTCCCTTTGAAATATACATTGATGTACCGTGTGTGTACCAGCATGATCTTGGGATGGTACGGAAACACCGGAGATTCGACCTTTCAGGTCGGGTCACTACATTTATAGCAGCATGATTAGTGTGAACAATAACTTCGGAATCAACGAGAAGATCTAAATTTATCACATGCAAACACAACTACTAAAAAATTCGTTTTCAGTAGTAGCATAATTTCTTTGGGCAATATCTAGAGTTTTGCTAGAATAATGAGTTGCATTTAATTTATTATCAACTCATTATCCTAGAATAACACCAATAGCATAATAACTAGCATCACACATAATTTCCAAAGGCAAGTTTCAGTCGGGTGGTTGAACAATAGGTGCAGAAGTTAAGGCTTTCTTAAGTGTTTGAAAGGCTTCTACACAAACATCATCAAAAACAAATGGAATATCATTTTGTAAAATATTAGTAAGAGGCCTAGATATTTTAGATAAGTCGTTAATAAACCTCCTATAAAGAAAAATCAGAATACCTTTAATATCTTTAGGACATGGCATTTTCTCAATTGCATCAACTTTAGCTTTATCTACCTCAATACCTCATTCAGATATTTTATGCCCCAAGGCAATACCTTCATTAATCATAAAGTGGCACTTCTCCCAAGTCAAGACGAGATTAGTTTGTTCACATCTCTGTCGGGGTACGACACCTACGGGATCGCGTGGATCCCTTTGTGGTTCGGTAGGGAGATGGTGTGAACAAAGAGCAGATCTCACGAGGAGCGCGGGGGGCTTTTTACCCAGGTTCGGGCCGCTAAGAAGAGTAAAACCCTACTCCTGCTTTTGTGTACTATAGAGTGTTTGAGTTCTAGCTACAGGAGCGTTATGTGATGAACAGTACATAGTTCCTATGTGTGTGAGCCAGAGGGTCCTCCAAAAGTCTGAAAAAAGTCCTCTACTCGTAACGCCCTGGGCCTCCTTTTATATGACTAAGGAGTCTCCAACAGTGGCGTATAGTAGATACATGAGGTGTATAGTTGTGACAATGTTATCATACCTAACACTGATGGCATAGGACAGACGCATTTAATGCTCCGTTAGGCTTCCTTGACCTTCCACGGGACGGGACAGGAGCCCATCCCATTGGCACCTCTTAACCTCCTCTATTGCCAGCGCCTTGACACGTATTCTGGAGGGATGACACCTCGTCTCTGCGATGGTAGGATGGTGAGCTCTTACCGGGGCTCTCTAAGCCATCCTAGCAAGATCTTGCCGGGGTCCCAGCTTTTGGTCTTCGGTCTTGTGATTGTTGTCTTGAACGTTTTCTTGACATCTTCGTACTTGTATCTAGCAGTCCCCTAGCGGGCCTTACCAATGGTGTGGCTACAACTGCCCATGCACAACTAAGGGGTACTAAAAGCCCAAACTTCAGTACACCGACAATCTCTGCAAAACTCGATCAAGGTTGCTTAAGAAATCATCAAAAAAAGTTCTGTAAATAGAAAAATCATCCATGAAAACCTCCACAATCCTTTCACAAAAATCAGAGAATATAGCAATCATACATCTTTGAAAGGTGGCAGGTGCATTGTATAAACCAAAAGGCATACGTCTATAAGCATAGGTTCCAAAAGGATAGGTAAAGGTGGTTTTCTCAATCTGGTTGTCATACACGTATTTGAGATAAACTAGAATAGCCATCCAGAAAACAAAAGTGTGTGTGCTTACATAATCTTTCTAGCATTTGATCAATGAAAGGCAGAGGGTAATGATGTTCTCTAGTAGCTTTATTTAATTTTCTAAAATCAGTTACCATTCTATAGCGAGTGGCAAATCTCTATGGGATAAGTTCATTTTTATCATTAGGAACAACAGTAATACATCCCTTCTAAGGGACACAATGAACGGGACTTACCCATCTACTATCAGCTATGCAATGTTGAGGATATTGCTTATCGCTATCGTCTCAGTCAGGTGGGGATTAGAGATTAATCACAACTCGGCTGATTAATCGATTTTAACGGTCGACTACTAATCGGCCATGTTTTGCAAATACCAGGTTCCCAACACTGAAATATGCTATATTTAACACCAAAAATATATTGGACATAAGTGTTACCTTGATTCCTAGCCTCTGAATCCTCGTATAATGACAAACGAAATAGCAAAATAGTACATATTGCATTACAAAGTCCACAAAAACACAAATAAAAATAATTTTTCTAAACGTAGTGCTAGGAATAGGCCTAATTTATCAAAAGATTCCCCATAATCGCTTGTGAGAGCGATAAATCGGCCCAAAAGATAAATGATGAAGATAAGGCATAATCTTATCGGTCACCCCATGAGTAGCGATAAATCGGACGATAAATCGTTGAATCGGAAGATTTTTTGAACAGTGCAGCTCTAGGATAAATTATAGTTGCTTCCAGAATCTTTAATATTTCGGTTCTTACCACTTCTTTCATCTTAGGATTCAATTGTCGTTGGTTATCAACAACGTGTTTAGCAGCAGGTTCCTTATTAATCTTGTACTGACATATAGTGGGACTAACGCCCTCAAGATCATAAAGAGTACCAATAGCAACCCAGTGCTTCCTCAGAATATTTAATAATCATTCTTCTTCATGTTCTGAAAGGTTAGCACTAATAATATTAGGATATGTCTTTTTCTCATCAAGATAAGCATATTTCAAGGTGTCAGGAAATTCTTTTAATTCAAAACAGGGTCACCTTTAGGTGGAGGAGAACCTCCTAGAGTTTAAATAGGCAAATTGTGTTTTAGGAGATGTTGTTGTTCAAAGAAAATTTTATCTATTTCCTTTCTTTCATGCAAGGACATATCACTTTCATGGTCTAGCAAGTATTGTTCTAGTGGATCAATATGAGGAATGGCAATAGAAGCAAGACCAATTATTTCATTCTTACTAGATAATTCTTTATTACGGGGTTGTCTACTAAACTTGAAAAGTTAAATCATGTGAAACATCACCAAAATTAACACTAACGGTTTCTCTCTTGCAATCTATCTTCGCATTAACAGTGTTCAAGAAAGGTCTACCAAAGATAATGGGACAAAAATCATCTTGTGGGGAAGAAAGGACAAGAAAATCAGTAGGATATCTTACTTTCCCATATAAGACTTTAACATCTCGAACAATCCCAAGTGGTGTGATGGTGTCCCTATTAGCAAGTTTAATAACATCAATGTCTTCTATTTCAACAGGTGCTATGCCATTTATAATTTCTTTGTACAAAGTAAAAGTAATAGCACTCACACTAGAACAAATATCACATAAACCATGATAACAATGATCTCCTATTTTAACTGAGACAACATGCATGCCAACTATAGGTCTATGTTTATCATTTTCATTGGGTTTGGCAATTCTAGCAGCTTCATCATAGAAGTAAATAACATGCCCATCAATATTTTATACCAAGATTTCTTTAACCATAGCAACACTAGGTTCTACTTTAATTTTTTTAGAGGGCCGAGGTGCTTTAATATTACTTTTGCGAACCACATTTGATAACTTAGCATGTTCCTTTATCTTAACAAGGAAAGGTGGTTTTTCAATATAAGCAATAGGCACAACTGGATCAACATTGTAAATAGTAGGTTCCTCTTTAACTATGACCGGTTCTTTGATTTCTTCTTTAGTAGGGGGGTGATATTTAAACAACTTCTACTTACAAAGATCAACATGAGTAGCAAATGGTTCACAAAAAGAGGCTACTATCTTAGAATCATGTCCATATTTACTGCTGAACTTGTGAAAAGCATCGGTATTCATAAAAGATTTAACACAATCAAACTTATGCTTAATACCTTAGTCATTACCTTCATCCAATTCCCAATCTTCATAGTTGTGTTTAATTGTTTCTAAAAGAACACACTTGAATTCAATAGTCTTCTTCATAAAAAGAACAAGTACAAGAAGTATCGAACATGGATCGATCATTATGATAAATTCAAGCATAAAAATTTTGAATAGTAATTTCTCTTGAGAGATCATGATTGGGGTATGAATATAACATTGACTTCAGCCTCCCCCGAGATAGAGCGATGCTTTCTCCTTCACGAGGCCAAAAATTATATATATAATTCCAATCACGATGAACTAGATGCATAGGATAAAACTTTTGGTGGAATTCTAATTTCAATTGATTCCAGTTACATGATCAGATATCATCACATAACCTATACCATGTCAATGTTTTTCCCTTCAAAGATAAAGGGAAAACCTTCTTATTAACTTCATCTCCGGGTAAACCTACAAGTTTAAATAATTCACAAATTCATCCACATATTAGATGCATATCAGGATGTCCAGTTCCGTCTCCTGCATAAGGATTAGCTAGCAGTTATTCTATCATACCTGAAGGAATTTCATAACCAATATTTTTAGTAGGTGCAATAGGTTGAGGGGCAACTAATTGTGGTTCCGATTGAGGTGAAGATACCCTGAACAAACACCTCAAAATATTGTTTTCCATAGTAGCAAGTGACAATAAATTTCATCACGTAGTACAAATTTTTCCTTACCGATTTCCACTTACCAAGAGATCTTCACTCCCCGGCAGCGGAGCCCGAAAAGACTCTTGATGACCCACAAGTATAGGGGGTCAATCATAGTCCTTATGATAAGTAAGAGTGTCAAACCCAACGAGGAGTAGAAGGAAATGACAACCGGTTTTCAGCAAGCACTGAAATTGTAGGTAACGGGTACTTTGATAACAAGATAATTGGTAATGAGCAAGTAACGGTAATGGTAAATAAAGTGCAGAAAGGTAGCCCAATACTTTTGTGGCAAAGGACAGATGAAAACAGTATCTTATAGTAAACAAGCGTTCTTGAGGGTACATGGGAATTTCATCTAGTCACTTCCATCATGTTGGTTTGATTCGTGTTCGCTACTTTGATAATATGATATGTGGGTGGACTGGTGCTTGGGTGCTGTTCTTACTTGAAGAAACCTCCCACTTATGATTAACCCCCTCACAAGCATCCTCAACTATGAGAAAGTACTAAGATAAAATCTAAACATAGCATTAAACATTAGATCCAAATCAGCCCTTACAAAATAGCGCATAAACTAGAGTTTAAGCTTCTGTCACTCTGGAAACCCATCATGTGATAACAACTCCACAATGCATTCCCTTAGTCCTAAAGATGGCTAAGTGCCATGTAGTCGACGTTCACATGACACCACTAAGGGGATCACAACATTCATATCTTCAAAATATCGAACAGATATCAACTTCACATGATTACTTGCAACATGACTTCTCTCGTGACCTCAAGAACAAAGGTACCTACTCACAAATGATATTCATGATCAAGATCAAAGGGGTATTAAATATCATAATGGATCTTAACATATAATCTTCCATCAAATAATCCATATAGTAATCAACTATGTAATGTAATCAACACTACTAGTCACCCATAGGTACCAATCTAAGGTTCCAGTACAAAGATTGAACACAAAAGATGAACTAGGGTTTGAGAGGAGATGGTCCTATTGAAGATGTTGATGAAGATTGGCCACCCAAAGATGAGAGGCTTGTTGGTGATGACGATGGCTTAGATTTCTCCCTCCGGGAGGGAAGTTTCCCTAGTGGAATCGCTCTACCGAAGGGCAAAAGTGCTCCTACCTAAGTTGCGCCTCGAGACGGAAGCGTTCCATCCCAAAAGTCCCCTCTTGATTTTTGTTTCTCGGTTGAAAGACCTTAAGTACCAGAAGATGGGCACGGGAGGTAGGCCGGGCTGGCCACAACCCACCAGCGCGCGCCAGGGACCTAGCACGCCCTAGAGTCTTGTGGTCACCAGGTGCCCCCTCCCGGTAGTTATTTGCTCGAGTATTTTTTATATATTCCAAAATAATTCTCCGTGAAGTTTCAGCTTATTTGAAGATGTGCAGAATAGGTATCTTTGATATGCTTTTTTAGGTCCAGAATTATAGTTGTCGGCATTCTCCCTCTTTGTGTAAACCTTGCATATTATGAGATAAAAGGAATTAGAATTACTCGATAAAGCATTATTATGCATAAAAACATTATAAATAAAAGTAGGAAATCATGATGCAAAATGGACGTATCAGTCGCTTCACAAGAATGGAAATTATCACAATACGTGTAAACAAGAACTGGTTATATGGAGTTGGCTTACACTCACCACATGCTACAACATAAATATCTCAATACATCAATACACAACAATCATCATACAAAAGAGCAGGAGCCAACTATAGATGAAATCAAATGAAAATAAGACGACGTCTATCTTGCTAATCCCAGGCTCCTGACCTGTAACCCATCCTATGATCGATGAAGGACAAGAAGAACTCGAAATAGAACAATCATCGCTCTCACGTCAAAGCATCGCATTACCTGTACGTGCACCTGCTGTTGTAAGAATCTGTGAGCCATAGGGACACAACAATCTCATTACCAAGGGTATCAATACTAGCAAAGCTTAATGGGTGTGGTGTGGTTAAGTGGTGAGGTTGCAGAAGCACTAACCATTTGATATCTGGCTACCTTACGAGTACAAGAATAAGAAGAGTGATCTATGCATGACGGCCTTAAACTAGTAATGATCAAGACTTGATCTTGAACACCTATTTATGAGTCAAACATAACCCCATCGTGGTCTATTTCCTAACTCCCTCGAAAATACAGGGATACAGTTAGGAACATGGTTGATGTATTTTAATTGGGTTTACTTCAAGTTTTCTATAACCGGGTATTATAAAGTTTCCAAGTTGCCACATAACCACGAGCACGGTTTTCAAAAAGATTTAAACCTGCAGAAGTGCTCAAATGCATCCATCACAAACTATCCACAAGCTATAGTGCAAAACCTCGAACGCGTGATAGCCCAAAGTGTCCTTTGAATCCCGATGCACAATACATTCGATAAAGGTAAAACAAATCTAGCAGGACTGCCCGACAGGCCAGATCCCGATAGGAGTTGCACATATCTCATTCACAGGGCACTACCATATAAGAAGTACATACGGTGGCTAAATTAAATACCCAAGTTGCACTGGGGTGGCCCCGCAAGTGGCTCTAGTTTGGACCAACACTCATGAGGAGCACTGGCCTAGTTTTTTTATTAAATTATCCATAGGTTAATAATTCCCTATGCAAGTTTTATTATTTAAGCAAATGTAATACCAATGTTGGGCCTTGCCGGAAGAGTTTTATCCAAAACCAATTATCAAGGGGGGCCCATAATAATCCCAAGCATGTTAGGAGCGCTCATTATGGAACATAACATTGATAATCATAAACTAAGGTGGCAAGAGTGGAACAAAACCCCAAGCAAAAGGCATAGTCTCCCACCATTTACCAACTATATATATGTGCATTAATTAAAATAGCAAGGATAATGTGATATCCAAATATATCCATGTTTCCACATGGGACAACCTCCACCTGCAACTAACAACGCTATAAGAGGGTCGAGCAAGCGATAACATAGCCAAACAATGGTTTGTTGGGAAGGTGGAGGTTAGAGGCGTATCATGGCATTTTGAGAGGCTTGACGAACAAGTGGTAGGTAGTGAGACATAGCGATAGAAAACGAGACAACTAGCATAGCAATGATAGTAGTGGTATCTAGGGTAATGATCATCTTGCCTGAAATCCCACTTGGAAGAAGATCAAATCCGTGAAGTAGACGTACGGATGTAGTCAAACGAATCCTCACACTCTAAAACGTTATCGAACTCTAGCGAGAAGAAGCAATCTCGAAACAAACAAATGACACAAAAATTCATCCCAACATATTAGTGACATGATGCACAATCAAATATGATGCATGTACATTTAATTATGCAGGGCATGGTAAGAAGAAATAACCAAATTTTACACATTAAGTAAACCTCAATATGCAACGAGTTGCATATTGACGAAACTGCACATTTGGTTCTTTAGTTCGCTCCTGTTTATGTTAATCATCAATATTAAATGTTCTTAATCATGGCAAGATAATAAGCATGAGTAATCTACCTATCTAGGCAATTTAAATGAGGCCGGAAACAACAATAGCAATTCCGGAAAAATCCTCATATGCAAATTTCGAATTTGGTACTGTTCTCAATTTTAAAGTTGTTAAACAGCAAAAGTAAGGGCATCATGATGTTCTACATGTTTTTCTAGTCAAGTTACATATAAAGTTCATTTAATTCGGAGCTACGGTTACTTAGTTATGAAATAAACCATTTTAGCAAGTTATTAGCCTATATTAATTCAAACAACAATTTAAATGTTGTTAACATGCATGAGGATGACATATTCAAGTTACATGCAATTTTATGAAAACATTTGGCATCAATAAGATATGAAGCATTTGTCGTCATGATGGAAAAAAGTTGGGTGTCATGATGATGAATCCAAAAATGATGCAATGACAACATTCCGGCTTCGGTAAATCAATTGACTTATTGGTACAAAGTAAGAAATTGGGGTCTAAGGTGTTTCATGCAAAATATGATCGGGAGTGATCCCGGTTACCGGGTGTTCCACGTGCCAGTGGAAACATTAGACGGGGTACCTGCAACTGACATGACATCTCCGAAATGTACATACGCACATCTCATACAACAATGCATTTTTCTCGGGCGGTCGTCTTAGTGTTATACATTTGAAGGGTGTATTCGTGGTGGATCGAGCTTCAAGGGAAGTAGTTGTTCTCGCGATGGTAGTGGAAGTAGTGGTACCCGATGTCGGGAGGAACTTGATGAATCTGAGGCCTTGGCGGTCCTAAACTTGCTAATCTGGTCTTCAAGTGTAGTGGTATAGTATGTTGGTCTATGTATAAGAGTGTATCTTTGAGCAACGTGTTCAAGTTGCCAAAATGAACCAGCTACATCTGAAGGTAGTCCATGTGCTCATGGTGTCAACAATGCAGGAGGCAGCAAGGCGTTGTGGTTGTCCACTATGGATAACAGGGCATGCGGGAGTTGACCCATGGTCGTGGTGGCTTAGGCAGATGGACATGGAGGCCCTGTATATGGTAAGAGGTGGCAAGGGGTGCCAGGGCTCGGGCTGGAGTGAGGAGCTACTGGGGTTCAAGGTCAGGAAGGGGTGGAGCTCAAGCATGGCAAGAGGAATGGGGGCGGATGGATGTCCTAGACAAGTAGAGTTGCGGCTGTAGGTGGCGGACATGGTCAAGCGAGTGGCAGGGCTCCCTGAACGGAGTTAGGAGGGGCCGAGATATTGGGGATGGCGAGAAGAGGAGGAGTCGGGGAGCATGGATGTGTAGCAACTGGCAGCAGGAAACGACGGGAGGGAGTAGGGAATGGCGAGGAGGAGGTCAGTGGTCTAGCGAGTTGGGTCGGGCGGAGGCCATGGGGATCCGGACGAGCAAAAGACTGCTAGAAGGGGAAGCGAGTTTGCAGGGAGCTTGCTCTAGTGGCTTAACCGATGTCCTTGGCATTGGTGGCATGCTCCCACTCGACCCAAACCAAGGCAGGGAGGAGGCACATGTTGGCACGGGTGCGGGGTAGAACAAAAGGGGGATCCAAGGGGCGTGGATGGTGGTGGTGACCGACAATAGCTTGCTAGAGGGCTAGCGATGATGACAGGATCGGGCGTGAGGAGTTGCCTTTCGCCTATGTGTGTGTGCGCACGCACACTTGGCGGTGGACGAGGGAAACATAGGGTGTGTGATGGGGATCGATAGAAATCTCCTGGCCTGGGGATGTAGGCAGGTGGCAGTGCTGTCCGAAGCGAGAGGGAGAGATCAAGAGAGATGGGGATTGGATCGGTGATACGTCCATTTTGCATCAATACTTCTGATTGATATTTTTGTTATTCTTGTCCATTATTCCCTATTATCATACAATTCTTATGCCATTTCTCTCTAAATATGCAAGGTACATCATAAAGAGGGAAATATGTGGAAATTGGAATTCAGGACCGATAAACCAAGAAAAAGGAAGGAAAATTACAAGACTCAAAATGACCTGAAACTTCACGGAGAATTTTTATGGAATATTTAAGAATTATTGGGCCAAAAATATACCAGAGGGGGCCACCTGCTGGCCACAAGCCAACAGGGCTCGCCGACCCCCCTAGGCACGCCCTGATGGCTTGTGGGGCCCCTGCAGGTCTCCATACCCCTATTCTCCTATATGGTGTGTTTTACCCTAGAAAACATAATAAGAAATCTTTTGGGACGAAGAGCCGTTGTTTTGAGGCAGAAACCTGGGCAAAGGCCCTTTTGCACTCCTACAGTTAGATTCTACCGGAGAAACTCCTCTCCGAGAGGAGGAGATCGAAGCCATCATCATCACCAATTGTAGTGACCCGACATGAAATGGTCAAATCTCTTGTGTTTCCATACCATCCCAAGATCATGCTGGTACACACATAGTACATCAATGTATATATTAAAGGGCAATCACAACTACTTTATTAAATGAAATATCATATGGATTGTTTATTACAATAAATTTGGCTGAAGGCCAACTAATGAGATAAAACTAATGCCGAAGACGTAGATGCCAGCGAGTCCATCCGACTCCAAGGGCATATCACCAAACATAGAACGTGTCCTTACTCCTGGTTGGAAAAGTACTATGCAAGATGACATCTTGCAGCCGTGTAGGTCAGCATATTGAACATGTCGGGAAGTCACAAAAGAGAAGCGATAAAAAATATCATCTATACAATATGCATATATGGCAGGTGGGGCTAAAAGTTTAAGTTAGCGAAAAACAATTTTTTCATACAACAAGAGGGGGCAAAAGGAAAAATTATTACTACATTATTGGTTCTCTAATGAGAAGATTCCGCCAACCAATTCTCTTACCCAAAAGTATCATTAGACCTAAATCATTTATATTAATTGCATCGAGAGTTCCTGATACTTTCAGTTCATTTGGCTCAAGTTGTCTGTAACCGTGGACACGACTAATCGATTAGGTTTTGTACTCTCCAGAGTCTCGCACAATTTCCCCACAAGATTTGATCGCCTCAGTTGAAGTCCTCGCATTACATGGTGTTTGAGAATCGAATAATCAAAACATGGTCTTCCAAAGGGTTCCTCTGAGCCACTGATGGTGCCCATCGAATCCTACCATTCTTCCACATCTCGTAGCACCGTACGTCCAGAGTCGCCAGAGCCCATAATGGCTCGTGGCTATGCAGGTAAGCCTTGGGTCTTGAAGTATCCATCCGTCTCTTCATGCTTGGGTGGAACTTTCCATGTGAATACTGACACTTCTCCAGCAACACCTAGTCTACCACTGGGTGCTCTAGGGTGTCGTTCAACCAATTTCTACCCAGAGATATATTGCATCATGGGGATTTTGAAAATCTTTCTTGAGGTCTTGATCATAATATAATTCTCACAACTCTCATGATAAACAGTCAACCAACCCGGTATATTAAAAGCATAGCCAAATAAAATATCGTCTCCCGGGGCCAAAGTAATAAGGGTTTATGTGGTGCCTACCACATGATACTGCTCAAGAATCAAGTTTCCAAATTACCTACTTTTAATGCAATGGTGGAAAGTGTTGAAACTAATGTGATAAAAAGCATAGGTAATACATGGTCAAATGACTTGCATTGCTGACGATCTTCGAACTCAAGCGACTCTTAGTAGCAAGCCTCGCACTTCGGATGATCTAACAAACAAACAATTCACACAATAAGCATAACCATAACACAACTTATAATAACAACAAATAAAACTACTAATACTAAAACAATCCATAATACAAACGAAGAAAATAAAATAAAATAAATCAAAGAATAGTTATCCAAAACTCCATTGGAAAGCTTTCACTAAAGTAAAACAAACTATAAATAGTTTTCTGCATTGAATAAAATCATAAAAGAAAGAGAACTAAAGTTTTAATAAAATAACAGAAAGTATTTAACCTCAAGGTTTCTACACAAAAATAATTACTTTAAAATCTATTAGCAAACTATACTTATGAAGTAAACAATCTTTCCTACTAGTCCAATAACAAGAAATAATAAAAATATTATTGATAGCTAATACAACTCCTCATGTTAACTAAAAGAAACGTAAGATAATTTGGCAAAATAATAATAAGAAAAAAAACTAAAATAATTAAAACAAAGGAAACGGCAATAAACCTCAAAGAACTAAAACCAGTATTGTTTTGTTAAAAACCTTAATGTAAATTATCCTAAAAATTCCCAAATTGAACCTACTGATAAAATAACTAATATTAAATAGAAGCAAAAAGATTCACTCAAAAATCTATTATGAATCTAAAGTTATTCACAAATTTGTGATTTAAGAAAAATTCAAACAATTCAAAATTAAACTGTTCAAATTTGACTACCAATGGGACTAACACAAAATTCATAATTTTTGTGACCTGATGTAAAAAGAATCACTCAACAACACTAAATAATCTTGGAGTTATTAAATTTCTAGAACCAAAATCTATTATGTTTAGTAAAACAAAAAATAAAATAAAATCTAAAGTAGCGAACAGGGGGGCTACATGGCATGATGTGAGTGGATGAGAGTTGTGCACTAGGTGGCTAAACGGGCGATCACTCGGTTTATAGAAGAAAAATCTTCGGGGCTCTTAAGTGATCTATTGTTGCCCTTGGATCAAGATCTGATGGCAGGGGGGAGTAAAACGCTTACAGAAGTGCTGGTGATGAACTCCGGCGATGTCGACGATGGCGGCGGCGCTATGGTGGTCGGGGAAGACGCTCTGGTAGTCCCTGGCGATGTCAGAAATGTCCAGGGGATGGCGTTGGTGCCATGGAGTCATTTGGTGGTGGCGATGGAGCTCGGGCTGAATGAGATGAGTGGCACGAGCTCGAGGAGCTTCAGGACCTCGGGTGGATGTCCGGCGATGTTGTTGTGGTGGCGTGGAGCAAGGAGCGGGGGTTCAGGGGCAGAACAAGGTGCAAAGGACTTGGGCTTTATAGCCACGGAGTCAGGGGTGCTCGAATGTAAGGGGATTAGTGGATCCGCTCGGATCTGGTGAGATCGCATCGGGAAGGAAAGAGGCGAGGGGAAGGAAGGTGATGACCGGCGGTGGATTTGGTCGGGCGGTGGGACGGGGTGGCATAGAGAGGGAAGAGGCACAGCTCGTGTCGGTTGGCCGATCCGAAAATATTTGGATCTGGCTAGATCTGACTTGGGCCCGATCTGGTACTCGCCCACGTCGGTGGTGTCGCGCTCTAAGTTCCAATTTTAAAATCTCTTTCCTTTTATTGAAGATAGGAAACAAAAACTACAAAAGGTAAATAAATATAGATCCAAATACAAAAGTTGTATACATTAAAATTATAATAAAATTAAGAGGAATATGTTTAACATTTTTCCACGGTGAAAATAACTATTTAAAAAAAGATTTTTCAAAAAATGCCCCAAATGGATTTAATCCCTATTAGAAATATTTTCAAAGTAACCCCCTCGTTCAAATGGTCAAATGGCTTTTCAAAAATGCCCCTAGAATGGAGGGTCATGTTCTCCTCTCACTTTCAAAGTTTTCCAGAGCTTTCACAAATTGAATTCAATTGAAAAGAAATAATTGACATAGGGTTTAAACAAAACAACATAGAGCTTTCAACCTCACTTCATTTCAACAATGCAATTAAAACCAATATGAGTGGATGCTTAGCTAATAATATAACATGCCAAATGAAATTTTGGGATGTTACAAACCTACCCACCTTAAGATGAATATCGCCCACAAGTTTCGGGTTGGCTTGAAAATAGGTGTGGGTGGTCCCGACGAAGATCTTCTTCTTGTTCCCAAGTGGCTTCTACCTCGGTGTGGTGGTGACTCCACAGATCATTGCAAAACTTGATGATCTTGTTGGGGGTAACTCTATTGGTAGTCATGAGGATCATAACGCACTTCCCCTCATAAGTCAGGTCACTATCAACTTGTATGGCCTCTAGGGGCACTATGTCTGTCAAAGGAATGCTAGCCATCTCAGCATGGCTTTTCTTCAGTTGGGAAACGTGGAATGCAACTTCACCTCTATGTTCAAGAATTTTGTAGGTGCCTATGAATCTGGGTGCTAACTTTCTTTTAACACCAAACCTCTTGATAGGGGGTCCTGAGCCGTGAGACTAGCATCCATGGTAATAGGAGATGAAGGAGACGATGTTTACCTAGGTTCGGGGCCCCCTATGCACATAAAACCCTACGTCCTGCTTGATTATATTGATGGTATGAAGGTTACAGAGTTGATCTACCTCGAGATCGAATAGCTAAAACCCTAGATGAGTTGTTCTTTGTCCTACAACCTAAAACCCTCCAGCTTATATAGACACCAAGGGTACCTAGGGTTTACACATGGTCAGTTACACATCGAAGGAAAAATACGCCTATATACTGTCAAAAACTTGGAGGACACGCCACGGCTCCTTGAAGCCTCCGCCCTGGCGACAGGGCCTTTGATCATCCAATGCTCATCCAGAGGCCCACATAGTCCGGCCCATGAGAAACAGGATGACTATCCGAGGACCCCTTAAACTAGGACTCCCTAAGTAGCCCCCGTACTATCCACCAACGCCAAAGTATATCTGGAAAATCTTTATGGGTCAAAGTCTTCGGCTTGCCAGGCGAGTCCCTCTATCCCTTCTTGTTCGGCAACTGACCAGTCATCGGCAAAATCCCAAGCATCACGGGCTTGCCAGGTCCATTGTTACAACCGTCATCATTTCTTGATTTTCGTGCGTTGTGGGGAGATGAGCGGTTTAGTGGCTTTTTACAAGACTAACCCTCCACAATGGAGGCACCACTCATTTAAACAAACTGAATCGTGGCCTAGGCCACATCCTCTTCTTCCTCCCCATCGGAAGAAACTTTGAGCGAAAGTTCACCACAAAACATGGCGAGCGCCCCCAGCTCTTCCTCGCGCCCTTACGGCACCCGTCCCGGGGATTGGACAAGCTATTCTATCTCCCTTCTTTGACTATGCAACCTCGAGACCTAAGGGTACCTTCCCTCCTCGGATCTGGCAGTTGTCCGTCCTGGCTTATCTTCATTCAACGGTGAAGCCTTCTCGGAAAATTTCCCCAATCCAGAGAAAGGGGAGCATGTATGTTTCGTGCCCTTCCTTTGCAGGGTCTCGGGTTCCCCGTTCATCCATTCTTGAGTGGGTTATTGGAGTTCTATGGGATCTAGCTTCATTACCTCACCCATGGTCTATCCTGCACATCTTGGGCTTTGTCGCCCTTTGTGAGATGTTCCTGGGCTGTGAGGCACTTTTTGAATTGTGGAGGAAGTACTTCTGCCTCGTCCCTCGTACTCAGGACAAGCCAATCTTAGAGGTCGGAGGAGCCAAAATATGCCGCATAGCAGGGACAGGGTATCTAGTGGGAACACCAAAGGAGTTCGAAGAATGGTATTCGGAATGGTTTTATATCGAGGATGTCCCCCTATTTTATCCAGCTTGAAGGGGTGTGCCCGAATACTATGACGCCCCCTTGAAGAAGAGGTTCAACTAGCGACCGAAGAACTCGTCCCAAGAAGATAGCATCGAAGTGCAACGCTTGGCAGCCCATGTGAGGATACTAGCCCATCACAAGTTGACCATGATAGACGTCATGGCTGTCGCCATTACTCGGTGCATCCAGCCTCTTCAGCAGAGAATATACCCATTGTGGTGTTACAACGAGACAAGCGACACCACTCACTCCCAATGATTGGGCCCTGCCGATCAAACATCATTAGCCGCCGCACTTGCCGACCTATACAAAGGGGAGCAAGAAGATTTTGTTTGGCTGCCGACCAAGGAGGTCTATTCCAGTCATAATCCCATCGAATGGGTGAGCCTTTCAATTTAGTGAATACAATTCGTTTTTATAATTATATCCCTTCCTGACCGAAGCCTTTCACTTTTGTGAACAAGAATGGAGGAGCTTCATCGAGAAAGTTACTTGTACGGCCCCCAACCCGAGGACTATTCCCGTGATGATGATCCGGGCTTTCATGATGACCCGGATCTGACAATTGAGCTTGAAGACGGGGTTTTCCACCAGGAGAGCCTAGATCGCTCCAAGGTGGCTATTATAATAGATTATCCCGGATCATTCCCTTCCTCCATGATAAGCAAGAAGAAGAAAAACCCGTCTCACAAAAGACAGGTATCCTCCCCCGATCCAAAGATACCAGCACCTCCTCCCAAGCATTGTCAGTCTGCGGCACATGCATCAACTACAACGACAATGCCCGAACCGGAGAGTAACAGGGATCCATTGAACGAGCTGTCCATGGGGACAAGCCCGCCCATCCGCTCAACTCAAAGGTACTATGTTCGGCTGTTTTATTTAATTATCGCAACTAATAGAGCCTCACAAGAGACCCTATGTCGAAACACTTAGGCAAGGAGTTCAGCCTTCTTTTGCCGAGGAGGTTGCCAGGGTGTCCGGCGGCACTCAAAATTCCATAGCTTCGACTCATGTCGAATCCGCTGCGGAGGTCCCTACGGTCAATCTGGCCCCTGAAGATTCTGGGGAGGCGATGTCAATTACCAAATCCGAGGTAGAGAGCGCTATGAATCATCAGCGGAGACGAGAAGCCCTACGCCACCCAACGCTTTCCGAACAAGAGTTCGATGCTCTACGCTCGACAGACGCACACATCGGAGCTGCCCGAGCTGGGTTCGAGGAGGCAATGAAACTAATATCGTCTAGCCTACAGGTGAGTAATTGGCTATAAGAGTTCAATCACTCATCTAAACCCAGTAGCACCCAAATGTTAAATTGGTCGAAAAGATCGAATTAAGGGTCATCGTAATGTTTTATTGCTAACGCGGGCCTCGAGGCATCAGAGCGAACAACTGGCCAAGGAACTGGAGACGATCCGAACACAGGTGGAAACCGTGAAGGCCGAATTGGAGCAAGTGAAGAGCTTTACCTGGGAGGCACATGCTGAGTATGCCTATTCTGCTATCCTTAGTACATATTCCCATCCTAACGCAGGGGTACTTTGTAGGAGCTGAATCAATAGGGCAATTGCAAAGAGATTTGGATGCAACTCAAGAATCTCAGCGGTACGCCGAATCTCAACATGAGGTCGGTTGCCGTATTTTGCAACGAAATATTGAGGAGAAGAACCGCCTTCAAGCGGAAAACAAGCAGCATGCCAAAGAAATCGGGATCTTAAAGACTCAATTGGCCCAGGCCCAAGAAGAGATACAGAAATTACAAAGGGGCATGTTCTGTTGGGGAACGTTGCATGGGAAACGAAAAATTTCCTACGCTTCACCAAGATCAATCTAGGAGATGAGCATATATGAGTGGAGAGATTGGATCCACATACCCTTGTAGATCGCTAAGTGGAAGCGTTAAAGAACGCAGATGATGTAGTTGTACGTCTCCATGATCCAAATTGCAAGCCGTCCCACGAACTCCCGATGAAGTGCCGAACGGAAGGCACCTCCGTGTTCAGCACACATATGAAGAACTCCACCTTGTTGATCCACCAAGAGGGAGCCGAGAGGTAGATGGGTTTGCAGGTAGCACGACTGCATGGTGGCGGTGGTGGTGGAGCTGATCCGGCAGAGCCACACTAAACAACACAAAATCAATCCACTAGAGGAGAGGCTATCGGAGAGGGAGGAAGGGTTGCACCATGGCTTAGGGTGCGGCTGCCCTCCTCCCTCTCACATATATATAGGGCGAGGGGTGGTGCACCCAAACCCCTAGGGTTTCACCCTTGGGGCGGTGGCCAAGGGTGGAGGCGCCCTAGGGTCGCATGCCACCCAAGTAAGGTGGCGCCAACCCTACGGTTGGCCCTCCCACCAACTACTTGCCGCATGGGCCTTTGTGGGAGGGGCGGACAGCCCACCAGGGGCTGGTGTGACCTCTCTCATAGACCATGTAGCTTTTTGGGGATGGTGTCCCCTTCCGGTGGACCCCTGGGACCCTCCCGGCACTCCCAGTATGTTACCGGTGACGCCCGAACTTTTCCCGGTAACCAACACGAAACATCCTATATATGAAT
The DNA here is from genome assembly GCA_022496015.1 of Hordeum marinum. Classification (NCBI taxonomy): domain Eukaryota; kingdom Viridiplantae; phylum Streptophyta; class Magnoliopsida; order Poales; family Poaceae; genus Hordeum; species Hordeum marinum. The sequence goes on from CM039678.1 coordinate 347,059,213, forward strand.
CTTTACCTCCGAACCATTCCAGAGCTCCTCGGCACATCCGGGATCTCATCCGGGACTCCGAACAACCTTCGGCCACCAACACACATAACTCATCTATACTGAAACGTCATCGAACCTTAAATGTGCAGACCCTACGGGTTCGTGAACTATGTAGACATGACTGAGACACCTCTACAGTCAATAACCAACAGCGGGACCTGGATTCCCATGTTGTTTCCTACATTTTCTAGGAAGATCTTTGTCGGTCGAACCTCTATGTCAAGGATTCAGACAATCCCGTATTTTGTTCCCTTTGTTCTTTGGTATATTACTTGCACGAGATTTGACCGTCGGTATCTCTATACCTACTTCAAGTCCGATCATCACGTGAGTTAATGTGGTTTCAATGGTGAACATCATCATGTTAATCATGTCTACTATATGACTCATGCTCGACCTTTTAGTCTCTTGTGTTCTGAGGCCATGTATGTACATGCTGGGCTCGTCAAGTTTAACCCAAGTATTCCGCATGTGTAACACTGGCTTGCACCCGTTGTATGCGAACATAGAGTGTATCACACCCGATCATCACGTGGTGCACACTCGGGGAGAACACAATTCATCTTGAAATTTAAGTGAGGGATCACCTTATAATGCTACCATCGTTCTAAGCAAAACAAGGTGCATAAAAGGATTAACATCACATGCAAATCATAAGTGACATGATATGGCCATGAACTTGTGCTTTTGATCTCCATCTCCAAAGCACCGATATGATCTCCATCGTCACTGGCATAACACCATGATCTCCATCATTGTGTCGCCATCAGGGTTGTCGCGCCCACCATGCTCATACTACTATTGCTACCACTTAGCGATAAAGTAAAGCATTACATAGCGCTTAAAGATTGACACGCAGGTCATACAATAATCAAGGACAACCCCATGGCTCCTGCCAGTTGTCGTACTCATCGACATGCAAGTCCTGATATTCTATACAAAAACATGATGATCTCATACATCACATATATCACATCATGTAATTGGCCATGTCACATCACAACATACCCGAAAAAACAAGTTAGATGTCCTCTAATTGTTGTTGCATATTTTATGTGGCTGCTATGGGTATCTAGCAAGAATGATTCTTACCTACGTAAAACCACAATGGTGATATGAAGATTGCTTTTCAACCTTCTACAAGGACCGCCTTAATCAAATCTGGTCCAACTAAAGTGGGAGAGATAGACACCCGCCAGCCATCTTTATGCGACAAGGTCACATGTCAGTCGATGGAACACGGTCTCTCGTAAGTGTACGAGTAAAGTCGGTCCGAGCCACTTCATACCACAATACCTCTGAACCAAGAAAATATTAAGGAAGGAAGCAATCTGAATATCAACACCGACAAACTCTTTTGTGTTCTACTCAAGATCTCATCTACGCATAGACCTAGCTCTGATACCACTGTTGGGGAACGTTGCATGGGAAACAAAAAATTTCCTATGCTTCACCAAGATCAATCTAGGATATGAGAATATATGAGAGGAGAGATTGGGTCCGCATACCCTTGTAGATCGCTAAGCGGAAGCGTTAAAGAAAGCGTTAAAAATCGCAAGCCCTCCCATGAACTCCCGATCAAGTGCCGAACGGGCGGCACCTCCGCATTCAGCACACGTGCAGCTCCTTCTTGATCTAGCAAGAGGGAGCGGAGAGGTAGATGAGTTCGTCGGCAGCACGACGGCGTGGCGGCGGTGGTGGTGGAGCTGATCCGACAGAGCTCGCTAAGCGGCACCGAATCAATCTACTAGAGGAGAGGCTATCGAAGATGGAGGAAGGGTTGTGTCGTGGCTTAGGGTGCGGCCGCACTCCTCCCTTTCACATATATATAGGAGGAGGGGTGGTGTGCCCAAACCCCTAGGGTTTCTCCCTTGGGGCGGCGGCCAAGGGTGGAGGCACCCTAGGGTGGCATGCCACCCAAGTAAGGTGGCGCCAACCCTACGGTTGGCCCTCCCACCAACTACTTGCCGCATGGGCCTTTGTGGGAGGGGCGGACAGCCCACCAGGGGCTGGTGTGACCTCTCTCACAGACCATGTAGCCCTTTGGGGATGGTGGCCCCTTCCAGTGGACCCCCGGAACCCTCCCGGCACTCCCAGTATGTTACCGGTGACGCCCGAACTTTTCCCCGTAACCAACACGAAACATCCTATATATGAATCTTTACCTCTGAACCATTCCAGAGCTCCTCGTCACATCCGGGATCTCATCCAGGATCTCGTCCGGGACTTCGAACAACCTTCGGTCACCAACACACATAACTCCTCTATACTGAAACGTCATCGAACCTTAAATGTGCAGACCCTACAGGTTCGTGAACTATGTAGACATGACCGAGACACCTCTACAGTCAATAACCAATAGCGGGACCTGGATTCCCATGTTGGTTCCTACATTTTCTAGGAAGATCTTTGTCGGTCGAACCTCTATGTCAAGGATTCAGACAATCCCGTATTTTGTTCCCTTTGTTCTTCGGTATATTACTTCCACGAGATTTGATCGTCGGTATCTCTATACCTAGTTCAATCATGTTACCAGCAACTCTCTTTACTTATTCCGTAATACAAGATCCCGCGACTAACACTTAGTCACATTGCTTGCAAGGCTCGTTGTGATGTTGTATTACCGAGTGGGCCCTGAGATACCTCTCCATCACACGGAGTAACAAATCCCAGTATTGATCCATGCCAACTCAACAGACACCTTCAGAGATACCTGTAGAGCACCTTTATAGTTACCCAGTTACGTTGCGACGTTTGATACACACAAGGAACTCCTCCGGTGTCAGTGAGTTGCATGATCTCATGGTCATAGGAACAGATACTTGGCATGCAGAAAACAGTAGCAACAAACTGACACGATCATATGCTATGTTCACAGTTTGGGTCTTGTCCATCACATAATTCTCCTAATGATGTGATCCCGATATCAAATCTCATCTCATGTCCATGGCCAGGAAACCTTAACCATCTTTGATCAACGAGCTAGCCTGCTAGAGGCATACTAGGGACACAATGTTTGTCTATATGCCGACACATGTATTTAGTTTCCAATCAACACAATTATAGCATGGAGAATAAAACATTATCATGAACAAGGAAATATAATAGTAAACATTTTATTTATTGTCTCTAGGGCATATTTCCAACATGTTTCTTAAGTGTGATTCCAACACTAGTCAGTACTTCTTATGTATGAAGTATAATGATCATGCCCTAAGTCATGCATAGGTATCCTGTCCGGGCGGCCCGAAGAAGAGATCGGATCTTACCACGGAAGCCTTCTGAAGGAGTTGTCCACCCTTCATGAGCGGGCTCAGAAGGCCATGAAGAGCATGGTGAAAGCGTTTAGGCCTGCTGAGCAAACTCTTTAGGAGATGACCGAACTAGTTGATCGATTCAAGGGAGCTCGAAGTAGGTTCGAGCTATGGAACACATCAGCTTGCTGAGAGGGAGCACGAGAGGCGTGGGCAATGATCAAGACCCATTATACCGGCCTTAACCCCGAGCGTATGGCCCGAGTTGGGCCGATAGGATCGGATGGGTAGGAAGTGCCGCTTCACTTGGTATACGACCAGGTGATGCCCACCGCCGTCTCTCGAAAGAAGATTTCTCCCTAGACACCTTAATAGATAATCTCGAGCAGCAGCCAGGTGTATGATTATTTGTAACTATGTACAAAAAATCGAGGAATTTCTCCCTCTGTGTTGTAAACTTTGTCTTAACCGGCCATCGACTTCCACCTCCCTTACTAAGGGCTTGGGAGTGTTCCTTATAAAATATCATTCGAGAGGAGCGAATTATGTTTGGGGAATGATGCAATCCAGCCATTTGGTGCAAACGGACAGAAAGCACACAGGGAGATATGTTATATTACAGCTTAGCATAAGAAACATCTTCCAAATAAATAGTACCTCTTTGTGAGATAGAGGTACTGTGTAAATCATAGGTAGTAAGGTCGTATACTGGTGTGTTCGGATTTAACACTATCGATAGAGGTACTGCTGTGTTCGGATTTAACACTTAAGGGTGTAAGTCGAAAATTTTAGTACAAGATCGGTTGAACCGAACATACATTTGGGAAGAAAAGCAAAAAATTCAAATCTACCAAATAGCAAGGTGGGAGGGGAAGGAAAAAGTGAAGAAAAAGTAAAGAAAATGGAGGAAAAGGGTAAAGAATGTGATGACACAGGTTTCTTTGTAGAAGCGCTGAAGATGAGCTGTGTTCCACGGGTTTGGTTCAAGGCGGTTGTCCGACGGGTTCTGAAGACGGTAAGCCCCTCCCACGAGTACTTTGTCGATTACGAAGGGGACCTCCCATTTGGGGTTGAGTTTATGCTTCTACTTCTTCGGGAGCCGGAAGACGAGTTCACCCACGTTATACACTTTTGCCCTGACCTCCCTACTGTGGTAACGTCGGGCCTACTGTTGGTAAAAGGTAGAGCGGGCCCGAGCTATGTCGCGTTCTCCTTCTAAGGCATCCGGGCCGTCCTGCTGATCTAACTCAGCCTCTTTTTTCTTGTACATGCGCACCCTTGGTGCATCGTGAATAATATCATAGGGGAGGACTGCTTCTGCCCCATAGACCATGAAGAACAGTGTGTATCCCATTGATTTGTTTGGGATGGTGTGCAGGCCCCATAGAATGGATTCGAGCTCCTCCACCCAATGATAGTTAGACTCATGAAGAGATCAGACCAAACATGGCATAATGCCGCTCATGATGAGTCTGTTTGCTCGTTCAACTTGTCCATTGGTCCGCGGATGATACACCGATCCGTAATCGAGCTTGATTTCCATTTTTGCGCACTAGTCTTTGACCTCTCGGGCCATGAAGTTGGATCCATTGTCCATTACTATACTATGTGGGACATCGTAACGGTGTACCACGCCGGATATAAAGTCGATTATTGGTCCGGACTAGGTTGATTTGACAGGTTTTGCCTCTATCCATTTGGTGAACTTGTCAACCATGACCAGTAGGTATTTATTCTTCTTGGTCCCCCCTTTAAGTGGTCTGACCATATCCAGCTCCCAGACCACAAAAGGCCAGGTAATCGGAATAGTCCGAAGAGCTATTGGGGGCATGCGACTTTGATTTGCAAAAAGTTGATACCCCATGCAGTGTTTGACAAGTGATTGGGCGTCCGCCCGAGCAGTGGGCCGAAATAAACCAGCTTGGAAGGCCTTGCTAACTAAGTCTATTGATGCGGCGTGGTGGCCGTCCATCCCTGCGTGGACTTCAGCTAAGAGTTTCCATCCTTATTCCTCAGATATTCACCGCTATAATATTCTGGTGGTGCTTTTCTTGTATAACTCACCCTCGTGTTCTTTGTAGGCTTTGGATCGCTGAATAATGTGACGCACCTCCGTCTGATCGTCGGGGAGTTCTTGCCGAAGAAGGTAGGTGAGGAAGGGCTTGGTCCATGGCGCGATTACTTCCATGACCTCACGAGACGAAGGCGTTTCATCCATAACGGAGCCGCCGACAATTTGGTCATCTGGTTCATTTATAGGGGGAACAACCTCTTCTATAGTATTTAGACCGGCGCCCCTATGATTGTCCTGCCAAACCACAGATGGCTTAAAGAGCCATTCCAGGAAAGTATTTTTGGGATAGGGTCATGTTTAGCCCCCAGGCAAGCCAGTACGTTGGCGGCTTGGTTGTTGTCTCGAGCGACGTGATGAAATTCCTGCACCTCGAACCGTGCGGATATGTTGAGGACAACGTTTCTATATGCTGCCATCTTCAGTTTTTTGGCATCAAATTCGTTGTTGATTTGGGAGATGGCCAAGTTGGAGTCTTCCCGTACCTCCAGTAGTCGTATGCCCATTGATACTTCCATCCAAAGACCGTCCAAGAGTGCTTCATATTCGGCTGCATTGTTGGAATCGGCATATATGATCTGCAACACGTATCGAACATTGTTGCCTGTGGGGGATGTGAGTATAACTCTAGCCCCCAGTCCCGTCAAAGTTTTAGATCCATCAAAGCACATCGTACAATGGGAGTATGTACTATATTCGCTGGGGAGTTCGGCCTCTGTCCATTTGGCGAGGAAATCTGCCAGTACGTGAGATTTTATAGCCCGTCGTGGCTTGCGGGTAATTTCAAAGGGAAGGAGCTCAATAGCCCACTTGGTTATGCGGCCTGTGGCGTTCCTGTTTTTGATTATATCGTTCAGGGGTACTTCGGATGACACCGTAACCGAACACTCTTGGAAGTAGTGTCTGAGTTTCCTTCATGGCATAAATACTTTATAGGCTATCTTCTGGTAGTGCGGGTATCTCGACTTGCACTGCATTAATACTTCTGACACGTAATAGACCGGTTTCTGTGTCTGGAATTTGTATCCCTCCTCCTCTCGTTTGATGACGAGCACTGCGCTAACGACTTGGTTGGTAGTTGATATGTATAATAACATGGGTTCACCAGTGCCTGGTGTTGTGAGTATGGGATTGCTTGCTAGCAGTGTTTTAATTTCTTCTAACACGGGCGTTGCTTCGTCGGTCAGCTCGAAATTGTTGGTCCGTTTCAGCAGTCTTTAGAGCGGTAAAGCCTTTTCCCCGAGGTGGGAGATAAAGCGGCTTAGCACCACTAGGCAACAGCCTAACCTCTGGACATGATTTAGCTCTGTGGGTATTGCAAGTTCTGATAGAGCGCGGATCTTAGCCGGATTTGCTTCTATTCCTCTATGGGAGACGATGAATCCGAGTAGTTTACCAGCGAGAACTCTGAATACACATTTCTTCGGATTGAGTCGTATGTCATACTCACATAGGCTGGCAAAGGTTTGTCGTAGGTCATCAATCAACTAGCTGATGTATTTGATTTTGATTACCACGTCGTCCACGTATGCCTCAACTTTTTTACCGACTTGTTTTGCGAGACAAGTTTGGATCAAGCGTTGGTACGTAGCTCCAGCAGTTTTAGTCCAAAGGGCATCGTGTTGAAGCAAAATGGCCCATACGGGGTGATGAATGGGGTTGCAGCTTTGTCGGATTCCTTCATTTTAATCTGATGGTATCTGGAATAAGCATCGTGGAAACACAACGAGTCGTGTCCGGCTGTGGCATCAATAAAGTCGATGTGTGGTAAGGGGAAAGAGTCCTTAGGGCTGGCCTTGTTGAGGTCTTTAAAGTCGATGCACAGCCGCTAGGATTTTTATTTCTTTGGTACCATCTCCAGGTTTGCCAACCATTTGGGGTGCTTAATTTCCCGAATGAATCCAGCCTCTAGCAGTTTAGCTAATTCTTCACCCATAGCTTGTCGTTTGGGCTCGAAAAAGCGGTGCAGAGTCTTCTTAACGGGCTTGAAGCCTACAATGATGTTCAGGCTATGTTCTGCTAGCCGTCGTGGGATTCTGGACATATCGAAAGGATGCCAGGCGAAGATATCCTAGTTTTCCCGTAAAAATGTCCATAGTGCTTCGTCCACTATGGGATCAAGCTGAGGTCCGATGGATGTTGTCTTGTTGGGGTCCGTCTGGTGCACCTGAAATTTAACGGTTTCCTCTGTAGGTTTAAATGACATGGGTTTGGGCCTTTCTCTAAGGATCACATCGTCCTTATCAACTGCTGAGCGAAGTGCGGTCAATTCTTCTGTAGCAAAGGTCTCAGCTGGTGCCTCGAGGGCGAGCATTGTTGTTTTGTTTTCGGCCCGAAGGTCTATATTCGGATCACTGGCAATTGTGATTACCCCGTTTGGTCCTAGCATCTTGAGTTTCATATACCCATAATGTGGTATAGCCTGGAATTTTGTGAAGGCGTCACGTCCAAATAGGGCGTGGTAGCTGCTGGGGAAGGGCACGATATGGAAGAGGAGTTCTTCGCATCGGTACTTTTCGGGCGTGTCGAACACTACATCCAGGACGATACGTCCCGAACAACGCGCCTCTTTCCTCAGAATGATTCCTCGGAAAGTCATGTTGCTATGCTCAATGCAAGATCGATCGAACTGCATTTTTTCCAGGGTATCTTCGTTGATCAGGTTTAAACCATTGTCGCCGTCCATTAGCACCTTGTGTGATCTAAAGCCATCGATGATGGGGTTCAGGACTAGTGTGGCCGGTGAATGACCAGAAGAATGGCTGGTCGGTCAATATCTCCGAATGTAATGGGTATGTATGCCCATGCACTTCCTGCTGCCACATGATAGACCTATTTGAGTTCTTTAAGAGCTCTTTTCCTCCTATTCCTTGAGGGGAACGTTTCGTACATCGTCGGGACTTCGACGTTGAATTCGGGTGGCGATGTGGAGCACCTATTCGGCGGTAGCGCCTCAAGAATGGCTTGAACGCTTTTTGCAACCTACCTGACGACCCAGTAAGCTCTAAGGTTGTGAGTCGGGCATGTGTTTAGCAATACGGAATGTATAGGGCATGGTTTGTTCAATAGCCCATCAAGGACAGTACTGACCCCTATAAGGGGCCTATTTCTCTTTTCGGCGGGTTTGAGTCTGGTAGGCCGCTTTGGAGGTTTCCTCTTCTTCCAATCTCCTCTAGGGTACATGGTGAAGGTTGGTTCCGAAAAGAGTCATTCGACTTGCCAAGCAATTTCCATGGCACAATATTTTTGTACCAAGTCCGACAGCTCGGTAAAGTAACGAATGTGTCGACGAGTCAGGGCATTGAGAATCCCTTTGTCATGGCAGTTGCGATTCAAGATTGCCATTATCTCCTGATCACTGAGGCCCCGTACTTTGTTTCTAGCGAGGAGGAGTGTAGCCCAATAATAATGAACCGACTCTTCTGGTAACTGCTTAATTTCCCGTAAGTCCAATGATTTGGGCTCTGTTATGACGCTGGAGTGATCGGCTTTGGTGGTGGGTGGGAAAAAATGTGACCCCACGCCACGGCGTGAGTTCGGAATCACGGGCTCCGAATTGTGTGCTAGATCAGGGACCGATACCGGTCTGTCTCCAGGGCGAACTCCGGTGTCTAGATTGCAAGCAAGGTCTCGGTGATTGGAGATCGGGGAATAAACCGTTTTAAATTCCGGTCGCTGGGGAGACGAGCCCCCAGCCGGACACTCGACGACGGCGTGTTGGTGGGTGACTGTGGGGATGTGAATCTCCCTACCTTCAGGTTTAAGCCCGAGTTGGTCATTGACCGGACCCTAGTCATCAAACATACGCATGGTCTCAACCCGATCGAATTGCTTGTTTAAAAATGAGGCGATGGTAGGATGCGTGTCGCTGAAGCGAGTGGAGTAGATATGCGGCGTCGCAGTTCTGGAACCGCAAGAAAGCGGATTCGGGTCCTGTTTAGTCATGGTGGATCCGGTCACAACAACCAGATTGGGCGTTCTAGACAGCCCGCGGGTGGCGACTTCATCAGAAGTGAGGCCCGATGTCTTCGGCGTTGAGGCGTCGGGATCTGCGGGTTCCTTCATAAGAGTGGAGGGTTCTATCAAGACAAGTTGTCCCCATTAATGAGCGATGAACTCTATGGTTCCGAACTTGATTCCTTGATCGGGGGGAAAGTTTCTGATCTAGCCAAGGTGGTCGATTGGGTCGGCGTGCGATAAGATGTCGCCGCTTGTGTGAATCTGATCAGGGATAAGAATACTGGCTGCATATCTTGTTGCTCGTTACAAGGAGAGCCATCGATTCCTTTGGCGATCCAAGTGGAACTCTCAATGAAAGCACCAATGTTGGTGTCAAAACCGACGGATCTCGAGTAGGGGGCCCCGAGCTGTGAGACTAGGATGGATGGTAACAGGAGACAAAGGACACGATATTTCCCTAGGTTCGGGCCCTCCTATGGAGGTAAAACCCTATGTCCTGCTTGATAATATTCATGGTATGCACGTTATAGAGTTGATCTACCTAGATATCGAATAGCTAAAACCCTAGATGAGTTGTACTATGTCCTATAAACTAAAACCCTCCGGCTTATATAGACGAGGAGGGTACCTAGGGTTTACACATGGTCGGTTACACACTGAAGGAAGAACACGCCTATCTACTATAGAAAACTTGGAGGATACGCCACGGCTCCTTGAAGCCTCCACCCAGGCGACCGGGCTTTGATCATCCAATGCACATCTAGAGGTCAACATAGTCCGGCCCATGAGAAATAGGTCGGCTATCCAAGGACCCCTTAAACCAGGACTCCCTCAACCATCCCACATCAATGGTGTTCTGCACCTCCTTCTGTATGATAGATGTTGTCATATGACAACTCTGCGTAAGGCAAGTTATCGCCCCAGCTAAACTCATTGTCTAGCGCACAAGCTCTCAACATGTCCTCCAGAATCTGGTTGACTCTCTCGGTCTATCCATCTGTCTATAGATGAAAATTTGTACTGAACTCCAGCCTTGTACCCAAAGTTTCATGTAACTGATGCCGAAAATCTGAGGTAAATTGTGTTCCTCTACCTGATACGATACTCCTCAGAACTCCATGCAGACATACGATCCTGGTCATATATATCTTGGCTAACTTAGCACTGGTATAGCTGGTCTTCACGGGAATGAAGTGAGCTACCTTGGTCAAGCGATCAACCACTACCCAGATGGAATCATAACCTGAACGAGTCCTGGGTAATCCTATGATGAATTCCATTCCAAGATTTTCTCAATTTCACTCGGGTGTCGGCAAAGGTTGAAGTAACCCGGCTGGCTTTTGATGTTCTTCCTTTACTCGCTGACAAACATTGCATACTGCTACATGCTCGGCAATATCCTTCTTCATACCTATCCACCCGAAACTTTCCTTCAAGTCCAGATACATCTTGGTGCTACTTGGGTGTATCGAGTATGGTGAATCGTGGGCCTCCTGAAGTATCAACTTCTTGAGCTCCGGATCATTGGGCACATAGATATTATCTTCAAACCATAGTGTTCCATGTTCATCCCCACGAAAGCCTTTAGCTTTCCCGTCCTTTATTCTTTTCTTTATCTAGGCTATTTCCTTGTCCGACATCTGAGCTTCACGGAATCTTCCTATCAAAGTGGACTGAATCTCCAGTGTGGCAACATATCCTCATGTAACTATCTCTAATTTGAGCTCTCTGAGATTGTAGTCTAACTCCTGGTATAATCCTCCCGCAACAAGTGTGTTCACATAGCTCTTACGGCTCAAGGCATCTGCTACAACATTTTCCTTCCCTGGTTGATAATGCAATCTCATGTCATAGTTCTTGATTAGCTCTAGTCATCTCCTTTTTCTGAGGTTCAACTCCTTCTGTGTGAAGATATATTTTAGGCTTTTGTGATCAGTGTAAATATCACAACTATTTCCGATAAGGAAATGTCTCTAGGTCTTGAGTGCGTGCACAATGGCTGCTAACTCCAAATCATGTGTGGCATAGTTCAACTCATGAGGTCCTATTTGTCTGGATGCATAGGCTACAACTTTTCCCTCTTGTAGTACTCCTCCAAGTCCTTGACGTGAACCATCACAATATACTTGGAAGTCCTTCCGAATGTTTGGCAAAATCAACACTAGGTTTGTAACCAAACGTTTCTTCAACCCCTGAAAACTGGCTTCACATTCCTCATTCCAAATGTACTTGGACTCTTTCTTCAATAACTTTCTCATGGGCTTGGTAATCTTCAAGAAGTTCTCGATAAACCTCTGGTATTATCCTGCAAGTCCATGAAAACTACAAATCTCTTGAATTGAGGTGGGTGCCTTCCATTCAGTGACTGCTGCAACCTTGGATGGATCCACTGTTATTCCTTCTCTAGAAATAATGTGTCCAAGGAATCCGACTTCGTTCAACCAAAATCACATTTGCTGAACTTGGCATATAACTAGTGCTCTCTAAGCCTCTCCAGAACTAAACGCAAGTGTTCCGTGTGTTCTTCCTAGCTCTTGGAGAATATCAATATAGCATCGATCAACACCATGACAAACTTTTCCAGATATTCCATAAATACCTTTTTCTTCATACTCATAAAATATGTAGGAGCATTAGTAAAACCAAAGTACATGATTGTATACTCATATAGACCATACCTTGTGGTGAAGGCTATTTTGGGTACATCCTATTCACGAAGTTTCAACTGATGATACGCTGATCAAAGATCGATCTTGGGGAATACTCTGGCTCCAACTAGTTGATCAAACAATAATCATTGGCAGAGCGTACATGTTCTTAATAGTCACCTCAGTCAGTGCGCGATAATCAACTACCATCCTCAATTTTTATCCTTCTTCTCTACCAAAAGAACTGGGCTCCCCAAGGTGATGAGCTTGGGTGAATATAGCCTTTGTCCAATAACTCCTTGATCTAATTCTTGATTTCCTCCAAATCATTTGCGGGCATCCGAGAAGGTCTCATGGATATTGGGGATGTCCCCGGTAATAGCTCAATTAGGAACTTAATTTCCCTATCTGGTGGCATGCCTGGCAATTCCTTCAGAAATACATCGGGAAAGTCTTGTACAACTAGAACTTCCTCCTAAACAACTCCCATGAGAGAATTTGCTTGAGTACTCTTTGGTGTGTGACTGGACCATACTTAATCCTCTTCTGCTCCGGGGTCGTAAGAAAATCGACTTATGGGCACAATCAAGGTTTCCTTCATACTTCGTCATCAAATCCATGCCTAGGATTACATCCAATCCCTATGACTCTAAGACGATGAGGTCAATGGGAAATACATGGTTTCCAATGTTGAGGTTCAATGTGTGGCATCCTATCCCTGGCGTCATCTCGGCTCCAGGGGAACTGACCTGAAGGGGTCTACTAAGGGCTCTAGTAGGCCAACCATACTTTTCCACAACTACCCTTGATATGAATGAATGTGTTGCACCAGAATCAAAAAGTACCAGTACTAGACGTGAATTTAACAAAAACTTACCAACCGCAGTCTTGGGATGATCATAGACCTCCTCCACATCAATGTGGTTCACCTGAGCGTAGGGAAAAGGGTTGGGCTTCTTTGTTGCTCAGTTGTTGTTGTCGTTTCCATTTCCTTGCTTGATCTAGGGACAATTAGTGGTATAGTGCCCCGTCTTCTGGCACTTGAAATAGGTGAAATGACTCAGATCCTTCTAAGCCGGAGTGGGTCGATGTTGATTGACATTTCCTCCATTACCATTCTTGAAGTTGTTGTTGTTGGTACCGGATCTTTGTCTTGTATTCCCTGAATACGGGGAGTAACAGGGCTTCTGCTGAGCTCGAGTGTTGGACTTCCCATGTCCATATTTCCTCGTGCGGTTCTTGACCTGCTGCTGCTTTCCCTCCAAGATGAGGGCCTTGTCTACCAGCTCCTAGTAGTTGTTGAAATTAGCCACCATCAACTGAATGCTCAAGTCATCGTTGAGTCCCTCCATGAATTCTCCCATTTGGATGCGTCATAAACCACATCTCCTAGTGCATATGGGTCAACATGCTGAATTCATCCACATACTGGGCCACAGAGTGATTTCCCTGACATAAGTTGCAAAACTCACACTTCTTCAGACTCATGGCTCCAGCCGAGACATGAGCGGTGCGAAAAGATAGCTTGAACTGCTCCCAAGTCACATCGGCAATGGGGTATGTTGTGGTGTAGTTCTCCCACCATGAAGTTGTGGGTCCTTTCAGTTGATGTGTGGCAAAACGCACTTTTTCTACCTCCGTGCAGCCAATGGTGATCAGCTCTCTCTCCATCTTGCACAGTCAATCATTTGCCACAATGGGCTCATTGCTACTGGAGAAGGTGGGTGGATTCAACCTCAAGAAGCGAGTGAGGTTGTCAGCCTAGGGTGGACGGTTATTGTTGTTGTTGTTGGCCTAGTTCTGTATCGGCAACTGCATCAGGGCATTTTGTTGCTGGATCAGTTGGGTGAGTTTCGACAGGAAGTTGGAGCCATGGTCACGTCTCGGAGGCATCTGATGTTTTTGGAGTGATGAGAATTAGAATAGAACAATGGTATAAAAAGAAAATTCACTACACATATGACATGCAACAAACATTAACACACCAAACATTGATTCATTATTCAACTCAAAAGGTTCAAACTCAATATACAAGTCTTGTAATAAGACGAAGCATCAGCCTATGATTTAATGAGAAAATAAAAGATAACATTGTGGTCAAGACTAAAGTCCTCCTCGGAATTCCATGATGGTGCATCCTCCTCCTATGGTGCTCTCCTCGTAGTCGTCCTCGTTGCTGATTACGGGGGCCATGTCGCCTTTCGGGTGAAGGTTTTCGCTTTGGTCCAATTGCTCCTCCAGATTTGCAATGAGAGTCTTCAGGTTCTTGATCCTCTCCACGATATCCTTGACTTCATATTTGTGCTCATAATTGGCTTCTTGTGCTTTAGCTTTGAGGTAAAATTCACGGAGCTTCAGGTCTCTGATCTTCTTCATGCTTCTATTCACTTGGACCACTAGAGTCCTGATGTGTTTCTCCAACACTTGGACGTAGGAAAGGACGGAGTTGTCAGTCACGGTGCTTATGATATATCCATCTGCACCTCTGCGGGAGATCATGGCGAGGTTTGTTCCAATGGGACTGCCTATCTATACCTCCTTGATATGTGCGAGTGCACAATGAATCACCATGTACCTCCGGAGAATCTAGTTGGGATCAACAAACATGAAGTCGATGGGTTCTGTGTGATTCCCAAAGGTCCTTCTAGGGATCTACACCTCAATCCTGTAGCTGGTGTCTGCTGGGAGAGCCATGGTATGGGTCCCCATGGGCATCATTGCATTCGGCTGGCAAAACTTCGTGAGCAGAACTGGAGTGAAGGTGGAAATCTAAAAATATTGTAAATCAAAGAGAAGTTAGAAATGAGCAACTGAGAATATAGAAATTTGGAAAACATAAGTAAAATGATTTTCTTCCTAAGGCTTTTCCAATCCTAGAGGTTACGTCCTACGGTCAGCGTGTGCTTTGATACCATATCTGTAGCGACCCAACCTGAAACGGTCAAGTCTCTGGTGTTTCCATACCATCCCAAGATCATGCTCGTACACACACACTACATCAATATATATATATATCAAAGGGAAATCACAACTTCTTTATTAAACAAAATCTCATATAGAGTCTTTATTACAATAAATTTGGCTGAAGGCCAACTAATGAGATAAAACTAATGCGAAAGACCTAGATGCCAGCAAGTTCATGTGACTCCAAGGGCATATCACCAAGCATAGAACGTGTCCTCACTCCTGGTCGGGTGCACCTTCTTTCACCAAGGCCATATCACCAAGCATAGAACGTGTCCTCACTCCAAGGGCATATCACCAAGCATAGTTCATGTGAGTCTCATTAATTGTGTCGAGAATTCCTACTAGTTTCAGTTCCTTCGGCTCAAGTTGTCCGTAATAGTGGACACGACTAATCGATTAGGTTTGGTACTCTACAGAGTCTTGCACACTTTCCCCACAAGATTCGATCACCTCCATTGAAGTCGCAGTGCATGGTGTTTGAGAATCGGATGATTAAAACATGGTCTTCCAAAGGGTTCCTTTGAGCCACTGTCGGTGCCCATCCAATCCTACATTTCTTCTACATCTTGTAGCACCATCCGTCTAGAGTCGCCATGATGTCCAACTAAGTAAGAGCCCATAATGGCTTGTGGCTTTGCAGGTAAGCCTCGGGTTTTGAAGTATCCATATATCTCTTCATGCCTAGGTGGAACTTTCCGCGTCAATACTCGCACTTCTCCAGCAACATCTAGGCTACCACTAGGGCATCTAGGGTGTCGTCCAACCAATTACCACCCAGAGGTATATCGCATCTTGAGGATCTTGAAAATCTTGAAGTCTTGAGGTCTTCACTAGTACAGAAAAGCCTAGCTATGGCGTGGCAAAAATGGCCATGCTGGCGTGCACACCCGATGCCACCAATAAGGCGCCACAGTTAAAAAATACTACTAGCGTTGGGTACTACGCCAGCACTATTTCATGTGTTTATTGCGTGCCATGTGGCCAACACCAACAATAATATACGTCAGTAGTGGCATTGGATGTTAGTGCTACGCCAGCAATGTAATTTCAGATTTAAATGAAATATGTACAACAACGCGATACAGCAAAAATGACAGCATAATCAAAGGTTTAGACACTAATTAAACAGTACATTGCAAATACGAGAATCTAAGTTCAAGTGTCATTATTTATTGACATTACTTAGAAAAGTGTCAAAACGAGGCATATAACACAAGTATGCACAAGTTCGACTAAATTAATAGCAGGTGGTAAGACACCATAAGATATCCATGCATGCCTACTAGCTAGCTAACTCGACGTTTTGGCGGGTGGAGTCGGGATCAAGTTTGGAGTAAGTGGACCATCATCATCACTGCCAGCAGGCCTATAGTACACCATGATCTCATCACGATCATAGTCAAAGTAGAATGTGGCTCGCTCCCCAGCTTCCTTCTCGTAAGCGGTTGCAAGATCTGTCCCACCAGGGCAACCGAAATAGGTGTGGTCTGACTCGTTAGTGACAAGACAATTGAAGTGTTTGGCCGACACCATCTTCATTAGGGTGCATTGGAACGTGATGGTTGAACTCGAAACTTCTCTAAGAAGTCATGCGTTGCTCCGCAAGGGATGACCTGAGCAAAATTTGAAAAAAATATCTAGGTAGACAATTTCGGCAGGATGGAGGTCAACCCCGAGCCCACATGCGCGTCATGGCGAGGACCTTTGGCAGGTGCAGACCACCTTTTCTCAGGATAGGATGTAGTCCTGTCCCCCTTCAAACTGGCCATTGTGGAAACCCTTCCCGCCTGGTATTTTGGGGGGAAGAGGACGAGGGCCCAGATAAGAGAAGGGACTGACCATCGTAGAGAGGAGAGACACTTTGGTAGGCAAGAACACGCCTTATACTCATCTTCTCCCGCAAGAAATTCAAACAAGCAGGAGTAGGGTCTTATACCGCGAGGTGGCCTAAACATGGGTAAACTGTGTGCTCCTTGTTTCTCTTCCTTAGCTGGAGTCATCAGAGAGTCGATGTGAGGTTGTGAAGCAGAGTAGGGCAGGAGAGCGAGCGCATCCCAAAGTTCGAACCTTCTTGGGTCTACGGAGCCCCTTATTCCGACATTTGGTGCGCCAGTTAAGGGTGCGTTGTCGCTTTATAGCTCCGTATCGACTCCAACTTCACCGACCCCATGGACGACGCTCGCCACACCGAGCGTAGGGTGGCCCGAGTCGTTCAGACCATGCCCGTTAGCCGAGGTGGTCATCGCCACTCCACCGGTGCCAAGGCCGCCGCAGCCACTGACCACGCTGCTCGTGAGTAGCAAGACTCCTTTGCGCACCCTTCCGTGCAGATGGAGGGCCGCACCGCCACGACTTCCTCCTCCCACACCCATCTCGAGCAGGTGAATGCACATCACTAAGGCACAGGCAGCGATTGTCGGCACCCCGATCCTAAGTCATATGAATCCAGACTGTAACATATCACATCACTTTGTGGCCTCACGCACGGTAAGCTCCACGGCTGCAGCCTTACCTTAGCCCGGACCGTTTGCGTCTTTTGGCTCACGTATGTGAACATGTCGCTGGCAATCAAACGACAAAGAACCCGGGCCGACATGACTAGTCATAGGACCCAAGTGGCACATCCGTACGGAAACAGGCATACGTAACCCAGTAATGCAGGTGTCGGCCTCAAGCGTGTGTAGACGAGTCATAGCAAGCTACAAGGACTCCATTACGCCATGAGACATAAATGCCATCACTGCACGTAGACGAGTCATAGCAGGCTACATGGACTCCATTACACTGCGAGACATGTCCCCAAAGGGACAGACACAGCAGCAAAGAAGGATACATGTCGGTCAATCAATGTGTCCAGAGCAGTAGCAAGCTACCATGGCTTGGTGGAAGCACAAAGAGGCAGTTTCCCGTAAAGAGTACTACTAAAGGCACATGACTAGGTGTCGGATCCCGTACATACCATTACACGTCACACATACGCACGACATGCCTGATATGCATAGATACAACCATGGCATCACAACGTAACCATACAACAACTTTTATTTAAGGGGCTCAGACGAGCCTTGCATAACATGTTCTTACAGATATGGGTCACATGACCCGACACTCAAGTCATACAAACAAGTTCATACAAACCAAGCGGAAGCATAAGCTATCTGAGTACACACATATGAAAGGGTAAAAAGGCACATGGCCTAACTATCTACAGCCCGCCACAGGGCATAGGGTCATAGCTGGGACATCAGCTATTCGGCATCATCGACATCTAGAAAGAACCCACTGGATAGGTCCTAGGTCTCATCTGCAACATTTATTAAGCAAACATGAGTACAAACGTACTCAGCAAGTCTTTAAAGCAGACCTAGACTATCCATGCTCATGTATCAACAAGGGGGGTGGTCGAGTTTATGCACCAATGCCACCTTTGACTCATGGCTAACCTACACTACACAATTTTAACTCTTTGTTTAAATTTTAGATATTGCACACGAGTCCACTAACTCCATGACAATAAACCACCATGGATTCACTTCCCTCTCCTGGGAGAGTGCCATCCATGGTACTCACACTTGTCTTGATATTTTTATGAGTATCCATTTGATTATCTATGAACAGCATAAGTTATCCAAGTAGTCCATATCCGAGGACACGACTATTCGAATAATTTCATACCCTGCAGCGGTGTACTTATTCACACATGCTCTCGCCACTTATCGTTGTGTGCTCATAAAACCATGCACCTCGGCAACCTTCAAGCAGAAGCCCAGCGAGGGAGTCGGCCACGACCGTCAATCACATAAGACCTTTAGTCCAGGCTATCGCCTATTTGAGACTGAACCCGCATGGAAGTCCGGCCGAAGTTTCTACTATGGCCCCAAACGATGTGCGCAGGGTTCCCAAGCCCACCATTCGGGTGACCCTTGGTACACTTTGCCACTGCCTACCGCGTCGTAACCCACCCCTAGGGTCAGTGCTACGCATGACCTCCAGCATACTAAAAACACCAGGAACTACTTGCAACTCCTGGACCAAGGAATAAGCGATTGATAAGTCGAGAGGGTCAATTAAGTATCCCAACGTGTGGTAGTAACTAGTCTTGGATCACAAACACGGAACTCAATTCCTAAGAACATTCCCAATGAGACAACCTGCTATGTACTCCTACATAGCCTCTCATCGCTACCTTTACCAAATCGGGTTCATCATAAGCTTATCACGTCGGAACATCATGGTTTCACTCTAGTTCATCACCCAGATGAAACAGACATGACACAACTCTAAGCATAGCAGGCATGGTAAGCTAAGCACATCATGGCACAAGCATCTACCAGTTATGCTAGGTTGCAAGGTTTAGCTATTTATTGTGACAATGACAGGTCATGCAAAGGAATAGGTTCATCTACCGTGTATGACAGACAAGTGAACGTTTGTCCTAATGCAATAAACAAGAGCAGGAGCGAGAGAGTGGGATGTTATCGGAATGATCAAGGGGGGTTGCTTGCCTTGCTAGGTAGCGGGAAGGTTTTCTCCTTCGTTGGAATACTCGGGGGTATCCTCAGAAGTAGGGCCTACCGCAATGTAGATAAATAGCAATCAATACACGCAAGTGCAACAGTATGATGCATGATCATGACATGGCAGCATGTATGGATGAGCTAATGCAGCTATTGTCCAAGTTAATTTGAAGTGAGTTTTAATATAGGTTCAAAATCGTTCTTCATTTCAAATTCCATATTTTAACCTGTTAGCAAATGTCAATGTTCTTCTACATAGGTTGCACTAACATGCATGATAATAGCATCATTAGATTCATTGCATTTTTCTGATAAATTTTCATATATAAATTATTTTCATCTGAGTTACAAATTAATTTATATGAATTTTTGAAGTTTTAAACATTTTCTGGAATTATTTAAAAATTAGAAATTCCTTTTATTGCATCAGCCTGACGTCATCATGGCGTCAGCAGGTCAGCTGACCAGGCCAGGTCAAACCTGACATGCAGGGCCCGCACGTTAGTGACACAGGCTTAATCCCGTGCTTACCAGGGTTTGACCCGCATCTGGGGCCCACTGGTGAGTGACTGGGGGGCTAATTAACAGAGGGATTAGCCCCTGATGGTCGGCCACGTCGGCGCCCACCGGAGCGGGGCCGGCGGCGACCAAAAATATGGCGGCGACTCGCCGGAGGTGCGCATCCGGCGGCCATTTGGCACGCGGAGGGCACCAGAAGGTGGCCCGTGCACGCATGCATCTAGCGAAGCAGCAAAGGGGGCTCGGGGTCGCCAGAGACGACGGCCACGTCGAGCTTGGCGGAGGCGGCTCGGGCATGACCGGCTACTGCGCTAGAGGGCATGGGGAAGCAGGGGGAGAGGAGGAGGAGCATCAGCGGCTCACCGCGGTTCCAGCAGAGGCGACGGCGGGGTCGGGAGAGGTCCGGACGGGGTGAATCGTGGAAGCGGAGCTCCGGTGGCCGGCGAGGAAGAAACGGCGGTGGCGCGTCGTGGAGGGCTCCCGGCGTCTTCTGGCATCACGGGGAGGATGAGGGGGTCGCTGCGGGGCTGCTGGTGGGCTCAGAAGGTTGAGGGGGCGGCTAGAACTACGGCGACGCGGTGGCGACGAGCTCGGCCATGGCGGAGCAGAGGAGGAAAGAGAGCGAGAAAGAGCACGCGAGGGAGAGAGGGAGAGGAGAAGGAGGCCACGGCGAGGAGGCCTCGCGCTGGCGCTCTCCCAGCCCTCCAGGCCGGCAGCCAGGCGGGGAGGAGGTGGCCGGCGTGTGCCCGCGCGTGGCGATCGCACGCCCTTGTCCTCCTGGCGAGAGGACAGGGATGACTGGCCATGGGCCAAATGGGCCGGTTCCCCCTGGGCCTCTGCTTTCTTTTTTTCTCTTCTGGTTTTCTATTTCTGACAATTGTTTTATTTTCTTTTTAGGTACAATTGCTTTGATAAAATATCCCAATTATTTTATAATATCAAGTTTGAATATTTCAAACTCCAATAAAAAGTTTCACGATATTTTGAAATATAAAATAATGATAATTCTTTATTTGGCATTTTCAGAGGCTTTATCATTTATTTTTAAATTGCTATAGTTGTCCAAATATTTAAAATGTCCCCTGTTATAATCATCTCCATATTTATCAGACATAGGGAACATTTTTTAAGGGCATTTAGATTTTGTTGAGTTTTCACAACTTTGAATTAATTTGATTCAAATATGAGCTTGGGGTTTCTTTTAGTCCCCATTTCATGTTGATGCAAAATTGTAACATGATGCACACACATGCTATCCTATGACATCTAGCCAGGGATGTGACAGCGATGCTCATGGCCCGCGAGTTTCTTCGCTACTGCCCCACGGGCACTGGCTACGATGCATGGCTAGGCTGCACCACCGAGCTCCTCACCGCTATCGGGGAGGCTCCTGCGCCCTCTCGCTCGCTTCGCCCTTCCTTGTCTCATGCGGGGGATGTGGCTCATGAGGCGCCTCCACCCCCTCTCGTGCATGGTGATCCGGCCGACTCCTAGCACAACGCACACCCGCACAACTAGACTCATGAAACGCCCCTGGTGGCCCAGGATGAGGTCAGCTACCAGATCATCCGCCGTGCGCCGCCCGACGCACGTGTGGTCCTCGAGTAGTAGCACCAGCGTCAGGACTGGTTTGTCTAGGACGTGGTAGCGGCCGGGCGCCAGAACCAGGCCGCCCTCATGTGCGGCGGTCCTTCAAGCTAAGTGGGCTGTCAGGCCTTCACTCGCAATCTGCATAGGGTCGTTTGGCCTGCCAGGTTCAAGCCTTAACTACCCCAGCGCTACGATGGCTCCCTCGACCCCATGGAGTTCCTCCAGCTTTACACATCGAGCATCGAAGCGGCGGGCGGTGACGACAAGGTCATGGCGAACTGGCTCCCGATGGCCCTATGGGGACCCCGACTCGTAAGTCATGATCACCAAATGCACATGTATAGTGATCCCAGATATCAATGCTCACTGAACACACAGAAGCTGAATAACAAGAGTCTTACATCCATACTTAGCATCTTACACAAACAATGACCATGAAGGTCAAGTCTTACATACATAGGGCCGCAAAGAACAAACAACAAACATAACTAGCAGCGGAAATCTTCTTCAAAAGCGTAGACCCTTGCCATCTGCATGCCTTAACCCTACATGCATTCTGACTGGGAAGCGTCCTAGTTCGCATGTTTGTCACAAATGAACTCTTCACCATATTCTGCTCTTCCATGCCTAGCCAATTAAATAATCAGTGGCAAGCCAATGAGTACTTTGAATGTACTCGCAAGCAACCCATGATTTGGAACAAGGTATAACAATGCATGATATAACTCTAAGCAGGTAAGTTTGCGGAAAGCTGATTTTGAATGCAATGACATGTTCAATTAACTTGTGAAAGCATGCATCATGAGGTAGCAAGTATCCATGTGGACAGGTTACATATATAAATATGAATAGGGGTTTGAACACCTCATGTTCAATCATCATGCCAAGTCATCGGACTTAGCTCAACCATCATCTTTCTCACCGACACACTCACACACCAGGTTTGTGAAAACATCGGACAAAGTTTAAGCAGGACCACCAACTGTCCACGACCATGGACACGGCTATTCGAATAGTTTTACACTCTACAGAGGTTGTGCACTTTACCGAAGAGACTCGGGAAACTTCTGTGTCAAGCCACGACTTGCGGTCTATTGCATACCTAAGGTAAGTAGCTGAACATCGCCTTTCCCCTGACGATACTAACAAAGATACCACTCGTTGGCACACATCCAACATAATGTACATCACAAGTATCATTCATGTGAGGACCAACGGTGTGCCCGGTGTCTGTGAAAACAACCCATGATCGTCCTTTCCGGCATGACCCCGTATCGAGAGAGACCACATCACTCCCTCAACTAGTAATGAGGGCTCTATGCTAGTACCCACCAAGGTAATCAACAAAGCCTCGTCCCATAATGGGTATCGTGGTTGCACATGTAAGGTTGGGATGGTCAGCGGATCTTAAATCTCTCCGTTTTCCAAAACACACACACTCACATGCTCCAGTACACTACTTCTTTATCAAGTGGTTACCTAGCTCATCATCATCTCCCTCGGGCATTAGTGGCACCCGGCGGGGTTTTCGAAAAATTCTTTGAAATCATTTCCTTTCCGACACCATGCATTTTCCCATCCCACTTGCATAGCAACTACTTAGCATCCTAACTACATCCCACCTGCACAACCCTCATAAGAAGGTAGGGTCATGCTTAGTGCAAGTATCAACGAGGAATGTAATGGAGGTAACCCACCATGGTGGTTACCGATTCATCAAGATTAAATGCAACAAAAGTAAGTGCTATATGCCATGCATGAAAATGGTTTCTTAGACCTGGTCAAAGGGCTACTTGCCAGGCTCAACAAAGTCTTCGGGCTCTTCAAAGTCTTTGGGTCCAACTCCCTCTTCAACAGTGCAATCTATCGTCGCGATAATAACGGCAATAATAAGAATCGCAACGAAAATAGAGCACAAAACCCACTTCTAAATGTTACCCTACTCTATAAATTACTACAATAGAAACTAAACATATTTGTCTCTGGTTTTGAATTGAAAAGGATTTTCAAAACTATATTAACACAGGCTAAAAATACCAAAAACTTGGTTTTAAATAAATGGAGTGCATAAAATGTTTTCCAATTTTGTTACAGATGTTACTATTAAATTCTATACATTATTGCAAGATTTTTGGTGGAATTTTTTTGTCAATGGGACAATTATTCATCTCTGTGGGATATTTGAAAAGAAAATGACAGAAAATAAAAAGGAAGAGGGGGCACTATGCCCTTTGGGCCAAATGGCTAGCCGATTCTGGCCGAGCTAGCCGAGCCAGCCCGGCTGAGCTGCGGGCACGCGCGCCACCAGGTTCAAATCTGGCGTGCGGGCCCAGCGTCAGCAAGAGAGAGAGGGAGGCGGGCGAGGTGGAGGCTGACAGCGAGGTCCCCCTGTCCGCTCCGTCGTCCACCTCTGGATAGAGTGAGGCGGGGTCACTAGCGTTGACTCTGGTGATGGCGACGGCTGGCGAGCACGGGAATGATTCGGGGTGGGTGTCGGCGTTCAAGGGGAGGTCGAAGGGGTAGCCAGGGTGGCTGCAGTTGCCGGCGGCGAAGGGGCCACAGCGGAGGTGCATCGAGAGGTGGTCACCGCTGACGTTTCTTGTAGGAAAACGAGCGGAGGAGAGGTGGAGATGCCTTGCTACGTTCACGATGGAGTAGAACGGGGAGCCGGAGCGGGCCTGTGTCTCGAAATTGATTGAGCACTAGTGCTTGGGGAGCTCAACTTGGGGTTTTGGGAGGTTCATTTGGGGGGATAGAGAGGAGAGGAGAGTGTGCGGGGTGGCTTTATATAGGGGTTGAGGGTGCACCGAGCTTGGGTGCGCCGACAAGGTGGAAGCCCATGTCGGAGGGCACGAGGGCAAGCGGGGTTGTGTTTGGGATCTTCCTGGGATGGGTCTAGAGCTGGGGAGAGAAGAGGGAGAGCGGGGAAGCTTGCGTGTGTGAGGGAGAGGGTTGGCCGGGAGGGTTGTCAATGGCGCGTGTGTGGGACGCCGCTGGAGTTGCAGAGAGGAGGGGGCCGACAATGTGTCGTGTTGCAGATGTTGAGGTGGTCTCCGGGGACACAAGGGTGTAGGATCGAAAGTAGGTCTAGAGGGGGGTGATTAGACTACTTGACCAATTAAAGGTTTTGCCTATACCAATTTTTAGGGTTGACAGTTTTTAGCATTTCATGGCAAGTCAAGTACACCCTACACATGCAAGTCTAAGAGTATATAGCAGCGGAAAGTAACAACAAGCATGTATAGAAGGGATAGGGTAGGAAGATCAAACGCAATTGTAAACACGATGATTTTTCCTGTGGTTCCGATAGGTGCTGCTATCGTACATCCATGTTTATGGAGTCTTCAACCCAAGGAGGGTAACGGTCGCGAGAGTCCACGGAGGGCTCCACCCAAAAGGGTCCATGAAGTAGCAACCTTGACTATTCCATACGGCTTCCGTCCACAAAGGACTAGCCTCACTATGGGTAGATCTTCACGAAGTAGGCGATCTCCTTTCCCTTACAAACTTCTTGGTTCACTCCACAACACGAAGTAGGAGGCTCCCAAGCGACACCTAACCAATCTAGGAGGCACCACCCTCCAAAAGGTAATAGGCTTGGTAATGATGATGAACTCCATGCTCTGGTGCTTCAAGATGATAGAATCCTCAACACATAATCTGTCTCTCATAGGTTTGGCTTGGTAGAAGAGATAGGATTGGTGGAAAGCAACTTGGGGAGGCTATAAATCAAGATCCATATGATTGGAGTGGAAGATCTTGACCTCAACACAAGGGTAGGTGGTTCTCTCTCAAAAAATCTGATAGGATAGGTACGAAATAGTTCTGAGTGCTTCTCTTTCGAGTAAGTGGTGGTGAAGGGGTATATATAGGCATCCCCAAAAATCCAACCATTACATACAAAATGACCAACTCGGTGACACCGATGTGTTAATCTTGGTGGTACCGAAATGACCAAAAGGTGGCAACTTTTTAATCTCGGAGGGACTGATATACAATTCTCGGAAGGTGACCAATGGTCAGATTTCCAATCTCGGTGACGCCGATCCAACATTCTCGGTGGGACCGAAAATGTGAATTTGCGTAACAGAAAGTTGGCAACCTAAACTCGGTGGCACCGGTATAAAATCGGTTGCACCGAAGTGGCTAGGGTTTGGCAGAGTGTGTCTAGGTTCTGGAATCAGTGGCACCGAAGTGGTATGGTTGGTTGCACCGATTTTGAGTGTTGGGTATAGAACAGACTTTGGTGGGAGAGTTTTGTGGATGTTTTTGGCGACTATCACTTGTGCACGTTTGAGCATATTGTTCACCAACAAAACCTTACCCCCTTTTAATAGTATTGGCTTTCCTATGACTCAAAGTGATTTCTCACAAATATAAAATGTAGAGTCCTCTTGCTTGAAGCTTGGCTAACCTATTTCCTTGCATCTTGGGGTTTCTCCACAATTTCCTTTTTGCCAATACTCTCATTGAACATTTCCTGAAATATACTTAGTGGAAACATTAATTCAATGACTTATATGTTGTTATTAATTACCAAAACCACCAAGGGAGCAAATGTGCTTTCAATCTCCCCCTTTTTGATAATTGATGACAACATATAGATCAAAGCTTCAACATATGATAAAATCAATGAGATTAATCATCGCTTTGAGAGGTATGTGATAAGCAAGAGCTCCCCCTAAATTTGTGCATTATTTTGAATTTGCGTTTGAATGCAAATGCACAATCTATTAGGTATATGGGGCACTTCTTCCATGTCACATACAACTTGGTGGTGTGCGAGAATAATCAGAGTGAACAACATGGCACAACACACATAAGTAAGGGTGAATGATCATCTCATGAGCATTAAGATGACAGGAAATAGTAGCATCACCCATAACATAGTAGCATAACACACATGTACACATCAAACCAAAAGAGCCAAATGTTTTTGAAAAGCAAGTAAAAACCAATTCTCTCTCTCGCTCGAAGCCTATAGATCTATATACACTTCTCCCCCTTTGGCAACAAGTTACCAAAAAGTTCAAAGGCATATATCTAAGCGTTCTTGGGCACATCTCCTCCGGTTGTTGATGAAGGATTCGAGATGACGGCATCGGCGAAGATCTCTACAGATGTCGTTGATGGAGCTGGAGTGGTCACTGATGGAGCTGATGTTGATGGAGCTGATGGAGCTATTGGAGCTGGCACTGTGGCTGATCTGGCCTGAGTAGTGAACTGAGTGCTTGTCCCTAGAGGTGATTCCTCCTCCTCGTCATCATCATCATCATCTGAAGTAGAAGAAACCCGAGGGATTTTCATGGAGTCAACTTCATGCTGAAGTTCTGTGACTATCTTCGTCAGCCCGTCCACTTTATAATTAAGGGTCTTGATTCTGGTCTCAAAATCCTGACAAGACTATTCTGGTTGTCCAGAATCCCCTTAATATCCTTTTGCATGCTCTGAACAGATGATATCAGCAAATCCATTTGCTCGCTCCTGGATCGAGGGGCTTGAGCACTAGTGGCTCTCACTGCCTCCGATGCTTCCTGAGCTGCAGCAGAAGTGGGATGATCAGCTTCCATCACCATGATGTTGTCCTCTAGATCTGGCTATATGGACAAATGTGGGTGATCCAAGGCAAAGATGTGCTTCTCCAGTCTTGAGTTTATGAGCATTTGAATGTAGGATGCATAACAACATGAGCGCTTCTGATCAGCAGCAACCCTCTTGATTGTCTCTACAATCAAGTCCATGACTCTGATCCTAGTGTGAGTGTCAACATGGATCAATAGATTGATGGAGTGGCCTCGAATCATTTTGTCATCTTTGGACTTGGGCATCAGGGTATGCCTCAGAATGGTGTTGATAGTGCATAGGCCAACCTGGAGAAAGTAAATGGACCCTAGCTGGTGAGACTTCACTTTGTCAGCAGGGATCTCCTTATACATGTTAGCCATAGCATTGTGACTAGCCTTGGATTCTGAGTAGACATCCAGGTCACCATCCTATGCTTCAGGAACTCCTAAGATCTTTGCCCATTCCTCAGCAGTTGATTCATATCGGGCACCTTCAGTCATCCACACAATTCTACCATCTCCATAGAAGTGTGAAGTGGAGTAGAACTGCATGATCATCTCGTCATTCCATGCTATGAATTCTCTGCCTATGAATTCATCAAGACCAATGCTATGGAAGTTGTCCTGCACACTTGGAAAGTAGTCCTCATTCTCCTTGATGTACTTCCAATCAACGTATCGCATATCACTGATAGCTTGACTCTTGTCAAAGAGCATAGTCTCATAGAAGTCCTGCTGCTCCTTGGTATAGAACATGTAGTCCATAGTTGTTTTCTTTCTTTGGGCATAAGGATCAATAGCTATCCATGCCCTCAGTCCTGAGTCCTTCCTCTTCTTCATGTCCTCAGCTACTGGATAGCTGGCATTATGAACAGGAAGGTGTGGTCTAAGCTTCATTAATGTTGTCAGATCATCATCAACTTCAGCTTTGGAGGCAGTCCCTTTGTTCTTCTCAGAGGCTAGAATCTGCCTGGTGGTCCTCTTGGGCTTCTCAGCAGCCTTCTTGGATGTGCTGGTTTTGGGCATAGCAACAGACATCAACTTATTTCTGGTTCTGATGGTAGCCTTGGGCAACCCATGTGAGCTGGGGGTGCCTGGATTTGAGAATGAACTGGGCTCTCGACTTGTGCGTGAACTCATGTCTGCTCTCTGCTCTGACCTGTTCTGACTGTCTTCTGAACCTGATATGCTAACCCTATGAATAGAATGTAGATGAGTCATCACAAAATGAGGCTGTTTTTGAAATTTGAGCAATGAGTTTTTCAAAAGTTTTGCAATCTGTCAAATACATATCGGTACAATCGAAAAGAATGTTTTGGTGAGATCGAGACTGACCAACTTGTTTACAGAAACTTGGCAGCCTCACAGAAACACATATCAGTGACACCGATATTTTCATTTCGGTTCCACCGAGTTGTATCGGGCGGACAACAAAACCCTAGAAAAATTCATCTAACTCGAGATTTTGCAGATTCTAGTGGATAGATGTATGAGCAATAGGTGGCTTATAGAGAAAACTAAGTCCAATGCACAAGAATCAGAATGGGAGCGCACTAGAGATCAAATCCCTACCCTAGCTTGGTGTGGATCCTCTACGGCAGCGACGTTTGTGAAGATTAGGTCGACGGCGGAGATTCCCAGCGGCGGAGGAGCTCGGGAAGTCAGGGGCAATGACCAGGGGTCTTTGGAGCGGCAGTTTAGGGTTTTGGAGCGCGACATATGAAGATGAAATTTCAAAACATCAGGGTCCAGAGTTATATACCCACCACTGTCGGTGACACTGATTCTAAGTTTTCGGTGTCACCGAGTGCCTCAACTGTCAGCTGACAGGGACACTCTGTGTAACTGAGAAAATGGAATCGGTGGTACCGAGATTGAAAAACCAGATCAACCCTAGGCAATCGGTGAGACCGAGGTTTTGGTGTTGGTTCCACCGAGTTGCACTTGGGAGGTTTTAATGGTCAGTCCTTGTCGATACGGAACTCCGAGTGCTCCACACACAGAGGGATCGAAAAGCACTTGTTCAAATTTTGTGATGCAGCATGAATGGAATATGAGGTGAGAAAGCATAGATAGCTAAAGAGTGGTCCTAGGCATTCTTGTCCATCCAATTGGAAAAAGATAAATCAAAAGCCAAATAGCAACAATTGGATATCCTCGAATGAGAAAATAAATGTGGACCAACAAGCTCACACAATAAGATGTCACAATAAATCATGAGGAACATGCAGAAACATACTAGCATCTAACAAGCACTTGGGCAATGACAAAGTCATCTATATATGAGTATTTGACTTAGGAGCCAAGTAAGAGTACTTGGTCATAGGTCATACTCATCGTTTAAGCACAAGTGGGGTTACCACTTTTTCATAAAGCATTTAATGTTCTCACATACTAAGAGATGCTTCGACTCAAGAATTTGAGTAAAACTCCCCCTTAATGTGACATCCCCCCATTAGAGGGATAAACTAACCTTGGGTTTTGTCTATGAAGACTTCATGTTGGTGAGGTTGTTGTGGATGCTCAATGTTGATGAAGATCGCCAAGAGTTGGGAGCATCCTTCTTGTTTCCTTACTCTTCTCGCCTACATGGGTTAGTCCCAATATAGAAGAGACAAATGAAAGGATATTTATGGACATGGGTGCAAAGCATGTGTTATGATGTCCATTGATTTGTTGATTACCTTGTCCCTTGCTTACCTTTGAGAGAATGTGTGACTCCTTGAACTATTGCATTGAGTTGATGTTGAGTGCAAAAAGCTCTTGCCAATCAATGAATGTGAGTGAATTTCATTGGCGAAGTCACCCCTCAAGAACTTACTAGTTCTTTTTCTTGAGAACCCACATCAAGTTGATGGGGATCCTTGGTGTTGAAGTGGCCTTTGTAGTAGTTGCGCTTGAAGTAGCCTTGGGAACCCACTCCACCAAAGCTAGGGGTTCATCTTCATATGAGTCAATGTCCTCTTGAAGCTTGTTCTTGCCCTTGAGCTTGTGGTCTTGTGGTGGAAGGTCATATTGAGTGTTTGTCCCCTTGGGAAGAGTATTTTCATACTTCTCCTTTTGAGGAACAAACTTGGACTTGGGATATTGACCTTCTTCCCACTCAACTCCATTAGCGTTGAAGTAGCCAACACCACAATTCTTCCAGTATCCTCCGTGCTTGCGTATAATTTCCTCAAATTGCTTACATTGGGCAAGACTCTTGTAGATACCCTTTTCTATAATTCCTTTCAATAAAGCATTTTCTTGCTCTAGTGTAACTTGGCTAAGAGAAACATCATTAGTGGAATGAATAGAACTACTAGAAGCAACATCATTGGATTTATCACTTTTATTGTTGCTACTAGATGAAGAATCTTTCTTGCCTTTGTTACTGGATTGCTTAGTTTTAACATGAGGCATGAAAGTAGACAAGAGTAGTCCTTTGGCTAGATAAGATGAGGTCTTCTTTCGGATATCGTCATTGATAGCTTTGAGAAACACATGCTCTTGCTCCAAGTTGAGCTTCTCGAAGCGTAGCTTCTCATGAGTTCTCACAAGCTCTCGAGAGTAGATTCATGAGCTAACTTAAGAGTGTTTAGTTCTTTAGTTAGTTGTTATATTTTCATCTTATCATCATCAATTGACTTATCTTGACTAGCATGAGAATTATCAAGTTCATTTTGATCAATGTCACTAGTTTTATCATAAAGCAAGTCATCATCACAAAGTAGATCATCTTCATCACTATCAAAATCAAGATACTCGAGGTGTGATACCTTGGGGCCTTTAGCCATGAAGCAACTTCCACTGCCTTCATTTGGTGAATCAAATAGATTGTAGGAGTTGGTAGTCACTAGAGCAATTCTGGCAACACCATCATCTTGACTATAGCCGGAGTCGGGGTGATAGCTTCTCTTAGAGTTGTTGTCGGAGTCAGAGCCAGAAACCCATTCACCAACATGAGCTTGATGTTTTCTTCTTGTGTAGCTCTTGGTGTACTTGTCCTTCTTCTTAGAATCTCTACTTCTCCTTGAGTGTCTTCGTTCATAACGATCATCTCTACTCCTTCTCTCTATTTGTGGTGATTCATTCCTTGAGCTTCGTCTTTGAGGTGACTCTTCTCTTCTTTTGTAAGGAGCCGTGCACTCATTTGAGTAGTGTTTGGGCTTCCCATGGTTGTAACAATTGCGGTCACGACCTGACAAACGCTTCTCTTCATATCTTGAGTTGGAGTTTCTTTCTTTGCTTCTATTCTTGTAGAACTTGTTGAATTTCTTGACCATGCGGCTTATTTCTTCATTGGTGACAAGGTTGTTGCTTGACGTTGCGGGAGCATCACTTGTGGCTTTGTAAACACCGTTAGACTTGTGATGGAGCTCTTCTTTATCTTTGAGTGTCATCTCATGAGCAACAATCCTTCCAATGACTTGCACACGGTGTCGTATCTCTCATCCAAAGATCTAAGTATCTTCTTGATGATGAATTTGTCGGCCATTTCTTTGCTTCCTAAGCCGGCAATCTCATTGGTGATGAGAGCTAGCCTAGAGTACATCTCTACGACTCCTTCACCACCCTTCATCTTGAACTTGTCAAGTTGACCTTGAAGAACATCTAACTTGGATTCTCTCACACACTCGGTTCCTTCGTGCATATCGACCAAAGTATCCCAAATCTCCTTTGCATTCTCAAGACGGCTGATTTTGTTGAATTCTTCGGGGCATAAGCAGTTGAAGAGAATGTCACATTCTTGAGCATTCTATTGCAACATCTTCAATTCATCTGCGGTCGCTTCACGATCTGGTTCTCGTCCATACGCAAAGAATTCACCTTGCAAGCCAACACGAACAACATCCCAAACGGCGGGGTTATGACCAAGAATATGCATTTTCATTTTATGCTTCCAACTACAAAAATTAGTGCCATCAAAGTATGGACCTCTACGGTGATAACTTCCCTCACTAGACGTCATACTTCTCCTAGGTTGTGAGACCTAAGCAATGGAGACCAAAGCTCTGATACCACTTGTAGGATCGAAAGTAGGTCTAGAGGGGGGTGATTAGACTACTTGACCAATTAAAGGTTTTGCCTATACCAAATTTTAGGGTTGACAGTTTTTAGCATTTCATGGCAAGTCAAGTACACCCTACACATGCAAGTCTAAGAGTATATAGCAGCGGAACGTAACAAAAGCATGTATAGAAGGGATAGGGTAGGAAGATCAAACGCAATTGTAGACACGATGATTTTTCCCATGGTTCCAATAGATGGCGCTATCGTACATCCACATTTATGGAGTCTTCAACCCATGGAGGGTATCGGTCGCGAGAGTCCACAGAGGGTTCCACCCAAAAGGGTCCACGAAGTAGCAACCTTGACTATTCCATACGGCTTCCATCCACAAAGGACTAGCCTCACTATGGGTAGATCTTCACAAAGTAGGCGTTCTCCTTGCCCTTACAAACTTCTTGGTTCACTCCACAACACGAAGTAGGAGGCACCCAAGAGACACCTAACCAATCTAGGAGGCACCACCCTCCAAAAGGTAATAGGCTCGGTAATGATGATGAACTCCTTGCTCTTGTGCTTCAAGATGATAGACTCCTCAACACACAATCTCTCTCACACATGTTTGGCTTGGTAGAAGAGATAGGATTGGTGGAAAGCAACTTGGGGAGGCTAGAAATCAAGATCCATATGATTGGAGTGGAAGATCTTGAGCTCAACACAAGGGTAGGTGGTTCTCTCTTAGAAAATCTGATAGGATAGGTATGGAATAGTTCTGAGTGCTTCTCTTTCGAGTAAGTGGTGGTGAAGGGGTATATATAGGCATCCCCAAAAATCCAACCATTACACACAAAATGACCAACACGGTGACACCAATGTGTTAATCTCGGTGGTACCGAAGTGACCAAAAGGTGGCAACTTTTGAATCTCGGCGGGACCGATATGCAATTCTCGGTTGCACCGATAAGGTGACAAACGGTCAGATTTCCAATCTCGGTGACGCTGATCCAACATTCTCGGTGGGACCAAAAATGTGAATTTGCATAACAGAAAGTTGGCAACCTAAACTCGGTGGCACCGTATAGAATCGGTTGCACCGAAGTGGCTAGGGTTTGGCAGAGTCTATCTAGGTTCTGGAATCGGTGGCACCGAAGTGGTATGGTTGGTTGCACCGATTTTGAGTGTTGGGTATAGAACAGACTTTGGTGGGAGAGTTTTGTGGATGTTTTTGGCGACTATCACTTGTGCATGTTTGAGCATATTGTTCACCAACAAAACCTTACCCCCTTTTAATAGTATTGGCTTTCCTATGACTCAAAATGATTTATCACAAATATAAAATGTAGAGTCCTCTTGCTTGAAGCTTGGCCAACCTATTTCCTTGCATCTTGGGATTTCTCCACAATCTCCTTTTTGCCAATCCTCTCATTGAGCATTTCCTGAAATATACTTAGTGGAAACATTAGTTCAATGACTTATATGTTGTTATTATTTACCAAAACAACCAAGGGAGCAAATGTGCTGTCAAAGGGGGAGGCACAATTGTCGGAGCCATGCATTGGGCAGCGGCTACAGTGCTGGTGCGCACTGTAGCATGCTCCAGAGCACCCTTTTGGCATGCAAATGGCATCCTAGGCGTAGCCATAGGTGTCTAGGGGGTCTAGGGGGTTTAAACAACATGGGTGAGGCATTGGATGCTCTGGTGATCCACCAGGGTGAGAGAGGGATGGAGAGAGAGGGAGATTCATACTATCCAGTAGGGTAAAATGGGGTTTTACCCTACCCTGTGATTGAGCATGGGCTTGAAATTACTACTAGGGGTAGAGGGGACACACTAGTGTGTGTGGTGAAAGTTTGAGATCAAGGAGAAGAGTGGAAGAGGGTCAAACATGGATCTTACCAAATCGACAGAAGGTATTTGATGTGTGTTTGGGAAATATACAAGTTCCTAATGGCCATGAGATTTAACAAGGTCAAATCGTGGTTAGAAATAGGGTTGATCACTTAATTTGAGCTGGTTTTAAGAAAGTTGACACCAGAAACTTGAAAAACCCTAGAATTCAACAAAATCAGATTTCTGTAGATTCAGGCATGCAATTCACCTCCCCCAAATCCACCACTTGGTGTAGTAGCATTATTTAGGGATTAGAGCATTCCCACAAAGTTTGTGGTCAATAGGATAAACTTCACAATGTAAAGTTGTTCAAACTTGACTCTAGACTAGAATGGTTTTGGAATATATTAGTGGAGCAAATCAATTGGGATTGGGTTGAAACTTTGCAATATCATCACATATAACATGTGTGACTTGCTGGAATTTTCCTGGATATTATAGAGAATATTTTGTTATAGAAATATTTCAAATCCTTGAAATAGGCAGAAAGGGTTTTGAGGGGTTTTGCCCATTGTTTTGAACATGACCATGTGTTGAAACTCATATATATGGAAAATATCTGTCCATTGACTTTCCCTATAGTTTCACAAATATTTTGAAACCATTTAAATAATTTTTCCCTATGAAAAATCATTTTCTGGCTTTAAGAAAAAGCGTTGAAATAAATATCAAAATAATCTTTAAAATTAATATTTGGTGGTTTTAGGAAGTCATATATATAGTGGATTCCAAATAAAGCTCTTGGTGTAAAATATTCCACGCAATTTGAGGACTTGTAGTACAATCCTCAATCCAGGGGGGTTTGAAAACCTAATTTGAATAAACCATTTTTGGTCAAAACAAGATTTGATAAAAATAGTTTTTGGTACTATTCAAATGGTATGATCATGGGCAAGATGTTTGGATCAAGGAAGATGAAATGTGGAGAGAAGAAGATCATGGAGTGCCAAAAATCCAATAAACCAAACAAGCAATCATCAAACAATCCAAACAAGCACATGCACTCAAAAAAATTAAATGGTTCCAAATTTTATAAATCCATAGCATAGCAAAGAGATACAAACACAGGGTGTGATAGGCTCTGAAGGACGGCACGTGATCCTGGCTCCTGAACCTGCCAGAGAATTCGGTCTCTTCGTGGAGCGACATCTGTGAGCTATTCGTCGCCAACTTCAAGGTCACACACGACCGCCCCCTCTCCATCAACGACCTGCGACGACGCATGAAGCAGCGTTCTAGGGAAACCCTATGCAAGCACATCCAGCGGTTCATCCAGGTACGTAACAAGATCCCGCACGCCACGCATGAAGCCGTCATCATGCCACTATCCAACGGTGTCAAGGACCTCAAGATGTGTGAGAAGCTCTCCATCAAATACAACCTGAGCGCAGCCTTGGAGTTGTTCAACATCGCCAACAAATGCACCCAAGGCCGAGGAGGGCCGCATGTTCATTCACGGCAACCCCGACGCCACACGCCAGACGATGGCAAGGCCAAAGGCAAGAAGGGAAAGTGCAAGGGGCCCACCGTGATTGTGGTGGAGCCTGAGCAGAAGCGCGGTCGTGAGCACGGCATGCTGTAGAAGGACCACCGGTTGTTCTGCATCTACCATGACGTACGCACCCACAACACTGAAGACTAGAAGGAACTCAAGATCCTCCAAGACGAGCGCGTTGGCTGGCGCCAGGAACGCAATGACCATGGCGCTGACCTTGCAGGGGGTGGTGGCCACAGCGGTGACAGGTAGGATAGTTGCAGTGAAAACACTCGCCAGGGCTGGCGTGAGCAGCCTCAGGACGACGGCTGGTGCGACCAGCCCCATGAGGTGTGCCCTCAAGACAACACTGCGCTCCCATGGCTTCCACCACCACCAAGGAGGAACGACGAAAACGAGACTAGGGGCTATCAAGAGCCTGCCCGGTGGCCTGCATCCTTGGCGGAGCCCCTGCCCCTTTGTCAAACCAGTGGTTCAAGCAATTCGCCGTTGAGGTGAATGTCGCCTTCCCAGGGTTGGAGGCTGCAAAGCCCCTGAAGTGGTCCTAGTACTCCATCTCCTTCGACGTCAGGGAAAGCTTCAGATTCACGGTCATCGCAGGCAAGCTTCCCATGATATGCACCCCCACCATCAGCAATGTCCTAGTCACGAAGACTTTGATCGATGGAGGCGCAGGCCTCAACCTGCTCTCCAAGGAGACCTTCGAGACGCTCCAAGTGCCCTATGATCAGCTGATGCCGACCAGGACATTCTCTGGGGTGACCAATGGCTCTACCACTCCGTTGGGGAAGATCCACCTCCCGGTCACCTTCGGCACGCGGGACAACTATCACACCGAGCTCATCAACTTCAATGTGGCGCACATTAGCCTCCCATGCAACGCCATCTTGGGGTACCTCGCGCTTTCCAAGTTCATGACGACGACGCACCATGGCTAAAATGTCCTCAAGATGCTGGGTTGCAATGGTGTCATCACCATCGCCTGCGATAAGAAGGACGTTGTCTGCTGCCTTGAGCACGCCTACGAGGCCGCCGCAGCAGAGCATTCCAATGACGCGGGGGATTATGGGCCTCGCAAGGCCGCGCTTCCAAGGAAGAAGCAACTGTTGCGCATCCCAAGCATCGCCAAGGTGAAGAATGTGGCACCAGACGCCAGCAACGCGAGCCCGTACCCGCTGCTAGTATCGGCCCCTTCCTGGGATAAGAAGGCTCTCCCGGCACCTCCCTCGGGCTAGGCTCGGGGGCTTCCACTTAGAAAGCGTCTGACTTGGCCGGCATGACAAGGGAGGTGCTCGGGAACCACTTGGAGGCGCGCCTCAATGCTCGCCCCGGCGAGCAAGGCGCATGGCGCCTGATGCCAGGGTCACAAGAGTTCATCAAAAAAGGGATCGGCAATCTGTGGGAGGAGCATCATCCGGATCGCCTCGACAGCCGAATTGTCGCCCTTAGGAGGAGCGGCAAGGTGCGCATGTGCATCGATGTCGCGGGCCTTAATAGGCCAGGTCCCAGGGCCTCTTCGGCCCCTCGCGCGTCACCAACGACTACATACGCATGCCTTTTGGCTTGGTGAGCACCAGCATCACCTTCCAAAGGCTAGCACAGCTAACGATGGTGCGTCGCGTGGCTCAAGGGCTTTGCGGGCCCGCAAGGCCTCAGGAGTCGGACGACCCCTGAGGGGCAAGCCTTCGCGACACGCTTCGTCGGGCGACTTGACGCTTCTGTGACAATACAATTGCCAGGTGAATTTTTGGTTTGTTTAAGTTGAGGGCACCCTTCGGGCCGCGGTATCTTGAGGCTGGCGTGGGTATGTCCCTACAGCATTCTTGTGTTTTGGTTGTGTACTGAACCTTATTATTCCTTTTGGAGTTTATGTTATCTTCTTAAGCCTTGTTTTCGGTGCCTCGCCACCATTTGAAACCGTTGTGCTCCCGCGACCAATCTTTCGAATGTCCCTCGGTTGGTGCTAGACACGGTGTCTGTCCTCGGGTTCTTCCCTGCAGCATTGATGAATCCAAGCGATCAAGCTTTGTCTCACGAGCTAGCTCCCATGCACGTCACCTCCTGATACGTCTCCAACGTATCTATAATTTATGAAGTATTCATGCCATGTTTATAATAATTCTATTTGATTTTGGTATGATTTTATTAGAACTAACCCAGACTGACGCTATTTTCAGCAGAACTACCATGGTGTCGTTTTTTGTACAGAAATAAAAGTTCTCGAAATGGGCTGAAAATTTACTATGATTTGTTTTGGACCAAAAGAGACCCCCGAAGCATTGGATTTGGGCCAGAAGAGCCATGAAGAGGTCACAAGCCTGCCAGGCGCGACCACCCCATTGGTCGCGCGTCGCAGGCTTGTCACCGCCTCGTGGCACCCCTTGACATGATTCCAACGCCAAACATTCCTATAAATATAGAAACCTCCTAAAACAAACCTAGATCGGGAGTTCTGCTGTTGCAAACCTCTAGAGCCACGAAAAAACAATCGGGAGACCGTTCCGGCACCCTACCGAAGGGGGAAACCATCACCAGAGGCCATCTTCATCATCCCGGCGGTCTCGATGACGAGGAGGGAGTAGTTCACCCTCGGGGCTGAGGGTATGTACCAGTAGCTATGTGTTTGATCTCTCTCTCTCGTGTTCTTGAGATGACATGATCTTGATGTACCGCGGGATTTATTGATATAGATGAATCATATGGAGTTTTACCCTCTCTATCTTGTTGTGATGAATTGAGTTTTCCCTTTGAAGTTTTCTTATCGTATTGAGTCTTTAAGGATTTGAGAAACACTTGATGTATGTCTTGCAATGGGATATCCGTGGTGACAATGGGATGTTCTATTGATCCACTTGATGTATGTTTTGGTGATCAACTTGTGGGTTCCGTGACCTTGGGAATCTATGCATAGCGGTTGGCACACGTTTTAGTCTCGCCTTTCCGATAGAAACTTTGGGGCACTCTTTGAAGTTATTTTTGTTGGATTGAACATGATGAATCTAAAATTATGTGATGCATATCGTATAATCAAGCCCATGGGTACTTGTGGTGACATTGTAGTATCTAGGTGACATTACGGTTTTGGTTGATGTGTATCTTAAGGTGTTATTTTAGTACGAACTCTAGGGCTGTCCGTGAAACTTATAGGGATAGCTCATAAGATTGATCAGAAAAGATAACCTTGAGGTGGATTCGTACCCTACAATAATTTCTTCGTTGGTTCTCCGCTATTTGTGACTTTGGAGTGAACTCTTTGTCGCACGAGAGGTACTTACATATGATTCAACTATGCCAATATTGTTGAGAGAAATTGCACTAGTGAAAGTATGGACCCTAGGCCTTCTTTTC
Source organism: Hordeum marinum (assembly GCA_022496015.1). NCBI lineage: Eukaryota > Viridiplantae > Streptophyta > Magnoliopsida > Poales > Poaceae > Hordeum > Hordeum marinum. The sequence continues at coordinate 347,098,065 of CM039678.1, forward strand.
AAGAATTTATACAATGTTTTTCTCGCTGTTTACTATTTTTTACCTTGCTGTTTTTATATTTTTAGATTACGAAAACCCACATCTACCATCCATATTGCACTTGTATCACCATCTCTTCGCCGAACTAGTGCACCTATACAATTTGCCATTGTATTGGGTGTGTTGGGGACACAAGAGATTTCTTGTATTTGATTGCAGGGTTGTTTGAGAGAGACCATCTTCATATTACACCTCCCACATATTGATAAACCTTAGGTCATCCACTTGAGGGAAAATTGCCACTGTCCTACAGAACTCTGCGCTTGGAGGCCCAACACGAGTCTTCAAGAAGAAGGTTGCGTAGTAGACATCAAGCTCTTTTGTGGCGCTATTGCCTGGGAGGTGAGGTCTTGAATCTATATCTTTAGATCTTGCAATTAGATCTTTTAGTTTCTAATTTTTCACTAGTTTGGTTTTATAAAAGAAAACTACAAAAAAATGGAATTGAGGTTGCCTCATATGCTTCATCTTTTTAATGTCTTCCGTGAAAATGATGGAAAGGAAAATTCTTCTCAAGTATTAGAAGAAGAAGTTATTAAAATGTTTAGCACTAAATCTTTGAGTTATGAGCATGATTGCAATGTTCTTAGTATGAATGCTTTGAACATCCATAGTACTAATGATGATTGCACTAGTCATGTTAAAAAGACTTCTTATAAGCATGTCAATTTTTGTGGAGTGCATAGAGTTTGTCAAGACATGCCTAAAAGGGAAGATAGATTTTTAAGAGGCACAAGTATTTAGACACTAAATGGTTGCAATAGAGGCTATATGTTTGTGCTTAAAGACTTAATATTTCTCGCCGTCCTTGTGAACTTTGCAATGAAACTGGTAATTTTAATTTCCAATGTGAATCATTTCATGATTGAATTGTGTCCAAAAACTATGATAACCTCATTGCCCTTGAGCATCATAATGAACTTAGTCCATTTTTGGGGTATGAAGAAATGAAACATAAAACTAAGGATGTTCCAGCTTAGGCTCTCATGAAAATGATTGATTTTGACCTAAATGAAGTCTATATGTATTGCGTGGTAAATTGCATTGAGAGTCCTTATATTTCAAATTACTTAAAGACAAGAAAACAAATAGAAGATGAAGAGAATACTAATGAAGGGGAAGAGGTTTCCCAATATCCTCCTATTTTTTCTTATGATGAATCAGGTAACGAGGAGGAGCTTTTTATTCAACCAACCTCTTCAAAAAGAAGCTTGGAGGAATTAAATAAACCCACACATAATGTGATTAAGAAGAAGAAAAGAAGGAAAAGTAAAGGTAAAGAGGTATCTCTCCGAAATAATGTTGCTCCAATTATTGATAGGCCTCATGAGAATGAATCAAAAATAGTTGTGGAAGATGATGCACTTAAGGATGATTTTGTTATGCCTATTGCTTGTTGTGATAACTATGATTGGGAAGATAATGATACTTCTTATAATATTGAAAATATTTACGGCACCAACTTGGAGGATCATGATAATAATTGCTATATTATTGGTGCTATTCGTACTATTAATGATGAGAGTGATTATGTTTATGATATACAAAGCCACAAGCTTGGGTATGCTATGTTTGATGAAAATGACATGTTTGAGAATTTATTTGCTGCAATTAATGTTTTTCCCAAGCTTGGGGATGCTATGCTTAATGAATATGATCTTTTTATTCCCCCTACTTTGAATGATCAAATTTGTTATAATGATTGCATGCCTCCTACTTAGGATGATTATTGTGATGATACTTATGCAATGAAAATAGTGATGATTACTATTATGATACTTGTCATAATTATGTATATCCTTTTACTGAATATTACTCTTTTAGTGTTGAACCAATTTGTAGTATTCAACTCTTTTATGATACTCCCACTATTAGTCATGATAAGAAATTTTCTTATGTGGAGAGTAGTAAAATTTCTATGCTTGTAGATCATGAAAAGAATGCTTTATGTGCTAGTTATATTGTCGAATTCCTTCATGATTCTACTGAAAATTATTATGAGGGAGGAACATGTGCTTGTAGGAATTGCAATAATATCAAGCTTCCTCTCTATGTGTTCAAAGTTTTGAAGTTATGCTTGTTTTGACTTCCTATGCAAATTGATTCTTGTTCCCATGATTTGTTTGCTCACAAATCCCTATGCATAGTAAGTGGGTTAGACTTAAATATGCTTTTCATGTCATTCATGATGCTCTCTTGCATGTTTCAACTACTACTCCTATATGAGCATCATTGAAATCATCATGCCTAGCTAAAAGGCATTAAAGAAAAGCGCTTGTTAGGAGACAACCCAACACTTTTACCATATGTTTTGATGTGTTCACATGATTAGGATACTGTATTAATCATGTTTTGTGTCTTTTATTCCAATAAAGTGCCAAGTAAAGCCTTTGGGATAGTGTGGATAATTGCTTGTTTGATTCTGTGCAAAAAATAGAAAGTTTTTTGTCTAGTATATGAATTATCTGATTTTAGTGGTGCATCAAAAATTTATGAAATTTTTACAAAAAATTTATATGAAAATCCCTTTTGTTTTCCGAATTTTACAGAATTTTAGAGTCAGGTAAGTATGGTGATCATTCAGATATTTACAGACTATTTTGTTTTTTGACACATTCTGTTTTGCATGCATAGTTTGCTTGTTTCAAGTGTCCCTATAGCTTATATTGAGTAATATAAATTGTGAGAATGATGGACTACAGTAGGTATCTTGTGGTAATAATTATGAATCTTGTCTTGACAGTACCTAGGTGAAGATTTATCTTTACTACACTAACCCTTCTCACGAAGTTCCGTCAAGTTTTGTGTGATTGAAGTTTTCAAGTTTTGGGTGAGACACCGATATGAGGAGAATAAGGAGTGACAAGGACCTAATCTTGGGGATTCCCAAGGCACCCCCAAGGTAATATTCAAGGAAGACTCAAGCGTCTAAGCTTGGGGATGCCCCGGAAGCCATCCCCTCTTTCGTCTTCAAAACTACTGGTATATCCTACTTAGAGCTATATTTTTATTCATCACATAATATGTGTTTTGCTTGGAGCGTCATTTTATTTTTTGTTCTCTATTAGGTGTTATTTATAATCTTTTTTTTCAATAAAAATTTCGAAGAATTGCATTAGGATACTTGCATTGCATGTTTTCATATGTGCAGGGTAAAAACAGAAACTTCTGCGGTAGTATTTGAATTTTCGTATTTTACTGGAACGTGGAAAGTTTTGGGAATTTTTACACAGTGTTTTCATATAAATTTTACAACATGTTCTAAATTTTTATAATTTTTTGAGTTACATAAGTACACTATTTTCATAAATTGCTACAAAGTATTCTCTTTGGACAGATTGTTGTCATAGTTCTGTTATCTACTTATCCTATAGTTTCCATAGCCTATATTCATAAATATAAATTGTGAAAATGATAATATACAGTACCTAATGTTTGAAAATTATTGTGCAACTTGTCTTGCCAGTACATAAAGAGTTGATTTATTATTATGTGTACTAACCTATTTCACGAGTTCTTTTTGAGTTTTGTGTGGATCAAGTTTTTGAGAATAGGTGAAACCATGATATGAGAGGAATGAACGAGATACAAAAGCTCAAGCTTGGGGATGCCCAAGGAACCCCAAGTAAATATTTCAAGAAGTCTCAAGCATCTAAACTTGGGGATGCTACACATCCCACCTCTCTTCATCTACAATTATCGGTTAACCTATGTTGAGCCTAAATTTTTATTTTCCCACATGATATGTGTTATTCTTGGAGTGATTTTTTTTTTTTGCTTGCTGTTTAAATAAAATACTCCAATCTGAAAATCTTTATGGAGAGATAGATAGAAATTCCACACATAGCTACTTAATTGTTTGACTACTCATTGTTCTTGACTTATATGTTTTGGAGTAGTTTTGTCATTTACTCTCGTGCTTCACTTATATTCTATGAGTAAATGGTTGAATGAATTGAATATCATAAATATTAAATTATACATGTTTTATATGCTTATCCCATGGGGAGTAATGACTTCACATATAAGAAGTATTGGTGGTAAAATTTATTGAAAGTTAACAAACACCGCATTGGTCACTTGAACCATTCATGAAAGAATATTGTAGGGAGAGAGATTTCACATATAAATATACTATCTTGGACATATTCTATGATTATGAATACCCATTAATTATTTTCAAACTTGAGCAAATTAGTTGAAGTTGGACAAGGAAGACAACATAATGAGTTATGGTTGCGTATATTTGTATAGAAGTAATATTGTTATGGATCCTCCAACATGTGGTGCTTGCTTCCACCTCATATTAGCCAAAACTTCCGCACGAAGTAGAAATACTACTTGTGCATACAAACAACCTTAAACCCAAAGTTGTTCCATATGAGTCCACCATATCTACCTATATGCGTTATTTACCTGCCGTTCCAAGTAAATTTGCATGTGCCAAACTCTAAACCTTCAAATAATATTCTGTTTTGTATGCCCGAATCGCTCAGATAATGACTAGGGGCTGTCAGTATCTTCCATGATAGGTGGGTTATTCTCACGATATGTGTTGATTCACTATCACCCAGGAGGAAGTGGCTGGTAATAGGGATTCCTAGTCCCGAAATCAAAGAAAAATGCAAAAATTGAACAAAACTCCCCCAGGAATGTTGTTTGTATGGACGGTACTCGTGGATTCGGCTCGCCATAGAGTGTGATTGATTGGTCGAGGGGGGGTAAAAACTTTACCATTCTGTATGGGAACCGTCTATAATGTATATAGCATGGAAGATACCGAGATCTCTCGGTTCTATGGTGACAATGAAAGCATACCGCGCAAAATTATTATTCATCATCTCTGTTTTAAAAGCTCGAGCTCTGGCACCTCTACAAATCAATGCTTCCCTCTACAAAGGGTCTATCTTTTACTTTCATGTACCTTTATGCAAGAGTCATGGTGATCTTCACTACTTCCTATATTTGGCCTTTTACTCTTGGCAAGCATCATGTTTTGGGGAATGATCTAAGCATATATGTCCATTCGAATATATTTGATCATGAATTATTATTGTTGACAATTATCTATATGATAAATAAGTTGGGAGGCAAAACTTGAAGCCCCTATCTTTCTTTGTGTTCGACGGATGCCATTTGCTCTAAAAATATGTTTTCAGTGTTAGCAATCATGGAAGACTATATGATGGTTGGGTATGTGTAATTTGCTAAATTAAAGCTCTTACATAGACCCTTCCTGAAAATAAGATGAATTGCAATGTTTGGTGACTGAAAGCACAGTTTGTTAGTCTATACTTTAACATGTGGATAGTTTGATATTTCATCATGAGAAGGTTTATGAGATGAGCTACTGTTTATGATATATAATGATGCTAGAAAAAGTTTTTGGAATTATCATTGATCAAATTAATGCACTATGCTAGCATTCACACTTCATAAATTATTTCTTTTATCATTTACCTACTCGAGGACAACCAAGAATTAATCTTGGGGATGCTGATACGTCTCCAAAGTATCTATAATTTATGAAGTATTCATGCCATGTTTACAATAATTCTATATGATTTTGCTATGATTTTATTAAAAATAACCCCGGACTATCGTTGTTTTCAGCAAAACTACCATGGTGTCGTTTTTGTGTAGAAATAAAAGTTCTCGGAATGGGCTGAAAATTTAGTACGATTTTTTTGGACCAAAAGAGACCCCCGAAGCATTGGGGTTGGGCCAGAAGAGACAAGAGGAGGTCACAAGCCTACCAGGCACGACCACCCCCTTGCCGCACCTAGTAGGCTTGTCACCACCTCGTGGCACCCCTTGACGTGATTCCAACACCAAAAATTCCTATAAATATAGAAACCTTCGAAAATAAATCTAGATCGGGAGTTCCACTACCGCAAACCTCCAGAGCCATGAAAAACCAATCGGGAGCGCGTTCCGGTACCATGCTAGAAGGGGAAACCATCACCGGAGGCCATCTTCATCATCCCGGTGGTCTCCATTATGAGGAGGGAGTTGTTCACTCTCGGGGCTAAGGGTATGTACCAGTAGCTATGTTTTTGATATCTCTCTCATGTTCTTGAGATGGCACGATCTTGATGTACCACGAGCTTTATTGATATAGATGAATCATATGGAGTTTTACCCTCTCTATCTTGTTGTGATGAATTGAGTTTTCCCTTTGAAGTTTTCTTATCGGACTGAGTCATTAAGGATTTGAGAAACACTTGATGAATCTATGCATAGGGGTTGCCACACGTTTTTGTCTTGAATTTCCGGTAGATATGTTGGGGCACTCTTTGAAGTTCTTTGTGTTGGATTGAACATCATGAATCTGAAATTATGTGATGCATATCGTATAATCAAGCCCATGGGTACTTGTGGTGACATTGGAGTATATAGGTGACATTATGGTTTTGGTTGATGTGTATCTTAAAGTGTTATTTTAGTACGAACTCTAGGGCCGTCTGTGACACTTATAGGGATAGCTAATAAAATTGATCAGAAAAGATAATTTTTAGGTGGTTTTGTACCCTACAATAATTTCTTCGTTGATTCTCCGCTATTTGTGACTTTGGAGTGAACTCTTTGTCGCACGACAGGTACTTACGTATGATTCAACTATGCCAATATTGTTGAGAGAAATTCCACTAGTGAAAGTATGGAACCTAGGCCTTGTTTCCAAGCATTTATACAATGTTTTGCTCGTTGTTTACTATTTGTTACCTTGCTGTTTATATATTTTAAGATTACAAAAACCTATATATACCATCCATATTGCACTTCTATCACCATCTCTTCGCCGAACTAGTGCACCTATACAATTTGCCATTGTATTGGTTGTGTTGGGGACACAAGAGATTTCTTGTATTTCATTGCAGGGTTGTTTGAGAGAGACCAAATTCATCCTACACCTCCCATGGATTGAGAAATCTTAGGTCATCCATTTGAGGGAAAATTGTCACTGTTGTACAAAACTCTATGCTTGGAGGCCCAACACGAGTCTATAAGAAGAAGGTTGCATAGTAAACATCACCTCCTGAGATCCTTGGTGTCTTGCCCCTTTAGGGGATTGCCGAGAGTAGGTCAGTAGGGGCGCACCTCGATATGTATGACTAACAATGATGTGTTTTGTCACATCGGGCGTCATGCATCGGGTGGTTTTCCCCTATTGTTTTTATGAAGGAACCGACACGACGTCTGTGCTTGGGTCTGTCCCAGCAGCAACGCTAAACCCGAGTGACTGAGCTCTGTCTGACGGGCCACCCCATACACGTCACCTCCTGGGTCCTTGGTGTCAAACCTCTTCGTGTGGTGGCCTCGGGACGACCACCCGACGCGCGTCGCCCCCATGCCACAGGATTCATGCACACATAGTTGCGAAAAAGTGAGGCACAACATGCCTGAAGAATGAGGAAGGAGCTCCTGAGCCTTTTGCCTGGAGCATCTGATAGCTCTACAATCATCATCCGTGACCCTCTCACGTAATAATGAGGTTGGGGATGTAAACACCTCGAAGCCTCTCGTAGGGCCGCCCCTTGGCCTTGGGAGGACTCCCGCCCACGCCCAAGTGGAAGCCCCGTGCTCCATGCTGGCGAAATGACTGTTGAACCACGACTATGCCCATGCCCAAGTGGAAGACCCATGATCTGTGCTGGTGGAGGATCGACTGAGCTCCACGCTAGCCAATTTCCCATTGTACCTCGCGCGAGCGGGGACTGGACACGGTGCCTGTGCTCGGGTTAGTCCCTGCAGCGCTAAAAAACAAAAGGGACCAGGCTCTAGCTCGGGGGCATACCCCCATGCACGTCACCCCACTAAGGCCCTTGGTGTCTAGTCTCCTCGCGTGAAACCCAAGTGTAAACCGGCAAGTGCGCGATGCTCCCTACACAGTTCTCTTTGTGCAGGACTCTCCCTCACGTGAGTTGCTTTCGCGTCAAAGGGGGTCTCTTGAGCATCACGCCTTAGGAGCCTTCACTAGCGCCCTTAGCCCCTTACCTCCTGGCTGAGCTCAGGCATCGCGACCTGGCCTTCCACAGCTGTCGCCAGGTTACCACGAGATTCTTCGGGCAAAGGACCAGTCACCTCATTAAAGTTGAAGTTGGGATCATGAAGGAGAAGATGGCTGAAGATGTGGGTCGCCGCCACGGAGAAGAGATCGTGGCTTTCCTCCTCCAAAATTCCATCCACCTTTTGGGTCCCGCCCTCGAGATTCCCCACGAGCTCGGAAGAGAGCTCGGCATAGCTGGCGCCCTGAGGGACGAGAGGAGTCTCGAAGCCTGATCTACAAATAAAGACCAGGGCCTTGCAGGCCCTAAGTTCGAGGGAGGAAAGTGCAGCTTGGTTTGTTGGCGCCCTTGCATTGACGGTGGCCTGAACCTCCTTCTCCCGGGCATCCATCTTTGCATTGGCCTCGGAGACTCGCCTGGCGTGAGCTTCTTGGGCCTCGTCTACCTCACGATGTAGCATCTCCAGGCGCCCGCACTCCATGGCCTGCTCGACCGTCATCTTCGCGACCTCGGAGTCATGATCTACGAGCCTTGCCTCATGGGCCTTGAGGTTTTCTTCCCGTAGCTAGAATTGTCGCGCTTGCACGACCTGTTCCCGAAGCACCTTCAGGACGGCTTCTGCTTCCACACAGCGCTTGGCGAGTTCTGTCTTCTCGGTGAGAGCGCTCTCGTAGACGGCCTTCGCCTCTGCGACCTCCTTCTTGCCTTCCGTGAGGGTGGCCTCGGTCATGTCGAGAGACTCTTTGGAGGAGGCGTCAAGCTGGCACCATCTGACGGCAAGCCTCGAGCGCTCTAAAGAAGTTTGTTTTGAGCAGGTCAAGCGCGTCCCGGAAGCCTGCCATGAGCCGGTCGAGCGCATCCTGGGCGTCGGTCAGGGCCCCATGCCTAAGCAAGGTGCCCTGGTCCACTAGGGAGAGATCTTGCCAGGGAGCTGACGCCCTGATTCTTGACGCTGATGTAACCAGAGGGGCCCCGACGTCCTTCTCTTGAGGCGTCGAGGGCTCCAAGTCCCTTCCACACTTGGCTCATGTGGCCCACTTGGAGAAGCTGTCCCACCGACCTCCGAGGCCTCGAAGGTGACCACAGCTTGGTGGCGGCCCGAGCCAGGCTCCACGTCGTGGCTGGTTGCGAGGATCAGGACGGCTGGTTGAGGTTGAGACACCCCTCATTCCCCTGCAGGCTGAGAAGCCATGGCCCTGGCAGGCGGCGCTGGGGGATGGACCACTGCCACCTAGGCAGGTGGTGCCAGAGGCTAGACCACCGCCGCCTGGGAAGGTGGCGCCGGAGGCTGGATCGCCGCAGCCTTGGCAGGTGAGACCGAGGTCTGGGCCGCCGCAGCATTGGAACTATGGCCCCCTCTCAGCGTTTGGGAGGCGTTGAGTGCCGCCACGACGTCCGCACGGCCGAGCATGGCATCGGGCTGACACAAACCACCCCCATGCCCGCCGAGGACTCAGTCAAGGGTTGGATCCGCCTTCGGGGCGAGCGTCGCCTTCGCCCTGGCGGCTGCCTTCTTCTTCTCCCCGTCACCGCTGGGACACCTACACTGGCAAGGGGTTAGCCTAGGCAAACCATTCCCAGGCACGCAGCGTGGAAATGGATTAAGGTACTTACTCATCCCGATGCCCCACTTCCTCTTCCTCTCAGTGATGAATGGCATGCCCTCGCTGCTCCCGCGCGCCACCCTACGCCGCCCGGGGGGCGCTCGACATGGCCCCAATGAGTCTGGCCTGGCTTCTCTCTTCCCTGAGGCTTGGGATGCCCTATGGGGAGGCGCAACTACAGCTGGGGTCGTTGTCGCGCCTCCGGTGTGGGCCCCCACCACAGGAACAGGGGAGGTTGTGGGGCTACTACTGAACAGGGGAGGTCATGGGCTTGGGGGAGTAGCCCGGCATTGCTCGTCTGTAGCGTCATCATCATCGGTGAGGCCGCACAGGGACGGGTGGAGGCTACACGACGGCACCCGACCAGCACCCTCTTCTTCTTCTTTCGCCTCTGAGTCCCTGTTGTTGTCCCCCTCGCTGGAGGACACCAGTGCATAGGAGGAATTCGGGTGCTACCCAGTGAGCCCGCACTCGTCAAAGGCGAGCATCTCCGTGACCAGCTCCCCCACGTCGGCATAGCCATACAATGGCGACACGGCCTCCGGGAGATCCCCGGGGTGGGGGCCTAGTAGGGCTCCCAAAGCCCCATCCAGCTCGCCGTGCATCGGGCTGCTGACATGCAGCCTCATCTGGTCCATCACGCCAGAGAGCTCCCACACGAGCCGCGAGTGCGCCTGGAGCGGCGCGATACGCTGACCGAGGAATTCCTTGATGACCATTTCCCCCGTCAGTTGGGCGTCCCCGTGCATGGCAATGCACTCCAGGACGGGCTCCACCCTCAGGTCGATACTCGTGGCTTCACCCGGAGGTCTGCGGAGGCTGGCCCATAGGGGCCGTCGGGAACGGGCTGACCTGGCACATGTCCATGAAGACCCAACGCTGCCAGTAGCCTTCCACCTTCTTCCCGGCCTTCAAGCAAATGCTCGCGCCCATGACGTCAATGAAGGAGACGCACGCGGAGTGCTGGTCCGGGGTCGTGAACCGCAGGCTAAAGAAGTGGTGAAAGAGCGCCACCGACGGCCTCACGCCTACGAAATCCTTGCAATAGAAGGGGTGGCCAGTTAGATTGAAGGTGTAGGGTGTGGATCTGGTAGTGGGAAAGGATGGTGTAGAAGAACTTGGAGAACGGCGGGACCAGCCCGGCATAAATGTCGTGGTACAAGAAGGGGTAAGCAGACTGCAGCAGGCCGCTCGGCACCGCCTCATTCCACTCGCCTGCCACCAACAGGAGCATTAGGCCCAGATCCTACTCGTGCGAGACGGTGGAGGGCAAGAGAGCTGTCCCAATAGTGGCAGGGGTCATGGTGGAGGGTGTGTCCTTCCCCTTCTTGCCGGCAGGCGCCATCTGAGTGATGGAGTTGTGTGGGGAGCACAGAAGCTACCTCATGAGGGATTGGGTCTCGAGCGGTTCAGTGCAGAGGAGGAAGATGCAGGGAGATGGACGTGACACAAAAGCGAAGCAATGATGGTGATGCTCCGTACACCCGCTTTATGTCAGCCCGGGTAGTTGCTGAGGCAGCGTGGGGAGGCAGAGCGCCCTACGCCTCGTCACACGCCATGCATCGGGCCTAGCCCACTCGCGGTTGGAGCCGGCACTGCTTTGCCCCCCATCGGTCGGGTCGTGCATGTCGCATGCTCGAGGGATACTGTCGGGCCCATGGGATTGGGGGTACCCAGGCCCGTCTACCTGTGGCCCAAGGTGCGGCATGTGTCGCAGGCCCGGCGAGGTTCCCCGCTGAGCCTCGGGATTCACACCCTCGCGAGGGTCCCCTCCTCGTGAGGCGCATGTCGACGAGTGCTGTCGGGAGGCCGGTGGAGTTCCCCCTTAAGGCTTCCTCCTAGGGCCTCATCGTGGAAACCCCTCATGAGGCCGCCCATGAGGATCTGTGTGGGGTACCAAGGATGGCATGGCGGGATCACGTAGATTTGCCCCCAAACATGGCTAGCGCGGCCCGCATAGAGCAGCCCATAGAGTCGTACCAATAGGCGCGGACAGAGAAGTTTTCCTCTTTGGTAATAGAGGAGTAGTGCCAGCTCACGGGTTCCCAGAGCAATCCCCAAAGGTTGCCCTTCTGGTGCAAGAAGACTGGACCAAGGGCTCGGCAGGACGGAGGTCACCCCCAAGCCCATAGGCGTGTCAAGGCGAGGAGCTTTGGCAGGAGAAGACCACCTTTTGTCATGATAGGCTGCAGTCTTGCCCCCCTTCAAATTGGTCATTGTGGCAACCCTTCCCACCTAGTATTTTTGGGGAAGAGGACCAGGGCCCAGATAAGAACATGCCTTGTACTCATATTCTCCCCCAAGCAATCCAGACAACCAGGAGTAGGGTGTTACACTGCGAGGTGGCCCAAACCTGGGTAAACTATGTGCTCGAGTCGTCAGAGAGTCACTGTGAGGTTATGAAGTAGAGTAGGGCAGGACAGCGAGTGCACCCCAGAGTTTGAACCTTTTTGGGTCTGCAGAGCCCCGATTCCGACAAACATGCATAAAGTTAAATAGTCATTCATATACGAAATTGCTAATGTTGCCTCGTGGTCGACCATGGTGGACCTACGACGACACAATAGTGACTAAACCTCCTCCTCCTCCTCATGCTCCTCCTCCTCCTCCTCATGCTCCTCCTCCTCGAGCTTATCCCAATCTATGGGATCCTCCTCTACGCTCTTCTTCGCTACATACTTAAGGAGCATCATCTTGTTGGTCTCTAAGAGTATGTCATCTCTCGCAAGCTCCATCACTAATGGGTCGAACAATTGTTGCTCGGCCCGGAGGTTCTCCTTCTCCACAACCCTAGTGCACATCCTTATGTTCTCCAACTTGAGGAACTGCGCATACTCACGACAATGAGGGAAGTTTAGAATCTCTTTTTCCTTATGATACTCAACCGCCTTTGCATCATAGGCGCGCGCCGCTAACTCTGCGGTGTCCCTATGGTCAAGCTGGTGAATGACATTGTCCTTCGTGATGGTTGCATAGTACTTAGTACCCTTCTGTCGCACACCACGAAACTTCTTAGCCATCTGACTGTACCTGCAACACCTATATATGTACAATCTATAGGCAATGTAATTAAACTACTAAACTACACTAAAATCTGAAACTACACAACTACACTAAAATCTGAAACTTTAATTACAACACAAATTTGCACTACACAATCACACTAAAAATCTGAAACTACGGTTACCCTAAAAATCAGCACTACTCTAAAACATGAAACTAAAATTACAACACAAATCTGCACTACACAACTACACCAACTAAAACTACAGTTACCCCTAAAAATTGCACTACACAATACAACTACACTAAAATCTGAAACTGCAATTACACTAAAAATCTACACTACACAACTACACTACAACCATAGTACAAGGTCACACTACATTTATACTAAAAATTCTATAGTACAATTACTCACCCGAGATGCAGGCGACGGGACGTCGATGGAGAAGAGGGCGACGGTGGAGGCGACGGGGCTAGTGGGTCCTTCACACGACAGCGGTGGAGGTGCGAAGACGACGACGATAGTGAAGGGGGAGATGAAGGTGGAGATGACGACAATTTGGAGTCGGAGATGGCGACGACAACCGGGGGGCTTGGTCATTTGTGGCGGCGGCGACGGCGGATTGGGATTAATTTGGGGTCGTTTGTGAGGGGATTAGATCCCAGTGTGTATATACGACTGGTTGGATTGGACGGGCGGTGGTGTGTTTGATAGTGTTGGCCTAGTGGCCAACGCCATTTCAGTTTTCTCTCATATTTTGTGAATATATATACATAATTAATATATTAGTTTTAAATATAATTCATATAGATGAACAACATTGATTTCATTAACTAATCTGGCCTGCTTACATACATTACATAAGGATAATAAACAATAACAATTATAATTTACTACTACTAGATCTAGACTGAGAACATCATTAGTGTGATGACGGCGACCAGAAGAAATGGTTTCATCGATCCAGATGGGGGAAGTAGGCCAAGCATGCAACCGGATAAAAGAGCATATCTAAGCATCTTGAATTTTTTTATTTGGCCTTGCATCACATTGTTCTTGAGTTGCATCTCGTCTATATATCGTCTCAAAGGTCCAATGGAGTAGTCGAGCAGTTTGCTTACGTACTTCTGGATGAGATAAACCCATATCCATGTGAAGCGATATTTTCCCCCATTTTCTATGGATCATGATATATATATATATACACATAGAGACATATATATTGATGTGAGCGTCACTAGAGGAGTTGAATTGTGCAAATTAGCTGAAAGTCAATCAATATGTACATACATACCTTTCCACGGTTGGAGCAGATGTAGAACTCTCGCTATGGATTCCATTTCGTGTGTGACATGGCCGGTATCTTCAACGCTTGTGGCGCAACTGCCGAATTGAACGAAAGCCGCGCTGCTGCGGTGGGATGATTCACCGGACAGGGCCGACTGCATTGGTCCTGGCGAGCTCATGGTGTAGCCAACAGGACTAGACGGCAGCTTGTCCAGGGCGGCGGAGTCCCAACCTTTTGACACGCTCCACCGACGTGGGTCCATAACTAAGAGGAGCTAACTAGTTATTAGGGATAAGAATTGGAAGTGAATGTAGTTTGAGAAACAAAGGGGCTTCCAACACTAGCTTATATAGGAAAAACTTAATGCTACCATTCATATAATATAGCTATGGCGTGTTAGGACATATGACTCCAGCAATATATTCCGATTGGTTAGCTCAGTAGGGCCCACATTTCGGTGGCATTCCACTTTATATTGACGCCAGCACTAACTGCACAACGCTGGCGTACCAATTTGTCCGACGCCATCGCTATTTGAAAAAAAATAGTATCGACATTGTGCCACTAACATAAGTTGTGGCTAACCATTTCTCTACTAGTGCTTGATCATAATTTAATTATCACAACTCTCATGATAAACACTCAACCAACCTCGCCTACTAAAAGCATAGCAAAATAAAATAGCATCTCCCAGGGCCAAAGTGACAAGGTATTATGGGGTGCCTACCACATGATACTAGTCAAGAACCAAGTTTCCAAATTACATATTTTGTATTCAGTGGTGGAAAGGGTTGGATAATGCAATAAAAAAGCATAGGTAATACATGATCAAATGACTTGTCTTGCTAACGATCTTCAAACTCAAGCGACTCTAAGTAGCAAGCCTCCCACCCCAAATGATCTAACGAAACAAACAATTCACACAATAAGCATAACCATAACACAACTTAGAATAACAGCTAATAAAACTACTAATACTAAAACAGTCAATAACACACACAAAAAGGAATCAAAGAGCTTATCCAAAACTCAATTGCAAAGCTTTCACTAAAGTAAAACAAACTATAAATAGATTCATTCAACTAAAAAAATCTTAATAGAGATAAAAGTAAGCTTTTAATAAAATAACAGAAAGTATTTAACCAAAAGTTTTCTACACAAAAAGAATTACATTAAATCTATTACAAAATTCTACATACGAAGTAAACAATGTTTCCTACTTATCCAATAACAAGAAATAATAAAACTTATTTTTCTTAACAGCAAATAAAACTCCTCATGTTGACTAACAGAAACATAATATAATTTGGCAAAAGAATAACAAGAAAACAGAAAGTAAAAAAAGTTAAAACAAAGGAAAAGGCAATAAACCTAAAAGAACTAAAACTAGTATTGTTTTGTTAAAATCTTAATTTAAATTATCCTAAAATTCACAAATTTAACCAACTCATAAAACTAACTAATATCGAACAACAGCAAAAGGAATCAGTCAAAAATCTATTTTTAATCTAAAGTTATTCACAAATTAGTGGTTTAAGGAAATTCCAAATAATTCAAATTTAAACTTTCCAATTTTGAAAACTACTGGCACTAACAGATAGTTCATAAATTTTGAGACCTAATACAAAATGAATCAATCAAAAACACTAAATAATCTAGGAGTTATTTAATTTCTAAAATCAGAATCTATTCAGTTTAGTAAAACAAAAACAGAAAAGAAAAACCTAAACTAACGAACGGGGGGGGCTACGCGGCATGCTGTGAGTGGGTGAGAGGTGTGCACTAGGTGGCTAACCAGGCGCTAGCTCGGTTTATAAAAGAAAATGATTCAGGGCTCTTAAGTGATCTATCATGGCCCTTGGATCAAAATCTAAGGGTAAGGGGCAGCCCGGTGCTTACAAAGGTGAAGGTGATGAACACCGTCGATGTCGATGGTAGCGGCAACTCTGTGGTGTCGGGGATGATGCTGCGGTGGTCGGTGACGGTGAAACTGTCCAGGCGATGGCGGAGGTACTCAGGAGTCATTTGGCAGCAGCGGTGGAGGTCGGATGAAGGAGAGGAGCGGCACGAGCTCGAGTTGCTTCGGGAGCTTGGGTGGAACTCCGGCGATGTTGTTGCGGTGGCATGGAGCATGGAGAGGGGGGTTCAGGGGCTGAAGTAGGTGCGGGGGACTCATGCTTTATAACAATGGGGTCGGGGGCGCTCGGATGGAAGGGGATCAGCGGATTGGCTTGGATCCGGTGAGATCGCGTCGCAAAGGAAAGAGGCGAGGGGAAGGAAGGTGACGACCAGCGGTGGATATGGTCGTGCGGTGGGGCCGGGGTAGCAGAGAAAGGAAAGAGGCACGATTCTGGTCGGTCGGACGATCCAAAAATGTTCGAATCCGGGTGATCTGATTCGGCCCCGATTTGCTACCGGGCAGCGTCGGTGGTTTCCTATATAGCGCTCTGATTTTCCTTTTTAAAAGCTTTTTCCTTTTAAAAAATAGGAAATAAAACTACAAAAGGGAAATAAATATAGATCCAAATATATAAATTTAAACATTAAAATTATTAGAAAAATAAAATTAATATGTTTAACATTTTTCCACGACCAAAATAACTATTTAAAAAACTGTTTTTTAGAAAATCCCCCAAATGGATTTAATTCCTATTTTAAAATATTTTCGAATAACCCCCTAGTTCAAATGGTCAAATGGCTTTTCAAAAATTCCCTTGGAATGGAGGGTCATGTTCCCCCTCTCACTTTCAAAGTTCTTCAGAGCTTTCACTAATTGAATTCAAATGAAAAGAAAGAATTGAAGTAGGGTTTCAACAAAACAACATAGAGCTTTCATCTTCACTTCATTTCAACAATGCAATTACAACCAATATGAGTGGATGCTGAGCTAATAATATAACATGCCAAAATGAAATTTTGGGATGTTACACCAACACTTCCTCCTTTGTGGGAGGATCAATCTTCATCAACATCTTCACGAGCACCATCTCATCTCCAATCTCTTTGTCTCAAAACCTCAGATTTGTACCTGTGGGTTACTACTTGTGTTGATTACATCTTGTAGTTGATGCTTGTTGGATTACTTGATGGAAGATATTATGTTCTGATCCTTAATCATTATTATTATACCTATGATCTTGAACATGTGGATGAGGTGTGAGTAGTTACTATTGTTCCCCAGGACATGGGATGAGTCTTGTTATAAGTAATCATGTGAAGTTGGTATTCGTTTGATATTTTGATGATATGTATGTTCTTACTTATCTTAGTGGTGTCACGTGAACGTCGACTACGTGATACTTCACCATGTTATGGGCCTAAGGGAAGTCATTGTGGAGTAACAAGTAGATGATGGTTGCTATAGTTACACAAGCTTAAACCCTAGTTTATGTGTTGCTTCATAAGGGGCTGATTTGGATCCACATGCTTCATGCTATGGTTAGATTTATCTTAATTCTTCTTTCATAGTTGCAGATGTTTATGATAGGGGTAATCATAAGTAGGTTGTTTGTTCAAGTAAGAATAGTACCTTAACACTGGCCCACCCACATATCAAATTATCAAAGTAGGGAACGCGAACTAACTCAACATGATGGACATGACTAGAAAGAAATTACCAAGTGTCCTCGGGAGCGATTTCTTAATATAAGATTACTTTCAAGCTTGTCCCTTCCTATAACAAGGATTGGGCTACATTTCTGCACCATTGTTACTATTGTCACTTGTCACTTATTACGAATTATCTTGCTACAAAACTATCTACTATTGTTACTCACAGAACTTGCAGAGAATACCTTGCTGGAAACTGCTTATCATTTTCTTCTGCTCCTCATTGGGTTCGACACTATTACTTATTGAAAGGACTATGATTGATCCCCTATACTTGTGGGTCATCAAGACACTTTTATGGAGCCGTTGCCGGGGAGTGAAGGCCTTTGGTAAGTGGAAATTGGTAAGGAAACATTTTCTATATGTGCTGAAATTTACTTTTGCTTGTCACTATGAACGGACACCCTTTGAGTGGCTTGTTAGGGGCATCTTTGCCTCAAACGGAAGTTGAATAAGTTGTTCCTCAACCTACTAAAAATATTTATTATCAGATTCCTTCGGGTATGGTAGAGAAACTCTTGGCTAATCCTTGTGACGGTTCAACTCATCCTAATTACCATTTGATATATGTCGATCCGATTTGTGGATTGTTTAAGATTTCAGGTCTACCCAGGGACAAAGTTAAAAAGAAAGTTTTCTCTTTCTCTTTGGAGTAAAAGCATTAATGCGATACATGCTATTGTATGATATTGGATCATGGGACTGGAATCGCTTGAAGCTGGAATTTGATCAGAAGTTTCATACTACGCATCTAGTCCATCGTGATGGGAACTTTATTTATAATTGTTGGCCTCGTGAAGGAGAAAGTATCACTCAATCTTGGGGGAGGATTAGATCTATGATGCACACTTTCCCCAACCATGAGCTCTCGAGAGAAATGATTATACAATTTTTTTATGCTTGGCTTTCTCATGGTGATCAAGTATTACTCGATTCTTGTGCTATTGCTTCCTATATGAAGAGGACTATTGAATTCAAATTGGATGTTGTGGAAATAATTAAACGCGACTCTGAAGATTGGGAACTCTATGAAGGTAAAGAGTCAGGTATAAAGCTTAATTTTGATTGTGTTAAATATTTTATGGAAACCGATGCTTTCCATGAGTTTAGCAATAAATATGGTCTTGACTCTGAGATAGTACCTACTTCCTTTGAATCATTTGGTACTCATGTTGATCTTCCCAAGGAGAAGTGGTTTAAATAACATCCTCCCATTGAAAAACCATTAGAGCAACCTGTTAAAATTAAGAAGGAAGAAGTAATTGTCATCCATGTTGATCCAATTGTTCCTACTGCTTACATTGAGAAGCCTTCTTTTTTAGTTAGAATTAGGGAACATCCTAAGGCCACAACTATGGTTAATAAAAGTCATGTTACGACACCTAGACCTTCTGAACAAATAAATTTTGAGCCTAAAGTTGTTATGGTTAAAGATGTCCTAATTGATAATATTGATGGTCAGGTTATTTACTTCTGTGATGAAGCTGCTAGAATTACAAAACCTATTAGAAACGAGCGAGATAAGCTCGATAAAAACAAACTAGTTGTAGGCATGCCTGTTGTCTCAGTTAAAATTGGAGATCATTGTTACCATGGCTTATGTGACATTGGTGCTAGTGTTAGTGCTATACCTTTTACATTATACCAAGAAATTATGCATGACATAGCACCCTTTGAGATTGAAGATATTGATGTCACTATTAAACTTGCAAGCTATGATACCATTTCACCACTTGGTATTGTTGCAGATGTTGAAGTCTTGTGTGGAAAAGTCAAGTAGCCCATTGATTTGTCAATACTTGGTTTGGAACAAGATAACTTTTGTCCCATTTGGTAGACCTTAATTTCTTGAATATTGTTAATGTTGAAATTAATTGTGCTACTGAAAAGGTCAAAGTAAGCTTTGGTGAAGTGTCTCATGAATTTAATTTCTCTAAGTTTAGTAGACAACCACATGAAAAATAATTTCCTAATAAGGATGAAATAATTGGTGTTGCTTCTATTACCGTACCTTCAATTGATCCATTGGAACAATATTTTCTAGACCACGAAAATGATATGCATATGAATGAAAGAAATGAAATACATGATATATTTCTTAAACAAATGATATGCATATGTTAGGGGATCCTCCTCCACCCAAGGGAGATCCCGTGTTTTACATAAAGACATTGCATGATATTTTGAAATATGCTTATCTTGATGAAAATAAGATATATCATGTTATTATTAGTGATAACGTTTCAAAGGATGAAGAAAAGAGATTACTTAAAAATCTAAAGAAGCATAGGGATTCTATTGGATATACTCTTGATGATCTTAAGGGCATAAGCCCCACTCTATGTCAGCACAACATTAATATGGAATCGGATGCTAGACATGTCGTTGATCATCAACGTCGTCTCAATCCTGAGATGAAGGACATGGTAAGAATTGAGATATTAAAACTTCTGGAAGCAGGTATAATTTATCTATTCCTGATAGTAGATGGGTAAGTCTTGTTCATTGTGTTCCTAAGAAAGGAGGTATAACAGTTGTCCCTAATGATAAAAATGAGCTTATTTAAAAAGGAATCGTAAATGGTTATAGGATGGTGATTGATTTTAGGAATTCAATAAATCTACTAGGAAAGATCATTATCCCTTTCCTCTTATTCAGAAAATGTTAGAAAGACTGTCTAAGCACACACACTTTTATTTTTTTGATGGATACTCTAGTTTTTCTCAAATACTGGTGTCAAAAGAGGACCAATAGAAAACTACCTTTATTTGTGCCTTTTGAACTTATGCTTATAGGAGTATGCCTTTTGGTTTATGCAATGCACCTTCTACCTTTAAAAGATGTATGACTGCTATATTCTCTGACTTTTGTGAAAAGATTGTTGCGGTTTTCATGGATGATTTTTCCGTTTACGGGACTACTTTTGATGATTGCTTGAGCAACCTTGATCGAGTTTTGCAGAGATGTGAAGAAACTAATCTTTTCTTGAATTGGGAGAAGTGCCACTTTATGGTGAATGAAGGTATAGTACTTGGGCATAAAATTTCTGAACGAGGCATTGAGGTAGACAAAGCCAAAGTTAATGCAACAGAGAAAATGCCATGCCCAAAAGATATCAAAGGTATAAGAAGTTTCCTTGGTCTTGCTAATTTCTATAGGCGTTTCATTAAAGATTTCTCAAACATTTCTAGGCCATTGACTAATCTTCTTCAAAAATACATCCCTTTTGTTTTTTATGATGATTGTGTAGAAGCCTTTGAAATACTTAGGAAAGCCTTGGTTTCTGCACCTATTGTCCAACCACCTGTTTGG
Source organism: Hordeum marinum (assembly GCA_022496015.1). Taxonomy (NCBI): domain Eukaryota; kingdom Viridiplantae; phylum Streptophyta; class Magnoliopsida; order Poales; family Poaceae; genus Hordeum; species Hordeum marinum. Next base: position 347,118,930 of record CM039678.1, read on the forward strand.
AACTTACCATTTGAAATTATGTGTGATGATAGTGATTATGTTGTTGGTGTTGTTCTAGGGCAAAGAGTAGACAAGAAATTGAATGTTATTCACTATCCTAGTAAGACCCTAGACACTGCTCAAAGAAATTATGCTACTACTGAGAAGGAAATTTTAGCAGTTTTTTTTTGCATGTGATAAGTTTAGACCTTACATTGTTGATTCCAAAGTAACTATCCACACTGATCATGCTGCTATTAAATACCTTATCAAAAACAAAGATGTTAAACCTAGACTTATTAGGTGGGTGCTTTTATTTCAAGAATTTGATCTGTATATCGTTGATAGGAAGGGAGTTGAAAACCCTATAGCGGATTACTTGCCTAGTATGGAAATTGTTTTGATGACCCACTGCCTATTGGTGATAATTTTCCTGATGAGCAACTTGTTGTTATAAATACTTCATGTAGAACTCCTTGTTGTGTGGATTAGGCTAATTACATTGTTGCTAAATATATTCCACCTAGCTTCACCTACCAACAAAACAAAAAAATCTTTTATGATTTATGACACTACTTTTGGGATGACCCGCGTCTTTATAAATAAGGAGTAGATGGTGTTATTAGATGTTGTGTACCTGATCAAGAACAGGGACAGATTCTAAGGAAGTTTCACTCCGGGGCCTATGGAGGACACCATGTTGGTGACTGAACTGCACACACAAGGTATTAAAATCCAGTTTCTATTGGCTTACTCCTTTTAAAGATGCTCATAAGTATGTCCTTTCTTGTGATGGATGGCAAAGAGTTGGTAACATTGGTAGACGTCAAGAAATGCCTATGAATTATTCACTTGCTATTGAACCATTTGATGTTTGGGTCTTTGATTTATGGGACATTTTCCTTCCTCTAATGGGTATACTCATATTCTAGTTGTTGTTGATTACATTACTAAGTGAGTAGGAGCTATTCCAACTAGTAGTGTTGATCATAACACCTCTATTAAAATTCTTAAAGACGTCCTTTTCCCGAGGTTTGGAGTCCCTAGATATTTAATCACTGATGGTGGTTCACATTTTATTCATGGTGCTTTCCATGAACTTCTAGCTAAATTTGATGTTAACCATAGAATTGCTTCACCTTATCATCCTTAGTCTAGTGGCCAAGTTGAATTGAGCAACAAAATAAAATTATTTTTTCAAAATATTGCCAATAGGTCTATAAAGAATCGGTCTAAGAAACTAGATGGCACTTTATGGACTTATAGGACTTCTTATAAAAATCCCATGGGAATGTCTCCATATAAAATGGTCTATGGAAAAGTATGTAATTTACCTCTTGAGTTAGAACATAAATCTTATTGGGCAATTAAAGAACTTAATTATGAATTTAAACTTGCCAGTGAAAAGAGGTTATTTGATATTAGCTCATTAGATGAATGGAGGACGTGAGCCTATGAAAATGCCAAGTTATTTAAAGAAACGGTTAAAAGATGGCACGACAAGAGGATTCAAAAATGAGAATTCAATGCAGGAGACCAAGTGCTTTTATACAATTCTCGTTTTAGATCCTTTGTAGGTAAACTCCTCTCCAAATTGGGAGGCTCGTATGTTGTCGAGGAGGTATATCGCTCCGGTGCTATAAAGATCAATAACTTCGAAGGAAAAAATCTCAGAGTGGTAAATGGGAAAATAGTTAAGCATTACATATCATGTATCGCTCCGGTGCTATAAAGATCAATAACTTTGAAGGAAAAAATCTCAGAGTGGTAAATGGGAAAATAATTAAGCATTACATATCATGTATGCCCATTACTGTTGAAACTAATATTATTCAAGTGATAACAACCGAAGAGCACATAAGAGAGACCTTCCGGAACACTCCAAAAACCTGAGAAAGGAGTAGGTACGTGATACGGTAAGTAAACCAATTCCAAATATTCCAAAAAAATATGTTCTGTTGGCTTTGGTATTTTAGAAAAAAATCTAAAAATAAAAAGGAGTCAGAGGGAACCACGAAGGAGGCACAAGCCAACAGAGCGCGCCCACCCCCTCGGCGCGCCCTGATGGCTTGTGGGGCCCTCGTGTGCCTCTTGGACTCCCTTTTCTTCCCGAGTATGTATTCTAGCCTAGAAAAAATCATTATATATACTCCCGTATGTTTTGACCACTACATCGCAAGTTTTTTCTCTATTCTTATTTCGGGCTGTTTTTCTGACAGATTTAGATTGCCATGACGTCTCCAATCTCCTCCGAGGACAAGTTCTTCGAGAAGGTCATTGATACGTCCATTTTGCATCATGCTTTATATTGATATTTATTGCATTATGGGCTGTTATTACATGTTATGGTACCATACTTATGCCTTTTCTTTGCTATTTTACAAGGTTTACATGAAGAGGGAGAATACCGGCGGCTAGAATTCTGGACTGGAAAAGGAGCAAATCTGAGAGACCTATTCTGCACAACTCCAAAAGTACTGAAAAGTTATGGAGAATTATTTTGGAATATATAAAAAAATATTGGGTGAAACAAATACCAGAGGCTCCCATCGGGAGGTCACAAGCCTGCCAAGCGCGGCCTACCCCTGGTCGCGCCTAGGTGGCTTGTGACCCACCTGGCAGGTCTCCGGTGCCCATCTGCTGCTATATGAAGGGTTTTGACCTGGAAAAAAAATCAAAAGAGAGCTTTCGGAACAAAGCGCCGCCGTATCAAGGCGGAACTTGGGCAGAACCAATCTAGAGCTCCGGCGGAGCTATTCTGCTAGGGAAAGTTCCCTCCGGTGTGGGAAATCGAAGCCATCGTCATCACCAACGATCCTCTCATCGAGAGGGGGTCAATCCCCATCAACATCTTCACCAGCACCATCTCCTCACCAAACCCTAGTTCATCTTTGTATCCGATCTTTGTCTCAAACCTCAGATTGGTACCTATGGGTTGCTAGTAGTGTTGATTACTCCTTGTAGTTGATGCTGGTTGGTTTACTTGGTGGAAGATCATATGTTCAGATCCTTTATGATAATTAATACTCCTCTGATTATAAACATGAACATGCTTTGTGAGTAGTTACGTTTGTTCCTGAGGACATGGGATAAGTCTTGTTATACGTAATCACTAGATCACTGATGACACGCGTTGCCGCACTCGTTTATTTTGGCTCTTATAATTTTAGGGGTGTGACATAATTTGTATATACCCGTTTGCAATGTTTTGAAGTATTGTACTTTCTTGTAATTTGTGATTATCACCATTATTTTTCTATTTGTGTGTAACAGAGGAACCTGATTGGTTGCTCTAATGGACTCATGGTTGCTTCAAGTTTGGGTTTCAACTGTATAAGTTTGAATTAGGGTGATTGATGAATACTTGTTTTGTGATTCAAAAAAGCTCCAAGGCAAAGGCTCACGTATCGACATGAAAAAAAATACGGAGAAAAAACAATAGGAATTTTAATAATATTAAAATAAATAACATCTAAATACTACAGAAAATTGGACATCACATATTATCTAAACAATCTCAATGCAATTCTGACTATGTTGATGGCCGACAAGAAATTTTACATTTTAGTCTAATAAATAAAATTCTACAATTCCCAGCTGATAAGTATTACACTCATGCATATACCTCTTGTCGTCAAGTTTACAAAAATCTGAAGATAATATAACCCCAGCACAAAACTGATGCTTGGCCTTGTCCCAGCTCTTGTTGAATAAGATATCTACCCTTTATCGTAGTACCAACTTTGCTTTATCAATGCTCTGGCTTTGCCCTTCAATAATCGATTATTACCACATTAAGCACAACTATTTGCCACATTACTGCATGGATAGATTGCATCCCTTACCTCCTTTTAATTCCTCAAATAAGTCAATATATGAGTATGTTATAGGTCACATTATTCAAGGAGCAAGCATGTCCTTTCTCAATTGCCTGGAGCAACAAAAAAATCATTTTCCGGTTTGAGGTCAACTTCTTAGTTGAATCCCTTTTGATGCAAGATCCCTTGGCAGCACACTAAGAAAAGTACCTAATGTTATCTTTAGGCAATAGTACGTTGTCCTGAAATTGGTCCACATAATTTGGAGAAACATAATCCACACAATGAGCAAAAGTAAAATTTGGGTGCAAATATATAATGTAGCTTAAAGTTAAGATGATGGTAGTGTTCAGTATATAGACCCCTATATATATAGACACTATGTTACTTTTTAGTCAGTTAATAAACAGTAGTAGAGGGGGAGAAAAATACAGAAAAAGAGCATGTGACATGTATTGAAAGTACATGGGAAGTACTACTTAGGGCTCAAAGGAAATATTAATATAGTTTGCAGCCGTAAGACTCCACGATCATGTCCTTATGTTGGAAATAATTTGCAACTTTACTTGCTACCTTGGCATCCCTATGAAATAAAATAGATGGTATATATGTCACTTATTTAGTACATACTAACCTAACATGAATTTAATTGTTATGTTAAGAATTTGGAATAATATAAAATAACTGGTTGCCTTGAGACTTATATAACATCAATAACTGACTGAAAAACTTTCTTCACGCACAAATGAAATATTAATTTAGTTTTCAGCCTAAGCCGGCTTTATATCAGGGTGAAGAAAGTCCCTTGAGTGCATGTGCTCTACCCTGGCAATCTGTACAGGAAAATATGGGCACATTTACTTGGCGGTTAAAATCAACTAAATAAGGATTCATAAGATATTTCCCTGTAGATAAACATTTTCACTGGTATTCCATCAGAAATGTCAGACAACATTAATAGTCAAAATGTTAGATACAACAAGAAAAAATAACCATTTGTTCAACAAGAAAAAATATTATTTTGAGAGTGTATTTTCTTTTGCAATAGTTGAAAATTTCGTCCAGTCTTGGAACAAGAGATTTATGCTCATAAAAAATGTTAGATCTGAAAGAATGTTACCACTTAATTATGACCTACACTTTCTCATAGCATTGTGCTTGCTTTCTTTATACCCAAAATCCAAGGCACAATACAGATTAAGCAAATAGGAGACCACAAATTGCATAAGGGTTTATAATAAACCATACGGGTTTGTTTCTATTTTACCTGCTAGAACATATAACAAGGGGTTGTTTGCTCATTTTGTAAGGAAACAACTATAGAAATAGAAATTGACTGAAATTAATGTTTTCAACATTAACACTATCGTCCAGGAGCTCAGTGACCTTGGAGGGTGAGCCATGACAACCTTGATGTTAGTTCTTTGCTACAGGAACAAGTAGAAAAGGGTGTTAAAATATGTTATACAAGCACACTGATTGGAATATGCAGTTCGGTTTGCACAAAATTCAGTTAAATCTCACACATCAGAGGCAAAATGGGTAGAGGGAGTGGTGATGATCTCACAGTGGGTACTTATGTTTATTGCAAAAAAAACTCAGGGTAGTTGTCCTAGAAGGCTGGAAGACGTCCAGCACCTGCTTGATGGCAACGCGGAGGTCCTCTTGGCTATGTTCGGTGAGAACATGAGGTCTGCCACCTGCAGCAGCGAGGCGATGCCGTGGAGCTTGAAGTTTGGAATAGCATCATGGTTTTCCATGGTGTACACCCTTCACTTCAGGAACACACGGAGGGTGTTGAGGTAGTGCCAACTGCCAAGTGCCACGTTTCTGTCGGTGGTGCCAAGTGACACCGAGCACATAGTGCTATTAGTGAACTCGCGGATGGCCATGCGCCCTTCAGCGCCTTCCCCGGTGGCTTCCAGAGTAGAAGTAGCGAGGTATTACATTCCTCAGATCTGCCTTACCTCACAACTCATCTTCTACATAGTCGCACATACTTCATTTTGCGAAGAGAAGTTTCTAAAACAAAATAGTTCGGAATCCCATATCATAGGATGGCAGCTTGCTTTGACTGTCTAAATGAATACATTGATCAGAGGGCTATTCCTACTCAACACAAACCACATATCCAACACCAAAAAGAAATCCAAACAGATTAATATCTTCAGTAAGACAAACCACATATCCAACACAAAAAAGAAGTCCAAACAGGTTAATACCTTCAGTAACGTTGCCATGTTGAGAGATGCATAGAAATTTCAACGATGTCATATGGCATGCCTGCAACTTGGTGGGAGTAATAGAAGGCCGACAAAAAAATGTCCTAAACCATAGACAAATACTACTCTCGCAATGGTCCAGGTTCACATACATTCCTCTTTAACATTTATGCTCAGGTCCAGCCAAAAAACAACATATGGTTGAAATTGGAAAGAATGTTTGTATGAGTTTCATTTTCACCGGACAAAAAAATTTGGAAACTACATTTGTAAGTAGCTAGGTAAACGCATTATGTTATCTGATGGGAAGCTCATCTGATCTCTGACTACAACACGACATTTGGTTCCAAACATCAAAGGAATTAACCAGAAATTGAAAAAGAGTGGTGTCACAATGAGAATGACTCACATCTTATCGAAACTGCACAGCCATACCTGTCGATTGAAGAAACCTTGCATCTGACTTCCAGCCGACAAGTAGCCAAGGTTATTTGTTCAGCGCAACATATATAACCAACATGATGTAGCATAACAAGTTCAGCTCCGACACAAACACATATATATACAAGTAACAGGAAGTACTATGAAAAATCCACCTTCCCGTCCACCTTCCCATAAGAAGCAATGAAATATATATAAGCCACAAATATAAGTAACATGAAGATGCATGATCCAGGGCAAGAAGAATAAGGAGGCCTTGCATAAGAGCTCACCAACTCTAGTTCTCAAGCATGACGAATGGGAGGAGAAGATGTCGTCGCGAAGAGTCCAAGTCGCATCCAGCACGAGGATCGTGCAGCCGCATCTAGCGCGAGGATCGTGCAAGCGCATCCCGCGTGTTCGCTGGATCCCCTCACGGAAGACAAGAAGACGACGCGTCGGCGGCATCACTGCAGCCTTGGTCTGTTCGTCTCTCGAGTGCCCCGATCCGTTTTCTGGGGAGCGAGGAGTCCTTCCTTTTATGGAGACAGGAGCACAGCGAGGATCGTGTTGGGATGTATGTGCTCGGTTAGACAAGTGGGCTGTCTGGCCCAGTTTATCAGAGGGCTCGGTTTTTTCTTCCAAAGTAGCAGCCCCTTAGGACAGCAAATCTGACGGCCAGAAATGATCAAATCAGTGCAATGGACGGTCAGAAATGCCCAAGTCGTGAGAGGGCTGGGATTTGGTGCGGTTATACTGTCCTAAATGTGAATTTGGTATTCGTTCAATATTTTGATGAGATGTATGTTATCTCTCCTGTAGAGGTGTTATGTGAGTGTCAACTACATAACACTTCACCATTATTTGGGCCTAGGGGAAGTCATTAGGAAGTAATAAGTAGATGATGGGTTGCTAGAGTGACAGAAGCTTAAACCCTAGTTTATGCGTTGCTTCGTAAGGGGCTGATTTGGATCCATATGTTTCATGCTATGGTTAGATTTATCTTAATTCTTCTTTTGTAGTTGCGGATGCTTGAGAGATAGGTTAATCATAAGTGGTAGGTTGTCCAAGTAAGGGAAGCACCCAAGCACTGGTCCACCCACATATCAAATTATCAAAGTAACGAACGCGAATCAAATGAGCATGATGAAAACTAGATTGACGAAAATTCTAATGTGTCCTCAGGAGCGCATCACTTTATATAGGAGTTTGCTACCTTTGATACACTTGTTCCTTGTTAATCATTACAAATTATCTTATCACAAAACTATCTGTTACCAATAATTTCAGTGCTTGCAGAGAATACCTTACTGAAAACCGCTTGTCATTTCCTTGTGCTCCTCATTGGGTTCGACACTCTTACTTATCGAAAGGACTACGATAGATCCCCTATACTTGTGGGCCATCAGTTATCAATCCCTACCTGTCGGAGGTGATGAAGCAACCTCAAGCCACTGATATGCGTGAGGGGGTGCTCCACCTTCGGGATGTTCAAAGTCCCAAGGAGGGAAGCGAGAAGGCCAAGCTTGTAGCAGTGGAGCAGGAGATCTTCAAGTGCCAAGGGATGGTTGAACATGGTCTAAGTGCTACTCACTCTACAATCACAGACTTCATCCGGGAAAACAAGATGGACACAAGGAACGTGGGAGAGGCTCTCTTCAATCTTCAAGAGCGGATTGAGCATCTCCAAGCTCAAATCTATGACCTGCAAAACCAAAACTGTGAGTATGAATCCAGGTTTAAAAGGATGAGCACTGCTAATGATTTCAGGATTCCAGACACAAGATCTTCTTTCTATGATGAGAGCCTATGCCTACTACATCATCACCACCATCACCCAAGAGGGACGCTTGAGTACATGGGTATGGTCACCACCTTAGCTTGTTCCAAGCTTGGGGAGGTACCCCAGTATCATATCACCATCACTTTTACCATTACCATTTATCTTCTTTCGATCCTTAGCTATTTCATGATTTAGAGAAATAAAATTACAGATCCTCTTTGCTTATAATCAAGTGTGAGAGTTATATAATAAAAATTAGTTGAGTTTTTGTGCTTTACTTTCATGCACCCATCATCATAGCATGGCAATAAATGAAATAGAAAATATCATATGTTTATCCCATGGGGAGTAATGACTTCACATAGAAAAAGGTATAAGTGATAAAAGATGTTGAGAACTAACAAAGATAGCATTAGTAATTGATATAGTCTATGCAAGATTATGATAGAGAAGAGGAGATTCACATATAAATACACTACCTTGGTCACCTTTTATGATTGTGAGTCTCTCATCAAATATTATATAATGATCAAGTGTTGATGTTGGACATGGAAGACAACATAATGATCATGACTGTTTACATTTGCATAGAATTTATATTGTCATGGATCCCTTAACATGTGATGCTTTCTCTAGATCTTTTGCTAGCCAAAAAAATTCACACTAAGTAGAGATACTACTTGTGCATCCATGACCCTTTAAGCCTAGTTTCTTTCCTTGAGAGTCCACCATACCTACCTATCGATTGAATAAGATCTTTCAAGTAACTTGGCATCGGTGCACAAAGCAATAAAAATTGCCTCTAATTATGTATGATCTTTTATTGTAAGGGAAAATAAGCTTTGTACGATCTTGTGATAGCGAAGAAATAAAAGCGACAGAGTGCATAATAAAGTTCACTATCACAAGGGGCAATATGAAGTAGCGTTCCTTTGCATTAAGAGTTTAGACATTCAAAACAAACAAAGCGTGTGACAACCTCTACTTCCCTCTGCGAAGGTCCTATCTTTTATATTCTTACTATAATTTACTTTCGTGCAAGAGTCAATAATATTTTGCCCTTGCTCCTACCTATTAACTCTTTAGTCGGCAAGAATTATGTGTTGAGGAAAGATCCAGACAAATATATCCAGCTGAATGTAGGTGATCATGATTCATTATTGTTGGCATTATCTTCATGGTAAATAAGTTTGGTGGCAAAGATAATAAAACCGCATCTTCCTATGTGTCCAACAGAAACATTGGCTCCCAAAAATATGCAATGTGTGACAACAATCATAGAAGGCTAGATGATAGTTGAGTATGTGAACTTGCTAGAAATAAAATCTCTTACATAGACTCTTCTCTTGAACATGATGAATTATGATTATCTCAATGACTAATGGCACTGTTTGTTAGTTGTCAAAAAAGTTTAAGCTTCATACTATAACAACTGTGAATAGATTGTTACTTGTTTATGAGAATCTATGTGATGGAAAACGTGCTTCTATGCCAATATTCATGATGCTCTCATTTCCGTATTTTTATTTTATGGACTTATCCCTCTCAAATCATGTGTGTCATTATTCTTGAGCTCGGCTTTCGCTTGAGGCCAAGCGAGGTCTAAGCTTGGGGGATTTGATACGTCCATTTTGCATCATTATTTCTTATTGATATTTGTGTTATTCTTATCCATTATTCCCTATTTTTATATAATTCTTATGTTGTTTCTCTCTGAATATCCAAGGTACATCACAAAGAAGGAAAAATCTGGAAACTAGAATTCTTTACCAGGGAAACCAAGAAAAAGGCAGAAAAATCACCACACTCCAAATGACCTGAATCTCCACAGAGAATTTTTCTAGAATATTTAAAAATTATTGTGCAAAAAATATACCAGAGGGGGGCCACCTACTGGCCTTAAGCCAACAGGACGTGTCCATCCCCCCTGGGCGCCCTGATGGCTTGTGGGGCCCCTGCAAGTCTCCCGACCCCCTCTTCTCCTATATGGTATGTTTTACCCCAGAAAAAATCATAAGCAATCTTTGGGGATGAAGTGCCGCCGTCTCAAGGTGTAAACCTATGCAGAGGCCCTTTTGCGCTCCAGCAGTCAGATTCTGCCAGGCAAACTCCTCTCCGGGAGGGGGAGATCGAAGCCATCGTCATAACCAATGCTTCCTCTTCATGGGAGTACCAATCTTCATCAACATATTCACCAGCACCATCTCATTTCCAACCCTAGTTCATCTGTTGTATTCAATCTTTGTCTCAAAACCTTAGATTGGTACTTGTGGGTTACTACATGTGTTGATTACATCTTGTAGTTGATGCTTGTTGGATTACATGGTGGAACATATTATGTGCAGATCCTTAACCATTATTATTATACCTCTGATCTTGAACATGTTGACGAGGTGTGAGTAGTTACTATTGTTCCTGAGGACATGGGAGGAGTCTTGTTATAAGTAATCATGTGAAGTTGGTATTCGTTCGACATTTTGATGATACGTATGTTGTTACTTCTCTTCATGGTGTCATGTGAATGTAGACTACATGACACTTCACCATGTTATGGGCCTAAGGGAAGTCATTGTCGAGTAACAAGTAGATGATGGGTTGCTAGAGTGACAGAAGCTTAAACCCTAGTTTATGTGTTGCTTCATAAGAGGCTGATTTGGATCCACACGTTTCATGCTATGGTTAGATTTATCTTAATTCTTCTTTTGGAGTTGCAGATGCTTGTGAGAGGGGGTAATCATAAGTAGGTTCTTTGTTCAAGTAAGAACAACACCTTAACACCGGTCCACCCACATATCAAATTATCAAAGTAGCGAACATGAATCAACTTAACATGATGAACACGACTAGACAGAAATTCCCATGTGTTCTTGGGAGCGCTTGCTTAATATAAAATTACTTTCAAGCCTATCCTTTTCTATAAAAAGGATTGGGCTACCTTGCAGCACCATTGTTACTATTGTCACTTGTCACTTGTTATGAATTATCTTGCTATAGAGCTATCTAGTATTATTACTCACAGCACTTGTAGAGAATACCTTGCTGAAAAATTCTTACCATTTCCTGCTGCTACTCATTGGGTTCGACACTCTTATAGAAAGGACTACAATTGATCCCCTATACTTGTGGGTCATCAATCAGGCAGAGGGGTTCTCTAGGGTTAGCAGGTGCGTCGGCTAGGCCTTGGGCCTTGGGCATGCTAGGCTACATGCTAGGCTCCCACTCTGGCTACTTCTCCATTGGCAAAAAAATAGAAAGGGAGAAAAGAGAGGAAAGAAAAAGTTCGAGAAGGAATTTGGGCATGAGGTTAATTTTCCCGGATTCACAAAAATGAGTTTGATCCAGGAAAAGAGAAATAGGCACGTATGTGAAGTTTGAATTCAAAATCATTTATCTTAAATTCAAATGAGTTTGAATAGGAGGTGGGTGCAAGGAAGGTTCAGAAAATGTTGAGATTTTTGGAGAATCATGGGAAAGTAATTAAAGAATTATGGCAAAGTTGAAAAGCCAAAGTTGAAGTAGAATAGGCATGGGATTTAATTCCATGTTTGTTATGGTTCTTCCCCAAATTAATAGAATTATTTATAGTAGCTCCCTAATAATATTGGGAGGATATATGTTTTGAAGAGAAATCACCATGCGAATTTCCCTCAATTTAAATGGATCAAGATCCACACAGTTTACTTATGAGAGTTTTATTTTGGTTGCAAGAATTAGTGGCATGATGGCATGATGCAATGCAAAAAATAATTTAGAGAAACAATATAATAATAATAATAATAATAATAATAATAATAATAATAATGCAAAGAATCAGTCTTGGGATGTTACAACATCACTGCCCAACTATGCGACATAATGTACCAATCCAAAGGAGACAAAGGAGATTATGCGTCAAGTACATGAGCTGCTAGAAAAAGGTTATATACAAGAATCTCTAAGTCATTGTGTTTGTCACATTATACTAGTAGAAAAAAGGATGGTGCATCGCGTATGTGTGTTGATTGTAGATCCATTAATAATATTACTATTTATTATCATCATATTGTTCCTAGGCTAGAGGATATGCCTGATGAATTAAGTGGCTCTACAATATTTTCCAAAGTTGATTTGCGTAGTGGATATCATCAAATTCATGTGAAATTGGGCGATGAATGGAAAAAACATTTTAAACAAAGTTTGGATTATATGAGTGGTTAGTCATACCTTACGAGTTAACTAATGCACCTAGAACTTTCATGAGATTAATGAACAAAGGTTTACGTGCTTTTATTGGATGATTTGTGGTAGTTTACTTTGTTGATATACTGCTTTATAGTAGATCTCTCGAGGAACATTTGGAACATTTATGTGTTATGTCTATTGCTCTACGTGATGCACGTTTTTTCGGTAACCTTGGGAAGTGCACCTTTTGCACCGACCGAATATCTTTTCTTGGCTATGTTGTTACTCAATAGGGAATTGAAGTTCATAAATCCAAGATTGAAGCTATTGAGAGTTGGCCGCATCCCAAAACGGTCACGAAAGTGAGGAGTTCTCTTGGTCTCACTGGTGTCTATAGGAATTTTGTGAGAGATTTCAACACCATTGAGACACCCCTTAACGAGCTTACAAAGAAGGATGTACCTTTTATTTGGGGTACCATAAAGAAGCCTTCACGGTATTGCAAGATAAGTTAACACATGCTCCTTTACTCCAACTCCCTGATTTTAATAAGACTTTTGAGCTTGAATGTGATGCTAGTAGAATTGGATTAGGAGGTGTGTTATTACAGGATGGTAAATATGTTGTATACTTTTCTAAAAAAATGAGTGGGCCTAGTTTGAATTATTGTACTTATGATAAGGAACTATATGCTCTCGTTCGGACTTTGGAAACATGGCAACATTATTTGTGCCCCATAGAATTTGTTATACATTATAATCATGAACCTTTGAAACACACTAAAGTCAAGCAAAACTGAGTTGTAGACATGCTAAGTGGATTGTATTCATTGAAACTTTCCCTTATGTCACTGAACAAAAGAACGGTAAAGAAAATTTTATTGTTGATGTATTGTCTCGTTGTTATACTATGCTTTCACAACTTGGTTTTAAAATATTTGGTTTGGAGACCATCAAAGATCAATATTTGCATCATGCTGAATTTAAAGATGTGATGCAGAATTGTAAAGAAGGGAGGACCCGGAACAAGTTTGTCATTAATGATGGATTTTGTATTCCATGCTAAAAGCTATTCATCCAGCTAGCTCCGTTCGTCTTTTGTTGGTGTAGGAAGCGCATGGACGAGGATTAATGGGACACTTTGCCGTGAAGAAGATGAAGGATGTACTTGCTACACATTTCTTTTGGCCGAAGATGAGACAGGATGGTGAGCATTTTGTTGCTCGTTGCACTACATGTCAAAAACCTAAGTCACCACTTAATCCTCATCGTTTATATATTCCTTTGCATATACCTAGTGTTCCATGAGAGGATATATTTCTAGACTTTGTTTTAGGTTTACCTCAAACAAAGAAGGGGGTCGCATATTTGTTCTCGTGGATAGATTTTCGAAAATGGCACACTTTATACCATGTCATAAAAGAGATGATGTTGCTAATGTTGTTGATTTGTTCTTTCGTGAAATTATTCGCTTGCATGGTGTGCCTACTATTGTTTTAGATCATGATACTAAATCTCACAGCCACTTTTGGGGATGCTTATGGGCTAAGTTGGGGACGAAATTGCTTTTTAGTACTACATGTCACCCACAAACTGATGGAAAAACTGAAGTAGTAAATAGAACATTGTCTACTATGCTTAGGTTGTTTTGAAGAATACCCAGAAAATGTGGGAAGAATGCTAAAGTTGTACTATATTGGTTTTGTTTTCAGTGCAGCCGCCTCGATGGCTGAGCTCACACCGCCTCCACCATCAGAGCCGGTACGCCACCCTCCTCCACTATCCTGTTGCACACCTCGCCTGGATCTGCCAGACCGTCGTGGTCCCCGTTATGCACTGGTGACCACCACCACAAACACGCCGCCGGCCATCCCACCACCACGTAAGAGGGAAACATGGTACCACTTGCACCTCCACCCTAACGGAAGGACATCCACCATCCAACATTTCCGGCAAGGTCTAGGGCCGCCCGTGACGGCCATCACATGCTCAACTGACGGCCTTGCAACAACTCCGACACCCAGGATCCAAATTGGAGCTAAGCAGGCCTAGAACTGATCATCCTACCATAGACCACCTTCATGCTGACATTGCCAGGACAATACTGTTGCTCGCCACACAACCCATAGGTGGTCGGCCACACGTTGCTCACTAGGAACAACCTCCTGGCCGAGCCTCACTACGCTTCCATGAACATGGTTGAAGCTCACGCCACCACCTCATGACCACACCGCCGTGCCCATCCTCCACCATCACACTGCTGCCCACGCCGGACCCCCACCACCACATCACTCCTCCATGTCTCATGTCGCGCTACAGCCCCTGCGCAACTTGGGGGATAGCCCACCTCTGTGCATAGGAGAAGCCATCCAAATGCCCCACCTCGCCCGCCGCCTTTGATGCTCGGGCGCTGGCGGAGGCAGTGGCCTGGGAGTGATCAGATCGGTCACCTCTGCTCTAGGGTTGGGTGTCCTCCGGAGTCGCTTGCGCGAGCGGCTTTGGAGGGGGGGTCCTCCAGAATCGCACACGCAAATGATACTTGTGATCTGCGTTGGGTTTTCCATGAAGAGGAATGGCTAATTACAGCACAATACGGGTAAGTATTTCCCTTATTTAAGAAACCAAGGTTTATCGAACCAATAGGAATATCAATCCACAACTGTCTTCAGCGGGTGGACACAAAAGAGCAAACAACTTGCACCTAACGTGGGCCAGAGGGTTGTCAACCCCCTTGATCTCATTATTTGCAAGCAAGTGAAGTGTGTGGATAATAGTATTTGATTGTAAAAAATGAAAAAAAAAGGTAAACAATGGCAGCAAGGTAAAGATAGGTTTTGTAAATATATAAGTGAATAGACGTCGGGGGCATAGTTTTCCCTAGTGGCATCTCCCATGATAGTAAGCATACGGTGGGTAAAAGAATTACTATTGGGCAATTGATAGAAAAATGCATAGTTATGTGATATTCATGGCAATGATAATGTGTATATAGGTATCACGTCCAAAAAATAGGCCGACTCCTGCCTACACAGATTACTATTAGTCAACCAGTCGACCGCTATCTAGCATGCATCTAGAGTATTAAGTAAAATGGAGTAATGCTTGAAGAACGATCACATGATGTAGACAAAGTAAATTCAATCTGTATGAATAAACCCCATCGTTTTATCCTTAGTGGAAAAAACACAAAGACGTATCTTGTCCCCTTCTATCACAGGGATATAGAAACCCTTTAGGTTGAACCCACTACAACGCACCCCTCTCACTAAATAAAGATCAATCTACTTGGCCAAAGCAAATCAATAGATCAGAGAGATTTACGAAGCCATAATGATCATGCAAATAATAATAATAATAATTATAGAGAAGACTCAAATACTTTTCATGAATAATCCAAACATAAACCCACAATTCATTGGATCTCAACAAACGCACCACACAAAAGAATTACATTGGATAAATCAAAGCGAAGATGCGATGACCATTGTATTGAAGATCAAGAGAGAGAGAGAGAGAGCCATCTAGGTACTAACTACGGACTTGTAGGTCTGTGGTGAACTACTCACACATCATCATGAGGACAGCAAGGTTGATGAAGATGCCCTCCGTGATTGATCTCCCCTTTGACAGGGTGCAAAAACGGAGCTCCAGATAAGTTCGCGACGGAACAAAGACTTGTAGCGATGGAAAAAGCCTTTTGGGATGTCCCTAGGGTTTTTGGAATATATGTGAATTTATAGGCTAGAGAACGAAGGTAGGAGGGCTGTCAGTGAGGGACAAGCAATCAGGGCTCGCCGACCCCCTAGTCATGCCCTGTTGGCTTGTGCCTCCCTCGTGCGGCCTCTGGTCTTCTCCCAAAGCTTCCAGGTCTTCTTTTGGTCCAGAAAAATCATAAAAAAGTTTCAGGGCAATTGGACTTCGTTTGGTATTGTAAACCTGAAAAGTAAAAAACATGCAGAAAACATGAACTGGGACTTGGCACTGGGTCAATAGGTTAGTGCTCAAAAATAATATAAATTGGTAAATTATTACTCAAAAAGTATCCTAGAATTATAATATAATTTCACAAGTATGTTGGAGATGTATGTTGGAGATGTATCAGCATCCCCAAGCTTAATTCCTGCTCATCCTCGAGTAGGTAAATGATAAAAAAAGAATTTTTGATGTGACATGCTACCCAATATGTAATCTTTTGCATGTATCCTCATTGATAAACGATTAATTAACAAACATCAACATAGTAATATTTATAAGCACAAGCAACAAAATCATCAATCTTTCAAAGTATACAATCCTAAAAGAATGTTTACCCCCCCCCCCCATTCATCTTATCATATTAGCAAGGCATGGCTCCGTCTTCACCACATTAATACAAATGTCAAGCACCACGGTGTCCAAGTCAGGCAATTGGATCATACTTTTTCAATGTGAATCAATTTTTTATTCTTCCTGCAATACATGAGCATGAACCATGGACATATCGTAAAAGTGTAATAGAATATGGTGGTAGATATCAAAGGGGTAAAAAGTGGAGAATATAGTCTCACATCAACTAGGCGTATCCACGGGCTATGGAGATGCCCATCGAATGATGTCAATGCAAGGAGTAGGGATTGCCATGCAAATGATGCACTAGAGATATAAGTGTATGAAAGCTCAACTGAAGCTAAGTGGGGTGTGCATCCAACTTGCTTGATCATGACGACCTCGGGCATATGAAGAAGCCCATCATCGGAATATACAAGCCAAGTTTATAATAATTAAAAACAAATTCCCACTAGCATGTGAAAATGACATAACATGAGACTCTCTATATGAAGAACAAGGTGCCACTTTGAGGCACAAGTGTGGTAAAGGATAGTAGCAAAGTCCCTCATCTCTTTTTCTCTCATTCATTTTTTTTATTATGGTGGTATCATTTTGCTTCCCCCATTTTTATTTCCTAACTAGGACAATGCTCTAATAATGATGATCATCACACTTTTATTTACTTACAACTCAATATGACAACTTGATATGAAGAACTATGAAACAATATGACTCAATATGAATGCCTCTGGCAGTGTACCAAGATGTGCAATGATCTAGCGTGACATGTAAACATATGATGAAAAATGGCTTTGCCACAAATACTATGGCAGCTCTATATGATTATGCAAAGCAATATGATGATAAACTAACTAGTCATATGATGTAACGGTGTAGTTTTCATGGCAATATATCTTGGAATGGCTATGGAAATGCCATAATAGGTAGGTATGTTGGCTGTTTTGAGGAAGATATAATGAGGTTCATGTGTGACGGAGCATATCATGTCACAGGGCTTGGATGCACCGGCGAAGTTTGCACCTAGCAAAATATGAGGAGGTGATATTATGTATGTCCATGGTTTCACATTAGTCATGAAGAAATCATATACTTATTTCAAACTTTTATTAGTTTTATCACAAATCAAAGCACTACTTGCATGCCTAGAGTGAGGAGGATGGGAGGAGTTAACCATCACGCGCCTCCGACCCGAAACAACACTAGGATTTTAACGAGGAATAGAAATGCTCACACATCCCCACCATGTCTTTTTAATATTTATATAAATAAGAAATTAACACCTATTAATATCGATTCTTCTACAAATCAACAATCATGCACTCACACATTTCTCATTAACCCACAATTTCTCTTTTATGTGCTACATGATGATTTTGATTATCATTCATTGAATAACTATTATTCTAGGACTATTCTTATGAACCATGAAAATTACCATCGCTATTTATAAACTCTCAAAAAAATATAAGTGAATAACGAGAGTGCAATTATTTTTATTAAATCTTCACGCCATCGTGCTCAAAAAGATATAAGTGAAGTACTAGAGCAACTACTAAGCTCAAAAGATATAAGTGAAGCACATAGAGTATTCTAAAAAAGTATGATGAAGGTGTGTCTCTCTTCTATAGGTGTGTCCAGCAAACAATGATTATGGAGAACTAAAAATAAAATCAAACAAAACCAACCTACGCTCCAAGGAAAACTCATATCATGTGACGAATGAAAATATAGCTCCAAGTGACATACCGATGGATTGAAACGAAAGAAGGGATGCTTTCCGAGGCATCCCCAAGCTTAGACGCTTGAGTCTTCCTATAAAATTACCTTGGGGTACCTTCGGAATCCCTACTATTAGGCTCTTGCCTCTCCTTATTCCTTTGTCCATCGTGATAACACCCAAAACTTGAAAATTTCAAACACACAAAACTCAACAAAACTTCGTGAGATCCATTAGTACAAGCAACATATCAAATACTTTAGATAATGTTATAAATTGATTCATATTTCATTATTGCATAATAGTTACTATATTATAACTCTCCATAGCATTTACCCCCGATACAATCCATAGCATCATCAAAACAAGCAAACTATGCAAGCAAAAAAACAGAATCTGTCTAAAACAGAATAGTCTGTAGTGATCTGTAAAGAACCTATACTTTTGTAACTCTAAAAATTCTCAAAAAATAGGATAACATAAATAATTTGTATATAAATAATGTTTAAAAAATTTATATCAAAAAGACGTTCCCGCAAAATCAGATAAATTATGCACTGGACGCTAAAGCTTCTCTTTTTGCACCGTATCAATTCTACTGATCTTGTGAGTCAGCCCAAAGACTTTACTTGGCACAACCAGTAATTAAACATAAAAACACAATCATTACAGAGGAAATAATCATGTTATCACACCAAAACATAAAGTAAAAAACGAAAATAAACATTACTATTGGGTTGCCTCCCAACAAGCGTTATTGTTTTATGCACCTAGCTAGGCATAATGCATAATTTCAAGTGTTATCGTCTTTGACACTACACCCATAAGTATCTCTCATGATTGATTCATAGGGTAATTTAATTATATTCCTAGGGAAGTGTTCCATCCCTTTCTTTAATGGGAATTGGAACGTTATGTTTCCCTCTTTCATATCAATAATTGCACTTATAGTTCGTAAGAAGGGTCTTCCAAGTATTATTGGACAAGTAGGATTGCAATCAATATCAAGCACAATGAAATCTACAGGAACATAATTCTTATTTTCAATAATAAGAACATCATTAATTCTACCTAAAGGTTTCTTAATTGTAGAATCCGCAAGATGCAAGTTTAGGGAACAGTCGTGAATATTAGTGAGACCTAGCATATCATAAAGAGATTTAGTTATAGTTGAAACACTAGCACCAAGGTCACATAAATCATTACATTCATACTTATTTATCTTTATGTTGATAGTAGTTTCCTGCTCATCATGCAATTTTCTAGGAATAGAAACTTCCAGTTCAAGTTTCTCATCATAAGCTTTTATCATCGCTTCCACCGTATGATTAGTGAAAGCCTTGTTTTGTTCATAAGCATTGGGTGAGATAATAATGGTTTGAAACAAGGAAATATATTCTACTAAAGATCAACTTTAATAATTAAAGTCCTTGTAATCCAAGATAGTGGGCACATCACCATTTAAAGTGTTAACCTCTCCAGACACACTTTTTTGGTTTTAGCATTAGAATCATCACCCTCCAAGAAAACGGGATGCTCTCTAGATAAAGTTGAATCATATCCAGTCCCTTTATCATTTATGTTCATAGAAGTAAAAAAAATCAATAGGAAGGTACCAATCATTTTATGATCCTCATCATGAGTCCGGTAAAAACTGGGTGGGAGAGCCTTTTCTAAGAATTTCCGCTTAGCTTTCAACTTAGCGGTCCTCTCCTTACGTTCATTAATAAAAATTTGTATATATTTCATATTCTCATTAAAATCATTCTTACGTTGCAAATTTTTACTATTAAGAGTTTCTACATTAAGAACAATTATATCCATGTTTTTAGCCAAAGTATCAATTGTATGCAACTTTTCTTCTACCATAGTATTAAAAATCTTTTTAGAAACAATAAATTCTTTAATTATGTTCTCGAGATCATAAGGTATCCTATTAGAATTTGTAGAAGTATTTCCATAATAGTTACCATAAGAATTTCCATAGTTGTTAGAGGAACTACCGGGGTACGACATGTTGGAAATATGCCCTAGAGGCAATAAATAAAGTGTTTATTATTATATTTCCTTGTTCATGATAATTTTTTATTATCCATGCTATAATTGTATTGATTTGAAACACATTACATGTGTGGATAGATAGACAACACTTTATCCCTAGTGTGCCTCTAGTAGACTAGCTCGTTGATCAAAGATGGTCAAACCATTGACATAAGATGTCATTTGATAACGGGATCACATCATTAGGAGAATGATGGGATGGACAAGACCCAAACTATAAATGTAGCATATGATCGTGTCAGTTCATTACTACAGTTTTCTGCATGTCAAGTATATGTTCCTACGACCATGAGATCATGTAACTCACGGACACCGGAGGAGTGCCTTGTGTGTGTCAAACGTCACAATGTAACTGGGTGACTATAAAGGTGCTCTACAGGTATCTCTGAGGATGCCTGTTCGGTTGGCATGGATCAACACTGGGATTTGTTACTCCGTGTGACGGAGAGGTATCTCAGGGCCCACTCGGTAATATAACATCACAACAAGCCTTGCAAGCAATGTGACTAAGTATTAGTCACGGGATCTTATATTACGGAACGAGTAAAGAGGCTTTCCGGTAATGAGGTTGAACTAGGTATGGAGACACCAACGATCGAATCTCGGGCAAGTAACATACCGAAGAACAAAGGGAACATCATACAAGATTAACTGAATCCTTGACATAGAGGTTCGACCGATAAAGATCTTCGTAGAATACGTAGGAACCAATATGGGCATCCAAGTCCCACTATTGGTTATTGACCGTAAAGGTGTCTCGGTCATGTCTACATAGTTCTCGAACCCGTAGGGTCTGCACACTTAAGGTTTGGTGACATTTTGGTAGTATAGAGTTATGCATGGTGGTGACCGAAGGTTGTTCGGAGTACCGGATGAGATCCCGGACGTCATGAGGAGCTCCAGAATGGTCCGGAGGTAAAGATTGATATATAGGAAGTCCTGTTTTGGTCACCGGAAAAGTTTCGGGCTCATCGATAGTGTACCGAGAGTGCCGGGAGGGTACCGGGGGACCATCGGGAGGTGTATTTCGACCCAAGAGGTTACATGGGATGTAGGAGGATGAATATCACCCCTTAGTGGGCTGGCCAAAGTCCCACAAAAGGCCCATGCGGCTGGGAAGAAATTCCAAAGTGGAAACGGTGGAAAAAGGCAAAAAGGTGAAAATAAGGAAGGAGTCCTAATCCTACCAGGAGTGAAGGAGGAGGACTCCTCCTCTCCACTTCGGCCGAAGCCTCCTAGGGATGGCCATTGCGCCAAGCCTCCTCCTCTCCTCCTCCTATATATACTAGAGGTTTTAGGGTTTTTTGCACATAGATTTTCAGCCACATGCAAACCTCTCCTCTAGTCCGTAGTTTCTCCTCTAGATCGGTTTCAGCCACATGCAAACCCTGCTGGAATTACTCCACCACCATCACCGCAACACCATCGCGCTGCCGGAGAACTCGTCTACCTCTCTTCTCCCTCTTGCTGGATCAAGAAGGCGGAGATTGTCATCAAGCCGTACGTGTGCTAAACGCAGAGGTGTCGTCCGTTCGGTGCTAGATCGGGACGGATCGTGATTGGATCGCGGGATGCTCGGCGATTTGGATCGCGAAGATGTTCGACTACATCAACCGCATTTCTTAACGCTTCCCGCTTAGCGATCCTCAAGGGTACGTAGATCCACTCTCCCTCTCGTAGATGCTCATCACCATGGATAGATCTTGCGTGTGCGTAGGAAAGTTTTTGTTTCCCATGCAACGTTCCCTAACACATTGTTGCTGAAATTGTTTGGCGAGATAAATCTCACATCAATAGCATCATTATTTTGCTCAATAAAAGTATACAAAGGCATATCATTTGATTCAACATGAGTATTTTTGCTAGCAACCATATTCATAAGAGCATCCACTTTTTCACTCAAAGTAGCGCTTTCCACGACAGAATTTACCTTCTTACCAGTTGGAGCTCTCTCGGTATGCCATTGGGAATAATTTGTCATGATGTTTTCCAGAAGTTTTGTGGCCTCTCCTAAGGTCACATCCATAAAGGTACCACCTACAGCAGAATCTAGAAGGCTTCTAGACACAAAGTTTATTTCAACATACAAATTTGGGATAATCATCTACAAGTTTAACCCATGAGTAGGACAATTTCTAATCATCAATTTTATTCTCTTCCAAGCTTGTGCAACATGTTCTTGTTCATGCTGTTTAAAATTTATTATTTGATTTCTAGGGGAGATGATCTTAGCAGGAGGAAAATACTTGGTAATAAAAGCATCTTTACACTTATCCCATGTTCCAATACTATTACATGGTAAAGATGAAAACCAAGACTTAGCTTTATCTCTTAGTGAAAAAGGAAATAATTTTAATTCACACTATCATTATCCATGTCCTTTTTATTTTGCATGTCACAAATTTCAACAAA
This sequence comes from Hordeum marinum, assembly GCA_022496015.1. NCBI lineage: Eukaryota > Viridiplantae > Streptophyta > Magnoliopsida > Poales > Poaceae > Hordeum > Hordeum marinum. The sequence goes on from CM039678.1 coordinate 347,141,831, forward strand.
AGTGTTAAGATGAGAAGAGGGATCCTCATTGGGACTTCCCGAAAATTGATCTTTCATGACAAGGTTTAGCAATGCAGCATTAATATCAAAAGCCTCCGCACTAGTGGCAGGTGGTATAGGAATACCAATAAAATCATTGTTGCTAGCATTTGAGAAGTCACACAACTTAGTAGTATCTTGAGACATGGTGACCGAGCAAGCAAAGTAATAAGCAGGACAAGTAAACTGGCAAGTAAAGAAGTAAACTAGTAGTAAGCAAAGATAAATATTTTTGACTTTTTGTTTTTTATGATACAAACTAAATATAATAGAAAATAAAAAGAAGGACAAGTGAATGATAATTTGTGTGAAGTTACTTGATAGTTGATGATGATATTCCCTGGCAACGGTGCCAGAAATCCTTCGTGATACTTGTGATCTCCGTTGGGATTTGAAGAGGAACAGGTAATTGCAGCACAATACGGGTAAGTATTTCTCTCAGTTAAGAAACCAAGGTTTATCGAACCAAAGGAATATTAATCCACAACAGTCTTGAGAGGCTACACACAAAAGAGCAAACAACTTGCACCCAACGCGGGTAAGAGGGTTGTCAATCCCCTTGATCTCGTTATTTGCAAGCAAGTGAAGTGTACAGATAACAGTTGATAATTGTAAATTGCAAAATAGAATAAAAGGTAAATAATGACAACAAGGTAAAGATAGGTTCTGTAAATATATAAGTGAATAGACCCGGATTCCATAGTTTTCCATAGCAACATCTCTCATGAAAGTAAGCATATGACGGGTAAACAAATTATTATTGGGTAATTGATAGAAAAGTGCATAGTTATGTGATATTCAGTGCAAAGCAGACATGCGGTAGGGATGACATACTCATAAGCTACTCACCGTTAATGTGTACTTTCTCTGTTTCTAAATATAAGACCTTTTAGAGATTTCACTTTGAACTACAATCGGATGTATATAGACATATTTTAGAGCATAGATTCACTCATTTTGCTTTGTATGTAGTCTACAATGAAATCTCTAAAAGTCTTATATTTAAGAACGGAGGGAGTAGTTCAGAAGAAGATAAGGCATTTTTCAATTTAAAATCTCGACATTCGTCCATGGCACCATGCACTGAACGCACTCTGAAGAAACGATACATAACATGATCAAGATAGCTCAACCCTACCTCATCCACAACAAAGAGTGCCTCTGATACTTCTGTTGTGAGATTTATAGTCAGCGAATCAACGTGAATTTGGGCAAAACAATAGGGCAAAACACAAATGCAACCTTCATGACAGACTAACAGTAAATTTACTACCGGAACATGACAAGGAAAGTTATATCATGATTTTACTATCATAGCTAAGGGTTACATACAGATTAAAGAAGGTCTAGCCACAGAGTCATTTTGTCGGGATTAATCCGTTCGATGAGCCATTCCCAGGCCCTTTTCCATGGAAAGCAGATTGCCTCTCTGGTCTCCCATTTGGATTTGGAGGCAACGGCAAGTTAGGTGCATCACCGTTGCTACTTGAGTCACCCTTCAGGTTCAGTTGGGACATGTTGTACAGGTCTTCAACATTTACCGGGGGAACTGAGTGGACGGCAACAGGCCTGACAGGCTCATGTGATGCTTGTACTGTACCTGGTGATGAGGCTTGCATAGAGACTGGTGGCCCATAGAACATTGGAGCATAGCCATAGTATGGAAACGGAAAAACTGCTTGGACATAGTGAGGTGCAATCATCATTGGAGGATAACCATATGGGGGCATCACTTGTGGCATCACCATCCCTGCCTCTCCAGCAGTTGAGCTTGAACCAACCGATTCATTGCCCGGAGGTTGATGTGCCATTGCTAGAACTGGTGACGGGGCGGATGCATATGTTAGCATAGGCACAGGAGCAGGTGGTGCCATTACTGGCACTGGTGGTGGGATTGAAACAGATGTTATCACGGGCATAGGAGCGGGTGGTGTCACAGGAGCAGTAACAGGCCATAGATCATCTACAAACTCTTCTACATCTTGTGAAGATGAACGGGAGAGCGGCATCTCTTGTGACGATGAACGGGAGAGTGGCTGGTCACCAGGCTGATTACAAACCATAAAACAATCATAAGCAATTGGTACACTGGGGGACAAGAGATAAATATTTAAAAATAGTTATGTTTGAGAAGTCTTATTTACTTCATATAACATGGCGATTCTACGCTAACAGCTATTCGAGAACTTACTAAGACAACAGGAACAAAGAGGAAAAGAATAAACACTAATCTTAAGAATGCATCGCAACATGTTTGCCTGAGTGCAATCAGCTGGACCTGGTTGCACCACAACACTACACGCAGAAAAATAAAAAGGTGGGGAGAGATGCTCACATCCTCAATAACCATATCGAAGAGGCTTGATCTTCTCTTTCTCCTATTAACATTTGTTTGGCGAATGAAATACTTCTGAGCATGGCTAGCAACTTGAGTAGGTGTCCTCGAGACAACATAATTACGGGATATGCCACGCCAATCACCTTTTCCTAATTTATTCAATCCAAGTAGAAAATTTTTGTGCTCCTCTTCTGACCATGACTCACCTGCCACCCAACAAAATAAATGGCATTCTTCAATGCAAATTCGACATATGCATCAAAAAATTAAATCAAACACAAAAGAAAAATCAGCAATGCAAACAGAATAAAGAACAAATCATGAAGTTAAATGGAAAGTTATAACAGTATTGTATACCATCACACATGACAAGAATGGAAATCATGTGCAAAATACAGAGTGTGAGTGTAACCTAGGTAATGATATTGGTGACTGCAATGAATATTATTTCTGGGTTGCGATAAAATCATTTGGTTAATTATAAGTGACAAGGCCACAAGCTTGAATGCCAACTGCGGAATAGAAGCACAAGTTCAGATTTGTTTCAAAATCTGTGATTCTGTACCCAAAGGTTGTTGCACTATACCTGAAACTTCCATGATAAACTCGCCCTACTAAGCTCGACTATACGTATGAAATAAAATCAATTTGGAAAGCAAATACAAACAGGCAAACAGCTACACTTGAAGTTGTGAATATGAAGCGTCATAATCAAATATTTACTTCAAAATTTCAATTCCTTGGTCTAAAAAACCACCCCCACCCGCCCAAAAAAAGGGTAAATTCTGACGACAAGAAGCAGCCACAACCACCACTCACCACCAATAAACCCCCAAATCTGTCAGCAATCGAGCAAAATGATGAACTAAACACTCAAATAGGAGTAGCTCTCAAGCAACTATTAAGTACTCCCTCTGTAAACTAAACGACCTTATATTAGTTTACAGAGGGGGTAGTTTGCTAATTTTGCACACCACTAGGCATCGTAAACCAAACAAAAATCCCAACTGCGACACAACCTATTAAAAGCAGTACATTCCGCGAAGTTTCAGAAAACTACTTGCACAATACAATCAAAACTTTCTCACTTCCCATCTTAAAAGCCAACAGCAAAACTGCACCTTGACATCAAAACCACATATTTGCACACTACAACAAACAATCATCTTAACTACGTAAAAAACATCACAAGGCGATCAAGACCACAACTTTTTACAGAACAGAGACTACGCCTGCATACACATGCAACAAAACAATTAATCTCATCTTCTCCTAGGCTAAAACAAGGGAGAGAAAGAAAATAAAAATCCCACCTCGCTTCCTGTGGGGTTTGTCGTCGTCGCCTTCGGAGCCGTACCCCTCGGCCCTGGCACCGCCGCTGCCCTCAGCGAGCTGCGCGAGGTTGCCCATGCTGACGCTCTTCCTGATTGGTTTGTCGCCGATGCGCACGCCGAAGAGCTTCACGGGGCGCGCCGTGCACGTGCGCGCGTTGTGCCCATGGTGCCCGCACTGCCCGCACCGCCTCGGCCCGTCCCCCGCGCCGCCGCCGGCAGGCGCCGCCGGTGGCACGCCGTCCCGCGTCATGGCAGGCAGGCTAGGGTTGTGGATTTTATATTTTAATCTATTATATCCGGGGTGATTTGATCCGTCTTTTTCTTTTCCTCCTCTCGTGGTGTGTCGTGTATTTATCGTCGGCGAAGGAGGAAACGTATAAGCAGTATACGGCGAGAGATAAGCTGGGAATTTTCCTGGATTTTCCTTATCTGTAGAAAAACCAGCCTTTTATATACTGGCGGTTATATTTGGATTTTGCTGGAGTTTTCATCTTCGCCAGATGTTGTACAGCCTGGATTTTATTTGGTGGTTAAATGTAGATTGGTCATATTAATATGGATGATTTTCAAAATAATTTTCAGTATGGATACATACATGTATAAAATTGATAGTCCAGTAATATGGAATATATGATGAGGATTCTTTGTATCTGTTGATTTCTTTATGTATAATATAAGATCTCTTACGTTAATGGATATGATATTGATGGTCCGCTTATTAGGCAAAATTAGAGTATAGCACTCCATTGCAGGAGTCGGTTGTAATATATTTCAACTTGCTTTCGTTATATCGAGCATGATATTTGTATCAATGATATTATTTTCGTTTAGAAATACTTGTCAGAGAAATAAATATATATGAACGTATTTTAATTTTAAATACATTTATTTTTATCTATTTTTATGACGTTCCGAACAGATGGAGTATACGAGAATCTTAACTAAAATACATGTAAAATATTGTATTACACTAGTATATATCGTTATAAAATATTATTTAAATAAAATTAGCATGTTTTTCATGTGTAGTTACATGTTGAGATGTTCTTTTTCTTCCATGACTGCATGTTAAGTTGGCATCGCTCTCATGTTAAAAGTATAGATTAATTAGGATCACCTACTTAGTTACCATCATTTAGCTAGTCAACTCATCGGTTCCTTGACGAGAATATTGATAAGATTAGCTATGTAGATTTAAATTTTGAGCCGATTTCTCATTGAAAGGATGAGAGCTAGGCTGTTTTATTTGTAGAAGCATTTTCTATTAGGTACAAAAACATTTTAACTCTACCCTTTTGTAAATATTGTGTACTAACTTCAATTTGTATAGGATAAAAGTGTCATAATATAAATAAGAAGTATATTATATGGATTTTTGCATTTGTTCATTTACTTTGCACAATAAAACCCCTTCAATTAATGGGTACAAGATTGGTGATGGCGGTCCATCCATTAGGTGAAATGCCTATGCTATAACCATCATTTGGCCAATCAATTGATAGATGGTTTCGAATATTAATAAGTTTTAGCCATGTGGTAATAAAATTTAAGAATACTTCTTAGTGAATGGAATATATATGGGTTGTTTTAATTATAGTATATGTTTTCCCTTACATTTGATACAAAACATTATGGCGCCTCCTAGTGAAATTTTTTGTTTGATCAGTGAAACATAATCTTAAAACATATAGCACTCAAAATGGAATGATATTACATTGTTTTGGAAATCATGCAAATCAAGGACCATGAGGTTACACCCAATGACTTTGATGATACTAATTGATTCCTTGTGAATCAAGGTGGCTGCTAGGCACCACTTGTCACAAAAGATAATCTGTCTTAGTTTGGACATGGACGCACATGTTTTTCACATTTTATGGGTGGTAAGGCAACATGTTATTGGAACGATGAGTGGAGGATGGCTTTCATAAAAGAAACCAACCAATTTTGCTGAGATATGAGGCAACAGTTTATTGATAGAAAGGGTTTCTTTTTCTTTGGTTCTATATATGGTTGAGAACAAAAAAGAACATAACGGTGTTTGGCGGATAAGGCAAACTTTTTTGTCCCATGTTACGTTTTCATATTTGTCCAGTTTGTAGGACAAGATTTTTAGTGGTATTACGTAGTTGCCATTGACGAAATGAATGGTAAATAAATGACATCAAGTGCAATTTTTGGCTTACTAAAATTAAGAGTGTATCAAACGCTAACTGACATGACCCACATAACGGTATTTACAATAGGGGAGGAGCCAGGATAGCACTAGGCCTCGTGCCCGCTTTAGTGCTACCATGTAGTCCCTTCGTTTTTATCTACTGTCGATATTAGAGTTGAATTGAAATGAAACTTCGTAAAGTTTGATCAAGTTTATAATAAACAATATAAATATTTACCATAACAAAACTATATGATGTGAAAGTACATTCAATAATAAATCTAATGGTATTTGATTTGTTATTGCATATGTTAATATTTTTGTCTATAAACTTTATCAAATTTTATAAAGCTTGACTTTGATCAAAACTAATACGCGGAGTAAATAAAAACGGAGGAAATAAAATATAGTTTGTGCCAGGATTTCACAGCTCGAGAAATGACCATGGGCTTTGTGTGTCAGCTCCGCCACCGATTTACAATGCTCAAGTAGATGCTTAAGTAGGAAACATGCAAACAAAAGTAAAATATCAAAAAATTAGAAACGTGTTCCCCAACCCCCAAAAAATAAAGGTCATAATGAAGACATTGACTACAACCTTCTCTTCCCATGTCATAAGGCAAAAAAACTAAGGAGTGCTCAACTCAACTTTTTGATTCAAAGCAACAAGAGAGACCATGATTCAACCCGGCAACTATCGGTCGACGGGATCAAAATCCTAGCGTCCCTTTTTAGGTGTTATGTTCTGGATGCTCTAACAATCTATACAGTCAATATTTCGTATAATGGAAGAAATGAAGCTATCGTGGCGATCATACAACGCCTACATATATTTTTCCTTTGTCATCATCGTTCTATTATTTTGTTTGTTGAAGTGTCAAACACTATATACCATAATTTATTTACTAAAATTGGGAGCATTAATTAATGTTTCAATTTACAGATTAACAATGAGAAGAGGTAACTTTCGAGGGTGATGTGGCAAGAGGGGATCATTGGCCCATGTACCATATTGGCCATGGCATCATTAAGCGAGTAGTATGGGTGGAGTTGTGTGCATTTCCTCGGTTCAGTTCAGACAGTTGCTTCCTGGAAGCTCAAGCATGAAATTCCACTACTCACCACATATGAGGTAGTATTGTTTAGCCGTGATGCTATCATCATCAATCTGTAGCAATTCTCGATGATGATGGAAGAGCCTCACTTAGCTCACACTTTGTACTTCTTCATGCTTGCTTGCATTTTGTAGCCTCCTATGTTGTCTGTTTTGACTGATTGACCCACCCTCACCATCTTTTTTGGAAATCTCCTACCACCTCACATTAGGAGAAAACCAGCCAAGTTTCTTTTATTATAGAAAAACAAATCTTCTGTTGGAATGATTTGAGCAAGTACTGGTCCATAAGATTATTTGTCAAAAGAAGAACATGCTTCGAAAACTGGCAGTTGTCCTAATGCTCCTCATTTTATTCTTGATTCATTGAGCACTTGTGAGAGTGGACTTGGATCTTTTTTTCCCGAGTAAAAGAGCTTTATTACTTACTTAATTAGGCATAAAATGATGTAGTGTGTTTAGTTAGGAATACATGAATGTAACTTATATAAACCATAAACATTTCCTCCTAACACTTGTTGCTTGCTTTGCACATAATTGAATCGCCTCATTCGTGCCTCTTTGTAAGAAACTAGCATGTTCCCAAAGTGTCCACTTAGCTCTTTGATCTCATGAAAAATACCAACGGTCTCAGTACGATAAAATTCTTCTACTTCCCAGAAATTTATGATTGCTTGTGCATCGCTCCCAATGACAACTCTGTGAAAGTCACTCTCAAGGGTCACCTCACTCGATCCTGAGTCGCCTCTGCTTCCATTGCATTGGGCTTGATGCATATGGATATCATAGGGCTTATGCATGCAGTATAGTGCCAAAATTTTCATGGATTGGTGTTCTCATCAAACGAGGCATCGACATTCACCTTGATCACTCCATTATCAGGAGGTGACCATTTAGCTTTCTTCAGAGCCTTCGCTTTGCTTTCTTTTCCTGTTATGGCCAATTTCATCCCCGTATCAATAGCTCATTTGACAGCTTGCACTACGGTAGGGCCAGCCTCCCCATGTGTACTTGCCTTTCATTTAGTCATATGCATGTTAATCATATGAATATTCCATTCCCTGTTTGTGGTGATGGGGAGGCTACCCATACCATAGTCGGGCTCCCTCCCTGGCGGTCTTGTTCTTCCACTCAATCCTTGGCAAAGAAAAACCGTAGACGTGTTGCGAGGTCCAAGAAGCTGGCCAACATGGCATCCTTTGGCCATAGATACGTGAAGATGACCTCTATCACCAGCTCGACGAAGTATGAAAGCTCGGTAAATTGTTTTAGCTTGACTAGGAGAAGCTAAGTGTTGTTGGAATTTTAGAATTGATCCCAAAATGCTTGGAGTGCCTCAGGTTGCGGATCATTGATCTCTTAATAATAGTTGGCAACACTGTCAACATTCTAGGGGTGATCAGAGAACATTTGTGCATAATTCCATAGTTTAGTTAGGACCGCTGAACCGTGGATCCCAAACAAACTTTTGAGAGGGTAGGGCTTACCGTCTATAGTCTTCTTAACCATCCTAATCTCGATTAGCCGGGTTAACAGTTCTTCCAGCCCGACCTTTTCGGTCTTCATCTAGTCACAAGCAGCCTAGCCCCTGTCAAATTCTTTCTTTAGGAGGTATGATGCCTCCCGAGTAGGTTTGGACACCTATTGTTATTGGACAGACAAAGCGGCAGCTTTGTAGCCTCTGCCCGTGCAACTTCGATGTGTGGTCAACCCTTTGGTGTTTCTTAGGAGTGCTGAACAAGCACACCCACACCTTAGGCGTCACCTAGGGCATGACTTGCTCCCAAATCGAGTCGTGGATCTAGGCAGTATTGTCGTTTAGGGATAGATATGTCTTGCCGCCGCAAGTCATCATGTGATATGTCTCAAATGTATTTGTAATTTTTGATTGTTTCATGCTATTATATAATCATTTTAATATAACTTTGATAACATTTTTTATTATTGTTAAGTACTAACCTGTTAATTCAGTGCCCAGTGTTAGTTCCTATTTTTGCTTCTTTTGGTTTTGCAGGAAATCAATACCTACAAAGGTCAAAATACGTTGTTGATCTAACACAATTTTTTGGAGTAACAAGAAACATTTGAAGCTTCGAGAGAGATCGAGACGAGCCCCGAGGGGATCACAAGGACATGTGGCACGTCTAGGGCCATGGTCGCGGGTCTACCCCGTGTTGGCACATAGATACCGCTTTTGACCTGATTCCACCCTATAAATCCCTATAATAGCGAAACCATCCTTCATAACTCCAGAAGAATTTTATCGCCATCGCAAATCTCTGTTTCGTGAAGATCCCATCTGGCGCCCTGTTTCGGAGCCCTGCCAAAGGGCAAAGCCATTGTCGGAGCCATCTTCATCAACCTCATTGCCTCCATGATCATGTATCGGTACTTCTCTTAGAACCTACGGGTCCATAGTGGTAGCTAGGTGGTTTTCTCTTTTTCTGGATCTTCAATACCATGTTCCCGTGAGCCTTCTCACATGATCGGGGTCAATTCGATGTAATCGGTGGTGTGTTTGTTGGGACATGATGAATTGGCACTTTCTGGTCGGATTGTTCATTGAAATGAACTGGATCTATTTGGGTTTTGTTCATTCATAAGTAAATAGCTTTGTATGCTCTCCAATCTATCTTCCTTCTTTAGCCAAATTCGGTGGGTTTTTATTTAGAGGGAGTTGTGCTTTGTAGTGCGTTCAATATTGCAGTGTTCTAACACTGTGACAAAAGGGGCCAATAAATGTATTGTATTGTTACCACGAAGAATAAATCGACGTCGTTTAGTCGTATTGATTGAATTCTTCATGTCTATATTATGTCATCTTTCTTATTGTTACACATTGTTTCTTGCAAACTTAATACCTTCATATGCATGCTGGCTAGCGGTTTTGAGGTGGACTATTAGCATTAGATATGGTTGGATTAATGGTGTAATTATCAAGGACGTGATGTGTATATGAGGTTATGCCATGAATGTGTTGGGGAACGTTGCATGGGAAACAAAACAATTCCTATGCACATGCAATATCTATCCATGGTGATGAGCATCTACGAGAGGGAGAGTGGATCTACATACCCTTGTAGATCGCTAAGCGGGAAGTGTTAAGAAACGCGGTTGATGTAGTCGAACGTCTTCGCGATCCAAATCGCCGAGCGTCCCGCGATCTCATCACGATCCTTCTCGCGATCCAATCACAATTTGTCCCATGATCCCATCAAAATCCGTCCTATGATCAAATCACGAATCGTCTCGCGATCCTGATCACGGTCCTTCTGATCTAGCGCCGAACGGACGACGCCTCCGCGTTCAGCACACGTACAGATCGACGATGATCTCAGCCTTCTTGATCCAGCAAGAGGGAGTGGAGAGGTGGATGATTTCTCCGGCATCGCGACGGTGTGGGGGCGATGGTGGTGGAACTATTCCGCCAGGGCTTCGCCTAAGCACTGCCGAACTAGACTAGAGGAGACAACGATCTAGATGAAGTAGAGGGAGCACATGGAAATTAGGTTGGCTCTCCCTTCTAAATCCTCTAGTATATATAGGAGGTAGGTAGGTGAGGATGCAGCCTCAAACCCTCAAGGTTTGGCCGAAGTAGGAGGTGGAGGAGTCCTACTCCAATCCTAATAGGAGTAGGATTCCTCCTCTCCACTTGGAAACCCTTTCCACCTTTCCTCCTTTTGGTTTTTCCCACCCCTAGCTGCATGGCCCTTAGTGGGGAGGGGCTTAGGCCAGACCACTAGGGGCTGGTTTGACTCCTCCCACATCCCATGAGGTCCTTTGGGTCGAGACACCCTTCCCGATGGCCCCCGGTACCCTCCCGGCACTCCCCGTACACTATCGATGAGCCCGAAACTTTTCCGGTGACCAAAACAGGACTTCCTATATATCAATCTTTACCTCGGGACCATTCCGGAGCTCCTTGTAACGTCCAGGATATCATACGGGACTCCGAACAACCTTTGGTCACCACCATACATAACTCTATTGTATCGAAACGTCATTGAACCTTAAGTGTGCAGACCCTGCGGGTTCGAGAACTATGTAGACATGACCAATACACCTCCACGGTCAATAACCAATAGCGGGACATGGATGCCCATATTGGTTCCTACATATTATACGAAGATCTTTATTGGTTGAACCTCTATGTCAAGGATTGAGTTAATCATGTACGTTGTTCCCTTTGTTCTTCGGTATGTTACTTGCCCGAGATTCTATCGTCGGTATCTCTATACCTAGTTCAATCTCGTTACCAGCAAGTCTCTTTACTCGTTCCATAATACAAAATCCCGTGGCTAACACTTAGTCATATTGTTGGCAAGGCTTATTGTGATGTTGTATTACCGAGTGGGTCCTGAGATACCTATCCGTCACACGGAGTAACAAATCCTAGTCTTGACCATGCCAACCCAACAGACACCCTCGGAGATACCTGTGGAGCACCTTTATAGTCACCCAGTTATGTTATGATGTTTGATACACACAAGGTACTCCTCCGGTGTCAGGGAGTTGCATGATCTCATGGTCATAGGAACATATACTTGACACGCAGAAAACTATAGCAATAAACTGACATGATCATATGCTATGTTTATACTTTGGGTCTTGTCCATCACATTATTCTCTTGATGATGTGATCCCGCTATCAAATGACATCTCATGTCCATGGCTAGGAAACCTTGACCATCTTTGATTAATGAGCTAGTCTATTAGAGGCATACTAGGGACATGGTGTTGTCTATGTATCCACACATGTATATGAGTTTGCGATCAAAACTATTCTAGCATGGATAATAAACGATTATCATGAACATGGAAATAGGATAATAACTAATTTATTATTGCCTCTAGGGCATATTTCCAATAGTCTCCCACTTGCACTAGAGTCAATAATCTAGCTCACATCACCATGTGATTTACATTGTTATGAATCTAACACCCAATGAGTTCTGGGGTTTGATCATGCTTTGCATGCGAAAAAGGTTTTAGTCAGCGGGTCTGCAACATTCAGATACATGTGTACTTTGCAAATCTCTATGTCATACTATAGACACTGCTACCACGCTCCACTTGGAGCTATTCCAAATGGCTACTCCACTATACATATCCGGATTGCTACTAAGAGTCATCCGGATTGGTGTTGAAGCTTGCATCGACATAACCCTTTACAATGAACTCTTTATCACCTCCATAATCGAGAAATATTTCCTTAGTCCTGTAGTTACTAAGGATAATTTTGACTGCTCTCCAGTGATCCACTCCTGGATCACTCTTGTACCCCTTGACAGACTCATGGCAAGGCACACACAGGTGCGGTGTTGGAAATATGCCCTAAAGGAAATAATAAAATGGTTATTATTATATTTCCTTGTTCATAATAATTGTCTATTGTTCACGCTATAAATGTGTTAACCGGAAACCGTAATACATGTGTGAATACATAGACCACAACATGTCCCTAGTGAGCCTCTAGTTGGCTAGCTCATTGATCAATAGATGGTCACGGTTTCATGACCATGGACATTGGATGTCATTGATAACGGAATCACATCATTAGGAGAATGATGTGATGGACAAGACCCAATCCTAAGCATAGCACAAGATCGTGTAGTTCGTCTGCTAAAGCTTTTCTAATGTCAAGTATCGTTTCCTTAGACCATGAGATTGTGCAACTCCCGGATACCGTAGGAATACTTTGGGTGTGCCAAACGTCACAATGTAACTAGGTGGCTATAAAGGTACACTACGGGTATCTCTGAAAGTGTCTGCTGGGTTGGCACAAATCGAGACTGGGATTTGTCACTCCGTTTGACGGGGAGGTATCTCTGGGCCCACTCGATAAGACATCATAATAATGAGCTCAATGTGACTAAGGAGTTAGCCATCGGATGATGTGTTACAGAATGAGTAAAGAGACTTGCTGGTAACGAGATTGAACAAGGTATAGGGATACCAACGATCGAATCTCGGGCAAGTATCATACCAGTGGACAAAGGGAATTGTATACGGGATTGATTGAATCTCGACATCGTGGTTCATCCGATGAGATCATCGTGGAGCATGTGGGAGCCAACATGGGTATGCATATCCCTGTATTGGTTATTGACCGGAGAGGTGTCTCGGTCATGTCTACATGCCTCCCGAACCAATAGGGTCTACACACTTAAGGTTTGATGATGCTAGGGTTATAGGGAAACAATGTACGTGGTTACCGAAGGTTGTTCGGAGTCTCGGATGAGATCCCGGATGTCACGAGGAGTTCTGGAATGGTCCGGAGGTAAAGTTTCATATATATAAAGTGAGGTTTTGGTCACCGGAAGAGTTTCGGGCATCACCGATAACGTACCAGGACCACCGGAAGGGTTCTGGGGGTCCACCAAGTGGGGCCACCAGCACCGGAGGGATGCATGGGCCAAAAGTGGGAGGGAACCAGCCCCTAGGTGGGCTGTTGCACCCCCACAAGGGGCCCAAGGCGCAACATGAGGTGGGAGGGGGCAAACCCTAGAGGTAGATGGGCCCTAGGCCCACCTAGGGCGCCGCCCCTCCCACTCCCTCTCTTGGCTGCCGCCCTAGATTGATCTAGGGTTGGCCGCCGGCCCTGGGAAGGGAACCCTAGGGCTGTTGCACCCCTCCTCCTTCCCCTATATATATGTGGGGTTTGGGGGGCTGCCAGACACATGATTTCTCTCTCTCTCGGCGCAGCCCTACCCTTCCTCTTCCTCGTTCTCCATAGTGCTTGGCGAAGCCCTGCTGGAGACCACGCAGCTCCACCGTCACCACACTGTTGTGCTGCCAGATCTCTCCCTGAACCTCTCCTTCCTCCTTGCTGGATCAAGGAGTAGGAGACGTCACCGGGCTACACGTGTGTTGAACGCGGAGGCATCGTTGTTCGGCGCTAAGATCGGAATCCACCGCGATCTGAATCGCTGTGAGTATGACTCCACCAACCGCATTCTAGTAATGCTTCCACTTTGCGATCTTCAAAGGTATGAAGATGTACTCTCATCCCACTCGTTGCTGGTTTCTCCATAGATAGATCTTGGTGACATGTAGGATTTTTTTGATTTACTACATCTCCCAACAGTGGCATCATGAGCTATGTCTATGCGTAGAATCTATGCACGAGTAGAACGCAAGTTGTTGTGGGCGTCGATCTTGTTAATTTGATTACCATTACTAGTCTTGTCTTGATTCAGCGGTATTGTGGGATGAAGTGGCCCGGACCAACTTTACACGTACACTTACGTGAGACCGGTTCCACCACTTGACATGCACTTGTTGCATAAGGTGGCTAGCGGGTGTCTGTCTCTCCCACCTTAGTTGGATTGGATTCTATGAAAAGGGTCCTTATGAAGGGTAAATAGCAATTGGCATATCACGTTGTGGTTTTGGTGTAGGTAAGAAACGTTCTCGCTAGAAACCTATAGAAGCCACGTAAAAAACTTGCAACTACAAATTAGAGGACGTCTAACTTGTTTTTGCAGCATATGCCTTGTGATGTGATATGGCCAAAGGATGTGATGTGATGCATTGTGATGTATGAGATTGATCATGTTCTTGTAATAGGATTCATGACTTGCATGTCGATGAGTATGACGACCGGCAGGAGCCATAGGAGTTGTCTTAATTTATTGTATGACCTGCATGTCAATCATAAACGCCATGTAATTACTTTACTTTATTGCTAATCATTAGCCATAGTAGTATAAGTAATAGTTGGCGAGACAACTTCATGAAGACACGATGATGGAGATTTATGATGGAGATCATGGTCTCATGCCGGTGGTAGTGATGATCATGGTGCCCCGAAGATGGGGATCAAAGGAGCAAGATGATATTGGCCATATCATGTCACTATATTGATTGCATGTGATGTTTATCATGTTTACATCTTATTTTCTTAGAACGACGGTAGCTAAATAAGATGACGTCTCACTAAAAATTCAAGAAAAGTGTTCACCCTAACTGTGCACCGTTGCTAAGGATCGTTGTTCCGAAGCACCACGTGATGATCGGGTGTGATAGGTTCTAATGTTCGCATACAATGGGTGTAAGCCATATTTACACACGCGATACACTTAGGTTGACTTGACGAGCCTAGCATGTACATACATGGCCTCGGAACATGGGAGACCGAAAGGTCAAACATGAGTCGTATAGAGGATACGATCAACATGGAGATGTTCACCATGGATGACTAGTCCGTCTCACGTGATGACCAGACACGGGCTAGTTGACGTGGATCATGTGTCACTTGGATAACTATAGAGATGTCTATCTAAGTGGGAGTTCATTAAATAATTTGATTATGTGAACTTAATTATCATGAACTTAGTCTAAAATTGTCTTTACAATCTATATTGTAGATCCAATGGCCAACGCTAATGTCACCCTCAACTTCAATGCGTTCCTAGATAAAACCAAGCTGAAAGATGATGGAAGCAACTATGCGGACTGGGTCCGTAGCTTGAGGATTATCCTCATAGCTTCCAAAAGATTGTTACGAACGCTTGGCAGTCACGCTGTGATGATTACTCCATGGTTCAGTGCAGCATGCTTTACAGTTTAGAACTGGGGCTCCAAAAGCGTTTTGAGCAACACAGAGCATATGAGATGTTCCAAGAGCTGAAATTGGTTTTCCAAGCTCATGCCCGGGTCGAGAGATATGATGTCTCCGACAAGTTCTTCCGTTGTAAGATGGAGGAAAATAGTTCTGTCAGTGAGCACATACTCAAAATGTTTGGGTTGCACAACCGCTTGACTCAGGTGGGAGTTAATCTCCTGGATGACTCGGTCATTGACAGAATCCTCGAGTCACTCCCACCTAGCTACAAGAGCTTTGTGATGAACTACAACATGCAGGGGATGGAGAAGTCCATTCTCGAGTTGTACTCGATGCTGAAATCAGCGGAGGTCGTGATCAAAAAGGAGCATCAAGTGTTGATGGTCAATAAGACCACTAGTTTCAAGAAAGGCAAGGGTAAGAAGAACTTCAAGAAGGACGGCAAAGCAGTTGCCGTGCCCAGCAAGCAAGTTGCCGGGAAGAAGAACAAGAATGGACCCAAGCCTGAGACTAAGTGCTTTTATTGCAAGGGTACCGGTCACTCGAAGCGGAACTGCCCCAAGTACTTAGCGGATAAGAAGGCCGGCAACGTTAAAGGTATATGTGATACTTGTTATTGATGTGTACCTTACTAGCGCTCGTAGTAGCTCTTGGGTATTTGATACCGGTGCAGTTGCTCACATTTGTAACTCCAAGCAGGAGCTGCGGAATAAGCGGAGATTGGCGAAGGACGAGGTGACGATGCGTGTCAGGAATGGTTCCAAGGTCGATGTGATCGCCATCCGCACACTACCTATACATCTACCTTCGGGATTAGTTTTAAAACTCAATAATTGTTATTTAGTACCAGCTTTGAGCATGAACATTGTATCTGGATCTCGTTTGATGCGAGATGGCTACTCATTTAAATCTGAGAATAATGGTTGTTCTATTTATATGAGAGAAATGTTTTGTGGTCATGCCCCGCTGGTCAATGGTTTATTTTTGATGAATCTCGAACGTGATGTTACACATGTTTATAGTGTGAGTACCAAAAAGTGTAAGGTTGATAACGATGGTCCCACTTACATGTGGCACTGCCGCCTTGGTCATATTGGTGTCAAACGCATGAAGAAACTCCATGCTGATGGACTTTTGGAGTCTCTTGATTTTGAATCATTTGACACATGTGAACCATGCCTCATGGGCAAGATGACCAAGGCTACGTTCTCCGGAACAATGGAGCGAGCAACTGACTTGTTGGAGATAATAAATACCGATGTATGCGGTCCAATGAGCGTCGAGGCTCGCGGTGGCTGCCGTTATGTTCTCATCCTCACTGATGACTTGAGCAGATATGGGTATGTCTACTTAATGAAACACAAGTCTGAAACCTTTGAAAAGTTCAAGGAATTTTAGAGTGAGGTAGAAAATCAACGTGACAGGAAAATAAAGTGCCTACGATCTGATTGTGGCGGAGAATATTTAAGTCACGAGTTTGGCACGCACCTAAGGAAATGTGGAATTGTTTCACAACTCACGCCGCCTGGAACACCTCAGCGAAATGGTGTGTCTGAACGTCGTAATCGCACTCTATTGGATATGGTGCGATCTATGATGTCTCTTCCCGACTTACCGCTATCATTTTGGGGATATGCATTAGAGACTGCCGCATTCACTTTAAATAGGGCTCCGTCTAAATCCGTTGAGACGACACCGTATGAATTATGGTTTGGAAGAAAACCTAAGCTGTCGTTTCTGAAAGTTTGGGGATGCGATGCTTATGTGAAGAAACTTCAACCTGAGAAGCTCGAACCCAAAGCGGAAAAGTGCGTCTTCATAGAATACCCCAAAGAAACTATTGGGTATACCTTCTACCACAGATCCGAAGGCAAAGTCTTTGTTGCCAAGAATGGATCCTTTCTAGAGAAAGAGTTTCTCTCGAAAGAAGTAAGTGGGAGGAAAATAGAACTTGATGAGGTAATTGTACCTCCACTCGAACTGGAGAGTAGCGAAGCACAAGAAGTTGTTTTTGTGGAGCCTGCACCGGCTGGAGAGGAAGTTAATGATGATGATCATGAAACTTCAGATCAAGTTGCTATTCGAAGGTCCACTAGGACACATTCTACACCAGAGTGGTATGGCAACCCTGTCCTGGAGATCATGTTGTTGGACAATGGTGAACCTTCAAACTATGAAGAAGCAATGGCGGGCCCAGATTCCAACAAATGGGTTGAAGCCATGAAATCCGAGATAGGATCCACGTATGAGAACAAAGTATGGACTTTGGTGGACTTGCCTGATGATAAGTGAGCCATAGAAAATAAATGGATCTTTAAGAAGAAGATTGACGCGGATGGTAATGTGACCGTCTATAAGGCTCGGCTTGTCGCTAAGGGTTATCGACAAGTTCAAGGAGTTGACTACGATGAGACTTTCTCACCCGTAGCGATGTTGATGTCCGTCCGAATCATGTTAGCAATTGCCGCATTTTATGATTATGAGATCTGGCAAATGGATGTTAAAATGGCATTCCTTAATGGCTTCCTTAAGGAAGAATTGTATATGATGCAGTCGGAAGGTTTTGTCGATCCGAAAGATGCTAACAAGGTATGCAAGCTCCAGCGGTCCATCTATGGGCTGGTGCAAGCATCTCGGAGTTGGAACATTCGCTTTAATGAGGTGATTAAAGCGTTTGGGTTTATACAGGTTTATGGAGAACCCTGTATTTTCAAGAAAGTGAGTGGGAGCTGTGTAGCATTTCTCATATTATATGTGGATGACATATTGTTGATGGGAAATAATATAGAACTTTTGGAAAGCACAAAGGCCTACTTGAATAAGTGTTTTTCAATGAAGGACCTTGGAGAAGCTGCTTACATATTAGGCATCAAGATCTATAGAGATAGATCAAGATGCCTCATAGGTCTTTCACAAAGCACATACCTTGACAAGATATTGAAGAAGTTCAATATGGATCAGTCCAAGAAGGGGTTCTTGCATGTGTTACAGGGTGTGAGATTGAGTATGATTCAATGCCCGACCATGACAAAGGATAGAGAAGAGATGAGTGTCATCCCCTATGCTTCAGCCATAGGCTCTATTATGTATGTCATGCTATGTACCAGACCTGATGTGAACCTTGCCATAAGTATGGTAGGGAGGTACCAAAGTGATCTCGGAGCGGAACACTGGACAGCGGTCAAGAATATCCTGAAGTACCTGAAAAGGACCAAGGACATGTTTCTCATTTATGGAGGTGCCGAAGAGCTCATCGTAAAGGGTTATGTCGATGCTAGCTTTGACACAGATCCGGATGACTCCAAGTCACAAACCGGATACATGTATATTTTGAACGGAGGGGCAGTAAGCTGGTGCATCAGCAAGCAAAGCATCGTGGCGGCATCTACATGTGAAGCGGAGTACATAGCTGCTTCGAAAGCAGCAAAGGAAGGAGTCTGGATGAAGGAGTTCATCACCGACCTAGGAGTGGTTCCCAATGTGTCGGGACCGATGACTCTATTCTGTGACAACACTGGAGCTATTGCCGTTGCCAAGGAGCCTAGGTTTCACAAGAAGATAAGACACATCAAACGCCACTTCAACTCCATTTGTGATTATATTCAGGAAGGAGATATAGATATTTGTAAAGTACATACGAATTTGAATGTCGTAGATTCGTTGACTAAACCTCTCTCACGAGCGAAACATGATCAATACCAGAACTCTATGGGTGTTCGATTCATCACAATGTAACTAGATTATTGACTCTAGTGCAAGTGGGAGACTATTGAAAAAATGCCCTAGAGGCAATAATAAAATGGTTATTATTATATTTCCTTGTTCATGATAATTGTCTATTGTTCATGCTATAATTGTGTTAACCGGAAACCCTAATACATGTGTGAATACATAGATCACAACATGTCCCTAGTGAGCCTCTAGTTGGCTAGCTCGTTGATCAATAGATGGTCATGGTTTCATGAACATGGACATTGGATGTCATTGATAACAGGATCACATCATTAGGAGAATGGTGTGATGGACAAGAGCCAATCCTAGGCATAGCACAAGATCGTGTAGTTTTTCTGCTAAAGCTTTTCTAATGTCAAGTATCGTTTCCTTAGACCATGAGATTGTGCAACTCCCGGATACCGTAGGAATACTTTGGGTGTGCCAAATGTCACAATGTAACTGGGTGGCTATAAAGGTACACTATGGGTATCTCCGAAAGTGTCTGTTGGGTTGGCATGAATCGAGACTGGGATTTGTCACTCCGTGTGACGGGGAGGTATCTCTGGGCCCACTCGATAAGACATCATCATAATGAGCTCAATGTGACTAAGGAGTTAGCCATGGGATGATGTGTTACGGAATGAGTAAAGAGACTTTCCGGTAACGAGATTGAACAAGGTATAGGGATACCGATGATCGAATCTCGGGCAAGTATCATACCGGTAAACAAAGGGAATTGTATATGGGATTGATTGAATCCCCGACATCGTGGTTCATCCGATGAGATCATAGTGGAGCATGTGGGAGCCAACATGGGTATGCATATCCCGTTGTTGGTTATTGACCGGAGAGGTGTCTCGATCATGTCTAGATGCCTCCCGAACCCGTAGGGTCTACACACTGAAGGTTCGATGACGCTAGGGTTATAGGGAAATAGTGTACATGGTTACCGAAGGTTGTTCGGAGTCCCGAATGAGATCTCGGACGTCAAGAGGAGTTACGGAATGGTCCGGAGGTAAATATTCATATATAGGAAGTGAGGTTTTGGTCATCGGAAGAGTTTCGGGCATCACCGGTAACGTACCGGGACCATCGAAAGGGTTCTGGGGGTCTACCAAGTGGGGCCACCAGCACTGGAGGGCTGCATGGGCCACAAGTGGGAGGGAACCAGCCCCCAGGTGGGCTGGTGCGCCCCCACAAGGGGCCCAAGGTGCAGCATGAGGTGGGAGGGGGGCCAACCCTAGAGGCAGATGGGCCCTCGGCCCACCTAGGGTGCCGCCCCTCCCACTCCCTCTCTTGGCTGCCGCCCTAGATTGATCTAGGGTTGGCCGTCGGCCCTGGGGAGGGAACCCTAGGGCTGCCACACCCCTCCTCCTTCCCCTATATATATGTGGGGTTTTGGGGGCTACCAGACACACGAGTTCTCTCTCTCTCTCTCTCTCTCTCTCGGCGCAGCCCTACCCTTCCTCTTCCTCGTTCTCCGTAGTGCTTGGCGAAGCCCTGCCGGAGATCATGCAGCTCCACCGTCACCATGCCGTCGTGCTGCCGGAGCTCTCCCTCAACCTCTCCTTCCTCCTTGCTGGATCAAGCCATAGGAGACGTCACCGGGCTGCACGTGTGTTGAACGCGGAGGCGCCGTTGTTCGGTGCTAAGATCGGAATCCACCGCGATCTGAATCGCTGCGAGTACGATCCACCAATCGCGTTCTAGTAACACTTCCGCTTTGCGATCTTCAAAGGTATGAAGATGCACGCTCATCCCACTCGTTGCTGGTTTCTCCATAGATAGATGTTGGTGACACGTAGGAATTTTTTTGATTTACTACTACGTCTCCCAACATGCGGTACACAACATGTCATACTAAATAGAGCCTATGGATAAAGCATAGGGGACAACCTTCGCCCTTTCGCTTTCTTCTGCCGTGGTCGAGCTTTGAGTCTCACTCAACTTCACACCTTACAAATCAGGCAAGAACTCCTTCTTGACCGATCCATTTTAAAGTCTTTCAAAATCTTGTCTAGGTATGTACTCATTGAAAGTCTCATCAAGCATCTTGATCTATCTCTATAGATCTTGATGCCCAACAATTAGGTAGCTTTATCCAGGTCTTCCACTGAAAAACTCTTTTAAAACAACCGTTTATGCTTTCTAAAAATTCTACATCATTTCCGATCAATAATATGTCAACCACATATGCTTATCAAAAATTCTATACTACTCCCACTCACTTTCTTGTAAATACAAGTTTCTGATAAACTTTGTATAAACCCAAAAACTTTGACCACCTCATCAAAGTGTATATTCCAACTCCGAGATGCTTGCTCCAGCCCATAGAAGGATCGCTGGAGCTTGCACACCTTTTAGCATCCTTAGGACTTACAAAACCTTCTGGTTGTATCACATACAACCTTTCCCCAAGTAAACCATGAAGGAAATGATGTTTTGACGTCCATCTGCCAGATTTCATAATTGAAAAATGCAGCAACTGCTAACATAACTCCAATAGACTTTAGCATCGCTAACGGTGAGAAAGTCTCATCATAGTCAATTCCTTGAACTTGGTGAAAACTTCTTTGCGACAAGTCGAGCTTTATAAATGGTGACATTCACCATTAGCGCTTGTCTTCATCTTAAAGGTCCATTTGTACTCAACGACCCGTCGTTCAATGGGCAAGTCTACCAAAGTCCATACTTAGTTTAAATGCGTGGATCCTTTCTCGGATTTCATGGCCTCTAACCATTTGTTGGAATCTGGGCCCATTATCGCTTCTCCATAGTTTGTAGGTTCATCGTCGTCCAACAACATGACCTCTAAGACAGGGTTGCCGTACCACTCAGGAGCAGTACGCGTCCTTGTCGACCTACGAGGTTTGATAGTAACTTGATCTGAAGCTTCATGATCATCATCATTAACTACCTCTTCAGCTGATGTAGGCTCCATAGAAACATCTTTCTGTGCTGCGCTACTCTCTGGCTGAAACAAAGGTTCAGCAACCTCATCAAGTTCTATCTTCCTCCCACTCAATTATTTTGAGAGAAACTCTTTCTCGAGAAAGGACCCATTTTTAGCAACAAACACTTTGCCCTCGGATCTGAGATATGAGGTATACCCAACTGTTTCCTTACGGTATCCTATGAAGATGCATTTTACCACTTTGGGTTCGAGCTTATCAGACATAAGCGTTGTAGCCCCAAACATTAAGAAATGACAGCTTAGGTTACTGCCAAACCAAAATTCATACAGTATCATCTCAACAGATTTAGATGGTGCCCCTTTTAAAGTGAATGTAGTTGTCTCTAATGCGTAACCCCAAAACGATAGTGGCAAATCGATAAGAGACATCATAGTTTGCACCATATCCAATAGAGCATGACTACGATGTTTGGACACACCATCATACTATGGTGTTCGAGGCAACATGATCTATGAAACAATTTCCACATTGTCTTAAGTTGCATACCAAACTCATAACTTAGATATTCACCTCCACGATCATATCATAGACACTTTATCTTCTTGTTACGATGATCTTCAACTTCACTCTGAAACTGCTTGAACCTTTCAAACATTTCAGACTTGTGTTTCATTAAGTGAATATCCCCATATTTACTCAAATCATCAGTGAAGGTAAGAAAATAACGATATCCACTGTGTGTTTCAACACTCATTGGACTATGTAAATCAACATGTATCAATTCCAATAAGCCACTAGCCCGCTCCATCATACCGGAAAACGGGGTCTTAGTCATCTTGCCCAAGATGCATGGTTTGCATGTCTCAACCGATTCAAAATTGAGTGAGTCAAAAGATCCATCAACATGGAGTTTCTTCATGCGCTTTACACCAACATGACCTTCGCGGCAGTGCCACAAGAATGTGGTACTTATCATTACTAACTTGCATCTTTTGGTATCATTATTATAAATATGTGTATTACTATGACCGAGATTCAATAAACCATTCACATTGGGTGCATGACCATTGAAGGTATTATTCATATAAACAGAATAACCATTATTATCTAATTTAAATGAATAACCGTATTGCAATAAACATGATCTAATCACGTTCATGCTCAACGCAATCACCAAATATTTATTCAGGTTCATCACTAATCCCGAAGGTAGGGAGAGCGTGTGATGGTGATCACATCAACCTTGTAAACACTTCCAACACTCATCGTCACCTCAGCCTTAGCTAGACTCTGTTTAATTCATAGCTTTTATTTCGAGTTACTAACATTTAGCAACCGAACCGGTATCCAGTACCCAGGTTCTACTAGGAGTACTAGCAAGGTACACATCAATAACACGTATATCAAATATACTTTATGTCGATGTGGCCATCCTTCTTATCTACCAAGTATCTAGGGTTGTCTGCTTCAATGACCTTTCTCCTCATAATAGAAGCACTTAGTCTCGGGTTTGGGTTTAACCTTGGGTTTCTTCACTGGAGCAGCAACTGACTTGCCATCCATGAAGTTTCCCTCCTAGCCCTTGCCCTTCTTGAAACTAGTGGTTTCACTAACCATCAACATTTGATGCTCCTTGATTTCTACGTTCGTGTTGTCAAATATCGCGAATAGCTCAGGGATCATTATTTCCATCCCTAGCATTTTATAGTTCATCACGAAGCTCTAGTAGCTTAGTGACAGTGACTTGGAGAACTATATCAATCACTATCTTATCTGGAAGATCAACTCCCACTCGATTCAAGCGATTGTAGTACCCAGACAATCTAAGCACATGCTCACCGATTGAGCTATTCTCCTTCATCTTGTAGGCAAAGAATCTTGTTGGAGGTCTCATACCTCTCAACACGGGCATGAGCCTGAGATCCCAATTTCAGCTGTTAGAGCATCTCATATGTTCCGTGACGTTCAAAACGTTTTGGAGCCTCAATTCAAAGTCGTAATGCATGACACACTAAACTATCGAGTAGTCGTCAGAACATGCCTGTCAGATGTTCACAACATCTACAGAGGATGCTTGAGAGGGTGGTGCACTGAGCGGTGCATCAAGGACATAAGCCTTCTATGCAGCAGTGAGGACAATCCTCAGATCACGGACCCGGTCCGCATTATTGCTACCATCATCTTTCAACTCTATTTCTCTAGGAACATATAAAAGTTCAAGGGAGCTACAACACGAGCTAGTAATATACAACATAATTTGCAAAGACATTTTTGACTATGTTCATGATAATGAGTTTAGTTAATCATATTACTTAAAAACTCCCACTCAAATTGACATCCCTCCGGTCATTCGAGTGTCACATGATCCAAATCCACCAATTCAAGTCCGATCATCACGTGAGTTGAGGTGGTTTCAATGGTGAACATCTTCATGTTGATCATATTTACTATATGACTCATGTTCGACCTTTCGGTCTCTTGTGTTCCGAGGCCATGTCTATACATGCTAGGCTCGTCAAGTTTAACTCAAGTGTTGTGCACGTGCAACACTGGCTTGCACCCGTTGTATGTGAACATAATGTCTATCACACCCGATCATCACGTGGTGTCTCGACACGACGAATTTCACAACGGTGCACACTCAGGGAGAACACAATTTATCTTGAAATTTAAGTAAGGATCACCTTATAATGCTACCATCGTCCTAAGCAAAATAAGATGCATAAAAGGATTAACATCACATGCAAATCATAAGTGACATGATATGGCCATGAACTTGTGCTATTGATATCCATCTCCAAAGCACCGACATTATCTCCATCATCATCGGCATGACACCATGATCTACATCATCTTGATCTCCATCAACGTGTCGCCATCGGGGTTGCCACGCCGGCTATTGCTTCCTTGACTATTGCTAACTCATAGTGATAAAGTAAAGCAAAAACAGTGAAACTAAAGACAACCCTATGGCTCATGCCAGTTGCCATACTCATCTACATGTAAGTCGTGATATTCTATACAAAACATGATCATCTCATACATCACATATACCTCATCATGTAATTGGCCATATCACATCACAACATACCCTGCAAAAACAAGTTAGACGTCATCTAATTTCTATTGCAAGTTTTACGTGTCTGCTATGGGTATCTAGAAAGAACAATTCTCACCAACGTGTAAACCACAACGGTGATACACAAATTGTTATTCAACCTTCTCAAGGACCGCCTTTGTCGAATCCGATCCAACTAGAGTAGGAGAGACAGACACCCGCCAGCCATCTTAGTGCAACAAAGTTATACATAAGTCGATGGAACCGGTCTCTCGTAAGCATATGAGTAAGGTTGATCTGGGCCGCTTCATCCCACAATACCGCTGAATCAAAACACGACCAAGGGAGGAAGCAATATAATCTCAACGTCCACAAACTCCTTTGTGTTCTACTCGTGATCTCATCTACACATAGACCTAGCTCATGATGCCACTGTTGGGGAACGTTGCATGGGAAACAAAAAATTCCTACGCACACGCAAGATCTATCCATGGTGATGAGCATCTACGAGAGTGAGAGTGGATCTACATACCCTTGTAGATCACTAAGCGGGAAGCGTTAAGAAATGCGGTTGATGTAGTCAGACGTCTTCGCGATCCAAATAGCCGAGCATCCTGCGATCCCATCATGATCCTTCTCGCAATCCAATCATGATCCGTCCCGCGATCCCATCACGGTTCGTCCCGTGATGAAATCACGAATCGTCTCGTGATCCTGATCACGGTCCTTCCGATTAGCGCCGAACGGACGGCGCCTTTGCGTTCAGCACACATACAGCTCGATGATGATCTCCACCTTCTTGATCCAGCAAGAGGGAGCGGAGAGGTAGATGAGTTCTCTGGAAGTGCGACGGCGTGGCGGCGATGATGGTGGAACTATTCCGATAGGGCTTCGCCTAAGCACCGCCGAACTAGACTAGAGGAGAAAACGATCAAGATGAAATAGAGGGAGCACATGGCAATTAGGGTTGGCTCTCCCTTCTAAATCCTCTAGTATATATAGGAGGGAGGGAGGGGAGGAGTCAGCCTCAAATCCTCAAGGTTTGGCCGAAATAGGAGGTGGAGGAGTCCTACTCCAATCCTACTAGGAGTAGGATTCCTCCTCTCCACATGGAAACCCTTTCTACCTTTCCTCCTTTGGGTTTTTCCCACCCCTATCCACATGGGCCTTAGTGGGGGGTTAGGCCATCCCACTAGGGGCTGGTTTGACTCCACCCACATCCCATGAGGTCCTTTGGGTCGATACCCCCCTCCCGATGGCCCCCGGTACCCTCCCGACACTCTCGGTACACTACCGATGAGCCTGAAACTTTTCTGGTGACCAAAACAGGACTTCCTATATATCAATCTTTACCTTAGGACCATTCCGAAGCTCCTCATGATGTCCAAGATCTCATCCGGGACTCCTAACAACCTTCGGTCACCACCATACATAACTCTACTATATCGAAACATCATCGAACCTTAAGTGTGCAGACCATGCGGGTTCGAGAACTATGTAGACATGACTGATACACCTCCACGGTCAATAACCAATAGTGGGACCTGGATGCCCATATTGGTTCCTACATATTCTACGAAGATCTTTATCGGTTGAACCTCTATGTCAAGGATTCAGTTAATCCCGTATGTTGTTCCATTTGTTCTTCGGTATGTTACTTGCCCAAGATTCGATCGTCGGTATCTCTATGCCTAGTTCAATCACATTACCGACAAGTCTCTTTACTCGTTCCATAATACAAGATCCTATGGCTAACACTTAGTCACATTGCTTGCAAGCCTTATCGTGATGTTGTATTACCGAGTGGGCCCGGAGATACCTCTCCGTCACACGGAGTAACAAATCCCAATCTTGACCATGCCAACCCAATAGAGACCCTTGGAGATACCTGTAGAGCACCTTTATAGTCACCCAGTTATGTTACGATGTTTGATACACACAAGGTACTCCTCCGGTGTCAGTGTGTTGCATGATCTCATGGTCATAGGAACAAATACTTGACACGCAGAAAACTATAGCAATAAACTGACATGATCATATGCTATGTTTATAGTTTGGGTCTTGTCCATCACATCATTCTCCTAATGATGTGATCATGTTGTCAAATGATATCTCATGTTCATGTCTAGGAAACCTTGACCATCTTTGATTAACGAGCTAGTGTATTAGAGGCATACTAGGGACATGGTGTTGTCTATGTATCCACACATGTATCTGAGTTTCTGACCAAAACAATTCTAGCATGGATAATAAATGATTATCATGAACAAGGAAATATGATAATAACTAATTTATTATTGCCTCTAGGGCATATTTCCAATAGAATGATCATTGTTATAAATATCACAGTGTTTTTCACTTCCCCAACTGTAGTTTGTTTACGATGCCATTCACCCATTTTCAAGAGAGAGATGCCACTAGTGAACCTATGGCCCATGGGTTTATTCTCCATTAATAAATTCTTCTACAAAATTGCCTCTTTATTTGCCTTACTATTTTACCACTACCTATCGTTATTTGCTTTTAATCTTGAAACCAACAAGACAAGGGGATGGACAACCCTTTTGCCATGCTGGGTGTAGGTTTTTGTTTTGTTCGTGCGTATGTGTTATTTATCTTGCTAGCTTAGTTGACTCCTACTGGATTGATTACCTTGGTTCTCTAACCGAGGAAAATACTTTGCTGTTGTTGTACTTCACCCTTCCTCTTTGAGGAATCTCAACAACTCCTACGGGAGTAGACACTGGTGCAGCGACGTCCTTTACAAACGTTTTTTGCCCCTTCCCTCGACAAAGTTTTAAAATATCACCTCACCTGTCTGGGCGATAGGGGGTCCATCCCACACGATACAGAAAATCATCGGCGATTTGGAACAAGAATGCAAACATTTGGTCTAACTAAGCGTATGCGATGTCCACATTTATCACAAACGAGAGTCATTGATCAACCATTTGAGATATGTAATATTTCCAAAATATTCCATCCTTGAGACTCGTGTGGGATCGCATTACCATCGCAAGCGCTTTTATGTGGCGCAATGTTTCTGATGCACGCCACATCACAAATAGTTCATAATTGTAAATCGTGTACAATAAGGGGAATATCACACACATTTGCATTTGCCACACCGTTTGCGATATGTAATTAAGAAGATAATTTAACCATTAGACAAGTTTAAGAAACGTCCGACTGTTGTACTTGTGTTCGATGGGATAACTATCGCACGTGCTATTTTGTGGTGCAATGTTTAAGATGCGTACGACAACACAAACAGTTTATGATTCTAAGCGTGTGCAATAGAGACACTATCACAAATAGTTTATGATTGTGCACTTTTTGCGATATTGTCTAAGATCACACACGGTTTGTAAAAAGAAATTGTGTGCATGGTCGCACACGTTTTCTATACGTGAAACGTGTTGGATCATCACGTATATCACAAACGTCGAGATTTACAAACCGTGTGCGGCGTAATGACCCGCAAATCATATTTTTTCCCTAATTTAATTGCTGCAATTTAAAATTGTACATTATTTGAATTTGAAATTAGGGAATAATTTTTTTCATATCCATCATATATAGATATAGGTTCAACAACCAATGCATTATTCAATTGACATGGACAGTTGTTCAAGAATTACATAAAAAAATCATTACATAAACATCAAATAAAGAATGATGAACAATGGTTGAATATTTGTAGTAAGTACGGTAAAGAAACAGGCAAAAGATATTCTGGTTGCTATAAAAGGTGAAGTAGAATTCCCATATTGTGCCATTCTCCATGCCGAATGCACGCACGACTCTAGTCCAACCCCTTGTGATGGCCGACCGCCCATCTGTCACTGTCTTCATAAGGACTGGTAGATAATCATTGTAGTCTGGTAGAAGTACATTTACCTTTGCATGTCCAACAATCATGTAGTCCGAGAGGTGATCTTGAGTAAACTTCATTGGGAACAACTGCAAACAAATAAGATTCGAGCATTGTCATCTAACAACTCATTATGGGTAGTAAAAGGCTACAAAGTTCTTAGTTACCATCCTACAGATCTCTGCTGTCTTGGACAAAGTATGAACACATATTTTAATTGCCATCTTTTGATCCATTATACTAACAATCTTTATTGGTTCCCTGACTTAATGTTGGTTCATGAATATCTCGTTGCCCCATACGCAAAAAGTGTCAAAGCACGGATCTTTACCAATGACATATGTACCTACAAGCAAAAAGTTAATATTAGAAGCTAAACTGCAATTGCGCAACTATATAGTACAATACTATCTCCATACCACTATATAAGATCTTATTACATCTAATATACTAGCATATTGGATGTATTAACATCTTATATTATGGGGTGGAGGGATTATATATAAGACATGGGAAACAAATATAGCCATGGGTACTAACAACCATTAAAATAGGTGTAAGAGCACATTTCTCCATGCGTGGTTTTGGTAATTTATGACAATCCCTATGGACTAATGGTTGCCTTGAGTTATATTCGAAGGATTTGTCCATAGGCACTTCTTGAAGTCCATCTGTTGGTTTCAAGGAGTTTATAAGGTGACCAAGGTGGTATTCAAGGTTTTATCCAAAGATTGGTCATAGAGAAGATATGATACAAGGTTTATCAATACTAAGTCAAAGAGTGAATCAAGTTGATCAACACACAAAGCGTACAAGATGTACCGAGAGGGATCAAGTGAACCCATGGTATGGTAAGCATTGTCCATTATGCTTTGTGTACTAACCCATGGTCTACGTGAGAGCTCTATGTGTGGTTAAGTATGTTTCCATGGGATTGCATCAAGAAGAAGATCTCATACAACCCATGGAGGATAACATCAACTAGTGATCATCATCAAGATTGCAATGTGAAAGTTCAAGTGTAGCATCATGAAGATATCATGCTTCAAGCTCGCCATCCATTGTGGTCACAATGGACTTGTGAAGATGTGCCGAAGAGTGGCTCACCCATCATGGAGTATGGGGAAGCAATCAACTAGTCTTCATCAATCCAACACAATCAAGAAAGGTGGTCCATCTTGAGGAAGTCAAGATCGTCATCATCTAGCTCAAGTGAACTATGTGCAAGGTATAGGTTTGCCCTGGATAGGTTTCCTATTTTACCGGTTTCATGGTGGTAGTTGGGAGACCGGGTTATCGGATCAATTGCCATACTATCAAGGGGGGCTCTCAAGTGAGTAGCTTGATCGTATCGTTCGTTGAGAGCTCAAATAATTTTCATCCTTGCATCATATTTCTTGGTTCTTGTTTGGTGTTTCTCTTTGTGAGTTTTAGAGCTTATGGTCATCTTCATGACAAGCTCGAGTTCATCGAGATCGGAGTCCATATGCATCTTCTATGATGTTTTCGATGTTCGAGTTTTTATCGGTTCTTCATTGATAGAGGTTTGACATCTCTATATCATTGGCATTGTTATACTGCCTCTTTGTTGTTTGATAGCTCTTGTCATCCTGAATCCAACAAGCATGAGTTTGCTCAATTCGGAGCTCATATGCTAAAGTTATGGCAGTTTAGGTTTTAATGTATCCATTTGGTTGCTTGGGTTCTTTGTTGCTCTCCCGCGGTAGTACCACTCTGGATAGCACGGTAGTATCGCCTATAGCCGGTACTACCACCCTAGCCAGCAGTAGTACTGCTGGGGGACTTGGGCTAAATCGGGCGCCCTTCATGGGGCACCAGACACATGTCTGATGACCCGCGCCACCAGGAGCGGTAGTAGGGCGGTAGTACTAAGCGGTACTACCACTGCCCCTACTACTACTTCTCAGTTCTGCTGGTGGGCGGTAGTACCGCTCCCAAGGGCGATACTACCACTTGTGTGTGGGCTATGGGGGTAACAGTTGGGTTTCCCCCCACCTATTTAAGGGGGTCTTCTTCCCCAATGGTTCTTATCCTTTGATCTCGAGTTTATCCCGCATTGTTGACCTTCTTCGAGCTTGCTAACTCTCAATCCCTCCAATTATTCTTGCTAGTTCTTGAGGGAAAAGAGAGAGGAGATCTAAATCCACATTTCCACCAATCACTTTCTCCTCTTTGTGAGGTGGACCCCTTGGATCTAGATCTTGGAGTTCTTCGTGTTCTTGTTCGTTCTTCCTCTCATTTTCTTCCATAGCATTAGTTGTTGTGGTGGGATTTGGAAGAGAAGGACTTGAGCACTCCGTGTGCCCTTGCCTTTGAATTTGGTGCATAGGTTGAGTTCTCCATGGTGATACGTGGAAGTGAAGTTTGAGAATCTTATTACTCTTGTGTGTTAGAGAACCCTAGAGCTTGTTCCTCTTGGGTGCCTTGGACTCCTATACATTTGGTGGTGCCTCTGAGATCAACCATTGTGGTGTAAAGCTCCGGGCAAGTGACAGGGTCTCCAATTAGGTTGTGGAGATGCCCCGAGCATTTGAGGTCACCTCGGAGCCACAATCCATTATGGTGAAGCTTCATGGTGTTGTTGGGAGGCTCCAATTAAGTTGTGGAATTTGCCCCAACCTTGTTTATACGGGTTCGGTGACTGCCCTCAAGGGTCCCTTAGTGGAATCACGACATCTTGCATTGTGCGAGGGCGTGAGGAGATTATGGTGGCCTTAGTGGCATCTTGGGGAGCATTGTGCCTCCATACCGCTTCGAATGGAGATTAGCATCCGCAAGGGTGTGAACTTCGGGATACATCATCATCTCTGCGTGCCTCGGTTATCTCTTACCCGAGCCCTTTATTTATGCACTTCACTTTGTGATAGTCATATTGTTTCATGTTATATATCGTGTTATCACTTAGTTGTTCATCTTGCTTAGCATAAGTTGTTGGGTGCACATAGGTGAGCCTAATTGTTTAGGTTTTTTGCTTGAAATATTAAATGTTAGTTTTATTCCGCATTTGTTCAAGCCTAAACTGTAATTAGTTTAAAGCACCTATTCACCCCCCTCTAGGCGACATCCACGTCCTTTCAAGAGGCATATGCTCACTACAATAGGCTTAACAGCAACCAAATATAGTCATCCACAATGGTATTTTTGAAACTGCATAGAACATAGCTTGTACTTAAACATCAAATTGTATAATTGAACATCACAGGGTGAAAAAACAAGGGGACATATTACCTACACCAGGCTTAACAGGAAACAAATATGGACATTGAACTGGTATTGATCAAATTATACTGCACATTCTGAATAACTGAATAAACAAGGCATACTAGAAACCACCAAATATAGCAATTGAAATTGGGCAAATGCTAACCACAAACAACCGAACAACCAAAAACCCGTTAAAGGAGGCA
Source organism: Hordeum marinum (assembly GCA_022496015.1). Lineage (NCBI taxonomy): Eukaryota > Viridiplantae > Streptophyta > Magnoliopsida > Poales > Poaceae > Hordeum > Hordeum marinum. Next base: position 347,174,369 of record CM039678.1, read on the forward strand.
TATTCTCACTACAACAGGCTTAACATCTCCCGAATATAGTCATTCATAACGGTGTTGTTGAAATTGCATAGAACGTAGCTTGTGCTTAAACATCAAATTGTATGATTGAACATCACATTCTGAGAAAACTAAAATAAAAGAGGCGTGTTAACTACACCAGCTTTAACAGGAACCAATTTTGACGTTGAAACTGGTATTGATGAAAATGAATTGCGCGGTACATTCTTGTACATATGGAACATCGCATTACGAATAAATGAAATAAACATGGCATACTACAAACCAAATATAGAAGTTGAAACTGGACATATGTTCATTACGAACAACCAAAAACTGTTAAACAAGGTATATCCTTACTATGGACAACTAAACATAGGCATTCGTGAAATTGAACTAAACAATTCATACTCCATCATATCACATTGCACTTTTGAACATTACATTTTGCATGACTGGAATAATTAAACACGACATGGTTAGAACCTAGCATGGCAAAAGCTACCAGCACGATCATACATAGTTTCCCCCCTTTGAAGTGGCACGACAAAACAAATCATGGGTTTCCTCACTTGTCACGAATGGGCTCCTTCCCCTTGTAAGAGAATGGTTGTAGGGTGCCCTCCATGATGTCGTGGATTGGCTCTTTCCCCTTGGAAGAGACGGTGCCCTTATCATTGTCGTCATCTTTGTCGATGCGGTCTGACTTGGCAGCTGACGATGCCAAGCCACCGACATAGAACTTGTCCTTAATAAATAACAAAAGGGGCTCGATGCCGATGAAGGAAGGAAAATGCCTGACAATGAAGCAGAGGAGAGCAGCAGCGGGGCCATGGAGGAGATCCACGACGCCTAAACCCAAGGGGGTGGCGGTGCGCCACTTAACCAGTGACATAGCCCACGTCAAGCCATCGCTGTCGACGAGCTTGATGTCGTAAGCGGTTGTCGCGACGTACAAAAATGCATGAGCCGGCTAATTTAAATCCGTCGTCCAGTCATTGTAGTTAGCTTCCCCTGGGACTCAACGACCACCTCAACATCATCCAGCAGATAGGCTTCGATATACCTCTTTTTGGCCATTCGCTCCTCGAGCTCCTCGGGAAGTGTCGTCTGGGTTAGGTCACAATGCTCTAGAGTGGGGGATGGTTATGGGGATGGGGATTTGTGGGAAAGGGGGTGTTTCGCAGGGGTCATCTAAGAAACTCATGGCGGTGAGGGTATGGAGATCGGTGGGTCACATGCACGGGCACACCGACATAGTTTGATGATGGAGGCGGGGGCGGCGACGACGACGAGCTAGCTAGGGTACGAGCGAGGGAGGAGTGGCGTGTGTGGGTGGGGGTGTGGACGGGGCCAAGGTGGTGTTTGGGGGAAATGACATGGCTACTGAATATTTTACTAGGCGAGAGTGAAAAATGTCGGGGCTACTGAAAATTTAGATGAAAGGTTTGAAAAGGCATGGGAGCAACAAAAATCGCACACAATCCAAATATAATAATTGTGTGTTATTGATACTCATGGTCTGCTTTGGGTTTTCTGTGAAGAGGAACGAGTTATCGCAGCACAAAGTGGGCAACTATTTCCCTCAGTTATGAAACAAAGGTTTATCAAACCAATAGGAATAGCAATCCTCAACCGTCTTCAGCGGCTGCACACAAAAGAAAAACAACTTGCACCCAACATTAGCAAGAGGGTTGTCAATCCCGTTGATCTCGTTATTTGCAAGCAAGTGAGTTGTGTAGATAATTGTAAACTGCAAAATAAAATAAAAGTAAATAAATAACAAAAAGGTAATGATAGCATTTCTAAATATATAAGTGTAGGATCGAAAGTAAGTCTAGAGGGGGGATGATTAGACTACTTGACGAAATAAAATTCTACCTTTTCCCAATTTTAGTTGTGGGCAGATTTTAGCAATGATGGCAAGTCAAGCACATCCTGCACATGCAAGTCTAGAAGTATTGCAACGGAAAGTAAAGACAAGAACATGTAGTAGAGTTTAGGGTTAGAAAATCAAATGCAATTGTAGACACGAAGATTGTTCTCGTGGTTCCGATAGGTGGTGCTATCATACATCCACGTTTATGGAGTCTTCAACCCACGGAGGGTAAAGGTCGTGAGAGTCCACGGAAAGCTCCACCCATAAGGTTCCACGATATAGAAACCTTGACTATTTCATAACAGCTTCCGTCCATGAAGGACTAGCCCCACTATGGGTAGATCTTCACGAAGTAGGCGATCTCCTTGCCCGTACAAACTTCTTGGTTTAGCTCCACAACACGAAGTAGGAGGCTCCCAAGCAACACCTAACCAATCTAGGAGGCACCACCCTCCAAAAGGTAATATGCTTGATAGTGATGATGAATTCCTTGCTCTTGTGCTTCAAGATGATAGACTCCTCAACACTCAATCACTCTCTCATAGATTTGGCTTGGTAGAAGAGATTGATTGGGTGGAAAGCAACTTGGGGAGGCTAGAAATCAAGATCCATATGGTTGGAGTCAATGATCTTGATCTCAACATGAGGGTAGGTGATTCTCTCTCAAAAATTGGATATGGGAAGTGGGGAACTATTCTGAGTGCTTCTCTTGCGAGTGGGATTTGGTGGAGGGGTATATATAGGCATCTCCAAAAATCCAACCGTTACAACATTATTGACCAACTCGGTGAAACCGAAGCAAAACTCAGTTGTACCGATCTGTTCAAATGTGGCAACTTTCAGAATCTTGGTGAGACCGATATGGCAAACTCGGTGGCACCAAAATGAGTGGCCGAGGACAATTTCTAAAACTCGGTGAGACCAAACTATAAACTCGGAAATTCCGGTTCGATTTAATCAGTCACCCGAATCATGGTCACCAGAACTCGATTGCACCAATGCAGTACTGGGTTGTACTAAGATGCTAGGGTTATGCTAGGTTCTGTCTGGGAGGAAAATCGGTAGAGCCGGATGGGAAACTTGGTGGCACCGATTTTGTGAGTTGGGATTTGGACAGAGTATTTTGTGGGAGAGCTTGTGGGTGTTTTTGGTGGCTAGCACTTGCACATGTGGAGCAATTTGTTGACCAACAATACCTTACCCCCTTTTAATATTATTGGCTTTCCTATGAACTCAAAGTGATTTCTCACAAAGTAAAAAGAGTCTTCTAGATTTAAGATTTTCCAATCCATTCCTTGCATCTTGGGGTATCTCCTCACAATCTATAGCCATCCCATCATTGGACTTTTCCTGAGATATACTTAGTGGGACATGATTCCAATGATATATATGTTGTTATTAATTACCAAAACCACCAAGGGAGCAAATGTGCTTTCAATCTCCCCCTTGATGACAATATATAGATCAAAGCTTCGACATATGATATAATCAATGAATAGAATCATCACTTTGAGAAGTATGCGATAAGAAAGAGCTCCCCCTAAATTTGTGCACTATTTTTGAATTTGCATTTTTATGCAAATGCACAATCGATTAGGTTCATGGAGCACTCTTCCATGTCACATACAACTTGGTGGTGTGTGATGTCTACTACACAACCTTCTTCTTGTAGACTCATGTTGGGCCTCCAAGCGTAGAGTTTTGTAGGACAGTGGCAATTTTCCCTCAAGTGGATGACCTAAGGTTTATAATTCCGTGGGAGGTGTAGGATGAAGACGGTCTCTCTGAAACAACCCTGCAACCAAATAACAAAGAGTCTCTTGTGTCCCCAACACACCCAATACAATGGTAAATTGTATAGGTGCACTAGTTCGGCGAAGAGATGGTGATACAAGTGAAATATGGATGGTAGATATAGGTTTTTGTAATCTAAAAATATAAAAACAGCAAGGTAGCAAGTAACAAAAGTGAGAAAAAACAGTATTGCAATGCTTGAAAACAAGGCCTAGGGTTCATACGTTCACTAGTGCAAGTTCTCTCAACAATACTGACATAGTTGAATCATATGTAAATACCTCTCGTGCGACAAAGAGTTCACTCCAAAGTCACAAATAGTGGAGAACTAACAAAGAAATTATTGTAGGGTACGAAACCACCTCAAAGTTATATTTTTTGATCAATCTTATGAGCTGTCCCTATAAGTGTCACGAATAGCCCTAGAGTTCGTACTAAAATAACACCTTAAGATACACATCAACCAAAACCCTAATGTCGCCTAGATACTCCAATGTCACTACAAGTACCCATGGGATTGATTATACGATATGCATCACACAACTTCAGATTTGTCATGTTCAATCCAACACAAAGAACTTCAAAGAGTGCCCCAAAGTTTCTATAGGAAAGTCAAGACAAAAACATGTGCCAACCCCTATGCATAGATTCCCAAGGTCACGGAACCCGCAAGTTGATCACCAAAACATACATAAAGTGGATCAATAGAACATCCCATTGTCACCATGGATATCCCATCGCAAGACATACATCAAGTGTTCTCAAATCCTTAAAGACTCCATCCGGTAAGAAAACTACAAAGGGACAACTCAATTCATCACAAGAAGATAGAGAGGGGAAAACTCCATATGATTCATCTATATCAATAAAGTTTGCGGTACATCAAGATCGTACCATTTCAAGAACACGAGAGAGAGATAGATCAAACACATAGCTACTGGTACATACCTCAGCCCCGAGGGTGAACTACTCCCTCCTTGTCATGGAGAGCGTCGGGATGATGAAGATGGCATCCAGTGATGGTTTCCCCCTTCAATAGGGTGCCGGAACGGGCTGCTGATTGTTTTTTCATGGATCTGGAGGCTTGCGGTGGCGGAAGTCCTGACCTAGGTTTTTTTGGAGGTTTCTATATTTATAGGAATTTTTGGCATCGATCTCATGTCAAGGGGGCCATGAGGCGGTGGCAAGCCTGCTAGGCGCGGGCTAGGGGGTGGCCGCGCCTAGCAGGCTTACCGCCTCCTCGTGGATCTTCTGGCCCAACTCCAATGCTTAGGGGGGCCTCTTTTGGTCCACAAAAAATCATACTAAATTTTTATCTCATTCTGAGAACTTTTATTTCTGCACAAAAAACGACACCATGGTAGTATGCTGAAAACACCGTCAGTCCGGGTTAGTTCTAATAAAATCATACCAAAATCATATAGAATTATTTTAAACATGGCATGAATAATTCATAAATTCTAGATACGTTGGAGACATATCAGCATCCCCAAGCTTAATTATTGCTCGTCCTCGAGTAGGTAAATGATAAAAGAAATAATTTATGAAGTGTGAATGCTAGCATAGTGCATAAATTTGATCAATGATAGTTCCAAGCACTTTTTCTAGTATCATTATATATCATAAACATCACATCATCTCATAAACCTTCTCATGATGAAATAACAAGCTATTCACATGTTAAAGTATAGACTAATAAACTATGCTATCAGTCACCAAACAATTGCAATTCATCTTATTTTCAGGAAGGGTCTATGTAAGAGCTTTGATTTAGCAAATTCCACATACTCAACCATCATATAGTCTTCCATGAATGCTAACACTCAAACCATATTTTTAGAGCAAATGGCATCTGTCGAACACAAAGAGAGATATGGGCTTAAAGTTTCACCTCCCAACTTATTTATCATATAGATAATTGTCAACAATAATAATTCATGATCAAATATATTTGAATGGACATATATGCTTGAATCTTTCCCTAACACATGACGCTTGCAAGGAGAAAAAGGCAAAATATAGGAAGTGGTGAAGATCACCATGACTCTTGCATAAAGGTAAGTACTAGAAAGTAAAAGATAGGAGCTTCGCAGAGGGAGGCATTGATTTGCAGTGGTGCCAGAGCTCGAGCTTTTAAAACAGAGATGAATAATAATTTTGGGCGGTATGCTTTCATTGTCACCATAACAACCGAGAGATCTCGGTATCTTCCATGCTAGATACATTATAGGCAGTTCCCAAACATAATGGTAAAGTTTTTACTCCCCCACCACCAATCAATCACACTCCACGGCGAGCCGAATCCACGGGTACCGTCCATACAAACAACAATCTTGGGGGAGTTTTGTTTCATTATTTACATTTTTCCCTTTGATTTCGGGACTTGGAATCCCTATTACAAGCCACTTTCTCATGAATGATAGTGAATCAACACATATCATGAGAATAACCCACCTAGCATGGAAGATACTCATAGCCCCTAGTTACTATATGAGCGATTTGGGCATACAAAATAGAATATTATTTGAAGTTTTAGAGTTTGGCACATGCAAATTTACTTGGAACGGCAGGTAAATACCGCATATAGGTAGGTATGGTGGACTCATATGGAACAACCTTGGGTTTAAGGGTGTTTGGGTGCACAAGTAGTATTTCTACTTGGTGCCGGAGTTTTGGCTAGTATGAGGTGGAAGCAAGCACCACATGTTGGAGGATCCATAACAATATAACTTCTATGCAAATATACACAATCATAACTCATTATGTTGTCTTCCTTGTCCAACATCAACTAATTTGCTCAAGTTTGAAAATAATTAATGGGTATTCACAATCATAGAAGATGTCCAAGATAGTATATTTATATGTGAAATCTCTCTCTCTTCCTTCATTATTCTTTCATGAATTGTTCAAGTGACCAATGCGGTGTTTGCTAACTTTCAATAATTTTTTACCACCTATAATTCTTATATGTGGAGTCATTAATCCCCATGGGATAATCATATAAAATATATATAATTTAATATTTATGATATTCAATTCATTCAACCATTTACTCATAGGATATAAGTGGAGCACGAGAGTAAATGTCAAGACTACTCCAAAACATATAAGTGAAGATCAATGAGTAGTCAAACAATTAAGTAGCTATGTGAGGACTTTGTATTTCTCTCTCTCAATAAACATTTTCAGATATGAGTATTTTATTTAAAAAAAATCAAAAGGAAAATAGCACTCCAATAATATGACACATTATGTGAACGAATAAAAATTTGGGCTCAACATAGGCTAATCGATAATTGTTAATGAAGAGAGATGGGATGCATAGCATACCCAAGATTAGATGCTTGAGACTTCTTGAAATATATACTTGGGGTGCCTTGGGAATCCCCAAGCTTGATATTTTGTATCTTGTTCAATCCTCTCGATCCCGGTTTCACCTATTCTCAAAAACTTCATCCACACAAAACTCGAAAAGAACTCGTGAGATAGGTTAGTACACATAAGAACAAATCAACACTTCATGTACTGCGAAGACAAGTTGAACAATAATTTTCAAACATTAGGTACTGTATACTACCATTTCCATAATTTATATCTACCAATGTAGGCTATGGAATCTATAGGATAAGTAGATAACAAAATATGACAACAATCTGTCCAAATAGAGCAATATGTAGCAATTTATTAAACCAGTGTACTTATGTAACTCATTTTTTTTGAAAATTTAGTAAATTCAATAAAATTTATATTAAAACACTTTGTAAATTTTTTATAAACTTTTCATGTTCCAGTAAAATATGAAAATTCAAACACTACAGCAGAAGTTTCTGTTTTTAGCCAGCACATGTCAAACATGCAATTCAAGCATCCTAAAGGCAATTCTTGGAAATTTTTATTGAAAAACAAGATTATAAATAACACCTAACATGTAAAAACAAAATGAAATGATGCTCCAAGCAAAACTCATATTATGTGATGAATAAAAATATAGCTCTAATAAGATATACCGATAATGTTGAAGACGAAAGAGGGGATGCCTTCCGGGGCATCCCAAGGCTTAGACGATGAGTATTCCTTGTACATTACCTTGGGGTGCCTTGTTAATCCCCAATATTAGGTTCTTGTCACTCCTTATTCTCCTCATATCGGTGTCTCACCCAAAACTTGAAAACTTCAATCACACAAAACTTAACGGAACATTGTGAGAAGGGTTAGTGTAGTAAAGATAAATCATTCACTTAGGTACTGTCAATACAAGGTTCATAATTATTCACACATGATACCTACTGTATTACATCATCCCCAAAATTTATATTACTCAATATAAGCTATAGGAACACTTGAAATATGCAAACTATGCATGCAAAACAGAATCTGTCAAAAACAGAACAGTCTGTAAAGATCTGAATGATCACCATAATTCCCTAAATCTAAAAATTGTGAAAAATTAGTAAAACTCAATGAATTTCCATATAAATACTGTGTAAAAATTTCAGAATTTTTTGACGCTCTAGTAAAATCGTATAATTCATATACTGGCCGCAAAACTTTCTGTTTTTGCACAGAATAAAATGAGCAAGTATCCACACTATCCCAAATGCTTTACTTGGCTCTTTATTGAAATAAAAGACACAAAACATGATTAATACAGTATATTAATCATGTTAAAACATCAAAACATATAGTAAAAGTGTTGGGTTGTATCCCAACAAGCGATTTTCTTTAATCCCTTTTAGCTAGGCATGATGATATCAATGATGCTCGTATAGGAATAGTAGTTGAAACATGCAAGAGAGCATCATGAATCACATGACAAGCACATTTAAGTCTAACCCACTTCCTATTCATAGGGATTTTTTCAAAAACTAAATTATGGGAACAAGAATCAACTTGCATAGGAAAACAAAACAAGCATATCTTCAAAACTTTCAACACATAGAGAGGAAACTTGATATTATTGCAATTCCTACAACCATATATTCCTCCCTCATAATAATTTTCAGTAGCACCATGAATGAATTCCACAATATAACCAGCACATAAAGCATTATTTTTATGATAAACAAGCATATAATTTTTATTACTACCCACACAATTAAAATTCTTCTCATGCAAAGTAGTGGGAGCAAACTCAACAAAATAACTATCATGAGATACTTGATTGACATAACCACATTCAATATTAAAATCATGACAATAGGTTTCATGGTTTTCATTACTCTTTATAACATACGTGTCATAACAATAATCATCATATATAGGAGGCATGCCATCATCATAATAGTTTCGCTCATCAAAACTTGGGACACTAAAAATATCATCTTCATCAAACATAGCATCCCCAAGCTTGTGGCTTTGCATATCATTAGCATCATGGATATTTAGAGAATTCATACTAACAACATTGCAATCATCCTCATCACTCAAAGATTTAGTGCCAAACATTTTAATAATTTATTCTTCTAGCAGTTGAGCACAATTTTTCTTTCCATCATTTTCACGAAAGACATTAAAAGATGAAGCATATGAGGCAACCTCAATTCAATTTTTTTTGTAGTTTTCAACTAGTGAAAAACAAGAAACTGAAAGATTTGATTGCAATATCTAAAGATATACCTTCAAGCACAGACCTCCCCAGCAACAGCGCCAGAAAAGATCTTGATGTCTACTACGCAACCTTCTTCTTGTAGACTCCTGTTGGGCCTCCAAGCGCAGAGTTTTGTAGGACAGTGGCAATTTTCCCTCAAGTGGATAACCTAAGTTCTATCAATCCATGGGAGGTGTAGGATGGATATGGTCTCTCTCAAACAACCCTGCAACCAAATAACAAAGAGTATCTTGTGTCCCCAACACACCCAATACAATGGTAAATTGTATAGGTGCACTAGTTCGGCGAAGAGATGGTCATACAAGTGAAATATGGATGGTAGATATAGGTTTTTGTAATCTGAAAATATAAAAACAGCAAGGTAGCAAGTAACAAAAGTAAGAAAAAACGGTATTGCAATTCTTGAAAACAAGGCCTAGGGTTCATACTTTCACCAGTGAAAGTTCTCTCAAAAATACTGACATAGTTTAATCATATGTAAATACCTCTCGTGCGACAGAGAGTTCACTCCAAAGTCACAAATATCAGAGAACTAAATAAGAAATTATTGTAGGGTGCGAAACCACCTCAAAGTTATCTTTCCTGATCAATCTTATGAGTTATCCATATAAGTGTCACGAAAAGCCCTAGAGTTCGTACTAAAATAACACCTTAAGATACACATCAACCAAAACCCTATGTCGCCTAGATACTCCAATGTCACTACAAGTACCCATGGGCTTGATTATACGATATGCATCACACAATTTCAAATTCGTCATGTTCAATCTAACACAAAGAACTTCAAAGAGTGCCCCAAAGTTTCTACCGGAAAGTCAAGACAAAAACGTGTGTCAACCCCTATGCATAGATTCCCAAGGTCACGGAACCCGCAAGTTGATCACCAAAACGTACATAAAGTGGATCAATAGAACATCCCATTGTCACCATGATATCCTATCGCACTATCGCAAGACATACATCAAGTGTTCTCAAATCCTTAAAGACTCCATCCGGTAAGAAAACTACAAAGGGAAAACTCAATTCATCACAAGAAGATAGAGAAGGGAAAACTCCATATGATTCATCTATATCAATAAAGTTCGCGGTACACCAAGATCGTACCATCTCAAGAACACGAGAGAGAGATAGATCAAACACATAGCTACTGGTACATACCCTCAGCCTCGAGGGTGAACCACTCCCTCCTCGTCATGGAGAGCGTCGGGATGATAAAGATGGCTTCCGGTGATGGTTTGCCCTTCTGGTAGGGTGCCAGAACGGGCCCCTGATTGGTTTTTCGTGGCTTTGGAGGCTTGCGGAGGCGGAACTCCCAATCTAGGTTTCTTTTTGGAGGTTTCTATATTTATAGGAATTTTTGGCGTCGATCTCACGTCAAGGGGGGCCACGAGGCGGTGGCAAGCCAGCTAGGCGCGGGCTAGGGGGTGGCTGCGCCTAGCAGGCTTGCCGCCTCCTCGTGGCTCTTCTGGGCCAGATCCAATGCTTCGGGGGTCTCTTTTGGTCCACAAAAAATCATAATAAATTTTCAGCCCATTCCGAGAACTTTTATTTTTGCACAAAAAATGACACCATGGTAGTATGCTGAAAGCAGCGTCAGTCCGGGTTAGTTCTAATAAAATCATACCAAAATCATACAAAATTATTGTAAACATGGGATGAATACTTCATAAATTATATATACATTGGAGACATACCAGTGTGCAAGGATAATATGAATGGACAACATAGCACAACACATCAAGCAAGAAGTGAATGATCATCTCATAAGCATCTCTAAAGATAAGACTTAGTAGCAACACATAAGAAGTGCATGATCAGACACCAACAAGTTTAACACAATCGATAAACCAAAAGATTTTAAAGTTTTGTAGAGCGATAAAAAGCAACACACACTCTCTCTCTCTAGAAGCCCTATGATCTATAGAACTTCTCCCCCTTTGGCAACAAGTTACCAAAAAGTTCAAAGGTCTAGGACTAATCGTCTCTCCGGGGCTGATCTTCTCTGGTTGTTCATGTAGGAGTCGAGAGAACTGCTTCTGCGAAGACTTCTGCAAATGTCATGGAAGGGGTTGGAGTAGACACTAGAGGTGCTGATGGAGCTAGTGGGACTGAAGGAGCTGCAGTAAGGGCTGATGAAGATGGTCAAATCTCTGAAGCTGGCGCTGACATAGATCTGGCTTGGGTCTTGAACTATGTTCTAGGCTGGAGAGGGTGACCTTCATCATCATCATCATCATCATCATCCTCTGAGGTGTGGGGAAGGGGTACTGAGTCCACCTCCTTCTTGATCTCATCAACTGTCTTTGTCAGCCCATCCACCTTGTTGTTCAAAGTATGAAACTTGTCCTCAACAATCCTTTCCAGGCTCTTTCAATTCGTCAGAATATCAGTTATGTCATTCTACATGCCTTGGATAGAGCTAAGAATAAGGTCCATCTGCTCATTACTTGTCCTTGGCACTGGAGCACTAGTGGCTCTGGCTGCCTCAGCTGCTACCTATGTAGTAGATGAAGTGGGATGATTTGTGTTCCTCACCACAACATTATCCACAAACTCAGGCTGGAGTGCCATATGAGGTCGATCAAGTGATTATACATTCTTTTCAAGCTTGGAGTTAATTAGCATTTGAATGTATGGAGCATATCCACATGATCTTTTTTGTCAGCAGCAATCCTCTTCACTGTCTCTACTATCAAATCCATGACCCTGAATCCGGTGTGAAGGTCAATGTGATGCAGCATGTTGATGGAGAAACCTCTCATCATGTTGTCATATCCTGACTTGGGCATCAAGGTGTACCTCAAGATGGTGTTTGTGGTTGGCAAACATGCCTGCAGATAATACACTGAGCCAAACTTATGTGAATGCACATAGTCAGCATGAATCTCCTTTTACGTCTTAGTCATGGAATTATGATTCATTTTGGCCTCCGAGTACACATCCAAGTCTCCATCCTATACTTGTGGGTCTCCTAAGATGGTAGCCCATTCTTCCACTATAGATTCATACCTTACACCTTCAGTCATCCAAACAATTCTTCCATCACCATAAAAGTGAGCCGTTGAATAGAATTGCATGATCATCTCATCATTCCAGGGGGTCATCTGCCTACCAACAAATGCTTCAATATCAATTGCCTTGAAGTTCTCTTGTAGATGGGGGAATTAGTCCTAGTTTTCCTTAATGTAGCCCCAATCTACATATCTCATGTCACTTACATCCGGGCTCTTGTCTAGGAGAATGGTCCCATAGAAATCCTGCTGCTCCTTGGTGTATAATTTGTAGTCTACACCAGTCCTTCTCTTTGATAATACGGATCTATAGCTATCCATTCCCCCAGCCGTAAATCCTTCCTCTTCTTCATATCCTTAGCAAGAGGATAGTTGTCATTGTGTTGTGGAAGGTGAGGTCTTACCTTCCTCAAAACTGCCATTTCATCATCTTCAGCGACATCTTTGGAAGAGGTTCCCTTGTTCTTGGCTGCAGTTGGAATATCCCTAATAGTCCTCTTGGACTTAGGAGCCGTGGGTTTCTCGGGAGGAGCTACCTTGTTTTTGGATGGGGCCTGACTGGTCAGGGCATCAGCAAGCCACTACAGGAATCCAGTTATTTGCCGTCCGCCATGGCTGACGGCAAAGGGCAGGAAACTGGACGGCAAAAATTCCGGCAAAGAAAAACCCAGTAAAGCGGTCCTTTGCCGTCCGCCTCAGGACCATGGAAGACAAAGAATCTTTGCCGTGGGGGAGCAGACGGCAAAGAGTTTGGATGGCAGACCCAGGGGCTATGGCCGTCAAGTGTTAACGACGGTTCTTTACCGTCTGCTCCCTTTACTGTTGGCCTTCTGCCCCCTTTGCCTTCGGTGGGCGGCCAGCAAAGTGTAAGACCCTTTGCCCCTGGGGTCCCCCTTTGTCATAGGCCTTGGGCGCCTACCTTTGCCATCGGCCTTGCCCACCCCTTTGTCGTCTACCTTGCGCCCCTTTGCCGTTGGTGGGCCGACGACAAGAGTGAGGCCATTTGCCCCTAGGGCCCCCTTCGCCGTCTGCCCAAGGCCCCCCTTTGCCGTCAGCCCACCGACGACAAAGAGAAAGAGCATTTTCATTTTTTTATTTTTTATTAAATCCATTTTCACGGCAATTTTCACAGCAATATGACATATATATATATATCACAAGAATAAATATGTTGCCATACTAATAACCATATTCAAATAAGTTTCATCCATACCTATTATGAAAGTTTCATCTGTACCCAAGCATATTACAATAATTTCATCCATCCATCCATACATACTTTCATATACATATGTAGCAAATGTCACATTGTTGATCAATACAAAATAAAAATAACAAGTAACCCAAGCACTCCATTAATGCAAACTTCTGTGAAGTGAATGTAATCTGCAAAATGGGAAGCTCCAAAATTAGAAGAAGACTAGACGAAGAAGAGAATGTAAAAATAGGTCACTTAGGAGCTAGCTATGCTTATTATGCCATTTTGGAGCTATGCAAGCTAAGTATAGGTCATTCAATAGCTAAGCTAGGTAAAATAGGCCATTTTGGATCTAGGTAAGCTTATTATGTCATTTAGGAGAGAACTAAGCTAAATATAGGACATTTTTGATAAAATAGGCCATTTAGGTGGTAATTCAGCTTACTATGTCATTTAGGATGAAACTAAGCTAAATATATGTCATTTAGAGCTAACTTAGGTAAAAATAGGTCACTTAGGAGCTAACTATGCTTATTATGCCATTTTGGAGCTAAGTAAGCTAAGTATAGGTCATTTAATAGCTAAGCTAGGAAAAATAGGCCATTTTGGAGCTAGGTAAGCTTATTATGTCATTTAGGAGAGCACTAAGCTTAATATAGGATATTTGTGATAAAATAGGCCATTTAGGAGCTAATTCAGCTTACTATGTCATTTAGGAGGAAACTAAGCTAAATATATGTCATTTTAGAGGTAACTGAGGTAAACATAGGTCACTTAGGAGCTAACTATGCTTATTATGCCATTTTGGAGCTAAGTAAGCTAAGTATAGGTCAGTTAATAGCTAAGCTTGGTAAAATAGCCAATTTTGGAGCTAGGTAAGCTCATTATGTCATTTAGGAGAGAACTAAGCTTAATATAGGACATTTTTGACAAAATAGGCCATTTAGGAGCTAATTCAGCTTACTATGTCATTTAGGAGGAAACTAAGCTAAATATATGTAATTTTAGAGCTAACTTAGGTAAAAATAGGTCACTTAGGAGCTAACTATGCTTATTATGCCATTTTGGAGCTAAGTAAGCTAAGTATAGGTCATTTAATAGCTAAGCTAGGTAAAATAGGCCATTTTGGAGCTAGGTAAGCTTATTATGTCATTTAGGAGAGAACTAAGCTAAATATAGGACATTTTTGATAAAATAGGCCATTTAGGAGCTAATTCAGCTTACTATGTCATTTGGGAGGAAACTAAGCTAAATATATGTCATTTTAGAGCTAACTTAGGTAAAAATAGGCCACTTAGGAGCTAACTATGCTTATTATGCCATTTTGGAGCTAAGTAAGCTAAGTATAGGCCATTTAATAGCTAAGCTTAGGTAAGATATACCATTTTGGAGGCAGGTAAGCTTATTATGTCATTTAGGAGAGAACTAAGGAAAATATAGGATATTTTTTGATAAAATAGACCATTTAGGAGATAATTCAGTTTACTATGCCATTTAGGAGGAAACTAAGCTAAATATATGTCATTTTAGAGCTAACTTACGTGAAGATAGGTCACTTAGGAGCTATTTATGGTTGTTATGCCATTTTGAAGCTAACTAAGCTAAGTATAGGTCATTTAATAGCTAAGCTGGGTAACATATGTCATTTTGGAGGTATGTAAGCTTATTATGTCATTTAGGAGAGAACTATGCTAAGTATAGGATATTTTTGATAAAATAGGCCATTTAGGAGCTAATTCAGCTTACTATGCCATTTAGGAGGAAACTAAGCTAAATGTATGTCATTTTAGAGCTAACTTAGGTAAAAATAGGTCACTTTGGAGCTAACTATGCTTATTATGCCGTTTTGGAGTTAAGTAAGCTAAATATAGGTCATTTAATAGCTAAGCTAGGTAAAATAGGCTATTTTGGAGCTAGGTAAGCTAATTATGCAAGTTTGGAGCTACCTAAGCTTATTATGTCATTTAGGAGGACACTAAGCTAAGTATAGGTCATTCTAGAGCTAACTTGGGTAAAATATGTCATTTTGGAGGTAAGGCAAGGTAAGTAACCATCATTATGCGGTTGTTAAGCAAAAACTAGGAAAACATACCATTCTCGTCAGCACGGAAGTGAAGCATGGTGGTTCTGGCTTGTTGGACCTGGAGAAGGCTCCCTTGTAGAAGGGTCGTGCGATCATTTCGGGAGATATTCTGCACCAAACATCATTTGCCATGTGTCGTTAGCATGATGACACTCAAAAGATCACTACATTGAAATGGAACTCACCATCCCTGCCATGTTAATGATTGGCATCGCTGGAGGGACGTGGCCAGTCTTCTCGCACATAGACTGTACATTTGGTTTTGACAAGTCAAACTTTTTATTTATTAATGAAACGAACATTAAAATGCAAGATTTGACAAATATGAATAAGAAACTTACCACGAAGAGCTCGTACATGGCCCTGTTAGACGCATCGTTCCGTGCCCTCTCTGCCTCCATCAATGCAGCCATCCTCTCCTCCAACTCCATCTCCTTATCCTTCGCCGCCAAAAGCATCTACGTTGCCTCTCTTTCTTTCAGAATAGCAGCATGCAAGACAACTCATTGTTAGCATTGTAATCATATTGGTTCGCACACACAACGTAATGCGGAAACATAGTTGAGTCCATTAAACTCACCTCGATGGCGAGCTCGACTGGCCGTGGACGAGGTGTTATCTCAGGACAGGAGCCCGTTTGGTGTGCCTTTATCTGCCGGAGAGTGATAGGACAACGTATAAGGCCGTCTCCAATGGCGATCGAGCCATGGGGCCTCCCGTTGCCAGCTATCATCACCAGCTCTAGATCAATAGGCCCCTGGCTCGAGTTAAAGTCCCCCCTTTCCTCGCCTTCCTGTGATCTCTGTACTTCATGAGCTTGTGGTGGGAGGAGATGTTGGTGAAGTTTTTAGGATGATCGAGGTCAGACTCAGAGAATGCCTTGACCTTCTTGTACGAGGCAGTATGGGCCATCGCATAGAGGTCGTACATCTCTGGCACCTCCGTCTTATTGTGACACGCCTAAAAGAGAGAGAGAGAGGAAAAAAGTATTAGTAAAGGGCTAAAGCTAGCATTAAGAATGAATTACACGAGTCATGAAGCAAACCACATACCCAGTTCTCACCAAAGTCATTTAAGTTGAGGCTCCCTTGATGGTGTGGCACACCAACCATTTTGCCACGCCTATCCTTGGCAGTGTTGTGCTGGCCTCCCACTTTTCGGAGCACCACTGGTCCACCTAGGCCTCACAACAATCCATCTTATCCACACACCATCTCGAGGGCACCTAAGTTAATAAAGATAAATTTGAGCGCTACGCGTAAGAATCAAATCAAGGAAACTAACTACAAGGCCTTAATAATATGTAATTACCTTCATGTAATGCTCCTTCTCCATCTTAGAATCGCGGCACTTCCCCTTTCCCTTCCTAATGTGCTGCAAGGCGTAGTAGTCTCGAACGGCCTGCACCCGAGCCTCGTGCCGCCAATTTTGAAGTAGGCGGCGGCATTCGGTTTCGATAACCTTTGCCGCGGCCTCCTCGTATCCCTCCTCACACCTGTAGAAGGTGTGCAAACGAGACAACACTGATTAGTAAAATAACTAGCTATTGTTAATTTTTAATTGTGTAAAGGAGAAATTACCCAAAATTGTCTGATCACCATGTCGGCCCTCGTGTGGCACAAAACATCATTGATCTCCACCTCCGGCGGGGCCGGGGCACCCAAGTAGTGCTCCTAGGTCATTCCTACCTCTCGACCCCAACCAGGCAACATAACAAACCCCGAGAAGTTTTTCCGGCAAAGCACACCAAGGACGCTGTTGGGCTTGAAAACACCCTTGGCAACAATCCAACCCCTGCAATATGACAAATTAAATCCAACACATTAGATATTTGAGAAAACATGAAGGCAAAAGGTTAAATAAGAGTAAATGAACTTACTTGTCCCCACTTGGCTGAATTGACCACCTCTGCTCGCGGGTCGCCGGCATGAGCGGGAGCCCTGTACTACCACGCTGGTAGACGGTGACCCCCTCACCCAGCTCCTCGTCGCTATCAGCATGGCCACTTGGATCCGGCTGACCCAGATCAGGCCAGGTATCCAACTGGGTCTCTTGGGACGTACCTGTTGGGGAACATCGCATGGGAAACAAAAATTTTCCTACGCACACGCAAACCTATCCATGGTGATGAGCATCTACGAGAGGGAGAGTAGATCTACGTACCCTTGTAGATCGCTAAGCGGGAAGCGTTAAGAAACGCGGTTGGTGTAGTCGAACTTCTTCGCGATCCAAATCTCCGAGCGTCCCGCGATCCAATCACGAACCGTCCCGCGAACCAATCACGAACCGTCCCACAATCTAGTCACGATCCGTCCCACGATCCAATCACGAACGTCTCGTGGCCTTGATCACGATCCTTCCGATCTAGTACCGAACGGACGACACCTCCGCGTTCAGCACACGTGCAGCTTGATGACGATCTCCACCGTCTTGATCCAGCAAGAGGGGTGGAGAGGAGAGAGAGTTCACCGGCAGCATGACGGCGCTCCGGTGATGGTGGTGGAGCAATTCCGGCAGGGCTTTGCCTAAGCACTGCGGAACTACGATCTAGAGGAGAAACTATGCACCGGTGGAACGGGTAGCACGTGGCCGGAAATTCTGTCCAAAAACCACCCAATCCACTAGTATATATAGGAGGAGAGGAGAGGAGAGGCAGCCAAGGCCTTTGGGTCAGCCGAAATAGGAGGTGGGAGCAATCCTACTTCACCTCCAATCCTAGTTGGAGTAGGATTGCCTCCTATTGGCTGATTTTCCACTTTTTGCTTTAGGACTTTCTCTCCTGCGCCATGGGCCTTTGTGGCTGTTTTACCAGCCCACTAAGGGCTGGTTATTATTCTCCCACAGCCCATGGACCTCTTGGGGTCGAAATACCCCTCCCGGAGGTCCCCCGGTACACTACCGGCACTACCGGTACACTACCGATACTCCCGGTACACTACCGATGAGCCCAAAACTTTTCCGGCGACCAAACTGGGACATCCTATATATGAATCTTTACCTCCGGACCATTCCGGAGCTCCTCGTGACGTCCGGGATCTCATCCGGGACTCCGAACAACCTTCGGTCACCACCATACATAACTCTATACTACCGAAACGTCACCGAACCTTAAGTGTGTAGACCCTGCGGGTTCGAGAACTATGTAGACATGATCGAGACACCTCTACGGCCAATAACCAATGGAGGGACCTGGATGTCCACATTGGTTCCTACATATTCTACGAAGATCTTATCGGTTGAACCTCTATGTCAAGGATTCAGTTAATCCCGTATAATGTTCCCTTTGTTCTTCGGCATGTTACTTGCCCAAGATTCGATCGACGGTATCTCTATACCTAGTTCAATCTCGTTACCGGCAAGTCTCTTTACTCGTTCCGTAATGCAAGATCCCGCAACTAACAATTAGTCACATTGCTTGCAAGGCTTATTGTGATGTTGCATTACCGAGTGGGCCCCGAGATACCTCTCCGTCACACGGAGTAACAAATCCCAGTCTCGATCCATGCCAACTCAACAGACACCATCGTAGATACCTGTAGAGCACCTTTATAGTCACCCAGTTACGTTGCGACGTTTGATACACACAAGGCACTCCTTCGATATCCGTGAGTTGCATGATCTCATGGTCATAGGAACATATACTTTGACATGCAGAAAACAGTAGCAATAAACTGACACGATCATATGCTACGTTTGTAGTTTGGGTCTTGTCCATCACATCAGTCTCCTAATGATGTGATCCCGTTATCAAATGACATCACATGTCAATGGCTAGGAAACCCTGACCATCTTTGATCAACGAGCTAGTTCACTAGAGGCATACTAGGGACATAGTGTTTGTCTATTTATCCACACATGCAATGTGTTTCCGATCACTACAGTTATAGCATGGATAATAAACGATTATAATGAACAAGGAAATATAATAATAAACACTTTATATATTGCCTCTAGGGCATATTTCCAACAGTCTCCCACTTGCACTAGAGTCAATAATCTAGTTCACATCACTATGTGATTTACATGGTAATGAATCGAACACCCATACAGTTCTGGTGTTGACCATGTTTAGCCCTTGGAAGAGGTTTAGTCAACGGGTCTGCAACATTCAGATCCGTGTGCACTTTGCAAATATTTATGTCCTTCTCCTCGATGTAGAACCGGATGGAGTTGAAGCGTCGCTTTATGTGTCTGGTCCTCTTGTGAAACCTTGGTTCCTTGGCTAGAGCAATGGCACCAGTGTTGTCACAAAAAAGATTTATTGGATTCAGTGCACTAGGCACTACTCCAAGATCTGTCATGAACTGCTTCATCCAGACACCTCCTTCGTTGCCTCCGAGGCTACGATGTACTCCGCTTCGCACGTAGAATCAGCTACCACGCTTTGCTTGGAACTGCACCAGCTTACTGCTCCCCCATTAAGAATAAATACGTATCCGGTTTGCAATTTAGAATCGTCCGGATCAGTGTCAAAGCTTGCATCGACGTAACCCTTTACGACGAGCTCTTCATCACCTCCATAAACGAGAAACATGTCCTTAGTCCTATTAAGGTACTTAAGGATATTCTTGACCGCTTGCCAGTGCTCCATTCCAGGATCACTTTGAAACCTTCCAGCCATACTTATGGCAAGGCTGACATCGGGTCTTGTGCACAGCATTGCATACATGATAGAGCCTATGGCTGAAGCATAGGGGATGACGCTCATCTTTTCTTTATCTTCTGCAGTCACTGGGCATTGAGTCTTACTCAACTTCACACCTTGCAACACAGTCAAGAACCCCTTCTTGGCCTGTTCCATTTTGAACTTCTTCAAAACTTTATCAAGGTATGTGCTCTGTGAAAGTGCTATTAAGCGTCTCGACCTATCTCTATAGATCTTAATGCCTAATATGAAAGCAACTTCTCCTAGGTCCTTCATTGAAAAACTCTTATTCAAATATTCCTTCACGCTTTCCAGCATTTCTATATCGTTTCCGATCAGCAATATGTCATCCACATATAACACTAGAAACGCTACAGAGCTCCCACTCACTTTCTTGTAAATACAAGCTTCTCCATAAACTTGTATAAACCCAAACGCTTTGATCACCTCATCAAAGCGTTTATTCCAACTCCGAGATGCTTGCACCAGTCCATAAATGGATCGCTGGAGTTTGCAAACTTTGTCAGCATTCTTTGGATCGACAAAACCTTCGGGTTGCATCATATACAACTCTTCCTCAAGGAAACCGTTGAGGAACGCCGTTTTGACGTCCATCTGCCAAATTTCATAGTCGAAATAAGCAGCTATTGCCAACATGATTCTGACAGACTTAAGCATCGCTACGGGTGAGAAAGTCTCATCGTAGTCAACTCCTTGAACTTGTGAAAAACCCTTTGCCACAAGTCGAGCTTTATAGACGGTGACATTACCGTCCGCGTCTGTCTTCTTCTTATAGATCCATTTGTTCTGAATGGCCTTTCGCCCTTCAGGTAGTACTTCCAAAGTCCATACTTTGTTTTCATACATGGATCCCATCTCAGATTGCATGGCCTCTAACCATTTCTCGGAATCCGGGCCCATCACTTCTCCTCCATAGCTCGTAGGTTCATTGTTGTCCAACAACATGACCTCTAAGACAGGGTTGCCGTACCACTCGGGAGTAGTACGCGTCCTTGTCGACCTACGAGGTTCAATAGCAGCTTGATCCGGAGCTTCATGATCATCATCATTAACTTCCTCTTCTACCGTTGTAGGTTCCACAGAAACATCTTTCTGTGCTGCGCTACTCTTTGGTTGAAGTAAAGGTTCAATAACCTCATCAAGCTCTATTTTCCTCCCACTCAATTCTTTCGAGAGAAACTCTTTCTCAAGAAATGTTCCGTTCTTAGTGACAAACACTTTGCCCTCGGATCTGAGATAGAAGGTATACCCGACTGTCTCTTTCGGGTATCCTATGAAGACGCACTTTTCCGCTTTGGGTTCCAGCTTTTCAGGCTGAAGCTTTTTGACATAAGCATCACATCCCCAAACTTTAAGAAACGACAACTTCGGCTTTTTGCCAAACCACAGTTCATATGGCGTCGTCTCAACGGATTTTGATGGTGCCCTATTTAAAGTGAATGCAGCTGTCTCTAATGCATAACCCCAAAACGATAGTGGCAAATCGGCAAGAGACATCATAGAACGCACCATATCCAATAAGGTCCGATTACGACGTTCAGACACACCATTACGCTGTGGTGTTCCGAGCGGTGTCAACTGTGAAACAATTCCACACTGTCTTAAGTGATTGCCAAACTCATAACTCAGATATTCACCTCCTCGATCAGATCGAAGAAATTTAATCTTCTTGTTACGATGATTCTCAACTTCACTCTGAAATTGCTTGAACTTTTCAAATGTTTCAGACTTGTGCTTCATCAAGTAAATATACCCATATCTACTCAAGTCATCAGTGAAGGTGAGAAAATAACGATAACCACCGCGCGCTTCGACATTCATTGGACCGCAC
Source organism: Hordeum marinum (assembly GCA_022496015.1). NCBI lineage: Eukaryota > Viridiplantae > Streptophyta > Magnoliopsida > Poales > Poaceae > Hordeum > Hordeum marinum. Next base: position 347,196,436 of record CM039678.1, read on the forward strand.
ACATCAGTATGTAAGATTTCCAATAAGTCACTCGCCCGTTCCATTGTTCCAGAGAACGGCGTTTTGGTCATCTTGCCCATAAGGCATGGTTCACATGTGTCAAGTGATTCAAAATCAAGTGACTCCAAAAGTCCATCAGCATGGAGCTTCCTCATGCGTTTTACACCAATATGACCTAAACGGCAGTGCCACAAGAAAGTGGTACTATCATTAACTACTCTACATCTTTTGGCATCAATGTTATGAACATGTGTGTCATCACTATCAAGATTCAATATGAATAAACCCCTAACATTGGGTGCATGACCATAAAAGATATTACTCATATAAATAGAACAACCTTTATTCCCTGATTTAAATGAGTAACCGTCTCGCAATAAACAAGATCCAGATATAATGTTCATGCTTAACGCAGGCACTAAATAACAATTATTTAGGTTCATCACTAATCCTGATGGTAATCGAAGAGAGAGTGTGCCGACGGCGATCACATCAACCTTGGAACCATTTCCCACGCGCATCGTCACTTCGTCCTTTGCCAGTCTTCGTTTATTCCGTAGTTCCTGTTTTGAGTTGCAAATGTGAGCAACCGAACCGGTATCAAATACCCAGGCACTACTACGAGAACTAGTAAGGTACACATCAATAACATTTATATCATATATACCTTGTTTGTCATTGGCCGCCTTCTTGCCAGCCAGGTACTTGGGGCAGTTCCGCTTCCAGTGACCAGTTCCTTTGCAATGAAAGCACTCAGTTTCTGGCTTAGGTCCATGCTTAGGCTTCTTTGTAGGAGTAGCAACTGCTTTGCCATCCTTCTTGGTTTTACCCTTCTTGCCTTTGCCTTTGCCGTTTTTCTTGAAACTAGTGGTTTTATTGACCATCAACACTTGATGTTCTTTCTGGATTTCAGACTCAGCGACTTTCAGCATCGCAAACAGCTCGGCGACTGACTTGTTCATCCCGTGCATGTTATAGTTCATCACAAAGCTCTTGTAACTAGGTGGCAGCGATTGAAGAACTCTATCAGTGATCGCCTCCGGCGGAAGGGTAATTCCCAACTCCGCTGGACGGTTTGAGTACCTAGACATTCTGAGTATGTGCTCACTAATAGACCCGTTCTCCTCCATCTTGCAAGCATAGAATTTATCGGAGGTCTCATACCTCTCGATCCGGGCATTCTTCTGAAATATAAACTTCAACTCCTGGAACATCTCATATGCTCCATGACGTTCAAAACGTCTTTGAAGTCCCGGTTCTAAGCCATACAATATTGCACACTGAACTATTGAGTAGTCTCCAGCACGAGCCTCCCAAGCGTTCTTAACGTCTTCGGAGGTCATGTCTTCTGGCTGGTCACCAAGCGGTGCATCAAGGACATATGACTTCTGGGAAGCCGTGAGGATAATCCTCAGATTACAGGCCCAGTCAACAAAGTTACTTCCATCATCTTTCAATTTAGCTTTCTCTAGGAACGCATTAAAATTCAGGGGTGCTACTGCGCGAGCCATTGATCTACAACATAAATATGCAAAGGTTACTTAGACTATTGTTCAAGATAATGAGTTTAGTTAATCAAATTACTAAAGCTCCCACTCAAATTGACATCCCTCAGGTCATCTGAGTGTCACATGATCCAAATTCACCAACTCAAGTCCGATCATCACGTGAGTTAAGGTGGCTTCAATGGTCAACATCATTATGTTGATCATATCTACTATATGACTCATGTTCGACCTTTCGGTCTCTTGTGTTCCGAGGCCATGTCTGTACATGCTAGGCTCGTCAAGTTTAACCCGAGTGTTCTGCACGTGCAAATCTGGCTTGCACCCGTTGTATGTGAACGTAGAGTCTATCACACCCGATCATCACGTGGTGTCTCCACACGACGAACTTTCGCAATAGTGCACACTCGGGGAGAACACAATTCATCTTGAAATTTAAGTGAGGGATCACCTTATAATGCTACCGTCGTACTAAGCAAAACAAGGTGCATAAAAGGATTAACATCTCATGCAATTCATAAGTGACATGATATGGCTATCAACTTGTGTTTAAGATCTCCATCTTCGAAACACCGGCATGATCTCCATCGTCACCGGCATGACACCATGATCTCCATCATCTTGATCTCCATCAACGTGTCGCCATCGGGGTTGTCACGCCCTGCATGCTTCTACTACTATTGCTACCGTAGCGATAAAGTAAAGCATTACATAGCGCTTAATGATTGACACGCAGGTCATACTATAATTAAAGACAACCCTATGGCTCCTGCCGGTTGCCGTAATCACCGACATGCAAGTCGTGATAATCTATACATCACATGATCATCTCATACATCACATATATCTCATCATGTAATTGGCCATATCATATCACAACATACCCTGCAAAAACAAGTTAGACGTCCTCTAATTGTTGTTGCATGTTTTACGTGGCTGCTACGGGTATCTAGCAAGAACGATTCTCACCTACGTATAAACCACAACGGTGATACATAGATTGCTTTTCAACCTTCTCAAGGACCGCCTTTGTCGGATCCGATCCAACTAAAGTGAGAGAAACTGTCACCCGCAAGCCATCTAAGCAACAAGTTGCGTCGAGGGAACCGGTCTCTCGTAAGCGTACGAGTAATGTTGGTCCGGGCCGCTTCATCTCACAATCCCGCTGAACCAAAATCCAACCAAGGGAGGAAGCAATCTAAGCATCAACGCCCACAAACCTTTTGTGTTCTACTCGAGATCTCATCGAACCATCAACCTAGCTCATGATGCCACTGTTGGGGAACATCGCATGGGAAACAAAAATTTTCCTACGCACACGCAAACCTATCCATGGTGATGAGCATCTACAAGAGGGAGAGTAGATCTACGTACCCTTGTAGATCGCTAAGCGGGAAGCGTTAAGAAACGCGGTTGGTGTAGTCGAACTTCTTCGCGATCCAAATCGCCGAGCATCACGCGATCCAATCACGAACCGTCCCGCGAACCAATCACGAACCGTCCCACGATCTAGTCACGATCCGTCCCACGATCCAATCACGAACGTCTCGTGGCCTTGATCACGATCCTTCCGATCTAGTACCGAACGGACGGCACCTCCGCGTTCAGCACACGTGCAGCTTGATGACGATCTCCACCGTCTTCATCCAGCAAGAGAGGTGGAGAGGAGAGAGAGTTCACCGGCAGCATGACGGCGCTCCGGTGATGGTGGTGGAGCAATTCCGGCAGGGCTTCGCCTAAGCACTGCGGAACTACGATCTAGAGGAGAAACTATGCACCGGTGGAACGGGTAGCACGTGGCCGGAAATTCTGTCCAAAAACCACCCAATCCACTAGTATATATAGGAGGAGAGGAGGGGAGAGTCAGCCAAGGCCTTTGGGTCGGCCGAAATAGGAGGTGGGAGCAATCCTACTTCACCTCCAATCCTAGTTGGAGTAGGATTGCCTCCTATTGGCTGATTTTCCACTTTTTGCTTTAGGACTTTCTCTCCTGCGCCATGGGCCTTTGTGGCTGTTTTCCCAGCCCACTAAGGGCTGGTTATTATTCTCCCACAGCCCATGGACCTCTTGGGGTCGAAATACCCCTCCCGGAGGTCCCCCGGTACACTACCGACACTACCGGTACACTACCGATACTCCCGGTACACTACCGATGAGCCCGAAACTATTCCGGCGACCAAACTGGGACATCCTATATATGAATCTTTACCTCCGGACCATTCCGGAGCTCCTCGTGACGTCCGGGATCTCATCCGGGACTCCAAACAACCTTCGGTCACCACCATACATAACTCTATACTACCGAAACGTCACCGAACCTTAAGTGTGCAGACCCTGCGGGTTCGAGAACTATGTAGACATGACCGAGACACCTCTACGGCCAATAACCAATGGCGGGACCTGGATGTCCACATTGGTTCCTACATATTCTACGAAGATCTTATCGGTTGAACCTCTATGTCAAGGATTCAGTTAATCCCGTATAATGTTCCCTTTGTTCTTCGGCATGTTACTTGCCCGAGATTCGATCGTCGGTATCTCTATACCTAGTTCAATCTCGTTACCGGCAAGTCTCTTTACTCGTTCCATAATGCAAGATCCCGCAACTAACAATTAGTCACATTGCTTGCAAGGCTTATTGTGATGTTGCATTACCGAGTGGGCCCCGAGATACCTCTCCGTCACACGGAGTAACAAATCCCAGTCTCGATCCATGCCAACTCAACAGACACCATCGGAGATACCTGTAGAGCACATTTATAGTCACCCAGTTACGTTGCGACGTTTGATACACACAAGGCACTCCTTCGATATCCGTGAGTTGCATGATCTCATGGTCATAGGAACATATACTTTGACATGCAGAAAACAGTAGCAATAAACTGACACGATCATATGCTACGTTTGTAGTTTGGGTCTTGTCCATCACATCAGTCTCCTAATGATGTGATCCCGTTATCAAATGACATCACATGTCAATGGCTAGGAAACCCTGACCATCTTTGATCAACGAGCTAGTTCACTAGAGGCATACTAGGGACATAGTGTTTGTCTATTTATCCACACATGCAATGTGTTTCCGATCACTACAATTATAGCATGGATAATAAACGATTATCATGAACAAGGAAATATAATAATAAACACTTTATATATTGCCTCTAGGGCATATTTCCAACAGTCTCCCACTTGCACTAGAGTCAATAATCTAGTTCACATCACTATGTGATTTACATGGTAATGAATCGAACACCCATACAGTTCTGGTGTTGATCATGTTTAGCCCTTGGAAGAGGTTTAGTCAACGGGTCTGCAACATTCAGATCTGTGTGCACTTTGCAAATATTTATGTCCTTCTCCTCGATGTAGAACCGGATGGAGTTGAAGCGTCGCTTTATGTGTCTGGTCCTCTTGTGAAACCTTGGTTCCTTGGCTAGAGCAATGGCACCAGTGTTGTCACAAAAAAGATTTATTGGATTCAGTGCACTAGGGACTACTCCAAGATCTGTCATGAACTGCTTCATCCAGACGGGTCCACCCTAGCAGTCCTGTGCTCAGGTGAATCAGCTGGTGGTGGCAGCGAGGAAGGCGTGGCAGCCACCCTACCTCTCCCGCGGGTGCCACGTGTACCTTTAGTAGCTCTCTTCTTCGCGTGGGGTCGACCTCCTCTCACGGGGGCCGCGATCGTCGAAGAAGCAGCCACTCCTTGCAGAGTAGAGAGCAACGCTCTCCAGAGAGACGGGGCAGGAATGGGATTACCCATGCCACCACCCGCCGACGAAGAAGGAGCCTCGGAGTCCTCTCGACCCTTTCCCACCATCTTTCAAAACCTGCCATGACAAAGAGTAAATGAAATTAGAACAACATAAATACCAACATGAGTAATACAATGTATATAATTTAAGTGTATCATCATCACAAATACCAACATGAGTAATATTTTTTTATATATGTATATAATAATAGTTGAATACCTGAGATGAACTAATAATAATCTTGATCGTCTATATATGCTTTGGGATCAATAAATGCATCATGATCATTACTATCATCAATAAATGCAGCTTCATCATCACTATCAGGAAGAACATGTGGAAGGCCTCCATTATGTAATCGGTCAAGAAGTGGCAGGTCATCCGCAACAGTAACCTCTTCTTCTTCCGGCTCTTCCTGTTTCGGCTCTGGGATTAAGACGGATTCACTGTCGCTGTCTACTTCAATGTTCTGGGGTGAAGTAGAGCGGTTCTTGAAACGTTTTTTGAACATAAGTGTTTCTTGGAAGAATTCTCCTTCATATGTGTTTGGGTTAATGTGAGGTTCGTAATCCTCTTCATTGAGGGTAGGTGGTCTATAACTTGGTGGCACTTCATAAACGACATCCCAACCTTTCAGATTTGGATTAGTTTGGCAGGCCCACGGTAGATACAAAACTTGTGTCGCCTGTTGAGCCATAATATAGACATCGGGAACATCTAAATGGGTGCTTTGGTTGATTTCGACTAGCCCTATATGTTCATGAATCCTTCTAGTCTCCTTCGGCTGAAACCAATAACATTTGAAGACTACAACGGTCGGTGGGTTTTCACCATAGAATAGAAGTTAATAAATTGCTTCAACTCTTCCATAATACTCAGTACCTCCTTCGCTGATAGCAAAGACGCAACAATTTGTAGTCTTTACATCGGGCATAGATAGCTCTTTGCCAAAGGTACGAAAGCAATACCCGTTGATGTCGCATTTGTCAAATGAACGGACCTTATAGTCAAAACCATTAGCGACTTGTCTCAACTTGGCGTCTATAGACTCTGCATTAGCCTACAAGTTTAATACGGAAGAATGGATGCATTAGCCGCAAATTAGACCAAGAAATCAAATGGTCCAGTAATGGTAATTAATTACCGTTTGTTTGAACCAAGAGATGAAACTGGGATAGTCGCCTCCATGCTTTGCCAGAAGCTCATATTCTTCGATGGAATCCTTTTCGATGACCACTCCATTCGAGAATTCGGCAACGTATCAACTATATCAAATAGCCGGGAATAAGAGCAGTTCAAAGGAATTAGAAGTTGCGGAACAATAATTTACCAAGAACTTACTCGATGTACGACCACACTTCTGTTATGTTGTTTAAGATATACAATGAAATGTTCTGCCATTTTCGACATCCAACGATTTCCCTTTCGAAGCACCGGCTGGTACGAGCTTCCCTTTGCATAGGATGAGGTTGGATCGACCTTTTTTAGGCTCGCCATCATTGTACCGAGGCTTTGGGTTATGCAAATGATGTTTTTTTGGCTTCGTAGTGTGCTGTCATGAAGTTTGCCGCCTCCTCAGTAATGTATGCCTTGGCCATCGATGCTTCAACTCTACGTTTATTTTTACATTTATCTCGAAACGTCTTCTGCATCCTCTCAGTTGAGAAGCACCATCGATTCTGAACTGCCCCCCCAATCTTGCCTCGGTCGGGAGATGCAAAATCAAATGTTGCATTGGATTAAAGAAGTCCGGTGGAAAGATCCTTTCTAATTTGTAGATCAACTCCGGCGCCAACTCTTCCATTTCATCTAGCACGCCAGGTGATAGTTCTTTCGCACAAAGAGAACGAAATAAATAGCTCAGCTCTGCCAGTACTAGCCATTCATCCTCAGGGATAAAGCCACGCAGCATCACCGGCATTACCCGCTCAAGCCATATGTGCCAATCATGACTCTTGAGACCAAATATTTTCAATTTTTCAAGACTCGCTCCCCTCTTTAGATTCGCAGCATACCCATCGGGGAACATCAACCACATTTTCACCCACAATAGCATTTCTCTCATAGCTGGCCTTTGAAGATTGAACCATGCCTTTGGCTTCGCTACGCTTTCCTTTCCTTTCCGTTATCGCAAGTTTTGTAACGGTCTATCACATAGAGCCTCCTAGTCGATTCTAGCCTTAGGATTATCCTTTGACTCCCCCTTTATGCCGAACAATGTAAATGGCCTCCTCCATATTCCTTTCAGTGTGCATCATGTCGATGTTGTGTGGCCAAATGAGGTCTTTGAAGTAAGGCATATCCCATAAGCATGACTTGTGAGTCCAGGCATGTTCCGTATTATACCCTTTGAAATACCCTAGACGCAAAGGATCAGGCTCAAGAGCGTTTAACTAATCAAGGGTCTGTTGGCCTATCAACACAGGTGGTGTGGTGTTTTTGACAACTATACCTTTGATGAAATTCTTCTTGTCTTTTCTAAACTTATGGTTAGGATCCACTAACTGTCTATGCATGTCGAAGCAAGAAAACTTGCGACCCGCTTGTAGCCAACGGAACTGAAGAGCTGCCTTGCATGTGGGGCACGAGAACCTTCCATGCACACACCAGCAACCGAATAGCACATACGCCGGATAGTCATGCGTCGAGTACATGTACCACACATGCATTTTGAAGTTCTTTTTGGTAGCGGCGTCGTATGTCTTGATCCCATTATCCTAGGCTTCTTGCAATTCATCCTTAAGTGGCTGCATGTACACATTCATATTCTTCCCCGGATATTTGGGCCCTGGAATTATCAACGTTAGGAAAATGTTCTTTCTTGTCATAATCTCTCTGAGGGGGGATATTGAGTGGAATGACAAATACAGGTCAACAACTTTATTGTGTTGCCATCATACCATACACGTTGAACCCATCCATGCTGATGGCAACTCGAGGATGCCTTGGATCTGCCAATTTATCCTTATGTAATGCAACGAAGTGCTTCCATGCAAAAGCATCTAAAGTGTGTACCAATATCTTGTTCCCATCCGCATCTTGTTCGGTTATTTTGCCCAATTTGTGCCATGTCATCTGTCTGGCCATCTCTTCGACCACGAAAAGATGTTGAAGTCTTGGTACGATTGGTAGATACTGAAGAACAATAATGGGGATTTTGGTCTGAATCTTCTCACCCATACCGTTGTCTACCACAATATACCTGGAAGAATTGCAAATGGGGCAATAGTTCAAGGCCGCATACTCAAGCCTAAATAAGGCACATCCATTCTCAGAGGCATGTATCTTCTCATAGGGCATCTTAAGTACACGGAGGATTTTGTCTGACTGGTACAGTTTTGCAGGCAGTACATGGCCTTTGGGTAGAAAACGTCCAAATATCGTCATCATCGCGTCGTAGCATTCTCTACCTAGGTTGAATTGAGCCTTCAGAGCCATTACTTGCGCGATGGCATCCAACTGACAAAGCTCAGTGTGCTCACGGAGAGGACATTTTGATGACTCCAACATTTCATAGAAGACCTTTGCAGATTCCTCTATCTCATCGTCCGAATCCCAAGCGTCATTAAAGTCTTGCACCATGTCTTCGATCCCGGTACCATGCTCGTTGGTGCAACGATGAACCACCTCAACTCTGGCACGTTGGTCAGACTCACTATGAAAATTCCACACCTTATAATTAGGCATAAAACCCCACTTCTACAGGTGTTTACCCATTTCAAACTCTGTCTGCCTTTTATTGTTGTCGCATTTGGGACAGAGGCACCATGTTTTTTGCTGGCCATTTGCAAATGCGGCTCTCAAACCCCCCTGGTTTTTGTTAACCATTCATTGGTCATGTCTTTCTGACTAGGGTGACCAGTGTATATCCAAGCACGATCACTCATCTTGCCTACCTACTAAACACACAAGAAATATATATATATAATTCATCATCTACATTCATTCGGTAATCAAGTTTTTCAATTTTATTACGTCCATGCAACCTACATGCTAATAGGTAGAGATAGGTCCTAATCTCACCTGAGTACGTGTAGATTGGGTTCATTTTCCCCATGCTTTGCTCCGGATTCGACGCAGAATTTCGGCAGCACCTCCCCACTGTTCTCCTGATACACATCTCGGCAATAAGCAGACAGGATGTGTACCCGGAGAACAACAGGGAGGTACTGATGAAATTCTGCATCAGATCCGGAGCAGAGCATATGGGAAAACAAACCCAAACTACACATACTCGGGCTGTCCATGGATAACGTTGGACAATTCGAAAGAATCACGGTTATAAATGTGCAAATGCATGAATACTTATAGATGTAACCCTTTCGAACAGGAGACGCATAGTGGTCACGCATACTAATGATTCAAGACATCTATAGCTACCAAGTTTCATCGACACGAAGATCGGAACAGAGCAAATTAAGGGGGGAGGAGGAGATGGCATTTGTGCTCACCCACGAACACAGGGGCAGAGCTCGTCGAACGCACGGGGAGGTCGTCGAACACCAAACCCTGGCAGCGACGAAACAACTGCACATTTAAATCCACCTGATCAACACAAATATATATGATGTTTTTCATAGCAAAATCGGTAAATATATGACCTAACTCATAATTCACAAATATATGACCCTGTCGGCATCTGGAAGGCCGGAGGGGCATCGCCTGGGGTGTCATGCTGGGGTGTCGTGCCGGGGGTGTCATGTAGGGGGCTCACCAGAGGGGTGTCATGTCGGGGGTGTCATGTAGGGGGCTCAACGGAGGGGCGTCACCGAGGTGTCGTGTCGGGGTGTCGGGCCGGGGTGTCAGGTTGTTGGGTCGGGGTGTCGGGTCGGGGTGTCAGGTTGTCGTGTTAGCGCATCGTGTCAGGGTGCCATGTCGGTGTGATGTGTCGGGATGTCGTGTCGGGTGTCGTGTTGGGGTGTCATTTTGTTCTTCTTCCTCCTCTTTTTTCCGTGTGCTTCCTTTTCTTCTTCTTCCTTTTTCTTCCTTTTCTTCTTCTACTTCTTCTTCTTCTTATTTTTTCTTCTCTTCTTCTTCCTCTTCTTCTTCTCCTTCCTGTTCTTCCTTTTTTCCTTTATCCTCTTCTTTTCTACTTATTATTCTTTTATTCTTTTTCCCACTTACCTAATTAACCTAAACTAACAGTAACCTAATTAACATTATAACCTAATTAACACTAACAATAACCTAAACTAATTAATATATGCAATGAAATTAATGAAAAAAGAAGATGAACTCACCGGAGGAGGATCGACATGGGGAGGGCCGGCGAGAGGAGGAGGGCCTATGAGGGGAGGACAACACGGTGGTGGATCCTGGTCGCAGGGGGTGCTTGCCGCAAGGATGGGGTGCTTGTCGCTATGGGCTAGCCGCTGGGAGGGGGCGCGATGGTGGCGGAGGGCCACGGGGTGGTGGAGGAGGGCCGCGGTGGTGGGGGCGCCGCGGTGGTGGAGGCTCGCCGTGATGGTGGTGGAGGGCCGCGAGAAGGGGCGATGGTGGAGGAGGGCCGCGGGGAGAGGCGGTGGTGGAGGAGGGCCGTGGGGAGGGGCGATGGTGGAGGAGGGCCGCGGGGAGGGGGAGATGGTGGAGGAGGGCCGCGAGGAGGAAGGGCTCGCCGTGGGGAGGGCTGGCTCTGGCGCCACCGCGATGGTTTGCGGCAAGAGAGAGTGAGAGATGGGGAGGCAAGGGGAGAGAGAGGGAGGGATGGGGAGAAGGGGAGAGAGAGGGGGTGGGGTTCCGACCGGGGCAGGCCATTAGCCGTTAGGTCGCCATCCTCTTTGCCGTCTGGGAGCGGATGGCAAAGAGGAAGAAGGCTGATGCCAAAGATCCATGGACGGCATCCATGCCATCCAGTTGACCCGCGGTCCAGTGGGGGGCACACGTGCTCTTTGCTGTCTGCTTTAGGGCGCTTTGTCGTGGGCCAGCCGATGGCAAAGTATGCACTGACGGCAAAGAGTTCCTTTGCGATCAGCTCATACTCTGTTGTCCGGTTTCTGGAAGCTGATGACAAAGACTATCTTTGCCGTCAGCCAGCAGACGACAAAGATGCAGCAGATGGCAAATACCTGGATTCTAGTAGTGAGCAGCTTCTTCTTCTTCTCGGGAGGAGCCTGTGCAGCTGGCTCTTCCTCTCCCTCAGCTTCTGTTGGATCTTCATACATAGAAGTTGGTCTTCTAACAGCATGCACTATCCTCTTCACACTTATCTTCTTGTCAGCTGGCTTCTTGGGCATAAAGCTTCTGGCAGGCTCTATAGACATGGAAGGCCTAGTACTCTCTAGTGCTTTCATAGCCTCAGTGCTGGCATACTCATTCGTGACTAGTCTCCTAGATGAGGTGGCCTCAGATGCAGACTTCTTGGCAGCTCTATACACTTTGTCTTGCCTTTGCTTGGCAAGAGCCTCATCTGGTACAAAATTTGAGTCTTGTTCGTCTGAGTTCAATTTCCTCCTGGCTCTAGTAGCAACCTAGGGCAAACCATGAGAGCTAGGTGTGCCTGGATCTTCTGAAGATGAGCTGGGCTCAAGACTAGTGCCTGGATCTGCATCAATGCTAGGCTATCTGGAATCATTCAGGCTGTCACCTGAAGCTGACATACTGACCCTATGAATAGAGTATGGAAGAGCAGAAGGGTTGAGTATCACAATACCATAGAAGTTTTTCAAAATTTAAACTTAGAAACTTTGGGTTTGAACTACTACAGAATCTATTTCGATTGCACCGGGTTTTAATTTTCGGAGTCACCGAGATTGGCCAATTGCATTAACAGAAACTTGGGCAGCCTTTTCGGTGTAACCGAAAAGAACTAATCGGTCTCACCGAAATGGTTCTCAAAAACCCTATAAACAAAATCGATGGAACCGATTACATCAACTTGGTGTCACCGAGATGCATGTTGCGGGAGGTCAGATCCAAAATTCCTTAATTTTCTAATCTATGGAGGTTTCTTGCAGGATAGATCAATTGCATGCAGTGGAATATAGATGGAAACATTCTAATGCGCTAGAATCGGACTTGGAACGCATGAGGAGATGGCGATGGTCTGACTACGACAGCGACGGCGGTGGAGATTTTTGTCGACGACAAGGATCCCAACGGCGAAGGCGCTTGGGGAGGCAAGGGAGACGACCAAGGGGTCTGGTGCGGCATCTTAGGGTTGGAGACATGGGCGTTGAATATGAAATTTGAATACATCGGGTCCGCCAGGATTAAGTACCCTTCACTGTCGGTGTCACCGATAAAATTCTGGTGCCACCGAGTTCCATTGCTGTCAGTTTATAGGGAAACTCGGTGAAGCCGAGATTATGGTATCGGTGGTACCAAGGTGAAAAGTAGATCAACCCTAGGCATTCGGTGAAACCGGGAATTTCGGATTGGTTACACCAAGATGCACTATAGGGAGGCTTTGGAAGTCAGCCTTGACGAAATGGTACTCCGAGTGCTCCTCACACAAAGGGTTCGAGAAGTGCTTGTTCAAGTTTTTGTGATGTAGCAAGAATAGAACTTGAGGTGAGAAAGCGTAGATAGCTAGATAGGGGTCCTATGCATTCTTGTATATCCAATTGGCAAAAGAAAATCAAAAAGAAAAATAGCTACAATTGGATAAACTCGAATGAGTAAAGATATGCAGACCAACATGCTCACACAATAAGATATCAAATGAAATCATGACAAACATGCACAAACACTCCATCTATCAAGCACTTTGGCGATGACGTAATCATATATATATATATGTATATATATATGAGTATATTTAATTAGGACCCAAGTAAGAATACTTTATCATTGGTCATACTCATCATTTAAGCACAAGTGGGGTTGCCACTTTTACATAAAGTTTTTAGTGTTGTCACATTCTAAGAGATACTTTGACTGAAGTCTTAGAGTAAAGCTCCTCCTTGATGTGACATCCCCCCTAAGAGGGATAAACTAACCTTTGGTTTTGTCGTAGAAGACTTCATGTGGGTGATGTAGTGGTGGATGCTCATAGTTGATCAAGATCATCTTGAGTTCGGAGCAATCCTTTTTTTGCTTCTTGCTCTCCTCACCTACATGGGTTGGTCCCAAACACAAGGATATCTATGGATATGGAGTGCAAAGCATACATGATGATGTCCCTGGATTCATTAATTACCTTTTCCCTTGCTTACCTTTGAGGGAATGTGTGACTCCTTGAACTATTGCATAATGTTGATGTTGATTGCAACAAGTCCTTGCCAATAATGAATGTGAGTGAATTTCATTGGCGGAGTCACCCCTCAAGAACTTCTCTAGTTCTTCTTCTTGGGGAGCCACATCAAGTTGATGGTAATCCTTGGAGTTGTAGTGGAACTTGTAGAAGTTGAGCTTGTAGAAGCCTTTGGAACGCACTTGAAGCTTGTCCTTGCCCTTGAGCTTGTGGTCTGGTGGGGCAAGGTCATCTTGAGGTTTTGTTCCCTTGGGAAGAGTATGTTCATACTTGTCCCTTTGAGGAACAAACTTGGGCTTGGGGTATGGACATTATTCCCATTCAACTAGATATGCGTTGAAGTAGCCAATGCCATGGTTCTTCTGGTATCCTCCATTCTTGAGTACAATTTCCTCAATTTGCTTACATCCAGCAAGACTTTTGTAGATACCTTTCTCTATAATTCCTTTCAATAGATCATTTTCTTGCTCAAGTGTAAATTGGCTAAGGGAGTCGTTAGTGGGATCAATAGAACTACTAGAAGCAATATCATTGGATTTCTCATTTTTATTGCTACTAGTTGAAGAACCTTTATTGCCTTTGTTACTAGTTTGCTTAGCCTTAACTTGTAGAATGAATGTATACAAGAGAAGTCGTTTGGCTAGATAAGAGGAAGTCTTCTTTCGAAGATCGTCATTGATAGCTTTAAGGAATTCATGCTCTTGCTCCAAATTGAGCTTCTCGAAGCGGAGCTTCTCATGTGTCCTTGCAAGCTCTCTATGATCTTGTAGAGTAGACTCATGGGCTAACTTAAGAGTGTTTATTTCTTTAGGTGGTCGCTCTATTTCCAACTTATCATCATCACACGACTTATCTTGACTAGAGTGATTACTAACAAGTTCATTTTGACTAGTATCACTAGATTTGTCAAATAGGAAGTCATCATCTCCTAGTAGGTCATCCTCATCACTATTGAAATCAAGATATTCGGGGTGTGATACCTTGGGGCATTTAGCCATGAAGAAACTTTTACTCCCTTCATTTGGTGAATCAAATATGGCGTAGGAGTTGGAGGAAACGAGTGCAAGTCCGTCATCACCTTCATCTTGACGATAGTCAGAGTCAGAGTGATAGCTTATCTCGGAGTGGTGGTCGGATTCGGATCCGAAAAGCCATTCACCAACATGAGCTTGATGTCTTCTCCTTGAGTAGCTCTTGGTGTACCTGTCCTTCTTCTCCGAGTCCCTACTTCCCCTTGAGGGTCTTCATTCATAACGATCATCTCTACTCCTTCTCTCTCTTCGAGGTGACTCATCTCTTGATCTCTTTCTTCTAGGTGACTCTTCCCATCTTTTGTGTGTGGGGGGGGGGGGGCATGCACTCATTGGAGTAGTGTCTGGGACTTTCACAACTGTAAGAATTCCTGTCACGACTAGATGAATGCTTCTATTCATATCTTGAGTTGGAGTTCCTCTCTTTGCCTCTACTCTTGTAGAACTTGTTGAATTTGTTGACCATGAGGCTTATCTCTTAATTGGTAAAAAGGTTTTCGCTTGAAGTAGTGGGAGGATCACTTGTGGCTTTGTAAGCACCGCTAGACTTGTTGTGAAGTTCTTCCTTGTCTTTGAGTGACATCTTATGAGCAACAATCCTTCCAATCACTTTGATAGGCTTGAGATATTTATAGTTTGGCATCATTTGTATTAATGTGCACACGGTGCCATACTTTCCATCCAAAGCTCTAAGTATCTTCCTGATGATGAATTTGTCCGTCATTTCCTCGCTTCCTAAGCTGACGATCTCATTGGTAATTAGAGCTAGCTTAGAGTACACCTCTACGACTCCTTCACCATCCTTCATCTTGAAGTTGTTAAGCTTACTTGGAAGCACATCCAACTTGGATTCTTTGACAGAATTTGTACCTTCATGCATGTCAACCAAAGTGTCCCAAATTTCCATTGCATTCTCAAGACGGATGATTTTGTTGAATTCTTCGGGGCATAGGTAGTTGAAAAGAATGTCACATGCTTGAGCATTGTATTGCAATATCGTCAATTCTTCCGCGGTCTCTTTACAATCCGGTTCCTGTCCGTCACCAAAGAATTCACCTTGCAAGCCAACAAGAACAACATCCCAAACATCGGGGTTATGACCAAGAATATGCATTTTCATTTTATGTTTCCAACTAGCAAAGTTTCTACCATCAAAGTAAGGACCTTTACGGTGATAATTTCCCTTACTAGATGCCATACTCTCCTAGGTTGTGAAACCAATGCAATGGAGACCAAAGCTCTGATGCCACTTGTAGGATCGAAAGTAAGTCTAGTTGGGGGTGATTAGACTACTTGACCAAATAAAATTCTACCTTTTCCCAATTTTAGTTGTGGGTAGATTTTAGCAATGATGACAAGTCAAGCACACCCTACACATGCAAGTCTACAAGTATTGCAAGAGAAAGTAAAGACAAGCACGTGTAGTAGAGGTTAGGGTTAGAAGATCAAACGCAATTGTATACACGAAGAATTTTCCCGTGGTTCTGATACGTGGCACTATCGTACATCCACATTTATGGAGTCTTCAACTCACGGAGGGTAACGGTCACATAAGGGTCCACGAAGTAGCAATCTTGACTATTACATAACGGCTTCCATCCACGAAGGACTAGCCTCACTATGGGTAGAACTTCATGAAGTAGGCGATCTCCTTGCCCGTATAAACTTCTTGGTTCTACTCCACAACACGAAGTAGGAGGCTCCCAAGAAACACGTAACCAATCTAGGAGGCACCACCCTCCAAAAGGTAATAGGCTTGATAGTGATGATGAATTCCTTGCTCTTGTGCTTCAAGATGATAAACTCCACAACACTCAATCACTCTCTCATAGATTTGGCTTGGTAGAAGAGATTGATTGGGTGGAAAGAAACTTGGGGAGGCTAGGAATCAAGATCCATAAGGTCGGAGTGGATGATCTTGATCTCAACACAAGGGTAGGTGGTTCTCTCTCTCAAAAATTTGGATATGGGAAATGGGGAACTGTTCTGAGTGCTTCTCTTGCGAGTGGGATGTGGTGGATGGATATATATGGGCATCTCCAAAAATCCAACCGTTACAACATTATTGACCAACTCGGTGAAACCGAATCAAAACTCGGTTGTACCGATCTGTTCAAAATGTGGCAACTTTGGGATTCTCGGTGAGACCGATATGGCAAACTCGGTGGTACCAAAACAAGTGGCCGAGGGTAGTTTCCAAAACTCGGCGAGACCAAACCATTAACTCAGAAATTCCGATTCTATGAAATCAAACACCTGAATCATGGTCACCAGAACTCGGTTGCACCAATGGAGTACTCGGTTGTACCGAGATGCTAGGATTTGGCTAGGGTTCTGTTTGGGAGAAAAATTGGTAGAACCATATGGGAAACTTGGTGGCACCGATTTTGTGAGTTGGGGTTTGGACAAAGTATTTTATGGGAGAGCTTGTGGTTTTTTTGGTGGCTAGCACTTGTGCACGTGGATCAATTTGTTCACCAACAATACCTTACGCCCTTTTAATAGTATTGGCTTTCCTATGGACTCAAAGTGATTTCTCACAAAGTAAAAAGAGAGTCTTCTAGCTTGAAGCTTTGCCAATCCATTCCGTGCATCTTGGGGTATCACCTCACAATCTATAGCCATCCCATTATTGGACTTTTCCTGAAATATACTTAGTGGAAACATGAGTCCAGTGATATATATGTTATTATTAATTACCGAAAGCACCAAGGGAGCAAATGTGCTTTCAATAAGTGAATAGACCTGGGGGGCGTAGAGTTCTATAGTGGCATCTCTCACAGAATTAGCATACAGTGGGTAAACAAATTAATGTTGGGCAATTGATAGAAAACCGAATAGCTATGCGATTTTCACGGCAATGATAATGTGTATATAGGCATCACATCTATAAGCAAATAGGTCGACTCCTGCCTGCACCTAATACTATTACTCCACCCATCGACCGCTATCCATCACACATCTAGAGTATTAAGTAAGACAGAGCAATGCTTGGAGAACAATGACAAAGTAAACTGAATCAATATGAATAAACCCCATCATTTTATCCTTAGTAGCAACATGACAAAGACTCAATTTGTCCCCTTCTGTCACTAGGATATAGAAACTCGCTAGGTTGAACCTACTACAATGCACCACTTCCACCGAAGAAATATCAATCTAGTTGGCCAAACTATCACAATATATCAAAGAGTATTACGAAGCTATGATGATCACGCAAATAAGAATCATAATATTCAGAGGTGACTCAAGATCTTTTCATGAATAATCTGAAGATAAACTCACAATTCATCGGATCCCAACAAATGCATCGTACATAGGGATTAGATCGGATTGATCAAGGCAAAGATGCAATGAACATCGTATTGAAAATCGAGAGAGAGAGAGAGATTGCCATCTAGGTACTACATACGGACTCGTAGGTCTGTGGTGAACTACTCACACATCATGGTGAGGGTAGCAAGGTTGATGAAGAGGCCCTATGTGGTCGATCCCCCCTCCGTGTGGGTGCCAGAACGGAGCTCTAGATGGCCTCCCATCGGAATATAGACTCGCGGCAGCGAAAAAAGTGTTTTGGGAGCGCTTTTGATGTTTTTAGGGTAAATAGGAATTTATAGGCCATAGAGGGGCGTGGGGAGGCACAAGAGGGAGGCACAAGCCATTAAAGCGCACCCCTTGGTGGCATGCCATGTTGGCTTGTGGGCCCCTCGTGGCTCTCTCGGCCTCCCCCAAAGCTTCCAGGTCTTCTTTTGGTCCAGAAAAATCATGAAAAAGTTTTGTGGCAATTATACTTCGTTTGGTATTTTACCTCTAAAAGTCAAAAACAGGCAGAAAACAATAACTTACACTGGGCACTGGATCAATAGGTTAGTGCTAAAAAATATTATAAATTGGTAAATAAATGCCCCAAAAGTATACTAAAATGATAACATATCAGCATGGAACAATCAAAAATTATAGATATGTTGGAGACGTATCAGCATCCCCAAGTTTAATTCTCCTCGTCCTCGAGTAGGTAAATGATAAAAATAGAACCTTTTATTTTACATGCTACCCATTATGTAATCTTTTGTATGTATGCTCATTGAGAAATGATGAATTAACAAACATCAACGTAGTAATATTTATAAATATAAGAAACATAATCATTGATTTTCAAAGTATACGATCCTAAAAGAATGTTTACCCCACTCATCTTATTATATTAGCAAGGCACGACTCTGCCTTCACCACATCAATACAAATGTTAAGCACCACGGTGTCCAAGTCAGGCAACTGGATCGTACTTTTACAATATGCGTCATTTTTATTCTTCACGCAATACATGAGCGTGAACCATTGGACATAGCATATATGTGGAATAGAGTAAGATGGTAGATATCAAAAGGGTAAAAAGTGGAGAGGATAGTCTCACATCAACTAGGCGTACCAACGAGCTATGGATATGCTCATCGATAGATGTCAATACAAGGAGTAGGGATTGCCATGCAAATGATGCACTAGAGCTATAAGTGTATGAAAGCTCAACTGAAGCTAAGAGGGTGTGCATCCAACTTTATTTCTCATGAAGACCTCTGGCATTTGAGGAAGCCCATCATCGGAATATACAAGCCAAGTTTATTATATGAAAAGGTAATTCCCACTAGTATATGGAAGTGACAAAATAGGAGACTCTCTATATGAAGAGCATGGTGCCACTTTGAGGCACAAGTGTAGTAAAGTATAGTAGCAAAGTCCCTTCTCTATTTTTCTCTCATTTATTTTTCATTTCATTTTATTTTTCAAGGTGGGATTTTCTCCTTTTTCCGTTTTCGCCTCCCCCTTTCATACAGTTTTTTATATATGGTGCACTTATTTGGACCCCTATTTTTATTTAATTTTTCGTCTAGAGTCTCGTCTCGATTTTGGGGGAATCATAGTCTCCATCATCCTTTCCTCACTGGGATGATGCTCTAATAATGATGATCATCACACTTTTATTTACTTACAATTCAATATGAAGAACTGATAGGAAGATATGACTCTATATGAATGCCTCTAGAAGTGTACCAGGATGTTCAATGATCTAGCATGACATGTATCAAAAAAATGATGATGGTGGCTTTGCCACAAATACTATGTCAGCTCTGTATGATCATGCAAAGCAATGTGATGATGAACGAACTAGTCATGTGAAGTGACGATGGAATTTGCATGGAAATATATCTCGGAATGGCTATGTAAATGACATAATAGGTATCTATGGTGGATATTTTGAGGAAGATATAATGAGGCTTATGTGTAACAGAGCATATCATTTCATGGGGTTTGGATGCACCGGCAAAAGTTGCACCGATCCTCGAGGTGAGAATGGGCTATGCACGATACCGAAGAGGCTAGCAAATATGAGAAGGTGAAGATGCCTATGTCCATGGTGTCACATTAGTCATAAAGAACTCATATAATTATTGCAAATTTTTACTAGTTCTATCACAAATCAAAGTACTCCTCGCATGCCCCGAGGGAGGAGGTTGGTAGGAGTTAACCATCGCGTGCCCCCGACTTGAAACAACACTAGGATTTCAACAAGGAATAAAAATGCTCACGCATAATCACCATGCCTCTTTAATTTTTAGATGAATAACAAGTTAACACCTCTTAATGTTGACACTTTTATGAATCAAGAATTGTGGACTCACACCTTTTTCACATTACCATATCAATGTCATTAATACAAATTTTCTCTATATGCGTTGCATGATGGTTCTGATTATCATTCATTGAATACCTGCTATTTTGGACTAGTCTTATGACCCATGCAAACTACCATAACTATTTATTCAGATCCCAAACAAATATAAGTGAAGAACGAGGGCCAAGCTCAAAAAGATATAAGTGAAGGACATAGAGTAACTGCCAAGCTCAAAAGATATAAGTGAAGGACATAGAGGAACTGCCAAGCTCAAAAGATATAAGTGAAGGACATAGAGTATTCTAGCAATTATGATGGAGGTGAGTCTCTCTCAAATAGGTGTATCAAACAAATTATGATTGTGACAAACTTAAAGTAAAGTCAAACGATGCTCCAAGCAGAACACATATCATGTGATGAATAAAAATATAGCTCCAAGTGACATACCGATGGATTGAGAAGAAAGAGGGGATGCCTTCGGGGGCATCCCCAAGATAAGACACTTGTGTCTCCTTAGAATATCACTTGGGGTTCCTTGGGCATGCCCAAGCTTAGTCTCTTGCTACTCCTTTTTCCGTGGTCCATCGTGATCACACCCAAAACTTGAAAACTTCAATCGCACAAAACTCGACAAAATTTCACGAGATCTGTTAGTATAAGCAACACATTGAATTCTTTGGGTACTGTTATAAATTCTTTCGTAATTCATTTTTTCATAATAGGTACTCTATTTTAACTTATCCATGGCTTATACCCCCTGATACAATCTATAGCATAATAAAAAAGCAGACTATGCAAGCAAAATAGAATCTGTTTAAAACAAAACAGTCTCTAGCAATCTGTAGAGAGCTTATACTTCTGTAACTCTAAAAATCTAAAAAATTAGGTAAACGTGGAGAGTTTGTATAGCAATACTGTGTAAAAAATTCAGATCATTATCACACTCCCTAAAAAATGGAAATTCCAGTACTGGAGTCAAAGTTTCTGGTTTGTTACAACATCGTTACTACTCATCTCATGAGTCATCCCAAAGGCTTTACTTGGAAAAAACACTAATTAAAATATAAAAAAATAACCATTACAGAGGCAACAATCATGTTATCACGAAATAACAGAAAGTATTGGGTTGTCTCCCAACAAGCTCTTTCTTTATAACCATTAAGATAGGCTTGAAATAACGATGATGCTCACATGAAAGATAAGAATTGAAGCACAAAGAGAGCATCATATAGAATGTGACAAACTCATTTAAGTATAACATACTTTCTATGCATAGGAATTTTATAGTAAAACAAATTATCATGACAAGAATTATTTAGCACATGCAAATAGGAAAAATGAAGCATTAATAAGTTCAACACAAAGAGAGGTAAGTGAGTAACACTAAAATTTCTATAACCATATTTTCCTCTCTCATAATAATTCCATGAAGGATCATATTCAAACTCAATAATATATATATCATGTAAAACATTCTCTTCATGATCCATATGCATACAAATCTTATAATCTTCCAAGGTAGTGGGATCATAATTACCTAAAGTTGACGCTCGTCCAAACCCACTTTTAAAAGTGTTGCAAATATGATTGTCAATAATAGATTCATCATGAAGGATAGAATTCTCAAGATCAAAAGAAATATCATGATTATCACCCCAATCATGATCATTAGCACAACTGATATTCATAGACTTTATACTAACAACATGGCAATCATGCTTTTCATTCAAGGAACTATCATGAATCTCTTTATAAATTTCACAGTTTTTAGATTCATTATTTTCAAGCAAGACCTCATAAAGATAATCTAGTGAACTCTCACTAGAAATTGTTTCAATGTAATCGAGTCTTTTGAAAAGATTAGCTAACGGATGAGGATCCATTCATCTTAATTTTTGCATTTAGTTTCTGTTTGTTTGAGACAAAAATAAAGATAACATAGGTAGGAAAGCAAGAAATAGTTTTTTATTTTTTTATTTTTATGAGACAAACTAAATATAACAACAAATAAAAAGAAGAACAAGTGAATGATAATTTGTGGGAAGTTACTTGATAGTTGGTGATGGTATTCCCCGGCAATGGTGCTAGAAATCCTTCCTCATACTCATGATCCGCTTTGGGTTTTCCATGAAGAGGAACGGGTTATCGTAGCACAAAGTGGGTAAGTATTTCCCTAAGTTATGAAACCAAGGTTTACCGAACCATTAGGAATATCAATCCTCAACTGTCTTCAGCGGCTGCACACAAAAGAACAAACAACTTGCACCCAACGCCGGCAAGAGGGTTGTCAATCCCCTTGATCTTGTTATTTGCAAGAAAGTGAGTTATGTAGATAATTGCAAATTGCAAAATAAAATAAAAGTAAATAGATAACAACAACATAATGATAGCATTTGTGAATATATAAGTGAATAGACCCGGAGGCCGTAGAGTTCTCTAGTGGCATCTCTCATAGAAATAACATACGGTGGGTAAACAAATAACTGTTGGGCAGTTGATAGAAAATCGAATAGTTATGAGATTTCACGACAATGATCATGTGTATATAGGCATCACGTCCATAATAAAATAGGCCGACTCCTGCCTGCACCTATTACTATTACTCCACCCATCGACCGTTATTCAGCATGCATCTAGAGTATTAAGTAAAACAAAGTAATGCTTGGAGAACAATGACATGATTCAGACAAAGTAAACTCAATCAATATGAATAAACCCCATATTTTTATCCTTATTAGAAACAACACAAAGACACGACTTGTCCTCTTATGTCATTGGGATATAGAAACTCGCCAGGTTGAACCTACTACAATGCGCCACTCCCATAGAAGAAATACCAATCTATTGGCCAAACTATCTCAATAGGTCGGAGAGTATTACGAAGCTATGATGATCATGCAAATAAGAATCATAATATTCAGAGGTGACTGAAATACTTTTCATGAATAATTTGAACATAAACTCACAATTCATTGAATCCCAACAAACACACCATACATAGGGATTACATCGGATAGATCGAGGCAAAGATGTGATGAACATTGTATTGAAGATCAAGAGAGAGAGAGAGATTGCCATCTAGGTACTACCTACAGACCCGTAGGTCTATGGTAAACTACTCACACATCATGGTGAGGGCTCAAGGTTGATGAAGAGGCCCTCCATGATCGACCCCCCTCCGACAGGGTGCCGTAATGGAGCTCTAGATGGCCTCCCATTAGAACAGAGATTTGCGGCTAGGGAAAAGTGTTTCGGGAGAACTTCTAATGTTTTTAGGGTAAATAGGAATTTATAGGCCCGAGAGGGGTGTCAGGAGGCGCACGAGGGAGGCACAAGCCATTAGGGCACGCCCCCTTGTGGCGCGTCCTGTTGTCTTGTGGGCCCCTCATGGCTATCTCGACCTCCTGCTGAAGCTTCCAGGCCTTCTTTTGGTCGAGAAAAAATGATCCAAAAGTTTCATGGCAATTGGACTTCGTTTGATACTGTAACTCTAGAAAGTCAAAAACACACGGAAAATAGCAACTAGCACTGGGCACTAGGTTAATAGGTTAGTGCTCAAAAATATTATAAATTGGTAAATAAATGCCCAAAAAGTATCCGAGAATGATAATATATCAGCATGCAACAATAAAAACTTATAGATAAATTGGAGACGTATTAGCTATCTACTAGAGAAACCAGCGGAATCGCCATTTTTCAAATCACTCAAGGCGAGTAGCCATTTTTGAGATTGCGAGGGAAGCCTCATGGATCCCAATCGTATCCCGCGGCCACCAGTACAATGTACTGATGTGATCGGGCATGAGCGTGGCTCACGAGTAGTCTGAGGAACCGTGTCTATCGAGTATACAATGACATATGGTTATTTCGTTCAAATCGTATTTTGTTTACTCCTATAATGATAATATATATGAGCATTTCACAAAACAATGCAGGAAAGGGTTAGTATACAAACACACCTGCATGTGGAACAAAAATGTGTATGCAAAGGGTGGCTTGATTTTCAAATACCCAATGCTCAACTTTGATGTGGCACATGTCTCACCCGTCCCTACTTCATGTTGGCGGGAGGGAATCCCGGGGGATTGATAGAAGAGTAGTCTAGAGGGGGGTGGTGAATAGACTACTAGAAAAAAATAAAAACCTAACATTTTCCCAAGTTAATTGGTTGGTAAATTTTAGCAATTCTAACAAGTCTAATGCACCCTACACATGCTAGTCAACAAGTATGGCATCGGAAAGTAAAGATAAGCATATGTAAGAGATTAGAGGTAGGAAGATCAAACACAACTGTAGACACGAAGATTTTTCCCGTGGTTCCGACAGGTGGCACTATCATACATCCACGTTTATGGAGACCTTAACCCACGGAGGGTAATAGTTGCGAGGGTCCACAGAGTGCTCCACCCACGAAGGGTTACATGAAGAATCAACCTTGTCTATAACATGATGTCCTACTTCCATGGAGGACTAGCCTTACTTGGGGTAGATCTTCACGAAGTAGGCGATGTCCTTGCCCTTACAAACTTCTTGGTTCAACTCCACAACACGAAGTAGGAGGTCCCAAGTGACACCTAACCAATCTAGGAGGCACCAACCTAAAAAATGTAATAGATGCGGTAACGACGATGAAATCCTTGGTCTTGTGTTTTAAATGATAGTCTCCTCTACACTCAATCACTCTCTCACAGATATGTCTTGGGTAGAAGAGATTGATTGGATGGAAAGCAACTTGGGGAGTCCAGAAATCAAGATCCATATGGTTGGAGTGGATGAGCTTGACCTCAACACAAGGGTAGGTGGTTCTCTCTCAGAAAATTGGATATGTTAAGTGTGGGTCTGTTCTGAGTTCTTCTCTTGTGAGTGGGATGTGGTGGAGGGGTATATATAGGTATCTACAAAACTCGAACCGTTACAACATAATTACCCTACTCGGTGAAACCAAAGTAAAAACTCGGTTGCACCAACTAGTGCAAAATGTGGGAACTTTGGCGTTTTCGGTGAGACCGATATAGAATTCTTGGTGGTACCGATATGAGTGGCCAAGGGCAGTTACACAACTCGATGAGAAAGATTCAAAATTCTCATAAATTCCAATTCTTGTGAATGAGGTACCAGAAAGTTGGTCACTGAAACTCAGTTACAGCGATATGGAACTTGGTAGTACCGTGATGTGGGTTTTGGTTAGGGTTTCTGTCTATGGTTTTGACTCGATGTAGACGCAAGGATATTATTGGTGGCACCGATTTTGAGTGGTATGGCCTAAGACATAATATTTGTTGGAGACCTTATGAGTGATATTGGTGGCTAACACTTGATAATTTTAAGCATTTCATTCACCATTATTACCTCACCCCCTTTTAATAGTATTGGATTTCCTATGGACTCAAAGTGATTTCTCACAAAGTAAAATGTAGAGTCTTCATGCTTGTAGCTTGGCCAATCCTATTCCTTCCTCTAAGGTTCTCCTCACAATCCTTTGCCAACCCTTTCAGTAGACTTCTCCTAAAATAAGCTAGGTAGAAATATTAGTCCAAGAGACAATGTATATTGTCGTGAATTATCAAAACCACCAACGGAGCATATGTGCTTTCAATCTCCCCTTTTTGGTAATTTATGACAACATACAATCAAAGCTTCAAATTAATATATGTAGAGATATAATGTAGACTTTGAGAGATACATGACTAAGATTTGCTCCCCCTAAATGTGTGCAATCCCTTTAAAGGAGAGTTGCTTTGGAATGCATGGACACACACATAGTAGCGAGGATATGATGAGTCATGTGTATATTGGCTATATGTATCAAATATATGTGAATGAAGTATCTCCATGTTCAAGACTCTCTCTTGCAAACAATATGTGCAAGAAGCAAGATATCATCTTGACCAAGGATATGATGCATACACTTACCTTGAGTTCTTGAGCATTCTAATACTAGAGACACACTTGAGAAAACAATGTTAGGAAACACATGATTATTCTACTAATTCAAATGCGAAAGAGCTCAAAAGTACCAAGATGTGGAAGACATATAGAAGATGAAGTTTATAAGGCTTGATATGTCTCCAAGAGCATTCAGTGCTTTCTCCCCTAAATATAAAATTGTAGTTCTTCCTCTCCCCCTGAATCTTAGCATGTAGATATTGGGAGTAGGTAGGGTGAGACGAATCTAACATAGTAGGAAACTAGAATAAAATTTGATATACGCTCTGATAACCCACAAGTATATTGGATCACAAAAGTTTTCGAGGGTAGAGTGTTCAACCCAAATTTATCGATTCGACACAAGGGAAGCCAAAGAATATTCTCGAGTATTCGCGTTGTCAATTCAACCACACCTGAAAGACTTAATATCTACAGCAAATTATTCAGTAGCAAACTAGTATGGAAGTAACGGTAACAATGGCAATAGTGACAATAGTAGTTTTGTAGTGATTGTAACAGTAGCAATGGAGAAGTAAGTTAGGAAGGATCAATCTGTGGAAATCTCGTAGGCTATGGATCAGTGATGGATAATTATGTTGGATGGCATTCATCATTCAACAGTTATAACATAGGGTGACATAGAACTAGCTCCAATTCATCAATGTAATGTAGGCATGTATTCCATATATAGTCATACGTGCTTATGGAAAAGAACTTGCATGACATCTTTTGTCCTACCCTCCCGTGGCAGCGGGGTCCTAATGGAAACTAAGGGATATTAAGGCCTCCTTTTAATAGAGAACCGAACCAAAGCATTAGCACTTAGTGAATACATGAACTCCTCAAACTACGGTAATCACCGAAAAGAATCCCAGTTATTGTCACCCTGGGGGATGCGGATCATAACTCATAATAGGTGTCTACAACTTGCAAGATAGGATCAAGAACACATATATATATTCATGAAAAAATAATAGGTTCAGATCTGAAATCATGGCACTCGGTCCCTAGTGACAAGCATTAAGCATAGCAAAGTCATATCAACATCAATCTCAGAACATAGTGGATACTAGGGATCAAACCCTAACAAAACTAACTCGATTACATGATAAATCTCATCCTACCCATCACCGTCCAGCAAGCCTACGATGGGATTACTCACAAACAACGGAGAGCATCATGGTATTGGTGATGATGATGGCATCGATTTCCCCTCTCCGGAGCCCAAAACAGACTCAAGATCTGGTCTCTCGAAGAAGAACAAGAGGTGGCGGCGGCTCCGTATCGTAAAATGCGATGAACTATTCTCTATTTTTTTCTCTGCGGATAGGGTTATATGGAGCTGGTGATGAGGTTAGAGGAGCCACATGGGCCCCAGAACCCTACTAGGCATGGCCAGGGTGTGGCCGCGCCTAGCAGGCTTGTGGCTTGCAGGTGGCCCCTTGGTTGATTCTTGCTCCATTATTTTTTATTAAATCCAAAAATATTCTCTGTAAATTTTCAAGACCATTCGAGAACTTTTATTTCTGCACAAAAGTAACACCAAGGCAGTTCTGCTGAAAACAACGTCAGTCCGGGTAAGTTCCATTCAGATCTTGCAAATAAGAGTCCAAAAAAAGGTCAAAAGAGTTTGGAAAAGTAGATACGATTGAGACGTATCAACTCCCTCGAGCTTAACCCATTGCTTATCCTCAAGCAATTCAGTTGATAAATTGAAAATGACAAACTCTGTTTGATCTTGTTGTTGTAAATACGTCTAACTGATGTTCAGGTTTTCAGCAAACATCATGGACTAACCACGTTCACAATAACATTTAGGTCTCACATTTACTCATATCAATGACATAATCAACTAGCAAGCAACAATAATAACTATTGAATGATAACACTTTTTCAAAACAATCATGATACAATATGACAAAATGGTATCTCGCTGTCCCTTTCTAAGACCGCAAAACATAAGTGCAGAGCACCTCTAAAAAACAAGGACTGACTAGACATTGTAATTAATGGTGAAAGAGATCCAGTCATTCTCATACTCAATATCAATTAACAACAAAGCATACAAATGACAGTGGTGCTCTCTAAATGCAAAGGCCCTTTGCAGAGGGAAGCATTGATTTGCAGAGGTGCTAGAGCTCAAGTTTTTAAAACCGAGATAAGTAATAATTTTTGAGTGGTATGCTTTCATTGCTCACATAACGACCAAAAGGTTTTCAACATCTTCCATGCTAGATAGATTATAGGCGGTTCCCAAACAGAAAGATAAAGTTTTTACTCCCCTCCACCAATTAGTCACACTCCACGGCGGGCCGAATTAACGGGTACCGTCCACACAAACACAGTTCTGGGGGAGTTTTGTTTAATTATATTTTTCTTTTATTTCGAGCATGGAATTGGGCATCCCAATTACTAGCCACTTTCTCGTGAATGATTGTGAATCAACACATATCGTGAGAATAACCCACCTAGCATGGAAGATACTGACAGCCCCCAGTCGCCATATGAGCGATTTGGGCATACAAAACAGAATGTTTATTTGAAGGTTTAGAGTTTGGTACATGCAAATTTACTTGGAACGGTAGGTAAATACCGCATATAGGTTGGTATGGTGGACTCACATGGAACAACTTTGGGTTTGAGGAATTGGATGCACAAGCAGTATTCCCGCTTAGTACAGTGAAGGCTAGCAAAAGACCGGGGAGCGACCAACTAGAGAGCGACACAATCATCAACATGCTTTGAGATTAACCAAAATTGAATGCAAGCATGAGTAGGATATAGATTACCATGAACATAAATATCGTAGAGGCTATGTTGATTTTGTTTCAACTACATGCATGAACATGTGCCAAGTCGAGCCACTTGAATCGTTCAGAGGAGGATACCATTCCATCATACTACATCACAACCATTTTAATATGCATGTTGGCACCCAAAACAAACCATTATCCACTCTTAGCTAATTAACCATGGCATGAGTAACTATAATCTCTAATTGTCATTGCAAATATGTTTCACCCATAATGAACTGAATTCGGAACGATGAGATAATCATATTTATAAAAGCAAGATAGGTCGAGTTCATACCAGCTTTTCTCCATCTCAATCTTTTTTATCAAATATCATCATTATTGCCTTTCACTTGCATGACCGAACGGTGTGGATAATAATAAGAGTTCACGTGCATTGAACTAAGCTGGAATCTGCAAACAATAACTCAAAGGAGAAGACAAGGTAACATGGGATCTCTAATAGTTAAACAATAATGTATATGAGAGCCACTCGACATTTTCATTCTGGTCTTCTCCTTACGACCCAAAGAAATAAAAATCAAAACATGAACGAGAAAAACTATTTACACGGGAAAGCTCCCAACAAACAAAAGAAGAACAAAAAATCTTTTTGGGTTTTCTTTTTAATGATACAACTAAACAACTAGAAAATAAAGCTAGAACTATTTTTTTTCAAAGTTAATTAAACATACAAGAAAAAAGCAAAACACGAAAATAAACTACCATGGATGGTACAATGAAAGAGTATGAACACTGACTGGGTAAGAATAAGTGTGTGAACATGAATGTAAAGTCCGTGAGAAATACGTACTCCCCCAAGCTCAGGCTTTTGGCCTAAGTTGGTCTAGGGCCATGGCTGGCCCGGGTAATATCCAAAGTCATAGTTGGGGTTGTACTGGGTTGCGGCGGCTACTGCCTGAACGACTACAGCATGAAGGCGAGCTGATTCCGCGTTCCTCTCGTACTCGTTTGTCTCCTCTCTAGTTATAGAGTATCTCTGTTTTTCGTGAAAGTTAAAGAGGGCAAGAGCAGGAAGGGCAACAAGGACATCATGCTATCTGTCAAAAATTAGTCGGTACTGGAGAGATTGTTTGTTCCTTTCAAGAAACTGAAAACATACCGAAGCCTCATAATCAAGGAAAGCAGGTGGCAACTCAATATCATTTCCCCGTATGGGTACCCCAAGGTAAGTAGCTAAACGAATGGCATAAATCCCACCAAAGAAATCTCCATCCTTAGCATTATTATGCAACCTTCTAGCAATAACGACTCCTAAGTTATATCGCCTTTCGCCCATTACTTCACTCTTAAGAATACTAAGATCGGTTGCACAAAGGTGGCTATGCTCAGTTTTACCGTTAATACATCTACCCATGAATAGAGCAAAATAGTGTATGGAAGGAAAGTGAATGCTCCCCATGGTAGCCTGTGTAATATTTCTAGTTTCTCCGATGGTAATGCTAGCAAGAAATCATTATATTCAGTTTTGTGCGGATCACTATAGCTGCCCCATTGTGGAATTTTGCATGCATGATTAAAATCCTCTATGTCCAAAATATATGATTTGTCATAAAGGTCAAATAGGACGGAAGGTTTATTGCGATTGATCAAAAATTCAAACCTCTGCACGAAAGAATATGTGAGTTGATAGTATTGCTTGCATTTGCCGGACACAAATTCCTCAAGGCCAGCATTTCTTGTGTATGCCTATAATTCTTCCTTGAAACCGGCATCACTCATGAATTGATCCGATGGCCATTCAGAAGGTCATACTTGTGTTTCCCTTAGTGGTTCAAGGTCGGGCTCACATATCGCGAGTCTTGGGGCCTTCTTGCTCGATGGACCCCCTTGAAACATCTTCGTCAACATTTTTTTTCTTTTTCTGAATAATTCTGAAATTTTTAGTGACCCAAAATAAAGGTCAACAAAACTCAACGAAACTCAAGGCAACTACTCTCGGAAGTGCCTAGAGGATATATCATGCATCAAAACTACTTGGGACCATATAAATTTAACATGCAAGCTCAAGAACAAGGTCACCTCAGCAACAAAAATTTGCAAAATATAAAGCACTAGAACAAAAACTAATTGGACCATTGGAGGAGTCACATACTAAAGAACAATCTCCCAGAACAGTTTTGTGAATGAAGCTTTGCACAAGGAGATCGAAAATGGCAGCAAAATGAGCTAGATCACGGGTTTGAGCAATGGTGGGATTTTTTCTAGAGGAAGATGAAGTGGATGGGTGTTGGAATAAGTGAAGGGGACACGTGGGACCGACAAGCCTACTAGGCGTGGCCAGGGGGGTGGTCGTGCCTTGTGGGCTTGTGGCCCATTGGTGCAGCCCCCTGCAGTGTGCTCAGTGCCAGATATTTTTAAATATTCCAGAAAAAATCATACTCCATTTTCAGGACAATTGAAGAACTTTTATTTTTAGGTCACTTTTTTATTGCACGAGAAACTTAGAAAACAGAAAAATAATAGCATTTTTACTTAATTTCATCTAGCTAACAGAAAGTAAAAGTTGGGTACAGGAAGTTGTGCTTTCTAAATTCATCCATCTCATGCTCCTCAAAAGGAATCCATCAATAAGGTTGATCAAGTCTTATTAACAAACTTCTTTCGAATAACATGAAACCGAAGAATTTTCGAATAACACTAAATTATCTCAATGGGGATATGCATGTCCCCAACAATAAGTATATCATATCTCTTCTTGACAGTAGGAAGAGGGAACTCAAAGTCTCCAATAGTGATCGTCGGAATTTTTTCAATGGAGTTGATACTATGAACTTGAGGTTCTTTCTTCGGAAAGTGTACCGTATGCTCATTACCATTAATATGAAAAGTGACATTGCCCTTGTTGCAATCAATAACAACCCCTGCAGTATTCAAAAAGGGTCTACTAAGGATGAATGACATACTATCGTCCTTAGGAATATCAAAAATAACAAAGTCCGTTAAGATGGTAGCATTTGCAACTATGACGGGTACACCCTCACAAATACCGATAGGTAGAGCAGTTGATTTATCAGCCATTTGCAAAGAGATTTCGGTAGGTGTCAACTTATCCAAATAAGGTCTACGATATAAAGAGAAAGGCATAACACTAACACCAGCTCCCAAATCACATAAAGCAGTTCTAACATAATTCCCTTTAATATAGCATGGTATAGTGGGTATCCTAGATCTCCCAATTTCTTTGGTACTCCACCCTTAAAAGTATAATTAGCAAGCATGGTGGAAATCTCAGCTTTCGGTATCTTTATTTTATTAGTCACAATATCTTTCATATACTTAGCATAAGGAGACATTTTCAAAATCTCAGTCAAGCACAACGCAAAAAGACACGTCTAAGCATTTCAATAAAGCGCTCAAAATCCTCATCATCCTTTTTCTTGGATGGTTTAGGAGGAAAGGGCATGCATTTCTAAACCCATGGTTCTATTTCTTTACCATGCTTCCTAGCAATAAAATCTCTTTTGTCATATCTTTTATTCTTAGCTTGTGGGTTATCAAGATCAACAGCAGGTTCAATATCCACATCATTGTCATTACTAGGTTGAGCATCAACATGGACATCATCTTTAATATTATCACTAGGCTCATGTTCATCACCATATTGTGTCTCAGCATCAGAAACAGAAATATCATTTGGGTTTTCAGGTGTATCTATAACAGGTTCACTAGCAACATGCAAAGTTCTATCATGATCCGTATTCCTCTTATTACTGGAATGACTAGGTACATCAATATTACTCCTTTGAGAATCTTGCTCAGTAATCTTAGGGTGGCCCTCAGGATACAAAAGTTCCTAAGTCATTCTTCCACCTCTAGTCACAACTCTAACAGAATGATCATTGTTCTTACTATTCATCTCATTAAGCAAATTATTATGTGCGTTAAGTACTTGTTCTACTTGAGTAGTTACCATGGAAGCATGTTTACTAATCAGTTTAAGATCATTGATAGTTCTAATCATACAATCACCTAAGTGATCAATCATGAAAGCATTATGTTTCAATTGTCTACTAACATAAGCATTAAAATTTTCTTGCTTAACAACAAAATTATCAAATTCATCCAAGGAATATCGATTTCATCAAATCTACGAAGAGAATTTACCTCTACTACCTGTGTCGGGTTATGTATTTCTTCAATAGGTGGTAGATTCTTAACATCTTCATCTTTAATACCTTTTTCTTTCATAGATTTCTTTGCCTCTTGCGTATCTTCAGGACTGAGAAATAGAGTGCCTCTTTTCTTTGGAGTTGGCTTCGGAGGTGGTTCGGGAATAGTCCAATCATTATCATTGCTCAATATATTATTCAATAGTATTTCAGCTTGTTCAACAGTTCGTTCCCTGAAAACACAACCAACACAGCTATCTAGGTGGTCCCTAGAAGCATCTGTTAGTCGATTATAAAAGATATCAAGTATTTCATTTTTCTTGAGAGGATGATAAGGCAAAGCATTTAGTAATTGGATAAGCCTCCCCTAAGCTTGTGGGAGACTCTCTTCTTCAATTTGCACAAAGTTAAATATGTCCTGCAAGGCAGCTTGTTTCTTATGGGCAGGAGAATGTTTTTTTAGAAAATTGATATATCATATCTTGGGGGCTACGCACACAACCATGAGAAAGAGAGTTAAACCATATCTTAGCATCACCCTTTAATGAGAAAGGAAACAACTTAAGGATATAATAATAACAATTTTTTTTCATGAGTGAACAGGGTGCCTATATCATTCAGTTTAGTAAGATGTGCCACAATAATTTTAGATTCATAGCCATGGAAAGGATTAGATTCAACCAAAGTAATTAACTCAGGATCAAGAGAGAATTCATAATCCTTATCAGTAACAAAGATAGGTGAAGTAGAAAACTTAGGATCATATTTCATTCTAGCATTCAAAGATTTTTCTTTCCACTTGCATAGTAATTTCTTAAGATCATCTCTATCCTTACAAGCAAGAAAGTCCCTAGCTACCTCTCTTTCCATAAAATAACCCTCGGGTATATCAGGCAATTCATATCTAGGAGATCTAGGTCTAGCAGGTGTCTCATAGTGTTTAGTTTCAATAATTTCATCAGTTTCAGAAGTATCATAATTTTCAGCATTGGATCTAGCAATTTGTTCATCAAGAAATTCACCCAGTGGCACAGTATTATCAAGCAAAGTATCATCATAAGCATCATGCATAGAAGAAGTGGCATCATCAATTACTTGCAACATATCAGAATTACTAGAAGGTGGTGGTGTCGCAAACTTACTCATAATAGAAGGTGAATCAAGTGCAGAGCTAGATGGCAGTTCCTTACCTCCCCTAGTAGTAGAGGGATAGATCTTGGTTTTTGGATCTTTCAGATTCTTCATAGTGATCAACAGATATAAATCCCAAGTGACTCAGAGAATACAGCTATGCTCCCCGGCAACGGCGCTAGAAAAAGCTCTTGATAACCCACAAGTATAAGGGATCGCAACAATTTTCGAGGGTAGAGGATTCAACCCAAATTTATTGATTCGACACATGGGGAGTTAAAGAATATTCTCGAGTATTCGTAGCTGAGTTTTCAATTCAACCACACTTGAAAGACTTAATATCTACAACAAAGTATTCAGTAGCAAAGTAGTATGGAAGTAACAATAACGATGGCAATAGTGGCAGTAGCAGTTTTGTAGTGATGGTAACAGTAGCAATGGAGAAGTAACTTAGCAAGGATCAATATGTGGGAAGATCGTAAGCAATGGATCAGTGATGGATAATTATGTTGGATGGCATTCCTCATGCAACAATTATAACATAGGGTGACACAGAACTAGCTCCAATTCATGAATCTAATGTAGGCATGTATTCCATATATAGTCATACGTGCTTATGGAAAAGAACTTGCATGGCATCTTTTGCCGTACCCTCCCATGGCAGCGGAGTCCTAATGGAAACTAAGGGATATTAAGGACTCCTTTTAATAGAGAACCGGACCAAAGCATTAGCACTTAGTGAATACATGAACTCCTCAAACTATGGTAATCACTGAAAAGAATCCCAGTTATTGTCACCCTAGGGATGCGGATCATAACTCGTAATAGGTGTCTATAACTTGCAAGATAGGGTCAAGAACACATTATATTCATGAAAAAATAATAGGTTTAGATCTGAAATCATGGCACTCGGGCCCTAGTGACAAGCATTAAGCATAGCGAAGTCATAGCAACATCAATCTCAGAACATAGTGGATACTAGGGATCAAACCCTAACAAAACTAACTCGATTACATCATAAATCTCATCCTACCCATCACCGTCCAGCAAGCCTATGATGGGACTACTCACGAGCGGCGGTGATCATCATGGAATTGGTGATGAAGGATGGTTGGTGATGATGATGGCGTCGATTTCCCGTCTCCGGAGCCCGAAACAGACTCCAGATCTGGTCTCCCGAGGAAGAATAGGAGGTGGCGGCGGCTCCATATCATAAAATGTGATGGACTCTTCTCCTCTATTTTTTCTCTATGAATAGGGTTATATGGAGCTGGAGATGAGGTCGGAGGAGCCACATGGGCCCCACAAGCCTGCTAGACACGACTAGGGGGGTGGCCGCGCCTAGCAGGCTTGTGGCCTCCAGGTTGCCCCCCTATGGTTGATTCTTGCGCCAGTATTTTTTTATTAAATCCAAAAATATTCTTCATAAAATTTCAGGACAATCCAAGAACTTTTATTTCTGCACAAAAATAACACCAAGGCAATTTTACTGAAAACAACGTTAGTCCGGGTTAGTTCCATTCAGATCATGCAAATTAGAGTCCAAAAAAAGTACAAAAGAGTTTGGAAAAGTCGATACAATGGAGACGTATCACTCTCTTCCCCTTAAGTAGTGTTTCTCTACTTTGGGTAATGATGATATTTCCCCCCTATGGGTAAGCATAGACTTTGGTATTCTCCCCTATTTATACAAACATAAGCTTATTCTCCCCATTAATTGTATCTCCCCCTTTGCATTGAAGCTTTGGCATTTCTCCCCCTTTGGCAATAATTTGTAGAAAGGTTCATACACAAGGTTAGATAAAAGGATCATAGAATTCAAGGGTCATTGAAAGTAGGGATCATAGAAGATGAGGATCATAGAGAGCATTTGAGATTAAGGGATCATTGAGTATAATTTCTCCTCCTATGATTTATCTGGAAGCTTTTAAGATTTCTCCTCCTTAGTCATAGGAATCCTTGAATAAATTAATTTTTTAAATGACAAAGATCATAGAGAATAGAAAAATCGGTGGCTTCAAGGTGAGATTGGTCGGTGATACCGAAGTGTGGTCCTCTAGCCTACCTACAATATCAGTGACACCGAGAATCTTGAGTCCAAGGCTCAGAGGTGATAAATAGAAACTTGGCGACATTTGTCAAAAGCATTTTTGGAAAAATTCGAGAAAATTTGCACTGAATTTTTGAAAGGATTTGCAAGGAATTTTCAAAAAGGTTTGCATGGAATTTTCACAACGATTTGCAAGGAATTTTCAACTAGATGCATATTGAATGGTTCCAAGAAGGCATATGAATATAAGATGAACCAAACAAGAGATTTAATCTAGATGATGGTTAGTGACTAGGTCACCTATATTAAAGTATATTAACTTAGGAGCCAAGCAAGAATACTTGATCATAGGTCATACTCTTCGTTAAGATCAAAATGGGGTTACCATTTTTCGTTTAAGAATTTTACTGTTTTCATATCACTTGAGTTGCTTTATCTCATGACTTGTAGTAAAACTATTTCAAGGATATGAGCACATACCTTTGAGTGATGTTGATGACGTAGCATGTAGGAGAACTTCTTGTGGATGCTCGAAGTTGATGAAGATCATCTTGAGTTGGGAGATACCCTTGATCATTTCAGTTCTCTTTTCACCTACATGGGTTAGTCAAACATGGAAGAACAAGATATATCCAAATGACACAAATGAAATTTGTTTATCAAATGGTTGTCAAGGATATGGTTTGTGTTGTCTTTTTTCCTTACATCATCAAAGAAGGGTTGTGAATATTTGGTCATGAAGAGGTTTCTTCTGATATGAGTTGATGGCAATCTTGTGGAGTGTCGTTCTTAAAAGTACCTACAAAAGGTTAGTTGCAATACAAGGGAGCATATATTTCCAAGATATATGATAATATAATATCAAGGGAGCATGGAAAAGTCATGTATGCTGATGCCCTTGCATCCAACTGAGTGAGTCTAGCTTAATTTTGAAGCATCAATGATGTTCAAGTCACTCCTCAAGTGACAAAACACTTTCTCATCAAGTATCTTAGTAAATATATTGGCCAATTGTTTGTTAGTACGGACATGCTTGAGATTAATATCTCCTTTGGCTACATGATCACGAATGAAATGATGTCGAACTTGAATATGCTTAGTTCGAGAATGTTGCACGGGATTATGAATTTTTTTGATTACACTCTCATTATCACATAACAATGGTACATGTATCACATGTATGCCATAATCCTTAAGAGTTTGAGTCATACATAACAATTGAGCACAAAATGATCCGGCGGCAATGTATTTCGCTTCGGCGGTAGATAGAGATATCGAGTTTCGTTTCTTGGATGACCAAGACACAAGAGATCTACCAAGAATTTGACAAGTACCCAAGGTGGATTTTCTATCAACCTTGTCTCCGACATAGTCCAAGTCTGAATAGCCAACAAGGTTAAAAGAAGATCCCTTGGGATTCCAAATGCCAAAGTTTGGTGTATGTATCAAGCAGATTGATATCTAGCACACATGCACATACTAAGCATAATATCGGGACGGGAGGCTCATGATATAGCAATGAACCAATCATTGATCGATAAACCTTTTGATCAACTAGTTTGTCATCCTTGGTGAGATAAACATGTCCACTAGTAGGCATAGGATTTTTCATACCTTTACACTCTTGCATGTTGAACTTCTTGATCAAGTCCTTGGTGTACTTGGTTTGACAGATGAAAGTTCCTTCTTTCGTTTGCTTGATTTGCAAACCAAGGAAAAAATTTCAGCTCACACATTATGGACATCTCATATTTCTCTAACATCAACCTTTCATATTTCTCACTAAATTGTGGGACAAATAATTCACCATTAACTCTTTTAGTCAATAAGGTTGCCTCAATTTTACCAATTTCAAAACCCTATTCAAGAAGAAACTTCATTAGAAATTTGTACCAAGCATGAGGGGCTTGCTTAAGTCCATAAAGAGCTTGACGAAGTTGGTATACATGGTTGGGTTTCTTAGGATTCACAAAACCGGGGGTTGCTTAACATTGACTTCTTCCTCAATCTCCCCATTTAGAAATGCACTTTTAATGTCCATGTGGTAAAGTGTGATGTCATTGTGATTGGCATAAACAAGTAACATACGAATAGCTTCAAGTCTAGCAATGGGGGCATATGTCTCACTGTAGTCCATACCTTTGACTTGCGTGTAGCCTTGCGCCATGAGACGTGCCTTGTTGCGAACAACTTGACCGTCTTCGTCTTGCTTGTTCCGGAACACCCATTTGGTTGCGATGATGTTTTATTCGTCTTTGGTATTCTGCACAAGTGTACACACTTCATTCCTATCAAAGTTGTGCAACTCTGCATGCATATCGTTTACCCAATCTAGGTCTTCAAGCGCTTCTTCTACCTTCATAGGCTCAATACTAGAGATGAATGAGTAATGTTCACAAAAGTTAGCTAAGCGGGTTTTAGAGCAAGTGACTATCCTGGTTTGGATGTCATCGTAGATTTGATCTAAGGGATGATTCTGGTTCAGTCTTCCTCGAACTCGAGGTAGATTTTGCTTGTTGGATGGTGGAGCTTCCTCATCATCATCCTCTTCTTCATTGTTGTTGAAGGTGTCGTCTCCTTGAGGTGGTGGTGAAGGAGGTTGAGGTGGATCATCATGGTGTAGTTATTCCTCCTCTTCATCTTGTCCTGTACCACTTGTGGATGCTTCCATGCCATGTTGAGGTTCGCGTTGACACGAAGTAGGAGCTTCCACTTGAGTTGATGAAGTACTTTCCTTCACCTACATGGGATGAATCTTGCCGATGGACAAGTCTTGGATACATTTCGAAGGTTCCTTATCTCCTACATCATTTGGCAATTGTTCGACTTGCGAACCATTAGATTCATAAAACTTCACATCTACCGTCTCTTCAACTTTTCGAGTGAAGTTGTTGTAGACGCGGTACGTGTGAGAGTTTGATCTGTAACTGAGTAGAAATCCTTCGTGAGATTTAGGAGCAAATTTATAACGACGATGCTTATCAAGAATGTAACACTTGGAGCCGAATACCTGAAAGTATTCAACATGGGGCTTGTTACCGGTGAGTAGCTCATATGTCATTTTGTCGAGAAGCTTGTGTAGTCAGAGTCGGTTTGTGGGATGACAAACTGTCTCCACAGCTTTTGCCCAATAGTGTCTTGGCATCTTGTATTCGTCAAGCATTATTCTAGCCATCTCTATAAGACTTCAGTTCTTCCTCTCAAAAACTCCATTTTGTCAAGGCATGTACATAGCCGAGAAATCATGTAGAATCCCTTAGTCAATAAAGGTATCCACATTTGTGTACTTGAACTCCGATCCATTGTCACTTCAAACTTTCTTGATCTTAACTTCAAACTGATTTTGAGCTTTTCGAGTGAAGTTCCTGAAAATCTTTTGCACCTGCGACTTATCATCAAGAAAGAACACCCACGTAAATCTGGAAAAATCATCAACTATAACTACCACAAAGGAATTTCCACCGAGGCTCTTGGAAGCAACGGGACCAAAAAGATCCATATGAAGCAACTCAAGTGGTCTCTTAGTGGTCATGATATTCTTTATGGGGTGGCTTGTCCTACTTGCTTTCCGGCTTGACAAGCACTACAAAATCTTTCTTTTTCAAAGATAACATCTTTAACACAAAGTATATGATCACCTTTGATGAGCTTGTCTAGATTATGCATACCAACATGACGGGGGGATAAACCCAGGGTAGCCTAGAACGACCCTCTACACCAACCTTCTGAAACGACCGCAGGGCGAGCCGCCTCCCCCTGCGGTCCGGCTCCATGCTGCCAGCTACGACGAGCCGGCTGGCTAGGAGCGGAGGCCCTTGGTTCCGTAGCCGGCCACGCATTAGATGCCACTCTCAAAGTACGCGTGGCAACAGTGACCCCCATCCCATCGGAGGTCAGCGTCCGGATGGCCACAGTGGAGGCAACAACGCCTCTGACTCTTGCCGACTGTGCCTGGACGCCGGTACAGTGCGGGCACGCCCTCAACCACTCCATTA
The DNA here is from genome assembly GCA_022496015.1 of Hordeum marinum. Taxonomy (NCBI): domain Eukaryota; kingdom Viridiplantae; phylum Streptophyta; class Magnoliopsida; order Poales; family Poaceae; genus Hordeum; species Hordeum marinum. Next base: position 347,236,618 of record CM039678.1, read on the forward strand.
CCCCCCAGCGTGGCTACATCGCCACCGGTCGTACCGTTGACCACGGTCAGCTGCCGCTAGGCGACGTCCCAAAGGACGACCCATGCCGCAAAGTGACCGGCACAGGGACCCACCAGCGGGCCCCCTGGCTCCCGACAGGACTCCACAGCTGGTGGGTCCTACCAGTGACAAGACCCCTCAGTCGGGGCCCCCACGGCTGGCTAGAGAGGCTGCCAGCTAGGCCCCCTGTAGCCTTCTATTCATATTGTAATTCAGGGGGTTGGCCTATAAAAAACCCCGGAGCCCCCCATGCACGGGCGATCGATCAACCTAGGAAACAACACACACCACTCTCATGTAGGGAGATAATGAAGGCAGTCTAGCTCCTTCTTCCTCCTCTAGCCATATAGCTCTAGCAGCATCATTGTAACCTTACCACCGTCTAAGCTAGACCAAGCAGGACTAGGGGTGTTACCTCCTACGGAGGGCCCCGAACCTGGGTACTTCGCGTTTCTATAACCGCTCATGCCTATCCCCGCTCCCTGAGGCCGCCGACATCCTTTCGGCCCCCACCACTCTCGATAAGCCTACACATGGCATTTGTCATGAGAAAACGATGACAGTTGGTGCCCACCGTGGGGCCGTTTGTGGCGCCGGCCAGTGTCATGCTCCGGGCGGGACCCTTCACCACCTCCCCCAGCCGTCCCGCGTCCGGGCGGAACTGTTTGCCCATGGGGCTTGCTCCCGCAGGTCCTGTGGGCGATGCTGTTGGCCTCTCCAATGAGTGTCTCGACAGCAACCCCTCGCTCGACATCACCGCGCTCACCGGGCGCGTCGGCAGGCTATGCCTCGCTGATGAACTCGCGGTCGATGCATACCCTAGCCGGGTACTCGACGACATCGACCCGCCCTCGTCCATGGGTGCACTCGCCTTGGGCGAGGCCAATGGCTCCTACGTCCCCGTGGGGGTGATGACCACTGCTTCCTCTCCCTCTTATGGCAGAGCGCAGGCCGAGGCTGACGTGGCCGCCGCCCGCGTCAGAACCTCCGACCCGCTCAATGCCACCCTTCGGGGTTTGAAAACCCCCATCGCTCCGATAGTGAACCCGGCCACCGTCACAGCCGAGCTGGAGGCGTCCAGCCGTCTCCTGTTCGAGGACGCCAGTGCCTTCGCATCTCAGCGGCGCTGGATGGAATCCGCACAGTGGGAGTACATCTCCGCTTACATTCTCACCCCGGATGGCACCGAGCCTAGCCAATGTGGGGCCATGCGCGACTGCGGCCGTGTGGTCGCCGAGATCCTCGGCGGCAACCTGCCCGTCTACAATACCCCCACGGTCAACCTGCGGGCCACCGAGGTAGCTTACGAGGACCTGTCCGACTTGGAGGGTGAGGAGTGTGCCTTGCGCAAGCGGCACATAAAAGACCTCATCGACAACGCCAACGCACAGCAAGCCGAGCTCATCGCTAGTGGAGCCGTCTCCAAGGCTCCCCGTCCTGAGGGCGAGGGCACTAGGGCTGCTGGCCGTCAAGTAGCTCAACACTCCAGCTCCCCTCGCCCCTCTGACCGAGGGAAGCAACGCTCGACGCTCCTAGTTGCACGGAAATGAGCAGCCGGCTCTTAACAGCCGGCGCAATGACATCCCGGCTGGTGGTAGCCACCGCAATGATGCGTCAGTTGGCGGTAGCCAGCACAGCTGTGGCACACCCTGCCTCCGCGATGGGAGCCAACGCGGTCCATCCTGCCGACCGTCCGCGCAGATCTTGCGGGCCGGCTCGGATCGCGGGTCCCCCACGCTGAGAACGACGCGCGCCTCCGCCTCGACGATTGGCGCAGTCGGCCCTCCTTGAGGAGGAGGGCTCAATCGGCCCGGCGTAATTCAGCCCCCGGATCCGCGATGAGCCGTTCCTGATCATCTTCACACTCCCCTGCGACACCTCGAAGTACAACGGGGCCACCAAGCCAGAGGACTGGCTGATTGACTATACCACGGTGGTTGGCATAGCGAGGGGGAAAAAGCGCGTAGCCGTTCGCTACGCCCTCCTCATGCTGATCGGCTTGGCCCGCACCTAGCTGAACAGCTTGGCGCCCGGCAGCATCAACACCTAGACAAACTTTGAAGAAGCGTTCGTCCATAACTTTACCGGCACCTACAAGCGGCCCAACCACCCCCACGAAATGGCTATGTGCATTCAGGGCCCGGACGAGGCTCTCCACGACTACCTCACCTGATGGACCGAGCTCTGCAACTCCTGCGAAGGGGTACACATGGTGTAGGCCGTCCAATACTTCATCAAGGGTTACCACGACGACACCTACCTCAAGCACAAGCTCCTGTGCTCCGAGCCGACAATGCTGGCAGACCTCATGGCCAAGGGGTACAAGTACGCCACGGTCGACTTCACGGTCTGGGTCAAGGTCAGCATGCCCGGCAAGGCAGCTCCGCGGTCGGCTGCATCACAACCGGTTGCTGACAACCGGTAGCCGCAGAAAAACAAGTGCAAGACCGACTAGCCGGACTCCTGCTATGGGAGCCAGCAGGTCGCTACCATCAAGGAAGAGAAGCCGGCTGCCCAGGCACCCGGCCAGCGGCAACGCCCCGGCAAGGCCGCCTCACAGCCCAAGCTCACCTTCGAGCAGATGCTTGACCTCCCCTGTAAACATCATTTCGGCGCCAAGCCCTCCATGCACATGCTCCGGCAGTGCAGCTTCTCGCAGCAGTTGGCCCAGGGGGAAGGCCTTTTGGTTCCTCCTGCGCAGCCTCTCCGTGCGCCGGCGCCGGTGCCGGCTCCCGTGTCGGCCCCGGCTCTGGCTCCGGCCCAGCATGATGGCTGCCTGCTCGACCAGTTCCCCAACCAGGACGCTCCTATGTCGTCTTCACCAGTGAAGAGATGAACAAACACGCCCAGTGCCGGCTCCACCGCAAGGTGAATGCCACCGTACCCGAGACTCCCCAGTTCATGCACTGGTCTGAGAAGCCAGTTACCTCGAGCCGGGCTAACCACCCGGCCGTGATGCCAAGCCCTAGTAGCTCCGCCCTCATCCTTGATCCCACCATCGTCTCTGAGACATGCACCTACCATTTCTCGCGGGTGTTGATCGACGTGGGCAGCAACATCAACATCCTCTACCGCGACACTATGCTCAAGTTGGGGCTCAAGGAGGAGGACCTGCAGGCGAGCTGGACGGTTTTCCACGGCACCGTGCCGGAAAAGTCCTGCACCCCATCGACAAGATCAAGCTCGACGTCCTGTTCGGTTGCTAGAGCTACTTCCACCACGAATCGATATGGTTCGAGGTGGTGGACCTCGATAGTCCCTACCACGCGCTGCTGGGTTGGCTGGCTCTCGTCAAATTCATGGTGGTGCCCCATTATGCCTACCTCAAGCTCAAGATGCCAGAACCCAAGGGCATCATCACCATTGCCGGTGACTACAAGTTGTCGATCGTGTGCGCACGAGACGACAGTCGGCTGGCCGAGGCCCTGGAGATTGCAAAGGAGAAGCGACAGCTGGACCGTCTCGTGGCCCACACCTTTGGCCAGCTGTCCATGCCGGCTCCTCCTTCCTCGCCAGCCGGCGAGGCCTCGTACTAGCCATCCAAGGACACCAGGTAGGTGCCTCTCGACCCAGCCAACCCCAAGCAATGCATCACCATCGGCGCCCGCCTCAACAGCAAATAGGAAGGAGAGCATGTTGAGTTCCTTCGTGAGAATCGGGACATCTTTGCATGGTCTCCAAAAGACATGCCGGGTGTTTCGAGGAAGTTCGCCGAGCACAAGTTTCATGTGTGGCCGGATGCGAAGCCGGTCAAGCAACCCCTACGCCATTTCTCCGAGGAGAAGCGGCATACTATAGGAGAAGAAATCGCCAGGCTGCTCGCAGCCGGCTTCATCATGGAAGTGTTCCACCCAGACTGGCTAGCCAACCCAGTCCTGGTGCTGAAGAGAAACAAGATTTGGTGCATGTGTATCGACTACACGAGCCTGAACAAGGCATGTCCCAAGGACCCGTTCGCCCTGCCGCGGATCGATCAAGTCATTGATTCCACGGCCGGCTGCGAACTGCTGTCCTTCTTGGACGCCTACTCCGTCTACCACCAAATCAAGTTGGACACGGTCGACCGGCTGAAGACCTCCTTCATCACCCCTTTCGAGGCCTACTTCTACATCACCATGTCCTTCGGCCTGAAGAACACAGGCGCTACCTTTCAGCGTTGCATGCAGAAGTGCCTCCTACCTCAGATAGGCAGGAACGTCCATGTCTACATCGATGACATTGTTGTCAAGTCCAAGAAGCATTTCAGCCTCCTCGACAATCTCCAGGAGACATTCGCCAACTTGCGCGAATACAAGGTCAATATCAACCCGGAGTAGTGCGTCTTCGACGTCCCAACCGGCCAACTCCTGGGTTTCTTCGTGTCCCCTCGCGGCATCGAGGCTAACCCAAAGGAGATCAGGGTGATCGAGCGCATGCCCAAGCCGACCCAGCTTCGTGACATCCAAAAGGTCACCGACTGCCTTGCCTCGCTTAGCCAGTTCGTTAATCGGCTAGGGGAGAAGGTTCTACCCCTCTACGGGCTCCTGTGGAAGACGACTCTGGTCGAGCCGGCCACGACTCCACGAAGAACCCGGCCATGTTCGACTAGACCGACGAGGCGGATGAGGCTTTTTGGGGCCTCAAGCGGGCTCTCACCAGTGCGCCCATTCTAGCCGCGCTGAGCTAAGAAGGAGCCCTTGCTCGCCTACATCACGGTGACCACACGCGTCATCAGCATTTTCCTGGTGGTGGATCTGCCGAAGGAGGGGAAGACTCTGCCGATCTAGGGCCCCATATACTACCTCGGCGAGGTCCTCTCCGCCTCCAAGCAGAACTACCCACACTACCAGAAGATGTGCTACGACATATACTTCGCCACCCAGAAGATCAAGCAGTACTTCCAGGAGCATGTCATCACTGTGGTGAGCACGACGCCGTTGGGTGAAATCATGATTGGTTGGGACGCCACCGGCCGGATAGCCAAGTGGGCCATCGCCCTTGCCGATTACGAGATCCGGTACAAGCCACGCACCGCCATAAAGTCACAAGCGATGGTCGACTTCTTCATCGACTGGGCTAAAACCCGGTTCATGCCGCCTCCACCCGACTCCACGCACTGGCGTATGCACTTCGACAGCTCGAAGATGCGAGCCAGTTTGGGAGCCGGCATCGTCTTATCGTCTCCGAAGGGAGAAGAACTCAAGTACGCACTCCAGATCCACTTCGCCGCCTCCAACAACGTGCCCAAGTACGAGGCCCTCATCCACGGCCTTCGACTCGCCAAGGAGATCGATATCTGGTACATCCTATGCTTCGGCGACTCTAACCTCATGATGCAGCAGGTCTCTGGCGAGTGAGACGCCATAGACGACAACATGACCAGCTATTGCTTCCTTGTCCAACAACTCACCGACTCTTTTAAGGGCTCTGAGTTCCATCACGTCCCCCGGGCGGACAATGAGGCGGCTAAAATGCTGGCAAATATTGGCTCCGCCCGGCAGGCCATCCTAGCCGGCGTCTCCCTCGAGCGACTGCTCAAGCCATCGATAAAGCCTTCCCCCGAATCGGAGTCTATCTTCCTGCCGGTTAATGCAGCCGGCCCATTGTCGGATCTGGCTGCCCAGCCGGCACCATCAGCACCGGCCGCTCTACCGGCACAATCAACTCCGTGTGCCCAGCCGGCAATGTGCCCAGTTCCGACTGTCGAGCCGGTCACCTCTGTGGCGGCCAGCTCTAAGTCTGCATCCGTCATGATGGCAATTGAGGCACCTCCTGCTGCCTTAGTCCTGGGGGCTAGCGAGCCGGCTCCGGGAGTGGGCGACCCAGCCCCCGGGACTGGTCAGTTGGGCCTGGGGGTTCCGGCCGCCTCCGACGCCCCACACGGGCCTGAACCGGCTCCCGTCTCGACTCCCTCATGGGCCCAGCCCATTCTAGCGTTCCTCTTGCGCGACGAGCTCTCCCCAACGAATCCAACGCTGTGCTCATCACAGCACCACCGACGTCTTCCAACGCTGTGTCAAGACGGAGAAAGGGCAAGAAATCCTCCTCGACATCCACCAGGGCGAGTGCAGGCACCACGCCGCTTGCACGATCCTGGTGGCCAAGGCGTTCCGCCACGACTTCTACTGGCTGTGTTCCTTGGAGGAGGCTAAGCGGCTGGTCGACAAGTGCGAAGGGTGCCAACACTTCAGCACGAAGAGCCACCTATCGGCTACAGCCCTCCAGACCATCCCCCTCTCGTGGCCCTTCCCTGTCTGGGGGCTAGACATGGTGGGACACTTCAAGACCGCACGAGGCGGCATGACACATTTGCTGGTGGCCATCGACAAATTCACCAAGCTGGATGGCCCCACAGCCGTCCGATTCGTCGAGGACATCACAGTCCGCTATGACGTCCCCCACAGCATCATCACCGACAATGGCACGAACATCGCCAAGGGCGCGCTAGCATGTTTCTGCGCCAAGCAAGGTATCCAGCTCGAGTTGGCATCCGTCGACCACCCATAGTCAAACGGCCAGGATGAGACGGCAAACAACCTGATCTTGGACGATATCAAGCCCTGGCTCGTGACTCCGCTAGTCAGGTCAACCGACTGCTGGATCGAAGAGCTATCGGCTGTCCTCTGGAGCCTTAGGACCACGCCCAACCGATCAACCAGCTTCACACCCTTCTTCCTCGTGTACGGGTCCGAGGCGATCATCCCCATGGACATTGAGTTCAACTCGCCTCGTGTCTGCCTGTACACGGAAACGGGCGCAAAGGAGGCAAGAGAAGACGACATCGAACTCCTCGAGGAGGCCTGCGAGCTAGTGCTGAGCCGAACGGCTATCTACCAGCAGAAAATCCAGCACTACCACTGCAAGCGGATCCGTCCACTCTCCTTTCGAGAGGGGACCTGGTCCTTAGGCGGATCTAGCGAATAGCCGACCAGCACAAGCTGTCCTCCCCACGAGAGGGCCCGTTCATCGTCAGCAGGGAGCTGCACAACAACGTGTACTATCTGGTGGAACGCGGCGCTCCTTCGTCCGTTTTACTGCTAAAAACCAGTGTATGTATGTATGCCTCCCCTTTTGGACTGATGAATGCAATGGGTTCCCCAAGCCTGCTCTTGGGTCACACCTTTGTCATCTCTTTCCGAACTATTCTCTCACCTCACCGGCTTTTGGGCCCTGTTTCCGGTCATGGGGGCTCGCCGGGTAGCCTTGGCACCCTCACCCGAAGTTGGTCAAGTAATGTGAACTCAAGTAAACCTTACCGCCCCTACAAGCTACAAACCGGCTCTCGGTTGTCTGGCTGGAGGGTCCTTGGGACGGCAAAACTTGGCACACACGAAAAATGATCACAAAGGGATCGCCGACTAGGGCTAGCCAAAATGCTCTTTTTTAGCCTCTGCCACTCACCTTACCTGAAACACTCGTGCGGTCCCCAAACGTACGACCGGCTCTCCCGAGGTGGACATCCCGTCCCAGCTACACACTGGCTCCTGGCTGTCCGGCTGGCGGGGCCGAAACAAAGGGGGACAAGGCTTTGAGCAGACGGAACCAAAAGGGCAAAAAAGGGTAAGGCCGAGCCGGCATGCACAAAAACAACATTTCAGCAACCAAAAGCTTCAAAAAACATAAAAGGCCCACGGCCACGAGTTCATTACATCTACACCCCCAGTGGGTGGAATTGAGGTCTAATTAAATGTAGAAAGATAAAGGGGCCTAGGTGGCGGCAGCATCGTCTTCTCCTCCCCCCCCGTGGCGGCTGACGTGGAGTCCCGTGCTTGGCTCTGGCATGATAAGCATCGGCTCCCGTCTCCGGGTCTCGAGCTAGCTTAGAGTCGGCGTAGCCGTCGGTGCTAGAGCCAGTGTCTTCACCGTCTGTTTCAGTGGAGCTACTCTACGGGTTGTCCAGTGCGAGCACGTACTAGTCCTCCGGAAACACCTTGCCATTTGTCCTGCACTCGAGGATGTACTCGTCCCACGCAGCAAAGGAGGCGAGGTCGCTCGCCCTCACCGCCGGAATGTCGGCAACCGCCTCTAACTATGCGTCGGTGCCAGCACACTGGGCCGTGAGCACGCCCAGATCTATCTCGGGGTACCAGGACCTCGCAATGCGGAGTGTCATGCTCGCACTAGCATGCGCAGCGGATGCCCTCCAGGCATCCACCCGTGCGGTCCCGAACTCCAGTCACCTTGACAGCCGGATCATGGCCAAAGCGAGCGAACCAACACCATGCCGCCCGCCTAGAGCCGCTTCAAGGCCTGAACCATCTCCGTCGGCCGCACCCTAGCGGCGAGACCCACCTCATTCAAGATCCAGGGGCAAGATGCCCAACGACAACCCCCTGCGCCCGCTGGTCCTCACGGTGGGCCTTCATAGCCACCTCCGCGGCCTCCTGTGTATCGGGGAAAATCCCTAAGAAGCGAAGAAGATGTGGGATGAGCAAAGTAGAGAACCAAAAACCAAGAAGCAACAAGCAGAAAGATCGAGACATCAAAGACTTACCGCTCAGCATCCGGTCCACCTCATGCCCTTACTCCTGTAGCACCGCCTCCCTGGCTGACCACTCCTGGAGCTGGCCCTCGTGCTCGTCCCGAGCCGCCTGCGCCTCCTCGTCCACCTTCTCTAGTGCGAAGTCCTTGGTCTCCATCTCCTGGCAGAGGACTCTCTCCCGCTCCTCCGCCTCCCGACGGGGAGCTGCCTCACGGTCCGCCAGCTCTTGGCGGTGGGCCGCCTCGCGCTCGGCCGTCTCCGCCTGCACCCGGATCGCCTCCTGACGGAGTTGTTTGCACTTCTTGGTCAGGAGGCTCCGCTGGTCCCCGAGCTCCACCACCTGGCGATGGAGGTTGACAGTATCAGTATGGGTGGCTGCCTAGAACAAAGAATTTTGGTTAGAAAACAAGAAAAGAAATGGGATTCGGCCCCCTCTATAGCAGCCGGCTCGAATATCGAGGGCTACACCCCCACTCGAAAGTTGCAAGGATCTTACCTTACAGGTCCATGGACAGAGTGGTCAGCCGGCCCTCAGCTTCCCGGTATAGGCCCATTAGGGTGTTGTATGCAGCCACTCGGCGGTTGTGCGTTGCTTGCAAACAACGAAGATTCAAAGATGCGTTTAGACTCAACCCGCCTAGGCCCCAACCGGCTCGAGTCTCGGGGGCTACACCCAGTGGGTGTGCACGCACTCCCCCACTGGAAAAAACATCATGGCAAAAAGGAAAGTTAAGCACTTACCTCAACGGCCTGCTCCAAGTTCACCAGCCGGTCGTTGGTGGCCCGGGCATCCTGCGTTGTTTGGGCCTGGCAGGCGGCGAACGCGTCGATGACGACAGTCACTGCCACCCCAAGGGTGCTTGGCGCGCCGCCAATAGCTGGGCCGCTGGCTGTGGCCCTGTTTTGCTATGGCCATCCCCCGTATGCGGGCCCGGTCACACCCTTGCCAGTGGTCACCACCGTGCTGGGGGCCCCAGAAGACGGGCCCGTGCCGGCCATCCCTCTGGACATCACGATCGCCCTCGACGACGACTTGCTTTTGGCTGCGCCCCCTAGTTCGCCTCCGGTGCCCGCACCTCCGAGGATTGTACATCTGGAGCTGGCATGTTTAGAACTGGCGCGTCTAGAACCGTCGCGTCCAGAACCGGCGCCTCCGGTGGCGCCGCCCTAGAGCCGGACCCCTTAGATCCAGCGCCTTGACCTCCGGAGGCTCCTTCGCCCCTAGAGGCACATCCTCTACTCTCAACGGAGCCGCATCGTGGCCCCCCTCCGCCCCTCCGCCCGCGCTGGCCGCGCCAGTGCCAGCCACCACAGGTGCATCCTCTACGGCCTTCGGGTCCGCCTCCGCCCGCCGCGCGTGGTCATGACGGTCCTTGGACCTCCTTTCCCGTCCGTGGGGGAACGACTCCCACTACTAGGAAAAACACTACTAGCAGCGCTGGGTTTTAGCCTACCAGTAGCGCGGGGTCCCGCGCTACTACTAGGGCGCTACAACTAACTTTTAGCAGTAGCGCGTTTTTGCCCAGCGCTACTACTAGCTGTGCTAGCAGCAGCATGGGTTGTAAACGCGCTACTGCTGCGCCTACTCTATTCCTACGCTACTACTATTAATTTCAAAAACAAAAAAAAATTATCGGTCCGCTGTGTGTTGTCAATGGCTCCAATGATTCGATCCAGCGACAGCGAGGGTCGCCGGTGGCATGGACCGACAGCGATAGACCAAATCTTATGGCGGCTGCTAGATAGGGCACAGATCTAGGACAAAGCAAGGCGGCAGTATGGGGCTACTCCTCGCAACCAAGGTAAAGAGCTCCTGGTCATCCATGGCGACGACCTGCACGAGCATGGACATGGTAGGGTGAGTCAAACCAGAGGGAGAGATAGATAAGGAGAAATGAGAAGGAGATGGAGGGAGCACCGGGGCTGGTCGTCGGTGGTGAGGTGCTCCGGCTTAGTGGCATGAAGACATGGGGGAAGACCGACGATCTCCTGGACGCCGGCGACGCGAGGCGGCGGCCTCTTTCGGCAGCATGGAGGAGGAGGCGCAAATTGGCAGGAGCCCCATGAGAGAGCCTATGGAGAGAGAGGGGGAGAGTGGCATGAGAGAGGAGGTATTAGGGGGAGATGGGGATCTTATACCCCACGCAATGAAGACCACTTAGTAGTAGCGCGGGTTTTATAACCCACGCTACTAGTATGGCTTGTCCCCGGGGCCACAGTGAAGAAATCTTAGTAGTAGCAAGGGTTTATACCCCGCGCTACTACTATCAACTTAGCACTAGCGCGGGTTTGATATCCCATGCTACTACTATGGCCTATGTCGGGGGGCACAATGAAGACCACTTAGTAGTAGCGTGGGTTTATAAACCAGCGCTACTACTATCAACTTAGTAGTAGCGATGGGTATAAATCCGCGCTACTAGTAACTACTAGTAGCGATGGGTAAAAACCCGCGCTACTAGTAAGCGTCTATCTGTAAGCTTTTTCCTAGTAGGGTCGCATGGCTGGCCGACTGCATCCCCGCCGGCTCCGGCCGGCAGCTACTGCTTTTCCGCCATCTCCTCCCAAGGTATGAAAACTCCCATGCCAACTAGTGGACATGTTCATCTTACAAAGGAAGATGAACCAGTTGATCAAAAAGTTTATCGATCTATGATTGGTTCATTAGTATATCTGTGTCCATCTCGTCCCGATATTATGCTTAGTGTTTGCATGTGTGCTAGGTATCAAGCTACACCTAAGGAGTGTCATCTTTTGGCCGTGAAACGTATTGTGAGATACTAGATACAAACACCAAACTTTGGCATTTGGTATCCCTAGGGATCTTCTTTCAACCTTGTTGGCTATTACAATTTTGACTATGCCAGTGACAAGGTTGATAGAAAATCCAACTCGGGTACTTGTCAATTTTTAGGTAGATCTCTTGGTATTGGTCCTCCAAGAAACAAACTCGGTATCTCTATCTACCATTGAAGCTGAGTATATTGTTGCTGGATCTTGTTGTGAGCAGTTACTATGGATGGCACAAACGCTTAAGGATTATGGAATCCATGTTAAAAATGTTCCATTGCTTTGTGACAATGAAAGTGCTATTAAGATTGGTCATAATCCCGTGCAACATTCTCGAACTAATGTAGCAACCTGACTCAAAATGAGTCAAGCCTCTGTGTGTTCTGTGCCATCCCTGGATCAGTATGCTGGCACACACAATACATCAATGTATATATCAAAGTGCAATAACATTTAAATAACATAAAACTGATATATACCTGAAAATCTCAGCGGAAACAGTCAACGGGAGTGGAGTCCGAATAACACCAACAACAGGTTGAGTGCAGACCATAACCCTGAATTGCAGTCTTACTCATCATAGAAGAATATCTACAAGATGAGACATTGTAGCCGTGTAGGTCAGCATATTGAATATGCCGACAAGTCACAAAAGAGGGGTGAAAGAAATAATCATCTATGCTATATGCATATATGGCAGATGGGGCTTTAAATTTATGTTTTGTGTAAAGCAATTTTTTCCTACAACAAGAGAGGGGACAAAGCAAAAAATTATTACTACAAATTTGGTTGTTTAATGAGATGATTCCACCAACCAATTCTCATAACCAAGTTAACAATAATACCCTCATCAACATAATTATTTGTGTTGAGACTTCCTGATAGTTTTAGTTCCTTTGGCTCAAGTTGTCCATGACCGTGGACACGGCTAATCGATTAGGTTTGAGTACTCTGCAGAGTTTTGCACATGTTCCCTACAAGATTTAATCACCTCTGTTGAATTCCTCGCACTTTAGGGTGTGTGAGAAACGGATGACCAAAACATGACCTTTCAAAGGGTTCCTCTGAGACTCTGTCGGTGCCCATCCATTCCTACCGTTCTTCTACATCTCGCAGCACCTGCTGTCCACAGTCACCACAATGTCGAACCAAGCCTGAGCGCATAATGGCTTGTGGCTGTGTAGGTAAGCCTTGGGTCTTGAAGTATCCATCCATCTCTTTGTTCCTGGGTGGACCTTTCCGCGTGAATACTGGCACTTCTCCAGCAACACCTAGGCTAACCACTGGTTTCTCCAGGGCACCGTTCATTCCGTCATCCACCTAGAGGTATGTTGAAAACTTGAAGTCTTGAAGTCTTGAAGTCTTGATCATCATGTAGGTCTTGTAATAATTTATCTCACAACTCTCATGAATCACACAACCAACTCCTAGCATAGAAAAAATAAAACAACGTTTCCCGAGGCCAAGGTGACAAGGATTTGAGGGGTGCCTACCACATGATACTACTCAAGTAACCAAGTTTCCAAGTACCTACATTGCATGCAAATGGGTGGAGATGTTAGAACTAATGCAACAAAACATAGGTAAAAACATGATCAATGTGACTTGCCTTGCTGACGATCTTCATACTCAAGTGACTCTAAATAACAAGCCTCGCACTCCGTATGATCTAATGAATCAAACAAAGCACACAATAAGCATAACCATATCACAACTTACAACAACATCAAGGTAAACTAATAATACTAGAAAAACCAATAGCATAAAAAGAGAAAAGAGACAAAATCAAATCAAATGTCTTTCAACCTTTATGGCAAATCTTTTACTAAAATAACACAAGATAATAATTATTTTCAGCAACTAACAAAGACATAACAGAAAATAAAGACTAAAATTTTAGTAGAAAACAGAAGGTATTTCACCATAGAACTTTTGTGCCAAAAAGAAATACTAAAAAACCTTTTATAAAACACTACATATGGTCAAAACAAGGTTTACCTATTAAAATAGAGCAGAAAACAAAATAAAATATTTTATTGACAGAAAGTAAATCACCTAATGCAAAACAACAGAAACTAAAGGAACTAAAACAGAAAGTTAAAATAAAACAGAATCAAAACAAACTAAAATTAAAAAAATTCAAATAAATCCTAAAAAGAACTAAACCGAATCTATTTTGCTAAAAACCCTAACCTAAAATGTCCTAAAAAATTCAAACAGAACAGGGTGATAAATATAAGTAATACAAAACAGTGGCAAAAAGAATCACTCAAGAATAAGTTTTTCAACTCAAGTTATTCAAAATCTAGTGATTTTAGCAAATTTAATAGAATTCAAATTTAAAGGTTCCAAATTTGAAAACTAAAACTACAGGCAGAAAATACATGAAATTTGTGACATGTTGCAAAACGAATCAATCAAAAACTCTAAATATCCTGAAAGATATAGCAAAAATAAAAACAGATCTATTCTGTTTTCTAAAACAGAAACGAAAAAAAAATCTAGGAACAGGCTACGTGTCATGTTGTGATTTGCCGAAGCATGCGCGTGCGGGAGCTAATGAGTGAATGTTCACTAATAAAAACAAAATGCTTCAAGGGAAATAAAATCTAATCGTGGTAGTTCCTTTTAGAAATTACGGTGAGAGGGACGGAGGTGGTGCTCACAAGAAGGGGGCCGACGATGGAGATCTCCTGCGATGGCAGAGAGGTTGGGGTCGATTGAGCGGTGGCTCCGGTGATCGGGGGCGAAGTTCGAGGGTTCCAGTCGATGGCGGTGGTGCTCCGACGAGGATTGGCGGCATCTGTGGGGGTCGTGGGCGTCAGGGGTGAGCTCCAAGAGCTCGAGGAGCTTCGGGCGGTGGTCAAACTCCGGCGATGTGTCGGGGCGGCATTCTGGTGAGGGGTTCATCGAGGTTTGGAGCGGAACGAAGTGCAGGCGAGCTGGGGATTTATATAGGGGGTCGGGGAGGCTCGGGGAAGGAAGGGGAAGGGAGATCGGCATCGAATCCGATCTCGCCAACAATGGAAGGAAAGGGGAGGGAGAGAAGGAAGGTGGTGACCGACGGGGTTCGGGATTGGGCGGTGGGTCCCGCGGCCAGAGAGAGAGAGAGGAGAGGCGGGCGACGCGATCGGTGGCCGATCCGAAGGCGATTCGAATCAGGCGAGAGTGGTGGTGGGCTGATTCTTTCCAAACTCGGCCGATCTATTTCCTAACGCGTGCGAGAAATTTTTCTTTTTTATAATTTTTTCCTAATAAATAAAAAGAGGAAGTAAAAAGTAAGAAATGAAAATAAATATATTATCAAATATAGAAGTTTTACAAACCAAAATTATCAGATAATTAAATGCAACAATATGAATATTTTTCCATGACCAGAATAAATAGTTGGGAAAAATATTTTTCAGAAAATGCCTAAATTGAATTTAATTCCCTTTGCAAATAATTTTCAATTAACCCCCTGGGTTTTATGGTTCAAATACTTCACAAAAATATCCTTGGTGTGGAGTGTCATGTTCCTCCTCTCATAATTGAAATATTTCAGGGGTTTGCAAATAAGTTGAAGAGGCAAAACAAAAAGGAATATAAGTGATTTTCAGAATCTCAAACAGAAGCTCCAACATTTCATTTCACTCACATTAATAATTTCAAACAATATGATGATGCATAGCTATAATTCATAACATTCCAAAATTTGGGATGTTACAAACCTACCACACTTAAAATGAATCTCATCCTCGAGATTCGAAGAGGCTAGAAAGAAAAGGTTACGGTTTGGGGGTCTTGTTGCAAATCCATTGTCCTAGAAAGTGTGGGGGGATACCACACTTAAAATGAGAGTTACCGGTCCCTCAAAATTCAGGAAAATCCTCTCGGGTCCTTGACAAAAACAGTCTCTTTAGATTCTTCACAGTAACTCCTTTGTTGATGCTCTTCCGTTATAGTCACAATTTTTCCTTCAAAATATAGTGTTTCTTGGTCAATACAAAGCTCTTTCTTCAATGTGCCTTCTTGACTAACAAGTCTCGTGCTCATTCTAAATATCGAAGATCTCATGGTGGTCTACCATAGTGGTTATCCAATAGCGAAATGGGTCTTGGCTTCATTCCTCATCGTAAAAATTGCTCCGTTTTACAACAACTACCATGTAAAGGGGGCTTTTATCATACCATTCTAAGCTTAAACAAAAGCTTCAAAGAACGTCGTCTCTTTACTATGGGTAAGTCACTCAGATTTACCATTCCAAATAGCAAGAGAAATGATAAGAGTAAGTCGTCACGGTGGCCAAGCCATGTCACACTGAAATCATAACCTTGTACAAGATTTAGTGAATCTCGTATTCTAACACTTGGGCTTCCTCACAAGCGTTGCATAAATTTCTCTTGTCAACGAACGAAGTTTAGATAAATCCTTTGATTCTGCAAGCTAAACAAATGACCTATCGTTTCTTCACAACTCTCGGGTTTTCGTATCCTCCCAAGAAAACGTTTGCTAAATAGTCATAGCTTCTTCTGAGGTTCTTCCTTCATAAAGGTAGTATTTGATCCTTAACAATCCTAGAGTCTGTGACTTGTGGGCTCATTTGAATACTTGAACAACTTTAACTCACCCTTGGGGTTACTAGCATTTCATGTGCCAGCATTACCTTCAGTTCACTCCATCATACCCCTAAGGTAATAAATCACAGACTTATTCCTTTCTGGACTCCATTTCGTGGAATTCAGTTTTCCTTTCCATTGGTCTGTTTAACCTTGGGTATTGTTTCTTCAAAATCATTCCTTTTCTCGAGATTCCAACTTCAAAAGTACTTTGTTACAAATGTTGTCATCCACATAGTTTGATATGGTACAACATTACCTTCAACTGTTTTCATTTGATCCAGACTCCTTGGCAATATGGTACTTTCTTATTCCATAGATCATGTGGTTTTACCGGTTACTACCACACTTAAAATGAAATGTACATATGCCTGCATAGTCCATATTTTCTCATATCCTCAAAAATGATTGGAGATCTTTGTTCATAGAGTAACAACTCATATATACCAACATGGAAAAACCGTGACACAATAAATTTCATTAATTTATGAAGTTATTACAATCTCAGAGATTTCCGTTACAAATAATCTCATGAAAACAAGAGTGTTTCATGTTACACATATTGCCATCCTCAAAACGTAACCACTCCATTCTAGCTTTATTCTCCTTTGGACATTCACTAGCATAATGTCCTGCTTCCTTGGAACGAAAACAGATGACTTCTGACAAGTCTCAAGGCTTCTTGATGTTGGTGTTTGCTCCTTGGGTTTTTGGTTCCTTTCCTGGGCACATATTGGCATAGTGACCCATATCCTTACACTTGAAACATCTGATATGACTCAGGTCCTTTTGTTCAGGGGCTTGTCCCTTCGTGATACGTTTTCTCTTCTTCCTAGACCCTGGTGTACAAATCATAACTTTTATATACTGAGGATCATACCCAAACATTTTTGTCAGGAATTCTTCCAGATATTCCTTTGGACAATCTTGTGAGATGTGTCCTTCTACTCCACATAAATAACATGACTTGGTGCTGTTCTTGTCGGTGCACTAGAGTTTTCGGGCCGTCTAGTGCCCCTTTACTCGTACACGCGCAATAGTAGCCACCCCGGCGGCAAGGCCCAGCAAAGACTTGTCAAGAACCAGCACAGAAGACTCAAGACTACCGGCAAGACCTTGCCGGGAGGGCTGTAGAGCCTCCAGGCAAAGAAGGCCCCCGGCAAGGCAAGGCCCCGACAAGCACCGAAAGCACACAGGCCAGGTGTCGATTCACCTGGACGCGTGTTGCGGTGTTGATGTTAGAGGGTGCTAAGCAGAGCCTATGGGACGGTCCCCCGTCCTGTCTCACTAACGGACTGAGGTGCCTGACGGTGCATTGAATGCTCTTGTCCTACTCCGTCAGAGTTAGGTACGATAGCACTGTAGCACTGTGCATCCCATGTGCACACTGTACGCCATTGTTGGGATCCCCTTAGGTATAAAAGGAGGCCCAGGGCGTTACAGAGAGGGGGTTGGACAATCAGACAGTTGAGGGGTTGGAGAATCAGACAGTTGAGAGGTTAGACAATCAGACAGTTGGGTAGTTAGGCAATCGGACAGCCCGACAGTTAGACAACTAGGGGTTATCAATCTCACGTAGCAGCCGTTCATGGCACTCCTATAGCTAGAACCCTAGAACACGATCAATATACCCAAGCAGTTGTAGGGTTTTACGCACCCGTGCGTCCTGAACCTAGGTAAAAACTCCTCGTGCGTTGCTTACCAGACTAGCTCTTTGTGCGAGCCCGCCCCCTGCGAAACCGAAAGGGATCCCCATGATCCCATAGGTGTTTGTTCCCACGACATCTTTGGCGCGCCAGGTAGGGGAAGCGTGAGTGCTGCGAACCCGTTCTGGTAATCCGCACCCCAGCTTCATCATCGCCATGGCCCCAAGAAGAAGGGCCTGAAAACAGTTGGCCCATCCACGTTTGTCGTCCCTGTATCAGCACGGACAGGAGACAGCGTAGACGCGGGTGGAGGAGGAGGAGGCGGAGGAGGCGGAGGTTCGGAACTTCTGCGACGCTCCCGTGACCAAGGCCAAGCAAGAGGCGACACTCGCCATGGAGATGCCCATGGCGACGGTGGGAAAACACACACCCCTGGGTCTCGGGCCAGAGCCGTACCGCCTGCGGGTGGTATGGCGAACTCCGGGGGCGGAAGAGTATCTTCCAGGGCACCCATGCCGGGGCCTATGCCTCGAACTTCTAAGGACGCCCGTGGAGAGCCGTGCCATGGTGCTCGCGGTTCTCAACGTCCCCACGGAAAAGCTCATGCGCATCATTCCCAAGATGCGTGGGACTAGCATGATCATCAGCATGCAAGCGGGAGTGGCATGCCGAGGCGGGATCGCGGTGGTGCTCCTTCTAACATGGTTAGGACTCAGAGCACCCCGCGTTCCTCCCGCCGTTCGCTGCCGACCACGTTGGAGGAACCGATGGCGCGAGCGCAGCTACTCCCGAACTTCCCTCCTGCTACAGAGATGCTCGACGAATGGAGAGCCACCATTCAGAGCCTCCTCAGCCTCACAGATAAGCTTCAGCCCACAGGGCCGCCTCAGACCAGTGGGGAAGCGACCGGAGTCGGCGCGACCTTGACGCACTCTCCTCCGCGACAACATCATCGGTCGCCAACCCAACGGACTGATGCCTACGACAGTTACTCAACGGCATCGTCTAACCCACGGACGCGCCGCGATCAGCGTCATATTGTTTGAGGACGTGGCAAGGAAGATGCCTGAACCACAATCGAGCAATGACGGGAAGCACGCCTCCAATCGGATAGACGCGCGGGGCCCATAGTAGACAAGTCCGCATCAGGGTACCTTGTCAGCCTACCTTACGAGGTGGGCTGTCCCGCGTTTACCCATGAGATGTGGCAAGTCCAGTGGCCCAACTCCCGCACGTTCAAACCAGAAGTCCCGGAGAAGTATGACGGCACGACCCATACATCAGAGTTCCTGAGCATCTACACCATTGTGGTGTAGGATGCCGGGGGCCGCGACGATAAGAAATTGGCCAACTACTTCCCGTTGGTGTTTAAGCCCAACATCAGGTCATGGCTGATGCACTTACCGGAGGGGTCCATAGCTTCCTGGGCGGACCTGTGTCACAAGTTCGTTGGCGCCTTCACCGGAGGTCATCAAGATCCTGGCCAGGAGAGCGATCTGCACATCATCCCCCAGAAGGACGGGGAAACTCTGCGCTGGTACATCCAGAGATTCAGCCGTGTTCACCACAACATCCCAGATGTTCACCCTGCCACTGCTATCAGGGCGTTCCATCAGAATGTGCGCAACCGCAGGATGTGGGAAGAGCTCGTGATGAACAGAGTCAAGGACGTCACAGAGCTTTATGCTTTGGCAGACAAGTGCGCTCGGGCTGAAGATGGGACAAGACTCCCCGGTGAAGATGCCGGCGCAGAGGTCGACTCTGAAGATGAGGACACTGCTTTCCCGGCAAAGAAGGGTCGGCGACGGAACAAGAAGCACAAGGGAAAAACCGTGCTTGCCGTCGAGGCGTCCGGCAACCTCGGCGCCGCCAAGAAAGGCAAGGTGGATGACCCCGAAAACGATGTTGCTAGGTGCGCCTCCTGCCATGCTCCGGCTGCTGCCGGCAAGCCAGAAGACTCCGGCAAGCAATATTGCAAGATCCATCACACCAAAGGCCACGACCTCCAAGACTATTGACAAGTTGGGTAGCTTGCCGAGAAGCAGAGGGCCGAATATGAGAGGCGAGACAAGGAGAAGGATCAAGATGGTGCTGAGGGGTCCGGCAAGAAGCGTGTTGGCCGAGGAGGCTTCCGCAGCAAGCCGAAGCAACAAAAGGACCGGCCCACCCGTGGACGCGACAAGCAAGAAGAGGATGATGATGCCGAAGACAATGGCGAATCTAGTGGGAATGAGTTTCAGAAGGCTATAGAGATCATGTGCATAGAGGGAGGTGCCTCGTCACACTCCTCTCACCACCAACTCAAACAGTAGGTGTGCAAGGTTAATGCAACAGAACCCTCTATCGGTACCCAGAAACCTCTGAAATAGTCCAACATTCCTATCATCTTCGACACCGAGGACCACCTGGATAGCATAAATGCGGTAGGATGCTTGCCGTTGTTGGGTTCGCCAACAATCTGCAACCTCAAGGTGACGAAGATGTTAATCGACAGTGGGGCCAGCCTGAACCTGATCTCACCTGGTGTCATCCAAAGGCTGCAAATTCCTGATGAAGATCTCGAGCCGACAGGTGCCTTCCAAGGGGTCAACTCAGGAGGAACTCAGCCAAGGGGCAAGATCACGCTGCCGGTGACGTTCGGCAGCGATATCAACTTTAGAACGGAGAAGGTCGTCTTTGACATTGCCGAGCTCTCGTTGCCATACAACGTCACTCTCATCCGTCCGGCACTGGCCAAGTTCATGGCGGCCACCCACTTCGCTTACAATGTGCCGAAGATGCCCGGACCAATGAGCGTCATTACCATCCACTCCCACAGGAAAATTGCATTTATCTGTGCTGACCAAGTCTACCGGGGCACGGTCGTAGCACCTGCCACCAAGGCACTTGCTCCTGCCGCTCAAGCTCCTGGGGGGAAGAAGACCGGCAAGGCCTCTGGCGCACAATCCGCCAAGCGTACCTCTTCAGGGTGTTGCGCTACTGTTGACGATGTGCCAGAGAGCTCTACCGGCAAGAGCAAAGAGTCCAAGGCTGCCCCGCTAGAGACCAGGAAGGTGCCCGCCAAGGAAGATGGCACAGGGGGGGACTTTCACCATAAGTTCCACCCTTGATGACAAATAGGAAAGCACACTCGTTGCCTTCCTGCGGGCGAATGTTGATGTGTTAGCATGGCAACCATCTGATATCCCGGTGTTCCTAGGAAGGTGATTGAGCACCACCTTGCTGTCTGCCCACACGTGCGGCCCATTAAGTAGAAGGTCCGGAAGCAAGCTTTGCAGCAGCAACAATTTATTGCCGAGGAGATCAAGAAACTAGAGGCAACTGGCTTGATTAGAGGAGTACTCCATCCGACATGGTTGGCCAACCCGGTTGTAGTGCGCAAGGCAAACGGTAAATGGAGGTTGTGCATTGATTTTACAAACATCAACAAAGCATGTCCCAAGGATCCTTTTCCCTTGATGCACATCGACCAAATTGTGGACTCCATTGCCGGTTGCGATTTGTTGTCTTTCCTTGACGCATAATCCAGTTATCATCAGATTTTATGGCCAAGGAAGAGAAAGAGAAGACCGCGTTTATCACCCCATGTGGTACGTACAACTTTTTGCGTATGCCTTTCGGGATGAAAAGTGCTGGTTCTACCTTTGCAAGAGCAGTCCAGATTGGTTTTGAGCCCCAGCTACATAAAAATATGGAGGCTTATAAGGATGACATAGTGGTCAAAACCAAGGATAAGGCCACTCTCATATCAGACATAGAAGAAATATTTGCAAATCTACGCAAGATCAACATGAAGCTCAACCCCGAGAAATGTGTGTTCGGCATCCCATCCGGCAAGCTTCTCGGGTTCTTTGTGTCTCAATGAGGAATCGAAGCAAATCCCGACAAGATCAAAGCAATTGAGCAAATTGAGGCACCAAGTCAAGTCAAGGACGTGTGACGCCTTGCCGGCTGCGTTGCTGCTCTAAGTAGGTTCATCTCAAAATCTGTTGAGTGCACCCTGCCCTTTTTCAAAATCTTGAAGAAGGAAGGTCCAATGAAATGGACTCCGAAAGCAAAGGAGGCGCTGTAGGATTTGAAGAAGTACCTTTCCTCTGCCATTCCTAGTCAAGCCAAAACCACAAGAGCCATTGCTGCTGTATCTGGCGGCAACAAATCAAGTGGTGAGTGCTGCACTAGTGGCTGAAAGAGAAGTTGATGAAGAAGGAATGGCAATGGTAGGGACACCAAGAGACGACCCAGGATGTTCCCCGGCAGGGTCTGGTGCCGGCAAAGAAGGATCTGCGCTGTTGAAAGAGATAGTCTAGAAGAAGAAAGTGGTGCAGCGACCAGTCTATTTTGTCAGCTCCTTGTTGCAGGGGGCTAGATCAATGTATTCTGGCATGCAAAAATTGCTCTTCAGCCTTCTTATGGCCTCGAGGAAGCTAAGCCATTACTTCCAAGCACATGAGATCACCGTTGTCACCCGCTTCCCACTACAGCGGATATTGTGAAACCCAGAAGCTACCGGTAGGATTGTGGAGTGGGCCCTGGAACTATCCAGATTTGGACTTAAGTTTGAAAGCACTTCGACCATTCAAAGCAGGGCCTTGGCGGAGTTCATTGCAGAATGGACCCCAACACCCGATGAAGAGATTCCAGAGTCAACTCTCCCCGGCAAGGAGATTGGTCGAGAATGGATCATGTATTTTGATGAAACTTTCTCGTTGCAAGGCATTGGTGCCGGACTGCTTCTTGTCGCACCCATCGGAGAGCACTTCAGATATGTGGTCTAGATGCACTTCCCCCGGGAGAGATCAATGGAGAACACTGCTGAGCACGAAGGGCTGCTTGCCGGTCTCAGGATCACGGCGGACCTTGGGATCAAGAAACTTACTGTCAGGGGCGATTCTCAACTTCTCATTAGGCAAGTGAACAAGGATTACCAGAGTCCATTGATGGAAGCTTACGTAGATGAAGTGAGGTAGTTAAAAGAACGTTTTGACGACCTACAAATGGAGCACGTTCCGCGTGTAGAGAATAGCGTTGCCAATGGCCTGTCAAAGTGTGCTGCCCTTAAGTTACCTGTGGAACCAGGAACTTTCATGCTCCAACTAACTCAACCCTCCATGCCACCATCAACTGTTCAAGAGAAGAGAAGAAAGTTAAGTTCCGGCAAGTATTTCCTGGCAGAGCTGCCCGAAGCCGTCGGGGAGAAGGTTGCCAAAAAGAACGGCAGGCTTGTCGGTGAGTACTATGCTTCGACAGGGCCCCTGGCTCTTGCCATAGAAGCATACGCTCCTGCCAAGATTGCCGGGGCGTAGCAGACTCCGACAGGCCCTCAAGCCCTTGCTATCGAGGCAAATGCTGCCCGGCAGAGGATACGCCTTTAGTCCTTGTTGTCGAGCCGAAGGCTCCAGCATGGGCACATCACATTACCCAATTCCTTCAAACAGGAGAACTCCCGAGGAACAAGAGGAAGCAGAGAAAGTAGCCCACCGGTCTCATATGTACCACTTCGTAGACAACGTCCTGTACAAAAAGAGATCAAATGGCGTGAAACTCAAGTGCATTTATCGAGAGGATGGACTGGAGCTGTTGGTAGAGATACACGGAGGCATATGTTGCTCTCACTTAGGATCAAGAGCACTTGCTGGGAAAGCATTTCGGCAAGGCTTCTTTTTGCCCACTACCCTCTAGGGTGCAACATCATTGGTAACCAAGTGTAAAGCATGCCCGTTTCATTCGAAGAAACTACATAAAGCAGCTCAAGCCCTTCAAACAATCCCTCTCTCCTGGCCATTTTCGATCTGGGGGATCGACATCTTGGGACCTTTCCCCCGCGCTGCTGGGGGATTTGAGTACTTGTACGTCGCGATCGACAAGTTCACAAAGTGACCAGAAGTGGAAGCGGTGAGAAAGGTGAAAGCACAATCACCCGTCAAGTTCTTCAAAGGACTAGTTTGCCGCTTTTGTGTTCCCAGCAGGATCATCACTGACAATGACACACAGTTCACGAGCCACACCTTCATGCAGTATGTCCAAGACCTTGGTAGCAAAATCTATTTTGCTTCCATTGCCCACCCGAGGAGCAACGGCCAAGCGGAAAGGGCTAATGCCGAAGTGATGCGAGGCCTCAAGACGAGAACTTTCGACAGGCTGCACAAGTGTGGAAGGCACTGGATTGATGAGTTGTCGGTAGTTCTTTGGTCAATCAGGACGACACCAAATCGAGCTACCGGCCAGACACCCTTCTCCCTTGTCTATGGGGCGGAGGCAGTTATCCCCATGGAACTCATATATGGGTCTCCTCGAGTGCTCGCTTATGTTGAGCTGGAGCAAGAGCAGTTGCGGCAAGACGACGCGATGCTCCTTGAGGAAGACCGTCTTGAGGCTGCTGTGAGTGCTGTGCGCTACCAGCAAGCTTTGCACTGCTACCATAGCCGCAAGGTCAATGCCAGAAGTCTTGAGGAAGGCGACCTTGTTCTTTGGTGAGTTCAGTCCACCAAGAATCCAAACAAGTTGACACCGAAATGGGAAGGCCCTTATTAGGTAGTACGAGTCACTAGGCCCGATACAGTCTGCTAGGAGACCGAGGCTCGCGTTCCAGTGAGCAAATCCTAGAATATCAAACATCTTCGAAAGTTCTACCCATGAGGCGCGGTTGCCGGTCCAGCCCCGGCAACCACATTTTGTGCAAGTCTTGCCACTGAAGCACGTAATCCTTGGTACAAAGCCAGGCTCAGGCCCTGTGCATAGTTAAATAAAGATAAGTGTTTTGCAATCCCGTTCGATTATCATGTTTACTTATGTGCATGTTTATCTGAAGTGTTGCATTCCACTTAATCCCGACAAGGACTAACGGATCGCCAAGGTTCCATATCCATATTTTCTCTTCTTTCTTTTTCTCAAAGGACAGAAGGATCCCTTGCGTGCAGCTTTGCTGGGGGGAATGATAGTACGAATACCTATGAGCGAAGTCCCAAAAAAAACTTGCTGGAGGGAGCATGGCAAGAAAAAGATAAGTTGCAAAAACCCCATGTTAAACCTTGTCGTAAAGTTATTTTCCTTGAGCAATTTCGACTTCTGTATGGAAAACCTGCATGCACGGGAACCTTGCCGCGATTGGGTGTGCCCTCATTGCGTTCGGGACCGCTCAACGGCTTAAGTGTCTTCGCCCATGCTCCTTGTTTCGTTTCGAGTCCTCTCAACGATCCAAGTGACAATTCTTGCGCCCTTATCCCGTTTTCGAGTAAGGCCGATGCCTTGAACGGCCGCGCCAAGGACACCAAGGTATCTTGTCGGCAGTGGCACCGCCAGCAAGCTGCTAAGGTCCCGTTCCTCAAAGCGCTTGTGGTAGGGCTACACACGCCGGCAAGATTCTTCCAGAAAGGGCGCAGGGAAAATTCCATACATAGAAACAGTTTAACAAGGAAGATAACATACAATTATTCAGATAGGGTGAAATTTACATAAGATATCACTTTTCCTCTAAGAACATCTTTATTTGACTTTGTCCCCTAAGGGGAGATTACAAGAAGAAAAAGATGGAGAGGAGGGGCAGATTACAAGAATAAAAAGATGGCAAGACGCCCCCGGCAGAAGCCCGGCCTGACCCCTCTGACCCAGCACTGCGCGGACGAGCAGGGCTGCCAGATGGGCAGGCAAGAACCTGACCCCTCCTGGACCAGCATTGCACCGAGGAGAGGGAGAGAGTGGGCAGAAAGGGGGATGGACCCAAGAAGACGAAGTCCATTGGCCTGCCAGAAGACCCAGTTGGAAGATGAGGCAGCGCGGGGGACCGAAGCACCCGACAAGGACATCTTCCCGGGAGGGGGAGAGGCATGAGGCTGGCGATGATGGCGCGGCCGGTGGCCAGTCCGAGCTCGAATCTTCGGGCTCCGACTTGATTGCCCGAAGACCAGGCTCATCGCTATTGTCTTCGCCGCTGTCCTCCCCGTCACTCTCGCCAGAGGACAGTCTTTCAGCACTACTCACGCTCTCTTCACAGCAGCTGAGGCGGATGCCGGAGCTCCCATAAATCTTGATGGAGAGCGTATTGGCCTCCGTCATTTTAAAACGAAGAACATGCCCCACCTGGAGATTGTGGGCACGGGCAAAGGTCTTCCAACCACGCCTCAAGAACATGACATGGCTCGCTGGGTACTCAACGTCTACCCGCGTCGCACCATTACAACACCCTACCACCCGCAACCACAGGAAGGGCTCCGGAGGGGACCGCCTAGCTCGAGCACGAAGTCCAGCGCCGTCCCCTCGGCATGGGCCTCTTCGATGGAGATGCCTGGCATCGTACGAGGGGGTGGAGCCTCCCCCAACCTTGGCCTCCGCGGTGGCCACGGCCCCTCGCTCGTCCTCCACCACGTGAACTCGAGCCTCCCTCCACCTCCACGGCTTAAGCGGCGGCATGATCCCGACGGGAGCTCCTCCTCGCAGCCGAGGAAGGTGGTCGCCCTCGCCCCCTGTACATGGCGAAGGGTGGGTGCTTCCTGAAGATTGAGAAGACGAGGGGGAGGCGGACTGCAGAGTTTTGCACTTGAAGGGCAGAAGAAGGATGGATGAGCCCTACTCCCGCTATCCCCAATCTATAGGAGGAAGCGCGGGGGTTGGCTCTCCCCCACTCCAAAGGACGTCGCCCACCTCCTCCAATAGCGACGCCCTCGATCACGGAGCGAACAA
Organism: Hordeum marinum; assembly: GCA_022496015.1. Lineage (NCBI taxonomy): Eukaryota > Viridiplantae > Streptophyta > Magnoliopsida > Poales > Poaceae > Hordeum > Hordeum marinum. The sequence goes on from CM039678.1 coordinate 347,262,828, forward strand.
CAACCGCCCCGTGGCCCCATTCCATGGCGCCACAGTTACTGCCTTTTCTCAGGGACTTTAAACCACGGGCGCCTGTTACTATCTCCCCACTATGCATGTGGCGCGCGTGGCGGAAAAGACCTAACACGGTAATTGAAAACTTGGCAGCCGCGCTGCGCACGTATCCCACTATCCACATTCAATGGGCATCATGGGGAAACACAGCAAGCGCAATGACCACAACTACAAGGCCCTGCCACGCGTGCCCGTGCACTAGTTGGGCCTATCCCAACAATGCCTCGCGACATGTATGGCCGAGGCTCGGTGGCTCCTGTCGGTGCACTAGAGTTTTTGGGCTGTCTAGTGCCCCTTTACTCGTGCACGGGAAGTAGTAGCGACCCTGGCGGCAAGGCCCAAGAAAGACTTGTCAAGCAACAGCACAGAAGACTTAAGACTACCGGCAAGACCTTGCCAGGAGGGCTGTAGAGCTTCCAAGCGAAGCAAGGCCCCCGACAAGGCAAGGCCCCGACAAGCACCACCAGCACACAGTCCAGGTGTTGATTCACCTGGATGCGTGTCATGGTGTCGACGTTGGAGGGAGCTAAGTGGTGCCGATGGGACGGGCCCCGTCCCATCCACTGACGGACTGAGGTGCCTGATGGTGCATTGAATGCTCTTGTCCTACTCCGTCAGAGTTAGGTATGATAGCACTGTAGTAGTGTGCATCCCATGTGCACACTATACGCCACTGTTGGGATCACCTTAGGTATAAAAGGAGGCCCATGGCGTTACAGAGAGAGGGTTGGACAATCAGACAGTTGAGGGGTTGGAGAATCAGACAGTTGAGAGGTTAGACAATCAGACAGTTGGGCAGTTAGCTAACCAGATAGCCCCACAGTTAGACAACTGGGGGTTATCAAGCTCATGTAGCAGCCGTTCATGGCACTCTTGTAGCTAGAACCCTAGAACACGATCAATATAACCAAGCAAGAGTAGGTTTTTACGCACTCATGTGGCTCAAACCTGGGTAAAATCTCCCCGTGCGCTGGTTACCAGACCAGTTCTTTGCGCAAGCCCGCCTCCCGCTGAACCGAAAGGGATCCCCATGATCCCATAGGTGTTCGTGCCACCGTGTGTAGGTACTTGGAAGAACTTCATTCCACAAGATTGCAACCAACTCCAATTATAAGCAATCTTGTCTTGACCAAGTATCCACAACCCCTCTTGATGATGGAAGGAAGAAGACAACAAAAACATATCCTTGACATATACTTGATTATTATTGCAAAATCTCAATTGGTATCATGTCAAATGTATATACCTATTGTTCTTCCTTGCATGACTAACCCTCGTAGGTAACCAGTGTACTAGAATGAGAAGGATTGCTCCCAACTCAAGATGTTCTTAATCAACCTCGACCATCCTTAACAAGTTCACCTATGAGCGATGTCATCAACATCACTTCAAAAGTATGCTCTCATATCCTTGAAAAGTCTTTACTCTCCAAGTCATGAGCTAAAGCAACTCAAGTGATATCAACACATTAAAATGCTTAATCGAAAAATGGTAACCCCATTTTGAGCTTAACATAGAGTATGACCTATGATTAAGTATTCTTGCTTCGCTCCTAAGTCAATATACTCTAATATAGGTGACCTAGTCACCGCCCATCACTAGTTAAGAATCTCGTGTGGTTTGTTCTCTATTTGCATGATCTCCAGTAACCACTAAAATCTTTTCTAAATGATGCCCTTCACTTTTTGGAAATATTTTTTTGACTCTTTGAAAACAGAAGCTTGGTCTATTATTCTTTTATTTTTGTTTTAGCCTCGGAGCCGCCGACTCGGATATGTCGGTTCTACTGAAATTGCAGACACGCTGTACTACAAAATCTTGGTACCACCGATCTATCTGTCTCCGAGTCACCGGTTTGTTTTTCTTATCTTATCTGTCCTTCTTCTGTTACATCGACGATCCCTTAAAAAAACTCTTAGGGCGAGAATAACAAGTAAAACTTAGGGGGAGAAATTCTTTATTCAAGGATCCCTAGCTGAAAGGAGGAGAATACCAAGACTTACCAGGGAGAAAAGTTACATTCAATGATTCCCTCAGTTCTTTTCTATGAATCCTACTCTCAATGACCCTTGTTCTCGAGGATCCCTTCCTTGTCAATGATCCCTGTACCTACTCCTAAATTTGACCTTTTTGGAAATTAATGCCAAAGGGGGAGAATACCAAAGCTTCATGCTAAGTGAGAGATACATGCTTATGCAAAGGGGGAGATATGATTTAGGGGGAGAGGACAATATCGAAAGTTCACCTTTATATAAACAAGCGGATAATACCAAAGTAAGGGGGAGAAAATTTTAACATGAGAATATTATTGAGCTTATTTTATTTGACTGTTCACTTTAGACTTTTCTCACCCTATCCAATCCCAATATCTAAATGCTAAGATTCAGGGGGAGAGGATGAACTACTACTTTCATATCTAAGGGGAGAAAGTTCTAAAGAATTATTGCCAAAGGGGGAGACATATTAATCTTAAGGATTATCATATTTTATATGTTCTCCATATCTTGGTATCTTTTGAGTTCTATTGCTTTTGATTCGTAGGATACTCTTATGTTTCCCAACATTGTTTTCTCAAGTGTGTTTCTACTACTAGAATGCTCAAGAACTCAAGGTAAGTATATGCATCATATCTTTGATCAAGATGATCTCTTGCTTCTTGCACATATTATTTGCAAGAGTGAAGTCTTGAACGAGGATACATCTCATTCATATATTTTGATGCATATAGCCAAGATACACATGACTCCTTATATCCCTTCATCCATATGTGTGTTCATGCATTCCAAAGCAACTATCCATTAAAGGACTGCACACATTTAGGGGGAGCAAATCTAAGTCATGTGTATCTCAAAGTCTTCATTATATCCACACATATCTTTATTTGAAGCTTTGATTGCATGTTGTCATCAATTACCAAAAATGGGGAGATTGAAAGGACAACATGCTCCCTTGGTGGTTTTGATAATTCATGACAACATACATTGTCTCTTGGACTAATACTTTTATCAAGTATGTTTCAAGAAAAGTTCAATGATGGATTGGCAAAGAGATTGTGGAATACCCCGAGATGCAAGGAAATAGGTTGGAGAAGCTTCAAGCAACAGGACTCTACATTTTATATTTGTGAGAAATCACCTTGAGTCCATAGGAAAGCCAATACTATTAAAAGGGGTAAGGTTTTGTTGGTAAACAAAATGCTCATACATGCACAAGTGACAGTCTCGAAAGACACACACAAACTCTCCCACCAAAGTCTGTCCAAAGCCAAACACTCAAAATCGGTGCAACCAACATTCTACATTTGGTGCCACTGATTCCAATCCCTTGACAGACTCAACCAAATCCTAGCTTTTCAGTGTAGTCGATACTGCATTCGGTGCCACCGAGTTGGGCTGCCAACTTTCTGTTACACAAGTTCATAGTTTCGGTCCCTCTGAGATTGTAGAATCGGCGCCATCGAGATTGAGCATTCTGACCATTGGTCACCTTATCGGTGCATCGAGATTCTTATATCGGTCTCACCGAGATTCAAAAGTTGTCACCTTTGTGTCACTTCGGTACCACCGAGATTAACACATGGGTGTCACCGAGTCTAACTTATTGTGTGTAATGGTTGGATTTTTGGGGATGCCTATATATACCCCTTCACCACCACCTACTCGAAAGTGAAGCACTCAGAACCATTCCATACCTATCCTATCAGTTTTCGGAGAGAGAACCACCTACCCTTGTGTTGAGGTCAAGATCTTCCACTCCAACCATATGGATCTTGATTTCTAGCCTCCCCAAGTTGCTTTCCACCAATCCCATCTCTTCCACCAAGCCATATCTGTGAGAGAGTGATTGTGTGTTGAGAAGTCTATCATCTTGAAGCACAAGAGCAAGGAGTTCATCGACTTTACCTAGAAGTTTGTACGGGAAAGGAGATCGCTAACTTCGTGAAGATTTACCCATAGTGAGGCTAGTCTTTCATGGACGGAAGCCGTTATGGAATATTCAAGGTTGCTACTTCGTGTACCCTTAAGGGTGGAGCCCTCCGTGGACTGTTGCGACAGTTACCCTCTGTGGGTTGAAGAATCCATAAACGTGGACGTATGATAGCACCACCTATTGGAACCATGGGAAAAATCCTTGCGTCTCCAATTGCGTTTGATCTCCATATCTCAACTCTTTACTTCATGTTCAATGTCTTTACTTTCCGCTCCTATATTTGTTGACATGCATGTGTAGGGTATATAGACTTGCTAGTCTTGCTAAAACTGTTAAAATCTGCCCACCAATTAACTTGGGAAAAGGTTAGGTTTTAATTTTCTGCTAGTAGTCTATTCACCCCCCTCTAGACACTCTTCTAGTGATCCCTCATGCAGAGATGTACTCTATGGTAGATCTCATCACCAATGAGATTGCCGGCTTAGGAAGCAAAGAAATGACTGACAAATTCACCATCAAGAAGATACTTTGAGCTTTGGATGATACATATACACTGTATGCACATTGATCCAAATGATTCCCAACTACAAAGATATCAAGCCTACGGAAGTGATTGGAAGGTTTGTTGCTTATGAAATGACACTCAAGGATAAGCAAGAGCTTCACAACAAGTCTAGCGGTGCTTACAAAGCCAAAAGTGATGCTCCTCAACATCAAGAGAAAACCTTGTCACAAATGAAGAGATAAGCCTCATGGTCAACAAATTCAACAATTTCTATAAGAATATAGGCAAAGATCGAAGCTCCAACTCAATATATGAACAGAAGCATTCGCCAAGTCATGACCCAAACTGCTACAGTCGTGGGTGTTGACACCTGATTTTGGCACGGTGCAAAATACAATAAAGATAGACTCAAACGAATGGGTTTTTCTACAAGAAAGTTCATATTGCCGAGTGAAACAACCTTGATGTTTAGGCCATTAACATTCGGCATCATTTCAAAGGCCAAATCACGCTTGGATTGTCATGTAGATGTTCTGAGTGCTTTTTGTTCCATTACGCATCCAAGACAACCTCGGATGAAGGAATGTTATACATGTATTGTCTTCGCCTCGTCGTGTGGATTGATTTTGATATATAAATCTTCTCAGTCCGAGGTCGTATGCGACCTGGGGAGGCAAAATAAAATCAGCCTGAGGTTTCACTCGGGATTTCCGAGTGAAAGCTTTGCCGACCGAAGGAAACGTGTCGAGTGAAAAGTTTCCTATCCGGCCGAATGAAAATCACCGTCGAGTGATAGTTTCAACCCGAGTGCAATTATCGTCCAAGTGAAAATCATCGTCGAGTGATAGTTTTGGCCTGAGTGCAATTATCGTCCGAATGGAAATCACCGTCGAGTGGCAGTTTTGGCCCGAGTGCAATTGCCGTCCGGGTGAAAATCACCATTGTGTGATAGTTTCGGCCCGAGTGCAATTATCGCCTAAGTGGAAATCACCGTCGAGTGACAGTTTCGGCCCGAGTGCAATTGCCGCCCGGGTGAAAACACCGTCGAGTGACAGTTTCGGGCGAGTAAAATTTTTCTGTCGAGTGAAAGTTCAACATGGCCTCAGATGGAAAAGTGGTCAACATGAAAGTTGTTTGTAAGGTCAAAACGGTCAACTTTTCTTTTATGGTCATTATCATATGAGATAGTATAAGGTCTATAGAGACACTACAACACTCGGACAACCGTGTCTGTTACGTGACCGAGTCCGATTCGAAGTTAAAGATGACCTCGTGGAGCATTCGAGATGACTTATTTGGGAAAGTGATCAACATATGGATTGTTGGCCTCGTCGAGACACAAAAAATTGATGTTTGCACCATCTCCATCAGAGGTCGTATCCAGATACCACGGCCCACGCAAGAAGCAAGACAGAAGATTGGGCCAGATTTGGGCTGAATCCGAGTGGAATTAGAACTAGGACTCTAGGACGTGAATTGATGTAATTTTCTTGTAAGGAAAGCCTAGATGAATACTTTTCTTGTACGGGAAGTCCATCTGCCTCTTATATATGTTGGGGTGATGGCCGATTGAACAACACACAATCGAACAAATCAATCTATACTACTTTTTCATCTACGTTCTTCGTTTTTTCTCTCGTTCTTCGCTGTTCTTCGTGTTTGAGAGCTGCGAATCCCGAGGCTCTAGGGGCGAGCGAATCGACCTAGAGCAGCCCATAGCCGCCGCACTCCCCGTCGGGGTCCCTCCTGGGCATGCGGGGTTTCGGGTCTACAAAAGCGTCCGCCGACTGTCTTGCGTATCGCGCTGCCGGACGGATCTCCTTCAACGTGAGCTGCGGTGCATCACCCCCGGCATCGAGGGTACACGATGACGTGTTCGTGTGTCAACAAACTTTTTGGCGACTCCGCTGGGGACTAAAGATCAATCATCCTCATCAACCATCATGTCTGATCTTCCCAAGCCATCTGAGATAGATGCCTATAACATCATTATGCCCAAGCTTGATGAAATATCTGCTGATCATCGCCAAGCTTATGAGGAGTACAAGAAGGCACTAAAGATAAGGAGTTGCACGAACTCCTTGGAAACTTCAAGAAAGATCGCCAAGGCAATATCACTCCGATTGGAGAAATCAAGTTCCCTCCTCTTCAAGCCGCGCAGGCTAAACCTCCTGTAAGTACTACCTTTTCTCCCGAGCAGTGGGCTGAGATTGAAAGTCCTATTGCCGATGGTAATAATTTGGTCTATCAAACTTTCATAGAAAATACCAATGCGTAGAAAAATATGCCTCAATCGTCTAGTGGTAATATTCGTGTGGCTGCTAGTGTAGGAAACCCTAATCTGTCTTTACCTCTTTCATCGACACCTCTCATGCCGATGAATTACTATCCCACCCACACCAATCAGATTGTGGCTGCACCCGCTACTTCCATCATGAGCATGCCAAGTTCGGTACCTATGCCGAACCAAGCTGTACCTGTAGGTGCAAGCACTCGGCCCTAGATGAACTACAATTCGGCATATGTGCCACAGTTCCTGCCGACTGCCAGTAATTATACACCTCCCGTCCCACAACAGCAAGCTTCACCGTCTATTGCGGATGATACTTTAGCTAGTTTTAGATAGGAGATGGCTAAGATGCTTAGAGAGAATTTTGGAGTTGAGTTACCTTGGAATCGGATTTACCAAAAACCATACCCCGAGTACTTTGACGCTATCCAGTGCCCTCCGGGATATAAAATTCCAGATTTTGTTAAGTTCAATGGAGAAGGCACAAAAACCACATGGGATCATATTAGTCAATACTTAGCACAACTGGGTGAAGCAGGCTCGCTGAATGAATTGCAAGTGTGCTTGTTTCCTTTATCATTAACTGGTACTGCATTTTCATGGTTTTCTTCTTTACCACATGGTTCTATCCGTGTGTGGTCACAGCTGGAACAGAAATTTCATAATCACTTTTATAGCGGCGACAATGAACTTAAATTATCACATCTTACATCGGTTAAGCAAAAAAATGATGAATCGGTCTCCGATTATGTCAAGAGGTTTAGAGATACAAAGAACCAGTGCTATAGTTTGGTGATAACCGAGAGGGACTTGGCTGACCTTGTGCTTAGTGGTTTGAAAACTCACATTAGGGAAAAGCTAGAAGGCTATGAGTTCTTAAGTGTCAACCAGGTCCTGCAAAAAGCTTTGGCTCAGGAGAGCCGGAGCAAAGATCTCAAAGAAGTGCATAGATATAAAACTGATCGTCCTAAGATGAATATGGTTGAGTATGGTAGTGATCACTCGGACGATGAAGGTGATATGTATGCTGCCGAATTTGTTTGGCCGTCTAAGGCCATACTGTTCACTTGCAATGATCTGAAACCGATTCATAAGAATCGTGATGAAGAGATGAAGTTTACTTTTAACATTGCTAAGTGTGACAAAATATTTGATGCTTTGCTGCAGGCTAAGATCATTAGGATTTCTCACGCTTTACCATCGATTGAAGAATTGAGACGGCATGCTTATTGCAAATATCATAATTCTCTTGGTCATGCTACTAATGATTGCAATGTTTTCCGGCGACAGATACAATCGGCCATTAATGATGGACGATTGAACTTTTCTGAGATGCAAATTGATAAGCAGTCCTTCCCAATGAACACTCTGGATTTGGAGGGGAATAAGTTGCTCATTCGGCCAGAGGTAGCCGAATCGGCTAATAAAACTAGTGTCATCATCGGTGAACCTAGGAAAAGCAAGGAGGACAACAAAGTCTTGGGGAGGCAGGTTGTGCTTGACAAGTAACCCAATGGCCAGGAAGTAATCAAGATCACCATCAAGACGCTCGGGGGGCAAAAACAAGTGCAACAAGACAATCATGTTAAGTTTGTTAAACCCAAGAGTCTAGAAGTTGGCAAGTGGAAGAGGAATGAAGCCAAGATACATCGTAAGCGAGTCAAGCCAACTTTTGATATGCTGCTGTCCAAATATGCAAATCAGTCGACCGGTTCTAGCTCTAATCGGTCATCATCCCTGAAGCGACCAAGGTCACCATCAACTGATATGTTCAGTCGGCATGCAAAACCGACTGGATCAAGGATGCCATTTCCGCAAGAACAACGACAACCTGTTTGGGATCGACTCGGATGCTCGTATGAAAATCGACTGAACATTGGTGTCCATTACTCGGGTGGTCAAAATATGCCTCCGAGTGAAAAGTATCCGAGTGTAAGAATGCAACCGGGTGGAAGGTGTCTGAATGAAAGAGTACGGTCGAGTGGGTTTTACTCAGTCGAACGTCCGGGTGGAATTCGTCCAAGTAAAAGGGTGCGCCCGAGTGAAAACTTCGTAGGTCAGAAAAGTCGACAAGAGTGGCGCGTCAAGCTGCCGAGTGTTGCAGCAGTGGAGTCAAGGAAAGACAAGGAAAATATCAATGTTGAATCACTCATCCTGGGTAGTGAAACGTTCGCCACACAGCAGTCGACTGTGCATAGCGACCCAACTGACCCGATACTTGTTATCGCGCCAAAGCACTCGACCAATGATCATGAAGCAAGTACCAGCCAAGTGAAGCCAGTTGATCCTAAATACATTAGACCAAGGTGGTTTCCTACAGGTCTAACAAAGACACAAAAGAGGAAATTACAAAGGTTGAGGAATCAAGAGATGGCAGAACAAGAAGCTGAGAAGCAAAGGGACGAGTTGTTCAATGTCACTCGGCCCATGATACCGGGAAAGCAGGTGTGGAAACCCAAACCAGCACAAAACATAGAGGATTCTACATCTACCACGGTAGAAATTACACCATCAAAAGAAGATAATGTACCTGTGACATCGTCTCAGTCGCTTGTTACTTCTCGTTCAGTCGGAAAGCATTCAAAATCGGTGGACGCACGCAAGCAGGAAGATGATGTGTTGGACTATGAGTCTACACCGGTTCACGAAGGTATGGATATCAATATGGTGTATTACTTACCCGCTGAATTCCGTGCTGTAGGTGAAGAGGGGGAAGTAGCTCAGCTGAATTTTGGCCCCAGAAATGCAATATTCGAGAAGCCAAAAGAACCAATGACGCACTTGAAACCATTGTACCTCAGAGGTCATATCAATGGATCACCAGTCACTCGGATGCTTGTTGATGGTGGTGCTGTGGTGAATCACGTGCCCTATTCGGTCTTCAAGAAATTGGCTTGCCCGATGATGAATTGATCAAGACCAATATGGTGCTTAAAGGGTTTTAAGGCAAAGAGAAAACTGAAGCCAAAGGTGTGATGTATGTGGAGCTTACAGTCGGGAGCAAAACTTTGGCTACTGCATTCTTTGCTGCTGAGGTGCAAGGTAACTACAACGTCATACTAAGCCGTGATTGGGTTCATGCAAACCAGTGCGTACCATCTACCATGCACCATTTTCTGATTCAGTGGGTTGATGATGAGGTAGAGGTCATTCATGTGGATAACTCGGCTTGTGTTGCTTTGGCCGATGCATCGGTGGGTTGGCAACATCCTAATGCTACCTGCTTGACGCGACTTGTCAGAGTTTGATTTCCTTAGCGCAACAAAGAATGGCTTTGTGCCCGTCTCTTTAAAGTTGTTTAGTGGCAATCGGCTCCGAGGTATGATATGTTTAAATGGATTCTAATTCCGAGTGGTTGCAGAAACATCTTGCAGAATATCGGTCTAATGAGAACAATATGTATGAATCTGTAGAGGAGTTGGCTGACATGGATAAATCAGGACAGGGTTTTCAGTCGGCAGATCCATTAGAAGAAATAGATATAGGGGATGGTTCAGTTCCTAGGCCGACGTTTGTAAATAAAAATTTGAAAGACGATCATAAAGCTGAGTTGATCGGGCTATTGTAAGAATATGTTTGTTGGTTTGCATGGGAATACCATGAGATGCCAGGTTTAAGCCGAGAGCTAGTAGAGCATCGGTTACCTATAAAGGCCGGTTTTAGACCTTACAAACAATCGGCCAGAAAGTTTAATCCAAAAACATATGACCGGATCAAGGAGGAGATCGGTCGGTTGCTCAAAGCTAATTTCATTCGGCCTTGCAGGTATGCCGAGTGGATCTCTAACATTGTGCCGGTGGAGAAGAAAGGATCCGGCAAGATAAGGGTGTGCATTGATTTCAGAGATTTGAATAGAGCTACACCCAAAGATGAGTACCCCATGCCAATAGCCGACATGCTTCTTAATGATGCTTCTGGACATAAAGTTATTAGCTTTCTTGATGGTAATGCGGGTTATAATCAAATTTTTATGGCCGAAGAGGACATGTCCAAGACAGCCTTTCATTGCCTTGGTTTCCTTGGTTTATTCGAGTGGACAGTGATGACATTCAGATTAAAAATGCAGGTGCCACATATCAAAGGGCTATGAATTTAATTTTCCATGATTTACTCGGAATTATACTTGAAGTCTATATTGATGATATTGTTGTCAAATCGGATGCTTTTAAGTCTCATTTGGCTGATTTACGTTTAGCTTTTGAAAGAATGAAAAAAATATGGACTGAAGACGAATCCTTTGAAGTGTGCATTCGGTGTGTCGGCTGGAAAGTTTTTGGGCTTCATTATTCATGAGAATGGCGTAGAAATTGATCCCAAAAAGATAGAAGCTATAAAAAAAGTGGAGGCTCGAACATAAAAGAGGGATAGGCAAAAATTCCTTGGCAAGGTCAATTATTTGAGGAGGTTCATAGCTAATTTGTCAGGGAGGGTTGATGCATTCACTCCTATCCTTCGGTTGAAGAATGATGCTAATTTTACTTGGGGGGGGGGGCAAAGCAGCAAGAGGCATTCGACATGATCAAGACTTATTTGAGCACTCCTCCGGTAATGAAAGCACCCAAACATCAAGAACCCTTTATGCTTTACATTGCGACACAGGAAGGTGTTATTGGTGCTGTATTGACTCAAGAAACCGAAGGAAGAGAACATACTATTAGATATTTGAGCCGACGCTTATTGGATGCTAAGACAAGGTATACATTTATTGAAAAGTTATGCCTCTGTTTATATTATGCTTGCACGAAACTGAGACATTACCTTGTGCCAAGTGCCTGCATAGTAGTTTGTCAAACCGATGTCATTAAATACATCTTGCATAGGCCAATTCTTAGTGGTAGGATTGGAAAGTGGGCTTATGCTTTAATTGAGTATGATTTGGCTTATGAATCTCTAAAATCCATGAAAGGCCAAATTGTTGCTAATTTTATTGTTGAGCATCGGATTAATGACAAGCATGATGTTGATATAAGCCTTGTCTCATTAGTGCCATGGAGGTTATATTTTGATGGTTCAGTTTGTAGCAATGGCCAAGGTGTTGGTATTGTTTATATATCTCCTTATGGTGCTGTTTTTCAAGCCTCATGCCTACTGGAATATTTTTGTACAAATAATCAAGACGAATATGAAGCATTGTTATTCGGTTTAGAGATGTTGCTCGTTATAGGTGCTACACATGTTGAGGCTTTTGGTGATTCATTATTAGTAGTGCAGCAAGTGTCCAAAATCTTTCAATGTTTAGACGAATCACTTAATGTTTATCTTGATAAGTGTCTAGATGCGATTTCTACTTCGGATTATTTTAGCATTGCTCATATATCTAGACATGACAATTGGAGAGCAAATGAGTTAGCACAACAAGCATCCGGCTATCATATTGATCATGGCATGTTTCATATTTCTCAAAAGACGATGTCTTGCCTTGCTAATGTGGGAGAGACCGAATGAGAGCCTACTGATTCGGCCACTAACAATAAATCTAGTACAGGTGAAAATCATGACTGGAGGAAGCCCATTATTGATTACTTGTGCAATCCGAGTGAAAGGGTGGACAGGGCAGTTCGGCGGATGGCATTCAAATATACAATGAGAGGTGATGGTCTTTATTGCCGAACGGTTGAAGATGTTCATTTAAAGTGTTTGGACAAAGACCAAGCAAGAGTTGCCATGTGAGAGGTACATGAAGGCATTTGTGGTACTCATTAGTCAGCACCCAAAATGAAATGGCTCCTGCGGCGTGCTGGATTTTATTGGCCGACTATGATGAATGATTGCTTCAGGTATTATAAAGGGTGCGAAGCTTGTCAAAAATTTGGTGATATTCAGTTGGCTCCTGCTGCTATGTTGCATCCTATTGTCAAGCCATGGACTTATAGGGGATGGGGTTTAGACTTCATTGGACAGATTCATCCATCTTCTTCGAAGGGGCATCGATTCGTGTTGGTAGCAACTGATTATTTCACTAACTGGTCTGAAGCAATACCTCTCAAGAACATGACACATATGGAGGTAATTCAATTCACAACCGAACACATTATTCATAGATTTGGCATTCCTCAGACATTAACTACAGATCAAGGTTCATCTTTCATGTCACATCAAGTTAGAGAATTTGTCGAATCATACAACATAAAGTTGCTCAATTCATCTCCGTATTATGCCCAAGCTAATGGACAAGCTGAGTCTAGCAACAAAATATTGATTAAACTCATCAAGAAGAAGATTGAGGATAATCCAAGAAAATGGCATTAGTTGTTGTCCGAGGCTTTGTGGGCACATAGAATCTCAAGGCATGGTGCTACAAAGATAACTCCGTATGAGATAGTATACGGGCAAGAGGCTATTTTACCTGTGGAGGTAAATTTGAGTGCTTTGAGAATAGCCAAACAAAATGATTTATCGGCAGTGGACTTTTATGATTTGATGATGGACAATATTGATGAGGTTGCTAATAAACGTTTGGCTACATTAAAGGCCATAGAGAAGGACAAATTAAGGGTAGCAAGATCTTACAATAAAACGCTCAAGTTGAAGAATTTTTAGGTCGGCGATCTTGTGTGGAAAGTGATTCTGCCGATTGGTTCTAAAGATAGAAAATTCGGGAAGTGGTCTCCAAACTGGGAAGGTCCTTTCAAGATTGCAAGAATAGTCCCTCGAAATTCATATTTAGTAGAATCCATACAAGGAGTATTATTACCTCTAGCTCTCAATGGCAGATATCTGAAGAAGTACCACCCGAGTGTGTGGCAAGAAGCCTAATTAGGCAATGGACGATTTATGATTATCGCCCTTAGCATAAACATGGCCGATACATAATTATCGCCGTGAGAAATATAAATGGCCGATGGAGTGTTGACATCGTCCTTAGGACAAACATGGTGCAAATTATTTTTCGGCACGCTAACTTTGCCGAAAAACAGGGGGGCATGTGTTGACACCTGATTTTGGCAGGGTGCAAAATACAATAAAGATAGACTCAAATGAAAGGGTTTTTTCTACGAGAAAGTTCATATTTCCGAGTGAAACAACCTTGATGTTTAGGCCATCACCATTCGGCATCATTTCAAAGGCCAAATCACGCTTGGATTGTCATGTAGATGTTCTGAGTGCTTTTTGGTCCATTACGCATCCAAGACAATCTTGGATGAAGGAATGTTCTACATGTATTGTCTTCGCCTTGTCGAGCTGATTGATTTTGATATATAAATCTTCTCAGTCCAAGGTCGTATGCGACCTGGAGAGGCAAAACAAAATCAGCGTGAGGTTTCACTCGGGATTTCCGAGTGAAAGTTTTGCCGACCGAAGGAAACAGGTCGAGTGAAAAGTTTCCCGTCCGTACGAGTGAAAATCACCGTCGAGTGATAGTTTCGACCCGAGTGCAATTATCGTCCGAGTGGAAATCACAGTCGAGTGATAGTTTTAGCCCGAGTGCAATTATCGTCCGAGTGGAAATCACCGTCGAGTGGCAGTTTCGCCCCGAGTGCAATTGCCGTCCGGGTGAAAATCACTGTCGAGTGGCAGTTTCGCCCCAAGTGCAATTATCGTCCGAGTGGAAATCACCGTCGAGTGACAGTTTCGGCCCAAGTGCAATTGCTGCCCGGGTGAAAACACCGTCTAGTGACATTTTCGGTCGAGTAAAATTTTTCTGTCGAGTGAAAGTTCAAAATGGCCTCGGATGGAAAAGTGATCAACATGAAAATTGTTCGTAAGGTCGAAACGGTCAACTTTTCTTTTATGGTCATTATCATTTGAGATAGTATAAGGCCTGCAGAGACACTACAACACTCGGACAACCCAGTCTGTTACGTGACCGAGTCCGATTCGAAGTTAAAGATGACCTTGTGGAGCATTCGAGATGACTTTATTTGGGAAAGTGATCAACATATGGATTGTTGGACTCGTCGAGACACACAAAATCTATGTTTGTACCATCTCCATCAGAGGTCATATGCAGATTCCACGGCACACACAAGAAGCAAGACAAAAGATTGGGCCAGATTTGGGCTGAATCCGAGTGGAATTAGAACTAGGACTCTAGGACGTGAATTGTTGTAATTTTCTTGTAAGGAAAGCCTAGATGAATCCTTTGCTTGTACGTGAAGTCTAGACGCCTCTTATATATGTTGGGGGTGACGGCCGATTGAACAACACACAAACGAACAAATCAATCTATACTACTTTTTCATCTACGTTCTTCGTTTTTTCTCTCGTTCTTTGTTGTTCTTCGTGTTTCAGAGCTGCGAATCCCGAGGCTCTAGGGCCGAGCGAATCGACCTAGGTCATACCATAGCCGCCGCACGCCCCTACAGGGTCCCTCCCGGGCATGCGAGGTTTCGGGTCTACAAAAGCGTCCGCCGACTGTCTTGCGTATCGCGCTGCCGGACGGATCTCCTTCGACGTGAGCTGCGATGCATCACCCCCGGCGTCGAGGGTACACGGTGACATGTTCGTGTGTCAAAAGTGGGAAGCTCAAACACTACTTCAATGAGTGCACGACTCCTTACAAAAGGAAAGAAGAGTCACCAAGAAGACGAAGCTCAAGAGATGAGTCACCTCGAAAAGAGAGAAGGAGTAGAGATGATCGTTATGAACGAAGAACCTTAAGGAGAAGTAGGGACTCAAAGAAGAAGGACAACTACACCAAGAGCTACTCAATAATAAGACATCATGCTCATGTTGGTGAATGGATTTCCGACTCCGAATCCGACAACCACTCCGAGAAAAGCCTTCATTCCAACTCCGATTATAATCAAGATGAAGGTATTCCCGGACTTGCACTAGTGACGACCGACTCCTATGACATAGTTGAATCACCAAATGAAAGGAGTGGAAGCTGCTTCATGGCTAAAGTCCCCAAGGTATCGCACCCCGAGTATCTTGATTTCAATAGTGATGAGGATGACTTATTAGGAGATGATGACTTGCTTAAAGCTTTAAAGGACACATGAGAAGCTCCGCTTCGAGAAGCTCAATTTAGAGCAAGAGCATGAGTTCCTTAAAGCTATCAATGATGATCTTCGAAAGAAGACTTCCTTTTATCTAGCCAAATGACTTCTCTTGTCTACATTCATTCCACAAGTTAAGGCTAAGCAAACTAGTAACAAAGGCAAGAAAGGTTCTTAAACTAGTAGCAATAAAAATGATAAATCCAATGATATTGATTCTAGTAGTTCTATTGGTCCCACTAACACTTCTCTTAGCCAAGTTACACTTGAGCAAGAAAATAAACTTTTGAAAGGGATTATAGAGAAAGGTATCTACAAGAGTCTTGTCGGGTGTAAGCAATTTGAGGAAATTGTTCGCAAGCAGAGAGGATACCGGAAAAACCATGGCATTGGATACTTCAATGCTAATGGAGTAGAATGGGAAGAAGTTTAATACCCCAAGCCCAAGTTTGTTCCTCAAAAGGAGAAATATGAAAATACTCTTCCCAAGGGAACAAAAGAATACTCTTCCCAAGGGAACAAAAGCTCAAGATGACCTTCCACCACAAGACCACAAGCTCAAGGGGAAGGGCAAGCTTCAAGAGGACATTGACTCATATGAAGATAAATCCCAAGCTTTGGTGAAGTGGGTTCCCAAGTCTACTATCGGCTCAACTTCTACAAATGCCACTTCAACACCAAGGATCCCCATCAACTCGATGTGGGTCCCCAAGAAGAAGAACTAGAGAAGTTCTTGAGGGGTGACGCCGCCAATTAAATTCACTCACATTCATTATTGGCAGGAACTAGTTGCAATCAACATCAACATCATGTATTAGTTCAAGGAGTCACACATTCCCTCAAAGGTAAGCAAGGGACAAGGTAATAAACAAATCCATGGAAATCATTATGTATGCTTTGCACCCCATGTCCATAGATATGGGACTAACTGTGATGCCCCCAATTTCGAATGTATGCTAAACATACAAGCAATGCGTACGACCAAGATGAGGGACTCACTAATCAATATCACAACATCACTCTAGACACAAATTAAAGTCATACAACTTCATATTACAAGCCAGGGCCCTCAAGGGCTCGAATGCAAAGCTCGACAACGGAAGCAAATAATATCTGAGTACAGACATAAGTTAAACAAGTTTTGCCTTAAGAAGGCTAGCACAAACATAACACGGATCGAAAGAGGCGAGGCCTCCTGCCTGGGAACCTCCTAACTACTCCTAAGCATTGGCATTCTCCACATAGTAGTAGGCTCAAGCGGTGGTGTAGTAGTCGTCTCCGGTGCACTCCATGTCCGGGGCTCAGTCGTCTGAACACATCACTCGAATTGAGGGGGAAAGAGAAAGCAAAGCAGTAGTGAGTACGCATCCAAAGTACTCGCAAGACTAACATTATTACTATGCTAAGTATGCATCAGTATCAAGGAATGGGGTTATATTTGGCTGACTGCAGAAAGCAAGAATAGGGGGAAAGGCCTAGTCTTATCGAAGACTAGCATCTTCAGCATCTTGCAGAATTAGAAGAGAGTAGACTGGTAAGTCACATATAGTCATATTATTGTAGCAATTTTATTAAGTAACCATGCCCAGAGATTCTTCCTCGACTCCCTACGAGGAAACAATCCCAGAGACAAAATTCATTTCACAATTAAATTCACAATTGTAGTTATATAAGGTGAAGGTACAACTCCAAGTCGTCCTGTTACCGTGGACACGGCTATTCGAATAGATGAATTCATCCCTGTAGGGGTGCATCGCATTTCCAACACGCTTGATCACCTCCGGCCGAACACACTTTCCTGGGTAATGCCCGACCACGGGATCCAAAACGCCGTTGCCCCACCTAGGCTCAACGAAGAGGCGAGCCTGCCGGTCTAAATCCTAAGCGCATAGGTTTGTGCGTCCACTTGACCTTGCACTCCTGTATGATGCAAATGCGGCTGGAAGCAGACCTAGTACACTCAGTCCAGGAGTTGTACCTTCCAGCCCAATCCGGCGCACGTCGCTCCATTGCTGACGTCCGAAGAGCTTCGGCTGATACAACGACGCTGAGTACCCATAACTTCTCCCATGTGAAGGTTTGGTGCGTAAAAGGTCAAACGACCAACTCAGAACAAATACCCAACCCATTAGCATTTTATTAATGCGGGGCAAGCGCGACCCATAAAGTGCGGTCCCATCGCCCCGTCTCGAGGATGTGTGGCAAAGGCCTCTGTCGCCAGTCCACGCCTCACCATCACCTTTTTGGATGCCTTACCGGTGCATCCCACCACATCTTACACACGGGTACCCTTGGGGCCGACCTGTCTCAAGACTGTCGGGAACTCAGGTCCACCTCAAGCAGGGTGGTACCGCCTATCCCCCCAGTCCCGTCTTTCACATGTAAACAAGGTCAAGTTGAAGTAACTGTGTGTTTATACACCAAGTGGATATCCGAGGAATCACCCTCGATGGATCCCACTCGAGGTATGTGTATGACAGGTGTTGCTATCGATAAATGGGAAGGAGGAATCACCCTCGATACCCACGATCTATTAGCTACGCTACAGAACTAACACCGAGAGTGCTAAGTGAGGTATCACCCTCAGCACTCGGTAGTAGCTCTGCAGTGCCATACTAAAGGGGTGTGCGGTGATGTGAGGGGCCTGGCTCGTCGGTCGATTGACTGAGTCTTCGAGTCTTTGAATCTTCGGGTCGCCGAGTCGTCGGGTCGTCGATGAAAAAGCAGGGGCAACTAGGACTAAGGGGGTCACAGGGGATTCATTGATCAACCTATACTAAGCAGTTGATATGGTTGCATGTATAGTAACAGTTCATCAAAATAGGCTATGCATCAGAATAGGAGCTAACTAATACAGTACCAAAATCTAATGCAAAACTGAGAGGGGAAGAAATGGGCGTTATCCAAATGCTCAAGGGGGGGGGGTTGCTTTCCTTGCTGCTCTACGGCAAAGACCTGATCATCAACGGCATAGTCGTACCCAGCAGCAACGTCATTCTCTGGGTCTACCGATAAGAAGAGAGGGGAGAAACAATAAATACAAAGCAAACAGATGCATCACACTACTAGGAAAAGGGCTATAGATAATATGGACATTAATGGCGCACCATGTGTTGGTGCGCCATTAGTGTGATGGACACTAATGGCGCACCACACCCGCGGTGCGCCACTACTAACAAACTTTTTATTTTTATTTTTCCAAAACTAGTAATGGCGTACCAGGGCACAGTGCGCCATTACTAGTTATAACTAGTAATGGCGCACCACTCACCCTTGCGCCACTACTAACAATTTTTTTTACTTTTTTTCATAACTAGTAATGGCGCACCGGTGCATAGTGCGCCATTACTAGTTCAAACTAGTAATGGCGCACCACACACACGGTGCGCCACTACTAACATTTTTTTTATTTTTACTTTTGCACCATTAGTAACCAGGGTTACTAATGGCGCATTTGTAGGTGGTGCGCCATTAGTAACCTGGGACCAGCTAGATATTTTGGACAGCCACCTACCACACTCACTTTTCCCACTTCATTCTCTCCACCTCCTCCTCCAAGCTTGTCTCGGCTGCCTCCTCCTCCTCACCTCATTTGCACCATAGATTCATCCAAATTAAGTGGTTAAATTACCCTTTTTGATAGGTAAGTAAGGGGAAAGCTTTCTTTATGTTGTAGATCTACTTTTTTCTCCCTCCAACAACGTGCACATGCACTTTTTATGGCCTAGCTAGATCTATGTATGTTTGTGGTGTTGCATATGTTTGTAGTGTTGCATATATGTTTGTGTTTGCAGGTACCGGTATTTGAAATGCGATAGTTGCCAATATTTTGCCGGAATGTTGATTCATTTCCGTTTCGGCGAGAATTTGGCACTATGCATTCTTTTTGGTCCTATTTTTAGGCAAAGTCATGCCAAAAAATTTCTTGGTTCTAAAATATCGTTTTGCTCTACCCCGCAGCGACCATGGTCCGTACGGTGACCGAAGGCATCGTGAATAGGTTTTTGAGCTGCACGAAGGCCGAGATGCTTCAAAAGAACGAGATGGAGATAAGATGTCCTTGTCGAAGATGCAAGCTGAGGAGCCTTATGGACCCGGATTACGTACAGGTGCAGAACCACCTACTCTTGCGTGGTTTCATGGATGGCTATCAGTGGCAAGGTGATGAAGATGATTATGAAGTCGTCCATGGGGGCCGGGCAAGAAATGAGGAAGGGCATGAGCAAGACAACCGCGGCGAGGGCGGGCGAGAAGACGAAGAATCTCCAGGACATGATCACGAAGTAGATGTAGTACACAGTCATCATGTAGAAGATGCCGGACATGATGATGAGGAAGATGCCGGAGCAGACGAAGGGCATAATCATGAAGATGAAGATTCTGGAGCAAACGACGATGGACCATCGATGGGCTGGGTGCAGGACCCTCATATTCAAGAGCTGCTTCTCAAGCAGATGGATAACGGAAGAGCTGCCGCTCGAGAGAAAGCCAAGCTGGATCAACTGGAGATAGACGCGGTTACTCCATTGTATGAAGGATGCAGGACCGAGGATACCCGCCTGAAAGTAACGCTCATGGCTCTGGAGATGAAGGTAAAACACAAAATGACTGACGCATGCTTCGACGAGAACATGTCATTCTGGCACGAACGTCTTCCCAAGGGGAACAAGTGCCCGACCAGTTTTGAGGAGGCGAAGAAAATCGTGTGTCCTCTGGATTTACCGCACGTGAAATACCATGTGTGCATGAACAATTGCATCATTTATCGGGACGAGCACACGGAGTCTACCATATGTCCGGTGTGCGGCGTCACTCGATACAAGAAGAGGAAGAAAGCTCCTCGAAAAGTGGTGTGGTACTTTCCGATCACTCCTCGTCTGCAGCGGTATTTTGCGGACCCTAAGGTAGCAAAGCTCTTGCGTTGGCACGCGGATAGGGAGGAGAAGAAGCGAGAAGATGATGTCAATGATCCGGAGATAAATAAAAAAGACAAGATGCTGAGTCACCCTAAGGATGCGAGCCAGTGGCAAGCGTTGAACTTCGAACACCCAGAATTTGGGAACGATCCAAGGAAAATCGTGCTGGGCGCGAGCACCGTTGGAGTCAATCCGTTTGGCAGCCAGAGAAGCACACATAGCACCTGGCCTATGTTTGTGTGGATGTACAACCTTCCCCCTAGTTGTGCATGAAGAGGAAGTACATTCACATGAGTATGCTAATTGAAGGGCCGAAACAACCAGGGAACGACATCAATCTGTATCTGGGGCTGCTGAAAGAGGAGCTAGACACGCTGTGGAAAACGCCAGCCAATACTTGGGACACCGCAGAGAAAGAATATTTCCCTATGAGAGCCGCACTGCTCACGACGGTGCACGACTATCTCGGTTACGGATATGTCGAGGGGCAGGTGGTCCACGGATTTTTTGGATGCGTCAGGTGCTTGGATGACACAACGTATCGCCGGCTAGATAGAGATCCCGGGTCTTCGAAAACCGTGTTCATGGGACATCGAAGGTGGCTTCGCGACGATGACTCATGGAGAAAACGCAACGATCTGTTTGATGTTGAAACCGAACCCCGAAGACGCCCGCGTACGAGGAGCGGCAAGGAAATAGACAAGTTGTTGAAAAATTGGAAAGAGTGCCCACCGCCGAGAAAGGCGCCAGAGCCGGGAAAGAAGCGAAAGGCGCGAGAGCCACTGTTGAAGGTATGGAAAACGAGGTCTGTTTTCTTGGACTTGCCGTACTAGAAGATCCTCCGTGTGCCTCACAGCCTTGATGTCATGCATATCACGAAGAACATGTGCGAGAGTCTGCTTGGTACCCTGCTCAACATGCCAGAGAGGACCAAAGATGGGCCGAAAGAAAGGGCAAACTTGAAATCAATGGGCATCAGGGAGGAGCTTCACGCTAATAATGATGATGATGAATGATGATGATGATGAGGCGAAGCAGGACACGGAAAGTCGTCGCAAAGGCAAAAAGGCCAAGAAGACCAGAAATCACTCTAAGTCAGGAGGAGATCGATCAGTTTTTCACCTGCCTCGTAGGAGTAAAACTTCCTTACGGTTACGCAGGGAAGATAAGCAGATACCTAGACTCAACGAAGCAGAAGTTCAGCAGGATGAAGTCTCACGACTGTCACGTGCTGATGACGCAGATACTTCCAGTTGCAATCCGTGGGATCATGGACGCACACATCCGTGAAACGCTATTTGGCCTATGCAACTTTTTCGACGTCATCTCTCGGAAGTCGGTTGGCGTGAGGCAACTCAGAAGGCTACAGGAAGAGATCGTGGTGATACTATGCGAACTTGAGATGTACTTCCCGCCCGCATTCTTCGATGTTATGGTGCATCTGCTGGTCCATATCGTGGAGGATATCATCCAACTCGGGCCGACGTTCCTGCACAGCATGATGTCGTTCGAAAGGATGAATGGTGTCATCAAAGGATACGTTCGCAACATGTCACGTCCAGAGGGAATCATAGCCAGGGGCTTTTTGACCGAAGAGTGCATCTCCTACTGCACGAATTATCTAGGCATTGAGAACCCCGTTGGTCTGCCCGTCAATAGGCACCTCGGCAGGCTCGTTGGATGGGGTCACCATGAGGGTCGCCGCGAAATGCATGTCGACTTCGAGGGTCGACTCGCCGACTTTGAAAGAGCAAACCTAGTCGCGCTACAATACATAGATGTGGTCGATCCTTGGGTGGTAGAGCACAAAACCTTTATTGAGAAGACGTACAATGACCGAGGCCAACAGAGGACGGACGGAGATATAATCAAAGAGCACAACTCATGTTTCACGCGTTGGTTAAAGAAGAAGCTTCTGTCGTACCCTTTACATGAGGATTCTTTCGCGAAAGAATAACTCATATTCGCCTTGTCACAGGGCGCCGAGCACAACCTGATGACGTATGAGGCGTACGATATCAACGGCTACACATTCTACACTGAGGGAAAGGACATGAAGAGCGATGGTTATCAGAACTTCGGGGTAATGATGGAATCATGCACCGGTAACGACAAGGACAGATACTACGGAAGGATCGAGGAGATCTGGGAGCTGAGCTACGCTGGAGAGAAGGTCCCAATGTTCCGTGTCAGATGGGCCAAGAGCGTCCTAAAACAAGACCGGTTTTTCACCACCATGGTTATACCCGAAGCCAAATCCAAGACCGCAGGTGCAAACGCCACCGCGAAAAATGAGCTATGTGTACTGGCTTCCCAAGTGGACCAATGCTTCTTCATTACCGACCCGTCAAAGCCCAGTCGTGTTGTCGTGAGGAGAGGCAAAAGGAAGATCATCGGAATGGATGGAGTCGCCAATGAGCAAGACTTCGACAAGTACGGCGACCCGAAGATGGAACATGACGACGATGATGAAGTACCATCATACACCACAAGAAGAAGCAGGACCACCCTACCTAAAGGACGTCCGTTCAAAAGAAGAACTCCATTTGCGAAAAATAAGGGCAAGAAGATTGTGAACAGATAGCTAGCTAAGATCGATTGTATTTAAATTGTAGCCTTCATTTCTCGATTGTATTCATAAATGTTTTCATATTCATAAATGTTTTACCAATTCACAAATGAATGCAACTAAAAATCCAAAAAAAATATTGAAGGTGCACCCCTAGGAGGTGCGCCGGCCATTGGTATACCAATTTTTATGATTTTTTCAAATATTTTCAAATAACAAATTTGATGATATTTTTAAATAAAAAATTTGATGATATTTTTTCATATTCATAAATATTTTCATATTCATAAATTTTTTCAAATAACAAATAAAAAATTATTAGATGCAACTAAAAGAAAAGTTACTTATGGCGCACCCCTTAGTGGTGCGCCATTGCTATCTGTATGTATGGCGCACCCCTCCTAGTGCGCCATTGCTAGCACCCCTACCTAATACCTATTCCCCACCTCGCCCTGCCGGCCTCCTCTCGCCCCCGCAACCCTCCTCTCGCCGCCGCCACACGTCTCGCCCCCTCCCCCGCAACCCAATCGTGCCGGCGGCCTGGCCCGGCATGCTCCACTGGACGACGACGTCTTCGGCCCCCTCCTCTTCGACACCAGCCGCGACGTCTTCGCCAACTCCGCCCCCGGCTTCGTCCCCCCGCCCGACGCCATCGCCCGCCTCGCAGCCATCCTCAGTAAGCACCCCCCCTCCCCTCGCCCATACTCGCAACGCAGCATTATTCTCCACTATGTTGCTTTGACGTGGTCTAGAGGTATCCTAGCCCTGGACCCGGCGTTCTTGGCTGGTGTCTAAATAAATAGCAGTATGATGCAATTGGAGAGCCTCTGGTAATTGAAACCTTGCCTTGAAGGGACGCTCAGCTACTTGCAATGTCAAAGGGGCCCAAGTGGTGATTGAGACCGACTGTCAAGTGGTTTCTACACTTTGGCATAGTACAACCGTGGAGCCTGTGCCGGAAGGAAAACAAAAATCTAGGAGCTAATACAACCGTGGAGCCTAAATAATAGTGATACATATACTACTGCTGCTACTCTGCTGGCATTGGTGGAAATGTTGATTGCGCCAACTGAACTGGGAAAGAGCTAAAAATATGCACTTTGGAGCAGACTAAATACGAGGAACAGAGGAAAGTACCTTTTTTTCCTTGTGGGGCGGAGGAAAGTATCTGTGTGGGTCACGAAAGGTCAACCGGATTACCTGCGGTGCAGGCATACCTGAACCACTAGACAAGTCTGGAGTTTCACAAAGCAAGACAAACAAATCCTTGGAAATTTGGGGTCAGCGTGATGTTTTAAGTAATCAGTTTAGTCAACGTAAAGTAAGCCCACATTCACTTGATGAATGCCATATTTTAATTCCAAAGGAAGCCCACAGACTCCCTATCTGTTCTACTCAATCCAGGAGTATGATGCAATCTAGAGGACTCCAAGATATTCTTACAACACATGTTGTTTGTTGACTACTATAACTCATTAACCTGGTTACTATAGGAAACATAATCTTTTCTAAAGCCTATACATTCACTTGCTTAATAACCTTACTCCTCATAGTTGATCCGAAATTTCAACAAAAAATTTAATCAATCAAACCAATAAATACAGTAATACACCCGAATAATAGAAGGCCAAACTCGTGGAGAGGGAACTCTAGGAAGGGGCTAGTATGCTAATTTTATTCATGTAAGAACACGTATTCTCAACTTCCTGTAATAGAAAATTTGGTGGATGAAAAGTTACACCGCGCCACGCCATGCCACGCCATTGTGGCACCGCTGCTCTATTTTTCTACTCACATAAAAAATGTGTGTCCGTGTAGCCTGCTGAACCTGACGGACAGCAGCCACTGCTGCCAGTGCAACTGTGCCAAGTGATTTTGCATGTTATTGCTAGTTTCTCCCATGAGTGTGCATTGCTGTGCTTAGGGTTTGGTTCGAAACATTGCATTACAGTTTTTTTTCACAATGAGTTTGGTGTTTAGTGTATTCATGTTGCTCTGTCAGCTTCCGTTCCTGGCTGCTGGTGCTGGTGCTGGTTCAAGCATTGCGTTACGGTCCTTGTGTCTGTGCCCGAGTCAGTTTGGAGTTTTTTCATATGTGTCATGATGAGTCTGCGTTACTCTGCTTCGTGAGTTTTGTCTGTGTTACTCTGCTTGCTGGGTTTTACATGCCATTAGCTTCCATTCCTCACTGCTGTATGTATGGCGCACCCCTCCCAGTGCGCCATTGCTAGCACCCCTAGCTAATACCTTATTTAGGAGATAATAAGTATATAAATTATTGAGGCACTTGGACCAGGAGATTTGCCAATTTTGGCAAGACATAGGAAGCAAGAAAACATAATTATTCAGAGAAGAGAAGTGTGAGGCAACAGTGTGCGGCGCAATTCCTTCAATCGATAATGATTTTGCAGGTACCCCGAGAGGCCCTTGAGTTTGTCGGAATGTCGATTAACTTCCGTTCCGGCAAATTCGGGTACTCCATATGTCCTATTTTCAGCAAAGGTCATGCTGAAATTTTCCATGAATTTTAGCATGACTTTGCTAAAAATAGGACATATGGTGTACTTGCGACTAATGCATGGGCCGGGGTTTGAATTCCCCTAGTCATTTTCTCCCTACTCTGCTCTGCCCACATGCACCTAAACTTGTAAACACTGAACCATTATGCCGTCACCCTTGAAGCCTTGCGGGCATTTGCAGCCCTTAGCTTGTTCATTCTGTAGATTTCCAAAATTCAGTTTTGTAGGCCCTTGACAATAACCAACTTTTTGACCAAACTTTTTTCCTATTTAGAGCGAAACATGGCCCACACCGATGAGGCCGGCGGTTCAAGCAAGGCATTCTAGGAGCTGTCCCAGGAGATGGAGGAAGAACCTCACCGCTATGAGGACGCCGCGGAAGACACCGATCCCGACTACACAACTCCTAGTGGCGTCGGGGATGACACCACTGATGGTGTCGCCAAGGATGCCACCACTGATAATGGCAGCGCACGCACAGATGGCAGCCAACCGAAGAGGCAACGGAAGGACCGGCGCCCGAACGTGCTCGACACCGTCAAGGAGGAATTTACTGAAGTGTCCTCCGAGGGGCATCCAACGGCGTCCAAAGAATTAGTCAAGGGGTACTCGGTTCAGCTCGGGTGCATTCTTCGGAGCATCGTCTCGATCAACACTGAGAACCTAAGGCATCCTGGCCGAGGGAATTTGTGCAGCCTCCTGTTCACGAAGCTGCACGAACAATACAAGTTCCCCGGTGACATCGCAAACACACACCTCTCAGGGAATAAAGTGAACAGTGCCGCCTTCACGAATGAGCACGGCCCTGTCTACTTGGAGAAGCGCGGTGAAGAAAATGATTGACAAAGGTGATAGTTATGAGAAGATCAAGGCGAAAATCCTTCGATCAGCAAGATGACTAAAAGGAGTTCAAGATCATGTGCGAGAGCAGCGCAACCGTGGAATCAAGTTAGTGGGGGAAAGATATGCGGGACTTGAACTTAGGGGTCCACCAACTTGGTCCCGGCGGTTATAGAGTGGCGGAACCTATATGGGACAAGGAGGACACGGAGCGTGCCGAGCAAGGCCTACCACCCCGCTTCGATAAATACCGTGACAAGCAGACCAGGAACTATGTCAGGGCCCGGTACAAGGTGGACCCGGTAACAAAGGAGCTTACCACGGATGCGAAGACCAAGGCGCTTGAGCGTGTTCTGGTAAGGAATATGCCCCCACGTAATTAGCTCCATATGGTTGCATTCTAATTAATGAACCAAATTTCTAAATGGTTCACATTCCTTCCGCAGGAGACTGAAAGCAGTAGCGCGGGGTCGTCTCAGAGCTCCCCTTGGGACAACACTTTAAATAGGGCGTTGAACGTAATGAAAAACAAGGATAAGTTCAGTAAGTCGTCGTCAGCTGGTCATGTGGCCGGCAAAGGCTTGTCCACAAAATGGTCGTCATACTATGATGTTGGTGTGCGAAAGGAGAGAAAGACCAGCTCGGAAAGCCAGTCGCGCGAGGTTCAAGAACTCAAGGCACAAGTGGCATGGATTCCGGAGATGGTCCAAGAGCAAGTGCAACAACAACTGGGAACGACGCTCACCACCATTGTGCCTACCTTGATTCAGGGGCTGCAGACGTGGATTGCGGGCGGCCAACAGGGGCCGCCCCCGGTTCCCAGCTTCACGTCCAGCAACTCGCACAACACGCAGGTGGCGCCATTGGTGTCTCCGGCAGAGGCGGTATTGGTATCTCTGGCGCCGGCACGGGCATTGGAGCTTAATGCACCCGGGTGTACGCCGGCCGGCACCTCGGCAGCAAGCGGCCCCTCCGTCAGTTGCATGCCTGCCGTTGGCGGTGCCTCGATATTAGCCGAGCTCGACGCCATCACGGTAACTAAGCCTCTCGGCCGATGACTTCATCTCCTTGCCTTTGGCTGGGCATCCCTGATGCCCTACATGTTTTCGCAGGGCGCCGCCGACGTTCCATGCATTCTCCTGCACTTCATGGGCGGTGAGTTGATCGATGTCGCCAAGGGCAGAATCGTTCAACTGGGCAACCCCATGTTCCATGATAATCCGATGCCACCCACCGTGTATAGGGTTGAACTGGTTCATGTGCTGCCAGGCTGCGACGACTTCTTACCTCCGATTCGACCCGTTGGGGCCGACGAAGATGATGTGATGATCCTCAGCGCCTGCGTAAGCAGGCCCCTGCTTTGGCCGAAGAGCCAGATTCGTTTGGGGGCGGGGGACACCACCCCAAAGACAACACCACCAGTCGTGCAGGCGCCAAGCCATGGCAAGACCACTGCAATGCTACCGGACATGCCGGACATGCATATGGCACAGGATCCGGACATGCATATGGTACAGGATCCGGACGACGACGACGACGACGGTACATTTACCAACGTCGATAAGTACTTTGCCGAACATGGGTATGGTGACGAATTCTTCGGGCCTCCTTCTCAAGAACCCAACCCTGCAAAAGACGACCGCGATCTAGCTGGTACCGCGGAGAAACCCAATTGCAACAGGCGTCGTCTAGCGTTTAGTTCTCAGGAGACGCCTCCAGCTGCCGCCTTCATCGAGCCTCAGATAGCCGAGGTGCGAAATATTATCAGCCCCAACACACTCAAGAAGGCGGTCCGTGAGCAGAACTCGATCCCATTACAGTAGAAGAAGAAGGGATGGAAAAGACAGAATAACAAGGGCGGTGCGAGCCAGCCGGCACCGAGTACGATCCATGCTCAGGACGGGCCACCTTCACCTAAGGATATCTCGAGGAGGGTGCATGTGGCGGGTAGGCCGATGCTACCGATTAATCTGCTCAATGCTGCAACCGGTGCTATGCGTAGTCTGCATGACAGTGTTCTTTCTTTGGAGAAGCGGTGTCTCTCCGAGAATGATGTGGCATACCCGGTTTTCGTGGCCAAAGTGCCAGAGGGCAAGGGCTTCGTGGATAGCACCATCGGGGGTACGGTCGTCCTGCGGTTTGATGACATCTTCGCTATGTTTAACCTTCATCCGCTGCACTACACCTTCGTTCGGCTATTTTCGCTGAGTATGGAGATGTGGATCATTAGAGAGAAGGCCCCGGACATCGTGATAGTCGACCCCTTCTACATGCGTGCCAAGAACTTGGGCAGCACTAGGGACCGCCAAGTCGTGAGTTCACACCTCGAAGGCATCATTCTGGCAAACCCAGATAAGGATAACTTTCTCGTGCCTTACTTTCCCGAGTAAGTCATCCCCTCACCGCCCCATAACATATGATTTCTTAGATTTCGATCGTTCTTTTTTTCTAACATTCCGTGTTTTGTGCAGTGACACACATTGCACACTCATCCTCTTAAGCCCGAAATATTCCATGGCCACATATTTTGACTCGGACCGTTAGTCGAAGAAAGACTACACAAATATCAAGAAAGTTCTTGATGATTTTCTCCCTGGCTACGCCAGATCTGGAGGCACCTCCAGCAGGACAATTCGTAGGTACGACAAGCACGTGTTCACCCACAATACGACTTTCCCCTGCGTCAAGCAGCCGCCTGGCAGTCAGAAGGATGCCTACTACGCCCTCCATCACATGCGGGCGATCATATGGGACCAGCATCACCTTCTGCTACCAAATAATCTCAAAGATTGGGCCACACGCTTGTCGGCAATCCAGGACGCAGACATCAGACAAGAATTCTATCGCATCCAGTCGGAGTTTGCAGAAATCATCCATCAAGATGTCCTTCGTACCTCGGGGTAGTTCTACCTCAGATATCAACCGTCCAACAGTGAGATAGAAACAACGCTACAAATGCAGGCTAACAACGCCCGCGATTTCATGACCATCACGAAAGACGGCGGCTTCATCCACGCTCCGGTCCCTGAGTCGAGTCGAAAGTAGTGATGCTATGTAGTTCTAAAATGTCGATTGGGTCATGTTGTAATATTAAATTTTAATGAACTTGTATGTCTCTTTGGTTTGGACAGTCGTTCAACTTATATGTAATCGATGCTATTTATTAGTAGGACCATGAATCGTGCTATTAATGTGTTGCTTTTCTCTTCAGATCCTTTTGTTGCATACTTATATATTGCTTATGTATTGTCTGTGAATTGCTACTAACGTTTTGTTTGGCTAGAGCATAGAGATGTCGTCGTATGTCGTGTATAAGGGTAAGGTTCCCGGAGTCTACGACGACTGGGAGGAGTGTCAGAGACAGGTTCACCGTTGCAGCGGTAACAATTACAAAGGGTACACCACTAGGGCGGAGGCGGAAGCTAGATAGGCGAGCTATCTAGCAGGACAGAGGAGGGAGCGTTGGAGGAACCGGATGAAGACCAGTTTCATCGTGATGATGCTCATCGTGATGACCGCAACTCTCTTCTATGTGATGGTAGTTTAGATGATCGATATCGACTTGTAATGTGAAGACAAACTCACTAGTCACGGTCTCGAGACTTGTAATGTTCTAAATTTGTTCGGTATTTTAAATTCGGAGACTAATATGATGAATTGTATTCGGAGACTAATCTTCTGTTGTATTCGATAAATCTGCTATTTATATGTTGTGTTGTGTATATTCTGTGTAGTAATATGTTTTGTAACCTGTGCAAATATCAAAAAAGAAAAAAATAATCCCTCATATTCGTACTAGTGGCACACCACTCTACACTTTAGTGGCGCATTACAGTAAGCACACTAGTGGCACATCATCTACAAGTGCGCCATTAGTAAGCCAGAGCACAAGGTAAATATGGCCTCTGGGAGGCATACTAATGACGCATCGTGTGATATACTACTGGCGCACTCCCTAGTGCACCATTAGTATCTGGTATACTAATGGCGCACCCGGGGTGCGCCATTAGTATTAATTACTAGTGGCGTACCTGTAGTGCGCCATTAGTGGTCAAAACAGGTGCGCCACTAGCAGGCCTTTTCCTAGTAGTTTCACATGCATGACATGACAATATGCAGAGCTAGGCATGCACTAACGCACTACTACACGTCGTGTACTAATCGGAATAATATCTCACGATATTTTCCGGGTCTCGGGCTACTACCGAACAAACGAGAATGATGGAAAAGTTCCACGTTCGTTATGATAGGAGCACGTGACAGACTAACGGACAGCGTATTCGGATTCGTGCGATTTTTTCGATCAACTTTCATGTATAAATTATTTTCATCCGAGCTACGGATTATTTTATATTTTTTTTAAGTTTTATTAGTATTGTGGAGTTAATAGATTTAAATTAATTCAATAAAGCATTTATGACATTAGCATGAAGTCAGCAGCTAATAGTACTAGTTGACTGGTCAATCTGACTATTGTGCCCCACCTGTCATACTCTGTACAATTAACAGATGTGTTTAATTAAACTAATAAAGGGGGCCGCACATGTCAGTGGCTAATTATGTTAAATTGATTAATTAAATTACTTAAACATGTCATTAGGGGTTAATTAAACTTGAGCCCACATGTCAGTGGCCCACGGGACTGGACCTAGATGGCAGTGGCTCGCATTGCCCAGTCAGTAGTTTACCATGCTCAACTGGTCAACAAGGGGGTCGGGGCCACAAGTCAGTGACCCTGGGGGTGGCCTAAGCCTGGCTACGTTGGTGGTGGCCGGCGGTTCGATGACCACGGGGAGTGGCGGATGCACACCGGCGACGCCTCCGGCAGCCAATCAGGCGGCCGACAGGCCCTTTGAGCAGCGGGCGACGCGGCGGATCCAGGGGTGGACGTAGTGAGCGCGATGTGGCAGCACGAGCGGCAGCGCAATGCGGTGGCGGGTGCAGAAAAGAGGCGGTAGCGAGCACGGGGCAACGACTGCGTGCGGCGATGGGGCAGAGGAAAAGGGGAACGACACGGGGCTCACCGGCGTTGAAGAGGGGAGGGGGCAGTGAGGCTCGATGAGGGCCAGCGTGGAGGAGGACGGGGCCGCACGACGATGATGGGGAGCAGCGACAATGGGATGGCTCGGCCACGGATTGCCCGAACGAGCTCGAGCCTGTGCCCATGGGGAAAGGGGGAGGCGAGGGGAGAGGCGAGGGGAAACGGGGCAGGGCTAGGTTTCCAGGGGGTTCGCGGTGTGGCGCCCTTATCCCCCCGACGTCGCCGGCGAGCTAGTCGAGGGCGACCACGCTACTGCTCCGACCGATCGGTCAAACTAAGAAGGGAGGCGGGATGGACTGGGCCAGCCGGTTAGCCAGTTGGGCCGAGGCCCAATGGGGTGTGGGGGGGGTTATCCTTTTTGTTTTTTTGTCTTAGTTTTTGTTTCTCTTTTTAATTATTTTTTATTTATTTTTATTTAGAAAATACCAATCCAAAAATATGCCACATGTCCCAATATTGCAAATGCAATATTAGACAGTAGCAAAAAGGTTTGTAGGCGTTTGAAATTATTTGAAATTTTATAATTCAATACGGCATTTAATAATTTGTTTTGCCCTTTGTTAAATTGTGTTTGAGGCACTAAACACCTTACAAAAATGTGGTTTGCAATTTTAGAAATGCCTAGGGAATATTTGAAACCTATTCATGATTTTAATTACAGGTCTACAAAATGATTTTTGAATTGCATAAGAACTTGAATTTGCTTTTGATTCCAAGGTGATCATAACTGGATTAGCAAAAATGGATTAGCTTAATGCTCAGTTTACTGTAGCTTGATTATAGAGATTACTGTCGACAAATCAAGGGCGTCACACTAACCCATGTAGGTGAGAAGAGTAAGAAACAACAAGGATGCTCCCAATCATGGTGATCTTCATCAACTTTGAGCATCCACCACTACTTCACCTACATGAAGTCTTCATCAACAAAACCCAAGGTTAGTTTATCCCTCTCAAGGGGGGATGTCACATCAAGGGGGAGATTTACTCTAATACTTGAGTCAAAGCATCTCATAGAGTGTGACAATATTAAATGCTTTATTTAAAAGTGGTATCCCCACTCGTGCTTAAACGATGAGTATGACCTATGATCAAGTATTCTTACTTGGCTCCTAAGTCAATATACTCATATATAGATGACTATGTCATCGCCGAAGTTCTTGATAGATGATAGTATGTATGTGCATGTTTGCCATGATTTCATTTGACATCTTATTGTGTGAGCATGTTGGTCTACATTTCTTTATCCATTCAAGGACATCCAATTGTTGCTATTTGGACTTTCATTTTATTTTTGCCAATTGTATGGACAAGAATGCCTAGGACCCTTCTCTAGCTATCTATGCTTAATTGTCTTGAATTCTATTCATGCCGCATCACAAAATTTGAACAAGTTCTTTTTGGTCCCTTTGTGTGAGGAGCACTCGGAGTTCCGTATCGACAAAGGACTGACCATTAAAACCTCCTAAGTGCATCTCGATGAACCAATCCAAAATTCTCGGTCTCACCGAATGCCTAGGGTAGATCTGGTTTTCATCTTGGTATAACCAATTTCATCTTCTTGGTTACACCGAGTTTCCCTGTTAGCCGACAATTGAGGAACTTGGTGACATCCAAAAGTTAGAACCGGTGTCACTGATAGCAACGTGTTTATATAGAGGCGGACCCGACTTTTGAAATTCTTCCTAAAACATCATCCCCTCCAAAACCTAAGTTGCTGAATAGAGACCCATGGTCATTGCCTTTTCTTTTCCCGAGCACCTCCGCCGTTGACAGTCCCCGCCGTCGACGGAATCCACAACTCTGTTGCCGCCATAGCGAAGTCGTCACCGGACTAAAGTACGATTTCGATCGACCCCTCGTGTGCTCCTATATCTGAATCTTGCAATTTAGGACTTTTCCATCGGTAAACACTCTTTGAGATTGATCCATACACACAAAAATCCTGTAGAATAGCGAACGAAAGATTTTTTAGGGTTTGCTGTCCGCAACCTGAATCTCGGTGGAACCAAAGCATAAGAATTTGCAGCACCGATTCACCTTCTCTGACGAACTAAGAATAGCTCAGTGGAACCGAGTGTCAATTTTCGGTGTGACCGAAAGTGGTGCCAAGTGTTGGAAATATACCCTAGAGGCAATAATAAATTAGTTATTATCATATTTCCTTGTTCATGATAATCGTTTATTATCCATGCTATAATTGTATTGATCGGAGACTTAAATGCATGTGTGGATACATAGACAAAACCATGTCCCTAGTATGCCTCTAATGGACTAGCTCGTTGATCAAAGGATGGTTAAGGTTTCCTAGCCATGGACATGAGATGTCATTTGATAACGGGATCACATCATTAGGAGAATGATGTGATGGATAAGACCCAAACTACAAACATAGCATATGATCGTGTCAGTTTATTGCTACTGTTTTCTGCATGTCAAGTATATGTTCCTATGACCATGAGATCATGCAACTCACAGATATCGAAGGAGTGCCTTGTGTGTATCAAACGTCGCAACGTAACTGGGTGACTATAAAGGTGCTCTACAGGTATCTCCGATGGTGTCTGTTGAGTTGGCATGGATCGAGACTGGGATTTGTTACTCCGTGTGACGGAGAGGTATCTCGGGGCCCACTCGGTAATGCAACATCACAATAAGCCTTGCAAGAAATGTGACTAATTGTTAGTTGCGGGATCTTGTGTTACGGAACGAGTAAAGAGACTTGCCAGTAACGAGGTTGAACTAGGTATGGAGATACCGATGATCGAATCTCGGGCAAGTAACATACCGAAGAACAAAGGGAACGTTATACGGGATTAACTGAATCCTTGACATAGAGGTTCGACCGATAAAAATATTCATAGAATATGTAGGAACCAATGTGGATGTCCAGGTCCCGCCATTGGTTATTGACCGTAGAGGTGTCTCGGTCATGTCTACATAGTTCTCGAACCCGCAGGGTCTGCACACTTAAGGTTCGGTGACGTTTCGGTAGTGTAGAGTTATGTATGGTGGTGACCGAAGGTTGTTCGGAGTCCCGGATGAGATCCCGGACGTCACGAGGAGCTCCGGAATGGTCCGGAGGTAAAGATTCATACATAGGATGTCCCAGTTTGGTCGCCGGAAAAGTTTCGGGCTCATCGGTAGTGTACCGGGAGTATCGGTTGTGTACCGAGAGTGCCGGTAGTGTACCGGGGGACCTCCGGGAGGGGTATTTCGACCCCAAGAGGTCCATGGGCTGTGGGAGAATAATAAACAGCCCTTAGTGTGCTGGGAAAACAGCCACAAAGGCCCATGGCGCAGGAGAGAAAGTCCTAAAGCAAAAAGTGGAAAATCAGCCAATAGGAGGCAATCCTACTCCAACTAGGATTGGAGGTGAAGTAGGATTGCTCCCACCTCCTATTTCGGCCGACCCAAAGGCCTTGGCTGCCTCTCCTCTCCTCTCCTCCTATATATACTAGTGGATTGGGTGGTTTTTGGACAGAATTTCCAGCCACGTGCTACCCGTTTCACCGGTGCACAGTTTCTCCTCTAGATCGGTTTTCCGCAGCGCTTAGGCGAAGCCCTGTCGGAATCACTCCACCACCATCACCGGAGCGCCGTCACGCTGCTGGTGAACTCTCTCTCCTCTCCACCTCCTCTCTCTGGATCGAGACGGTGGAGATCGTCATCAAGCTGCACGTGTGCTGAACGCCGAGGTGCCGTCCGTTCGGTGCTAGATCGGAAGGACCGTGATCGAGATCGCGAGACAGTTCGTGATGAGATCGCGGAACGGATCATGATGAGTTTGCGGGACAGATCGTGATCAAGATCGTGAGACGGATCGTGATGAGATCGCGGGACGGATCGTGATGAGTTCACGGGACGGATCGTGATTGGATCGCGGGACGGATCGTGATGAGATCGCGGGACGCTCGGCGATTTGGATCGCGAAGATGTTCGACTACACCAACCGCGTTTCTTAACGCTTCCCGCTTAGCGATCTACAAGGGTATGTAGATCCACTCTCCCTCTCGTAGATTCTCATCACCATGGATAGCTTTGCGTGTGCGTAGGAAATTTTTTGTTTCCCATGCGAAGTTCCCCAACACCAAGTTCCTGGAATGTAGGTTGTCTGTCTTGGTGGGTCTAAAAAGTTTGCCTCGGTTGTATCGATATTCATTTGGCAGAATGCAAATCTTAAGAAATTTTCTGGTCAATCTTTGAAACTGTTTGCATTTTGTGATGACTCAACCCTTCTACTCCTCTATATTTTATTCATAGGGTCAGAGATGTCTGCTTTAGAGGATAGTCAGAACAACTTCAAGGAGTTCAGTGTTGTCACAGATTATGGCACTAGTCCAAACAAGAGCTCATCCTCTTTTCATGATGTTCCTAGCTCACCTGATCTACCCAGGGCAGCAACCAGAACAAGGAGGAAGCTCAATTCAGACGAGGAGGATGAAGATTTCATACCTGATGAAGTGCCTCCCAACTCCAAGAAGGAAAAGACTGTCAGGAAGCCCACTGCTGAGGCTACATCTTCCAAGAAGAAGACTGCCAGGAAGGAATATGCCCCCTTTGACACTATGAGAGCACTTGAGAGCTCCAAGGGCACCATGACTATTGAGCCTCCTAGGAAATCCATGCCTGAGAAGGCTGGTGAGAAGAAGAGCAGCAAGAGATTCATTCATGTTGGTGGCAAGCCTACCTCCATGTTTGAGGACCCAAAAGAGGTTGCTGCTGCTGAGGAGGAGGAAGAGTCAGCTGGAAAGGCTCCTCCTAAGAAGAAGAAGAAGAAACTATTGTCTGATGCTATGCCCAGCCAGTCAGTACCCAAGGGCAAGCCAACTGGTTCAACAAGCCTTCTGCACCCAAGCCCACGAGAACTACCAGAGACATCCCAGCTTCTGAGAAGAACAAGGGATCATCCTCTAGAGATCTAGATGAGGATGCTATGTCTGCATTGATGAAGCTGAGACCACACCTTCCAGTGCACAATGCCAGCCAGTTGTAGGCTGAGGACATGAAGAAAAGGAAGGATCAAGGGCTGAGATATTGGAGAGCTGCTGATCCATACGCACATAGGAGGAAGACTGTTCTTGACTATAGCTTCTACACCAAAGAAGAACAATATTTGTATGAGACCATATTGCTTGAGAAGAGCCTTGTTGTAAGTGATATGAGATATGTGGATTGGAAGTATATCAAGGAGAATGAAGATTACTTCCCGAGTGTGCAGGACAACTTACATTGCGTTGGCCTAGATGAGTTTGTTGGCAAGGAGTTCACAGCCTGGAATGACGAGATGATCATGTAATTCTACTCCACGGAACATTTCTATGAAGATGGTAGAATTGTATGGATGACTGAAGGTGCCAGGTATGATTCCACTATTGAGGAGTGGGCTGCCATCTTAGGAGTCCTAGAAGTGGAAGATGGAGATATTTGCGTGTACTCTAAGCCCAAGGCAAGCCATAATGAGATGAAGAACATGTAAAATGAGATCCCTGCTGTACACCTGAAATATCACAAGCTAGGATCAATCTATTTCCTCTCGGCAGGTCTTTGCACTATCAACACCATTCTGAGGCACACCTTGATGCCTAAGTCAGGAGATAAGAAGATGATCCAAGGCTACTCCATTGATATGATGCTCCTTCTAGACCAGCATACGAGATTGAGAGTGATGTATCTGATTGTGGAGACAGTGAAGAAGGTTGCTGCTGACCAGAAGCGCTCGTGCTGCTATGCACCATACATCCAAATGCTCATCAACTCCAAGTTGGAGAAGCACATCATTGTGCTTGATCGACAACATTTGCCACTCTTGCCGGAGCTAGAAGACAATGTTGTAGTGATGAACCCAGATCATCCCACATTAGTTGCAGCACAGGCACATGCTGAGGCAGCAAGAGACACTAGTGCTTAGCCGCACATGACTAGGAGTGAGCAGATGGATCTTCTTGTCAGCTCTATGCAGAAGGACATCACCAACATATTAAAAAACCAAGAGAACCTCTCGAGGATTGTTGACGACAAGTTCCATAGTCTCAACAACAAGGTGGATGATCTCATAGTGAGAGTGAATGCGCTCAAGAACGAAGTTGATGATGTGTGTATCCCACACTCCACTAATGACGATTCTTCTAACGATGAGGATAGTGCACCTGTCAGGACGACTGCTCAGTTCAGGACTCAGGCTAGGACACCCATAGTGACTGCTCCAGAGATGAGACTATCTTCATTAGCACTAGCTACAGTCACTTCAGCTCCATCAGCTCCACCACTTTCTCCTGTTGCTACACCAACTCCATCCATGACATCAGCAGAGGTCTTCGCCGACGCAGTTCTCTTGACTCCAACTTTAGCTGCCGCGGGAGATCAGCCCCAAAAGAACGATTAGCTCTATATCTTTGAACTTTTCCCCCCTTGTTGCCAAAGGGGGAGAAGTTGTATAGAACATTAGGGCTCGAGAGAGAGAGTGCTGGTTTTTATCGCTTTTTAAAAAACATTTGCTATCTTTTGGTTTGGATGTGTTAAACTTTGTCAGTGTTTGATCATACACTTAATGTGTGTTGCTACTATTTCCTATCCTTATGATGTTTATGAGATGATCATTCACTTTTCTTGGTTGTGTTGTGCTATGATATTCACTCTTATTATTCTCGCACACCACCAAGATGTATGTGACATGGAAGAAGTGCCCCATATACCTAATCGATTGTGCATTTGCATTCAAACGCAAATTCAAAATAATGCACAAATTTAGTGGGAGCTCTTGCTTATCACATACTTCTCAAAGCAACGATTATATTCAATTGAGTTTATACATATGTGAAAGCTTTGATCTATATGTTGTCATCAATTACCAAAAAGGGGGAGATTGAAAGCACATTTGCTTCCTTGGTGGTTTTGGTAATTAATAACAACATGTATATCATTGAACTAATATTTCCACTAAGCATATTTTAGGAAAGTTCAATGATGGGTTGGAAAAAGGATTGTGGAGAAACCCCTAGATGCAAGGAAATGGATTGGAAAAGCTTCAAGCAAGAGGACTATACATTTTACTTTGTGATAACTCACTTTGATTCCATAGGAAAGCCAGTACTATTAGACCCTCTTCAAGAATTCATATGATTAACCCGTTAACTTGCCAATTAATCCCTACTCGTAGGGTCACCGACTAGCCGATTAACTAATAAATCGCCCGATTAATTGATTGAATGGTTGATTAACTTGCTGATAGCCAATTAATCCCCTACTCAGCAACCAACCGAGCAGTTACCAGTTAACGATTTCCTCAACAATGCTATTAAAAGGGGGTAAGGTACTGTTGGTGAACAAGATGCTCCACGTGCACAAGTGATAGTCACCCAAAACACCCACAAACTCTTCCACAAAAATCTGTCCAAAGCCAAATATCCAAAATCGGTCCAACCAATAGTTCCCACTCGGTCCCACTGATTTGCAAAGTCATAGAGACCCATGCCAAACCCTAGCACATCAGTGCAACTGATCCCACATCGGTGCCACCGAGTTCAGGCTGCCAACTTTTGGTTGCCTCGATTCATAAAATCAGAATTTCTGAGTTTTTGGATTGGTGTCATCGAGATGCAGATTCTGACTGTTGGACACCTTATCGGTACCACCGAGGATTATATATCGGTCTCACCGAGATTCAGAAGTTGCCACCTTTTGGTTACTTCGGTACCACCGAGATTCACACATCAATGTCACCGTGTTTGTCACTTTAGGTGTAATGGTTGGATTTTTGTAGATGCATATATGTACCCCTTCACAACCACCTACTTGAAAGAGAAGCACTTAGAACAGATCCCCAACTATCCTATTAGATTTTCTGAGAGAGGGCCACCTACTCATATGTTGAGATCATGCCATTCCAGTCCAACCATATGAATCTTGATCTCTAGACTCCCCAAGTTTCTTTCCACCCAATCAATCTCTTCCACCAAAGCAAAATCTGTGAGAGAGTGATTGCGTGTTGAGGAGTCTATCATCTTGAAGCACAAGAGCAAGGAGTTCATCGATATTATTGAGCCTATTACCTTTTGGAGGGTGGTGCCTCCTAGATTGGTTAGGTGTCGCTTGGGAGCCTCCTACTTCGTGTTGTGGAGTGAATCAAAAAGTTTGTAAGGGAAAGGAGATCGCCTACTTCATGAAGATCTACCCGAGTTAGGCTAGTCCTCCATGGACGTAGGCCATCATGGTATAGTCAAGGTTGCTTCTTCGTGGACTCTTGCGACCGTTACCCTCCATGGGTTGAAGACTCCATAAACGTGCACGTACGATAGCACCACCTATCGGAACCACGGGAAAAATCTTCATGTCTCCAAATTGCGTTTGATCTTCCTACCCTTCCTTTACTACTCAAGCTTGTCTTTACTTTCCACTCTATACTCATAGACATGCATGTGTAGGGTGTGCTTGACTTGCTACAATTGCTAAAATCTGCCAAGACTTAAAATTGGGAGAAGGTAGAATTTTTATTTACTCAAGTAGTCTAATCACCCCCCCCTCTAGACCTACTTTCAATCCCACACACATGCGCCTCACAACCCGGACATCCCCGACCCCACAGAGGTTCGAGACGTACATAATATAGTGCCACCACCCCACCTCCCACACCCCAGACACACATGCACATTGAGTCGGTGGGAGGGAATCCCACCAAGACCTTCCGTAACACAGAACAAGAAGAATCAACCTTGGTCAAATCTCTCTCATTGTCGGTCAAAGTGATGGACGTCCTCTCGGGCCCACGGATGGGCGTGCCACCGATAACCATGCGATGGAGTGTCTGTAGACAGACACCACCTTCATGTCACTCAAACATATCTCTAGAAGTGTTGTGTTATGTTTGAATATATACCAGATGCACACCATTGATCTGGCACATGCTTCAGAACCGGAAAGCCTGCACACATATTGAGGGGTTCATGACACGTATAGCTAGCCAGTCCCTCCCACTTTGAGCATCGATGGGAAAGATTCATGCGGACGTAAGCATGCACGCAAAATTTTGGTCAGGTAAATCACCATGACCTATAATATATATACCATAACACACCAAGAAGAATCCACCTTGGTAACCTCTCTCGTTGTCAGTCAATGTCATCGATGTCCACGTGGGCCCAGGAATGAGCTTGCCACCGATAACCATGCGAGTGTTTGAAGACAACCATCATATACGTGTGTCCAAAACATATGTAGGTAGTGTTGTGTGATGTTTAATTACCCATTACAACATTGATGTGGCACCTGCCTCGGAAACCATAAAGTCCACACGTGGAGCGAGGTTCACGACACGTACGTAGTATATTTATACTCCCTAATACGTCTCCAACGTATCTATAATTTTTAATTGTTCCATGCTGTTATATTATCAATCTTGGATGTTTTACAATCTTTTTATAGCAACTTTATATCCTTTTCTGGGACTAACATATTGACCTAGTGCCAAGTGGAAGTTGCTATTTATTACTTAGCGGAATATCAGTATCAAATGAATCCCAAACAACGCAAAACTTTTTGGAGATTTTTTGGTCCAAAAGACAACTTGGGAGTCAAGGAAGCACCTAAGAGGAGGCCCGTGGAGGCCATAAGACACAAAGGCATGCCAGAGACCCCTGGCGCGGCCTGGTGGGTTGTGATCTCCATGGGAGTCTCTCCACCGCCTATCAGCTAGATACCAAAATATTCCAAAAACCATAGGGGAGTTGATGAAACACAATTCCAGCCACCGCAAGTTCTAGAACCATGATATCCAACCTAACACCATCACAGAGGGGTGCATCGTGTTCATGGGTGCCTCTCTAATGATGCGTGAGTAGTCCACCATAGACCTATGGGTCCGGAGGCAGTAACTAGATGGCTTTCTATCTCTTTTGATTCTAAATACAATGGTCTCTTGGAGATCTATTTGATGTAATGACTTTTTGCGATGTGTTTGTTGGGATCCGATGAAGTTTGAATTCATGATCATTATCTATCCATGAATATTATTTGAGTCTTATTTCATCTCTTATATGCATGGTTACTTATAACCTCTTATTTATTCTTCGAATCTTTGGTTTAGTTATGCAAACTAGATCGATTTTTCTTGCCATGGGAACAGGTGCTTTGTGATGGATTCCATCTTGCGGTGTCCTCTCCTAGTGATAGAAGGGGCAGCGAGCACGCATGCATCGTTGCTATTAAGGATAACAAGATGCGGTCTATTCCTACATGAATGGATCTTTTATACATCATGCCATCATTATTATTGCATTACTCTATTTCACCATGAACTTAATACACTACATGCATGCTGGATAGCGGTCGATGTGTGGAGTAATAGTAGTAGATGCAGAATCGTTTCGATCTTCTAATCTTGGACGTGATGCCTATATAATGATCATTGCCTTGGATATTGTCATGGTTATTTCAACTTCTATCAATTACCCAACAGTAATTTTTTACCCACCGTGTGCTATACTCATGAGAGAAGCCACTAGTGAGACCTATGGGGCCCGGGTCTATCTTTTAACATATTGTTTTCCGATCTATCTTTTTCCGCATTTGCATTCAGATCTATTTTTCCAAAAAAACAAAATACCTTGATGCACTTTTTATTTACATATTTTATTTTGTGTTCTTACACGATATATTAATCCAATCTCATAGAAACCCTTCTATCTTTTACCATGGAGAGAATGACAACCTCTCTTACGCATCGGGTTGGAAGTATTTGTTCTTTGTGTGCAGGTACCATTTACATAATGTTGCTTGGTTCTCCTACTGGTTCGATAACCTCGGTTTCATAACTGAGGGAAATACTTATTGTCTCTGTGCTGCATCATCCCTTCCTCTTTGGGGAAATACTAACACAATCTCAAGCCACGTCAAAGAAATTTTTGGCATCGTTGCCGGGGAAGAGGTACGAAAGAAGTCTCCCGTCAACTTGGCAATTTCTGGTGCCATTGCCGTGTAGACATCATCAACATCTATCAGGTTCCTAATAAAAAATCTCATCTCCTTGCAATTTACATTATTTTCCATTTGCCTCTCGTTTTCATCTCCCCCACTTCACAAAAAATTTCCAGTTTATTCGCCCTCTTTTTTGTTTGCCTTTTTGCTTGTTTGCTATCATTGCTAGTGTGGCCATGTGCCTTCTATTTGCTTGCATCTTCACTTTGTAAAAATCTATTGATATGGATCCACATCCACTTGCTAATCTTTTCAAAAGACCAAATTATGGTGAACCAATTGCTAGTGAATTGAGTGCACTTGATTATCTCTATGAAGTTTTGTTTGAAAATCATGAATATGAAAATTCTAATGAAGTGTTGAAAGAAGAAATTTATAAGGTGATCCATGATAGCTCCTTGATTGAAAAGCATGATTGCAATGATGCTACTATAAATTCTGTTAGTGTCAATTATGTTAATGATATGCAAAACTACAAGCTTGGGGATGATAATTTTGTCATGTCCACTTCTTATTGCAATGATCATGATTGGGGTGATAATCCTTCTTATGATCTTGAAAATTTATTTAAGCCTCATGTTGAATATGTTATTGATAATAATGTTTGCAATAGTATTGAAAGTGGATTTGGGAGAGCGTCAACTTTAGGTAAAAAGAATCCCACTTATTTGGAGAGTGTTCAATCTTATGAATTTTATGATAAAAGTGGGTTTGGAGAGGTCATAATTTTAGTTGATGGTAATCCCACTGTTTTGGAAGATGATACAAACTTTATGCATGTTGATCATAAAGAGAGTGTTGTTTATGATATGTATATTGTTGAATTTGATTATGATCCTACATGTAATTACTATGAGACAGGAAATTAGGATTGTATAAATTTTCGTGCTACTAAATTACCTCTTTTCATGTTGAGGTTGCTATTGTCTCTTTCTTATTCCTTCCATATGCTAGTATTTGCCTGCCTTCATAATTTGTTTGCTTATCAAATTCCTATGCATATGAAATATGTTAGACTCAAGTGTGTTTTCCATATGCTTTGTGATGCTCTCTTTGTGTTGCTATTATTATCTTTCATGAGGGCATCATTGAAATCTCAAGCCTATCTTAATGGCTATAAAGAAAGAGCTTGTTGGGAGGCAACCCAATGAATACAATTTATTTTGCCTTTTTTCTATTCTTGAGTATTTACAATATTATGCTACTGTTACGATTGTGTTTTTTATGTTTTAATTAGTGTTTGTGCCAAGTAAAGCCTTTGGGATCATATTTAGTGATAGTTGATTTGATCTTGTTGAAAAACATAAAGTTTTGCATCCAGTAAAAGAATTTTTAAAAATCACATAAGCGACGAAACATCCTGAATGTTTTACAGAAGATTGATATACCAATTTATGATGTTGTCCTAAGTTTCCAGAATATTTTGAGTTACATAAGTATGGTTAGAGTATAGATTACTACAGACTGTTCTGTTTTTGACAAATTCTGTTTTTGTTGCACCGTGTGCTTGTTTTGCTGAAGCTAATGCTTGTACTGGAGGGTATAAGCCTTGGTAAAGTTAGAATACAGTATATATAATGCCATAATAAAATATGAATGGGTTTGCAACAGTACTTTAAGTGTTTATTTGCTTTATTATACTAACGGATCTCACGAAGATTTTGTTAAGTTTTGTGTGATTGAAGTTTTCAAGTTTTGGGTGAGATCACGATGGGTGAAGGAATAAGGAGTGAAAATAGCCTAAGCTTGGGGATTATATGGAACCCCAAGATAATATCCAACGAGAAACAAGCAACTAAGCTTGGGGATGCCCCAAGTGGCATCCCCTCTTTCTTCTAACGACCATCGATATTTTACTTGGGGTTATATTTTTATTCGTCACATAGCATGAGTTTTGCTTGGAGTGTCTTGTATCATATGAGTCCTTGCTTGATTTGCTTTTTATTTTGTCACAAGTATTCTTTCTAGACACACCTATTTGAGAGAGCCAAAATTATGCTATGATTTAATAGAATTACTCTGTATGCTTCTCTTAAAAAATTGAGCTATGG
Source organism: Hordeum marinum (assembly GCA_022496015.1). Taxonomy (NCBI): domain Eukaryota; kingdom Viridiplantae; phylum Streptophyta; class Magnoliopsida; order Poales; family Poaceae; genus Hordeum; species Hordeum marinum. The sequence goes on from CM039678.1 coordinate 347,307,455, forward strand.
AATTGGTGTCGTACTTCACTTATATCTTTTTGAGCATTGCGTGCTTTATTTTTTTGAAGAAATACTCTCATGCTTCACTTATATTAATTTGAGAGTTAGTGAATTTTGAAGAAATTGTCTCATGCTTCACTTATATTATTTTGAGCGATGAATTTTTATTCTCATGTTCCTCACTTAAATTTATTTGAGCTTGTCAAAAGCAATGGAAATATATGAAACTATTCCCAAAGTGACAGATATTCAAGAGGGGTATGATAAAAACTTTGATATAGATCATTGGACAAATTAAACTCGATTCCTTGTAATAGTTTTGAGACATGATGATAGTAATATGTGAGTTGTGTTGGTGAGTAATTATGCTTTAGTAAGAATATTGGTGTTAAGGTCTGTGATTCCCTATGCAAGCATGAAAATCAATAGTTATACAATGAAATTACATCCTACTTATGTTGCATTATTCGGTGTTATTTATGCTTAATGCTTGTTTATGTGAATTTTCGTTTCTTGGTTGGTTGCTGCTCAATCTAATTGCTAGGCTCCACTTGTACTAAGTAGAAATACTACTTTTGCATCCAAAATTCTTAAACCTAGTTTTGCCATATGAGTCCACCATACCTAACTATATGCGGTATTTCCATGTCGTTCCAAGCAAATTTGTTTGTGCAATCTCTAATTTTCAAAATGAATTTCCTTTTTGTGTGCTCATACCGATCATGAAGCGTAAGGGGGTGACCGATATTTTTTCCATGCTAGATGTGTTATTCTCAAGATGAGCGTTTATTCACTTGTCATTGCGCAAGAGTATGGCGGCAATAGGGATGCCCAATCCCGAAATGAAAAAGAAATTTACTTTATGTTGTGAAATAATAAATTCCTTGGAAAGTGTTGGTATGGATGGCAACCGTGGATTCGGCTAGCCATGGATTGTGAAAGAATGATGGAAAAAGGAATAAACTTTATTTTCTATTTGGGAACATCTTATGATATATCTAGCATGGAAAGGTACTAAAAGGTCTTGGTGGTTTTCGTTGACAGGAAAGGCATGCCACCCAAAATATTTTTCTCTCTCAATGTAAACTTTGAGCTCTGGCACCTCTACAAATCCCTACTTCCCTCTACGAAGGGCCTACCTATTTACTTTATGCAATTTTTACTTTTATTTGAGTCTCCATCTTCTCTTATAAAGCACCCACTAGGGGGCACTATGATCGTACTTGTGCATTCGGTGTAGCTAATATTTGAGTGTGTTTCAGGAATGGATCAATGATTCTGCATGATGGGCTAGGGATAACTTTCTTTGGTGTTGTTATTTTGAAAGACATGGGTGCTTGTTGGTATGCTTGAGTATTGAAGTCTTCATGTCAAAACTAGACTATTGCTTTGAACCATCTAAAAGTCCAAATGTCCATGCTACAAAAGAAAAGAATATGTGATGAACATGTTAGGCAGCATTCCACATCAAAAATTCTGCTTTTATCATTTACCTACGCGAGGACGAGCATGAATTAAGCTTGGGATGCTAATACATCTCCAACGTATCAACAATTTTTGATTGTTCAATGTTGTTATATTATAAATCTTGGATGTTTTCCATTCATTTTATCGCAACTTTATATCATTTTTTGGGACTAACCCATTGACTTAGTGCAAGTTTCCAGTTGCGATTTTTTTCTTGTTTATTACTTCATAGAATATCGATACCAAACGAAGCCCAAATGCCGTGAAATTTTTTGGAGATTTTTTGGGCCAGTAGACAACTTGGGAGCCAACAAAGCACATTAGAGGAGGCATGTGGAGGCCACAAGACACCACGGCCCGACAGAGGCCCCTAGCGCGGCCTAGTGGGTTGTGCCCTCCACAGGAGTCTCCTCCATCGCCTATCATCTCTATAAATACCCAAATATTCCAAAAACCCTAGGGGAGTCGATGAAACACAATTCTAGCCACCACAAGTTCCAGAACCACGAGATACAATCTAATACCATCACGGAGGGGTGCTTCGTCATCATGGGTTTCTCTTCGATGATGCATGAGTAGTCCACCATAGACCTACGGGTCCGTAGGCAGTAGCTAGATGGCTTTCTCTCTCTCTCTCTCTCTCTCTCTCTCTTTTGATTCTCAATACAATGGTCTCTTGGAGATCTATTTGATGTAATGAATTTTTGCGATGTGTTTGTTGGGATCCGATGAAGTTTGAGTTCATGATCAGTTTCTATCCATGAATATTATTTGAGTCTTCTTTGATCTCTTATATGAATGATTACTTATAGCCTCGTATTTATGCTTCGAATCTTTAGTTTAGTTAGGTCAACTAGATCGATTTTTCTTGCCATGGGAAGAGGTGCTTTGTGATGGGTTCGATCTAGCGGTGTCCTCTCCAAGTGACAAAAGGGGCAGCGAGGCATGCATGTATATTTGCTATTGAGGATAAGAAGATGGGGTCTATTCCTACATGGATAGATCTTGTCTACATCATGACATTGTTCTTATTGCATTACTCTGTTTCTCCATGAACTTAATACACTAGATGCATGCTGGATAGCGGTCAATGTGTGGAGTAATAGTAGTAGATGCAGAATCGTTTTGGTATACTAATCTTTGATGTGATGCCTATATAATGATCATTTCCTTGGATATCGTCATGATTATTTGATCTTCTATCAATTGCCCAACAACAATTTGTTTACCCACCATGTGCTATAATCATGAGAGAAGCCACTAGTGAAACCTACGCCCCTTGGGTCTATCTTTTAACATATTTCTTTCCGATCTATCTTTTTCCGCATTTGCTTTCAGATCTATTATTCCAAAAAGCCAAAAATACCTTGCTGCACTTTTTATTTACATCTTTTATTTTGTTTTCTTACGCGACTATTTATCCAATCTCATACAATCCGATCTAACTTTTACCGTAGAGAGATTGAGAACCTCTCGTACGCTCGGGTTGCAAGTATTTGTTCTTTGTGTGCAGGTACCGTTTAAATAGAGTTGATTGGTTCTCCTACTGGTTCGATAACCTTGGTTTCATAACAGAGGGAAATACTTACGTAGCTGTGCTGCATCATTCCTTCCTCTTTGGGGAAATACCGACGCAGTCTCAAGCCACTTCACTCACCCTCCCCAATTCGAGACGGTGGGAGGCATTCATGTGTACACATGCTCTCTAAGTATACCTTGTAATCTCACCATGACTGATACGTCTCCAACGTATCTATATTTTTTGATTGTTCCATACTGATATGTTATCATTCTAGGATACTTTTTGGGCATTTTTTTTACAAATTTATAATATTTTTGAGCACTAACCTATTGACCTAGTGCCGAGTGCCAGTTGCTGTTTTCTGCAAGTTTTTTACTTTTCAGGTTTACAGTATCAAACGAAGTCCAATTTCCATGAAACTTTTTGATGATTTTTTCTGGACCAAAAGAAGACCTGGAAGCTTTGCGATGACGCCGAAACAGGCACGAGGGCCCCACAAGACAACACGGCGCACCCCTAAGGAGGCGCCCTGATCGCTTGTGCCTCCCTCGTGCACCTCCTGACGCCCCTCTCTGGCTTATAAATTCCTATTTACCCTAAAAACACCAAGAGAGCTCCCGAAATATTTTTTCAGGCGCCGCAAGTTTCTGTTCGTACGGGAGCCCAACTAGAGCTCCATTCAAACACCGTGCCAGATGAGGATCGATCACAGAGGGAATGTTTATCAACCTTGCTGCTCTCAAAATGTTGTGTGAGTAGTTCACCACAGACTGTTGGGGAGGATGCACTCGATCACCTATGCGGCCATAAGCCCCTTTGCGGTTTGGCAAGGGCAAGATCACATGCACAAAGAGCGGAGATGGTGAGACTGTTGGAGAACGTTGCATGGGAAACAAAAAAATACCTATGCTTCACCAAGATCAATCTAGGAGATGAGCATCTATGATAGGATAGATTGGATCTACGTACCCTTGTAGGTCTCTAAGCGGAAGTGTTAAAGAACGCGGTTGATGTAGTGGTACGTCTTCGCGATCCAAATCGCAAGCCGTCCCATAAACTCCCAATCAAGTACCAAATGGACGGCACCTCCGTGTTCAGCACACATGCAGCTCGGTGAAGATCTCCGCCTTCTTGATCCAGCAAGAGGGGGCGGACAGGTAGACGAGTTCTCTGGCACCGCGACGGCTTTGCGGCGATGGTGGTGGATTAATTCCATCAGGGCTTCGCCTAAGCACTATTGAAAACCTATCTAGAGGAGAAAACGATCTAAAGGAAGAAGAGGGCAACACTTGGCAAAATTAGGGTTGGGGCTGCCCCCAGAATCCTCGAGTATATGTAGGAGGGAAGGGAGAGGAGGCAGCCCTAGCCTCTCCTCCAAGGAGAGGTTCGGCCGAAGCAACGGGAGGAGTCCACCTCCCACAAGGGAGGTGGATTCCAAGTGGGACTCCTTCCCAAACTTGGACCCTGCTATATCTCCTTCTCCATGTGCATAGGGCCTCTTGGGATGGCTTGCCCAGCCCACCAGGGGCTGGTGCGCCACCTCTAAGGCCCATGTGGCCCCTTAGGGTATGTGCGCCCCATTTGGTGCTCCCTGGAACCCATTTGTCACTCCCGGTACACTGCCAGAAATGCCCAAAACTTTTCCGGAGTTCAAACACCACTTTCCTAAATATAAATGTTTACCTCCAGACTATTCCGGAGCTCCCCGTGACGTCCAGGATCTCATCCGGGACTCTGAACAACCTTCGCTCACCACCATACATAACTCTATACTATCGAAACGTCACTCAACCTTAAGTGTGCAGACCTTGCGGATTCGAGAACTATGTAGACATGACCAAGACACCTCTACGGCCAATAACCAAGAGCGGGAACTGGATGCCCATATTGATTCCTACATATTCTATGAAGATCTTTCTCGGTCGAACCTCTATGTCAAGGATTCAGTTAATCCCGTATGATGTTCCCTTTGTTCTTAGATATGTTACGTGCCCGAGATTCGATCGTCAATATCTCCATACCTAGTTCAACCTCATTACCGGCAAGTCTCTTTACTCATTCCCTAATACAAGATCCCGTGGCTAACACTTAGTCACATTGCTTGCAAGGCCTATTGTCATGTTGTATTATTGAGTGGGCCCTGAGATACCTCTCTGTCACACGGAGTAACAAATCCCAGTGTTGATCCATGCCAACCTAGCAGACACCCTCGGAGATACCTGTAGAGCACCTTTATAGTCACCCAGTGTCATAGCCCCAAGCTGTACGCTTTGATTGTGTTTAGTTAGGGTGAGAATCATGTTTATTTTCATTAACATGAAATGGGGAGGATTATAAACCCTAGCACCTCATCTCACTAAAGCAAAATTCAATCATGTGTGATTTTCCAATGAACCCAAAATGGCCACAAAAATGTTCCAGATTTCTGATAAATATTGGAAACAATATATCAGAGGAGCATTTGAATTTTGAACTCAACTTGGATATTTTAAAAGACCCAAACCGCACTGAAAAATATCTACTAAAGCACTATAAGAATTTAGTTGCTTCAAAATTGCTGAAACTTTTGAGGAGGTTTGAAATATTCAAACAATACTTCCTAAAAAGTTCCAGGATTTTTGGCCTAAGTATTTGTGCCCAAATGAAAAGAAATAAATGCCAGAAAATAGAAAACAGAAAATATTAAAAAGAGGGAACCCACCTGGGCCTTACCTGTTTAAAGATTTTGGCCCAGCCCATTAGCCCCCCTCCTGTCGTCTTCCTCCTCTCGCCAGGAGGACGAGAGGGTGCGTGCCCGACACGTGATGCCACGCGCTCGGCCACGCACCATTGCCCCATGGTGGATAGAGACGCCGCGCTCGTCCCCGAAGCCCATTTTGCCTCTCTCTCCCCCTCTCCTCTCTTTCCCCTCGCTCTGCCTATTTCCCTCCCCTCTATGATGGCCGCCGCAGCCATGGCCAGTCCGCCGCAAAACCGCAGCCACCGGTCGCCCTTCTCCTCCCTAGTGAGTTCCCGAGCCCTGCATCGATGGGCAAGACATCCTCGCCGAGCCATGCTTCACTGGGGACACCGCAATGCCTTGACATTGCCATCTTCCCCAACCTTCGGCTGGCAGATGCCGTCGCCGATTCGCAGCTGCAGGAGCCTCCTCGAGCTCGTCGACCACCTCCTCGAGCCTGCTGTGAGCCCCTGGTTCCTCTTTCCCTTGCCCCGTTGCCTGTTTTGTCCCCTAGCCACCATCCCTGCCGTTGCCGAACTCCGGCCGCCGCCAAAGTCGCCGTGGCCATCGTCTCCGGCGTCCCCGCGTCCTCCCGTTGCCTCAGATAGATGCGCATGAACCCCAGCTGCCCTTAGGTGCCTTCCGCCGCCCAAATGGTTGCCGGAGGAGGATTTCCGGCGACCCCCGCCGTCTCGGCTCGTCGCCGGCGACTAACCCCAGCCTTGCCGACGTGGCCGTTGACCTGACCCACCAGTCAGTGATTGACTGGGTCCCCTATTGACTGCTGAGTCAGTAGTTGACCGGGCCCATCCATCAGCCGTAGTAGTTGACCCTGGGTCACTAACCAGTGGTCCCCACTGGTTAGGATTGACCCTGGACGGCCCGGTTGACCTGCTGACGTCATCCTGACATTAGGCTGACGCAGTAATCCGTTTTTTATAATAGAGATAATTTAAGAAATTCCAGAAAATATCTAAAATTCTAAAAATCATAGAAAATAATCTGTAAATCAGATGAAAATGATTTATATATGAAAAATGATCAAAAAAATCCAAAGAATCTGTTTATGCCATGATCATGCATGTTTGAGCAAGTTAACATCACCAAGTAGGACATTTTATGAATAGGGCATCATATAAAATATCATTTGGAGTTGGAATTCAAACCTATTTGAATTCCACTTCAATTAACTTGACTAATTATTCCTCTAGGCCAATTCAATACCTTAACTTGTCATATCATGCATCATGTTGTTGCATTCCATTGAATGTTGTTCCTTTGTGTTTGCGAGTGGTTGTTCCCCCTCGGTAGACGATGGTTCCGACGATGTGAATGTTGACACTAATGAAGAGGAGTAATATCTTCAGAACTATCAGGCAAGCAAACCCCTTGAGCATACTGATATGAACCCACTCTCTCGCTCCTGCTCTCTTTTACTGCATTAGGACACAACGATTCAACTGTTACCTCTTTTCGGTAGTTGAACCCATTCCTTTGCATGACCTGTCTTCGCCACAGTAAATAGTTGAAACCTCTTAGCATGAGTAGCAACTACTTGAGCCTTGTTGTGCTTACTCATCCATGCTTGCTTACTTACTATGCCTCCTATGCTTAGAGTCGTGCCGTGTCGGGTCTGATCCATTTGGGCGATGAATCGGAATGGCGGTGTTCATGCTCTACTGTGTGAGAGCTAAGTGTGTGAACCCGATTTGGTAAAGGTAGCGATCAGAGTCCATGTAGGAGTACATGGCAGGTTGTCTCATTGGAACCGTCCTTAAGAACTGAGTTTTGTGTATGTTATCCAAGACAAGATACTACCGCACATTGAGATACTTAATTGACCCTCTCGGCCTATTAATTGCCTTGACCTCTGTCCAGGAATTGCAACTAGTTTCTGGTATTTGTAGGAAAAGTATTGGCAGCCGTGCATAGCGCTGCCCGACAAGGTGGACTATGATGTGGTATAGGCACAGTGGCATGGTGTACCAAGTGGCACCCGAACGGTGGGCTTGGGAACCCTACGCACATCGTTTGAGGTCGTAGCGGAAACTTTGGCCGGACTTCCGTGCGGGTTCAGTCTCAAATAGGCGATAAACCTGGACTAGGGTCTTGTGTGGTTGACGGTCGTGGCCGACGCCCACGCCAGTGCTTCCGCTTGAAGGTTGCCGAGATGCATGACGTGCATATGGTGATAAGTGGCAAGAGCGTGTGTGAAGAAGTATACCCCTACAGGGTGAAATTATCTGTTCGAATAGTTGCGTCCTCGGATATGGACTACTTGGAGAACTTATGTGGTTCATAGACAACTTGAAGTGGATACTCTAAAATACGCAAGATAAGCGTGAGTGCTATGGATGGACTTCTCGTAGGGAGACTGAAGTGGATCCATAGTGCTGTATTGATTGGAGAATATGTGGACTCGTGTGCGCTATCCCACCTCAAAGATACTACTTGTAGTCATAGTATAGGTTAGCCAAGAGTCAAAGCTAGCTTGCTGCAATAAACTCCACAACCCCCTTCATTGATACTGATGCATATGTAGATAGTTCTGATGTATGTCTTGCTGAGTACCTTTGTACTCACGTTTGCTTAATTTATGTTTTGCAAAGGAAATGTCAGTCTCATTAGTAGTATTTATGACGTGAAGTTCGATGTTGACCGGATTAACTTGGGAATCCCAGATAGAGGTCTGGTTCCTTTGGTAGGGTCGTTGTAGCTTTTCAGGCTTCTCTAGCCACTTTTGTAGATGTCTGTACTCAGACATGTTTAAACTTCCGCTTGTTGTTTGATTACTCTGAATGTTGGGTCATGTGACCCCTATTTGTAACATCTTATTGTGTTGGCTCTTCCAAGCCTTCTAGATAAATGTTGTAATGTTGTATGGTTATGTTGTGATGCCATAGTTGTATCTATGCATATCGGGCATGTCATGCGTATGTGTGACGTGCAATGGTATGTATGGGATTCAACACCTAGTTGTGTGCCTTTAGTAGTACTCTTTACGGGGAACTGCCTCTTTGTGCTTCCACCGAGCCTTGGTAGCTTGCTACTGCTCCGGACACATTGCTGACCGACATGTATCCTTCTTTGCTGTTGTGTCTGTCCCTTCGGGGAAATGTCTCGTAGTGTAATGGAGTCCCTGTAGCCTGCTACGACTCGTCTACGTGCAGTGATGACATTTATGTCCCACAGCATAATGGAGTCCTGGTAGCTTGCTATGACTCGTCTACACACGATAGAGATCGACACCTGCATTGCTGGGTTACGTATGCCTGTCCCTATATGGATGTGTCACTTGGGTTCTACGACTAGTCATGTCGGCCAGGGTTCTTTGACATTTGATTGCTAGCAACACATTCACATACGTGATTCAAAAGACGCAAACGGTCCCGGCCCAGGTAAGGTGGCAGCCATGGAGATAACTGTGCGTGAGACCGCACAGTGATGTGATGCATTACAGGCTGGATTCTTATGGCTTAGGATTGGGGTCCCGACACCCAGTTACGTTACGACGTTTGATACACACAAGGCACTCCTCCGGTGTCCGTGAGTTGCATGATCTCATGGTCATAGGAACATATACTTGACATGCAGAAAACTGTAGCAATAAACTGACACGATCATATGCTACATTTATAGTTTGGGTCTTGTCCATCCCATCCTCCACCTAATGATGTGATCCCATTATCAAATGACATATCATGTCAATGGCTAGGAAACCTTGAACATCTTTGATCAACGAGCTAGTCTACTAGAGGCACAATAGGGACAAAGTGTTGTCTATATATCCACACATGCAATGTGTTTCCAATCAATACAATTATAGGATGGATAATAAACAATTATCATGAACAAAGAAATATAATAATAAACACTTTATTTATTGTCTCTAGGGCATATTTCCATCAGTTTCCCACTTGCAGTAGAGTCAATAATCTAGTTCACATCACTATGTGATTTGCATTGTAATGAATCAAACACCCATGCAGTTCTGGTGTTGATCATGTTTAGCCCTTGGAAGAGGTTTAGTCAATGGGTGTGCAACATTCAGATCCGTGTGCACTTTGCAAATATTTATGTCCTTCTCCTCGATGTAATCGCGGATGGAATTGAAGCATCGCTTTATGTGTCTGGTCCTCTTGTGAAACCTTGGTTCCTTGGGTAGAGCAATGGCACCAGTGTTGTTACAGAACAAAGTCATTGGGTTCAGTGCACTGGGCACTACTCGAATATCTGTCATGAACTGCTTCATCGAGACACCTTCCTTCGCTGCCTCCGAGGCTGCGATGTACTCCGCTTCGCATGTAGAATTGGCTACCACGCTTTGCTTTGAACTGCACCAGCTTACCGCTCCCCCATTCAGAATAAATACATATCCGGTTTGCAACTTAGAGTCATCCGGATCAGTGTCAAAGCTTGCATCAATGTAACCCTTTACGACGAGCTCTTGATCACCTCCATAAACGAGAAACATTTCCTTAGTCCTTTTCAGGTACTTAAGGATATTCTTGACAGCCGTCCAGTGCTCCATTCTAGGATCACTTTGAAACCATCCGGCCATACTTATGGCAAGGGCGACATCGGGTCTTGTGCACAACATTGCATACATGATAGATCCTATGGCTGAAGCATAGGGGATGACACTCATCTTCTCTCTATCTTCTGCAGTCACTGGGAATTGAGTCTTACTCAACTTCACACCTTGTAACACAGGCAAGAACCCCTTCTTGGATGGATCCATTCTGAACTTCTTCAAAACTTTATCAAGGTATGTGCCTTGTGAAAGTGCTATCAAGCATCTCGATCTATCTCTATAGATCTTAATGCCTAATATGAAAGCAACTTATCCTAGGTCCTTCATTGAAAAACTCTTGTTCAAATATTCCTTCATGCTTTCGAGCATTTCTATATTGTTTCCAATCAGCAATATGTCATCCACATATAATATTAGAAACGCTACAAAGCTCCCACTCACTTTCTCGTAAATACAAGCTTCTTCGTAAACTTGTATAAACCCAAATGCTTTGATCACCTCATCAAAGCGCTTATTCCAACTCTGAGATGCTTGCACCAGTCCATAAATGGATCGCTAGAGTTTGAAAACTTTGTCAGCATTCTCTGGATCGACAAAACCTTCCAGTTGCATCATATACAACTCTTCCTCGAGGAAACCATGAAGGAATGCTGTTTTGACTTCCATCTGCCAAATTTCATAGTTGAAATATGCAGCTATTGCTAACATGATTCTGACGGACTTAAGCATCGCTATGGGTGAGAAGGTCTCATCGTAGTCAACTCCTTGAACTTGTGAAAAACCCTTTGCCACAAGTCGAGCTTTATAGACAGTGATATTACCGTCTGCGTCCGTATTCTTCTTAAAGATCCATTTATTCTGAATGGCCTTTCGCCCTTCACGTAATACTTCCAAAGTCCTCACTTTGTTTTCATACATGGATCCCATCTCAGATTTCATGGCCTCTATCCATTTCTCGGAATCTGGGCCCATCATCGCTCCTCCATAGCTTGTAGGTTTATTGTTGTCCAACATCATGACCTCCAAGATAGGGTTGTCGTACCACTCAGGAGCAGTACGCTCCCTTGTCGACCTACGAGGTTCAATAGTAACTTGATCCGAAGCTTCATGATCATCATCATTAACTTCCTCTTCAACTATTGTGGGCACCACATAAACTTCTTTCTGTGTTGCACTAGTCTCTGGTTGAAGCAAAGGTTCAATAACCTCATCAAACTCTATTTTCCTCCCACTCAATTCTTTCGAGAGAAACTCTTTCTCAAGAAATGTTCCGTTCTTAGCAACAAACACTTTGCCTTCGGATCTGAGATAGAAGGTATACCCAACTGTCTCTTTCGGGTATCCTATGAAGACGCATTTCTCCGTTTTGGGTTCTAGCTTTTCAGGGTGAAGCTTTTTGACATAAGCATCACATCCCCAAACTTTAAGAAACGACAACTTTGGCATCTTGCCAAACCACAGTTCATATGGCGTCGTCTCAACGGATTTTGATTATGCCCTATTTAAAGTGAATGCAGTTGTCTCTAATGCATGGCCCCAAAACAATAGTGGAAATCGGCAAGAGACATCATAGAACGCACCATATCTAATAAGGTTCGATTACGATGTTCAGACACACCATTACGCTATGGTGTTCCAGGCGGTGTCAACTATGAAACAATTCCACACTATCTTAAGTGACTGCCAAACTCATAACTCAGATATTCACCTCCTCGATCAGATCGTAGGAATTTAATCTTCTTGTTACGATGATTTTCAACTTCAGTCTGAAATTGCATGAACTTTTCAAAAGTTTCAGACTTGTGTTTCATTAATTAAATATACCCATATCTACTTAAGTCATCAGTGAAGGCAAGAAAATAACGATATCCACCATGTACTGCAACATTGATTGGACCACACACATCAGTATGTATGATTTCCAACAAGTCACGTGCCCGTTCCATTGTTTGAGAGAACGACGTTTTAGTCATCTTGCCCATGAGGCATGGTTCACATGTGTCAAGTGATTCAAAATCAAGTGACTCCAAAAGTCCATCAGCATGGAGCTTCCTCATGCGTTTTACACCAATATGACCCAAACGGCAGTGCCACAAGAAAGTGGTACTATCATTATCAACTCTACATCTTTTGGCATCAATGTTATGAAAATATTTATCATCACTATCAAGATTCAATATGAATAAACCCCTCACATTGGATGCATGACCATAAAAGATATCACTCATATAAATGGAACAAATATTATTCTCTGATTTAAATGAGTAACCGTCTTGCAATAAACAAGATCCAGATATAATGTTCATGCTTAACGCAGGCACTAAATAACAATTATTCAGGTTCATCACTTATCCCGATGGTAATCAAAGAGAGAGCGTGCCGACGGCGATCACATCAACCTTGGAACCATTTCCCACATGCATCGTCACTTCGTCCTTCGCCACCTTCGTCTATTCCGTAGTTCCTGTTTTGAGTTGCAAATGTGAGCAACCGAACCGGTATCAAATACCCATGCACTACAACGAGAGCTAGTAAGGTACACATCAATAACATGTATATCATATATACCTTGTTTGTTGTTGGCCGCCTTCTTGTCAGCCAGATACTCGGGGCAGTTCCGCTTCCAATGACTAGTTCCCTTGCAATGAAAGTACTTGGTTTCTGGCTTGGGTCCAACCTTGGGTTTCTTCACGGGAGGAGCAACTGCTTTTCCACCCTTCTTGGAGTTACCCTTCTTGCCCTTGACATTCTTCTTGAAACTAGTGGTTTTATTGACCATCAACACTTGATGTTCTTTCTGGATTTCTGACTCAACGAATTTTAGCATCGCAAACAGCTCCGTGACTGACTTGTTCATCCCGTCCATGTTATAGTTCAGCACGAAGCTCTTGTAGCTTGGTGGCAATGATTGAAGAACTCTGTCAGTGATCACCTCTGGCGGAAGGGGCATCCCTAACTCTGCCAAACGAGTCGAATACCTATACAGTTTGGGTACATGTTCACTGATAGACCCGTTCTCCTCCATTTTGCAAGCATAGAACTTATCGGAGGCCTCATATCTCTCGATCTAGGCATTCTTCTTAAAGATAAACTCCAACTCCTGGAACATCTCATATGCTCCATGATGTTCAAAATGTCTTTGAAGTCCCAGTTCTAAGCCATACAAAATTGCACAGTGAACTATTGAGTAATCTCGAGAACGTGCCTCCCAAGCGTTCTTAACGTCTTCGGATGACAAGTCTGTGGCTTGATTACCAAGTGGTGCATCAAGGACATATGCCTTCTGGGAAGCCGTGAGGATAATCCTCAGATTACGGGCCCAGTCCACAAAGTTACTTCCATCATCTTTCAACTTAGCTTTCTCTAGGAATGCATTAAAATTCAGGCATGCTACTGGGCAAGCCATTGATCTACAACATAAATAAGCAAAGGTTACTAAGACTATTGTTCCAGATAATGACTTTAGTTAATCAAATTACTCAAGCTCCGACTCAAATTGACATCCCTCAGGTCATCTAAGTGACACATGATCCATATTCACCAACTCATGTCAAATCATCACGTGAGTTTAGGTGGTTTTAATGGTGAACATCATCATGTTGATCATATCTACTATATGACTCATGCTGGACCTTTAGGTCTCTTGTGTTCCGAGGCCATGTTTGTACATGCTAGGCTCGTCAAGTTTAACCCAAGTGTTCTGCATGTGCAACACTGGCTTACACCCGATCTATGCGAACGTAGAGTCTATCACACCCGATCATCACGTGGTGTCTCGACACGACGAACTTTCACAACGGTGCACACTCGGGGAGAACACTGTTCATCTTGAAATTTAAGTGAGGGGTCACCTTATAATGCTACTGTCGTCCTAACCAAAACAAGGTGCATAAAAGGATTTATATCACATGCAATTCATAAGTGACATGATATGGCCATGAACTTGTGCTTTTGATCTCCATCTTGAAAGCACCAGCATTAACTCCATCGTCACCGGCATGACACCATGATCTCCATCAACGTGTCGCCATCGGGGTTGTCGCTCCCACCATGCTTCTACTACTATTGCTACCATTTAGCGATAAAGTAAAGCATTACATAGTGCTTAAAGATTGACACGCAGGTGATACAATAATCAAAGACAACCCTATGGCTCCTGCTGGTTGCCGTACTCATCGACATGCAAGTCATGATATTCTATACAAAAACATGATAATCTCATACATCACATATATCATATCATGCAATTGGCCATATCACATCACAACATACCCTGCAAAAACAAGTTAGACGTCCTCTAATTGATGTTGCATGTTTTATGTGGCTGTTATGTTGCAAGAACGATTCTTACCTATGCAAAACCACAATGGTGATATGAAGATTGCTTTTCAACCTTCTACAAGGACCGCCTTAATCAAATCCGATCCAACTAAAGTGGGAGAGACAGACACCCGCCAGCCATCTTTATGCGATGAAGTCACATGTCAGTTGATGGAACACGGTCTCTCGTAAGCGTACGAGTAAATTCGGTCCGAGTCGCTTCATCCCATAATACCGCTAAACCAAGAAAAGATTAAGGAAGGAAGCAATATGAATATCAATGCCCACAAACTCTTTGTGTTCTACTCAAGATCTCATCAATGCATAGACCTAGCTCATGATGCCACTGTTGGAGAACGTTGCATGGGAAACAAAAAAATTCCTACGCTTCACCAAGATCAATCTAGGAGATGAGCATATATGAGAGGAGATATTGGATCTACGTACCCTTGTAGATCGCTAAGCGGAAGCGTTAAAGAACACGGTTGATGTAGTGGTACATCTTCGCGATCCAAATCGCAAGCCGTCCCACGAACTCCCGATCAAGTACCGAACGGACGGCACCTCCGCATTCAACACACATGCAGCTCGGTGAAGATCTCCGCCTTCTTGATTCAGGAAGAGGGGGTGGAGAGGTAGACAAGTTCTCCAGCAGCGCGACGGCGTTGCGGTGATGGTGGTGGAGAAATTCCAACAGGTCTTCGCCTAAGTACTGCTGAAAACCGATCTAGAGGAGAAAACGATCTAGAGGAAGAAGAGGGCAGCACTTGGCAAAATCAGGGTTGGGGCTGCCCTCAAAATCCTCGAGTATATATAGGAGGGAGGGGAGAGGAGGCAGCCCTAGCCTCTCCTCCAAGGAGAGGTTCAGCCGAAGCAAGGGGAGGAGTCCACCTCCCACAAGGGAGGTGGATTCCAAGTGGGACTCCTTGCCAAACTTGGAACCTACTATATCTCCTTCTCCATGCGCATAGGGCCTCTTGGGCTGGCTTTCCCAGCCCACCAGGGGATGGTGCGCCACCTCTAAGGCCCATGTGGCCCCTTAGGGTATGTGGTTCCCACTTGGTGGTCCCCAGAACCAATTCGTCACCCCCAGTACACTGCCAGAAATGCCCGAAACTTTTCTGGAGTTGAAACACCACTTTCCTATATATCAATCGTTACATCTAGACTATTTTGGAACTCCTCGTGACATCCGGGACTCCAAACAACCTTCGGTCACCACCATACATAACTCTATAGTACCGAAACATCACCGAACCTTAAGTGTGCAGACCCTACGGGTTCGAGAACTATGTAGACATGACCGAGACACCTCTACAGTCAATAACCAATAGCAGGACTTGGATGCCCATATTGATTCCTGCATATTCTACGAAGATCTTTATCAGTTGAACCTCTATGTCAAGGATTCAGTTAATCCCGTATGATGTTCCCTTTGTTCTTCGGTATGTTACTTGCCCGAGATTCGATCGTCGGTATCTCCATACCTAGTTCAACCTCGTTACCGGCAAGTGTCTTTACTCGTTCCGTAATACAAGATCCCGTGGCTAACACTTGGTCACATTGCTTGCAAGTCTTATTGCAAGTCTCCATACCTCCCCGTCACACGGAGTAACAAATCCTTGTTTTGATCCATGCCAACCCAGTAGACACCCTCGGAGATACCTGTAGAGCACCTTTATAGTCACCTAGTTACATTGCAACGTTTGATACACACAAGGTACTCCTCCGGTGTCCGGGAGTTGCATGATCTCATGGTCATAGGAACGTATACTTGACATGTAGAAAACTGTAGCAATAAACTGACACGATCATATGCTATGTTTATATGTTGGGTCTTGTCCATCTCATGTCAATGGCTAGGAAACCTTGACCGTCTTTGATCAACGAGCTAGTCCACTAGAGGCACACTAGGGACAAAGTGTTGTCTATATATCCACACATGCAATGTGTTTCCAATTAATACAATTATAGCATGGATAATAAACAATTATCATGAACAAGGAAATATAACAATACATGGGGGTGAGAGAAACAAAGGGGCACAAAGCTCCCGTGGTTCTGACGATAGCCCCAGAGAGAAGACACCATCAGATTCGTACCGCTTCTTCTGCGCGTACTTCTCCTGTGGCCTCTCTCCCCCATTCTGTGATTTCTTCTACGCCATGATAGCGGTATATGAATTGCGTATCCTGCATTTCTCGCCCAATGCAATGACATGCATGGCGATCTTTGCCCACTTGTGCAAGAACTTCGTCGGAGTTGCCCCCAATGTGGACTTGTTCAAGCACTTCTTTGTCCCCTAGATAGAAGATAAATCTCATCGCTGGGGGAACATAAGCTGGATTCCTCGGGGCAAGAAGGAAGATTGGGGTTACTTCCTTGTCAAGCACTGCATAAAGTGGGAAGAATGGAGGGGCGATTGGTGCTAGATCAAGGATGACAAAGCCCCTGAATTCTGCGTAGTGCGGACTAAACGCGTCGTGCGCGGGAGCGATTGGAGCAAACTGGGCCTCATTTACGACAAGCTCGTCCGAACGCTGAATAGGATCATCCATATCAAAGTTGTTGGGCTGACCATCGAACACGTGGGATCCAACTTCTTCCGTCTCTGCATTGTGCCGCTGCAAAAGAGGGACATGTTTTCCTAGGAGTTCGACGGTCCTGCCAACTGGAAGCGATTGTACCCAGGCTCTGCCAACAAACTAACGATATATAACCATGGCTGGTGGTGCGATCAGTTGTTCGTCCACCTTGGGCCTTTCCATTCAACGATAGGAGTCATCCCCTTGCATCTCAAATCCACCCAGAACTAGATTCTACAGTGTATGCATGACTGCGATGCCTTCGGGGCCAACCGTGACTAGAAGTTGCTCGCCCTAGAGAGAGATGGAGTGGGTCTCTAGTCTAGAGGAATGTGCTACCATGGCGGAGGATAATCTGGCTGTACCAACCAAGACGGTGGATAGGGCATACATTGCTGCCTGGATTGTGGAGGACAAGAAGGTGAGAGCCGCCAAGGGAATGGCCACCGGAGAAGAGGACGAGGAGGAATCTGAGGACGACGACTCCTTCGAAGAGGAGAGCAAAAGTTTTGTCGACTTCGAGTCTTCCGGTGCCGGGGGCTCCCAAGCCGCGGCGATAGAAACCCAAGAGGAGGTCGAGGCAGAGGAGGCGAAGGAGGTGGAGGTGGAGGAAGAGGGGCTTGAAGTGGGCCCTCAAGCGCTAGAACCAAGGCACCGCCTTCTTCGATGCATCGGCCCAAAACCAACAACCCATGCGTCTTTGCGGGGGCCGCTCAAAGGTGAATAAGACGACATCCAATGGAGGCACACGCAAAATGGCATGCCGTGAGTCCCTTCACATCTCCCATGCCAAAGCTTCTCCCGTCAAGCGACAGCGGGACCTAGGGGTGGACCCTAGCCCCCCGTCAAGCCCGACTTCTCTACCAAGCTCACCCTTGCTAGAGGTCCCGGTTCCCCTGGCAAGCTCTGCTACTCCAACTATGAAAAGGGACAAATCAACTCCGCCGCCTGCGTCATACGAGCTTGGCTCCATGCTCATCGCCTCGGATTGAGTCATTCAATTTCAATCTTTGTCAAAGTTCTTGTCCTTGATTTCCCTGATTGATCTTGTATAACTAATTCTGACAGGGACAAGGATGAGGAGCCCCTTGCGCACTGGGCCAAATGGGCTAAATCTGTGGCGGGACTAGATCCCGCGGTAGGCATGAACCCGACAGGGGACATGGAGGAGAATCCCGTGCCTAGCCCCCGGCCCAGTCCTCTTCGCGAAATCCAAGTGCAAGCCTTGTCTATCTGCATGGATGAGGAAGAGTGTCTCCCTACACCTGTCACGAAGATGGGAGAGAACTATCAAGGAGAGGTTCTCCAGGGGGAACCTTCCCTCCAAGATCTCTCGTCGACCGTCGCTCATGGGAAGGAATTGCCAGAAAGGGCCTCCACCGAAGTGCTCGCTCGTTTTGTGGTCGTCACCAAAAAGATGGTGAAAGACCGCACGACGGCAACTAACATTTCTGGGGAAGGGGATGCCCCTTCACAGCAACCTCCATCGGCTAACCCACTTGCTTTCATTTTCCCTATTCTCTCTTCTTGCGTGCCTTATTGATTTCTAACTCCCATCTTTCTTTTTGTTGCCCTGGTCCGCAGCTTTGCTTCCTGAAGAAACTGAGCTGCTGAAGGAGGTGGTCGATATTGGGAAGGACGCTTCCAAGGAAGCAACAAAGATCGCTGCCGCGGAGGGCCACGAGTTGGTTGATGGGGAGCTTCAGGAATCTATTGAGAAGACGACACCAAACCCTGGTAGCACAGTTGGCACAGACGTAGTCATCAAGGAGAAGACCCCTCTTCAGTCCATGGGGCTCTCCCCTCCGAGCTAGCCTATGGCCTCGGCCGTGTAGTCCCCACTGAACCAACTGGCGCTGGTCACCGCTCGACTGTGCCCCACAATTCCTGGCCCATCCTTCTCGGCAAGCGTAGATATTGACGAGGGGATCAAATGGGTGCTGACACTGCTGCTTCAGAGGGTCGAAGTGGTTGATGATTCTATTGACAACGCCAAGGACCTGTCTTTCTTGGAATCCATGGCGACGAGGATCAAGGACGTGGAGAGGAGGTACAACCTCAAGTGGCAGGCAGTCAAGGAGCAGCGAGACCTGGTCGGACTCATGGACCAACAGCTGAAGAACAAAGGGAATTATCTGCAAGAGTGGTACAATCAGTAGGTACATTCCCTTAAGAGGCAACATGAAATGTTGTCCATGGCCAAGGCGGACGTCGCAGCCCAGGAGGTTCGTCTGGCGGAGCACAAAGCGCTGCTAGACGCCAGAGAAGCGGAAATATCCTCCCGGGAACAGACCCTCGAAATTTCCCTTAGTGGCAGGGACAAAGAGTTGTAGGCCCGCGTTCTACAACACACAAAGGAGATGGAGGATGTCCATAAAGCCGCCCTCGACACGCTCTCCTTGGCGTCCGCCGCTCACCTGAAGAAGGTGTCCGATGAGCTTGATGTCGCGGCTGCCGCAAAGACCAATCTTGAGACCCAGTTGGGCAAGTTGACGGAGGAACTTGCTAGAAATGACAAGGCTCTCAAGGCTCTCAAGGAGAAAGTGCACAAGGTGCAAGACACTCTGAAAGAGGCGCAATCGCAGCTTTCCTCCAAGGGCCAAGACCTCGGTTCCACCAACAGCACCATCTCCAACTTGGAATCTAGGCTTGCCTCCTTGGATAAGGATATGACTCTGTCAGTTCTCGGGAGAAGCTGTTGCAGACAGACCTGACCAGTTTGCAGTGCTCCCAAAAATACGGTGAAGACAAACTGGAGAACCAGGTTCAGCAGCGTGATACCTGGATCAGAAGCTTGACTGACATCGCCGAGCACCTCACTGTACAAATTGCGAGCATGAACATGAAGAGCTGGGCCTTCTCCGTCAGCAGCTATGAAGTCCCAAGCTTCAAGCTGACACTCTTCTTTGAGGAATTGATCGAGGGGCTGAAGACATATCAGGAAGAGAGAGCCACTTGTTTCGCCGACAAATCCCGGAAGCTGTCCCACAACGCTCTCTTCATGGTCATGAGCAATCTGGCCTTTTTTCACCCAGAGCTTGACCTCTCCATCGGTCTCAAGAGGCTGCCACCAAGTGCTGACATCTCCGCTGCCGAGGAGAAGGCCGGTCCTCTTTCCGACAGGGTCCTCTCAGTCCCAAGAGTCTATGGAGGTCACGGGAGTTAGATTGCATCACTCATGTCGCCGTGATGTTCTGTACTTAAGACACAATATGTATCCCGTATTACACTATCTTTTCCTTGATGTTTGCTGAGCTGAAGTTTTTATGTAATCATATGCTATCCCCTTTGCTTTCCTTTCGGTATACGTATGGTTACTTTCTTTGTGTGTCTGGTTGCCAGCCAACAATGTGCTGCCGTGATTGCTTTGAGGAACGGGTCCTTAGCATTCTGCTGGCAAAACGCATTGCCGGTGAGTTTTTCCTTGACAGTCTTTGACACTGCCGCATGTTTTGTTGAGGAGGCTCGAAACAAAAACAAGGGCGCAAACAAATAGACATCAGGTTCCATCGCGTCCAAGATTCTCCATATGAAACCTCGGTTTCTAGGGGGAATATACGAATGTGAATTTCAGCGAAAGTTGATAATTATGTCAACTTAGCTTTCGTCATAGCTTCTGTTCTGTCCCGGCGCATGTTTATACTGTTCAACGTCCTCCTTCCATCCATCGGCGCCTCTAGCACGAAAAGAATGGAGAACGAAAAGGAACGACATGAAAAGGCTTGGGGATCCATTAGTCATGAGTACAATTCGCAACATGAGCCTATCGAGTTAGTGTAAACGTTCATAACAAACAAGAGGAAACAGGGGAGTAGACATGAACGGTCAACTCTTCCATCATTTCCTCCACACCCGATGGTCCCAAAACGACCAACACGTCAGGAGCGTTGTTGAACGGGAACTTTCCATGGTTCGTATGCTGGGAACGCCGACCAAAGGATTTGCCCTACTGTTTGGCTCAGGACTTACCGTTGACGGGATAAATGTAGGACCGATCCACACATGAGCTTATTGACATTAGTGGCACCGCCGCTACGCAGAACTGGTCACAGGTGGGGAAGGAGAGGAGAAGGAAGCATAGTCATGTACCTTTTTCCTTATTCATCGGATAGAGTTGCACCTTCCTGGGACTAGGTGGGCTTGCTCTTCAACTATGATAGGGGTGGCGTTGCCACTTAGCTCGCCTCCTCCCCCAGCTATGGCTTATGTCGCAGTTATGCTATTCGTGGCAGACACATCATCTGCAGCGCCCACGCCCCCCATCTTCATCGCCACCATCATACGGTAGTGACGCGCGATTGGATTCAGAGAAGATGAAGCTTAGGGAGCGGCATTGTTCTCCTCCCTCGATGCTCTTGGTGGAGAAAATGATGACGGCGATCAACACACCGCCCGCAATCTCAGTTTCATGCAGATAATGCATGCACCTACCTAGCGTGCCAAAGAAGTCGGGGAAGGATGCACTGGGTCACCTATGGGGCCGTAAGACCCTTTGTGGTTCGTCAGGGGCAAGATCACACGCACAAACAGCGGAGATGGTGAAACAACACGGCGATTGGGACACGGGTGTTTTACCCAGGTTCGGGCCCCTGTGAAGCGTA
This sequence comes from Hordeum marinum, assembly GCA_022496015.1. NCBI lineage: Eukaryota > Viridiplantae > Streptophyta > Magnoliopsida > Poales > Poaceae > Hordeum > Hordeum marinum. Next base: position 347,329,194 of record CM039678.1, read on the forward strand.
AAACCCTACTCCTGCTTTTGGTGGATTGATCAGAGGAACACGAAGAACATGGAGCGCTCTATCCTGGCAAGGGTTGCCTTCGAGGGAGCTGCTACGTTAGTACAAGTGTCCAAAAGTCTGAATCTTTAGCTAGTATGCCTCAGGCCTCCTTTTATGGCTCAAGGGGCAACCACAATGGCAAACTAGACATTGTCTGATAATTAGATAGCTAAATGTGCTATCATACCTAACTATGACACTTAGGACAAAATGCCATAAATGTATTCTAGGTGCGTGCGGGGGTGCATCCCCGGCAAGCTTCTACCACTGCTCTAGCTAACTATTGCACCACAGCTTGACATGCTTCTGGACAGGTGTCAAGGGGGCATAATCTGTCTTCCAGCGTGTCACCACGTGCTTAGGGAGAGCCACTTAGCCACTTGGGAGCACAACACTGCATCTATAAGTGACTGGTGTTGCGATGCGGTGGAGCGGTGGTCGATCGGCTCGCGCTTGCCGGGGGATGGCTTGTTGGGTCTTCGTAAGGGTGTGAGCGCCTTGGTCACCGGCAGGCACTGGGGACATGCTGGGCATGCTTCGGGCCCGTCTTGGGCTGTATCGTTGACCTTGCCAGTGTTTCTTGGCCTATTGTAGGTTGCTCTTGCCGGAGTCTTGGTCTTGGATGTTTGTTTGTCGTGGTAGTAGCTTTTCCTGGCAGGCCCAGACCATTGGGTAGGAGGCTCCATCGTCCATGCACAAGTCAGGGGTAAGCAAAGACCCCTATTTTTATACCCCAACACAGACCTACTGGTCCATAGGTAGTACCTAGATGGAAATCTCTCTCTATCTCTCTTAATCCTCAATACAATGTTCATCGCATCTTTCCCTTGGTCTATCTCATGTAATCCCTTTGTATGGTGTGTTTGTTGGTATCCGATGAATTGTGAGTTTATGTTCAGATTATTCATGAAAAGTATTTGAGTCAAACCTGAATACTAAGATTCCTATTTGCATGATCATCATACCTTTGTAATGCTCTCCGATCTATTGAGATAGTTTGGCCAACTAGATTGATATTTCTTCGATGGGAGTGGTGCGTTGTAGTAGGTACAACCTGATTAGTTTCTATATCCCAGTGACGGAAGGGGAAAAGTTGTGTCTTTGTGTTGTTGCTACTAAGTATAAAATGATGAGGTTTATTCATATTGATTGCCTTGGTCAACATCATGTTATCGTTCTTCAAGCATTACTCTATTTTACTTAATACTCTAGATGCATGCTGGATAGCAGTCGATGAGTGGATTAATAGGGATTGGTGTAGGAAGGAGTCGACCTATTTGCTTATGGACGTGATGCATATATACACATGATCATTTCCGTGAAAATCACATAACTATTCTCTTTTTCTATCAATTACCCAACAGTAATTTGTTTACCCACTCTATGCTACTTCTATGACAGATGCCACTAGAGAACTTTAAGGCCCCCAGGTCTATTCACTTATATATTTACAAATGCTATTATTACCTTTGTGTTCTTATATACCTTTAATTTTATTTTTCAGTTTACAATTATCTAAAATTATTTACACAACTCGCTTGCTTGCAAATAACGAGACCAGGGGGCTTGACAACCCTCTTGCCAGCGTTGGGTGCAAGTTGTTTGTTCTTTTCTGTGCAGCCGCTGAAGATGGTTGAGGATTGGTATTCCTATTGGTTCAATAAATATTGGTAAAATAACTGAGGGAAATACTTACCCACTTTGTGTTGCGATAACCCATTCCTCTTCACGGAAAACCCAACGCAGATCACGAGTATCAGGAAGGATTTCTGGCTTCGTTACCGGGGAATACCATCACCAACTGTCAAGTAACTTCACACAAATTTTCATTCACTTTTTCTTCTTTTTATTTTCTGTTATATTTAGTTTGTCTCATAAAAATCAAAAATATAAAAATAATTATCTTTGCAAGTTACTATTTACTTCCTAGTTTGCTTTACTTGTTAGTTTACATGTCTTGCTTGTTGCTTTGCTTGCTCGGTTACCATGTCTCAACATACTACTAAGTTGTGTGATTTCTCAAATACTAATAATAATGACTTATTACTCGTATACCACCCGCCACTAGTGCGGGGGCTTTTGATATTAATGTTGCATTGCTAAATCTTGTCATGAAAGATCAATTTTCGGGAAGTCCTAATGAGGATCCCGCATCACATGTTAATAACTTTGTTGAATTATGTGATATGAAAAATAAAAAGGATATGGATAATGATTTTGTGAAATTAAAATTGTTTCCTTTTTCACTAAGAGATAAAGCTAAAGCTTGGTTTTCATCTTTACCTCATAACAGTATTGGGATATGGGATAAGTCTAAAGATGCTTTCATTGCCAAGTATTTTCCTCCTGCTAAGATCGTCTCCCTTAGAAATAAAATAATGAATTTTAAACAAAAAGATCAAGATCATGTTGCACAAGCTTGGGGGAGAATGAAATTGATGATAAAAAATTGCCCTACTCATGGTTTAAACTTGTGGATGAGTATCCAAAATTTCTATGTTGGACTAAACTTTGTGTCTAGAAATCTTCTAGATTCTGCCCCATGTGGTACCTTTGTGCATATGACCTTAGGAAAGGCCACAAAACATCTATACAACATTATGACAAATTATTCTCAATGGCATACCTAAAGAGGTCCAACTGGTAAGAAGATAAATTATGTCAAAGAAATCACTACTTTGAGTGAAAAAGTGGATGCTCTTATGAATATGGTTGCTAATAAAGTACTCATGTTGATCCAATGATATGTCTTTATCTACTTTGATTGAGAAAAATAACAATGCTATTGATGTGAACTTCATCTCATGAAATAATTTCAATAACAATTCTTATAGAGGAAATTTCAATTCTAGACCGTATCCCGGTAACTCCTCTAACAACTATGGAAATTCTTATGGAAATTCTTCTACAAATTCTAATAGGATACCCTCTAATTTTGACAACACAATTAAGGAATTTATTAATTCTCAAAATGTTTTCAATTCTACGGTAGAAAAAAATTGCATGTGATTGATTCTTTAGCCGAAAACATGGATATAATTGCTCTTGATGTTGAAACTCATGAAAACAAAGCTTTGCCACCCTAGCATGATTTTAATGAGACTATTAAATCTATCCAAATGTCTATTAATGAAAGAAATGATAGGACGGCTAAGTTGAGAGCTAAGCGAGAATTCTTAGAAAAAGCTCTTCCACCTGGTTCTTGCCGGAATCATGATGAAGATCTCAAAACGATTGGTGTTTCTCATATTGAATCTTTGTTTACTTCTATGAACTTTCGTAGAGAAGTGTACCACTTGCTTGGAGGGTGATTATTTTAACTCTAAACTAAAAAAAGTGGGTTTGGAGAGGTCAAAACTTTAACTAGTGATGTGCCTACCATCTTGGATTACAAAGACTTTAATTATGATAAATGATATTTAGTAGAATGTACCTCGCTACAATCCATTATTAGCTCACCCAATGCTTATGAGCAAAACAAAGCTTTTACCGAACATATAGTAGAAGCTATGATAAAACCTTATGATGAGGAGCTTGAACTTGAAGTTTCTATTCCTAGAAAATTGCATCATAAGTGCGTACCGAATATAAAATAAAGATAAATGAATATGAATGAAATGATTTGTGTGACCTTTGTGCTAGTGTTTCAACTATACCTATACCTTTATGTGATGTGCTTGGTCTCACTAATATTGAAGAGTGTTCCCTAAACATGCATCTTGAGGATTCTAACATTAAGAAACCTTTGGGTAGAATTAATGATGTGCTTATTACTACAAATAAAAAATATGTGCTTCTACAATTCATTGTGCTTTATACTGATTGCAATCCTTCTTGTCCCATAATACTTGGAAGGCCTTTCTTACGAACTATAGGTGCAATTATTGACATGAAAGGGGGAAGCATAAGGTTCCAATTCCCACTAAAGAAATTAATGGAGCACTTCCCTAGGAACAGAATTAAACCACCTTATGAATCAATGATGAGATCCACTTATGGGTGGAGTGTCAAAGATGACAACACTCGAAACTATGCATTATCCCTAGCTAGGGGCATAAAACAATAGCGCTTGTTGGGAGGCAACCCAATATTTATCATAATTTTTTTATTTTGTGATAACATGATCATTTACTATGTAATGCTTATTTTTTTATGTTTTAATTAGTGTTTGTGCCAAGTAAAGTCTTTGGGATAACTCACAAGATGAGTAGAATTGATGCTGTAAGAAAACATAAACTTTGACTCCATACAGGGATTTGCACTTTTTACTGGAGCATGATAATAAGCTGAATTTTTTACACAGTATTTTTATACAAATTCTACACGTCTTACTAATTTTTAAGAATTTTTAGATTTACATAAGTATGGTCTCTCTATAGATTGCTGTAGACTGTTGTGTTTTAAACAGATTCTGTTTTGCTTGCATAGTTTGCTTATTTTGATTATGCTATGGATTGTATCGGGGATAATAATCAATGGAGAAGTTATAATAAAGTACATATTATGCAAAAATGAATTAAGAATAAATTTATAACAGTACCTAAAGTATTCAATATGTTGCTTATACTAATAGATCTCACGAAGTTTTGTTGAGTTTTGTGTCATTGAAGTTTTCAAGTTTTGGGTGTGATCACGATGGACCACAGAATAAGAAGTAGCAAGAGCCTATATTGGGGATGCCCAAGGCATCCCAAGTAATATTCTAAGTAATACTCAAGCGTCTAAGCTTGGGGATGCCCCGGAAGGCACCCCTCTTTTGTCTCAATCAAGTATGTCACTTGGAGCTACATTTTTATTCATCGCATGATATGTGTTTTGCTTGGAGCGTCGTTTGCTTTTGTTTGCTTTTACTTTGAGTTTGTAACAATCATCATTTTATGGACACACCTATTTGAGAGATAATCACTGTCGTGGCAACAAGCCTAATAGTAAAAGGTAGGGGTAGAAAGGGACATGACAGAGTCCTAGCTACGGCGAGGATGTACACACAGATGTATGAGTTCAGGCCCCTCTCATGGAGGTAACAGCCTTACGTATTAGTGCTCTGGAGCTTTGTCATGTGGAGAATAGGGATTACAATGGTTGCGAACCCTTGTGCTAGAGGTTAGGGGCGGCTTATATAGAGTTCGCTGCCTCTCATAATTACCAGGCATCCAAGGGTTTGATTGTGGGTATAAAGACTAGCGTTACTGGTAACGTACATCATAATTGCTACTAATGACAACTGACCTAACGCCTGCCTATTGGCCTCCTGGGGATGGCTTCTGGTATTGTGGCATCGACGGAAAGTGAGGTCTTCTGAGTGACAGGTGACTATCGAGTGGAGGAAGGAGTCTCCGAGTGGATTGCTTGTCGAGTGACTTGAGCGTCATGGGGAATCCAGTCGGAATCTTTCTTGTGATCCTGAAGTCCTCCAATGCAATGTCCTTAGGTAGGGTATGTAGGACAGGCCTAGGACCCTACCCTAGGTACATATCCTCGTCATTATCCCTCGAAGGGATCAGGGTTCGAGTGGTTAAAGGAGGGTATCGATGCCAGTTCAGAATGAGGCACCAAATCTTCCGAATGATATTTGGGGCTTCCACGAAACTTGTGTCGACTAAACTCTTTGACACTCGCCCGGATCGATTCTGCGTTGAAAGTGCCTGAGTGAACGTTCGACGTCAATATTGTTCCGAGTGATGTGAAGGGATCTTTGGAAGTGACGAGTCATCCTGTCATGCCCGGATCTTGCGGGATACAAAAATTTGGGAAGCGTGCGCGTCCGCACTAATGACGCGACGACTGGAGTGAGTGGGGGCATGATGCCTCGATTTCCATGCTGCTGTTTTCGCCACGTATAGGGTTTCGTCTGTGGTTGGGATATGCGGGGATCTCGCGGGACCACCTTTCAGTGAGACACTCGTCGGAATATAAATCCTAAGGCGCTGCAGGTTGCATAGTATCATCCCCACATTTCCTCTCTTCCTCGGCCTCCCTAGCCTCCAGCGCTTCGCTCCGTTCGGCTTCGACGAGCTCTGTCGTCGCAAGGACAAAGGGAACCACGGAGAAGTTGGAGCACGCCAAGAAGGGAGCTGCGACGGGCAAGGGCAAGAAGCCCTCGACCGCCCGGTTCACCGCCCTGCCAGGGTGGATCCAGGGGGATTTTCTCCCCTCAGTGGTCACCCGCACGGACGTCGAGAATCTTGTCGTTGACGGGCTCCTGGCAGAAGGCGCCCGGAGGTTGTCGAAGGGAGAGTGCCAGCTGGAGACGCATGAAGGGGAGCGGGTTCTTCTCCTCTCCCATGTCGAAAGAGGTTTTTCCATGCCTTCCCATCCGTTCTTGAGAGGGTTTTTGAACTTCTTTGGAGCTCAGCTCCACCACTTTCCACCGAATGCTATCTCGTACTTGTCTACCTTCATCACCTTGTGCGAGTGTTTCCTGGACTACTCTCCCCATTGGGGATTGTTGAAGCACATTTTCACTGTTAGATCGCAGACTGTGAAAAAAAAATCCGTGAGGATGGCAAGGCTCGTGTAATGCAGTTGTGTGGGGGTCTAGGAATTCAGAAGAGATCTCGTAGTTCCTTTCCTTCCATGACCTTTCCCGAATCTATTAGAGGCTGGCAGTCGACATGGTTTTACTACAAAGATGTATCTTCTCCCAATATGTCAACTAGCCTTTCCCCTTTCACATCCGAACATCATGTCATCCCCAAGTCCCTAAAAGTTTCAGAAGGAGAAAAATTCCAAGTGGGAATCTTGGTGGGCGTTGTAGTGAAACTCATTTGTGGCGGGGTGACCAGCATGGACCTCCTGGAGACTTTCCTCAGTCGATGGATCCAGCCACTCCAGGCCAGGGACCACACTATGTGGCATTATGCAGGCGTAGGTGACTCGACCCGGACGCATCTAGAAGAGGTTTCACAAGCAACTGTCAAGTAGTGGGTTCGCAGTATCACCGGGGCTTGTGACAATCCTCTGGGAGCCAGGAGGATGCAACCTTGCTCAGCCAAAAACCCACCAAAGAATCTGGTAAATTACATCTTGGACTGATACACCATACTATCGAGTGGTTGATTAACTTGCTGGCTGACTTCATTGTGTGACCTTGCAGGAGTGGACGCACATGTACTCACCCATGCCTAACAGGAACCAGCCTGAAGAAGGTGGGGAGAGCGACGGTGGCAATGTGGACGTCTAGGGCTCTTACGACAGTGAAGACGAATACGAAGACTCGGGTAAGAACAAGGAGGAAGTCGAGTCCCCTCCATGCATTGAACGCCGCTCCAAGTCCCATCAAGACTAGGCAACTGCTGCGGACAAGGCCCCGGCTCCACGTGAAAAGAACATGAAGCGGAGTTGACCCTCAACCGTCGAGTCAAGTGAGCGATCGACGAAGCAACTCAAGCCCAACGTATCAAAACCTCGCAAAGCTCTGCCCCGCATGATGGTGGATGTGCCTGTCGTCTCCACGTAAGTGTTTACTCCCAACTCTCGTTGTCGAGTGTGACCTTGAATTCTTGTTGACCGAGTGTCGTTTGATCTACCAGAGCTGCTACCTCAGTGACATCGCCTTCACGGGATGGAGAGGAGGCAATGGATGTAGATACTGCTCACGCGGCCACTTCCCATAGAGGTAAATTTTTTTTTACCTAGTTCTGCTTCTCAGATGGGATTCGTCGATTGCAAGGTTTTATGTTGCCGATTGATGTTCGCAAAAATCATTCAATTGGAAGATGATGAAGAACAACCTCGGGGTATGAGAGGTGAATGTGAGACCTTAAGCACTCTGCGCGTACGCGCCCGAAGAACTCCATCATCCTAGACGCCTCAGCGGTCGACTGCTGGATCCTCCCAGGGGATAAGCGACTGGACACGTATCAAAGCTGATCCAGCAGTGCCTCTGTTGAGTGATCCACCAGCTGCTTCGACTATCGTGATGTCGACTCCAACCGAACCAGCTCAGACTACCTCGACTGTCCCAGCCATTATGTCGATCCCGCCGATGACTGCTTTTCCCCTGCACCACGTCCCGGAATATCAGATCGGAGCTGCAAAGGAAGCCATGATCCAGGCGGAGCAGATGATGCTGCGCACCAAGGAGTCATATGAGGCCAGCAAGTTAGCTTACAATGTCAGCACCGCGCTTCGCACCAATGTCCGAGTAACTTCAACTGTAAGTACATTTTCGATTGAATTCTTGTCTTCTTTGATTGTACACCCACTGGGTGTTTGCTTTCCGCTTCTAGAAAATTAGAAAGTTCTCCACTCGAATAGATCAGGTCTTAATCGAGTAGGTTTTGGTCCAGTGGGGGCACGCTGAGTGCACCCACTGGGTGTAGTCCCCGGGACCACTGTTGAGTGCTTGCACTGGCAGGGGTCTTTAGAGTATGATGTATGCGGAATACGAATAAGTCTATTGTTCGTCATGTCGAGCGAAGTTTTGTCCTGGCCGTCCCACACCAAAGCTACCTTGTAGGTTTTATGGACATCATTTCATCAACCATGATATGATGCTACTCCAGGGTAGTGGGGCAGCGGATCACTCGACGGATCGAGCTTTATCAGTTCCAGTGGGGGCACTCTGAGTGCACCCACTGGGTGTAGTCCCTGAGACCGCTGTCGAGTGCTTGCACTGGCCGGGGTCTTTAAAGAGATGGTATTTATATGCTTGCGTGCGTGTTTTTTTATTTCTCTACCACTCGATAGATCGAGAGTTAGCAGATCCAGTGGGAGCACGCTGAGTGCACCCACTGGGTGTAGTCCCCGAGACTGTCGTCGAGTGCTTTCACTAGCGGGGGTCTGATAGAGACCGTCGGATGCTCAGACAGGACAGACGTTGTCGAATGTTTTAAGAACTAGTGGGGGCACACTGAGTGCACCCACTAGGTGTAGTCCCCGAGGCTACTGTTGATCTTAGACGATGAGCAGTAGTCTTAAAAACTTGAACTCAGGGCTTCTGCCACACGCAGAGTATGATTCTCACTCGACAAGTCGAGTGTACTTTATTCTTCTTAACTGTTCCCACACAAAGGCTATGTTGTAGGTTTCATGGATATTATTTCATCAACCATGATAGGACGCTACAAACGAGCAGCATGGGGTCGTTGGGTCACTCAACGGATCGAGAGTTAGCAATTCTAGTGGGGGCACACTGAGTGCACCCTCTGGGTGTAGTCCCCGAGACCGCCGTCGAGTGCTTGCACTGGCGGGGGCCTGATAGGAACCATTTGGTACTCTGGATTGTTTGGTACGCGGAGTACACGTGCCACTCGACATGTCGGGTGGACTTTAGCTTGAATTCCTCTTCCCCCGGACGAAAGTTTCATGGATATCATTTCGTCAACCATGATATGATGCTACTTCAGGGTAGTAAGGCGGGGGGTGCCACCCAGTCGACTGTTTTTGACTTTCTGCACTTGGGAATGCAGGTATTTCTTATCGATTAAATTTCTTTCTTTGTTGATTTCAGAGAGCTTGCAAACAAGGGGTGCAGTACAAGGACCTTGAAGATGAAAGTAAGCGGTTGCGTATGGACTTGGAGGATTCCAACAACACTTTGGAGCGACTGCGGGCCGAGATGAAAACTCTGGGAGGTAACTTCTGTCGACCTGGCGCATTCTTATCCTCACTGTCCATGCTTTGAACCGAGTGCTTTCACTCGAACAGACGTACGTGATGAAAATTGACGACTCCAAGTGCGACTCAATAATGTTGTTTCTTTAGATACCATGAAGAAGGCGCTGAAGGAGAAGGACAAAGCGCTTGCTGATGCTCAACGGGTGGCAAAGGGGAAAACTGAGGCAGCTGATCAGAAGCTGGCCGCTACCATGAAAATGGAGGTGGAAAACTCTAAGATGAAGCAGGAGAGGGTGGAGATTATCAAGAAAACTAAGCAGCTAACCAAGAGGAGCAATGCTTTGGAGAAGCACTTGTGGGAATTTGCAAGGAAGATGTACATCATGCTCGACGGTGACTATCTCTGTCGACTGAACTTTCATAAAATCTTTGACGACTTTAACTCATAGCTTAAGGGGGCTCTTTGGTGAAAGGATCTTCCTGTACCGAAGGAGTATGAAGATGCTCTAAAAACACATTGCTGGGGACAGGTTATCGAGTGGATGCAATCTTTTCCAGCTCATTAGCTGCTTGATTCTTCACTCGGGGAACATGATGAAGTTCTAGACCTTCAAACTTTTTCTCAAGCTTCCTAACAGCACTACAATATCTAGTCATGGCTGGGTTTCGAACGTCCCCCTCCTTCATCACTTGATTGACCACCAAATCTGAGTTGCCATAAACCATTAGGAGTTTGACACTGAGTGAGATAGCCATGCACAACCCATACAAGAGTGCTTCATATTCTGCTTCACTGTTGGAGGAATCGAAGTGGATTTGCAAGACATAACCGAGTTTGTCGCCCTTCGAAGATATCAAGACAACACCAGCACCAGACCCATTCAACATTTTAGAGCCGTCAAAGAACATGGTTTTGTATGCCGAGTGAACCTGGATTGGTTGCTGTTATTCAATCCACTCGGCCATAAAATCTGTTAGTGCCTGAGACTTGATCACTTTCTTGGCTTCAAACTTGATGTCGAAGTATAGGAGTTCGATTGCCCACTTAGCCACTCGACTAGTTGCAGCCCAATTGTTGAGGATCTCAAATAACGGCGCATCACTGATGATTGAAATCGAGTGGTCTTGAAAATAATGTGCCACCTTCTTCGCTGACAGGTAAATAACGTAAACTAGATTTTGATAGTGAGGATATCTTTGCTTTGAAGGAGTCAATACTTCAGACACATAATAGACTAGGCGTTGGATTTTGTAAGCCTTGCCCTCCTCTGCCCCGCTCAAGGTTAACAATGTACTCACGACCTGATTAGTGGCTGCAATGTACAGGAGCAATGGTTCTTTGCTACGAGGAGCAGCAAGCACCGACTAGGTGGAGTGCAGGGTTTTGAGCTCGACAAACGCTTCTTCGGCCTCTGGAGTCCACTCGAACGTATCAGACTTCTTCACCAGTCGGTACAAAGGCAATGCCTTCTCCCCGAGACGAGAAATGAATCGACTCAATGCTGCCAAGCAACCTGCAAGCTTCTGTACGTCGTGCACTCGCACGGGAGTCTTCATTCGGGTAATGGCGCTGATTTTCTCAGGGTTGACGTCGATTCCTCATTCGGAAACAAGGAAACCGAGTAGCTTGCCGCCAGGGACACCGAAAGTACATTTAACCGGATTCAAATTTATATCATATCTCCTCAGATTGGCGAATGTTTTGGCCAAGTCACCCAACAGGTCGGAACCTTTGTAGGAATTGACAACGATATCATCCATGTATGCCTCGACATTCCGAGGGATCTGGTCGAGTAAACACTTCTGGATCATGCGCATGAAAGTAGCGTCGGCATTTTTCAAACCGAATGGCATAGTGATGTGGTAAAAACACCCGAATGGGGTGATGAGGGCTGTTTTTATTTCATCTGGGCCAAACAGACGGATCTTATGGTACCGAGAGTAACCATCTAGAAACGTTAAACGCTCACATCCCACAGTCGAGTCAACAATCCGATCTATGCGGGGGAGCGGAAAATGATCATTTGGCCAAACCTGATTGATATGCTTGAAGTCAATACACATACGTAGTGACTTGTCTTTCTTGGGAACCATGACAACATTCAAAATCCACACGGAGTGGTAAATCTCCCGAATGAACTTGGCTTACAAGAGACGAGCCAATTCTTCACCGATTGCTTTATGCTTTTCTGCCGCCGATCGATGCAAATGCTCCTTGACGGGTTTGGCCTTCGGATCAACTCTCAGTCGGTGCTTAGCCAGCTCCCTGGGAACCCCCGGCATGTCAGGAGGCTTCCATGCGAAGATATCCTAGTTCTCATTGAGGAACTGGATGAGCTCGACTTCCTATTTTCTGTCGAGTGTTGATGATATGTTGGTCGGAGCGGCAGTTGGATCTGTCGGGTGAATGTGCACTTTCTTCACTTCTCCTGCCGACTGAAATGCCGACTCAGAAGCAGGCTTCTTAGCGCACAGCAAATCACAGGGTCAGCGCTCTTCTTGTATTCTTCCAGCTCAACCATGGCCATCTGGTGATCAGCGATCGTGGAACCTTGCTGGAGGCACTCTTCAGCCCGCTGTCGATTGCCAGTGACTGCGATCACACCTTTAGGACCTGGCATCTTCAACTTGAGATACATGTAACATGGATGGGCCATGAAACGAGCATACGCGGGCCGACCCAGAATGGCGTGATAAGCGCTCTGGAAATCCGCGACTTCAAACATCAACTTCTCCTTTCGAAAATTTCTATCTGTTCCAAATGTGACATCCAATGCAATATGGCCAAGTGACTTGGCCTTCTTCGCAGGAATGAGTCAGTCGGGACATCTGAATGCCCCTTCCTTTAAGGGTATCTGCATATAGGACATTCAGGCTGCTGCCGCCATCCATGAGGAACTTTCGGAGCCGAGTGCCCCCCACTATCGGATCTACCACCAAAGCCTGTCGACCGGGAGTGGCCACATGAGCTAGATGGTCTGTTTGGTCAAACAAGACAGCATACTGCGACCACTTGAGGTAGGTGGGAGTGGTAGGGACAACCATGTTGACTTCTCTATTGATGACCTTCAGTCGACTCTTGCTTTCAACATCAGCAAAAATCATAAGTGTAGCGGTGACATATGGGAACGTTTCCTTGTCTTCATCATCCTTTTCAGGAGTCTTTTCACTCGATGGAGTCCCTTTGAACTATTGGATGAGCAGTCGACACTGTCGAGTGGTATGCTTGGGCAATATCAAGTTGCCCTCGTCATCCTTCCGCGTGTGAATTGCACACGGAAAATCCAGGACATCAGTTCCTGACTAATTTTTCCCTTTCTTAGGGGCGAACTGACTTTTAGCCTTCCCCTTGTTCTTTCCTTGGGCCGTCAGAGCGGCCGCCTCTGCCTGAGCAGGGCCTTCAGCCTTCCGCTTCCGCTTCCGATTGGAATTGCTGCCGGCTTTGTTGTCGACTGACTTTCCTTTGCCACTACAGAGGCAGTCTTCCTCTTCGCCGTTGGCGTACCGAGTGGCGATTTCCATCATCTTGCTTAGCGATATATCGCCAGTTCGACCGAACTTCAAGTAAAGCTCTCTGTATTTCACACCAGCCTTGAAAGCACAAATAGCCTGATGTTCGGAAACATTTTCCACTGTATGATGCAGAATGGACCAGCGCTGAAAGTAATCCCTCAAGGTCTCGTTAGGATTTTGAACACAATGATGTAAGTTAACCAGCCATGCACGAGCCGAACCATCCAACATCAAGGACAAATGTTTCATTGTGACATTATCATTGCCACCACCAATTTGGACTACCACTCGGTAATCATCTAACCAAGTATCTAGCTTCGTTTCACTAGAAAACTTCCCAATCCCAGCCGCCAACCTGAAGTTGGGGGGAATCTTTGCAGAACGTATGGCCCTACTGAAGCACTCGGGGCCAGAAATAACAGCCGCACTGCCACTCAGAAAATCTCTGTCCAAACCATCTCTATGGGCTCTGCCTATGTCAATCCGCCTCTAAGTGAGGAGATCACGAGCGTCAAACCCCGCATTCCGCTCGTCACCGAACGAGCGCCTTTCGTCCTGGTGCTGAGGCACGTGCAGACCACCTTGTGGGGGAGTGGGCACTCGACGATGCTCGTCGCGGTGGAACTGATCTCTGAACTGATCTTCGCAAAAACCTCTACCCCTTCAGCGCAAGGGCGACCCAGGGCTATGTGCCGACTGAACAGTCTATGCCCTGGGTGAGTTACTGTGTATCCTGTTGCACGACTGCGAGACAACAGAATTCTGATGTTGTGTTGCATTCAGCAATGCTCTGATCTGCATCAATCCTCTACCAGCCTTGGACCATGATGGCTGAATGGAATCCGCTATCCTAGCAACAGCTGCAACATTTAACACAGGGTTACGGTATAACTCAACATTGTTATGAGATCTAGTTGTAAACAGCTGCCGCTGACATCGACTGGAAACTGGTGGACGCTGGCGAGCGCGCTCGTCGAGTTCTCTCTAAAGCTCTTCAAGCCGTATGTGTGTAGCCTCCACGGCTTGGGCCTCAGTGGTCGTGCTAACAATGGGAGTATGAAGGACTTCATCATCGCGACGTGGCTGCTCACTCGACGGTCCGCCAACTTCCCGCCTGCTGTGGCCGAACCCCGGCGGCAGGCTTTGATGAGAGCCAGCCATCAAGACCTCCGCTGCGGGATCGCAGCTCTCACACTCGGAAAGAACATCAAACTGATCAGAGTCAGACTCGAATACACCATGAAGGGACTCGGCGGGCTCGATCACCGCGATATGCGGAGAAGAAATCTGGCGCGCCGCCGCATGATTGATCCAGTGTTGGAGTCGTGAGCGACCAGATCGCTTCCAACGATGAACAACGGGCATAGTCGACGAATACATAGTCGACGGTTGATGCAGCAACACGCCACAGGAGCTCGCACGGAAATACGCAACCCCACAGACTGGTAGCGCCTCGACATTGAGAGGCGCTTCCTGAAGCCATGCCGAATCATCGGCGATGAAGATGAGCGCCCTGAAACGGATCTCGTGGCCTAGAGCAAAGACACCGCCGGAAGACATAACGAAGGGTGAAAAACGCAACCTTGCCAGAAGTCTCTTAGATGCCTACCCCACAGTGGGCGCCAACTGTCCTGGGAACAAGCCTGACAGTAAAAGGTAGGGGTACGAAGGGAGAGGGCAGAGTCCTAGCTACGGCGAGGATGTACACATAGATGTGTGAGTTGAGGCCCCTCTCGTGCAGGTAACAGCCCTACGTCTTAGTGCCCTGGAGCTTTGTCGTGTAGAGAATAGTGATTACAATGGTTGCGAACCCTTGTGCCAGAGGGGAGGGGCGGTTTATATAGAGTTTGCTGCCCCTCATAATTACCAGACATCCAAGGGTCCGATTGTGGGTATAAAGACTAGCGTTACTGGTAACGTATATCATAATTGCTACTAATGACGACTGGCCTAACGCATGCCTGTTGGCCTCCTGGGGATGGCTTCTGGTCTTCTGGCATCGACTGGAAGTGAGGTCTTCCAAGTGACAGGTGACTGTCGAGTGGAGGAAGGAGCCTCCGAGTGGATTGCTTGTCGATTGAATTGAGCGTCATGGGGCATCCAGTCGGAATCTTTCTTGTGATCCTTAAGTCCTCTGATGCAATGTCTTTAGGTAGGGTATGTAGTTCAGGCCTAGGACCCTACCCTAGGTACATATCCTCATCACTCACCTTCGTCATAATTCGCTACAACACTCTATGTGCTTCACTTATATCTTTTGATCTTGGCAGTTGTTATAGTACTTCACTAATACCTTTTTGAGCACGGTGACGTGTAGATTTTATAGAAATAATATGTTCTTGTTCTTCAGTTATATTTGTTTGAGGGATGAATAAATAGTGGTGGTAATTTGCATGGGTCAGAGGACTAGTCCAAAAATAATAGGTATTGAATGAGTGATAATCGAAACCATCAAGTAGCACATATAGAGAAATTTTGTGTTAATGACATTGATGTGGTAATATGAAAAAGGTGTGAGTCCATAATTTTTGATTCGTAGAAGTGTCGATATTAAGAGGTTTTAACTTGTTATCCATCTAAAAATTAAACACGCATGGTGATGATGTGTGAGAATTTTTATTCCTCGTTGAAATCCTAGTGTTGTTTCCACTCGGGGGCGCGCGATGGTTAACTCCTACCAACCTCCTCCCTCGGGGAATGCAAAGAGTAATTTGATTTGTGATAAAACTAATAAACTTTGCAATAAGTACATGACTTCTTTATGACTAATGTGACACCATGGACATACGCATTTTCACCTTCTCGTATTTGCTAGCCTCTTCGGTATCGTGCATAGCCCATTCTCACCTCGAGGATCATTGCAACTTTCACCGATGCATCCAAACCCCATGACCTGATACACTCTGTTGCGCATAAGCCTCATTTTTATCTTCCTCAAAACAGCCACCATATCTACCTATTATGGCATTTCCATATTCATTCCGAGATATATTGCCATGCAAATTCCATCGTCACTTCACATGACTAGTTCCTTTATCATCATATTGCTTTGCATGATCATGGTACACTGCCAAAGGCATTCATATAGAGGCATATCTTCCTATCAGTTCTTCATATTGAGTTGTAAGTAAATAAAAGTGTGCTGATCATATTTATTAGAGCATTGCCTCGGTGAGGAAAGTATGATGGAGACTATGATTCCCCCACAAGTCGGGATGAGACGCCGGACGAAAAATAAAATAAAAATGAGGGAGGCCAAATGAGCCCACCATATAAAAAATATGAATGGGGGAGGCAAATAAAGAAAAAACTCCCGCCATGAAATAAAAAATAATAGTAATAATAAATGGGAGAAATAGATAGAAGGGACTTTGCTACTATCCTTTACCACACTTGTGCCTCAAAGTGGCACCATGTTCTTCATCTAGAGAGTCTCCTATCTTCTCACTTCCATATGCTAGTGATAATTACCTTTTCATAATAAACATGGCTTGTATATTCTGATGACGGGCTTCCTCAAAATGTCGAGGTCTTCATGAGCAAGCAAGTTGGACGCACACCCACTTAGCTTCAGTTGAGCTTCCATACACTTATAGCTCTAGTGTATCATTTGCATGGCAATCCCTATTCCTTGCATTGACATCTATCGATGAGCATCTCCATAGCTCATTGGTACACCTAGTTAATGTGAGACTATCTTCTCCACTTTTTACCCCTTTCATATCTATCATCATATTCTGTTCCACCTATATGCTATGTCCAATGATTCATGCTCATGTATTGCGTGAAGAATAAAAAGTTGATGCATATTGAAAAAGTATGATCCAATTGCTTGACTTGGACACCATGGTGCTTAACATTTGTATTGATGTGGTGAAGATGGGGTCATGCCTTGCTAATATAATAAGATTATGGGGGTAAACATTCTTTTAGGATCATATACTTTGAAAATCAATGCTGTTATTTATTATACTCATAAATATTACTATGTTGTTGTTTTTTAATTCATCATTTCTCAATGAGCATACATACAAAAGATTACATAATGAGTAGCATGTCAAATCAAAAAATCTATTTTTATCATTTACATACTCAAGCACGAGCAGGAATTAAGCTTGGGGATGCTGATATGTCTCCAACGTAACTATAATTTCTCGTTGTTCCATGTTGATATATTATCATTCTAGGATACTTTTTGGGAATTTGTTTACCTATTTATAATATTTTTGAGCAATAACCTATTGACCCAGTGCCCAGTGCCAGTTCTTGTTTTCTGCATGTTTTGATATTTCAGATTTACAGTACCAAACGAAGTCCAATTGCCACGAAACTTTTTGATGATTTTTTCTGGACCAAAAGAAGACCTAGAATCTTCGGGAGGAGGATGGGAGAGGCCCGAGGGCCCTCCCTCGTGCACCTCCTGGCACCCCTCTCTAACCTATAAATTCCTATTTACCCTAAAACACTAGGAGAGCTCCCAAACCACTTTTTCTGCTGCTGCAAGTCTCTGTTCCAACGGGAGCCCATCTAGAGCTCCGTTATGGCACCCTGTAGGAGTGGGATCGATCACAGAGGGCCTCTTCATTAACCTAATTTCCCTCAACATGATGTGTGAGTATTTCACGACAAACCTATGGGTATGTAGGTCATACCTAGATGGCAATCTATCCCTCTCTCTCGATCTTTAATAGAATGTTCATCGCATCTTTGCCTTGATCTATCTAATGTAATCCCTTTGTATGGTGTTTTTGTTGGGATCTGATGTATTGTGAGTTGATGTTCAGAGTATTCATGAAAAGTATTTGAGTCAAACCTTAATGCTAAGATTCTTATTTGCAAGATCATCATAGCTTCGTAATGCTCTCCGATCTATTGAGATGGTTTGGCCAATTAGACTGATATTTCTTTGGTGGGAGTGGTGCGTTGTAGTAGGTTCAACGTGACGAATTTCTATATACCATCTTTGTGTAGTTTCTACTAAGGATAAAATGATGGGTTTTATTCATATTGATTGAGTTTACATTGTCTACATGATGCCATCGTTCTTCAAGCATTACTCTATTTTACTTAATACTCTAGATGCATGTTGGACAGTGGTCGATGAGTGGAGTAATAGTGATAGGTGCAGGAAGGAGTCGACCTATTTTCTTATGGATGTGATGCCTATATACACATGATCATTTCTGTGAAAATCACATAACTATTCGCTTTTCTATCAATTGCCCAATAGTAATTTGGTTACGCACCGTATGTTACTTCTATGAGAGATGCCACTAGAGAACTCTACGACTCCCGGGTCTATTCACTTATATATTCACAAACTCTATTATTACCTTGTTGTTCTTATTTACCTGTTATTTTATTTTGTAATTTACAATTATCCACACAACTCACTTGCTTGCAAATAACGAGATCAAGGGGATTGACAACCCTCTTTCGGGTGTTGGGTGCAAGTTGTTTGTTCTTTTGTAGGTAGCCGCTGAGGAAGATTGACGATTGGTATTCCTATTGGTTCGATAAACCTTGGTTTCATAACTGCGGGAAATACTTACCCACTTTGTGTTGCGATAACACGTTCCTCTTCACGAAAAACCCAACGCAGATGACGAGTATCAATGACCTACCGTAACACAAACAAAAGAGAATCCACATGCATTAACTTCTCTTGGTTGTGGTCGAAGTGATGGACCACGTAGGGCCACAGATGGGAACGACACAGATAACCGCGCGTGGGGGTGTGAGAGGACAACCACTGCCTCCATGGTCCCAAACATATGTATGGAGGTGTGGTGTGATTTTTGAATACCCAATGCACACCTTTGATGTTACAGCTTCGCAAACCATAAATACCCCATTGAGATTCACAAATCATACGCCACTTACTTTGAGTCGGTGGAAGCACATGTACACACGCGTTCAAACTTTTGTCTAGAATATCACCATGATCTACGTCGTAACACATACTAAGATGAATCCACCATGATCGCCGCCTTTCAAAGTTTAGACCGACATGAGGGGCAATGAGTAGGTGTGTCACTGATAATCGCACGAGGGAGTGTCCAAGGACCACCACCGCATCCATGTGACCCAAACATATGCAGGAAAAAGCCATGTCATGTTTTAAATACCCAATGCATGACTTTTGATGTGCACATGCCTCAAAAATTGGAAAATGCCACATGGAGGCACACAACGAATAGTGTGTTGGACCCCCCTTCCCCCACCCATTCCACCACTACCACCACTACCACATGTGACAATAGAAGAGCCGTGATAAAATTTGTTTTTTAGATAAACATTAAGACATTTGCATACATTATTAATTGATTCCCTATGGATTTAATTTGTAAATTTCATAGCTGAACTACAAGCACACGCGTGCACTAAAATGGATTTGAAAATCAAATTTCAATCATTGGGTGCATGTTTAGTCCACATGCAAGAAAAGGCAATAAATTTCAAACATCTCGGCATCGTGGCTCCACCACAAACATTGAGAATCTTAGTTTTCAAATTCCAGTAAATCCCCTGTTAAGCTAGAATTCATGAAACATTGACATGTTGTCATGATATGGAACACATAGGTCGTGGTAAAAAATTGTCCAATTTGAGACAAGTTTTCATCTAAGCTTCTTGCAAACGGGAGCTTGTTAATGGATGCAACACAAAATTGTCACGTTAACATTGCAAACAGTTTATTAATCCAAACTGTGGGCATTAGAACAGCAATGTATGCGTCGAAGCTTTGGTTAAGTAATAATAAATCAGTAGAATTAATCCTCAAAAAAGAAAATACATGTCATGTGTACCATGCGAGGAGGTATTATTTGACGAGACGCATGCTAGCAGGCCACTGCGTAGACTAACCGGGAGGCGTGTGAGTAGGTGTGTAAATTGACGAGAGACGTGTTCCCTATGCAGTCTCATGGGGAGATGTGCCGGCAAGCATGTGAATTGATGATAGGCATGTGAGCAGTCCACTGCCCATGCTCGCTGGGAGGCGATCTGGCCCTTTGACTGTCGCCCGCCTCCCTGCCAGTTGCTCCATATCAACGGCACCTGGGCCGCTTGGGTTTTATAGGCGGCCACACTCTCCATTCGCGCAACACACACAATCCTTTCTCTCCCCCTGCATCCTCGTCGTTGTTCTCATTCTTCACCTCCGTATTGAATGCATTAGATGGCACCGAAGCACATCATGGGAGGGACTAGCATGCCGGGGAGGGCGAAGCACCTGATCCCAGCAAGAAGCTAGGCACAAAGGTTGTTGTTGCCACTGATGAATTATCATGCGGACAACACCGCGGCCATGACGTCGTCGCTGCCATCGTGCTTCTGGAGCTGGAGCCGGTGGTCCACCTCGACTCCGAGGAGCACTCAGGTGATGACTCTGATGGAGAACCGGTTAATCATGTATACCCATTTTTTGGTAAATATATCATGCGTTCTCTCTGGTGAATGATTAATTGGTTGGTCTGTATAAATGAGTTTCCTAAAAATCTGTGTAGGGATTGTGATTGTGCTAATAATTCGGAGCCAAATATTACAATCCATTTCAATGTCCTACAAAGATGATTGTGTCAAACAAAATCCAGAATTGTATGTAGAAAGCTGATTCTGCTAGAAATAATTGAACCTGAATCTTTGGATATGTCTAGAAAAGTTTCCATGAAATCCCAATCCTACTTTTTAAAATGTACTATTCACTTGAATGTTCCTATGTTTTTTCGACAATTATCACTTCATGCATTACATGCATGCATGAGTTAATTTGTTGAAATAAAAGTTGTGCGTTTATGCATTTCTTTCATCAAGATCGCTTGATGACTTAGGGTTCATATTGTCATAGGATATATTATGTTTCATAAACTCTGCCTTCCTGAAATCACATTATAAATATACGGATGCCACAACTTTTATTATGTATATAGGTGCTATCAGACTATGTCAACATTGAGGATGAAGACATACATGAGAAGTTCAAGAGGCAAAGGTTAAGGGACATTAAGGCTGGAAAGCATAACACACGTGTCTAGAAGAATAGGGACTATGGATGCCCTTTCACTGACAAAATGCTCAACATTGCATATGCAAGTGTTCTGGCACATTCAAGTGGACGAGCCATTAGCTCCTTCAAGCAAAAGTATTCTCGCAGGGTGGCGCACACCGCGTACGTTGAGTACTTGGAGAATCTTAACGTGCAAGAATGAATATGAGATGTGGATAACGGCTATGTAGTTTGTGCATGTTATATTTATGCTTGAGTATATATGTTTATCGGTTGAAGTATATGTTGGTGAGACTACGTTTAATGAACCAATAGTGCAATTTAATTGTAGTCTTGATATGCAATGAGTTTGGTTGATTCGATTTTATGCTTCTCTTAGACCAATATTTGATTGCCCACAACACACACAACTTATAATCATGAATCGTCTATGTTACTTTCTATCTTCCTACACAGTTTTATACTAGCAATCGGTTTCCCATAACAGGCACAACTTTGTGTGGGAGTTGGCAAAATAAATTGAACACATATGGTGCATATTTGTGTGAATGTTTAGCGTGGGTAATTTTTTCCCATATTGGAACTATGTGCGATGACTTCCATTGTCCCGCATCACTTGTGTTCTGATTGGACAGAAGTCATCCCCACAGATCACACGTCCGCATCATAGGATGCGTATCGCCCTCACTCTGTCTAATATTTATGATTTATCATGCACGGTTAGCCCTACCAAACTGTTTCCTCCGAAGCAGATTTTTCTGGTGTGATATTTACTATTTATCACACATGGTTGGGTGTACCAAACCATTGCCATGCAAGCAAATTATTCTGGTATAGAAAACCCTCACCACCGCCACGTCACAAAACCGGCACCCCCTCCCCGTCCCTTGTAGCACCTACACTACATTGCTCCTCCACGTCTTTGCTTGTCACCCCCTATCGCTGCGACAACCACTTACCTTGATGTCTGTCGCCACCGCTGCCTTCCGCCAAACGCCAGATCATTTCGCCACTTCCACTTGTCGCGGCCTATTAGAGACTCACTTGCTTGACGCTACTCGCAGTTGACCCAGCTCCGCCCGATTGGGGAATTGATACGTATCCAACATATTGATTATTTATGAACTATTCATACCATATTTACCCATGTTTAAAATACTTTTGTATAGTTTTCATGCACTTTATATGATTTAAATGGTAGTAACCCGGACTGATGATGTTTCAAGCAGAATTAGCGTGGTGTTGTTTCTTTGCAGAAAATGAAAGTTCTTGGAATTGAAAAAAACTCTTTGACGATATTCCTGGAAGGAAAGGGACCCGGGAAGATTCGAGGGAGTAATAGAAGAGCGACAAGGGGATGAAAAGGCAACCTGGCGCACCCAGGGGGTGGGTGTGTCGCGATACCTTGTGGGCCCCTCGGACACCTCCCTAACATGATTCCAACGCTGAAAAATGCTATATATTCCAAAACCCCTAAAAGTTAACCGAAAACTTCTCCTCCGTCACCAGCAAACCTCTCTTATGAAGCCATCTCATCCGTAGCCATTTTTCGGTACCTTGCCGGAGGGGGAAATCATCACCGGAGGCCATCCTCATCATCCCGGTCATCTCCATGACGAGGAGGGAGTAGTTCACACTGGTAACTGAGGGTATGTACCAGTAGGTATGTGTTTGATCTCTCTCTCTCTCTTGTTCTTGAGATGGCATGATCTTGATCTACCTTGGGCTTTGTTAATATAGTTCGACCATATGGTGTTCTTCCCTATCTAGCTTGAGGTGATGAACTGAGTCTTTTCCCTTTGAGATCTTATTATGTTGGATTGTATACTTCGGATTTGACAACACTTGATATATGTCTGGCATGTCAATACCCATGGTGACAATGGGGTGTTCTATCGATTCACCTTATGTATGTTATGGCAATTAATGACCCACAAGTATAGGGGATCAATATTAGTCCTTTTAATAAGTAAGAGTGTCAAACCCAACGAGGAGCAAAAGGACATGATAAGCGATTTTCAGTATGGTAATTTCTGCAAGCACTGAAATGGTAAGTAGCAAGTAGTTTGATAGCAAGGTAATTTATAACGAACAAGCAACGATAACAATAGGCAATATGCAACAAGGTAGGCCAATCCTTTTGTGGAAAAGGACAGGCCAAAACTAGCACTTATGATAAGCAAAGTGCTCTTGAGGGTACATGGGAATTTCATCAAGTCACTTCCATCATGATGGTTTGATTTATGTTCGCTACTTTGATAATTTTATATGTGGGTGGTCCGGTGCTAAGGTGATGTTCTTACTTGAACTAAAAACCTACTTATGATTAACCCCCTCGCAAGCATCCTCAAATACAAGAAAAGTATTAAGACAAAGTCTAACCATAGCGTTAAACATGTGGACCCAAATCAGCCCCTTACGAAATAGCGCATAAACTAGTGTTTAAGCTTTATTCACTCTAGCAACCCATCATCTAGTTACTACTCTCCCTTGGGCCCAAGGATTGTGAAGTGTCATGTAGTCGACATGACACCACTAAGGGAATCACAACATACATATCATCAAAATATTGAACACATATCAAATTCATATGATTAATTGCCACATGACTTCTCCCATGACCTCAAGAACAAAGGAAACTACTCGCAAATAATATGCAGGCTCAAGATTAGAGGTGTATTAAATAGCATAATGGATCTGAAGGTATAATCTTCCACCAAATAAACAATATGGCAATCAACTACACAAGGTAATCAACACTACTAGTCACCCATAGGTACCTATCTGAGGTTCGGTACAAAGATTGAACACAAGAGATGAACTAGGGTTTGAGAGGAGATGGTGTTGTTGAAGATGTTGATGAAGAATTGTCAAGGGCATTACCCCGGGTAGGCTCAAGGAGACGACTCAACATTTCAAAACATCGGGGGACCCACCCCCGATGTGCGAAGCCCCACGAATCAACAAGACAAACGAAGAAGTGAGCCGACGACACTATAGCATACGACACTGTAGCTGGCGACACTGTAGCTGTCCGGCTCCCCCTGTTCGGCTCCTACTATCCAGCTCCTCCCGTCCGGCTCGGCAGCCTCCACCCGTCCAGCTCGGCAGCCTCCACTCGTCCGGCTCGGCAGCCTCCACCTGTTCGGCTCCCCTTGTCTGGCCCCTCCTGTCCGGTTCCTCCCGTCCGGCTCGGCAGCCTCCGCCCGTCTGGCTCCCCCTGTCCGACTCCTCCTATCCGGCTCCTCCCGTCCGGCTTGGCAGCCTCCACCCGTCCGGCTCGGCAGCCTCCACCCGTCCGGCTCGGCAGCCTCCACCCGTCCGGCTCGGTAGCCTCCACCCGTCAGGCTCCCCCTGTCCGGCTCCTCCTTTCCGGCTCCTCCCGTCTGGCTCCTCCAGTCTGGCTCCTCCTGTCAGGCTGCGGCCTGACGAAATTAGCTCCCGACGTCCCATCGGACACATGCGGACCAGACGGCCATATCTCAGGGCGGGCGCTATTGGCAAGGGGACAAACCTGCCCCCTGGACACTGATGTATAAAGTGCACCAGGGGACAAACATAGCTTAGTCCACAAGCTACATGTGGCTTGACATGTAAGCTACCCATGGTAGCTTACACCTCAAGTTGCTTGGGATGTAAGCTACTCCCTATGGCTTACATACCAAGCTACCCATCCATGCCTATATAAAAGCCCCCTCTCACTCTCTCAAGGGGGTTAGCTTCCCTCACATCCTCTCATCCCCACTCTCACACTCATGTATGAGGCAAGAAGCCTCATGGCTCTCCTCCCCAAACAGCTCCAGGAGAAACCATGTAAGAAATGTACCTCATTTATACAGATATGCAGGAGTAGGAGTATTATCTCTCCGGAGAGCCCTGAACCTGGGTAAGCCACTACGTGCTATTCGCATACCCGTCCCGGATCATCCACGGTAGCCTTGCCCTCACCTCGATAAGCTACCCCATGGCATCTGCCGTCTCGCGTGACCCCCCAATAGAAAACGACGATAGTTGGCGCCCACCGTGGGGCTTGCTGCTGTTAGAACCACAGTCCGGGCGGGACCCTCTTCGTCACTGCCATCGCGACATCATCGCTATCTTTCTGGGGGCTTGACTTCAACACGCCCCCGGGGCGAATGCAAGCGACGCCGCGTCCTCGCTGTCGATCTCGTCGCCGCCACCGCGGTGTCGCTGCTATCTTTCCAGAGGCTCGACTTAAACACGCCCCCGGGGCGAATGCTGGCGACCCAGCGTCCTTGCTGTCCGTCTCGTCGCCGCCACGGCGGCGTGTTGGTATCTTTCTGGGGGCTCAACTTCAACATGCCCCCGGGACGAATGCGTGCGATGCCGCGTCCTCGCTGCCGGTCTCGTCGCCACAAACCGTGGCATCCCCGCTATCTTTCTGAGGGTTCGACTTCAACATGCCCCAGGGCGAATGCATGCGACGCCGCGTACTCGCTGCCGGTCTCGTCGCTGCCACCGCAGCATCGCCGCTATCTTTTCGGGGGCTCCACTTCAAAACGCCCCGGGGCGAATGCGTGCGATGCCGCGTCCTTGTTGTCGGTCTCGTCAGTACCACCGCGGCGTCGCTGATATCTTTCCGGGGGGCTCGACTTCAACGCGCCCCCGGGGAGAATGCGCACTACACCGGGTCCTTGCCACAGGTCTGGTCTTTACCGACTGCTCCTCCAACCCCGCGCGCCGCCTTCCGCGGCTCCCGGCCATGGCAGGTCGCCGCTGGCTCCTCCATGTGTCGGCGTTGTTCCTGGTCATTGCGCTCGCACCGGCGCCGTCCGCGTCCCGCTAGCCGGGCTGCCTATGTCACTGTCGCCGCGCCATCCATGCGCCAGCACCAACGCACCTCCGCCAAGTGTGGCCACCCGCACTTACCTGTTTCGGCCTCCACGCGCCCATCTCCGGCCGCACGCCGATCACGCCTTGTCGCCACCCCTACGTCATGCCAGTCTTACGCGTGTAGCCGTCTCGTGCCCGCACGTCTGCACCTCCTCGCGCAACACCGCTGCCGCCTTAGCCTTGTCCGGCCGCCGCCTGCGTTCCGGCCACCCACACGGACCCGCGCCGTCACGTGCCTCGCCGGCTCCGGCCCTACGATGCTCGGTCGCCCCGATCACCCCTACGCTTCCCCGCTCCAGCGGTCAGCCGTGCGCCTCGCGCCGTGTCCACTCACGCATGCCCGGCCTTGCCCGGCCCTTGCCGGCTTTGCTGCGTGCCCGCTAGGCTCAGGCGCGCATGGTCCAACCGGTCGGGCTTCGTGCGACCCACGCCTTCCCAGCTCCGCCTGTGCGTGCTGGCCGTGCCTGCTCTGCGTACTCAGGCCGCGTCCGCCCGGCCCGTCGCCAACTTCCTCCCCTCCCTGTGCTGGCCGGCTCCTCACCCCCGTCGTGTCGCTCGGACCTCCACGCGCTGCACCGCGGCCTCACTCCCCGTGGCTGCAGCTCCCCTCCGCTTGAGGCCTCCCTGCTCCCGCCTCTGAGCACCTCACGGGGCTCCTCTCCGCCAGACGCACCAGCGTCTTGCCGGGCCGTCTGCCACCTTTCCCTCTGCGAGCACTAGCACAAGGGGGCCAGTCCCCTGCTCTCTGGCCACACGCGTTCGTGGCGCTCCACCTCCACCCTACCGCGGGGCCGTGTCGTCCAGAGTGCCGGCTACGGCTCGCCGCTGCCTCCCCGCGCCAGCGCAGCCACTCCCGTCTGCGCCGCTCCAGCTTTGTCCGCGTCGTGTTGTCGGTTGGGCATGCTTGCCGGCTGCGCGGGCCTCCCTCGCGTGCCGGCCGCCCGTCTCCGAACCTCCCGCGCGTCGGCTGCTCCTCCACCCATCGCTGGCTGCCCGGCGCCCGGTTCCGCCCATCGCCAGTTGCCCCGCGCCCGGCTTCGCCCTGAGCAGGCTCGGCCACGCGCGTCCGCGACGCTCTGCCTCCACCCGGCTGCCTGTCCTTGTCGACCGCTATGCCGGCTGCGACTCCCCACCGCCTCCCCGCGCCGACGTTGCCATGCTCGTCCACGCCGCTCCGGCCTCGTCCGCGTCCTGCCCACCGGCTGGGCGCGCTTGCCGCCTGCGCCGGCCTTCCGCCCGACTTCGGACCTCCTGCGCGCTGGCCTCCTCTAGGCCGCCTTACCCAGCCGGCTTTTCGCACGCCAGCTGTTCGGCTCGCCGCCCCATGCGTCGGTCCCGCCCGGTCACGGCCCTCGAACACATGCGCCACCCAGGGCCGACTGTCGCATGGCGACTCCGCCCATGGCCGGCTCCTCATCCCCGCCTGGCCAGCTCCACGCCTCTCGCCCGCTCCGGCCCGGCCCTCACGCCGGCCCGCGCCTCCGCGTGGCCCTGCCAGCCGGCTACCTCGCCTGACCCGGCCTGCTGCTGCCGACTGCTCCGGCTGCGCCCCGTAACCAGGTGTGCCCGTCATTCGGCTGCACCGTGCCTCTGACCGTGGTCCGGCTGCAAGAAGAGAGTAAAAAGGGGGTCGGTTGTGCGGAAAAAAGGGAAAGAAAAGAAAAACTTTGTTATGCCCGTCCGCCTGCCTCACTACTCGGACGACCAGCCACGACCCGTCCCGTCTGGCCCATCGGTCTACCTGCCGCCTTTGACACCTGGCCGGTTGTGGAGCCAACCTGGCTGGCTGGCTGCCTCGATGCCCGTTTGGTCGAATCCGACCGGCCAGGACCCCCTTCGAGCACCCGGAGGCTCGAAGGCTACACCAAGCGGGTGTGTCGGCATGCTCCGCAAGCTCCAAGCCACGCCGGCTTTCGTCAACAGCAACCGTCTCACCAATGCGCAAATCAACGAGCCTCCCCGCCCGGAGGCACAGAGGCTACTTCCGGCAGCGCCTCGCGCTCATCAACCAGTGGACCCCGCGTCCGCCTTCGGCAGCGCCTCACGCTCATCAATAGGCAGACCCCGCGTCTGCCCATGGCAACGCCCCGTGCATATCAGCAGGCGGACCCCACGTCCGCCCTCGGTAGCGCCCCGCGCTCATCAGCCGACGGACCCCGCGTTCGCCCTCGGCAGCGCCCCGTGCATATCAGCCAGGTGGACTGCGCGTCACCCGACAAACCTCACGTCCGCCTTCGGTAGGGCTCCGCGCCCATCATCCAGGGGACCACCCGTCCACCCCCGGCAGCGCCTCATGCACATCAACCGGCAGACCCCGCGTTCGCACCCGACAGCGCCTCGCGCCCATCAGCTGGTGGACCCCAAGTCCGCGCTTGGCAGCACCTTGCGTGCGTCAGCAGGACCATGTCGGCTACAAACCACTCTAACCATCTTTGACAAAACCACCTCACTGGCACCCAAAAGAAATGTGAGATCTCCACGTGCATATCCTTGCACCGTGCACACAAAACAAATAACCCCGAGCGACCCTTGGGGGCCATCTCCGCACTTATTCTGCTTCCCTATTGTTCGCCCGGCGCCATCTAGTCTCGGGCCGGGGCTGGCCGCTTGGCCCGATACGTTCGTTCCCACGGGATGGTTTACTAGCGTGCACGGGACCGAAGGCCTACTCTTTGTCTCAGCTACATACCGCACCACGGCTGCCCCGCTAGCAAGAGAAAATGCTTGAGGTCACCACACGCAAAAAGTGTCCAGGGAGAAAATGGTTTGGGCGAGCCGATCGTTTTCATTTATGAGTATCTGCTCGGTCGAGTCTTCTCCCAGAGTCCGAGTACTATACGCTCCATTCCGCGGCCCACTCTTCGCCTCAGCTACAGACCGGCTCCCGGCTATCTGGCTAGCAAGAGAAAAATCCAAAGAGCGGAGAGACCATGAAAAAGACATAAGCGGACTCGGACGAAACCGAGTCGGCACCGTCTACACCAACTTGCACTGCCAAAATCAAATATTTGATATATGTGTGCCGACTTAACATTGTCTTTTGCACAATCATTTCCATGAGGAACCTCCTCGCTCGGAGGCTACTCCTTGCAGGGCACCGCGCTTGACAGCTGGAGGACCCTGCATCCGTCTGCAGCAGGGCTCCACGCCCAACAGTCGGCGAATTCTCCGTCTGCGCCCGGCAGCCCTGGTGCTTGATAGCCGGCAGACCCCACGTCCGCCTTCGACAGGGCTCCATGCCCATCGGCCGGCGGACCCTCCGTCCGCACCTGGCAGCGCCTCGTGCTTGACAATCGGTGGACCCTACGTCCGCCTTTGGCAGGGCTCCACGCCCATCAGCCAACGGACCCTCCGTCCACGCCAGGGAGCGCCTCGCACTCGACAGCTAGCGGACCCCGCGTTCGCCTTAGGCAGGGCTCCATGCCCATCAGTCGGTGGACCCTCCGTCCATGCCCGACAGCGCCTCGCGCTCGACAGCTGGCAGACCCCGCGTCCGCCTTCGGCAGGGCTCCATGCCCATCAACAGGCAGACCCTCCATCCGCGCCCGGCAGCGCCTCGCGCTCGACAGCCGGCGGACCCTGCGTCCGCCTTCGGCAGTACTCCACGCCCATCAGCCGGCGAACCCTCTGTCTGCGCCCGGCAGCGTCTCGCGCTCGACAGCCGGCGGACCCCGCGTCGACCTTCGGCTGGGCTCCATGCCCATCAGCCAGCGGACCCTCCGTCCGCGCCCGACATTTCCTCGCGCTTGACAGCCGGCGGACCCCGCCTCCGCCTTCGGCAGGGCTCCACGCCCACCAGCCCGCGGACCATCCGTCTGTGCCCGGCAGCGTACGCGCTCGACAGCCAGCGGACCCCATGTTCGCCTTCAGCAGGGCTCCATGGCCATCAGCCGGCAGACCCTGCGTCCACGCCCGGCAGCGCCTTGCGCTCGACAGCCAACGGACCCCGTGTCTAGCTTCGGCAGGGCTCCATGCCCACCAGCCGGCGAAGCCTGCGTCCACGCCCGGCAGCGCCTCACGCTAGACAACCGGCGGACCCCGTGTCCATCTTCGGCAGGGCTCCACGCCCATCAGCAGGCAGACCCTTCGTCCATGCTTGGCAGCGCCTCGCGCTCGACAGCCAGCGGACCACGCATCCGCCTTCAGTAGGGCTCCACGCCCACCAGCCGGCGGACCCTCCGTCCGCGCCCGGCACCGCCTCGTGCTCAACAGCTGGTGGACCTTGCGTCCACCCTTGGCAGGGCTCCACGCCCATCAGCCGGCGGACCCTATGTCCACCTTCAGCAGCGCCTCGCGCCCTTCGCTCGGCGGACCCCGCGTCTACGCCCGACATCTTCGACACCACCGCTTGCTTCAGCAACAGCAAAGACCCTCCGCTTGACTCCTCGAGTCGCCCGGAGGCTGGGAGGCTACACCTAGCGGGTGCGATGGCTCGCCCCCGCTGGAAAACACCAGATGGTTGATTCCGCGTTCGCCACCAGCAGCACCTCACGCCCTTCGGCCGACGGACTCCGCGTCTGTGCCCGGCATCCTCGACTCCCCGTCTACTTCAGCAACATCAAAGAACCTCCGCCTGACTCGTCGAGTCGCCCGGAGGCTACACCCAGCGGGTGCACTGGCACGCCCCCACTGGAGGCAAGCCGTGTCGTCCCCAACTCGCAATCGACCGTCATCAATGACTGCAGCAACAAGCAACTCCACCGACATAAACCCTCCGCCTGACTCTCCAAGTTGCCCAGAGGCTCGGAGGCTACTGTCGGAGGCATTACCCCCAGGTAGGCTCAAGGAGATGACTCAACATTTTAAAACATCGGGGGACCCACCGCCCGGTATGCGAAGCCCCATAAATCAACAAGAAAAACGAAGAAGTGAGTTGACGACACTCTAGCCGACGACACTGTAGCCGGTGACACTGTAGCTCTCCGGCTCCCCCTATCTGGCTCCTACTGTCCGGCTCCTCTCGTCCGGCTTGGCAGCCTCCACCCGTTCAGCTCGGCAGCCTCCACCCGTCGGGCTCGACAGCCTCCACCTGTCCGGCTCCCCTTGTTCGGCCCCTCCTGTCCGGCTCCTCCCGTCCGGCTCGGCAGCCTCCACCCATCCGGCTCGGCAGCCTCCACCCATCTAGCTCGGCAACCTCCACCTGTCCGGCTCCCCCTGTCCGGCTCCTCCTGTCCGGCTCCCCCTGTCCGGCTCCTCCTATCCGGCTCCCCCTATCCGGCTCCTCCTGTCCGGCTCGGCAGCCTCCACCCGTCTAACTTGACAGCCTCCATCCATCCGGATCGGCAGCCTCCACCTGTCTAGCTCCCCCTGTCTGGCTCCTCCTATCCGGCTCCCCCTGTCCGGCCCCTCCCGTCCGGATCGGCAGCCTCCACCCGTCCGGCTCGGCAGCCTCCACCCGTCCGGCTCGGCAGCCTCCACCCGTCCGGCTTGGCAACCTCCACCCGTCCGGCTCCCCCTGTCCAGCTCCTCCTGTCCGGCTCCTGTCGTATGACCCGGGATCCTCCACCAGTCCGGCTCGGTAGCCTCCACCCGTCCGGCTCGGCAGCCTCCACCTGTCTGGCTCCCCGTGTCTGGCTCCCCCTGTTCGGCTCCTCCTTTCCGGCTCCTCCCATCCGGCTACTACAGTCCGGATCCTCCTGTCCGGCTACGGCCTGACGAAGTCATCTCTCGACTTCCCATCGGACACACCCGGACTAGATGGCCATATCTCACGGCGGTGGGCTATTGGCAAGCAGGAGCACATTCTATGTGTGTCATGTAGTACTCTGTACAGTGTAACCTGCCCCCTGGACAGTGATGTATAAAGTGCACTAGGGGACAGACATAGCTTAGTCCATAAGCTACATGTGGCTTGACATGTAAGCTACCCATGGTAGCTTACGCCACAAGGTGCTTGGGATGTAAGCTACCCACTATGGATTACATCCCAAGCTACCCATCCATGCCTATATAAAGGCCCCCTCTCACCCTCTCAAGGGGGTTAGCTTCCCTCACATCCTCTCATCCCCACTCTCACGCTCATGTATGAGGCAAGAAGCCTCATGGCTCTCTTTCCCCGAACAGCTCTAGGAACAACCATGTAACAAATGTACCTCAGTTATATAAATATGATTATCTCTCGAGAGAGCCCCGAACCTGGGTAAACCACTACGTGCTATTCGCATACTCGTCCCGGATCATCGACGATAGCCTTGCCCTCATCTCGACAAGCCACCCCATGGCATCTGTCGTCTCGCGTGACCCCCCCACCCCGTGAGAAAACGACGATAAGAATGGCCTCCCCAAGATGGGAGTGTTGTTGGTGATGACGATGGCTTTGATTTCCCCCTCCGGGAGGGAAGTTCCCCTGGCGGAATCGCTCCACCGAAGGGCAAAAGTGCTCCTGCCCAAATTCCGCCTCGATACAGTGGTGCTTCATGCCGAAAGTCCTCTCCTTCATTTTTTAGGTTTTCCAGAATTTATACCAGAAGTTGGGCTCTGGAGGTGGGCTAGGGTGAGCACCACCCACCAGGTCGTGCCTAGGGGTCCTAGAGCGCCCTGGTGGGTATTCCTCACCAGGTGCACCCTCCCCTCCGGTAGTTTTCTGGTCCATTATTTTCCATTTATTCCACCAACATTCTCCATAAAATTTCAGCTCCATTGGGGATGTGCAGAATAGGTATCTATGACATGCTTTTTTCAGGTCACGAATTCCAGCTGCTGGTATTCTCCCTCTTTGTGTAAACCTTGCAAATTATGAGAGAAAATGCATTAGAATTACTCCGCAAAGAATTATTATGCATAAAAACATTATAATTAACAGTAGGAAAACATGATGGAAATGGACGTATCAACTCCCCCAAGCTTACACATCACTTCTCCTCAAGCAAAAGCCGATATCGAAAAACATGTCCACATGGTTTGAGAGAGTTTTCAATAAAAACAAAATACAGACATAGTAGCATCATGCCTATTATTGTAACAATCATAAACTTTAACATATAACTCTTTCATATAACTTTTATTTCATAACAACATCATATAACTTCTTATGAGCAAGTAACAATTCATCACAAAATGGAAGTATAAAGCATAAACCTTATTGGAAACCAACAAACTATGTTCTTTGTCAACTTTGCAACTACAATTCATCATATTATCAGGAAGGGTCTCATGTAGGAGCCTTTTGGCAAGTCCACATACTCAACCATCATTTAATCTTCTATGATTGCTAATTCTCATAGCATACCCATGAGCAAAAATTTCAACCAGACACATAAAAAGATAGGGGCTTATAGTTTCGCCTCCCAACGTATTCACCTCAAGGGTGATGTCAACAATAATAAGTCATGCTCACTCATATCCAACTGGATATATGTGCCTAGATCTTTCCTCACCACATGATACTTGCAAAAGGAGAAAAATAAAAAGGAATAGGGAAGAATACTTTGACTCTTGCATAAAAGTAAATACATAAAGGTAAAAGATAGTCTCTTCACAGAGGGAAGTAGAGGTTTTCATGCGCTTTTTAATTCGTATGCCAAATCCCTTAGCGCAAAAGAACATCACTTTGTATTGCCTCATGTGATAGCAACCTTTATTATGCAGTCTGTCGCTTTTATTACTTTGCCATGACAAGTTCGTGCAATGCTCAATTTTCTCTTACACCAATTGATCCAACACTATAGAAGCAATTTTTATTTTCATGATGCACCAATGACAAATTACTTGAAGGATCTTATTCAATCCATAGGTAGGTATGGTGCAATTTCAAACATGATTTTGGGTTTGGGATTTTTGGATGCACAAGTAGTATCTCTACTTAGTGCGGAATTTTTGGCTAGCAAAGATATTGACCAAGCACCACATGTTGAAGGATCTATGACATTATAACTTCTATGTGGATATGAACAAACGTAAATCATTACGTTGTCTTCCTTGTCCAACATCAACAATTTTGGCATATAATATTTAATGGGGGCTCACAATCATAAAAGACATCCATTATAGTGTATTTGCATGTGAATCTTCTCTTCCCTAATTAATTCTTTCAGGAGTTGCATCATTGACTAATGTTATGTTTGCCAATCTCCACTAAATTTTACCACTTATAATTTTCTTTATGTGATGTCAGCACTCACCACAAGATTAGCATATGATCTTTTTCATTTGTTTTGTTCTATCATGGTTGCGACAAGAAAGTACAGGGGCAAAAGCTCAAACTAGACTTTATTATATAACTTTCACTTGATTACATGGATAGATAAATCTCGAAACTAGCACTCGAAAATAGATCAGACTAAACTTTTATTCAACTAAATCACGAAAAATATAAGGATCAAAATAAAAAAGCAAAGGTAAAAAGTGATGGTGATACGATACCAGAACACCTCCCTCAAGCTTCGCTCAAGCCAAGGGGAGTGCCCATACCCGTGTACTCAAGTCTCCCTTGGTGGTGAAGACGATGCAGGTGGTGGTGATGAAAAATTATTCTTCTCCTCCAATTTACGCTTGAGCATGAAGTTTTCTTCCCTTAAATTTTCATTCTTTTGTTCAAGCTTCAATATTCTCTTGCATAGAGCTGCCTTACTCTCATCTTTGTCTCAGACAACATCTGGTCCAGCATCTTCTATTTCCTTTAGGTCAATGTCTTCTTTTTCCTCTGAAGTCCACAAGTGGGGGGAAATCTGGGTATCCCCGTTCCCAGAACTCCGACAGTAGCCCCCGGGCCGAAGACGCGCTTAAGGTGGCCTCTGGGCGGAGTCTTGAGGATGGCCTGAAGCGCTGCGGGCTCTAAATGCCTGAGGGCCTTGCCCGGCTACTACTGCCCATGCACGAGTAATGGGGCACAAGATGGCCCAAAAACTCTAGTGGACCGATAGGAGCCCCCGAGCCTAGGCCATACACATCGCGGGGCGTTGTTGGGCTAAGCCCAACTAGTGCACGTGCACGCGTGGCAGGGCCTTGCAGTTGTGATCATTGCGCTCACTGCGCTTCCCCATGATGCCCACTGAATGCGGGTAGTGGGATATGTGTGCGATGCAGCTGTTACAGTAGTGCGCTTGCGGAACATTTTCGCGTCACCTTGTTTTTGGTAAAAAGAGACCACTCCACGCCTGCCCAATTAAGAGGAGAGTGCAGAGTTGATTCCCATTTATCTCTCGCCTTTCCCAATCTCAGAACTGGTGCCGTCTTACTCCTCGAGCCCAAAGCAGAGCCTCTTGCATCCGTTAGTGCCCCCCGACCCCGCCTACTCCTCGTCCTCGATCTCCATCTCCGCCATCACCATGCCGCCCAAAGCTAGCAAGGGCAAGGAAACGAAGGTCGTCTCGGAGAACAAGGCAGCGAAGATGCGGAGGGAGCATGTCATTTTCTTGCTGGGGCTCAGTCCGAGCGTCCTGAAGAGGCAATACCTGTGGGTGTGGGCGACTGCAACGGCGGGGCACCCCGCCACCGTCGTGATCCCGGGTCCTTCCGGGGAAGGTCCAAGCAAATACCCATTCTTCGCCGATTACTTTTACCGCGGGCTCTACCCCCCTACCTCGAACTTTTTCATCGACCTCATGCTTACTTACGGCTTCCAACTCCGGGATTTTACGCCGAACGTCGTAACCTCCATGGAGGTTTTCGCACACCTCTACCAAAACTTTGTCGTACTGACCCCAGCACCGCCCTCTTCCACCATTATTTCACCCCCGCATCCAGCAAGGCGGAGTGCTTTCTGGCGCCGTCACTTGGATTCCTCGGCTAGGAACCAAGGAGACCTACCCTGAAGGGGCTTATTGCAATAGGTGGGATGAGTGGCGGGGCAAGTGGTGCTGGCTCCGGGAGGAGAAACCCCAGCCCTTCTATATGCCGCGGGAGACCAAGATGGTGCGCGGCGATGACTGGAGCACCCTCGATCCTTGGGACAGAAGTCTCACAGTCGCGACCACCAGGATCCATTGCCTCAAGGCCGCCGGCCTCTCCGTGGAGATGATAGGCGCTGACTTTCTTCACCGGCGCATCGCCCCCTTGCAGAACAAGGGGAGGCCGGCCTGGGATTTCAGGAATGCAGCGGACATCATGAGGTTGCGCCCCGGGCTAAACCACAATCTGACCACCATGCAGCATAGGGCCCTTTGCCAGAAGTTGTTCAGTAGCATCTCGGCGATCGAGCTAAAGGCAGGCGTAATCCCCTTGTGCAATAATTCGGCCTTGGGCAGAATCATTGCCATGATGCCGGTGTTCGACGCCCACAGTCTTGACGCAACTTGGATGGAGCCGTCCGTGAAGGTGGTGCAAGAGTTTTTTGACAACCTGTCTAAGACGGCCATCCGCAAGGAGGAGGGCCTCATCCGTGACACCACCGAGGAGGAGCTGGCGTACATCACCAGTAGGACGAAAGAAGCGGCGCTTCTCGAGGAGGCCGGCAGCGCCGGCTTTTTGGAAGACGAAGCTAGGAAAGGGGAGGTACAGCCGGGCGAAGATCTTGCCGGGCAGGGCGATATCACCGAGAAGTGAGGTGACATGTCTGCCCTGGGCTACCTTGCCGGAGACATGTCCCAAGATGAGCCGCTCGAGGAGGTACCGTCCCTCATCCAAAGGAAAAGGCGCGTCCTTAGGAACGCTGCCTCTAGGCTCCCATCTCGGCAAGCTTCTTTGAGTAGCGCAGCCACCGGCAAGGGGGCAACCGACAAGTCCACATGGCAGCGCGAAGTCCACCAGCAACCCACGCCTGTCGTGGCCAAGGGGTCTAGGGCACCCCTCCACCACCTTCTAGAGGCTCCATAGTAGAGGTCGCGTTCGACCTTTCTGCCCATAGCTTGGGGGAGGAAGAAGAAGAGTAAGTATCCCGCCATAGTTTCCCAGCCTTCACGTCTCCTTCCCTACTTGCTAATCTATTTTGTTTTTTCTCCACAAGGACACGGAAACGCTGGCGCGGTGGGTCGCGAAGAGGGCAAAGATCTCGACGATTGAGGGGTTGCCGGCAAGTGCCTCAGGCACGCCAAGGGCGACCACCACCTATCCGGAGACTAGCCTGCATCGCATCGCTCGACTTAGCCCCCGACGGAGCCCCCAACATGAGTTCACTACTCATTTCCCGCAGGCAGGCGCTGGGACATCCATCTATACTGCTGACATCACCGGACGTGCAGGGGGAGGACGGCGACAAGGGGAGTTGTCGGCGGCCGACCCAGATTCCCCGCCAAGGGACTTTTCTTTGGCCAGGACTTCCTCCAGTGCGCTTTATCGCGACGAGGGAGGGCCGACAAGCCCAGGTACTGGTGGGCCTCCGTTAGTAATCGTCGTAGGTGAGGGTATTCCCCTTCTTCCCTCCTTTTCTTTTTTTGTCTTCTTGAACTTCTCCCTTAACTTTTCTTGGTTTGCCTCTCTGGTCTTCGGACATTCCCATGGTTGGGGGAATGGACATCGATCATGTCATCGAGGAGACAGCGAGGGACGCTCTCGCTGAGGCTGACAAGATCGCCGCCGAAGAAGCTGCCAAGAGCGCCGAGGTTAAGGCCGCCCAGAACGTTGCCGCCAAGGCCGGCAAGAACGCTGCTGCCGAGGCCATGAGTGCCGAGGCAGCCAATGTTGGAAATATGCCCTAGAGGCAATAATAAATTAGTTATTATCATATTTCCTTGTTCATGATAATCGTTTATTATCCATGCTATAATTGTATTGATCGGAGACTTAAATGCATGTGTGGATACATAGACAAAACAATGTCCCAAGTATGCCTCTAATGGACTAGCTCGTTGATCAAAGGATGGTTAAGGTTTCCTAGCCATGGACATGAGATGTCATTTGATAACAGGATCACATCATTAGGAGAATGATGTGATGGATAAGACCCAAACTACAAACATAGCATATGATCGTGTCAGTTTATTGCTACTGTTTTCTGCATGTCAAGTATATGTTCCTATGACCATGAGATCATGCAACTCACGGATATCGGAGGAGTGCCTTGTGTGTATCAAACGTCGCAACGTAACTGGGTGACTATAAAGGTGCACTACAGGTATCTCCGATGGTGTCTATTGAGTTGGCATGGATCGAGACTGGGATTTGTTACTCCGTGTAACGGAGAGGTATCTCGGGGCCCACTCGGTAATGCAACATCACAATAAGCCTTGCAAGCAATGTGACTAATTGTTAGTGGCGGGATCTTGTATTACGGAACGAGTAAAGAGACTTGCCGGTAACGAGGTTGAACTAGGTATGGAGATACCGACGATTGAATCTTGGGCAAGTAACATACCGAAGAACAAATGGAACGATATACGGGATTAACTGAATCCTTGACATAGAGGTTCGACCGATAAAGATCTTCGTAGAATATGTAGGAACCAATGTGGACGTCCAGGTCCCACCATTGGTTATTGACCGTAGAGGTGTCTCGGTCATGTCTACATAGTTCTCGAACCCGCAGGGTCTGCACACTTAAGGTTCGGTGACGTTTTGGTAGTGTAGAGTTATGTATGGTGGTGACCGAAGGTTGTTCGGAGTCTCGGATGAGATCCCGGATGTCACGAGGAGCTCCGGAATGGTCCGGAGGTAAAGATTCATATATAGGAAGTCCCAGTTTGGTTTCCGGAAAAGTTTCGGGCTCATCGGTAGTGTACCGGGAGTATCGGTATTGTACCGGGAGTGCCGGTAGTGTACCGGAGGACCTCCGGGAGGGGTATTTCGACCCCAATAGGTCCATGGGCTGTGGAAGAATAATAACCAGCCCTTAGTGGGCTGGGAAAACAGCCACAAAGGCCCATGGCGCAGGAGAGAAAGTCCTAAAACAAAAAGTGGAAAATCAGCCAATAGGAGGCAATCCTACTCCAACTAGGATTGGAGGTGAAGTAGGATTGCTCCCACCTCCTATTTCGGCCGACCCAAAGGCCTTGGATGCCTCTCCTCTCCTCTCCTCCTATATATACTAGTGGATTGGGTGGTTTTTGGACAGAATTTCCGGCCACGTGCTACCCGTTTCACCGGTGCACAGTTTCTCCTCTAGATCGGTTTTCCGCAGCGCTTAGGCGAAGCCCTGCCGGAATCACTCCACCACCATCACCGGAGCGCCATCACGCTGCCGGTGAACTCTCTCTCCTCTCCAACTCCTCTTGCTGGATCAAGACGGTGGAGATCGTCATCAAGCTGCACGTGTGCTAAACGCAGAGGTGCCGTCCGTTCGGCGCTAGATCGGAAGGACCGTGATCGAGATCGCGAGACAGTTCGTGATGAGATCGCGGAACGGATCGTGATGAGTTCGCGGGACAGATCGTGATCAAGATCGTGATACGGATCGTGATGAGATCGCGGGACGGATCGTGATGAGTTCACGGGACGGATCGTGATTGGATCGCGGGACGGATCGTGATGAGATTGCGGGACGCTCGGCGATTTGGATCGCGAAGATGTTCGACTACACCAACCGCGTTTCTTAACGCTTCCCGCTTAGCAATCTACAAGGGTATGTAGATCCACTCTCCCTCTCATAGATGCTCATCACCATGGATAGGTTTGCGTGTGCGTAGGAAAAATTTTGTTTCCCATGCGACGTTCCCCAACAGTGGTATCAGAGCTAGGTTGATGGTTCGATGAGATCTCGAGTAGAACACAAAAGGTTTGTGGGCGTTGATGCTTAGATTGCTTACTCCCTTGGTCGTATTTTGGTTCCGCGGGATTGTGAGATGAAGCGGCCCGGACCAACATTACTCGTACGCTTACGAGAGACCGGTTCCCTCGACGCAACTTGTTGCCTAGATGGCTTGCGGGTGACAGTTTCTCTCACTTTAGTTGGATCGGATTTGACAAAGGCGGTCCTTGAGAAGGTTGAAAAGCAAACTAGTGTATCACCATTGTGGTTTATGCGTAGGTGAGAATCATTCTTGCTAGATACCCATAGCAGCCACGTAAAATATGCAACAACAATTAGAGGACGTCTAACTTGTTTTTGCAGGGTATGTTGTGATGTGATATGGCCAATTACATGATGAGATATATGTGATGTATGAGATGATCATGTGATGTATAGATTATCACGACTTGCATGTCGATGAGTACGGCAACCGGCAGGATCCATAGGGTTGTCTTTAATTATTGTATGACATGCGTGTCAATCATTAAGCGCTATGTAATGCTTTACTTTATCGCTACGGTAGCAATAGTAGTAGAAGCATGCAGGGCGTGACAACCCCAATGGCAACACATTGATGGAGATCATGGTGTTGTGCTGGTGACGATGGAGATCATGCCGGTGCTTTCTAGATGGAGATCAAAAGCACGAGTTCATGGCCATATCATGTCACTTATGATTTGCATGTGATGTTAATCCTTTTTATGCAGCTTGTTTTGCTTAGGACGACGGTAGCATTATAAGGTGATCCCTCACTGAATTTCAAGATAAATTGTGTTCTCCCCGAGTGTGCACCGTTGCGAAAGTTCGTCGTGTTGAGACACCACGTGATGATCGGGTGTGATAGACTCTACGTTCACATACAACGGGTGCAAGCCAGATTTGCACGCGTAGAACACTTGGGTTAAACTTGACGAGCCTAGCATGTACAGACATGGCCTCGGAACACAAGAGACCGAAAGGTCGAGCATGAGTCATATAGTGGATATGATTAACATAATGATGTTCACCATCGAAGCCACCTTAACTCACGTGATGATCAGACTTGAGTTGGTGAATTTGGATCATGTATCACTCGAATGACCCGAGGGATGTCAATTTGAGTGGGAGTTCTTAAGTAATATGATTAATTGAACTCATTTTCATGAACATAGTCAAAGTGTCTTTGCAAATTATGTTGTAGATTACTAGCTCGCGCTGTAGCTCCCTTGTATTTTTATATGTTCCTAGAGAAATAGAATTGAAAGATGTTGGTAGCAAAATTGCGGACTAGGTGCGTGATCTGAGGATTGTCCTCATTGCTGCACAGAAGGCTTATGTCCTTAATGCACCGCTCGGTGCGCCACCCCCTCTAGCGTCGTCTATAGATGTTGTGAACATCTAACAGGCACGTTTCGATGACTACTTGATAGTTTAGTGCGTCATGCATTACGGCTTAGAATTGAGGCTCCAAAATGTTTTGAACGTCACGGAACATATGAGATGTTCTAGGAGCAGAGATTGTGATCTCAGGCTCGTGCCTTTGTTGCGAGATATGAGATCTCCAACAAGATTCTTTGCTTGTAAGATGAAGGAGAGTAGCTCAATCATTGAGCATGTACTCAGATTGTCTGGGTACTACAATCGCTTGAATCAAGTGGGAGTTGATCTTCCAGATAAGATAGTGATTGATATAGTTCTCCAAGTCACTGTCACTAAAGCTACTAGAACTTAGTGATGAA
Source organism: Hordeum marinum (assembly GCA_022496015.1). NCBI lineage: Eukaryota > Viridiplantae > Streptophyta > Magnoliopsida > Poales > Poaceae > Hordeum > Hordeum marinum. Next base: position 347,370,487 of record CM039678.1, read on the forward strand.
CTATAATACACCAGGGATAGAAGTATTGATCCCTGAGCTGTTCGCGATGTTTGACACCGCGAAGGTAGAAATCAAGAAGGAGCATCAAGTGTTGATGGTTAATCAAACCACTAGTTTCGAAAAGGGCAAGAGCAAGGAGGGAAACTTCATGGATAGCAAGTCAGTTGCTGCTCCAGTGAAGCAACCCAAAGTTGAACTCAAACCCGAGACTAAGTGCTTCTATTATGAGGTGAGAGGTCGCTGAAGCGGAACAACCCTAGATACTTGGTAGATAAGAAGGCTGGCAACATTGATAGAAGTATATTTGATATACGAGTTATTGATGTGTACCTTGCTAGTACTCCTAGTAGCACCTGGGTATTGGATACCGGTTCGGTTGCTAAATGTTAGTAACTCGAAATAAAAGCTACGGAATAAACGGAGAAGTAGCGAAGGGTGAGGTGACGAGGTGTGTTGGAAATGTTTCCAAGGTTGATGTGATCAACATCGCACGCTCTCTCTACCTTCAGGATTAGTGACGAACCTAAATAAATGTTATTTGGTGTTTTGCGTTGAGCATGAACATGATTAGATCATGTTTGTTGCAATACGGTTATTCATTTAAGTCGGTGAATAATAGTTATTCTGGTTACATGAATAATACCTTCAATGGTCATGCACCCAGTGAGAATGGTTTGTTGAAATCTTGATCGTAGTAGTACACATGTTCATAACATTGATGTCAAAAGATACAAAGTTAATATGATAGTACCACATACTTGTGGCACTGCCGCTAAATGTCATATTGGTATAAAGCGCATGTAGAAACTCCATGCTGATGGATATTTGGACTCATCGATTTCGAATCGGTTGAGACATGCGAACCATGCCTCTTGGGCAAGATGACTAAAGGACCCCGTTGGATGGAGCGGGCAAGTGATTCATTGGAAATGATACATGTTGATGTATGCAATCTAGTGAGTCTTGTAGCGTGAAGTGGATATCGTTATTTTCTTACCTTCACTGATGATTTGAGTAGATATAGTGTATATTTACTTAATGAAACACAAGTCTGAATCGTTTGAAAGGTTCAAGCAAATTCAGAGTGAAGTTTAAAGATCATCGTGACAAGAAGATAAAAATGACCGCGATATGATCGTGGAGGTGAATATCTGAGTTACGAGTTTGGCATACAACTTGAGACAACGTGAAATTTGTTTCACAACTAACGCCACCTGGAACACCATGGTGTGATGGTGTGTCCGAACATCATAGTCATGCTCTATTGATATAGTGCATACTGTGATGTCTCTTATCGTTTTACTACTATAATTTTTGGGGTTATGCATTAGAGACAACTACATTCACTTTAAATAGGGCATCATCTAAATCCGTTGAGATGACACCGTGTGAATTATGGTTTGATAGAAACCTAAGCTGTCATTTCTTAATGTTTGGGGTTGCGATGCTTGTGTGGAAAATGTTTTCACATAATAAGCTAGAACCCAAAGCGGACAAATGTATCTTCATAGAATACCCTAAGAACAGATGGGTATGCCTTCTATCTCAGATCCGAGTGCAAAGTGTTTGTTGCTAGAACTGGGTCCTTTCTCGAGAAAAAGTTTCTCTCGAAAGAATTGAGTGGGAGGAAGATAGAACTTGATGAGGTTGTTAAACCTTTGTTCAACCAGAGAGTAGCGCAGCGCAGAAAGATGTTTCTGTGAAGCCTACATTAGTTGAAGTGGAAGTTAATGATGATGATCATGAAGCTTCAGGATCAAGTTACTATCGAACTTCGTAGGTCGACAAGGATGTGTACTGCTCCTGAGCGGTACGACAACTCTGTCTTGGAAGTCATGTTGTTGGACAACGATGAACCTACGAGCTATGGAGAAGCGATGATGGGCCCGGATTCCGACAAATGGTTGGAGGCCATGAAATCCGAGATAGGATCCATGTATTAAAACCAAGTGTAGACTTTGGTAGACTTGCTCGTTGGACGGCAGGTCGTTGAGTACAAATGGATCTTTAAAATGAAGACAGACACTGATGGTGAATGTCACTATTTGTAAAGCTCGACTTGTTGCAAAGATGTTTGTGACAACTTCAAGGAGTTGACTACGATGAGACTTTCTCACTCGTAGTGGTGCTAAAGTCTGTTGGAATTATGTTAGCAGTTGCTGTGTTTTCAATTATGAAATCTGGCAGATGGATGTCAAAACATCGTTTCCTTAACGGTTTACTTGAGGAAAGGTTGTATGTGATACAACCAGAAGGTTTTGTCAGGCCTAAGGATGCTAAAAGGTGTGCAAGCTTCGGTGATCCTTCCATGGACTGAAGCAAGCATCTCGGAGTTGGAATATACGCTTTGATGAGGTGATCAAAATTTTGATGTTTATACAAAGTTTACGAGAAACTTGTATTTGCAATAAAGTGAGTGGGAGCACTATAGAATTTCTGATAAGTATATGTGGATGACATATTGTTGATCAAAAATAATGTAGAGTTTCTGGAAAGCATAAAATGGTCATTTGGAAAGTGATTTTCAAAGGAAGACCTGGATAAAGCTACCTAATTGTTGAGCATCAAAATCTATAGAGATAGATATAGATGCTTGATGAGACTTTCAATGAGTGCATACCTTCACAAGATTTTGAAAGAGTTCAAAATGGATCAGCCAGAGAAATAGTTCTCGTTTGATTTGTAAGGTGTGAAGTTGAGTGAGACTCAAAGCTCGACAACGGCAGAAGAAAGAGAAAGGACGAACGTCGTCCCCTATGCCTTAGCCATAGGCTCTATATTATGCCATGCTGTGTACCGCACCTATGTGTGCCTTGCCATGAGTCTGTCAAGGGGTACAAGAGTGGTCCAGGAGTGGATCACTTGACAGCGGTCGGAATTATCCTTAGTAACCAGAGGACTAAGGAAATGTTTCTTGATTATGGAGGTGATAAAGAGTTCGTCGTAAAGAGTTACGTCGATGCAAGCTTTAACACCTATCCGGATGACTAGTAGTAGCAATCTGGATACGTATAGTGGAGCAGCCATTTGGAAATAGTACCAAGTGGAGTGTGGTAGCAGTATTTACGGTTTGACATAGAGATATGCAAAGTACACACGGATCTGAATATCGCAGACCCGTTGACTATAAGACCTCTCTCACATGCAAAGCATGATCGAGCCCCAGAACTCATTGGGTGTTAGATTCATAACAATGCGAATCACATGGTGATGTGAACTAGATTATTGACTCTAGTGCAAGTGGGAGACTGTTGGAAATATGCCCTAGAGGCAATAATAAATTAGTTATTATCATATTTCCTTGTTCATGATAATCGTTTATTATCCATGCTATAATTGTATTGATCGGAGACTTAAATGCATGTGTGGATACATAGACAAAACCATGTCCCTAGTATGCCTCTAATGGACTAGCTCGTTGATCAAAGGATGGTTAAGGTTTCCTAGCCATGGACATGAGATGTCATTTGATAAGGGGATGACATCATTAGGAGAATGATGTGATGGATAAGACTCAAACTACAAACATAGCATATGATCGTGTCAGTTTATTGCTACTGTTTTCTGCATGTCAAGTATATGTTCCTATGACCATGAGATCATGCAACTCACGGATATAGGAGGAGCGCCTTGTGTGTATCAAACGTCGCAACATAACTGGGTGACTATAAAGGTGCTCTACAGGTATCTCCGATGGTGTCTGTTGAGTTGGCATGGATCGAGACTGGGATTTGTTACTCCGTGTAACGGAGAGGTATCTCGGGGCCCACTCGGTAATGCAACATCACAACAAGCCTTGCAAGCAATGTGACTAATTGTTAGTTGCGGGATCTTGTATTACGGAACGAGTAAAGAGACTTGCCGGTAACGAGGTTGAACTAGGTATGGAGATACCGACGATCGAATCTCGGGCAAGTAACATACCAAAGAACAAAGGGAACGATATACGGGATTAACTGAATCCTTGACCTAGAGGTTCGACCGATAAAGATCTTCGTAGAATATGTAGGAACCAATGTGGACGTCTAGTTCCCGCCATTGGTTATTGACCGTAGAGGTGTCTCGGTCATGTCTACATAGTTCTCGAACCCGCAGGGTCTGCACACTTAAGGTTCGGTGACGTTTCGGTAGTGTAGAGTTATGTATGGTGGTGACCGAAGGTTGTTAGGAGTCCCGGATGAGATCCCGGACGTCACGAGGAGCTCCGGAATGGTCCGGAGGTAAAGATTCATATATAGGAAGTCCCAGTTTGGTTTCCGGAAAAGTTTCGAGCTCATCGGTAGTGTACCGGGAGTATCGGTATTGTACTGGGAGTGCCGGTAGTGTACCGGAGGAGCTCCGGGAGGGGTATTTCGACCCCAAGAGGTCCATGGGCTGTGGGATAATAATAACCAGCCCTTAGTGGGATGGGAAAACAGCCACAAAGGCCCATGGCGCAGGAGAGAAAGTCCTAAAGCAAAAAGTGGAAAATCAGCCAATAGGAGGCAATCCTACTCCAACTAGGATTGGAGGTGAAGTAGGATTGCTCCCACCTCCTATTTCGGCCGACCCAAATGCCTTGGCTGCCTCTCCTATCCTCTCCTCCTATATATACTAGTGGATTGGGTGGTTGTTGGACAGAATTTCCGGCCACGTGCTACCCGTTTCACTGGTGCACAGTTTCTCCTCTAGATCGGTTTTCCGCAGCGCTTAGGCGAAGCCCTGTCGGAATCACTCCACCACCATCACCGGAGCGCCATCATGCTGCCGGTGAACTCTCTCTCCTCTCCACCTCCTCTTGCTGGATCAAGACGGTGGAGATCGTCATCAAGCTGCACGTGTCCTGAATGCGGAGGTGTCGTCCGTTCGGCGCTAGATCGGAAGGACCGTGATCGAGATCGCGAGACAGTTCGTGATGAGATCGCGGAACGGATCGTGATGAGTTCGCGGGACAGATTGTGATCAAGATCGTGAGACGGATCATGATGAGATTGCGGGACGGATCGTGATGAGTTCACGGGACGGATCGTGATTGGATCGCGGGACGGATCGTGATGAGATCGCGGGACGCTTGGCGATTTGGACCGCGAAGATGTTCGACTACACCAATCGCGTTTCTTAACGCTTCCCGCTTAGCGATCTACAAGGGTATGTAGATCCACTCTCCCTCTCGTAGATGCTCATCACCATGGATAGGTTTGCGTGTGCATAGGAAAATTTTTGTTTCCCATGCGACGTTCCCCAACAGCCAAAGCCGTGCAAGAGGAGGAGGCCGCCAAGAAGTCCGCTGAGCGGGCTGGCAAGGAGGCTAGCGGGGAGACGGCCGCCAAGGGCCAGCCGTCCTCGTGCGAAGCCCCTTCATCGAGTAGGTACTTCAAGGTCGTCGACAACCTGTTCGTTAGTATCCCCAGCGCGGTAAGCACCGGGACACCGCCTGAGGAGGGGGTCCTTGTCAAGGAGGCCGTCATCGCCGCCGGACCCAGGAGGAGCGGCTCCCCCAGTCCATGTGCGACAGCTTTCGGAAGCTCCAGGCGCTTCACCGTCCCCGGAAGGAGAAACTCGACTCCAGTGTCATCGAAGCTGCCGAGGCTAGTTTCCCAGAACGCTCGCGGAGACCCAGGCTTGGTACGCCCAAGCCTCCAAGGATTTGTAGACTAGCCAGTCACAACTGAGCGAAGGCTAGAGCCAGCTCTATATGCAGCAATCTAACACCGAACAGGCGCAGGAGGAGGCCAAGTAACGGGCTGCCATAGAGGACACTTGCTTGACGGAGCGTCGCATCTTGTTTGATGCCGAATAGGAAGACCTCGTCGCTCGCGAGAGGGCACTCGCGAACAAGCTCCACAGCAAGGTGGTGGAGCTCGAGGACCACGTCACACAGTGGACCGAGGTGTTGGAGCGGGGGCACAAGGAAGCACTCGGAGCCCAGGCGGCAGAACATGCCGGCAAGCTAAAGGAGGTCGTCGACGAAGCTGAGGCTACGGAGACCACCAAAATCTCACTGGAGGAGAGGGTGAAGGAACTAGAGGTGGCCCTTTAAGATCAAGGCGCGAAGGTCTCGTCACTCGAGGCTGAGCGAAACAAAGCCGCTACCAGTCTGATGGAGGCACAAGTTGCCACTTCTGACAGGGCTAAGCAGCTCTATGTGGCCAACGAGTCCATCGATGACCTAACCTTGAAGCTGGCCATGCTGACTGGGACTCTCAAGGCCGCCAATACTGGGGAGAAGGCTCTGGCCAAGGAGCTCCATGATGAGAAGTAGTTTGTCGAGAGCGTCGCCGTCTCCCACAACGATTTTGTGCATGGGGTGGAAGTCTGGACCGAGAAGCTCATCGATGTCGTGGGTAAGCTTGTCGAACAACTGTCCGCCATGGGCCTAGAGGGCCCATTGTACTTTCTCGACGACAAGGTCCCTACAAGCGCCAAGGTGACCATGTTCTTCAACAGCCTACTCGAGGCAATAGAGCAGCTCCATTCCGACCGCGCGGCCCACCTGGCCAATGAATCACGCAGGCTTTTCTAGGATGTCCTCCGCAAGGTGCTCATCAAGGTGGCATATAGGAATCCCGGCCTCAACCTTGACAATGTCCTTGACCATTTCCCAAAGGGTGTGGACGTACAGGCGCTCGAAGAACTTGTTGCTCCCATCCTCGAGTGGGTGAGTCAGGTCAAGCAGGTCGAGGGCGATCACCGAGATTAGTTGCCCCACTCCTTGTTGCTGCACATATCCAGAACAATTTATTTCGTGTTAAAGTCTCAACAAGGCTAATGTAATGCTATATGATTATGTCTTGGTCGATTGCTACGTTATCTTCCTTTTTAAACTGATTCTATGTATGGAATTTTCCCTACGCCCTTTCTACAAGAATCTTGCCAGCGTGTGTAGCCCTACCGCGAGTGCTTTGAGGAATGGGTCCCTAGCAGCTTGTTGGCGGTGCCACTGCTGGTGAGACACCTTGGCGTCCTTGGCGCGGCCGTTCAAGGCGTTTGCCTTACTCAGAAACGGGATAAGGGCGGGAGCGCTGTCACTTGGATCGTTGAGCAGACTCGAAACGAAACAAAGAGCATGGGAGAAGCCACTTATGCCATTGAGCAGTCCTGAACGTAGTGAGGGCGCATCCAATCGCGGCAAGGTTCCCGTGCGTGCAGGTTTTCCATACACAAGTCGAAATATCTCAAGGAAAATAACTTTACGGCAAGGTTTCATATGGGGTTTTCACAACTTATCTTTTTGTTGCCTTTCTCCTTTCGGCAAGTTTTTTTCTTTGGAACATCGTGCTCATAGGTATCCGTACCATCATTTCCCCCCGGCAAAGCTGCACGCGAAGGATCCTTCTGCCCTTTGGACAAAGAAAGAAGAGAAAATATGGATATGGAACCTTGGCGGTTCGTTAGTTCTTGCCGGAATTATGCGTAATGCAGCTCTCCAGATAAACATGCACATAAGTAAATATGAGAACCGAACAGGATTGCAGAACACTTATCTTTATTTATCTACGCACAGGGTCTGAGCCTGGCTTTGTACCAAGGATTACATGCTTCAGCGGCAAGATTTGTACAAAAGGTGGTTGCCGGGGCTGGCCCAACAACCGCACCTCATGGGTAGAACTTTCGAAGATGTTCGATATTCTAGGAGTTGCTCACCAGAACGCCATCCTCAGTCTACAGGCGGTCTGCGCCGGCCCTAGTGACTCGTACTACCCGATAAGGGCCTTCCCACTTTGGTGTCAACTTGTTTGGATTCTTGGCGGACTGAACTCGCTGAAGAACAAGGTTGCCTTCCTCAAGACTTCTGGCATTGGCCTTTCGGATATGGTAGCGGCGCAAGGCTTGGTGGTAGCGTGTAGCTCTCACAACAGCCTGAAGATGGTCTTCCTCAAGGAGCATCGCGTCTTCTTGTCACAACTGCTCTTGCTCGAGCTCATCATAAGTGAGCACTCGAGTTGACCCATATATGAGTTCTATGGGGTGCACTGACTCCGCCACATAGACAAGGTAGAAGGGTGTCTGGCCAGTAGCTCGATTTGGTGTCGTCCCGATTGACCAAAGAACCACTGGCAACTCATCAATCCAGTTTCTTCCGCACTTGTGCTGCCTATCAAAAGTTCTTGTCTTGAGACTTGGCAACACTTCAGCATTAGCCCTCTCTGCTTGGCCGTTGCTCCTCGGGTGGACAACGGAAGCAAAACAGATTTTGCTACCAAGGTCTTGGACATACTGCATGAAGGTGTGGCTTGTGAACTGTGTGCCATTGTTAGTGGTGATCCTGTTGGGAACATCAAAGCGGCAAACTAGTCCCTTAAAGAATCTGATGGCTGACTGTGCTATCACCTTCCTCACTGATTCCACTTCCGGACACTTTGTCAACTTGTCGATTGCCATGTACAAGTACTCAAAGCCCCCGGCACCGTGGGGAAAGGGACCCAAGATGTCGAGCCCCCAGACCAAAAATGGCCAAGAGAGAGGGATTGTTTGAAGGGATTGAGCTGGTTGATGTAGTTTCTTCAAATAAAACTGGCATGCTTCACACTTGGTTACTAACACAGTTGCATCCTGGAGGGAAGTGGGCCAAAGGAAACCTTGTCAGAAGCCTTTCCGGCAAGTGCTCTTGATCCTATGTGGGAGCCACATATACCTCCGTGTATCTCTGCCAACGGCTCCAGTCCAATCTCCCGAGAAATGCACTTGAGTTTCACGCTGCTCTATCTCTTTTTGTACATGACGTTGTCTACGAACTAGTACATATGAGACCGGAGGGCTACTTTCTATGCTTCCTCTTGTTCCTCGGGAAGTTCTCCTGTCTGAAGGAATTGGACAAGATGTTGTACCCATGCTAGAGCCTGGGGCTCGACAACAAGGACTAAAGGTGTATCATCTGCCGGGAGAGCATTTGCCTCGACGGCAAGGGCCTGAGGGCCTGCTGGAGTCTGCTGCACCCCAGCAAGCCTGGTAGGAATGTACGCTTCTACGGCAAGAGCCGATGGCCCTACCGGAGCATAGTACTCACCGGCAAACATGTCATTCTCTTCGGCAACTTTCTCGCCGGCGGCTCCAGGGAGCTGTGCCGAGAAATACTTGCAAAAACTTAACTTCCTTCTCTTCTCTTGTCCAGGTGATGGTGTCATGGAGGCTTGAGTTAGTTGGAGCATGAAAGTTCCTGGTTCCACAGGTAACTTAAGGGCAACACATTTTGAAAGGCCATCGGCAACGTTGTTCTCTACACGTGGAACGTGCTCCATTTGTAGGCCACCAAAACGCTCTTCCAACTTCCTCACTTTATCTACATAAGCTTCCATCAATAGACTCTAGTAATGTTTGTTCACTTGCCTAACGACAAGTTGAGAATCACCCCTGACAATAAGTTTCTCAATCCCAAGGTCTGTCGTGATCCTGAGAGCGGCAAGCAGCCCTTTGTACTCAGCAGTGTTGTTCGTTGAACTCTCCCAGGGAAAGTGCATCTGGATCACATATGTGAGGTGCTCTCTGGTGGTGCAACAAGCAGCACTCTGGCACTAGCACCTTGCAGCGAGAAAGCTCCATCAAAATACATGATCCACTCTCGATCAGTCTCCTTGCCGGGGAGTGTTGACTCTGGAATTTCTTCATCGGGCGTTGGGGTCCATTCTTCAATGAACTTTGCCAAGGCCCTGCTTTGAATGGTCGAAGTGCTTTCAAACTTAAGACCAAAGCTTGATAGTTCCAGAGCCCGCTCTACAATCCTGCCGGTAGCTTCTAGGTTCCGCAATATCCGCTGTAGCAGGAAGCGGGTCACAACGGTGATCTCATGTGCTTGGAAGTAATGGCGCATCTTCCTCGAGGCCATAAGAAGGCTAAAGAGCAATTTTTGCATGCCAGAATACCTTGATCTAGCCCCCTGCAGCAAGGAGATAACAAAATAGACTAGTTGCTGCACCACTTTCTTCTTCTGAATTATCTATTTCAACTGCGTAGAACCTTCCTTGCCGACAACAGACCCTGCCAAAGGCTGTCCTGGCTCATTATCTGGTGCCTCTGTAGTTGCCGCTGCTTCTTTGTCAACCTCTCTTTCGGCCACTAGTACAACACTCACCACTTGAGTCGTTGCCACCAAGTACAACAACAACGGGTGTTGTGGTTTTGGCACGACTAGGACTGGCGAAGAGGAAAGGTACTTCTTCAAATCCTGCAGCGCTGCCTCCGCTTTTGGAGTCCATTTCATTGGACATGCCTTCTTCAAGATTTTGAAAAAGGGCAGGGCGCACTGAGCAGACTTTGAGATGAACCTACTTAGAGCAGCAACACAGCCGGCAAGGCATCGCACGTCCTTAACTCGTGTTGGTGCCTCAATCTGCTCAACTGCTTTGATCTTGTCAGGATTCGCTTCAATTCCATGATGAGACACAAAGAACCTGAGAAGCTTGCCGGATGGGACACCGAACAGACATTTATTTTGGTTGAGCTTCATGTTGATCTTGCGCAGATTGGCAAATGTCTCTTCTAGGTCCGCTATGAGCTTGGCCTTATCCTTGGTTTTGACCACTATGTCATCCATATAATCCTCCATATTTCTATGCAGCTGGGGCTCAAAACCAATCTGGACCGCTCTTGCAAAGGTAGAACCAGCGCTTTTCAACCCGAAAGGCATACACAAAAAGCAGTACATACCACATGGGGTGATAAACGTAGTCTTCTCTTCATCTTCCTTGGCCATAAAGATGTGATAATAACCGGAATAGGCGTCAAGGAAAGACAACAAGTCGCAGCCGGTAGTGGAGTCCACAATCTAGTCAATGCATGACAAAGGAACATGATCTTTGCGGCAGGCCTTGTTTTATATATGTGAAATCAATGCATAGCCTCCACTTCTTCGGGATGACCACCGGGTTGGCAAGCCACTCCGGGTGGCGCACCTCCCGGATGATCCTGACCTCCTTCAGCTTACCGACCTCCTAGGCGATGAACGCCTGCTTCTCCTGAGCTTGCCTTCTGGCCTTTTTCTTGTCTGGACGCACGTTCGGGCACACCATGAGGTGGTGCTCGATCACGTCCCTTGGGACCTCCGCTAGGTCGAAGGCGCTCCATGCAAACACGTCCTTGTTTGCACGGACGAAAGCCACCAACGACTCCTCTTGATACTGGGGCAAGTCGGCGCTGATGGTGAAGGCAGGACCAGGGTTTCTTTTGTCCATAGGCACCCACTTTGTATCCGCTAGACTCTAGGAGAACAACTGCCTCTTATTTACCGGCACAACGTCGAGGACACCCCCGAAGTTCTCCATGGCCCGCATGGCATCCCCGACACTGGGGCGTGCCGCGGCCGCTACCTTGTAGGTGTGGGGACCCCGACTCATAAGTCGTGATCACCGAATGCACATGTACAGTGATCCTAGAGATCTATGCTCACTGAACACACAGAAGCTGAATAACAAGTGTCTTACATCCACATTTAGCGCCATACACAAATAAAGACCATAAAGGTCCAGTCTTACATAGATAGGGCCACAAGGGCCAAACACTTAAATAGAACAAGCAGCGGAATGCCATAACCTACAGGCATTCTGACTGGGAACCGTCCTAGTTCGCATGTTCGTCACCAACGAACTCTTCAACATACTCCTGTTCTTCCATGCCTGGCCAATTAAATAACTAGTGGCAATCCAATGAGTACTTTGAATGTACTCGCAAGCAACCCAAGTTGTGGAACAAGGTAATAATGATGCATGACGTAGCACTAAGTAGGTAATTTGCGGAAAGCCAATTTTAATGCAATGAAATGAGCAAGTAACTAAGTAAGCATGCATCAACGGTTTGGAAAATATCCATATGAACAAGTTATAGATATCGTCATAAGCAGGGGTTGAACATCTCATGTTCATTCATCATGCTAAGTCATCGAACTTAGTTCAATTGTCATGCTAAGTCATCATACTTAGTTCAAGTACCATCTTTGTCTCCAACACACACACTCTCACCAAGTTTGCGAAAACATCCGGACGTAGTCTAAGAAGGACCACCAACTGTCCATGATCGCGGATGCGGCTATTCGAATAGTTTTACACTCTACAGAGGTTGCACCCTTTACCCACAAAACACGGGGAACTTCCATGTCATCCATGACTCGCGGCATATAACATACCTGAGGTAAGCACCCGAACAATGCCTTTCCCCTGGCGATACTAAAAAAGAGTCCACTCAATTGGTACCCAGCCCTCACGATATACATCACACGAGCCTCGCTCCAGATTGTACCATCCATGAGGGGACCAACGGTGTGGCCGATGCCTGTGAAGACAGCGCATGATCGTACATACCGGTACAACCCTGTATCGAGAGAGACCACGCTACTCCCACCACTAGTAATGCGGGCTCCTTGCTAGTACACACCAAGGTAATCAACAAAGCCCCGTCCCATAAGGGGTATTATGGTTGGGTATGTAAGGTTGGGACGGTCAGCAGACCTTAAAACTCTCCGTTTTCGAAAACACATACTCACTTGCTCCGGTACAACACTTCTTTCACAAGTGGTTACCCAACTCATCATCATCTCCCTCGGGCATTAGTGGCACCCGATGGGGTTTTCGAAAAATCTTTGAAATCATCTCTTTCTTTCCATCACTATGCATAAATCCCAAACCCACTTGTGTAGCATCTATTAGCATCCTATCTACACCCACCCGCATAACCCTCATAAGGTGGTAGGGTCATGCACGATGCAAGTGTCAACGGTAAGAGTATCGGACGCATCCCACCGAAGGGGAACACCACATTATGATCAATCATCGAAACAACAAAAGTGCTATATGCCATGCATGAAAACTTTCTTAACATGGTCAAAGGGCTGCTTTCCTGGCTCAACTAAGTCTCCAGGGTCTTCGAAGTCTTCGGGTCCAACTTCCTTGTCAACAACGCAATCTATCATCGCGAATAAAAGCGATGAAAATAAGCATCACACAACAACAGAGCACTCAAGCTACTAATAAAAATGCTACCCTATTCTGATGAATACTAAAGACTATATTAAAAATGTTTGTTTAAGGTTTTGAACTTAAAAGTATTTTCAAAAATATTCAAAACAGGGGCTGATATTTCCAAATAGGGGTTTCAAATTAAAACAGTGTATAAAAGTTTTTCAAATATTTTTACAAGTGGCACCTATAAATTCTATGGAATATTATAAGAATTTAGGTGAAAAAATAATTGGATTTAGATTTAATTGTGCCATGTGGAATTGTTGGAAGTTTGCAGAAAAAGGAAAAAGAGGAAAAGTTACTTTGCCTTCTCGGGCCACAGTACCGAAGCCGAGTCGGCCTAGAGGGGAAACCGGACCGGCTGAGGCGCCGCGCATGATAGGTTTATTTTTAAACCTGCCCGCGAGCCATATTGGACAGAGTGAGGGGGAGTGTGAGGGGATGACAAGTGGGCCCCACCTATCATCCCTCTCCTCGCGACAAGGACGGAGGGAGCTCACCGGATGGGTTTCCAGGATGCAGCGGCTCGAGAGGAGGGCACCGACGCATTGAGGGAACTCCCGCGTGTCGGTGGGTGGCTGAGGGGAGCGCCGGGGCGGAGGGAATCGCCGACAAGGGAGAAAGCCCGACGGCGGCGAGGGTTTGTTTCGGGTGTGGGCCTCCGAGCATGGGGGACGAGGGGCTGGGCACTGGGGGGCAGCAGAGGGGAGGAGAGAGCGAGGGAGAGGAGCCAGAGCTCAGGGAGGGCTTAAATAGAGGGTTCGCTAGCTCACCGTGGATGCGGTGCGCCGGTGAGGACAGGGTGCTCGCTACAAGCCATGGGGAAGGGAGAGAGCGAGTCCATGGAGCTCGTGGGGTCGGTCTAGGCCGGGGGAGAGAGGAGAGAGGCATGGGAGCGCGCGCATGTGAGCTCCCTGGTTGGCCGAGCTGTGCGGCGCTAGGCACACATGCGGGAGGTTGCCGGAGAGAGAGGGAGGAGGGGGCTGACAGCTTGGAGCGTTGCAGACGGCGAGGGAACCTCGGGGGAGAAGCTGGGGAGGCCCGAGGCTGTTGGGAGCACCCGTTGGGCGGCGGATACAATGCGGGTGTGCACTATAGCACGCTCCAGGGCACGAGCTCTGCATGCCGGGGCATGCTCCTGGGACTTTGGGCGCGTCCACTTGTGTCCAGGGAATCCAAGGAAGCTTAAACAATGCACAAGAGGCCAGGGGGGCTCTAGAGGTGTCTTAGGGTAGAAGGAAAGGTGAGAGGGAGAGAAATGGGTGTTGTCCACGGGTAAAAATGGAGGTTTTACTCCCACAATCATTGAGCTATGCCCCTGAGAAATTTACTAGAGGTACAAGGCATCTACAAGAGGCTATGGTAAAAATTTGGGGGCAAGGGTAAATGGGCAAGGGGTGAAAATAGTGTATTTACTAATCAACCAGAAGGTGTTTGATAGGGTTTTGGGTAAGAAGAATTTACCAACTTACTGAGATATTCAAGAGGATCAAATGCTAGGTAAAAATGGGATGGATCACCAAGTTTGAGCTCAAGTGGGAAAAGTTGACAATGGAATCTTGGTAAACCCTAGAAACTAACAGAATCAGGTTTCTGTAGATCTAGTGATGCTAGGCTTTTATCCTTGATGAACCACTTAGTGTAGCATCACTATTTGGTGATTAGAGCGAGTCGACAAAGTTTGGGGTCAAGAGGAGAAACTTCATAATGTAAAGTTGTTCAAATTTGATTCTGGATAGGAAGGGTTTCGGGATGGTTTGATGAAGCAAACCAACTTGGATTGAGCTGAAACTTTGCAAGATCATCACTTATGATAGTGTTAACTTGCTGGAATTTTCCTGGAATTTATTGAGAATATTTCCTATAGAAATATTTCAAAATCTTGATTTGAACAGCCTCTTAAGGGGTTTTGCCCATGATCTGAACATGCCCTTGTGTTGAAACTCATATGTATGGAAAATATATGTCCATAGAGTTTCCCTAAATTTTCCCAAATATTTTGAAGGCATTTAAATAATTTTTCCCTGTGAAAAACCATTTCTAGTCTTAAGAAAAATCCTTTAAATAAAATGTAAAAATAGTATTTAAAATTAATAATTGGTGGTTTTGGGAAGTCATACATATATTAGGCTTGAAATAAAGCTTCTGGGAAAGAAGAATCCACCCAATTTGAGGACTTGCAGTGCAAACCTCGTTTCAGGGGTTTTTGAAAACCTAATTTGGATAAATCATTTTTGGTCAAGATAAAATTTGATGAAAATAGTTTTGGGCACTATTCACATGGCATGATCATTGGGCAAGATGTTTGGGTCAAGGAAGATGAATATGATGAGAGATAGAATCTAAGAGTGCCATACATAACCACTCAAGAAGCAAGCATGCAACAAATCAACCAAGCACAAACATTGCAAAAGTTTTAATTGGCTCTAAATTTTTTAAATCCAAACACAACAAGGTCATACAAACACAGGGTGTGACAGACCTACCCCCTTACAAGAATCTCGTCCTCGAGATTCCTAGGCTAAGCGCTAAAAAGGTAAGGAAACTCTGATCTAAGATAGTCTTCACGCTACGAGGTTGCTTCAGCTTCAGTGTGGTTGCTCCATTGGACCTCGAAGTACTTGATGGTGTGGCTTCGGGTGAAGCATTCAGCTTCATCCAAAATGTGAACTAGCCTCTCACGATAAGTGAGGTCTGACTGGAGGCCGATGGCTTGATGGTCGATGTCCTTGTAGAGGTCGGGGCGGTTGGGAACTTCCAGACACTTCCGAAGTTGTGACACATGAAAGACGTTGTGCACATCCGATAGCTCGGGAGGTATCTCTAGCTGATAGGCAACTTCTCCGCGCATCGCAGTGATCTTGAAGGGGCCGATGTACCCTTGTGCAAGCTTCCCTTTGACTTGGAAACGCCTTGTCCCCTTGAGAGGCATGACTCAGAGGTAGACATGGTTACCGACACAGAAGCTCACTTCTCGGTGGTGGGAGTCGGTGCAGCTCTTCTGTCTTGACTTGGCGGTCTCAAGGCGCTCTCTGACAAGTTGAACTTGTTCTTCGGCTTCGCGGAGGATGTCAAATGCAAAATGAATCCTTCTCCGGTCTCTGACCAGTTGAGGGGAGTACGACACTTGCGTCCATACAAAACCTCAAATGGTCCCATCTGAAGACTCGACTGATAGCTGTTGTTGTAGAACTCGGTGAACAGTAGGCAATCTGCCCATTTGGCTCCATACGCCAAAACACAAACACGGAGCATATCTTCGAGTATCTGATTTACTCGCTCCGTTTTCCCACCGGGATGGGGGTGAAAAGTAGTGCTGAAGGAGAGCTTGGTGCCCATGGCTCCTTGAAACATCTTCCAGAACCTCGAGGTGAATTGGGTTCCTGGATCCGACACGATCTCCTTAGGAACCCCGTGAAGGCTCACGATACGCTCGATATAGAGGCTGGCTAGCTTGTTACTATCATAGGTGGTCTTGATGGGAATGAAACGGGCTACCTTGGTCAGGTGGTTGACTATGACCCATATAGAATCATGCCCTTTACTTGACCATGGTAAACCGGTGATGAAATCCATCCCGACTTTGTCCCACTTCCATTCAGGTACTTTGAGAGGTTGCAAGAGCCCAGTAGGTCGCTGGTGCTCAACTTTGACTCTCTGGCATATGTCACATTTAGCGACAAATGTGCCTATTTCCCATTTCATGCCATGCCACCAAAACTTGCCTTAAGGTCTTGATATATCTTGCTTCCTCCAGGATGGATGGAGTATGGAGTGTCATGAGCTTCTTGCAATATCAGGTTCTTGAGCTCCTCTTTGTTGGGTACACAGATGCAATCCTGTACCATACTACTCCTTGTTTATCCACTGAGAATCCTAGGGCCTTGCCTGCCTTGATCTTCCTCTTGATGCCTTCAATGCTCTCGTGTCCCTTTTGAGCTTCCTTAATATCATCCATCAAGGTAGCCTTTGCTTCGAGGTTGGCAAGGAATCCAGGTGCAACTAGTTCCAAGCCGAAGCTTTCAAGCTCTTCATATAGGGCGGGTAGCCTTTCCTTAATCATAGCATTCAAGGAACAAGCCTTTCTGCTTAAGGCGTCTGCTACCACAATGGCCTTATCGGGGGGGTATTGAGAACCAAGGTCATAATCCTTGATCAACTCCAACCATCTTCGCTGTCTCATGTTCAACTCCCTTTGAGTGAAAATATATTTCAAACTCTTGTGGTTTGTGAATATCTCACATCGCTTCCCAAGAAGGTAATGTCGCCATGTCTTTAAGGCATGAACCACGGTTGCCAACTCGAGATCATGAGTTGCGTAGTTCTGTTCATGAGGTCGTAGCTGTCTGGATAGATATGCTACAACTCTGCCTTCTTGCATTAGAACACCGCCAAGCCCGGTTCTTGATTCATCACAATAAAGCACAAACTCCTTGTGAATATCGTGCGTGGCCAATCAATCTCTTCTTGAGCTCCTGGAAGCTTTCCTCGCACTTAGTTGTCCATTCGAACTTCTTGTCCTTCTTCAAAATCTGGGTCATGGGTCGAGCAATGCTTGAGAATCCTTCCACGAACTTGCGGTAATATCCTACGAGCCCGAGGAAGCTCCTGACTTCTTCACAGTGGTTGGGCTTTGCCATTCAGTCACGGCTTCAATCTTGGAAGGATCCACTAATAGTCCTTCTTCAGTCAGCACATGATCCAAGAATCCAACTTCATGCAGCCAGAATTCACAGTTGCTGAACTTGGCATAAAGCTGGTGCTCTCGAAGCTTCTCGAGGATCAATCTCAAGTGTTCCTCATGTTCTTCTTCAGACTTGGAGAAGACGAGTATGTCATCAATGAAGACCACAATGAACTTCTCCAAGTACTCCATGAAGACCTTATTCATGAGGTACATGAAGTAGGCAGGGGCATTGTTTAACCCAAATGACATGACTGTGTATTCATACAGGCCATACCGGGTCACAAATGTCGTCTTCGGAATGTCTTGGGGTCCGATCTTCAGCTGATAGTACCCAGACCTGAGGTCGATCTTGGAGAACACTTTGTCTCCATTCAAATGATCAAACAGGTCTTCAATCTTGGGGAGTGGGTACTTGTTCTTTATTGTGACTTCATTGAATTTGGTAATCGACACAGAGTCTCATAGTTCCGTCCCTCTTTGACACAAATAAAATAGGTGATCCCCAAGGAGAGGCACTAGGGCGAATGAATCCTTTTCTGAGTTGCTCTGCTAGTTGCGTCTTCAATTCATCCAACTCTTCGCATCCCATCATGTAGGCCTTCTTATAGATGGGCCTTGATCCGGGCATAAGCTCAATGATGAACTCAATGTCGCGGTCAGGGGGCATTCTGGGCAGCTCTTCAGGAAACACATCTGGGTATTCACATACCACTGGCACTTGATCCAACTCAACTCCCGATAGACAGCTAGGCTGATGGGCTTGAGTGGAGGTAGGGTTGGGTACATACTTGACTTCCACTCCTTGGCTATTGGTCATGGTGACAATCCTCTTGGCAAAATCTAACAAGCCTTGGCTCTTGGTTAACCAGTCCATGCCTAGGATCACATCCAAGCC
The DNA here is from genome assembly GCA_022496015.1 of Hordeum marinum. Lineage (NCBI taxonomy): Eukaryota > Viridiplantae > Streptophyta > Magnoliopsida > Poales > Poaceae > Hordeum > Hordeum marinum. The sequence continues at coordinate 347,388,995 of CM039678.1, forward strand.
TTCTGACTTCAGGATGGTAAGGTCTGCTAGGAATTCTACCCTGTTGATGTTAATCTCAACTCCCTTGCAACCTATCCCTAACTTCATGCGACTACCCAGGGGTGTCGGCTTCATGCCACTCTCTATTGCAAACTTTTGGGTGACAAAAGAATGTGAAGCTCCACAATCAAACAATAATGTTGCTAGGGTTGAGTTGAAGAGGAACGTACCTAGTATGATGTCCGGGTCTTCCTGGGCTTCCTCTGCGGTGACGTGATTCACACGACCCCTGCCATTGTTGGGATGGTTGCGGGGAGCGGGGTTCCTTGGTGGTGCTCCACGGCCTTGACCTTGGCGGGCGCATTGGGGCGTGGTGCATCTGGCTTCTTGTTGGGACACAACCTAGACATGTGTCCTGGCTGACCACATCCAAAGCAAGCAACTTGTCTAGGGTTGTTGTTGTAGTTCCTGCCACCGTTGTTGTTATCGGGGTTGTTGTTGTAAGCTGGCCTAGGATTGGAATATTGCTGAGGCTGGTAGCTCGGATGAGGCGCAGGAGGTCTAGCCTGCTGTGGCTAATAGGTTGGCTTGGCTGGGGCTGGCTGCCAGGGGCGAGGCTTCTGGTTGATTGAGCTACCCTTGCTGATCATCTTGTGTTTGCGAGTGTTGTCTATGGCATGATGCTTGTCTTCCAGCATGAGGGCCTTGTTCACCAGGTCGAAGAAGGTGCGATAGTCGCAGACAATGAGCTGATACCGCAGGTTCCGTTGAAGTCCTTCCCTGAAGCGTTCCTTCTTGGCAGCCTCCGTGTTGACATCTTCTGGTACATACCTTGATAGCAAGTTGAACTTCTGCAGGTACTCCTTGATAGATCCACTTCCTTGCTTCAGCACTTGGAACTCTCTATTCTTGATAGCCATGATCCCAGAAGGAATCTGGGCGGTGCGGAATCCTTCCTTGAAGTCATTCCAAGTGATCACACGCTCACCTTCCATGACCATGAATCCATCCCACCAAGCTCGGGCAGTACCTCTGAGGTAGTGAGAGGCATAAAGAACCTTCTCATGGTCCTCAATGCAATTGGTGAGTGCAAAGAGGTCCTCGATGGTGCGGATCCAGTCATCAGCATCCAATGGTTCAGTAGTCCCGGTGAAGGTTGGGGCGAATTCCTCATGAACTCAGACAGAGTGGAGCGACCATTGCCGTTCCTGCCTTACTGCTAGTTGTTCACAAGGGCCTAAGCCATTTGCTGGATAGCAGCATTGTTGGCTTGGCATTCCTCCTAGAGAACTTGGAGAAACTAAGCTATGGTCATGTTCTCCGGTGGAGGTGGTGGCGAGGGAATGTCGGCTTGTGGCTGCTCCTGGTGTCCTCCAGCGTGAGCAGCCCCACCATCTCCCTGTTGCTGGCTCAAGTTGTCGGCTTCAAGGTTGGTGAAGGAGCTATTGCGGGAAGCAGTCACCATCCTATTTGGAGAAGCAAAGTCAAACAACTGGGATAGACGAGAGGAAAAGCAATAACGGAAAAGTGCGCCTAAGGGGGTTGGTCAAGTGCAAGTGTGGTAAAACAAAGGTCAAAAGACCTACATATATTAAGATAGATGATGGAGTCGCTTACATGTTGCCTAAGGCAAAAGCGCGACTTGCATCAGAATACAAACAACAAGCATACATGGTTTCATATGAACCATTACACGGACTCAACTTCGCATGAGGGATACATGACTAATCCTACCCTAGGGGTTCTCGGACTCAGGTGGTGGAGTGTTCGGTCTCGTAGTCACGCTCCTCTGGGTCTTCCTCCTATTCATCATCTGAACGGGCGTCATTCCCGGTCGAGGGGGTCGGGTAACGAGGAGGTCCATCCCAATGATGCTTTGCTGGTGGGTCAGTGAAGAGCTCACCGTACTCCTTCACACTCATGCGATGAGGACATGTGGGTGCATCACTAGATGGGGGTACTCCTCCTCTATAAGCGATGGCTGGTCGTCCTTCGGGGTCTCCATCCTTCTTGATCTTGTCTGGCTTCGTCTTGTCTTGCTGAAGTAGCTCTCGGGTGTGGTGAAGTTCCTCACAGAGTTTCACGGACTCCTTCATCAGGTTATGAACCAGACTATCGGCGGAGAGGCTGAAGTAGGTCTGGAACCTGAGTGGAGTGCCATCCTCCTTGGATGGGATCAACATCCAACTCTCGCCAAGATCATCCTTCTTGAAGGGAAGATAGCGAGTAGCCGGCTCGTCATCCATCTCTGGAATGATGTCTCTAAGGTGTAGGAGTGCCTTGCGTGCAGTTGTCTCGATTGCAAGTATAATGGTCTCCAGCTGTGGTCCTTCAAAGAACCAACTAGTCGGGGAGTCATTTGCCTTCACGACCACATCCACGTGGTACACCTTCATGACGACATCGACCCGCAGCTCGTGGTAGAGGAAAATTGGTGGTTGGCGAAACTAGCACTTCTCCAGGCTATCCCCAAGGAGTAAGGAAAAGCCGGATGTCAGGAAGGCTTCAGGTACGACGGCCATGTACAAAGGTTTGAAGGGAGGAGAGTCAGCATAGTGTTGTGTGAAGAATAGAACAGGTAAATTGTCACATCCATAGCTAGCTTTCTTAGGACAGCATGTGTGTGCATCATGTTTCACTTTTTGCATAAATTTGAAATGGGGATATACAAAAACCCCAAACCCTCATTTGAATGAAACCAATTTAAAATTGTGAAAAACCAACAAATCCAAAATGCCCATCTAAAATGTTCCCCGTGTCTGATAAATGTACATATGATTATACAAGGGGTCATTTTAAATATTTAACATTTATAATAATTTCAAAATAAATATTAAAGCTGCTGAAAATGCCAAATAAAGCATTATCATTATTTCAGATTTCAAAATATTCTCAAACTTTTTATAGAAGTTTGAAATATTCAAACTAAGTTCTATTAAATATTTGGAATATTTTATACCTAGTATTTATGCCTAAAAATAAAACAAATGTCAGAAAATTAAAAAAGAAACTGGAAATGTAAAACAAAGAAAGGAGGGAGCACCTGGGCCGGCCCATCGGGCCCAGGACCGTCGTCGTCCTCCTGGCAGCGAGGAGAACGAGCGTGTGTCCGCCGCGCGCGCGCCGGAGGTGCCACACAGCTCTCTGCGCGCCTGCATCCCCCGCCGTGCAGGCGAGCAGATGAGGATGCGCTGCCGTCCCCATCTCGCTCTCTCTCGCTCATTCCTCCCCCTTGCTTCTTCCTCTCCTCTGCTCCGACATGGCCGATGGCCCCGCAAGCTTGCCGCCGTAGTTGCAGTCGCTCCTGCGCCTCCCTGAGCCCGCCTCGTCGCCCCCATCCTCTGCGCCGAGCCACGCATTCCCAGGAGCCCTAGAGCGTCACCCTCGAGTTCACCTTCCTCCTCGGACCCGCTCGTGCTCGCCCGAGCACCGGCAACCACCGAGCTCATCGCCGGCGTCGATCCCGACCATCTCAGCCTCTGAGAGCTATCGGGATGGACACACGCGTGAGCATAGGCCTGTCTGGTGCCCTCCGCCGTCCTTTTGGTTGCTGGAGGAGGGAACCCGACCCCTCTGCCGTCTCTGGAGCCACCGCGGCCCAACGCCGGTGGGTCTTGCCGGCGTTAACCACGATGGTTTGACCCCCTGGGTCACTCGCAAGTGGGCAGGGCCCTGCTAATTAAAAATTTATTAATTATTTAATGAAATAATTTAATTAAGTTAATGGCCCACTGACCAGTGGGCCCTACCCTAAACTAATTAGTAATTAGTTAGTTAGTTAGCTCTATTAGTGGCTGGGTCACTGACCAGTGGACCCCACTTGTCAGGTTTGACCTCTCAACGGTCTGTTCACCAGCTAACGTCATGATGATGTCAGGCTGATGCAATAATGAATTTTCTGAATTAAATTAATTCCAGAATCTATTTCAAATTAGAAAATTCCGAGAAATTAATCTATAACTCATATTGAAATAATTTATGTATGAAAATTTATCTGAAAAATCCAATGAATCCAATGGTGTTGTTATCATGCATGTTAGAGCAACCTATGTAGATGAACATTGACATTTACTAATAGGTTAACATATGAAATATGAAATGGAGAATGATTTTGAACCTATATTCAAAATCACTACATTTAAATTGGATAGTAGTTGCATTAGCTCATCCACACATGCTGCCATGTCATGATAATGCATCATATTGTTGCACTTGCCGTGTATTGATTGCTATTTATCTGCATTGCGGTAGGCCCTGCTTCTGAGGATACCTCCAAGTATTCCAATGAAGGAGAAAACCTTCCCAATTCCCAGCAAGGCAAGCAACCCATTTGATCATTCCGATAACATCCCATTCTCTCGCTTCTGCTCTTGTTTATTGCATTAGGACAAACATTCACTTGTTTATCATACACGATAGATGAACCCATTCCTTTGCATGACCTATCATTGTCACAGTAAATAGAAAAACCATGCAACCTAGCATACCTGGTAGATGCTTGTGCCATGATGTGCTTTGCTTACTTTGCCTGCTATGCTTGCTATGCTTAGAGTTGTGTCGGGTCTGATTCATCTGGGTGATGAACTGGAGTGAAACAATGTTGTTCCGATGTGATAAGCTTATGATGAACCCGATTTGGTAAAGGTAGCGATGAGAGGCTATGTAGGAGTACATAGCGGGTTGTCTCATTGGGACCGTTCTTAGGAACTAAGATCCGTTTTTGTGATCCAAGACTAGTTACTGCCACACATTGGGTTCCGGTAACTCGACCCCTCTTGACTTATCAATCGCTTAGTCCTTGGTCTAGGAGTTGCAAGTAGTTTCTGGTGTTTATAACATGTTGGAGGCCGTGCATAGCACTGACCCTAGGGGTGGGTTACGACGCGGTAGGCAGTGGCACGGTGTACCAAGGGTCACTCGAATGGTTGGCTTGGGAACCCTGCGCACATCGTTTGGGGCCGTAGTGGAAACTTTGGCCAGACTTTCATGCGGGCTCAGTCTCAAATAGGCGATAGCCTGGACTAGAGGTCTTGTGTGATTGACGGTCATGGCCGACTCCCTCGCTGGGCTTCCGCTTGAAGGTTGCCGAGGTGCATGGTTTTATGAGCACATAGCGATGAGTGGCGAGAGTGTGTGTGAAGAAGTACACCCTACAGGGTATAAAACTATTCGAATAACCTCGTCCTCGGGTATGGACTACTTGGAAAACTTATGCTATTCATAGATAAGTTAATGGATACTCATAAAAATATCAAGACAAGTGTGATTACCATGGATGGCACTCTCGTAGGAGACGGAAGTGAATCCATGGTGGTGTATTGTTGTGGAGTTAGTGGACTCATGTGCGATATCTAAAATTTAAACAAATAGTTAAAATTGTGTAGTAGAGGTTAGCCATGAGTCAAAGCTGGAATTGCTTCATAAATTCCACCACTCCCCTTGTTGATACTTGAGCATGAATAGTCTAGGTCTATTTTAAAGACTTGCTGAGTACGTTTGTACTCACATTTGCTTAATAAATGTTGCAGATGAGACTCAAGACCCATCAGGTGGGTTCTATCTAGATGTCGACGATGCCGAATAGCTGGTGTCCCAGCTACGACCTTATGCCCTGTGGCGGGCTGTAGATAGTGAGGCCATGTGCCTTTTTACCCTTTCAAGTGTCTATACTCAGACAGCTTTATGCTTTTGCTTGGTTTGTATGAACTTGCCTGTATGACTTGAGTGTCGGGTCATGTGGCCCCTACATGTAAGAACATATTATGCAAGGCTCTTATGAGCCTCTTAAATAAAAGTTGTGTTAATGTATGGTTATGTTGTGATGCCATGGTTGTATCTGTGCATATCGGGCATGTCGTGCGTACGTGTGACGTGCAACGGTATGTATGGGATCCGACACCTAGTCATGTGCCTTTAGTAGTACTCTTTATGGGAAACTGCCTCTCTGTGCTTCCACCGAGCCTTGGTAACTTGCTACTACTCCGGACCCAATTATTGACTGACATGTATCCTTCTTTGCTGCTATGTCTGTCCCTTCGGGGAAACGTCTCATAGTGTAATGGAGTCCCTGTAGCCTACTACGACTCGTCTACGTGCAGTGATGACATTTATGTCCCACTACGTAATGGAGTCCTTGTAGCTTGCTGTGACTCGTCTACACACGCTTGAGGCCGACACCTGCATTTCTGGGTTATGTATGGCAATTTCCGTACGGATGTGCCACTTGGGTTATATGAATAGTCATGTCGGCCCGGGTTCTCTATCGTTTGATTGCCAATGACATGTTCACATACGTGGGCCAAAAGACGCAAACAGTACCGACTAAGGTAAGGCTGCAGTCGTGGAGCTTACCATGCGTGAGGCCGCAAAGTGATGTGATATGTTACAGTCTGGATTCATATGACTTAGGATCGGGGTCCCGATAGTGTTGGTATCAGAGCATGACTGACTGTAGGACTACCAAGCCAAACCGGTCGAAGTTGAGTCTAGAAACACTATAGAAAAGTAGGGGAATTGATTGTGGAAGGGAACGTAAGGCTCTTTTTACTCTTCTTACCAAGTTATTCTATTCTGAGTCACTCTCATCTTTTCTATGGGGATAAGATCTAGGCTTCTCATCTATTGCCTAGGATGACGAGTTACTAACCATGGACTATTAGTTATCTTGTTTGCAAGTGAATTCGGTACTCAAGTATTGTTGGTGTGACAAACAGTTGGAGAAGAGATTTGAGTCTAGATAGTCGAGTGGATATGCTTTCCAATCTTTTGCCGTTGTCTCAAAATCCTTTTTGAGCAATTACAGGCGTTATGTTGTCCAATTTCTGCTAGGGTCTCTAATGTCTTTGCATCATTCTCTGTTTCAGATGCCCCCTCGTCCCTCCCGTCAGGTGGTCCGTCTGACCAGGTGCATTTGCATCATTCTCTGTTTCAGATGCCCCCTCGTCCCTCCCGTTAGGTGGTCCGTCTGACCAGGTGCATCGATGTACCGGGTCACATGGCCATGTTGGTTAGAGTTATGATGGAGGTTGGTTATTGTTGGTACCCAGAGTACAGAATGGAGGAGCAGTATCGAGATTTCAACCAGAGCCAGTATCTGTGTACTGTTAAGATATATCCATCATATCCTGGAGCTGCAGAGCCACTTCATTGGACTTATGGGTTAGGTGTCACCATAGACATGGCAGTTCAGGAGGCCTCCTACACCATGCTGACTATCATGAGGTTTCACCATGGTCTGCTTCAGAACACAGAGTTCTGATATGATCCTACTTCTTTGGGAGGAGAGGATAGCTATCTTAGTGCAGCCTACTATGATCATTCTCATGAGGACCCTAGGTGCAGGTAACCGCTTAGATGTTGGAGAACAGGGATCGTGATGCACGTGCCCTTCACCTGGAGCTATATGCTACCCTTGCACGTCTTTGGACAGCCCTGACACAACTAGCACCTATCGTGTAGACAGGCTATGGAGATTTGGAGATGCTGAACCAATCGTGGACTCATCTTCCAACATGCATAGACTGGCCCCTTGTTGGAGGCATCACCCCTCTTCGAGGACCGCTGTTGCCACCAACAAGGGGACCGAGGCCACATCTGTGTCCTTACGGTTTCTAGGGATTGCAGGCTAGAGTGCTTCCAGATCCTCAGGTTCAGCTCCCGGGCCATAGGGGTAACCTATATGAGGCATTCTACGACGATGCTTGAGTATGTGGATGTTAGTACTAGTATGGTAGTAGTCGTATTGCCACAGTCCTGCGTGTCTTGTGGAATATGACTGAGGTCGAGAGCTGAGTTCCAGAGGTGTAGATAAATAATGTATAGGAAGCTTGTAATGCCTCCGATGAGTTGTGACATCTCTCTATAGTTTGTATTTCAGCTTGGGCTTGTACTGAACTATCTCCTGGTGTGTATGAATCATGGTGTTCATATGGTAGTTGTTATTACCATGTTGATCGGGTGTTTACTCATGCATTCCATGTTGTCCAGTACATTCTTTATCTCATTCCTTAGAGTTGGTGTCTTCCGTGTCTAAGCTATAGGTTTGTTTTCCCAGGATGGTGGCAACTAGGAATAACCCCGTGCCTGCCCCCGAGTAGGGCGAGGGAAGCCAGCCAAGGCAAGAGAACCTGCCACAGGCGCCCTCTTTGGCAGAAGTGATGCTTGAATCCGAACGGAACAAAAGGGAGACCAACGGGATGTTGGAACGTATTGAGCAGAACACAGCGCGTGCTCCCCGCAATGATCACAATGATGGTGTGTCTCTCAACGACTTCGTCAAGCTGAGCCCACCCAAGTTTCATCATTCGGTCGACCCGCTCGACGTGGATGACTGGTTGACCAGCATGTCCCGCAAAATCCGAGCTGTCAATGTGACCAACAAGGTGACCTTTTCTGCTTACTTTCTGGAGGGACCCGCAAATCTGTGGTGGGAAAGTTATGAAGCTATGCGTCCCGGAGGCCCCGCACCAACTTGGGCAGATTTCAGCGCGTCATTCCGTACCCATCACATCCCAGAAGGGCTGATGGATCACAAGAGAGAGGAGTTATGTGCTTTCACCCAGGGCAGATTGACAGTGGATGCCTATAGCCGTGAGTTCGGCAATCTTGCTCGCTATGCTCCGAAGGAAGTTTCAAACTGATGCCAAGAAACAGGCTAGGTTCCGCAAGGGACTTAGTCCTGAGCTCCGTCGAGATCTGCGATTGCATGAGTGCACAACCTTCCAGGCTCTCGTCAACAAGGGTATCAATGCCGAAACTAGACAGAATGACTACGAGGCAACTAGGAAGCACACCCATGGCTTCAGCCCCACATATGGCTCAGGCTCCAACAAATGCAGGGTGTGGGTACCCAACGTAGCTCTGCCGCCAAGGTACACCACAAGGCCATCCTTCCAGGCTCCTCGCCTAGCTCAGCCCAACCCTCCAGCCAGGACATTCGAAGGTCCTCTTGCTAATGCTGCTCCTCGTGCCAGCGTTGTCTGCTACAAATGTGGGGAACTAGGACATTACTCCCGTTAATGTCCTTAGAACAATGCTAAGTCTGTTGGACGTGGGAATCCGGGAAAAGCATTTTATGTGAAGCCAGCTCCTACTCTTGGTTGAGTGAACTATGTTTCTGCTGAAGAAGCCCTTGAGGACCCTGATGTTATCATATGTACGCTCCTTATCAATAGTCATCCAGCATCTGTTCTATTTGATACTGGGGCATCTCATTCATTCATCTCAGAAAGTTATGCACAGTTGCATAACATATCATTTTGTGATATGCCTACTCCTTTAGTAGTTTAGACTCCTGGTTCAAAATGGAAAACTTCTAGATTAAGCCATGACAATGAGATTCTTGTGGATAGGCTAGTCTTCCTAGCATCTTTGATAGCCCTCAAGTCTTCAGACATCAATGTCATCTTAGGCATGGACTAGATGAAATCTCACTATGCTAAGATTTATACTCATACTAGGAATGTTCAACTTACACATCCATCGGGTCAGATAGTTAAAGTCTCCACTCGAGTAGACAAGCGCCAACTCTATTCCCTCAATGCCAAACCTCTTCCAGAATTAGAAGATATTCCAGTAGTCCGTGACTTTCTGGATGTCTTTCAGAAGAGCTACCAGGAATTAAACCTGTCAGAGATGTTGAGTTTGTGATAGAACTCATCCCAGGGACTGTCCCAATAGCCAGAAGACCCTATAAGATGGCACCCTTAGAACTAGCCAAACCTAAGAAACAACTCGATGAGGCTTTGAAGAAAGGTTTCATCCGTCCCAGTTCTTCTCCTTGGGCTTGCCCCGTCCTCTTCGCTAAGAAGAAGGATGGATCAGATCGGATGGTTGTAGATTATCGGCCAGTGAATCTGGTCACCATAAAGAACAAGTATCCGCTCCCTAGGATCAACGATTTGTATGATTAACTCATTGGATCCTCCGTCTTTTCCAAAATGGATTTGAGGTTGGGATACCATCAAATCAGAATTAGAAACGGGGACATTCCAAAAAAGACTTTTGTTACTCGTTATGGACAATACGAGTACACCGTCATGTCCTTCGGTTTAACCAATGCCCCAGCCACCTTCTCTCGCTTGATGAATTCGATCTTCATGGAGTATTTGGATAAATTCGTCATGGTATACCTCGACGATATACTCATCTATTCAAAGAACGAACAGGAACATGCTGAGCATCTAAGGCTGGTATTGATGAAACTTCGAGAGCATCGTCTATATGCCAAATTCTTCAAGTGTGAATTTGGGTTGCCAGAAGTGACCTACCTAGGCCACGTAATCTCTGGTAAAGTTATCGCTATCAAACCCGAGAGAGTTCAGGTCGTCCTTGATTGGACTCAACCTGAATCGGTTAAGAAAGTTTGGAGTTTCCTTGGCTTAGCGAGCTATTTTCGCCGCTTTGTCGAGAATTTATACAAGGTTGCGAAACCTCTAACTGAACTCCTCAATAAATATAAAAAGTTCGAGTGGACTCCACAATGCGAGCACAGTTTTCAGGAGTTGAAAAGACGCTTGACCTCTGCTCCCGTTCTGGTGCCACCAGACTTCTCTAAGGACTTTGTTATCTATTGCGACGCCTCGCAACAAGGATTAGGTTGCATTCTCATGCAAGATCGTCATGTGATTGCATACGCATCTCGAAAGTTGCGTCCACATGAGGATAATTATCCAACACATGATCTTGAGCTTGCAGCTATGGTCCATGCACTGAAAACTTGGCAACATTACCTTCTCGGTAATCATTGCGAAATTTACACTCATCACCAAAGTCTGAAATATATTTTCACCCAGCTGGATTTGAATCTCAGGCAAAGACGGTGGGTTGAGTTGATTACAGATTACGACTTAGGGATAACTTACACCCCGGGAAAAGCCAATGTCATGGCTGATGCAGTAAGTCGTAAGTCTTATTGTAAAAACCTGATGTTACAACAAGGTCAACCACTTCTCTATGAGGAATTTCGGAAGTGGAACCTCCACATTATTCCTCAAGGATTCCTTTCTAACGTGGTGGCGAAACCTACTCTTACAGATCAAATCATAGAATCCTAGAAGCATGATACCGGGATATCTCGGATCAAGAAAAACATTAAGAAGGGTAATGTTAGATGCTTCTCGGAAGATGATCGGGGTGTGGTCTTCTTTGAGAACCGCTTGGTGATCCCAAAGAAGCAACATCTATGACAGTTGATCCTTAAGGAGGCTCATGATTCTCCTCTCACGATTCATCATGGTAGTACCAAGATGTATCAGGACCTACACCAGAGGTTCTGGTGGACTAGGATGAAGAGAGAAATTGCTCAATTCGTTGCTAACTGCGATGTTTGTCGTCGCATTAAGGCAAAACATCAAAGGCCTGTTGGCACCCTTCAACCTTTAGCTATCCTTGAATGGAAATGGGATAAGGTCGGTATGGATTTCATTACCAGATTTCCCAAGACTAAAAGAGGGAATAATGTTATATTTGTGGTCATCGACCGCCTTTCCAAAGTGGCTCATTTTCCTCCTGTTCGGGAGAGTATAACTGCTAGCCAGCTAGCGGAGTTATATGTTTCTCGAATAGTTTCTATTCATGGTGTTCCATTGGAGATTAACTCGGACCGTGGAAGTATCTTTACTTCCCGATTTTGGGAACGTTTCCAAACCGCTATGGGGACTCATCTATCCTCTAGCACTGCTTTCCACCCGCAATCAAGTAGTCAAGTTGAGCGAGTCAATCAAATCCTCGAAGACATGCTCCGAGCTTGTGTTATATCCTTCGGTATGAATTGGGAGAAATGCCTTCCATTTGCCGAATTTGCTTATAACAATAGTTATCAATCAAGCTTGGGCAAAGCCCCTTTTGAAGTTCTCTATGGACGAAGGTGTCGATCACCTCTTAATTGGTCAGAAACCATAGAGAGGCAACTCTTTGGCCCGGATATGATCCAGGATGCAGAGGAGCAAGTTCACATTATTCGTGAAAAGTTGAAAACAGCCCAATCTTGTCGAAAGAGCCAATATGATCGACATCATAAGGCTGTGACCTATGAAGTTGACGAGAAGGCTTATCTTCGGGTTACACCTCTGAAGGGTACCCACCAATTCGGTATCAAGGGCAAGTTGGCTCCTCGTTACATTGGACCTTTTTGCAATCTTGCTAAACGAGGAGAGGTTGCCTACCAATTGGAACTTACGCCGCATCTTTCCAAGGTTCATGATGTCTTCCACGTCTCGCAACTCAGGCGTTGCTTCTTGCACCCTGTCTGTGAAGTAGACCACGAAGCAATTGGTCTCCAAGATAACCTTACATATCGAGAATACCCTATTCGTATTCTTGATCAAGTTGAGAGTACCACTCGGCGTTGGAACATCAAGTTTCTCAAGGTTCAGTGGTCACACCATTCTAACAAGGAGGCCACATGGGAAAGAGAGGATTGTCTTCGACTAGAGTACCCTGCGTCTTCCCGACGACTTCCAAATCTCGGGACGGGATTCTTTTGAGTGGGGGTGAGTTATCACATCCCTAGCTACCTTTCTTAGGAGAGCATGTGTGTGCATCACGTTTCACTTTTTGCATCAATTTGAAATGGGGACTAACAGAAACCCCAAACCCTCATTTGAATCAAACCAATTTAAAGATTGTGAAAAACCAACAAATCCAAAATGCCCATATAAAATGTTCCCTATGTGTGATAAATCTAGACATGATTATACGAGGGGTCATTTTAAATATTTGAACATTTATAGTAATTTAAAAATAAATATTAAAGCTACTGAAAATGCCAAATAAAGCATTATCATTATTTCAGATTTCAAAATATTCTGAATTTTTTATAGAAGTTTGAAATATTTGGAATATTTTATACCTAGTATTTATGCCTAAAAATAAATAAAACAAATGTCAGAAAATTAAAACAGAAACTGGAAATGTAAAAGAAAGGAGGGAGCACCTGGGCCGGCCCATCTGGCGCCGCGTGCGTGCGCCGGAGCTGCAACATAGCTCCCTGCGCGCCTGCATCCCCCGCCGCGCTAGCGAGCGGATGAGGACGTGCTGTCGTCCCCATCCCGCTCTCTCTCGCTCATTCTTGCCCCCTGCTTCTTCCTCTCCTATGCTCCGCCATGGCCGACGGCCCCACAAGCTCGCCGCTGTAGTTGCAGCCGCTCCCGCGCCTCCTTGAGCCCGCCAAAGGCTCCGCCTCGTCGCCCCCGTCCTTTGCGCCGAGCCACGCATCACCAGGAGCCCTGGAGCATCTCCCTAGAGCTCATCTTCCTCCTCGGACCCGAGCGTCGCTGTCGTCGATTCGTCGCCTCTGAGCCCTCCCCAAGCCAGCTCTCGTCGGCTCCGATCCCGCTGTGAGCTCCAGGCCCTTTCCCCTCTCTTCCCCTGCCTTTCCCCCTCTGTAGGCCCGGTTGCGCCGGCTCCCGATTGCCTCGCTACACGAGCTCGTCACCGACGTCATTCCAGTGATCAGCTGGTCCATCCGTGGCCACCACCGACCTCGTGGGGTCGCATAATACCCGTAGGTGCTAAGCCCCGGCCGTGTTGCGCCCTGGTTCGTCAAGCTCGTACTCGCCCGAGCTCCGGCAACCGCCGAGCTCGTCGCCAGCATGGATCCCGTTCGTCTTAGCCTCTGAGAGGTGTCGGGATGGACGCGCGTGTGAGCATAGGCCTGTCTGGTCGCCGAAGGAGGGAAACCGACCCCTCCGCCGTCTCTAGAGCCACCGGCGGCTCAACGCCGGCGGGTCTTGCCGGCGTTGACCACGGGGGTTTGACCCCCCGGGTCACTGGAAAGTGGGGCCAGGCCTTGATATTTAAAATTTGTTTAATTATTTAATTAACTAATTGAATTAAGGTAATGGCCTACTGACCAGTGGGCCCTACCCTAAACTAATTAGTAATTAGTTAGTTAGTTAGCTCTGTTAGTGGCTGGGTCACTGACCAGTGGACCCCACTGGTCAGGTTTGACCTGTCAACGGTCTATTGACCATCTCACGTCATGATGATGTCAGGCTGATGCAATAATGAATTTTCTGAATTAAATTAATTCTAGAATCTATTTCAAACTTAGAAAATTCTTAGAAATTAATCTATAACTCAGATTGAAATAATTTATATATGAAAATTTATCAAAAAAAACCAATGAATCCAATGGTGCTATTATTAGGCATGTTAGAGCAACCTATGTAGATGAACACTAACATTTACTAATAGGTTAACATATGAAATATGAAATGGAGAATGATTTTGAACCTATATTCAAAATCACTTCATTTAACTTGGATAGTAGTTGCATTAGCTCATCCATACATGTTGCCATGTCATGATCATGCATCATATTGTTGCACTTGCCGTGTATTGATTGCTATTTATCTGAATTGCGGTAGGCCCTGCTTCTAAGGATACCTCTGAGTATTCCAACGGAGAAAACCTTCCCGCTTCCCAGCAAGGCAAGCAACCCCTTTGATCATTCCGATAACATCCCATTCTCCCGCTCCTGCTCTTGTTTATTGCATTAGGACAAACGTTCACTTGTCTGTCATACATGGTAGATGAACCCATTCCTTTGCATGACCTGTCATTGTCACAATAAATAGCTAAACCTTGCAACCTAGCATCCCTGGTAGATGCTTGTGTCATGATGTGCTTTGCTTACTCTACCTGCTATGCTTGCTATGCTTAGAGTTGTGTCAGGTCTGATTCATCTGGGTGATGAACTGGAGTGAAACAATGTTGTTGTGATGTGATAAGCTTATGATGAACCCGGTTTGGTAAAGGTAGCGATGAGAGGCTATGTAGGATTACATAGCAGCTTGTCTCATTGGGACCGTTCTTAGGAACTGGGTTCCGTGTTTGTGATCCAAGACTAGTTACTACCACACATTGTGTTCCGGTAACTCGACCCCTCTCGACTTATCAATCGCTTAGTCCTTGGTCCAAGAGTTGCAAGTAGTTTCTCATGTTTATAGCATGCTGGAGGCCGTGCGTAGCGTTGACCCTAGGTGTGTGTTACGACGCGGTAGGCAGTGGCATGGTGTACCAAGGGTCACCCGAATGGTGGGCTTGGGAACCCTGCACACATCGTTTGGGGCCATAGCGGAAACTTCGGCCGGACTTCCGTGCGGGTTCAGTTTCAAATAGGCGATAGCCTGGACTAGAGGACTTGTGTGATTGACAGTCGTGGTTGACTCCCTCGCTGGGCTTCTGCTTGAAGGTTGGCGATGTGCATGGTTTTATGAGCACACAACAATAAGTGGCGAGAGTGTGTGTTAAGCAGTACACCCCTAGAGGGTATAAAACTATTCGACTAGGCGCGTCCTCGGATATGGACTACATGGAAAACTTATGCTATTCATATATAAATTAATGGATACTCATAAAAATATCAAGACAAGTGTGACTACCGTGGATGGCACTCTCGTAGGAGACGGAAGTGAATCCATGGTGGTGTATTGTTGTGGAGTTAGTGGACTCATGTGCGATATCTAAAATTTAAACAAAGATTTAAAATTGTGTAGTATAGGTTAGCCATGAGTCAAAGCTGGCATTGCTGCATAAACTCCACCACTCCCCTTGTTGATACTTGAGCATGGATAGTCTAGGTCTGTTTTAAAGACTTACTGAGTACGTTTGTACTCACGTTTGCTTAATAAATGTTGCAGATGAGACTCAGGACCCATCAGTTGGGTTCTATCTAGATGTCGACGATGCCAAATAGCTGGTGTCCCAGCTACGACCTTATGCCCTGTGGCGGGCTATAGATAGGCCATGTGCCTTTTTACCCTTTCAACTGTCTGTACTCAGATAGCTTTATGCTTCCGTTTGGTTTGTTTGAACTTGCTTGTATGACTTGAGTGTCGGGTCATGTGACCCCTACCTGTAAGAACATATTATGCAAGGCTCTTCTGAGCCTCTTAAATAAAAGATGTCTTGATGTACGGTTCTGTTGTGATGCCATGGTTGTATCTATGCATATCGAGCATGTCGTGCGTACGTGTGACGTGTAACGGTATGTATGGGATCCGACACCTACTCATGTGCCTTTAGTTTACTCTTTAAGGGAAACTGCCTCTCTGTGCTTCCACCGAGCCTTGGTAGCTTGCTACTGCTCCGGACACATTGATTGACCGGCATGTATCCTTCTTTCCTGTTCTGTCTATCCCTTCGGGGAAACGTCTCACATTGTAATGGAGTCCCTGTAGCCTGCTACGACTCGTCTACGTGCCGTGATGACATTTATGTCCCATGGTGTAAGGGAGTCCTTGTAGCTTGCTATGACTTGTCTACACACGCTTGAGGCCGACACCTGCATTGCTGGGTTATGTATGCTTGTTTCCGTACAGATGTGCCACTTGGGTTCTATGACTAGTCATGTCGGCCCGAGTTCTGTGTCGTTTGATTGCCAGCGACATGTTCACATACGTGAGCCAAAAGACGTAAAGGGTCCCGGCTAAGGTAAGGCTACAGCCGTGGAGCTTACCGTGCGTGAGGTCGCAAAGTGATGTGATATGTTACAGTTTGGATTCATATGACTTAGGATCGGGGTCCCGACATAAATAGTACAGAATTCCTAAGTATAGGTGCTAGGTGTAGTTTTGAAAATGGCTTTATCCTGACTAACGTCCATGCTAACTAAGGGCTTCCTATAGTCAGGATGGCGCTGATGCCAGCTCTGTGGGGACCCCAACTCATAAGTCATGATCACGGAATGCACGTGTACAGTGATCCGAGAGATCAATGCTCACTAAACAGACAAAAGCTGAATAACAAGAGTCTTACAGCCACATTTAGCGTCTTACACAAATAAAGACCATAAAGGTCTAGTCTTACGTAGATAGGGCCACAAGGGCAAAACTCTTAAATAGAACAAGCAGAGTAAATCTTGATCGAAAGCGTGAACCCATGCCATCTACCATAACCTACAGGCATTCTGACTGGGTAGCGTCCTAGTTTGCATTTTCATCACCAACGAACTGTTCAACATACTCCTGTTCTTCCATGCTTGGCCAATTGAATAACCAGTGGCAAGCCAATGAGTACTTTGAATGTACTCGCAAGCAACCCAAGTTGTGGAACAAGGTAATAATGATGCATGATGTAGCACTAAGTAGTTAATTTGCGGAAAGCCAATTTTTAATGCAATGACATGATCAAGTAACTAAGTAAACATGCATCAACAGTTTGGCAGATATCCATATGAACAAGTTATAGATATCGTCATAAGTAGGGGTTGAAAATCTCATGTTCATTCATCATGCTAAGTCATCGGACTTAGTTAAATTGTAATGCTAAGTCATCCGACTTAGTTCAAGTACCATCTTTGTCTCCAACACACACACTCTCACCAAGTTTGCGAAAACATCCGGATGTAGTTTAAGAAGGAGCTACAAATGTCCATGACCGCGGACGCGGCTATTAGAATTGTTTTACACTCTGCAGAGGTTGCACAGATTACCCACAAAACTCGGGGAACTTCTGTGTTATCCACAACTCACGGTATATAACAAACCCGAGGTAAGCACCCGAACAATGCCTTTCCCCTGGCAATAATAAACAAAGAGTCCACTCGATTGGTACCCAGCTTTCACGATGTACATCACACGAGCCTCGCTCCAGATCGTACCATCCATGAGGGGACCAATGGTGTGCCCGCCTATGAAGACAACGCATGATCGTACATACCGGTACGACCCCATATCGAGAGTGACCACGCTGCCGCTAGTAATGCGGGCTCCTTTTGCCAGTACCCACCAAGGTAATCAACAAAGCCCCGTCCCATAAGGGGTATCGTGGTTGCGCATGTAAGGTTGGGATGGTCTGCAGACCTTAAAACTCTCCATTTTCAAAAACACATACTCACTTGCTCCGGTACACCACTTCTTTCAAAAGTGGTTACACAACTCATCATCATCTCCCTCGGGCATTAGTGGCACCCGATGGGGTTTTCGAAAAATCTTTGAAATCATCTCTTTCTTTCCATCACTATGCATAAATCCCAAACCAACTTTCATAGCATCTACTAGCATCCTATCTACACCCACCCGCATAGCCCTCATAAGGTGGTAGGGTCATGCACGATGCAAGTGTCAACGGTACGAGTATCGGAGGCATCCCACTGAAGGGGGAACACCACATTATGATCAATCATCGAAAAAACAAGTGCTATATGCCATGCATGAAAAGTTTCTTAAAATGGTCAAAGGGTTGCTTGCGTGGCTCAACAAAGTCTCCGGGGTCTTCGAAGTCTTCGGGTCCAACTTCCTCGTCAACAGCGCAACTATCGTCGCGAATAAAAGCGATGAAAATAAGCATCACACAAAAACAGAGCACTCAAGCTACTAACAAAAATGCTACCCTATTCTGATAAATACTAAAGACTATATTAAAAATGTTTATTTAGGTTTTGAACTTAAAAGGATTTTCAAAAATATTTAAAACAGGGGCTGATATTGCCAAATAGGGGTTTTAAATTAAAACAGAATATTAAAGTTTTTCAAATATTTTTACAAGTGGTACCTATAAATTCTATGGAATATTATAAGAATTTAGGTGGAAAATTAATTGGATATCGATTTAATTTGTGCCCTGTGGAATTTTTGGATGTTTGCAAAAAAAGGAAAAAGAGGAAAAGTTACCGTGCCTTCTCGGTCCACAGTACCGAAGCCGAGCCGGCCTAGAGGGGAAACCGGCCCAGGCTGAGGTGTCGGGCGTAGGAGTTTATTTTTAAACTTGCACACGGGCCCTACTAGACGGAGAGAGAGGGGAGGGTGAGGGGATGATAGGTGGGCCCCACCTATCATCCCTCTCCTCGTGACCGGGACGGAGGGAGCTCACCGAAGGGGTTTCCAGGTCGTGGCGGCTCGAGAGGAGGGCACCAACGTGCTCAGGGAACTCCCACGCATCGGTGGGTGGCCAAGGGGAGTGATTGGGCGGAGGGAATCGCCGGCGAGGGAGGAAGTCTGATGGCGGCGAGGGTTTGGTTCGGGCGTGGGCCTCCGAGCACAGGGGGCAAGGGGCTAGGCACTGGGGGCAGCAGAGGGGAGGAGAGAGCAAGGGGAGAGGAGCCGGAGCTTAGGGAGGGCTTAAATAGAGGGGCCACCGGTTCACCGTGGAGGCGGTGTGCTGGTGAGGACGGGGCGCTCGCTACAGGCCACGGGGAAGGGAGAGAGTGAGTCCAAGGCGCTTGTGGGGTCGCTCTAGGCCGGGGGAGAGAGAGGAGAGAGGTGGGGTTGCGCGCACGTGTGAGCTCCCCGATTGGCTGAGCTGCACGACGCTAGGCACCCGTGTGGGAGGTCGTCGGAGAGAGAGGGAGGAGGGGGGTGACAGCTTGGAGCATTGCAGACGTCGAGGGAAACTCAAAGGACAAGCTGGGGAGACCCGAGGCAGTCGGGAGCACCCGTTGGGCGGCAGCTATAGTGCAGGTGCACACTATAGAGTGCTCCAGGGCGCGAGCTCTGCATGCCGGGGCATGCTCCTGGCATTTTGGGCGCGTACACTTGTGTCCAGGGAATCCAGGGAAGCTTAAACAATGCACATGAGGCTAAGTGGGCTCTGGAGGTGTCTTAGGGTAGAAGGAAAGGTGAGAGGGAGAGAAATGGGTGCTGTCCGGGGGTAAAAATGGAGGTTTTACCCCCACGATCATTGAGCTATGCCCTTGAGGAATTTACTGGAGGTACAAGGCATCTACAAGAGGCTGTGGTAAAAATTTGTGGGCAAGGGTAAAAGAGGAAGGGGTGAAAATAATGTCTTTACTAATCTACTAGAAGGTGTTTGATAGGGTTTTGGGCAAGAAGAATTTACCAACTTACTGAGATATTCAACAGGATCAAATGCTAGGTAAAAATGAGATGGATCACCAAGTTTGAGCTCAAGTGGGAAAAGTTGACAATGGAATCTTGGTAAACCCTAGAAACTAATAGAATCTACCAGAAGGTGATGCTAGGCTTTTACCCTTGATGCACCACTTAGTGTAGCATCACTATTTGGGGATTGGAGCAAGCCCAACAGGTCAAGAGGGGAAACTTGATAATGTAAAGTTGTTGAAATTTCATTCTAGACAGGAAGGGTTTTGGGATGGTTTGATGAATCAAACCAACTTGGATTGAGCTGAAACTTTGCAAGATCATCACTTATGATAGTGTTGACTTGCTGGAATTTTCTTGGAATTTATTGAGAATATTTCTTATATAAATATTTCAAAAGCTTGATTTGAACAGAAAGGGTTTTGAGGGTTTTTTCCCATGATCTAGACATGCCCTTGTGTTGAAACTCATATATATGGAAAAAATATGTCCACAGAGTTCCCTAAATTTTCTCAAATATTTTGAAGGCATTTAAATAATTTTCCCCTATGAAAAACCATTTCTGGTCTTTAGAAAAAGCCTTTAAATAAAATATAAAAATAATCTTTAAAATTAATATTTGGTGGTTTTCGAAAGTCATACATATAGTAGGCTTGAAATAAAGCTTTTGGGAAAGAAGAATTCACCCAATTTGAGGACTTGCAGTGCAAACCTCATTTCAGGATTTTTTTGAAAACCTAATTTGAATAAATCATTTCTGGTCAAGATAAAATTTGATAAAAATAGTTTTGGGCACTATTCACATGGCATGATCATTGGGCAAGAAGTTTGGGTCAAGGAAGATGAATATGATAATGAATAGAATCTAAGAGTGCCATACACAACCACTCAACAAGCAAGCATGCAACAAATCAACCAAGCACAAACATTGCAAAAGTTTTAATTGGCTCTAAGTTTTATAAATCCAAACACAACAAGGTGATACAAACACAGGGTGTGACAGTAGGTGACCTTGAGCGCGTGGGACGCATCCTTGACATTTCCCACGACGGTGAGGATGCAACCGCTCCTTAGCATCTTGACGACGTTGTAGCCTGGATGCGTTGCCGCCATGAATTGGGCAAGTGCGGGGTAGCCGAGTATCGCATTGTACGGGAGGTGGATGTGCGCGATGTTGAAGTCGACCTACTCGGTCCGGAAGTTGGAGCGGGTGCCGAAGGTGATGGGGAGGCGCACCCGCCCCACGAGGATGACGGACCCCCCAACCACCCCATCGAAGGGCCTTGAAGGCGTGAGTCGATCGCGGGGTAGCTGTAGCGCATCGAAGGCCTCCACGAAGATGAAGTTAAGGCCGACACCACCGTCTATGAGGGTCCTGGAGACAGCCATGCCACTTATGGTGGGCGTGCACAACATGGGGAGTGTTCCGGTGGCTGTCATCGTCTTGGGGTGGTCGGCAGGACCGAAGGTGATGCCGGTCTCCGACCATGCACGGGGCGGCGTGAGCTTGGGCCGTGGCTAGACTGCTCCTACGTGGCAGAGGAATTGCTTGACATGGCGGTTGGAGGAGGGTGCCTGCGACCCGCCGAGGATGCAGGCGATCGCGGAGTCGGCCTCGCGCGCCCCGGTGTCACCGCGTGCCAAGGGCTGGCTGGCATCAAGGATCTAACCCGCCATGGGGTTGCCAAACCAGGGCTTGACTGTCACTATGAGAGGGTGGCTTTGACACGCCCCCTACCTGGCGCGCCAAATGTTGGATTTTGGGCTCCACAAAACCCTAGAGGTTCGAACACAGGGGCGTGTGCAAAGATCCCCTGCAGCCTCGCCCAACTTAGCTCACTACTCCTTGGTTACCACGGCGAACTCGCACGGTGACAAGGAACAAGATGAACATGGTGGTTTACCCAGGTTCAGGCTGCTAGGAATCGTAATACCCTACTCCTTCTTTGGTGGATTGCCTCTCGGGGAGGTGTGCTGCATGAACTATTATAGTGGTTTCCAGCCTCGCTAGGGTGCACTAGGGGTGTTCTTGGCTCTCTGCCTTGTCTTGTGGTTCATCGAGTGGTACCGTCGGATGGTTTTCTTTGTCCGGTCCCATCGTCTGCCTCTATGGTGTGTCCTAGAATCTATATATAGAAGTGGACCGGGTCCTCTTCCCTTATCACAATGGCAGGAAGGGATCCCATAATGGCCAAATTTGAAGGGGGACAGTAGTACATCCCTGCCCGGTCCAAAGGTGGTCTTTGCCTGCAAAGTAGCTTTCGATGATGCGGAGGTGGGCTCAGCGATAACATTCTCCCTACGGGGCTCGGGGTTGTGGTGTTGTTGCATTTGAATGGATACCTTTGGGAGGCGCTCTGGGAAACCTGCGTACGTCCTTGCTCCCTTCGCACCAAAGGGGAAATTGCACCGCCTGGCAGGCTGGCGCCCGCCTGTCCTACCTTGTGTCATCCTTGACTCCTGAGCTCAGGCTTTGCATAGAGATCTACGCCGCTCCGGAAGAGGCCTGAGGAGGCACATCCTTGCTGGTCTTGGTGTCATTCATCCTCGCAAACCTGGGTCCTCGCGAGGGCCTTGTCCTGAGTGGAGCAGCACGAGGCCATGTCTAGCTGCCGAGGTGAGCCAAGTCCTAGGCCGTAGGCAGGCAGGTCTGGGTACCCTAGTTCCCAGAACGCCGACAAACCCCTCCACGCTTAGACCTTGCTTGTCCTCAAGCAAAAGCCGATATCGAAGAACATGTCCACATGGTTTGAGAGAGAGGTGTCGATAAAAACAAAATACAGACATAGTAGCATCATGCCTATTGTTATAACAACAATAAAATTTAACATATAACTCTTTCATATAACATTTATTTCATAACAACATCATATAACTTCTTATGAGAAAGTAACAATTCATCACAACATGGAAGCATAAATCATAAACCTTATTGGAAACCAACAAACTATGTTCCCAGTCAACTTTGCAACTACAATTCATCATATTTTTAGGAAGGGTCTCATGTAGGAGCCTTTTGGCAAGTCCACATACTCAACCATCATTTAGTCTTGTATGATTACTAACTCTCACAGCATACCCATGAGCAAAAAGTTTCAATCGGACACATAAAAAGATAGGGGCTTATAGTATTGCCTCCCAACGTATTCACCTCAAGGGTGATGTGAGATAATAACTCATGCTCACTCATATCCAACTGGATATATGTGCCTAGATCTTTCCTCACCACATGATGCTTGCAAAAGGATAAAATAAAAAGGAATAGGGAAGAATACTTTGACTCTTGCATAAAACTAAATACATAAAGGTAAATGATAGGGCCTTCGCAGAGGGAAGCATACGTTTTCATGCACTTTTTAATTCGTATGCCAAATCCCTTAGCGCAAAAGAACGTCACATTGTATTGCCTCTTGTGATAGAAACCTTTATTATGCAGTCTGTTGCTTTTATTACTTTGCCATGACAAATTCATGCAATGCTCAATTTTCTCTTACACTAATTGATCCAACACTTTTAGAAGCAATTTTTATTGCCATGATGCACCAATGACAACTTACTTAAAGGATCTTATTCAATCCATAGGTAGGTATGGTGGACTCTCAAACATGAGTTTGGGTTTGGGGTTTTTGGATGCACAAGTAGTATCTCTACTTAGTGCGGAATTTTTTGCTTGCAAAGATATTGAGCAAGCACCACATGTGTAAGGATCTATGACAATATAACTTCTATGTGGATATGAACAAACATAAATCATTACGTTGTCTTCCTTGTCCAACATCAAAAAATTTGGCATATAATATTTAATGGGGGCTCACAATTATAAAAGCTGTCCATTATAGTGTATTTGCATGTGAATATTCTCTGCCCTAATTAATTCTTTCATGTGTTGCATCATTGACTAATGTTATGTTTGCCAATCTCAAATAAATTTTACCACTTATAATTTTCTTTATGTGATGTCATTACTCACCACAAGATTAGCATATGATATTTTCATTTGTTTTGTTCTATCATGGTTGCAACAAGAAAGTAAAGGGGCAAAAGCTCAAACTAGACTTTATTATATAACTCTCACTTGATTACATATATAGATAAATCACGAAACTAGGACTCGAAAATAGATCATACTAAACTTTTATTCAAATAAATCATGAAAAATCTAAGGACCAAAATAAAAAAGCTAAGGTAAAAAGGGATGGTGATACATTACCAGGGCACCTCCCCCAAGCTTGGCTCAAGCCAAGGGGAGTGCCCATACCAATGTACTCAAGTCTCCCTTGGTGGTGAAGATGATGCAGGTGGTGGTGATGAAAAATTATTCTTCTCCTCCAATTTACGTTTGAGGATGAAGGTTTCTTCCCTTAAATTGTCATTCTCTTGTTCAAGCTTCAATATTCTCTTACATAGAGCTGCCTTACTCTCATTTTCATTTGAGCCAGTGTCCGATCCAGCGTCTTCTATTTCCTCTAGGTCAATATCTTCTTCTTCCTTTGAAGTCCACAAGTAGGGGTAAATTTCCCCACAAATCTTTGGATCAGCAACATAATTGGACACATAACTCTCTCACTCTGAATCTTGATACGACATATTTTAAGATCTGACAAGAAAATAACACGAAACAAGAATAGAGGAAAATCCTGCGATGCGGTAGTCAAAACAATCAGGGGTATATATAGAGAATTTTTATTCTTGGAAATCAAGCAAATGGAAGGAAAACGGAGTCGAGAAGGTTCCCGAGGAGGGACCACCCACGAGGGCACACCAGGGAGGGCAATCGCGCCCTGGTGTATCATGGTCACCTCGGTTGCCTTTTGGTTTATTTCTTATTTTCCAAAATCTAAAATATTCCAAAACTGATAAAAAAATATTTTTGCGGATTTTCGGAGTCCGTTTACTTG
The DNA here is from genome assembly GCA_022496015.1 of Hordeum marinum. NCBI lineage: Eukaryota > Viridiplantae > Streptophyta > Magnoliopsida > Poales > Poaceae > Hordeum > Hordeum marinum. The sequence continues at coordinate 347,413,656 of CM039678.1, forward strand.
TCGTATCACATACCTCCTCTTTTTCAAGATTCTGGAGTGTTCTGGAAGGTTTCTCTTATGTGTTCCTCTGGTGTCATGGTTTGGATAACATTGCTTTCATTATTAACAGGCGTACCTAAGATATAGTGTTTAATTATTTGTCCATTGACCACCTTCGGGTTAGTACCTTCAGCATTTTTAATCTTGAGAGCTTTAGAGTGATAAACTTCTTCAATAACATATGGTCCTACCCATTTGGGGAGAAGTTTTCCTGCAAAAAACTAAAACGAGAATTGTACAAAAAACATATTCTCCAACTTTGAATTCTCTCTTTTGGATCCTTTTGTCATGCCATCTTTTAACTTTTCTTTAAATAACTTGGCATTTTCATAAGGTTGGGTTCTCCATTCATCTAATGAGCTAATATCAAGTAACCTTTTTTACCAGCAAGTTTGAAGTCATAATTGAGTTCTTTAATTGCCCAAAATGCTTTATGTTGTAACTCTAGAGAGAAATGACAAGTTTTCCCATATACCATGTTGTATGGAGACATACCCATAGGATTTTTATATGTTGTTCTATAGGCCCAAAGTGCATCATCTAATTTGTTAGATCAATTAGTTCGAGACCTATTGACAGTTTTTTGTAATATCAATTTTATTTCTCTATTGCTAAGTTCAACTTGACCACTAGATTAAGGATGATAGGTTGATGCAATTCTGGTTAACATCATATTTAGCAAGCATTGTACGGAAAGCACCATGGATAAAATGCGAACCACCATCAGTCATTAGATATCTAGGGACTCCAAACCTTGGGAAAATAACTTCTTTAAGCAATTTATGGAAGTGTTATGATCAACACTACTAGTTGGAATAGCTTCTACCCACTTAGTGACATAATCAACAACAACCAAACTATGAGTACACCCATTAGAGGAAGGAAAAGGTCCCATATAATCAAAACCCCAAACATCAAATGGTTCAAAAACAAGTGAATAATTCATAAGCATTTCCTGACGCTTACCGATATTACCAGTTCTTTGGCATTCATCACAAGACAATACAAATTTACGAGCATCCTTGAATACAGTAGTCCAATAAAAACCAGATTGCAATACCTTATGAGAAGTAATATCTCCCACATGGTGTCCTCTGTAAGCTTCGGAATGACATTTCTGTAGGATTTGTTCCTATTCGTGCTCAGGTACACAACGTCTAATAATACCATATACTCCTTCTTTATAAAGATGTGGGTCATCCCAAAAGTAGTGTCTTAAATCATAGAAGAAATTTTATTTTGCTTGTATGTGAAACTAGGCAGAATATATTTAACAACAATGTAATTAGCACAATCAGCATACCAAGGAGTGCTTTGAGAAACATTTATTGTAGCTAATTGTTCATCAGGAAAACAATCATCGATAGGTAGTGGGTCATCAAGAATATTTTTTAACCTAGAAAAGTTATCAGCTATGGGTTCTTAGCTCCTTTCCTATGAATGATATGTAAATCAAATTCTTGAAGTAAGAGAACCCACCTAATGAGTCTATGTTTAGCATCTTTCTTTTCCATAAGATATTTTATAGTAGCATGATTAGTGTGAACAATAACCTTGGAATCAACAATGTAAGATCTAAATTTATCACAAGCAAACACAACTTCTAAAAATTCTTTTTCAGTAGTGGCATAATTTCTTTGGGAACTGTCTAGAGTTTTGCTAGCATAATGGATAACATTTAATTTCTTATCAATTCTTTGTCCTAAAACAACACCAACAGCATAATCACTGGCATCACACATAATTCAAAAGGCAAGTTCCAATCAGGTGGTTGAACAATAGGTGCAGTGGTTAAGGCTTTCGTAAGTGCTTCAAAGGCTTCCACAAAATCATCATCAAAAACAAAGGGAATATCCTTTTGTAAAAGATTAGTAAGAGGCCTAGAAATTTTTGAGAAGTCTTTAATAAACCTCCTATAGAAACCAGCATGACCAAGGTGTCGGTGCACTATAGTTTTTGAGCTCTCTAGTGCCCCTTACTTGTGCACGGGCAGTAGTAGCCACCCTGGCAACGAGGCATGGCAAGGATTTGCTAGATACCAGTACAAGAGAATCAAGACCAAAGATAAGACCTTGATGGGATGGCCCTCAAAGCCCCGGAAAGACCCGGCAAGGCGAAGACCCGGCAAGGCAAAGCCCAGGCTAGGCCGTGCCAGTGCACAGGCCTTGTGTCACCCCACCTGGGCACGTGTCGCGGCGTAGGCAATGGAGGGGCTAAGCGGTGCCGATGGGACGGGCTCCTGTCCCGTCCCGAGGACAGTCAGAGATGCGTGGTGGTGCATGAAATGCGCATGTCCTACCCCGTCAGTGTTAGGTATGATAGCACTGTAGCTATGTACACCCCGTGTACGCACTATACGCCACTATTGGGATCCCCTTCAGAGTATAAAAGGAGGCCCAAGGCGATATAGTGGAGGACTTTTAGACTTTTGGACTTTTGGACTTTTGAAATTTTGATCTTTTGGCTTCTGCCCTTTGAACCTTCTAGATCATATGCGTGCCAGCTGCTCATAGCGTTCTTGTAGCTAGAAACATAAGAACACTCACAATAAATCCAAGCAGGAGAAGGGTTTTACGCATCTTTGCGGCCCGAACCTGGGTAAAATCCCCGCGTGTTGTTCATCAGACCGACTCTATGCGCGAGCCCTCCCCCCCCACCGAACCGAAAGGGGTATCTCTGATCCCATAGGTGATCGTTCCCTACGACATATTTGGCATGCCAGATAGGGGGAAGGCATCATGTGAACCTGATCTGGTGATCAATGCGCCAGTTCCTTCATAATCATCATCGCCATGGCCCCCAAGAAGAAGGGCTTGACGACGGTTGTCCCATCCGCTTCAGTTGTCCCTATATCTACATAGGCAAGCGATGGTGTAGACGCAGGTGGAGGAGCAAGCGGAGGTTCAGAACTTCCATGATGCTCCAGTGATCAAGGCAAAGTAAGCGGCGACGCCCACCGCGGAGACGCCCATGGCAGCGGCGGGAACCCCCGCACCACTGGGTCTTAGGATGGAGTTGTGCCACCTGCAGGTGGTACGGTGAACTCCAGGGACGGGATGGTATCTTCCAGGATGCCCATCTTGGCACCTACACCGTGACCTTCCCAAGACGCACGCGAAGAGCCATGCCACGGCGCCCACGGGTCTTAATGTCCCAATGGAAAAGCTCCTGCACATCACTCCCAAGGTGCACGAGACCAACATACTCGCCAGCATGCTAGTGGGAGTGGCGTGCCATCACGGGACCGCGACGGAGCTCCTTCTAACATAGTTAGAAGTCATAGCACCTCGTGTTCCTAGCGTCGCTCGCTGCTGACCACGTCGGAAGAAGCAATGGCGCGAGCATGGCTACTCCTAAACTTTCCTCCTGCTACAGAGAAGCTCGACGAATGGAGAGCCACCATTCAGAGCCTCCTTAGCCTCGCAGATAAGTTTCGGTCGACCGAGCCGGCTCACGCCAGTGGTGAGAAGGCTGGAGGCGGTGCGACCATGGTGCATTCTCCTGCACAACAACAGCGCCACACACCGACTCGACGAACCGACGCCTACGATAGTTATTCGACGGCGGTGTCCGTTCCACGGACTCGCCGCGACCAGCGTCAAGTTCTTCAGGAACGAAGCATGGAAGATGCTCGAACTACAATCAAACGGCGGCGGGAAGCGCGCCATCAATATGATAAGCACGGGGGGGGCCACTACGGAAAAGACCGCGCCAGGGTATCCTGCCAGCCTACCTTACAAGGTGGGTTGTCCGGTATTTACCCGTGAGCTACGGCAAGTCCAGTGGAACAATTCCTGCACGTTCAAGCCAGAGGTCCCGGAGAACTACGATGGCAAGAATCACCCATCAGAATTCTTGAGCATCTACATCATTGCGATGTAGGCTGCTGGGGCTCGTGACGACAAGATACTCGCCAACTACTTCCTGTTGGTGCTTAAGCCCAACGTCAGGTCGTGGTTGATGCACCTGTCAGAGAATTCCATCGCCTCCTGGGCAGACCTATGCCATGTGTTTGTTGGCGCCTTTACCAGAGGCCACCAAGCTCCTGGTCAAGAAAGCAATTTGCACATCATCCCTCAGAAGGAGGGCGAGACTTTGCGTATGTACATCCAAAGGTTCAGCCGCGTGCACCACAACATACCAGACCTTCATCCTGCCGCTGTTATTAGCGCGTTCCATCAGAACATGCTCAACCACGGGATGTGGGAAGAGCTGGCGATGAACAAGGTCAAGGATGTTGCCGAGCTTTATGCTCTGGCAGACAAATGTGCTCGAGATGAAGAAGGGAGGAGGCTCCCCAGCGAGGATGCTGGCGCAGGGGTCGACTCTAAGGATGAGGACACTGCCACCCCGCAAGGAAGGGTAGGCGGCGTAACAAGAAGCTCAAAGGAAAAGCCATGCTTGCCATCAAGGGATCCGGCAACCCCGGTACCGCCAATAAGGGCAAAGTTGATGAACCCGACAAGGATGTTGTCGGGTGCGCCTCCTGCCAGACTATGGTGGCTGGCGACAAGCCGGAAGGCTCTGTCAAGCAGTATTGCAAGATCCATCGCACCAAGAGCGACGATCTCCAGGACTACCGGCAAGTTGAGCAACTTGCCGAGAAGCAAAAAAGCCGAGTACGAGAGGCGAGATAAGGAGAAAGGCTAGGATGGTGTGGAGGGGTCTGACAAGAAGGTCGCCGTGGCAAGCCCAAACAACCAAAAGACCGGCCCGCTCGTGGCTGCGACAAGCAAGAGGGTGACGAAGATGATGACATCGAAGGGGATGACGAGTCCAGCGAGCATGAGTTCCAGAAGGCTACAGAGATGATGTGCATCGAAGGAGGTGCCTCGTCGCATACCTCTCACCGCCAACTTAAATAGTGGGCGTGCAAGGTTAATGTGACGGTGCGTCTATCGGTGCCCAGAGGCATGTGAAGTGGTCCAACACTCCTATCATTTCCGACGCCGAGGATCACCCTCATCGCACAACTGCGATCGGGTGCCTGCCTTTGTTGGTTTCCCCAACAATTCTCAACCTCGAGGTGATGAAGATGCTAGTCGACAGTGGGGCCAGCCTGAACTTGATCTCACCTAATGTCATCCAGAGGCTGCAAATTCCCGATGTAGATCTCGAGCCCGCAAGCGCTTTCCAAGGGGTCAATTCAGGAAGCACTCAGCCGAAGGGCAAGATCACGCTGCCGGTGACGTTTGGTAGCGATATAAATTTTAGAACAGAGAAGATCGTTTTTGACGTCGCCAAGATCTCATTGCCGTACAATAGCATCCTTGGTCGCCCGACGCTGGCCAAGTTCATGGAGGCCACCCACTTCGCTTACAATGTTCTGAAGATCTCCGGGCCAATGAGCGTAATCACGATCAACTCCCACAAGAAGGGCGCACTTATCTGCGCTGAGCAACTCTACCAGGAGGTAGTTGCAGCACCTACCGCCAAGGAACTTGCTCCTGTCAGTGAAGCTCCCGAGGGGGAGAAGACCGGCAAGGCCTCTGGCGCACATTCTGGCAAGCGCGCCTCCTCGGGGTACTGCGCTCCCGTTGACGATGTGCCATAGAGCTGCATCAGCAAGAGCAAGAAGTCCAAGGCAGCTCCACTAGAGACCAAGAAGGTGCCCGCCAAGGAGGATGGTACAGGAGGAACTTTCACCATAAGTTTCACCCTTGACGACAAATAGGAAAGCGCGCTCGTCGCCTTCCTGCGGGCGAATGTTGATGTGTTTGCATGGCAACCATCTGATATCCCCGGTGTTCCCAGGAAGGTGATTGAGAACCACCTTGCCATCTACCCACAAGCGCGGCCCGTCAAGCAGAAGGTCCGGAAGCAAGCTTTGGAGCGGCAACAGTTTATTGCCGAAGAGATCAAGAAATTAGAAGCGGCTGGCTTGATCAGAGGAGAACTCCGCCCAACATGGTTGGCCAATCCGGTGGTAGTGCGCAATGTGAATGGAAAATGGAGGTTGTGCATTGACTTCACAAACATTAACAAAGCCTGACCCAAAGATCCTTTTCTGTTGCAGCACATAGACCAGATAGTGGACTCCACCACCGGCTGCAACTTATTGTCTTTCCTTGACGCCTATTCGGGCTATCATCAGATTTTTCATGGTCAAGGAAGGCGAGGAGAAGACCGCTTTTATCGCCCCATATGGTATGTATTGCTTTTTGCGTATGCCTTTTAGGTTGAAAAGTGTTGGTTCTACATTTGCAAGAGCGGTCCAGATTGGTTTTGAGCCCCAGCTACATAGAAATATGGAGGCTTATATCGATGACATAGTGGTCCAAAGCAAGGACAAGGCTACGCTCATATCAGACCTTGAAGAAACATTTGCAATCCTGCACATGATCAACATGAAGCTCAACCCTGAGAAGTGTGTACTCGGCGTCCCATTCGGCAAGCTTCTTGGGTTCTTTGTATCTCAACATGGAATTGAAGCAATTGAGAAAATTGAAGCACCAGGACATGTCAAGGATACGTGTCGTCTTGCCGGCTGTGTTGCTACTCTAAGTAGGTTCATGTCAAAAATCTGCTGAGCACACCCTACCCTTTTTTCAAATCTTGAAGAAGGCAGGTCCGATGAAATGGACTGCAGAAGTGGAGGAAGCAGTGTAGGGTTTGAAGAAGTACCTCTCCTCTCCGCCAGTCCTAGTCGCACCAAAACCACAAGAGTCGTTGTTGTTGTATCTACCGGCAACAAATCAAGTGGTGAGTGTTGCACTAGTGGCTGAAAGAGAAGTTGATGAAGAAACATCGGCAACTATAGGACCGCCAAGCGACAAGCCAGGACATTCCCTGGCAGGGTCTGGTACCGACCAGGAAAGATCTATGCAGTTGGATGAGAGAATTCAGAAGAAGGTGGTGCGGCGCCCAATCTATTTTGTAGCTCCCTTTTGTAGAGGGCTAGGTCAAGATATTCTAGCGTGCAGAAGTTTCTCTTCGGCCTCCTTATGGCCTCGAGGAAGTTGCGCCATTACTTCCAAGCACATGGATCATCGTTGTCACTCGCTTCCCGTTGCAGCGGATCTTGCGGAACCCAGAAGCTACCGGCAGGATTATAGAGTGGGCTTTGGAACTGTCAAGCTTTGGTCTCAAGTTTGAGAGCACTTCGACCATCCAGAGCAGAGCCTTGGTGGATTTCATTGCTGAATGGCCCCCGACGCCAGATGAAGATGTTCTAGAGCCAACCCTCCTCGGCAAGGAAATCAATGAAGAGTGGGTCATGTATTTTGATGGGGCTTTCTCGCTGCAAGGCGCCGGAGCCGTAGTGCTACTTTTTGTACCCACCGGAGAGCACCTCAATATGTGATTCGTATGCATTTTCCCCGAGAGATCAATGAACAATACTACAGAGTACGTAGGGCTGCTTACCGGTCTCGGGATCGCGGCAGACCTAGGGATCAAGAAACTTATTGTCAAGGGTGATTCTCAGCTTGTCGTCAGGCAAGTGAACAAGGATTATCAGAGTCCTTTGATGGAAGCTTATGTAGATGAAGTGAGGAAATTGGAAGAACCTTTTGACGGACTACAAATGGAGCATGTTCCACATGCAGAGAACAGCATTGCCGATGGCCTGTCAAAATGTGTTGCCCTTAAGTTGCCTGTGGAACCAGGAACTTTCATGCTTTGATTGACTCAACCCTCCGTCACACCATCAACTGGACAAGAGAAAAGAAGAAAGTTGATTTCCGGCAAGTATTTCCCGATAGAGCTCCCAGAAGCCGTCGGCGAGGAGGTTGTCGGGGACAACGTCAGGCTTGCCGGTGAGCGTCGTGCTCCGGTGGAGCCTCAGGCTCTTGTCGTGAAAGCACGTGCTCCCGTCAGGCTTGGCGGGAGGCAGTAGGCTCCGGCTGGGCCTCAGGCCCTTGCCGTTGAGACAGATGCTTCCCCGGCAGAGGATATGCCTTTAGTCCTTGTTGTCGAGCCCTAGGCTACAGCATGGGCACAGCACATCGTTCGTTTCCTTCAAATAGGAGAACTCCCTGTGGAACTAGAGGAAGCAGAGAAAGTAGCCCGCCGGTCTAATATTTACCAGTTCGTGGACAACGTCGTGTACAAAAAGACACCAAATGGTGTGAAACTCAAGTGCATTTTTCGGGAGGATGGACCGCAGCTGTTGGTAGAGATACATGGAGGCATATGTGGCTCCCACATAGGATCAAGAGCACTTGCCGGTAAGGCATTCCGGCAAGGTTTCTTTTGGCCCACTACCCTCCAGGATGCAACTGCGCTAGTAACCAAGTGTGAAGCATGCCATTTTCATTCAAAGAAATTACATCAACCAGCTCAAGACCTTCAGACAATCCCTCTCTCTTGGCCATTTTTGGTCTGGGGGCTCAAAATCTTGGGCCCCTTTCCCCGCGCTGCCGGGGGCTTTGAGTACTAGTATGTTGCACTCGACAAGTTCACAAAGTGTCCGGAAGTGGAAGCAGTGAGAAAGGTGACAACACAGTCAACCGTCAAGTTCTTCAAAGGACTAGTCTTCCGCTTTGGTGTTCCGAACAGGATCATCACTGACAATGGCACACAATTCACGAGCCGCACCTTCATGCGGTATGCCCAAGACCTTGGCAGCAAAATCTGTTTTGCTTCTGTTGCCCATCCAAGGAGCAACGACCAGGCGGAAAGGACTAATGATGAAGTGTTGTGAGGTCTCAAGACAAGAACTTTTGACAAGCTGCACAAGTGAGGAAGGCACCGGATTGATGAGTTGCCGGTGGTTCTTTGGTCAATCAGGACGACACCAAATTGAGCTACTGGCCAGAACCCTTCTCCCTCGTGTCTGGGGTGGAAGCAGTTCTCCCCATGGAACTCATATACGGGTCACCTCGAGTGCTTGCTTATGATGAGCTCGAGCAAGAGCAGTGTGGCAAGATGACACGGCGCTCCTTGAGGAAGTCTGTCTTCAGGCTGCTGTGAGAGCTGCATGCTACCAAGAAGCTTTGCGCCTCTATCATAACCGCAAAGTTAATGCCCGAAGTCTTGAGGAAGGCGACCTTGTTCTTTGGCGAGTTCAGTTCGCCAAGAAAACCAACAAGATGAAGCCAAAATGGGAAGGCCCTTATTGAGTAGTACGAGTCACCAGGCTTAGCGCAGTTCGCCTGGAGACTGAAGATGGCATCCCAATGAGCAACTCCTGGAATATTGAACATCTTCGTAAGTTCTACCCATAAGGCGTGGTTTCTGGGCCTCTGGGCAACCATCTTTTGTACAAGTCTTGCCACTAGAGCATGTAATCCTTGGTGCAAAGCCAGGCGTAGACCCTATGCGTAGTTGAATAAATCTAAGTGTTCCACAAATCTTGTTGATTCTCATGTTTACTTTTATGCATGTTTGTCTGAGATACTGTTTTACGCTTACTCCCAGCAAGAGCTAACAGACCGCCAAGGTTCCACATCCATATTTTCTCTTCTTTCGTTTTCTCAAAGGATAGAAGGTTACCTCACGTGCAGCTTTGCCGGGGGGATGATGGTATGGATACCTATGGGCGATGCCCCAAAAGAAAATCTTGCCAGAAGGAGTACGACAACGAAAAGATAAGTTGCAAAAAAATGCAAGTGAATTCTTGCTGTGAAATTATCCTCATTGGACGATTTTGACTTCTGTACGGAAAACCTGCACGCACGGGAACCTAGTCGTGATTGGCTGCACCCTTACTTTGTTTCGGGTCCGCTCAACGACTTAAGTGGCTGTGTCTGCACTCTTGTTTTTTTTTAGAGTCCGCTCAATGACTCAAGGGGCTGCGCTCGCTCCCTTATTCTGTTTTGAGCACAATCAACAACTTAAGCGGTTGCGCCAAGAACGTCGTGGTATCTTGCCGATAGTGGCACCGCCAGCAGGCTGCTAAGGACCCGTTCCTCAAATCGCTCGCGGTAGGGCTACACACGCTGGCAAGATTCTCCCGAGAGGGCGTAGGGAAAGTTCTATGCAAAGAAATAGTCTAACAAGGAATATAATATACAGTTATTCAAAATAGGATGAAATTTACATGAGATGTCGCCTTTTCCTAAGTACATCTTTATTTGACTTTCTCCCCTAGGGGAGATTACAAGAAGAAAAGGATGGAAAGGGGAGGCAGGCTACAAGAAGAAAAAGATGGCGAGAGACCCCTGGCAGAAGCCCAGCCTGACACTCTTGGACCAGCATTGCATGGAGGAGAGGGCTAGCGTGGGCGAAAAGGAGGGAGGAGCCTAGAAGCCGAAGTCTGCGGGCTTGCCGGCAGATCCAGCTGGAAGATGAGGCAACGCCTGGGACAAAGGCCCCCGGCAAGGTCGTCCTGCCGGGAGCGGGAGAGGCGTGAGGCTGGCGGTGATGGTGCGGCCGATAGTCAGTCCGAGCTCGAGGACCGGAGACCGGACTTGACGGGCCGAAGACCGGACTCATCATCGTCGTCTTCGCTACTGTCCTCCTCATCGCTTTTGCTCGATGACGAGCTTTCGGCGCCGCTTGAGCTCCCTTCGCAGCAGCTGAGACGGACACCTGAGCAACCATAAATCTTGATGGAGAGCAGATTGGCCTCCGTCATTTTGAAACGAAGGACGTGCCCTTCCTTGAGGTTGTGGGCGCAGGCGAAGATCTTCAGTCGCGCCTAAGGAACATGACATGACTCGCTAGGTACTCGATGTCAACCCGTGTCGTGCCATTACAACAGCCATGCGCCCGTAACCACAGGACGGGCGACTTGTTGACCTCCATCACCCTGGCGAAGAGGCGAGGGAGGCGAAGATGACTCCGGAGGGGACCGGCCAGCTCAAGGACGAAATCCAGCGCCATCCCCTTGGCGTGGGTCTCCTAAAGGAAGAGGCCTGGCGTCGAAAGAGGAGGTGGAGCAGCACTTCGCCTCCCCCGACATCAGCCTCCACGACGGCCACGACCCCTCACGCGTCTTCCACCATGTGCGCTCGAGCTGCCCTCTGCCTCTATGGCTGGAGCGTTGGCATGATCCCGAAAAGAGCTCCTCCTTGGAGCTGAGGACAGTGGCCTCCCTCGCCCCCTGTTCATCGCTAAGGGCGAGCGCCACTAGAAGGTTTGGAAGACGTGGAAGGGCAAGCTATGGAGGTTCACACTCGGAGGAGGGAGGAAGGATGGATGATCACCACCCTTGCTACCCCTCAATTTATAAGGGGAAGCATGGAGGCTGGCTCTCCCCCACTCCAAGGGTCACCGCACACCTCCTCCAATAGCAACACCCTCGATCACGGGGCGAACAACAACCGCCCCGTTGCTCCAATCCATGGCACTGCAGTTACTGCCTTTCCCAGGGACTTTAAGTCATGGGCGCTCGTTGCTGGCTCGTCGCTATGCATGCGGCGCGCATGCCGGAAGCGACCTGACGCAATAATTGAAAATTTGACGGTCGCGTCGTGCACGTATCCCATGTCCCACATTCAATGGGAATCGTAGGGAGGCGCAGCAAATGCAATGATCACAACCGCACGCCCCTGCCACGTGTGCCCGTGCGCTGTTTGGGCCTAGCCCAACAACGCCTCGCACCGTGTGTGGCCCAGGCCTGGGGGATCCTGTCGGTGCACTAGAGTTTTTGGGCTCTCCGGTGCCCCTTACTCATGCACGGGCAGTAGTAGCCACCCTGGCAACGAGGCCCGACAAGTATCTGCTAGATACTAGTACAGGAGAATCAAGACCAAAGACAAGACCTTGTTGGGATGGCCGTCAAAGCCTCAGTAAGGCAAAGCCCCGGCAAGACCTGGCAAGGCCCCGCCAGCGCACAGGCCAGGTGTCACCCCGCCTTGGCACGTGTCGCGGCGTAGGCGATGGAGGGGATAACCGGTGCCGATGGGATGGGCTCCTATCCCGTCCCGAGGACCGTTAGAGATGCCTTACGGTACATTAAATGCGCATGTCCTACCCCGTTAGTGTTAGGTATGATAGCACTGTAGCTCTGTACACCCCGTGTACGCACTATACGCCACTTTTGGGATCCCCTTCAGAGTATAAAAGGAGGCCTAGGGCGATACGGTAGAGGACTTTTATACCTTTGGACTTTTGAACTTTTGGTCTTTTGGCTTCTGTCCTTTGGACCTTCTAGCTCATACGCTTGGCAGCTGCTCATAGCATTCCTGTAGCTAGAACCCTAAGAACACTCACAATACATCCAAGAAGGAGTAGGGTTTTACACATCTTTGCGGCCCAAACCTGGGTAAAATCCCTGCGTGTTGTTCATCAGACCCGCTCTTTGCGCGAGCCCTCTCTCTCGCCGAACCGAAAGGGGTCCCTCTGATCCCATAGGTGTTGGTTCCCCATGACACATGGAAACTTCGAATACCTTTAATATCTTTAGGACATGGCATCTTCTCAATTGCATCAACTTTAGCTTAATCCACCTCAATACCTTGTTCGGAAATTTTATGCCCCAAGACAATACCTTCATTAACCATAAAGTGGCACTTCTCCCAATTCAAGACGAGATTAGTTTGTTCAGATCTCTGTAAAACTCGATCAAGGTTTCTTAAGCAATCATCAAAATAAGTTCCGTAAACAGAGAAATCATCCATGAAAACCTCCATAACCTTTTCACAAAAATCAGAGAATATAGCAATCATACATCTTTGAAAGGTAGCAGGTGCATTGCAAAAACAAAAAGGCATGCATCTATAAGCATAGGTTCCAAAAGGAAAGTAAAGGCTGTTTTATCTTGATCAGATTGTGACACAGGTATTTGAGAGAAACCAGAATATCTATCCAGGAAACAAAAGTGTGTGTGCTTAGATAACTTTCGAGCATTTGATCAATTAAAGGCAGAGGGTAATGGTCTTTTCTAGTAGCTTTATTTAATTTCCTAAAATCAATTACCATTCTATAGCGTGTAACAATTCTTTGTGGGATAAGTTCATTTTTATCATTAGGACCAACAGTAATACCTCCCTTTTAAGGACACAATGAACGGGACTTACCCATCTACTACCAACTATGTGATAGATCATACCTTCTTCCAGAGGCTTTAATATTTCAGTTATTACCACATCTTTCATTTTAGGATTCAATCATCGTTGGTGATCAACAACGGGTTTAGCATCCGGTTCCATATTGATCTTGTGATGACGTAGAGTGGGACTAATGCCCTTAAGATCATCAAGACTATATCCAATAGTAGCTCAGTAATTCCTCAAAAATTTTAATAATATTTCTTCTTCATGTTCTGATACGTTAGCACTAATAATAGTAGGATATATCTTTTTCTCATCAAGATAAGCATACTTCAGAGTGTTTGGAAATTGTTTTAATTCAAACACAGGATCACCATTAGGTGGAGGAGGACCTCCCAGAGTTTTAATAGGGAAATTGTGTTTTAGTAGTGGTTGTTCTTCAAAGAAAATTTTATCTATTTCATTTCTTTCACGCAAGTGCATAACATTTTCATGGTCTAGCAAATATTGTTCTACTAGATCGGTAGGAGGAACGTTAATATAAGCAAGACCAATTATTTCATCCTTATTATGTAATTCTTTATCACGAGGTTGTCGACTAAACTTGGAAAATTTAAACTCATGAGACATATCACCAAATTTAACACAGATGGTTTCCTTTTGACAATCTATCTTAGCATTAACAGTGTTCAAGAAAGGTCTACCAAAGATAATGGGACAAAAGTCATCTTGTGGGGAACCAAGAATTAGAAAATCAGTAGGATATTTTATTTTCCGACACAAGAATTCAACATCTCTAACAATCCCAAGTGGTGTGATGGTGTCTCTATTAGCAAGTTTAATAGTAACATCAATATCTTCTACTTCAACGGGTGTTATTTCCTGTATAATGTGAAAGGAATAGCACTCATACTAGCACCTAAATCACATTAACCATGATAACAATCATCTCCTATTTTAACCTAGACAATAGACAAGCCAACTACGGGTCTATGTTTATCTTTTTCATCGGGTCTAGCAATCATAGCAGCTTCATCATAGAAGTAAATAACATGCCTTTCAATATTTTCTACCAAGAGATCATTAACCATAGCAACACTCGGTTATAATTTAATTTGTTCAGAGGGCTTAGGTGCTCTAATATTACTCTTCCGATCCACAGTTGCTGCCTTAGCATGTTCCTTTATCATAAAAGGGAAAGGTGGTTTTTCAATATAGGAAGTAGGCACAACTGGATCAACATTGTAAATAATAGTTTCTTCTTTAGCTATGACCGGTTCTTTAATTTCTTTCTTAATAGGGGGATGATATTCAAACCACTTCTCTTTAGGGAGATCAACATGAGCAGAAAATGATTCACAAAAAGATGCTACTATCTCAGAGTCAAGTCCATATTTAGTGCTAAACTTGTGAAATGCATCGGTATTAATAAAAGATTTAACACAATCAAATTCAAGATTAATACCTAACTCGTTGCCCTCTTCGAGTTCCCAATCTTCAGAGTTGTGTTTAATTCTTACCATGAAATCCCACTTGAATTCAATAGTCCTCTTCACAAAAGAACCAACACAAGAAGTATCGAGCATGGATCAATCATTATGAGAAAGTCGAGCATAAAATATTGCAATAATAACTTCTCTCGGGATATAATGATTGGGGTATTAATATAACATTGCTTTAAGCCTTCCCCAAGCTAGAGCGATACTTTCTCCATCATGAGGCCAAAATTTATATATATATAATTACGATCACGATGAACTAGATGTTGGGGAAAGGTGCATGGGAAACAAAAAAATTCCTACGCACTCGTAAGATCTATCCATGGTGATGAGCATCTACGAGAGGGAGAGTGGATCTACATACCCTTGTAGATCGCTAAGCAGGAAGCGTTAAGAAACACGGTTGATGTAGTCGAAAGTCTTCGCGATCCAAATAGCCAAGCGTCCCGTGATCCCATCATGATCCGTCTCGCGATCCAATCATGATCCGTCCCGTGATACCATCATGATCGTCTCGCAATTTTGATCACGGTCCTTCGGACGTAGTGCCAAACGGATGACACCTCCGCATTCAGCACACGTACAGCTCGATGACAATCTCAGCCTTCTGGATCCAGCAAGAGGGAGCGGAGAGGTACATGAGTTCTCTGGCAGCGCGATGGCGTTGTGTCAATGGTGGTGGCACCATTCCAGCAGGGCTTTGCCTAAGAACCGCTGAAACCAATCAAGAAGAGAAACTACGATCTAGAGAAGAGGGCGGCACGTGGCTGTTTTTCTGTGTCTCAAAACCCTCAAAACCTCTAGTATATATAGGAGGAGGGAGGGAGGAGGCTTGGCTCAGAAGGGTCCAGCCCTTGGCCTTGCGCAAGGAGGAGAGGAGGAGTCCTCCTCCAATCCTAGTAGGACTAGGACTTCTCCGTCCCACTTGGAAACTCTTTCCACCTTGGCTTTTTTCCCTTCTCCTTCCACTCCAGCCGCATGGGCCTCCTCTAGGACTTAGGCCAGCCCACTAAGGGCTGGTATACCTCTTCCCACAGCCCATGTAGCCTCTTGGGTCAAAATACCCCTCCCGATGGTCCCCCGGCACCCTCCCGACACTCCGGGTACACTACCGATAAGCCTGAAACATTTCCGGTGACCAAAACAAGAATTCCTATATATCAATCTTTACCTCAGGACCATTCTGGAGCTCCTCATGATGCCCGGGATCTGATCCGGGACTCTGAACAACCTTCAGTCATCACCATACATAATTCTATACTACTGAAACGTCGCCGAACCTTAAGTGTGCAGACCCTGTGGGTTCGAGAACTATGTAGACATGACCGAGACACCTCTACGGTCAATAACCAATAGAGGGACCTGGATGCCCATATTGGTTCCTACATATTCTACGAAGATCTTTATCGGTCGAACCTCTATGTCAAGGATTTAGTTAATCCCATATGTTGTTTTCTTTGTTCTTCGTTATGTTACTTGACGGGGCTCATATCCCGAGGTAGGCCAAGGCAACGGGGTCCTCCCCACTCCGCTTTGAAGAAAAACAAATCGGTTAGCTGGACGAAGCCGGCTGGGGACACGCCACACGAGCCATCTCCGGCTGGCATTTCGCCCGGCAGGCCTAGCGGTCGGGCGTGTTCCTGCCCGGCTGGCCAAGCAGTCGGCCGCCCACGAGCCGGGCAGCCCATTGACTTGGGGACGGACACGATCTGTCCCGTCTCCCTGACCGCAGGTACGGTAGTGCAATTTGACTGGCGGGGCGAGCAACCCTGTGGCCACAATGGTCACTGACGCGCCATCCCGCACGGCTACAGTCCATCCGTCTGGCCCGCTGACCTGAGTGAGCGCGACCGGACGGGGAACAGTTCCAGCACGCCTCCGCCACTCGAGTGCCTGCCCCAGCATGGCTACAGTGCCATCGGCCGTACCGACGACCTCGGCTGGCTAGCTCTAGTCGACGCCTCTCCGGGCGGCCCGTGCTGGGGTAGGTGGGGGAGGGCCAATCGGGGCGCCCGTTGGCGGGTCCCAATAGGTATGGACCACTCGGCCAGCGGGCCCCGCCCACGACGGGACAATACAAGCCACAGGACCCCCTGGCCAGGCGGAGAGGCTGCCAGCCGGGTCCCTCCACCCTCGTACCTAAATCATATTGTAAGATCCGGGGGGTTGGCCTATAAAACCCCCTGAGCCCCCATGCAACGGGGACGGAACCCCCGATCAAGAACACACATAGGGAGCTCCCATACCTTTCCCAGTAGTAGACGGAGACGAGCTGGCTGCTCCTTTCTTCCTCCTCCGAACATAGCTCCGGGAGCACCTCTCTATACTTATCCATCCATCCAACAAATCCAAGGAGGACTAAGGGTATTACCTCCCACGGAGGGCTCCGAACCTGGGTACGTCGCGTGTCTCCACCTTCTCGTACCCAATCCCACACCCAGGGCCCATCGGCATCCAATATCCCTAACACCACCGATAAGGCACCCTATGGCATCTGCCGTGAGAAAACGACGACAGTTGGCGCCCACCATGGGGCCATCCACGATGCCGTTCAGGTTCATGCTCCGGGCGGGACCTCTTGCCATTCCCCGCTACTGCCGCTCGGCCCGGCGAAACCATGGGAGCCTCGTGGGGCTTGTTGCGGCACGCCTTGTGGGCGACTCCGACGTCCTAGCGGTCGACATCGACGCGATCTCCGAGCGCTTCGGCAGGCTTAGCCTTGCCGAGGCTCCGGCCGCGGGTGAGTACCCTGCGGGGGTACTCGTCTGCGCCGGCCCACCCACGGCCGTGGGAGTACTTGTTGTGGCCCACCCCAATGGGTCTAGCGACTGTCAGGGGGTGATGGCCATCACCTCCTCCACCGCCTCCGAACGGGCGCGGGTAACGGCCACCGCCGCTGCCGCCCGCGTCGGCACGTCCGACCCGATCAGTGCGGCCCTCCGGGGCTTGAGCACCCCGATTGCCCCGACGGCAAACCCCGATACCGCCGCGGCCGACCTCGAGGCGGCTCGTCGCATCCTCTTCGAGAATGCCACCGCCCTCGCTGCCACAAGCTGCCGTATGGAAGCGGTGCAGCGGGAATACGCCTCCGCTTACGACCTTACCCTGGCTGGCTCCAAGCCCAGCCGACGTGGGGCCGTGCGCGACCGCGGCCGCGTGGTCGCCGAAATCCTCGGTGGAAAAATGCCCATCTCCGACACCCCCACAGCTAACCTGCGAGCCCTAAAGGTGGCCTACGAGGAACTGGACACCTTGGAGGGAGAAGAGCGTGCCGCCCACGAGCGCCACATCAAGGAGCTTATCGATGTTGCTGACGCATAGCAGCATCAACTCGCGGCAGGCGGCACCGCCGCTGAAGGCCCCTGGCCCGAGCGCGAGGGCACGGGAACTACCGGCCGCTAGCCGGCGCAGTACTCCTGTTCCCCTCACGTCTCCGGTTGTCGGATCGAGACGCACGACCCCCAGCCCTCTCAGCCACGGAGGAGTGAGTAGCCGGCGCACCGGCGAGCCGCCTCGTAGCGGCCGCTACCGCGAAGCGCCGGCATCCGGCAGCTGGCGCAGCCGGGGCACACCCCACCCCCGCAACGCGGGTCGTGGCAATCGATGCCGCCAATCATCCGCCCCGAGCTTTCAGCCCGTCTCGGGCCACGCGTCCCCTGTAGCAAGGACGATGCTCGCAACCGCATCGACCAACTCGCGCAATCCGCCCTCCTCGAGTTGGAGGGCTCGATCGGCCTGGCTTGCTTCGGCCCCCAGATCCGCACCGAGCCATTCCCGGAGGGCTTCACGCTCCCTAGGGACACCCCGAAGTACAACAGGGCCGCCAAGCCAGAAGATTGGTTGATCGATTATACCACCACAGTGGGCATCGCTAGGGGAAACAAACATGTGGCCGTCCACTACGCGCCCCTCATGCTCATCGGCTCGGACCGTACCTGGCGGCCGGCAGCATCAACACATGGACGGACTTCGAGGAGGCCTTCGTCCGCAACTTCACCGGCACCTACAAGCGGCCTGGCCGGCCTCATGAACTTGCTATGTGCGTTCAGGGGCCGGACAAGTCCCTTCACGACTACCTCACCTGGTGGACCGAGCTCTGCAACTCCTGCGAGGGAGTGCACGAGGTGCAAGCCGTGCAATACTTCATTGAGGGTTGCCGAGATAGCACCCCTCTCAAGCACAAGCTTCTGTGCTCCGAGCCGGCCACGCTGGACGAACTCATGACCAAGGCGGACAAATATGCCACGGCCAATTCGGCCATCCGGGTCAAGACGGCCCCACTGGCCAAGGCGACAACGACGTCGGCCGCGGCCCGGCCGGCTACCAACAACCGGCAGCCGCAGAGCAACAAGCGCAAGAACGACCATCCGGATCCCCGCTACGGGAGCCGGCAGGTCAGCACTGTCAAGGATCAGGAGCCAGCTGCCCAGCCTTCCAGCCAGCGCCAGCGCACCGGCAAAGCTGCCTGGCAGCCGAAGCTCACCTTCGAGCAGATGCTTGGTCTTCCATGCAAGAATCACTTGGGGGCCAAACCCTCGACGCACACGCTCCGGCAGTGCAGCTTCTCACAGCGATTGGCCCGGGGGGACGGCCTTCTGGCTCCTCCCGCGCCGCCAGCCCGTGCGCCGGTCCTGGTCCAAGCTTCCACCCCGGCACTGGCAACGGCCCCAAACGATGGTCGCCTAGTCGACCAGTACCCCAACGTCGTCTTCACAAGTGAAGAGACACGCAAGCACGCGGAGCGCCGGCTCCGTCATGAAGTGAACGCCACCATGCCGGCAACCCCCAGTTCACGCACTGGTAGGAGAAGCTGGTCACGTGAAGCCAGGCCGACCATCCCACGGTGATGCCGCATCCTGGCAGATACGCCTTAGTCCTCGACCCCACCATCGCCACCAAGGATCAAGCCTGCCGCTTTACGTGGGTGCTAATAGATGGTGGCAGCAGCATCAATATCCTCTACCTCGACACGATGCACAAGCTGGGGCTAAAGATAGAAGACCTGCAGGCGAGTCGGACAGTTTTCCACGGCATCGTGCCTGGGAGGTCTTGCTCCATTGTAGGCAAGATCACGCTCGACGTCCTCTTCGACGGACCCGACCACTTCCGCCGCGAGCTGGTACTGTTCGAGGTCGGGGACCTCGCAAGCCCCTACCACGCGCCTACCTCAAGCTCAAGATGTCGGGCCCCAAGGGAATCATTACCATCAAGGGTGACTACAAGATGTCGCTTGAATGCGCTCGAGACGGTAGCCGACTGGCCGAGGCCCTGGAGATTGCCGAGGAGAAGCGGCAGCTCGACCGGCTTGTGGCCCTTGCTGCCAGCCAGCCGGTCGTGCCAGCTCCCCCCTTGCAATCCACCGGCGAGGCTTCCTTCCAACCGTCTAGGGACGCCAAGCAAATCCCGCTCGACCTGGCCAACCTGGATCAGTGCGTCACGATCGGCTCCCGCCTCAACAGCAAATAGGAAGGCGAGCTCGTCGAGTTCCTCCGTGAGAATCGGGACATCTTCGCATGGTCCCCCAAGGACATGCCGGGTGTTCCGAGGAAGTTCGCCGATCACAAACTAAACGTTCGGCCGGACGTCAAGCCGATCAAACAACCCCTATGTCGCTTCTCTCAGCAGAAGCGGCGCCCTATAGGAGAAGAGATCGCCCGACTGCTCGCGGCCAGGTGCATCATGGAAGTTTTCCACCCAGACTGGTTGGCCAACCCAGTCCTGGTGCTGAAGAAAAACAAGACCTGGCGCATGTGCATCGACTACACCAACCTCAACAAGGCATGTGCCAAGGACCCATTCACCCTGCCATGGATCGATCAAGTTATCGACTCCACGGGTGGCTGCGACTTCCTGTCTTTCTTGGACGCCCATTCCGTCTACCACCAAATCAAGCTAGTCCCGGAAGACCGCCTCAAGACCTCCTTCATCACACCCTTTGGGGCGTACTGCTACATCACCATGTCCTTCGGCTTGAAGAACGTAGGCGCCAACTTCCAACGGTGCATGCAAAAGTGCCTCCTGCCTCAGATAGGCAGGAACGTCCACGTCTATGTCGATGACATCGTCGTCAAAACGAAGAAGCACTTCAGCCTCCTCGACGACCTCCGGGAGACCTTCGCGAACTTATGCGAATACAAGGTCAAGCTCAACCTGGAGAAATGTGTTTTCGGCATCCCCACCAGTCAAGTTTTGGGTTTCTTCATGTCCGCCCGCGGCATCGAAGCTAACCCCGAGAAGATCCGCACGATCGAGCGATGCCAAAGCCGACCCGGCTCCGCGACGTCCAGAAGTTCACCGACTGCCTTGCCTCGCTCAGCCGGTTCATCAGCCGGCTAGGGGAGAAGGCTCTGCCCCTCTACGGGCTCCTTCACAAGACGACTCTCATCGAGCCGGGTCAAACCAATAAGTCGGGGACCTTCGACTGGCCTGACGAGGCAGACAAGGCCTTTCGCGGCCCCAAGAAGGCTCTCACCCGCGCACCAATCTTGGCTGCGCCGGCTGAGAAGGAACCACTGCTCGCATACATCGCCGTGACGATCCGGGTCATCAGCGTCGTGCTGGTGGTTGAACGGCCGGAGGCGGGCAAGGCCCTGCCGGTTCAGCGGCTTGTCTACTACCTCAGCGAGGTCCTCTCCGCGTCCAAGCAGAACTACCCTCACTACCAAAAGATGTGTTACGGCATATACTTTGCTGCCAAGAAGGTCAAGCAATACTTCCAAGAGCACACCATCACCGTGGTGAGCACGGACCCGCTCAACGAGATCACGAGCGGTCGGGACTCCACCGGCCGGATTGCCAAGTGGGTAATCGCCCTCGCCGATCACGAGATCCGGTACGAGCCGAGAACCGCCATCAAGTCGCAAGCTTTGGTGGATTTCCTCGTCGACTGGGCGGAGACGGAATTCGTCCCGCCTCCCCGGACTCCACGCATTGGCGAATGCACTTCGATGGCCCGAAGATGAGGACCGGCCTTGGTGCCGGCATAGTCCTCTCCTCCCCGAAAGGTGATCAGCTCAAGTACGCCCTCCAGATCCACTTCGCCACCTCCAACAACGTAGCGGAGTACGAGGCCATTGTTCATGGCATCCGGCTCACCAAGGAGATCGACATCAGGCGCATCCTCTGCTTCGGCGACTCCGACCTCGTGGTGCAGCAAGTTTCTGGCGAATGGGACGCCAGGGATGCCAACATCGCCAGCTACCGTTTCCTCGTGCAGACACTCACCGGCTCCTTCGAGGGTTGCGAGTTCCACCATATCCCCCAAGCGGATAACGGGGCGGCAGACGCATTGACAAAAATCGGCTCCACCCGGCAGGCCATCCCAGCTGGCGTCTATCTCGAGCGGCTGCTCAAGCCGTCGGTCAACCCTCCCCAGAGTCGGAGTCAATCTTCGTGCCGGCAAGCACTGCCGGCCCATCAACGGCGCTGGACGCCTCCCCAGCAACTCCGTCGTCGGCTCTCGAACCGTCGGTTGCCCGGCCGGCCCCGGTCGAACCGGTGCCACCCGGAGCGGACGGACCCGACGACACGGTCGTCATGATGGTCATTGATCTGCCGGCTCCAGGGGCCATTGAGCCGGACCCGGGGGCAGACCAACCAGCCTCAAGAGCTCCCGAGCAGGCCCCAGGGGCTGGCGAGCCGGTCCTGGGGACTGACCAACCAGCCCCGGGAGCTCTCCAGCCGGCTGCCGTCACAGCTCCCTCATGGGCCCAGCCCATCTTGGCGTTCCTTCTACGAGGCGAGCTGCCTCCAGACGAGGCTCTGGCTAGGCAGATCCAGTGTCGGGCCTCGGCTTACAGCATCGTCAATAGCGAGGTCGTCCATCGCAGCACCACCGGCGTTTTCCAGTGGTGTGTCGAGCCGGGAAAAGGCCAAGAGATCCTCCTCGACATCCACCAGGGCGAGTGCGGCCACCATGCCGCCCCCTGGGCCCTGGTGGCCAAGGCTTTCCGCCACTGCTTCTATTGGCCCACGGCTCTCGAGGCGGCCAAGAAATTGGTCGACAAGTGCGAGGGTTGCCAACAATTCAGCATGCAAAGCCACCTGCCGGCAACAACCCTCCAAACCATCCCCCTCTTGTGGCCCTTTGTCGTTTGGGGGCTGGACATGGTGGGCCCCTTCAAAACCGCTCGAGGCGGCATGACGCACTTGCTGGTGGCCGTGGACAAATTCACCAAGTGGATCGAAGCACGGCCCATCAAGAAGTTGGACGGCCCCATGAACGTCCGGTTCATCAATGACATTACGAAACACTACGGCGTCCCCCACAGCATCATCACCGACAACGGCACCAACTTCGCCACAGGTGCGCTCGCATGTTTCTGCTCCAAGCAAGGGACCCGGCTCGACCTGGCCTCCGTCGCTCATCCGCAATCAAACGGACAGGTCGAGAGGGCAAACGGCCTCATCCTATCCGGCATCAAGCCCCGGCTCGTGACTCCGCTGGTTAGGACGGCTGGCTGCTGGGTCGACGAGCTGCCGGCTGTCCTTTGGAGTCTTAGGACCACCCCTAACCGTTCCACCGGCTACACCCCATTCTTTCTTGTGTATGGGTCCGAGGCAATCATCCCCACCAACATCAAATTCGACTCACCTCGGGTCGCCCTATACACGGAGAAGCATTCCAAGGAAGCAAGAGAAGACGACGTCGACCTGATCGAGGAGGCTCACGAGCTAGCCTTGAGCCGGACGGCAATCTACCAGCAAAAGCTCCGGCATTATCACAGCAAGAGGATCAGGCCGCTCTCATTCCGCGAGGGGGCCCTGGTCCTCAGACGGATCCAACGAACCACCTGTCAGCACAAGCTGTCCTCCCCATGGGAGGGCCCATTCATCGTGAGCAAGGCGCTACACAACAATGCGTACTATCTAATAGACGCCCAGAAGCCAAAGAAGCACAAGAGAGACGCCTCCGGCGAAGAAACAGAGCGTCCATGGAACACGGCACTCCTACGCCCATTTTACTGCTAAGGAAAAACCAACGTATGTATGTATCCCCGTCCTTTTGGGCTTATGAATGCAATGGGCATCCCAAGCCGGCTCTTGGGGCGCGCCCCGTTTCGTTTATCTCAAAGCTTTCCACAATCACCGGCTCCCCGGTCCGGCTCCCGGGCCCGGGGGCTAGCCGGCTGGACCTAGAAGTGTCTCTCCACATAAAATACTAAGTAAAAGTGAGTCGGCCAAGCCTCCCCACCCTTACCAGCTATAGACCGGCACCCGGCTGTCCGGCTGACAAGGCCTCGGGGCGGCAAGGTTCGGCTCGCACCAAAGGTCGAAACAGGAAGGGACCTTTTCTAGGCCCGGCCGGACCCTTGCCACGTCTCTAGCCGCTTCACTTACCCCAAAAATAAACCTCAGTGATTCCTAAGTTTTTGAAACGGCTCCCTCGAGGCGGACGCCCTGACCCAGCCACAGACTGGCTCCCGGCTGTCGGGTTGGTGGGGCTGAGGCCAAAGGGGAAACAGAGTAGAAATGCAAAGGGGCGTGACGGGTGAAAAAGGGGTAAGGTGGAGGCGGCAAGATTCATAAGGCATAAAACACAAAGTATTCATAACATAAAGCAAAATGGCCCACGACCGGCGTTCAATTCGTTACATACACACCCCAGTGGGTGGATCGAATCCAAGTTCAAAGTGCAGGAAAGAAGAAAATGAAAGAGCAAAACAGGAAGACGCCCAGGGGCTCAAGCCACCGGCGCGTCGCCAGTCGACATGTCGAGAGGTGGCTCGGTCCCCATCCCGGAGGTGCTCACGGACTTCGGGTCGGCTGCCTTGCCCTTCGCAGCGGCCTCCTCGGTCTCCTCCATCTTGCCGCTCAAGTCGGTGCTCTCATCGACAACTTCGGCGTCATCCGGGCCCTAGGGATGCCGAAGGAGTCCTCAGGCAGCAGCTCGTCGTCTTCTCCAATGGGTGGCAAGAACTCATCCACGTTTACATATGACGCGAGCTCGTTCGCCCGCAAGACAAGGGCAGGCTCGCGAGCCTCCCGCTCCGCAGCCGGCACGTCCCGCATCGTCGCTAGCTGGGCGAGGTCCACCCCTCGTTACCACGAAGTGACGAACCGAAGCGCCATCTGCGCTCCGGCTTGGGCGGCCGAGGCTTTCCAGGCCTTGAGGTGGGAGACAACAAGCTCAAGCCACAACGCCACGTGATGCGTCGGAGCTCCTCCACGGACCAGCCACAATGCGGCGATGACCTCCTTGCCAGCGGTCTTGAGCCGCTCCATGCTCCACTCGAGATGGGTCATCTGCATCTCGACGGCGAGCCCGATCTCGTCCACATCCCACGGGGCGTGCTCATCAATGGAGTGGTCGTACCCCCGAAGGTGCTCCCTGTGCTCTTCAACAGCTCGCGCGGCACGGCGATCGGTCTCCAGGAACCGCACTAAGGGGAAGAAGGGAAGAAGAAAAGAAAGACCAGATGAAGCACAAAGAGGCGGCAAGCAGAAGGCGACCAATCAAAAAATAAAGAAACAAGCGCTTACCTTCGATCGCATCATCCATGCTGATGGCGAAGTTGAGCGCCGCCGCTCACTCCGTCGCCCGAGCCGCTTCCGAGGCGGCAAGAGAGCCCTTGGTCTCCTCGAGCAACTTCTTGAGGCGGGTCACCTTGCCTTGGAGGCGGCAGTCCTCAAGGCGGCGGCCGTCGCCTCCTTGACGACCGCCTCCTGGGCCGCCGCCTCCTTCGCCGCCTCGGCCTTGAGACGGTCGCAGGCCGCCTCGCCGTCAACCAGCAGCGCGGCCAGCCGGTTCGTCTCCTGCATGGCCGCTTGGACATCCCACGCCAGCCGGTCCCGCTCGGCGGCGAGCCCGGTCTTTTCCTCCCGAAGGGCGGCCAGCTCACCTGCGTAACAAGGATAGCATCAGTAAAAAAAGGCGTAAAGCCGCCGACCCCCGGGGGCTACACGCCTCCACCCGCAAAATGCAACTCACCTTGCACATGGGCCAGCCCCTCCTCCAGACGGTAGAAGCCGCGCTTGCCGCGGTCGTGGATGGCGACAGCCTCCGCGAAGAGCTTCTGCCGCAGGGAGGCTCCCTCCTGTTGCAAAAGGGGGAGAACGTCAAAAACGCGCTCGAAGGAGATCTAGCCTGGCTGCCCATTAGCCGGTCAGCCGGCCCGCATCTCAAGGGCTACACGTAGTGGGTGCGCTTGCGCCCCCCCCCCACTAAGAATACTAAGAACGGAAAGAGAAGCTTACCTCAGCACGACGAAGGGCGGTGTCCGCTGCCTCCGCGAACCGGGCCAGCTCCTCCCGGCACCGGTCTAGGACACTCCCCAGATCTCCAAGGGAGGGGACCGGGCTGCCAGGTGGAGGCGCCGGTAGGTACGGCACGTTCGCCAGCGCCTCCCAGTCCCAGATGACCACCTGCATCGATCGCATGATTCGCCGAGCATGGTCGCCGCTACCGCCCGGGCTCGCCGCGGCTCCGGCCGCTGGGGGCGGGTTGATAACAGCGAGGGACCGGGAGTTGCCTCCCACTGGCCCCCCGCTCGACGCCGTCGCCGCCTCACCTGTCGGCCGCTCTGGCGCGTCGGTTGTGCCGGAGGGCCGCTCCACCTCCACAATGACCGCCTCCGGCGGCGCCACCGGAGCCCATGGGATCACCTCCTCTCAGGGCGGCTCGGGGGCTGGCGGAGGCACCTCCGGTACTTCATGCCGAGCCGCCTCAGGGGTCGGCCCCGTCACCGTCTCCCGTGCGGGCGGGGGCGGCGGCAGATCCATGGCCGCGTCTCGCGGCTCGCCGGAGGGGGGTCTTGACAGACGGGCGGACTCTACCGCTGAGTCCGTGGCCCGCGGTAGCTCGGTCACCCCGCTACGTCGCCGGCCGCTTGAAGTTCCGGAGCATGCGGCCCCTCCCCACGTGCCGGACCGGGAGGCTCGTAGCTCCGCGAGCCTCCTCTTCTCCTCCCTTAGGGTGGCCGCGTGCTCACGGGCCAGCCGGCTGGCGGCGTTCTGCCTGCACATCAGGCGCCCCCTCCTCTTGGAGCTCGATGGGGTCAGCGCGGCATCCAAGCCCCCGTCATCGACCGGCTCAAAAGACGAAAACAGGGGGAAAACAAGGGAAGAAGCGTAGAGGACTTACGCAACGACGAGGGGCAAGGCCCACTTGGCGCGAGGCGGCGGCTTCCGTGCAGCCACCTTGACCCGCTTCGGATCGGGCGGTGGATCCGCTGACTCCTCTTGGGCCGGCCTTTTTCCCTGACAGTCGGCTTGGCGGACGAGCCTCGAAGTGGGTGCTCCTCGCTCCTCCGATCCGGGCGCGCTACAGGAGGAGGTCCATCGAGGATCATCAGCTCATCATCATCATCGTCGTCGTCGTCCATCCAATCGCGGATGGAGGGACCAAGAGGGAACTCACCCGCTCTGCTAGATCCCCTGGCTGCTTCGGACCCTCCAGCTGCTATGGACCCTCCGGCTCCACTGGGAGCGCCGCCTCGTGGCCCCGCTGGCTCGTCGGCCTCCCCGGAGGAGACCACACCCTCTTCAGCGCGACCCCCCATCAGGAAGTCCCGGGAGTTGGAGTCCGCCTACTCCGCCTTGAAGATTTGCGGATGCGGGCTATCTGGGGTGTTCTGTCGCACCAGCCCCTGCGGTCAGCACCCCGTCATAAGTTCTCCCGCTGGCTGCCGGCTGGGGATATCAAGCAAAAGGCAATCCTCAACAAGAAGACTTACCAGGGGGGAGGTTGATGCGGTCATATGGCTCCATGCCGAACGACCACGAGGCGGGCTTCATCTTGAACATCGTGAGGGCATTCACCCGCTTCGCCACCTGAGTCGGCGTCAGCTCTACGGTGGACTGCCGACAGGAGTCGTGCCGGCCTATCATGTCGTAGATCTGGTGCAGCCTCATCTAAAGAGGCGACACCCGATGCGATATGAAGGCCACCACCAGATCGGAGGAGACCAGCCCCTCAAAGCTCTTCAGCTCCCCGAGCCGACCTAGCTCCTCTAGAGTGACGCCGCGCGGGGCCGACGCTGCCAGTTCTGCTGGGACGACTGGTGGTCCTCGAACGGTGGCAGCCCAATGTAGTCCGTCGCCGGGTCGATGTTCCGCACGTAAAAGAATGTGCGGTGCCACCCCTTGACGGAGTCAATCATAGAAAGAGGAGGGAAACGGGCAACGCCGCGGCAGCACACTACGGTGCCCCTGCATGCGTTGTTGATCAACGGCTTGAGATAAAAAAAATGCATTGAAGAGGCCAACAAAAGGAAGAACTCCCAGATACCCCTCACACAACGCCATGAAGGCAGAGAGATACAAGATGGCATTGGGACCAAGATTGTGGGGTTGAAGATCGAGGGATTCAAGGAAGAGGCGGAAGAAGTTGCTCACCGGAATCGTGAAGCCTCGGGAGAAGTGCCAGAGGAACACTACCCGTTCCCCCGACTGCGGCACCGACACCAGCTCGCCGCCTGGTGCACGGGTGGCCACCCGCTCGGGCGGCGGTAGCATCCACACCTTCCGCAGCTCCCCGATATCGGCATCGGTGACAAAGGATCCTCCCCAGCTGTCCCCGCGTCCGTCGGCCATCTCAGCGGTGGGGCGGTGGGCGGGGGCGTGCGCGGGATCAAGCGCGGTAGCACGAGGGGAGGCGAGGTCAAGAAGCGAGGAGCAATGGCGAGAAGGGCTGCAAGGGGGCATGTGGGGGGCGGGTGCCTCCGCCCCCTGCACTTCCCTCCCCTTTTATAGGGGAGGACACGACCGGGGACGTGGGATCGTCTGCGCCCACTTTCCCCAGAAATCCCACGCGAGTGGGTCGCTTCTGGCCGTAACGACCATATCGGGGCGCAGAGGATCCGGCCCCAGCCCCGAGGCCTACCGGGCTATGCCTGGGCCCTACCGGACTAGCCCTGGGCGACGTCTCATCTCCCCGCGTGCGTGGAGCCCAACGCATCATTACGGGCCGCATGGCAAGTTGCATGCCGGCGCGGGCCCCGGCGCGACGCGCCAGAACCCGAGGCATCGGGTCCTTTAGCTAGCGCGGATGCCCCTTCGCCTTTGGGCCGGAGGCGGGCTAGGCTGGGGGGGAAGCTGCCGGCACCCCACTGTCCGCCAGATGTGGGCCCCCGCCGACTTCGGGGGCTACTGACAGGGCTCATATCCCGGGGTAGGCCAAGGCAACGGGGTCCTCCCCACTCCGCTTCGAAGAAAAACCAATCGGTCGACTGGACGAGGCCGGCTGGGGACACGACACATGAGCCGTCTCCGGCTGGCATTTCGCCCAGCCGGCCTAGCGGTCGGGAATGTTCCCGCCCGGCTAGCCAAGCAGCCGGCCGCCCACGAGCCGGCAGCCCATTGACTTGGGGACGGACACGCCCTGTCCCGTCTCCCTTACTAAGGATAATCTTGACCATTGTCCAGTGATCCACTCCTAGATCACTCTTGTACCCCTTGACGGACTCATGGCAAGGCACACACAGGTGCGGTACATAGCATGGCATACTATATAGAGCATGTGGCTAAACCATAGGGGATGACCTTTGTCCTTTCTCTTTCTTCTGTCGTGGTTGAGCTTTGAGTCTTACTCAACTTCACACCTTACAAATCAAGCAAGAACTCTTTCTCTGACTGATCCATTTTGAAATCTTTCAAAATCTTGTCAGCGTATGTACTCATTGAAAGTCTCATCACGCATCTTGATCTATCTCTATAGATCTTGATGCTCAACAATTAGGTAGCTTTATCCAGCTCTTCCTTTGAAAAACTCTTTTCAAACAACCGTTTATGCTTTCCAGAAATTCTACATCATTTTTTATCAATAATATGTCAACCACATATGCTTACCAAAAATTCTATAGTGCTCCAACTCACTTTATTGTAAATACAAGTTTCTCATAAACTTTGTATATACTCAAAAACTTTGATCACCTCATCAAGGCGTATATTCCAACTCTGAAATACTTGCACTAGTCCATAGAAGGATCACTAGAGCTTGCACACCTTTTGGCATCCTTAGGACTTACAAAACCTTCTGGTTGTATCTCATACAACCTTTCCTCAAGGAAGGAAATGATGTTTTGACATCCATCTGCCAGATTTCCTAATTGGAAAACGCAGTAACTGCTAACATAATTCCAATAGACTTTTAGCATCGCTACAGGTGAGAAGGTCTCATCATAGTCAACTCCTTGAACTTGGTGGAAACTTTTTTGCGACAAGTCGAGCTTTACAAATACTGACATTCACCATCAGCGTTTGTCTTCATCTTAAAGGTCCATTTGTACTCAACAACTTGCCGTTCAACGGGCAAGTCTACTAAAGTCCATACTTGGTTTTCATGCATGGATCCTTTCTCGGATTTCATGGCTCCTAGCCATTTTTTTGAATTCGGGCCCATCATCGCTTCTCCGTAGCTCGTAGGCTCATCGTTGTCCAATAACATGACCTCTAAGACAGGGTTAACATACCACTCATGAGCAGTATGCGTCTTTGTCGACCTACGAGGTTCGATAGTAACTTGATCTGAAGCTACATGATCATCATCATTAACTTCCTCTTCAACTAATGTAGGCTCCACAGAAACGACTTTCTGCGTTGTGCTACTCTCTGGTTGAAAGAAAGGTTCAACAACCTCACCATGTTCTATCTTCCTCCCACTCAATTCTTTCGAGAGAAACTCTTTCTCGAGAAAGGACCCGTTTTAGGCAACAAACACTTTGCACTCGGATCTAAGATAGAAGATATACCTAACTGTTCCTAGGGTATTCCATGAAGATGCATTTGTCCGCTTTGGGTTTGAGCTCATTAGGTGAAAACCTTTTTCACATAAGCGTCGCAGCCCCAAACATTAAGAAATGACAGCTTAGGTTTCTATCAAACCATAATTCATATGGTGTCATCTCAATGGATTTAGACGGTGCCCTATTTAAAATGAATGTAGTTGTCTCTAATGCATAACCCCAAAACGATAGTGGTAAAACGATAAGAGACATCATAGTATGCACCATATCCAATAGAGCACGACTATGACGTTCGAACACACCATCACACTATGGTGTTCCAGGTGCGTGAGTTGTGAAACAACTTTCACATTGTCTAAAGTTGTATGCCAAACTCGTAACTCAGGTATTCACCTCCACGACATTTTTATCTTCTTGTCACGATGATCTTAAATTTCACTCTAAATTTGCTTGAACTTTTCAAACAATTTAGACTTGTGTTTCATTAAGTAAATATACACTATATCTACTCAAATCATCAACGAAGGTCAGAAAATAACGATATCCACCACACGCTACAAGACTCATTGTATTGCATACATCAACATGTATCATTTCCAATAAATCACTTGCCCGCTCCATCAAACCAGTAAACGGGGTCCTTAGTCATCTTGCCCAAGAGGCATGGTTTGCATGTCTCAACTGATTCAAAACTGAATGAGTCCAAAGATCCATCAGCACGGAGTGTCTTCATGCGATGTATACCAATATGACATTTAGTGGCAGTGCCACAAGTATGTGGTACTATCATTCTTAACTTTGTATCTTTTGGCATCAATGTTATGAACATGTGTATTACTACGATCAAGATTCAACAAACCATTCTCATTGGCTGCATGACCAATGAAGCTATTATTCATGTAAACAGAATAACCATTATTCTCTAACTTCAATGAATAACCGTGTTGCAATAAACATGATCCAATCATGTTCATGCTTAACGCAAACACCAAATAACATTTATTTAGGTTTGTCACTAATCCCGAAGGTAGAGAGAGTGTGCAATGTTGATCACATCAACCTTGGAAACATTTCCAACATACATCGTCACCTCACCCTTAGCTAGTCTCCATTTATTCCGTAGCTTTTATTTTGAATTACTAACATTTAGCAACCGAACTGGTATCCTATACCCAGGTGCTACTAGGAGTACTAGAAAGGTACACATCAATAACATGTATATCAAAATATACTTCTATCGACGTTGCCAGCCTTTCCATCTACCAAGTATCTAGGGTTGTTCCGCTTCAGCGACCGCTCTCCTCATAATAGAAGCACTTAGTCTCGGGTTTGGGTTCAACTTTGGGTTGCTTCACTGGAGCAGCAACTGACTTGCCATACATGAAGTTTCCCTCCTTGCCCTTGCCCTTCTCGAAACTAGTGGTTTTACTAACCATCAACACTTGATGCTCCTTCTTGATTTCCAGCTTTGCGGTGTCAAACATCGCAAATAGCTTAGGGATCATCATTTCCATCTCTGGCATTTTATAGTTCATCACGAAGCTCTAGTATCTTAGTGACAGTGACTTGGAAAACTATATCAATAACTTTCTTATCTGGAAGATCAACTCCCACTCGATTCAAGTGATTGTAGCACCCCGAACAATCTAAGCACATGCTCAACGATTGAGCTATTCTCCTTCATCTTGCAGGCAAATAATGTTGTTGGAGATCTCATATCTCACAACATGGGCACGAGCCTAAGATCCCAATTTCATCTCTTAGAACATCTCATATGTTCCGTGGCGTTCAAAACATTTTTGAGCCTCAATTCTAAGCCGTAATGCATGACGCACTAAACTATCGAGTAGTCATTAGAACATGCCTGTCAGATGTTCACAACATCTACACACGATGCTAGAGGGGGTGGCACACCGAGCGGTGCTTTAAGGACATAATCCTTTTGTGCAGCAATGAGGGCAATCCTCAGATCATGGACCCAGTCCGCAATATTGCTACCATCATCTTTCAACACTATTTCTCTAGGAACATATAAAAATTCAAGGTAGCTACAGCGTGAGCTAGTAATCTACAACATAATTTGCAAAGACACTACTGACTATGTTAATGATAATGAGTTCAGTTAATCATATTACTTAAGAGCTCACACTCAAATTGACATCCCTCCGATCATTCGAGTGATACATGATCCAAATGAACCAACTCAAGTCCGATCATCACGTGAGTTGAGGTGGTTTCAATGGTGAACATCATCATGTTGATCATACCTACTATATGACTCATGTTTGACCTTTCGGTCTCTTGTGTTCCGAGGCCATGTTCGTACATGCTAGGCTCGTCAAGTTTAACCCGAGTGTTCTGCATGTGCAACACTGGCTTGCACCCGTTGTATGTGAACATAGAGTCTATCACACCCGATCATCACGTGGTGTCTCGACACGACGAACTTTCGCAACGGTGCACACTTGGGGAGAACACAATTGATTTTGAAATTTTAGTGAGGGATCACCTTATAATGCTACCGTCGTCCTAAGCAAAACAAGGTGCATAAAAGGATTAACATCACATGCAAATCATAAGTGACATGATATGGCCATGAACTTGTGCATTCGATCTCCATCCTTAAAGCACCGACATGATCTCCATCGTCATCAACATGAAACCATGATCTCCATCATCTTGATCTCCATCAACGTGTCGCCATCGGGGTTGTCACGCCCACCATGCTTCTACTACTATTGCTACCGCTTAGAGATAAAGTGAAGCATTCCATAGCGCTAAATGATTGACACGCAGGTTATACAATAATTAAAGACAACCATATGGCTCCTGTCGGTTGTCGTACTCATCGACATGCAAGTCTTGATATTCTATACAATACATGATCATCTCATACATCACATATATGTCATCATGTAATTGGCCATATCACATCACAACATAGCCCGCAAAAACAAGTTAGACATCCTCTAATTGTTGTTGCAAATTTTACGTGGCTGCTATGGGTATCTAGCAAGAAAAATTCTCACCTACGCAAAACCAAAACGGTGATACATAAATTGCTTTTCAACCTTCTCAAGGACCGCCTTTGTCGAATCTGATCCAACTAAAGTAGGAGAAATAGACGCCCGCCAGCCATCTTTGTGCAATGAAGTTACAAGTCAGTCGGTGGAACCGTTCTCTCGTAAACGTACGAGTAAGGTTGGTCCGGGCCGCTTCATCCCACAATATCGCCGAACCAAAACATGACCAAGGGAGGAAGCACTCTAAGCATCAACGCCCACAAACTGTTTGTGTTCTACTCAAGATCTCATCTACACATAGACCTAGCTCATGATGCCACTGTCGGGGAACTTTGCATGGGAAACAAAAAAATTCCTACGCACACGCAAGATCTATCCATGGTTATGAGCATCTACGAGAGGGAGAGTGGATCTACATACCCTTGTAGATTGCTAAGCGGGAAGCGTTAAGAAACGCGGTTGACGTAGTCGAACGTCTTCACGATCCAAATCGCCGAGCGTCCCGTGATCCCATCATGATCCGTCTCGCGATCCAATCATGATCTGTCCCGCGATCCCATCACGATCATCTCGCTATCTTGATCATGATCCTTCCGATCTACTGCCGAACAGATGGCGCCTCCACGTTCAGCACACATTCAGCTCGATGACGATCTCCGCCTTCTTGATCCAGCAAGAGGGAGTGGAGAGGTAGATGCACTACTAGAATCAGGGACTTTGCCATTTGCCAGCTCTTTGCCGTCTGCTGGCCGATGGCAAATAGGTTGTTTGCCGTCTGCTTTGGCAAGGCAGATGGCAAAGATCTGGCTGATGGCAATGTCACTATTTTCCATCAGCCATCTCTTTGCCGTCTGCCAGTGGACGGCAAACTTTCTTTGTTGTCCGCTAGCGGACGGCAAAGAGGTGGGGTGGGCCCTATGGAGGCCAGTTAACTGCCACGGCCAACCCCACCTCTTTGCCGTGTGCTAGCGGACGACAAAGAAACTTTGTCGTCCGCTGGCAGACGACGGTCGTTACCCCCCACCTCCTCTCTCTCTTCTCTCTCTCCCGCGCCCTATCCCCTTTTAATTTTGGACACCCGCCGCCGCCGGCCGACGCTCCCCGCCCCTCCCCCTTCGCCGCCCCGCGCCGCCGCCCCGCATTGCTCCCCGCCCCCCGGAGCCCGTCCCGTCGCCGGCCGCCCTGCTCCGCCACATCACCGGAGCCGCGACGCGTCGCGTTGTCCCGCCCCGCCGTCGGAGCTGCACCGTCGCTGGCACTAGCTCCACCCCCACCCACAGCCATCCTCCTCCCCGCAGCCACCTTACCCCCACCCGCAGCCACCGGAAGGTAAGCCCCCTCCTCCCCTGTTCTTTTTGTTCCCTGTTTATCTTCTTATTTAGGTTTAATTAGATTTGTTCTCTGTTTGTATTAGTTAGATTTAATTTTTAGGCTGAATTAGATTTAGTTTTAGATTTGTTCTCTGTTTGTATTATTTAGGTAATAGGAGTAAGATTTAGGAGAAGAAAAAGGAAATAGAAGAAAGAAAGAAAATGAAAAGAAAGAGAAGAAAAAGATGTAGATGTAAATATAATTAAAGGAAAATGGAAAGGGAAAACAAAAACAGAATAAGAAGATAAAGAATAGGAAGAGAAGGAGAAGGAGGAGGAGGAGGAGATGATGTGGGATTTGGTGCTGCTGGTTAACTCCATACATGTTGTATAACTACTGTGGCATTGGTCATTGCTCTGTGCTGCCTCTGGGTTGCATATAGCCATATACTAGCTGGTCTCTGTAGTTCTGCTCCTAATCCATATATGTGTGTGCTGTTGTTGCTATGATGCTTGTGATACCGATGTTGGAGTCTACTAAGATGCCATTATGCTGCTGTCCTGGTGCTCTCTTTAGACATGATAGGTACTAGCTATTTATGATATATAGTTACTGTCATACTCACTCCATAGTTACTGAACATTGTTCTCTTACTGTGGTTATTATATATAACTGTTGTTCATATATATGTTATAGTTTTTGTTATACATGTGCCATTAACTGTTGGTGCTATCTGTTCATGCCTACAAGTGTTCCTGTTTCTTTTAGTTAGTTTTAGATTTGTTGTTTGTTTGTATTATTTAGGTAATAGGAGTAAGATTTAGGAGAAGAAAAAGGAAAGAAGAAGAGAACAAGAAAAAGGAAAGAAGAAGAAGTAGAAGAAAGATAGGAAATAAAAGAAAAGGACACCCCGACCCCGACACGGCACCCCGACCCCGACACCCCTG
This sequence comes from Hordeum marinum, assembly GCA_022496015.1. Classification (NCBI taxonomy): domain Eukaryota; kingdom Viridiplantae; phylum Streptophyta; class Magnoliopsida; order Poales; family Poaceae; genus Hordeum; species Hordeum marinum. The sequence continues at coordinate 347,449,036 of CM039678.1, forward strand.
ACACCACGACACCCGGACATGACACCCCCGACACCCCAACACCCCGACCCGACACCTCGACCCCGACCCGACACCCCGACCCCGACACGGCACCCCGACCCCGACACCCCGACCCTGACATGCCACCCCGACCCCGACACCCCTGACACCCCGACACCACGACACCGAGACACGACACCCCCGACACCCCGACCCCGACACGACACCCCGACACCCCGACCCCGACATGACAAAGCAGACACCACGACACCCAGACATGACACCCCCGACACCCCAACACCCCGACACCCCTGACACCCCGACACCGACACCCCGACATGACACCCCGACACGGCACACCGACCCTGACACCCCGAGACCCCGACACAGCACCCCGACCCCGACACCCCGACACGACACCCCCCACACCCCGACCCCGACACGACACCCCCCACGCCACTAACTCCCGACGCCAATAATCCCTGACGCCACTAACTCCCGATGCCACTGACCCCCGCCCCCCGACACCTATTCTACCTCCTGTTGACCGAAAAGCTGCTCTTCGGCCTTCCAGAGGCCAAGGAGGTCATAGTTTTGTAAATTATGAGTTAGGTCACATATTTTCTGATTTTTTCATGAAAACATCATATTTGTGTTGATCGGGTGAATTTTAATGTGAAGTTTTTCGACGACCTCCACGTGCATTGGACGAGCTCCGCCCCTGCGTTTGTTGGTGAGCACAAAAGACTTCTCCTCATACCCCTTAATTTGCTCTGTTTTGGTCTTCGTGCCGATGAAACTTGCTAGCTATAGGTTTCTTCAATCATGAGTATGTGTGACCAGTATGCGTCTCCCGTTCGAAAGGGCGACATCTATAAATATGCATGTCTTTGCATATTTATAACCGCCATCCTTTGGAATTGTCCAACGTTATCCATGGATAGCCCAAGTATGTGTAGATTGGGTTCGTTTTCCCGTATGTTGTGCTTGGGATCCGATGCGGAATTTCGTTAGTGCCTCCCTGTTGTTCTCCGGGTACACATCCTCTCTGCTTATTGCTGAGATGTGTATCAGGAGAACAGCGAGGAGGTGCTGCCGAAATTCTGCATCGCATCTGGAGCAGAGCATGGGAAAACGAACCCGGTCTACACATACTCGGGTGGGATTAGGACCTATCTTTACCTATTAGCGTGTAGGTTGCATGGACGTAATAAAACTGACAAACTTGATTAGCGGATGAATATAGGTGATGAATTATATATTTATTTCTTGTGCACCCATAGGTATTCAGGCAACATGAGTGATCGTGCTTGGATGTACACTGGTCACCCTAGTCAGAAAGACATGACCAATGAATGGTTAACAAAAACCAGGGGGTTTGTGAGAGCTGCATTTGCAAATGGCCAGCAAAAAACATGGTGCCCCTGTCCCAACTGCGACAACTGGAAAAAGCAGACGGAGTTTGAAATGGGTAAACACCTGCAGAAGTGGGGTTTTACGCCTAATTATATGGTGTGGACTTTTCATGGTGAGTCTAACCAACGTGCCAGAGCTGAGGTGATTCGTCGTCACACCAACGAGCATGGTACCGGGATCGAAGACATGGTGCAAGACTTTGATGATGCTCGAGATTCAGACGATGAGATGGAGGAATCTGCAAAGGCCTTCTATGAAATGTTGGAGTCTTCAAAACGTCCTCTCCACGAGCAGACTGAGCTTTGTCAGTTGGATGCCATCGCGCAAGTACTAGCTCTGAAGGCTCAATTCAACCTAGGTAGAGAATGCTATGACGCGGTGATGACGATATTTGGACGCTTTCTACCCAAAGGCCATGTACTACCTGCAAACATGTACCAGTCAGAGAAAATCCTCCGTGTACTTAAGATGCCCTATGAGAAGATACATGCCTGTGAGAATGGATGTGCCTTATTTCGGCTTGAGTATGCGGCCTTGAACTATTGCCCCATTTGCAATTCTTCCAGGTATATTGTGGTAGACAACGGTATGGGTGAGAAGAATCAGACCAAAATCCCCATTAGTGTTCTTTGGTATCTGCCATTCGTACCAAGACTTCAACGTCTTTTCATGGTCGAAGAGACGGCTAGATAGATGACATGGCACAAATTGGGCAAAAGAACCGAACTAGATGCGGATGGGAAAAAGATGCTGGGACACACTTCAGATGGTTTTGCGTGGAGGCACTTCGATGCATTACATAAGGATAAATCGGAAGATCCAACGCATCCAAGAGTTGCCTCAGCACGGATGGGTTCAATGTGTATGGTATGACGGCAGCACAATACAGTTGTTGGCCACCCGGAGAGATTTTGAAAAGAAAGAACATTTTCCTGACGTTGATAATTCCAGGGCCCAACTATCCGGGGAAGAATATGAATGTGTACATGCAGCCGCTTAAGGATGAGTTGCAAGAAGCCTGGGATAATGGGATCAAGACCTACGACGCCGCTACCAAAACAAATTTCAAAATGCATGTGTGGTACATGTACTCGACGCATGATTATCCGGCGTTTGCGCTATTCTCTAGCTGGTGTGTGCATGGAAGGTTCCCGTGCACCACATGCAAGGCAGCTCTTCAGTTTCGTTGGCTGCAGGCTGGTCGCAAATATTCTTGCTTCGACATACATAGACAATTCCTGGATTCTGACCATAAGTTTAGAAGAGACAAGAAGAATTTCATCAAAGGTAGAGTTGTCAAAAACTCTGCACCAGCTGCTTTAACAGGCCAACAGATCCTGGATTAGATAAATGCTCTCGAGCTGGATCCAGATCGTCCAGGGTATTTCAAAGGGTATAATACGGAACACGCCTGGACTCACAAGATCTGTTTGTGGGATCTGCCTTACTTTAAAGACCTCCTTTACCCACACAACATCGACGTGATGCACACTGAAAAGAATATTGCGGAGGCCATTTTTGCTAACAATGAGTTCTGTTGCAGGCTGCTATTCTGAAAAGAGAGAGATGCAATGCAGGCGGCTTTGGCGGAGAAGGATAAGGAGATGAAGGAGCTGGAGGACAGGACGACTGCATTGCTGGAGGCGGAGAGGGCACAGAATGATGCGTCTAACAGGGCCATGTACGAGCTCTTCGTGGTGAGTTTCTTCTTCATATTATTTCAAATCTTGCATTTTAATGTCCGTTTCATTAATAACTAAAAAGTTTGACTTGTCAAAACCAAATGTACAGTCTATGTGCGAGAAGACCGGCCAAGTCCCTCCGGCGATGCCAGTCATTAACATGGCGGGGACGGTGAGTTTCATTTCAATGCAGTGATATTAATAGTGTCATCATGATAACGACACATTGCAAATTATGTTTGGTGCAGAATATCTCCCGAAACGCATCGCACGACCCTTCTAAAGTGGAGCCTTCTCCAGGGTAGCCTTCTCTAGGTGAAACAAGCCAGAGCCACCATGCTTCACCGTCGTGATGACGATAATGGTATGTTTGGTGAGTAGAAGGAGAAGAAGAGAAGAAGAAGGAGAAGGAGGAAGAAGAAGGAGAAGAAGCTCCTTCTCCTTCTTCTTCTCCTTCTCCTCCTCCTCCTCCTTCTTCTTCTCCTTCTCCTCCTCCTCCTTCTTCTTCTTCTTTTACTTCTCCTTCTTCTTCTCTTCCACCTAAATGACATAATTAGCTTAGTTAGCTCCAAAATGGCCTATTTAATAAAAAATGACCTATACTTACATAATTTTCCTCCAAAATGACATAATTAGCTCCAAAAAGGCATAACTAGCTAATTTAGCCCGAACAAGAGGACAAGAGGAGAAGAAAGAGGAAAAATGAAAAGAAGGAAGAAGAAGAGGAGGAGAAGAAGAGAACAAGAAGGAGAAGGAGAAGGATGAAGAAGAAGGAGAAGAAGGAGAAGAAGGAGGAGAGAAGCTCCTTCTCCTTCTTCTCCTCCTTCTTGTCCTTCTTCTTGTCCTTCTTCTTTTCTTCTTCTTCTCCTGTTCCTTCTCCTTCTCCTTCTCCTTCTCCTTCTCCTTCTCCTTCTCCTCCTCCTCCTCCTTGTTCTTTTTTTACTTCTCATTCTTCTATTTTTGATTCTTATCTTTCTTCTTCTACGTAGCTTACACTCATCCAACAAAGACTAAATTGGCTAATTATCCCACAAAATGACATAATTAGCTTAGTTAGGTGAAAACATCATAAGAACCTTGGTTAGCTCATTAAAATGACTAATTTGGCTCGAAAATGAAATAATAAGCTCAAAATGGCATAAGAACCTTGGCTAGCTCATGAATATTATATACTTAGCTTGGCTTCCACCTAAATGACATAATTAGCCAATTTAGCTCCAAAATGCCTTAATAATCATAGTTGGCTCCAAAATGAAATATTTTACCCAAGTTAGCTCTAGAATGGCTTATACTTAGCTTGGCTTCCACCTAAATGACATAATTAGCCAATTTAGCTCCAAAATGCCTTAATAATCATAGTTGGCTCCAAAATGACATATTTTACCCAAGTTAGCTCTAGAATGGCCTATACTTAGCTTTGGCTTCCACCTAAATGACATAATTAGCTTAGTTAGCTCCAAAATGGCCTATTTAATAAAAAATGACCTATACTTACCTAATTTTCCTCCAAAATGACATAATTAGCTCCAAAAAGGCATAACTAGCTAATTTAGCCCGAACAAGAGGACAAGAGGAGAAGAAAGAGGAAAAATGAAACGAAGGAAGAAGAAGAAGAGGAGAAGAAGAGAAGAAGAAGGAGAAGGAGAAGGAGGAAGAAGAAGGAGAAGAAGGAGAAGAAGGAGGAGAGAAGCTCCTTCTCCCTGTTCTCCTCCTTCTTGTCCTTCTTCTTGTCCTTCTTCTTTTCTTCGTCTTCTCCTGTTCCTTCTCCTTCTCCTTCTCCTTCTCCTTCTCCTTCTCCTCCTCCTCCTCCTTCTTCTTTTTTTACTTCTCCTTCGTGTTCTCTTCTTGCTTCTTCTCTTTATTCTTCTACGTAGCTTACACTCATCCAACAAAGACTAAATTGGCTAATTATCCTAAAAATGACATAATTAGCTTAGTTAGGTGAAAACATCATAAGAACCTTGGTTAGCTCATTAAAATGACTAATTTGGCTCGAAAATGAAATAATAAGCTCAAAATGGCATAAGAACCTTGGTTAGCTCACGAATATTATATACTTAGCTTGGCTTCCACCTAAATGATATAATTAGCCAATTTAGCTCCAAAATGCCTTAATAATCATAGTTGGCTCCAAAATGAAATATTTTACCCAAGTTAGCTCTAGAATGGCTTATACTTAGCTTGGCTTCCACCTAAATGACATAATTAGCCAATTTAGCTCCAAAATGCCTTAATAATCATAGTTGGCTCCAAAATGACATATTTTACCCAAGTTAGCTCTAGAATGGCCTATACTTAGCTTTGGCTTCCACCTAAATGACATAATTAGCTTAGTTAGCTCCAAAATGGCCTATTTAATAAAAAATGACCTATACTTACCTATTTTTCTCCAAAATGACATATTTAGCTCCAAAAAGGCATAACTAGCTAATTTAGCCCGAACAAGAGGACAAGAGGAGAAGAAAGAGGAAAAATGAAAAGAAGGAAGAAGTAGAAGAAGAGAAGAAGAGAAGAAGAAGGAGAAGGAGAAGGAGGAAGAAGAAGGAGAATAAGAAGTAGAGAAGCTCCTTCTCCTTCTTCTCCTCCTTCTTCTCCTTCTTCTTGTCCTTCTTCTTTTCTTATTCTTCTTCTATTCCTTCTCCTTCTCCTTCTCCTCCTCCTCCTCCTTCTTCTTCTTTTTTTACTTCTCCTTCTTCTTCTCTTCTTGCTTCTTCTCTTTCTTCTTCTACGTAGCTTACACTCATCCAACAAAGACTAAATTGGCTAATTATCCTACAAAATGACATAATTAGCTTAGTTAGGTGAAAACATCATAAGAACCTTGGTTAGCTCATTAAAATGACTAATTTAGCTCAAAAATGAAATAATAAGCTCAAAATGGCATAAGAACCTTGGTTAGCTCATGAATATTATATACTTAGCTTGGCTTCCACCTAAATGACATAATTAGCCAATTTAGCTCCAAAATGCCTTAATAATCATAGTTGGCTCCAAAATGAAATATTTTACCCAAGTTAGCTCTAGAATGGCTTATACTTAGCTTGGCTTCCACCTAAATGACATAATTAGCCAATTTAGCTCCAAAATGCCTTAATAATCATAGTTGGCTCCAAAATGACATATTTTACCCAAGTTAGCTCTAGAATGTCCTATACTTAGCTTTGGCTTCCACCTAAATGACATAATTAGCTTAGTTAGCTCCAAAATGGCTTATTTAATAAAAAATGACCTATACTTACCTAATTATCCTCCAAAATGACATAATTAGCTCCAAAAAGGCATAACTAGATAATTTAGCCCGAACAAGAGGACAAGAGGAGAAGAAAGAGGAAAAATGAAAATAAGGATGAAGAAGAAGAGAAGAAGAAGGAGAAGGAGGAAGAAGAAGGAGAAGAAGGAGAAGAAGGAAGAGAGAAGCTCCTTCTCCTTTTTCTTCTCCTTCTTCTTTTCTTCTTCTTCTCCTCTTCCTTCTCCTTCTCCTTCTTCTCCTCCTCCTCCTCCTCCTTCTTCTTTTTCTTCTCCTTATTCTTCTCTTCTTGCTTCTTGTCTTTCTTCTTCTACGTAGCTTATTTCCCCAAAAAAGACATAGTTAGGTAATTATCCTCCAACATGACATAATTAGCTTAGTTAGTTAAACATCATCAGAACCCTGGTTAGCTCATTGAAATGACTAATTTAGATCCACATAATAAGCTCAAAATGGGTTAATAATCATAGTTTGCTACAAAATGACATATTTTATCCAAGTTAGCTCTAGAATGACCTATACTTAGCTAAGTTCTCTCCTAAATGACATAATAAGGCTATGTAGCTCCAAGATGACATATTCCACCTAACTTAGCTATTAAATGGCCTATACTTAGCTAAGTTCTCTCCGAAATAACCTATACTTCTCTTCTTCATCTAGTCTTCTTCTTCTAACTTTCTTATTTGCCATTTTGCAGATTACATTCACTTCACGTGAAGCTTGGATTATATTGATGGAATGCTTGAATATGGTTTCTTCTACCATTGCTTCACGGAAGCTTTGATTGAAACTATTGTAGTATATGGATATATATGAAACTTTGTATGCATGGATGAAACTGGTGTAATATATGGTTTGGTATGGATGCAACTTGCATAGTATGTATGTATTATATATATCCTTATTATTTTAATATGGTTATGAGTACGGAAACAAAATTATTTCTGTCAAATATATATATATATCCTGATTATTGTGAAAATTGCTGGATATAATAGGAAGTAAAATAAAGGGGGGCTGTTTTGAGTCTTTGTCGTCCGCCAACCGACGGCAAAGGCCCTAGGCCAGACGGCAAAGGCTCAAAATAGCCTGGCTGAACCATGCTGGGAGCGCCCCTTTGTCGTCGGCCTAGAACACGGCTGGCGGCAAAGGGGGGTGGGCTAACGGCAAAGGGGGGTGGGCTGACGGCAAAGGTGGCGGGAGAGAGAGGCTGTCAGTGCCCCTTTGCCGTTGGCCCACCCACGGCTGACGGCAAAGGGGGTAGAGAAGACGGCAAAGGGGGGTAGGGCAGACGGCAAACAGAAGGTGGGCCTAGCAACCTGCCGTTAGCACTTGACTAGAGCGTTTGCGGATTTGCCGTCCCATTTTTTTTGCCGTCAGCCCACCCATGGCAAAGATTCTTTGCGTCCGCCTTACTAAAGCTGACGGCAAATAACCTCTTCACCGGATATATTTTTGCCGTCTAGTTTGTCGTTAGCTGACGGACGGCAAAGCCTTTGTCGTCCAGTATTCCCCCATTTGCCGTCAGCCATGGCAGACGGCAAAGTCTCAGATTCCTGTAGTGATGAGTTCTCCGATAGTGCGACAGTGTTGCAGCAATGGTGGTGGAGCTATTCCAGCAGGGCTTCGCCTAAGCACCGCTGAAACCAATCTAGAGGAGAAACTATGATCTAGAGAAGAGGGCAGCACGTGGCTGTTTTTCTGCGTCTCAAACCCCTCAAAACCTCTAGTATATATAGGAGGGGGAGGGAGGAGGCTTGGTGCACAAGCGGCCGGCCCTTGGCCTTGCGCAAGGAGGAGAGGAGGAGTCCTCCTCCAATCCTAGTAGGAGTAGGACTCCTCCTTCCCACTTGGAAACTCTTTCCACCTTGGCTTTTTTCCCTTCTCCTTCCACTCCAGCCGCATGGGCCTCTTATGGGACTTAGGCCGGCCCACATAGGGCTGGTATACCTCTTCCCATATCCCATGTAGCCTCTTGGGTCGAAATACCCCTCCCGATGGTCCCCCGACACCCTCCCGGCACTCCCGATACACTACCGATGAGCCCAAAACTTTTCCGGTGACCAAAACAGGACTTCCTATATATCAATCTTTACCTCCGGACCATTTCGGAGCTCCTCATGATGTACGCGATCTCATCCAGGACTCCGAACAACCTTAGGTCACCACCATACATAACTCTATACTACCGAAACGTCACCGAACCTTAAGTGTGCAGACCCTACGGCTTCGAGAACTATGTAGACATGACCGAGACACCTCTACGGTTAATAACCAACAGCGGGACATGGATGCCCATATTGTTTCCTACATATTGTATGAAGATGTTTATCGGTCGAACCTCTATGTCAATGATTTAGTTAATCCCGTATGTTGTTCCCTTTGTTCTTCGGTATGTTACTTGCCCGAGATTCGATCGTCGGCATATCCATACCTAGTTCAACCTCGTTACCGGCAAGTCTCTTTACTCATTCCATAACACAAGATCCTATGGTTAACACTTAGTCACATTGCTTGCAAGGCTTATGGTGATGTTATATTACCGAGTGGGCCCTGGGAACCTCTCCGTCACACGGAGTAACAACTCCCAGTCTTGATCCATGCCAACCCAACAGACATCCTTGGAGATACCTGTAGAGCACCTTTATAGTCATCCAATTACGTTGTGATGTTTGATACACACAAGGTACTCCTCCGATGTTAGTGAGTTGCATGATCTCATGATCATAGGAACAGATACTTGACATATAGAAAATAGTCGCAATATACTGACACGATCATATGCTACATTTGTAGTTTGGGTCTTGTCCATCACATCATTATCCTAATGATGTGATCCCGTTATCAAATGACATCTCATGTCCATGACCAGGAAACCATAGCCATCTTTGATCAACGAGCTAGTTTATTAGAGGCATACTAGGGACATGGTGTTGTCTATGTATCCACACATGTATTTGGGTTTCCGATCTTTACAATTATAGCATGGATAAAAACGATTATTATGAACAAGGAAATATGATAATAACCAATTTATTATTGCCTCTAGGCCATATTTCCAACACTAGATGCATAGGAAAACCTTTTGGTGGAATTCCAATTTCAAGTGATTCCAGTTCCATGATCCAATATCATCACATAGCCTATAGCATGTCAATGCTTTTCCCTTCAAAGATAAAGGGAAAACCTTCTCCTTAACTTCATCTCCAGATAAACCTGCAAGCTTAAATAAACCACAAATCTCATCCACATGTATTAGGTGCATATGAGGATGTTCAGTTCCATTTCCTGCATAAGGATTAGCTAGTAGTTGTTCTAACATACCCAAAGGATGTAAGTGTTGTAGGTTGAGGGGTAACTAATTGTGGTTCCGATCGAGGTGAAGATACCCCAAACAAACCCCTCAAAGGATTGCTTTCCATAGTAACAAATGACATTAAATTTCAGCATGTAGCATAAGTTTTTCCATACCAATTTCCACTTACCAAAGGCACTTCACTCCTCAGCAACGGCGCCAGAAAAGAGTCTTGATGACCTACAAGTATAGGGAATCAATCATAGTCCTTTCAATAAGTAAAAGTGTCGAACCCAATGAGGAGCAGAAGGAAATGATAAGCGGTTTTCAGCAAGGTAGTTTCTGCAAGCACTGAAATTGTAAGTAGCAAGTAGTTTGACAGCAAGGTAATTTGTAACGAGCAAGTAACGATAACAATAGGTAATGTGCAACAAGGTAGACCAATAATTTTTTGGCAAAGGGCATGCCAAAACTACCTATTATGATAAGCAAAGTGCTCTTGAGGGTACACGGGAATTTCATGTAGTCACTTTCATCATGTTGGTTTGACTCGTGTTTGCTACTTGATAATTTGATACATGGGTGGTCCAGTTCTAAGGTGTTGTTATTACTTGAACTAAGAACCTACTTATGATTAACCCCCTCACAAGCATCCGCAACTACGAGAATAGTATTAAGACAAAGTCTAACCATAGCATTAAACATGTGGGCCCAAATCAGCCCCTTACGAAGTAGCACATAAACTGGGGTTTAAGTTCTGTCACTCTAGCAACCCATCATCTAATAACTACTCCACAATGCATTCCCTTAGGCCCAAGGATAATGAAGTGTCATGTAGTCGATGTTCACATGACACCATAAGGGAATCACAACATACATATCATCAAAATATCGAACACATATCAAATTCATGTGATTACTTGCAACATGACTACTCCCGTGACCTCAAGATCAAAGGTAATTACTCACAAATAATATTCATGTTCAAGATAAGAGGTGTATTGAATAGACCAATGGATCTAAACATATAATATTCCACCAAATAAACCATATAGAAATCAATTACACAAGGTAATCAACACTACTAGTCACCCACAGGTACCAACCTGAGGTTCCAATACAAAGATTGAACACAAGAGATGAACTAGGGTTTGAGAGGAGATGTTGGTGTTGACGATGTTGATGAAGAATGGAGTCCCCAAGTTGATAGGTTTTTTGGTGATGATGATGGCTTCGATTTTCCCCTCCGGGAGGGAAGTTCCCCGGTAGAATTTCTCCGGAGGTGGGCCAGGGTGAGCACCACCCACCAGGCCACGCCTGGGGGTCTTGGCGCGCCCTGGTTGGTATTCCTCACTTGGTGGCCCCTCCACTTGTTTTTTGGTCCAGTATTTTTCATTTATTCCACAAAAATGCTCTGTAAAATTTCAGCTCCATTGGGGATGTGCATAATAGGTATCTCTGACATGCTTTCTTCAGGTCCCGAATTCTAGGTGCCGGTATTCTCTCTCTTTATGTAAACCTTGCAAATTACGAGATAAAAGGCATTATAATTACTCCCCAAATCATTATTATGCATAAAAACATTATAATTAATAGTAGGAAAACATGATGCAAAATGGAGGTATCAGCAATCAACTAGCAGATCCCCTTGGTGACATTGGGGTGATCTATGTACATAGCTGATGCACGTTTTTGTCCTAGTTTCTTCGATAGAAATCTTGGGATACTGTTTGAGGTTCTTTGTGTTGTATTAAGTATGATGAATCTGAAATTGTTTGATGCATGTCGAATAATTAACTCATTGATACTTGTGGTGGCATTGGAGTATGTAGGTGACATTAGAGTTGACTATTGCTTATCATAGGTGTTACTCGGTAGATTGATCCGAAAGGATAACTTTGAGGTGATTTTGCTACCTACAACAATTTCATCTTATGTTCTCCGCTAGATAGGAACTTTGGAGTGATTCTTTGTCGCACGTTAAGGGATGGTTATATGATTCAACTATGTTAGCATTGTTGAGAGATTGCACTAGTGAAAGTATGAACCCTAGGCCTTGTTTTCAAGCATTAAATACCATTTTTACACACTTTTGTTACTTGCTACCTTGCTGTATCACTTGTATCACCATATTTCTACTATCCATACTGCACTTGTATCACCATATCTTCGCCGAACTAGTGCACCTATACAATTTGCCATTGCATTGGGTGTATTGGGGACACAAGATCTTGTTTGTATTTCATTGCAGGGTTGTTTGAGAGAGACCATGTTCGTCATACACCTCCCATGGATTGATAAACCTTAGGTCATCCACTTGAGGGAAAATTGCTACTATCCAACAAAACTCTGCACTTGGAGGCCCAACTCGAGTCTACAAGAATAAAGTTGTGTAGTAGACATCTTTGGTACTGATTTTTTTTGCTCATGGAGAACTAGGTAACTAATTTACTAAAATATCTGTTCATATCTTATCCTAGTCCATCTGCCCCTTTTAATCACCTGGCCGAAATCTTCGTGGATTCATTTTTATTCTAGTTGATTCAGGGATTTTCATTCATAGAGCATACAATGCAAGGACACATCGGGGCTATGCAGGCTCAGCCAGACAGCCGAGGAGTTCGATCTCACCATACCAGATGACTTCATGAAGCGCCTAGTATGTTCCATCCTACCCTACCTCGGTTGACATGGCCTACTTTTCTCAAAATATACTAAATATTGATACATTTGGATAAAAGGTGCCACATGCAGCAGATACGTCAAAGGTATTTTACTTCTTCTATATTAGGCAAATTAAGGTTGTATTGCTCTTTCGATTACTCTAATATTTGCATGACATCATGGTTACATTAGTTTTTTATTTATAATTTTTTGTCCTTTGATTTCAACTAATGTATTGTTCTTTTAATTACTACCATATTAGCATGTTACCCTATTCTTTAACAATCTTATCATTTCCTACAATACATCTCTTGATTTTCAACAACAATTGTAGTATGAACTCTTGTCATTTACATAACTAAAGACTCGAGGGATGTCATATTGAACACAAACCATGGATTTACAATCATTGTTTCTATAAACTTCATGAAGATTGTCAATCCTATTTTGACGCGGGCCTTTGGACATAAATTTCTAAGTTTCATGTTTTGAAAGCTAGCACAAAAATTGCACTACACCTAAAAGTTCCTAGCCGTATGATAAATGCTAACTTCCCCAACGACATCATCCATACAGACTTTGTTCGAAGTAAGTGTTCTTTCAAGTATCTGCATGTTCACTTACATAGCAATATCAAAGTAATTATGTAGTATTTAAGCAACCAATTGGGGTTTAATTTTCCAAATCTATTAAGTATGTTCATAACTAGTAACTTCTAATTAAAAATACACTATTCTTCTACCCTTCTAACTACATAATCCCTATCCTCCCACTGCTCTACTCATGTTAGAAAGTGTTGTCGGCACCAAGACTCTGTAGGTGCAGGACAAGGCTGCCATCAAGCGGAGGCGGGTCGAGCCAAAACCACAAGCGCCTTCGGTAGGCCTAGACTTCATAAGCGGCCTCCCCGACGATATGTGGATAGTCATCATCTCCTGCCTCCCAATCGAAGATGGCACACAGACAACCGTCATCTACTGGTGGTGGTGCCCATTATGGCGTTGCACCCCTCTCGACCTCGTCGATGAGCACATGCTCTGCAATGGCTATTGCAAACGATTGGATGCATTGTCCCAGATCCTCAGCACGCACTGTGGCCCAATCAGAGGCCTTACCATGGGCAAGTTCTATTCCAACGACAAGGACCGAGACAAGCTTGACAAGTGGTTTTATCGACCGCCCTAAATCAGCTCGAGGAGCTCAATTTTAATGATGGGCATATGCGCTTGCTCCCACCTTCCATGATTCGCCTCTTGCCAGTGATGTGCATTGCCAATTTCATGAACTGTCATTTACCCCAAATTAATGCCAAGACTACTCTTTTGCTCCCTCGACTAAAGCTCCTTGTGCTCACCATTGTCTGCATCCCCAAGGACAACATGGAGCGCCTGCTCCGTGGTTGTACTATGCTCGAGTCCTTTCATCTTTGGACGATCAATGGGTTGAGTAGCCTCAACATAGCCTCCATAGGTGTCCGGACAATTTGTGTGTATTGTTGGTGCTGCAACAGATCACAGAAGGTGAATCACCAAATGGTCATTGAGGACATGCCTTTACTTGAGAGATTACTTATAGTTCATCCAGAACGTCCAACAAGAATTAGGGACATTTATGCGCTCAAGTTGACAGTCTTTGACCACTCACCTATAAAATTCTCTGATCTTGTTATTGGATCCATAACCATCCAGGTACAACAGTCGTCTTCTTCTCCTTCTTGAAACGTACATTTTTTATATTTTCAAGATGTATGTTCGTCTGTTATCCAGAAAATGATTCCAACAAGCTTGACCCTATATCTAGGCACAATGAAGGTCTTGGCACTAGAATTTGTCGACCCTAATAGCCCACAAGTATAGGGGATCGTTTGTTGCCTTTTTCGATAAGTAAGAGTGTCACACACACAACGAGGAGCTAAAGGTAGAATTAATATTCCCTCAAGTTCTATCGACCATCATACAACTTTACATGCAACAATATTCACTATACCTAGTACAAGCAATAAACTACTTTGCAGGAATAAAAGCTAGGTGTTGTTTTAAAAAAGAACAATAAAGTAAATATAGCATGTGTGTAAAAGTGGTGGTAGGATTTGCAAGGTTGTCCTAGGAAATTGATAACAAGATCAATTATCATTATTGCAATTTTATATGAGGGAGAGGCATGAGCTAACATACTTTCTGTACTTGGATCATATGAACTTATGATTGGAACTTAGAAAGCATTCACAACTACTAAAGATCATTAGTTAAAACTCAACCATAGCATTAGGTAACAAGTCCCCTTTACTCCCATACGCAACAACCCCATTACTCGGGTTTGTGTTTCCGTCACTCATGCAACCCACTCTAAGCGAATCATGAATGCATTGCAACACCCTACAACGGTAATCCCACACGCTTTTGCAACACGGCGGGCATTGTAGGACAGTACCAAAATATAACACATAACTAAAAGCAACCAAGATCATTAATCAACCCATAGGACACAAGGAATCTACTAAAACATCATAGGATGGCAAGACATCATTGGATAATAATATGAAGCATAAAGCCACATGTTCAAGTAGGGGGTACAGCGGTTTGTGGGAGAGTGGACCACTATAAATAGATGAGCATCACTTGATGGTGGTGTTGAGGAAGACGACAGAGTTGTTGGTGTACATCGTCACCATGCTAGTTGCCCCGACGACGCTCCGGTAACACCGGGAGATGGGGCGAGAGAGCCCCCTCCTTGTTCTTCTTCCTTGGTCTGCCCCTAAATGGGAGGAGATTTTCCCCTTTGTTACATGGCCTCCATTGCTCCCGGAGGCCAGGAGCCCCTTCGAGGTTGAATCTCTCTCTCTCTCATCTCTTCTATTTCGCATTCCTGTTTTCTGGCGTTTCATTGTTTCTTATATTCCCGGAGATCCATAGCTCCGATTGGGCTGGAATTTTGAGGTGATTTTCAACGAGAAATTATCTTTCTTCCTGTGAAAGAAGGTCCTTGACCGACTTTAGAGGGAGTCATAAGGCAACCCGGCATGACCAACCCCACTAGGCGCACCTTGTTACCTTTTGACCACCTCGGGCACCTTCTTATGCTGATTTTTCTTCCTAAAAATCACATATATTCCAAAATAATCCTTCGTAAAAATGTATCGCATTTGAACTTCGTTTGATATGGATTTTCTGTGAAACAAAAAAATGCAAAAAATAGGAACTGGCACTAGTTACTGGACCAATATGTTAGTCCCAAAAATAATATAAAATGTTGCCAAAAGTATATGAAAGTTATAGAATATTGTGGAACAATAAAAAAGTATAGATACGACAGAAACATATTAGCATCCCCAAGCTTAATTCGTGCTCGTCCTCGAGTTGGTAAATGATAAAAAGATAATTTTGGATGTGGAATGCTACCTAACATAATCTTGAACAAATGTATAATCACAACATGAACATTAAGATACAAGTCATTCAAGGAAATAGTCTATCATTTGACATAAAGACATCCATACTGAGGTTTACTAACAAGAAATTATGTCTTTCAAAATAAATGATGCTAAAGAATGTTATCCCAAAACATTTAATCATGTAAGCATGGCATGACTCTTTCTTCCTAACACAAGTACAAATCATGATCACCCCGGTGTTAAGTCAAACGCCTGGTTCATACATGTCCATGCGCTTCAACATTTTCATCTACACTTAGTACATGAGTGAGAGCCATGGACAAAACATTACAGGTGGAATATAATGTGGTGGTAGATATCAAAGGAGCCAAAAGGAGGGAAAGTCTCACAACAACTAGGCGGATCAATGGGCTATGGAGATGCCCATCAATCGATATCGATGCGAGAACTTGGGATTGCCATGCAGCGAATGCATTAGAGCTATAAGTGTATGAAAACTCAAATGAAACTAAGTGGGTGTGCATCCAACTTTCTTTCTCATGAAGACCTCAGGCATTTGAGGAATCACATCATCGGAATAATGAAAAATTCCCACTACTTATGAAAGTGACAAATCATGAGACTCTCTATATGAAGAACTAGGTGCCACTTTGAGCCACAAGTGTGGTAAATGGATAGTAACATTGCACCTTCTCTCTTTTTCTCTCATTTGTTTTTTGGTGGTCACTCTTTGCCTCCCCCTTTTCTCTTTTTTTTCTTTTTTATCTCTCTCTCTTTTTTATGGTGGGCTCATTTGGCCTCCCCTTTTTTCTTTTTCTTTTTTCGTCCGGAGTCTCATCCCGACTTGTGGGGGAATCATAGTCTCCATCATCCTTTCCTAGACAATGCTCTTATTATGATTATCATAGCACTTTTATTTACTTGTAACACAATATTAAAACTCGATAAAGGACAATATGACTCTATACGAATGACTCTGGTAGTGTACCGGGATGTGCAATGATCTAGCATAGCAAAGATATAAAAAGGACAAGCCTTGGAAATATCATTCTAGCTATCTTACAATCAAGAAAAGCAATATGACAATGCATTCTCAAGTCATGTATATGATGATGATGGAAGTTTCATAGCAACATATCTCGGAATGGCTATGGAAATGACATAATAGGTAGGTATGGTGGCTATTTTGAGGAAGATATAAGGTGTCTTATGTGTGATAGAGTGTGTCATATCATGAGGTTTGGATGCACCAGTGAAGTTTGCACTGACTCTCAAGGTGAGAAAGAGCAATGCACGGTACGGAAGAGGCTAACAAATTGTGGAAAGGTGGGAGTGCGTATAATCCATGGAGTCACATTAGTCATAAAGAACTTGTTGGAAATATGCCCTAGAGGCAATAATAAATTAGTTATTATCATATTTCCTTGTTCATGATAATCGTTTATTATCCATGCTATAATTGTATTGATCGGAGACTTAAATGCATGTGTGGATACATAGACAAAACCATGTCCCTAGTATGCCTCTAATGGACTAGCTCGTTGATCAAAGGATGGTTAAGGTTTCCTAGCCATGGACATGAGATGTCATTTGATAACGGGATCACATCATTAGGAGAATGATGTGATGGATAAGACCCAAACTACAAACATAGCATATGATCGTGTCAGTTTATTGCTACTGTTTTCTGCATGTCAAGTATATGTTCCTATGACCATGAGATCATGCAACTCACGGATTTCGGAGGAGTGCCTTGTGTGTATCAAACGTCGCAACGTAACTGGGTGACTATAAAGGTGCTCTACAGGTATCTCCGATGGTGTCTGTTGAGTTGGCGTGGATCGAGACTGGGATTTGTTACTCCGTGTAACGGAGAGGTATCTTGGGGCCCACTCGGTAATGCAACATCACAATAAGCCTTGCAAGCAATGTGACTAATTGTTAGTTACGGGATCTTGTATTATGGAACGAGTAAAGAGACTTGCCGGTAACGAGGTTGAACTAGGTATGGAGATACCGACGATCGAATCTCGGGCAAGTAACATACCGAAGAACAAAGGGAACGATATACGGGATTAACTGAATCCTTGACATAGAGGTTCGACCGATAAAGATCTTTGTAGAATATGTAGGAACCAATGTGGACGTCCAGGTCCCACCATTGGTTATTGACTGTAGAGGTGTCTCGGTCATGTCTACATAGTTCTCGAACCCGCAGGGTCTGCACACTTAAGGTTCGGTGACGTTTCGGTAGTGTAGAGTTATGTATGGTGGTGACCGAAGGTTGTTCGGAGTCCCGGATGAGATCCCGGACATCACAAGGAGCTCCGGAATGGTCCGGAGGTAAAGATTCATATATACGAAGTCCCAGTTTGGTTTCCTGAAAAGTTTCGGGCTCATCGGTAGTGTACCGGGAGTATCGGTAGTGTACCGGGAGTGCCGGTAGTGTACCGGAGGACCTCCGGGAGGGGTATTTCGACCCCGAGAGGTCCATGGGCTGTGGGAGAATAATAAACAGCCCTTAGTGGGCTGGGAAAACAGCCACAAAGGCCCATGGCGCAGGAGAGAAAGTCCTAAAGCAAAAAGTGGAAAATCAGCCAATAGGAGGCAATCCTACTCCAACTAGGATTGGAGGTGAAGTAGGATTGCTCCCACCTCCTATTTCGGCCGACCCAAAGGCCTTGGCTGCCTCTCCTCTCCACTCCTCCTATATATACTAGTGGATTGGGTGGTTTTTGGACAGAATTTCCGGCCACGTGCTACCCGTTTCACCGGTGCACAGTTTCTCCTCTAGATCGGTTTTCCGCAGCGCTTAGGCGAAGCCCTGCCGGAATCACTCCACCACCATCACCGGAGCGTCGTCACGCTGCCGGTGAACTCTCTATCCTCTCCACCTCCTCTTGCTGGATCAAGACGGTGGAGATCGTCATCAAGCTGCACGTGTGCTGAATGCGGAGGTGCCGTCCGTTCGGCGCTAGATCGGAAGGACCGTGATCGAGATCGCGAGACGGTTCGTGATTGGATCGCGGAACGGATCGTGATGAGTTCGTGGGACAGATCATGATCAAGATCGTGAGACGGATCGTGATGAGATCGCGGGACGGATCGTGATGAGTTCACGGGACGGATCGTGATTGGATCGTGGGACGGATCGTGATGAGATCGCGGGACTCTCGGCGATTTGGATCGCGAAGATGTTCGACTACACCAACCGCGTTTCTTAACGCTTCCCGCTTAGCGATCTACAAGGGTACGTAGATCCACTCTCCCTCTCGTAGATGCTCATCACCATGGATAGGTTTGCGTGTGCGTAGGAAAATTTTTGTTTCCCATGCGACGTTCCCCAACAGTGGTATCAGAGCTAGGTTGATGGTTCGATGAGATCTCGAGTAGAACACAAAAGGTTTGTGGGCGTTGATGCTTAGATTGCTTCCTCCCTTGGTCGTATTTTGGTTTAGCGGGATTGTGAGATGAAGCGGCCCGGAGCAACATTACTCGTACGCTTACGAGAGACCGGTTCCCTCGACGCAACTTGTTGCCTAGATGGCTTGCGGGTGACAGTTTCTCTCACTTTAGTTGGATCGGATTCGACAAAGGCGTTCCTTGAGAAGGTTGAAAAGCAAACTAGTGTATCACCGTTGTGGTTTATGCGTAGGTGAGAATCGTTCTTGCTAGATACCCATAGCAGCCACGTAAAATATGCAACAACAATTAGAGGACGTCTAACTTGTTTTTGCAGGGTATGTTGTGATGTGATATGGCCAATTACATGATGAGATATGTGTGATGTATGAGATGATCATGTGATGTATAGATTATCACGACTTGCATGTCGATGAGTACGGCAACCGGCAGGAGCCATAGGGTTGTCTTTAATTATTGTATGACCTGCGTGTCAATCATTAAGCGCTATGTAATGCTTTACTTTATCGCTACGGTAGCAATAGTAGTAGAAGCATGCAGGGCGTGACAACCCCAATGGCAACACATTGATGGAGATCAAGATGATGGAGATCATGGTGTTGTGCCGGTGACGATGATGATCATGCCGGTGTTTCAAAGATGGAGATCTTAAACACAAGTTCATGGCCATATCATGTCACTTATGAATTGCATGAGATGTTAATCCTTTTATGCACCTTGTTTTGCTTAGTACAGTGGTAGCATTATAAGGTGATCCCTCACTTGAATTTCAAGATGAACTGTGTTCTCCCCGAGTGTGCACCGTTGCGAAAGTTCGTCGTGTTGAGACACCACGTGATGATCGGGTGTGATAGACTCTACGTTCACATACAACGGGTGCAAGCCAGATTTGCACGCGCAGAACACTCGGGTTAAACTTGACGAGCCTAGCATGTACAGACATGGCCTCGGAACACGAGAGACCGAAAGGTCGAACATGAGTCATATAGTAGATATGATCAACATAATGATGTTCACCATTGCAGCCACCTCAACTCACGTGATGATCGGACTTGAGTTGGTGAATTTGGATCATGTATCACTCGAATGATCGGAGGGATGTCAATTTGAGTGGGAGTTCTTAAATAATATGATTAATTGAACTCATTATCATGAACATAGTCAAAGTGTCTTTGCAAATTATGTTGTAGATTACTAGCTCGCGCTGTAGCTCCCTTGTATTTTTATATGTTCCTAGAGAAATAGAGTTGAAAGATGTTGGTAGCAATATTGCGGACTGGGTCCGTGATCTGAGGATTGTCCTCATTGCTGCACAGAAGGCTTATGTCCTTAATGCACCGCTCGGTGCGCCACCCCCTCTAGCGTCGTCTATAGATGTTGTGAACATCTGACAGGCACGTTTCGATGACTACTTGATAGTTTAGTGCGTCATGCATTACGGCTTAGAATTGAGGCTCGGAAACATTTTGAACGTCACGGAACATATGAGATGTTCTAGGAGCATAGATTGTGATCTCAGGCTCGTGCCTGTGTTGCGAGATATGAGATCTCCAACAAGATTCTTTGCCTGTAAGATGAAGGAGAATAGCTCAATCGTTGAGCATGTACTCATATTGTCTGGGTACTACAATCGCTTGAATCAAGTGGGAGTTGATCTTCCAGATAAGATAGTGATTGATATAGTTCTCCAAGTCACTGTCACTAAAGCTACTAGAACTTAGTGATGAACTATAATACACCAGGGATAGAAGTATTGATCCCTGAGCTGTTCGCGATGTTTGACACCGCGAAGGTAGAAATCAAGAAGGAGCGTCAAGTGTTGATGGTTAATCAAACCACTAGTTTCGAAAAGGGCAAGAGCAAGGAGGGAAACTTCATGGATAGCAAGTCAGTTGTTGCTCCAGTGAAGCAACCCAAAGTTGAACTCAAACCCGAGACTAAGTGCTTCTATTATGAGGTGAGAGGTCGCTGAAGCGGAACAACCCTAGATACTTGGTAGATAAGAAGGCTGGCAACATCGACAGAAGTATATTTTATATACGAGTTATTGATGTGTACCTTGCTAGTACTCTTAGTAGCACCTGGGTATTGGATACCGGTTCGGTTGCTAAATGTTAGTAACTCGAAATAAAAGCTACGGAATAAACGGAGAACTAGCTAAGGGTGAGGTGACGATATGTGTTGGAAGTGTTTCCAAGGTTGATGTGATCAACATCGCACGCTCTCTCTACCTTCAGGATTAGTGATGAACCTAAATAAATGTTATTTGGTGTTTTGCGTTGAGCATGAACATGATTAGATCATGTTTATTGCAATACGGTTATTCATTTAAGTTAGAGAATAATGGTTATTCTGTTTACATGAATAATACCTTCAATGGTCATGCACCCAGTGAGAATGGTTTGTTGAAATCTTGATCGTAGTATTACACATGTTCATAACATTGATGTCAAAAGATACAAAGTTAATAATGATAGTACCACATACTTGTGGCACTGTCGCTAAATGTCATATTGGTATAAAGCGCATGTAGAAACTCCATGCTGATGGATATTTGGACTCATTCGATTTCGAATCAGTTGAGACATGCGAACCATGCCTCTTGGGCAAGATGACTAAAGGACCCCGTTGGATGGAGCGGGCAAGTGATTCATTGGAAATGATACATGTTCATGTATGCAATCTAGTGAGTCTTGTAGCGTGCAGTGGATATCGTTATTTTCTTACCTTCACTGATGATTTGAGTAGATATAGTGTATATTTACTTAATGAAACACAAGTCTGAATCGTTTGAAAGGTTCAAGCAAATTCAGAGTGAAGTTTAAAGATCATCGTGACAAGAAGATAAAAATGACCGCGATATGATCGTGGAGGTGAATATCTGAGTTACGAGTTTGGCATACAACTTAAGACAACATGAAATTTGTTTCATAGCTAATGCCACCTGGAACACCATGGTGTGATGGTGTGTCCGAACATCATAGTCATGCTCTATTGATATAGTGCATACTGTGATGTCTCTTATCGTTTTACTACTATAATTTTTGGGGTTATGCATTAGAGACAACTACATTCACTTTAAATAGGGCATCATCTAAATCCGTTGAGATGACACCGTGTGAATTATGGTTTGATAGAAACCTAAGCTGTCATTTCTTAATGTTTGGGGCTGCGATGCTTGTGTGGAAAATGTTTTCACATAATAAGCTAGAACCCAAAGCGGACAAATGTATCTTCATAGAATACCCTAAGAACAGATGGGTATGCCTTCTATCTCAGATCCGAGTGCAAAGTGTTTGTTGCTAGAACTGGGTCCTTTCTTGAGAAAAAGTTTCTCTCGAAAGAATTGAGTGGGAGGAAGATAGAACTTGATGAGGTTGTTAAACCTTTGTTCAACCAGAGAGTAGCGCAGCGCGGAAAGATGTTTCTGTGAAGCCTACGTTAGTTGAAGAGGAAGTTAATGATGATGATCATGAAGCTTCAGGATCAAGTTACTATCGAACTTCGTAGGTCGACAAGGATGTGTACTGCTCCTGAGCGGTACGACAACTCTGTCTTGGAGGTCATGTTGTTGGACAACGATGAACCTACGAGCTATGGAGAAGCGATGATGGGCCCGGATTCCGACAAATGGTTCGAGGCCATGAAATCCGAGATAGGATCCATGTATTAAAACCAAGTGTAGACTTTGGTAGACTTGCTCGTTGGACGGCAGGTCGTTGAGTACAAATGGATCTTTAAAATGAAGATAGACACTGATGGTGAATGTCACTATTTGTAAAGCTCGACTTGTTGCAAAGATGTTTGTGACAAGTTCAAGGAGTTGACTACGATGAGACTTTCTCACTCGTAGCGATGCTAAAAGTCTGTTGGAATTATGTTAGCAGTTGCTGTGTTTTCAATTACGAAATCTGGCAGATGGATGTCAAAACATCGTTTCCTTAATGGTTTACTTGAGGAAAGGTTGTATGTGATACAACCAGAAGGTTTTGTCAGGCCTAAGGATGCTAAAAGGTGTGCAAGCTTCGGTGATCCTTCCATGGACTGAAGCAAGCATCGCGGAGTTGGAATATACGCTTTGATGAGGTGATCAAAGTTTTGATGTTTATACAAAGTTTATGAGAAACTTGTATTTGCAATAAAGTGAGTGGGAGCACTATAGAATTTCTGATAAGTATATGTGGATGACATATTGTTGTTCAGAAATAATGTAGAGTTTCTGGAAAGCATAAAACGGTTATTTGGAAAGTGATTTTCAAAGGAAGACCTGGATAAAGCTACCTAATTGTTGAGCATCAAAATCTATAGAGATAGATCAAGATGCTTGATGAGACTTTCAATGAGTGCATACCTTCACAAGATTTTGAAAGAGTTCAAAATGGATCAGCCAGAGAAATAGTTCTCATCTGATTTGTAAGGTGTGAAGTTGAGTGAGACTCAAAGCTCGACAACGGCAGAAGAAAGAGAAAGGACGAACGTCGTCCCCTATGCCTTAGCCATAGGCTCTATATTATGCCATGCTGTGTACCGCACCTATGTGTGCCTTGCCATGAGTCTGTCAAGGGGTACAAGAGTGGTCCAGGAGTGGATCACTGGACAGCGGTCGGAATTATCCTTAGTAACCAGAGGACTAAGGAAATGTTTCTTGATTATGGAGGTGATAAAGAGTTCGTCGTAAAGAGTTACGTCGATGCAAGCTTTAACACCTATCCGGATGACTAGTAGTAGCAATCTGGATACGTATAGTGGAGCAGCCATTTGGAAATAGTACCAAGTGGAGTGTGGTAGCAGTGTTTACGGTTTGACATAGAGATATGCAAAGTACACACGGATCTGAATATCGCAGAACCGTTGACTATAAGACCTCTCTCACATGCAAAGCATGATCGAGCCCCAGAACTCATTGGGTGTTAGATTCATAACAATGCGAATCACATGGTGATGTGAACTAGATTATTGACTCTAGTGCAAGTGGGAGACTGTTGGAAATATGCCCTAGAGGCAATAATAAATTAGTTATTATCATATTTCCTTGTTCATGATAATCGTTTATTATCCATGATATAATTGTATTGATCGGAGACTTAAATGCATGTGTGGATACATAGACAAAACCATGTCCCTAGTATGCCTCTAATGGACTAGCTCGTTGATCAAAGGATGGTTAAGGTTTCCTAGCCATGGACATGAGATGTCATTTGATAACGGGATCACATCATTAGGAGAATGATGTGATGGATAAGACCCAAACTACAAACATAGCATATGATCGTGTCAGTTTATTGCTACTGTTTTCTGCATGTCAAGTATATGTTCCTATGACCATGAGATCATGCAACTCATGGATATCGGAGGAGTGCCTTGTGTGTATCAAACGTCGCAACGTAACTGGGTGACTATAAAGGTGCTCTACAGGTATCTCCGATGGTGTCTGTTGAGTTGGCGTGGATCGAGACTGGGATTTGTTACTCCATGTAACGGAGAGGTATCTCGGGGCCCACTCGGTAATGCAACATCACAATAAGCCTTGCAAGCAATGTGACTAATTGTTAGTTACGGGATCTTGTATTACGGAATGAGTAAAGAGACTTGCCGGTAACGAGGTTGAACTAGGTATGGAGATACCGACGATCGAATCTCGGGCAAGTAACATACCGAAGAACAAAGGGAACGATATACGGGATTAACTGAATCCTTGACATAGAGGTTCGACCAATAAAGATCTTTGTAGAATATGTAGGAACCAATGTGGACGTCCAGGTCCCGCCATTGGTTATTGACTATAGAGGTGTCTCGGTCATGTCTACATAGTTCTCGAACCCGCAGGGTCTGCACACTTAAGGTTCGATGACGTTTCGGTAGTGTAGAGTTATGTATGGTGGTGACCGAAGGTTGTTCGGAGTCCCGGATGAGATCCCGGACGTCACGTGGAGCTCTGGAATGGTCCTGAGGTAAAGATTCATATATAGGAAGTCCCAGTTTGGTTTCCAGAAAAGTTTCGGGCTCATCGGTAGTGTACCGAGAGTATCGGTAGTGTACCGGGAGTGCCGGTAGTGTACCGGAGGACCTCCGGGAGGGGTATTTCTACCCCAAGAGGTCCATGGGCTGTGGGAGAATAATAAACATCCCTTAGTGGGCTGGGAAAACAGCCACAAAGGCCCATGGCGCAGGAGAGAAAGTCCTAAAGCAAAAAGTGGAAAATCAGCCAATAGGAGCCAATCCTACTCCAACTAGCATTGGAGGTGAAGTAGGATTGCTCCCACCTCCTATTTCGGCCGACCCAAAGGCCTTGGCTGCCTCTCCTCTCTTCTCCTCCTATATATACTAGTGGATTGGGTGGTTTTTGGACAGAATTTCCGGCCACGTGCTACCCGTTTCACCGGTGCACAGTTTCTCCTCTAGATCGGTTTTCCGCAGCGCTTAGGCGAAGCCCTGCCGGAATCACTCCACCACCATCACCGGAGCGCCGTCACGCTGCCGGTGAACTCTCTATCCTCTCCACCTCCTCTTGCTGGATCAAGACGGTGGAGATCGTCATCAAGCTGCACGTGTGCTGAACGCGGAGGTGCCGTCCGTTCGGCGCTAGATCGGAAGGACCGTGATCGAGATCGCGAGACGGTTCGTGATTGGATCGCGGAACGGATCATGATGAGTTCGCGGGACAGATCATGATCAAGATCGTGAGACGGATCGTGATGAGATCGCGGGACGGATCATGATGAGTTCACGGGACGGATCGTGATTGGATCGTGGAACGGATCGTGATGAGATCGCGGGACGCTCGGCGATTTGGATTGGGAAGATGTTCGACTACACCAACCGCGTTTCTTAACGCTTCCCGCTTAGTGATCTACAAGGGTACATAGATCCACTCTCCCTCTCGTAGATGCTCATCACCATGGATAGGTTTGCGTGTGCGTAGGAAATTTTTTGTTTCCCATGCGACGTTCCCCAACAGAACTCATATACTTATTGTGAAAGTTCTATCAGCTCTCTCGAAGCAAAGTACCACCAGTGCACCCCTAGGGATGAGGTTGGGAGGAGTTAACCATTGCACGCCCACGACTCAAACAACACAAGGATTTCAATGAGGAATTAAAGTGCTCCAACATTCTGGTCAAGCCATACCCGACACTTCAATGAACAGGAGACCACAAACTTTAACATCGAATGACAACATATCTCGAAATGGCTATGGAAATGCCATAATAGGTAGGTATGGTGGCTATTTTTACGAATATATAAGGTGGCTTATGTGTGATAGAGCGTGTCATATCACGGGGTTTGGGTGCACCAGTGAAGTTTGCACGAACTCTCGAGGTGAGAAAGGGCAATGCACGGTACCGAAGATGCTAGCAAATTGAGGAAAGGTGGGAGTGTGTATAATCCATGGAGTCACATTAGTCATAAACAAATCATATACTTATTGTGAAAGTTTTATTATCTCTCTCGAAGCAAAGTAACACCAATGCACCCCTAGGGAGGAGGTTGGGAGGAGTTAACCATTGCACACCCACGACTCAAACAACACAAGGATTTCAAGGAGGAATAAAAGTGATCCAACATCCCGGTCAACCCATACCCGACACTTTAATGAAAAAGAGACCACAAACCTTAACATTGATATTCCTACTAAACCATAATCATCCACTAGTTCTCCCACTTAGAACAATCTAAATGTTGCAAAACTATTGCAAGGAATCAAACATATCATATTCAGTGATCCACAAGTTTTATGTAGGATTTTATTACTAACCATGTGAATGACCAATTCCTATTAACTATCTATATATATAAGTGAAGCATCAGGGTTTAATTCTTTCTACAAAATATCATGCTTTAATACAGAGAAGTGAAGCAAAAGAGCAATCTACAAATAATGGTGTTCCCAAAGTAGAGAAGGGAGCATCCAAACTTCAAAAGATATAAGTGAAGCACATGAAGCATTATATAAATCCATACTCAAAAGATATAAGTGAAGGGCAAAGAGCATTATATAAATCAACCAAGGACTACCCATACTAGCATGGTGCATTGCTTAAAGAAAAATAAAAGGCACATGACGCTCCAATAATTTACGCATATCATGTAAACAAAACAAAAACTGAGACATACCGATAATTATTGAGGAAGAAAGTTGTGATGCCTTCCGGGGCATCCGCAAGCTTAGACGCTTGAGTCTACTTGAATATGTAGTTGGTGTGCCTTGGGCATCCCCAAGCTTGAACTCTTTCCTCTACTTATTCTTCTCATATTGATACCTCCTCGATCATCGAACACTTCATCCACACAAAACTTAACAGAACTTTTAATAGAAGGGTTAGTACATATAACATCAAATCCCAGCATGTCTTGCTATAACATTGTAATTAAAATTACCAATTGTACGCTATCGCAATTCTATGTCTCCCAAATCAATGGGGCTCAACGAGATTTAAAACATAAGCAGATAAATAAACTATAACAACAATCTGTGAAAATCAGGACAATCTGTAAAGATGTAGATAAAACATATACTTTTGTAACTTAGAACATTCTTAAAAAATAGGACATAATATACAACTTGCGTAAAGTAATGTTTAAAAATTTCAGAATTTTTTCAACATCCAGTAAAATATGAAAATTCAAACACTAAACATTTTTTCGCACAACACACATCAAACAAGCAATTTAAACATCCTAAATGTAAATCTTGGCATACTATTTTCATAATACAATGTATTTTTACATGGGGGGAATTAATTTGTTGGGAAGTTTATGTAATGAAGAATCAGAAAGTTTCCATGGGCATGAACAAAGTTCAAGGCTAGTGCCCACTTCAACAATGGATGTCTTTCTCACTTTCACTTTTCTTTTTGAAAACGTTTTAAGCTTGTCGTGGTTTTGTCACGGCAGATGCCATGGGGTGGGTTATCGAGTCTGGTTGGGGCCAAAGTGCGTCTACGTGCTCCAGAAGAGAGATTAGGGACAAGCGGTGCGTGGCACACAATGTACCCAAGTTCGGGGCCCTCCATGGGAGGTAACACCCCTTGTCCTGCTAGTTCTACTAAATGGTCGGTAGGAAATACAATGG
Source organism: Hordeum marinum (assembly GCA_022496015.1). NCBI lineage: Eukaryota > Viridiplantae > Streptophyta > Magnoliopsida > Poales > Poaceae > Hordeum > Hordeum marinum. The sequence continues at coordinate 347,477,206 of CM039678.1, forward strand.
TACTCCTTGAGATGTCGATTGGAGGAGGAAGAAGCATATGGTTCGCCTTCTCTCTGCCTCTCCTACGCTATGTGAACGAATGAGGGAGGAAGAACCGAAGACCCTCTGCATGGAGGGATACCGGGGGGTTTTATAGGTAACCCCCCTGGCTTACAATATGCATGGTAAATTGGGGTGGGCCTGGGCTGGCGGCCTCCCTAACCGGCCATGGGGCCCGACGATGGTGCGGTCTTGTCACATGTTGGGTCCGTCGGTTGCGGGGTCCCATCAAAGTGATCCCCTGCCTCGCCTGGTAGCAGTCGGCTGCGGTCAGCGGTACGACCGACTCCACTATAGCCATGCATATTTGGCGTCATGGAGTGGATGTCACTGTATAGCCAGAATGCCGCCTCGTCTGGTTACAGTCGACCTAAGTAATCGGTGCGATCGCCTCCCCTATAGCCACGCATGTGCTGGTCAGCGATACGACCGCCTCCCCTATAGCCATGCGTGCCCCGGTCAGCGGTACAGGGGCCACTATCGCCATACATCATCTTCGTGTGAGATCTTGTCATACGGAATGATGGGATGAGTGTTGACCCACCGACTGTGGATCATCCTAGAGACGGTCCATGGGGGGCCGTGCGTTGAGCTGGACTATGTCACTGGAGCTGCCTGGGCGATCCAGCTTTGAAGGGTAGGGCATGCCCCGATGCTTTGAAAAAGGGACTAGCGTCCTTGAGCCTACCCAGGGGCTGATAACCCACAAGTGTAGGGGGGCATTTGTAGCATTTTTCAATAAATAAGAGTGTCAAACCCAATGAGGAGCTAAAGGTAGAACAAATATTCCCTCAAGTTCTATCAACCACTGATACAAATATACGCATGTTAATGCTTGCTTTACCTAGAACAAGTATGGAACTATTTTGTAGGTGATAAAACTAGAAGTACTTTGAAAGATAATAAATAACGTGGAAATAAAAGTTAGGTGTTCTTGTAATAAAATAACAATAAAAGTAAATAGTTTCGTAGAAATCTTTTTGTGTAACGCAAGAGAAAAATTGTCCATAGGCAATTGAATATGATATCACAGATACTTGTTATATACAATGAGGGAGAGGCATACGCTAACACAATTTCCGTCCTTGGATCATATTCACTTATGATTGGAACTCTAGCAAGCATGCGCAACTACTAAAGATCATTAAGGTAAAATCCAACCATAGCCTTAAGTATCAAGTCCTCTTTACTCCCATATGCAACAAACCCCTTACTCAGGTTTATGCTTCTGTCACTCAAGCAACCCACTATAAGATAATCATGAAAATATTTCAACACCCTACAGAGAGGATCCCTCATGTTTGCATGATACGGAGGGCATCATAGGACAACACCATATCAACATACAACTCACATCGATAACATCATACCAAAATTAACCCGTTGCACAAAAGAGATCTACTCAAACATCATAGGATAACCAAATATCATTGGGAAATAATATATGGAGTTGAGCACCATGTTTAAGTAGAGATTACAGCAGGGAAGAGAGGTGTTACACCTCTGCAAGAGGGTGAGAGAGTTGGTGTTGATAGCGGCAAAGTTGTTGGTGTAGATCGCCATCACGATGATTGCCTCAGCGTCGTTCCAGCACCACCGGGAGAGAGGGGAGAGAGCCCCCCTCCTTCTTATTCTTCCTTGGCCTCCCCCTATACGGGAGGAGAGTTCCCCCTCTAGTCCATGTCCTCCATGGTGGTGAAGGGGCGGGAGCCCCTCCGAGATTGGATCTCCCTCACTGTTCTCTTCTGTTTCGCGTTACCTTTTTGTCACGCCCAAGATGCGGTCCTATCCTTATGTCGGGCACGAGGGCCTCGACAGGGATAGAAGCGCATCTCGATGCGTTCGCAAGGATGGATATCATTAGAAGTACATGTATAGAAGAGATGAGTATATGGAATTGGCTTACACTCGCCACAAGCTACATCAGAGTCACAGCAATACAATAACATCTCAAACATCATACATAAGAGCAGGGCCCGGCTACGGACGAGATCAAACGACAAAATGACATCCACCCTTGCTATCCCAGGCTACCGCCTGGAACCCATCCAAGATTGATGAAGAAGAAGAAGAAGAACTCCAAATCAAATCAAACAACGCGCTCATGTCAAATCATCGCATTACCTGTACCTGCAACTATTGTTGTAGTAATCTGTGAGCCACACGGACTCAGCAATCTCATTTCCAAGGGTATCAAGACTATTAAAGATTAATAGGCAAGGTATGGTTAAGTGGTGAGGCTGCAGCAAGCGACTAAGCATTTATTTGAGTAGCTAACTTACGAGTACAGAAAGTAAAGTATGGTGGTCTATGCATAACGGACGTGAACTAGTAATGATCACTAACTGATCCTGACACCTACTTACGCCAAACATAACCCCACCATGTTCTCTTTCGGATAGAACTCACGAGAAGAGACAGTCACAGTTTATGCACACAGTTGGTGTATTTTATTTAGAGTTTACTTCAAGTTTGCTATGACCGGGTGTTAAACAAAGTATCCAAGTTTGCCACATAACCACAGGCATGGCTTCTCGAAAAGATTTAACCCTATAGGGGTGCTCTAACTCATCCATCACAAATTAACCACACTCAGTAGGAATAACCTCAACCACGGATCTTGTGATCTTCCTAGGCAATTCCAAAGGAAATCCAACACCTCGAGGTAGCCCCGAAGAAAATCAGAGTTCCTCACTCAAGACGTTCGAGAAAGGTAAAACAAATCCAGCAAGGCCTCCCGACGTGTCGACGATCCCAATAGGAGCTGCGTATCTCGTTCTCAGGACACGGTGGATAAGCTACGCGTACGGAGGCCTGATAGAAATCTCCCAAGTTGCCCTGGGTTGGCCCCGCACAGTGCTCTAGTTTGGACCAACACTCATGAGGAGCACTGGCCCGAGGGTTGATTAAATTATCCACGGGGTGATCATTCCCTATGCAAATTTTAATTAGTTAGGCAAATGTAGTACCAATGTTGGGCCTTGCCGGACAAGTTTTATTCTAACCCGAAAATCAAGGGGGTCCCCATAACAACCCCGAGCATGTTAGGAGCGCTCATTTATGGAATATAACACCGGTTCACAAGTAACTAAGGGCGGCAAGAGTGGAACAAAACACCGAGCAAAAGGCCAAGCCTTCCACCCTTTACCAAGTATATATGTGCATTAAATTAAATGGCAGCAATATTGTGATATAAAAAAAGGATGTCCATGTTGACACATGGAAGCAATTGCACCTGCAACTAGAAATGCTATAAGAAGGGCTGAGCAAGCGGTAACATAGCCAAACAAAGGTTTGCTAGGACGTGGAAGGGTTAGAGGCTTATCATGGCAATGTTGGAAGGCTTATCAAACAAGTGGTAGGTAGTGAGACATAACGATAAAAGACGAGACAACTAGCATGGCAATGATAGTAATGGTATCCAGGGAAAAGTGTCATCTTGCCTGAGATCCCGCTCGGAAGAAGAACGAGTCCATGAAGAAGAAGACCCAACGTAGTCGAACGAATCCTCACACTCCGAACGCTTTCGGAACTCTATCGAGAAGAACCAATCCGAAACAACAATCAACACAAGATACACCACAACATATGCGTGACATGATGCACAAACAAATATGATGCATGTCCGGTTTAATATGCAATGCATGACAATTTACAACAACCAAATACTACACATTAAGTGAAGCTCAATATGCAACGAGTTGCATATTGACGAAACTCCACGTTCGAATTATTTAGTTCACTCTCATTAGGTACACGACTATATTAAATGTTGTTAAACATGCAAGAGGTGGGGCATAAGTAAACTATCTATCTAGGCATATTAAATGAGGCCGGAAACGACTTATAGCATTTCCGAAATGACCCCATATGTTAATTATGAATTTGGTCCAGATCTGAACTAATCATATTTTATATTCATTAAACCACAGAATAAAGCATATCATGATATTCTACACGTCATTCTAGTCGATTTACATATATAGAACATCTCAAACGGAGCTACGGTCTAAAAGATATGAGCAACACAAGATGCACATGCCATGAATGCAAATGCATGGGAAAACCACCACAAACATTCCGAATCATGAATGCAACAAGTTATTATGAAACTACATGAGATTCTAAGCAAGTTTCCCATATGGAATGTCCAAAACGGAGCTACGGTTCAACCACAATCAACAAAACAAGTTTTTATTGAAATCTGCCAAAAACAGCAAGATAGCATTTGAACATATGAAAACAACAATTTACAATAATCTAAAATGCACAAACTAAGCATGGGGCAATAGCATACAAAATCCAATTCATTTCATTTTCACAAATCATATACAAAACATGCACGGATCATTTGGTAGGAAGCTCACAAGAAGGCTACTTGAAAACAGTTTCAGACTTAGTGAAAATAGCAGTTTTTGACAGTGCAGTTATTATCACGAAGGCATATTGACAGCGGTAAAACTATATGCTACCAATCTTATTATGGCATGAAACTTGACAGCATGCTAGAGTACAATATCAACAACAAATAACTCCATTGCACCTACCACAAAACAGTTCTAGATCACTAGCAAATCACATGGCAAGACAGCAACAAAATATAACAGATTCAGACTTAGAAATATTTTAGCATCTCAAAACAGCAGAATTTTATAGCAAGTTGACAACCACAAAATAACACCTATACATGCATTTCTATGACAAGCAAAATGTCCATGGGCTAGGACACATATCAAAGACAGAACGGGGGAAGCCTGGGCTCACCTATGGGCCTTGGCCCATTCGGTGGCCGCACGGGAGCAGGGCGCTCAGGGCAGGCTGGGCCCGGCCCACACAGGGGAGAGGCGGGGTCAACGCGGCAGCTGGCGGGAGCGCTCGCTCGCTCAATCCCGACCTCCCGAGCGGGAGCCAGAGCACAGCGGCGGCGGCTAGCAGGTGGCGGGGCGAGGATCCGGCGAGGGCGGCGCGGAGGCGGCGGATCCGGCGGCGCCCGGTCCATCTCCGGTGCGGGGAGGCAAGCGGCGGCCGCGGCGGAGCTCGGCGGTGGATGGGCCATGGCGGCGGGGATCCTGCAGGGGAGGAGAGGTCGGAGGTGAGGGAAGAGAGGAGGGAGGAAGGAGTAGGGAAGGGAGAGGAGAGGCCGGCTGCGCGCGGCGGCTCCGGCGGAGCTCCGGCGGCTGGCTCTGGTGGCTTGCTCCGGTGAGCTGCCACGGGAAGAGGAAGGAGAAGCTCCATGGGAGCACGGGAGAGCTCCGGTTGGGCCCGGATGGGCTTTCCTGGGCTTCCATATGGGCTCGAGCGGGCTGGAGGCTGGAGAAGGGAGAAGGTGGGGGCTGGCTAGGGTTTGCACGCGGAACGAGGGGGGCTAGGGCTATATATAGGGTTTCAGGCTAGGGCTACGGCTCTGTCCGTTTTCGGACTGTCGGGTGTCGGTCCGACTATCTGGAAGCGGAGAGGGGGTTATGGCGGCTGTCCAGAGGGCTAGGAGGGAAGAGAGGGGAGCGGTGACCCGTGGCACGAAGGTTTCAAAACACCGAGAACTTCCGATGATAACCGATAAACTACCGATAACCTCGCTTCTACGGATGACCGACGGGGCATCAAACGAACTCAGAACGCGACAAAACTTGACGAGCGTCCTACCCAAGCTATAACAAGACCGCACAACAAGTTTCAACTCGATCCGAGAATATTTTTGCGCGCACTTAAAAACGGTTTCATTTTAACGGTGTCGCGGGCGCGTGCGTGTGTGGTTGGTCTCGAAACGGGCAACGGCAAGAACGCAGAGATCCGGCAACTACGAACGGATGCAAGCTTTCAAAAACAAGTGACGATGCTATGCAGATGATGCGAATGATGCGATGATGAATGCGACAACCAAACGAAACACAGACGAGAACGGAAATAAAAGGGGAATCTTCTGGAATCTTCTGGAGCGTCGGTCCCGGGTTGTCACACGTTTTCTGGCCAAAAGCCGTTTCTTATATTCCTGGAGATTCCTAACTCCGATCGGGCTCATATTTTGAGGGGATTTTTATCCAAAAATTAGGTTTCTTACGGCCGAAGGAGAGCTCCAACTGACATACGAGGTGAGCACCACCCACCACCCCGCGCATGGGCCCTAGTCGCGCCCTGGTGGGTGGTGGTGGCTGTGGGCCTCCTTTTTCGTTGATTCCACTTCCCCAAATTCACAAATATTGCAAAAAAATCTCTGTAAATTTTTAATGCTTTTGGACTTTGTTTGATATGGATATTCTGTTAAAAACACACACAAAAAAAATAGGAACTAACACTCGGCACTGGATCAATAGGTTAGTGCAATAAATCATATAAATTGTTGCCAAAAGTATGTGAAATTTGTGTAATATTGGCATGAAACAATCAAATATTATAGATATAACGGAGACGTATCGGCATCCCCAATCTTAATTCCTACTCATCCTCGAGTAGGTAAATGATAAAAAGGAAGATAATTCTTGATGTGGAATGCTACCTAGCATAATATTGATCATATATGTAATCATGGCATGAATATTAAGACATGAGTGATTCAAAGCAATAGTCTATCATTTCACATAAAGACATCAATACTTAGGCATCCCAACAATCAATCATTTCTTTCAAAATCTCAGGGCTACAGAACACTATCCCTATAAAATCATATAGTCTTGTCATGCTTTGTCTTCTTAACACAAAGTATAAATCATGTACTACCCTGGTGTCAGCCAAGCAATTGGTTCATACTTTTTAACACGCTTCAGCATTTCAACTCTCATGCAATACATGAGCGCAAGCCATGGATATAACACTATGGGTGGAGTAGAATATGGTGGTAGGTTTCGAAGGTGTAAAAGTGGAGAATAAAGTCTCGCATCAACTCAGCATATCAACGGGCTATGGAGATGCCCATCAATAGATATCAAAGTGAGGGCTAGGGATTGCCATGCAACGGATGGACTAAGAGATATAAGTGTATGAAATCTCAATGTGAAAACTAAGTGGGTGTGCATCTAAGTCTATAATGAAAAATTCCCACTAGTATATGAAAGTGACAACATAGGATACTCTCTACATGAAAAACATGGTGCTACTTTGAAGCACAAGTGTGGAATTAGCATGCCCCTTCTTTGTTTATCTCTCATCATTTTTATTTTTATTTTCTTCCTTCTTTATTTTCTATTTTTTTCTTTTTATTTTTTTCTTTGTCCCGAGCCTCATCCCGACTTGTGGGGGAATCATAGTTTCCATCATCCTTTCCTCACTCAGACATGCTCTAATAATGAATAATGATGATCATCACACTTATGTTTACTTATAACTCAAGATTACAACTCGATACGTAGAACAAAATATGACTCTATATGAATGGTGTGCAATGATCTAGCATAGCAAAGGTATCAAAAAATGGACGAGCCATGGAAACATCATGCTAGCTATCTTACGATCATGTAAAGCAATATGACAATGAATGCTCAAGTCATCAAAACGGAAGTGGTGGAAGTTGCATGGCAATATATCTCAGAATGGCTATGGAAATGCCATAATAGGTAGGTATGGTGGCTATTTTGAGGAACTTATAATAAGGCTTATGTGTGATAGAGCGTATCATATCACAGGATTTGGATGCACTGGCGAAGTTTGCATCGACTCTCGAGGTGAGAAAGGGCAATGCGCGGTATCGTAGATGCTAGCAAATTGCGGAAAGGTAAGTGTGCGTACAATCCATGGACTCACATTAGTCATAAAGAACTTGTCGGTGCACTAGTACAGGGGTACCTAGTGCCCCTGACTTATGCACGGGTGGTAGAAGCAAAGAACCCCGCCAACAATCAAGACAAGACTCCAGCAAGCTCAACGCGACAGCCCAAGCCTGGACTACGACGCGCCAAGCATGCCCCCGATGCTTGCCAGGGACCAAGATGCACACTCTTCCCAGAAGATCAAGCAGGCCATTCCCTGGCAGGCACGAGCCAGCCAGCCAGCGCTCCACCGCATCACTACGCCTGTCACTTATCAATGCAGTGTCGAGCCCTCAGGCAGCTAATTAGCTCTCACTGAGGACGTGGCAACACATCGAAGGGAAGTTATGCTCGATCGACACCCGCCATGTAGCGTCTCAAGTTCTTAAGCAATGATCGGCCAAGCGGTGGACATAGATTGCCAAGGATGCACCCCAAGCGCCACCTAGGCAGGTAATCATGGCATTTTGTCCTAAATGCGAGAATTAGGTATGATATCTCTGCTTAGCTATCTAATCGATAGATAATCTGTTTTTCCATTTGTGGTGACCCCTTGCACTATAAAAGGAGGACCAAGGCAACCTAGATCAAGGTTGGCATTTCGTACCCCCGAAAACTTGTATTCATGTATCCGCTCCTTCCCTGGCAGCAGTCCTTGTCGGGGAAAGGTGCTCTGTGTTCTTCGTGTTCCCCCAATCAATCCAGTAAAAAGCAGGAGTAGGGTTGTACGCTTAGTAGTGGCCTGAACCTGGGTAAAATGCATGTGTCTTGATAGTTACAATGTCTCATGCTCTCCGCTCTTCGTGCAATGTGACCCCCTGCCAAACCACAAGGGATTTCTGATCCCATAGGTGATCGTGAGCATTCGTGCCCCGGCAGAACTCATATACTTACTGAAAAAGTTTATTATCCCTCAAAGCAAAGTATTACTACGCATGCCCCTAGGGGGGAGGTTGGTAGGAGTTAACCATCGCGTGCCCCCGGCCTTCACACAAAGATAAACAATCAAGGATAAATTCTGCTCCAACTTCCTACCATAACGGGAGACTATACGTGCATGCTTATGGAATCACAAACCTTAATACCAATATCTTACTAAACACGATCATCCACTAGTACTCCCACATATTATCATCTCTATATCGCAAAACTACTGCAAGGAATCAAACATATCATATTCAGTGATCCCTAAGTTTTATGTAGGATTTTATGATTAACCATGTGAACGATCAACTCATGTTGACTCTCTAATTATATATAAGTGAGTCAAGAGAGTTTAATTCTTTCTACAAAAGACCATTCTCTAATAAATATAAGTGAAGAAAAAGAGCATTCTATGAATAACGGTTTTGTATGTGAAGAGAAACGGGCAATCCAAACTTCAAATGATATAAGTGAAGCACATGAAGCATTCTATAAAGCCATACTCAAAAGATATAAGTGGAGTGCAATGAGCATGATACAAATCAGCCATCGACTATCTCATACCAGCATGGTGCATAAAAGAAAAGTGTAAACTAAGCACAAAAGTCACTTCAAGATTTACACATATCACATGGATGAAACGAAATCGAAAACATGCCGATACTTCTTGAAGAAAGATGGGATACCTTACGGGGCATCCCAAGCTTAGACGCTTGAGTCTCCTTGGATATTAACTTGGCGTGCCATGGGCATCCCCAAGCTTGAACTCTTGCCTCTCCTCCTTCTCCTCATATCGAGATCTCCTCGATGTTCGAACACTTCATCCACACAAAACTTAACAGAAGACTGGTGAGATCCGTTAGTATAATAAAGCAAATTTCTACTTTAAGTACTTTTGCAAAACCATTCTTATTTTATATTTGAATTGTACCTGCTGTGTTTTAACTTTTCTATGGATTACACCACCGATAAATTGATAGTTTCATCAAAACAAGCAAAACAATGCATCAAAAACAGAATATGTCTTAAACAGGACAAACTATAGTAATTTGAGCTTTGACCATACTTATGTAACTCCAAAAATTCTGAAAACATACAACGAAATAAACATTTATTGTAGAAATATTGTGTAAAAAAATCAAAAACTTTTAACATTCTAGTGAAAAATGAAAATTCATGCACTACAGCCAAAGTTTCTGTTTTTGCACGGCACATACTAACAAGCAATCTAATCATCCTAAAGGCAAATCTTGGCACAATATAATACAATGGATTTGTACAAGGGATGATTATTTTTGTTGGAAAAAAATTCGTGATTCAAGACTCACAAAGTTTCCATGGGCATGAACAAAAGTTCAAGGACGTCCCCCCACTTCAATGATGCTCATCATCTCTCTCACTTTCACCTTTCCTTTTCTAAAGTTTTAGGTTCCCCTCTATATATTTTTTTGTTTGTAAACTTTATAAAAACACACAAAAGAATAAAATGACTCTCTAAAACTTTTGGGTAGTCTTCAAGGCAGCGCTTTCTTTCAAGCCATTAAGCTAGGCATAAAGTGCTCAAGTAATTGACCCATCCGGATCCCAAGGTATATCAAAGCCAATTTTAATTAACAATAATTTGTAATTTAGTAGTGAGCACAAAGTGATATATATCATGTGACAACGAAGTCTAACTCTCTTACTATGCATTGGCATGTTATAAAAGAACAATTCATTCACACAAAGTAAAGGCTAATACATAGCATAAGCAGTTCCTTGCAATTTTATCGTATTGGAAACATAGAGAGGTGAATATTTGGTTCCTCTCTCATAATAATTTAAAGTAGGAGCAGCAAGCACATGCATATTATATTCATCAAAATCATCATGTGTAGTAGCAAAACGCAACCCATAAATATAATCCTCAATAAGTGCAAACTTCTCCGATATAGTGTAGTTGGGAGAATTCAAAAAGATAATAGGACTATCATGTGTGGGTGCAATAGCAATAATTTCATGCTTAACATAAGGAACTATAGGAAGTTCATCTTCATAAGCATAATTCATATTGGCATCATGGCCGCAAGCATGTCAAGCATCAAGTTCATCAAAAAAGTATATTTCGAACGAATCGAATGGATCATAACAATCATCATAGCATTCATCCTTCGGTAAGCACGGAGGGTAATTAAACAATGTATGAGTCAAAGAGTTACTCTCATTAGAAGGTGGGCATGGGGATCAATCCTCTCTTGCCCCTTTTGTTCTTCGCTCTCCTCCTCATCTTTTTCATTTAACAAGTTCACAATTTTAGCAACTTCTTCTTCCATAGGTCCCTGTGAAATATTAGTCTCTTCAAACGCAGCGGACATTTTCTCAATAAATTCAATAATATCAACATTGTATTCATAATTATCATAGCAATATTGAAGTACGGAAAAAAATTCAGATTTGTAAGAAACATGATCATACTTTTCAATCAAAGAATCAATTTCATAAGCACCTTTAAAAGCAAAAAATTATTCTATTCATTCCACATCATAGTAATCATATATACCTTTAGCATAAGAAGCAAAGGTTTCATTATCATTACATTCTCATAAAAAGGGAAGGTGTGGAGCGTTCATCCTAGAGCAACAAGTAATATCATATCTCAAGCATAGCTCCAGAGCATACCTATGCAACATATGAATTTGATCCAATAAGTGTTTGCCTTTTTGAGATAAGAGATAATCCCTAAAGTATTCACGTTGATCCAACTTTACTCCCATTATCAAGTTGAATGGGGTTTTCTCAAGATTATCAAAGTAGTATTTAATACTTTGCACATAACTAGCATCGAGGGTTTTAAGAGGTTCCCCATATCCATGAGTAGCAAGTACCACTAATTTTTTGGTGTTTTGTGTTCCATATACATAACTAAATATATAAAACAACTAATAAAAAAATAAAAATTACTTAGTGATAAAGCAAACAATCACACACGAGAATATGCACCCCACGCTATTGCTCCCCCGGCAATGGCGCCAGAAAAAGGTCTTGATAACCCACAAGTGTAGGGGATTGGTTGTAACCTTTTTCGATAAATAAGTGTGCCGAACCCAACATGGAGCTAAAGGTAGAACAAATATTCCCTCAAGTTCTATCGACCACCGATACAACTTTATGCATGCTAATGCTTGCTTTACCTAGAACAAGTATGAAACTACTTTGTAGGTGATAAAACTAGAAGTACTTAGCAAGATAATAAATAACATGGAAATAAAAGTTAGGTGTTATTTTGATAAAAGAACAATAAACGTAAATAGTTTCATAGAAAGCTTTTTTGTGTAATGCAAGAGAAATATTGTGCATAGGCAATTGAATATGATACGATAGATACTTGTTATATTAAGTACCAAGTCCTCTTTACTCCCATACGCAACAACCCCCTTACTCGGGTTTATGCTTCTGTCACTCAAGCAACCAACTATAAGAGAATCATGGACATATTGCAACACCCTACAGCAAGGATCCCTCATGTTTGCACGACACGGAGGGCACCATAGGACAGGACCACAATTAACCCATTCAACAAAATAGATTTACTCAAACATCATAGGATAAACAAATATCATTGGGAAATAATATATGGGGATGAGCACCATGTTTAAGTAGAGATTACAGTAGGGAAGAGAGGTGTTACACCGATGCAAGGGGGGAGAGAGTTGGTGTTGACGGTGGCAAAGTTGTTGGTGTGGATCGCTGTCATGATGATTGCCTCGCTGGCGTTCCCGTGCCACCAGGAGAGAGAGGGAGAGAGCCCCTTCCTTCTTCTTCTTCTTCCTTGGCCTCCCACTAGATGGGAGGAGAGTTCCCCCTCTAGTCCATGGCCTCCATGGAGGCGAAGGGACGAGAGCCCCTTCGAGATTGGGTCTCCCTCTCTATTCTCTTCTGTTTCGCATTACCCTTTTCTGGACGAAAACCGTTTCTTATATTCGAGGAGATCCGTAACTTTGAATGGTCTGAAATTTTGAGAAGATTTTTATCCAAAAATTAGCTTTCTTGCGTCCGAAGGAGAGATCCAACTAACATACGAGGTGAGCACTACCCACCACCCTGCTCTTGGGCCCTAGGCCCCGCCCTAGTGGGTGGTGGTGGTTGTGGGACTCCTTTTTCGTTGATTCCACTTCCCAAAATTCACAAATATTCGAAAAAAAATCTCTGTAATTTTTTTATCGCGTTTGGACTTCGTTTGATATGGATCTTCTACGAAACAAAAAACACACAAAAACAGGAACTAGCACTAGGCATTGGATCAATAGGTTACTCCAATAAATCATCTAAATTGTTGCCAAAATTATGTGGAAGTTGTATAATATTGGCATGAAACAATAAAAAATTATAGATACAACGTATAAGTATCAGGGGCCATCCCCCCGACAGTAGTCTCGGAAGCCGTGGAGGCCCGCCGGCCCGAGGCGACGGACCTTGTCACCTTACCTTCCATAGAGGTTTGTGATGCACACCAAGGGCCAGGACATCCGACTGCTTGCTGAGCCGGGGACTCCAAATGGGACCCAACCGTCGGAGGAGGCGAGAGGTTTGGCTGGCCAGCGCCATTCGACGCGGAACAACTTTTCCGCCATGCGAGACGGGACACCACCACAAGTCGCTTGCAAGCATGCCAAGCCCTGCCATGCCACACGCGTGCCAAGACAGGATCATGGGTCGGGCCCTACCCGACCATGGCCTCGGCTCATGCACGGGATCTACTACATCCAAGCTCGATGGTTGGCTTTCCTTGTGCGTGTTAATGCGCCCGCACTGGGTAGGGGTAGTGAGGGTCATGGTGCAAACGATCCCACTCCCCCACTCCTTCGGCGAGGGTTTTCAATGGTGGGTAGGGGGCACGATGGAAACCATCGGTCCTCTTTGCCCCCGCCCCTCAACTTCTCCACCACCTTGTCCCTGGAGAGAAAGAGTGAGAGAGAGAGAGAGAGAGATCTTAGTGTATAGCTGCCGCTGCGACTCTCCGTGCCCACAGCGCGCGACGTCTGAAACCCGATGGGAAACCTCCTCCATGCCTCTCTTTCTGCCACCGCCGCGCCCGAGCCCGCACCGCGCCTGCTGATGGGAAGCAAGGGTGCGTGAGACAGTAGCGATGTCAGGGAGGAGTTCATCAAGCATTTGTGATACCACCGAAAGCTGCCTACCGTGGATCACGTGGCAAGGCGTGCACCCGGGTTGGGGCTTGTCCCGGGCCCAGAGGACGATGAGCTGGTTGTATTCACCTAGCATTTCTCCCGTGGGTTCGGACTTCCGGCGAGCGTCTTCTTCCAGCGTTTCCTCGCTCACTTCGGACTATAGCCGCACCACCTCGGGCCCAACTACTGTTGCAGCTTGCGGCCTTCGTGTAATGTCTGAGGGCTACCTCGGGGTCGAACTGCTCCTCAAGCTTTGGTGCCGGATCTTCTATCTCAAGAAGCAAACGCTCGAGGACAAGGTGACAAAGACAAAGGAGATGACCGCCTGTAGGGCGGCCCTCATTTACGTGAGGCTATGAGCCGGCTTCCCCAAGATTTTGCTTCGCGAGTCGGCCAAGAAATGGCAGCGTTCCTTCTTCTATGTGAAGAATGTGAACCCAACTCGGGATTTCATCAACCTACCCCCTCCCCTCCCTGCTTTGCCAACTAGCCGCCGCGTGTGCAACTGAAGTAGGGGGTTGATAACCCACAAGTGTAGGGGATCATTTGTAGCCTTTTTTGATAAGTAAGAGTGTCGAACCCAACGAGGAGCTAAAGGTAGAATTAATACCCTCTCAAGTTCTATCGACCACCGATACAACTCTATGCACGCCAACGCTTACTTTACCTAGAACAAGTATGAAATGTCAAACATGTCAATGTCTAGGAAACCTTAACCATCTTTGATCAACGAGCTAGTCTAGTAGAGGCTCACTCGGGACACAGTCTTATTTATGTATCCACACATGTATTTAAGTTTTTGGTCAATACAATTCTAGCATGAATAATTAGGATTTATCATGGACAAGGAAATATGATAATAACCAAATTATTAATTTCTCTAGGCCATATTTCCAATAGTCTGCCACTTACACCAGAGTCAGTAATCTAGTTACATTGCATTGTATTTAGCATGCAATGAGTATTGTGGTTGATCATGTTTTGCCCGTGGGAGAGGTTTTAGTCAACAGTTATGCAACATTGAGATCTGTATGTACTTTGCAAATATCTACATCTACCACCTTGAACCAATCACGGATTGAGTTGAAATAGTATTTAACATGATTGATCTTCTTGTGAAACATGGGATCTTTGGTAATGCCAATGACTCAAGTGTTGTCATAAAGGATAGTCATCGCATTCAATGCATTAGGCAGAACTCCTAGATAGGTCATGAACTCCTTCATCCATATGCCCTCCTATGTTGCTTCTGAAGCAACTATCTATTCCACTTCACATGTAGATACCGCCACGACGCTCTGTTTGGAACTACTCCAAATGACTACTCCACTATATGTCTCCAGTTCGAGACTCAGAGTCATCTGGATCAATGTCAAAGCTTTCATCGACGTAACCCTTTACGACGAACTCTTTATCGCCTCCACAAACAATAAATATTTCATTAAGGTACTTAAGGATAATTTTTTACTGTTGTCAAGATATCCACTCCTGGATCACTCTAGTGCCCCCTTGCCAGACTCATGACAAAGGCACGCATCAAGTATGGTACACAGCATGACATCCATTATAGAGCCTATGACTGAGGCATAGGTTATGACCTTTGTCCTTTCACTTTCTTCTGCCATGATCGAGATTTGAGTCTCACTCCACTTCACACCTTGTAATATAGGTAGGAACTCCTTCTTTTATTGATCCATTTTGAACTCCTTTGACTGATCCATTTTGAACTCCTTCAAAATCTTTTCAAGGTATGTGCTTTGTGAAAGTTTTATCACGTGTATTGATCTATCTCTATAGATCTTGATTCCCAATATGTAAGCATCTTCACCTATGTCTTTCTTTGAAAAAATCCTTTCAAACAACCCTTTTATGATTTCTATAAATTCTACATCATTTCAATCAACAATATGTCATCCACATATACCATCAGAAATGCTATGAGCTCCCACTCACTTTATTGTAAATACAAGCTTCTCCACAAACTTGTATAAACACAAAACTCTTTGATCACCTCATCAAAGTGTATATTCCAACTCCGAGATGCTTGCACCAGTCCATAGATGGATCACTCGAGATTGCATACCTTTTAACATCCATAGGATCGACAAAACCTTCCAGTTGTAACATATACAATCTTTCCATAAGGAAACTATTGAGGAACGCAGTCTTGACATCCATCTGCCAGATTTCATAACCGAAAGTGGAGCAATTGCTAACATAATACTACTAACATACTTTAGCATCACTACGGGTGAGAAAGTCTCATTGTAGTCAACTCATTGAACTTTGTCGGAAACGTCTTTGCGACAAGTCGAGCTTACAGATAGTGATATTACTATTAGCGTACGTCTTCTTCTTACAAATCTGTTTCTTCTCAAACATGGATATTATCTCGGATTTTATGGCCTCTAGACATTTCTTGAAATCCGGGCCCATCATCGCTTCCTCATAGTTCGTAGGCTCACCATTGTATCCAAGACATGGTTAATGTACCACGCAAGGGCAATACGTTTCCTTCTCAACCTGTGAAGTTCGGTAGTAACTTGATCCGAAGTTTCGTGATCATCATCGTAGCTTCCTCTTCAAATTGTGTAGGCATCATAGGAACATCTTTCTATGTTACGGTACTCTTCAGTTGAAGTTAAGGTTCGATAACCTCATCAAGTTATAACTTCCTCCCACTCACTTCTTTCGACAAAAACTCCTTCTCTAGAAAGGATCCATTCTTAGCAACAAAAAAATTGCCTTCGGATCTGTGATAGAAGGTATACCCATTTGTTTATTTAGGTTGTCCTATAAAGACACACTTCTCCACTTTGGGTTCAAGCTTATCAGGATGACGCCTCTTGACATAAGCGTCGCATCCCCAAACTCTAAGAAACGACAACTTAGGTTTCTTCCCAAAAAATAATTCGTACGGCGTCATCACAATGGATTTAGATCATGCCCTATCTAAACTGAATGTGATTGTCTCTAGTGCATAACCCCAGAACAATAGTGGCAAACCGGTAAGAGACATCATAGAACGCATCATATCCAATAGAGTATGGTTTCGATGTTCGGACACACCATTATGTTGTGGTGTTCCAAGTGGTGTGAGTTGTGAAACAATTTCCACATAGTCTTAAATGCATACCAAACGCATAACTCGGATATTTACCTCCATGATCATATCGTACACATTTTACCTTCTTGTCACGATGATCTTCAACTTCACTCTGAAATTGTTTGAACTTTTCAAAAGTTTCAGACTTGTGTTTGATCAAGTAAACATACATGTATCTACTCCAATCATTTGTAAGGTAAGAAAATAATGATATCCACTATGTTCTTCAACACTCATTGGACTGCATAAATCGGTATGACTTATTTCCAACAAGTCGCTTGCCCTCTCCATTGAACTGGAAAATAGGGTTTTAGCCATCTTGCTCATGAGGCATGGTTCGCATGTCTCAAGCGATTCAAAATCGATTGATACCAAAAGTCCATCAGCATGGAGTTTCTTCATGCGCTATACACAAATATGACCTAAGCAGCAGTGCCACAAGTATGTGGACTATCACCATTAACTTTGCATCTTTTGGCATCAATATTACGAACATGTCTATCACTACGATCGAAATTAAATAAACCATTCACATTGGGTGCATGATCATGGCCACGCCCTGATGGCTTGGGACCACCTTGGGTATCGTGTTGCATTGATTCTTCTTCCCAAAATTCACATATATTCAAAAAAATCTTTGTAAATTCTTATCGCGTTTTGACTATGTTAGATTTTCTGCAAAAAGTGCAAAAAACAACAGGAGCTGGCACTAGGCACTGAATCAGTAAGTTAGTCCCAAAAATATTATATAATGTTGCCAAAAGTATATGAAAGTTGTACATTATTAGCATGAAACAATCAAAAATTATAGATATGATGGAAACATATCAGATCACAAAAGATAGTATTCATATAAATAAACAACCATTATTCTCTGACTTGAATGAATAACCATCTCACAATAAACGGATACGGATATAATGTTCATGCTCAAAGAAGGCACCAAATAACCGTTATTCAGGTTTAAAACTAATCCTGAAGGTACAACGAGAGTGCCGATGGCAATTATATCAACCTTGGAGACACTTCCAACACACATCATCATCTCTCCCTTAGCTAGTCTATGTTTATTCCGCAACTCCTATTTCGATTCACTAGTATTAGCAACTAAACCGATAGCAAATACCCACATGCTACTATGATAACTAGAAGATACAAATCAATAACATGTATATCGAATATACCTATGTTGACATTGCCAGCCTTCTTATCTGCCAAGTACTTGGGGCACTTCCGCTTCTAGTGGGCGTTCCGCTTATAATAGAAGCACTCGGTATCTGGTTTGGGTCGACCCTTGGGTTTCTTCATTAGAGCAGCAACTGGCTTGCTATTCTTCAAGTTTCCGTTCTTGTCCTTCTTGAAACTAGTTGTCTTGTTAACCATCTGTTGGAGATTGGTTTTGAGCCTAAGGGAAACCTCTCAAGAAACCGGTTCAAACACTGAGGAGCTCTGCATGATCTACGTCCTAACCTCAATGATGGTGGAGCTACGCGTGTAGGGAATGAGAAGGACAC
The DNA here is from genome assembly GCA_022496015.1 of Hordeum marinum. Lineage (NCBI taxonomy): Eukaryota > Viridiplantae > Streptophyta > Magnoliopsida > Poales > Poaceae > Hordeum > Hordeum marinum. The sequence goes on from CM039678.1 coordinate 347,495,696, forward strand.
TAGAGTTTACACGAGTTTGGGCCACCATGCGGTGTAGAACCCTACTCCTTCTTGGTGGATTGATTTCTCTCTTGGGTTGGACGAGCGTTACAAGTTGTCAGGAGGAAGAAGGCACTTCCCCTTGGGGAAACTGGTAGCTCAACCTGTCCTCTCTCTCTATGATGGATGTCTGTCCCTCTTATCTTTTCCATGGTCCTCTCTTCCCAAAACACTGGCGAGAAACAGGGCGACCACATGGCGAAAATTCGAAGGGGGTCAAAGGTATAGTCTACCCTAACAAAGTCGGTCTTCATGATGCCAAAGGCGCCATCCATGGCGCGCTCGTGGGCTCTCCGGTGATGCTCGTCCTGGTCGCCAGTGTCATGTTGGTCTCCTTGCACCGATGGGGTAATATTTGGAACTCACCTTGGAGAAGGACAACAACCCGCTTTCCTTTTAGCACGAATCAAGAAAGATTCTCTGCCTTCGCCCGCTAGCGCCATCCTTGCAGCCTTTGCTGGCGTGGTACGCCACCCGGTGGCAGGCGGACCGTTTGTGTGGCCAGAATCGAGTGAACCCTCCAAGCAGGGGGCTACACAAGGGTAGCCTCACGGGGGAGACCTCATGAGGCCTCTCACATCGGGTGGACAAGCGTCTAGTGGGACCATCTCAAAAAGAGAGGGGGAGCTTTGTGGACCCAGAGCCTCATGGGGTAATTGTCAAAGTCTTCCAGTGGGCCGCCTGCCGCACTGGGCCTTCTTCGCATAGCTGATTGGGTCGGCAGTAGATGGGCCATGGTACCCTAGTTCTAGTGGACCGACAGTAGCCCCCGAGCCAGCGGCACGCATGTTCCGCCCGTGGAGCGTGAAATGGCCCAGGGCCTGACAAACTACCGGGCCTAGGAGTGACGCGTGGCAGTCTTGACAAGACGGGATGCACCCACTTTTCCCATGATGCCTTGGTAACTGCACGCCTGCCTTAAGACTGACGTGCGTGCCAGGGTGAAACCAGCATTGCCTTCCTTCCTACAAATGCCTCCTCTGCTCATGCTCCTCCTTCCTCGCGCACACCTCACACGCTGCTCTCCTTCTCCACCTCCAATCTCATTCCACCATCGCCATGGCTCCGAAGAAGAGGAGCATCGCCACCACCGAAGTGTAGGTGGAGCCAACCTTGCTATCCTCAACCATCAAGAACCAAGAGGAGCTGGTCAAGTTGATTCCCCCGACGGCCAATGCTCACAACAAGCATGCGGCCACCAAGATCTGGTCAGGCTTGAACCCAGCCAGGGAGTAGATGGCAATGATGTTCCCGTTCTTCTTCCACTGCATCTTCGGAGGCTTGATCCCTCTATTCTCTGACTTCTTCAGGGTCGTGCTCGAGCACTACCAGATTCACGCCCTCCATCTTCACCCCAACTCGGTATTCCTCCTCACCACTTTCGCGTTCCTCTGCAAGGGCTTTCTGGGAGTGATGCCTCGGTGGCCCTGTTTCTCATCTTCTACCGCATGAGATGCAAGCAGGGCTTAAGGGGGATGTGCTTCCTTCCGTATGGTGGACAAAATGTCGGAGCGCTTCATCGGTGGTGGTCAAGAAGCTGGAGAACTTTCGGGCGCATTGGATATACATGGAGGTAGGCCAAAGCAGCCCTCTGTTCGTGCCTCCCATTGGGCCCGCCATGAAGAGCTCCAGCTGGGAGCACTCCAAGCTAGCGGATGCGAGGCTTCGACCTGTCCTCGCAATGGCTATAGATGTTGCAGGAAGTTGGGCTCATGTGCGCCATGGTGGCTCGAGAGTTCATGCATAGTTGCTTCGCCCCGCTCCAGAAGCACTCTCACCCCGTGTGAGAGTACAAGGGCCACCGACCAGACATGCCTCTGCAATGACACCCTCCAGGAGGCGGCATTGGAGGCGGTCCTGTAGACCCTCTTTGCGAAGCCCATGCCAGAGGAGATGGCAGATGATGTGCTCCCTGTGTTCTGCCGCGACAATGGGGCGGAGATTCGGGATGAGATGCTTGTCTTCAATGAGTGGGTCTTGGTCCCTAAAGGCCATGTGGGGCCGCGCGACAACACCATCATCATGGTGCCCACGTCAGGGGACTTCGAGGATGTCACGGCCTCCTCAAGCACCGGCACCGGCAACAGCAGGCAGGACCGCATGCCAAGCCACCGCAAGCTGTTGCTGGGGGACAACGACAATGACGACGAGGAGGAGGAGGACCCTCGGTTCATGGTCGCACCCTCTAGGCGCATGGAGGAGGAGGAGGAGGACGAGGTGGTGGTGGAGAAGTACCCCCTGCAAGGGATCAACAGAGGGGGCTATCGAGCCCCTACAGGAGACAGGCCAGCCCGATAGGATAGGGATGAGCTCTGACAAGCATCGTAGGGCTCCTTTCGAAGGTAGCTCAGGCGGGCCTCACAGGAGCGACAGTAGCTTCCGCTCCAACCCCCTCCTAAAGGGCAGGCGTTGGCTCGCCACCAATGAGTAAGTTCATTCTATTTACCTTTCTTTTCCTATTTTCTCGGTGCATTCGGGGCCCGGAATTGAACCATTAAATCTGCAGAGTCGCCACATCGGCGTCGACCTCGCCTGCAGCACCTGCTGGAGGAGCCAGTGTGTGGGGACCCCGACTCATAAATCGTGATCACCGAATGCATGTGTACAGTGATCCCAAAGATCAATGCTCACTAAATACATAGAAGCTGGATAACAAGAGTCTTACATCCACACTTAACGTCTTACACAAATAAAGACCACGAAGGTCTAGTCTTACATAGATAGGGCCACAAGGGCCAAACACTTAAATAGAACAAGCAGCAAAAATCTTGATTGAAGCGTGAACCCATACCATCAGCCTTAAACCTACAGGCATTCTGACTGGGAAGCGTCCTAGTTCGCATATTCATCTCCAACGAACTCTTCAACATACTCCTATTCTTCCATGGCTGGCCAATTAAATAACCAGTGGCAAGCCAATGAGTACTTTGAATATACTCGCAAGCAACCCAGGTTGTGGAATAAGGTAATAATGATGCATGATATAACACTAAGTAGGTAATTTGCAGAAAGCCAATTTTGAGTGCAATGACATGATCAAATAATTAAGCAAGCATGCATCAATAGTTGGCAGATATACATATGAACAAGTTACAGCTATCATCATGAATAGGGATTGGACATCTCATGTTCATCCATTATGCTAAGTCATTGGACTGAGTCAATCGTCAAGCTAAGTCATCGAACTTTGCTCAGGTAACCTCTTTGTCACCAACACACACACTCACACCAAGGTTGCAAAAACATCTGGACGTAGTTTAAGAAGGACCTCCAATTGTCCATGACCATGGGCGCGGCTATTCGAATAGTTTTACACTCTATAGAGGTTGCACACTTTACCCACAAGACTCGGGGAACTTCCAGGTCATCCACGACTCGCGGTATATAACATACCCGAGGTAAGCACCTGAACAATGCCTTTCCCATGGTGATACTAAACAAGGAGTCCACTCGTTGGTGCCATCCTTCATGATGTACATCACACGTAACATCGATGAGGGCATGCAACGGTGCGCCCGATGCCTGTAAAGACAGCGCATGGCCTTCCACTTCCGGGACGACCCTGTCTCAAGAGTGACCACTTCACTCTTGCCACTAGTAATGCGAGCTCCCTGCTAGCACCAACCATAGTAATCAACAAGGCCCCATCCCATAAGGGGTATCATGGTTGCGCATGTAAGTTTGGGACGGTCAGCGGACCTTAAAGCTCTTCGTTTTCGAAAACACACACTCACTTGCTCCGGCACACCACTTCTTTCTCAAGTGGTCACCCAACTTATCATCATCTCCCTCGGGCATTAGTGGCACCCCACAGGGTTTTCGAAAAGCCTTTGAAATCATTTCTTCCTTTCCATCACTATGCATAAATCACATCCCACTTGCGTAGCATCTATCAGCATCCTATCTACACCCACCCGCATAACCCTCATAAGGTTGTAGGATCATGCACAATGCAAGTGTCAATGGTAAAAGTATCGGAGGAAACCCACCGAAGGGGGAACACCACATCATGATCAATCATCGGAACAACAAGTGCTATATGTCATGCATGAAAAAGTTTCTTAACATGGTCAAAGGGCTGCTTACCTGGCTCAACAAAGTCTCCGGGGTCTTCAAAGTCTTCGGGTCCAACTTCGTCGTCAACGGCGCAATCTACTGTCGCGAATAAAAGCGATAAAAATAAGCATCACGCAAAAACAGAGCACTCAAGATTAACATTAAAAATGCTACCCTACTTTGATAAATACAAGAAACTATACTACAAATATTTTTCTAGGGTTTTGAAGTTAAAAAGGTTTTCAAAAACATTTAAAACAGGGGCTGATATTGCCAAATAGGGGTTTTAAAATAAAATAGTGTATAAAAGATTTTCAAATATTTTTATAAGTGGCACCAATAAATCCTAGGGAATATTTCAAGAATTTAGGTGGAAAATTATTGTTATAGGATTTTAATTGAGCTCTGTGGGATTTTTGCAAAATCCCACAGAAAATAAAAAGGAAAAGGCCACAGGACCCTGGGACAGAGGCAGCCAGTGGCTGGGCCGGCCTAGCTGGCCAGCCAGCCGGCCTCACGCGCGGCCAGGTTTAAACCTGATGCATGGGGCTCGGCCGTCAGCGAGCACGAGGGGGAGAGAGAGCACGGGAGAGGGAGAGAGAGGCCGACAGGTGTGTCCCACCTATCGGATTGTTCTCCCACCTCGGGGCAGAGGGGGGAGAGGCTCACCGGTGGCGAAAGGAGGCATGGCGAGGGGAGCTGGAGGCGGGGATGGGCTCTACATCGAGCCGCCGGTCTCCTGGAGGTGGAAGGGCGGCCGGAGGTGGCTAGAGTCACCGGCGGGGAGATGGCCGCGGCGGAGGAGCTTCGGGAGGAGGACGTGTCGGTCACCCTGTGCACCAAAAGAAGGGGAAAAGGAGGGGAATGGGTCAGGGAGCTGAGGGGAACCCAACAGGACAGGAATGGGGGTCGGAGAGGGGAGGTACCCGGAGATCGACGGTGAGGTGGCCGCGGCCGTCCTCGGCTCGATCCCGAGCACAGAGGCGTCAGGGGCTCTCTAGGGGGCACACGGAGGTTGCTGGGGAGTGGAGAGAGAGACCAGAGGGGATATAGGGGCCCGGGAGGCTCTTTTATAGGCGCCCGGTGGTCCATCGAGCTCGGGTGCACCGGCGAGCTCGGGGCCGGGGCCAGGGTCGATCAGAGGGAGCAAGGGCGAGTCTGCGGTGTTCCTGGGGCTGGTCTAGGCAGAGTGGGAGAGGAGAGAGAGGCAGGGAAGCGCGCGTGTGTGAGCCCCACGGTTGGCCGGCTCGGGCGGCCATGATGCGTGCGAGGAGAGCCAGAGGAGGGAGAGAGAGGCGGGCCCGACAAGGTGGCATGGTGCGGACGCCGAGGCCGGCCATCTAGCGAGAGGGGGGCGCTCAAGGTGATCGGGGCAATGCAGTGGGCAATGGCTACAGTGTCTGCCGACACTATAACGCGCTCTAGAGCGCGCGTTTGGCATGCCAACGGCATCTTGTGCATGGCCAAGAGTGTCTAGGGGGATCTAGGGGTGCCTAGGCTAGAGAAAAGTGCTTTGGGTGCTTCAGGAGAGGAATAGAGTAAGAGGGGAGGGGAGAGAAAGCTCTGTCAGGGCTGTCCAGGGGTAAAAATGGGGGTTTTACCCCACCTCCCCGTCGCTTGAGGACTTGGGGATTTTTACTGGGGGTGCTTGGGAATTGCCAGAAGGTGTGGTAATAGTTTGGAGGCAAGGGGAAGAGAGAAAGGGGGTGAAATCGGAGACTTACCATTTCACCAGAAGGTGTTTGACTGTGATTTGGCCCAGTAGATGAATCCTACATGCCTTGATAATTAACAGGATCAAAGGGTGGTCACAAGTAGGGCTTATCACCAAGTTTGAGAGAGTTTTATGAAAGTTCACAATGGGACTTAGTGGAAACCTAGAAATCAACAGATTCTGGTTTCTCCAGATCTAGGCATGCTAAGCTTTTACCCTTGATGCACCACTTAGTGTAGCATCATTATTTGGTGATTATAACATGTCCACAAGGTTTGGGGTGAAGGTGAGAAACTTCACAATGTAAAGTTGTTCAAATTTGAATCTGGACAGGGAGGGTTTGGGGATGGTTTGATGAAACAAATCATTTTGTATTGAGATGAAACTTTGCAAGATCATCACTTATGATAGTGTTGACTTGCTGGAATTTTCCTGGAATTTATTGAGAATATTTCTTATAGAAATATTGCACAAGCTTGATTTGAACAGAAAGGGTTTTGAGGGGTTTTGCCCATGATTTGAATATGCCCATGTGTTTAAACTCATATATATGGACAATATATGTACAGTGAGTTTCCCTAAATTTTTCTCAAATATTTTGAAGGTAATTAAATATTTTTTCCTATGAAAAACCATTTCTGGTCTTAAGAAAAAGACTTTAAACAAATTATTAAAATACTCTTTAAAATTAATATTTGGTGGTTTTGGGAAGTCATAAATATAGTAGGTTTTAAATACAGTCTTTGGGGAAGAAGGATCCACCCAATTTGGGGACTTGCAGTGAAATCCTCATTTCAAGGGTTTTTTGAAAACCCAATTGGAATAAATCCCATTTGGTCAAAACAAAACTTGATAAAAATTATTCCTCTTCATATTCATCTCCCTTGACCCAAACCTCTTGCCCAATGATCATGCCATGTGAATAGTGCCACAACCACAATCAACAAGCAACAAGCAATAATGCAAATAAGCACAAGCACTGATAAAAAGTTTAATTGGTTCCAAATTTTATAAATCCAAACATGACAAGGTGATATAAACACACGATGTGATAGACCTACCCCCCTAACAAGAATCTCGTCCCCGAGATTTCTAGGCTAAGCGCTAAAAGGATAAGGGAACTCTAATCAAAGATAGTCTTCATGCTCCCAGGTTGCTTCAGCTTCAGTGTGGTTGCTCCATTGGACCTTGAAGCACTTCATGGTGCGGCTTCGGGTGCAACGCTCGGCTTCATCCAAAATGCGAACTGGCCTCTCACGATAAGTGAGGTCTGGCTGAAGATCGATGGCTTGATGGTCGATGTCCTTATACAGGTCGGGGCGGTTGGGAACTTGCAGACACTTCCGGAGTTGTGACACATGAAATACGTTGTGCACATCCGACAGCTCGGAAGGTAGCTCTAGCTGATAGGCAACTTCTTCGCGTGTAGTGGTGATCTTGAAGTGGCCGATGTATCTTGGTGCGAGCTTCCCTTTGACATGGAAATGCTTGGTTCCCTTGAGAGGTGTGACTCGGAGGTAGACATGGTCACCAACACAGAAGCTCACTTCTCGGCTGCGTGAGTCGGTGTAGCTCTTCTGTCTTGACTTGGCGGTCTCAAGGCGCTCTCGGACAAGTTAAACTTGCTCTTCGGCTTCGTGGAGGATGTCTGGTCCAAAAATTATTCCTTCTCCGGTCTCTGACCAGTTGAGGGGAGTACGGCACTTGCATCCATACAACACCTCAAATGGTGCCATCTGAAGACTCGATTGATAGCTGTTGTTGTAGGAGAACTCGGCGAACGGTAGGCAATCTTCCCACTTGGCTCCATATGCCAAAACGAAAGCACGTAGCATGTCTTTGAGTATCTGATTTACTCGTTCTATTTGCCCACCAGTCTGGGGGTGAAAAGTTGTGCTGAAGGAGAGCCTGGTGCCCATGGCTCCTTGAAACATCTTCCAGAATCTTGAGGTGAACTAGGTGCCTCGGTCTGATATAATCTCCTTAGGGACTCCGTGGAGGCTCACGATACGCTTGATGTAGAGGCTAGCTAGCTTGTTACCGTCATAGGTAGTCTTGACGGGAATGAAATGGGCTACTTTGGTCAGGTGGTCGATAATGACCCAAATAGAGTCATGTCCCTTGCATGACCTTGGTAAACCGGTGATGAAATCCATCCCGAGTTTGTCCCACTTCCATTCAGGCACTTTGAGAGGTTGCAATAGCCCAGCAGGTCGTTGGTGCTCAGCCTTGACTCTCTGGCATATGTCGCACTTGGCGACAAAGGTGCCTATCTCCCGTTTCATGCCATGCCACCAGAATCTTGCCTTGAGGTCTTGATACGTCTTGGTTCCTCCAGGATGGATGGAGTATGGAGTGTCATGAGCTTCTTGCAAGATCAAGTTCTTTAGCTCCTCCTTGTTGGGTACACAAATGCGATTCCCAAACCATACAACTCCTTGTTCGTCCATTGAGAATCCTGGGTCTTTGCCTGCCTTGATCTTCCTCTTGATGCCTTCAATGCTCTCGTGTCCCTTTTGGGATTCCTTAATATCATCCATCAAGGCAGGCTTTGCTTCGACGTTGGCGAGGAATCCAGGTGGAACTAGTTTCAAGCCGAAGCACTCAAGTTCTTCATACAGGGCGGGTAGCCTTTCCTTAATCATAGCATTCAAGGAACAAGCCTTTTTGCTTAAGGCGTCTGTTACCATGTTGGCCTCGCTGGGGTGGTATTGAACATTGAGGTCATAATCCTTGATAAGCTCCAACCATCTATGATGCCTCATGTTCAATTCCCTTTGAGTGAAAATATACTTCAAACTCTTGTGGTCTGTGTATATCTCACATCGCTTCCCCGGAAGGTAATGTCTCCATGTCTTCAAGGCATGAACCACGACTGCCAACTCAAGGTCATGAGTTGCGTAGTTCTCTTCATGAGGACATAGCTGTCTAGATAGGTATGCTAAGACTCTGCCTTCTTGCATCAGAACTCCTCCGAGACCGGTTCTTGATGCATCACAATATATCACAAACTCCTTATGAATATCGGGGGTGGCCAAAACTGGGGCTGAGGTCAACCTCTTCTTGAGCTCCTGGAAGCTTTCCTCGCACTTAGTTGTCCATTCGAACTTCTTGTCCTTCTTCAAAAGTTGGGTCATGGGTCGAGCAATGCTTGAGAACCCTTCCACGAACTTGCGGTAATATCCCACGAGCCCGAGGAAGCTCCTGACTTCCTTCACGATGGTTGGGGTTTGCAATTCAGTCACGGCTTCAATCTTCGCAGGATCCAGTGATAGTCCTTCTGCAGTCAGCACATGACCCAAGAATCCAACTTCATCTAGCCAAAACTCACACTTGTTGAACTTGGCATATAGCTGGTGCTCTCGAAGCTTCTCTAGGACCAATCTCAAGTGTTCCTCATGCTCCTCTTCAGACTTGGAGAAGACGAGTATGTCATCAATGAAGACGATGACGAACTTGTCCAAGTACTCCATGAAGACTTTATTCATGATATACATGAAGTAGGCAGGGGCATTGGTTAACCCAAATGACATGACTGTGTATTCATATAGGCCATGCCGGGTCACAAATGTCGTCTTCGGAATGTCTTGGGGTCTGATCTTTAGCTGATAATACCCTGACCTGAGGTTGATCTTGGAAAACACCTTGGCTCCATTCAACTGATCAAACAGGTCTTCAATCTTGGGGAGTGGGTACTTGTTCTTTATTGTGAATTCATTGAGAGAACAGTAATCGACACAGAGGCTGATAGTTCCGTCCCTCTTTGACACAAAAAAAACAGGTGATCCCCAAGGAGAGGCACTAGGGTGAATGAATCCTTTTCTGAGCTGCTCTGCCAGTTGCTTCTCCAATTCAGCCAACTCTTCGGATCCCATCCTATAGGGCTTCTTATAGATGGGCCTTGATCCGGGCATAAGCTCAATGATGAATTCAATGTCGCAGTCAAGAGGCATTCCGGTCAGCTCATCAGGAAACACATCCGGGTATTCACATACCACTGGCACTTGATCCAACTCAACTCCCGATAGACAGTTAGCCTGAGGGGCTTGCGTGGAGGTAGGGTTGGGAACATACTTGACTTCCACTCCTTGGCTATTGGTCATGGTGACAATCCTCTTGGCATAGTCTAACATGCCTTGGTGCTTGGTTAACCAATTCATGCCAAGGATGACATCCAAGCTGGGTGAATCCAGAACTATAAGGTCTGCTAGGAAGTCTACCCCATTGATGTCAATCTTCACTCCCTTACACCCTTCCCAAACTTCATAACTGAACCCGAGGTTTATATCAACATACGACTACCCAAGGGTGTAGGTTTCATGCCACTCTCTAATGCAAACTTTTTGGTGACAAAAGAATGTGAAGCTCCACAATCGAACAGTACTATTGCTGGGGTTGAGTTAACAAGGAACGTACCCAGTATGACGTCCGGGTCTTCCTGGGCTTCCTCTACGGTGACGTGGTTCACACGAACCTTGTCATTGTTGGGCTGGTTGCGGGGAGCGGGGTTCCTTAGGGGTGCTCCACGGGCTTGACCTTGGTTTGGCGCATTGGGGCGCGGTGCATCTGGCTTCTTGTTGGGGCAAAGCTTAGAGATGTGTCCAGACTGACCACATCCAAAGCAAGTGACTTACCTAGGGTTGTTGTTGAAGTTTCTATCACCGTTGTTGTTATTGGGGTTGTTGTAGGCTGGCCTGGGATTGGCATACTGCTGAGGCTGGTAGCTCAGACGAGGCGTAGGAGGTCTAGCCTACTGTGGCTGATAGGTCGGCTTGGCTAGGGATGGCTGCCAGGGGCGGAGCTTCTGGTTGTTTGAGCTAACCTTGCTGATCATCTTGTACTTGCGAGTCTCGTCTATAGCATGACGCTTGTCCTCCAGCATGAGGGCCTTGTTCACTAGGTCGAAGAAGGTATGACAGTCGTAGATGATGAGCTGATACTGCAAGGTCTGTTGAAGTCCTTCCATGAAGCGTTCCTTCTTGGCAGCTTCTGTGTTGACATCTTCAGGTGCATACCTTGACAGCAGGTTGAACTTCTGTAGGTACTCCTTGATAGAGCCACTTCCTTGCTTCAGCGCTCGGAATTCTCTCTTCTTGATAGCCATGATCCCAGAAGGAATGCGGGCAGTGCAGAATCCTTCCTTGAAGTCATTCCAAGTGATCACACGCTCACCTTGCATGACCTTGAACCCATCCCACCAAGCTCGGGCGGTACCTCTGAGGCAGTGAGAGGCATAAAGCACCTTCTCACGGTCCTCATTGCAATTGACCAATGCAAGGAGGTCCTCGATGGTGTGGATCCAGTCATCAGCATCCAATGGTTCATCAGTCTCGGTGAAGGTTGGGGGCAAATTCCTCGTGAACTCATACAGCATGGAGCGGTCATTACCATTCCTGCCTTGCTGATGGTTGTTCACAAGGGCCTGAGCCATCTGCTGGATAGCAGCATTGTTGACTTGGCGTTCCTCCCAGAGAACTTGGAGAAACTGGGCTATGGTCATGTTCTCCGGTGCAGGTGGTGGCGGGGGAATGTCGCCTTGTGGCTGCTCCTGGTGTCCTCCAGCATGAGCAGCCCCACCAGCTCCCTATTGCTGGCTTGAGTTGCCGACTTCAGTGTTGGTGAAGGAGTTGTTGCAGTCACCATCCTGTTTGGAGCAGCCAAGTCAAACAACTAGGATAGATGACAGGAAAAGCAAGAACGGAAAAGCGTGCCTAAAGGGGTTGGTTGAGTGCAAGTGTGATAAAACAAAAGGTCGAAAGACCAACATATATTAAGATAGATGATGGATTTTCTTACATGTTGCCCAAGGAAAAAGTGCGTCTTGCATCGGAACAAAAACAACAAAACAAACAACAAGCATACATGGTTTCATATGAACAATTACACGGACTCGACTTCGCATGAGGGATACACGACTGGTCCTACCCTATGGGTTCTCGGACTCGGGTGGTGGAGTGCTCGGTCTCGTAGTCACGCTCCTCTGGGTCTTCCTCTTGTTCATCATCTGAACGGGGCATCATTCCCGGTCGAAAGGGTCTGGGAACGAGGAGGTCCATCCTGACAACGCTTTGCTGGCGGGTCGGTGAAGAGCTCACGGTACTCCTTTGCACTCATGCGATGACAACGTGTGGGTGCATCACTAGCTGGGGGTACTCCTCCTCTATAAGCGACATTTAGTCATCCTTCGGGGGCTCCATCCTTCTTGAGCTTGTCTGGCTTCGTCTCGGCTTGCCAAAGTAGCTCTCGGATGTGGTGAAGTTCCTCGCGGAGCTTCATGAACTCCTTCATCAGGTTATGAACCAGACTATCGGCGGAGAGGCTGAAGTAGGTCTGGAACCTGAGTGGCGTGCCATCCTCCTAGGTCAGAACCAGTGTCCAACTCTCGCCAAGATCATCCTTTCTGAAAGGAAGGTAGCGAGTAGCCGGCTCATCAGCCATCTCTGGAATGGTGTCTCGAAGGTGAAGTAGTGCCTTGCATGCAGCTGACTTGACTGCGAGTATCCTGGTCTCCATCTGTGGTCCTTCAAAGAACCAACTAGTCGGGGAGTCGTTTGCCTTCACGACCACATCCACGTGGTACTCCTCCGTGACGGCATCGACCTAGTGCTCGTGGTAGAGGAAAATGAGTGGTTGGTGAAACTGGCACTTCTCTAGGCTATCCCCAAGGAGTAAGGGAAAGATGGATGTCAGGAAGGCTTCGGGTACAACGGTCATCTAGAAAGGTTTGAAAGGAGGAGAGTCAGCAGAGTGTTGTGTGAGGAATAAAAGAGGTAAAAAGTGCAGAATTCCTAAGCATAGGTGCTAGGTGTAGTTTTGAAAACGGTTTCATCCTGACTAACGTCCATGCTAACTAAGGGCTTCCTACAGTCAGGATGGATCTGATACCAGCTCTCCGGGGACCCCGACTCATAAGTCGTGATCAGCGAATGCACGTGTACAGTGATCCCAGAGATCAATTCTCATTGAACACACAAAAGCTAGATTACAAGAGTCTTACATCCACACTTAACGTCTTACACAAATAAAGACCATGAAGGTCTAGTCTTACATAGATAGGGACACGAGGGCCAAACACTTAAATAGAACAAGCAGCAGAAATCTTGATCGAAGCGTGACCCATGCCATCAGCCTTAAACCTACAGGAATTCTGACTAGGAAGCGTCCTAGTTCGCATGTTCATCTCCAACGAACTCTTCAACATACTCATGTTCTTCCATGGCTGGCCAATTAAATAACCAGTGGAAACCAATAAGTACTTCGAATGTACTCGCAAGCAACCCAAGTTGTGGAACAAGGTAACAATGATGCATGATATAACACTAAGTGGTAATTTGCGGAAAGCCAGTTTTGAGTGCAATGACATGATCAAATAACTAAGTAAGCATGCATCAACAGTTGGCAGATATCCATATGAACAAGTTATAGCTATCATCATGAACAGGGATTGGACATCTCATGTTCATCCATTATGCTAAGTCATTGGAGTCAGTCAATCGTCAAGCTAAGTCATCAGACTTTGCTCAGGTAACCTATTTGTCACCAACACACACACTCACACCAAGTTTGCAAAAACATCCGGGCGTAGTTTAAGAAGGACCTCCAACTGTCCATGAACGTGGACGCGGCTATTCGAATAGTTTTACACTCTGCAGAGGTTGCACACTTTACCCACAAGACTCGGGGAACTTCCGTGTCATCCACGACTCGCAGTATATAACATACCCGAGGTAAGCACCCGAACAATGCCTTTACCATGGTGATACTAAACAAGGAGTCCACTTGTTGGTGCCATCCCTCATGATGTACATCACATGTAACATCCATGAGGGCATGCAACGGTGTGCCCGGTGCCTGTAAAGACAGCGCACGGCCTTCCACTTCCGGGACGACCCCGTCTCAAGAGTGACCACTTCACTCTTGTCACTAGTAATGCGAGCTCCCTCCTAGCACCAACCATAGTAATCAACAAGGCCCCGTTCCATAAGGGGTATCATGGTTGCACATCTAAGGTTGGGACGGTCAGCAGACCTTAAAACTCTCCGTTTACGAAAACACACACTCACTTGCTCCAGCACACCACTTCTTTCTCAAGTGGTCACCCAACTTATCATCATCTCCCTCGGGCATTAGTGGCACCCGAAGGGTTTTTTGAAAAGTCTTTGAAATCATTTCTTCCTTTCCATCACTATGCATAAATCCCATCCCACCTGTGTAGCATCTATCAGCATACTATCTACACCCACCTGCATAACCCTCATAAGGTGGTAGGGTCATGCACAATGCAAGTGTCAATGGTAAAAGTATTGGAGGCAACCCACCAAAGGGGGAACACCACATCATGATCAATCAACGGAACAACAAGTTCTATATGTCATGCATGAAAAAGTTTCTTAACATGGTCAAACGGCTGCTTGCCTGGCTCAACAAAGTCTCCCGAGTCTTCGAAGTCTTTGGGTCCAACTTCCTTGTCAACAGCGTAATCTATCATCGTGAATAAAACCGATAAAAATAAGCATCACACAAAAACAGAGCACTCAAGCTGAACATTAAGAATGCTACCCTACTCTGATAAATATAAGAAACTATAATACAAATATTTGTCTAGGGTTTTGAAGTTAAAAAGGTTTTCAAAACATTTAAAACAGGGGCTTATATTGCCAAATAGGGGTTTTAAAATAAAACAGTGTATAAAAGATCTTCAAATATTTTTACAAGTGGCATTAGTAAATCATAGGGAATATTTCAAGAATTTAGGTGGAAAATTATTGTTATAGAATTTTTATTGAGCTCTGTGGGATTTTTGCAAAATCCCACAGAAAAGAAAAAGAAAAAGGCCACGGGACCCTAGGCTAGAGGCGGCCAGTGGTTCGGCTGGCCCAGCTGGCCAGCCAGCCGGCCTCGCGCGCGGCCAGGTTTAAACCTAACGTGCGGGGCTCGGCCGTCAGCGACCGCGAGGGGGAGAGAGAGCACGGGAGAGGGAGAGAGAGGTCGACAGGTGGGTCCCACCTGTCGGATCCTTCTCCCACCTCGGGGCAGAGGGGGGAGAGGCTCACCGGCAGAAGAAGGAGGCACGACAAGGGGAGCTGGAGGCGGGGATGGGCTCTACGTCGAGTCGCCGTTCTCCTGGAGGTGTAAGGGCGGCCAGAGTTGGCCGGAGTCACCGGCGGGGAGATGGCTCCGGCGGAGGAGGACGTGTCGGTCACCCTACGCACCAAACGAAGGGGAAAAGGAGGGGAATGGGTCAGGGAGCTGAGGGGAACCCAACGGGACAGGAATGGGGGACGGAGATGGGAGGTACCCGGAGATCGACAGTGAGGTGGCCGCGGTGGTCCTCGGCTCGATCCCAAGCACAGAGGCGTCGGGGGCTCTTTAGGGGGCACAAAGAGGTTGCTGGGGAGTAGAGAGAGAGACCATAGGGGAGAGAGGGTCCCGGGAGGCTCATTTATAGGCGCCCGGTGGTCCATCGAGCTCGGGTGCGCCAGCGAGCTTGGGGCCGGGGCCAGGGTCGATCAGAGGGGGCGAGGGCGAGTCTATGGCGTTCCTTTGGTTGGTCTAGGCCGAGGGGAGAGGAGAGAGAGGCGGGGAAGCGCACGCGCGCGAGCCCTACGATTGGCCGGCTTGGGCGGCCGCGACGCATGCGAGGAGGGCCAGAGGAGGGAGAGAGAAGAGGGGCCCGACAAGGTGGCATGGCGCGGACGCCGAGGCCGACCATCTGGCGAGAGGGGGCGCTCGAGGTGCTTGGGGACATGCAGTGGGCAACGGCTACAGTGCCGACACGCTCCAGAGCACGTGTTTGGCATGCCATGGCATGCCAATGGCGTCTTGTGCATGGCCAAGAGTGTCTAGGGGGATCTAGGGGTGCCTAGGCTAGAGAAAAGTGCCTTGGATGCTTCGGGAGAGCAATAGAGTAAGAGGGGAGGGGAGAGAAAGCTCTGCTAGGGCTGTCCAGGGGTAAAAATGGGGGTTTATCCCACCTCCCAGTGGCTTGAGGACTTGTGATTTTTACTGGGGGTGCTTGGGAATTGCCAGAAGATGTGGTAATAGTTTGGAGGCAAGGGGAAGAGAGAAAGGGGGTGAAATCAGAGACTTACCATTTCACCAGAAGGTGTTTGATGGTGATTTGTCCTAGTAGATGAATCCTACATGCCTTGATAATTAACAGGATCAAAGGGTGGTCACAAGTAGGTCTTATCACCAAGTTTGAGAGAGTTTTATGAAAGTTCACAATGGGACTTAGTGGAAACCTAGAAATCAACAGATTCTGGTTTCTCTAGATCTAGACATGCTAAGCTTTTACCCTTTTACCCTTGATGCACCACTTAGTGTAGCATCATTATTTGGTGACTAGAACATGTCCACAAGGTTTGGGGTTAAGGGGAGACACTTCACAATGTAAAGTTGTTAAAATTTGAATCTGGACAGGGAGGGTTTTGGGATGGTTTGATGAACCAAATCAATTTGGATTGAGATGAAACTTTGCAATATCATCACTTATGATAGTGTTGACTTGCTGGAATTTTCCTGGAATTTATTGAGAATATTTGTTATATAAATATTTCAAAAGCTTGATTTCAATAGAAAGGGTTTTGAGGGGTTTTGCCCATGATTTGAATATGCCCATGTGTTGAAACTCATATATATGGAAAATAAATGTCCAGTGAGTTTCCCTGAATTTTCTCAAATATTTTGAAGGCAATTAAATAATTTTTCCCTATGAAAAAACATTTCTACTCTTAATAAAAAGCCTTTAAACAAATTATTAAAATAATCTTTAAAATTAATATTTGGTGGTTTTGGGAAGTCATAAATATAGTAGGTTTTAAATAAAGCCTTTGGGGAAGAAGGATCCACCCAATTTGGGGACTTGTAGTGAAATCCTCATTTTAGGGGGGTTTTGAAAACCCAATTGGAATAAATTCCATTTGGTCAAAACAAAACTTGATAAAAATAGTTTTCGGCACTATTCACATGGCATGATCATTGGGCAAGAGGTTTGGGTAAGGGAGATGAATATGAAGAGGAATAGAATCTAGGAGTGCCACAACCACAATCAATAGGCAACAAGCAATAATGCAAACAATCACAAGCACTGATAAAAAGTTTTAATTGGTTCCAAATTTTATAAATACAAACATGACACGGTGATATAAACACAGGGTGTGACACAGTGTGCCCCACCAGGCCCTACAGAGCGATCTATGGTGAAGGAGGGGCACAAGGTGCCTCCTACCCCACGTGAAGACATGGCTCCCCGCCTAGGGAGGAGGGAGAGGAGAACGCTCCTCCGGAGGCGCTTGATGTAGGTGGCGCCACCACGACGAAGGCGGAAGATGAGACGGACCTCACAGCGGGCATCACACTTGATGGGGGGACGATGCCCACCAAGGAGCTGCAACGAGTCCCCTAAGCGTGTCACCACGCTAGGGGGCAGAGGAGACCGCGCGCATACCCCAACGAGCGGATGACGGGGAGGACCTTGCTAAGGGCAAGGGACCTACAGAGGAGGAGGCCCCCGCAAGGCCCTCATGGGCGTTCGCCGCAGGCAGCGGCGCTGAAGAGCGCTCGTGCTGGGCCCTGCACCTAATTAGTGGCAGTGCCCTGGTCAAGGTGGGGCTTTCTAGAGATCCATGGTTGTGCTCGATGCTCTTGAGGCTGACCTCCAGGCGGAGGAGGCGTGCCTCGCGGCCGAGTTCCTGGGGCTTGCCGTTGGATAGCGCAAGCTCTAGGTCGTCGTCAAGCTGGGCCACCAGCATGATGAGGCTGCCCAGGAGAAGAGGGCCAAGGCGGATCATGACGCCAAGGAGCTCTAGGACAACACATCCGTAACGTGGAGACATCCAACCTATGGCGCCAGGTGGCAGCGACCCGCGCCAAGCAGGTGGAGGAGCAGATCTCCCGGAGGGATCAGGAGCTCCAGGTGCATGAAGACGTGGCCATGTCGCTTGAGCGGCACTATGCCGCCCATGGGGAGGAACTGGCCAAGAATGAGGAGACCCTCGCCAACCATCAGGAGGACCTGGCGATCCGCGAGCGTGAGGTTGCTAGGACCACCTCCAAGAAAGAGACGGAGCGCAAGCGCCTCATGTCCATGGAGAGCCAGGTGTCGATCGTGAATGCACAACATGCTCCCTTGCTGGTTTTGATAATTCATGACAACATACATTATCTCTTGGACTAATACTCTTATCTAGTGTATTTCAGATAAAGTCCACAGAGAGTGTTAACTAAGGATTGTGAGGAGCATCCCCAAGAATAAGAAGGAGAAGGAATAGGATTGGCAAAGCTTCAAGCAAGAAGACTCTACATTTTACTTTGTAAGAAATCACTTTGAGTCTATAGGAAAGCCAATACTATTAAAAGGGGGTGAGGTATTGTTGGTGAACAAAATGCTCCACGTGCACAAGTGATAGTCACCAAAAACATCCACAAGCTTTTCCAGAAAAGTCTGTCATAAGCCTATCATGCAAAATCGGTGCCACAAAATATTCCCACTCGGCCCTACCGACTTTTCACCCCACACGGATCCCAGATGAACCCTAAGTCTTCAGTACAACCGATTCTACATTCGTGCCACTGAGTTCCGGTTGCCAGCCTTGTGTTGTCCCTTTTCTTAAAATCGGAATTTCCGATTTTTTGGATTGGCACCACCGAGATTTGCAATCTGACCATTGGTCACCATTTCGGTACTGCCGAGACTTATATATCGGTCTCACCATGATTCAAAAGTTGCTACCTTTTGAGCAACTCAGTACCATCGAGTTTTACACTTCGGCATCACCGAGTTGGTAACTTAAGGTGTAATGGTTGAACTTCGGAGATGCCTATATATACCCCTCCACCACCACTCAGTCGCAAGAGAAGCACTCAGAACAGTTCCCCACTTATCCCATCTGATTTTCTGAGAGAGAGCCACCTACTCATGTGTTGATATCAAGCCATTCCACTCCAACCATATAGATCTTGATTTCTAGCCTCCCCAAGTTGTATTACACCCAATCAATCTATTCCACCAGAGCCAAATATCTGAGAGTGATTGAGTGTTGAGGAGTCTATCATCTTGAAGCACAAGATCAAGGAGTTCATCATCATTGTCAAGCCTATTACCTTTTGGATGGTGGTGCCTCCTAGATTGGTTAGTTGTCGCTTGGGAGCCACCTACTTCGTGTTATGGAGTTGAACCTAGAAGTTTGTAAGGGCAAGGAGATCACCTACTTCGTGAAGATTTACCCTAAGTAATGCTACTCCTCCGTTTACGTAGGCCATCATGCAATAGACAAGGTTGCTTCTTCGTGGAACCCTCCGTGGGTAGAGCCCTTCCTGGACTCTCGCGACTGTTACCCTCCGTGGGTTGAAGTCTCCATAAACATGGATGTATGATAGCACCACCTAATGGAACCACGGGGGCAATATTTGTGTCCCTCATGCGTTTGATCTCACTATCTCAAATCCTTACTTACATGTGCAATGTCTTTACTTTCCGCTACCATACTTGTTGACTTGCATGTATAGGGTGTGCTAGACTTTCTATAATTGCTAAAATTTACCAACCATTAACTTTGGAAATACGGTAGGTTTTATTTTGTGTTAGTAGTGTATTCACTCCCCTCTAGGCACACACACTTCTAGTGATCCCTCAATTGGTATCAGAGCGATGTCTCCATAACCTTGGTTTAATCACCTTTGGAGGAAGATGGATGTGTCTAGTTTGGAGAGTTTGAGTTGTAGAGTGTGTATTCTTGATGGGGAGTACTATAGTCAATGGAAATATGCTATGCTTGATCTACTTGATAAATTCCATTTGAGCAAGTATATTGAAAATCCCTATGTGCCCCCATCGATCCCTTACATCCCACACACTAAGAGGAAATTGACATGCTTGGTGACCTTAGAACTGTTAATCTTATCATTAGAGGTTTCCCAAGATTCGTGCTTAATCGAATGAAGAATTTTGAATGTACTTATAATTTGTGGAATGATTTGGAGAAACGATATCCAAATTATTCATTAAGTAATCTTGATGAAATTCTTCATAAGACCATTTCTTTTCATGAGATGAAGTCTAGTGATCCAAACTTTGATAAATGCTTATTTGAGCTTCGTGATCTTATGTGTGCTAAAGGAGATGTCACTACTATTAGAACATTTTTGTAGAAGCCATTCACATACATAGTTTGAACATTGTCTTGGTCGAAATTCTAACGAATCTCTTGGTTTCTATGACGAGGAGATTCTACTCGATGATGACAATGAAGAACATGGCTACTATGATGAAGATGAGATGTTTGACATCGAAGGTGTCAAGACGATGAAGTGCCTAAGTCGCATGGCGAACTTCAAGGATTACATGTCCGGAGGAAAAGAGTGGATTCTCGATAGTGGATGCACCGATCATATGACTGCAGATAAAGACATGTTCCAAGAGATAACACCTAATCAAGGACCTCGGACGTATGTGGCCTTTGGAGACAACTCGAAGGGTAAGGTACTTGGTCTTTGTAAGGTGGTCATATCTCACGATAGTTCTATTCAAAATGTCATGCATGTTGAATCCCTTGGCTACAATCTTCTTTCCATATCTAGACTAGCAGACTTCAGTTTCAATTTGCTATTTACTAAAGTAGATTGCCAAATGTTTCATCATGACAATCATAACATTGTCTTTACAAGCATTCGTAGAGGTGATCTATACATAGTCGATTTCACTAAAAAGGCCCAACCTCACACTTGTCTTATTGCAAAATCATCTAAAGGTTGGCTATGGCATAGAAGGCTAGGACATGTAGGCATGCACAATTTAGATAAGCTTATCAAGGGCGATCACATTCTTGGTGTTAAATATGTTATCTTTGACAAAGATAGGCTTTGTAGCACTTGTCAAGCTGGAAAGCAAGTAGGTGGAAGTCATCCGGTCAAGAACATTATGACTACTAGGACACCACTCGAGTAACTTCATATGGATCTTTTTGGTACCGATGCTTACAAGAGCCTCGGTGGAAACTCCTATGGTTTAGTTATAGTTGATAATTTTTGTAGATTTACATGGGTATTCTTTCTTGATGATAAGTCGCATGTACAAAAGATCTTCAAGAACTTCGCTCGCAAAGCGCAAAATCAATTTGAAGTGAAGATCAAGAAGGTTCGGAGCGATAATAGGTCATAGTTCAAGAACACCCATGTGGATAACTTTCTTGACGAAGGAGGTATTTCACATGAGTTCTTGGCTACATACATGCCTAAAAAATGGAGTTGTTGAGAGGAAGAACCGAACTCTTATTGAGATGGCAAGAATGATGCTTGACGAATACAAGGCGTCAAGACACTTTTGGGCAGAAGTTGTGGAAACAACGTGTCATGCCACAAATCGACTCTACTTCTACAACATTCTCGGTAACGGCATACGAGCTACTCACTGGTAACAAACCCCAAGTTGGATACTTTCTAGTATTCAGCTCTAAGTGCTACATTCTTGATAAGCATCGTCATACTAAATTTTCTCCTAAATCTCATGAAGGTTTCCTACTTGGTTACGGATCGAACTCTCACACTTACCGTGTCTACAACAACTACACACGAAAAGTTGAAGAGATGGTAGATGTGAAGTTTGATGAATTTAATAGTTCGCAAGTATAACAATTGCCAAATGATGTCGGAGATAAGGATCCTTCAGAAGCTATCCAAGACTTGTCCATCGACAAGATTCGCCCCAAGGAGGTGAAGGAAAGTACTTCATCAAACCAAGTGGAATCTCCTACTTTGCGTCAGGCGGCCCACAAAACGACATGGAAGCATGCACAAGTGGTACACGACAAGATGAAGAGGAGGAGGAAGTACATCATGAAGATCCGCCACAACTTCCTTCACCGCCACCTCAAGGAGACGACACCTTCAACAACAACAAAGATGGAGTAGAAGATGATAAGAAGCTCCACCATCCAACAAGCAAAAGCTACCTGGAGTTTGAGCAAGAGTGACCAAGAACCATCCTCTAAACCAAATCTTCGGTGACATACAAAGTGGGAGAATCACTCGCTCTACAACTCGCTTAGCTAATTTTTGTGAGCATTATTCTTTCATCTCTAGCATTGAACCCTTGAATGTTGAACAAGCACTTGAAGACCCGAATTGGGTGAACGCTATGCATGAAGAGCTTCACAACTTCGAGAGGAACGAAGTGTGGACACTCGCGGAGAAGCCCAAGGACTAGCACAACATCATCGGTACAAAATGGGTGTTTCAGAACAAGAAAGATGAAGACAGTCAAGTTGTACACAACAAGGCGTGTCTCGTGGCCCAAGGATATACGCAAGTCAAAGGTATGGACTATGATCAGACCTATGCCCCCGTTGCTAGACTTTAAGCTATTCAAATTCTTCTTGCTTATGCCAATCACCATGATATCACTCTTTACCAAATGGATATCAAAAGTGCCTTTTTAAATGGAGAAATAGAGGAGGAGGTATATGTTAAAAAACCTCCCAGATTTGTGAATCCTAGGAAACCTAACCATGTCTACAAACTTCGCAAAGCTTTATATGGTCTTAAGCAAGCTCCTGGTGCTTGGTATAAATGCCTAACGAAGTTTCTTATTGAAAAAGGTTTTGAAATTGGTAAAATTGATGCAACCTTATTCACAAATAGAGTTAATGGCAAATTATTCATCTGCCAAATATATGTGGATGATATTATCTTTGGATCTACTAACCCACATTTTAGTGAGAAATTTGGAAGGTTGATGTTAGATAAATATGAGATGTCTAAGATGTGTGAGCTAAAATTCTTCCTTGGTCTACAAATCAAGCAAACGAGAGAAGGTACATTTATCTATCAAACCAAGTACACCAAGTACTTGATCAAGAAGTTCAACATGCAAGAGTGCAAAGGTATGAAAACTCCTATGCCTACTAGTGGACATGTTGATCTCACTAAGGAGGACGAACCGGCTGATCAAAAGGTTTATCGATCAATGATTGGTTCATTGCTATATCTATGTGCCTCCCGTCTCGATATTATGCTAAGTGTGTGCATGTGTGCCCGATATCAAGCTGCACCTAAAGAGTGACATCTTCTGCCGTGAAACGTATTCTGAGATATTTGATACATACACCACACTTTGGCATTTGGTATCCCAAGGGGTCTTCTTTTAATCTTATTGGATATTCTGATTCGTACTATGCCAGTGATAAGGTTGATAGAAAAATCACCTCGAGTACATGTCAATTTCTTGGTAGATCTCTTGTGTCTTGGTCCTCCAAGAAACAAAACTCTATATCTCTATCTACCACCGAAGCTGAGTATATTGTCTCCAGATCGTGTTGTGCGCAATTGCTATGGATGACACAAATGCTTAAGGATTATGGAATCCATGTGAAAATGTTCCATTACTTTGTGACAATGTAAGTGCTATCAAGTTTGGTCATAATCTGGTGCAACATTCTCGAACTAAACATATTCAAGTTTGACATCATTTCATTTGTGATCATGTTGCCAAAGGAGATGTTAATCTTAAGCATGTACGTACTAACAAGAAATTGGCCGATATCTTTACTAAGCCACTTGATGAAAAAGTGTTTTCACACTTGAGGAGTGAGTTGAACATCATTGATGCTTCAAACTTGAGCTAAACTTACTCAGATGCATGCAAGGGGATGAGCTTACTTAACTATTCCATGCTAGCAATACCATGAATATCATGTACCCTGGAATGATATGCTCCCTTGTATTGCATCTAACCCTTGTGTAGGAACTTGGAAGAACAACACTCCACAAGATTGCCATCAAGTCATATCTCAAGCAATCTTGTCATGGCCAAGTATCCACGACCCCTCTTTGGTGATGGAAGAAAGAAGACAACAAAACATATCCTTGACATATATTTGAATTTATCAATTGGTATCAACTCACAATTGTTATCATGTCACTTGAATATATAATGTTCTTCCTTGCGTGACTAACCTATGTAGGTGATAAGTGAACTAAAACAAGAAGGATTGCTCCCAACTCAAGATGAACTTCATCAACCACGAGCATCCTCATCAAGTTCACCTACAAGCCATGTCATCAACATCACTCAAATGTATGTACTCATATCCTTGATATAGCTTTACTCCAAGTCATGGGATAAAGCAACTCAAGCAATATGAAGACATTAAAATTCTTGAACAAAAAATGGTAACCCATTTAGAGCCTAATGATGAGTATGACTTATGATCAAGTATTCTTGCTTGACTCCTTAAGTCAATGTACTCTAATATAGGTGACCTAGTCATCGCACATCATCTAGTTATAAGAATTGAATGGAGAATTTCTGTTTTGTTGCTCATTGACACTTCCATTCAACTCTAACCTAGATGAAAATTCATTCCAAATCTTTATAAAAATTCATTGCAAATCTTCATAAAAATTCATTGCAAATCTTTGTAAAAATTCATTGCAAATCTTTATGAAAATTCATTGTGAATCCTTCTGAAAATTCATTGCAAATCTTTGCGACTCTTTTGTGACTGTCTAAAAAGCTGCATTTAACAAAATAGCCAAAAATCATTTTGAAAAGTTTCTGTTTTCTATCTCAGAGTCTTCGATCCCAAAAACTCGGTCTCACCGATATTGCAGTCAAACTGCAAAATCACATATCGGTGCTTCTGACACCTTTTGCCTCGGAGCCCCCGAATTCTTATGCCTTTTGTCTATTTTGGTCTTATGGTCAGGTCAATGATCCCACAATGATGTAGGGGGAGAAACGTCAAGATGTATAATCTCAAATATTCTAGGATCCCTACATCAAAGGAGGTGAAATCTTAAAATTTCTAAGATCTTAAGGGGGAGAAAACTGTACTCAAGGAACCCTTGTCTCAGATGCTCTCAATGACCCTTAGTCTCTAGGATCCCTTCCCACTCAATGATTCATTTTTATCTGACCACTTGTGTGACCCTTTTTGGAAATTAAAGCCAAAGGGGGAGAAATATCAAAGCTTCAAAGTTTATACTCATACTAAAGGGGGGGATAATACCAGAGGAGGAGATATAATACTAAACGGGAGATATATCTAAGCATTCATGCTTTACAGGGAGAGATAATCATGAAAAGAAGAAGTGCACACTGAACAAGATAAAGAGGGAGAAAGTTCAAGGATCTCTTCCACGTCAAGGATCCCTTATCTTAGAAACACTTTGAGGAGAAAAGAGAAAAATGAATCTAATTGAATTTGATTCTTATCTTTTTAGACTTTTCTCAGCCCTACCTACTCTAAATGTGTTTGGAGACATATCATTCTTAAGAAACTATTTCTCATATGTTTTCCATATCTTGGTGCTCTTGGTTTAATTTTCATTTGTACAATTAGAATACACTTGTGTTTCCTACATTGTTTTCTCAAGTGTGTTCCTACTATTAAATGCTCAAAGATCTCAAGGTAAGTATATGCATCATATTCCTGCTCAAGATGATCTCTTGCTTCTTGCACATATTGTTTGCAAGAGTGAATCTTGAACATGGAATCATTTAATTCATATTTACTTGATGCATATAGCCAAGATATTGTTGGGAAACATTGCATGGGAAACAAAAAAATTCCTACGCACACACAAGATCTATCCATGGTGATGAGCACTTACGAGAGGGAGAGTGGATCCACATACCCTTGTAGATCGCTAAGCGGGAAGCGTTAAGAAACGCGGTTGATGTAGTTGAATGTCTTCCCGATCCAAATCACAAGCCATCCCGTGATCCAATCATGATCCATCCCGATCTAGCGCCGAACGGATGACACCTCCGCGTTCAGCACACGTACAGCTCGATGACGATCCCCGCCTTCTTGATCTAGCAAGAGGAGGCGAAGAGGTAGATGAGTACTCCAGCAGCACGTCAGCGTGGTGATAGTGGTAGTGGAGATGATCTAGCAGGGCTTCGCCAAGCACCACCGAAATGATCTAGAGGAAAAATGCTCTAGACTGGGGGAGAGAGGGCTGCACCATGGCTTGGGGTGCAGGTGCCCTCTCTCCCCTCCAATATATATAGGATGGAGGGGAGGGGCTAGCGCCCTAGGGTTTCCCCCTAGGGTCGGTTGAACCAGGGAGGAGGAGGAGTCCTCCTTCAATTAGGAGGTGGGAGCGGGAGGAGTCCTCCTCCTACTAGTACTCCTTCCCCTCTCATCTTTGCCTGCGCATAGGCCCATAGGGGCTGTCCGCCCAGCCTACGAGGGGCTAGTGCGCCACCTGTAAGGACAATGTGGCTCCTTGGGGTAGGTGGGCCCCACTGGTGGACCTTGATACGTCCATTTTGCATCATGATTATATATTGATATTTATTGCATTATGGGCTGTTATTACACATTTTGGTACAATACTTATGCCTTTTCTCTCTTATTTTACAAGGTTTACATGAAGAGGGAGAATGCCGGCAGCTGGAATTCTGGACTGGAAAAGGAGCAAATCTGAGATACCTATTCCGCGCAACTCCAAAATTCTTGAAAATCTACGGAGAATTATTCTGGAATATATAAAAAATACTAGGCAAAGGAAATACATCAGGAGGCCCACCAGGGAGCCACAAGCCTGCTCGCCGCGGCCCCCCTGGCCACGACTAGCGAGCTTGTGGCCCACCTGGCAGCCCTCCGTTGCCCATCTTCTGCTATATGGAGGGTTTCCTCAAGGAAAAAATCATAAGAGATCTTTCGGTACTAAGCGCCACCATCTCAAGGCGGAACTTGGGCATACCAAATCTAGAGCTCTGGCAGGGCGATCCTGCTGGTGAAACTTCCCTCCGGGAGGGGGAAATCAAAGCCCTCGTCATCACCAATGATCCTCTCATCAAGAGGGGGTCAATCTTCACCAACATCTTCACCAGCACCATCTCCTCTCCAACCCCTAGTTCATCTCTTGTATCCGATATTTGTCTCAAAAACCTCAGATTGGTACCTGTGGGTTGCTAGTAGTGTTGATTACTCCTTGTAGTTGATGCTAGTTGGTTTACTTGGTGGAAGATTATATGTTCAGATCCTTGATCATCATTAATACTCCTTTGATTATGAACATGAACATGTTTTATGAGTAGTTACGTTTGTTCCTGAGGACATGGGATAAGTCTTGTTATAAGTAACCATGTGAATTTGGTATTCGTTCGATATTTTGATGAGATGTGTGTTGACTCTCCTCTAGTGGTCTTATGTGAACGTCGACTACATAACACTTCACCATTGTTTGGGCCTACAGGAAGGCATTGGGAAGTAATAAGTAGATTATGGGTTGCTAGAGTGATAGAAGCTTAAACCCTAGTTTATGCGTTGCTTCGTAAGGGGCTGATTTGGATCCACATGTTTCCTGCTATGGTTAGATTTATTTTAATTCTTCTTTCGTAGTTGCAGATGCTTCCGGGAGGGGTTAACCATAAGTGGGTGGCTTGTCCAAGTAAGGGCAGCACCCAAGCACCGGTCCACCCACATATCAAATTATCAAAGTAGCGAACATGAATCAAATGAGCATGATGAAAACTAGCTTGACATAAATTCCCATGTGTCCTCGGGAGCGCTTTGCTTTATATAAGAGTTTGTCCAGGATTGTCCTTTGCTATAAAAAGGATTGGGCCACCTTGCTACACCTTTCTTACAGTTGTTACTTGCTACCCATTATGAATTATCCTATCACAAAACTATCTGTTACCGATAATTTCAGTGCTTGCTGAGAATACCTTACTGAGAACCGCTTGTCATTTCCTTCTACTCCTTGTTGGGTTCGACACTCTTACTTATCAAAAATACTACGATAGATCCCCTATAGTTGTGGGTCATCAAGACTCTTTTCTGGTGCCGTTGCTGGGGAGTGAAGCGCCTTTGGTGAGTGGAACTTGGTAAGGAAAAAATTATATAGTGTGCTCAAATTTACTGTCACTTGTTACTATGGAAACTAATACTTTGAGGGGCTTGTTCGGGGTATCTTCACCTCGACTAGAAACACAAAGAGTTGTCCCTCAACCTACTGAACCTACTGAAAATATTTCTTATGAAATTCCTTCGGGTATGATAGAGAAAATGCTAGCTAATCCTTATGCAGGAGATGGAACACTACATCCTGATTTGAATCTAATCTATGTAGATGAAGTTTGTGGATTATTTAAGCTTGCATGTCTGCCCAAGGATCATGTCAAGAAGAAGGTCTTTCCTTTATCTTTGAAGGAGAAGGCATTCACATGGTATAGACTATGTGATGATATTGGATCATGGAGCTACAACAGGTTGAAAATGGAATTTCATCAGAAGTTCTATCCTATGCATCTAGTTCATCGTGATCGGAATTAAGTTTATAATTTTTGGACTCGTGAAGGAGAAAGAATCGCTCAATCTTGGGTGAGTCTTAAGTCAATGTTATATTCATGACCCAATCATGTGCTCTTGAGATAAATTATTATTCAGAACTTTTATGCTCGGCTTTCTCGTAATGATCAATCCATGCTCGATACTTCCTGTGTTGGTTCTTTTATGAAGAAAGATATTGAATTCAAATGAAATTTATTGGAAAGAATTAAATGCAACTCTGAAGATTGGGACCTGATACTAAGCATAAACATAGACCAATTGTTGGCATGCCTATTGTTTCTATAAAAATAGGAGATCATTGTTATCATGGCTTATGTGATATGGGTGCTAGCGTGAGTGCAATTCCCTGTTCCTTATATGAAGAAATCATGCATGATATTGCCCCAGTTGAACTAGAGGATATTGATGTTACTATTAAGCTTGCTAATAGAGACACTATTGCACTAATGGAGATTGTTAGAGATGTTGAAGTCTTGTGTGGGAAAGTAAAGTATCCTACTGATTTTCTTGTTCTTGGTTCCCCACAAGATAAGTTTTGTCCCATTATATTTGGCAGACCCTTCTTGAATATTGTTAATGCTAAGATTGATTGTGAGAAGGAAATAGTTGTTGTGAGCTTTGGGGATGTGTCTCATGAATTTAATTTCTCTAAATTTCGTAGACAACCTCATGACAAGGAATTTCCTAGTAAAGATGAAATTATTGGTCTCGCTTCTATTGTTGTGCCACCTACTGATCCCTTAGAATAATATTTGCTAGACCATGAAATTGATATGCATATGAATGAGAGGAATGAAATAGATGAAATTTTCTTTGAGCAGAAGACTATTTTGAAACATAACTTACCTGTTGAAATACTTGGGGATCCTCCTCCACCCAAGGGTGATCCCGTGTTTGATCTCAAGCAATTACCTAATACGTTAAAATATGCTTATCTTGATGAAAAAGAGATATATCATGTTATTATTAGTGCTAACCTTTCAGAGCATGAAGGAAAGAGATTATTGCAAACTCTGAGGAAGCATCGTGTGATATTGGCTATACTCTTGATGATCTTAAGGGCATCAGTCCCACTCTATGCCAGCATAAAATTAATATGGAGCCTGATGCCAAACTAGTTATTGATCACCAACGACGATTGAACCCTAAGATGAAAGAAGTGGTAAGAAAAGAAGTACTAAAGCTTCTGGAGGCAGGTATAATTTATCATGTTGCTGATAGTAGATGGGTTAGCCCGTCGATTGTGTCCCTAAGAAGGGAGCTATTACCGTTGTTCCTAATGATAAAAATGAATTGACCCTGTAAAGAATTGTTACATGTTATAGAATGGTAATTGATTTTAGGAAATTAAATAAAGCTACTAAGAAAGATCATTACCCTTTACCTTTTATTGATCAAATGCTAGAATCATTATCCAAACATAGTCATTTTTGCTTTCTAAATGGTTACTCTTGTTTCTCTCAAATACCTGTATCAAGCCAGGATCAAGAAAAAACTACTTTCACTTGCCCTTTCGGTACCGTTGCTTTCTGGCGTATGCCTTTTGGTTTATGCAATTCACCTGCTACCTTTCAAAGATGTATGATGGCTATATTCTCTGACTTTTGTGAAAAGATTCTTGAGGTTTTCATGGATGATTTTTCTGTTTACAGAACTTCGTTTGATGATTGTTTGAGCAACCTTGATCAAGTTTTGCAGAGATGTGAAGAAACTAATCTTGTCTTGAATTGGTAAAAGTGCCACTTTATGGTTAATGAAGGTATTGTCTTGGGGCACAAGATCTCCGAAAGAGGTATTGACGTTGATAAAGCTAAAGTTGATGCTATTGAAAAAATGTTGTGCCCTACGGATATCAAAGGTATAAGAAGTTTCCTTGGTCATGTTTGTTTCTATAGGAGGTTTGTTAAAGACTTCTCTAAGATTTCTAGGCCTCTCACAAACCTTCTGCAAAAAGATGTTCCATTTGTTTTTGATGATGATTGTGTAAAAGCATTTGAAATTCTTAAGAATGCCTTGATTACTGCACCTGTTGTTCAATCACCCGACTGGAATCTACCTTTTGAAATTATGTGTGATGCTACTGATTATGTTGTCGGTGCTGTTCTAGGACAAAGAGTCGATAAGAAATTAAATGTTATCCATTATGCTAGTAAAACTCTAGGCAGTGCTCAAAGAAACTATGCTACTACTGAAAAGGAATTTCTAGCAGTTGTGTTTGCTTGTGATAAGTTTAGACCTTATATTGTTGATTCCAAAGTAACTGTTCACACCGATCATGCTGCTATTAAGTACCTTATGGAGAAGAAAGATGTGAAACCTAGACTTATTAGATGGGTCCTTCTGCTACAAGAATTTGATTTTCATATCATTGATAGAAAGGGTGCTGATAACCCTGTAGCAGATAACTTGTCTAGGTTAGAAAATATTCTTGATGACCCACTACCTATTGATGATAGCTTTCCTGATGAACAATTAGCTATCGTGAATACTTCACATAATGCTCCATGGTATGCTGATTACGCCAATTACATTGTTGCTAAATTTATACCTCCTAATTTCACATACCAACAAAACAAAAAATTCTTCTATGATTTAAGGCATTACTTTTGGGATGACCCACATCTTTATAAAGAAGGAGTAGATGGTATTATTAGACGTTGTGTACCTGAGCATGAACAGGAACAGATCTTACGCAAGTGTCACTCCAAAGCCTATGGAGGACATCACGCCGGAGATAGAACTGCACACAAGGTACTACAATCTAGGTTTTATTGGCCTACTCTCTTCAAGGATGCTCGTAAGTTTGTCCTATCGTGTGATGGATGTCAAAGAATTGGTAATATTAGTACACATTAGGAAATGCCTATGAATTACTCTCTTGTTACCAAACCATTTGATGTTTGCGGCTTTGATTATATGGGGCCTTTTCCACAATCTAACGGGTATACTCATATTCTAGTTGTTGTTGATTATGTCACTAAGTGGGTAGAAGCTATTCCAACTAGTAGCACTGATCATAACACTTCTATTAAAATGCTTAAAGAAGTTATTTTTCCTAGATTTGGAGTCCCTAGATATTTGATGACTGATGGTGGTTCACATTTTATTCATGGTGCTTTCCGTAAATTGCTTGCTAAATATGATCTTAATCATAGAGTTGCATCTCCTTATCATCCTCGGTCTAATGGTCAAGTAGAATTGAGCAAGAGAGAGATTAAATTGATTTTGCAAAAGACTATTAATAGATCTAGGAAAAATTGGCCTAAGAAACTTGACGATGCATTGTGGGCTTATAGAACTGCTTACAAAAATCCTATAGGTATGTCTCCGTATAATATGGTTTATGGTAAAGCATGTCACCTACCTCTAGAGCTAGAACATAAGGCTTATTGGGCAATCAAAGAGATCAATTATGATTTCAAACTTTCTGGTGAGAAGAGGTTATTTGACATTAGCTCAATTGATGAATGGAGAACCCAAGCCTACGAGAATGCTAAGTTGTTTAAAGAAAAGGTTAAGAGATGGCATGATAGAAGGATACAAAAGCGTGATTTTAATGTAGGTGATCATGTCTTGCTATACAATTGTCATTTAAGATTTTTGCAGGAAAAATTCTCTCCAAATGGGGAGGTCCTTACGTCATCGAAGAGGTATATTGTTCCGGTGCCATGAAGATTAACAACGCCGAAGGCACAAACCCAAAGGTGGTGAACGGTCAAAGAATCAAACATTATATCTCAGGTACTCCCATAAATGTTGAAACTAATATCATCAATACCATAACTCCGGAGGAGTACATTAGGGAGACTTACCAGAACGTTTCAGACTCTGAAAAGGAATAGGTACATGGTACGGTAAGTAAAAAGACTCCAAAACTTTTTCTATGGCAATTTTCATCTGTTTTGGAATATTTAAAAAAATAGGAAAATTTAAAGTATTCTGAATAGTGCACGAGGAGGCGACAAGCCTGCTCGGCGCGGCCACCCCCCTGGACGTGCCCCTAGGGCTTGTGGCCACCTAGTGCACCACCCGGACTTCGTTTTCTTGTGGCATACTCCTTCGGGTCGGTAAAAATTCATTATATAATCTCCCAAAGGTTTTGATTCTCGTATCACGACAATACCTCCCATTTTCTTTTTCAGATGTTTCTGCAGCAGATTTAGGGCAAGATGTCTTTGCAAGAGTCGGTTAGGGAGAACTGCTTCGGGCCAGCTACGGACGAAGCGATGGAGGCCGATTTGAAAAAGATAGATGCCATGGAGGAGGACCAAGAAGTTACTTCTCATTCACAACCTGGAGTCATGCTGGAAGAACTTCAGAGCTCAGCAATTCCAAATTCGGTTGTCCCTTCCAATGCTAAATTTCTTACTTTTGAAAATATTAAGAGGAGTATTGCTTCTTCCCCCGCAGCAATGAAACATCCATGGGTTAAAGGCGCTCTAGCCATCGTTGAAAAACTTTACAAGGAAATAATGGATCTCAGACAGAAAAATAACAAGCTCAAGGAGGAGAATCGTATTCTGAAGGGCCTCATTGCCAAGTATATAGCACCATCACCTCTGAAGCCAGACAACTAAACACATGGGTATGGGCACTCCCCTTGGCTTGTGCCAAGCTTGGGATAGGTGCCCCGGTATCATATCACCACCACACCTTTCATTTTTATTTGTATTTTTTATTTTTATTTTCATCATCTTTTCTTAGTTCAATCCTTTTGGTTATATTTGATCTAGTAGAATAAAGTTTGCATGTGATCTAGCTTTGAGTCTTTGCTTTATGATTCCCCCTATGTAAGCAAGTCCGTGAGTTATATAATGAAAAGTTCTTTTGAGTTGAGGGCCTTGCTTGGTATGATTTTAATCTTGAGAAAGATGAAGTAGAAAGAAGTGTAGAATAAAAGCAAAAGAGTACATATGAAAATCTTATGAAGAGTGATGACTTCACATATAAAAGGTATGTCGATTGAAACCTGTTGTGGGTTGACAAACATAGTTGTTGGTCATTGGGGAAATTAAAAGGAAGTGATAAAGAAAGAGAGGTTCACATATAAATATATTATCTTGGACATCTTTTATGATTGTGAACACTCATTAAAATATTATATGTAAGAAGTTGATGTTGGACAAGAAAGACAACATAATGGTTTATGATTGCTTATTTCCGAATAGAAGTTATATTGTTATAGATCCGTCAACATGTGTCGCTTGCTTCCACCTCATATCAGCCAAAACTTCCGCACCAAGTAGAGATACTACTTGTGCATCCAAACACCCTTACCCCAGTTTTGCCAGGAGAGTCCACCATACCTACCTAAGGATAGAATAAGATTCTTCAAGTAAGTTGTCATCGGTGCAAGCAATAAAAATTTCTCTCTAAATATGTGTGATCTATTAGTGTGAGGAAAATAAACTTTATATGAACTTGTGATAGGGAAGACATTAAGGCGACGGACTTCATAATAAAGTTCTCTATCACAAGGGGCAATATAAAGTGGCGTTCTTTTGCATTAAGATATTGTGCATCCAATTATAAAAGCGCATGACAACCTCTGCTTCCCTCTACGAAAGGCCTATCTGTTACTTTTATTTTCAAGTACTTACCTTTATGCAAGAGTCGTGGTGATCTCAATCACCTTCGTTATTTTTGCATTTATCTTCTGGCAAGTGCCACATGTTGGGGAATGATCTAGGTACATATATCCACTCGGAAGTAGGTGAGCATGAGTTATTACTGTTGATGTTACCCTTGAGGTAAATAGTTGGGAGGTAACACCATAAGCCCCTATCTTTCTCTGTGTCCGATTAAAACTTTGAACTCATAGGTACCGCGTGAGTGTTAGCAATTGTGAAAGACTAAAAGATGATTGAGTATGTGGATTTGCTTTACAAGCTCTTATATTTACTATTTCCTACGTTATGATAAATTGGAATTGCTTTAATGACTGAGAGCATAGTTTGTTAGTTCTCAATAGAGTTCTTGATTCACACTTTGCCATTGTGAATGAATTGTTACTATAGCATAAGAAATAATATGTCAAAATATATTTCTGTTCTAAAGATGATCATGATGCCTTCATGTCCGTATTTTATTTTATCGACACCTCTATCTCTAAACATGTGGGCATATTTATTGATTTCGGCTTCCACTTGAGGACAAGCGAGGTCTAAGCCTGGGGGAGTTGATACGTCCATTTTGCATCATGATTTTATATTGATATTTATTGCATTATGGGCTGTTATTACACATTTTGGTACAATACTTATGCCTTTTCTCTCTTTTTTACAAGGTTTACATGAAGAGGGAGAATGCCGGCAGCTGGAATTCTAGACTGGAAAAGGAGCAAATCTGAGATACCTATTCTACGCAACTCCAAAAGGCCTGAAAATATACGGCGAATTATTTTGTAATATATAAAAAATACCGGGCAAAAGAAATACATCAGGAGGCCCACCAGGGAGCCACAAGCCTGCTGGCCGCTCCCCCTACCCATGGCTAGCGAACCTGTGGCCCACCTGGCAGCCCTCTAGTGCCCATCTTCTTCTATATGGAGGGTTTCCTCAAGGAAAAAATCATAAGAGACCTTTCAGGACGAGGCGCCGCCGTCTCGAGGCGGAACTTGGGCATACCAAATCTAGAGCTCTGGCAGGGCGATCCTGCCGGTGAAACTTCCCTCCGGGAGGGGGAAATCGAAGCCCTCGCCATCACCAACGATCCTCTCATCGACAGGGGGTCAATCTCCATCAACATCTTCACCAGCAACATCTCCTCTCCAAACCCTAGTTCATCTCTTATATTCGATCTTTGTCTCAAAACCTTAGATTGGTACATATGGGTTGCTAGTAGTGTTGATTACTCATTGTAGTTGATGCTAGTTGGTTTACTTGGTGGAAGATTATATATTCAGATCCTTGATCATCATTAATACTCCTATGATTATGAACATGAACATGTTTTGTGAGTAGTTACGTTTGTTACTGAGGACATGGGATAAGTCTTGTTATAAGTAATCGTGTGAATTTGGTATTCGTTCGATATTTTGATGAGATGTATGTTGTCTCTCCTCTAGTGGTGTTATGTGAACGTTGACTACAAAACACTTCACCAATTTTTGGGCCTAGAGGAAGGCATTGGGAAGTAATAAGTAGATTATGGGTGGCTAGAGTGATAGAAGCTTAAACCCTAGTTTATGCGTTGCTTCGTAAGGGGCTGATTTGGATCCACATGTTTCATGCTATGGTTAGATTTATCTTAATTCTTCTTTCGTAGTTGTGGATGCTTGCGGGAGGGGTTAATCATAAGTGGGAGGCTTGTCCAAGTAAGGGCAGCACCCAAGCACCGTCCACCCACATATCAAATTATCAAAGTAGCGAACGTGAATCAAATGAGCATGATGAAAACTACCTTGACATAATTTCCCATGTGTCCTCGGGAGCATTTTGCTTTATATAAGAGTTTTTCCAGGCTTGTCCTTTTCTATAAAAAGGATTGGGCCACCTTCCTGCACCTTTGTTACAATTGTTACTTGCTACCTATTACGAATTATCCTATCACTAAACCATCTGTTATCGATAATTTCAGTGCTTGCTGAGAATACCTTATTGAGAACCGCTTGTCATTTCCTTTTGCTCCTTGTTAGGTTTGACACTCTTACTTATAGAAAATACTACAATAAATCCCCTATACTTGTGGGTCATCAGACCCCCGAACCCATTCGTCACTCCCGGTACACTACCGAAAATGCCCAAAACTTTTCCGAAGTCCAAACAACACTTTCCTATATATCAATATTTACCTTCTGACCATTCTGGAGCTCCTCGTGACGTCCTGGAACTCATTTGGGACATCGAACAACCTTCGGTCACCAACATACATAACTCAATACTACTGAAACCTCACCAAACATTAAGTGTGCAGACCCTGTGGGTTCGAGAACTATGTAGACATGACCGAGACACCTCTACGTCCAATAACCAATAGCGGGACCTGGATACCCATATTAGTTCCTACATATTCTATGAAGATCTTTATCGGTTGAACCTTTATGTCAAGGATTCAGTTAATATCGTATGTAGTTCCTTTTGTACTTCAGTATGTTACTTTCCCGAGATTCGATCGTCGGTATCTCTATACCTAGTTCAATCTTGTTACCGACAAGTCTATTTACTCGTTCTGTAATACAAGATCCCGTGGCTAACTCTTTAGTAACATTTCTTGCAAGGCTCATTGTGATGTTGTATTACCAAGTGGGCCCTGAGATACCTCTCCATCACAAGGAGTAACAAATCCCAATCTTGATCCGTGCCAACCCAACAGACACCCTTGGAGATACCTGTAGAGCATCTTTATAGTCACCCAGTTATGTTGCGACGTTTGATACACACAAGGTACTCCTTTGGTGTCAGTGAGTTGCATGATCTCATGGTCATAGGAACAGATACTTGACATGCAGAAAAATATTGCAATAAATTGACACGATCATATGCTACATTCATAGTTTGGGTCTTGTCCATCACATCATTCTCCTAATGATGTGATCCCTTCATCAAATGAGATCTCATGTCTATGGCTAGGAAACCTTGACCATATTTGATCAACGAGCTAGTCTACTAGAGGCATACTAGGGACACAGTGTTGTCTATGTATCCACACATGTATTTGAGTTCCAATCAATACAATTATCGCATGGATAATAAACTATTATAATGAACAAAGAAATATAATAATAACCACTTTATTATTGCCTCTAGGGCATATTTCCAGTAGTATCCCACTTTCACTAGAGTCAATAATCTAGCACACATCACTATGTGATTTACATTGTAATGAATCCAACACACATATAGTTCTGGTGTTGATCATGTTTAGCCCTTGGAAGAGGTTTAGTCAACGGGTCTGCGACATCCAGATCCGTGTACACTTTTCAAATATTTATGTCCTCCTCCTTGATGTAATAGCGGACGGAATTGAAGCGTCGCTTTATGTGTCTGGTCCTCTTGTGAAACCTTGGTTCCTTGGCCAGAGCAATGGCACCAGTGTTGTCACAGAATAGAGTCATTGGGTTTAGTGCACTGGACACTACTCCAAGATCTGTCATGAACTCCTTCATCCAGAAACCTTCCTTCGTCACCTCCGAGGCAACGATGTACTCTTCTTCGCATGTAGAATCGGCTACCACGCTCTGCTTGGAACTGCACCAGCTTACTGCTCCCCCATTGAGAATGTATTGATGTCTACTATGCAATCTTCTTGTAGACTCATGTTGGGCCTCCAAGCGTAGAGTTTTGTAGGACAATACCAAATTTTCCTCAAGTGGATGAGCTAAGGTTTATCAATCCGTGGGAGGCATAGATGGTCTCTCTCGAACAACCCTGCAACCAAATAACAAAGATTCTCTTGTGTCCCCAACACACCCAACACAATGGTAAATTGTATAGGTGCACTAGTTCAGCGAAGAGATGGTGATACAAGTGTAATATGGATGGTAGATATAGGTTTTTGTAATCCGAAAATATAAAAGCAGCAAGGTAGCAAGTAACAAAAGTGAGAAAAAATGGTATTGCAATGCTTGAAAACAAGGCCTAGGGTTCATACTTCCACTAGTGCAAGTTCTCTCAACAATACTGACATAGTTGAATCATATGTAAATACCTCTCGTGCGACAAAGAGTTCACTCCAAAGTCACAAATAGCGGAGAACTAACGACGAAATTATTGTTGGGTACGAAACCACCTCAAAGTTATCTTTTCCGATCAATCTTATGAGCTATCCCTATAAGTGTCATGAACAGCCCTAGATTTCATACTAAAATAACACCTTAAGACACACATCAACCAAAACCCTAATATCACCTAGATACTCCAATGTCACCACGAGTACCCATGGGCTTGATTATACGATATGCATCACAAAATTTCAGATTCACCATGTTCAACCCAACACAAAGAACTTCAAGGAGTGCCCCAAAGTTTGTACCGGAGATTCAAGACGAAAACATGTGCCAACCCCTATGCATAGATTCCCAAGGTCACGGAACCCGCAAGTTGATCACCAAAACATACATCAAGTGGAGCAATAGAACATCCCATTGTCAACACGGATATTCCATCGCAAGACATACATCAAGTGTTCTCAAATCCTTAAAGACTCAATCCGATAAGAAAACTTCAAAGGGAAAACTCAATTCATCACAAGAACATAGAGAGGGAAAACTCCATATGATTCAATCTATATTAATAAAGCTCGCGATACATCAAGATCATGTCATTTAAGAACATGAGAGAGAGATCAAACACATAGCTACTGGTACATACCCTCAGCCCCGGGGGTGAACTACTCCCTCCTCGTCATGGAGACCGCCGGGATGATGAAGATGGCCTCCGGTGATGGTTTCCCCCTCCGGCAGGGTGTCGGAAAGGGCTCCAGATTGTTATTTCGTGGCTATAGAGGCTTGCGGCGACGGAACTCTCAATCTAGGTTTCTTTCTAGAGGTTTTAGTATTTATAGGAATTTTTGGCGTCGGTCTCACGTCAAGGGGGTGCTCGAGGAGTCCACAAGCAACAAGGGCGCGGCCTAGGGGGTGGCCGTGCCTAGCAGTCTTATGGCCTCCTCGTCCACTTCCTGGCCCAGCTCTTTGCTCCAGTATTTTTTATATTTCCAAAAATATTCTTCGTAAATTTTCAGCCCATTCCGAGGACTTTTATTTCTGCACAAAAACAACACCACGGTAGTTCTGCTGAAAACAACGTCAGTTTGGGTTAGTTCTAATAAAATCATACCAAAATCATATAGAACTATTGTAAACATGGCATGAATACTTCATAAATTATAGATGCGTTGGAGACGTATCATGTATACGTATCCGATTTGAGACTTAGAGTCATCCAGATCAGTGTCAAAGCTTGCATCGACGTAAACCTTTACGACAAGCTCTTGATCACCTCCATAAACGAGAAACATTTCCTTAGTCCTTTTCAGATACTTAAGGATATTCTTGACTGCCGTCCAGTGTTCCATTCCTGGATCACTTTGAAACCTTCCGGCCATACTTATGGCAAGGCTTACATCGGGTCTTGTGCATAGCATTAAATACATGGTAGAGCCTATGGCACAAGCTTAGGGGATGACACTCATCATCTCTCTATCCTCTGCGGTCATTGGGCATTGAGTCTTACTCAACTTCACACTTTGTAATATAGGCAAGAACCCCTTATTGGACTGATCCATTTTGAACTTCTTCAAACTTTGTCAAGGTATGTGATGTGTGAAAGTCCTATTAAGTGTCTCGGTCTATCTCTATAGATTTGATGCCTAATATGAAAGCAGCTTCTCCTAGGTCCTTCATTGAAAAACTCGTGTTCTAATATTTCTTCATGATTTCCAACATTTCTATATTGTTTCCAATCAGCAATATGTCATCCACATATAATAGAAACGCTATAGAGCTCCCACTCACTTTCTTGTAAACTAGTAATCGTGCACGTGCAATGCACGTGTAACCTTAGATTTTTTTGCATTAAGTTTGTTCCAAACCCTAAACTTGTATGATATTATTATCCCAACTTGAACTTATAATCCCTAGGATAAGAACCCTAAACCCACATCACATTTTCCAAACGGATTGTCATATTAAACCTGGGTCGTCTGGCCGACATGCCGCAAGGAACCATGGCCAGTTGCACCGACCATTGCGTTGTCCTAACACTAAGCTCAATCGAATTGCGAAAGAGAGATGGAAAGGCGTGCATCCACCGGAGGTGAAATAAAAAAGATCATGTTCTTGGCACCCGCATAGGCATCCTGGCGGGTGCCAACAGGGCTACCCGCTCTTTTTTTCCAAGCTACCCACAACTTATGGCCGCGGGCCAACCAACCGCTCGCTCTGTGACCTTCATTATGCGGGCATGCAGGAAACAAGCCAACGTATGATCGTAGAACAAATGTAGCTCAAATTTTAATTGCGGT
This sequence comes from Hordeum marinum, assembly GCA_022496015.1. Taxonomy (NCBI): domain Eukaryota; kingdom Viridiplantae; phylum Streptophyta; class Magnoliopsida; order Poales; family Poaceae; genus Hordeum; species Hordeum marinum. The sequence continues at coordinate 347,535,773 of CM039678.1, forward strand.
TAATATAACTATGCAAATATAGTTCACTCCATACACATAGAATAGACTTCTCAACCATATACACACTTAAAAAAATACATGCAGTAGTACATTAGTCAATTTTGTCTTGATAGTCAGGTAACACACACATAGGCAACAACTTCATCGGCTCTAGAGCCATGTACACCAAAATGTGAAACCAAGTTAGACATTGAGCATACGTATTTCCTTATTCCTCAGTCATGTAACACACACATAGGCAACAATTTCATCGGCTCCGGAGCCACATAAAAATAAAATGTGAAACCAAGTTAGACATTGAGCATATATACATATTTCATTTCTTCTCAGTCAAGTACCACACACATAGGCAATAACTTCATCGACTCCGGCGCCATATATAATAAAATGTGAAGCGAAGTTAGATATCGAGCACACGTATATCATTTCTTCTCATAACTCCATTCTTTATGTAAGCGACAAACCTTGTGTATTTAATAACTTTCGCATATAACCATTGTTTTTCCTTATATCTTAAGCCTAATCATTTCTTCTTAGTCTAGTACCACACACATAGGCAATAACTTCATCGACTCCGGCGCCATATACAATAAAATATGAAGCAAAGTTAGATATCGAGCGCAGGTATATCATTTCTTCTCATAACTCCATTCTTTATGTAAGCAACAAACCTTGTGTGTTTAATAACTTTCGTATATAATCATTGTTTATCCTTATATCTTAAGCCTAATCATATATTCACTGATGCTCTACACCTTCAATGTAAACCACTAAATCATAAAACGTCAAAGCATCAATAAATGGGGCACATAATTAACCTCAGCAAAAGATGCATCACCATGTATCACAATCTATACATATAGCTTTTGGTACCATGACTTTGTCCAAACAATGAAAAACAATCACAACAATAGTAAAGCTCCCCATGCGCAACAACCCAAGAATTACGTCAAGTCCTTATAAGCTAGAAAAATAAAATGAAAATAGAAGAACTGGAAGCTGCCTTCAACATGGTGAGACCTTGACCATGTTGCACAAACATGAGGTAAACCTGAAAGGAAATTTGGTAAACACATTAGACGGTAAGAAAACAAGGAACTGCAATTTGTATTTCTCTCACGGAACATGCCATGTACGTTCGACATGCCATGGGTACAACATGGATAACTCAAAAAAATGATACAAAGCTCCAATTTCAAAACAGTGAATTGAAAGTATAACCTGAAAATTGTTCAACTGGAGGCAATATGGAGTCTGAAGAGACTAAACATTCAGCATTCGAGAACTTACAACCTGAGAATGTCGCAGGCACTCACACATGCCAACTTGAGTTCATTCTGAATTTTAGATACACACAAACCACCATGCCACAACAGAACATAACAATGTTATGTTCTAATAGGGCCGGGTCGCACGAAAACGAAGCATGCAGATAAGGGATTCCAAGGCCTTTTGCTGAACCACAAAACATTTAGATCACTAACTGTCATTGAAGAAAATAAACAGCACGAAAAAAATTGACACCATCAGATCAGAACCCACGTAAAGACACGTAAAAAAAGAACCCACGTAAACCTATAGACCTGGAAAAAATGCATCACAAGTTGTATGCTCACCCTGTTATGCTTCTCTCCGGACTCACTTTTCTGGATATAAAACATCATGCATGGCCTTGCGCTGAGCACAAGAGAAGCGCCAAGAACGATGAGGATCTCGTAGACCCTCCCGCTTCCGTCGGGATCATCTCCAGGCGCCTCAGTTGGTAACGATGATGCGCCACACGAGGCTCGCGGAAGCTGCTGATCACGGCTCGCGTCCCTGGTACTGACGATCTCGACACCGCGTGGGTGCTTGGGCTGACAAGCTTCCTCTGCCCTGACGTCCCTTATCCAATCCGAAGCCGAGGAGCCATGTTGCTCTGGCGAGTTTCGGCGTCCACCATGGATGCTATTCCTCCGTATGAAGTGCTTGGGGCAGGGCTGCATCCTCGCTCGAACCGAGGGAGTTTGGTCGCCTGCGGCCGGTCCGCGCGGACAAAAGTTGATCCCCACGCGGCGAAGAAGAGCTTCAAGATATTGCTACAGGCGTCTCGACATCAACCGGTGATAGGAGTCGGGCCGCAAGGCAAGTGCCGTGAGCGATCAACAACATGGCGCTGACAAATCACATGAATTAAGAAACGTTACCAAGAACTAGATGCATTGGATTGTTGATCTTACTGGAGCAAGCCCGTTTCTGCTGCTCGTCATCTCCCATCTCAATGGCTTGATCGCCATTCACCCTCGTAGAGACGTCGTCGTGCGTGGCCGTCGCAAGCCCTGGCGCCGAAGACGATAATCAGGCGCCCTCAATCAGTAGCTCCCGGGGCAAGGAATTAAGTCGTCATGGACTCCTTCCTGCCCCTTGACCGTGCGCGGTGGCATCACATCCGAAACCACCGATCCAAAGTTGAATCAAGATTGAAGAAGAGATGCACCCTGTAGGAAGAGAAGAGCGGTGTTGTGGTGATGCGGGAAGGTGCTGGTGGGGGTGGGTGACGAAACTACCTGTAGGTGGTTTGCAAGAGTCATGGGAGAGCGTGGGCGGACCGCGGGCGTGATGATGGGAGGGGATCGGGTGTTCTACGTTGTCCATTTGTGTGGGGAGGCAGGTGCGGGATGAGACAAAGCGGTGGATAAGGTTAGCATTTCGTAAGTGAGTTGATTTCGTTAACGAAGGTTTTAAACCATAGATTGTATGATTAGACGGCTGAGATTTTAAGTTGGATTAGCCCTCTCTTCCTTTTATAAGGGTAGTAGATAGATAGATAGATAGATACAAGTTTCTTCGTAAACTTGTATAAACCCAAACGCTTTGATCACCTCATCAAAGCGAAGATTCCAACTCCGAGATGCTCGCACCAGTCCATAAATGGATCATTGGAGTTTTGTAAACTTTGTCAGCATTCTCTGGATAGACAAAACCTTCCGGTTGCATCATATACAACTCTTCCTTAAGGAAACAGTTAAGGAACGCTGATTTGACATCCAACTGCCAAATTTCATAATCGGAAAATGTAGCCATTGCTAACATGATTCTGATAGAATTAAGCATCGCTATGGGTGAGAAGGTCTCATCGTAGTCAACTCCTTAAACTTGTGAGAAAACCTTTGCCACAAGTCGAGCTTTATAGACGGTGACATTACCGTCTGCGTCCGTCTTCTTGTTAAACATCCATTTGTTTTGAATGGCCTTTTTCCTTTCAGGTAATACTTCCAAAGTCCATACTTTGTTTTCATACATGGATCCCATCTCGGATTTCATGGCCTCTCACCATTTCTTGGAATCCGTACCCATCATCACTTCTCCATAGCTCGTAGGTTCATCATTGTACAACAACATGACCTCTAAGACACGATTGATGTACCACTCAGGAGCAGTACGCGTCCTTGTCGACCTATGAGGTTTGATAGTAACTTGATCCGAAGCTTCATGATCATCATCATTAACTTCCTCTTCAACCAATGTAGGCTCCACAGAAATATATTTCTGCGTTGCGCTACTCTTTGGTTGAAGTAAAGGTTCAATAACCTCATCAAGTTCTATTTTCCTCCCACTCAATTCTTTCGAGAGAAACTCTTTCTCAAGAAATGTTCCATTTTTAGCGACAAACACTTTGCAGCATCACATCCCCAAACTTTAAGAAATGACAACTTTGGCTTCTTGCCAAACCACAGTTCATATGGTGTCGTCTCAACAGATTTCGATGGTGCCCTATTTAAAGTGAATGTAGTTGTCTCTAATGCATAACCCCAAAATGATAGTGGCAAATCGGCAAGAGACATCATAGAAGGCACCATATCCAATAAGGTTCCATTATGATGTTCGTACACACCATTACGTTGTGGTGTTCCAGGCAATGTCGATTGTGAAATAATTCCACATTGTCTTATGTGACTACTATAACATTATGCTGTTTTGACATCCATTTGCGTTGTTTTGACATCCATTTGCCAAATTTCATAATCAAAAAATGCAGCTATTGCTAACATGATTCTGACGGACTTAAGCATCGCTACGGGTGAGAAGGTCTCATCATAGTCAACTCCTTCAACTTGTGAAAAACCCTTTGCCACAAGTCGAGCTTTATAGATGGTGACATTACCACCCGCGTCCGTCTTCCTTTTAAAGATCCATTTGTTCTGAATGGTCTTCCGCCCTTCAGGTAATACTTCCAAAGTCCATACTTTGTTTTCATACATGGATCCCATCTTGGATTTCATGGCCTCTAACCATTTGTTGGAATCCAGGCCCATCAGCGCTTATCCATAGCTCGTAGGTTCATCGTTGTCCAACAATATGACCTCTAAGACAGGGTTACCGTACCACTCAGGAGCGGTACATGCCCTTGTGGACCTACGAGGTTCAATAGTAACTTGATCCAAAGCTTCATGATCATCATCATCAACTTCCTCTTCAACTGATGTAGGCTCCACAAAAACATCTTTCTACGCTACGCTACTCTCTGGTTGAAAACAAAGGTTCAACAACCTCATCAAGTTCTATCTTCCTTCCACTCAATTCTTTCGAGAGAAACTCTTTCTCAAGAAACGACCCGTTCTTAGCGACAAACACTTTGTATTCGGATCTGAGATAGAAGGTATACCCAACCATCTCTTTTCGGTATCCTATGAACAGACATTTCTCCGCTTTGGGTTCCAGCTTTTCAGGCTAAAGCCTTTGGACATAAGCATCACACCCGCAAACTTTAAGAAACGACAACTTTGGTTTCTTGCCAAACCACGGTTCATATGGCATCGTCTCAACGGATTTCGAAGGTGCCCTATTTAAAGTGAATGCAGTTGTCTCTAATGCATAACCCCAAAACGATAGTGGCAAATCGGCAAACATCATAGAATGCACCATATCCAATAAGGTTTGATTATGACGTTCGAACACACCATTATGCTGTGGTGTTCTAGGCGGTGTCAATTGTGAAACAATTCCACATTGTCTTAAGTGACTGCCAGATATTCTCCTCCTCGATCAGATCGTAGGAATTTAATCTTCTTGTTATGATGATTCTCAACTTCACTCCAAAATTTCTTGAACTTTTCAAATGTTTCAGACTTGTGTTTCATTAAGTAAAGATACCCATATCTACTTAAGTCTTCAGTGAAGGTGAGAAAGTAACAATATCCACCGTGCGCCTCAATGCTTATCAGACTGCACACATCAGTATGTATGATTTCCAACAAGTCACTTGCCTATTCCATTGTTCTAGAGAACGGGGTTTTAGTCATCTTGCCCATGAGACATGGTTCACATGTGTCAAGTGATTCAATATTTCAAAATCAAGTGACTCCAAAAGTCCATCAGCATGGAGCTTCTTCATGCGTTTAACACCAATATGACCTAAGCGGCAGTGCCACAAGAAAGTGGTACTATCATTATCAACTCTACATCTTTTGGCATCAATGTTATGAACATGTGTATCATCACTATCGAAATTCAATAAGAATAAACCCATCACATTGGGTGAATGACCATAAAAGATATTACTCATGTAAATAGAACAACCATTCTTCTCTGATTTAAATGAGTAACCGTCTCGCAATAAACAAGATCAAGATATAATGTTCATGCTTAACACATGCACTAAATAACAATTATTAAGGTTCATAACTAGTCCCGATGGTAATCGAAGAGCGAGTTTGCCGATGGCGATCACATAAACCTTGGAACCATTTCCCACGCGCATCGTCACTTCGTCCTTTGCCAGCCTCTGTCTATTCCGTAGCTCCTGCTTTGAGTTGCAAATGTGAGCAACCGAACCGGTATCAAATACCCAGGCACTACAACGAGTGTTGGTAGGGTACACATTAATAACATGTATATCATATATAACTTGTTTGGTGTTGGTTGCCTTCTTGTCGGCTAGATACTTGGGGTAGTTCCACTTCCAGTGACCAGTTCCCTTGCAATGAAAGCACTCGGTTTCTAGCTTGGGTCCAGCCTTGGGTTTCTTCACAGGAGGGGCAACTGCTTTGCCACTCTTCTTGGAGTTACCCTTCTTGCCCTTGCCATTCTTATTGAAAGTAGTGGTTTTATTGACCATCAACACTTGATGCTCCTTCTGGATTTTAGACTCAACGACTTTCAGCATCGCAAACAGCTCGACGACTGACTTGTTCATCCCATGGATGTTATAGTTCATCACGAAGCTTTTGTAGCTAGGTGGCAGTGATTGAAGAACTCTATCAGTGATCACCTCTCACGGAAGGGGAATCGCTAGCTCAGACAAACGGTTTGAATACCCAGACATTCTGAGTATGTGTTCACTGATAGACCTATTCTCCTCCATCTTGCAAGCACAGAACTTATCAGAGGTCTCGTACCTCTCGATCTGGGCATTCTTCTCAAAGATAAACTTCAACTCCTGGAACATATCATATGCTCCATGACGTTCAAAACGCCTTTAAAGTCCCGGTTCTAACCTATACAACATTGCACATTGAACTATTTTGTATCTTCAGAATGCGCCTGCCAGGCGTTCACAACGTCTGCAGACGACATTGGAGTGGGTGCTTCACCGAGCGGTGCATCAAGGACATAAGCCTTTTGCGAAGCCGTGAGGATAATCCTAAAATTACGGGCCCAGTCTACAAAGTTACTTCCATCATCTTTCAACTTGGCTTTCTCTAGGAATGCATTGAAATTCAGGGGAACTACTGCATGAGCCATTGATCTACAACATAAATTAGCAAAGGTTACTAAGACTATTATTCAAGATAATGAGTTTAGTAAATCAAATTACTGGAAAACTCCCACTCAAATTGACATCCCTCCGGTCATTTGAGTGATACAAGATCCAAATTCACCAACCCAAGTCCGATCATCACGTGAGATGAGCTGGTTTCAATGGTGAACATCTTCATGTTGATCATATCTACCATATGACTCATGTTTGACCTGTCGGTCTCTTGTGTTCCGAGGCCATGTCTGTACATGCTAAGCTCGCCAAGTTTAACCCGAGTGTTCTGCACGTGCAACACTGGCTTGCACCTGTTGTACGTGAACGCAGAATCTATCATACCCGGTCATCATGTGGTGCTTCGAAATGATGAACTTTCGCAACGGTGCACGCTCAGGGAGAACACAATTTTATCTTGATATTTTAGTGAGGGATCACCTTATAGTGATATCATCGTCCTCAGAAAAATAAGATGCATAAAAGGATTAACATCACATGCAAATCATAAGTGACATGATATGGCCATGAACTTGTGCTTTTGATCTCCATCTCCAAAGCACCGGCATGATCTCCATCATCACTGGCATAACACCATGATCTCCATCATCATGATCTCCATCATTGTGTCGTCATCGGGCTTGTCGCACCCACCATGCATCTACTACTATTGCTACCGCTTAGAGATAAAGTAAAGCATTACATAGTGCTTAACGATTGACACGTAGCTCATACAATAATTAAAGACAACCCTATGGCTCTTGTTGGTTGTTGTATGCATCGACACGCAAGTCGATATGAACTACTACAAACATGATAATGTCATACATCAAATATATATCATCATGTTTTGCCCATATCATATCACAACATACCCTGCAAAAACAAGTTAGACGTCCTCTAATTGTTGTTGCATGTTTTATGTGGCTACTACAGGTATCTAGCAAATTCTTACCTACACAAAACCACAACGGTGATACACAAATTTCTATTCAACCTTCTCACACCTTTGTCGAATATGATCCAACTAAGGTGGGAGAGGCAGACACCCGCCAGCCATCTTTAAGCAACAAAGTCACATGTCAGTCGATGGAACCGGTCTCTCGTACATGGACGAGTAAGGTTCGTCCAGGCCGCTTCATCCCGCAATACCTGAATTAAGAAAAGACCAAGGGAGGAAGCAATCTGACCATCAACACCCAAAAAATCCATTGTGTTCTACTCGTGATCTCATCTACGCATAGCCCTAGCTCATGATGCCACTGCTGGGGAACGTTGCATGGGAAACAAAAAATTCCTACACACACGCAAGATCTATCCATGGTGATGAGCGTCTACGAGAGGGAGAGTGGATCTACATACCTTTGTAGATCGCTAAGCAGGAAGCGTTAAGAAATGTGGTTGATGTAGTCGAACGTCTTCTCGATCCAAAACGAAAGTCTTCCTGCGATCCAATCACGATTCGTCACGATCTAGCGCCAAACGGACGGCACCTCCGCGTTCAGCACACGTGTAGCTCGATGATGATATCTGCCTTCTTGATATAGCAATAGGGGGCAAAGAGGTAGATGAGTACTCTGGCAGCATGACAACGTGGTGACGGTGGTGGTGGAGCTTATCCGGCAGGGCTTCGCCAAGCATCGCTGAAATGATCTAGAGGAAAACGTCTAGATGGGGGGAGTGGGATGCATCGTGGCTTGGGGTGCGGCTACCCTCTCTCCCCTCCAATATATATAGGAGGGAGGGGAGGGGCTCGCACCCTACGGTTTCCTCGTAGGGTCGGCCGTACAAGGGAGGAGGAGGAGTCCACCTCCAATTAAAAGGTGAGCGCGAGAGGAGTCCTCCTCCTACTAGGACTCCTCCCCATCTCCTATTTCCCTGCACATAGGCCCATAGGGGTTGGCCGCCTAGCCCACCAAGGGCTGGTGTGCCACCTCTAAGGCCCATGTGGCCCCTTGGGGTAGGTGGGCCCCACTTGGTGGACCCTGGAACCCATTCGTCACTCCCGGTACACTATCGAAAATGCTCGAAACTTTTCCGGAGTCCAAGCACCATTTTCCTATATATCAATCTTTACCTCCGAACCATTCCGGAGCTCCTCATGACGTCCGAAATCTCATCTAGGACTCCGAACAACCTTCAGACACCAACATACATAACTCAATACTACCGAAATGTCATCGAACGCTAGTGTGCAGACCCTGTGGGTTCGAGCACTATGTAGACATGACCGAGGCACCTCTACAGTTAATAACCAATAGCGGGACCTGGATGCCCATATTAGTTCCTACATATTCTACGAAGATCTTTATCGGTTTAATCTCTATGTCAAGATTCAGTTAATCCCGTATGCAGTTCCCTTTGTTCTTCGGTATGTTACTTGCCCGAGATTCGATCGTCAGTATCTCTATACCTAGTTCAATCTCGTTACCGGCAAGTCTATTTACTCGTTTCATAATACAAGATCTTGTGGCTAACTCTTTAGTCACATTGCTTGCAAGGCTCATTGTGATGTTGTATTACTGAGTGGGCCCTAAGATACCTCTCAGTCACATGGAGTAACAAATCCCACTCTTGATGCATGCCAACCCAATAGACACCCTCGGAGATACCTATAGAGCATCTTTATAGTCACCCAGTTATGTTGCGACGTCTGATACACACAAGGAACTCCTTCGGTGTCAGTGTGTTGCATGATCTCATGTTCATAGGAACAGATACTTGACATGCAGAAAACTATAGCAATAAACTGACACGATCATGTGCTAAGTTCATAGTTTGGGTCTTGTCCATCACATCATTCTCCTAATGATGTGATCCCATCATCAAATGACATGTCATATCTATGGCTAGGAAACCTTGACCATAGTTGATCAACGAGCTAGTCTACTAGAGGCATACTAGGGACACAATGTTGTCTATGTATCCACACATGTATTTGAGTTTCCAATCAATACAATTATAGCATGGATAATAAACGATTAGAATGAACAAGGAAATATAATAATAACCACTTTATTATTGCCTCTATGGCATATTTCCGACAGATATACATGACTTCTCATGTCCTTTCTACTATGTATGTGTTCATGCATTCCAAAGCAACTATCCTTTAAAATGGATTGCACACATTTAGGGGGATCTTGTATTAGTCATGTGTCCTTCAAAGTCTTCACATATTTATGCAAAACTTAAATTGAAGCTTTGATTGTATGTTGTCATCAATTACCAGAAAGGGGAGATTGAAAGCACAACATGCTCCCTTGGTGGTTTTGATAATTCATGACAACATACATTGTCTCTTGGTCTAATACTCTTATCTAGTGTATTTCAGATAAAGTCCACAGAGAGTGTTGGCTAAGGATTGTGAGGAGAATCCCCAAGAAGGAGAAGGAATGGGATTGGCAAAGCTTCAAGCAAGAAGACTCTACATGTCATGTTACTTTGCGAGAAATCATTTTGAGTCTATAGGAAAGCCAATACTATTAAAACGGGGTGAGGTATTGTTGGTGAACAAAATATTCCACGTGCACAAGTGATAGTCACCAAAAAGACCCACAAGCTCTTCCACAAAAGTCGGTCATAAGCCTATCATGCAAAATTGGTGCCAAAAAATATTCCCACTCGGCCCTACCGATTTTCACCTCTGACATATCCCTGCCAAACCCCAAGTCTTCGGTACAACTAATCTACATCGGTGCCACCGAGTTTCTGTTGCCAACCTTCTGTTGCCCCTTTTCTTAAAATCAAAGTTTCTGATTTTTTGGATCGGCGGCACTGAGTTTCGCAATCTGATAGTTGGTCACCTTTTTTGTATTGCCGAGACTTATATATTGGTCTCACCGAAATTCAAAAGTTGCTACCTTTTGAGCAACTCGGTACCACCGAGTTTTACACTTTGATGTCATCGAGTTGGTAACTTAAGGTGTAACGGTTGGATTTTTGGAGATGCCTATATATACCCCTCCACCATCACTCACTGGCAAGAGAAGCACTCAGAACAGTTCCCCACTTGTCCCATCTGATTTTCTGAGAGAGAGCCACCAACTCATGTGTTGAGATCAAGCCATTCCACTCCAACCATATGGATCTTGATTTCTAGACTCCCCAAGTTGCTTTCCACCCAATCAATCTCTTCCACCAAAGCCAAATCTGTGAGAGAGTGATTGAGTGTTGAGGAGTCTATCATCTTGAAGCACAAGAGCAAGGAGTTCATCATCATTATCGAGCCTATTACCTGTGGGAGGATGGTGCCTCCTAGATTGGTTAGGTGTCGCTTGGGAGCCTCCTACTTTGTGTTATGGAGTTGAATCAAGATGTTTGTAATGGCAAGGAGATCGCCTACTTCGTGAAGATCTAACCCGAGTAAGGCTAGTCCTCATGGACATAGGCAATCATGGAATAGACAAGGTTGCTTATTCGTGGAACCCTCTGTGGGTAGATCCCTTCATGGACTCTCGCAACCATTACCCTCAGTGGGTTGAAGTCTCTATAAACGTGGACATACGATAGCACCACCTATCGGAACCACGGGAAAAATCTTCGTGTCCCTCATTTCTTTGATCTCCCTATCTCAACTCCTTACGTACATGTGCAATGTCTTTACTTTCCGCTGCCATACTCGTTGACTTGCATGTGTAGGGTGTGCTAGACTTGCTATAATTGCTAAAATCTGCCAATCATTAACTTTGGAAATAGGGTAGGTTTTATTTTGTGCTAGTAGTCTATTCACCCCCCCTCTAGACACACACTTCTAGTGATCCCTCGGGCCTCCCAAGCCACCTTCAAGGAGGAGCGCGTCAAGGCCAACGCGTGGTTGGAGAGGAAAGAGGTGAAGCTCAAGGCTGACACTAATGCCAGGTCGCGAGGGAGCGTGCGGACATCGCAAAGGAGTACCGCAGCAAGCTGAAGCGATAGGAGGCTCGCTTCCAGGCCAAGCACGAGGAGCTCGAGAAGGAGGTCGCCTTATGCAATACAAGTTGCATGCGAGTCAGTGGAACCGGTCTCTTGTGAGAGGACAAGTAAAGTTGGTCCTGGATGCTTCATCCCACAATACCGTCGAATCCAAATAAGACAAATAGAGGTAAGCAATCTGAACATCAACGCCCACAACTTCTTTGTGTTCTACTTGTCCATATCATCTATGCATAGATCTCACTCATGATGTCACTGTTGGGAAGATAGCATGAAAATCAAAAAATCTACAAAACACCGAAGATTTAATCTACAAGATGCATAGCAACAAGAGGGGAGAGTGTGTCTACGTACCCTCGTAGTCTGTTAAGTGGAAGCATATATTACGCAGTTGATGTAGTCATACTCTTCACGATCCAATCGTGATCCAGCACCGAATGGATGACACCTCCGTGTTCACCACACTTGCTGCTCGGTGACATCTCCTCCTTCTTGATCTAGCAAGCGAGGGGGGGTAAGTATATAGGATCTTGACCAGCACGACAGCGTGATAGGGATGATGGTGGTGCGGTGCCGATAGGGCTTCGCCAAGCTCCTCCGAAACAACGAACGATGATGAAGAAAATGGAGAGACGGGAGGAGGGCCATAGCCATGGGATGGTGTGATGCCCCCTTTCGCCCCCCCCCCACCTTCATATAGGAGTGGAGGGGCTGATGGCTTAACCTCTAAGCCCCTCCCCTTTTTGGGGGGTCTTGATCTTATCTCTTCGGGATACGATCCTATTCCTTTTAGGGGGATATTGGTGCACCTAGTCAAGGTGTGTGGGGCCTTTACCCACTACCCACATCCATGTGTGTTCCTTATTCAGGTGGGCCCCACTCCGAAACCTTCTAGAACCTTCCCGGTACAATACTGAAAAATCCCGAACATTTTTTGGAACCCCGAATATAACTTCCCATATATAAATATTTACCCGCGGACCATTCTAGAGCTCCTCGTGACATCCTATATCTCATACGATATTCCAAACAACATTCGTCCACCAATGCAATTATCCCAATATACTCTAGCGTCATCGAACATTAAGCACGCGCACCCAACAAGTTTGGGAATCACGTAGACATGATCGAGACACCTCTCCGATCAATAACCAATAGCGGGACTTGGATGCCCATATTGGTTCCTACATATTCCATGAAGATCTTTATCGGTTGAACCATGATGTCGATGATTCGGCTAATGTTGTATGCAATTCCCTTTTTTTAGTGACATGTTACTTGCCCGAGATTCGATTGTTGCTATCTCCATACCAAGTTCAATCTCATTGTCGGCAAGTCCCTTTACTCATTCTGTAATACAAGATCTCGTAACTAACACATTAGCCACATTGCTTGCAAGCTCTTTACAATGTTATATTACCGACAGGGCCCTGATACATCATTGCATCATGATTTCCTAGTGTTATCTATAATGTTTTTATGCATAATAATGCTTTATGGAGTAATTCTAATGCCTTTTCTCTCATAATATGCAAGGTTTGCACAAACAGGGAGAATGCCTGCAGCTGGAATTTTGGACCTGAAAAAGCCATATCAGATATACCTATTTTGCACATATTCAACTGAGTTGAAACTTTTCGGAGAATTATTTGGAATATATAAAAATAATGGAGCAAATAACTACCGGAGGGGGCAACCTACTAAGCACAAGACATCAGGGCGCACTAGCCCCCCCCCCCGGCCCAGCCCACCTCTAGTGCCCATCTTCTGGTATTTAAGGTGTTTTGACCTAGAAAAAAATAAGAAGAGGACTTTTGGGACGGAACGCTGGCGTCTCGAGGCAGAACTTGGGCAGGAGCACTTCTGCCCTCCACCGGAGCGATTCCGCTGGGGGAACTTCCATCCCGAAGGGGGGAATCAAAGCCATCATCATCACCAACAACCCTCTCATGTTTGGTAGGCCATTCTTCATCAACATCTTCAACAGCACCATCTCCTCTCAAACCCTAATTCATCTCTAGTGTTCAATAATTGTACCAGAACCTCAGATTGGTACTTGTGGGTGACTAGTAGTGTTGATTACATTACGTAGTTGATTACTATATGGTTTATTTTGTGGAAGATTATATGTTTAGATCCATTATGCTATTTAATTCACCTCTAATCTTGAGCATGAATATTATTTTTGAGTAGTTACCTTTGTTCTTGAGGTCATGGGAGAAGTCATGTTGCAAGTAATCATGTGAATTTGATATGTGTTTGATATTTTGATGATATTGTATGTTATGATTCCCTTAGTGGTGTCATGTGAACGTCGACTACATGATACGTCACCATCCTTGAGACTAAGGGAATGCACTATGGAGTAGTTATTACATGATGGGTTGCTAGAGTGACAGAAGCTTAAACCCTAGTTTATGCGCTACTTCGTAAGGGGCTGATTTGGATCCACATGTTTAATGCTATGGTTAGATTTTATCTTAATACTTTTCTTGCAATTGTGGATGCTTGCGAGGGGATTAATCATAAGTGGGAGGTTGTCCAAGTAAGAACAGCACCCAAGTACCGGTCCACCCACATATCAAATTATCAAAGTAGCGAATGTGAATCAAACCAACATGATGAAAGTGGCTAGATGAAATTCCCGTGTACCCTCAAGAACACTTTGCTTATTATAGGAGATCGTTTTGGCCTGTCCTTTGCCAAAAAATGATTGGGCTATCTTGCTGCACTTTATTTATCATTATCGTTAATTGCTCGTTACCGATTACCTTGCTATCAAACTACCTGTTACCTACAATTTTAGTGCTTGCAGAAACTACCTTGCTGAAAACCGCTTATCATTTCCTTCTGCTCCTCGTTGCGTTCGACACTCTTACTTATCGAAAGGACTACAATTGAGCCCCCTACACTTGTGTGTCATCAAGACTCTTTTCTGGCACCATTGTCGGGGAGTGAAGCGCTCTCGATAAGTGGAAATTGGTATGGAAAAACTTATACTACGTGCTAAAATTTATTGTCACTTGCTACTATGGAAAACAATCCTTTGAGGGCTTTCTTCGGGGTATCTTCACCTTGACTGGAACCACAGTTAGTTTCCCTCAACCTACCACACCTAGTGAAAAAATTGGTTATGAAATTCCTTTGGGTATGATATAACAACTGCAAGCTAATCCTTATGCAGGAGACGGGACTGAACATCCTGATATGCACGTAATACATGTGGATGAAAATTGTGGATTATTTAAGATTGCAGGTTTATCCGGAGATGAAGTTAAGAGGAAGGTTTTCCCTTTAGTTTTCAAGGGAAAAGCATTGACATGGTATAGGCTATGTGATGATATTGGATCACGGAAGTGGAATCGATTGAAATTTGAATTCCACCAAAAGTTTTATCCTATGCATCTAGTTCATTGTGATCGTAATTATATATATAATTTTTGGCCTCATGAAGGAGAAAGCATTGCTATATCTAGGGGGAGGCTTAAGTCAATGTTATATTCATGCCCCAATCATGATCTCTCAAAAGAAATTATTATTCAAAAAAAACTATGCTCGACTTTCTCATAATGATCGATCCATGCTCGATACTTATTGTATTGGTTCTTTTATGAAGAAGACTATTGAATTCAAGTGGGATCTCTTAGAAAGAATTAAACGCAACTCTAAAGATTGAGAACTCGATGAAGGTAATGAGTCAGGTATTAAGCTTGAGTTTGATTGTGTTAAATCTTGTATGAATACTGATGCTTTTCACAAGTTTAGCACTAAATATGGACTTGACTCTGATAAAGTAGCCTCTTTTTGTGAATCATTTGCTACTCATGTTGATCTTCCTAAGGAGAAGTGGTTTAAATATCATCCCCCTATAAAAAGGAAATCAAAGAACCGGTCATATATACAGAAGAAACTATCATTTACAATGTTGGTCCAGTTGTGCCTACTGCTTATATTGAAAAACCACCTTTCCCTGTTAGGATAAAGGAACATGCTAAGGTATCAACTATGGTTCGCAAAAGTAATATTAAGCACCTAAGCCCTCTGAAAAAATTTAAGTAGAACCTAGTTTTGCTATGGTTAAATATCTCTTGGTAGAAAATAGTGATGGGCAAGTTATTTACTTTTGAGATGAAGCTGCTAGAATTTCCAAACCCGGTGAAAAAGATAAACATAGACCTGTAGTTGGCATGTCTGTTGTCTCAGTTAAAATAGGAGATCATTGCTATCATGGTTTATGTGATATGGGTGCTAGTGTGAGTGTTATTCCTTTTATTTTATACCAAGAAATTATGAATGATATAGCACCTGCTGAAAAGAAGACACTAATGTTACTATTAAACTTGCTAATAGAGACACCATCACACCAATTGGGATTATTAGAGATGTTGAAGTCTTGAGTGGGAAAATAAAATATCCTATTGATTTTCTAGTTCTTGGTCCCCACAAGATGACTTTTGTCCCATTATCTTTGGTAGACCCTTATTCAACACTATTAATGCTAAGATAGATTGCCAAAGAGAAACCGTTAGTGTTAAGTTTGGTGATGTGTCTCATGATTTTAACCTTTCCAAGTTTAGTAGACAACCCCGTAACAAAGAATTATCTAGTAAGGATGAAATGATAAGTCTTGCTTCTATTGACATTTCTCATATCGATCCACTAGAAAAATATTTGCTAGACCATGAAAATGATATGCACTTGCATGAAAGAAAAGAAATAGATAAAAATTTCTTTGAACAACAACCTCAACTAAAACACAACTTGCCTATTGAAACTCTAGGAGGTCCTCGTCCACCTAAAAGTGATCATGTGTTTGAATTAGAACAATCGCCTGACACTTTGAAGTAGGCTTATCTTGATGAGAAAAACATATATCTTGTTATTATTAGTGCTAACCTTTCAGAACATGAAGAAGAAAGATTATTGAAAATTTCTGAGGAAGCACCGGGCTGCTATTGGATATACTCTTGATGATCTTAAGGGCATTAGTCCCACTCTATGTCAGCACACGATTAATATGGAACATGATGCTAAACCCATTGTTGATCACCAACGACGATTGAATTCTAAGATGAAAGAAGTGGTAAGAACTGAAACATTAAAGCTTCTGGAAGCATGTATAATCTATCCCATAGCTGATAGTAGATGGGTAAGTCCCGTTCATTGTGTCCCTAAGAAGGGAGGTATTACTGTTGTTCCTAATGATAAAAATTAACTTATTCCACATAGAATTGTCACTAGTTATAGAATGGTAAGTAATTTAGAAAATTAAATAAAGCTACTAGAAAAGATCATTACCCTCTACCTTTCATTGATCAAATGCTATAAAGATGATCTAAGCACACACACTTCTGTTTTCCAGATGGATATTCTGGTTTCTCTCAAATACTTGTGTCACAATCTGATCAAGAGAAAACCACCTTTACTTGTCCTTTTGGATCCTATGCTTATAGACGTATGATTTTTGGTTTATGCAATGCACCTGCTACCTTTGAAAGATGTATGTCTACTATATTCTCTGATTTTTGTGAAAATATGATGGAGGTTTTCATGGATGATTTTTCCATCTACGGAACTTCTTTTGATGATTGCTTAAGCAACCTTGATCGAGTTTTGTAGATATGTGAACAAACTAATCTCGTCTTGAATTGGGAGAAGTGCCACTTTATGGTTAATGAAGGCATTGTCTTGGGGCATAAAATCTCTAAACGAGCTACTGAGGTAGATCAAGCTAAAGTTGATACAATTGAGAAAATGACATGTCCTAAAGAAATTAAATGTATTCAAAGTTTCCTTGGTCATGTTGGTTTCTATAGGAGGTTCATTAAAGACTTATCTAAAATTTATAGGCATCTCACTAATCTTTTACAAAGGATATTCCATTTGTTTTTTATGATGATTGTGTAGAAGCCTTTGAAACTCTTAAGAAAGCCTTAACTTCTGCACCTATTGTTCAACCGCCTGATTGGAACTTGCCTTTTGAAATTATGTGTGATGCTTGTGATTATGTTGTTGGTCCTATTCTAGGACAAAGAGTTGATAAGAAATTAAATGTTATCCATTATGCTAGAAAAACTCTAGACAATGCCCAAAGAAATTATGCTACTACTGGAAAGGAATTCTTAGCAGTTGTGTTTGCTTGTGATAAATTTAGATCTTACATCGTTGATTCCAAAGTTATTGTTCATGTTGATCATGCTTCTATAAAATATCTTATGGAAAATAAAGATGCTAAAGCTAGACTCATTAGGTGGGCTCTCTGGCTTCAAGATTTGATTTACATATCACTGATAGGAAATGAGCTGAGAACCCCTGTAGCTGATAACTTGTCTAGGTTAGAAAATATTCTTGATGACCCACTACCTATTGATGATAGTTTTCCCAATGAATAGTTAGCTGCAATAAATGTTTCTCAAAACACTCCTTGGTATGCTGATTATACTAACTACATTGTTGCTAAATATATACCACCTAGTTTCACATATCAACAAAAGAAAAAATTCTTCTAGACATTACTTTTGGGATGACCCACAACTTTATAAATAAGAAGTAGATGGTATTATTAGACATTGTGTACCTGAGTATGAACAGGAACAAATCCTACGAAAATGTCATTCCGAAGCCTATGGAGGACATCATGCGGGAGATAGAACTGCTCACAAGGTATTGCAATCTGGTTTTTATTTGCATACTCTCTTCAAGGATGCCCGTAAGTTTTCCTTGTCTTGTGATGAATGTCAAAGAATTGGTAATATAGGTAAGCTCAGGAAATGCCTATGAATTATTCACTTGTTGTTGAACCATTTTATGTTTGGGTTGATTATATGGGACCTTTTCCTTCCTCTAATGGGTATACTCATATTTTGGTTGTTGCTGATTATGTTACTAAGTGGGTAGAAGCTATTCCAACTAGTAGTGCTGATCATAACACCTCCATTAAAATGCTTAAAGAAGTTATCTTCCCGAGGTTTGGAGTCCCTAGATATTTAATGTCTAATGGTGGTTCACACTTTATTCATGGAGCTTTCCGTGAAATGCTTGCTAAATATGATGTTAACCATAGAATTGCATCACCATATCGTCCTCAATCTAGTGGTCAAGTTGAACTTATCAATAGAGAAATAAAGTTAATATTACAAAAAACTGCCAATAGGTCTCGAAAGAATTGGTCTAAGAAACTAGATGATGCACTTTGGGCCTATAGAACAGCTTATAAAAATCCTATGGGTATGTCTCTGTATAAAATGGTATATGGGAAAGCTTGTCATTTGCCTCTAGAGTTAGAACACAAAGCATTTTGGTCAATTAAAGAACTCAACTATGACTTCAAATTTGCCGGATAAAAGAGGTTATTTGATATTAGCTCACTAGATGAATGGAGAACCCAAGCTTATGAAAATGCCAAACTATTCAACAAAAAAGTTAAAAGATGGCATGACAAAAGAATCCAAAAGCGGTAATTCAAAGTTAGGGAATATATTCTTTTGTACAACTCTCGTTTTAGATTTTTTGCAAGAAAATTTCTTTCCAAATGGGAAGGACCATATCTTATTGAAGAGGTTTATCGCTCTTGAGCTATCAAGATTAATAATGCCGAAGGTACTAATCCGGTGTTAAATGGATAAAGAATTAAACACTATATCTCAAATATGCCCATTAATGTTGAAAGCAATGTTATACAAACCATGACACCGGAGGAACACATCAGAGAAACATTTTGGAACACTCCAGAATCTTGAAAAAGAGGAGGTACGTGATACGGTAAGTAGACGGACTCCGAAAAACCCGGAAAATATTGTTTGTTAGTTTTGGAACGTTACAAAAATTAGGAAAATAAGAAATAAACAGGAAAGCAACTGAGGTGAGCACGATACACTAGGGCGCGTGTGCCCTCCCTGGCGCGCCCTAGTGGGTTGTGCCCTCCTCGGGCACCTTGCCGACTCTGTTTTCCTTCCACATTCTTGTTTCCCAAGATAAAATAATCTCTATATATATCCCCGTTTTCTTTGACCACCGCATTGCAGAAAAATCTCTTGTTCTTGTTTCGTGTTGTTTTCCTACCAGATCTATCAAGCCAGGCATCATGTCTTCTTCCTCCCCCAATAACATAAAACAAGATGCTTGGTTGATGAAGATGGAGCTGAAGAGAGAGGATCCAAAAGAAGTCAACAATGAAGACAAGGGCAAGGAAGCTATGAGGGATCAAGCTCAAGAGGAAGGGCAATCCATGCCAACAGAAGAGGAGGTGGAAGAAGAACATATCCTTCGACCTTATTATGATCATCTCACTCCACTGAAATTGAAGCTTTTAGGGCCTTCGAAGCGGTTCGTGTTCAAAATAAATTTCTCACTCGTGAAAATATTTTGCTAGAGGAGTACATCATCACCCGTCGGAGCGTCATCCATAAATTGGAGTACCTATTGAGGCTGAAGTCTGACACTTCATCACCACCACCACCTTCATCATATTCACCACCAAAGGGCACTTGAGTACATGGGTATGGGCACTCCCCTTGGCTTGAGCCAAGCTTGGGGGAGATGCCCCAGTATCGTATCACCATCACTTATTAACTTTACTTATTTTTCGATCCTTAGATTTTTCGTGATTTAGTTGAATAAAATTTTAGTATGATCTATTTTTGTGTGCTAGTTTCGTGATCTATCTACCTATGTAATCGAGTGAGAGTTATATAATAGAGTTTAGTTTGAGCTCTTGCTTCCTTACTTTCTTTTTGCAATCATAATAAAAGAAAATAAGTGAAAAGGATCATATGCTAATCTTATGGTGAGTAATGTCATCACATAAGGAAAAGTACAGGTGGTAAAAATTATTGGAGATTGATAAACATAGCATTGGTCAATGATGCAACTCATAAAAGAATTCATTAGGGAAGAGAAGATTCACATGCAAATACACTATCTTGGGCGTCTTCTATGATTGTGAGGCCCCATTAAATATTATATGCCAAAATTGTTGACGTTGGACAAGGAAGACAACGTAATGATTTATGTTGGTTCATATTCGCATAGAAGTTATATTGTCATAGATCCTTCAATATGTGGTTCTTGCTCATATATCTTTGCTAGCCAAAAATTCTGCACTAAGTAAAGATACTACTTGTGCATCCAAAAACCTTAAACCCAAACTCATGTTTTGAGAGTCCACAATACCTACTTATAGATTGAATATGATCCTTCAAGTAAGTTGTCATCGTTGCACTAAGGCAATAAAAATTGCTTCTAAATGTGTTTGATCAATTAGTGTAAGAGAAAATTGTGCGTTGTATGAACTTGTGATGGCAAGGTAATAAAAGCGACGGACTGCATAATAAATGTTGCTATCACTGGGGACAATGCAACGCGACGTTCTTTTGCACTAAGGGATTTGACATACAAACTAAAAAGAACATGCCAACATCTGCTTCCCTTTGCGAATAGCCTATCCTTTACCTTTATGAATTTACTTTTATGCAAGAGTCAAAGTATTCTTCCCTATTCCTTTTACTTTTTATTTTCGCAAGCATCGTGTGGTGAGGAAAGATCTAGGCACATATATCCAGTTGAATATGAGTGAGCATGAGTTATTATTGTTGACATCACCCTTGAGGTGAAAACGTTGGGAGGCAAAACTATAAGCCCCTATCTTTCTATGTGTCATGTTGAAACTTTTTGCCCATGGGTATGCTGTGAGTGTTAGCAATCATAGAAGATTAGATGATGGTTGAGTATGTGGATTGGCCAAAATGAGACACTTCCTGAAAATAGGATGAATTGTAGTGCAAAGTTGACTGAGAACATAGTTTGTTGGTTTTCAATAAGGTTTATGCTTTATACTTCTATGTTGTGATGAATTGTTACTTGTTCATAAGAAGTTATATCTTGATATTATAGAATAAAAGTTATTTGAAAGAGTCTCATGATAAAGTATGTTGCTGCCATGATAATAAGCATGATTCTACTATGTCCGTATTTTGTTTTTATTGACACCTCTCTCTCAAAACACGTGGACATGTTTTTTGATATCGGCTTTCGCTTGAGGACAAGCGAGGTCTATGCTTGGGGGAGTTGATACGTCCATTTTGCAACATGATTTCCTACTGTTATTTATAATGTTTTTATGCATAATAATGCTTTATGGAGTAATTCTAATGCCTTTTCTCTCATAATATGCAAGGTTTGCACAAAGAGGGAGAATGCCTGCAGCTGGAATTCTGGATCTGAAAAGGCATATCAGAGATACCTATTTTGCACATCTTCAAATGAGCTGAAACTTTCCAGAGAATTATTTTGGAATATGAAAAATACTGGAGCAAATAACTTGGGCAGGAGCACTTTTGCCCTCCGGCAGAGCGATTCCGTCGGGGGAACTTCCCTCCCGGAGGGGGAAATCGAAGCCATCGTCATCGCCAACAACCCTCTCATCTTTGGGAGTCCATTATTCATCAACATCTTCAACAACACCATCTCCTCCCAAACCCTAGTTCATCTCTTGTGTTCAATCTTTGTACCGGAACCTTAGATTGGTACCTTTGGGTGACTAGTAGTGTTGATTACATTACGTAGTTGATTACTATGTGGTTTATTTGGTGGAGGGTTATATGTTCAGATCCATTATGCTACTTAATACCCCTCTAATCTAGAGCATGAATATTATTTGTGAGTAGTTACCTTTGTTCTTGAGGTCACGGGAGAAGTCATGTTGCAAGTAATCATGTGAATTTGATATGTGTTCGTTATTTTGATGATATGTATGTTGTGATTCCCTTAGTGGTGTCATGTGAACATTGAATACATGATACTTCACCATACTCGGGCATAAGGGGATGCATTGTGGAGTAGTTATTAGATGATGGGTTGCTAGAGTGACATAAGCTTAAACCCTAGTTTATGTGCTACTTCGTAAGTGAATGATTTGGATCCACATGTTTAATGCTATGGTTAGATTTTATTTTAATAGTTTTCTCGTAGTTGTGGATGCTTGCAAGGGGTTTAATCATAAGTGGGAGGTTGTTCAAGTAAGAACAACACCCAGGCACCGGTCCACCCACATATCAAATTATCAAAGTGGCGAACGCGAATCAAACCAACATGATGATAGTGACTAGATGAAATTCCCGTGTACCCTCAAGAACACTTTGCTTATTATAAGAGACCGTTTTGGCATGTCCTTTGCCACAATAGGATTGGTCTATCTTGCTTCACTTTATTTACCATTTTACTTGCTCGTTACCAATAATCTTGCTATCAAACTACCTGTTACCTACAATTTCAGTGCTTGCAGAAACTACCTTGCTGAAAACCGCTTGTCATTTCCTTCTGCTCCTCGTTGGGTTCGACACTCTTACTTATCAAAAGGACTACGATTGACCCCCTACACTTGTGGGTCATCAGGCCTAGAGATATCTCTCCGTCATACGGTGTGACAATCAATCCTAGTATGTATCCATGCCAACAACAGACACCTTCGGAGATACTTGTAGAGCACGTTTATGATCACCCAATTTTGAAGCGATGTTTGCTAGAACACAAGGTATACCTATGGTATCTGGGAGTTGCATGATCTCATGGTATTAGTAATAGATAGTTGATATGAAGAAAGTTGTAGCAATAAACTTAAGTGATACGATCATATGCTAAGCTTACGGTTGAGTTTTGTCTATCATATCATTCTCCTAATTATGTGATCCTGTTATCAAATGACAACTTCCTAACTGTGGATCACATCATTAGGAGAATAGTGGCAACGGTGGTAACTGTGGAAAAGTGGGAAAGGCAGTAAACGTGGGAAAGTGGTGGACTAAGTGGTATTTTGGTATATGTACTTCGTGGAATAGTGGCAACGGAGGAAAAGTGGGAGAGGTGGTAAACGGGGGAAAGTGGTGGACTAAGTGGTATTTTGGTATGTGTACTACATGGAATAGTGGCAACAGTGGTAACGGTGGAAGAGTGGAAAAGGCGGTAAACGTGGGAAAGTGGTGGACTAAGTGGTACTTCCTTAATTGTACTTCACGGAATAGTGGTAACAGTGGAAAAGTGGGAGAGGCGATAAACGTGGGAAAGTGGTGGACTAAGTGGTATTTCCTTGATTGTACTTCGTGGAATAGTGGCAATGGTGGTAACGGCGGAAAAGTGGGAAAGGTGGTAAACATGGGAAAGTGGTGGACTAAGTGGTGGAAAGGCAATAATTCTACCACTTTCCCATGTTTACTGTCTTTCCCACTTTTTCACCGTTACCACCATTGCCACTATTCCACGAAGTACAATTAAGGAAATACCACTAAGTCCACCAGTTTCCCCGTTTACCGCCTCTCCCACTTTTCCACCGTTGCCACTATTCCAGAAAGTATAATGATGTGATCCCGTTATCAAATGAAAACTCCCATACCAGGGCCAGGCCTAACGAGCGCTCCCAGCCCTAGAGGCAACCTCGGTAACCCTAGACAGGAGAGACGTTGTCATCCTAGGGGTTGGCTAGCCACCAACGACAGACAGCCGAAGGCCCCGACCGGCCAGGCTGCATGTCGGCACCCGACGATCTCGCACCGCCATGACGAGCCCCACCCACGAAGCCCAATTGCTCGGGGCACCAGATCTACCCTGTCGTCGAACGCGAACCCTAGCAGCCTGGCGCCCGATGCAGCCGCTCCGCCAAGCCCCACACCCACAATGCATCCAATGCCCATCATGCTCGTCATCAGAGAAGATGCACAGTCAACCCATTCGTCCTCAAATCTAAGGCCTCACCCTTTAGAGCCCAGAAGCGGTTCCTCACAGCCTCCAACTCCACGTCCGGACGAGAACACATAGCAGTAACCTCCTAGTTTGATTCTGGATTGTGAGAAAATGAGAAGTGGTGCCATAGCAAGAAGCAATCCGTTGACTTTTCCTTGAATTCGTACTTCTGACCGAGAGAAGGTTTTTTTCTGACCATCCACGTAGGGAGAACGAACAAAGCACGTGCAGGGTAGACTACTATGGCAGACAAGAGATGTTCATAGACTAATTACTACTACTATCTATGTCAATCTTGAATTGTCGTGCGATTCGTTCGCTCATTGTCCCATCGTTGACCATTTGCATATGACCCTCTTCTTAACCGACCCTCTGAATTGAACACAACTCAAAATCATCCATAATAGACCAAATAGGAAAGTGCAAAAATCTGTTGCAAGAAAATGGACAAGCATAATGATTCGTAGTTTGATACGAGATGTTAGATGAAAAATTGCATCCGGATAATATGGTATCAACAAGTGATTTGAGATATGGCGTCGACACCCACATTGGTATACGTATAGCCGACTTAGAGCATCTATAGCCGCAACTTGCAAATTCGGCCCCTCAAACGTCCGCGGACGCGTCCCACTAACTGGTCACGCCTCAAATAATGCATTCTACAACCGAACACCTCAAATCTCATATCTCAAATCCATACAAACCATGCAACTACTACGTCGATGCATTACACACATCTTCCAACTACTCCATTACTACTAACATGCCATCGGACTACCAAATTTGGCATGTTTGGCTATGGTGGACATCAGCCACGGCTGCCCTTGCCTGTCCCGGAGCCCTTGTCGTACTTCTTGTCGAAGTACCGATCAAAGACACAGTACGGATCGAGCCGGATCTGCTCGTCACCGGAGCTGTCCTCGCCGTTGCTCACCTCCTCCTCCTCCTTCGATGGCAGTCCAGCCATTTCACGGACCACCCGATTCTGCTCTTAGGCGAGGGCATGCGTGTTCCTTTGTCGTCATTTATTCAAAATGCAGGTGCAAATGGCTTCCTCCTTTGTGGCCTCCTGCGCCTCCGCATCAGTCGCCTCTGCTACCGCCATGTCCTTTGCGAGAGAGGCTTTAGCGGCCCTTATCCTCTCCTTCCAACGATGGGCAGCCTGTTCTCGATGGGACTCGAAGGATGTGGGACCGATGATGGGGAAGAGAGATTTTCCGCCCGGCGGGACCTTGATGATCCCTCCCTAGAGGAACCGAGTGCTTGTTGAGCGGACGCTATGGAGTCGCGGTGGAAAAATCTTGTCGTTAGCCGGGCACTGTCCTCGCGGGAGCGGTGGAGTGCAATGCGAACCGCCATTGCCTCCTCCAATATGCAAGGGACGACCCCCCCAGTCGATGGATCCGGACTGGTCGGAGTCGTATCCGCTGCCCCCCATACCGGAGATCGCCGAAGGTGAGCTAGGGCGACAGATGGGAGTGGAATGGAGTGGAGTGAAGTGGCTAGGGTTTGGTCCGATGAACGGATGATGACGAATATATGTGGGGTCGATGCGGCCAGTGCGGATCAGGTGGGCGTGTCCAGGCAGCTCCATATCCGCCTCATATTTGGGCTGAATATGAGGGGTGTCGGTCAGTCCGGAGTTTTGTGGTCTGTTTAAAAGACCCGGTTGGATAAAATTTTTATGACCGATGAGTGACCGGATAATTTGTTCGGACATTTGAGGAGAGTATAAGAGGTCCGATTGTAGACGTTGTTATTGTTGGATGCCCTCCGGGATCGACTTAGAGCATCTCCAGCCGCGCCCCCAACAGCCCCTCGAGGCGATTTTTTAGCGCCGGCGGGCGAAAATCGCCCTAGTCGCGCCCCCAGGAGTCCATTTTTTGCCGGGTTGGGCCAAAATAACAGCCAACGCACCCGAGCCGACCCCGGCGCACTGGGGGGCGCCTTGGGCCGCCGGCACAAGTGAAAAGGTGCGTGGGGCCGCTTTGTTGGCAAGAGGAGGGCCATTTCTTCTCGCTTCCCCCGGTTTCCCTCTCATTCTCTCCATTCGTCCCGCCAATCTCCTCATCCTCCTCCCCTCCCAGCCGGCCGCTATAGGGGAACACATTAGAAAACAAAAAAATCCGACATACGCACCAGCCCAGGACCACTATGGAAACTGCATACAAGGTTTGATCTTTTTCGTTACCGACTCATAGCGCAACGGAAGTAGAGTCGATGACGATCGGCGGTGTAGATCCCCGCAGCTAGGATTTTACAACCTCCCAACCGCAAGTATGTATACCCTCATCCGTCCCTCGGACAGCCCTCCGAGAGGCGGTTGGACAGTCCCCCAGACGGTGTCACAGACAGCCCTTCGGGAGGACCTTCAAAACTCGGACAGTCACACGGACAACCCTTCAGGAGACACTCACGAACTAAGACCGAAACTACGATCTCTCTATAGAGTTGCACACATACGGTGTCATCTCTCCGGCAGGGCTTCGCCATCCAGAACTAGTTCCTACCAGAACCTAGACAGCCTTTCGGCACTACGAAACTATTTCGTGGGAGGGAGAGAGAATGCCAGATCATGCATGGCTTGTGTGATAGAGTTGGAGTGAGGATAGAGAGCTCCTCTCCACCTCCTTATATAGTGGTGGAAGGGGTGAGGGGGGCTGAAATTCAGCCCACTAAACATGCACCCACCAAACAAGGAAAACATGTTCCCACCAAACATGGAGAAAACATGTTCCCTTGTCCATGGTGTTCCCCATGGGGCCCCACCTTCCTCCCAACACTCTCCACCATTTGTGGAGGCTGCCCCCCACCATGCCCCCTCAATACCTTTGTCCAGCCACAAGGGGCTGCCCCCTCAAAGGGGGCGCCCTGAAAACAGCCCCCATGCATCGTGGGATCTTGTCCCCTCATGCTAGGACAAGATGTTTTCCGCGACTATTACTTCTGAAAAATTCTGGAAGGTCCCGGAACATTTGTGACACCCTCTAAAATTATTTGTATGCGCTCCGAAACATTTCCGGTATGGTGGTTTAATTTAAAACCATCTTCATTTACCCAGTAAACAATTCCGGCAGCTTCGAAAACCTTTTTCGATTTTTCTCCGGAAAAATTCCAGAAATTACCAGACCAATCTGGCAACCTCCAAAACATTCCCTATGCTTGCCGAAACCTTTTATGATCAATGGTTTTATCCGAAACAACTTTTCGGTTTTACCGAAACTTTTTTGGTGTTCTCTCCGGAACTTTTCCGTTGTCTTCGAAACTTTTCCAATGACTTTCTCTCGGACTCCTTGTCTAGTATTCAACAGATAGATGACCCTTAAGCGTGTGACCCTATAGGTTCGGTGAAGTATAGACATGACTGGAACACTTTCCGATCAATGATCAGCATCGAAGTCGTGGACACCCATATTGACCCCTATACCCACACGAATGAATATTCGAGTGAACCTCCAGTTGCCGTGTGCTATTCCTATTGCTTAGCGATATGTTACAAATACCCGAGGTGAGACATGTTGGCATCCCCGTGGATCAACAACTTGTCCACTATGCTAATTACCTCATTACCGGTATTGTTCTCTTTTCTCGTTCCCATGTTCCGGCATCCCCGTGATCAAATCACAAAGTATCTGGCCAGACGATGATGGATACCGTAACACCGAGAGGGCCTAGAGATATCTCTCCATCGTCGGAGGAGCAAATCCCAATCTTGAGCTATCAAGTTACTTGACATACTTTTCCATGAACCCGTAAGCCGCGGTAATAGCCACCCATTTACGGATGACGTTTAACAAACCCCAAAGTTCATGAATCAAGCATGAAGAAACTCGATACTCTCATGGTCTAAGGAATCATGCAAACATTAACCATCTTTGTGTTATAAACCATTAACTTGTGACGAATGTATCCCATAGCATAACATCAATTCTGGTCGATTCAACACAAGTTTTCTACCAACATTTGTGCCCTCAAAATTGCCGACATAGTCATGCCCATGATCAGGAAAACAGGACCATCATGCAATACTTGAGCCAGTCATAGAGGCTTGACTAGGAATACATTTTACCGTTTATTATCCCACACGTGCACATGAGTTTCCCTCCAAGCCTCGTTTTATTTGCAGACTCGAGAATCATTGCAGTTATAGCATGGAACATAAACATAATTATGATCAGGGAGATAATCAATAACATTTATTATTGCCTCTAGGGCATATCTCGTACAGACTCCCACTTGCACTAGAGTCAATAATCTAGTCAATGCTAATGCACTTTACACCTATGGCATGCTGGTGTAAAATATGCTTCGCTTGTGGTATAGCCTGATGTCCAACGGATCTGACAACTTCAGCTCCGTGTGTAACTTTGCATATCCTCACATTTTTCACGTTTTCACAAAATTCATATTTTGTGTGGACTTGGCTTTGCATATGTGTGAATCATTGGTCGAAATCTGATTCCTGAGACTGAGCTATGGAGCAATTATCTACAATAGTGGCCCATAAACCAAAGCCATCTTAGAACCATACTAAGTTCATGAATGAACTATATGATTCAACAACTTCTTTGTCGCTTCTAAAGCATCAACATACCTAGCCTTTGTTATAGAATTCGCCACAGTATCTTGTTTGGAACAATTTCCAACTACCGTGCCACTATGTTTTGTATTACACAAAACCCTCAAATTACATCGAAAATCGCTTCGAGAAATATGGTGAAGACTGTATCAATGTAACATATTACAATGAACTCTTCATGTTTTCCGCTTGCGAGAAAACACGTCATCAGTACTACTCTAGTACTCAATGACATCTTTCACTGTTGTCCCATGATCAATACTTTGATCACTTTGGTATCTATACTCGCAACAACTTTGGAGTATTGAACATATCTGGTTGTTTTAACATACCATGGAATACATGATTAATCCAAACACAAGAGTGTGTGGAATCTCCATCATGTATTTTACTCATCAGTGTTTTGGGACACCGAGTCTTGCAAAAACTCTTTCCATGTGACTTTGGCAAGAATCACTCCTTGGCATTTTAAATGCTAAAAGGTTTTAGCACCTTGTCAATATGTATTCATTGCTTAGCCCCATTAGGTAAATCTATCTCCGTAGATCATCATGCCTAATATTGAGGCTATTTAGCCTAAGCACTTCATCAAAAAACTATTTTCAAATGATGTCCTAATTCGTGTCAAGAAATTTATTTCCAATTAACAATGTGTCAAGTACACAAGGTTTTTAGAAATATTATTATGCTCCCACTTATTTTCTTGAATCACAAGCATCTTCGATACCCATTTGATGAAGTCAAACCCCTTTGACTATTCCATCAAAAAACAAAGATTCCAACTCCACTTTCCTCTCTTCTATCCATCGTTGGAACTCTGAAGTTTGCATACTTACTAGCATACTATGGATCAACAAATTACTTTGGACCATATCACATACAAGTCCTAGGTTTCATTTCCATCAGATGGAAATCCTTTTGTCATCCATGTTTCATATCTCATGATTGAAATATGTATTAATTGCTAGTTCAACCCGAACCGACTTCAAGCATCGCTACGGTGAGACAATCTCATCGTAGTCAACTCCTTGAACTTGTTATTTCAACAAGTTGAGCTTTATGGATAAAATATTTTTATCTGTATCAATTTTTAGTTCCATAAATATTCGTTGAACTCTAAGCCTTCCGAAAGGTGTATCAAGATTTTAATCTTGAAACATTTATATGGAAACTATCTCGGATTGTATTGGCATTTAGCCAATACCGGAGTCAGGGCCCATCAACGCTTCCTTGTGTATCGTAGGTATACTGTTGTCTAACAACAATATCTCGTATGTGCACCTCAGAGGTTTGCACGAGTTTTTCCTACGTGGTTCAGCTGCAAGTTCGACCGAAGTCCATACATTTTATTATAGAGACTTCCATACCAGTCGCAGTAGGAAACTCCAGAATCACTTCCAAGGCTCCTTTCATTTGACCTGATGACGAAGATACTGGTTATCTCGTCGAGTTGCACTGTCCTCCCACTCACCTTTTGTAAGAACTATTCTCTTTAAAAGCATACCATTTTGTGTCAAAATCCTTTGCCTCGGTATAGTGGTGGGGGAATACCCATTGACTTGGGATAACCTACAAAGTAGCACTTGTCTATTTTGGAATAGGTTTGTAACCTTTTACGCAAGCCCCATGTTCCAAATGTTTAAGAAAATATATAACATGGTTGGGCGTACCATACCATGGCGTCATTTCAACAGACCTGATGGATCACTTTTCAGTGTAAAAGATGCAGTCTATAAAGCATTATTCTTTAAAAGGGATAATGGCAAATCTATTTATGTCATCTTTGATCTTACCATGTCATAAATGGTTCGACTACATCTTCACGGATTTTCCACCTGCAGTGGTGTTCCGGGAGGTGCAAGTTATGAAACCCCTTTCACAACTCATCAGACATTCGCTAAACTTGTAACTCAAATATTCCTTTCTTCAATCAAATTGTAGAAACATAATTTTCTTGTTACAATATTTTCTTCTTCATTTTGAAAACCTTTCGAATGATTTCAAAAGATCCAGACTCACATCTCATCAAGTAAATATCCATATATCTACTTGAGTCATTTCTAAAGATAGATAAATCCACTACTTGCAATAACACTTATTGGACTACACATGATAATGTGTGATCACCAATATGTTCTATGCTCGTTCCTTATGGCCTGTGAACAGTATTTTAGTGACTTCACTTTTCAGAGGAAAGTTGCAAGTGTCAGATGACTCAAAATCAAATGACTTCAAAATCCATCATAATGGAATTTTCCATGCGGGTTTCTCCAATGTGACCAAATGCAGTGCCACATTTGTGTGGTATTCTTTTAGTCTTGCGACATTTAGTGTCAGTGTTATGGATGTATCATATTTCCATCAATATTCATAACATACATCCCATCTAGGATGGAAGCATGGCCCTTCATGTTATTCATAATACTGAACAACAATTGTTCTTTTTATGAACAACTCTTTTGCAACAAACATTGTGTAATGGGCTAGAGTGTACGAAACTCTAAAATGAATTATGAAAGTGAACCCAGAGGTAATGTATTATTATCAATATTCATAACATACGTCTCATTCATAATGAAAGTATGGCCCTTATGTTATTCATAACATCGAACATCAAAAGTTCTCTTATGAACAACCTTCTTGCAAGATACCTTATGCAAAGGGTTAGAGTGTGAAACTCTAAAATGAATTATGAAAGTAAATGCATAGGGAATACACTGATGGAAGGCATAGTAACATTTACTATGTTCCCTGCGTGTATCTATACCTCATTCCTAGCTAGTTTTTCAGGCCGTGGTAGTTCTTACATCGAGTTGCAACAGGATGCAATCGAGCGGGTATCTTTGTGATTAACTCACAATACCAAAGAATTGGTGATTAACATGTTTAACCATAATACCCAAGAACTATATCTTTGACCAACCTTCTATACATAAAAAAACTTGTATGACATTCATACATGAGCTGGATATGCCAGTCTTCTTTCCTTTTGCCGTTATACTTCTAACAGTTTAACTTTCAGTATTTCTCCTACTCTCAGAAGAAGCACCCAACTTAAGAGTGGCGTTAGCCCCAGACTTCCTAGGCGTGAAAATTTCACTAACACCCTTCGGACACTTCCTTTCTCTTTAAGTTGTTGTTTTATTCACCATCATCATATGACAGGCGTTCTTCTGGATCCCTCTCTTATCAATCAAATGCATAGTAAACACCTTTACTAATAGTTTGCAAACAAATATTGCTTTGGATATTTCATATCTTTCAGCCTTTGTTTGTATCTGAAAATGATTTTCAGATTCCATGAATATCACATAACTATCCAAACTTTCGAAGTTCGGGTCTCATGGAAGCAAACATATTTCACTTGACCGTAACGGAATTTTAGCTTTTGGATCGAAGGACGAGAGTCATATCATCCATAGCATTAACAAGAGAATACCGAAAGCATGTGATAGGACAAGTCCTTCTCGACACTCCTGAGGACAATCCTCACATTACATTACCAACCATAAAGTTTTAACCAGATATTTAACAACTTATCCAATTTTAACAGGGAAGGTGGAAACGCGAGCCATTATTCTACAACTATTATGCAAATTTCACTTAGACAGTGTTCAAAATTAATTGCACCGAGAATTAAACAAGTTAATTCTACAGTGCGCTCCCACTCAAATCAATATCTGTCATATTTGATTGTGAGTGATGCAAGACCCAACTTTCAATTCAACATCAAGGGTGTAACCATCTCAAGTGACGAGAATTTCAATTGGTAGGCCAACTTGCCAATCACATCTCTATGTGACTCTTGTTCATCTTTCGACACGTATGTTCCGAGCTCATGACTTTCATGCCTGAACGTCAAGACAACCAAGTGATCTTGCTGCAAGGTCTCAACTCACCCGCCTCACACTTCTCTAATCGTTCGTACCCATGTAACCATGTGATACCCTGAAGAGATAGGTGCCGTGACGGTACTACACTTGGGAGAACACTAACTACTTGATATTTTGTGAGAGATCACCCTAATAAAAAGAGACTACCATGCAATCAAGAAGGGTGCATCAAGAGGGATAAACAACTCAGGCAATTCATAATAGCATGATATGGTATAGCCCCTTCTGACGGAGAAGTCAAGTATTTCTTCGTCATCGGCATTCGCGTCGGAGTTCACCTTCGCGAATATTGCCACCACCTTGTCGATGCACCAGATAATATTGCTATCTATATAGCTCATAAAATAAGTGCATTACTTAAGGTTGACACGCAGGTCATTAAAGTGACAATCATATGGCTCAGCCATCATGCCGAATCATGACACGCAGGTCGTGTTAATATTACATCATATAGTCATCTCATACATAATCAAATTAATATGAGCACTGCTATACCACATCATATGCACATGCAAACAATCCTGCAAAACCAAGTTAGACGCCTCTAATCGGTTCATGCAAAAACTTGTTTACGTGGCTTCTAAAGTTTCGAAACAAACCGAAGCTACCAACGTCCATCATCAAGTATGATAATTCAAGTTGCTAGATTAACTTTCTAGGGTGTATGAAACATGAGATAATAAAATCTCGAGCACCATACTAAACTTTGTCATACGCGTGACCCCCATGCAGATCACATCTGCATCGCCCTTTCGTCTACGAAACATCCATCTTTCTCAACTATGGTGGAACCCAAAGAACTGTTAGCACTTTGTTGATCTGTCAATCAGCATACTCAGGAGCAGCATGAAAGGATCGGGGATTGCCAGAATTTTGTGAGATTCCACCATGCCGTCAAGATCAGGACTACGCAAATTCAGGGGAAGCAACAGGAACATCGGGTAACAGATTTCATCTGCTACCCGCACAAATAATTTTCAGTAATAGAACCCATCTACTACCTAATTATACTGTGCAACACCAATACATCTCTATGTATTCTAGATCGCAACCTGCATCTATGCATAGCACGGATCTGATACCACCGTAGGGGAACGCAGTAGAAAACAAAAAAAATTTGACCTACGCACCAGCCCAGGACCACTATGGAGACTGCATACAAGGTTTGATATTTTTCGTTACCGACTCATAGCGCAGCGGAAGTAGAGTCGATGACGATCGGCGGTGTAGATCCCCGCAGCTAGGATTTTACAACCTCCCAACCGCGAGGATGTATACCCTCATCCGCCCCTCGGACAGCCCTCCGGGAGGCGGTCGGACAGTCCCGCGGACGGTGTCGTGGACAGCCCTTCGGGAGGACCTTCGAAACCCGGACAGTCACACGGACAGACCTTTGAGAGGCACTCACGAACTAAGACCGAAACTACGATCTCTCTACAGAGTTGCATACATATGGTGTCATCTATCCGACAGGGCTTCGCCGTCCAGAACTAGTTCCTACCGTAACCCAGACAACCTTTCGGCACTACGAAACTATTTCGTGGGAGGGAGAGAGAATGCCAGATCATGCATGGCTTGTGTGAGAGAGTTGGAGTGAGGATGGAGAGCTCCTCTCCACCTCCTTATATAGTGGTGGAAGGGGGGGTGGCTGAAATTCAGCCCACTAAACATGCACCCACCAAACAAGGAAAACATGTTCCCACCAAACATGGAGAAAACATGTTCCCTTGTCCATGGTGTTCCCCATGGGGCCCCACCTTCCTCCCAACACTCTCCACCATTTGTGGAGGCTGCCCCCACCATGCCCCCCCCAACACCTTTGTCCAGCCACAAGGGGCTGCCCCCTCAAAGGGGGCGCCCCAAAAACAACCCCCACGCATCGTGGGATCTTGTCCCCTCACGCTGGGACAAGATGTTTTCCGCGACTAGTAGTTCTGAAAAATTCCGGAAGGTCCCAGAACATTTCCGGCATCCTCTAAAATTATTTGGACGTGCTCCGGAACATTTTCGGTATGGTGGTTTAATTTAAAACCATCTTCGTTTACCCGGTAAACAATTCCGATAGCTCCGAAAACCTTTTTTCGGTTTTTTCTCCGAAAAAATTCTAGAAATTACCAGACCAATCTGGCAACCTCCAAAACATTCCCGGTGCTTGCCGAAACCTTTTATGATCAATGGTTTTATTCGAAACAACTTTTCGGTTTTACCAAAACTTTTTCGGTGTTCTCTCCGGAACTTTTTCGTTGTCTCTGAAACTTTTCTAGTGACTTTCTCTCGGACTCCTTGTCTAGTATTCAGCAGATAGATGACCCTTAAGCGTGTGACCCTATAGGTTTGGTGAAGTATAGACATGACCGGAACAC
The DNA here is from genome assembly GCA_022496015.1 of Hordeum marinum. Lineage (NCBI taxonomy): Eukaryota > Viridiplantae > Streptophyta > Magnoliopsida > Poales > Poaceae > Hordeum > Hordeum marinum. The sequence continues at coordinate 347,570,987 of CM039678.1, forward strand.
TTTCCGATCAATGATCAGCATCAGAGCTATGGACACCCATATTGACCCCTATACCCACACGAATGAATATTCAAGTGAACCTCCAGTTGCCGTGTGCTATTCCTATTGCTTCGCGATATGTTACAAATACCCGAGGTAAGACATGTTGGCATCCCCGTGGATCAACAACTTGTCCACTATGCCAGTTACCTCGTTATCAGTATTGTTTTCTTTTCTCGTTCCCGTGTTCCGGCATCCCCGTAATCAAATCACAAAGTGTCTGGCCAGACGATGATGGATACCGTAACACCGAGAGGACCCAGAGATATCTCTCCATCATCGGAGGAGCAAATCCCATCATCGGAGGAGCAAATCCCAATCTTGAGCTATCAAGTCACTTGACATAATTTTCCATGAACCCGTAAGCCGCCGTAATAGCCACCCATTTACGGATGACGTTTAACAAACCCCAAAGTTCATGAAGCAAGCATGAAGAAACTCGATACTCTCATGGTCTAAGGAATCATGCAAACATTAACCATCTCTGTGTTATAAACCATGAACTTGTGACAAATGTATCTCGTAACATAACATCAATTTGGGTCGATTCAACACAAGTGTTCTACCAACAATTGTGCCCTCAAAAATGCCGGCATAGTCATGCCCATGATCAAGAATATAGGATCATCATGCAATACTTGAGCCAGTCATAGAGGCTTGACTAGGAATACATTTTACCGTTTATTATCCCACACGTGCACATGAGTTTCCCTCCAAGCCTCGTTTTATTTGCAGACTCGAGAATCATTGCAGTTATAGCATGGAAGATAAACATAATTATGAAGAGGGAGATAATCAATAACATTTATTATTGCCTCTAGGGCATATCTCCTATAGCCGCCATGTCGCCGAAGAAGTACGTGGTCCCCCGTGCCGCGACGGCTGCGACCGCCGTTGTCGCCCAGCCGAAGCAGAGGAAGCCGAGGGCGCCGCTGTCCAAGCCCCCAGGCATGTCCAACGCCGACTAGAGGGCAGAAGTTCAACGTCGGGAGGCTGTCACCACCGACCGGTGGAACAGGGCCAATGCCAAGAAGGCCCGAGACAGCGCGGCATGGCTCGCGGCGGCGGCGACGGAGCACGCGGGAATGATGAATCCACCCGGCGGCCACGACTAGTACGCGCCCTGGAGGCAGCAAAGCGTTGGATCTCTGTCCGGCTTCTCGTCGTCGCCACAACCTTGGGGTTGCACGCAGTCGCCGGGCTACACCGACGGTGACTCGCATGGCGGGTTCAACCCCAACATCACCTTCCCTCATGGTCACCTGGCCCAGCGCACACCCTCGCCCGCCTTCGCCGGTGTGCAATACCCTCCGTACACCTACTCCCCGCCGGCCTACGCATCCTCCCCGACGTCGCCTCTCCGCCTTTGCGCGCTGCCCTTCTCCCAAGCCTCCACGTCGCATCTCGGCGACGCCGACGCGACAGAGGCTGACATGGACGACATCATCATGGCCGGCTCGGCCGCCTCCGCGTCCCCTGGGTTTACTACCCAGGATGACACAACCAACCTCAATGACGACATGGACAACGAGCTCGACTACGGCGAGGAGGAGCCGAAGCCGGAGCCGGAGGAGGAGGAGGAGCCGGCGCCTACTCCAGCGAGGAAACGGAAGAAGAAGAAGGGGGCAGCCCGGACCGGTGAGCCGCGCATTAAGTGGACGTCCAAGGAGGACGAGTGCCTTGCCGAAGCGTGGAAAGTTGTTTCCCTCGACCCGATCAGCGGCACGAACCAAAGCATCGATACGTATTGGGACCGCATCAAGACCGAGTTCAACAAGCGCAAGCTCGTCGACCCCTACTTCAAAGGCGTGTACATGCAGCGCGGGGCGAAGGCAATGGTGAACCATTAGGGGCTCATCCAATCGGCATGCAACAGATGGCATGGGATCGTCGAGGAGATCGCGGCTCGCCCGAAGAGCGGCACCAGCGTCGAGGATCAGGTATGGCACGCCGGCCTCTCCCTTTTCTTTTTGCCTGGTGCGCGCTGTTCACTTGTTCCTCGGTGCAGTTGGTGCGGATGTTCGGCATGTTTCGACAGGACAGCCGCACCGACCAAGATTTCAAGTACCTCCACGTCTTCAAGCGGATCGAGAAATGCGACAAGTGGGTGGAGGTCCGGCACGCCGACGCCAAGGCCAAGGAGACCTACAAGCCGGACGCACCGACGCCGGGCGCGGGCGACGGGCGCCCCGATGGCAACAAGGGTGCCAAGAAAGGAAAACACGTCGACTCGGCAACCGCGCGGGTGCAGGAGTCCATTGAGCATTGCCTCGCCGACGCACAGGCCCGCCCCGCCCTACGTGAAGAGAAGACCGAGGTGCGGTGGTCGGCGTTGATGTCGAACAACACCGTCAAGTTCGACCTACTCTGGACCAACGTCGCCGCGAAGAAGAGGAACACCGACCTAGCTTTCCTAATGGGCGGGGCGGACATGCTCCAGAGCAACGACAAGCAGCTCAAGGTGTGGTACTTGGCGGAGCGCGGTCTCATCCTGAACCAGCTGTCGTCGACGGCGCCGCCAACTCTCGCGCCCACGCCGACTCCGCCGCCAAGCCCGAGCGATGATGCCTCCACGACGCCCAGCAGCACGGAAGCCGCGCCGATGTCGCCCAGCGCAGAAGCAGCTCCGCCAAGCCCGCGCACGCCGACTGTGCCGACGCAAGAGGCCGGCCCCCGCCGTGTGATGCGTTGCCCACGCGCCCGATCGCCGAACTGTCGCCCGAACTAGGCCGATGATCGCTGGACTTGTGGCGTTTATTTATGAACAGGAATGACCAGGTTTGAATTTATCACGACTTGGAGGGGGAAGGGGCGCCTGGGCCTTATTGGGAGCTAAATCGCCCCTAAGGACCAATCTAAAACCGATTCGTCTTTAAACCGTTTTTTTTTTGACAGTCGAAAGGACCGCACGGCTGGAGATGCTCTTACGTTCGATGCCCTCCGGATCATGTGCCGACATCCATGGTGGATCCGAGGATACTAGCCTAGCGAGCACGAGACATGACAGGCACGTCGGTAAAATGGGCAGAGCTGACGGTCACGGGGATCCACAACCTCCACGCATTCTTCCCCTCTCTTCCTCGTTTGCTCGCTGGGCCCCACTTCCCCTCCACGCGGTACGCGGACACGACGCTTCTGTCGCAGCAACCCCCACACCTTTCCGTTCCGCCGGGCCATCTCCCGCCGCCTCCCTGCGCACCCAGCCGAGGAGACTGCCATCATGGCGGCGGCCTCAGGCTCAGTCGAAGAGGAGGGAGGACTGAGGGCGGAGGAGTCCCCGTCCGGCGGCGTCGACGTCTGGAGCGACGCCGTCTCCTCCCACGCCCCGGAACACCTCCTCGTCATGGTCCACGGCATCCTCGGCAGGTCTCGCCGTCCCCCCCGCCCGCGTGTTTTTTGCGCCCAGTGTCGGTTCACGAATTTGATCCAACATCTCGTGCTCGTAGCTGGCTACAAATCTGTTTTGCCCCGCAGCGGCAGAGCGCCTGCGCGGAATGGACCAGTGACGGAATGGAATCCGTAAGTAATGCGGGGCATTGCTTGTGCCATCGGGCATGCTAGAGTTGGTAAACATGGGATTCGGCGGAGTCAGTTGCGGCTCAAGCACTACTTACTCCAAAACAAGAACTACTAGTAGTTACTGCCATTTGTTTGTCAAATTGGATGGTCAAGCGTGTGGTGATGCCCTTTGAGTTGTATTGTTCTGTGCTTTCCAGTTAAATCAGAGTATGATACGGCATGTTCGGTAGAGTTTGTTCAAGCACCTTATGATCTGTCTGGACTAGGATGATGCCAAATTATCTTTGTTCCTTTAGGATTTTATATATCGGACAACACGGTTTATGTTACTGAAAGAAGAAGGGTCAGTATAGCCCTATGCTCGATGATCTGCCACTACAAGAGATCAGTATCCGCCCATTCAGCTCAGTCAATCACCTGCTGTTTGTTCGTTATGTTAGGCCACACCTCTCGACTCTTCATGGCCGGCTTGCGCTCGACATTGTTCAAGGAGTTAAAATACTAACAAATTTGAAGTTACCGCTATAGCTTATTGGAATTGTTCTTTAACCCTTGAAACAGCCAAGTAAAAGCTACCAGGTTGTAAATAAGATTGTTTACATGCTCTGTTGAGACGAAGTACAGTTCTTAGTTACAGCTGGTCGTTGATATTTTCATTTCTCAAAAATGGCATCTAGATGTGCTTCTTTACAAGTGCTTGCCAAGTTTGTGTTATCATTTCTGAACTCATAACCCATTCTGCTAAAATCTTCTCGTATTGATCTGTATGTTTATCTTTTCCTTTGAGCAGTACCAATGACTGGCAATACGCAGCCAACGAATTTGTAAAGCAGCTTCCTGATGATGTAATTGTGCACTGTAAGTTACTGGATTTTGTGCTTTAGTCAACTACATTTGCTAGTTTGCCTAATTTTCATGCTTTATTTTTTAAAATTGTCCATATCATTGTTTCGCTCTATAAATTAATTTGATAATAATCAATAAAAATGTATATCTGTTTGACAGAAAGTAAATAAGAAACTATTGGCATTTTGTTCATTATTTTCTTAACATACCTAAAACTTGATTGAAACCTCCTTTTTATATTGATGAGTATATCACAATTTTTTCTTGACATGTGACTGTCACAATGATGTTTAGTCATAGATCTGTCAGCGTTGCTCTGTTCTGAACTATGAATAAGGATATTAGGATACTCACCCACAAATGGTTCAACATAATGTTACTTGGTAAGCTGTGTGCACGTGCACATGTGTGTATCTGGATATTAATTATTAGTCAATGACAGGGATGTTCTTGACAAGGCTGCATTGAAAATGTATATTTCAAACTAAATATATTGCTATAAACATGAATTTGTATGGGAGAACTAACACCATGGTCTAGATAGAACTAATATTTTTGCATTTTAGAAAAACCACAATGTTGTACCTGATGTACCATGGTTGAATGCAAACTTGGAAGCCTTTCTGAATTTGTAACTTCAAGGGAAACTTGGGTAGTCTATAAGTTTACTCATCTAGATTGTGTTATTTAGACTTGTTTGTTCAACTTTGCAGGCAGTGAGAAAAACATGAACACCTTGACTCTAGACGGTGTCGATGTTATGGGAGAACGCTTAGCAGATGAGGTAATTGCCACATGCTACAAATGATTTGTACTTGAGGGGCTAAATATATAGAGGCTAGCTGATTCGCCATACTAATTTTTCTATTGAAAGGTTTCTGCGATTCAAAACACCATACTGAAACGTGCTATTGTTCTCTTCTTACTCAGGTTCTTGATGTAATTAGTCGAAAGCCAGAGCTAACCAAAATTTCGTTTCTTGCACACTCTGTTGGAGGCTTAGTAGCAAGATATGCAATCGCAAAACTCTATAGACATCCAAATAGCACGTTTGACAGCAAAGCTGAAGGAACCATATGCGGGTTGGAAGCGGTGAACTTTATAACCGTAGCAACGCCTCACCTTGGTTCCCGAGGAAACAAGCAGGTACTTTGTTGACTGTTTTCCCCTTATTTTTCCACCTTGACTTTCATGTGAGTTCAAATTTGTTTATTTGAAACAATGCGAATGGTACCTTTTTTCGAACTAATACATAGCCATTTGCTCATTTATGTTCCAATATTCGTATGTCAAATCTATCGTCGTATACTCCATCCATTCCAGTTTACAAGTCCCTCTCATTTTTTTGAGTCTAATTTTGACAACGAATTTCATTTAACCAACAGAATGTTAGATATGTGCCACAAGAAGTATATCATTGAATTCACATTTGAAAGAAGTTTCCAATGGCATACTTTTTGTGGTAATTTACACATATTTTGTTAGTTAAATCCGTGACCAAAGTGATACTCAAATACAAGGAGGCCTTGCAAACCGAAACAGATGGAGTATTAAAGTTTTGGATACATATAACAGATGCTTGAATACTAGATGCTTACAGTTTGTTTTCATTTGCTTCAATTCAATGCATTTGATGCACATTAAATAGCCCCACAAAGGACGCCCAATCTTCCAAGGTTTTGGAGGGGCGAAAAGAGAAAAGGGATTTTAACCTTTTCTTATAAGAAACTTCCAAAATTGTTGCAATGCCTCTGAGCATTTGCTCCTCGAAGAGCTAAAAAATGCTCTTCTCAAGAGTCAAGACTATCTTGAGTACTTCTCGCAATAGATTGTTACCCTACACAGTTTTGTTTTCATTGGCTTAAAAGCGTTTGGTATACATAGAAGGGCCCGACATCGACTGCCAATATTGTGAACCTGCACAGTTTTGTTTTCATTGGCTGTGATACACATAGAAGGGTGCCACAGCTGCTGCCAATATCTTCCAGAATTATGGAGGAAGAGAAGTGTTCCTATTAAAAGAAAGTTACAAACTGTTGTCATGTCTCTTAGCTCTTGCCTTATCCTGCAGAACTTCATTTTGAAACAGCCTCATGGATGAAACCTGCACTCAGGCAGTAGTTGACACTTGACAAATGGAACGCGACATCCCGGCGATTTCCCTCTATGCCGACGATGTCATGCTGTTCTGCCACGCCACGCAGGACGATGTGGCTGCCATTAAAGGGATCCTAACCCTGTTTGACAGAGCGACCGGGCTTAGGGTCAACTACGCCAAGAGCTCAGCTACCATCCTGCATGGCAACCCCGACACTGCCGAGATGATCACTCATCTGGGATGCCCGGTGGTCGAGTTACCCATCACTTACCTCGGCATCCCGCTGACGCTTCGCCGTCCCACGGCCGCCCAGTTACAACCCCTCGTCGATTCGGTGGCGGACAGGCTCCCAACATGGAAAGCATGGCTCATGAACAAAGCGGGGCGACTCGCGCTGGTCAAGTCCGTTCTGAGCGCAATCCCAATTCATCAACTGCTCGCATTTGCCCCTCCCAAGAAGACCCTAAAGCAGCTCGAGAAAATACAACGTGGATTTCTCTGGGCCGGCCGTGCCACCGCCAACGGAGGGCACTACCATGTCAACTGGCGCCAAACCTGCCCCCCTGTTGAATATGGCGACCTTGGGATCCGTGACCTCGAGCGCACTGGACTTGCGTTTCGGCTCAGATGGATGTGGTTCGCCCGGACGGATGCTGACCGAGCATGGAAGGGACTGGACCTCCAATTCTCTAAGGAGGAGATAGCGATGTTCTCTGCATCGACCACTATGGTGCTCGGAGATGGACGAAATGCCCTTTTCTGGGAGGACCGATGGATACACGGGCAGTCAGCAAGAGAGCTCGCCCCCCTGTTATACCAGTGCATCCCCAAGAGGCGACGCAGGACGCGAACGGTGGCAGAGGGGCTTCATGGGAACACCTGGGCTCGAGACATCCAAGGGATCCTTGGGATACATGAGATTGGTCAGTACCTGATGCTGTGGCAGGCCATCCAGCACTTTGACCTCTCTGCTGAACCAGACCGGCTGCTATGGAGATGGACGGCCAACGGCGTATATACGGCGCAGTCCTTTCACGCCGCCACATTCCAAGGATCCACCCGTTGCCCCGACTGGAAGCTCATCTGGAAGGGTTGGGCACCGCCCCGTGTCAGACTCTTCCATTGGCTCGCCAGCAAAGACCGATGCTGGACAGCAGCACGACTTGCCCGACGCGGCCTGCAGCACCACCCCAAATGCCTCCTTTGCGACCAAGGCCCCGAGACCATCCATCACTTGCTCCCGGCATGCCCATTCGCCAAGCAAATCTGGCGCACCATCTTGGACTGGACGCACCTACCGGCGCAACCACCAGGTAACGAACCCACCATGCTGGACTGGTGGCAACGAGCGAAGGCACAAACCCCGCCCACACTCCACAAGGCGCTACAATCCATCACAATGCTTGTCCCTTGGATGATCTGGAAACAGCGGAATGAATGTGTCTTTGACAATGCAAGACCCTCGATAGATTCACTAGCTGATAGGATCAAAGAAGAGATCAAATGTTGGGCACAAGCTGGGGGCACAGGGCCTGAGGGTATTGCTGCCTGCCTCCTGGGATGTCCATTGATGGGGCATAGGCCCTTGTAAACACCACCTCTTAGGAGGTTTGTACTCTTCCCCCTTTTCAATGAAATGAAACACAAGCGCTCCTTGTGTTTTCCTGAAAAAAAATCACACTTTTTACTTGCTTCTTCACTGAATCATCTTGCTGACTTATATATCTATGATCTCGGAACAGTTTATTGGATAAAGAAACCTTTTTGTACAGTTGATTCGTGCTGACTTAAGAATCTAGTGATATTATCTGACTCTAAACATACATTGCTTGCTTGCTTTTCTGCTCCAGATTATATGCTTTCCTTCCTTCCTTCCATATGAGCTATGGTAGAGCAACCATATATATTCTTTGTTTGATGTTACATTCTTCACTGTTATTAGGTCCCACTCCTCTTTGGATTCATTACAATTGAGAGGGTTGCTTCTCGTGTCATCCATTGGATATTTAGGAGAACTGGGAGACATCTTTTTCTTACTGATAGTGCTGAGGGAGAACCGCCATTGTTGCAGCGTATGGTTGAAGATTATGGCGATCTTTACTTTATGTAAGGTTTATGTTGCCCTTCGGTTTCTTTTGTATCACTTCCAATTATGTCTATTTCTCTTGCAAGTAATGTTTTGTTCTGCCTGTATGGTATGTGATAACTATACTAATTCTGGGTAACTATTTTTTTTAGATCTGCTTTGCGAGCATTTAAACGACGAGTGGCATATGCTAATGCCGATTGCGACCGTATCCTGATTATTTGATATTCTTTTTATGTAGTAATCATATTGTTCCTTTTATTTAGGCATTCTAGCTTTTACTTGTCGATTCTTTAAATTCATGACATTAGACATTGTTGGCTGGAGAACATCATCTATTAGAAGAAACACCGAGCTGCCTAAGGTATGTTTTATTGATTTCTGATTGTTCATGCCTTCTTTTCTGGACCATTATCTAAGGACAACATGATTTTCTCATATCACAATTCTTATGTAAAAGTATTCTTTCTGTTTCATCATGATTCGCAGTGGGAGGAATCTTTATGTGAGAAGTATCCCCACATTGTACATGAGGAATACTCTGAAGAAATCGGCCACGAGAAGTGTCAAGATTTGGCACCAGACTGCGAATTTGACTTACTGGAAGGTTGGTTTTGATTGTTGCATGCAAAAAGTTTGTTTTGTCTTCCTTTTTGACTCTTTCACCAGTCTTAAGTTGGTGCTATCTCCCATTGATGCTTCATACTACATCATTGCTCTAGCATGCTGAATCTTCCTTATGTAGATGATATTTGTAATGTTACATAGTTGATAATGAATCGAACATTTTCTAGATCAATTACACCTGTTTAATCATAAAACTAAAACAAGATGTTATTTTACCAAGAACAATTTAGTGTGCCATTTTGGTATTACAACTTTGAATGGTTAAATGTGCAATGTCATCGAGTTATGCTGCTTCAATCCTCCTATCATACGATTAGGATATTCTACATGGTATGCTGAATAAGTAGACTAAATGATTTGCAAGAATTTGCGTAGTTCCACATCCAAATGCCGCACCTTTGACAGCAGAGTTAGGTTCATGAAATTTCAGGGGCAGTTAGCCTTTGAAGTTTCAGACCTAAGCAACGCCTAACATAATTTGACAACTAGGAGATGGTAGTCTATTTGTTTTGTGGTGGAACAGTTAACATAACAAAGTCCACGGAGATTGTATTTCTAATTGAGGATTGTTTATAGACTTGCGAGAGCCACACAGATATTATATGGTAGATATGCATTTGCTAGCACCTTTCCCGAGCAGTGTAGTTGCAAACCGGTTCCTCTATGGAGATTACCTGTATTGCCAGTTCTTAGTTGACTAATTCATGTGATGCCGTACACTTTAGTAGTTTTAATCTTTCCTGTGAGATATTGCAATATAACTGTTGAAGTGTATATGTGGATTGCCTATCCCTTTCCATCAGTTTGGACTTTTGGTTGTGTTGGCTAGTGCATGAAGCTTAACATGGTATCAGGGCCTAAGATCTTGAGTTCAAATCTTGGCTTTCGCAATTTATTCAAAAATTGTTGCTGCCCCCCTGGCCCCCTCTGTGTCCACGTATAGGCCTCTTGAGCCATACCTCTAAGTCTATTCACGTGTTGACTTCCCGCATCACACGTGAGAGGGGGTGTATATGTGGATTGCCTAGCCCTCTCCATCAGTTTGGACTTCTGGTTGCATGAAGCTTAACAATAACATCTTCAAAGTAGATTGGATAGTGATATTCAAATTCCTATAATATTTGAGCCGACCCATTGCCGTGTCCTTTTCTTAGGCATGTGTCCGTAAACCTGGTTTGTTGACTATAATGTGGAAGTTGATACTTGGAAGGCTAGTCACAACTAATTGGCAAGCAAGTTATCTGTTCACAGTTCATTGTTGGTATTCAACAGTCAACATTCAACTCAATGACTGCAATCTTGGTGGGGCACTAGATAGATCATTTTGTCTTATGTTTCTCACAATGCTACTGCAAACAGTAGTTATTGACTTCTTCTGTATGGTAAGCATTAGCATTGTTGGAACATAGACAAAGTAGCAGCATCATTAGTCATTGCCCATATTGTTCTGTCTGAATTCAATATTTGATATTTTTCTTTAAGACTGGGACCTTTTGGTGATATCTGAACACCAAAGTACATTTGATCTATTTTTGAATCCGAACCAATATTTTCAACTTAAAGATTGTGAAAAATACTTTCCTTAAACTGATGTCATCTTTTTTCATTCCCGTTATGCTATCATGCAGAAAAAATGGTAACGGGGTTGAGACGTGTTTCATGGGAAAAGGTAGATGTTAGCTTCCACACGAGCATGCGGAGTTTCGCAGCACACAGCATTATCCAGGTGCCGGCCTTCATTGACCCTTGCATTATGAAAAGAATAAAATCATGACCAAGTCAACCCCCTTACTTTTGCTAATGTCATCGCAGGTCAAGTATGCGTTTATGAACGAAGGAGCGGATGTCATACAGCACATAATAGACCACTTCCAGCTCTGAGAATTTTCTGCCGCATGGTTTCCTGAACTGGACCACGCATTTCCTTGGCAATGCCACTAGCAATGCAAGCTGAAGCTGCAGACTGCAGAGGCTGACCTACCTCTACTTACACACATATTCTTTCCAGATTCGAGACGAAAACCGCAGTCAGCCCACACCGGTATCAAGTTAGAGCTAGATTGTTAATTTATTGCTTAACAGTGTGTAAAGACTAAAAGTGCGTTGTAATGACTGTATATAAGAGTATGAGTGCCACGAATTGCCCCATGCCGTCCGTTGCAAAGAAAGATCACGTCCGAAGGGAGAAAACAACATCATCGTTGTTGTACGCTATTTTATATGCCCTGTCACCAGTCTCACATGTGACGCTATTTTCCGCCCTCTAGTACATGTACATCCCTGCTCGCGGTGGTACCAAAACTAATTGCCTTATAGCATCCTCAGCCGCCTATGATAAATATGACCCTCAAACGCCCATTGATGCGTCTGGGCATGATTCAAATTTGCACAAAGCCGCGTATGATGAATATGACAGCTCAGGCCACCTCCTTCATTTCTGCGTCGAGTTCTTCGTCCTGAATGAACTCCAGGATGGTCTGTTGCTCCGCCATCTCCGCGGCATGGGTGACGGTGAACTTCGTCTCCGTCTCTGTCTTTACCATGTTGAACCTCGGAGCAGGCTGCTCCACCTTGTGCTCCTTCAGAACGCCATCTTCATCGGCTCTGGCAGCTGCTCTCCCTCCTTTAGCTCTGACGAGTTCGGAAGCAGCCCGACAGCGTTGTGGGGGGCACACCTAGCCTGGATCTCCTCCGCGATTTGCCTCTGATGCTCCGGCGTGAGCATAACGTACGTAGTGATCTTTCGTCGGACCATGGTGATGCTGGAGAGTGTGGTGGAGCGGGGGAGAGGAGGCGGACGGGCTCGGGTGGTGGCACAGAGAGGGAGGAGGTGGATGGGCTAGGGTTGGGGGACGCCAATCGACTCAAATAGTCGGATTTGGGCTTGAGCAGCAAGCTGGTGCGGCGCCACGCGGCGTTCACATCGCAACGACGGAGGAGGCGTCCGGCGGACCGCCGGATTTTCGAGTGATTGTGCGTGGGACCCCGTCGTTAGTCCTACGTGGCGGACGTGCCTAAGTGCCCCCATATCCGCCACATATTTGGGCTGGATATGAGGGGTGCCTATCAGTTCGGGTGTTTGAGGCCCGTTTGAGGCACCCGTTTAGGACAGATTTTCGTGACCGATTAGTGACCAGACGCTCCACGGGCGTTTGAGGCCGGTTTGGGACGCCCGACTGTAGATGGTCGTACGACATATCTGTGGATCCCTAAAAAGGATGGGTCGGTCCAGACAGAGGTCCGAACATTGATATGGGAGTCGGCCACCCAAAACTAGCCATAAATGTCTTGTCATATTTGATGCATTTTTTTTAACAATTTTCATTCAAACTTAGATTTTTTCGAGAAAGGGAATATATTAATACCACGAAGATATCAATTACACCCGGCCCGTGTATCAACAAGATGTCTAAAGACATTAAGGATACACACAACCAAAAAAGAAGACTAAAAAAGGGAAGACGTCGTCACGGTGATTAATCACTAGCAACAACAACAATATAACCACCATCAAAGACAACACCTGGTATACAAAAAAGGTTCTCCAAAAGTAACGCCTCCAACAAGGAAACAATGCACAAGCGTTGTCGTTCCCCGATCGAAGATCTTGGGTTTTCACCCTGGAGAAAGTCTAAATTCATCCAAAAACAATGCCTTCAACAAGGCCATTGCTAGGTACAATCAATGAAGATCATACCTTGGGTTTTCACCCTGAAATCATGACTCGGTACTTGAAAAGCACCACCCAAATTGCAGACTTCCAGTGTTGCCGCCCCCGCTTTCCGAGGCCGTTGTTGCAAGTCACCAAACACCTAGCACACAATCTTTATCGCATGTACTACACCTTTCCACCAACGCTTTAAGACCTCCAATTGCAGCCGTCATGACTTTCTCCACCTCTAACAATGCGTTGGGAATCTTGACTTAGACATACCCCATTACTCTGATAACAAAGTGAAGCTTCACGTCGCGCCCTTATGAAGCCATGTTGGCTGATAATACGAGCACGCGTGACCAGAACCTTTCCAATCTAGAAATCCAAGGGCAACATATGCCAATCCATATAGATCTTCGACGGAAAAGATCGGAACACGTCAGCAGCCAGATCAAAGAGGTAAACATCCGATATAAAGACATCGTGGAGAACGATGATTGCTATGGCCAAACCACCACAACACCTCCATGCCTCCATGCCTTGGCTAGCGCGCCTAGCACACCAGCCACGCCTCACCGGCGCAACCAGGACACCAGGTGTATCACCACTCCCGTCCCGCAGGGCCGTCGACCCCATGGGCCTCGAGCACACCCAACAAGAGCATGAAGCAGCCTAGGGATGAGCAGCTGAGGCCGTGCAGCATAGCGGTCGAAGAGGAGCACCATCTTGATGTAGCAGATCGGATCTGGGGGAGGGGTTTGTGGGGAGGGGGGTGGGGGCGCCGTGGCGCAGGATGAAGTCGCCCCACCGCCGCCATCCCTGGGCGGCACGGCTTTGCCGGCGGCCCTCCAGCGATGGTGATGCAGACGGGGGCGACAGGGAGCGGCCTAGGTGCGGCGGCGGGTGTTTCCCCCGTGTCGCCAGTGGCGGGCGACGCCTTTTTTCATTTAAATTCAAACTTAGATAATTTTTAAATAAAACCGGATGATTTTCATTTGAATTGAAGCACATTGCTTGTTTCCCATGTCCGGCAACAAGCTCAACGGATGACCGTGGCCCCCGGAAAATGAATCTTTAACGGAAGATTAGCCTCCATGGAGCCACCATTGCTCGCGGCATATTTCATAAGTGGCGTGGTAGGATAGGGGCAACACCTTCTGCTCATCCACGCCCACCACGACGCTTGTGCCGACGATTTGCTCCTTCTCAAGTCGGCGCTCGTTGAGGAGGCAAATGGTGTATCTCTAATCAACATACGTCTGCCGGAACGCGACCTCATGCTCTTCCAACACCATGTCGGTATAGTGTGTCCATGCCTCATCCATGGTCATGTCGGCTTGGACTGGTGAGCGCGATGGCGCCGGGTCATCGTAGGCCCCCTCTTCTATTGGCTCGTCCGCAACACTGACCTTCGGAGAGCTTGCCAGCAAGACAACTTGTATTCAGCTGGCTCAACGAGCCAGCCACCCGGCTGCAATGCAGAAAGCTCTTGCTTCTCTTCGTCCGACATCCTCTCTCACGGGGTTTTGGAGCTCAAGAGCATGGCGCTCTGGTGTAGAGGAGATAGGGGAGTGGAGGTGGGATGCGCTTGTTGCCGGCGTTGGCCACATTTAAACAACGGACCTGCCAGCCGGCCGTAATGTCGAAAAGCTCCCGCTTCTCTTTGCTCGACAGGATCTCCCACATGGCTTTGGAGCTCGAGACCATGGCGGGTGTGCTGCAGAGAGGATATCAGGGAGTGTAGGTGGGATGTTCTTGTTACCAGCCCTGACCATGTTTAATTAGTGGTCTTGCCAGCCGACCGCAATGCTTGAAAGCTCCTGCTTCTCTTCGTCTGACAGGCTATCCCATAGGGTTTTGGAGCTTGAGACCATGGTGGGTGTGGTGCAAAGAGGAGATCATGGAGTGGAGGTGGGATGTGCCTATTGCCGGACCTGGCCATGTTTAAATAGCAGGCCTGCCGACCGGTCGCAATGCTAGAAAGCTCCTACTTCTCTTCGTCCAACAACCCCCCACATAGCTTTGGACCACGAGACCATGGCGAGTGTGGTGCAGAGAGGAGATTGGGGAGTGGGTGTGGGATGCGCCTATTGTTGGCCCTAACCACGTTTAAATAGCGGGCCAGCCAGCCAGCCACAATGCCTAAAAGCTCATGCTTCTCTTCATCCTACATGCTCTCTCACATGGCTTTGGAACTCGAGATCATGCTGGATGTGGTGTAGAGAGGAGATCAGGGAGTGGAGGTGGGATGCACATGTTGCTGGTCCTGGGCAAGTTTAAGTAGCTAGCTGATGCCAGGCCAAGCGGCAAGGTGTTTAATGCTGGCTGACAGATAGACAAATGGGTAGTGTCGCATGCGGGGGCCTGAGTAGGTTTCTTAGAAATTGCACATGTTTAATGGGCAGATGTATGTGTGTCATTTGAACGCGGAGAGAAGGTGTGTGCACCGGGACACGACACGGGTGACATTATTGTAATGCCCAATATGCGGTCCTAGCCTCACGAATACTTGTGGTCCTTGCTAAGGATAGAAGCGCATATTGAAGTCGCCCCAACATGTGACGTGCCACATGTCGGTACAGGGTGGACATCACACCATAATACCATACAAGCATAGATGAGATATGAGCGTTTAAGTTGGCTTACACTTGCCACAAGAAAGGAAGCTACAACATAAGTAACCAAGTACGTATGAGACAGGATCCGAGCACGGATAAGAAGAAAATTGGCCTAAGAGGCCCCAAATAAAAGAAAGCAACGTACCATACTCCCTTTCTTAGTGATCCGGTAAAGGAACAGAAAGTACCCCACACCTATTTCCCCAAGAGGTGACCCTGGGTAATCGAATCCGCGAGAGGAAGGTTCCCTTTAAGCGATGGTCTCTAGCAAGCAATCGCTACAAAAATAATTCCAGCTTTTGACCAGATCAATATATCTAATGGTGATGTAACAGTTATAATAAAAGGATGTATGAGTATGAAGTCTTAATTCTTATAACCATGTATTCGTGTTGGGACTAGATATGATCTTAATTTGTGCGCTGGAAGTCACCCATTGAGATGTGCTTGTTATGAACCGAAGTTGGGAATGTGTCCAAATAACATCTTGACTGACACACGTCCTGCATCAAGAATCAGTTGTCCTACCGAAGGCCCTATCCATTGCACGGTGTTGCCTCTATAATTAATATCATAATATTCAGACAGGAGCTTTGGGTTTTTAATTACTACACCCCATGAATCCTCAAGGATTGGGTCCATGTTACCGTGCTAAACTTTTCTCTCACTAGTGTTCGGAATGACACTTCATGTTCTCCCTGCCCTTAGCCTTATTGCGGCTCGCCCTCCATGATCTTGGGTACCTGCAGGGATGAAGAGTGCGAACAAGACAAGATACATCTACGAAACAATTTTATTTCACACATACGTGACGTTAATTCAAAACACTTCCATTGATCCCCACAATAAATACAAAGGCTTGCAAGTCCTATGCCTCAACCCATACCTTACCGAACTACTCACACATGAGGATCATATCGCATGAAGAAAACATTGAAGAACACATCTTGAAGATCGATATTTATAATATGTCTTACAATGGTTGCCTTGTGCGATGCACGATTACAAGTATGAATTGGAGGAACATGAACTATGGTGTTGATGATGGCTATGGAGATCGAGATGGCAACGACTAGGGTTGATGGAAGGGGATGAAGATGGCTCTGTTCTAGCTTTGCTCGTGGACGTTCTGTTAACATTTCGGTTTGGACCTATTTATAAAAGATGTTCAGGTGGACGAGGATCCTCAGAATCCATGACATACGACCACTCATACGAGTGGCCGCGGTCGTATGAAACGTCGTCTTTCGCTCTGTTTTTTCTGGTGCGCCTCCTCTTGATCTCCTCTTTTACTCCTTTCCATGTTCTCACATGATTTCTTCCCTTTTAGCCCATTTCCTGTGGAAACACATCAAAGAGAGAATTTGTGGAATCCTTTGCATTCATTAGTCATTACTACTAATACCAGAGCGAATATCTCGGTTTTAATGAAACATCTCAGTTTAAATAAAGGTTGAATGAGTGTAAAAATATCACTCATCAACTCCAGCAAGCTAAAACTTGATCGCCCTCGAGCAACATAGATCATAAGGACCTCTGTTGTTTAAACCAAAATAACGAGAAGGTTTTGGTTCACTTACGATCGTTATGCCTAGATAGCCCTCCGCTTCTTGACCTGAAAACTTAATGTAGCTGTAGCGGTGGCATGGCTTATTATGCAAGTGTTAGTGAAGCAAAGATAATCAACAGAAAGTTTTTGAGCTACTAGATAAAACAACTTTGCAACACTCAATTATATTTATTCTAGACAACACTTGATTGTCGGGAATGCATAGAAGAGTTTTTCTTTGATAGAGCTGTACAAACAAAGATTAGGAGTGAAATGGATGTATAAAACATGCTGCTATAGTGCTCATATACATACTCACAATTATCTCCTCCTCAAGGCTCCTAAGCACTTCATTTCAATCATTGTTTGCTAGAAATTTGGTTGTCACATGAAGGGGATTATGCCAGATAAGTGATCATGCATAGAGTTTAGATGTGGCTTCATTTTAGAAACTATGGATATCTCATAATTGTCTCTTTCGAGCTCTTATGGTCAGTTCCAAGAATTTACCACATACACACCTATTCAAGAGAAAGTCTAATAATATTCGTTTGTAGTGTTGCCACTATGTATGGTAACAAACTCATAGCCAAAATCTGAGTTGTAGCTCTGGTTGATCGTTCATTGACTAGTGGAGTCCTCAACATAACATCAATAAAGGTGACAAAGCCACATTTACACACGCACACGTGCATATAGTAGCAGGGTCATGTTACCAGCAATAAGCTGAAGCACCATATAAGAGATACAACACATATTTTGGCATAATCTCGTTCACCCTTCAACTAAATTCCTCTATAAAATTTAATCCACAAGTGTTATCAAGTCTATTAAATTTAACAACATGGGGTTGAGCATTTAAAACATCATCTTCTCCACAGTTATCTCAACTCCCAAGTCTTTGAAGGCTTTCTCTTGTGCATGGTTATTCTTAGTTAAGATCATTTCATTTAAAAACAGTCCCATGACAAGTCTTGGTTATCTAGACTAAACAAAACAAAGGCTAAAGAATTATTTCAGATATAAAACAAACCTATGTTTTAATTACCAAGACTTACTCCTCTGCACACATCACACATACTAGTCCTGCTACTGCTGCTGCCGCTGCTGCTCCTGCCATCGCTGCTACCTCTGCTGCCCCTACTACCACTACCACCACTATCACTGCCGCTACTGCTACCGCTACCACTGCTACTCCTACTGCTACTCGTACCGCTACCACTGTTGTTTTTGCTTATGTCGTCGCTCTTGCTCCTGGTGCTGCTACTCCTGCTCTCTGCTGGTGCTGCTGCTCCTGCTCCTTCTTCTGCTTCTTCTGCCGCCACCGTTGCTGCTGCCACTGCTACCACCGCTACCACTTCTACCACAACTACCACCACTGCCACAACTACCACAACTGCCAGCCCTGCTGCTGCCGCTGCCACTACCACTACCACTACCACCACCATTACTACTACTATATGTACTCTAAGTATTTCAAGTGCAAAAGATGGGAGTCATAGGACATACCTCCACGGTTGTGAATTTCCACACTTCTCTTCCTTATTCTTACATTTCTCCTTGTCCGGCGTAGATCAACTCCCATGAAAACAAAATGCAAACAAACTCCAAGGGGCAAAAAAAGAACAAATCAAAGATCCATGGCCAGAGTGAGGTCGGCCTCGGCAGGGGTGGTGGTTTGTGGGTGGCGGTCGGTGGTGGTAGCTGGTTGGCACATCTTCGGGATAAATCCTTTCTCCGGTCTTCACCGGAGCCGGCGACGGCGGTGCCCGCGGGTGCCGTGACTTTTCTTGGAAGCGTCGTCATGGAGGTTCCCCTTCTCCCCATGGCTTGGGCTTCGGAGGGAAACCTCAGATCCGCTGGATCGGGCGATGGAGGCGTCTTCACGTCTTTCTCCTCCTTGGGGGCATCGTCTCGGAGCCGGCTACAACTAAGATGCTGGAGGATGATAGCATCTTCACCATCGATGGCGGCATCTTTGCCGCGTGGTTTGCTGAGGTGGGGCGCTAGTTTCTGTGTGGCAACGATGATGGCGTCAAGAGGAGCTTGGGTTGCGGTGTGGTCTTTGGTAGTCGGTTCTTCCCGGCGTGTCCGAGGTGCTCTTTAGGGCACAATCGGTGCAAGTCCTGCATATCTCCCTTGTATTGCTTGTCGTCAAAGTCGGAGCTGTCGGTTGCTTGGCGTGTGGCCATTCGTTGGCATGTGTCGTCGTGGCTTGTTCCATGTCGGTGGCCAGGTTGGCCGGTGGTGCCCATGTCATGTGGGTTGTGTTGTATCCGTTTTAGCCCGGCTTTCCGTCAATTAACCAGGCAATTCTCTTCTTCTTAATCAATGAAAATGGCAAGTCTTTTGCCTTGTTTAAAAAAAGCTTATTCCATTTGTTTGGTTCATTGGGGTTTTGAAAAATAACTTGCAAAGGAAAAATCGCAAGGGCAAAAAGAAAAAAAGAAAGCAAAGTGTTGGAACGAAGCAACACGAGTCTCTTGAAGCTCCTCGAGCTTAAGTACAATCTCATTATAATTGATTCAAATACCGCCACATATTGATGGAGACGTGGTAGTGAGCTCCCCCAATCTTAAGCTTTTGCAAGCTCAGACTGATGGGATCATTCTGGCGGTTGGTCAGGAGCCCATCCTTGGCTCCAGTTGGAGAATCTCAAACTCATGTAGGCGGATGTGTCTTGAAGGGACTCAATGACGTTGCTCATGTCATTTATGGAGCCTTGGAGATTGTAGAGACATGCATAGGTGGTGTAGCTTTCTTGTTGTGGCTGCTCCTGGGGCTGCTCCTCTTCTTCATCGGTGGAGAGTTCTTCACCTACTTGTTCAGGCCCCAAGCCTTCTTGGTTAAAATCCGCATCTCAATCGTGTGGCACATAATGCAATTTTCCATGTTCTATGAAGAAATGTTTAGGCATATGAGTAGGCAACAAGTGTGCCACTCCAGGAATTTTGATGCAATGACGACCACAACTAACTACTACCATTCCAGCGCTAGTAAGAACATGAATATTAACAAGGTTGTCTGCGACAATGGGGCGAATGTGATTGTAGTTCGGACCAATGGACTTGGCCAACATGGTTATCACTCAACATGGTTATCACTCATCCACACATGATGTCTCCTTGTGCATGATTTTCTTGATGCGCGAGGTGTAGCGAAAGTGTTGCCCCTAAGTTGGAATAATAACTAACGTCAAGGTTTTCTGCTTTCCCGAGAACTAGCATGTTCTCATCATTCACCTTGGAAACTTCTCTTCTTCTTGCAATGAGTTAGTGATAACATAATAGAAATAACGTATAGCAGGACTTTCAATGCAACTGCCTCTTTGCCTAGAGCCATGGATGCTCATCTAGTAAAAGGATTGCATCAGGTGCAGGTTAGTGAAACCATAAACATATCGAAGATCATCATTGTTGTTGGGGAAACCAAAGTGATTACATCACTCATTGAGAGTGTATTGAAGTCCTGGTCCAAGAGACGGAAAGTGATCCACTCCTTGTCATAAGAATTTGGCACAAGCCAAACATTATGCCAGAAAATGCTAAGAAACTCAAGTGTCATGCGTTCATATGTCTCACATTCCCGATAAACAAAATGGTGCAACCTGGTATTATCACAAAGCAAATTAAAATCATCAGGGATACCTAGCTTAGCTAGTGTTGACTCACAAGCCCACTTGGTTTCTTTGATCTTCCTTGTACTATAATTGTGAAATTTCTTCTTTGCTTCACGGTTGGAGAAGTCGACCCCTTGAGTGAAAACTTGTTGTACGGTGGACGAATTCCAAGCATTGCCTACATAGGTGCACATCCTTGTAAACAACTACAAAACAATTTTTCAGTCCAATACAATTAAACAATACCAATCCAACGATAGTCACAACATCATACTCCCCTAAAAACATCAACAAATCCAAGACAAACTCAATTTTGGATAAAAAACATGCAATTCCTAGGCATGGAAATGTGAGCATGTATAACATGAATTCACGACAAGTAACTTGGGGATCGGAGGAGAAACGTACCATAGATCAATCACACGAAAGGATTTGAACTGAAATTGAAAGAGTAGGGAATCAGACAAAGTTTTGCTAGGGTTTGGAGAGGTTTGGAGGAAGAAGACGAAGAAAAGAGAGAAAGATGGGAGCGATTTACCTCCTTCCTCGGGCTATTTGATAGGGTGTCATACGACCGGCCATATGAACGCCTTTGGTTGTTTTCTATTGGAATCGCCAGGACGTCATGTGACCGCTCAAATGACCGCCTGGTCGCCTGATAGGACGTATTTTGATATGTTTCTTCCAAAACTTCTCTTTTTCCTTGTTTTCCTATGGTATTAGTTTCAACACAATACATAGGCATATTTCCACGCATCCGAACGACAATCCAACATGTAATTTAGTTTGAACATAACAATACCTTCATTAGAAAAACTCTTGCAAACTCAACTTATTTTTTAGAGTTTTAACCACCCTCTTTATTGAAATAAAAACAATACTTTATTTGTCTACTTTATTCACGTGGGTTTCCTCCCCCGAAGTGCTTGTTTCCGGTCGGTTAGCTCGACTGTAGTGGTGATCAAGGTGGTGCAAACACACCGAGACCATAGCTTCCGGAATTCACAATAATGTCATCACCGGTGTGGGTATTCATTTTATTTTTCCCGGGAAAATATCTCACAAAAGGATCTTTAGCGGGTAATTAAAATCTTACATTCCTCTCAAACACATTTATCACAACTTTAGTTGTCCATAGAAAAGATCTACCAAGAATTATAGGAGCAATAGGATATTTAGGCATATCAACTATCACAAGTTCAATCATGACCAGGCAATCATTTATTTGAATTATAACTCCATTCTTAATTCCTACTGCCCGAGTAAAAGAACAATTGGCCATATTCAATATAATCTCAGTAGTAGTATAAGGACCTAGACTGAGGCTATCGTAAACAGACTTAGGGATAGTGGAAGCACTAGCCCCAAGATCATATAAAGCATTGAAGTTATTTAAGCCAACCTCAATCTCTATAGTAGGCTCGAAAACATCTTCTTGTCTGGCAGGTAACTTACTATAAAGCTTTCTTTTCATCATCTAAGTCGCAAATGGTATAATTATATTTTGGCACATGGCTTGTATATAGTTATTCGGTCTTCCCTTCGTTGCTTCTTACCATCTTAATATCTTCAACCAGATTAGGTTCGGATTTACTTGCAAACTTAGCTAGGATCAATGTTTGGCTCTGTGCAATTTTAGAAACTTGTGCTTCCATATTCTTGGACCTTCCATCTGGCATTTGCACATCATTTGTTAGTCCAATAATCTTACTGGGCAACTAGCCAAGTAAGTTATCATTCAAAATATTTTTGAAGTTTTCATTCTGATTAGTTTGACTAGCAATATAACTTTTGAGAGTATCTTCAAAAGTATTTCCATTTTTGCTACTAGCTCCATTAAAATTATTGGGTGCTCCATTATTATTAGGATAATTAAGTCTAGGAGCATATCCATTCTTTTCCAATTAGGATGATAGCTATTGCGAGCAATAAAATTCACATCACTAGTTCCTTCATTGGTGGTGATATTCACCTTCACCTCTTGTTTACGTGGATATGGGTCCATCAAGCTTGGCTGTCAACTCCACATTATTTTATTTAATTGCATTCACCCTCTTGGTGGTAGTTCTTTCATCATACCATTGACCATAGTTCTCTTGCATATCATCAAGTAGTTTCTTGACATCTATGGGCTTTCCCATGATTGTTCCTCCTGCAGCTATATCAAGCATAGTTTTTGACATATGATTTAAATGATTATAAAATATATGAAGGATTAACCACTCGTCCATTCAATGGTCAGGACAGTTTCTTATGGTTCCCTCCATTCTCTTTCACACGAGAGCTGGTGGCTCACGTTCGTCTTGCTTGCAACCTATAATCTAAGAACGAAGTTACATAATTTTTACAGGTGGACAAAACATAGATAAAAAATTCCTGTAACAATTATCCCAAGACGTTATACTACCTTTACATAATGCTAGAAGCCATTTTTTTGCTTTTTCGTCTTAGAGAAAGAAAATAAATGCAACTTCAACGCATTTGAGTCATAATCTCTAATGCGTGTCATGTTGCACAATTCAGCGAAATTATGCAAGTGCATACCCGCATCTTCAGAAGCAGAGCCTCCAAATTGGTCGTGTTGAACCATGAAAACTAAGTTTAGTTTGATCTCATACTCAACAGCAGCAACCTAAGGTTGTGCTATGGATTTAAGCATGAAGTTATTAATGGGAGTAACAAAACTTTCAAGATTAGGAGTCATGTTAATGTTTTTGTGTTTTTAACAAATAAGACTTGCAACAAAGATAAAACTAAAACTAAAACCAAACAAAAATAAAAATAGGAACTTAACTTTAACAAAAATTCAAAATTCAAAGACTAGGAACACTCAACTCCTCCCCGGCAACGGCGCCTAAAAAAGGGATTGATACCTCTTTTTTAGTGATCCGGTAACGAAACAGAAGGTACCAGACATCTATTTGCCCAAGAGGTGACCATTGGCTATCAAACTCGCAAGAGAAATGTTCTCTTAGAACGATGATCTCTAGCAAGCAATTGTTAAATAAATAATTTCAGCATTTGGTTTCCGTTGTCGGACGCGTGTGTGCAATAGTCCAGACATCCCCTCCCCCCACATGTTTTGATTCCGGTTTACGAGAAAATGGACATGCATACCGGTCCGCGAACGGTTGTAGGAGTGCGTTGGATGACAAACACGTTGAGACATACTAATCGGGATAGACACGTAGGTTTGAGAGTCAATGTTGGAGATGCCTACATGGAATAGTAAGAAATATACACATATATTAAAGCGGCTAAGAAGAATCCCCTCTCATGTGTTTGCCCTTGTGAGCTAAGTTTCTCCCTGCATTGATACGTGTTGGGATGATTTTCCATGTTTCTTATTTATTTTCTTTATCTGCTAATTACCACGAGAGGCTATCAAAATATAGACATGGGGCTTGCTATCCACACAAATTCCCCTCATTCGTTCTACTCCCTCCGTTTCTAATGATAAGCACTTTTAGAGATTTAAGTATGAACTACATATGAAGTAAAATGAGTTGATATATACTTTAAATATGTCTATATACATCTGTATTTTAATCATATTTTAATAAATAAAAAAATACATAGTCGTGTGGCCATTTATGAGCGACACATGTGTTTGGTTTTTCCCTGGTTCACTCTTGTTTTTTAACATTGTTCATTCTTGATTTTGTAGTGTGTCTAGACCAAGGGAAAAATAGCATGTTATAACATTGCTAATAGCAAGCTATAACGTTCCGAGCAATTCCTTGCTAAATAAACAAGTGTATCATTTCTCCCAATAGTGCATTTTAAAGGTAGCACTATAGCACACTGATTTTACCATAGGTTTAGACTACACTAGATGTTTCTTATGAACTCCAAAAATTTCGCAGGTCCCATCCTACCACTTTATCCTCTTACACTGTTCTAGCGCAATCGCGTCTTCTTCTCTTATTTCTCCTCTCGGTTCAAATCCACCCTTCCATATGCATCAGAAGTGTCGACTCCCCCGTGGTTGCCAAATGACGCCCCGCCTCTCACCATGGCAGAAGAGCACCGCATGCCCCCAACCTCGCCCGGTCTATCGTGCCTATCCTGGCTGGCTATGGAACCAGCACGACCGCCAGCTTGAATTTCTTGGGATGGGCTGCTCACACCTGACCTTACCATAACACACTCCTCCATGCTTTTCCCCGCTGGCCGCGAGAAATAGAACCACGAACTTGGCAGCCTCACCATCCTTTAGTACCTGCCACCCCTCCGTGGACCCCCGCAAACTTTGGCTACCTCGCCAACCTTATCGCGACTGTCTCCCTGACTTCCCGGTTCCAACGCCTTGCCTCGACCGCTTCCACCTTGTCGACCGCCTCCGTTACAACACAACGGATGTGTCCTCAACTTCAAATCTGGTAACCATTTCCTCCTATTTGACAACATATGTTTTTTCTTTCTTGCTGCGACCTACGACTCTATGTCTTATGTGTTTTGGTGCAGGTAATGTTTTGTCAGTTTTAGAGACTGCAATTTTTAGATTTTGTAGGATATATACATTTCAGTGTGTTGCTTTCTAAGAAAGAAGGTGTGCACACATGTTGAATTTGATGCTTATCCCTTGTGGAATGAGTGGTAATAGTTTATAGTTAGCATACAAAGACCGATTGACTAACATAATACTTTTATCATCTTAAAAAGGTTTTGAAATATTGGGCCAACGAATGTTCCTGACCAAACCTTGGTAATACTCTTTGTGGTATTGGTAAATTGTGTGGTGATTATATTTGATTAATTCTTCTACCTATTCAAAGGCTTTGCATCTATACGTTTGATTGGTAATAGCATGCTTTGTTGAAATACATAAATGTTGAATAGGGATTGGGATGAATATGCAAGATTAGTACGAGTATGCGAGCTCCATTTCATTCCCGCATACAACAAAGCAAACCTTATATAACCAGAGAAGTTTTGACTATTTGAGGCTATACACAATGTAGTAAATGTATTGTCTACTTGATCATATATTATACTTAAAATGCATGAAAGGCTCAAGATCTCATCTTCTAAATGCAAAAATCGAAATGAAAGGAAGGTTCATGACCTAATGTTATGAACATAGTGTCCTCTTCTGTATAAAGAGTTCATGTTTGATGCTTGGTAGCTTTACTATGCATAATCTAAGGGACTAGATAATGTTCTACTAATTATTACCATGCTACCTCATTGCTACATAAAATTAATGAAAAATATGAGAAACACTTGGCATGTCCACTTTAGTTGAGGTTAGTGAATTGTTTTTGCATTATCTGTTGCATATTGAAAGCCTGCAGTTCCCATCTCTTACTGAACTAAGTAATTCTATTTGCTTCCGCACAATAAATCAAATATATTTATAATATGCTATAAGCCTAACAGAATTCATTTCATTGTGTTGTTGAAGGTGCATTATGAAAGGGGAATGAATGATAGATAACGCTCAATTTATTAGCATATATGATACTTTCCAGCGGTACGGGTACCCACGGGTATCCACCCCGCATGAGTGTGGATATGAATACATTCTTATACCCATGGGCAGTACTCATAACCTACCCATTAAGTCTTGGGTGGGGCATGGATATCATCGTGTACCCATGAATATATCCATATGCTACCCATTTATCCTGACGCGTGGACCAGCAGTCAACCCTATGTAGTCGAGAAGATCTCACGTATCCTAGCCCATGTCAAAGCCTCAAAGGAATTGTACGCTACATTGCTGCAACCTCCAGTTACTCCCGTAATCCCCTCATCTCCCCAATCCTCAAATTAAGGATATTAAATCCCAGCGATGAAGCATTGCCATCGACCGCTTCTCATGCCAATTTTACCCATGCGT
Organism: Hordeum marinum; assembly: GCA_022496015.1. Classification (NCBI taxonomy): domain Eukaryota; kingdom Viridiplantae; phylum Streptophyta; class Magnoliopsida; order Poales; family Poaceae; genus Hordeum; species Hordeum marinum. Next base: position 347,597,488 of record CM039678.1, read on the forward strand.
ACGCGTGCCTGCAGGTATCTACTCCGCATGGACAGAATATGGACACATTTTTATACCCATGGGTGTAATCTTATAACTATGGGTATACCCATACGCTACCCATTTATACTGACATGTGGACCAACAGTCAACCCTATGCAGTCCAGCAAATGACACATCTCCTAGCCCATGTCCAAACCTCAAAAAAATTGTATGCTACATTGCTTCAACCTCCAACTACTCCCGTAACCCCTCGTCTCCCCAATCCTCAAATTAAGGAGTTTAAATCTCAGCGATGAAGCCTTGCCATCAAGCGCTTCTCTTCCTTTCGTTCATTCCGTTTGTCTCCCTCTGAACCTCATCGCGTTTGTGGCCTGCTGCCAGCTCCCGTCATCTCCAACTCACGTTTGTTCACCCGAACGGTGAGTAAGAGCATGGCAGGCCGTGGGCATGGCGGCGACGAGCGCGCCTCCAGGGCCGGATTACCATCGCAACGATTACCAGGCAGAACTTGTGAAGATATGTTGAGTTCTCATTAGTTTTCCATTTTCCATGTGACTCAGCCACACTTATTGACTTATGCGTATGAGATTTTGATTTCTTAATTTTAATAATTGTCATGCAATGATCTATCCATTATTGAATTAAGATAAAAAAAATGTGAAATGTGCTATGGATGAATGGAAAATTATGAATAACTTGTGTGCTATTTAATCTACGTGTTGGATACCCAATGGATATGGGTACCCCTCGGGTATGGGTGTAGGTAAAGTTTTATACCCATGAATACAAGTATGGGTACAGTTTTCTACCCGCTGACTACATAAGTATGTGTATGGTATTGCTTTAGCCTATCCATACCCTATCCATTGTTTTTTTAGAATGGAGACGCAAGATGCGCCCGGCTTTAAATTAATAAAGCCCATCAACAGACAACATCCAAGTTCGGAACGATACAGAAAACAACACACACGACCGAAGCCAAAAGTCTTAGAACATGCAACTGGCCGTAGCCTGATACGAAACTAGCAGTAGCCTAAACCGCCGACCGGGAGGAGTCCAAATCTAGAAATAATACCATGGGGATCAATGGCGAGCAGCGATCTGAATAGCGCGGATCCGCTCCATGGCCTCCTCCATCCGCTCAGTGTCCCGTCGTTTCCCCAACGGCATCCAGGTCTGAAGGAACAAATGGAATTTGAAAATAATGTCAGCAGGATGTGAAGGAAACTTTTTCTCGATTGTATTCTTGTTACGGGTGGTCCAAAGAGACCACAATAGCACCTTGTCAAAGACCTGGAGGCGGTCACAGAACATTTGCCAAAGAAACACCTTGATTTTGAGGGGGCTAGACACTTTCCACAGCCCCTAGGTATGCCAAGTCTAGGGCTCTCCAATAACTTGGCGTAAAGCGATTTAACCGAAAACTTCCTGGAATATGTGAGAGACTAGGACACCACGTCTTTCTCGGTGTTCAGCACAGTACCAGACAGCATGGTGCATAGCCCCTCCCAGCACGCTCGTTCTGGGTCAGTGAGGGGCCGCATGAAAGAGATTGCTGGAGCGGGGTGATCTAAGTGCGTCTGCCACTAAAAGTTTGGTGTTCGTAGCAAGGCGATATAGAGACTGGTGGCTTCGCCAGAGCATCTCTGCACCACACCAGGAATCAAGCCAGAAGCATGTCGATCTACCGTTGTTAACACAAAACTGGGCTCCTAGCGCAAAAGCCGGTTTGACAACCTCGACCCCATTCCATAAGGTCGAACCTTTGGCCTTGGTAGTCAGGAAGTTACCGTCAGGGAAATATTTCACCCTATGGATCTCCGCCTAGAGCCCCTGCTCATTTTGCGAGAGCTTCCACAACCATTTAGAAAGGAGGGCCACGTTCATGAGTTTGTAGTTTAGGATCCCCAACCCTCCAACATTCTTGGGTCGGCAAATCGCAACCCACTTGACTAAGTGGTATTTCCTTTTGGTCCCGGTTCCTTACAAAAAGAACCTGGAACCTGGTGAGTAAAGCTTGCCGTGAACACCAGGAGCAAGAAGAAACATGCCCATAGTAAACATGGGTAGGGAGGAAAGACTGGTGTTAGTTAGGATAAGCCTAGCATCCGAGGACATGAACCTACCATGCCAAGGGCTGACCCTGTTTGGCACCTTGCTGTATGTGGGCTCCCAATCATGAATGGAGATATGTTTGTCCATGATCGGGAGGCCCAGGTACTTAATTGGGAAGCTCCCTAGCTTACAGTTAGGCATATTGGCGACCCGGATCACCTCGGGTACTACCATCCCAATGGCAATCACCTCACTCTTAAGGAAGTTGATCTTCAGGCCCGAGCTAAAGATAAAAGGACGTGCTTGATAGAAGTGATACTATGGTCGCCGGGCTCAAATAGAAGCATCATGTCATCCACGTATTAGAGATGCGTGAATCCCCCAGGAATGAGGTGAGTGACCACGCCATGGATGTGCTTGGCACCCTTCACCTTGTCAATCATGGACGAGAGGGCGTCCGCAACTAGGTTAAAGATCAAGGGGGAGCTTGGGTCTCCTTGTCTTAGACCACGCTTGTTGCGGAAGAAGTTCCCAACTTCTCCATTAATTGACAATGCAGTCTGCCCCCCCGAGACCAGATGCATGATGCGGTAAACGAAGCCTGACTCGAAGCCCTTCCGAATCAGAACCTCACGAATGAACTCCCAGTTCACTTGATCTTACTCGAAGTCCAGCTTGAGGAGCACAGCCTCCTGCTTGGTTCGTTTGAGCTCATGGAAAATTTCCTGAAGCACAACTGGACCCTCAAGGATATTGTGACCTTTGAGAAAGGCCGACTAGCTCCTATTGATCACCCGCTGCATGATAGGGGCAAGTCTCGTCGTATAAGCTTTAGCGTAGATTTTGAAAGGAACATTGATGAGGGTTATCGGTCAGTACTGCTTAATCGAGTCGCCTCCCTTAACCTTTGGGACCAAGCTGATGACCCCAAGGTTGAGACGTGAGATGTCTACCGTACCTAACACAAACCCGTTGATTATATCATAAAACAACCCTTTAAACGATGGCCAAAAGCGTCTAAAGAAGGCCACTGGCCAGCCATCGGGGCCTGGGGTAGTGTCAACCTTCATCAAACCCACAGCCGGGTCAATTTCCTCCATGGAAAAGGATAGAGCCAGGAGATCATTTTCTTCCTACAAAACATGAGCGTCATGTCCCCACATGTCAGGTCATAGTCATAGTGGCTTCTTCTCAATTGTTCCCAACAGGCCAAGGAAGAAATTGTAGATGTGGGCCGAAATATCGTCTTGGCGTACTAACACCCCGTGGTCAGCTTGAAGCCTAAGAATTGAGCACTTGCGCTTCCGACCATTGGCATACGCGTGGAAATAGCTAGTGTTAGCGTCGCCCTTGGTAACCCACTTGACACCGCCCCTGTGGCGCCAATACTCCTCTTCTTCCCTAAGGATGGAGAGCACCTAATTTTCATGGGCGTAGAGGTTGGCCCACTCGGCCTCTAAAAAAACTCTGGTGTCAGCTTGGGCATCGAGGGTTTTGATTTCCTTGATGAGGGCTTCCCTAGCCCGTTTCACCTCGCTACCATGGTTGGCACCCCATCCATGGAGAAAGGATCGCAGCATACCTGCGACCATGATCCAAAGGTCCATGGGACCTCGCTAAAACCAGATGAGGCGATCGCAAGCTCCCAGTGTGCGATGACCAGAGGGATAAAACCCTCAATCTCAAGCCAGCCAGTTTCGAAGTAGAAACGAGGGATGCGCTTGATCCTATCCTCCCCTGAGGATAAGATGAGCGGGACATGGTCTGAACCAATGCACGTTTCAGCTATAAGCATACACGTGGGGAAGAGGACTTCCCAATCTGCCGAGATGAAGACCTAATCTAACACACTACACAACAAAGCTAACTGTCTGTTAGTCCAAGTGTATCTAGCTCCGGTCCGAGCAATTTCCCGGAGGGCATCCACGACAAATGGCATTATTGAACATCGTGACCCGAGGCTAGTCAATATTGCTTTTGTTTTTTATCGTCCCCGGATCTGATTAGGTTATAATCGCCCCCTAAGATAATGGGGATATCGAAAGCTTGATTGGCCCCAACCAAAGCTTGCATTTCCCCCAAGAAATCACCCACACGTGAATGATTTGCTGGTGCATACACACAGACAATCAACTAAACAGCAAGAGAAACTCGATGCTTAATCATAGAGAAGATGAAGAAGGCGCCTGATTCCCACGATACAACATCACATACATCACAATTACACCCCAGAAGGAGACCACCAGAGTGGCCGCTAGAAGGGACCCAACCCAAGAGAAGCACTGGAGGGGGTCGACTGCCACAAGATCTCTAAACAAAAAATCGGATTTAATCGTTTCCTTAAGTGCTACCACGTCAATCTGTTCACGAGCAATATACCCTCTGAGCTGAGAACGCCGACCAGCGTGCCCGTATCCCCTAATATTTTAGAAAAGGTACCTCATCTAGATAATACGGTTTTTAAGGTGAACTTCCCTGGAGGTCACCGCTTTTGCCACTCTTTTCTTGGCCGGGGTACAGCTGGTGGAGGGAGCTACATTTGACTCCCTGGTTTTGCTACTCCACCAGACGATGGGGTGACCAAACCACCAGGAGCAGCCCCAACTGCAACATGTGTTGAATCAGCCTTGGAAACGACCTCACTGGCCTTGGCCGCCACTGCAACCTTTGCAAGTGCGGCTTGGGCATCCTCTCGCGCATGGATCATTGAGATAATCTCACCACCCTCCGTCCCTAACTCGATACCTCTATCATTAAGAATCGATGCCAACTGCGGGTCTGTGAACGAATTAAGGATCTTGTAGGAAGGGGGGCATTATCTGAGGTTTCCAGATTCTTGTCTGCGAGATGAAGCTATACGCTCTCCAAAGATGAGAGGTCGCCCAGCGTTGCCTTGGATCATGCACTTGGATCCCGCTGCGCCACTGGGGTCACCTTGGAGCGTCGTGCCTTTGCGGCCGCTCTGGCCGAACCAAGGGCCGCCTGCAGATTGCCCTCCTCTGGAGCCACCAGAGATGGAAGGGATAACATTGCGGGGTTGTCCGCATGCTTCCTTCCCGCCGTCTTCTTGGGGGCGCGCCTGGAGCCACCAGAGCTATGCCGTCTCGATTGGGGGGAGCGAAGGGGTGGCTCGTTGAGCACACAATCCACATCGGAGCCCCAAAGCCCAGGCAAAGCCGAGATCGAAGACACCACAGTCCCTTCTTGCAGCCCCCTTGGGAAGAGTGGGCGCAGGAGCCACCTTTTGGTTGGATCCGTACTGGTCGAAGACCCCTCTAGGGAACAAGCTATGGGTGGACTGCTCCCGGTAGTATCCAAGATCGCTAGCACTCCCAGATTCGGTGCATCCTTGTCCACCTGCATGTCTCCCACCTTGATTCCCAACATGTCCCAGGTCTTAGTATCAATCAAGGTGTCTGGCATATTGTCATCGTGCTCCTCATCTTGACATGCCATCTCTACGTCCTTGCATTGACCACTGGACTAGCCTCCCTGGCCTCCTTGGCCATCTTTACATGTCCTCAACAGGCTCCCAGGCCCCGATCCAGCCGCGCCCCCAGGGGGAAGGGGTCCACGCTTCTCAAAGGGCCGCGTAGGACCGTCGTTGGGGCCTGGCGCCGCCGGCCCGTCCCCCTGGCGCTTCAGCAGCCGCTCCACCTCCACTTTGATGTTGTAGCCTTGATGATTGAACTAGACCTACACAAAACCATTTAACTTGTCTGACGCCTTGCATCAAAATTTCATCCTCACCGGCCCCAACCAAATGAGGGAGAGCTTGTCCACCATGATTGGCCTGCCCAGCATCTTCAAGCCCTCCATCAGATGCTCAGCACGTCAGTGTTTCTTGGGGATGCCATGAAGGCGGATCCAACCCTCCGACATTGAGAACGGAACCACCTCCTCATGAATGGTGTCATGCACCTTGATAGTGATGTCGTTGAGAGGAAGGAAAAGCTTGCTGCTATACTTGGCCATGTGAAGCAGATCCGTTGAGGGGAAGACCATTGAAAAGTTGTCATCGCCCACCTGCGAGATCTGCCAATCCCAGTCGCCCACCACGATATGCTTTAGCTCATGCTTGAGCGTGCGGAGGGTGAGCTTTCCTGCGTCCGTAGATAGGGTCACCCTGTTGTCTGCCTTTAGATCAGAGCCCTCCTCACCATCTTCTTCTTGGAACTCCATGTAGAAAACCCTTCACCAATAATCTGGAGGTGGAGATGCTTGCCCCTGGTCGGGCAGTAGGCAGAGGCATGGCTCTCCTGCTTGCAGATCACACAGGGGGGACTTGCATTGAGCTTGGAAATGACCCGTCCGCCCATACTTGAAACACTCTGACCCATTCCCTTCCCCCGCAGTAATGGGCTCCACCATCGAGCCCCTAGGAACATCTGGCAGCGCAAGCGCCAGAGCCTCAGCCGACACATGTGGCTTATTTGCTAGCAGGTCGCCATGGCTACCACCACAGAGGGGGTGCTTTGGAGACTTGCACTCAAGCTACTGGCGCCGCTGGCTTTGCTTCTTCTTCTTCTTGCGCTCTTGCTGGTACAACCGCCAAGGCAGAGGGGGACCTGATATGGGTCACGTCCGCGAGTCCCGATTCTTTCACACTTGGAGGGGAAAGGGAGGAAAATCAAGAGGAAAACAAACACTCAAAGGCGATCCTCAAGTCACACATCCACTAGATCAAACAAATCACGAGATACAAGGTTCGAAGTCAACAAACGAATACAAGTACCGGTAGCCTTCCCACTCCGGAGAGATGGGTCTTGATATCCACGAGGGGATCTTCCCTTGAAAGGGGCCTTGGCATCCGCTTCGGGTCTTATCATGTATAGGTGTCTTACCCCACGAGGGAAGGAAGTAGATGGAGCTATGCTCAACAATGGTCTTTGCTAAACATAAGCTAACCCTAGCTAAAGGAGGGAGTGAAGTTTATATAGTCTTAGGCGTGACAGGGGATACATAGTCCAAAACCTGCGGGCCTATGCGCAGACAGGGTCCGGACGTTCGTACGGGGTCGGACGTGACGGTCCAGACGTTTGGAGGAGGCCGGAATTCCGAGAGTTCGGTGCGGTTGCGCCTTGGCTGGATTTATGGATGTTGTCGGATGTCCGAGGCTCGGTAGTCCGGAGGATCTAGCCTTTCGATGTTTTGGAGTGGGTGCCCGGGCGCTGGATTTCCGGGATGTCTATGACGTCCGTGCGTTGGAGCGTGTCGGTCGTCCGGGTGGCATCGGTCGCCCATGCGCTAGGGAGTTTGGTTGGCTCGGGCTGGGTTGGTCTCCAGACATCGGACGTCCAAGGCCGGCCGGGCATCCAAGAGCTCAGACTTATCCTCAGCTCCTTCCTTGTCCTTCCAAGCTTGACGTCCTTCGTATGAGCACCTGAGTACACGGAGAACTTCCGTCTGAGGTAGTGACCATGTCTCGAGTGAGTCAAACAGAGATTGAGCAAGGAGAGATGTCACCTTGTTTTCGATGGCACGTGCACGACCTCTCGTCATCGGTTCTCTCGTGGCTTGCGATGTTGGTGATGGGTCCATGGTGGGATCATGGGATGCTCCGCATCATCCCCCTGGGGAAGATCTATCCTCGGATCAAGATCTTCATCACCATGGAAGGGAGATAAGTCCATGACATTGAAGGTGTCGCTCACATTGTACTTGTCACGTGGGATGTCAATCTTGTAGGCATTGTATTTGTATCATGCCAACACCTTGAAGGGTCCATCGGCTCGAGGAAGCAGCTTGGACTTGCGCTCGGTAGGGAAATGGTCCTTGAGAAGGTGTAGCCACACAAAATCGCCGACCTTGAAGACCATGGGGTGCTTGTTGATGTTGCGCTTGGCGCTGACATGGTGCACTTGACGTTCTATTGTGCTCCTTGTATCGTCATGCATCTTCTTGATGTAGCTTGCCATTGCACCTATGTCCACGTTGACGCGCTCTTGGAGTGGTAGAGGAAGGATGTCCAATGGGGACAAGGGGTTGAAGCCGTAGACCACTGCAAAAGAAGACTTGCCAGTGGTGAAGTGTCTTGCGTGGTTGTAGGCGTACTCGGCGATGTGGAGGTAATCTTCCCATTCCTTGAGATTCTTCTTGATCAACAAGTGTAGTAGAGTTGAGAGCGTCCAGTTCGTCACCTCCGTTTGGCCATTGGTTTGTGGGTGATAGGCCGAAGAGAATAGGAGCTTGATCCTGAGCTTGGAGCATAGTGTCTTCCAAAAGTAGCGAAGGAACTTGACGTAGCGATCCGAGACAATAGTCTTGGGCACTCCATGTAGTCGTAAGATGTCCCTACAAAATAGATTTGCAATATGTGAAGCATCGTCGGTCTTATGGCATGGAATTAAATGAGCCATTTTGAAAAAACAATCCACAACAACAAACAAAGAATCATGGTTGTATTTAGTGCGTGGCAAACCAAGCACAAAGTCCATAGTAATGTCTTCCCAAGGTTGGAATGTTATAGGGAGAGGCATGTAAAGACCATGGGATTGAGCTTTTGACTTAGCTTTGCGAGATGTAGAGCATTGGTTGGTGAAGCATTCCACATCACGAAAAATCTTTGGACAAAATTACTTGTTGGAGAGGGTGGCATATGACTTGTCGCGTCCAAAGTGACCCATAAGTCCGCCACTGTGAGCTTCTTGCAAAAGCAACAAACGAAGAGAAGACTCGGGTATGCAAAGTTTGTTAGCACGCATAAGATAACCATCTTTCATGTAATAGGATTCCCAAGAAGGTTTCACTTGGAACTTGGCATATGGAGTAGCAAAGGAAACATCAAGCTCATACAATTCTTTGATATGCTCAAAACCAATAACATTCAATTCAACTTGAGTAACAAGCATGCATTTGCGGGAAAGAGCGTCCACCACAATATTTTCCTTACTCTTAATGTATTTGATGACATAAGGAAAAGATTCAATGAATTCACTCCCTTTAGCATACCGTTTGTTCAACTTAGTTTGACCTTTAAGATACTTGAGATTTTTGTGGTCGGTATGAATAACAAATTCATGTGGGAGAAGGTAATGCTCCAAACATGTAACACTCGCACCAAAGCATACAATCCCTTATCATAGATGGGGTAGTTAAGTTGAGCGCCGGAAAGTTTCTCACTAAAATATGCAATGGGTTGCTTTTCTTGCATTAGCACACCACCTATGCCATTATCACTAGCGTCACAATGCACTTCAAAAGTTTTATCAAAGTTGGGTAATGCAAGCAAAGGTGCATGAGTAAGCAAATTTTTAAGCTCAAGGAATGTGATGTCTTGCATTGGTCCCCAAATCAAAGGTGCATTATTCTTACTCAAAGCATGTAGATGAGATGCAATAGTGCTAAAATCCTTAACAAAGCGACGGTAGAAACCGGCTAATCCTAGGAAGCTACACACTTGTTGCAAATTGATGGGTGTGGGCCAAGTTTTAATTGCTTCAATTTTAGTTTCATCCACATGGACACCCTTAGAAGAAACCACAAATCCTAGGAAAACAACCTTTTCAACACCAAAAGTGCATTTTTCCATGTTAGCATACAATTGTTCCTTCCTAAGAACTTGCAATACTTCCCTAACATGTTCAACATGCTCCTTAAGAGATTCACTAAAAACAAGAATGTCATCAAAGTATATCACACCGCAATATCCAATTAATTGGCGTAAGACATGATTCACGACACGCATAAATGTACCCGGTGCTTCAGATAAGCCAATGGGCATCACTAGCCATTCATATAGACCAAACTTAGTTTTGAAAGCCGTTTTCCACTCATCGCCCTCTTGTATGCGTATTTGATAGTAACCACTTTTGAAGTCAATCTTGGAAAATATAGTGGCACCACTAAGTTCATCTAGCATATAATTTATGCGAGGAATAGGGTGGCGATATCTAATTGTTATAGCATTGATATGGCGACAATCTGAACACATTCGCATACTACCATCGTGCTTAGGTACTAGAATCAGGGGAACCACACAAGGACTTAAACTCTCGCGTACATGCCCTTTATCTAGGATTTTTTGGACTTGCCTTCGGATATCCTTAGTTTCTTTGGGGTTGACGCGGTAGGGTGCCTTGTTGAGGAGTGGTGCGCCCAAAATGAGGTCGATGCAGTGTTTGATCCCTAGTTTTGGTGGTAGTCCCGGAGGTAGCTCATCGGGAAATACGTCTTCAAATTCCTGCAACAATTGAGACGACACAAGAGGAAGATGTTGTGAAGGGTTAGGCCCAACGCTATCATCCTTGCACACAAGCACGTAGTGAAGAACGGTCGATGGGCTCTCACTCACATCCCTCAAATCTCTTTTGGTGGCTAATAGAACTAGATCTCTCATGTCCCTCATCGTGGACTCACTCATTTTTGGCTTGTGGCACTCACTCAATTTGAGGTGGATCACTCTCTCACTTTTATCTCCACAATGGAATGAAGCTTGCTTGTCGGCAGTCACTTGACTTGGATACATTGGTCGAAGCACATATTCCTTGCCCTTCATTTTGAAGCTATAGTGATTTGTCCGCCCATTGTTTATGACGACATGGTCGAATTGCCAAGGTCTCCCAAGGAGTAGGTGGCAAATGGACATGGAACCACATCACACTCCAAGGTGTCATCATAAGCACCTATCTTGAAGGAAACTTGCACCGTGTGATCAACTTGGATAGTGCCGGAGTCACTAAGCCATTGTACTTGTAGGGACGATAGTGCTTCTTCTTGACCAATTGAAGCTTGGAGGAAAGGTCTTCACTTGCCAAATTATGGCAACTTCCTCCATCGATGCTGACCTTGACGGATTTGCCTTGGATACCCGCCTTGGTGTGGAAGATGTGGCAACGTTCATCCTCATCTTCTTGTTGTTGAAGAGTCAAAACCTTCGAAACAACAAGAGCGAGGCTCAGATCATTGTCACAAAAGGTTTGTGAATCTTCTTCTTCATTGACTTGTTGATGCGTGGTGACGTTCTCCAACGCTTGCATATTGTCATCGCTCATAGAGTCATAGGTTCCATCATCTTGAAGAATCATGATCCGTCTTGTTGAACACTCGTAGGTCTTGTGGCCGCGACCTTGGCACGTGAAACACTTGATGGAGCTTGATTTAGTGGTGTCATTCGGTGTTGGTGCATAGGATGAAGCCCTTGGCTTGTAGTTGCTTGAAGTAGTATGACGGCTTGACGAAGTCGTCTTGTCCTTGGAACTTGACTTGTTGCCGGTAGGTGTTGTAGATTTCGTGGTCGAAGGCGTTGTCATTGTAGAAGTTTGCGCACTTGAACCGTAGGTCTTGGAAGAGAACTTGGAATACTTGTAGTCATCTTGCACTTGACGCTCCGCCTTGGTTGCTTGATGGACTAGCTCAAGTAAGTTGGAGTATGGTTGGAAGTGATTTTATTGACTTGGTATTTGATACCATTCAAGAAGCGCTCTATTGTTTGCTCGTCATCTTCCTTGACGTTGGGTCGGACCATGGCAATCTCCATTTCTTGATAGTATTCTTCTACGGACTTTGTGCTTTGCATGAGTAGTTGGTGTTTCTTGAAGAGATCCCAGTGTTGGGGAACGTTGCATGAGAAGAAATAAATTTCCTACGCACATGCAAGATCTATCCATTGTGATGAGCATCTACGAGAGGGAGAGTGGATCTACATACCCTTGTAGATTGCTAAGCGGGAAGCGTTAAGAAACATGGTTAATATAGTCGAACGTCTTCGCGATCCAAATTGCCGAGTGTCCCATGATCCCATCACGATCCATCTCGCGATAAAATCACGATCCGTCCTGTGATACCATCATGATACGTCTCACGATCAAATCACGTATCGTCTCGCGATCCTGATCACGGTCCTTCTGATCTAGCGCCGAACGGACCACACCTCGGCTTTCAGTACATGTACAACTCAATGACGATCTCCGCCCTCTTGATCCAGCAAGAGGGATCTAAGAGGTAGATGAGTTCTCCAACAGCGCGACGGCGTTGCGGCGATGGTGGTGGAACTTTCCGGCAGGGCTTCGCCTAAGCACCGCCGAACTAGACTAGAGGAGAAAACGATCTAGATGAAGTAGAGGGAGCACGTGGAAATTAGGGTTATCTCTCCCCTCTAAATCCTCTAGTATATATAGGAGGGAGGGAGGGAAGGAGGTATCCTCAAACCCTCAAGGTTTGTTCGAAATTGGAGGTGGAGGAGTCCCACTCCAATCCTATTAGGAGTAGGATTCCTCCTCTCCACTTGGAAACCCTTTCCACCTTTCCTCCTTTGGGTTTTTCCCACCCCTAGCCGCATGGGACTTAGTGGGGGTTCGGCCAGCCCACTAGGGGATGGTTTGACTCCTCCCACAGCCCATGAGGTCCTTTGGGTCGAGACACCCCTCCAGATGGCCCTTGGTACCCTCCCGGCACTACTGGTACACTACCGAAGTACCCGAAACTTTTCCGGTGACCAAAATAGGACGTCCTATATATCAATATTTACCTCCAGACCATTCCGGAGATCCTCATGATCTCCAAGATCTCATTAGAGACTCCGAACAACCTTTGGTCACCACCATACATAACTCTACTATACTGAAACATCACCAAACATTAAGTGTGCACACCCTGTGGGTTCGAGAACTATGTAGACATGACCGAGACACCTCCATGGTCAATAACCAATAGCGGGAACTGGATGCCCATATTGGTTCCTACATATTCTACGAAGATCTTTATCGGTTGAACCTCTGTGTCAAGGATTCAGTTAATCCCGTATGTTGTTCCCTTTGTTCTTCGGTATGTTACTTGCCCGAGATTCGATCGTTGGCATATCTATACCTAGTTCAATCTCGTTACCGGCAAGTCTCCTTACTCGTTCCGTAATACAAGATCACGTGGCTAACACTTAGTCACATTGCTTGCAAGGCTTATTGTGATCTTGTATTACCGAGTGGGCCCTGAGATATCTCTCCGTCACACGGAGTAACAAATCCCAGCCTTGATCCATGCCCACTCAACAAACAGCCTCAAAGATACCTATAGATCATCTTTATAGTCACCTAGTTACGTTGTGACATTTGATACACACAAGGTATTCTTCCGGTGCCGGTGAGTTGCATGATCTCATGGTCATAGGAACATATAGTTGACATGCAGAAAACTATAGCAATAAACTGACACGATCATATGCTATGTTTATAGTTTGGGTATTGTCCATCACATCATTCTCCTAATGATGTGATCCCTTTATCAAATGAAACCTTGACCATCTTTTGACATCCATCTACCAGATTTCATAATTGAAAAATGCAGCAACTGCTACCATAATTCCAATAGACTTTAGCATCGATACGGGTGAGATAGTCTCATTGTAGTCAACTCCTTGAACTTGTCAAAAACTTCTTTGCGACAAGTCGAGCTTTATAAATGGTGACATTTACCATCAGCGTCTGTCTTCTTCTTAAAGGTCCATTTGTACTCAATGGCCTGCCGTTCAACGGACAAGTCTACCAAAGTCCATACTTGGTTTTCATACATGGATTCATGGCTCCTAGCCATTTGTTGGAATCCGGGCCGGCCATCACTTCTCCATAGTTCGTAGGATCATCGTTGTCCAACAACATGACCTCTAAGACAGGGTTACCATACCACTCAGGAGCAATACGTGCCCTTGTCGACCTACGAGGTTTGATAGCAACTTGATTTGAAGCTTCATGATCATCATCATTAACTTCCTCTTCAACTAATGTAGCCTCGACAGAAACAATTTTCTGCACCGCGCTACTCTCTGGTTGAAACAAAGGTTCAACAACCTCATCAAGTTCTATCTTCCTCTCACTCAATTCTTTCGAGAGAAATCTTTTTCTCGTGAAAGGACCCGTTTTTAGCAACGAACATTTTGCCCTTGGATATGAGATAGAAGGCATACCCAAATGTTTCCTTAGGGTATTCTATGAAGATGCACCTTTCCGGTTTGGGTTCAAGCTTATTAGAGATAAGCGTCATATTCCCAAACTTTGACAAATGACGACTTAGGTTTCTGCCAACCATACGGTGTCATCTCAACGGAATTTAGATGGTGCCCTATTTAAAGTGAATGTAGTTGTATCTAATGCATAACCTCAAAACGATAGTGGCAAAATGATAAGAGACATCATAGTACGCACCATATCCAATAAAGCATGACTACGACGTTCGGACACACCATCACACTATGGTGTTCCAGGTGGCATGAGTTGTTAAACAACTTTCACATTGTCTTAAGTTTTATACCAAACTCATAAGTCGGATATTCACCTCCACGATCATATTGAATGAGTCCAAAGATCCATCAGCATGGAGTTTCTTCATGCGCTTTACACCAATATGACATTTAGCGGCAGTGCCAAAAGTATGTGGTACTATCATTATTAACTTTGTATCTTTTGGCATCAATGTTATAAAGATATGTATTACTACGATCAAAATTCAATAAACCATTCTCATTGGGTGCATGACCATTGAAGGTACTATTCATGTAAGCAGAATAACCATTATTCTCTAACTTAAATAAATAACCATATTGCAATAAACACGATCTAATCACGTTCATGCTTAATGCAAACACCAAATAAAATTTATTTAGGTTCATCAATAATCCCGAGGGTAGAGAGAGCATGCGATGGTGATCACATCAACCATGTAAAACACTTCCAACACACATTGTCACCTCACCCTTAGTTAGTCTCAGTTTATTCCGTAGCTTTTACTTCGAGTTACTAACATTAGCAATCAAACCAGTATCTAATACCAAGGTGCTACTAGGAGTACTATCAAGGTACACATCAATTATATGTATATCAAATATACTTCTGTCAAAGTTGCCAAACTTCTTATCTACCAAGTATCCAGGGTTGTTCCGCTTCAGCGACCGCTCTCCTCATAATAGAAGCACTTAGTCTCGGGTATGGGTTCAACTTTGGGTTTCTTCACTGGAGCAGCAACTGGCTTGCCATCCATGAAATTTCCCTCCTTGCCCTTGCCATTCTCGAAACTAGTGGTTTTATCAACCATGAACACTTTATGCTCCTTCTTGATTTCTACCTTCGTGATGTCAAACATCTTGAACAACTCAAGGATAATTATTCCACCCCTGGCAGGTTTATAGTTCATCACGAAGCTCTAGCAGCTTGGTGACAGTGACTTAGAGAACTATATCAATCACTATCTTATCTCGAAGATCAAGTCCCACTCGATTCAAGCGATTGGCGTGCCCAGACAATCTGCGCACATCCTCACCGATTGAGCTATTATCCTTCATCTTGCAGGCAAATAATCTTGTTGGAGGTCCTATACCTCTCAACATGGGCACGAGCCTGAAATCCAATTTCAGCTCTTGGAACATCACATATACTCCCTGATGTTCAAAACGTATTTGGAGCCTGAATTCTATGCTGTAATGCAAGACACACTGAACTATCAAGTAGTCATCAGAACGTGACTGTTAGATCTTCACAACATCCACAGTCGCCGTTTGAGGGGGTGGCGCACCGAGCGGTGCATTAGGGACATCAGCCTTCTGTGCAGCAATGAGGACAATCCTTTGATCATGGACCCAGTCCGCATTATTGGTACCATCATCTTTCAACTCTATTTCTCTAGGAACATATAAAAAATTCAAGGGAGCTACAACGCGAGCTAGTAATCTACAACCTAATTTGCAAAGACATTTTGACTATGTTCATGATAATGAGTTTAGTTAATCATATTACTTAAAAACTCCCACTCAAATTGACATCCCTCTGGTCATTCGAGTGTCACATGATCCAAATCCACCAACTCAAGTCCGATAATCACGTGAGTTGAGGTGGTTTCAGTGGTGAACATCTTCATGTTGATCATATCTACTATATGACTCGTTCGACCTTTCAGTCTCTTGTCTTCCGAGGACATGTCTGTACATGCTAGGCTCGTCAAGTTTAACCCGAGTGTTCCGCACGTGTAACACTGGCTTGAACCCGTTGTATGTGAACTTAGAGTCTATCACACCCGATCATCGCTTGGTGTCTCGACACGAAAAACTTCCGCAACGGTGCACACTCGGGGAGAACACAATTGACCTTGAAATTTAAGTGAGGGATCACCTTATAATGCTACCACCGTCCTAAGAAAAACAAGGTGCATAAAAGGATTAACATCACATGCAAATCATAAGTGACATGATATGGCCATGAACTTGTGCTTTTGATCTTCATCTTCAAAGCACCGGCATGATCTCCATCGTCACCGGCATGACACCATGATCTCCATCAATGTGTCGCCATCGGGTTTGTCACGCTGATTGTTGCTTCCACGACTATTGCTAACTCATAGCAATAAAGTAAAGAAAAAACGGCGAAAATAATTAAAGACAACCCTATGGCTCCTGCCGGTTGCCGTACTCATCGATATGCAAGTCGTGATATTCTATACAAAACATGATCATCTCATACATCACATATATCTCATCGTGTAATTGGCCATATCACATCACAACATACCCTGCAAAAACAAGTTAGACGTCCTCTAATTGTTGTTGCAAGTTTTACGTGGCTGCTACGGGTATCTAGCAAGAACAATTCCCACCTACGCATAAACCACAATGGCGATACACAAATTGTTATTCAACCTTCTCAAGGACCGCCTTTGTCGAATCTGATCTAACTAGAGTAGGACAGGCAAACACCCGCCATCCATCTTTGTGCAACGAGGTTACACGTCAGTCGATGGAACCAGTCTCTCGTAAGCGTACGAGTAAGGTTGGTCCGGGCCGCTTCATCCCACAATACCGCTGAATCAAAACATGACCAAGTGAGGAAGCAATCTAAGCATCAACTTCCACAAACTCGTTTGTGTTCTACTCGTGATCTCATCTACACATAGACCTAGCTCATGATGCCACTGTTGGGGAAAGCTTTATGGGAAACAAAAAAATTCCTACGCACACACAAGATCTATCCATGGTGATGAGCATCTACGAGAGGGAGAGTGGATCTACATACCCTTGTAGATCGCTAAGCGGGAAGCGTTAGGAAACACAGTTGATGTAGTCGAACGTCTTCGCGATCCAAATCACCAAGCATCCCGCGATCCCATCATGATCCATCTCACGATCCCATCACGATCCATCCCGTGATCAAATCACGAATCGTCTCACGATCCTGATCACGGTCCTTCCGATATAGTGACAAACGGACGGCACCTCCGCGTTCAGCACACATACAGCTCGATGACGATATCCGCCCTCTTGATCTAGCAAGAGGGAGCAAAGAGGTAGATGAGTTCTCTGGCAGCGTGATGGCATGGAGGCGATGGTGGTGGAACTATTCCGGCAGGGCTTCACCTAAGCACCGCCGAACTAGACTAGAGGAGTAAACGATCTAGATGAAGTAGAGGGAGCACGTGGCAATTAGGGTTAGCTCTCCCCTCTAAATACTCTAGTATATATAGGAGGGAGGGAGGGAAGGAGGCATCCTCAAACCCTCAAGGTTTGGCCGAAACTGGAGGTGGAGGAGTCCTACTCCAATCCTACTAGGAGTAGGATTCCTCCTCTCCAATTGGAAACCCTTTCCACCTTTCCTTCTTTGGGTTTTATCAACCCCTAGCCGCATGGGCCTTAGTGGGGGTTTGTCCAGCCCACTAGGGTCTGGTTTGACTCCTCCCACCGCCCATGAGGTCCTTTGGGTCGAGACACCCCTCTCGATGGCCCTCGGTACCCTCCCGACACTCTCGGTACACTACCGAAGTACCTGAAACTTTTCCGATGACCAAAACAGGACTTCCTATATACCAATATTTACCTCTGGACCATTCCAGAGTTCCTTGTGACATCCAGGATCTCACCCAGGACTCCGAACAACCTTCGGTCACCACCATACATAACTCTACTATATCGAAACGTCACCGAACCTTAAGTGTGCAGACCCGGCGGGTTCGAGAACTATGTAGACATGACCGAGACACCTCCATGGTCAATAACCAATAGCCGGACCTAGATGCCCATATTGGTTTCTACATATTCTACGAAGATCTTTATCGGTTGAACCTCTATGTCAAGGATTCAGTTAATCCCATACACTGTTCCCTTTGTTCTTCGACATGTTACTTGCCCGAGATTAGATCGTTGGTATCTCTATACCTAGTTCAATCTCATTACCGAAAGACTGTTTACTTGTTCCGTAATACAAGATCCCATGGCTAACACTTAGTCACATTGCTTGCAAGGCTTATTGTGATGTTGTATTACCGAGTGGGATATGAGATACCTCTCCGTCACGCGGAGTAACAAATATCAGTCTTGATCCATGCCCACTCAACAGACACCCTCGGAGATACCTATAGAGCATCTTTATAGTCACCCAGTTATGTTGTGACGTTTGATACACACAAGGTATTCCTCCAGTGTCAGTGAGTTGCATGATCTCATGGTCATAGGAATAGATACTTGACATGCATAAAACTATAACAATAAAATGACGCAATCATATGTTGTGTTTATAGTTTGGGTCTTGTCCATCACATCATTCTACTAATGATGTGATCCCATTATCAAATGACATCTCATGTCTATGGCCAGGAAACCTTGACCATCTTTGATCAACGAACTAGTTAACTAGAGGCATACTAGGGACACAATGTTGTCTATGTACCCACACATGTATTTGAGTTTCCAATCAATACAATTATAGCATGGATAATAAACTATTATCATTAATAAGGAAATATAATAGTAACCAATTTATTCTTGCCTCTAAGGCATATTTCCAACACCCGGTTGTAGTGTGTAGGCACAAAACAAGCTCTCATGAGATCATTTGAGCCCAAGTGGTGATAGGAGTTTCACCTCTTTCTCTTATTCGCTCAATCACTTGTTCCCACCAAATGAGAACATGGTCTTGGAACCCAAGAGAGGCCATGTCAATCTTCTTCTCTTCCTCAAAGTTGTGCAAACGAAAAATCTAGTCAACTTTGAGTGCCCATGAAAGGTAGTCTTGGGGGTCGTTGCTTCGTAGAACTTGGGCATGGTGAACTTGAGGTTGCCAAAGCGTTGTTCGTCATTGTAGTTGTTTTGGCAATGCCCTTGACGAGGAGGAGGTGCGTCAGTGTTGTTGTCAAGTTGACGTTGTGGTTGCCTTGGGGCGTCGTCTTCATTGTGCTCGACGTGATGTGCTTGAGGACGTTGACGAGGTCCTCGTGCACGGTTTCCTCGTTCTTGTTGTTCCTCTTGGCGAGCGGCTTTTTGTTGTCGTTCGTGTTGTTCCTCTTGGCGAGCGGCTTCTTGTTGTTGTTATCGCTAGAGTGCTTCTTGTTCGCGACGAGCTTGGCGGTTGCGCTCCTCCAAGGCGCGAGTAGCTTCTTCCAATGCGCGAGTAGCTTAAAGCGATTGTTCATGGCGACGATGGTGTTCTTCTTCTTGGCGGTGTTGTTCTTGCTCCCAAGTATCTTGATCTTGCTGGCGGCGATGGTCTCGAGCGCGGACGTGATCGTGCAATCCATTGCCATGGAATGAATTTTTGGTAGCTTGACGTTGTCGACCTTGAGGTGAGCTTGGACCGGAGCGTTCGTCTTGGTGGTGAACATGCGCTTGCGGAGGACTTGCTTCTTGCTTCAGAAGAATACTGCGATGAGTGTCGGCTTGAGCGCCATCTTGTCATAGTCAAAGTAGAGGGAGCACGGTTAACCATAAAGGATCAAAATTCCTCCATTTGGCTTGATGGCTTGGTGTTGAGGTAGTCCCGTGTGCGCGCCTCGGTTTCGCGCAAGTCGGTGGCAAGGTTCTCGATGTGATCGTTCAAGGCATTTTGAGCTTGAGTAATTGCCTTGTTTGCACCGAAGAAGTTTAACTTGGTGACGTGGGTGTTCGCGTCGTTGTCATGCTCCTCAAATGTTGGGTTCTACATGATGTTCCTATCCATAGCACTCAAGAAGATATAAGTGGAAGAGTGAGAAGACAAAACCAAGTACCGTTCCAAAAGTTGACAACGAATCAAGCACTCAATGTTCAATTGGAAATAGTAGAATTGGTACCAAAGATCTTCCTTCTCACACGTACACAAGTAATGCTTATAGAGGAGCTTGGTTAGGATGGTGGCACAAAATTTCAAGAAATTAGAGAATATGATTCAATAAAGTTGAAAATGATTCAAAAATTTGTAAGTAATACAATGTAGATCAATAGCAATGAGTGGACACGGAAACACACACACAAATAGATAACTGGGGTTGTGCAACCAAGAAATGAGCACAAAATGTGGAATCCATAGAAAGCGCTCGTGTTGCACAACACTAGAGAGACACTAGCACGATTGCTCCAATGGGCGTGATATGAACTTGTGCACGACCTATAAGAAACAAAACGTGTCAACTTCCTATTCCTGACTTGCTATGTATGTATGAGGCACGAGTCACTCGGTCAAGTGATCCAAGATGATCAAGTATGATTTTCAAATTTGGCTTTGCTAATTCTCTTTTGTCCTTGCTTAAAAGCTTTGCTTCTCTTTCTTTTAGCAATGATATTTAGATTGTCACTATGTGGGATGTGCACACCAAGATAGTAATTATGTATACGGGTACTTTGCAACACAAGAGATGATACTAAGATGTATATGCATGCAATTATAGCTATGCAGAGTATGTATTACTAAAGTACACCAGTAACGTAGCCCGACAATACTCAATGGCTAGTCTTGATAGGAAAGTGACGCAAAAGGGCTCGGGGTAACAATGCATTGGCAAGGGTATATGACAAGAGTGTCATCGCGGTGACCGTCCTTTCTTACAGTGTGGTGTCAACGAAGAGTTGGTTGGCGACGATCCAGGGCGATGCTGAGCGGCGATGTTGATGAAGAACCACTCCTAATTAATCGAAACACCTTAGGAAGTGGCGGGGCTCGCGACTCAAAATCTCAAATGCGAATAGGTTGCGGAAGAAATGGTGGATACAACAAAAATTTTGGGCAAAATTCAGTTTTGACAGACTTGCTCGGACGTCCGGGAACTATCGGTCGTATGGAGTCTGGTCATCCGGCGGGTGTCGGTCGCCCGGAGCCTACGGGTCTCACCGGATGAACTCGAACCAAAAGATAAAATTTGGGCAAAATTGGGGCGATTTTGCGGATGAAAATGATGGGGATGATGGGGAAAATATAGATCCACTTGTCCACTACGAAATTCACAGATCCAAATCAACAAAATCTCCTCAAATCCAACGAATCCAAGAAAATTTGGTATGGCTGTTTTTGTGGGGATTTTTGAAATTAGGTCAAATCAAAACAAAAATTGGATAGAAAGTGGAGGGAGTACTCCAAGGTGTGAATCAACGTGGATCATGATACCAAGATGATATGGGCCACGCCCGTGAGTCCCGATTCTTTCACACTTGTAGGGAAAGGGAGGAAAATCAAGAGGCTCGGACGTCCGGGAACTATCGGTCGTATGGAGTCTGGTCATCCGGCGGGTGTCGGTCGTCCGGAGCCTACGGGTCTCACCGGATGAACTCGAACCAAAAGAAAAAATTTGGGCAAAATTGGGGCGATTTTGCGGATGAAAATGATGGGGATGATGGGGAAAATATAGATCCACTTGTCCACTACGAAATTCACGGATCCAAATCAACAAAATCTCCTCAAATCCAACGAATCCAAGAAAATTTGGTATGGCTGTTTTTGTGGGGATTTTTGAAATTAGGTCAAATCAAAACAAAAATTGGATAGAAAGTGGAGGGAGTACTCCAAGGTGTGAATCAACGTGGCTCATGATACCAAGATGATATGGGCCACGCCCGTGAGTCCCGATTCTTTCACACTTGTAGGGAAAGGGAGGAAAATCAAGAGGCAAAAAACACTCAAAGGCGATCCTCAAGTCACACATCCACTAGATCCAACGAATCATGAGATACAAGGCTCGAAATCAACGAATGGATACAAGTACCGATAGCCTTCCCACTCCGGAGAGATAGGTCTTGATATCCATGAAGGGATCTTCCCTTGAAAGGGCCTTGGCATCTGCTCCAAATCTTCTCACGTAGAGGTGTCTCACGCCATGAGGGAAGGAAGTAGATGGAGCTATGCTCAACAATGGTCTTTTCTAAACATAAGCTAACCCTAGATAGAGGAGGGGGTGAAGTTTATATAGTCTTAGGCGAGAGAGGGGATACATGGGCCAAAACCCGTGGGCCTGTGAACAGACAAGGTCCGGACGTCCGGACGAGGTCGGATGTCCGACGGCTCAGGACGGTCCGGACACCCGGAGGAGGCCGAAAGTCCGAGAGTTCGGTGCGGGCGCACCTTGGTCGAATTTCCGGACGTTGTCGGACGCCCGGGGCTCGGTCGTCTAGAGGCTCCGGCCTTTCGACGTTTTGGAGCGGGTGCTTGGGCGCCGGATTTCTAGGATGGCTCGGACGTCCGTGAGCTGGAGCGTGTCGGTTGTCCGGGCGGCATCGGTTGTCCGTGTGCTGGGGAGTTCTGCTGGCCTTTGGGCTTGGTTATCTCCAGGCATCAGACGTGTGAGGCGTGTCGGTCGTCCGAGACCGGCCGGACGTCCGAGAGCTGGGACTTGTACTCAACTCCTTCCTTATCCTTCCAAGCTTGACGTTCTTCGTCCGAGCACCTGAGTACACAGAGAACTTTCGTCTGAGGTAGTGACCATGTCTCGAGTGGGTCAAACGGGGATTGAGCAAGGAGAGATGCCACCTCATTTTCAATGGCACGTGCACGAGCTCTCGTCATGGGTCCTTTCATGGCTTGCGATGTTGGTGATGGGGCCATGGTGGGGATCATGGGATGCTCCGTATTAGGACCCCAATCCGCTTCACGTTTGTAGGCACCCTGGGCCTGTCCATAGTATCCGTCGTCGCCGCACCCAGCCGACCGTGCCCTCTGGTCACGCTTTGCCTTCTCGCGCAGGCCCCACTCCCTGCGCCGCTCCGCCGCTGGATCCTGGAGCTCCATGGGCATCTTCTCAGCCCTGCGGTCGCCCATGGCCGTCACCGCCACGAAGGAGAGGGAGAGGGGCGGGAGAGGTGGAGTGGGAATGAGAGCTCGGGCAGATCTGGCGAAGCGCCGTACCTCACTATTTGAAGCCGGAAACCCTAGCGACGTGTCGTGCAGGCCCTTCCGCAGCCATATATAGCGTGTCCCCTGCCCCCATAGGCCGAGGGGCAGGTGCGGGCCGTTGGGTTGACGTGGGCCTCGCCCCGTCCATCAACGAATCCATGTCGCCGCCCCCAGACGACACCGAACCAGGCAAAGGTCCCGTGGCCACGGTGGCCCCCGAGGCCGGCCGAGGACCGTCAGTCAACCCCGGGCCTGGCAGACGCAGCAGGGGAAGCCTCTCGTGCACCATGGCCAACCCTAGCCCCGACGACGACGACACCGCCGCCTCGACGGAGACCACATACACCACCAGGGCAGGAGGGGCCAGACACGCACCCCGCGAATTAGGCCCCCAAGAGGACGATGACCTCTAGATGCGCGCGGCAGTCGCCCACGAGCCACCACCGCCCGGTGCAAAGCGCCTATGCCGGCCTCCCTGGCCGGCGCCGCCCGCCGCAATGAGCAGCACAAAGTCGCCCAGTGTAGACCTCGCCGGCGGGATAGCAGAGCACGGTGAGGAAGGCTCCTCCTCCCCTTTCGAATCCGCCCCGGCCAACGTCCAAAACCGGCTGCCGCCCGCACCCCACGACGCCCCCCTGGCCGGCGACGGAGACACCAGCAACGGCGAGCCACAAGGGCCTGCCGGACCTGCGTCCACGCGCTGACCGCGACAAGATCTGGAGGCAAGGGCGAGGCGCCGCCTGCATCGCCCACAGGCACCTCCAACGGCCCGCAACTTTCGAAACCCATCGATCCTTTTACCCTACCCATTGTCATCCTTATTCGACATCATGAGCGAAGTGGATAAGTGAAAGAAATCAATCACATGAGAATAATATGCATTATTAGCTACCAAGCTAGAAAATATGATTATTTTCACTTTAGGAAGTCTATAACCTTTTAGTCCAATGTTCACCTTAATTGTACTTCTCCGTTCATCTTTGTATGTATCTCGCCGAAGTATATAATCGAGTCAACAATTTATTATTATTTTAACAGTTCATAATTTTCTCATTACTTAGTAAAACCCAACAATATAAGGTAACACGATCAATCTATTCTCTCTGTCCAGAATTACTTGTTACAAAAATAAATAAAAATAGATATATCTAGAACTAAAATACCTCTATTATACATCCATTTCTTTGACACCGGACGAAGAGAGTATTAATTAGCTACAGTTTAACCAATAATGGGGTTGTACGTGAACGCGGCGCCTTCCGTCTGCTAGTTTAAATTGTTCAGGCAGAGGATGCTGTGCCCTTATAGTCTTGTGACTGACCTACCAAAACGGTCAAAACGACATATTTACACACTCACGATTGGTACGTGGCCGCCGAAATGTGCCGCAGCGGTGCATCGCCGTACATTTGTGTCATTGTGTGTGTGTGACGCCGAAGACTGTGCAGTGCAGGAGGAACGCAGCAGCTTTGGTGGAACAGGGGGAAGCGAGCGGCAGAAAGGCAAAGTTGCTTGCTTTCGTACGTATACACACACGGCTCGCTTCGCTTGGCCACCTTTTTTTGGTTCACGTCGGCAGTCGGCACGGCAAGCACATCTCCGCCTGCTTTCCTGGACGGAAACATGTGGTTGTTGATTAAAACTAAAAAGGGGAGGCAGGGCAGGCAGTCGGTACGCCGCGCGCCTACAAGACCATGCTCTTTTCTTTTCTGATGACTTTATATCCCGGTATGGAACTCGATGAACCAAGTTTAAGTTGGGCCGTGCGCATCGGAAATGATATTATCACCGAACCCATGTTGTTTCAACATGGCGCCGAGACGATGGGACTCCGGTAACCGGTTGACATATGGGGACGATGGAAGCGGAGCCCACGCGGTCGGTGCGCACGACTCACGAGACACGCCGCCGCTGCACGGACGTCGCGTACGTGTTGACATCGCCTGCTTGCCTGCCTGCCTCTGCCTGGGTGGCGCGTGTGTACGTGTACGTGCTTGCGGCACGGCCGGTGGTGTGGTGCATGGTCAAGTCAAGCGGGATAAACATCTGCCTCCGTTTCTTCACCGTTGACGATCGGTTCGTTGCCGGTGCGGCGCCACTTGTAACCTCGATGGCTACCATTTCATTTCATGCTAACCTGACATCATTCATTTGCTCACCGGACGTACACGCGGGTACGAATACGAATACAAATACGGACTCGTCGTTTGGACGCGTTCCCTTCCAGGACTTGAAATTCTGCTGCTGGGAACTGTACCCGTCGCTTGTGGTGCGTACGTGTGTGCTGGTGCGGTCAGAAGCAAGCAACATGATGTCCAGCTTGGTGGATCGGTGTCGTCGATGGTATACCACTCCATTCTGCCTCTGCAGGCCTCAGCTTGTTAGTCGTCCCTCTGACTGATATGTACAGTATATAATACGGAGAATTCGTCTTCGTGCTGATCGGGCCTCCCGCTGTCCCAAGCAACCGTGTACGTACTTTCAGTCCCTACTAGCACTAGCAGGCGGAAGGCGCGGCGCCACGTCGCGTCCATGTACGAGTCTATTATTGGTTAAATTGCATCTTAATTTGTTGATTTCTTGTGTTTACTTGTTGTTGTTCAATTTTATTAAGTAGTGTAAGAAGACTACGAATTGTCGAAAATAGTACAAATTGCTAGGTCAATTACATTATTCACTCGGATGTTAACTCAGTAGAGCAACGTCTGATATGATTTGTCCTGAAGATCAATATAAGAAAAACACAAGGACATTAGACATAGACAGAAGCATACGATGATTGTTTTAAAAATCTAAACAATAAATCAGAAAGATGAGATAATAGTATAATTGGATAAATTGCTAGCTCAACATATATAAGCTAATAACAAATGCATGTTTATATTTAGTAAGATCTACAAACAGACAATAAAAGCAAAACCATTAGCCGCATATATCTATGCGTTCACTTTGTAGGAGGTGTGAGCTAATATGTAGACTGAAATCTTCAACCTTTTGAAATAGTAGCCTAAGTGTGCCATAAATAAACATCCTCACCTCATACTTGTACTTGTTATTATAAATTGGTAAATATCAAACGGAAGCAAAACCATTAGCCGCATATATTTGAGTCTTCACTTTGTAGAAGGTGTGAGCTCATATGTAAACTCACTCAAATAGTAGCCTAAGTATGCACATAAATGAATAACCTCACCTCATACTTGTACTTGATATAGAAAGAGATAAACATGAGATCGCCACGAAAATAGGTGCTCAGAAAATATAAGTTTTTTTTTGAGTTTTTTTATCTCTTTCACTCTGCTATTACCAATCAAACACACAAATGCAAAACCTTTGAATAGATAGAAGCATTAATCAAATAGAATCACCACACAATCTGCTAATACCGCAAGCATTATTACCAAAGTTTGCTCATGGACATTCATTGGTGCAATATTTGATAACCTTTTTCAGATGATAAAACTATGATGTTAGCCAAGCAACCTTTGTATGCTAACTATAAACTATCAGTACTCATTCCACAAGGCATAATCATCAAATTCAACACGTGTACATGCCTTCTTCCTTACAAAAGCATTGTATTTAAATTTATATCCTACAAAATCTGAAAATTTCAGTTTCTGAAACTGACCAAACATTACTTTCACTAAAACACATAGGAAGTAGGGTCACAGGTCGCAGCGAGAAAGAAAATTGCATGTGGTAAAATAAGGGGGAAGAGGTTACCGAAGTTGACGTTGCGGCCGCGACCGTCACTATGTAGTGGAGGCGGTTGGCAAGGTGGAAGCAGTCGAGGCAAGACGTTGCAACCGGGGAGTCTGGGAGACAACCGAGGTAAGGTTGGCGAATGTAGTGGAGGTGGTCGGCAAGGTGGAAGCGGCCAAGGCAAGGTGCTGCAACCGGGGAGTCTGGGCGACGATTGATGTAAGGTTGGTGAGGTAGGCAAAATCGGTGAGGGTCAACGGAGTGGTGCTGGGTAGTGGAGAACAACGAGGCTGCTGAGTTTGTGGCGTTGAATCCCGCGGACAACAGGGAGTTGCATTGACCTAGAGAGGGTGAGGGTGAGAACGGGTGTGAGGATGGCATGACACTACCTAATCCATCCTTGGAAATCCACGGTGGCGGTCGCAGGCTCCCATAGCTAGCCAGAGTAGGCACGATGGAGTGGGCAAAGTCAGGGCATGCGGTGCTGGGAGAGGCGAGGCGTTGTTCGATAACCAGTGGGGAGCCAATGCTTCTGATGCATAGGAAGAGTGGGTTTGAACCGAGAGAAGGAACAAGAGAACAAAATGTTATTGCACCAGATCGGTGCGAGCGGATGAAGTGATAGGATGGGACCTATACAGTTCCCGAAGTCCATAAGAAACATCTAGTTCAGTATAAATCAATTTAAAAAAAATTAATGCGCTATAGAAAAATAGTGCCACCTCCAAAATACACCATTGGCAAAACATTACACATTGATTTATTTAGTGAGGCACTGCTCAAAAAGCTATAGGATGCTTTTTTCCCAGTGATCTAAACACACTAAAAAATCAGGAGTGAACTGTGTGAAGAAACCCAAAACCAGAGGAAAAGCTCGACACACGTGTCGCTAATGTACACTGATTTGTTTAGTGGGGTATTACTCTACATGCTATAGCATGTTATTTTTCAATGATCTAAACGCACTACAAAACTGAAAATGAACTACGTAAAAAATCCAAAATTAAATTAGAAGAGAAAAATGGACACATGTGTCGCTCATAGAATAGCTCACGGCTAGCACTCTAAATGCACCAAGCGACTTCTGAACTCTTTAATGGCTTCATCATAATTTTTGAATAGTAATTATTTAAAAAAATAGAAAAAATGTTCAACACTTGTCAGTAGGAGGAGTAAGGACCCAAAGCACTTGAAACAAACCTGGTGGCTACTAGCTTAGCGGCTTTTATTCTTAATATATATATATATATATATATATACACACACACACACACGGATCCTTCTCTACCTCATTGTTACAAAAGAAAAGGGTCCTCCACTTAGGTTTCAAGACACTACGCCAGTAAAGGGCCGAAGGATAAAAGGTCCTCGGGATCAACACGGACAAGTAGCATTAGTGTATCTTCTTAAAACAAAGTAGCAATAATATGTGGCTAAAAATGCGTAGCTTGTATTAAGTAACATATTTATAATATATTTTTAGTAACCTCACATAAATAACAAACCATAATTGCCAATGTATCATAGCAAAATAAGCTCCAACTTTACCTCCTAGTACCTGTTTGAAGTTGGAAGTCATTGTTAAAAGTCATAGGCGTGTAGTACATGCAACGCTTTCATGGACCTTACTCATGATCAAGATCATGGGTTGTGAGTAGTGGTGATTTCCTTTTTCAAATTCAAAAAACGCCGCATTATGTTCTTACTGCCAGCAATTTGAAATACAAGAGATAATTAGTACTAACGTAGATAAATTACAATACAAAGGGACCACAATCCTTCTTGCTAGCTTAGCTGACATTATGATGGGAACTTGAGCCCTAATCGAGACTGTGTAATCCACGAGATTAGATTAATCGTGGATTAGATTAATCGCCCCAGGCCTTCAAGCAATTATAAGAAGAAAATCAACACATAAAACAAACCCTATGATATGGCAGAAAAATTGTTCAAAAGCACT
Organism: Hordeum marinum; assembly: GCA_022496015.1. Classification (NCBI taxonomy): domain Eukaryota; kingdom Viridiplantae; phylum Streptophyta; class Magnoliopsida; order Poales; family Poaceae; genus Hordeum; species Hordeum marinum. The sequence continues at coordinate 347,626,228 of CM039678.1, forward strand.
TCAAGAATTTGTTAGAATTCCAAAACACCTATTGGAAGCAAAGGGCAACAATTAGATGGGTAAAGTTTGGGGATGAAAACAAAAAATTCTTCTAGGCCAAAGCCACAATCAAATATAGACCCAACCAAAATGCAGTGTTAAAATATGAGCTATCTCATGAACATCAAGAACACCAAGAGAAAGCAACAATTATATGGAGAACATTTAAAGAAAGGATGGAAACTTATATCAAAACTTCCATTTTTTTCATCTTCCAAGTCTGCTAAAAATGAGGTGGAATTACAAGAGCTTGACAATCATTCCTCTAAAAAGGAAATTGATAAGGTAATCAAGGAGCTGCCTTCTGATAAAGCTCTTGGTCCTAATGGTTTCAACGATACTTTCATAAAAGCTTGTAGGGAAATTATTGCCAAGGATTTCTATGTACTGATAGAGGATTTTTATCCGATAAAGGTGAATCTGCAATATACTAATAATTCTTATATCACTTCGATTCCAAAGAAACACAATGCAGACTACCCTAATAATTTTTGGCCCATTTCCATACTCAATTTCACAATCAAGATCCTTGCAAAGCTCTTGGCCAATATACTGCAAATGATAATTCCGAGGCTAATACACAAAAACCCACATGGGTTCCTTAAAGATAGACCCATACAAGATTGTCTTGCTTGGGCTTCTTAATATATTCCTTTATGGGAACAATCCTAAAAGGAAATCATTATTCTCAAGCTTGACTTTGAAAAGGCATTTGGCATGATTGATCATAAGGCCATATATGAGATCTTAAGAGCTAAAGATTTCAAAGAGAAATGATGGGTGTGGATTAAAATGATTTATAGTTCTCATGTCTCATCTGTCTTGCTAAATGGGGTTTCAGGAAAACATTTTCATTGCAAAAGAGGCGTGAGGCAAGGTGGCACTCTCTCCACTGATTTTTGTCTTAGCTGTAGATTTACTGCAATATGTTCTTAATGAGGGCACACATGCAAACATTATCCAACCCCCCCATACCTTCACAAGAAAATCCAGACTTCCCTGTAATTCAGTATGCATAAGACACAATTTTCGTCCTTTCGACAATACACAACCAAATACTACAAGTAGACCATGTTCTTAAAGCATTTTGCTGCCTAGATTGGACTTATGATCAATTATCACAAATTTTTTCTGGTTCCACTGAATGTCTATGAGAAAATAAAACTCATCTATTGGCCACTCTGGGATGTAAATAAGGAACCCTTCCATTTAATTACTTGGGATTGCCATCCAACAACGAAGAACTGAGGATTTCTCTCATTGCCAACAAACTGAGAGAAGATCTATAGGTTGCTCCACCTTGATCTCCCATGATAGAAGGCTGCTATTGATTAAATTTGTATTCTCTTCTCTTCCAATATTATCTCATGAGTACCTTGCCCTTACAAGTGGCCATTATAGAGAAAATCAACCAATATCTCAAACATTTCTTATGGAGGAAATTTGGGGTAGACCGATCCGTACCCGCCTTAATTTCTTGGACAAAGGTTTGTAGGCCAAAATCTAAAGGAGGATTGGGAGTTTTGGAGATAGGCCAACATAACAAATCTTTGTGGATGAAAAATCTTCATATGTTCTTCCCTATAGAGAATCTTCCATGGGTAAATATGATTACAAAAACTTATTAGTCCACCCAATTGACCGTCTCAATTCTGGAAGGCTCCAGTTGGTGGAAGAAGCACTTGGAAAACTCTTCCCAATGTACGAACAACACTCCTACTATAAACTTGAAGATGGTAGGATGGTATGACTCCAATGTATCTATAATTTTTGTTTGTTTCATTCTATTATTTTATCAATCTTCTATACTTTATACACCATTTTATATCATTTTTGGAACTAACCTATTAACTCAGTGCCAAGTGCCAGTTGTTGTTTTTTGCTTGTTTTTCGTTTTACAGAAAATCCATACCAAACAAAGTCCGAACACGATGAAACTTTTTGATGATTTTTATGGACCAAAACAAACCCTAGAAGCTTTGGGAGGAGTCTAGATGACTGGCGATGCGATGGCAAGGGCACATGGCACGTTATGGGGGTTAGGTGCGCCCTCCGCATTTTGCCCCCCCCCCCGAGGCACCGTTTTCCCTATTACATGGCATATAAATTCACAATTTTACCACCATCGTAAGCCTCTGTTCTTTCGTGAGCCTCTGGAGGCATTTTCCAGTACTGTGCCAGAGGGGGAATCCATCGGAGGCCGTCTTCATCAACCTTGTAGCCTCCCCAATGATGTGTGAGTAGTGCCCATAGGACCTACGGTTCCATTGTAGTAGATCTCTCTCTCTCTCTCTCTCTCTCTTCGATTGGTCTTGAATACAATGATCTCTTCGGGGACCTATTTGATGTAATTATACCTTGCCATTCTTTGGGTCGGGTCGGGCTTCGAGCCGGACCTAACCAAGCTTGACGGCAAAAACCCAAGCTCGATCCCGGCCCGGGCGTTCGGCCTACAAAACAGGCCCAAGCCCGGACCATCAGTGTAAAATCCCGTCGAGCCTCGGGCCGGGCTCTTCATTAAATCGTGAATATGGCGGGCTTGGGCCCAGCCTAGCCTTCAGTCTTAAAACCAAGGCCTAGGCCCGACCTGCAGGCACCATCGGGCTGGGTCGGGTCGGGCTTTTTCGAGGGGGGGTGGTATCCCTTGGCTAGGTATAGATGTAAACTTTGCAGCGTGTTTTCTGGGATCCAATGAATTGCGGGTTTATGATTAGATTATTCATTGAAAGTAATTGAATCCTCTAAGATTTATTGTGTGTGATTGTTATAGCTATGTATGCTTTCCGATCTATGAGTTTTCTTTGGCCAAGTTGATGAGTAGATCTTTAGAGGAAGTGGTGCATAGTAGTAGGTTCAATGTTGCGGTGTCTGTTGGAAATGTGCCCTAGATGAAATAAATAAAGTGTTTATTATTATATTTCCTTGTTCATGATAATCGTTTATTGTCCATGCTATAATTGTGTTGATTGGAAACTAAATACATGTGTGGGCATATAGACAAACACTATGTCCCTAGTATGCCTCTAGCAGGCTAGATCGTTCATCAAAGATGGTTAAGCTTTCCTAGCCATGGACATGAGATGTCATTTGATATCGGGATCACATTATTAGGAGAATGATGTGATGGACAAGACCCAAACTATAAACATAGCATATGATTGTGTCATTTTATTGCTACAGTTTTTCTGCATGTCAAGTATATGTTCCTATGATCATGAGATCATGCAACTCACTGACACCGGAAGAGTGCCTTGTGTGTATCAAACGTCGCAACGTAACTGGGTGACTATAAAGCTACTCTACAGGTATCTCCGAAGGTGTCTGTTGAGTTGGCATGGATCAATACTGGGATTTGTTACTCCGTGTGACGGAGAGGTATCTCAGGTCCCACTCGGTAATACAACATCACAACAATCCTTGTAAGCAATGTGACTAAGTGTTAGTCGTAGGATCTTGTATTACAAAACGAGTAAAGAGACTTGTCGGTAACGAGGTTGAACTAGGTATAGAGATACCAATGATCGAATCTCGGGCAAGTAACATACTGAAGGACAAAGGGAACATCATACGGGATTAACTGAATCCTTGACATAGTAGTTCGATCGATAAAGATCTTCGTAGAACATGTAGGAACCAATATGGGCATCCAGGTCCCGCTGTTGGTTATTGACCATAGAGGTGTCTCGGTCATGTCTACATGGTTCTTGAACCCGCAAGGTTTGCACACTTAAGGTTCGGTGACGTTTCGATATAGATGAGTTATGTGTGTTGGTGACCAAAGGTTGTTCAGAGTCCCGTATGAGATTCCGGATGCCACGAGGAGTTCTGGAGTGGTCCAGAGGTAAATATTAATATATGGGAAGTTGGTATTTGAGTTTCGGAAAAGTTACGTGACCAGCAAATGGTGCGACGGAGTGCCGGAAGTGTTCCTGGGGGTCCATCGGGTGGGCCCATCTACTCCAAAGGGACACATGGGCTCTGAGAGGGTGTGAGCCAGCCCCTGGTGGGCTGACTGCATCTCCCACCTGAAGGCCCATGCGGCTACAGGCTTGGGCTGGGGTAGCCACCAAACTTGGTGGCCAAGCCACCCTGGCCGCCGGCCCACCTCCCTTGGCCGCCGCGCCAACCCTAGGGGAAACCCTAGGGTGGCCAGCCTCCTCCTCTTCTCTAGTAGATTGGTTTGGCACCGCTTAGCGAAGCTCTGCTGGATCAGCTCCACCACCGCCGCCGCCACGCCGTCATGTTGCCGGTGAACCCATCTACCTTTCCGCTCCCTCTTGATGGATCAAGAAGGCAGAGATCTTCATCGAGCTGCACGTGTGCTGAACACGGAGGTGCCGTCCGTTCAACACTTGATCAGGAGTTCATGGGACGGCTTGCGATTTGGATCGCGGAGACGTACCACTACATCAACCACATTCTTTAATGCTTTCGCTTAGCGATCTACAAGGGTACATAGATCCAATCTCTCCTCTCATAGATGCTCATCTCCTATATTGATCTTGGTGAAGTGTAGGAATTTTTTTGTTTCCCATGCAACGTTCCCCAACAGTGGCATCGTGAGCCAGATTTATGCGTAGATGAGATCTTGAGTAGAACACAAAGAGTTTGTGGGCATTGATATTTAGATTGCTTCCTTCCTTAGTCTTTTCTTGGTTCAGCGGTATTGTGGGATGAAGCGTCTCAAACCGACTTTACTCGTACGCTTACGAGAGACCGTGTTCCATCGACTGACATGTGACTTCGTCGCACAAAGATGGCTGGCGGGTGTCTGTCTCTCCCACTGTAGTTGAACCAGATTTGATTGAGGCGGTCCTTGTAGAAGGTTGAAAAGCGATCTTCATATCACCGTTGTGGTTTTATGTAGGTAAGAATTGTTCTTGCTAGATACCCATAGCAGCCACGTAAAACATGCAACAACAATTAGAGGACGTCTAACTTGTTTTTGCAGGGTATGTTGTGATGTGATATGGCCAACTACATGATGTGATATATGTGATGTATTAGATGATCATGTTTTTGTATAGAATATCACGACTTGCATGTCGATGAGTACGTCAACCGGCAAGAGGCATAGGGTTGTCTTTGATTATTGTATGACCTGCGTGTCAATCTTTAAGTGCTATGTAATGCTTTACTTTATCGCTACGCGGTAGCAATAGTAGTAGAAGCATGGTGGGAGTGACAACCCCGATGGCAACACAATGATGGAGATCATGATGATGGAGATCATGGTGTTATGCCGGTGACGATGGAGATCATGCTGGTGCTTTGGATATGGAGATCAAAAGCACAAGTTCATGGCCATATCATGTCACTTATGATTTGCATGTGATGTTAGTCTTTTTACACACCTTGTTTTGCTTAGGACGACGGTAGCATTAGAAGATGACCCCTCACTTAAATTTCAAGATGAATTGTGTTCTCCCTGAGTGTGCACCGTTGCGAAAGTTCCTCCTATCGAGACACCACGTGATGATCGAGTATGATGGACTCTACGTTCGCATACAACGGGTGTAAGCCAGTGTTGCACATGCGGAACACTCGGGTTAAACTTGATGAGCCTAGCATGTACAGACATGGCCTCGGAACACAAGAGACCGAAAGGTCGAGCATGAGTCATATAGTAGATATGATCAACATGATGGTGTTCACCATTGAAACCACCTTAACTCATGTGATGATCGGACTTGAGTTGGTGAATATGGATCATGTGTCACTCAGATGACCCCAGCGATGTCAATTTGAGTGCGAGCTTTAGTAATTTGATTAACTAAACTCATTATCATGAACGATAGTCTTAGTAACCTTTGCTTATTTATGTTGTAGATCAATGACTCGCGCAGTAGCACCCCAGAATTTTAATGCGTTCCTGGAGAAAGCTAAGTTGAAGGATGATGGAGGTAACTTTGTTGACTGGGCCCGTAATCTGAGGATTATCCTCATGGCTTCCCAGAAGGCTTATGTCCTTGATGCAATGCTTGGTGACCCACCCACTCCCATGTCATCCGAAGACGTTAAGAACGCTTAGGAGGCACGTTCTGGAGATTACTCAATAGTTCAATGTGCAATGTTATGCCTTGGAACCGGGACTTCAAAGATGTTTTGAACGTCATGGAGCATATGAGATGTTCCAAGAGTTGGAGTTTGTCTTTAAGAAGAATGCCCAGATCGAGAGGTATGAGACCTCCGATATGTTCTATGCTTGCAAGATGGAGGGGAACGGGTCTATCAGTGAACATATACTCAGAATGTCTGGGTATTCTACCCGTCTGGTAGAGTTAGGGATGCCCCTTCCACCGGAGGCGATCACTGACAGAGTTCTTCAATCATTGCCACCTAGCTACAAGAGCTTCGTGTTGAACTATAACATGCACGGGATGAACAAGTCAATCGCTGAGCTGTTTGCGATGCTGAAAGTCGCTGAGTCTGAAATCCAGAAATAACATCAAGTGTTGAGGTCAACAAAACCACTAGTTTTAAGAATCATGGCAAGGGAAAGAAGGGTAACTCCAAGAAGGGTGGAAAAGCAGTTGCTTTCCCCATGAAGAAACCCAAGGCTGGGCCCAAGCCAAAAACCGAGTGCTTTCATTGCAAGGGAACTAGTCACTGGAAGTGAAACTGCCCCAAGTATCTGGCCGACAAGAAGGCGGCCAACGCCAAACAAGGTATATATGATATACATGTTATTGATGTGTACCTTACTAGCTCTCGTTGTAGTGCCTGGGTATTTCATACCGGTTTGGTTGCTCACATTTGCAACTCAAAGCAGGACCTACGGAATAGACGAAGGCTGGCTAAGGATGAAGTGACGATGCACGTGGGAAATGGTTCCAAGGTTGATGTGATCACCGTCGGCACGCTCGCTCTTCGACTACCATCGAGATTAGTGATGAACCTGAATAATTGTTATTTAGTGCCTGCGTTAAGCATGAACATTATATCTGGATCATGTTTATTGTGAGACGGTTACTCATTTAAATCAGAGAATAAAGGTTGTTCTATTTATATGAGTAATATCTTTTATGGTCATGCACCCAATGTGAGGGGTTTATTCTTATCGAATCTCGATAGTGATGATACACATGTTCATAGAATTGATGCCAAAAGATGTAGAGTTGATAATGATAGTACCAATTTCTTGTGGCACTGCCGTTTGGGTCATATTGGTGTAAAATGCATGAGGAATCTCCATGATGATGGACTTTTGGAGTCACTTGATTTTTAATCACTTGACACATGTGAACCATGCCTCATGGGCAAGTTGACTAAAACGTTGTTCTCTGGAATAATGGAACGAGCGAGTGATTTGTTGGAAATCATACATACTGATGTGTGCGGTCCGATGAACATTGTGGCGTGCGGTGGATATCGTTATTTTCTCACCTTCACTGATGACTTAAGTAGATATGGATATATTTACTTAATGAAACACAAGTCTGAAACGTTTGAAAAGTTCAAGCAATTTCAGAGTGAAGTTGAGAATCATCGTAACAAGAAGATTAAATTCCTGCAATCTGATCGAGGAGGAGAATATCTGAGTTATGAGTTTGGCAGTCACTTAAGACAGTGTGAAATTTTTTCACAATTGACACCGCCTGGAACACCACAACGTAATGGTGTGTCCGAACATCGTAATCGAACCTTATTAGATATGGTGCGTTCTATGATGTCTCTTGCCGATTTGCCACTATCGTTTTGGGGTTATGCATTAGAGAATGCTGCATTCACTTTAAATAGGGCACCATCCAAATGCGTTGAGACAACACCATACGAATTGTGGTTTGGCAAGAAGCCAAAGTTGTTGTTTCTTAAAGTTTGGGGATGTGACGCTTATGTCAAAAAGGTTCAGCCTGAAAAGCTAGAACCCAAAGCGGAGAAATGTGTCTTCATAGGATACCCAAAAGAGACAGTTGGGTATACCTTCTATCTCAGATCTGAAGGCAAAGTGTTTGTCGCTAAGAATGGAACATTTCTTGAGAAAGAGTGTCTCTTGAAAGAATTGAGTGGGAGGAAATTAGAACTTGATGAGGTCATTGAACCTTCACTTCAACCAGAGAGTAGCACAACGCACAAAGATGTTTTTGTGGAGCCAACGACGGTTGAAGAGGAAGTTAATGATGATGATCATGAAACTTTGGATCAAGTTGCTATTGAACCTCGTAGGTCGACAAGGGCGTGTACTGCTCTTGAGTGGAATGGCAACCCTGTCTTGGAGGTCATGTTGTTAGACAACAATGAACCTATGAGCTATGAAGGAGCGATGATGGGCTCGGATTCCGAGAAATGGTTACAGGCCATGAAATTCGACATGGGATCCATGTATGAAAAGAAAGTATGGACTTTGGAAGTATTACCTGAAGGGCGAAAGGCCAGTCAGAATAAATGGATCTTTAAGAAGAAGACAGACGCGGACGGTAATGTCACTTTCTATAAAGCTCGACTCGTGGCAAAGGGTTTTTCACAAGTTCAAGGAGTTCGCTACGATGAGACCTTCTCACCCGTAGCGATGCTTAAGTCCGTCAGAATCATGTTAGCAGTAGCTGCATATTTCGACTAGAAATTTGGCAGATGGATGTCAAAACAGCGTTCCTTAACGTTTTCCTTGAGGACGAGTTGTATATGATGCAACCGGAAGGTTTTGTCAATCCAGAGAATGCTGACAAAGTTTGCAAACTCAAGCAATCCATTTATGGACTGGTGCAAGCATCTCGGAGTTGGAATAAGTGCTTTGATGAGGTGATCAAAGCGTTTGGGTTTATACAAGTTTATGGAGAAGCTTGTATTTACAAGAAAGTGATTGGGAGCTCTGTAGTGTTTTTGATATTATATGTGGATGACATATTGCTAATTGGAAACAATATAGAAATGCTGGAAAGCGTGAAGGAATATTTGAACAAGAATTTTTCAATGAAGGACCTAGGAGAAGCTGCTTTCATATTAGGCATTAAGATCTATCGAGATAGATCCAAACGTTTGATAGCACTTTCACAAAGCACATACCTTAATAAAGTTTTGAAGAAGTTCAAAATGGATCTGTCTAAGAATGGGTTCTTACCTGTGTTACAAGGTGTGAAGTTGAGTAAGACTCAATGCCCAGTGACTGCAGAAGATAGAGAAAAGATGAGTGTCGTCCCCTATGCTTCAGCCATAATTCTCTATCATGTATGCGATGTTGTGCACAAGACCCGATGTCAGCCTTGCCATAAGTATGGCCGGAAGGTTTCAAAGTGATCCTAGAATGGAGCACTGGATGACGGTCAAGAATATCCTTAAGTACCTGAAAAGGACTAAGGAAATGTTTCTTGTTTATGGAGGTGATGAAGAGCTTGTCGTAAAGGGTTACGTCGATGGAAGCTTTGACACTGATCCGAATGACTCCAAGTCGCAAACCGGATACGTATTTATTCTCAATGGGGGAGCGGTAAGCTGGTGTAGTTCCAAGCAAAGCGTGGTAGCCAATTCTATATGCGAAGCGGAGTACATCGCAGCCTTGGAGGCAGCAAAGGAAGGTGTATGGATGAAGCAGTTCATGACAGATCTTGGGGTAGTGCCCAGTGCACTGAGTCCAATGGCTCTGTTCTGTGACAACACTAGTGCCATTGCTCTGGCCAAGGAACCAAGGTTTCACAAGAGGACCAAACACGTAAAGCAATGCTTCAATTCCATCCGCGATTATGTCGAGGAGAAGGACATAAATATTTGCAAAGTGCACACGGATCTAAATGTTGTAGACCCGCTGAGTAAACCTCTTCCAAGGGCTAAACATGATCAACACCAGGATTGCATGGGTGTTCGATTCATTACAATGTAAATCACATAGTGATGTGAACTAGATTATTGACACTAGTGCAAGTGGGAGACTATTGGAAATGTGCCCTAGAGGCAATAAATAATGTATTTATTATTATATTTCCTTGTTCATGATAATCGTTTATTGTCCATGCTATAATTGTGTTGATTGGAAACTAAATACATGTGTGGGCATATAGACAAACACTATGTCCCTAGTATGCCTCTAGCAGGCTAGCTCGTTGATCAAAGATGGTTAAGGTTTCCTGGCCATGGACATGAGATGTCATTTGATATCGGGATCACATCGTTAGGAGAATGATGTGATGGACAAGACCAAAACTATAAACATAGCATATGATCGTGTCAGTTTATTGCTACATTTTTTCTGCATGTCAAGTATATGTTCCTATGACCATGAGATCATGCAACTCGGAAGAGTACCTTGTGTGTATCAAACATCGCAACGTAACTGGGTGACTATAAAGGTACTCTACAGGTATCTCCGAAGGTGGATATTGAGTTGGCATGGATCAATACTGGGATTTGTTACTCCGTGTGACGAAGAGGTATCTCAGGTCCCACTCGGTAATACAACATCACAACAAGCCTTGCAAGCAATGTGACTAAGTGTTAGTCACGGGATCTTGGATTACGGAATGAGTAAAGAGACTTGCTAGTAACGAGGTTGAACTAGGTATAGAGATACTGACGATCGAAGCTTGGGCAAGTAACATATCGAAGGACAAAGGGAACATCATATGGGATTAACTGAATCGTTGACATAGTGGTTTGACCGATAAAGATCTTCGTAGAACATGTAGGAACCAATATGGGCATCCAGGTCACGCTGTTGGTTATTGACCGGAGAGGCGTCTCGGTCATGTCTACATGGTTCTCGAACCCACAGGGTTTGTACACTTAAGGTTCGGTGAGGTTTCGGTATAGATGAGTTATGTGTGTTGGTGACCGAAGGTTGTTTGGAGTCTCGGATGAGATCCCGGACGTCACGAGGAGTTCCGGAGTGGTCCGTAGGTAAAGATTCATATATGGGAAGTTGGTATTTGAGTTCCTGGGGGTCCACCAGGTGGGTCCATCTACTCCAAAGGGCCACATGGGATGTGAGAGGGTGCGAGCCAGCCCCTGGTGGGCTGGCCGCACCTCCCACCTCAAGGACCATGCGACTAGAGGCTTGGGCTGGGCCAAAAGGGTGGGCTAGCCACCAAACTTGGTGGCCAAGCCACCCTGGCCGCCGACCCACCTCCCTTGGCCACCGCACCAACCCTAGGGGAAACTCTAGGGCACCCAGCATCCTCCTCTTCCCCTATATATATATGTGAGAGGGAGGAGGGCAGCCACACCCTAAGTCACAGCGCAGCCCTTCCTCCCTCCCCGATTGCCTCACCTCTAGTAGATTGGTTCGGCACCGCTTAGCGAAGCTCTACCAGATCAGCTCCACCACCACCACCGCCATGCTGTCGTGCTGCCGGCGAATCCATCTACCTCCCCGCTCCCTCTTGCTGGATCAAGAAGGCGAAGATCTTCATCGAGCTGCATGTGTGCTGATCATGGAGGTGCCATCCGTTCGGCACTTGATCGGGAGTTCGTGGGATGACTTGCGGTTTGGATCGCGAAGACGTACCACTACATCAACCGCGTTCCTTAACACTTCCGCTTAGCGATCTACAAGGGTACGTAGGTCCAATCTCTCCTCTCATAGATGCTCATCTCCTTGATTGATCTTGGTGAAGCGTAGGAAATTTTTTGTTTCCCATGCAACGTTCCCCAACAGTGTCCTCACTCTGTGACAAGAGGAGTAGAGAGGCACGAATTTATATTTTTTCTACTAAGGATGAAACGGCGGGGTTCGACTATGTTAATTGATCTTACTTCGTATACATTATGTCATCATGCTCCAAGCATTATGATGTTTTTTTACTATAAACAGTACGGTAAAACCCCATTGTAATTTTTTAGTAATACAAGATAACAAAGGAGTTACAAAGTACCTTGAGATAAGCCAATCAGAAAAACCTAGACTAAGCTACCAAGGAGAAGAAAGATAAAACAAAAATAAAGAAAATCAGAAAGAGAAAACAAAAAAGAAGCTATAAGTTATAGGTGGTGGTCATCCAACCTAGAATTGTACATACCAACATACTTGTTCTTAATTCCAAACCTTAGCCATTCTAGTTCAACAAAGTATGTGTTTTTTCACCTCTCAAAAGTAGGGGGTATGCTAAAAGGTAATATTTTCCTAGTGATCCAAATCCCCCAACATGCTAGAATAATGATTTCCATAAAAAATGGCACATTAAGTTTCTCTTTGATCTTAGCAAATGCTTCTAGGACTGATAAATTAGGAGTTTTGGTAGAGCAGATATAAACCCAGCATGTTACAGCAAAAGGGCAGCTCTAGAAAAGATGATGAGGTGTTTCTTCTAGCTCACAATTCAAAGTGGCACATTGGTATGATTGCAGGTAAAAGGTTTTGCTTCTCAGTAGATTCCTAGTATTTAGCCTGTCATGTAAGAACATCCAGAACAAAACTTTGCTCTTAGGATGACAAGAGTAGTTCCAAATCCATTTGAAATGGGGTGGAAATTTTTTGGTACCCAGTAAAATCTTGTAAGTGTTGGGGAAAGTTGCATGGGAAACAAAAAAATTCCTATGCACATAAAAGTTCTATCCATGGTGATGAGCATCTACGAGAGGGAGAGTGATCTACATACCCTTGTAGATCACTAAGCAGGAAGCATTAAGAAATGCGGTTGATGTAGTCAAACGTCTTCACGATCCAAATCGCTAGCCGCCCCGTGATCCAATCAGGATCTGTCCTGATCTAGCGCCGAATGGACGGCACCTCCGCGTTCAGCACACGTACATCTCGAGGACGATCTCCGCCTTCTTGATCCAACAAGAGGGAGCGGAGAGGTACATGAGTTCTCTAGCAGCACAACGGCCTAGTGGCGGTGGTGGTGAAGTAATCCGACAGGGCTTGACCAAACTAATCTAGAGGAGAAACGATCTAGATGAAGAACAGTGCAGCACGTGGCAATTAGGGTTGGAGCTGACCTAAAAAATGTCTAGTATATATAGGAGGAAGGGGAGAGGAGACATCCCAATCCCCTCCTCCAAGGAGGGCTTCGGCCGAGGCAAAGGGGAGGAGTCCACCTCCCACAAGAGAGGTGGACTCCTAGTAGGACTCCTCCCTACTAGGCCCGTACTCCTTATCCTTGTGCATGGGCCCTTAGGGGCTGGTTTCCCAGCCCATGAGGGGCTGGTTCACCACCTCCTAGGCCCATGTAGCCCTTGGGGTGAGTGGTCCCCTCCCGGTGAACCCCCGGAATCCTCCCGACATTCCCGGTACACTACCGAAAATGCCCGAATCTTTTCCGGTGACTAAAACAGGATTTCCTATATATCGACATTTACCTATGTACCATTCCTGAACTCCTCGTGATGTCCAGGATCTCATTCGAGACTCCGAACAACCTTTGGTCACCAACATACATAACTCAATCCTACCGAAACGTCACCAAACGTTAAGTGTGCAGACCCCGCGGGTTCAAGAACTATGTAGACATGACCGAGACACCTCCACAGTCAATAAGAAATAGCGGGACCTAGATGCCCATGTTGGTCCCTACATATTCTACGAAGATCTTTATCGGTTGAACCTCTATGTCAAGGATTCAGTTAATCCCGTATGTTGTTCCCTTTGTTCTTCAGTATGTTACTTGCCTGAGATTCGATCGTCGATATATCTATACCTAGTTCAATCTCATTGTTGTCAAGTATGTTTGCTCATTCCGTAATACAAGATCCCGTGGCTAACACTTTAGTCACATTTCTTGCAAGGCTTGTTGCGATGTTGTATTACCGAGTGGGGCCTGAGATACCTCTCCGTCACTCGAAGTAACAAATCCCAGTCTTGATCCATTTCCACTCCATAAACACCCTTGGAGATACCTATAGCGCATCTTTATAGTCACCCAGTTACCTTGCGACGTTTGATGCACACAAGGTACTCCTCCGATGTCAGTGAGTTGCATGATCTCATGGTCATAGGAATAGATACTTGACATGCATAAAACTATAACAATAAAATGACACGATCATATGTTGTGCTTATAGTTCGGGTCTTGTCCATCACATCATTCTACTAATGATGTGATCCCATTATCAAATGACATCTCATGTCTATGGCTAGGAAACCTTGACCATCTCTGATCAACGAACTAGTTAACTAGAGGCATACTAGGGACACAATGTTGTCTATGTACCCACACATGTATTTGAGTTTCCAATCAATACAATTATAGCATGGATAATAAACTATTATCACGAATAAGGAAATATAATAGTAACCAATTTATTATTGCCTCTAAGGCATATTTCCAATAGTCTCCCACTTGCACTAGAGTCAATAATCTAGCTCACATCACTATGACATTTACATTGTAATGAATCTAACACCCATACATTTCTGGTGTTGATCATGGTTAGCACTTGGAAGATGTTTAGTCAACGGGTCTACAACATTCAGATCCGTGTGCACTTTGCAAATATTTATGTCCTCCTCTTTGATGTGATCGCGGATGGAATTGAAGCATCATTTTATGTGTCTGGTCCTCTTGTGAAACCTTGGTTCCTTGGCCAGAGCAATGGCACCAGTGTTGTTATAGAACATAGCCATTGGATTCAGTGCACTGGGCACTACTCCAAGATCTGTCATGAACTCCTTCATCCAGACACCTTCCTTCGCCGCCTCCGAGGCTGCAATGTACCCCGCTTCGCACGTAGAATCGGCTACCACGCTTTTCTTGGAACTGCACCAGCTTACCGCTCCCCATTGAGAATAAATATGTATCCGGTTTGAGACTTAGAGTCATCCAGATCAGTGTCAAAGCATGCATCGACGTAACCCTTTACGACAAGCTCTTGATCACCTCCATAAACAAGAAACATTTCCTTAGTCCTTTTTAGGTACTTAAGTATATTCTTGACCGCCGTCCTGTGCTCCTTTCCTGGATCACTTTGAAACCTTCCATCCATACTTATGGCAAGGCTAACATAGGGTCTTGTGCACATCATTGCATACATGATAGAGCCTATGGATGAAGCATAGGGGTTAACACTAATCTTTTCTCTATCTTCTGCAGTCAGTGGGCATTGAGTCTTACTCAACTTCACACCTTGCAATACAGGCAAGAACCCCTTCTTGGACTAACCATTTTGACCTTCTTCAAAACTTGGTCAAGGTATGTACTCTGTGAAAGTCCTATTAAGCGTCTCGATCTATATCTATAGATCTTGATGCCTAATATGAAAGCAGCTTCTCCTAGGTCCTTCATTGAAATACTCTTGTTCAAATATTCCTTTACGCTTTCTAGCATTTCTATATTGTTTCCAATCAACAATTTGTCATCCACATATAATATTTGAAATGCTATAGAGATCCCATTCACTTTCTTGTAAATACAATCTTCTCCGTAAACTTGTAGAAACCTGAATGCTTTGATCACCTCATAAAAGCGAAGATTCCAACTCCGAGATGCTTGCACCAGTCCATAAATGGATCGCTGGACTTTGCAAACTTTGTTAGCATTCTCTAGATCGACAAAATATTCTTGTTGTATCATATACAACTCTTCCTTAAGGAAACCAATAAGGAACGTTGTTTTGACATCCATTTGCCAAATTTCATAATCAAAAAATGCAGCTATTTCTGACATGATTCTGACGGACTTAAGCATCGCTACGGGTGAGAAGGTCTCATCGTAGTCAAGTCCTTGAACTTGTGAAAAACCCTTTGCCACAAGTCGAGCTTTATAGACGGTGACATTACCGCCCGCATTCGTCTTCCTCTTAAAGATCCATTTGTTTAGAATGGCCTTCCACCCTTCAGGTAATACTTCCAAAGTCTATATTTCATTTTCATACATGGATCCCATCTCAGATTTCATGGTCTCTCACCATTACTCGGAATTCGTGCCCATCATCGCTTCTCCATAGCTCGTAGGTTCATCATTGTCCAACAACATGACCTCTAAGGCACGGTTGATGTACCACTCAGGAGCAGTACGTGTCCTTGTCGACTTACGAGGTTCGATAGTAACTTGATATGAAGCTTCATAATCATCATCATTAACTTCCTCTTCAACCAATGTAGGCTCCACATAAATATATTTTTGTGTTGCGCTACTCTTTGGTTGAAGTAAAGGTTCAATAACCTCATCAATTTCTATTTTCCTCCCACTCAATTCTTTCGAGAGAAACTCTTTCTCAAGAAAAGTTCCGTTTTTAGCGACAAACACTTTGCCTTCAGATCTGAGATTGAAGGTATACCCAACTATGTCTTTTGGGTATCCTATGAACACGCATTTGTGCGCTTTTGGTTCCAGCTTTTTAGGCTGAAGCTTTTTGACATAAGCATCACATCCCCAAACTTTAAGAAATGACAACTTTTTCTTCTTGCCAAACCACAGTTCATATGGTGTCGTCTTAACGGATTTCAATGGTGCCCTATTTAAAGTGAATGCAGCTGTCTCTAATGCATAACCCCAAAATGATAGTGGCAAATCGGCAAGAGACATCATAGAAGGAACCATATACAATAAGGTTTGATTATGACGTTCGGACACACCATTACGGTGTGGTGTTCCAGGCAGTGTCAATTGTGAAACAATTCCACACTGTCTTATGTGACTGCCAAACTCATAACTCAGATATTCTCCTGCTCGACCAAATCGTAGGAATTTAATCTTCTTGTTACAATGAGTCTCACTTCACTCAAAAATTGCTTGAACTTTTTAAACGTTTCAGACTTGTGTTTCATTAAGTAAATATACCCATATCTACTTAAGTCATCGGTGAAGGTGAGAAAATAATGATATCCACCACACGCCTCAATGCTCATCGGACCGCACACATCAGTATGTACGATTTCCAACAAGTCACTTGCCCGTTCCATTGTTCCAGAGAGTGGGGTTTTAGTCATATTGCCCATAAGGCATGGTTCACATGTGTCAAGTGATTCAAAATCAAGTGACTCCAAAAGTCCATTAGCATGGAGCTTCTTCATGCGTTTTACACCAATATGACCTAAATGGCAGTGCCACAAGAAAGAGGTACTATCATTATCAACTCTACATCTTTTGGCATCAATGTCCTGAACATGTGTATCATCACTATCGAGATTCAACAGGAATAAAACCCTCACATTGGATGCATGACCATAAAAGATATTAGTCATATAAATAGAACAACCATTATTCTCTGATCTAAATGAGTAACCTTCTCGCAATAGACAAGATCCAGATATAATGTTCATGCTTAACGCGAGCACTAAATAACAATTATTCAAGGTCGTCACTAATCCCGATGGTAGTCGAAGAGCGAGCGTGTCGACGACGATCACATCAACCTTGGAACCATTTCCCACGCGCATCGTCACTTCATCCTTAGCCAGCCTCCATCTATTCCGTAGGTCCTGCTTTGAGATGCAAATGTGAGCAACAGAACCGGTATCAAATACCCAGGCACTACAATGAGAGATTGTAAGGTACACATCAATAACATGTATATTGTACATACCATGTTTGGTGTTGGCCGCCTTCTTGTCGGCCAAATACTTGGGGCAGTTCCGCTTCCAGTGACCAGTTCCCTTGGAATGAAAGGAGTTTCTCGCTTGGGCCTTGTCTTGGGTTTCTTCACGGGGAAAGCAACTGCTTTGCCACCCTTCTTGGAGTTACCCTTCTTGCCCTTGCCATGATTCTTAAAACTAGTGGTTTTATTGACCATCAACACTTGATGTTCTTTCTGGATTTCAGACTCAACGGCTTTCAGTATCGCAAACAGCCCAGCGACTGACTTGTTCATCCTATGCATGTTATAGTTCAACACGAAGCTCTTGTAGCTAGGTGGCAATGATTGAAGAACTCTGTCAGTGATCGCCTACGGCAGAAGGGGCATCCCTAACTCCGCCATACAGGTCAAATACCTAGACATTCTGAGTATATGTTCACTGACAGATCCGTTCTCCTCCATCTTGCAAGCATAGAACATATCGGAGGTCTCATACCTCTCGATCCGGGCATTCTTCTTAAAGACAAACTCCAACTCTTGGAACATCTCATATGCTCCATGACATTCAAAACGTCTTTGAAGTCTCGGTTCCAAGCCATACACCATTTCACATTGAACTATTGAGTAATCTCCAGAAGATGCCTCCCAAGCGTTCTTAACGTCTTCCGAGTTGCAAATGTGAGCAAACGAACCGGTATCAAATACCTAGGCAATACAACGAGAGTTGGTAAGGTACACATCAATAAAATGTATATCACATATACCTTGTTTGCTGTTGGCCGCCTTCTTGTCGGCTAGATGCTTGGGACACTTCCGCTTCCAGTGACCAGTTCCCTTGCAATGAAAGCACTCAGTTTCTGGTATGGGTCCAGCCTTGGGTTTCTTCATGGGAGGGGCAGCTGATTTTCCACTCTTCTTGGAGTTACCCTTCTTGCCCTTGCCATTCTTCTTGAAACTAGTAGTGTTATTGACCATAAACACTTGATGCTCTTTCTGGATTTCAGACTCAGCGATTTTCAGCATCACAAACAGCTCGACGACTGACTTGTTCATCCCATGCATGTTATAGTTCATCACGAAGCTCTTGTAGCTAGGTGGCAACGATTGAAGAACTCTGTTAGTGATCACCTCCGGTGGAAGGGGCATCCCTAACTCAGCCAGACGGTTCGAATACCCAAACATTCTAAGTATATGTTCATTGACAGACCCGTCATCAGAGGTCTCATACCTCTCGATCCGGGCATTCTTCTCAAAGATAAACTTCAACTCCTGGAACATCTCATATGATCCATGACGTTCAAAACGTCTTTGAAGTCCCGGTTCCAAGCCATACAACATTGCACATTGAACTATTGAGTAATCTCCAGAAGGTGTCTTGGACGACATGGGAGCAGGTGGATCACCAAGCGGTGCATCAAGGACATACGCTTCTAGGAAGCCGTGAGGATAATCCTCAGATTACGAGCCTAGTCAACAAAGTTACTTCCATCATCTTTCAACTTGGCTTTCTCTAGGAACGCATTAAAATTGAGGGGAACGACTACGGGAGCCATTGATCTACAACATAAATATGTAAAGGTTACTAAGACTATTGTTCAAGATAATGAGTTTAGTTTATCAAATTACTTTAAAAACCCCAACTCAAATTGACATCCGTTAGTTCATTCGAGTGTCACATGATCCAAATTCACCAACCCAAGTCTGATCATCACGTGAGTTGAGGTAGTTTCAATGGTGGATATCTTTATGTTGATCATATCTACTATATGACTCATGTTCGGCCTTTCGGTCTCTTGTGTTCCAAGGCCATGTCTGTACATGCTAGCCTCGTCAAGTTTAACCCGAGCATTCTGCACTTGCAACACTAGCTTGCACCCATTGTATATGAACGTGCAGTCTATCACACCAATCATCACGTGGTCTCTCGACACGACAAACTTTCGCGACGGTGCACACTCGGGGAGAACACAATTTTATCTTGAAATTTTAGTGAGGGGTCACCTGATAATGCTACCATCGTCCTAAGCAAAATAAGATGCATAATAGGATTAACATCGCTTGAAAATCATAAGTGACATGATATGGCCATGATGTTGTGCTTTTGATCTCCATCTTAAAACCACCAACCTGAACTCCATTGTCACCGACATGACACCATGATCTCCATCAACGTGTCTCCATAAGGGTTGTCACACCCACCATGATTCTACTACAATTGCTACCACTTTGTGATAAAGTAAAGCATTACATAGCGCTTAATGATTGACACACAGGTCATATAATAATTAAAGACAACCCTATGGCTCCTGCCAGTTGCCGTACTCTTCTACATGCAAGTCGTGATATGCTATACAAAACATGATCATCTCATACATCACATATATCTCATCATGTAATTGGCCATATCATATCACATCATACCTTGCAAGAACAAGTAAGACGTCCTCTAATTGTTGTTGCATGTTTTATGTGGATGCTATGGGTATCTAGCAAGAACAATTCTTACCTATGAAAAACCACAATGGTGATACACAAATTGCTTTTCAACCTTCTCAAGGACCACCTTTGTCGAATTCGATCCAACTAAAGTAGGGGAGACAGACACCCGTCGGCCATCTTTACGCAACAGAGTCACATATCAATCGATGGAATTGGTCTGGGCTGCTTCATCCCACAATACCACTAAATCAATAAAATACCAAGGGAGGAAGCAATTTGAGCATCAACACCCACAAACTCCTTTGTGTTCTATTCGTGATCTCATCTACACATAGACCTAGCTCATGATGCCACTGTTGGGGAACGTTGCATGGTAAACAAAAAATTTCCTACGCACATACAAGATCTATCCATGGTGATGGGCATCTACGATAGGGAGAGTGGATCTACATACCCTTGTAGATCTCTAAGTGGGAAGCATTAAAAAACGCGATTGATGTAGTCGAACATCTTCGCGATCAAAATCACTATCCTCCCGCGATCCAATCGCGATCCGTCCCGATCTAGCACCGAACGGTCGACACCTTCGCATTCAGCACACGTACAACTCAATGATGATCTCCTCCTTCTTGATCCATCAAGAGGGAGTGGAGAAGTAGATGAGTTCTCCGGCAGCCCAATGGCATGGTGGCGGTGGTGGTGAACTAATCCGACAGGGCTTCGTCGAACTATTCTAGAGGAGAAACGATATAAAGGAAGAAGAGGGCAGCACGTGGCAACTAGGGTTGGGGCTGCCCTCAAAAACCTCTAGTATATATAGGAGTAAGTGGAGAGGAGGCAGACCTAGACACTCCTCCAAGGAGGGCTTCGTCCGAGGCAAAGGGGAGGAGTCCACCTCCCACAAGGGAGGTGGACTCCTAGTAGGACTCCTCCCTACTTGGACCCTACTCCTTATCCTTGCGCATGGGTCCTTAGGGACTAGTTTCTTAGCCCACCAGGGGATGGTGCACCACCTCCTAGGACCATGTAGCCCTTGGGGTGAGTGGGCCCCTCCCAGTGGACCCTCGGAACCCTCTCGGCATTCCCGGTACACTACCGAAAATACCCAAAACTTTTTTGGTGACCAAAACGGGACTTCCTATATATCAATATTTACCTCCGGACCACTCCGGAACTCCTTGTGACGTCCGAGATTGTCGGGACCCCAATCCTAAGTCATATGAATCTAGACTGTAACATATCACATCACTTTGCGGCCTCACGCACGGTAAGCTCCACGACTGCAGCCTTACCTTAGCCGGGACCGTTTGCGTCTTTTGGCTCACGTATGTGAACATGTCACTGGCAATCAAACGACAGAGAACCCGGGCCAACATGACTAGTCATAGAACCCAAGGGGCGCATTCGTACGAAAACAGGCATACGTAACCCAACAATGCAGGTGTCGGCCTCAAGCGTGTGTAGACGAGTCATAGCAAGCTACAAGGACTCCATTACGTCATGAGACATGAATGCCATCACTGCACATAGATGAGTCATAGCAGGCTATAGGGACTCCATTACACTACAAGACATTTCCCTAAAGGGACAGACACAGCAGCAAAGAAGGATACATGTCGGTCAATCAATGTGTCTGGAGCAGTAGCAAGCTACCAAGGCTGGATGGAAGCACAAAGAGGCATTTTCCCGTAAAGAGTACTACTAAAGGCACATGACTAGGTCATACATACCGTTGCATGTCACACGTACACACGACATGCCTGATATGCATAGATACAACTATGGCATCACAACATAACCATACATCAACACAACTCTTATTTAAGAGGCTCAGACGAGCCTTGCATAATATGTTCTCACAGATAGGGGTCACATGACCCGACACTCAAGTCATACAAACAAGTTCATACAAACCAAGCGGAAGCATAAAGCTGTCTGAGTACAGAAAGATGAAAGGGGTAAAAAGGCACATGGCCTGACTATCTACAACCCGCCACAGGGCATAAGGTCGTAGCTGGGACATCAGCTATTCTGCATCGTCGACATCTAGAAAGAACCCACCTGATGGGTCCCTAGTCTCATCTACAACATTTATTAAGCAAACGTGAATACAAACATACTCAGCAAGTCTTTAAAACGGACCTAGACTATTCATGCTTATGTATAAACAAGGGGAGTGGTGGAGTTTATGCAGCAATGCCAACTTTGACTCATGGCTAACCTACACTACACCATTTTAACTCTTTGTTTAAATTTTAGATATCGCACACGAGTCCACTAACTCCATAACAATACACCACCATGGATTCACTTTCGTCTCCTACGAGAGTGCCATCCACGATACTCACACTTGTCTTGATATTTTTATGAGTATCCATTTGATTATCTATGAACAGCATAAGTTTTCCAAGTAGTCCATATCCGAGGACACAGCTATTCGAATAGTTTCATACCCTGCAGGGGTGTACTTCTTCACACACGCTCTCACCACTTATCGCTGTGTGCTCATAAAACCATGCACCCTGGAAACCATCAAGCGGAAGCCCAGCGAGGGAGTCGGCCACGAGCGTCAATCACATAAGACCTCTAGTCCAGGCGATCACCTATTTGAGACTGAACCCACACGGAAGTCCGGTCGAAGTTTCCGCTACGGCCCCAAACGATGTGCGCAGGGTTCCCAAGCCCACCATTCGGGTGACCCTTGGTACACCATGCCACCGCCTACTGCATCGTAACCCACCCCTAGGGTCAGCGCTATGCACGGCCTCCAGCATGCTATGAACACTAGAAACTACTTGCAACTCCCGGACTAAGGACTAAGCGACTAATAAGTCGAGAGGGTCAATTAAGTATCCCAACGTGTGGTAGTAACTAGTCTTGGATTACAAACACAAAACTCAGTTCCTAAGAACGGTCCCAATGAGACAACCCAGTATGAAATCCTACATAGCCTCTCATCGCTACCTTTACCAAATCAGGTTCATCATAAGCTTATCACATCAGAACATCATTGTTTCACCCCAGTTCATCACCAGATGAATCAGACATGACACAACTCTAAGCATAGCAAGCATAGCAAGCAAAGTAAGGTAAGCACATCATGGCACAAGCATCTACCAGGTATGCTAGGTTGCAAGGTTTAGCTATTTACTGTGACAATGACAAGTCATGCAAAAGAATAGGTTCATCTACCGTGTATGACAGACAAGTGAACGTTTGTCCTAATGCAATAAACAAGAGCAGGAGCGACAGAGTGGGATGTTATCGGAATGATCAAAGGGGGTTGCTTGCCTTGCTGGGTAGCGGGAATGTTTTCTCCTTCGATGGAATACTCGGAGGTATCCTCCGGAGCAGGGCCTACCGCAATGTAGATAAATAGCAATCAATACACGCAAGTGCAACAATATGATGCATGATCATGACATGGCAGCATGTATGGATGAGCTAATGCAACTATTGTTCAAGTTAATTTGAAATGAGTTTGGATATATAGGTTCAAAATAATTCTCCATTTCATATTTCATATATTAACCTATTAGTAAATGTCAATGTTCATCTACATAGGTTTCTCTAACATGCATGATAATAGCACCATTGGATTCATTGGATTTTTCTGATAAATTTTCATATATAAATTATTTTGATCTAATTTACAGATTAATTTATATGAATTTTTTGAAGTTTTAAACATTTTCTGAAATTATTTTAAGTCGGAAAAAACATTACTGCAACAGCATGACATCACTATGACGTCAGCTAGTCAACAGAACGTTGACAAGTCAAACCTGACCGTTGGGGCCCACTGGTCAGTGACCCAGTCACTAACAAAGTTAATGATTTAACTAATTACTAATTAGATTAGGGTAGGGGCCACTGGTCAGTGGGCCATTAACTTAATTAATTTAGTTAATTAAATTTTTAATCTAGATTTGACTAACAGGTCCCGGCCCCACTTGCCAGTGACCCAGGGGTCAAACCCCTGGTGGTCAAATTGGTTGACTCGCTGGCGTTGAGCCGCCGGCGACGTCAAGGACGGTGGAGGGGGTCGAGATTCCTCCTCCAGTGATCAAATAGATGGCGGAGGGCTTCGATCTACTCTCCTCGCTCGCGCGCATCGATCTAAACCCAAACCAGAGGCTGGGGTGAACGGAATTGAAGCCGGCGACGAGCACGGCGGCTGTCGGAGCCACGTCCTCGCCGACGGCGAGGAGCTCTCGGACCCAAGGGGATCCGGCACTAGAATGCTCTATCGAAGGGGAAAAGGGGGGAAAGGACCACGAGCTAACGACGGTTGCAGTGGCATCGAGAACGGGCTCGGGGAAGGCCTGGAGCAGCGGCAAGCTTCACTTCTTCGCCGGCTACCGGAGGTTGAAGACGATGGCGATGCGGCGATGGAGAGCTCCTGGCGATGCGTGGCTTGGCGAGAAGGAAAAGGACGACGAGGCGGCGCTCTAGAGGTACCTAGCAAGGCAGGGGAGCGGCTGGAGCGACAGTGCTATGGCGGTAGGGCTTCGGCGGCCATGGCAACAGAGGGGGAGAGGAAGAGAGACGAGCAAGAGCGAGAGGGAGAGAGCGATGGGGATGGCTCTCTGAGCTTATCCCTGTCACGCTGGCGAGGGGGAGGCAGGCAGGCAGCTGCCGGCGTGGAGGCACGCCCACGCGCGCAGGCCGGCCACACGCCCGTCCTCCTGGCCACCAGGAGGACAACGACCTCCCTGGGCCAGGTGGGCCGGCCTGGCCTGGGCCTAGGTGAGTTTCCTCTCTTTTCTTTATTTCTTTTAATTTCTATTTTCTATTTCTGACATTTGTTTTATTTATTTTTCAGGTACAAATGCTAGTATTAAACATCCCAAATATTTTATAAAATTAAGTTTGAATATTTCAATTTCTGTAAAAAGTTTCAGGATATTTTGAAATCTAAAATAATGATAATGCTTTATTCGACATTTTCAGCAGCTTTGTTATTTATTTTTGAAATGCTATAACTGTTCAAATAATTTAAATGACCCCTTGTATAATCATGTCCACATTTATCAGACATAGGGGACATTTTAGATTGGCATTTTGGATTTGTTGGTTTTTCACAAACTTTGAATTGGTTTGATTCAAATGAGTGTTTGGGGTTTCCTTTAATCCCCATTTCATGTTGATGCAAAAATAAAATATGATGCACACACACATGTTGTCCAATGAAAACTAGCTAGGGATGTGACAGAGATCTCATCCGGGACTCCGAACAACATTCACTCACCAACATACATAACTCAATCCTACCAAAACATCACCGAATGTTAAGTGTGCAGACCCCGCGGGTTCGAGAACTATGTAGACGTGACCAAGATACCTCCATGGTCAATAACCAATAGCGGGACCTAGATGCCCATATTGGTTTCTACATACTCTACGAAGATCTTTATCGGTCGAACCTCTATGTCAAGGATTCAGTTAATCCCGTATGTTGTTCCCTTTGTTCTTCGATATGTTACTTTCCCGAGATTCGATCGTCGGTATCTCTATACCTAGTTCAATCTCGCTGCAGGCAAGTCTCTTTACACGTTCCATAATACAAGATCCCATGGATAACACTTTGGTCACATTGCTTGCAAGCCTTGTTGTGATGTTGTATTACCCAGAGGGCCATGAGATACCTCGCTGTCACACAGAGTAACAAATCCCCGTCTTGATCCATTCCCACTCAACAGACACCCTCGGAGATACCTGTAGAGCATCTTTATAGTCACCCAGTTACATTGCGATGGTTGATACACACAGGGTACTCTTCCGGTGTCAGTGAGTTGCATGATCTCATGGTCATAGGAACAGATACTTGACATGCAGAAAACTATAGCAATAAACTGACACGATCATATGCTACGTTTATAGTTTGAGTCTTGTCCATCGCATCATTCTCCTAATGATGTAATCCCGTTATCAAATGACATCTCATGTCTATGGCTAGGAAACCTTGACCATCTTTGATCAACGAGCTAGTCTATTAGAGGCATACTAGGGACACATTATAATCTATGTATCGACAATTATAGCATGGATAATAAATGATTATCATGAACAAGGAAATATAATAATAACCATTTTATTATTGGCTCTAGGGTATATTTCTAGCAGTAATCCCTAGAAGATGAGAAGGTGGCATTTCCCCATATATAGGACCAAGTATCAGTGCAAACTCTATCTGGGGATGCTCTCAAACTATAACATATAATTTCCATTTGGTTAAATTCCTCAAGAGCCCGAATGGAGACTGGTAAATGGGAAAGGTCCTCTATAAATTCTAACTACAAGACATTTGCCACAGTGACATGATGATTTCTAGTATAGGAGTACAGGTGTGGAAAAAATTGATGTAAACGTCCATTGTGCCAAAGGTCAATCCAGAATAGAACACTCTTTTCAGCCCTCACATGACATTTGGCATAACTTTATACAATTCCACTAGGCCAAGAATGGATTTCCTCCAGAATGAACCTTTAGTTTCATACCTAGGAATATTACCATTGTGGTACTAAGATTCCCAAACAAGCTTAACCCAAGAAATATTCATTTTGTTGTAAAACTTGTGGAGGTTCTTCAACAATAGAGCTTTATTTTGCACATGAATATCCATGACCCCCACACCCCTTGATTTTTTGGCCTGCAAACTGTTGTCCTTCTTGCTACCTCTTGAGTGTGCGTTGGTTTTCCCTTGAAGAGGAAAGGGTGATGCAGCAAAGTAGATACGTATTTTCCTCAGTTGTTGAGAACAAAGGTATCAATCCAGTAGGAGGAACAAGCAATTCACCAGTGGTTGCACCTACACAAACAATCAAACTCTTGCGCCCAGCGCTATAAAGGGGTTGTCAATCCCTTCATGATTATTTGCAAGGATTAGATCCGATAGATATAGATGTAAACAAGAATGGAAAGTAAAAAAGGTAAATAAATTGCAGAAAAGTATTTTTCGTATTTTTGGTTTGTAGATCTGAAAGTATATTATGGAAAGTAGACCCGGGGGCCATAGGTTTCACTAGAGGCTTCTCTCTTGAAGGAAAATATCATGGTGGGTAAACAAATTACTATGAAGCAATTCATAGAAAAGCGAATAATCATGTAGTTATCCAAGGCAATGATCATGCATATAGGCATCACGTTCATGTAAAGTAGACCAAAACGATTCTGCATCTACTACTATTACTCCACAAATCGACCGACTCCTGCCTGCATCTAGAGTATTAAGTTCATGAAGAACAGAGTATTGCATTAAGAAAGAAGACATGATGTAGAGGGATAAAGTCAAGCAATATGATGAAAACCCATCTTGTTACCCTTGATGGAAACAATACAATACGTGCCTCGCTACCCCTACTATGTCACTGGGCGAGGACACCGCAAGATTGAACCCGAAACCAAGCACTTCTCCAATTGCAAGAATTACCAATCTAGTTGGACAAACCAAACCAATAACTCGAAGAGACTTGCAAGGATATGAACTCATGCAGATAAGAATTCAGAGGAGATTCAAATAATATTCATGGATAATCTGAACATAAACTCACAATTCATCGGATCTTGACAAACACACCAAAAAAGAGGATTACATCGGATAGATCTCCATGAAGATCATGAAGAGCATGGTATTGAAGATCAAAGAGAGCAAAGAAGCCATCTAGATACTAGCTATGGACCCGTAGGTCTGTGATGGACTACTCACACATCATCGGAGGGGCAATGGAGTTGATGTAGATGCCCTTCGTGATCGAAACCCCTTTCGGCAGATTACCGGAAAAGGCTACAAGATTGGATCTCTCGGGAATGGAGGCTTCCGGCGGCGGAAAAGTATTTGTGTGGCTCCCTCTGGTGTTGGGGGAATATTTGGGAATTTATAGGCCAAGAATTAGGGTTAGGATACCTGCTGGGAGGCGACAAGCCTGCTAGGCACGGCCAAGGGGCCAACGGCTAGCAGGCTTGTGGCTCCCTGGCACCTCCCCTGCCGTGCACTCCAAGCTTGATCGATTTGTTTCCATTTTTGTGCACCATCCCTTGACCTCTGGAGCCGTGAAGTAGGATCAATTGTCCGTTATTATACTGTGCGGGACACTGTAATGGTGTACCACACCGAATATGAATTCGATTACTGGTACGGACTTGGCTGATTTAACGGGCTTTGCCTCAATCCATTTGGTGAAGTGGTCAACCATGACCAGTAAATATTTATTCTTCTTGGCCCCCCTTTAAGTGGTCTGACCATGTCCAGCCCCCAGACCGCGAAAGGCCAGGTGATCGGAATAGTCAGAAGAGCTGTTGGGAGCATGTGCCTTTTATTTGTGGAAAGTTGACACCCCACACAGTGTTTGACAAGTGATTGGGCATCGGCCTGAGCAGTGGGCCAAATGAAACAAGCTCGAAAGGCCTTGTTGACCAAAGCTCTTGTTGTGGTGTGATGACCGCCCATCCTAGCATGGACTACAGCCAAGAGATGTCGTCCTTCTTCCTCGGATATGCACCGCTGTAATATTCCGGTGATGCTTTTCTTATATAACTCACCCTCGTGTACCTTGTAGGCTTTGGATCGCCGAATTATGCGTTGCACCTCTGTCTGATCGTCGAGGAGTTCTTTGCGAAGAAGGTACGCAAGAAAGGGCTCGGTCCATGGCGCGATTACTGCCATGACCTCATGAGCCGAATACATTTCATCCATTATGGAGCCACCGATGATTTGGTCGTCTACTTCGTTTATAGGGGGGAACAACCTCTTTCGCCGTATTTAGACCGGCGCCCTTATGATCGTCCTGCCAAACCACGGAAGGCTTAAAGAGCCATTCCACGGAAGTAATTTTTTGGACAGGGTCGCGCTTAGCTGTTGGAAATAAGCCCTAGAGGCAATAAATAAAGTGTTTATTATTGTATTTCCTTGTTCACGATAATCGTTTATTATCCATGCTATAATTGTATTAATTGGAAACATGGATACATGTGTGGATACATAGACAAACACAATGTCCCTAGTGTGCCTCTAGTGAACTAGCTCGTTGATCGAAAGATGGTTAAGGTTTCCTAGCCATGGACATGAGATGTCATTTGATAACGGGATCACATCATTAGGAGAATGATGTGATGGACAAGACCCAAACAACAAACGTAGCTTATGATCATGTCAGTTTATAGCTACTGTTTTCTGCATGCCAAGTATATGTTCCTATGACCATGAGATCATGCAACTCACAGATATCAGAGGAGTACCTTGTGTGTATCAAACGTCGCAACATAACTGGGTGACTATAGAGGTGCTCTACAGGTGTCTCCGAGGGTGTCTGTTGAGTTGGCATGGATCAAGACTGGGATTTGTTACTCCATGTGACGGAGAGGTATCTCAGGGCCCATTCGGTAATACAACATCACAATAAGCCTTGCAAGCAATGTGACTAAGTGTTAGTTGCGAGATCTTGTATTACGGAACGAGTAAAAAGACTTGCCAGTAATGAGGTTGAACTAGGTATGGAGATACCAACGATCGAATCTCGGGCAAGTAATGTAGCGACCCGACTCAAAACGAGTCAAGCCTCTGTGTGTTCTGTGCCATCCCTGGATCAGTATGCTGGCACACACAGTACATCAATGTATATATCAAAGTGCAATCACATGTAAATAACGTAAAACTGATATATACCTTAAAATAGCAGCGGATACAGTCAACGGGAGTGGAGTCCCAATAACACCAACGGCAAGTTGAGTGCGGACCGTAACCCTGAATCGTACTCTTACCCGTCGTAGAAGAGTATCTGCAACACAAGACGTTGCAGCCGTGTAGGTCAGTACATTGAATGTACTGGCAAGATCACCATAGTAGAACAGAAAAATAAAGACTATTCTATATGCAAAGGCTTTGTGGCTCTGTGTCTGAGTTTTTGCATAAAAGCTGATTTTGTTTTCCTACAACAAAGGAATATCAGGAATTTCACTATGGAGTTACCTATCATGACATGGTTCCGCCAACCAATGTCTCAATGCCCATAAGTATCATTAAGTTGCCCACAATTAGTTATCAGTCCAGTGTTGAGAGTTCAGAGATAGATCCAAGTCTAGAAGCTCAAATTGTCCGTAATCGGGGACACGGCTAATCGATTAGGTTTAACTCTGCAGAGTGTTGTGTACTTTACCCACAAGATTCTTTCCCTCCTGGTAAGTCCTCGCACTGCCTGGTGTTTGAGAACAGGATGAAAGAAACATGGTCTTTCAGAGTGCTTCCCTGACTGTCCGACAGTGCCCATCCCAATCCTAACGTCGACTACATCTCGTAGCACTGCCCAGCAGAGTCACAACAAAGATCAACCAAGCCAGAGCCCATAATGACTTGTGGC
The DNA here is from genome assembly GCA_022496015.1 of Hordeum marinum. Taxonomy (NCBI): domain Eukaryota; kingdom Viridiplantae; phylum Streptophyta; class Magnoliopsida; order Poales; family Poaceae; genus Hordeum; species Hordeum marinum. The sequence continues at coordinate 347,656,443 of CM039678.1, forward strand.
TACACAGGTAAGCTTCCGGGCATGAAGTATTCATCCTTCTCTTTGAGTCTGGGTGAAGCTTTCCGCAAGATGTCATGGCGCTTCTCCATGCATCCCGGCCATCCACTGGTTTCTCCAGGGATGCCCAATCAACCATCCTTCACCCAGTAGTGTGTATTGAAAACTTGTCTTCTCAAGTCTTGAAGTCTTGAGGTGTTGAAGATGCAAGACTTGAAGATGTCTTCATGAAGTTGTCGCCTTGACGTAGAGTCCTTCTTCACACCACTCACGAACACTCATACCAAACCCCGTCTACTATAGCATAGCATAAAAGTAACTAACGTTCCCGGGGCTTTAGTAACCAGGTGGTGGGTTCCTACCTCATGCATTCTACTCAACTACAAGAATTTCAATAACACTACGGGAGGGATATGTTGAACGATGTCACTACATGCAATAAAAACATAGGTATGAAATAGATGGTCAAGGTGAACTTGCCTGTACTGTTGATGAAGATAAAGATCGCTCTCAGAAATAACTTGATAGACTATTCATCACTCTCCGATGAAAATCTATATAGCAAACATTGCATTCATAATCAATCATACTAGCAATCAATTCTAACAATCACAAGATAACACAAGAAACAAAACAACAAGGTTGATGAAGGCAATACTTAAGACAAAAGTTAAAATCAAGAAAGTTTTCATAAAAGCAACTAAAGTAGTTTCATCCTAAAACAATTATTTTCAAATAGTAACAAACAATAACAAAGTACAATACAACAAAAGGATTTTAGTAAATATTTTACTAGCAAAAGAATTACTTTTGAAAGATAACTAAAACTATGAAAACAACATTCTAACAACATGAGTGTTTGCCTAATGAACTTAACTACAAGCACAACCATAAACTAAGAGAAAACAAATTATGAAACAACTAAGTTAATAGAAAATAAACAATGAAAATATTTATTATAAAACAGAAGTAAATCATCTAAAATTTTGTGAAAAGAGTTTCTATGAAAAAGTAAATTGTTTTATAACATGTTACCTAAAGAAAAATAATCTAGTTTCCTATCATAATAGGGCAAAACTAAAGTATTTTTATTAACAAAACATTTCTTAACAGAAAAGATTACTGGAAACTTTTATTTTTGGAAAACAGAATTTTAATAATATAAAACTTTGTTAAAATTAACTATTACTAACTAGTCTGTTTTTATGAAACAATGCTTAGTTAAAAATATAATGTTCCTATAACAACATAGTAATAAACTAAGCAAATTATAATTATTGTTTTAACAGTAAGCATAAATCCTAAATTTAGAACAACAGAACTAAATGAAATCTAAAACATAACATAAATCATATTCAGATTTTCAAAATAAAACAAAGTAAATCAATATAAATAAACTAATATGAAACTAAACAGATTCTGTTTGGTTTGAAAATACTATTTAAAACTACTATAAAAATTCTCAAACTCTACCAAATGATAGCTATGGTCACTAGTGACAAGTAGGAAAAAGAATCATTCAAAAATTCATTTTAGAACTCAAGATATTCAGAAAACAAAATTTAAATCAAATCTGTTCAAATTCAAATTTAAATGTTCAAACATAGCCAAATTTGATATCTACAGAAACTAGATGAAATTTGTGACACTATACAAAAAGAATCATTTAAAAACATTAAACAGTTTAAAAGATAAAAAGGAAATAAAATCAGAACTTATTCTGGAAACAGAAATTAAAACAGAAAAGAAAATGCGTTTCTATCGGTCGGGGGTACACGTGTCGCTTCCTGATTGGATAAAGGGGTGCGCGTGCGGGGCAAATACGAGCGGGTGACCGACGCCTAGAAGAAAACGCTTCGCGGTTTTATAGGTTCTAATCTGGATCGTCAGATCCAGATCGGACGGGGAGAGGGGTGGTGGAGCTCACCGCGGTGGTGGGTCGCCGACGAGGGCTTCTCCGGCGAGGCCGAGGCATAGTGGTCGATGTGGGCGGCGCTCCGGTGGTCCTCCGGCAACGGTGAGGGCACTAGTCGACGGCGGCGAGTACGGCGAGCACGTTGGTGGCTTCAGTGAGGCTCGGGGTGATGGATGCGACGGGCACGAGCTCGGGAGTGGTTCGGTGGAAGTGGAGCTCCGGCGAGGGTGGGGTTACGGCGTTCCAGAGGCGGTTGAGCACGGGTAAGGGATGGAGTGGTGCGCACAGGCGAGAGGAGATCGGTGGTGCGCTCGGGAGAGGACGGGGAGGTCGGAGACGGGCGCTAGGTTGAAAAAGGTGCGGCGGCAACCGAAAGCTCCGGCGAGCTATTCCGGCAAGATGGGGGCTCGAAGAGAGGGGGAAGCAAGGGGAATGAGTGCGGGAGAGGGGTGGGTACTTATAGGGGCAGTGCGGGGTAGGGGGAGTAAAGGAGGGAGGGGGTCCGCGGCGAGGGGATCCGGCGATGGCGTCGGGCGCGTGGGAGGAGGAAGGCGACCGCGCGGGAGAAGGGAGCGGGCAGAGGGTCCCACACGTCAGCGATAGCGGGCGAGCTGTTAACGGTCGGTTGACCGGCGTGTATTAAATTCGCGAAATAAAGCCTGTGGGCCGGCCCGTTTTAATTCTAAAACCGTTACCGTTTTCTGTTTAATGTTTTTCCAGAGCATTTCAAAAACCTTTAAAGCATTCAAATCGTCTCTAAATATAGGAGTATTATATATCAACATTAACAGAATAATAAATGCAATTTAATGAACATTTTTATTCTTGCATTTGAATACATTAAAAAAATCATTTTTCAGAAAATGCCTTAATTGGCTTTATTTAATTTTGCAAATATTTTTCAAATAACTTTTTGGGTTTGATGATTCAAAAAACTTCACAAATTACCCCCTGTCTTGGAGTGTCATGTTACTCCTTTCAAATTTTTGTCAGGGGTTTGAATACTTTGAAAATTTTGAATAGGAACCAAATATGAAATGGATTTTCAAAATAATCCAGAGGTTTTCAAAAGCTTTTTCAATTCCTTCTTTTAAACTTCCAACTCATATTTCTTAAAATTTGAGGAAGTCATATTATCCTCTCTCATGAAAATCATTGAGTTGCATAAAGTTTTCTGAATTTGAAATATTTTTCAAATGAAATTCAAATTCTGTTCAAATCCCTTTTCATTTCTTTAAATGGAAGAAGTCATGTCATCTTCACTCTAGGGTTTTGTGATGAAATGAATTTGAATTCTAGGTGATCAAAATGCAGATTGAAAGTTTTGGGAAGGTCATTTAATTCCCTCTCATCAAACTTTCAAAAAGTTTCAAATTTCACTCACTTTCAATCACTCAAGCAAACAACAATTCATTCTAATAATTATTATAACATTCCAAAATTTGGGATGTTACAAGTAACATACCGAAGAACAAAGGGAACATGATACGGGATTAACTGAATCCTTGACATGGAGGTTTGACCGATAAAGATCTTCGTAGAATATGTAGGAACCAATGTTGACATACAGGTCCCGCCATTGGTTATTGACCATAGAGGTGTCTCGGTCATGTCTACATAGTTCTCGAACCCGCAGGGTCTGCATACTTAAGGTTTGGTGACGTTTCGGTAGTATAGAGTTATGTATGGTGGTGACCGAAGTTTGTTCAAAGTCCCATATGAGATCCCTGACATCACGAGGAGCTCCGGAATGGTCCGGAGGTAAAGATTCATATATAGGAAGTCCTGTTTTGGTCGCCGGAAAAGTTTTGGGCTCATCGGTAGTGTACCGGGAGTGCCGGTAGTGTACCAGGAGGCCTCCGGGAGGGGTATTTCGACCCAAGAGGCTTCATGGGCTGTGGGAGAGTGAATATCAGCCCTTAGTGGGCTGGTGGAAACTCCCACACAAGGCCCATGTGGCTCGAGGAAAAAACCCAATAGGAAAAGGTGGAAAAAAGGGCAAAAAGGAGCAATCCTAGTCCTACTAGGATTGGAGGAGGAATCCTCCTCTCCTAGTAGGTTCGGCCGAACCAGCTGGCCTTGGAGGCCAAGGCTGCCTCCTCTCCTCCTCTCCTCCTATATATACTAGAGGGTTTTGGGTTTTTGCACTAGTTTTTTCAGCCACGTCCTACCCATTCCTCCAGTGCATAGTTTCTCCTCTAGATCGGTTTTCTGCAGTGCTTAGGCGAAGCCCTGCCGGAATTGCTCCACCACCATCATCGGAGCGCCGTCAGGCTGCCGGAGAACTCTTCTTCCTCTCCACTCCCTCTTGCTGGATCAAGACGGTGGAGATTGTCATCAAGCTGTACGTGTGCTGAACGCGGAGGTGCCGTCCGTTCGGTGCTAGATCGGAAGGATCGTGATCAAGTTCTTGGGACGGATCGTGATCAAGTTCGTGGGACGGATCGTGATCGGATTGCGGGACGGATCATGATTGGATCGCGAGATGGATCGTGATTGGATCGCGGGACGCACGGCGATTTGGATCGCGAAGACGTTCGACTACACCAACTGTGTTTCTTAACGCTTCCTGCTTAGCGATCTACAAGGGTATGTAGATCCACTCTCCCTCTCGTAGATGCTCATCACCATGGATAGATCTGCGTGTGCGTAGGAATTTTTTTGTTTCCCATGCAACGTTCCCCAACAGTGGCATCATGAGCTAGGTCTATGTGTAGATGAGATCTCGAGTAGAACACAAAAGGTTTGTGGGCGTTGATGCTTAGATTGCTTCCTCCCTTGGTCGGATTTTTGTTTAGCGGTATTGTGAGATGAAGCGGCCCGGACCAACATTACTCGTACGCTTACGAGAGACCGGTTCCCTCGACGCAACTTGTTGCCTAGATGGCTTGCGGGTGGCAGTTTCTCTCACTTTAGTTGGATCGGATTCGACAAAGGCGGTCCTTGAGAAGGTTGAAAAGCAAATTATGTATCACCGTTGTGGTTTATGCATAGGTGAGAATCGTTCTTGCTAGAAACCCATAGCAGCTACGTAAAACATGCAACAACAATTAGAGGACGTCTAACTTGTTTTTGCAGGGTTTGTTGTGATGTGGTATGGACAATTACATGATGTGATATATGTGATGTATGAGATGATCATGTGATGTATAGAATTTCACGACTTGCATGTCGATGAGTACGGCAACCGGCAGGAGCCATAGGGTTGTCTTTAATTATTGTATGACATGCGTGTCAATCATTAAGCGCTATGTAATGCTTTACTTTATCGCTAAATGGTAGCAATAGTAGTAGAAGCATGTTGGGCGTGACAACCCCGATGGCGACACATTGATGGAGATCAAGATGATGGAGATCATGGTGTCTTGCCGGTGACGATGGAGATCATGTCGGTGCTTTCAAGATGGAGATCTAAAGCACAAGTTCATGGCCATATCATGTCACTTATGTTTTGCACAAATTTCGTCGTGTTGAGACACCACGTGATGATCGGGTGTGATAGACTCTATGTTCACATACAACGGGTGCAAGCCAGTGTTGCACGCGCAGAACACTCGGGTTAAACTTGACGAGCCTAGCATGTACAGACATGGCCTCGGAATACAAGAGACCGAAAGGTCAAACATGAGTCATATAGTAGATATGATCAACATAATGATGTTCACCATTGAGGCCACCTCAACTCACGTGATGATCGGACTTGAGTTGGTGGATTTGGATCATGTGACACTCAGATGACCTAAGGGATGTCAATTTGAGTGGGAACTTTAGTAATTTGATAAACTAAACTCATTATCTTGAACAATAGTCTAAGTAAACTTTGCATATTTATGTTGTAGATCAATGGCTCGCGCAGTAGCACCCCTGAATTTTAATGCGTTCCTAGAGAAAGCTAAGTTGAAAGATGATGGAAGTACCTTTGTTGACTGGGCCCGTAATCTGAGGATTATCCTCACGGCTTCCCAGAAATCATATGTCCTTGATGCACCGCTTGGTGACCAACTAGAAGACATGACCTCCGAAGACGTTAGGAATGCTTGGGAGGCACGTACATGAGATTACTCAATAGTTCAGTGTGCAATATTGTATGGCTTAGAACCGGGACTTCAAAGACGTTTTGAACATGATGGAGCATATGAGATGTTCCAGGAGTTGAAGTTTATCTTTCAGAAGAACGCCCGGATCGAGAGGTATGAAACCACCAACAAGTTCTATGCTTGCAAGATGGAGGAGAACGGGTCTATCAGTGAACATATACTCTGAATGTCTGGGTATTCAACTCGTCTCGCGGAGTTGGGAATTGCCCTTCCGCCAGAGGCGATCACTGATAGAGTTCTTCAATCACTGCCACCTAGTTACAAGAGCTTTGTGATGAACTATAACATGCAGGGGATGAACAAGTTAGTCGCCGAGCTGTTTGCGATGCTAAAACTCGCTGAGTCTAAAATCTAGAAAGAACAGCAAGTGTTGATGGTCAATAAAACCATTAGTTTCAAGAAAAATGGCAAAGTCATGGGCAAGGTCAAGAAGGGTAAAACCAGGAAGGATGGCAAAGGAGTTGCTACTCCTATAAAGAAGCCCAAGCATGGACCCAAGCCAGAAACTAAGTGCTTTCATTGCAAGGGAACTGGTCACTGGAAGCGGAACTGCCCCAAGTACCTGGCTAACAAGAAGGCGGCTAACGATAAACAAGGTATATATGATATACATGTTATTGATGTGTACCTTACTAGCTCTCGTAGTAGTGCCTGGGTATTTGATACCGGTTCGGTTGCTCACATTTGCAACTCAAAGCAGGAACTACGGAATAAACGAAGGCTGACAAAGGACGAAGTGACGATGCGCATGGGAAATGGTTCCAAGGTTGATGTGATCGCCGTCGGCACGCTCTCTCTTCGATTACCATCGGGATTAGTGATGAACCTGAATTATTGTTATTTAGTGCCTGCGTTAAGCATGAACATTATATCTGGATCTTGTTTATTGCGAGACGGTTACTCATTTAAATCAGAGAATAAAGGTTGTTCTATTTATATGAGTAATATCTTTTATGGTCATGCACCCAATGTGAGGGGTTTATTCATATTGAATCTTGATAGTGATGACGCACATATTCATAACATCGATGCCAAAAGATGTAGAGTTGATAATGATAGTACCACTTTCTTGTGGCACTGCCGTTTAGGTCATATTGGTGTAAAATGCATGAGGAAGATCCATGTTGATGGACTTTTGGAGTCACTTGATTTTTAATCACTTGACACATGTGAACCATGCCTCATGGGCAAGATGACTAAAACGCCGTTCTCTGGAATAATGGAACGGGCAAGTGACTTATTGGAAATCATACATACTGATGTGTGCGGTCCAATGAATGTTACTGCGCGTGGTGGATATCGTTATTTTCTCACCTTCATTGATGACTTAAGTAGATATGGGTATATTTACTTGATGAAAAACAAGTCTGAAACATTTGAAAAGTTCAAGCAATTTCAGAGTGAAGTTGAGAATCATCGTAACAAGAAGATTAAGTTCCTGCCATCTGATCGAGGAGGTGAATATCTGAGTTATGAGTTTGGCAGTCACTTAAGACAGTGTGGAATTGTTTCACAGTTGACACCGCCCGGAACACCACAACGTAATGGTGTGTCGGAACGTCGTAATCGAACCTTATTAGATATAGTGCGTTCTATGATGTCTCTTGCTGATTTGCCACTATCGTTTTGGGGTTATGCATTAGAGATAGCTGCATTCACTTTAAATAGGGCACCATCAAAATCCGTTGAGACGATGCCATATGAACTATGGTTTGGAAAGAAGCCAAAGTTGTCGTTTCTTAAAGTTTGGGGATGTGATGCTTATGTCAAAAAGCTTCAGCCTGAAAAGCTGGAACCCAAAGCGGAGAAATGCGTCTTCATAGGATACCTGAAAGAGACAGTCGGCTATACCTTCTATCTCAGATCCAAAGGCAAAGTGTTTGTCGCTAAGAACGGAACATTACTTGAGAAAGAGTTTCTCTCGAAAGAATTGAGTGGGAGGAAAATAGAGCTTGATGAGGTTCTTGAACCTTTACTTCAACTAGAAAGTAGCGCAGCACAGAAAGATGTTTCTGTGGAACCTACGACGGAAGAAGAGGAAGTTAATGATGATGATCATGAAGCTTCGGATCAAGCTGCTATTGAACCTCGTAGGTCGACAAGGCCGCGTACTACCCCTTAGTGGTACGACAATCCTGTCTTGGAGGTTATGTTGTTGGACAACAATGAACCTACGAGCTATGGAGGAGCAGTGATGGGCCCGGATTCCGAGAAATGGATAGAGGCCATGAAATCCGAGGTGGGATCCATGTATGAAAACAAAGTATGGACTTTGGAAGTATTACCTGAAGGGCGAAAGGCCATTCAGAACAAATGGATCTTTAAGAAGAAGACAGACGCGGATGGTAATGTCACCGTCTATAAAGTTCGACTTGTGGCAAAGGGTTTTTCACAAGTTCAAGGAGTTGACTACGATGAGACTTTCTCACCCATAGCGATGCTTAAGTCTGTCAGAATCATGTTAGCAATAGCTGCTTATTTCGACTATGAAATTTGGTAGATGGATGTCAAAACAGTGTTCCTCAACGGTTTCCTTGAGGAACAGTTGTATATGATGCAACCCGAAGGTTTTGTCGATCCAGAGAATGCTGACAAAGTTTGCAAACTCCAGCGATCCATTTATGGACTGGTGCAAGCATCTCGGAGTTGGAATAAGCGCTTTGATGAGGTGATCAAAGCGTTTGAGTTTATACAAGTTTACGGAGAAGCTTGTATTTACAAGAAAGTGAGTGGGAGCTCTATAGCGTTTCTAGTATTATATGTGGATGACATATTGCTGATTGGAAACAATATAGAAATGCTAGAAAGCGTGAAGGAATATTTGAACAAGAGTTTTTCAATGAAGGACCTAGGAGAAGCTGCTTTCATATTAGGCATTAAGATCTATAGAGATAGATCGAGACGCTTAATAGCACTTTCACAGAGCACATACCTTGATAAAGTTTTGAAGAAGTTCAAAATGGAACAGTCCAAGAAGGGGTTCTTGCCTGTGTTACAAGGTGTGAAGTTGAGTAAGACTCAATGCCCAGTAACTACAGAAGATAGAGAAAAGATGAGTGTCATCCCCTATGCTTCAGCCATAGGCTCTATCATGTATGCAATGCTGTGCACAAGACCCGATGTCAGCCTTGCCATAAGTATGGCCGGAAGGTTTCAAAGTGATCCTGGAATGGAGATCTGACAAGCGGTCAAGAATATCCTTAAGTACCTGAAAAGGACTAAGGAAATGTTTCTCATTTATGGAGGTGATGAAGAGCTCGTTGTAGAGGGTTACGTCGATGCAAGCTTTGACACTGATCTGGACGACTCTAAGTCGCAAACCGGATACGTATTTATTCTTAACGGGGGAGCGGTAAGTTGGTGCAGTTCCAAGCAAAGTGTGGTAGCTGATTCTACGTGCGAAGCGGAATACATCGCAGCCTCGGAGGCGGCGAAGGAAGGTGTCTGGATGAAGCAGTTCATGACAAATCTTGGAGTAGTGCCCAGTGCACTAAATCCAATGAACCTGTTCTGTGACAACACTGGTGCCATTGTTCTGGCCAAGGAACCAAGGTTTCACAAGAGGACCAGACACATAAAGCGACGCTTCAACTCCATCCGCGATTACATCATGGAGAAAGACATAAATATTTGCAAAGTGCACACGGATCTGAATGTTGCAGACCCGTTGACTAAACCCCTTCCAAGGGCTAAACATGATCAACAACAGAACTGCATGGGTGTTCGATTCATTACAATGTAAATCACATAGTGATGTGAAACTAGATTATTGACTCTAGTGCAAGTGGGAGACTGTTGGAAATATGCCCTAGAGGCAATAAATAAAGTGTTTATTATTGTATTTCCTTGTTCATGATAATCGTTTATTATCCATGCTATAATTGTATTAATTGGAAACATGGATACATGTGTGGATACATAGACAAACACAATGTCCCTAGTGTGCCTCTAGTGAACTAGCTCGTTGATCGAAAGATGGTTAAGGTTTCCTAGCCATTGACATGAGATGTCATTTGATAACGGGATCACATCGTAAGGAGAATGATGTGATGGACAAGACCCAAACAACAAACGCAGCTTATGATCGTGTCAGTTTATTGCTATGTATTTCTGCATGTCAAGTATATGTTCCTATGACCATGAGATCATGCAACTCAGAGATATCGGAGGAGTACCTTATGTGTATCAAACATCGCAACGTAACTGGGTGACTATAAAGGTGCTCTACAGGTGTCTCCGAGGGTGTCTGTTGAGTTGGCATGGATCAAGAGTGGGATTTGTTACTCCGTGTGACGGAGAGGTATCTCAGTGCCCACTCGGTAATACAACATCACAATAAGCCTTGCAAGCAATGTGACTAAGTGTTAGTTGCGAGATCTTGTATTACGGAACGAGTAAAGAGACTTGCCAGTAATGAGGTTGAACTAGGTACGGAGATACCGACGATTGAATCTCGGGCAAGTAACATACCGAAGAACAAAGGGAACATCATACGGGATTAACTGAATCCTTGACATAAAGGTTCGACCGATAAAGATCTTCGTAGAATATGTAGGAACCAATGTGGACATCCAGGTCCCGCCATTGGTTATTGACCATAGAGGTGTCTCGGTCATGTCTACATAGTTCTCAAACCCGCAGGGTCTGCATACTTAAGGTTTGGTGACGTTTTGGTAGTATAGAGTTATGTATGGTGGTGACCGAAGTTTGTTCGGAGTCCCGGATGAGATCCTGGACGTAACGAGGAGCTACGGAATGGTCCGGAGGTAAAGATTCATATATAGGAAGTCCTGTTTGGGTCGCCGGAAAAGTTTCGGGCTCATCGGTAGTGTACCGGGAGTGTCGGTAGTGTACCAGGAGGCCTCCGGGAGGGGTATTTCGACCCAAGAGACTTCATGGGCTGTGGGAGAGTGAATATCAGCCCTTAGTGGGCTGGTGGAAACTCCCACACAAGGCCCATGTGGCTGGAGGAAAAAACCCAATAGGAAAAGGTGGAAAAAAGGGGAGAAAGGAGCAATCCTAGTCCTACTAGTATTGGAGGAGGAATCCTCCTCTCCTAGTAGGTTCGGCTGAACCAGCTGGCCTTGGAGGCCAAGGCTACTATATATACTAGAGAGTTTTGGGTTTTTGCACTAGTTTCTCAGCCACGTGTTACATGTTCCTCTAGTGCATAGTTTCTCTTCTAGATCGGTTTTCTGCAGTGCTTAGGCGAAGCCCTGCTGGAATTGCTCCACCACCATCGCCGGAGCGCCGTCAGGCTGCCGGAGAACTCTTCTTCCTCTCCACTCCCTCTTGCTGGATCAAGACGGTGGAGATCGTCATCAAGCTGTACGTGTGCTGAATGCGGAGGTGCCGTCCGTTCGGTGCTAGATCGGAAGGATCTTGATCAAGTTCGTGGGACGGATCATGATTGGATCGCGGGACGGATCGTGATTGGATCGGGGGACACACGGCGATTCGGATCGCAAAGACGTTCAACTACACCAACCGCGTTTCTTAACGCTTCCCGCTTAGCGATCTACAAGGGTATGTAGATCCACTCTCCCTCTCGTAGATGCTCATCACCATGGATAGATCTGCGTGTGCGTAGGAAATTTTTTGTTTCCCATGCAACATTCCCCAACTTTAGCCCCCAAGTGGGCCAGTACGTCTGCGGCTTGGTTGTTGTCACGAGCGACGTGGTGAAATTCCAACCCCTCAAACCATGCAGATATCTATAGGACGACATTTCTGTATGCCACCATCTTCGGGTTTTTGGCGTCAAATTCGCCATTGATTTGGGAGATGGCCAAGTTGGAGTCTTCCCGTACCACTAGCCGCCGTATGCCCATTGATACTGCCATCCGAAGACCATGCAAGTGTGCTTCGTATTCGACTGCATTGTTGGAGTCGGCATACATTATCTGCAACACGTATCGAACGTTGTCGCCTGTGGGGGATGTGAGGATAAATCCTTCCCCTAGTCCAACCATAGTTTTGGATCCATTGAAGTACATTGTCCAATGGGAGTATGTACTATATTCCCTGGGGAGCTCGACCTCCGTCCACTCAGCCAAAAAATCTGCCAGTACCTGAGATTTTCTGGCACGTCGTGGCTTATAGGTTATTTCAAAGGGAAGGAGCTCAATAGCCCACTTGGCTATGTGGATGGTGGCGTCCCTATTGTTGATTGTGTCGTTCAGGGGTATTTCGGATGCCACCATTATCGAACACTCTTGGAAGTAGTGTCTGAGTTTCCGTGATGCCATAAATACTGTGTTGGCTATCTTCTGGTAGTGCGGGTATCTGGAATTGCATTGCGTTAGTACTTCTGACACGTAATAGACCGGCTTTTGTGTCCGGAATTTGTGTCCCTCCTCCTCACGTTCGACAACGACCACAACGCTAACGACTTGGTTGGTAGCCGATATGTATAATAACATGGGTTCACCAGCGCCTCGTGCTATGAGTATGGGATTTCTTGCTAGCAGTGTTTTAATTTCTTCTAATGTGGCCGCTGCTTCGCTGGTCCACTCGAAATTCTTGGTCCGTTTCAGCAGCTTATAGAGCGGTAGAGCATTTTCTCCGAGGCGAGAGATACAGCGGCTTAGCGCCACTATGTAACAAGCCAACCTCTGGACATGCTTTAGCTCTGTGGGAATTGCAAGTTCTGATAGAGCGCGGATCTTAGCCGGATTCACTTATATTCCTCTATGGGAGACGATGAATTTGAGCACTTTACCTATGGGAACTCTAAATACACATTTCTACGAGATTGAGTCGTATGTCGTACTCGCGCAGGCTGGCGAAGGTTTGTTGTAGGTCGTCTATCAACTGGCGGACATGTTTGGTTTTGATTACCACGTCGTCCATGTATGCCTCGACTGTCTTACCGACTTGTTTCACGAGATAAGTCTGGATCATGCGCTGGTATGTAGCCCCAGCGTGTTTTAGCCCAAAGGGCACCGTGTTGAAGCAGAATAGCCCATAGGGGGTGATGAATGCATTTGCAGATTGATCGGATTCCTTCATTTTAATCTGATGGTATCCTAAATAAGCGTCGAGGAAACAGAACGAGTCGTGTTCGGATGTGGCGTCGATGATCTGGTCTATGTGCGGTAAGGGGAAAGGGTCCTTAGGGCAGGCCTTGTTGAGGTCTTCGAAATCGCCACAAAGCCGCCAGGATTTGTCTTTCTTTGGTACCATCACCAGATTTGCCAACCATTCGGGGTCCTTAATCTTCCGAATGAATCCGACCGCTAGCAATTTAGCTAATTCTTCACCCATAGCTTGCCGTTTGGTTTCGAAAAAGCGGCACAAAGTTTGCTTCACGGACTTGAAGCCTGCCATGATGTTCAAACTATGTTCTCCCAGCCGCCGTGGGATTCCAGGCATGTCGGAAGGATGCCAGGCGAAGATGTCCTAAAATATCCGCAGTGCTTCGTCCACAATGGGATCAAGTTGAGCTCTGATGGATCTTGTCTTGTTGGGGTCCGTCGGGTGTACTTGAAATTTAACGATTTCATTTGCGGGTTTAAAGGACGTGGGCTTGGGCCTTTTGCTAAGGATCACGTCGTCCTTGTCAATTGTTGATCGAAGTACGGTCAGTTCTTCTGCAACGAAGGTCTCAGCTAGTGCCTCGAGCGCAAGTGCTGCTGTTTTGTTTTTGGCCTGTAGGGCTATGTTCGGATCACTAGCAATTGTGATTACTCGGTTTGGTCCTGGCATTTTGAGTTTCATATACCCATAATGGGGTATAGCCTGGAATTTTGTGAAGGATACTATATGGAATAGGAGCTCTTCGGATCTATAGTTTTCGGGCATGCCGAACACTACGTCCAGGACGATACGTCCCGAACATCGCGCCTCTTTCCCCGGAATGATACCCCGGAAAGTCGTGTTGCTATGCTCGATGCGAGATCGGTCGAACTGCATTTTTTCAATGGGTGTCTTCATAGATCAGGTTTAAACCACTGTCGCCGTCCATTAGCACCTTGTGTAACCTATATCCATCGATGATGGGGTTCAGGACTAGTGCGGCCGGTGAATGAACGGGAAGAATGGCTGGTCGGTCAGTATCTCCAAAGGTAATGGGGATGTCTACCCATGCGCTTGTTGCTGCCACACGGTAGACATGTTCGAGTTCCTTAAGAGCTCTTTCCCTTCTATTCCTTGAGGGGAACGTTTTGTAGATCGTCAAGACTTCGGCGTTGTATTCGGGTCACGATAGATATCAGGGTAAACGGACTTAGGTTCGGGGCAGAAACGCAACTATGTGGCGGCTTGAAGGGGTTGATCGGAATCGAGAGACGCGATGTTTTACCCAGGTTTGGCCCCTCCGATGGAGGTAAAAGCCTACGTCCTGCTTGTCTTGTATTGATGATGATGAAGACCTCTCGGTTACAAGGGTGCTAATTGCTACCTCTAATTATGAGAGCCTCTAATCTGTCTATCTCTAATCTCTTGTGTCGTCTAAACTTGTGGACTTGTGTATCCCTTCCCTCTAGGGGTGCTCTACCCCTCCTTATATAGGTGGAGAGAGTAGGCTTACAAATAGAGTCCTACTAGGAGTAGGATTAGGACTAGTCTCTCTAGAGTCCTATTCCGGGTCTTATCTCCTTTAAGGGAATCCTTCTCTCTTCGGGCCTTCTCTGGTGAGCCACCAGGCGCCGGCTCATCTGCCGTGTCTTGGGCTTGGTCATCCTATGACCCGTCTGCCGGGTTATCAATGAAACTTCATGCCTTTGTCGGGTCTCCTGTGAGTCGCCAGGCTGGGTCATACTGCGGGGTATATCCCCGACATTAGCCCCTAGGTTAGCTTGAATTTATTCATGGTAAGCTCTTGAAATAAGAGTAACAAATATGTTAAGTGACCAGATTGCTCCTTTGGCCAGCTTATAAAATGGCTCCTCAGAAATCCGGGTCTTTCTGCATATGAATGAGCCGTCTTGAAAATCGTCTTGCTTGTCAATGTCCTTTGAAAAATATTTGGAATAGAATACCCATATGCCATTGAGTCGGCTTCCAATACTCTTGGCAGGTTATCTGCGCTGGGTCATAATTATTGATGATGCCGGGTCATTTATGGTTGGTGACGCCGGGTCAAATAACTAGAGTTCAACTGACTTGATAAAAACATTGGGATGAAAACCCATCTGATGTAAAACCAGACTTTCATTGTTTTGAAGCAGTGCGGCTTATATAAAATCTGGCGGGTTACGCTCTTTTGATATGTCCATATTACCTGTAGCTCCGAGATTATCCATGATAACTTGGTGCTTTGCAAATAACATTTTGGACTGTGTAGCCCCCAAGTGCCGGGTTGTCCTGCCTGAGCAGCCTGGGACTTATAATTGCCTTATACCTTATAAAGCTTCGGCGGTTGTAGCCCCCAAGGGCCGGCTCATCAGAAAGCTTCGGCGGGTGTAGCCCCCAATGGCCGGGTCATCAGAATGTGATGCGCCGGGTCTTCAATTTGAACCTCATAATCTGTTTAAACAACAGAATACTGTAGCCCCCAAGTACCGGGTCGCACACCTGCGGCGACTTGGGATTTTATAAAATTTGATCTGAGCGGTGTTGTCCCCAAGTGCCGGGTCAGTAAGAATTACTGGGCTGGGACTTTAGAAAAATATAGAAAGGTCCGGCTCATTTCCTTGAGAATGGTCTTGCTGACGATGTAATGATTTGAAAACCAGCTTGCATTAGCCCCCACGTGCCGTGGTGCGTGCTTGCAGCAACATGGGACTTGCATAATTGATATAAACTGGCTTTGAATAGTGTAGCCCCCAAGTGTCGGGTTGTCTGCGTGCGGTGACTTGGGACTATGTGAGAATAGTACGACTCTTTGTTTGAATGAATCTTTGACCGTAGTTGTAATATAATCCGGAGTGAATATCCTGGAATAAATCCCTTGTCTCTGACATGAAATTCCTGCTCATGGTTGTGTTGCAACCCGGCAAATATATATTGGAGAAATCCATGAGTGTTGTAGATTACTACAGAGCATAATTGAAGAAATCCAAGGACCAGCCAATTAGATGACACGGTATTATATCTGATAGGGCGGTTCTTCAAGAATAATCAACTTTTCAATAAAACGGCGGCTCATCTTTAATAAACAAGACCTGCAAAAACATGACAAAATATGTTCTGTGTTGTTGTAAGGGCGGCTTGAAAAAGCACAACCCGGAGATGTTATATCTTTCATAACATTGCTCCTTCTTTCATAATCTGGCTGTGACCCGGCTTGAAAAGCCGGCATGACATGTGAATATGATGAAATATATGATGCAATCTATGATGCCATGTATGATGCAACATGCAATGTATGATGTAATGTTAACTTGTCAACCTTTTTTGGCATAAAGCCGGCGGATAGGCGTTAGAAGCTGTACCCAAAGGTAGGAAGCCGCCCTCGCCGCGGCTCATTTTCCTGAGCCGGATTTTTGTGGCATAAAGCCTGGTGCCATGACTCATTTTCCTGAGCCGGTTTTAACTTTAACCAGTGCAGGGTCTCTATCGAGAGTGGCCGTCAATTTCTTTGAGCGGTTCAGGGTCTCTAGGTGAGAGTAATTGGTGGGTCAAGCCGTTTTAACTTTAACCAGTGCAGGGTCTCTATCGAGAGTGGCCGTCAATTTCTTTGAGCGGTTCAGGGTCTCTAGGCGAGAGTAACTGGTAAGAGTTCGGCGGGTCATGAGATGTTAGCTACCCGTTGGTAAAAAACCTCTCATAACCGCGGCTAAACTGGTTAGCCGGAGATGGCATAAAGCAAGCCGATTGGGTGTTAGAAGTGGTACCCATCGGTAAGAAGCCCCCTTTTCAGCAATTACGACGCAAAGCTCCGGCGGATAGGCGTTAGAAGCTGTACCGGCTAAAGGTAGGAAGCCGCCCTCACCGCGACTCATTTTTCTGAGCCGGAATTTTGTGCCTCTACGGCCTACTAATAGGCGTTAGAAGCTGTACCCGGAGGTAAAAAGCCGCCGTTCGCCGATCTCAGTTGATGTATCAATCGGAACATTTTTGAACTCTTCTTGTAGGTCGCCATCTTATAAACCGCCATCTTGTATAAAGAAATGGCAGAAGCTCCAAGTGATGACCCAATAAATACGGGCACCTATGTTTGAATGGTGCATCACGGCGGTTCGTTCTTTTGGGCAACTTTTAATCTTTCACCAGTAATGTAATACCCCCAGGATTGGACTTTCTCTTGCAAAGACCCGGGGTTCTTGTTGAAAACAACCAAATGTGTCTCACCATATCTGTAACCCCCGAGTCTTAAGTTGACTCGAAGAGGCGGCTTGAGAATCTCCACCGAAAGTTGAGATTGGTCGTGGCGGGTTATATATGATCCCGCAAGATTTGTTTCAATGATCTGGTCGATAGTTCGTCCCGGCTGTTTGATGTGAATCAAATTGTAATGGCGGCGACTTGTGCGCCTATCCATCGGGCGGCTCATCTCGATGAGCACTGCACCGATATACTAATATAGATCAAACTGTGGGTGGCATCTTGCGCGCATCCGTTGGGCGGCTCATATAGGCGAGCACTGCATCGATATGTCAATGGAGATTGGCCCATCGGGTGGCGATTTAGAACTGTCTGTTGGGCGGATCGTACTGGTAAATGCACCCCCTGGCGTGTTGATGTAGACGCATAGGTCAACTATGGCTTTGTAAACCGGTGTTGTTTGTGAAAGACGCCATGGCGTTGTAAGCCGGCGCGGGTGACGGGAGACGGCCATGACATTGTAAGCGGGCGCGGATGACGAGAGACGGTCACAACATTGTTCACTGGCGCGGTCGCGAGAGACGGTCGCGGCGTTGTAGGCCCGCGCAGACGGTGAGTCGCCCGTGGCATTGGACACAGGCATGGACGGTGAGCCGCCGTGGCGTTGTAGGCCGGTATGGACGTGCGAATCGCTGGAGGCGTTGTAAGCCGGCAAGAATGACGAAAGGAAGCCACGGCATTGTTGGTGAAGAACATTAAGCGGGTACGACAGCTTGCCGCACTCATTCGGCGGCTCATACTGACGGGTGAACACACGTTGTTTTCAAGATGCCTCAACTCACGCGTGTCCCTCGAGCAATGCAACACGCCGGTGTGTGCTCTAACTCCGCAGTATCATGCCACACGAACAATTTTCCTGCATAAAAATATTTGCAAAAGACGGAGTAGTTGTTCTCGGACGGATCAATATGTATGAAAAAATAGATACGATAAATACCACCTGGATTTTTTGTCGGATGAGCACGGACGAACAAAGGCACACGAGCACCAAATCATACTTTGGCCGATGACCTGACCGATGACCCGTGTGCGGACGCAATTAGATGAATAGTTTTCCTTCAACCCACTAGGCCCCACCTCTGATTCATCATCACTTTTTTTACAACCAACCCCCACCTCTACCCTTTCCCTTATCCCCTTCGACCATAGAGGGTTGCAGCAGTGTAGATCAGAGAGCCTGCGCGTGCGAGGAGGAAAAGGAACCGGGGAGGCTCGGATGTCCGTCGGCGTTGCGCTGGCGGCTGCGAGGCAGGGCGCGGGCCTACATGGCGGCGAGTCGCGGCGGCGATACGGACATGGGTGAGCGCGGGAGGCCAAGGGGACGGGCATCTGCGGCGATGGCGGAGCGGAGCAGAGGCGGCGGCGGGTCGCAACAGCAGTCGACTGGCTCAGCGGGGCAGCGAGTCGGCGGACGGCGGCTAGCGGGTTGTGACGGCAGCCGGTCGGCTCGGCGGCGCAGTGAGTTGGCGGTAGCAGGGCCGGTGTGTGTAATAGCACAACAGCAGCCGGGAAAGCGCAGCGGCGAGGGACGCGGACAGAGAGGCTTGGAGGCGCCGGCCCTCGGTACAGGCGGAGGTGAGCACGATGAGTCGATGCGAGGCCGTCTGTGTGGGGCAGCGCAGTGGGCGTCCCCATGGCCTATACAGCGGGCGGGTTGAAGTGGCAGAGGCCATGGTGTGGATTGAGCCAGAGACGAGGCCGTGGTGGCGAGGTATGGCGAGCCCGGCCGGGTGGAGCTGGTGCAGCTAGGCCACGACTCGGTGGTGGAGGCGAGGTGAGGCGTAGACGCGAAACAGACATAACGGGGCGACGAGCCGACGGGCGGCCGAAGCGAAGGCGATACTGCGCCGTGGTCTTGGGACTTGGAGTTTCCTGCTTATATGAGCCAGGCCAGGCTGTGTACGCTTGTTTATTCCGCCACGGTCTGCGGAATCCGTTGACCGGGCGGGTTGGTCTGGCCAAGGAGAAAACGGCCAAACGAACCGGGATTTGCGGGTGTTTAGTCCATGTTTAACCCGTTTCCGGGTCGCGGTTTCTCCCCTGGCGACTTCTTTTGATCCGATTCAGACTATGATAGCCAGCTACGGAATAACCAGCTGAAACCTTTATTCGATTTAGACTCAACGCCGCCATAACAGTCCATCATCGAATGTCGAAGAACACGCGAGGCTGCTAAGAGATGATGCCGGTTCCTTCAATTGAGTGATCCGCTGGTGTACTCGTTGCGTGCATCTGCTACAGACTCACGCTCTCTGATGCTCTGTACAAATGAGAAATCTCCGCACGATAGATTATAACGCAGATCGCCCGAGGACTGTCTAGGACGCAGGAGCTGCCATGAAATCGTTGACAAAATTGATGAAGATTGGACACGTAGAAATCTGAATCCACACGCGCGTAGATCCATCCGAGCCTGCTTTTCTTCATCCGGAAAATTACGATTTTTTTGATCCCTGGTAGAGATCCCTTCAAGAACACAAACCATCATGCGAAGGCCCCACGGTGGGCGCCAACTGTCGTGGATTTGTCACGGCAGATATCCGGGTGAACGGACTTAGGTTCGGGGCAGAAACGCAACTATGTGGCGGCTTGAAGGGATTGATCGGAATCGAGAGACACGATGTTTTACCCAGGTTTGGCCCCTCTGATGGATGTAAAAGTCTACGTCCTGCTTGTCTTGTATTGATGATGATGAAGACCTCTCGGTTACAAGGGTGCTAATTGCTACCTCTAATTACGAGAGCCTCTAATCTGTCTATCTCTAATCTCTTGTGTCGTCTAAACTTGTGGACTTGGGTATCCCTTCCCTCTAGGGGTGCTCTACCCCTCCTTATATAGGTGGAGAGAGTAGGCTTATAAATAGACTCCTACTAGGAGTAGGATTAGGACTAGTCTCTCTAGAGTCCTATTCCGGGTCTTATCTCCTTTAAGGGAATCCTTCTCTCTTCGGGCCTTCTCTTGTGAACCGCCAGGCGCCGGCTCACCCGCCGGGTCTTGGGCTTGGTCATCCTGCGACCCATCTGCCGGGTCATCAATGAAACGTCATGTCTTTGCTTGGTCTCCTATGAGTCGCTAGGCCGGGTCATACCGCGGGGTATATCCCCGACAATACCCGAAGGTAAGAAGCCCCCTTCGACAACCGCGGCTAACATGTTAACCGGATTGGCATAAAGCCAGCTGTTAGAGTGAGATAAGCGATACCCAAAGGAAAGAAGCCCCCTTCGACAGCCGCAGCTGACATGTCAACTGGAATGGCATAAAGTCGGTTGTTAGGGTGAGATAAGCGATACCCGAAGGTAATAAGCCCCCTTCGACAACCGCGGCTAACATGTTAACCGGATTGGCATAAAGTCGGCTGTTAGGGTGAGATAAGCGATACCCGAAGGTAAGAAGCCCCCTTCGACAGCCAATGTTTTCTGCACCATCTTGTAAGTCGCCATCTTGTAAGCCACCATCTTGTAAGCCGCCATCTTATATGAAGAAACGACAGAAGCTCCAAGTGATGATCCAATAAATCCGGGCACCTATGTTTGAATGGTGCATCATGGCGGTTCGTCCTCTTGGGCAACTTTTAATCTTCCGCCAATAATGTAATAGCTCTTGCAAAGACCCGGGGTTCTCGTTGAAAACGACCAAATGAGTCTCGCCATGTCTGTAGCCCCCGAGTCTTAAGTTGACTCGAAGAGGCGGCTTGAGAGTCTCTACTGATGGTCGAGGTTGACTATGGCGGGTTATAGATGATCCCGTACGAATTGTTTTAATAATCCGGTCGAGGGTTCGTTCCGGCTGGTTGTTGAAGTGAACCAAACTGTAGTGGCGGCGACTTGTGCGCCTGTTCATCGGGCGGCTCATACCGACGAGCACTGCATTGATATGTCAATGTTGATTGGACCACGGGGCAGCGATTCAGAACCGTTAGTTGGGCGACTTGTACTTTTGTATGCAGCCACTGTTGGGTTGATGTAGACGTAGCAAACACCCGCGGCATGGTAAGCCGGTGCTATTGTCAAAGAGGCCACGACGTTGTAAGCCGGCGCACATGGCGAGAGACGGCCACGGCGTTGTAAGCCGGAGCAGTGGCGAGAGACGGCCTCGACGTTGTAAGCCGGCGCGGTGGCGAGAGACGGCCACGGTGTTGTAAGCTGGCGCTATGGCGAGAGACGGCCACGGTGTTGTAAGCCGGTGCGACCGCGAGAGATGATCGCTGCGTTGTAAGCCGGTGCGGATGGCGAGAGACGACCATGGCGTTATAAGCCAGCACGGATGACGAGAGACGGCCATGTCGTTGTAAGCCGGTGCAGACGGTGAGAGACGACCACATCATTGTAAGCCGTCGCGGATGGCGAGAGACGGCCACGGCGTTGTAAGCCGATATAGACGATTGAGGTGGCCGCGGCATTCTGAGCCGGTGCGCGAGTCCGTTGAATAACTCGACATGGGTGACCACCTGTGCAAAATGATGTTGGCACGCCTCCATCTCCGTGGTATAGTGCCACTTTGGCAATGAATAATTCTCCTGTGTAAAAAATATTACAAAGACAGAATAATTTTGCTCAGATGAAAAATATACCGAAAAATCAATCGGGTAAATATCACCTGTTTTTTAACCATATGTACCGACCGGTTTGATGACCATGGTACTGCTTTTGTTGGCCTCATCTTTGAACAGAGCAAAAATACTAGTATTGGGCAATACTTTCGTAAGCTTCTTCATCCTAAACCTGGGAATATGTGCCCAAGTCACTTTTCGAAATAACTTTTGAGCCTTTTACTCTACGTGGGATTTTTTCTAGCCCTGTAGCTTCCACGTGATGAGCATGAGTACTAATTGAAAGTACTTGATGAGTGGGTTGGCTTCGGCCATCATGTGGACTGTGGATGAATTTGACGTTTATAGGCGCACTAGTGGATGTCCGCTGGCTTTGTTGATTCGTTGTGAAGTACTCCGGTGAATCACCTCAGAACCTTAAGTGAGAGGCCCTAGGAACGTCGCCGAATAGAAAAACTCCATTTGAAGCAGGTATACTGGAAAGAAGTACAGAGACAACGATGGGTTGAACCAACGTTCCTGCATCTTGAGATGGTGCTGCTTGAATTGCAGGATTTCCGGCAAAAAGTTTTGGATCAAACTGGGTCACCCCAGTTGTGCTCTCGGCTCTGAGTTATGATATGTAATTAGCAGATATTACCGGAACTGCAGCTAGCACCTGTTGTTTGATTGCATTCCTAGGATAATTCACTCAGTGCGGGCACAGTTCCGAAGTGGACGGATAGCGCAGAGCTGGGCGGCTCGGCCGCGCGGCAGTGGAGGCAGGCGAGGCTGGCTTAGGGTGAGGCCGCAGGGGAGCGAGCCAAGGCGGAGGCTAGCGCGGCGAGTTGAGGTGAGGCCGTCCGGGATGCAGCATAGCGAGTGGCGAGCCGGCGGACGGAATGGAGACGACGGCTCATCGCGTGCTGGCGAGTCGAGCTCGGCTCGGAGCGAGGCAGCGCAGGACGGGTGAGGCCGAGTCGTGTAAGACTCCTCAGGGGCGATGGGAACCAAGCGCGGGGTGGGTAAGGCCGAGTCGGCCGCGGCGCGTCAAGCGGGGTGTGAGACCGAGGTGGAGACGGGCGAGGCCAGCTCGGACGTGCGGTGGCGGAGGTGGGCATGACGGGGCGCGGACGGCCTGGACGCACGGTGCGGAAACCATGGCGTTTAGTCCGTGTTCTTGACTGCTTCAAGGTTGTGGCCGGATTGTCGTATCCTCGTCCGTGTCAAACTCCACCTCCAAGACGTGGTTTGCTCTTTCATTTTCTGATGTATCAATCCGCCGTCGCCGAATCCGTATCGTAGGTGCAACTTGCGACGGTTGAAAGTTTCCATGAATAAGGCGGCAATCAGACGCCACGACCTGTGATTATCTGAAGAATAGCTATGCACCAATCTGACGCGGGTTGCAAGGCAAAGTACAGTCGGAGCCGCCGAGGTTGATCCAGTTGAACTTTCTGAACATTGTGCTTCGCTCCTTACTGCCTAAAATCATTTTCTAATCTCCATTGACAAATATAGATTCTTCCCGGCTGGCTCTTGCGGATCCAGCAGAATATAAGCTTCTTGATCCCTAAGAGAAATTCGTTCAAGAACACAATACCTTCGTGTGTGGCCCCACGGTGGGCACCAACTGTCGTGGATTTGTCATGGCAGATGTCCGAGTGAATGGACTTAGGTTCGGGGCAGAAGCGCAACTATGTGGCGGCTTGAAGGGGTTGGTCAGAATCGAGAGACACGGAGTTTACCCAGGTTCGGCCCCTCCGATGGAGGTAAAAGCCTACGCCCTGCTTGTCTGGTATTGATGATGAAGGAGATCTCTCGGTAACAAGGGTGCTAATCGCTACCTCTAATCTCGAGAGCCTCTAATCTGTCTATCTCTAATGACTTATCTTTGTCTAAACTTGTGGACTTGTGTCCTTGTCCCTCTAAGGGCGCTCTACCCCTCCTTATATAAGTGGAGAGGGTAGGTTTACAAATAGAGTCCTACTCCTAGTAGGACTAGGACTAGTCTTTCACAAATACTACTCCGGGTCTTGTTTATCTTGTAAGGTAATCCTCTCTCCTTTGGGCCTTCTCTTGTGAGCCGCATAGCACCGGCTCACACGCCGGGTCTTGGGCCTGGTCGTCCTGCGACCCGCCTGCCGGGTCATCAATAAAACGTCATGTCTTTGCCGGGTCTCTTGTGAGTTTCCAGGCCGGGTCATACCGCGGGGTATATCCCCGACACAGGGCATTAAGAATCCGTTCATCATGGCAATTGCGTTTGAATGTTGCCATTATCTCTTGGTCACTAAGACCTTTCTCTCTTGTTCTAGCGAGCAGGAGTCTAGCCCAAAAATGATGAACTGATTCTCCTGGTAATTGTTTAATATCCCGTAAGTCTGAAGACTTGCGCTTTGGTGTGATACTGGGATGATCGGCTTGGGTCGTGGGTGGGAATTTTATTGACTCCATGCCACGTTGTGAGTTCGGAATCACAGACTGTGAACTATGTGCCAGATCAAGGACCGACACCGGTTAGTCTCCAGAGTGAACTTCGGCGTCTGGGTTACAGACGAGGTCTCAATGTGTGGAGACCGGGGTATAAGCCGTTTTTAATTCTGGTCGCTGGGGGGAGGAGCCCCCAGCCGACACTCGACGATGGTGACTAGGTGGGTGACCATGGGGATGTGAATCTCCCTGTCGTCGGGTCTAAGCCCAAGCCGGTCATAGACCGGAACCTGGTCATCAAACATATGCATGGTCTCAATCCGATCGAATAGCTTGTTTAAAAACGAGGCGATGGTAGGATGTGTGTCGTTGAGGCGAGTGGAGTCGATGTGTGGCATCGTAGTTCCGGAGCTGCACGAGAGCGGATCCGGGTCCTGCTGAACCATGGTAGATCCGGTCACAACGGCCAGATTGGGCGTTCTAGACATCCCGGGGGTGACGACTTCGTCTGAAGAGGGGCCCAATGTCTTTGTCATCGAGGCATCAGGACCTACGAGCCTCTTCATGAGAGTCGAGGGGGCTATGGAGATAATACCCTACTTCCTGCTTGATTGTATTGATGATATGTAGGATACAGAGTCTATCTACCTCGATATCAAATAGCTAAACCGTAGATGAGTTGTACTCTCTACAACCTAAAACCCTCCATCTTATATAGACGCCGAGGGTACCTAGGGTTTACACATGGTCGGTTGCACATCGAAGGAAAAACATGCCTATCTACGGTCGACAACTTGTGGGACATGCCACGGCTCCTTGAAGCTTCCACCCTGGATACGGGGCCCTTGATCATCCAATGCTCACCATGCGGCCCATACAGTCCGGCCCATGAGAAACAGGTCGGCTATCCGAGGACCCCCTTAATCCAGGACTCCCTCACTCGTCGGCGATCACCACCTGTGCGCCCCATGTCTGAAGGAGTCCCACCTGTTGTGTGACCACAGAGACATGAAAGCCCACCGCATCGGGCACCGAGGAGTTGATGCAGGAGTGTAGTGTTGGCGAAGTAAGATCTACGATGTAAGGGAGAACTTCATCGTCCTGGCTCTCGTATTCCGCCCTAGCATTGAACTTGCGTGTCCTTGAGCATGGTGGGGTCCCCCCATATTCAAATGCTAGCGGTGTGGATAGCGCGTCCATCATGGCATTATCCATCTCTAGCTGCATGCAGTCTGGGTGTGGAGGAGGGGAGAGCATGTCGCTGCTAGGGTATCACAAGAAAGTAGCGACAAGGTCCGGTTCAGGTATCTTCTAGCATGGGACGGCTTGATGCAAAAGGGGTGGCGGTGGAGTGGTGCGCAGCGCAGTCGTGGAACTTGTCACCTTCTCCTTGCAACGCGCCTGACCTAGCTGGCCTGGCAGTGCCCCAATGGGGTTCTACAATGGTATCTTGGCGTGGCCTCGACGACGTTCGTTGACTTGCCCTTGGAGTGACATGAGTTCCAAGAAAAGTGTCCTTCCATGCTTGGAGCCACCCTGAACGCCATTGGTGTGGTCACGCCTGTGATGGCCTTGGTGACGGTCACTGCAACCCGTGGTCGCGACCCTGGGGCATGACAATGCACTCCAGACTAACTGTGCCCTAGAAGACAAACTGGATCCAAAGGATGGGGCAATCGTCATCTTCATCATAGGAAGGGATCTCACACTGGTCCGAGTGCGACGAGCGTGCCGAGAGGGCGGTCCGGTCCTCCCCCCTTTCCACATGTAGCGGTATTTCATTGCGTCGAACACCTAGTGGTGGGGGCACTCGGTGATCAAACGACTAGAAGCCAATGATCTTGTTGATGTGGCCTGCCCTGCGCTTGAGCACCCACAACGCATGCCTACTCGGGAAATGGGCGACATCCCATACCCAAAGCCAGCACGCAAAAATCTTGGTGTGCCTCTCTCCAAAGTTCTATTGTCCAGGCGGTCGATGCTGCCGGAGTCTTCGAGCGCCTCCTCTAGCGATCATAACTGTATTGGGAGATCCTCCACCACCACGCGGACATGCAATGTGTATTTCACGAGCGTCGCGTGGTCATCTTCATGTCAAGCCCAGATGTAGAACTTCAAACCATCCACCTTGAGGATTGATACGTCTCCAATGTATCTATAATTTTTATTGTTCCATGCTATTATATTATCTGTTTTGTATGTTTTATATGCATTAATATACTATTTTATATTATTTTTAGAACTAACCCGGACTGACGCTGTTTTCAGCAGAACTACCGTGGTGTCGTTTTTTTGTGCAGAAATAAAAGTTCTCGAAATGGGCTGAAAATATACGGTGATTTTTTATCGACCAAAAGAAAACCCTAAGCACAAGAGTTGGGCCAGGAAGTGGACGAGGAGGCCACAAGACCTCTAGGCGCGCCCTACCCCCAGGGAAAGTTCTTCGGGCTTGTGGGCCCCTCGGGCACCCCCTTGACATAATACCGACGCCAAAAATTCTTATAAATACCCAAACTTCCAAAAAGAAACCTAGATTGGGAGTTCCGCTGCCGCAAGCCTTTGTAGCCATGAAAAATAAATTGGGAGCCTGTTCCGGCACCTTGTCGGAGGGGGAACCAATCACCGGAGGCCATATTCATCATCCCGGCGGTCTCCATGATGAGGAGGGAGTAGTTCACCCTCAGGGCCGAGGGTATGTCCCAGTAGCTATGTGTTTGATCTCTCTCTCTCTCTCTCATGTTCTTGAGATGGCATGATCTTGATGTACTGCGAGCTTTATTAATATAAATAAATCATATGGAGTTTTCCCCTCTCTATCTTCTTGTGACGAATTGAGTTTTCCCTTTGAAGTTTTCTTCTCGGATTGAGTCTTTAAGGATTTGAGAACACTTGATGTATGTCTTGCGATGGGATATCCGTGGTGACAATGGTATGTTCTATTGATCCACTTGATGTATGTTTTGGTGATCAACTTGCGGGTTCCATGACCTTGGGAATCTATGCATAGGGGTTGGCACATGTTTTCGTCTTGACTCTCCGGTAGAAACTTTGGGGCACTCTTTGAAATTCTTTGTGTTGGATTGAACATGATGAATCTAAAATTGTGTGATGCATATCGTATAATCAAGCTCGTGGGTACTCGTGGTGACATTGTAGTATCTAGGTGACACTAGGGGTTTTGTTGATGTGTCTCTTAAGGTGTTATTTTAGTACGAACTCTAGGGTTGTTCGTGACACTTATTGAGATAGCTCATAAGATTTATCGCAAAAGATAACTTTGAGGTGGTTTCGTACCCTGCAATGGTTTATTTGTTTGTTCTCCGCTATTTGTGACTTTGGAGTGAACTCTTTGTCGCACGTGAGGGATTTACATATGATTCAACTATGTCAGTATTGTTGAGAGAACTTGCACTAGTGAAAGTATAAACCCTAGGCCTTGTTTCTAAGCATTGCAATATCGTTTGTGCTCACCTTCATCATTAGTTACCTTGATGTTTTTTTATATTTTCAGATTACAAAAACCTATATCTACCATCCATATTACACTTGTATCACCATCTCTTTGCCGAACTAGAGCAACTATACAATTTACCATTGTATTGGGTGTGTTGGGGACAGAAGAGACTCTTTCTTATTTGGTTGCAGGGTTGTTCGAGAGAGACCATATTCATACAACGCCTCCCACGGATTGATAAACCTTAGGTCATCCACTTGAGGGAAATTTGCTACTATCCTACAAAACTCTGCGCTTGGAGGCCCAACACGAGTCTACAACAATAAGTTTGAGTAGTAGACATCAAGCTCTTTTCTCGGGCCGTTGTCGGGGAGGTGAGTGCTTGAAGGTATATCTTTAGATCTTGCAATTAAATCTTTTAGTTTCTTGTTTTTCACTAGTTTGGTTTTATAAAAGAAAACTACAAAAAAATGGAGTTTGGGTTGTATCATTTGTTTCGTCTTTATAATGTCTTTCGTGAAAATAAGGATTCAGAAAATTGTGCTCAATTGGTAGAGGAAGAAACTATGAAAATACTTAATGAGAATTCCTTGAATGATGAGCATGATTGCAATGTTGCTAGTATGAATTATCTGGATATCCATGATGCTAATGATATGCAAAGCCACAAGCTTGGTGATGTTATGTTTGATGAATATGATATTTTTTTGTCCCCCAGGTGTTGATGAGCAAAACTATTATGATGATTGCATGCCTGCTACCTATGATGATTATCATGATGACATGTCTGATATACAGAGTGATAGTAACCATGAAACTTGTTATCTTGATTTTAATATTCAAATTGGTTATGTCTATCAAGTACCTCATGATAATTATTTTGTTGAGTTTGCTCCCGCTATTATGAATGAGAAGAAATTTGCTTATGTGGAGAGTGATAAAAATTCTTTGCTTGTGAATCATGAAAAGAATGTTGTATGTGATAGTTATATTGTTGAATTCCTTCATAATTCTACTGAAAACTATTATGAGGGATGAACTTATGCTTGTATGAACTGCAGTAATATCTAGTTTCTTCTCTATGTGTTCAAATTTTCGAAGATATTCTTGCTTTGCCTTCCTATGCAAGTTGATTCTTGTTCTCATGAATTGTTTGCTAAAATCCCTATGCTTAGGAAGTGGGTTAGACTTAAATGTTTTTGTTATTTGATTAATGATGCTCTTTTGCATGTCTTAAATACTATTTCCTGTACGAGCATCATTGAAATCATTATGCCTAGCTAGGGGCGTTAAACAATAGCGCTTGTTGGGAGGCAACCCACTTTTATTTTTATGTTTTTTTATGTTCTTGAATAAATTACACATTATTACCTCTATAGTAATTGTGTTTTAGTGTTTTAATTAGTGTTTGTGCCAAGTAAGACCTTTGGGATGGTCTACGGTGATAGTTGATTTGATCTTGCTGAAAAACAGAAACATTGACGCCCAGTACAGGAATTTTCTTAATTCACAGAAGTGTCTATGGGATACGAGTTTTTGACACACGATTGATATACAAATTTCCCAGATTTTCCTGATTTTTCAGAATTTTTAGAGTTACAGGAGTATTCAAAGTTTACAGATTGCTACATTCTATTCTGTTTTAGACAGATTCTGTTTTCTATGTGTTGTTTGCTTATTTTGATGAAACTATGGGTAGTGTGAGGGGGTATGAACCATGGACTAGTTGGAATACAGTAGATATTATACAAATATAAATAAATAATGAGTTCACAATAGTACCTAAAGTGGTGATTTTATTTTCTTATACTAACGGATCTCACGAGTTTTGTGTTGAGTTTTGTGTTGTGAAGTTTTCAAGTTTCGGGTAAAGATTTGATGGACTATGGAATAAGAAATGGAAAGAGACTAAGCTTGGGGATGCCCAAGGCACCCCAAGTTAATATTAAATGAAAACCAATATCCTAAGCTTGGGTATGCCCCGGAAGGCATCCCCCTTTCGTCTTCAATCCATCGGTAAATTTACTTGAGGCTATATTTTAATTCATCACATGATATGTGTTTTCCTTGGAACATCTTGTATGATATGAGAATTAGATTTTTAGTTTGCCACAATCATCCTTGCTGTACACACTTTTTGACAGGGACACGCATGAATCGTGAATTTATTAGAATACTCTATGTGCTTCACTTATATCTTTTGAGCTAGGCAATATGCTCTAGTGCTTCACTTATATCTTTGTAGAGCACGACGGTGGCTTTGTTTTATAGAAATTTTTGAACTCTCTTACTTGACTTATATTATTTTGAAAGTATCTAAACATCATGGTAATTTTTTTAGGTTATGAATTGAGTCCAAATATGATGGGCATCCAAGAGAGATATAATGAAAACTTTCATATAAAAGTACATTGAATACTATGAGAAGTTTGATTCATTATGATTATTTTGAGATATAAAGATTGTAATATTAGAGACATGCTAGTGAGTAATTGTGGATTGGTATAAATACTTGTGTTAAAGTTTGTGATTCCTGTAGCATGCACGTATAGTGAACTGTTATATGACGAAGTCGGAGCATGATTATTTATTGATTGCCCTCCTTTGTGTGGAGGTCGGGATCACGTGATGGTTAACTCCTACCAACCCTTCCCCTAGGAGAATGTGTGTAGTACTTTGTTTTGATAACTAATAGACTTTTGCAATGAGTATGTGAGTTCTTTAAGACTAATGTTGACTCCATGGATTATATGCACTCTCACCCTTCCAGCCTTGCTAGCCTCTCTAGTACCGCGCAACTTTCGTCAGTGCATTAAACCCACCATATACCTTCCTCAAAACATCCACCATACCTACCTATTATGACATTTCCATAGCAATTATGAGATATATGCCATACAACTTACACCGTTCTGTTTATGACACGCATCATCATTGTCATATTGCTTTGCATTATCATGTAGTTGACATCGTATTTGTGGCAAAGCCACCGTTCATATTTTTTATACATATAACTCTTGATTCATTGCACATCTTGGTACACCGCCGGAGGCATTAATATATAGTCATATTTTTTCTAAGTATCGAGTTGTAATTCTTGAGTTGTAAGTAAATAAAAGTGTGATGATCATCATTATTAGGAGCATTGTCCCATGTGAGGAAAGGATGATGGAAGCTATGATTCCCTCACATGTTGGGATGAGCCTCCGTACTTTACAAAAGAGGGAAAAGATGCCCACCAAAAAAACAAAAAAATGAGAGAAAAGAGAGACGGGGCAACACTACTATTCCTTTTTCCACACTTGTGCTTCAAAGTAGCACCAGGATGTTCATGATAGAGAGGCTACTATTTTGTCGCTTTCATATACTAGTGGGAATTTTTCATTATAGAACTTGGATTGTATATTCCAATGATGGGCTTCCTCAAATTTCCCTAGGTCTTTGTGAGCAAGCGAGTTCGATGCGCACCCACTTAGTTTCTTTTTGAGCTTTCATACACTTATAGCTCTAGTGCATTCGTTGTGTGGCAATCCCTACTCACTCACATTGATATCTATTGATGGGAATCTCCATAGCCCGTTGATACGCCTAGTTGATGTGAGACTATCTCCTTCCTTTTGTCTTCTCCACAACCACCATATTCTATTTCACCTATAGTGCTATATCCATGGCTCACTCTCATGTATTGCGTGAGAGTTGAAAAAGTTTGACAATAGTAAAGCATGAAACAATTGCTTGGCTAAAACCAGGGTCATGCATGATTTAATACTCTGTGTGATGAAGATGGAGCATAGCCATACTATATGATTTTGTAGGGATAACTTTCTTTGGCAATGTTATTTTGAGAAGACATGATTGCTTTATTAGTATGCTTGAAGTAGTATTGTTTTTATGTGAATATTAAACTCTTGTTTTGAATCTTACGGATCTGAATATTCTTGCCACAATAAAAAAGATTATACTGATAAAAATGTAGGTAGCATTCCACATCAAAAATTCTGTTTTTATCATTTACCTACTCGAGGACGAGCAGGAATTAAGCTTGGGTATGCTTGATACGTCTCCAATGTATTTATAATTTTTTATTGTTCCATGCTATTACATTATCTTTTTTGTATGTTTTATATGCATTAATATGCTATTTTATATTATTTTTAGAATTAACCCGGACTGACGTTGTTTTCCGCAGAACTACCGTGGTGTCATTTTTGTGTCAAGAAATAAAAGTTCTCGCAATGGGCTGAAAATTTACGTGATTTTTTATGGACCAAAAGAGACCCCCTAAGCACAAGAGCTGGTCTAGGAAGTGGACGAGGAGGCTACAAGCCCTCCGGGCACACCGTACCCCCCAGGGAGGGTGCTTCGGGCTTGTGGGCCCCTCGGGCACCCCCTTGACGTGAGACCGACGCCAAAAATTCTTATAAATACCCATACCTCCGAAAAGAAACCTAGATCAGGAGTTCCGTCACTGCAAGCCTCTATAGCGACAAAAAACCAATCAGGAGCCCATTCCGACACCTTGCCGGAGGGGGAAACCATCACCGGAGGCCATCTTCATCATCCCGGCGGTGTGCATGACGAGGATGCAGTAGTTCACCCTCGGGGCTGAGGTTATTTACCAGTAGCTATGTGTTTGATCTCTCTCTCTCTCTCTCGTTGTCGGCATTCTGGAAACGGAGGTATCCAGACCTGCCTGCGTGCGGCCCAGGGCATGGCCCACTTCGTGTCACAGCCCTAGTTTTAACTTGGTTTGCTAATGCATTCATGCATGCATTTAAATTTCAAAAGAAAATGATTTGAGGAAATGATCAAGCCTCATAAATCATTTTTGCCAAAATAAGCATTATAAAAATTGCTTTAGACAGATCCACGAAAATGTCCCTGGCGTTGTGATAAAATGTTGGCATGATGTGAAATCAATATTTTTGGATCACAGAAACATTTTATCTTGGCATTTGAATTAATCAAACAGTAATTGCATTGGACTTATATTTATTATATATATATAATATAAGTTCAATAATTATGAAAAAAATTATGTGGCACTAGTTAATTATACTTAGCTCACATGATAATTTTCAGCATTTTATAAAATGGCTAAGTACTTTATGTCGTAGCCAAAACAAATGATAGAAAACAGAAAAGAAAAACAAATAAAAATAAAAGGAGGAGAAAACCCACCTGGCTTATGTGGCCTAGAAGGGAGGCGGCCCATCTGGCCCAGTGGCCACTCATCCCCCTCCTGGCGCCAGGAGGACCAGGGCACGCGCCCGACTCGCTCGACCACAGGCCCAGCCACCTCCAGCCTGCCTGCTTGCTGCTGGCCTCGCCTAGAGGCGCCACGGCACTCCCCTGGAACCCCCTCGAGCTCCTTCCTTCCCCCTCCTGCTCTCTCCTCTCCTCTGTCTCTCTCTCGCCCATGCCCGAAGGCCGCCATCGCCGCTGCTCGTTGCGGTCGCGGCCACGACCTCGCCCTCGCCCAGCCAGCTAGCCCCCGAGCTCCGCCGCATCCTCCTACTCCTCCTCGTCGAAGAAATCGAGCAAGGAGCCCCTCTCCTTTGCCATCGTCGTTGTTTTCCACCGTCGACAACCGGAATTTGCCCTTGACAATTCGCTGTTGTCACCATCATCAGAACCGCGGTGAGCCACTGATGCTCCTCCCCCTCCCCTTATCTTCCGTGCCTTGTAGCCCCTGCCCTCCTCGAGCCCGAGACGCTGTGAAAGCACAACATGCTCCCTTGGTGGTTTTGATAATTCATGACAACATACATAGTCTCTTGGACTAACATCTCTATCTAGTGTATTTTAGAGAATAGTCCATGGAGAGTTGAGTTGGCAAAAGGATTGAGGAGATTGTGGAATTACCCCAAGATTCAAGAAAATAGGTTGGCCAAGCTTCAAGCAAGATGACTCTACATTTTACATTTGTGAGAAATCACTTTGAGTCCATAGGAAAGCCAATACTATTAAAAGGGGGTAAGGTTTTGTTGGTGCACAAAATGCTCATACGTGCACAAGTGATAGTCACCAAAAACATCCACGAGCTCTCCCACCAAAGTATGTCTCTAGCCAAACATTAAAAATCGGTGCAACCAACATTCCTATCCCGGTGCCACCGATTCCAAACCCTAGATAGACTCAGCCAAACCCTAGCCACTTTGGTGCAGCCGACACTACTTTCGGTGCCACCCAGTTGGGTTGCCAACTTTCTGTTATGCAAGTTCACACTTTCGGTCCGTCCGAGAATGTAGAATTGGTGTGACCTAGTTTGGCAATTCTGACCATTGGTCACCTTGTCGGTGCAACCAAGAATCCTATATCCGTCTCACCGAGATTCAAAAGTTGCCACCTTTTGGTCAGTTCGGTACCACCGAGATTAACACATCGGTGTCACCGAGTTGGTCATTTTGTGTGTAACGGTTGGATTTTTTGGGGATGCCTATATATACCCCTTCACCACCAACCACTCGAAAGAGAAGCACTCAGAACTATTCCATACCTATCCTACTCAGTTTTCTGAGAGAGAGCCACCTACCCTTGTGTTGAGGTCAAGATCTTCCACTCCAACCATATGGATCTTGATTTCTAGCCTCCCCAAGTTGCTTTCCACCAATCCCATCTCTTGTACCAAGCCAAATATGTGAGAGAGTGATTATGTGTTGAGGAGTCTATCATCTTAAAGCACAAGAGTAAGGAGTTCATCGTCATTACCGAGCCTATTACCTTTTGGAGGGTGGTGCCTCCTAGATTGGTTAGGTGTCGCTTGGGAGCCTCCTACTTCGTGTTTTGGAGTGAACCAACAAGGTTGTAAGGGCAAGGAGATCGCCTACTTCATGAAGATCTACCCATAGTGAGGCTAGTCCTTCATGGACGGAAGCCGTATGGAATAGTCAAGGTTGCTACTTCGTGGACCCTTATGGGTGGAGCCCTTCGTGGACTCTCGCGACCCTGACCCTCTATGGGTTGAAGACTCCATAAACGTGGACATACGATAGCACCACCTATCGGAACCATGGGAAAAATACTTGCGTCTCCTATTGCATTTGATCTTCCTATCCCATCTCTTTACTTACATGTGCAATGTCTTTACTTTCTGCTGCCATACTTATAGACATGCATGTGTAGGGCTGTTAGACTTGCTAGAGTTGCTAATATAGTTAAAATCTACCAACCAATTAACTTGGGAAAAGGTTAGGTTTTAAATTCCTGCTAGTAGTCTATTCACCCCCCATCTCTAGACACTCTTCTATCGTTCCTACAAGTGGTATCAGAGCTTTGGTCTCCATTGCTTTGGTTTAATCACCGTGGAGGAAGATGGATGTGTCTAGAATAGAGAGTTTGAGTTGTAGAGTGCCCATTCTTGATGGAGAGTACTATAGTCAATGGAAGAATGCCATGATTGATCTATTTGATAAATTCCATTTGACAAAATATATTCAAAACCCCCATGTGCTCCCTATTAATGAATTGCATCCCACACACGAAGAGGAAATTAACATGCTTGGTAACCTAAGAACTGCCAATCTTATTGTTAGAGGCTTAGCAAGATTCTTGCTTTCTTAATTGAAGAACTTTGCATGTGCCTATACCTTGTGGACTGATTTCGAGAAACGTTATCCGAGTCTTTCATTAGGAAGTCTTGATGAAATTCTTCATAAAATCGTTGCTTTTCACAAATGAAGCCTAGTGATCCAAACTTTGATAAATGCCTATTTGAGCTGCGTGATCTTATGTGTGCGAAAGGAGATGTCACCACTATCAACAACATTATATTTGAAGCCATTCACATTCATAAACTTGAACATTGTCATGAACACCATTCTAACGAATCCCTTGTTCTTTATGATGAGGATTTTCCACTTGATGATGACAATGTGGAACATGGCTACTATGAATAAGATGAGTTGTTCAACATCGAGCATGAGAAGATCATGAAGAATCCGAGTCTTATGGAAAACTTTAAGGATTACATGTTTGGAGGAAAAGAGTGGATTCTCGATAGAGGATGTACGGATCATATGACTGGTGATAAAGACATGTTTCAAGAGATCACGCCTAATCATGGTCCTCGACGGTACGTGACCTTTGGAGACAACTCTAAGGGTAAGGTACTTGGCCTTGGTAAGGTGGCCATATCCCATGATAGCTCTATTAAAAATGTTATGCTTGTTGAATCCCTTGGCTACAATCTTCTTTCCGTATCTAGACTTATCGACTTCGGTTTCAATGTGTTATTCACGAAAGTAGATTGCCAAGTGTTTCGTCAAGATAATCATAAAATGGTCTTCACCGGTTTCCGTAGAGGTGATCTATAAATTATTGATTTCACTAAAAGATCCAAGCCTCACACTTGTATAATTGCAAAATCTTCTAAAGGATGGCTTTGGCGTAGAAGACTTGGACATGTAGGCATGCGCAATCTAGATATGCTAATCAAAGGTGATCATATACTTGGAGTTAAAGATATTATATTTGCCAAAGATAGACTTTGTAGTTCTTGTCAAGATGGAAAGCAAGTAGGTGGAAGTCAGCCCGTTAAGAATATCATGACTACTTGGAGACCACTCGAGTTACTTCACATGGATCTTTTTGGTCCCAATGCTTACAAGAGTCTCGGTGGAAATTCCTATGGTCTAGTTATAGTTGATGATTTTTCCAGATTTACGTGGGTATTCTTTCTTGATGATAAGTCACAAGTTCAAAAGATCTTCAAGAACTTCGCTCGCAAAGCGCAAAATCAGTTTGAAGTGAAGATCAAGAAGGTTCGGAGCGATAACGGATCGGAGTTCAAGAACACCCATGTGGATACCTTTCTTGACGAAGAAGGTGTCTCACATGAGTTCTCGGCTATGTACACACCTCAACAAAATGGAGTTGTTGAGAGGAACAACCGGAAGCTCATTGATATGGCAAGAACGATGCTTGACGAATACAAGACGCCAAGACAGTTTTGGGCAGAAGCTGTTGAAACAGCATGTCATGCCACAAACCGACTTTACTTGCACAAGCTTCTCGGTAAAATGACATACGAGCTACTCACCGGTAACAACCCCAAGTTGGATACTTTTGGGTATTTGGCTCAAAGTGCTACATTCTTGATAAGCATCGTCGTACTAAATTTGCTCCTAAATCTCATGAAGGATTCCTACTTGGTTACGGATCAAACTCTCACACTTACCATGTCTACAACAACTTCACTTGAAAAGTTGAAGAGACGGTAGATGTGAAGTTTGATGAATCTAATGGTTCGCAAGTCAAACAATTGCCAAATGATGTAGGTGATAAGGATCCTTCGGAAGCCATTCTAGATCTACCCATCGGCAAGATTCGTCCCATGGAGGTGAAGGAAAGTACTTCATCAACTCAAGTGGAAGCCCCCACTTCACATCAAGGTGAACCTCAACACGGCATGGAGGCATCCACAAGTGGTACACGACGAGATGATGAAGAAGAGGAAGTGCATCATGAAGATCCACCACAACCACCTTCACCACCATCTCAAGGGAACGACACCTTCAACAACAACGAAGATGAACGAGATGATGAAGAAGAAGAAGAAGCTCCACCATGCAACAATCAGACGTTGATCCGAGTTTGATGTCAAGTGGCCAAGAACCATCTCCTAAACCAAATATTTGGCGATATACAAACAGGGAGAATCACTCGCTCTAAAACCCGTCTAGCTAACTTTTGTGT
Source organism: Hordeum marinum (assembly GCA_022496015.1). Classification (NCBI taxonomy): domain Eukaryota; kingdom Viridiplantae; phylum Streptophyta; class Magnoliopsida; order Poales; family Poaceae; genus Hordeum; species Hordeum marinum. The sequence continues at coordinate 347,693,831 of CM039678.1, forward strand.
GCATTATTGTTTCATCTCTAGCATTGAGCCTTTGAAGGTAGAACAAGCTCTTGAAGACGCAGATTGGGTGAACGCTATGCATGAAGAGTTTCACAACTTCGAAAGGAATGAAGTGTGGACACTCATGGAGAATCCCAAAGATGAGCACAACATCATCGGAAGAAAATGGGTGTTTCTGAACAAACAAGACGAAGACGGTCAAGTCATGCGCAACAAGGCTCGTCTCGTAGCCCAAGGATATACGCAAGTCGAAGGTATGGACTATGGTGATACTTATGCCCCTGTCGCTAGACTTGAAGCTATCCGTATTCTTCTTGCTTATGCTAACCACCATAATATCATGCTTTATCAAATGGACATCAAAAGTGCATTTTTAAATGGTGAAATTGAAGAAGAGGTTTATGTTAAGCAACCACCCGGTTTCGTCAATCCTAAGAAACCTAATCATGTTTACAAGCTTCGTAAAGCTCTTTATGGTCTTAAGCAAACCCCTCGTGCTTGGTATAAATGTTTAATGAAGTTTCTCATCGAAAAAGGTTTTGAAATTGGTAAAATTGATGCAACCTTGTTCACTAAGAGAGTTAATGGTGAATTATTTGTGTGCCAAATCTATGTGGATGATATTATCTTTGGTTCCACTAACCCTCAATTTAGTGAAAGATTTGGAAGGATGATGTCCGAGAAGTATGAGATGTCTATGATGTGTGAGCTGAAATTCTTTCTTGGATTGCAAATCAAGCAATCAAGAGAAGGAACTTTCATCTCTCAAACTAAGTATACCAAGGACTTGCTCAAGAAATTCAACAGGCAGGATTGCAACGGTATGAAAACTCATGTGCCCACTAGTAGACATGTTGACCTTACGAGGGAGGATGAACCGGTTGATCAAAAGGTTTATCGATCTATGAATGGCTCATTGTTATATCTATGTGCATCTCGTCCCGATATTATGCTTAGTGTTTGCATGTGTGCTAGATATCAAGCTGCACCTAAAGAGTGTCATCTTTTGGCTGTGAAACATGTTGTGAGGTACTTTATACAAACAGCAAACTTTGGCATTTGATATCCCAAGGGATCTTCTTTTAATCTTGTTGGCTATTCTGATTCGGACTATGCCGGTGACAAGGTTGATAGAAAATCCACCTCGGGTACTTGTCAATTTTTAGGATGATCTCTTGTGTCTTGGTCCTCCAAGAAACAAAACTCGGTATCTCTATCTACTGCCGAAGCTGAGTAAATTGCTGTTGGGTCTTGTTGTGCGCAATTACTATGGATGACACAAACGCTTAAGGATTATGGAATTTATGTTAAAAATATTCCATTACTTTGTGACAATGAAAGTGCTATTAAATTTTGACATAATCCTATGCAACATTCTCGAACCAAGCATATTCAAGTTCGACATCATTTCATTCATGATCATTTTGCCAAAGGAGATATCAATCTTAAGCATGTTCGTACTAACAAACAATTGGCCGATATCTTCACCAAGCCACTTGATGAGAAACCATTTTTTCATTTGAGGAGTGATTTGAACATCATTGATGCTTCAAACTTGAGCTAGACTCATTCAGTTGCAAGCAAGGGCATGAGCTATCTTGTTATTTCCATGTTCCCATAACTCGTTATCATATGCCATGGAACTCTATGCTCCCTTGTATTGTATCTAAACTTTTGTAGGTACTTGGAAGAACTTCATTCCACAATATTGCCATCAACTCCAATCATAAGCAATCTTGTCGTTACCAAGTATCCACAACCCCTCTTGATGATGGAAGGAAGAAGTCAACAAAAACATATCCTTGACATATACCTGATCTTAGTTGCCAAATATTAAGTAGTATCATGTTGATTGGGTATATCCATTGTTCTTCCTTGCATGACTAACCTTTGTAGGTGACTAGTGTACAAGAACGAGAAGGATTGCTCCAAATTCAAGATGATCTTCATCAACCTCGAGCATCCTCAACAAGTTCACCTACGAGCAACGTCATCAACATCACTCACAGGTATGTACTCATATCCTTGAAAAGGCTTTACTCCAAGTCATGGGATAAAGCAACTCAAGTGATATGAAGACATCAAAATGCTTAATTGAAACATGGTAACCCCATTTTGAGCTTAAACGATGAGTATGACCTATGATCAAGTATTCTTGCTTGGCTCCTAAGTCAATATACTCTAATATAGGTGACCTAGTCACCGCCCATCATTTAGTTAAGAATCTTGCGTTGTTTACTCTCTACTTGCATGATCACTCGTAACCACTCAAATCTTATCTATTTGATGTCCTTTATAAAACTTTCACATTTTTCTTTTTGAAACTATTTCGTTTGTCTCTATGAAAAAAGAAACTTGGTCTCTCATTCGGAGTCACTGATATAAATAACTCGGTTCTACTGAATTTGGAGATGAGTTGCACTACACAATCTCGGTACCATCGATTTATTTATCCCGGAGTCACCGATTTTCTTTGCTTTCGAAATCCGTGTTTCTTTAATATTGTTTATTTGATTATGTTCTTGTGATATTCGTGTTCCTTCGGTGACCCCTTCATTAAAAAAACGTATATATATATATATATATATATATATTTAGGGGGAGAAGAACAAACAACACTTCGGGGGAGAAATTCTTTATTCAAGGATCCCTAGATCCAAGGAGAAGAAAACTAAAAGGGAGAGAATTTACATTCAATGATTCCCTTAGTCTTTTAATGAACCCTACTTTCAATGTCCATTGTTCTCCACGGTCCCTTCCTTGTCAATGATCCCTGTCACTATTCCCATGTTTAACATTTCTGGTATTTTATGCCAAAGGGGGAGAATATCAAAGCTTCATGCTAAAGGGAGAGTTACATGCTTATGCAAAGGGGGAGAGGAAAATATTAAAAGTTCACACTTATATAAACAAGGGGAGAACAACAATGTAGGGGGAGAAAACTACTTTTGGAGAAAAGTCTCAAGTGAACAAAGGATTCCTTTTCTCACCCTATCCAATCCCAATATCTACATGCTGAGATTCAGGGGGAGAGGATGTACTACCATTTTAATATCTAAGGGGAGAAAAGATATAATAGATTAATGCTAAAGGTGGAGACATATCAATCTTAATGATTATCATATTTTATATGTTCTCCATATCTTGGTATTTGTTGAGTTATATTGCTTTTGTTTCTTAGAATACTCTTGTGTTTCCTAACATTGTTTTCTCAAGTGTGTCTCTACTACCAGAATGCTCAAGAACTCAAGGTAAGTATATGCATCATATCTTCGATCAACACGATCTCTTGCTTCTTGCACATATTGTTTGCAAGAGTGAAGTCTTGATCAAGGATATACATTTCATTCACATATATTGATGCATATAGCCAAGATACACATGATTCTTATATCCCTTTCATCGATATGTGTGTCCATGCATTCCAAAGCAACTATCCTTTAAAGGACTGCACACATTTAGGGGGAGCAAATCTAGGTCATGTGTTTCTCAAAGTCTTCCTTGCATCCATGCATATCTTTAATTGAAGCCTTGATTGTATGTTGTCATCAATTACCAAAAAGGGGGGAGATTGGAAGCAAAACATGCTCCCATGGTGGTATTGATAATTCATGACAACATATATTGTCTCTTGGACTAACATCTCTATCTAGTGTATTTCAGAGAATAGTCCATGGAGAGTTGAGTTGGCAAAATGATTGAGGACATTGTGGAAGTACCCCAAGATTCAAGCAAATAGGTTGGCCAAGCTTCAAGCAAGAGGACTCCACATTTTACATTGTGAGAAATCACTTTGAGTCCCTAGGAAAGCCAACACTATTAAAAGGGGGTAAGGTTTTGTTGGTGAACAAAATGCTCATACATGCACAAGTGATAGTCACCAAAAACATCCACAAGCTCTCCCACCAAAGTTTGTCTCTAGCCAACCATTCAAACTCGGTGCAACCAGCATTCCTATCCCGGTGCCACCGATTCCAAACCCTAGACATACTCAGCCAAACCCTAGCCACTTCGGTGCAGCCGACACTGCTTTTGGTGCCACCCAGTTGGGTTGCCAACTTTCTGTTATGCAAGTTCACACTTTCGGTCCGTCCGAGAATGTTGAATTGGCGTCACCAAGTTTGGCAATTCTGACCGTTGGTCACCTTGTCGGTGCAACCGAGAATTCTATATCCGTCTCACCGAGATTCAAAAGTTTCCACCTTTTGGTCACTTCGGTACCACCGAGATTAACACATCGGCGTCACTGAGTTGGTCATTTTGTGTGTAACGGTTGGATTTTTGGGGATGCCTATATATACCCCTTCACCACCACCCACTCAAAAGGGAAACACTCAGAACTATTCCATACCTATCATACTCAGTTTTCTGAGAGAGAGCCACCTACCCTTATGTTGAGGTCAATATCTTCCACTCCAATCATATGGATCTTGATTTCTAGCCTCCCCAAGTTGCTTTCCACCAATCCCATCTCTTCTACCAAGCCAAATCTGTGAGTGAGTGATTGTGTTTTGAGGAGTCTATCATCTTGAAGCACAAGAGAAAGGAGTTCATCGTCATTACCGAGCCTATTACCTTTTGGAGGGTGGTGCCTCCTAGGTTAGGTCTCGCTTGGGAGCCTCCTACTGCGTGTTGTGGAGTGAACCAAGAAGTTTGTAAGGGCAAGGAGATCGCCTACTTCGTGAAGATCTACCCATAGTGAGGCTAGTCCTTCGTGGATGGAAGTCGTATGGAATAGTCAAGGTTGCTACTTCGTGGACCCTTATGGGTGGAGCCATCCGTGGACTCTCGCGACTGTTACCCTCCATGGGTTGAAGACTCCATAAACGTGGATGTACGATAGCACCACCTATCGGAACCACGGGAAAAATCCTTGTGTCTCCTATTGCGTTTGATCTTCCAATCTCATCTATTTACTTACATGTGCAATGTCTTCACTTTCCGATGCCATACTTGTAGATAGGCATGTATAGGGCTGTTAGACTTGCTAAAATAGTTAAAATATAGCAACCAATTAACTTGGGAAAAAGTTAGGTTTTAAATTCCTACAAGTAGTCTATTCACCCCCCCCCCCTCTAAACACTCTTCTATCGATCCTACACGCTGTCGCCATGTACCTCGCCGCCGGCGTCGACTCCGGTGTCCCTGCGGCCATCCAAATGCCCCCGTAGATGCGAGCGAGCCTAGGCTATGCCCTGGTGCCCTTAGCGCACCAAACCGCGAGCGTTGTGCGATTCTGACGAACCTCTACCATGTCGGATGGTCGCCGATGATATCCCTCCGGCCGGCGCTGACATGGCCGGCCATTAGGCCTAATCCCCGTGCTAATAAGCCCCCCAGCCACTAACTAGTGGGCCCCAGCTGCGGGTCAAACCCCGGCTCAATGCGGGATTATCCCTGGGTCACTGACCAGTGGACCCCACTGGTCAGGTTTGACCAGGGACTAGCCCGGTTGACTCGCTGACGCCAGCATGATGTAATGCTGATGCAGTAAATAAATTCTACAATAAAAATATTCCAAAAAATAATATAAACTTCAAAAATTCATAGAAAATAATGTGTAAGCCAGATTAAAATAATTTATATATGGAAATTTATCAGAAAAATCCAATGAATCTGATGGTGGCAATTTTCATGCATGTTAGAGCAAACTAAATAGGAAACCTTGGACATTTTGTTCAAAACACCTTATGCCACCTCACACATGGAGTTGAATTTGCACCTTGGATTCAAACCATCTTCATTTAACATGTTGATAGATGCATTAGCTCATACCAGCAACATATTGCCATGCCATTATCATGCATCATTGTGAAGCTTTTGCCTTGCTTAATTTGTACCTCGTTTGATCTTGTCGATAGACTTGCGAGACGTAGTTATCGACGACATTGAAGAATAGCTGAGTTCTTCTGATAAATAGGCAAGCAACCGCCCTTGAGCATATTTGATACAATCCCACTCTCTCGCTCTAGCTCTCATTTAAATGCATTAGGACAACGTGATTCAACTGCTACTTATGTTGCGGTAGATGAACCCACTCCTTTGCATGACCTCTCATTGTCACAGTAAATAGCTAAACAAAGCAACCTAGCATACCTTGTCATTCTCCTAATGATGTGACATCACATGTCAATGGCTAGGAAACCTTGACCATCTTTGATCAACGAGCTAGTTCACTAGAGGCATACTTAGGACAAAGTGTTGTCTATTTATCCACACATGCAATGTGTTTCCAATCAATACAAGCATAGCATGGATAATAAACAATTATCATGAATAAGGAAACACAATAATAAACACTTTATTTATGGATTCTAGGGCATATTTCCAACAGTCTCCCACTTGCACTAGAGTCAATAATCTAGTTCACATCACTATGTGATTTACATTGTAATGAATCGAACACCCATGCAGTTCTGGTGTTGATCATGTTTAGCCCTTGGAAGAGGTTTAGTCAACGGGTCTGCAACATTCAGATCCATGTGCACTTTGCAAATATTTATGTCCTTCTCCTCAATGGCGGATGGAATTGAAGCGTTGCTTTATGTGTCTGGTCCTCTTGTGTAACCTTGGTTCCTTGGCCAGAGCAATGGCACCAGTGTTGTCACAGAACAGTCATTGGATTTAGTGCACTAGGCACTACTCCAAGATCTATCATGAAGTGCTTCATCCAGACACCTTCATTCGCCGCCTCCGAGGCTGCGATGTACTCCACTTCGCATGTAGAATCGGATACCAGGCTTTCCTTGGAACTGCACCAGCTTACCGCTCCCCCATTGAGAATAAATACGTATCCGGTTTGCGACTTAGAGTCATCCGGATCAGTGTCAAAGCTTGCATCGATGTAACCCTTTACGATGAGCTCTTCATCACCTCCATAAGCAAGAAACATTTCCTTAGTCCTTCAGGTACTTAAGGATATTCTTAACCGCCGTCTAGTGCTCCATTCCAGGATCACTTTGAAACTTCCGACCATAAATGGATCGCTAGAGTTTGCAAACTTTGTCAGCATTCTCTGGATTGACAAAACCTTTTGGTTGCATCATATACAACTCTTCCTCAAGGAAACCGTTGAGGAACGTTGTTTTGACATCCATCTACCAAATTTGATAGTCGAAATATGCAACTATTGCTAACATGATTCTGACGGACTTAAGCATCGCTACGGGTGAGAAGGTATCATCGTAGTCAACTCCTTGAACTTGTGAAAAACCCTTTGCGACAAGTCGAGCTTTATAGACGGTCACATTACCGTCCGCGTCCGTCTTCTTCTTAAAGATCCATTTGTTCTGAATAGCCTTTCGCCCTTCAAGTAATACTGCCAAAGTCCATACTTTGTTTTCATACATGGATCGCATCTTGTATTTCATGGCTTCTAACCATTTCTCGGAATCCAGGCCCATCATCTCTCCTCCATAGCTCGTAGGTTCATTGTTGTCCAACAACATGACCTCTAAGACAGGGTTGTCGTACCACTTAGGAGCAGTACGTGCCATTGCCGACCTACGAGGTTCAATAGTGACTTGATACGAAGCTTCATGATCATCATCATTAACTTCCTCTTCAATTGTTGTAGGCTCCACAGAAACATCTTTCTGCGCTGCGCTATTCTCTTGTTGAAGTAAAGGTTCAATAACCTCATCAAGCTCTATTTTCCTCCCACTCAATTCTTTCGAGAGAAACTCTTTCTCAAGAAATGTTCCGTTCTTAGCGACAAACACTTTGCCTTCGAATCTGAGATAGAAGGTATACCCAACTATCTCTTTTGGGTATCCTATGAAGACGCATTTCTCCGCTTTGGGTTCCAGCTTTTCAGGCTGAAGCTTTTTGACATAAGCATCACATCCCCAAACTTTAAGAAATGACAACTTTGGCCTCTTGCCAAACCACAGTTCATATGGCGTCGTCACAACGGATTTCAATGGTGCCCTATTTAAAGTGAACGTCGATGTCTCTAATGCATAACCCCAAAACGATAGTGGCAAATCGGCAAGAGACATCATAGAATGCACCATATCTAATAAGGTTCGATTACGATGTTCGGACACACCATTACGCTGTGGTGTTCCAGGCGGTGTCAACTATGAAACAATTCCACACTGTCTTAAGTGACTGCCAAACTCATAACTCACATATTGATCTCCTCGATCAGATCGTAGGAATTTGATCTTCTTGTTACGATGATTCTCAACTTCACTCTCAAATTGCTTGAACTTTTCAAACGGTTCAGACTTATTTTTCATTAAGTAAATATACCCATATCTACTTAAGTCATGAATGAAGGTGAGAAAATAACGATATCCACCGCACGCTGCAACATTCATTTGACGACATGCATCAGTATGTATGATTTCCAATAAGTCACTTGCCCGTTCCATTGTTCCAGAGAACGACGTTTTAGTCATCTTGCACATGAGGCATGGTTCACATGTGTCAAGTGATTCAAAATCAAGTGACTCCAAAAGTCCATCAGCATGGAGCTTCCTCATGCATTTTACACAAATATGACCTAAACGGCAATGCCACAAGAAAGTGGTACTATCATTATCAACTCTACATCTTTTGGCATCAATGTTATGAACATGTGTATCATCACTATCAAGATTCAATATGAATAAATCCCTCACATTGGGTGAATAACCATAAAAGATATTACTCATATAAATAGAACAACCATTATTCTCTGATTTAAATGAGTAACCGTCTCGCAATAAACAAGATCCAGATATAATGTTCATGCTTAACGTAGGCAGTAAATAACAATTATTCACATTCATCACTAATCCCGATGGTAATCGAAGAGAGAGTGTGCCGACGGCGATCACATCAACCTTGGAACCATTTCCCACGTGCATCGTTACTTCATCATTCGCCATTCTTCCTCTATTCCGTAGTTCCTGTTTTGAGTTTCAAATGTGAGAAACCGAACCGGTATCAAATACCCAGGCACTACAACGAGACCTAGTAAGGTACACATCAATAACATGTATATCATATATACCTTGTTTGTTGTTGGCCGCCTTCTTGTCAGCCAGGTACTTGGGGCAGTTCCGCTTCAAGTGACGAGTTCCTTTGCAATGAAAGCACTCGGTTTCTAGCTTGGGTCGGCCTTGGGCTTCTTTATAGGAGTAGCAACTGCTTTTCCATCCTTCTTGGATTTACCCTTCTTGCCCCTGCCCTTGTCATTCTTCTTGAAACTGGTGGTTTTATTGACCATAAACACTTGATGTTCTTTCTGGATTTCAGACTCAGCGACTTTCAGCATCGTAAACAGCTCGTTGACTGACTTGTTCATCCCGTGCATGTTATAGTTCATCACAAAGCTCTTGTAGCTAGGTGGCAGTGATTAAAGAACTCTATCAGTGATCGCCTCCGCCGGAAGGGGCATTCCCAACTCCGCCAGACGAGTCGAATAACTAGACATTCTTAGTATATGTTCACTGATAGACCTGTTCTCCTCCATTTCGCAAGCATAGAACTTATCGGAGGTCTCACACCTCTCGATCCGGGCATTCTTCTGAAAGATAAACTTCAACTCCTGGAACATCTCATATGATCCATGATGTTCAAAACGTCTTTGAATTCCCGGTTCAAAGCCATACAACATTGCACACTGAACTATTAAATAATCCCCAAAACGTGCCTCCCAAGCGTTCTTAACGTCTTCGGATGACATGTCTTAGGATTGGTCACCAAGCGGTGCATCAAGGACATATGATTTCTAGGAAGCCGTGAGGATAATCCTCAGATTACAGGCCCAGTCAACAAAGTTACTTCCATCATCTTTCAACATAGCTTTCTCTAGGAACGCATTAAAATTCAGGGGTGCTACTGCGCGAGCCATTGATCTACAATATATATATGCAAAGTTACTTAGACTATTGTTCAAGATAATGAGTTTAGTTAATCAAATTACTAAAGCTCCCACTTAAATTGACATCCCTCGGGTCATCTGAGTGTCACATGATCCAAATTCACCAACTCAAGTCCGATTATCACGTGATTTGAGGTGGTTTCAATGGTGAACATCATCATGTTGATCATATCTACTATATGACTCATGTTCGACCATTCGGTCTCTTGTGTTCCGAGGCCATGTCTGTACATGCTATGCTCTTCAAGTTTAACCCGAGTGTTCTGCATGTGCAACACTGGCTTGCACCCGTTGTATGTGAACGTAGAGTCTATCACACCCGATCATCATGTGGTGTCTCAACACGACAAACTTTCGCACGGTGCACACTCGGGGAGAACACAATTCATCTTGAAATTTAAGTGAGGGATCACCTTATAATGCTACCGTCGTCCTAAGCAAAACAAGGTGCATAAAAGGATTAACATCGCATGCAAATAATAAGTGACATGATATGGCCATGAACTTGTGCTTTTGATCTCCATCTTGAAAGCACCAGCATGATCTCCATCGTCACCGGCACGACACCATGATCTCCATCATCTTGATCTTCATCAACGTGTCGCCATCGGGGTTGTCGTGCCCACCATGCTTCTACTAGTATTGCTACCGTTTAGCGATAAAGTAAAGCATGACATAGCGCTTAATGATTGACACACAGGTCATATAATAATTTAAGACAATCCTATGGCTCCTGCCGGTTGCCGTACTCATCGACATGCAAGTCGTGATATTCTATACAACACATGATCATCTCATACATCACATATATCTTCTCATGTAATTGGCCATATCACATCACAACATACCCTGCAAAAACAAGTTAGACGTCCTCTAATTGTTGTTGCATGTTTTACGTGGCTGCTATGGGTATCTAGCAAGAACAATTCTCACCTACACATAAACCACAACGGTGATACATAAGTTGTTTTTCAACCTTCTCAAGGACCGTCTTAGTCGAATCCAATCCAACTAAAGTAGGAGAAACACACACCCGCCAGCCATCTTTGTGCAACGAAGTTACACGTTAGTCGATGGAACCGGTCTCTCGTAAGCGTACGAGTAAGGTTGGTCCAGGCCGCTTCATCGCACAATACCGCTGAACCAAAACATGACCAAGGGAGGAAGCAATGTAAGCATGAACTACCCACAAACTCTTTGTGTTCTACTCGAGATCTCATCTACACATAAACCTAGCTCATGATGCCACTGTTGGGGAACATTGCATGGGAAACAAAATTTTCCTACGCACACGCAAGATCTATCCATGGTGATGAGCATCTACGAGAGGGAGAGTGGATCTACGTATCCTTGTAGATCGCTAAGCGGGAAGCGTTAAGAAACGCGATTGATGTAGTCGAACGTCTTCGCGATCCAAATCTTCGAGCGTCTCGCGATCCAATCACGATCCGTCCCGATCTAGCACCGAACGGATGGCACCTCCGCGTTCAGCACATGTACGGCTTGAATAAGATCTCTGCCTTCTTGATCCAGCAAGAGGAGCAGAGAGATAGATGAGTTCTCCGACAGCGTGATGGCACTACGGTGATGGTGGTGGGGTAATCTTAGCAGGGCTTCGCCTAAGCACAGCTGAAACCGATCTAGAGGAAAAACGACGAACAAGAGGGTAGGGTTGCACGTGGCTGAAAATCTTGTGTCAAAACCCAAAACCCCTCTAGTATATATAGGAGGAGAGGAGTAGGAGGCTTGGCGCAAGGGCCAGACCCTCTAGGCTTCAGCCGAAGTGGAGAGGAGGAGTCCTCCTCCTCCACTCCTAGTAGGATTAGGACTCATTCCTTATTTCCACCTTTTTGCCTTTTCCTCCTTTTCTCCTTTGGAATTTCTTCCCAGCCGCATGGCCCTTGTGTGGGACTTTGGCAAGCCCACTAAGTGCTGGTATTAGTCCTCCCACAGCCCATGTAGCCTCTTGGGTCTAAATACCTCTCCTGATGGTCCCCCGGTACACTACCGGCACTCTCGGTACACTACCGATGAGCCCGAAACTTTTCCGGCGACCAAAATAGGACTTCCTATATATCAATATTTACCTCCGGACCATTCTGGAGCTCCTCGTGATGTCCAGGATCTCATATGGGACTCCGAACAACCTTCGGTCACCACCATGTATAACTCTATACTACCAAAACGTCACCGAACCTTAAGTGCGCAGACCCTGCGGGTTCGAGAACTATGTAGACATGACCGAGACACCTCTAAGGTCAATAACCAATAGCGGGACCTGGATGCCCATATTGGTTCCTACATATTCTACGAAGATCTTTATCGGTCGAACCTCTATGTCAAGGATTCAGTTAATCCCGTATGATGTTCCGTTTGTTCTTCGGTATGTTACTTGCCCGAGATTCGATCGTCAGTATCTCCATACCTAGTTCAATGTCATTACCGGCAAGTCTCTTTACTCGTTCCGTAATACAAGATCCCATGACTAACACTTAGTCACATTGCTTGCAAGGCTTATTGTGATGTTGTATTACCGAGTGGGCCCTAAGATACCTCTCCGTCACACAGAGTAACAAATCCCAGTCTTGATCCATGCCAACCCAATAGACACCCTCAGAGATGCCTGTAGAGCAGCTTTATAGTCACCCAGTTATGTTGCGATGTTTGATACACACAAGGCACTCCTCTGGTGTCCGTTATTTGCATGATCTCATGGTCATAGGAACATATACTTGACATGCAGAAAACTGTAGCAATAAACTGACACGATCATATGCTACGTTTATAGTTTGGGTCTTGTCCATCCCATCATTCTCCTAATGATGTGATCCCGTTATCAAATGACATCTCATGTCAATGGCTAGGAAACCTTGACCATCTTTGATCAATGAGCTAGTTCACTAGAGGCATACTAGGGACAAAGTGTTGTCTATTTATCCACACATGCAATGTGTTTCCAATCAATACAATCATAGCATGGATACTAAACAATTATCATGAACAAGGAAATATAATAATAAACACTTTATTTATTGCCTCTAGGGCATATTTCCAACAGTCTCCCAATTGCACTAGAGTCAATAATCTAGTTCACATCACTATGTGATTTACATTGTAATGAATCGAACACCCATGCAGTTCTGGTGTTGATCATGTGTAGCCCTTGGAAGTGGTTTAGTCAACGGGTCTGCAACATTCAGATCCGTGTGCACTTTGCAAATATTTATGTCCTTCTCCTCGATGTAATTGCGGATGGAATTGAAGCGTCGCTTTATGTGTCTGGTCCTCTTGTGAAACCTTGGTTCCTTGGCCAGAGCAATTGCACCAGTGTTGCCACAAAACAGAGTCATTAGATTCAGTGCATTGGGCACTACTCGAAGATCTGTCATGAACTACTTCATCCAGACACCTTCATTCGCCGCCTTCGAGGCTGCGATGTACTCCATTTCGCATGTAGAATCAGCTACCATGCTTTGCTTGGAACTGCACCAGCTTACCGCTCCCCCGTTGAGAATAAATACGTATCCGGTTTGTGACTTAGAGTCATCCGCATCAGTGTCAAACCTTGCATTGATGTAACCCTTTACGACGAGCTCTTCATCACCTCCATAAACGAGAAACATTTCCTTAGTCCTTTTCTGGTACGTAAGGATATTCTTGACCGCCGTCAAGTGCTCCATTCCAGGATCACTTTGAAACCTTCCGGCCATACTTATGGCAAGGCTGACATCAGGTCTTGTGCACAGCATTGCATACATGATAGAGCCTATGGCTGAAGCATAGGGGATGACACTCATCTTCTCTCTATCTTCTGCAGTCACTGGGCATTGAGTCTTACTCAACTTCACACCTTGTAACACAGGCAAGCACCCCTTCTTGGACTGATCCATTTTGAACTTCTTCAAAACTTTATCAAGGTATGTGCTTTGTGAAAGTGCTATTAAGCGTCTCGATCTATCTCTATAGATCTTAATGCCTAATATGAAAGCAGCTTCTCCTAGGTCCTTCATTGAAAAACTCTTGTTCAAATATTCCTTCACGCTTTCCAGCATTTCTATATTGTTTCCAATCAGCAATATGTCATCCACATATAATATTAGAAACGCTATAGAGCTCCCACTCACTTTCTTGTAAATACAAGCTTCTCCATAAACTTGTATAAACCCAAACGCATTGATCACCTCATCAAAGCGCTTATTCCAACTCCGAGATGCTTGCACCAGTCCATAAATGGATCGCTGGAGTTTGCAAACTTTGTCAGCATTCTCTGGATCGACAAAACCTTCCGGTTGCATCATATACAACTCTTCCTCAAGGAAACCTTTGAGGAACGTTGTTTTGACATCCATCTGCCAAATTTCATACTCAAAATATGCAGCTATTGCTAACATGATTCTGACGGACTTAAGCATCGCTACGGGTGAGAAGGTCTCATCGTAGTCAACTCCTCGAACTTGTGAAAAACCCGTTGCCAGAAGTCAAGCTTTATAGATGGTGACATTACCGTCCGCGTCCGTCTTCTTCTTAAAGATCCATTTGTTCTGAATGGCCTTTCGCCCTTCAGGTAATACTTCCAAGTCCATACTTCGTTTTCATACATGGATCCCATCTCGGATTTCATGGCTTCTAACCATTTCTCGGAATCTGGGCCCATCATCGCTCCTCCATAGCTCGTAGGTTCATTGTTGTCCAATAACATGACCTCTAAGACAGGGTTGTCGTACCACTTAGGAGCAGTACGTGCCCTTGTCGACCTACGAGGTTTAATAGTGACTTGATCCGAAACTTCATGATCATCATCATTAACTTCCTCTTCAACTGTTGTAGGCTCCACAGAAACATCTTTCTACGTTGCGCTATTCTCTGGTTGAAGTAAAGGTTCAATAACCTCATCAAGCTCTATTTTCCTCCCACTCAATTCTTTCGAGAGAAACTCTTTCTCACGAAATGTTTCGTTCTTAGCGACAAACACTTTGACTTCGAATTTGAGATAGAAGGTATACCCAACTATCTCTTTTGTGTATCCTATGAAGACGCATTTCTCCGCTTTGGGTTCTAGCTTTTCAGGCTGAAGCTTTTTGACATAAGCATCACATCCCCAAACTTTAAGAAACGACAACTTTGGCCTCTTGCCAAACCACAGTTCATATGGCGTCGTCTCAACGAATTTCAATGGTGCCCTATTTAAAGTGAACGCCACTGTCTCTAATGCATAACCCCAAAATGATAGTGGCAAATTGGCAAGAGACATCATAGAACGCACCATATCTAATAAGGTTCGATTACGACGTCCGGACACACCATTATGTTGTGGTGTTCCAGGCGGTTTCAACTATGAAACAATTCCACACTGTCTTAAGTGACTGCCAAACTCACAACTCACATATTCACCTCCTCTGTCAGATCGTAGGAATTTGATCTTCTTGTTACGATGATTCTCAACTTCACTCTAAAATTGCTTGAACTTTTCAAACGTTTTAGACTTATGTTTCATTAAGTAAATATACCCATATCTGCTTAAGTCATCAGTGAAGGTGAGAAAATAACGATATCCACCATGCGCTGCAACATTCATTGGACTGCATACATCAGTATGTATGATTTCCAATAAGTCACTTGCCCGTTCCATTGTTCCAGAGAATGGCGTTTTAGTCATCTTGCCCATGAGGCATGGTTCACATGTGTCAAGTGATTCAAAATCAAGTGACTCCAAAAGTCCATCAGTATGGAGCTTCCTCATGCGTTTTACACCAATATGACCCAAACGGCAGTGCCACAGGAAAGTGGTACTATCATTATCAACTCTACATCTTTTCGCATCGATGTTATGAACATGTGTATCATCACTATCAAGATTCAATATGAATAAACCCCTCACATTGGGTGCATGACCATAAAAGATATTACTCATATAAATAGAACAACCATTATTCTCTGATTTAAATGAGTAACCGTCTCGCAATAAACAAGATCCAGATATAATGTTCGGGCTTAACGCAGGCACTAAATAACAATTATTTAGGTTCATCACTAATCCTGATGGTAATCGAAGAGAGAGCATGCCGACGGCGATCACATCAACCTTGGAACCATTTCCCATGTGCATCGTCACATCGTTCTTCGCCAGCGTTCGTCTATTCCGTAGTTCCTGTTTTGAGTTGCAAATGTGAGCAACCGAACCGGTATCAAATACTCAGGCACTACAACGAGAGCTAGTAAGGTACACATCAATAACATGAATATCATATATACCTTGTTTGTTGTTAGCCACCATCTTGTCAGCCAGGTACTTGGGGCAGTTCCACTTCCAATGACCAGTTCCCTTGCAATGAAAGCACTCAGTTTCTGGCTTGGGTCCATCCTTGGGCTTCTTTACAGGAGTAGCAACTGCTTTGTCATCCTTCTTGGATTTACCCTTCTTGCCCTTGCCCTTTCCATTCTTCTTGAAACTGGTGGTTTTATTGATGATCAACACTTGACGTTCTTTCTGGATTTCAGACTCAGCGACTTTTAGCATCGCAAAAAGCTCGACGACTGACTTGTTCATCCCGTGCATGTTATAGTTCACCACAAAGCTCTTGTAGCTAGGTGGCAGTGATTGAAGAACTTTGTCAGTGATCGCCTCTATCGGAAGGGGCATTCCCAACTTTGCTAGATGAGTCGAATACCCAGCATTTTGAGTATATTTTCATTGATAGACCCGTTCTCCTCCATTTTGCAAGCATAGAACTTATCGGAGGTCTCATACCTCTCGATCCGGCATTCTTCTAAAAGATAAACTTCAACTCCTGGAACATCTCATATGCTCCATGATGTTCAAAACGTCTTTAAAGTCCCGGTTCTAAGCCATACAACATTGCACACTGAATTATTGAGTAATCCCCAGAACGTGCCTCCCTAGCGTCCTTAACGTCTTCGGATGACATGTCTTCGGGTTGGTCACCAAGCGGTGCATCAAGGACATATGATTTCTGGGAAGCCGTGACGATAATCCTCAGATTACGGGCCCAGCCAACAAAGTTACTTCCATCATCTTTCAACTTAGCTTTCTCTAGGAACGCATTAAAATTCAGGGGTGCTACTGCGCGAGCCATTGATTTACAACATAAATATGCAAAGGTTACTTAGACTATTGTGCAAGATAATGATTTTAGTTAATCAAATTACTAAAGCTCCCACTCAAATTGACATCCCTCGGGTCATCTGAGTGTCACATGATCCAAATTCACCAACTCAAATCCGATCATCACGTGAGTTGAGGTGGTTTCAATGGTGAACATCATCATGTTAATCATATCTACTATATGACTCATGTTTGACCTTTCGGTCTCTTGTGTTCCGAGGCCATGTCTGTACATGCTAGGCTCGTCAAGTTTAACACGAGTGTTCTGCATGTGCAACACTGGCTTGCACCCATTGTATGTGAATGTAGAGTCTATCACACCCGATCATCACGTGGTGTCTCGACACGATGAACTTTCGCAATGGTGCACACTCGGGGAGAACACAATTCATCTTGAAATTTAAGTGAGGGATCACCTTATAATGCTACCGCCGTCCTAAGCAAAACAAGGTGCATAAAAGGATTAACATCACATGCAAATCATAAGTGACATGATATGGCCATGAACTTGTGCTTTTGATCTCCATCTTGAAAGCGTCGGCATGATCTCCATCGTCACCAGCACGACACCATGATCTCCATCAACGTGTCACCATCGGGGTTGTCGCTCCCACCATGCGTCTACTACTATTGCTACCGTTTAGCGATAAAGTAAAGCATTACATAGCGCTTAATGATTGACACGTAGGTCATACAATAATTAAAGACAACCATATGGTTCCTGCCGGTTGCCGTACTCATCGACATGCAAGTCATGATATTCTATACAACACATGATCATCTCATACATCGCATACATCTTATCATGTAATTGGCCATATCACATCACAACATACCTTGCAAAAACAAGTTAGACGTCCTCTAATTGTTGTTGCATGTTTTACGTTGTTGCTACAGGTATCTAGCAAGAACAATTCTCACCTACGCATAAACCACAATGGTGATACATAAGTTCCTTTTCAACCTTCTCAAGGACCGCCTTAGTCGAATCCGATCCAACTAAAGTAGGAGAAACAGACACCCGCCAACCATCTTTGTGCAACGAACTTAGACGTCAGTTGATGGAACCGGTCCATCTTTGTGTTCTACTCGAGATCTCATCCACACATAGACCTAGCTCATGATGCCACTGTTGGGGAATGTCGCATGGGAAACAAAATTTTCCTACGCACACGCAAGATCTATCCATGGTGATGAGCATCTACGAGAGGGAGAGTTGATCTACGTACCCTTGTAGATCGCTAAGCGGGAAGCATTAAGAAACGCGGTTGATGTAGTCGAACTTCTTCGCGGTCCAAATCGCCGAGCGTCCCGCGATCCAATCAC
Organism: Hordeum marinum; assembly: GCA_022496015.1. Classification (NCBI taxonomy): domain Eukaryota; kingdom Viridiplantae; phylum Streptophyta; class Magnoliopsida; order Poales; family Poaceae; genus Hordeum; species Hordeum marinum. The sequence goes on from CM039678.1 coordinate 347,712,154, forward strand.
GATCCGTCCCGATCTAGCACCGAACGGACGACACCTCCGCGTTCAGCACACGTACAGCTTGATGAAGATCCCCGCCTTCTTGATCCAGCAAGAGGAGCGGAGAGGTAGACGAGTTCTCCAGCAGCATGACGGCAATGTGGCAATGGTGGTGGAGTAATCTCAGCAGGGCTTCGCCTAAGCACAGCTAAAACCGATCTAGAGGAAAAACTATGAACTAGAGGGTAGGGTTGCACGTGGCTACAAATCTTGTGTTAAAACCCAAAAACCCTCTAGTATATATAGGAGGAGAGGAGGAGGAGGCTTGGTGCAAGGGCCAGACCATCTAGGCTTCGGCCAAAGTGGAGAGGAGGAGTCCTCCTCCTCCCCTCCTAGTAGGATTAGGACTCCTTCCTTATTTCCACCTTTTTGCCTTTTTCCACCTTTTCTCCTTTGGAATTTCTTCCCAGCTGCATGGGACTTGTCTGGGACTTTGACAAGCCCACTAAGGGCTGGTATTAGTCCTCCTACAGCCCATGTAGCCTCTTGGGTTGAAATACCTCTCCCGATGGTCCCCCGATACACTACCGACACTTTCGGTACACTACCAATGAGCCCGAAACTTTTCCGGTGACCAAAATAGGACTTCCTATATATTAGTATTTACCTCCGGACCATTCCGGAGCTTCTCGTGACATCCGGGATCTCATCTAGGACTCCGAACAACCTTCGGTCACCACCATGCATAACTCTATACTACCGAAACGTCACCGAACCTTAAGTGTGCAGACCCTGCAGGTTCGAGAACTATGTAGACATGACCGAGACAGCTCTAAGGTCAATAACCAATAGCGGGACCTGGATGCCCATATTGGTTCCTACATATTCTACGAAGATCTTTATCGGTCAAACCTCTATGTCAAAGATTCAGTTAATCCCGTACGATGTTCCCTTTGTTCTTCGGTATGTTACTTGCCCAAGATTCGATCGTCGGTATATCCATACCTAGTTCAACCTCGTTACTGGCAAGTCTCTTTACTCGTTCCATAATACAAGATCCCGTGACTGACACTTAGTCACATTGCTTGCAAGGCTTATTGTGATGTTGTATTACCGAGTGGGCCTTGAGATACCTCTCAGTCACATGAAGTAACAAATCCCAGTCTTGATCCATGCCAACCGAACAGACACCCTCGGAGATACCTGTAGAGCACCTTTATAGTCACCCAGTTACGTTGCGATGTTTGATACACACAAGGAACCCCTCCGGTGTCCGTGAGTTGCATGATCTCATGGTCATAGGAACATATACTTGACATGTAGAAAACTATAGCAATAAACTGACACGATCATATGCTACGTTTATAGTTTGGGTCTTGTCCATCCCATCATTATCCTAATGATATGATCCCGTTATGAAATGACATCACATGTCAATGGCTAGGAAACCTTGACCATCTTTGATCAACGAGCTAGTTCACTAGAGGCATACTAGGGACAAAGTGTTGTCTATTTATCCACACATGCAATGTGTTTCCAATCAATACAATCATAGCATGGATAATAAACAATTATCATGAACAAGGAAATATAATAATAAACACTTTATTTATTGCCTCTAGGGCATATTTCCAACAGCACATTGGGTTCTGGTAACTCGACCCCTCGCGGCCTTCAAGACTGTTTGAGTACCTTCATACTCACTGTTGCTTATTTACATTTTTGAAGAGATAGATGTTGTTCAGTTATGTTTCTTCTGATGTCGACCGCGACGGATTAGGCTAGTAACCCAGACAGAGGTCTGACTCCTATGGTAGGGTCATTTTAGCTTTTCAAGCTCTTTCAGCCACTTTTGTAGATGTTTGTACTCAAACATGTAACTTACGCTCACTGTTTGTATGCTTTGAATGTTGGGTCATGTGACCCCTTCTGCTTGTAACATTATACTATGTTGGCTCCTCGGAGCCACCTAAAATGAATGTTATGTTGTAGAGTTTTGTTATGATGCCATGTTGTATCTACGCATATCGTGCATAGTGTGTGTATGATTGAAAGGCATTGGTATGCGTGGGATTCAACACCTAGTTGTGTGCCTTTAGTAGCCTTCTTTATAGGGAAATGCCTCTTTGTGCTTCCATCGAGCCTTGGTAGCTTGCTACTACTCCGGACACATTGATTGGCCGGCATGTATCCTTCTTTGATGATGTGTCTGTCCCTTCGGGGAAATGTCTCGCGGTGTAATGGAGTCCATGTAGCCTGCTACGACTCGTCTATGTGCAATGATGACATTTATGTCCCATGGTGTAATGGAGTCCCTGTATCTTGCTATGACTTGTCTACACACGCTGATGACTGACACCTGCATTGTTGGGTTACGTATGTTTGTCCCTGTACGGTTGTGCCACTTGGGTCTATAACTAGTCATGTTGACCCGGGTTCTTTGATGTGTGAATGCTAGCGACATGTTCATAATCGTGAGCTAAAAGGCACAAACGGTCCCAACCAAGGTAAGGCGACAACCGTGGGTTACCATGCGTGAGCCCGCAAAGTGGTGTGATGTGTTACAGGCTGGATTCATATGTCTTAAGATCATGGTCCCGACACTTCGTCAGCCAAGCACGGCCTGGCGAGACCATGCTCAAGCCAAGGCCCTCGTGAGGGCCTGAGCTCACGAGGGAAGCGTCATCAAGACCAGCACAGACTGACCTCCCCACTCTGGTAACATTGGGCTTGCTGTTGCTAAAAAGTAGAGTGATCTCGAGCTATGGCGCGGTGTCCTTCTAAGGCATCCAGGTCGTCCTGCCGATCTAACTCGGCTTCCTTTTCCACATACATGTGCACCCTTGGTGCTTCATGAATAATATCATAGGGGAGGACTGCTTCTACCCCATAGACCATGAAGAATTGTGTGTATCCCATTGATCTATTCGGGATGGTATGCAGGCCCCATAGAACGGAGTCGGGCTGCTCCACCCAATGACATACGGACTCATGAAGAGATTGGACCAAAGGTGGCTTAATGTCGCTCATGATGAGACCGTTCGCTCGTTCGACTTGGCCATTGGTCTGCGGATGATACATTGATGCATAATCAAGCTTGATGCCCATTTTTACGCACCATCCTTAACCTCTTGAGCCGTGAAGTTGGATCCATTGTCCATTATTATACTGTGCGGGACACCCTAACGGTGTACCACACAGGATATGAAGTCGATTACTGGTCCGGACTTGGCTGATTTAATGGGTGTTGCCTCTATCCATTTGGTGAACTTGTCAACCATGACCAGTAAATATTTATTCTTCTTGGTCCCCCCCTTTAAGTGGTCCAACCATGTCCAGCCTCTAGACCGTGAAAGGCCAGGTGATCGTAATAGTCCGAAGAGCTATTGGGGGCATGTGACTTTGATTTGCGAAAAGTTGACACCCCACGCAGTGTTTGACAAGTGATTGGGCGTCCGCTCGAGCAGTGGGCCAAAAGAACAAACCAGCTCGGAAGGCCTTGTTGACCAAGGCTCTTGCTGCAGCATGACGATCGCCCATCCCAGCGTGGACTCCAGCCAAGAGTCGTCGTCCTTCTTCCTCAGATATGCACCACTGTAATATTTCGATGGTGCTTTTCTTATATAACTCACCCTCGTGTACCTTGTAGGCTTTGGATTGCCAAATTATGTGTCGCGCCTCTGTTTGATCATCGGGGAGTTCTTTGCAAATAAGGTAGGCAAGAAAAGGCTCGGTCCATGGTCCGATTATTGCTATAACCTCATGAGTCGAAGGCGTTTCATCCATTATGGAGCCGTTGATGATTTGGTCATCTGGTTCATTTATAGGGGGAACAACCTCTTCCGCCGTATTTAGACCGGTGCCCTTATGATCGTCCTACCAAACCACGGATGGCTTAAAGAGCCATTCTAGGAAAGTGTTTTTGGGACAGGGTCGCGCTTAGCCCCCATGCAGGCCAGTACGTCAACGGCTTGGTTGTTGTCGCGAGCAATGTGGTGAAATTTCAACCCCTCGAACCATGCTGATATCTTTAGGACAACATTTCTGTATGCCGCCATCTTCAGGTTTTTGGCGTCGAATTGGCCATTGATTTGGGAGATGGCCAAGTTGGAGTCTCCCCGTACCTCTAGTCACTGTATGCCCACTGATACTACCATCCGAAGACCATGCAAGAGTGCTTCATATTCTGCTGCATTGTTGGAGTCGGCATACATGATCTGCAACACGTATCGAACATTGTGACCTATGGGGGATGTGAGGATAACTCCAGCCCCCAGTGTGGCAAAGGTTTTGGATCCATCGAAGTACATTGTCCAATGGGAGTATGTACTATATTTCCTGGGGAGCTCGGCCTCTGTCCACTCAGCCAAAAAATCTGCAAGTACTTGAGATTTTATGGCACGTCGTGGCTTGCATGTTATTTCAAAGGGAAGGAGCTCAATAGCCCACTTGGCTATAAGGTCGGTGGCGTCCCCGTTGTTGATTATGTGGTTCAGGGGTACTTCGGATGCCACTGTTACCGAAGACTCTTGGAAGTAGTGTCTGAGTTTCCGTGATGCCAAAAATACTGTGTAGGCTGTCTTCTGGTAGTGCTGGTATATGGACTTGCATTGTGTTAGTACTTCTGACACGTAATAGACTGACTTTTTTGTCCGGAATTTGTGTCCCTCCTCCTGTCGTTCGACGATGAGCACTGCGCTAACGACTTGGTTGGTAGTCGATATGTATAATAACATGGGTTCACCAGCGCCTGGTGGTATGAGTATGGGATTGCATGCCAGCAGCGCTTTAATTTCTTCTAACACGGCCGCTGCTTCACTGGTCCACTTGAAATTGTTGGTCGGTTTTAGTAGCTTATAGAGTGGTAGAGCCTTTTATCCGAGGTGAGAGACAAAGCGGCTTAGGTCCACTACACAACCAGCAACCTCTGGACGTGCTTTAGCTCTGTGGGAATTGCAAGTTCTGATAGAGCGCGGATCTTAGCCGGATTCGCTTATATTCCTCTATGGGAGACGATGAATCCGAGCAGTTTACTGACTGGAATTCCGAATACACATTTTTCCGGATTGAGTGATATGTCGTACGCGCACAGGCTGGCGAAGGTTTGTCATAGGTCGTCGATCAACTGGTTGACGTGTTTGGTTTTGATTACCAGGTCATCCACTTATGCCTCGACTGTCTTACCGACTTGTTTCATGAGACAAGTATGGATCATGCACTCGTACATAGCCCAAGCGTTTTTAGCCCAAAGGCCATCGTGTTGAAGCAGAATGGCCCGTAGGGGGTGATGAATGCGGTTGCACATTGATTGGATTCCTGCATTTTAATCCGATGGTATCCGGAATAAGTGTCGAGGAAACACAACGAGTCGTGTCCGACTATGGCGTCAATGATCTGGTCTATGTGCGGTAAGGGGAAAGGGTTCTTAGGGCAGGCCTTGTTGAGGTCCTTGAAATCGATGCAAAGCTGCCAGGATTTGTCTTTCTTTGGCACCATCACTAGCTTTGCCAACCATTCGGGGTGCTTAATCTCCCGAATGAATGCGGACTCTAGAAGTTTAGCTAATTCTTCACCCACAACTTTTCGTTTGGGTTCGGAAAAGCGGCACAGGGTCAGCTTCACGGGCTTCAAGCCTACCATGATGTTTAGACTATGTTCTGCTAGCCGATGTGGGATTCCAGGCATATTGGAAGGATGCCAGGCGAAGATGTCCTAGTTTTCCCATGAAAATGTTCGCAGTGCTTCGTCCACAATGGGATCAACCTGAGCTCTGATGGACGCTGTCTTGTTGGGGTCAGTCGGGTGTACTTAAAATTTACAATTTCATCTGCGGTTTTAAAGGGCATGGGCTTGGGCCTTTTGCTAAGGATCACGTTGTCCTTGTCAACTGTTGACCGAAGTGCGGTCAGTTCTTCTACAGGGAAGGTCTCGCCAAGTGCCTCTAGGGCCAGTGATGTTGTTTTGTTTTTGGCCCGGAGGGCTATGTTCCGATCACTGGCAATTGTGATTACTCCGTTTGGTCCTGGCATTTTGAGTTTCATATACCCATAATGGGGTATAGCCTGGATTTGTGAAGGCGTCACGTCCCAATAGGGCGTGGTAGCCATTGGGGAAGGGTACGATATGGAAGAGGAGCTCTTCGGATGTGTAGTTTTTGGGCATGCCAAACACTACGTCTAGGACGATATGTCCCGAATATCGCGCCTCTTTCCCCAGAAAGTCGTGTTGCTATGCTCGATGCGAGATCGATCGAACTGCATTTTTTCCACGGTATCTTCGTAGATCAGGTTTAAACCATTGCCGCCGTCCATTAGCACCTTGTGTAACCTGTAGCCATTGATGATGGGGTTCAGGACTAGTGTGGCCAATGAATGATCGGGAAGAATGGCTGGTTGGTTAGTATCTCCAAAGGTAATGGGGATGTTTGCCCATGCGCTTGTTGCTGCCGCATGGTAGATGTCGGGTGTCAAAACCGGCGGATCTCGGGTAGGGGGTCCTGAACTGTGAGACTAGGATCAATGGTAATAGGAGACGAAGGGGACACGAGTTTACCCAGGTTCGGGCCCTCCAATGGAGGTAATACCCTACATCATGCGTAATTGTATTGATATTGCAAGGGGTTACAGAGTTGATCTACCTCGAGATCGTATGTCTAACCCTATATGAGTTGTTCTATGTCTATACCCTAAAACCCTCCGGTTTATATAGATGCCATGGAGGCTTAGGGTTTGCATATGTTCGGTTACATGCCGAAGAGATAAACATGCCTATTTACTACATCAATCATGGAGTGCAAGCCGTGCTCCTTAAAGCTTCTATCCTTGAAACTGGGCCTTCAGATCATTCCAGTGTTCAGCAAGTAGCCCATATAGTCCGGCCCATAAACAACAGGTCGGCTATCCGAGGACCCCCTAGTCCAGGACTGCCTCAGTAGCCCCCGAACTTGCCTCCAACGCCAAGGGTCTTCAGCTCCAATTCCTTTGCCAACAGAGTTTTCGGCTTGCGAGGATACTTCCTTCCTGCCGAACATACTCAGCCTCCGATGATAAATATTTTTCTGCATAGTGGCACGTCCGAATCATGTGAGATAAATTTGTTTTGAAGGCCGAACGTCACGGAAAAAAAGGTAATGTTTCCTGGTGACCTCTCTGACGAAAGGTCTCAACCCACCATGACCGATAGGCCAGTTACAGGCACTCGATGCGCGGTTCGAGGCTGCTCCATTAACACGATATGTCCACATGTTGATCGTGTCCCGTTTTACAAGAGATATACTTAATCACGCGTACGCAACAGCTCGCACGTCTCGGGAAGTGGAGGGATTCACGGTGCAACAAGGGGAGCCCGAATCGGCAGACGTCATAAAAGGAGAAAGAAAAACCGCAAAGGCCTTTCACGCTCACCATTCGACTTCTCTGCCTCCTATTCGCTTGCGCCTCCAGAGCACAGATCTATGTTTCTCCACCCCCGCTGTCGAGATCAACAATGGCGGGCTCCAATGGCCAATGAGAAGTTTCCATGGTCACTGATAAAGACATCCTCGACCTCAAGAAGGCCGGCTACCTGCCCGCTGACATTCCTCACTGTGCGGCGGAGGAGGGCCAAGTGATTCCCACTCCCAGGCCAGCTAAGAGGGTGGTGTTCGTCCCCCACTTCATCAGGGGGTTGAGCTTCCCATTCCACCCTTCGTCAGGGGATTAATGTTCTTCTATGGCCTCAACTTCCACGACCTCTCGCCGAACTCGATCATGCATATCTCGGTGTTCATCCTCGTTTGCTAGGCCTTCCTATGCACCGAGCCGCACTTTGGGCTCTGGCTGCAGGTGTTCAACATCAAGCCCAAGTGCGTCGGAGGCAAGCACGCTGACTGCAGCAGGGCAGTCATCGGCAAGCTCGCCCGCGTTGGGTGCCCGTCGGGAACCTTCATCGACACCATCAAAGGATGGCAGAAGGAGTGGTTCTACATCACCGAACCACGAGAGGAGGGCAACTCCCTGCCGCCGCATTTAGATCTGGCCCCCCACCAGACTAGCTTTGTGGCCTGAGAAGGGCCTGGCTTGGGGTTCAGGCAAAGAGGTGGTCGATCTGCAGAAGCGCCTCTATTCCCTGGTCGAGGAGGCATCAAGCTAGCCGATGTGGTCCAAGTGATATTCCGAAGATGCACCCTCCCTTGCCAACATCGGAGCACTCCTCTATGGGCTCGAGAACTTGAAGCCGAGCCCACAGTCCAGAATCTCTTTCGCACTACACGGGAGAAGCTGTGGAAGTCACTCTCCAAGTCGATGAAGAGTTGGCCATCCGAGGAGGAGGACAAGGGTCTACAAGCCACCAAGCCAGACTCCGAGGTAAGATCTTCCGCGACCTGGTTAGCTCTATTACACAGAGAATCCCTTCGTCCTCTAATCCGATATATTCTGGCAGAGATGGCATAAGAAGGCCATCAACATCAATAGTCTAGCTCCTCAGCCCGAAGACGAGAGGACCGGGCTGTTAGCCAGGATGCTCGTGGAGAAGCCTTACAAGGCTCCCACGAAGAAGGAGAAGAAGAAGAAACCAGGTCAGGCTGGCCTTCGCATCAAGGACCAGCCTAAGGCTGTATCCGATGACACTCCCGCCTCCTCGAATCAGGAGGAGGCCGAAGAGGAGAAAGAGGAGGAGGAGAAGGAGGAGGTCAAGAGCGAGGGGGGAGGCAACATCCCCCTAGCTAAGAAGAGAGCGGCGTCCTCGGACGCCCCGGGACAGGCAGCCTCACCTGCCCCGAAAAAGGCGCGTCTAGCGAGGGTGATCTTGTCCGACGACGGCTCGGACTCGAGCTACGCGTCCGAAGACCCCAAGGAGGTTCCACGAAGGACCCTAAGGGTCAAGCCCCCTCCATCCAGGCTAGGATCTGAAGACTCTCCTTCCCATAATTGGTAACTCCAGAGTTTGCTAACATGCAGGTTTTTGGTTCTACAACCCCCGCGCGTCATCCCCACCGAGGTGGTATCGGATGGGAGACCCCGCCCGCTGAACTAGCGGAGAGCGGGGATGCCTCGCACCCCACCACTCCAGGCACCACGAAGGACGTCGTGGAGGTGGCGTCCCAACCTACTCCAATGGAGGCAGACATAGGGGGCTAGGGAGATATTACCATGGCCGAGGCTAACGCTTGGGCCATCGAAGACTAGGGGATGATCACTCGTCCGGACATCGAGGAGGCCGGCTGGACGGGCCATCAGTCCCCTCCAAGGACATCTCCGGAGCGCATTGTGCCTCCGGAGGCACTGGTCCAATCCCCGATGGGTGATCGGGAAATCCGATCATCCCCGGCATAGCCAACCAACCGGTGGTCGGCCATGGAGGATGCCCTATAGAGCGCCTCCATCCTTGAGGATCACCGCACCCTTATGGGCGTGGTACTACAAAGCGTCCAGTCTGTTGACCACGAACTGAAGGAGGCCTTCAAAGGTCTCCTCACGGGCTTTCAAGTAAGTCGCCTGATGTTTTTGCTAAGATTATTATTTATTCGTATTGTAGACATGGCAGCCCTCGAGCCCTAGGTGAGATGGACCATTTCGCCTAGGGGTCATATCTATAATTCAGGAAGTGAGTGTCTATGTAACACCTGCTTTGTGTGTAATGTAGGCTTCGTCATCAGCGGTGGCCAAACGGCACCGAACTGGATGAGCTGCATCGGAAGCTCAAGCGTTTCGAGGATGAGGTGGAAGCCCTCAACAAGAGGTTCGACGAAGCGCAGGGTAAGTCCGAAAGTCTGGATGCGTTCCCCTGAATACTGTCAATGCAGATTCATTTTTAAATAGAGTTGCATCGTGTTGCAGCTTCGTCGAAAGAGATCAAAAAACTCAAGGTCGAGATTCAACGTGCCAAAGACGAAGCGGCTGTGGAGAAGGCGGCGGCCAAAGAAGCGGCCATCGCTCTCTCCGCCCTGCGAGCCACCAGTGATAAACACCAGGCTCGTGTGGCGGAGATATAGGATGAGATCAAGGACGCTTGAAACAAGTGCGAGTCCTTGGAGCAAAAGAACAAGGCGGTCTCGGCCGATCTGTCCACCATGAGGTCTGATCACCAGAACGAGCGGGTAGACAGACGGTTCTTCGAAGAACAAGTTCGTCAAGCCAAGGAGATAGCCAATGGTAAGTCATACTCCCTAAAGTGCATATTCGGGGATAGCAAATTCGAATTGCAGACCCGGGTGTGGCTATCCTCAGGCATGGCCGCCGATCTGCAGAAGAGCATGGCAGACACCAATCGGCTATATGCCTCATGGGGAGAGGAAGACGAAGCTCGAACGTTCTGGGCATAGTTCGGAGCCCCCGAGCGTCCTCCTCTTCTGGTGGAGCAGCTAAAACAGTTGATGGAGATGCACCAGATGGCGGAGCCGGCCATCAAGGACCTCCGCGTCCGCTTATGGCCCGGCAAGCCACTCCCAAGCAGCTACTTTGGCCTGGTGCAATGGCTGATTGATGCTAAGCCCCGCCTTGACCATCAAGCGCTTCTCCTGCACCGAAGGAGTCCAGATGGCCCTTGCCAAGGCCAAAGTGCATTGACCGGGGCTCAATCCAATGAAGGTCGCCACCGATCCACCACCGCGCGGAAAGGAGCACCGACGCCCTGAGCTTTACTTCGATGGAGTGGTGGAGAGTGCGCGGGTGATAGGGTCATAGTGTTCAGGCAAAAAATATTTGAATGAGCTTGTAATATTTCCGAAGACTTTTTATAACTTTCAATGATATTAGTATCCGCTCTTATATGGTTTTGCATTCCTTTACAACTCCTGTATGGTTGTTTGATACTGAAAGATGCGAGTCATTGGCTTTAGCCCCCACGTAGATACTACATGGGGTGTCTATGCCAATGCACTGTGTCCCTTAGACAACTTATAGGAACCCAAAGGCGGTTTCGTGCCGTAGACTAGGCAATCAGACCATTATGCTTTATTTCTTTCACTTAACTGAAGGGGTATGAAAAGGACTCGGGAGGCGTACGATTAGCCATGAGAGTTTTTGCGATGTCCGGACGAGTCGAGGCCGAAGCCGACATCATAGTATTTGCACAAAGGGAGAATTCCTCATATAACATGGAATAACCGCTTATGAGGTTTGAAGTGTAATACTTCTAACTTGGGGTTCATAGATCAGGTCACGCATACTACGACAGTCCGTTTTCGGCTTTCTCCCTGAGGTGCTTGACCGGACTAACCAGAAGCACCATTGCAGGGGTGTTCCCTTTGCCCTTTTAGCCGAACGAGTGGACATAAAGGGGAAGCATAGCAGCCGGGCAACCCAACTTAATGACCAAGGACATAGTTCGGATCTGATGCATATAAAGCGAATGCCAAGACGCCAAGCACACAATGGTTAAGGCGATTTGTCTTTGAAATCAAGCCCCCGGTCTATTAGCCGATGACCTCGAGCCACACCGAACATGTTTCACGAGAAGAGGGAGGGAAGAAAAAAAGGGGTATGTTCCAAAAACAGGACAAATGAGGCGTATGTGCACCATGCAATTTCTCATTTCCTCAACATCTCTTATAACTCGGATTTCCGAAGCAAATGTTTACATGTATGTAATAAAAAAGAAAGTCCTACAGGAGCTTTTGTACCAGGGGTCTTCAATTGGTGACCAGACGTCTTCGATATGCCTTGTTGCTATTTGACTCCTACTTTTAGATGCACCTTGATGGGTTTTAGTGTGGGCGGATCTTGCGAAGAAAATCTTGGGAGGGCATAGTGTGAGAGGTGAGCTTTACGCCGTGGGCAGTCTCTGTTAGGAGTGCCTGCATATTGTCCGAAGACGTGTTGATGGTAACAGCTCGGGACATCCGAACACCCATCATGAGTTCCCCACCGCTACCCATGGAATCTTAAGTGCGAAGTTGTGCCTCCTCAGCACGAACTTCGCTGGTCCTGAGGTTGTGCGGTGGGGGTGAGTCCCTATTGAGCGGAGGGAGGAGGGTCAGAGTTTTCGGTCTGAATCTGAACTCGCTTCCCAGCCTTTCGTGCCTTTACGATGAAGGCCGAAGCTTGTCGGTCATCTTTGTAGTTGAATTCGGCCGCCAGTGCCAGTGATTGTTCCTCTGTTCTAAGGGACCGCTCTATATTGCCATTGATAGTGATGACCCCCTTGGGGCCCGGCATCTTGAGCTTGAGGTATGTGTAGTGCGGGACTGCGATGAACCGAGCGAACACCGTCCGGTCGAGCAGTGAGTGATAGCCATTGTGGAAGGGCACAATGTCAAAGATCAAGTCCTAGTTGCGGAAGTTATCGGGCGAGCCGAACACAACCTCCAGGGTTACAAAGCCCGTACATCGGGCCACAACGCCTGGGATCACTCCCTTGAAGGTAGTGCTGCCAGGTTTGATCCTTGATGGATCTATACCCATCTTTTTCACCGAGTCTGAGTAAATCAGATTGAGGCTACTTCCTCCATCCATTAGGAATTTAGTGAGGTGATACCCATCTATAATGGAATCTAGGATGAGGGCAGCCGAGCCCCCATGACGGATACTGGTTGGATGGTCTCGCCGATCAAAAGTGATCGCGTATGTTGACCATGGGTTATACTTCGGAGCCATGGGCTCCACAGCATAGACCTCCCGAAGGGCCCACTTGCACTCATTCTTAGGTATGTGAGTGGCATATATCATATTCACTGTTTTGACTTCGGGAGGGAATTTCTTCTGACCGCCACCCATTGGACCCTGAGGCTCATCTTCGTCCTCGCTGTGCGAGCTTTTACCCTGTTCTTCAGGTTGTATCTTGCCGGCCTGTTTAAAGACCCAACAGTTGCGGTGTGTGTGATTGGCTGGCTTTTCCGAAGTTCCATGGATTTGGCAAGTTCTGTCCATGATCTTCTCGAGTTGAGTGGGTCCGTCACAATTGCCTTTAGGGGGCTTCTTCCGCTGCCTAGGTTGGGAGTTGCGGAATCCGGCATTAACCGTCGTGTCATCGGCGTCGTTGCTGTTATGTCGGCGTTTGTTCTTATTGCGCTTCGGCTTTGAGTTGCCATCCTGGGCTTCAAGTGCCACTAGATCTTCAGAATTGTGGTTGTGTCTTGCCAGCCAGTTATCTTCGCCTGCACAAAAGTGGGTCATGAGGTAGGTAAGGGTGGACATAGTATGAGGCTTGTCCTGGCCTAGCTGGAGGGTCAGCCATTCGTCCCGAATATTGTGCCGGAAGGAGGAAATGGCCTCGGCGTCTGGCCAGTCAACAATTTGGTTCTTCTTAGTCAAGATCCGATTCCAGAACTGTCGGGTAGACTCACCGGGCTTCTGAACAACATTACTAAGGTCGGAAGAGTCTAGCGGGCGGACATAGGTCCCCTGGAAGTTAGAGCAAAATGCGTCTTCCAAGTCTTCCTAACATCCTATGGAGTTTTTGGGGAAGCTGTTTAACCAGTGCCGAGCTGGCCCCTTAAGCTTAATAGGTAAGTAATTGATGGCATGGAGATCATCTCCTCGTGCCATATGGATATGGAGGAGGAAGTCCTCAATCCATACAGTTGGGTTAGTGGTCCCGTCGTACTGTTCTATATTTATGGGTTTAAACCCTTCGGGGAACTGATGCCGCATTACTTCATCTATGAAGCACAGTGGGTGAGCCGCACCTCTGACCCAAGCTATGTCCCGCTTGTACTCGTCGTCTGTATGGGGCCGGTTGCGTTCCCGGCCTCTATGGTTTTGGTCGAACCATGGTCTATACTCTCTCCATCTATCCAGTGAGTAATCTGTGGATCCGTAGATGGATCTTGTACGACCTGCTCTGTGATTTAAGTCGTCGTGCAGGTCGAACCTGTCATTGGGCTTGAATGGCTCCTTACCCTGTCTTCGGGGCATCGCCAGTACATAACTGGTGTCTTTGGATATTCCATCTTGCCCATAAGGAGGGCGGTCCGACTTGTCATATGGGGTATGATGCGGAGACGGAGTGCGAGTGAGCTCATCGTTGAATTGTGGCAGCAGTCTTCTCCGAGGGTAGCTTTTGTGCTCATTTGATAGACCAGTGTTGTATACTTCCTCGATCGGTGAGGTCGGCCTGTTTGGCTTTGAGTTGCCGCTCCTTGACCTTTAGGCTGCAAGCTGTTGCTATGACCACTGCCTGATTTCTTCCTGATCCTCGAGGTTATCAGGGATGTACAAGTCATCGGCTTCTGGTAAGTCTTCCTCCTCGATTGGGGGAAGGTAGTCGTCGCCTTCGGGGTTATCGACGGTAACGGGGTCGTTCTGGTCCTCAGACTCTTCCGGACCCTCGAACGGGTGCTCGGGGATATTGGGATTGCCATGATCGGCGGGGGTATTGTCGTCCCCGTTGCTGATAATGGCTTTTCTTCCCTTTTTGGTTTTGGACCGCTTATGCGATTTCCGTCGCCTTGATGGCGCATCGCCCGATTTGTCACCGCCATTGTGAGGCATACTGTCACCGTTGGTGGTAGGAGTATCCACCATGTAGATATCGTATGTAGAAGTGGTGGTCCAACTCCTAGTGTTAACGGGGGTGGGAGCACGGTCCTCTTCATCCATGTATTCTGCCTCCTCGGAGGCATAGTCTAGCACGTCGGTTAAGTTTTCAACGGTGGCTATCAAGTGGGTGGTGCGTGGGTCGAAAAAATAGTCCTTGCTCGAATTGTAACCGGGCGGACGTAGATCGGGGCTGGATCGTCGGTGATCCTCATCGACGAGAATTGCTCCAAGGCCTCGTCGACCGCTAAGGGCCCGATCGGATCCAGTTGTTCAGAACTCATGGAGTTAACCCTCATGAAGCCCACCCATGGGGAGTGTTCGGTAGGAACACATGTCCGGTCATATGGCTTAATAGCTAGACCGGGATTAGAGATCGGACTGTCGCCATGGGTGACCCCATTGGCATGTCCGAAGAAGGGGCTCGAGGTTAAAGCCTCAGAGTCCGCAGGGGCTACGGGCGAAGCCATGAGCCCGATTATTGACAAGTCGCCTCGAGAGTCGACAGAAAACTCTAGGTGTCCGAATCTAACTTCCTGATCGGGGGCGAAGTTCTCCATGCGGCCTAGATGGCCGATCGAATCAGCATGCAACACAACGCTGCCGAAGGCTAAGATCTACCCGGGGATGAAAACGTCCATGTTGCGGACCTCTTCGTTGATCAAAAGGCGAGGCGTCGATCCCATCTCGCTCACAGAGGAACTATCAATGAAAGCACCAAAGTCGGTGTCAAAACCGGTGGATCTCGGGTATGGGGTCCCGAACTGTGAGACTAGGATCGACGGTAACAGGAGATGAAGGGGACACGAGTTTACCCAGGTTCGGTCCCTCCAATGGAGGTAATACCCTACATCCTACTTGATTGTATTGATGGTGTAAGGGGTTAGAGAGTTGATCTACCTTGAGATCGTATGTCTAACCCTAGATGCGTTGTTCTATGTCTATACCCTAAAACCCTCAGCTTATATAGGTGCCATGGAGGCCTAGGGTTTGCATATGGTCGGTTACATGCCGAAGAGATAAACTTGCCTATTTACACATCAATCGTGGAGCGCAAGCCGTGCTCCTTGAAGCTTCTATCCTAGAAACTAGGCCTTCAAATCATTCCAGTGTTCGGCAAGTAGCCCATATAGTCTGGCCCATAAAGAACAAGTCGGCTATCCAAGGACCCCCTAGTCCACGACTCCCTCAATACACCTATTCAAGTTATTTGAGAGCTCTTTTCCTTTTGTTCCTTGAGGGGGATGTTTCGTAGATCGTTAGGACTTCAGTGTTTTATTCGGGTGACGATGTGGAGCGCCTATTTGGCGGTAGCGCCTCAAGAATGGCCTCATCGCTTTTTGTGACCTGCCTGACGACCCAGCAAGCTCTAACGCTATGAGTCAGGTTTATGTTCAGCAATACGGAATGTATAGGGCATGGTTTTTCCAACATCCCGTCAAGGACAGTACGGACCCCTACAAGGGGCATGTTCCTCTTTTCGACGGGTTCCAATCTGGCTGGCTGCTTTGGAGGTATCCTCTTTTTTTGATCTCCTCTAGGATGTTCGGTAAAGGTTGGTTCTGAAAATAACTGTTCGGCTTGCCAAGCGCTTTCCATGGCACAATATTTCTGTACCAAGTCTAACAACTCGGCAAAGTCATGATTGTGTCGGCGAGCCAGGGCGTTAAGAATCCCTTCGTCATGGCAATTGCATTTGAACATTGCCATTATGTCTTGGTTACTAAGTCCTTTTTCTCTGCTTCTAGCGAGTAGGAGTCTAGCCCAAAAATGATGAACTGACTCTCCTAATAATTGTTTCATATCCCGTAAGTCCGAAGACTTGGGCTTTGCTGCGATACTGAGATGATCAGCTTGGGTGGTGGGTGGGAATCTTTTGACTCGATGCCACGTTGTGAGTTCAGAATCGCGGACTCCAAACTATGTGCCAGATTAGGGACCGACACTGGTCCGTCTCTAGAGCGAACTCTGGCGTCTGGGTTACAGACGAGGTCTCGATGAGCGAAGACTGGGTTATAAGCCATTTTTAATTCCGGTCGCTGGGGGGCGAGCCCCCAGCCGCACACTCGACGGTAGCGACTAGGTGGGTGACCGTGGGGACGTGAATCTCCCTATCGTCGGGCCTAAGCCCGAGTCGGTCATAGACTGGAACTTGGTCATTAGACATGTGCATGCTCTCAATCCAATCGAATAGCTCGTTTAAAAACGAGGTGATGGTAGTGTGATAGCCTGGCTTATTAGGGATGATAGACTACTCATATTAATAAGGAATTCCTTCTTTTCCGGGAGCCCATTCAAACAGAACTCTCAGGTTAAGCGTGCTTGACTTGGAGTAGTTCTAGGATGGGTGACCAACCGGGAAGTTGGTCCCGGGTGCGCAGAAAAGACTAGTATTGATCTGTGAGGTCAGTCCAGATCCCACCAGGAGTAACGACTACCGGCGGGTGTGTCCGGGGCGTTACAAGTAGGATACGTGTTGCTAAGGTGAGTGGAGTCGATGTGTGGAGTCGCAGTTTCGGAAGTGCACGAGAGCAGATCCGGGTCCTGTTTAACCATGGTAGATCCGGACACAACGGATGGATTGGGCGTTCTAGATAGCCCAGGGGTGACGACTTCGTCTGAAGTGGGGCCCAATGTCTTCGGCATCGAGGCGTCGAGACCTGTGGGCCTCTTCATGAGAGTCGAGGGTTCTATCAAAATGAGTTCTCCCCATGAATTAGCGACGAACTCTAGGGTTCCGAACTTGATTCTTTGATCAGGGGAAAAGTTTCCGATCTGGCCAAGGTGGCCGATCGGGACGGCATGCGACAAGATGTCACCGCTCGTGAGAATTTGATCAGAGGTGAGAGTCCTCTGGCCGCAGATCTCGTTGCTTGTGGCAAGGTGACCCATCGATTCCTTTGGTGAGCATAGAGGAACTCTCAATGAAAGCACCAATGTCGGTATCAAAACCTGCGGATCTCGGGTAGGGGGTCCCGAGCTGTGAGACTAGAATCGATGGTAACAGGGGACGAAGGAGACGATGTTTACCCAGGTTTGGGACCTCCTATGGAGGTAATACCCTACGTCCTGCTTAATTGTATTTAGGGATGGCAATTTTATCCATGGATCTGGATACCCACGGATACCCGACCCAGTTGGGCAAGGGTATGGAGCGCAGTTCTGCCCATGGATTCGTGGATCTGGATACCCGGAAAAATTTGAGTTGGGCATGGTTATAATTTTTTCTCCATGGATATCCAATGGATACCCGTATCACATGTGGGCACCAATGACAGTGACACTAGACTAAGTAAAATGTCCAACCCCAAGTCAACTACGATCACAGAAGGTCAAAGTCCATTCCATGTTCTAAAATCCCCCACAACCCCACTAATGTAATTATTAAATCTAATCTAAGTTAATGAACTATGATGAGTTAATTTGATCTTTGGGAAGGCTTCATGCTGATTTTTCTATGCCCATGGAGCTTCATGGTTATGTGGATATCCAATGGGTTTGGCAATGGGCAAAATTTGTGCCCATGGATGCTTTGATGGATGGGCAGAGGGTAGGAAAATGGGTCATGGTTTGGATTTGGACCAGCTCCACCCGCCCCAAACCGAACCCAATTTCCATCCCTGATTGTATTGATGATATGTAGGTTATAGAGTCGATCTACCTCGAGATCAAATAGCTAAACCCTAGATGATTTGTCCCCTCTACAACCTAAACCCCTCCGGCTTATATAGACGTCGAGGGTACCTAGGGTTTACACATGGTCAGTTACACATCAAGGAAAAAAACCTAGGTACCCTCAGCATCTATATAAGCTGGAGGGGTTTAGGTTGTAGAGGGGACAACTCATCTAGGGTTTAGCTATTTGATCTCGAGGTAGATCGACTCTGTAACCTACATATCATCAATACAAGCAAGCAGTACGTAGGGTATTACCTCCATAGGAGGGCCCGAACCTGGGTAAACATCGTCTGCTTCGTCCCCTGTTACCATCGATTCTAGTCTCACAACTCGAGAGCCCCCTACCCGAGATCCGCCGGTTTTGACACCGACATTGGTGCTTTCATTGAGAGTTCTGCTGTGATCATTGAACAAATCGATGGCTCACGTATTCATCAATGAAGAGGTCCGCAACATGGACACCTTTGTCCTCGGGCAGATCTTCGCTTTCGGCAGCATTGTGCTGCATGTTGACCGGACCGGCCATCTAGTCCGGGTCGGAGCTTCGCCCCTAAGAAGGAGGTCAGATTCAGGAACCTAGAGTTTTCTATGGACTCTTGGGGCGATCTTTTGCAAACCGGGCTCGCGGTCTCGCCTACCACGCCCGAAGACTCCGAGGCTTTATCATCGGATCCCTCTTTTGGTCACGTCCATGGGATTTTCCCTGGCAATGACCTGACTCAAAGTCCGGATCCGGCCATAGTGCAGGACGGCCAGATACATGTTATTGCCGAACACTCCCTTAGTGCGGACACCACGGAGGTCAACTCCGAAAGATCAGAGCAGGTTGATCCGATTGAGCTCCCGATACTCAATGAGGCCCTAGATCGGATCTCGTCGATGAAGATTACTGACGACCCAACCCCGATCCATGCTCAGATCGGTCTCAGGGCGGGTCGGGATGAATTTTTTGTCCCACCCACCACCCACTTGATAGCCATAGTCAAAGCTTTAACCGACATGTTGGACTATTCCTCCGAGGAGGTAGAATACATGGATGAGGAAGATTGTGCTCCCACCCATGTTAACACCAGGCGATGGGCCGCCACCTCCACATACGACGTCTACGTGGTGGACACTCTAGCCGCTAATGGCGAAAACACGCCTAAAAATGATGGCGACAAGTCGGGTGAAGCGGCATCAAGGCGCCGGAAACCGCATAAACGGTCAAAAGGCAAAAAGGGAAGGAAAGCTATCATCGGCATCGGGGACGGAGATACCCCATAAGACCTCGGCGACCCTGATATCCCCGAACACCCGTTAGAGTGTAAGGTGAGGCCCAAAGACCAGCGCAACCCTGGTGACCTAAATGATTCCGAGGATGATAATTACATCCCCCTGTCGAGGAGGAGGACATCCCGGAAGCTGATGATTTTGACATTCCCGATAACCATGAAGATCAGGAACTGTTCACGCAATAGCTTATAGCCACAACCCACAGTCTGAAAATAAAATAATGACAACTTAAAGCCAAACAAGATAACCTCAATGATTGGTGGATGAGAGTCCTCGCAGCTGTGGAAGGATACAACACCGGTCTGTCGGACCAACCTAAGAGTTATCCACACAGAAGGCTGCTGCCGCAATTCGACAACGAGCTAACTGACATGTCGTCTCCCAAACATACCCCATATGATAAGCCAGACCACCCCCCTTGAGGGCACGACAGGACGGATCACTACACCGGTTATAGGTCGGCGATACCCCGAACACGGGGCAAAGAGTCAATAGAGCCCGATGACAGGTTCGACCTGCGACACGACCTGGACCATAGGGCAGGTCGCACAAGATCCTTCTACGGATCCAGAGGGTACTCACCCGATCAATGGGACGGGTACCGGCCCTGGCTCGACGGCAACAATAGAGGTTGGGAACGAGTACGGGCTAGAACAGACGCCGATCATCGGCGCGACATAGCCCGGGTCAGAGGCACCGCCCACCCACTGTGCTTCATGTACGAGGTGATGCAACATCAGTTCCTGGAGGGGTTTAAACCCATAAACATAGAGCACTATGATGGGACAACTGACCCAACTGTATGGATTGAGGATTTCCTCCTCCACATCCACATGGCACGAGGAGATGACCTCCATGCTGAGGGAGTCCTGGATTAAGGGGTCCTCGAGATGCCGACCTATCTCTATGGGCTGGACTATATGGGCTAGTTACCGAACACAAGATTCATTGAAGACCTTATCTCCAAGATGGAAGCTTCGGGAAGTATGGCTTGTGCTTCACATTTGATGTAGCAAATAGGCATGTTTATCTCTTCGACGTGTCACCGACCATGTGTAAACCCTAGGTACCCTCAGTGTCTATATAAGCCGGAGGGTTTTAGGTTATAGGGAGAACAACTCATCTAGGGTTAGCTATTCGATCTCGAGATAAATCAACTCTGTAACTCCCCATACCATCAATACAACCAAGCAAGACGTAGGGTATTACCTCCATAGGACGGCCCGAACCTGGGTAAATCTGTGTCCCCTTCGTCTCCTGTTACCATCAATTCTAGTCTCACAGTTCGGGACCCCTACCCGAGATCCACCGGTTTTGACACCGACATTGGTGCTTTCATCGAGAGTTCCTCTGTGAGCACTAAAGGGAGAACCCCTACGATTGTGTTTCCAGTTAGTCTGGTCAAGTACCTCAGGGGAGAAAACCTAAAACTGACCGTCATAGTATGCAAGAGTCAGTCTGTGAATCCGAGCCTTAAGTGTTATACTTACATCCTCATCAGAGGATATTCCGTGTTGTGTGAAGGGTTTGATATCCATGCAAACCATGTGATGCTGGCCTTAGCCGCGGTTCATCCAAACATCACAACACTCCGGGAACTAGTCCTTAGCCCCCCGCAGTCCTTTCACGCCCCTACGACTAAGTGAAAGAAATAAGGCACTATAGTCTGATTGCCTAGTCCGCCGTACTCTACCGCCTTCGGGTTCTGATCACTCGGGTAAGGAATATTGTGCATTGGCAGAGACACCCCATGTAGTATCTACATGGGGGCTGAAGCCGACTACTCGCATCTTTCAGTTTCAAACGGCCACACAGGAGTTATAAGGGAATGCAAAAACATCAAAGATGAATAAATAACTTATAACATTAACAACTTTGAAAAGTCTTCGGATGCATTACAATTCATTCGAATACATTATCGCCCGAACACTGAGAAGCTATTGCCCGAGCACCTTCCATTACTCCGGCGAAGTATAGCTCGGGGCGTCTATGATCATTCTCGGGAGGTGGCGGGGCAGTGGCTACCTTCATCGGTTCTAGCCCCAGCCAATGCACCTTGGCCTTGGCAAGGGCCATCCAGACTCCCTCGATGCAGGATGAATGCTTCACAGTGTCGAGGCAGGGTGAAGCGGCAACTAACTTCTACACCAGGCAAAAGTAGTTGCCTGGCAGCGGCTGGCCAGGCCATAGGCGGATGCAGAGGTCCTTCATGGCCGGCTCCGCCATCTGGTGCAGCTCCACCAGTTATTTTAGCTGCTACACGAGAAGAGGAGAGTGCTCGGGGGCTCCGAATTGTGCCCAGAATAGCCGAGCTTCATCTCTTTCTTCCCTCGAGGCGAACAGCCGATTGGCGTTCGCCACGCTCTTCTGGAGATCGGAGGAGGCGCCTGAAGAATGCCACACTTGGGTAAGCAATTTGAATTTGCTATCCCCGAAGACACACTGTAGTAAGTATGGCTTACCATCCATTATGTCCTTCGCTTGGCGGACCTGCTCCTCATAGAACTAGATGTCCACCCGCTCCTTCTAAAGATCATTCTTCAGGGTGGACAGTTTGGCCGCGCTCTCCTTGCCCTTCTGCTCAAGGGCCTTGCACTTCTGGCTGGCGTCCTTGACCTCCTACTGGACATCCACCACACGAGCCTCGTGCTTGTCACTGGTGGCTCGCAGGGCGGAGAGGGCGGTCGCCACTTTTTTGGCTGCCACCCTCTCGACGGCCGCTTGGTCTTTCTCCTGTTGGAGCTCATCCTTGCGCCTCTACCCCTCTTTCACCGAAGCTGTTTAAACACTAAAACACTATGAAAAACTACATGGGCAGTTTTCGGGTAAAGGTGCTCGGGCAAAGGTATTCGGATTTTGTTTGGAGCTACCTTGTGCCTCGTCGAATCTTTTGTTGAGGGCATCAACTTCATCCTCAGAGTGTTTAAGCTTCTAACTCAGTTCGTCCAGTTCGGTGCCATTTATAGCCACCACCGATGAAGAAGCCTGTATCACACATACAGTTGACACGTTACATGAGTTCTATATTCCCGAACTATAGTCAATCCAATCAAACGTTCGACCTTATTAGGGGCTAATCTAACATTCCGGACACATAATTTGTACCTAGTTCGGAATCGGATCCATGATTGACCCCTAGGTAAGTCTTTCAAAGTAACCTAGGGCTCCGGGGCTGCCATGTATATAATAATAAAAATAAGTAAAAACTTTGCAAATAAGAGCATCATGTGACTTACTTGAAAACCCGTCAGGAGACCGTTGAAGTCCTCCTTCGGTCTATTGTCGACGGACTGAATGCTCTGTAATACCGCACCCATAAGGGTGTGGTGCTCCTTGGAGATGGAGGCGCTCGATAGAGCCTCCTCCATGACCGGCCACCCATTGGTCGGTGGCGCCGGAGGTGATCAAATAACCCGGTCACCGACCAAGGTTTGAACCGGTACCTCTGGAGGCATGGTGTGCTCTGGAGATGCCCTCGGAGGGGACTGAGCGGCCGCTCATCCGACCTCCTAAGTGTCCGGGCGGGGTACCTCCCTGAAGTCTTCTGTGACCGAGGTATTAGCCTCGGCCATTATGTCGTCTCCCCCACCACCGGTGCATGCTGGGACAACACCTCCGCAATATCCTTCGCGGCGCCTGGCATGGTGGGATGCGAGGCATTCCCGCTCTCCGCTAGTTCAGCGGGCGGGGTCTCCCCGTCCGATATCTGATCGGTGGGAAGGACGCACGGGGGGCTGCAAAATTGATAAGCACCTGCGTGTTAATAAACTCTAAACCTATCAAAGGACAAACAAGGGGTCTTCGGATCCTAACCTTTGGGTCGGGGGCTTGACCCTGAGGTTCCTTCGTGGAACCACCTCAAGTTCATCGGACTCAGTGTCTAAATCCAAGCTGTAGTTGGACAGAATCACCTCTGCCCAACGTGTTCTCTTTTGTGCAGGAGGGGGTACCTCCTCTAGAGCGCCCGATGACGTCACCCTCTTTCTTGCGAGGGGGAATTGCCTTCCCCCTTGGCTTCGTCCTACTCTTCCTCCTCCTGCTCCTCCTCCTCTTCCTCTTCTTCCCAATGCTCCTCCTGATTCAAGGAGGCATGAGTTTTCCCAGACACAGTCTCTGACTGGTCCCGGATGCGAAGGACGCTTCAGCCTGGTTTCTTCTTCTTCTCCTTCTTTGTGGGGACCTCGTAAGGCTTTGCCATGAGCATTTCCGCCAACATCCCGAACCTGGCGTCTTCAGGCTGAGGTGCCAGACTGCTGACGTTAACGGCTTTCCTTAGCCATTTCTGCAAGGGAATGATCGGAAGAAGCGTTGTGGATCCCCTCTGAGAAAAGTAAAGCCAATCAAGTATAAGTGTATCGTACCTCGAAGGCGGGCTTGGAGGTGTGCAGGCCTCTGTCTTCCTCCTCGGATGGCCAGCTCTCCTGTGACTTGAAGAGCGCCTTCCATAACTTCTCCCACGTAGTGAGGAAAAGGTTCCGGATTATGGGTGCATCATCGAGCTGACGAGCCCACAAGGGAGTATCCCGGTGCTGGCAGGCGAGGATGCGTCTCCGGAGCATCACCTGGACCACGTTGGTCAGCTTTATGTCCTTCTCGACCATAGAGCTAATGCACTTCTATAGGTCGCTCACCTCCTTGCTCGGTCCCCAGCTAAGGCCCTTTTTGAGCCATGAAGCTAATCTAGTGGGCCGACCAGATCTGAATTCGGCAAAGGGAATCTGACCTTCTTCTCATGGTTCTGTGATGTAGAACCACTCCTTCCGCAATGCCTTGATGGTGTCGATGAAGTTGCTCGATGGCCACACGACGCGGGTGAGCTTGCCAATGACAGCTCCACCACAGTCTGCATGCTTCCTGCCAACGCACTTCGGCTTGATGTTGAACACTTTGAGCCATAGCCCAAAGTGTGGCTTGACTCGCAAGAAAGCCTCACAAACAAGGATGAATGCCGAGATGTGCATGAAAGAGTTCGGCGGGAGGTCATGAAAATCAAGGTCATAGAAAAACATCAACCCCCTGACGAAAGGGTGGAGTGGAAATCTTAACCCTCTAATGAAGTGGGGAAGGAAGACCACCCTTTCTCCCGGCCGGGGAGTGCGGGTCACTTGTCCCCCTCTGGTGCGTGATGAGGGATGTCGGTGGAGAGGTAGCCGGCCTTCTTGAGGTCAAAGATGTCCCGGTCGGTGACCATGGAGGCCTCCCATTGTCCATTGGAGCCGGCATTGATGAGCTCAGAGGTGGGGGAGGCGTAAGACCTAGATTTTTGCTTCGGAGGTGCAGAGGAATGGAAGACAGAGAAAGCGAAAGGGGAGCGTGAATAGGCTTTGGGGTTTTTTTCCCTTTTATGAGGCTTATTGATTTGGTCTCCCCTCGCTACGTTGTGAATCCCTCCGCTTCTCGAGACGTGCGAGTTGTTGCACGTGCATAATTAAACATATCCCGTGTAAAGTGGGGCACGATCAGCAGATTGATAGATCGTGTTGATTGAAACAGCCTCGAACCGCGAATCGAGCTTTTGTAACTGGCTTGTGAAAGCACATTTGCTCCCTTGGTGGTTTTGGTAATTAATAACAACATATAAGTCATTGAACTAATGTTTCCACCAAGTATATTTCAGGAAATGTTCAATGTTAGGATTGGCAAAAGGAGAGTATGGACATACCCCAAGATGCAAGGAAATAGGTTTGCCAAGCTTCAAGCAAGAGGACTCTACATTTTTTATTTGTGAGAAATCACTTTGAGTCCATAGGAAAGTCAATACTATTAAAAGGGGGTAAGGTTTTGTTGGTGAACAATATGCTCAAACGTGCACAAGTGATAGCCGCCAAAAACATCCACAAACTCTCCCACCAAAGTCTGTTCTATACCTACCACTCAAAATCGGTGCAACCAACTTTCCCATACCGGTGCCACCGATTCCAGAACCTAGACAGACTCTGTCAAACCCTAGCCACTTCGGTGCAACCAATTCCATACCGGTGCCACCGAGTTTAGGTTGCCAACTTTCTGTTATGCAAATTCACATTTTTGGTCCCACTGAGAATGTTGGATCGGCGTCATCGAGATTGAAAATCTGACCGTTGGTCACCTTATCGGTGCAACCGAGTTTCCTATATCGGTCTAACCGAGATTCAAAAGTTGCCACCTTTTGGTCACTTCGGTACCACCGAGATTAACACATCGGTATCACCGAGTTGGTCATTTTGTGTGTAACGGTTGGATTTTTGGGGATGCCTATATATACCCCTTCACCACCACTTACTCGAGAGAAGCACTCAGAACTATTCCATACCTATCCTATCAGATTTTCTGAGAGAGAACCACCTACCCTTGTGTTGAGGTCAAGATCTTCCACTCCAATCATATGGATCTTGATTTCTAGCCTCCCCAAGTAGCTTTTCCCCAATCCCATCTCTTCCACCATGCCAAACCTATGAGAGAGTGCTTGGGTGCTGAGGAGTCTATCATCTTGAAGCACAAGAGCAAGGAGTTCATCGTCATTACTGAGCCTATTACCTTTTGGAGGGTGGTGCCTCCTAGATTGGTTAGGTGTCGCTTGGGAGCCTCCTACTTCGTGTTGTGGAGTGAACCAAGAAGTTTGTAAGGGCAAGGAGATCGCCTACTTCATGAAGATCTACCCATAGTGAGGCTAGTCCTTCGTGGACGAAAGCCGTTATGGAATAATCAAGGTTGCTACTTCATGGACCCTTTTGGGTGGAGCCCTTCGTGGACTCTCGTGACCGTTACCCTCCGTGGGTTGAAGACTCCATAAACATGGATGTACGATAGCACCACCTATCGGAACCGTGGGAAAATCATCGTGTCTACAATTGTGTTTGATCTTCCTACCCTATCCCTTCTATGCATGCTTGTTGTTACTTCCGCTGCTATATACTCTTAGACTTGCATCTGTAGGGTGTAGTTGACTTGCCATGAAATGCTAAAAACTGTCAACCTTAAAACTTGGCATAGGCAAAACTTTTAATTGGTTAAGTAGTCTAATCACCCCCCTCTAGACATACTTCCGGTCCTACAGCTTGGCGGTCGTGATGGGCCGTGACCTTTCGTCGGAGAGGTCGTCAGAGGAATATTATTTCCCCCTGACGTTTGGCCTTCAAAGCCGGCCTATTTATAGTGTTTGGATGCGCCACTATGCGGAAAGCTATTTGTCATCGGAGGCCGAACTAAGTTCAGCGGGAAGAACTCACCTCGCAAGCCAAAGAATATGATCGTATGAAACAATTGAAGCTAAGACCCTTGGCGTTGGAGGAAAGTTCGGGGGCTACTGAGGGAGTCCTGGATTAAGGGGTCCTCGGGAGGCCGACCTATCTCTATGGACCAGACTATATGGGCCACTTACCGAACACAGGATTCATTGAAGACCTTATCTCCAAGATGGAAGCTTCAGGAAGTACGGCTTGTGCTCCACGTTTGATGTAGCAAATAGGCATGTTTATCTCTTTGATGTGTAACTGACCATGTGTAAACCCTAGGTACCCTCGGCGTCTATATAAGCCAGAGGGTTTTAGGTTATAGGGAGAACAACTCATCTAGGGTTAGCTATTCGATCTTGAGGTAGATCAACTTTGTAACCCCCCATACCATCAACACAACCAAGCAGGACGTAGGGTATTACCTCCATAGGACGGCCCGAACCTGGGTAAATTTGTGTCCCCTTCGTCTCCTATTACCATCGATTCTAGTCTCACAGTTTGGGACCCCTACCCGAGATCCGCCAGTTTTGACACCGACACATGCCATCAAATATCTACCTATAAAACTTAAGGGGACAGCTCAGCACTAGTTGAACAGCCTCCCCGAAAACTCCATAGGATGTTGGGAAGACCTAGAGGATGCATTCTGATCTAACTTCCAGTGCACCTATATTCGGCCACCGGACTCCTCCTATTTGAGCAACGGCGTCCAAAAGCCAGGAGAGTCCGCACGGCAATTCTGGAATCGGTTCTTGACTAAGAGAAACCAGATTGTTGACTGCCCGGATGCCAATGCAATAGCCTCCTTCCAGCACAATATTCGGGATGAATGGTGGGCCCACCAGCTCGGCCAGGATAAACCTTGGACAATGTCTGCCCTTACATCCCTCATGGCCCACTCTTGCGCGGGCAAGGATAACTGGTGTAATGCCCCGGACACACCTGCCAGTGATCGTTACTCCTAGCGGGATCTAGACTGGCCTCATAGATCAATACTATTCTTTTCTGCGCACTTTGTCCGCACTCATGCGCACCCGGGACTAACTTCCCGGTCGATCACCCATCCTAGAACTACTCCAAGCCAAGCACGGTTAACCTAGGAGTTCTGTTCGAATGGGCTCCCGGAAAAGAAGGAATTCCTTATTGATATGAGTAGTCTATCATCCCTAATAAGTCAGGCTATTACATACATCACCACTTAGAGGAACCGACAAAAGAAGTTCCCCCAAAGGTGAAGACAGTAAATATGATATATGCCACCCATATACCCAAAAAGGAGAGGAAGCGCACCCTTCAAAAGGTCTATGCCGTAGAGCATGTAGCCCTGAAGTACAACCCATGGTCGGCATACCCGATCACCTTTGATCGACGTGACCATCCGACCAGTATCTGTCATGGAGGTTCAGCCGCCCTCGTCCTAGACCCCATTATAGACGGGTATCACCTCACTAAATTCCATGGATGGAGGAAGTATCCTAAATCAGATTTACTCATATACGGTGAAAAAGATGGGAATAGATCCGTCAAGGATCAAACCCAACAACACTACCTTTAAAGGAGTGATCCCAGGCGTCGAAGCCTGGAAGTAGTGTTCGGCTCACCCGATAACTTTCGAAGCGAAGACTTGATCTTCGACATTGTGCCTTACCGCAGTGGCTATCACGCCCTGCTCGGTTGTACAATGTTTGCTCGCTTTAACATCGTCCCACACTACGCATACCTCAAGCTCAAGATGCCCGGCCCCAAGAGGGTCATCACTGTCAACGGCACCACGGAGCGCTCCCTCCGAACTAAGGAACATGCGTTGGCCCAGGCAGCCGAATTCCATTACAATGATGATCGGCAAACGCCGGCTCCTGTCGTCAAGGTGCGGAAGGTTACGAAGCGAGCTCGGCTTTAGCCTGAACTATCAAAACCTTCTTCACCTCGTAAATAAGGACTCACCCCCATCATGCAGCCCTAGTTCCAGCAAAGTACGTGCCAAGGAGGCACAACTTTGCGCTCAAAATTCCATGGGCGGCGGTGTGGAAAAAAGGGTAAGTGTTCGGCTGGACCGAACTACTGCCATCAAATGACTTCAGACACACTGTAGGTACCATCAAGGGCCTGCTAAAGACATAAAGCTCATCCACACTTCAGCGACTTCTCAAGACCTTGTTCACAAGATCCGTTCGCTGAACAGTATGACCCATTGAGGTGCACCACTCCCCAGGAGGCACAGGAGTAGACAAGCGACACGGCACATCATGGACGTAAGGTCACCAATTGAAGACCCCTGGTACAACCACTCCTGTAAAATTTCTTTTTTCAAATACCTGTAAACATTTGCTTTGACAATTCGAGTAATAAGACTTGTTGAGAAAAATAAAAAAACATTATACATGGTTGTCTCGTTGTCCTTACCTGGCACATATTCTATTTTCTCCCTCTTCTCGCGAAATTGTTCGGTATACTGCGACGCAACCGGCTAATAGAACGGGGGCTCGGGTATAAAAAATCACCTTATGCACTATAATTACACGTTCGGGTCTTGGAATTCGCTTTATATGCATTGGTTCCGAACTATGTCTTTGGTCAAAATAGTTGGGGTGCCCGGCACCTGTGCTTGCCCCTTTATGTTCCACTCGTTCAGCTAAAAGGGCAAAGAGAGAACCTCTGCGATTGTGTTTCCGGCTAGCCTAGTCAAACACCTTAGAGGAGAAAGACGAAAACTAACTGTCATGGTATGCGAGAACCGGTCTGCGAATCCGAGCTTAAGTGTTATACTCAAGACCTTGTCAAAGGTCATTCCATGTCATACGATGGGTTTGGTATTCGTACAAACCATGCCTCCTGCAGTCCTTTTTGCGCCCCTATGGCTAAGTGAAAGCAATAAAGCATTATGGTCTGATTGCCTGGTCTGCCGCACACTACCGCCTTCGGGTACCAATAGCTCGGCTAAGGGTTATAGTGCGTAACTACAGACACAACACATAGTATCTACATGGGGGCTGAAGCCGACGACTCGCAGCTTTCAGTTTAAACGGCCACACATGAGTTATAAAGGAATGCAAAACATTAAAAACATGATAAACCATGCATAAAAAATATACAAGCATTCAAAGGTCTTTGGACATATTACAGCGCATTCAATCGTACATGTCCTCTTTTGAACATTGCGACTCTATCGCCCGAGCACCCTCCATTACTCCAAAGAAATATAGCTCAGGGCGCCTATGCTCCTTCCCAGGAGGCAGCGGGGCGGTGGCTATCTTCATCGGTTCAAGCCCCGACCAATGCACCTTGGCCTTCGCAAAGGCCATCCGAGCTCCCTCGATGCAGGAGGAATGCCTTAGTGCGTCGATCCGAGCGAGGCGTCGCTCGGTTTCTACACCAGGTCGAAGTAGCTGCCCGGCAGTGGCTCGTTGGGCCATAGCCGGACAATAAGATCCTTCATGGCTAGCTCCGCCATCTGATGTAGCTCCATCAGCTGCTTCAGCTACTCAGCAAGGAGAGGAGAGCACTCGGGGGCTTCAAACTATGCCCAGAATAGACGAGCTTCATCTCCTTCTCCTCGCAAAGCATAAAAATGATTAGCGTCCACTGCGCTCTTCTGGAGGTCGGAGCAGGCGCCCGAGGAATGCTACACCTGGGTAAGAAACTCTAACATGCTATCCCCAAAGGCACACTACAATAAATATGGCTTACCATCCGTTATAACCTTCGCTTGGTGGACTTGCTCCTCAAAAAGCCTCCTATCCACCCGCTCCTTTTGGAGATCGGTTTTTAGGGTGGATAGTTCGGCGGCCTGCTCCTTCCCTTTCTGCTCAAGGACCTCGCACTTGTGGCCAGCGTCCTTGAGCTCCTGTTGGATCTCCTCCACCCGAGCCTCATGCTTGTCGCGGGTGGCTCTTAAGGCGGAAAGCGCGGTAGCCGCCTGTTCAGCCGCCGCCCTCTCGACCGCAGCCTCCTCCTTCGCATGCTGCAGCTCGGCCTTGAGCTTCTCTATTTCCTTTGCCGATGCTATATAAGCGTCAAAATATGAATACTACACCAAAAGTATGATGGCAAAATTTTCCGAATATTGAAATTACCTTGCGCCTCATCGAATCTCTTATTTAGAGCATCAAGCTCATCTTCAGAGTTTTTGAACTTCCAATTCAGCTCGTCTAGCTCGGCGGCAATCATAGCCCCCGCTAACGACAAAGCCTATAAAAAACAAATCCATATCAGGTTAGATGGGTTCCAAACTTCCGAACTTTCATCAATACGATCCAGTATCCGGTCCTTTTTAAGGGCTATTAGAACATTCTGAACATATATAGTCTTGTACATATTTCGAATAATGCCTATGATGGATCCCCAGGAGAGTTTTCCCAAACTCACCTAGGGCTCATGGGTTGCCATGTACATAATGATAACACAAAGAAATTAATACTTTACAAATAGAGCGTTATGTGGCTCGCCTGAAAGCCCGTCAGGAGACCATTAAAGGCCTCCTTCAGTCCGTTGTCAACGGACTGAATGCTCTTCAATACCACACCCATAAGGGTGCGGTGCTCCTCGGAGATGGAGGTGCTCGATAGAGCCTCCCCCATAACTGGCCACCCGTTGGTCGGTGGTGCCAGTCGTGATCAGATAACACAATCGCTAGCCGGGGATTGGACCGGTGCCTCCGGAGGCATGGCATGCTCCGGAGATGTCCTCAGAGGGGACTAAACATCCCCTCATTCGATCCCTTCAGTGTCCAGGCAAGGCTCTTCCCCCGGTCTTCGATGGCCGAGGCGTTAGCCTCGACCATGACGTCGTCACCCCCATCGATGGTGCCCGGCTCCGCAGGAGTCTGCTGGGATGACACCTCTGTGGCATCCTTCGCGACGCCCGAAGGAGTGGGGTGCAATGCAGTCCCGCTCTCCACTAGTTCGGCGGGTGGGGCCTCCCCATACGAAACCTATTCGGTGTGGAGAACGCGAGGTGGGATGCAAAATCGATAAGCGCTCACATGTTAATAACTTTTCAAACTTATCGTTAGTCAGGGAAGTCTTCGGATCCTCACCTTCGAGCTAGGGGCTTGACCCTTAGATTCCTTCGTGGAACCCTGTCAAAGTCATCGGACTCGGTATCTTAGTCCGAACTGTCGTTGGACAGAATTACCTATGTCCGACGCGCTTTCTTCGAGGCAGGAGGGGGTACCTCCTCTGTGACGTCCGATGATGCTGCCCTCTTTCTTGCGAGGGGAATCGCCTTCCCCCTCATCGTCAAGCTCTTCCTCTTGATTGGAGGAGGCATGGGTTTACTCGTACATAGCGTCTCGTCCTGGTTTCTTCTCCTCCTCCTCCTTCTTTGTTGGCGCCTCATAAGGCGCCTCGACGAGCATCTCCGACAACAGCCTGGACCTGATGTCTCTGGGCTGAGGTGTCGGGCAATTGATGTCGCAGGCCTTGCTTAGCCATTTCTACAAAAGTGGTCGGAGAGGTGCTTAGATTTTCATTAGGAAAAATAAAGCCGATCAAACAAAACTATGTTATACCTCGGTAGGAGGCTTATTGGCGTGTAGACCCCGATCCTCCTCCTTGGCTAGCCAGTCCTTCTGTGCCTTGAACAATGCCTTCTGTAGCTTCTCCCGAGTAGTTCGGAAGAGATGACAAATAGTAGGCTCGTTGTCGAGCCGATAAGCCCACATGGGAGAGCTCCGTCGCTGGCAGGGGAGGATGCGCCGCCGGAGCATAATCTGCACCACATTGGCCAGCGCGATATCATTTCTGATCATGAAGGCGATGTGTTTCTTCAGATTGTCCACCTCCTTGTTCGACCCCCAGTCAAGGCCCTTTTAGAGCCATGAAGTCAATCTAATGTGGGGACCGGATTTGAATTCAGCCACATCATCTTGGCCTTCCTCCCTTGGCTCGGTGATGTAGAACCACTCTTTCTGCAATATTTTGATGGTGATGAAGGTGCCGGATGGCCATCCGACACGGGGGATTTTGCCGATCACAGCCCCGCCATAGTCTACGTGTTCGCCTGTGACACAGTTCAGCTTGATATTAAATATCTTGAGCCAACGTCCTAAATGTGGCTCAACTCGCAAGAAG
This sequence comes from Hordeum marinum, assembly GCA_022496015.1. NCBI lineage: Eukaryota > Viridiplantae > Streptophyta > Magnoliopsida > Poales > Poaceae > Hordeum > Hordeum marinum. The sequence continues at coordinate 347,744,824 of CM039678.1, forward strand.
GCCACGCAGACGATGATGAAGGCCGATATGTGCATGAAGGAGTTCGACAGGAGGTCGTGGAAGTCGAAGCCATAGAAGAACATTATCCCCCTAATGAAGGGATGGAGCCGGAAGCTCAGTCCTCGAATGAAGTGAGGGATGAATACCACACTCTCTCCTGGCTTTGGGGTGGGGATCACCTGGCCCTTCTCCAGCATGCAGTGACCGATGTTGGCGGGGAGGTAGCCGGCGTCCTTGAGGTCTCGGATGTCTCGGTCGGTGATCATGGAAGCCTCCCACTTACCGTTGGAGCCAGAACCAGCCATGGATGAGCTCGGAGGGTGGAGTTGTGCAAAACCTAGATCTTTGTTATGAAAGCTCAGGAGATTGGGGAAGCAGAAGGAGCGAATGGGAAGCGTGTTTAGGCCTTGGGGTTTTCTTTCCCTTTTATGAGGCTTATCACCGTTCGGCCTCACTTTGCTGCGCCACATATCACTCTGCTTTGCAAGATGTGTGTGTCATTATGCGCGCATGTTAAACATATCCCGTGTTAAACGGAGCATGATCTGTGCATTGATGGATCATGTTGAAGAAAACGGCCTCGAACCGCGGTTCAAGTTTTTGCAACTGGTCTGACGGTCGTGGTGGGCTGCGACCTTTTGTCAGAAAGGTTGTCAGGGAACTCTGTTTGCTCCTTGATGTTTGACCTTCAGGGCCGAGCTATTCACGGTGTTCAAACGGGCCTCTAATCGGAAAACTACATGTCATCAGAGGCCGAACTAAACTCGGAGGCAAGAACTAGCCTTGCAAGCCAAAGACTCTGATTATACGAAGTAGCTGGAGCTAAGACCCTTGGCGTTGGAGGCAAGTTCGGGGGCTACTGACAGAGTCCTAGTTTAAGGGGTCCTCGGGAGGCCGACCTATTTCTTATGGTCCGGATTGTATGGGCCGCTTGCCGAGCATTTCATCGATCGAAGGCCCTATCTCTAGGAAGGAAGCTTGGAGAATTGTGGCTTGTCCTCCATGTTTGGAGTAGTGAATAGGCATGTTTATCCCCTCAACATGTAATCGACCATGTGTAAACCCTAGGTACCCTTGGCGTCTATATAAGCCGAAGGGTTTGAGGTTGTAGGTAGGACAACTCATCTAGGGTTTAGCTATTTGATCTCGAGGTAGATCGACTCTGTAACCTACATATCATCAATACAATCAAGCAGGACGTAGGGTATTACCTCCATAGGAGGGCCTGAACCTGGGTAAACATCGTCTCTTTCATCCCCTGTTACCATCGATTCTAATCTCACAGCTTGGGACCCCCTACCCAAGATCCGCCGGTTTTGACACCGACAACGAGCACTTCGGCCGGCACCCTGGATGCAGTGACCATGGCTTCAAACGTGGCGGAGGCCGCTGGGACAGTCGAGACCAGCATCGGGAGTGGCGAGACTGACCTCAAGAAGACCGCTCGCACGATCAGCCTCGGGAGGGCCACTAGCGTGACGACCCTTCGTAGGGGTCACGCCATGGCCAGCCTCATGAGGTCCGCCCTCATGAGGCTGGCCTACCCCCATTACGGCCACCACCTAGAAGGAAGGAAGAGGACAGGCAGGATGATGGGGCTGGGGGGCTTCCAGGAGGTCAGGGCGATAGCCTGTATCCTGGGCGGCGCCCAAGCCCCAGCATCAAACCGCATCTTCAAGTAGTTCTCTCAAGAGGTGAACGCGGCCCTCCCAAAGCCCCAAGCCATCGGTCCCCTCAAGTGATCCCAAAATATGATCACCTTTGACTTGAGGGATCAGCTCAGGTGCTCGGGCATGGCGGGCATGCTCCCCATGATGTGCACGCCGACCATCAGCAATGTCCTCGTCACCAAGACCCTCATCGACAGCGGAGCGGGGATCAACATCATCTCCATTGCGACCTTCGAGATGATTCAAGTGTCGTACAACCAGCTTATGCCGACCAAACCATTCTCAGGAGTCACTGACGGGTCCATCGTCCCCATTGGGCAAGTGTGCCTGCCTGTCACCTTCGGCGGGCGCAAGAACTACCACACCGAGATCATCATCTTTGACATCGCCCACATCCACCTCCCTTAAAACGCGATCCTTGGGTACCCAGCCCTTGCCAAGTTCATGGAGGTGACTCGTGATGGCTACAATGTCCTCAAGATGTCGGGGAGCGGCGGCGTCATCACTGTCACATACGAAGAGAAGGACGATGTCTGCTCCATCGAGCGTGCATACTGAGCAACGACAGCCGACTAGTCGGACGACGAACGAGACACCCTTCCTCGCGAGGTTGTCCCCAGGAAGAAGAAGTAGCTCCTCCTCGCAGGGCATCAGGGGGATGGAACCTCCAAGGATGGCGCCTTAGGCTTGGCGCCCAAGACCAGGGTCCCTCCCTCCATTGCATAGGAAGGCGCACTCGACGCCCCCCTCGGATCGGGCTCAAGGGCTTCCGTCCAGCAGGGTACCGACCTCACCGGTGAGACGAGGGAGGTGTCCAGGCACAACTTGGAGGCGCATTTTGACGCGCATCTCCCCAAGCCTGGATCACGGAGCGAGGCACCAAGCTCATGAGAATTCGTCACCAGAGCGATCGAGGAGCTTCAGGAGGCACAGGCCACGCGGAGCGGGGCTGCCCTGCACCGCCAAGTCCAGCCGCCATCGTCAGTTCAGCCAACAAGCCGCACGTCTGTGTCAGCGCCCTCGCGATCGACAGGGTCGCGTCCTAGGGTGTCTTCTGGCCAACGCATGCCGACTGCGGTGGAGTCTACCCGTGCAACTACGTCTGCATGCCTTTGGGCCTGGCAAACTCGGGCGTCACGTTCCAGTGCCTTGCCCAGACCATGCTCGTGCCTTATTGGGTGAGGCGCAGCAAGGAGTTGGAGGATATGCCCATGCCGAGCGGAGGTCCCGAGCCCCAGGAGGCGACGAGCTCATGAGGATCACGCCATAGAGACACAAGGTCAGGCTACGTCGATCGCTTCGACTCTTCAGCGGCATGACTGCCAGGTGATTTTTTGGTTGTGCCAGGTAACTTTTTGGTTTAATCGGTTTGAGGGTGCCCACCGGGCCACATTATCCTCAGGCGACCAGGGCACACCCTTGTAGTCACCCCATTTACACATATTTTTAGTAAGTTTTCATGCATGTGATCTATTTCCTAACGTTTCACCTTGCCTGCACGGCTCTTTGCCGACATGAATGTTGTCGCGCCCGAATGATCCTGCCTTCGACCGCCTCATGAGAGGACTTGGCATGATGTTTGTGCTCGGGTCCATTCCTGCAACATTGATAAATCTAGTGGTTGAGCTCTGTCTGGCGGGCTGGCCCCATTCACGTCACCTCCTGGGGTCACTGGTGCTTGGCCTTCTCATGCGATGGCCCTTGGGAACACATTCGGCGCAGCTTTCTCAAAATTTACAGGACCCTGGATGGCGCTCTCCATAGGAAGATTCAAGCGCAACCCACCTTTGAGGTAGGGCCCTCAGGAGGCCAAAGCGCCCTCGCGAGCGCCCGGATACACCTCCCAGTTCTACCATGCAAGCCACATGTACGAACTTTATGGGTTGTACACGCCCGGGGGGCTCAAGAGCGAGGGACCCCCATTCCCACGCCCAAGTGGAAGCCCCATGCTCCGCGCTGGTGGACGACACGGTCCACCAATGACTATGCCCATGCAATGTGGAAGCCCTATGCTGCGTGCTGGAGATAAACAACTGAGGGCACCCCCGCGACTGCATCCAACCTCTGGAAGGCTCCTCGCGGCCCCGTCTCGCTGCATTCCCCTGGGATGTGCGCATGAGGGGGATGCATGGGGGATGCTACCGGGCCAAGCCTGGTACACGCCACCTTCCTAGGTCTACCAAACATGGTCTTGACGCGCGCTCCCAGGAAAAGCCGGCGAGGAAAGATATGGGAGCCGCTCGTACGTCAAGGGGGACTCCTGAGCATCGCGACTTAGGAGCCTCACTGGCCATGTAGCCCCTCACCCCTTGGAACCGTCCTAGCAATCCAAACAGCCCAACGGCGACTGAGGTATGCGCGGGGCCGGGCCCTACCGACGCAGAGCTCAAAAACGCTCAAAATGTCTAAGGAGGACACAGAGCTCGTACGTCAAGGGGGGCTCCTGAGCATCGCGACTCAGGAACCTCACTGGCCCTGTAGCCCCTCACCCCTTCGAACCGTCCTGGTGATCCAGACGGCCCAATGGCGGCTAAGGTATGCGCAGGCCGGGACCTGCCAACGCAGAACTCAAGGTGTTTGAAATCTTCAAATCAATCCCATCTTCGCCATGTTCCCTTTGTGAGGGTTGCTCGTATGTCAAGGTGGACTCTTGAGCATCGCGACTCAGGAGCCTCACTGGCGCTATAGCCCCTCACCCCTTGTAACTGTCATGGTGATCCGAACGGCCCAACGGCGGCTGAGGTATGCATGGGACCAGGCCCTCCCGACACAGAATGTCACAACAAGCAAGAAGGAAACAAGGCGAACAAAGCAACCACACAATTCAACTGTTATTACAAGCCTTGAGTGTTTCTGAAATGCAAACAAGTCTAACGCCTCCGTGAGGCACGATGAACGTTGTAGGAAGGAAACCAGGAGGAGGAATTAGGAGGAACCTTCTCCGCCACTCGTCTCAGCCATTGGGAACTCGTCGTCGATGTTGCTGACATCGTATTCTTCGCCGCTAACCCTTGCAGCTTCAGGAGGCGGAGGAACGGACACGCATATGAACTTCTTCATCAGCGCTTCCACGGCGCCCTTCACGGTCACTGCCTCAGTGACACGAGCCCCGGGATCGACCGGGCGGATTACAGAGCTGAAGTCAAACCCCGGCTCGCGAAGGTGACATGGCTGAAGACGCGCGTCGCGGCCTCGGAAAAGAGGTCATCGCAATCACTCTCCAAGACTGCCTCCACCTTAACAACGGCACCCTCCAGCGCCTCGACAAGCTTTGAAAAGAGCCCCGCGAAGCCGCTCTCTGCAGCCGCCAAGGGCTCTATAAACCCATCCCGACAGAGGGAGCGGAGCGCTCGACGGAGCCGGAGCTCGACGAAAGGTAAGGCATTGAGCTCTGTGGCCTTTTTCTCCTGAGCCGTGACAAGGGATTTCTTCCTGGTGTCGAGCCGAGCCTTCTCCATAGCAACCACCTCTGCCTGCGCATCCAGATGCTTGCGCTCCGCGGCTTGGGTGGTCATCGCTTTGGTGAGCTCGGCCTTGTAGGTCTCCAGGGCTTCTTCTTGCTGACGTAGCTGCTTCGCAAGCGCAGACTTCTCCTCCTGGAGAACCTTCAGGCGGGCCTCCACCTCTTTGCAATGCCTAGTAGCGGACTCCACGTCGGTCAGTGCTGCCTTGTAGACCGCCCTGGCTGATGCGGACTCCTTCTCGCTCTCCGCCACAGCGGCCTTTGCTGGGCCCCAAACCACGACGGCAGATGCGTCATCCTGGAGCCACCTGGAGAGGAACCCCAAGAGCCCCCTCACGAGGTGGTCGCTAGCGCCCTTGAGGGTGTCCCGGACCTGACCCAGAATGGAGTAGGTGTCGCCCAGAACATGAGGGCCTCGCGGTGCAGGCGTCAAGGCCTCGTCGGAGGAGTCGCCTGGGGATCACAGGAGACGCCCCCAGGGAGGCAGGAGCACGAGGAGCGGGAGGCTTCGGAGGCTGTGCCATGACCACACGCAAGGTGGATATAGATGGATCGGTGAATGGCTAGCCCTTGGGGGCTGGCTCCCCAGACAGGGGCGTCGACACGCCCCTGAGGGCAGGAGCGGACACACGAGCGGGCATCGGGGACTCTGGGGGCTCCATGGAAGCGGTCAGGAGGGTCTCCTCATGAGCCCCCATACCCGCAGCGTCAGGCGCCTCGTCAGCGAGGACAAGGCGACAGGAGCAGGCAACGTGTCAGAAAGCACCCTCAGCTTGACGCCCGCTTTCTTCTTCCTCATCTCTGGCATGGCAGCATTCCTGGGTACCAAGCAAAGGAGGGATCATCAACGTGCGAGCTACCGGAAGGCGACCAAGGTTAGGCAGGACTACTTACTCTTCGACACCGACCCACTTCCTCTTCCTCTCCACCTCGGTGACAACGGGTGCGTCCACACCTTTCTCCATGAGGGCGCCACCGCATGGGGAGGCAGGGGCACTATCCGCAAGGACAGCGGCCGAAGGAGCCACTCCGGCCCCAGACCCGTCCACCTCACCCGCGAGCTGCAATTCGAGCGGAGGTGAGATGGGTGCTTCGACTACCTTGCCAGCGGAAGCAGGACCCACCAGGGGAGACACTGCCTCGTGCTTCTTGGGGGTCGCCAGGCAGGCAGACCGTGTGGTGGGCCAGTCCCGGGCCCCTAAGGACCTTGGCGGGACGCGGAGAACCTGCAGCAGAAGCTTCACCAACATCGTCGTCATCCTCAAGGTCACGCAAGAGCATGCTCTATGAAGGGGGAGACTCCTCCGCTAGGTCGTCATCCGCTGTCTTCTCTAAATCCTCCCCGTCCATGGTGTCGCCGGAGGACACCATCACTGGAGAGCCAAGGCCCTCATCTGGGGAGAGCCCCGGTTCGTTGAAGACAGGCATCACGACGACTAGATCGGCTCCGTCATCGCGGCAGTACAACGGGACGCGGTCATTGAGAAAATCCTCGAGGTCGCCATTGAGCAGGGTCGTTACAACTCTGCTCGGCTCCCCGGGGGACATGGGAGCAGATCGAAGCGTGAGGTCGTCGTCGCTGCCCCGGTATTCTCGCAAGGGCCTTGAATGCGACTGGAGGGGTGCCAGGCGCTGCTTCAAGAACTCCTTCACTATCATCCCCCTAGTCAGCTTCTTGGTGTTGATATCACGGGAAATTTTCTCAAGGACGGGCCTGGTCTAGGGGTCGGAAAGCTTTGCAGAGCTCCACGCGGGGGTCTTCTCTGGGAGCCCCTTCAGCAGATCCAAGCGGGGGTTGGTGCTCTTAAGATTCATGAAGACCCAGCGGTGCCTGAAGTTCTCCACCTTCTTCTCGGCCTTTAAGAGAATGTTACCGCTCTGGACCGTGATGAAGGAGACACACGCCGACCGTTGAGCGCCGTCGTGCACACGCAAGCTGAAGAAATGGTGGAAGAGGGCCACCGAAGGCTTCACGCCAACGAAGGCCTTGCAGTAGAAGGCGAAGACCGACAAGAGCAGGATGGAGTTGGGTTGGATATGAAGGGCTTGGATCCTATAGTGATCAAGGACAGCGGTGAAGAACTTGGAGAAGGGCGGGACGAGCCCAGCAAAGATGCTATGGAGAAAGAAAGGATAGGCCGGCATGGACGAGGGTTGCCTCTCCGAGGAGCTACCCCATATCAAGGTCCACCCGACTTGTTGGTACCATCCGCTGTCGATGGAAGCACTGGGATGAGATCTCCATCCTTGGATAAGGTGGACTCCGAGAGCACCGGTGAGATGGGAGCGGAGGCCGAGCTCTAGGCTTCTGGCTTCGACTTGCCGGCGGGAACCATCGAGAAGTTTGTAGGGCCGACGCGGCAAGGAGGAGGACGGAGCGGTGCCAAGATCTGGAGAGGTTCCTGCTAAGGCCGGGGACCTGGAAGTAAGACCGAGTGGGTAGAAGAGGAAAGCAATAATGGCTCTGTGCTGGAAGTCGGGCTTTTGTCGATTCGAGCGGTAGCCAAGGAGGCATTTGACACCCGGCACCGACCGCATGACGCGCACCAGTCCTGGCCCGTAGGCATTTGGGCCCCGCGGTGCTTTAGTACACCCACAACGGCTTCGCCCTGAAGCCGTCCCAAGCGCGCCTTGGGACCGGGGGTTACTGTCGGCATTCTAGGAACAGGGGTACCCAAACCTGCCTGCCTACGGCCGAGGGCATGCCCACTTTGTCAGCCAGGCACGGCCTGGCGATACCACCCTCAAGACAAGGCTCTCGTGAGGGCCTGAGCTCGCGAGGGAAGCGTCATCAAGACCGGCAAGGATTGGCCTCCTGAGGCCCCCTCCGAAGCGGCAAAGATCTCTATGCACCACCTGTCCTTGGGAGGCCGGGGATGACGCAAGGCAGGACAGGTAGGCGGCAGCGCGCCAGGCGGACAGTTTCCCCTTTGGAGTAAAGGGGGCAAGGACATACGCGGGTTCCCAAAGCGCCCCCCAAAGGTTTCCATTCCGGTGCAACGAGACCATGACCACGAGCCCAGCAGGAAGGATGTCATCACCGATCCCACCTCTGCATCATCGACAGCTACTTTGCAGGCGAATACCACCTTTCGTCGGGATAAAGATGTACTCCTGTCCCCCAACGAGTTTGGCCGTTGTGGGATCCCTTCCCGCCATAGCAATGAGGGAAGAGGACCCGGGGCACTATAAATATAGGGTAGGCTGCATCGTAAAGAGGAACACCAAAACAGGGAGGCAACCAAAGAGAGGCAACAGCACTAGAGTCCTCTTGCGAGGCAAGGCACCAGTGTACTAGTTCATCCATGAACCTCCTCGTGAGGCAATCCACCACAATAGGATTAGGGTATTATGCTTCACAGCGGCCCGAACCTGGGTAAATCATCATGTGCATCTTCTTCCTCGTCATCGTGCAAGTTCATCGTAGAAATCATCAAGTAGCATGCTACGTAGGGCGAGGCCGTAGGGGATCTTCGCACACACCCCTGTGTTCGAAGTTTTTGGGTTTTGCGAAGCCCGAAATCTGACGCTTGTGTTCTTGAGATGGCACGATATTGATGTATCGCGACCTTTATTAATATACATAAATCATATGGAGTTTTCCGCTCTCTATCTTCTTGTGATGAATTGAGTTTTCCCTTTGAAGTTTTCTTATCGGATTGAGTCTTTAAGGATTTGAGAACACTTGATGTATGTCTTGCGATAGGATATCCATGGTGACAATGGGATGTTCTATTGATCCACTTGATGTACGTTTTGGTGATCGACTTGCAAGTTCTGTGACCTTGGGAATCTATGCATAGGGGTTGGCACATGTTTTCATCTTGACTCTCCAGTAGAAACTTTGGGGCACTCTTTGAAGTTCTTTGTGTTGGATTGAACATGATGAATCTGAAATTGTGTGATGCATATCATATAATCAGGCCCATGGGTACTCGTGGTGACATTGGAGTATCTAGGTGACATTAGGGGTTTGGTTGATGTGTATCTTAAGGTGTTATTTTAGTATGAATTCTAGGTCTGTTCATGACACTTATAGGGATAGCTCATAAGATTGGTCGGAAAAGATAACTTTGAGGTGGTTTCGTACCCTACAATAATTTCTTCGTTTGCTCTTCGCTATTTGTGGATTTGGAGTGAACTCTTTGTCGCATGTGAGGGATTTACATATGATTCAACTATGTCAGTATTGTTGAGAGAACTTGCACTAGTGAAAGTATGAACCCTAGGCCTTGCTTCTAAGCATTGCAATACCGTTTGTGCTCACTTTTATCATTAATTACCTTGTTGTTTTTATATTTTCAGATTACAAAAACTTATATCTACCATCCATATTACACTTGTATCACCATCTCTTCGCCGAACTAGTGCACCTATACAATTTACCATTGTATTGTGTGTGTTGGGGACACAAGAGACTATTTTGTTATTTGGGTGCAGGGTTGTTCGAGAGAGACCATATTCATCCTACACCTCCCACAGATTGATAAACCTTAGGTCATCCACTTGAGGGAAATTTTCTACTGTCCTACAAAACTCTGCACTTGGAGACCCAACACGAGTCTACAAGAAGAAGGTTGCATAGTAGACATCAAGGATGTCCTGCCACACCACGTTGTCGCGGTGCACCGTCATGTCGAAGTGCACAAGAAAAGCCTCTGGGTGGTGGGCGGTAACATGCAGCTGATGCGGTCACGTGCTAAGATGCATCTCGATCGCCCTCTCCACTGGCATGGGATTGGTGTTGTGAACCCTGTCCACGATGAAGAGGATGACCGCATGCTATCGCAGAATGTGTTCCTCGTGCTCTAGCATCGAGGAAGCCACCACCACCTTGTTGCTAATGCGTGAGCACCTTGACAGATCGTAGTGGAGAAAGTGCTCCATGACCGGAAGCGAGGCTGACAGTGGTCAGGGCGTTGGGGTCGGGAAGCACAAAAGATCTTGCACCGGGGCCTTGGGTGGTGTCGGATGAAGGCGAGCACAGGTAGTCCCTCTTGGACCCCCGTTCCTTGAGTATTATGGGCACTCCCTGCTAAAATGCCTCGGCTGCTCGCAGATGATGCAGCAAAGGGGGTCTCGGCAGTCTTTGTGGCGATGAAGCGTGTTGAGACACTGAAAGCATTTCCCTTGAAATGGATTAAGAAGGCGTCGTGGCCAGACGCCGCATTGAGTCCCCACTGGCAGTCTGAGCGATGCTGACCCAGGCGCATCCCAGGGACCGCTGAATCAATGCTTGCACGCCTGTTCTTCCGGGATGTGACATCCGTTCATCCTTTATCACCTCCTGAAAATGCTCGAAATGGGGCAAGAACAAAGGATTTAAGGCGGCCATGCTTGAAATGGGGCTACGACCCCAGAATCACCGTGTCTTGCCCCTGCCCGGTGTTGGAAGACTCACCCCGCAGCAGGATTAGCGACGTCAAGGCCGGATCCGATCACGCCACCATCACAGCAGGTGATAGTGACGGGGCTGGAAAGGACGATGGACAGGAACTGGTGATGAACCGCAGGGCAAAAGTGGTCCACCAGGCGGAAAAAAGGCAATACACGAAGCTGGGGGTCGTTTGTGGGCCATAATGGTCGGATTTGTGGCCATCGCGGCCGGGGGGGCAGCGAGGGAGGAGGAAGAGGGCTTAGGGCTGCCATCCAAGACAAGAGATTTCAAAGGAGGCAATAGACAAAAACCTTGTTGAATTGGGTTACTGGAAGCACGAGCATGAATCCACATGAGGTGAATCCATCGGATGAATCCAGCAGAACAATTAGGATGTTTTAAGCAAGTTTTGTCGCATTGTACATAGCTAAACTGGTACACTAGAAGCACAAGCAGGAATCCAGATGAAGTGCATCAGATGCTGACTAGTTCTTGCCACGGAGTAGTAGGGTCTGCCTCGAGCCCGCCGACGGCCACTCTGGCCCCAGCGTCCATGCTCCCCCACCGGCGGCCGCTCCGGTCCCAGCATCCACCTTCCCCTATAGGCAGCTCTCTGGCCTCGACTTCCCCGCTTCCCGTCGGCTTCCTCTATGACTTCATGACTTTCCGGATGGCTCCGGGTTCGTGCAGCCCTCCCTCGGTCTCGTGGCGCTCCAGCGCAGAGGCTGGTCATTTTGGGTTTGGGTCTCTCCGGCTCGTCTGGTTCTGCAGGCTCCTCTTTGGTGGGCGCTGCCACTGCTGGTTCGCCGGTCCCTAGGCAGGAGGCGGTTGCCTGGTCCAAGCCTAGACCTTCTCGCAAGGTGATGTGGCGGCGGCGTCGAGTGCTGCGGTGCCACCATAGGGCGGAGGCATGGGACGGTCGCGTATCTCCTTCCTCCTCAGGGTGGCACTAGATCCCGCCGGATCTCTATGGCCTCTGCTTTAGGTGCTTCGAAGATGGTCACCGACAGTAGGGCTGCACGAATGATCCCATGTGCATCCGTGGTGGTGGCTCAGGGCATGTCCTTTTCTCAATGCAAAACGCTGTGCAGCCCAATCTCGGAGGATGAACTGCGGCGTGTGGTGATCGCCAGAGTGTCCAGTGCGGCATGGGGCAAGCCGTCAACACAGGGGCTGGGTTGGATGTCGTTGGAGCCTAGGGAGGACGCACCTCGGGTGATGTCCTCGTTAGCTGTGCCCGGCTCCCCGCTTATGGCGCCTGTCGGTCTGACAGCGGCCCTGGCCAATGAGGTCTGCATCGTTCCGCGCTTGGCGGGGATGGATGACCTGGAGTGCAGACTACAGCTCGCGGTGGTAGCATACGCTAGCGGTCCACGACTGCCTGTCTCCGGGGAGGATGCGGCGGTGACCATCTCTGAGCAGCTTGACATTCCTCGGCATCGTTTCTCAGTGCATAAGTTTCACCCCGAAGACTTTCTCATCGTCTTCGCATCGCAAGATCTCAGAAACAGATCTCTCAGTGTGCCATTGGTGGAGTCTCGTGGGTTCAAGCTCTTCGTCAAACCATGGCTGCGGCAGGTGCAGGCTTCTTCGAGGCGGATGCGGGTTCAGGTTCATCCGATGATTGAGGGGGTGCCTTCTCATGCGTTGACTAGGGCCATGGAAAAGGAGTTGTTGGGGAATTCTTGCTTGATTGATAGCTTGGTACCGAAAACAAAGAACATGGAGGATCTCTCTCTGTTCAACCTGAGAGCTTGGTGTGTGGATCCAGACGAGATTCCGGTGAGTCACGGATTATGGGTGTCGGAGCCTCGAGAGAGTGATCGCAACCCGACGGCGCGCCGCCCGACCTTTCGCGAGCTGCTTGAGTACCCCACCTTGATTCACATTGGTCGACTACGTGATTTCTCTCCCCCGGAGCTCTGGCGTCGCTCGCCTAGCTCGGAGGGAGACAGTGGTCAGAATGGGCTGTCGGACACCTCTGCTCGTTCCTTTGGTGGCGAGTGGTCGGTGCAGAACTGGTCTCGTGGCATTCCAGATGGCCGCGTCCTCGATCGGCACTTCACCGGTCCTGCTGGCGGCGGCACCACTGGTGGGACATTCAGGTCCTATCGACATGCATTGGAAGGTAGGGTGGGTCCCTTGTACTAGCGCATTCCGCCGATGGGCCTGTCTGGCGAGGCCACTGCTATGCTGGCGGTGTGAGGCCCGTCGATAAGAGTGAGGTTGGGGGTTCGGATTTCAAATGATCACCCCATGATGATTGGGTTGGTGACAGCTGGGAGGCTCGGTACATCGAACTCATCAGATAAGGCTGAGGAGATAGGCGGTGTTGTAGATAAATCTGCCCTAGAGATAAGATAGTAGATTATTTTGGTGCCCACTTTGAATCCCGAGAAGGACCAACAGCTCTGCCCCCAAGAACCAACGAGGAATTGGTCGCCTGACCAGTAGAAGGAACTGCAACGGGAAGATCCTGAGACGCATTTAGACCTAGGAAATGAGTTGTCTGGTGTGGCCCCAGTGTTGGTCTTCAAGGAATCGACGGTGCTTGAATCACCAGATTTGGTGCGGCTGATGGTTGTGGAGCAAGTGATAGATCACATGGAGAGAGCTCAGGTGTCACCACAGCAAATCCTAGCCACGGCACTGCTAGATGCGTCCACTCAGTTTGAGGGTTGGGGCCCAGTGGCGGATCTTCTTGCCACTATAACTATGACCGATCATGCATTGGGGATGGTTTTGGCTAGTTCCTCGCCGGGTGCACCACAGGAACCGATGGCAGGTGGGACTGTGTTGGCACCATCGTTGCATGGCTCTGCATGTGAGATGACCATATTGCCTGAAGTAGGAATCCCAGGTAGCATAGAGGCCAATGGAGAGACATAGGCGGGAGGGCAACTCTCGTCTAAGGAACAAGTGGCCCTGTCTAACATCAGGACTTCCTGCTCGGGCTTGCTGAAGAAACTAGCCCCACCATTTCTCAGGGAGAATGAAATGGCTAACGGAGTAAGACCGGGTCGGGATCATTTCATGCCTAGGTGGAACGCAAGATCTATCATCCCGTCAAGTCTAAGAAATCCAAAGCATCAACGGATGAAACAATGCTGCTCAAAGCCCTCGGCATCGCTCCTGGTGAGTTGGCGATTTCGGATGACTCTTTGGATCACCTGCATAGGGTTTTCAACTCGCCCTTGCAAGAGAAACACCTGCATATGATTGCGGTTATCTTTGGGAAGTCCTTGCCGTTGGACCTCGATACGGATGGTACTCCTGAGCGAGTCGTCACGGCTTAGGCATGCGCTAACTAGAGTCTCTGTGCTACTCAATGTCGCACATCAAAGTGGAGTTGGTGAGCTGGAATGTTCGTGGATTGAATAGTCCGGCCAAAAAGAAGGCTCTAAGAGAATTCGTTAATTCGACTAGGCCAGCTATCCTTTGTATTCAGGAGTCTAAACTAGATGTTGGCGATCAATTTTTAATATTGCAATGCTTTGGCCCATCTTATCATGGGTACTCGTACTTGCCGGCCTTAGGGACTCATGGGGGGATTATCCTTGTGTGGGACTCCTCGATACTGAATATCTCCAACTTTGTCCGCGACACGAATTTTATTACGGCATACGTTGTGCCATTGGATGGCACTGCGTGGTGGCTTTCCATGGTGTATGGTCCTCAAGAGGATAATGAAAAAATCCAATTCATGGAGGAGCTGAGGGCTAGGAGGCTCTTATGCCCGGGCCCCTGGTTGGTCATCGAAGACTTTAACTTGATCATGCAGGCATCGAACAAGAATAACGCATCCATTGACCGAAGGATGATGTATAAATTCAGGAGATTCATTGATGATAATGGCCTCAAAGATCTATTCCTTCATGGCAGGCTATACACTTGGAGTAACGAAAGGGAAGTGGCCACTCTTACCAAAATCGACCGAGCGTTGGTTTCTGTGGACTGGGAACTGGAGCATCCCGATTGCCTTTTGCAAGCTCTGTCCACAAGCACGTCAGGCCACTGCCCGTTGCATCTTTCCCTGGATGACCACCTGCAGCCTCATAGGAGATTTTGTTTTGAACTTTTTTTTGACCAAACTGGAGGGCTTTGAGGAAGCAGTCAAGGAAGATTGGATTTGTGACCCAGATATCACTGACCCCTTCCATTGTCTGGATGTGTTGCTATGAAACACGACGCGGTACCTCAGAGCTTGGGGTCAAAAAAGTTGGGGCACGTGAAACTGCAGACCACGATTACAAAATGGGTTGTCCTGCAACTGGATAGAGCTTTGGACCATTTGCACGACACGCTGAAACTCACATCTTTGGGACTTGCTTCTTTATAATGTACAATGGTCATGCAGCGATCTAGGTTGTGGTGGCTAAGCGAAGGTGATGCTAATACGAAGTTGTTCCACCTTGTAGCCAATGGAAGGAAACTGAGGAATTTTATCCCGGTGCTGCATTGTGGAGACTCTATCATCACGGACCAGGAAGGCAAGGAAGATGCATTCTTCCAGGCATACAAGGAGCTGCTCAGTACGTATCACACGCGGGACCAAACCATGGACTTGGAGTTCTTTGGGATCACCCCTATTGACTTATGCGAACTTGATGCTATCTTTACTGAGGATGAGGTCTAGAAGGTGATCAATGACATGTCTACCGACCGAGCACCTGACCCGAATGGGTTCATTGGCCTCTTCTATTGCAAAGCTTGGAATGTGATCAAGGAAGATATCATGGCAGCCATTCACAAGTTTTAGCCTGGAAACGGCACAGGCTTTGGCATGCTTAACTAGGCAATCATCACACTCATCCCTAAAAAACATGATGCCTGCCAAATTGGAGGTTTTCGGCCCATTAGCCTGCAACATAGCATCCCTAAGATCAGTTTGAAGTTGATGGCCTCGAGGTTGTGTTTATGTATGGGAGAGCTGGTGAAGTCGAACCAGTCGGCTTATATCAGAGGGAGAATTATACACAAAAAATTTATGCTGGTCCGTCAGGTAGATTGCAACCTACATAAGAGGAAAGCCAAAGGGGTTATGATCAAGTTGGACATCTCGCGGGCTTTCGACTCTATCTCTTGATCTTTCTTGTTTGAGGTGCTTCGAGCCAAGGGTTTCTCGGAACTTTGGTGCTCGAGATTGGCGATCCTCCTTACCACAGCCAGCTCACGGATCATAGTCAATGGATGCAAAGGAAAAAAATATGCACGCAAAAGGGCTACGCCGGGAGATTCTCTGTCCCCCATGATGTTCGTCATTGATGTGGAGACTCTCATGGTGTTGATGATAAAGGCGCATCAGATGGGAGCGATCGATGCGCTGCCAGGATGCACATCGCTGTAGTGGCTATCTATCTACGCAAATGATGTTATTCTGTTCATCGGACCCACGAACAACGATCTGCAGTTTGTGAGGGAGGCTTTGAAGATTTTTGGAGCTTCCTCGGGACTATATGTCAACTTTGCAAAGTCTGCGGCAATCATGATTCGTTTAGACAATTTGGATAAGCTTAGGGTCGCCCAGGCTTTGCCTTGGATATTGGAAACCTTCCCGTGCAAATATTTGGGATTGCAATTGTCGATCAACCAGCTTACTAGAGCGCAATGGCAGCCGATGGTCGACCAAGTGCTCAACTTTGTTCCGAGATGGCAGAGAGGATTGATCAGAAGACCGGGAAGATTGATTTTGGTTAACCACGTGGTTCGGGCACGGCCTACCCATCATCTCATGGTTGCGGATGCACCCAAGTGGGTGCTTAATTGCGTGGACAAGAGCTGTCGAGCTTTCTTTTGGGCTGGTTCAGACCACATTCACGGTGGTAAATATCTAGTATTTTGGCAAAGAGTATGTCGTCCGAAAAGCCTTGGAGGTCTCAGAATCCTGGATCTTAATAAGCAGGGTTTGGCTCTTAGACTGCGATGGGAATGTCTTTAGCTCACTGACAATTCGAGGCCATGGTAGGGGCTCCCGGTGGTGATGGATGATAAAATGCAATCGGTTTTCAGCAGCTTGGTACACTCGAATGTGGGGCGATGGTCGGCAAATCCTATTTTGGAAGAACATGTGATTAAATGGATCCACATTGACGGAGATTACACCAACAGTAAGATCGCAAGTGCCCACACAAGTGGCACATAAAAGGACGGTATCGGATGCACTCTTTTTGTACCATTGGGCGAATGACATTATAGGTGAATTGTCCGCCGAGGGGGTGGTGCAGCTGGTTTGACTCTGGGAGATTATGATCACGATTCAGCTTGACCCAACACAACCATACGCCCCAACTTGGAGGTGGAATAATCTGGGATCCTACACATCGTCATCCACCTATGCCATGCTATGGGAGGGTAGCATCCGGTTTGCTCCGACACAGCCGATTTGGAAGTGTTGGGCACCTCTCTCTTGCATGCTTTTCATGTGGCTAGCCACCTAGTATCGACTTTGGACTACTGATTGTCGATTTAGACATGGTATCTAGGACTAGAGATCACCATACTACATTTGCTTGCAGGATGAGGACACGGTCGATCACATTCTTCTCAATGTGTTTTTACATGTCAAGCTTGGCACATATGCTTTGCACAGGCCGGAATCGACCTCACCATGATCCCGTCGGCTGATGACTGTCTTGTAGAATGGTGGACGGATCGGTGCGCTCTTGTGGCTTCGCAACAGCAAAGAGGTTTTGACTCCTTGGTTATATTGATCTACTCGCAACTATGGAAGAATCGCAATGGACTAGTCTTTGTGTTGGAGATATGCCTTAGAGGCAATCATGTATGATGATATTTCCTATGTGTTTATGAATAAAGATAGTCCTTGGACATTATCAGTGATGTGTATTAACAAGTATGTGACTTGTTTGTGATACCATGCATTGTATGATAACTGTCCTAAATGGTCCCTAGTCGAAAGCGTTGTGTGGATGCACAACTAATCAGACTAGCATATGACACGGCGGATGGTTCGGTCTCATTGACCATGCAGCATTGGATGGTACCCGGATAATATGGACTCAAAAAGGTCTGGTCGGATTCGACATAGTCGGATCCGAGTCGAGATAAGATCTGAGTTGGACAGACCCAACTATGAGACGCAGCGATAGGTCATTTGTGAGTCTCTAGTACAACATACGTTCTATGTCCTAAGACCTGAGCTGGCGCATGTACTCGGGATGGTGATAGACTTGCTTTGGGCCGACCAAATGCTACTCCATGATACGGTAGTTATAAAGGTAGGTTTCGGGCTTGTCCAAACCCATGCTCCAAGACATGCTCGAGCAAGATGGGATTTGCCTGTCCTATCAGGAGAGATATACTCTGGCCCCCCTCGGGTGATCTGACCTGGATAAGCATGGCCATGCAATCAGGATTATGAGATAATCCTAAATGTTGGTCAGATTCACTGGAACGAGAAAGAGGTCATGCTACAACAAGGACTACCATGTTGCCTTGTGCACGACAACATATGTCGTGTGGCAAAGGGAACAGAAGTGTGAAGTACACGTTCGCCTAACCAGCTTCATCGGTCACTTGGAGTCGGCACATTTTGCTAGATGCTGCTACCGATTGGTCAGGTCGGATGTGATCTGACTCGCGACCAAGTGGACGAGAACCTAAAGAGTCACGCGCTTAAGGGAAGGAACATGTGAGCTTTAGGATCCGTGCGAGGCCCAAGAGTTGAGCCCGCGTCGGATGCCTATATATAGTGGAGGTGCGGCACACCCATTTGGTTGATCGCTTCGGTGCCGTCATTAGGGCTTTGCATGAGTTGCAAGTAGCCACCTCCACTCGCCGCCGCCGACTATGTGACCGGACCTAGCAGTCCATCGCATGGTTTTCCTCCTGCACGCGCGGATACCGTTAGAGGCGGTGCACTAGCGCCGCTCTGGCGAACCTGTACGTGGGATCGGATGACCTGTTGTTTGAGGGAGATTGGTCCGGCTGTTCGAGGGAGATCGGACGAGGAGGAGACGGACCACACGAACGCGCTGCCCCAACACTACTTCCGCTGCATGGTACTGTGCGTCTAGTGGTAAGGAACTGTGATCCATCTCCATAGCATGTTCTTGGATGTTCTGCGTGTAGGAAAATTTTATTTTGCATGTGATGCACCTACGGTAGAACCCAACACTTTGGCCGTACAACCCAATGCACTATACCACAATTTACTCCGGTGGTTTTTGACACTTCCCGTTCTTGGGTGTTGGCGGGATGTCATGGAGCGAGCGAGTTCTATGAGTAGTAGAGTTTCTTATTCGGAGTGGAGTAGAGACTTCAAACATCGTTTGTATGTTTTGTGTAAGTCTTGTGCTGTAACTCTATGTACATATTTCTGCAGAAGCGGCGATTTGGCTCCCGAGCTTAGCTGCAACTGTGTTGACAAAAAAATCAAAACAAATACTAGAAAAATTCAAAAAAAATCCAGAAAAAACTTGTGTGGTAGATAATTTGTTGCATGAGGTCCGCTCCAAATTTGAACTCAGTTGGGCAACTAAGCAGATCTTGGCAAAAAAGACAAATTGGAGTCTGTAAAAAAGGTTTACTGTTCACACAATGTTCTCACCCAATTTGTCTTTTTTGCCAAGAGCCACCCAGATGTCCAAATAGGTTGAAATTTGGAGCGGACCTCACGCAACAAAATATCTATCACACAAAAAAATGGATTTTTTGAATTTTTTTTCTAGTATTGTTTTGATTTTTTTTTCTGACCGGAAGCAGCTGAGCCTCGAAGCAGACTTGGATTTTCATATTTCTGCCATCTATAATGCTAAGGTACGCGACTGCGTACTCTCAAGAAAAAAAAAGTGCATTAGATGAATCCAGCAAACACACTGGCAGCATTGGCCTAATTAAACCTAACTATGTTAGTATACCCAAGAATATGTGTAACTTAAAACTCTGTCGTTCCCACCTACGCTTCGATTAATTTTTTTTTGCATGCGATGCACCTACGGTAGAACCCAACAGTAGTATCAGAGCCTCTATTATAGGATTTGGATTCAGATCGGATGCATATTTGATATGTGGAGGCGGTGGATGAGATCTGTCGTCGTTCATGAGATCGGCTGTGTGCACGGTTGATGAGGTCACCTGCACATCGGGATAGATTGAGGCTATGTTTTCTGTCAATCGAAATCGAAGAGGTCGTGACACAACCTACCCCTACCGGTCGGTTTCCGCCATCGGGGTTAACTGTGAAACGTAAATCCAAATCGGGTTCACGATGATTGATTAGATCGGTCAGATCAGAAAATTCGGCATGATCAGAATAAAGATTTGATCTGTGATTTCATACACGATCACATAAACGGTAGAATGTGATTCTATGCATAAGTTTGTTTTACAGGTTTGATGTGAATAGTATGGATCATATGTATGTGATGCATGTGTGTAATTTAACATGACCTGTGTGTCATGATTGTCAGCCGGCAGGAGCCAAAGTGTTGTCGTTATATTGTATAACGACATGCGTGTCGACTTGTGATTCTCTGTAAATTCATTACTAGTTGTAGTAGTTGGAGGACAGAGATCAAGTTCGAAGCTTTGGTGTCCTGGCGTGACGAACAAGATGGAGTTCCTCCTTGGTCATCGGAGTAGGAGCCGGCCATGGAAGGACGCCCATGAAGGAGCCATACTATTTCACATATTTATGTTTATATGTGATGGATATTGGTTCTTATTTGTATGCATGTTAGTATGGTAGAAAGATCCCTCATTAATATCAAGCATATTGTCATTCCGTATGTTGCACCTCCGCACGTCAAGTACGTCTAGTAGTGGGCTCATAAAATTGAGGTTCTACTAGGTGTCCTTGAACTGGAGGGTTTGTGTGGGACACGGACATGCACTGCATCAGGTTAACTTGACAAGGCTATCAAAACGGTTTTGGGCCTTGTAGCAAAGAAGGTTGGGAGTCGGGGTATAAGATACCTACCTGACCGACAGGAGTCGTATGGAGATACGATTAGCAAGGTGTTGCTTACCGTATAGACAAGTTGGCTAGCAGTGATGCTAAAGCTCACTAGTCGCTCGCGCTAGACGGGTCCTGAATCACTGAGAGTTTGCGGAGGGATGTTGACTTCAGTAGTAGTTCTGTTTAAGGCTTGAATTACTCTACATAAACACATTGCTTAGTGATTGCATATTTTCTATTGTAGATCAATGGCACCACCTGCTCAACCCAACTTTGCACTGAAATCAATTTTGAAAAAGGATAAACTGAATGGAACAAACTTTACCACCGGGTTTAGAAATTGAGAATTGTTCTCAAGAACGATAAAAAGGAACATGTTCTAGAGGATCCACTTCCAGAGGAACCTGCCAAGAAAGCTAATACCACAACCAAGAATTCCCACCATAAACTCGTTGATGAATCAACCGAGATCAGCTGCCTCATGCTGGCTTGTATGGAGCCAATTTGCAACAGCATTTTGAAAACATTCAGGTTTTCGATATGATCAAGAGTCTGAAGAGCATGTTTCAGGTGCAAGCTAGGACCGAGAGGGTCAACGTCTGGCAATTCTTGACAGATTGTAAGTTGAAAGAGGGTGATCCACTGAGCCCACATGTGATCAAGATGATCGGGTATGTACAAGCTTTGGATCGGTTAGGCTTTCCAATTGGGGACGAGCTGTCCACGGATGCAATTTTGGGTTCTCTTCCACCTAGCTATGGGGCGTTCGTCTCAAAGTATCATATGCACGGCATGGATAAGAAGCTCACTGAATTGCATGGGATGCTCAAGGTGGCAGAGCAAGATATTAAGAAAGGCACGCATCAAGTTTTGATGGTGCAAAACTCGGCTAAGTTCAAGAAGAGTTGGTCCAATAAAAAGGGTAAGGCAAAGGGCACAGAGAAGGTTGTCTCCGCTGCTGAGCCGAAGTCCGAACCGAACTCAAAGACCATTTGCTTTCACTACAAGGAAGCTGGTCACTAGAAGAGGAATTGTAGCAAGTGGCTTGCTGAGCACGGCAAGAAGGCCGGAGATGCTTCTTCAGGCAAAGGTACACTTGTTACATATGTTATAGACATTTACCTTGCTGACATACCTAGTAGCTCTTGGGTATTTGATACCGGATCGGTTGTTCATTTTTGCAACTCGATGCAGGGGCTGGTAAGAACTAAGCGTGTGGCACAAGGGGAGGTTGACATCAGGGTCGGCAACAAAGAAAGAGTTGCTGCGTTGGAGGTCGGCATGATGCAGCTCAACCTCGTTCTAGATTTATTTTGGAATTGAATAATTGTTATTACATTCCCGCACTTAGTCGGAACATTATTTCTGCCTCATGCTTGATGACTCAAGGTTATGAATTCAATATAAAGTACAATGGTTGTTCATTTTATTTGAATGGAATGTTCCATGGCTATGCACCCATAGTATATGGGCTATTTATTTTTAATCTAGAAACGGAACCAGTCTATAATGTGAATGTCAAGAGGCATAAGCCTAATGAGATAAATCCGACATACTTCTGGCATTGTCGGCTTGGACATATTAGTCTGAAACACATGAAGAAGCTCCATGATGATGGACTCCTAACTTTGTCCGACTTCGGGTCGTTCGAGACATGCGAATCATGCTTGCTAGGCAAGATGAATAAGTCACCTTTTGCAAAGAGTTGCAAGAGGGCGTCCGAGCTGTTGGAGCTTATACATAGTGATGTGTGTGGTCCAATGAGCACAACGGCCGGAGGTGGCTATCAGTACTTTGTGACTTTTATTGACGACTTGAATAGATATGGATATATCTATTTGATGAGGCACAGTAGGAAACTTTTGAAAAGTTCAAAGAGTTTCAGAACGAGGTTGAAAATCAGCTCGACAAGACGATAAAACTTCTACAATCAGATCGTGGAGGTGAGTACATGAGCCAGGAGTTTGATAATCATCTAAAAAGCCGAGGTATAGTACCTCAGCTCACACCTCCGGGTATGCCGTAGAGAAATGATGTGTCAGAATGGAGAAATCGAACCTTGTTGGACATGGTCCAGTCGATGATGAGCAAATCAGATTTACCCTTGTCATTCTGGGGATACACTCTAGAAACTACAGCTTTCACACTTAATAGGGTACCATCAAAATTCGTAAATTTGGCACCACATGAAATGTGGACTGGGAAGAGTCCTAGTTTGTCTTTTCTAAAGATTTGGGGTTGTGAAGCATTTGTCAAGCGACTCATGTCGGATAAGCTTACACCCAAGTCGGATAAATGCATATTCGTGGGATATCCGAGGGAAACCTTGGGATATAACTTGTACAACCGAGAAGAGAACAAAGTGTTTGTTGCTCGGAACGGGTTTTTCCTAGAGAAAGAGTTTCTCGGTCGGGAGGCTAGTGGGAGAATAGTGCGACTCGAAGAAATTCGAGAGCCACTCGGGGACAACTTGGTTGGTGATGAGATCACACCTGAGTCGGTCAAAGAACCAGTAGTGGAGTCGGCACCGGAGCCACGAAGGTTGGAGAGATTGCGCAGAGTGCACGACGTTTTTGCTAGAAAGCAACGAGCCAGCCACGTATGCGGAAGAGATGGTGAGTCCAGATTCTGAGGCATGGCTAGAGGCCATGAGATCCGAGTTAAAGTCCATGGATGACAATCAAGTCTCGGACTTGGTTGATCCACCACCTGGCGTAGTTGCCATTGGTTGCAAATGGGTCTTTAAGAAGAAAACCGGTGTGGATGGAAATGTTCAGATCCACAAAGCTCGGCTTGTCGCTAAAGCTTATGGACAAGTTCCAGGAATTGACTACGACGAGACCTACTCGCCGGTAGCGATGCTAAAGTCGGTGAGGATCATACTAGCTATAGCTGCATATTTCGATTATGAGATATGGCAGATGGATGTCAAAATAGATTTCCTTCATGGAAATTTAAAACAGGATGTATACATGATATAGACCGAAGGTTTTGTCGATCTAACTAACGTTGGTGAAATATGCAAGCTCAAGAGATCCATTTATGGATTGAAGCAAGCAGCTCGGAGTTGGAACATTCGTTTTGATAAAGTAATCGTTGACCTTGGTTTCATCAAGAACGAAGAGGACTATTGTTTATACAAGAAGTCTAGTGGGAGCTCAGCAGTATTCTTGATCTTGTATGTGGATGACATACTATGTCGGGACCCCGGTCCTAAGTCATATGAATCCAGACTATAACATATCACATCACTTTGTGGCCTCACGCACGGTAAGCTCCACGGTTGCAGCCTTACCTTAGCCGGGACCGTTTGCGTCTTTTGGATCACATATGTGAACATGTCGCTGGCAATCAAACGATAGAGAAACCGGGCCGACATGACTAGTCATAGTACCCAAGTGGCACATCCGTACGGAAACAGGCATACGTAACCCAGCAATGCAGGTGTCGGCCTCAAGCGTGTGTAGACGAGTCATAGCAAGCTACAAGGGCTCCATTACACCGTGAGACATAAATGCCATCACTGCACATAGACGAGTCGTAGCAGGCTATAGGGACTCCATTACACTACGAGACATTTCCCCGAAGGGACAGACACAACAGCAAAGAAGGATACATGCCGGTCAATCAATGTGTCTGGAGCAGTAGCAAGCTACCATGGCTCGGTGGAAGCACAAAGAGGCAGTTTCCCGTAAAGAGTACTACTAAAGGCACACGACTAGCTGTCGGATCCCATACATACCGTTGCACGTCACACTTACGCATGACATGCCCGATATGCATAGATACAACCATGGCATCACAACGTAACCATACAACAACTTTTATTTAAGGGGCTTAGACGAGCCTTGCATAACATGTTCTTACAGATAGGTGTCACATGACCCGACACTCAAGTCATACAAACAAGTTCATACAAACCAAGCGGAAGCATAAGCTGTCTGAGTACAGACAGATGAAAGGGTAAAAAGGCACATGGCCTGACTATCTATAGCCCGCCACAGGGCATAGGGTCGTAGCTGGGACATCAGCTATTTGGCATCGTCGACATCTAGAAAGAACCCACCTGATGGGTCTCGGGTCTCATCTACAACATTTATTAAGCAAACATGAGTACAAACGTACTCAGCAAGTATTTAAAGCAGACCTAGACTATCCATGCTCATGTATCAACAAGGGGAGTGGTGGAGTTTATGCAGCAATGCCAGCTTTGACTCATGGCTAACCTACACTACACAATTTTATCTCTTTGTTTAAATTTTAGATATTGCACACGAGTCCACTAACTCCATGACAATACACCACCATGGATTCACTTCCCTCTCCTAGGAGAGTGCCATCCACGGTACTCACACTTGTCTTGATATTTTTATGAGTATCCATTTGATTATCTATGAACAGCATAAGTTATCCAAGTAGTCCATATCCGATGACACGGCTATTCGAATAGTTTCATACCCTGTAGGGGTGTACTTCTTCACACACGCTCTCGCCACTTATCGTTGTGTGCTCATAAAACCATGCACCTCGGCAACCTTCAAGCGGAATCCCAGCGAGGGAGTCGGCCACGACCGTCAATCACATAAGACCTCTAGTCCAGGCTATCGCCTATTTGAGACTGAACCCGCACGGAAGTCCGGACGAAGTTTCCGCTACGGCCCCAAACGATGTGCGCAGGGTTCCCAAGCCCACCATTCGGGTGACCCTTGGTACACCGTGCCACTGCCTACCGCGTCGTAACCCACCCCTAGGGTCATCGCTATGCACGGCCTCCAGCATACTATAAACACCAGGAACTACTTGCAACTCCTGGACCAAGGACTAAGCGATTGATAAGTCAAGAGGGTCAATTAAGTATCCCAACGTGTGGTAGTAACTAGTCTTGGATCACAAACACGAAACTCAGTTCCTAAGAACGGTCCCAATGAGACAACCCGCTATGTACTCCTACATAGCCTCTCATCGCTACCTTTACCAAATCGGGTTCATCATAAGCTTATCACATTGGAACATCATGGTTTCACTCCATTTCATCACCCAGATGAAACAGACCTGACACAACTCTAAGCATAGCAGGCATGGTAAGCTAAGCACATCATGGCACAAGCATCTACCAGTTATGCTAGGTTGCAAGGTTTAGCTATTTACTGTGACAATGACAGGTCCTGCAAAGGAATAGGTTCATCTACCGTGTATGACAGACAAGTGAACATTTGTCCTAATGCAATAAACAAGAGCAGGAGCGAGAGAGTGGGATGTTATCGAAATGATCAAGGGGGGTTGCTTGCCTTGCTGGTAGCGGGAAGGTTCTCTCCTTCGTTGGAATACTCGGGGGTATCCTCAGAAGTAGGGCCTACTGCAATGCAGATAAATAGCAAATCAATACACGCAAGTGCAACAATATGATGCATGATCATGACATGGCAGCATGTATGGATGAACTAATGCAGCTATTGTCCAAGTTAATTTGAAGTGAGTTTGAATATAGGTTCAAAATCGTTCTTCATTTCAAATTCCATATTTTAACCTATTAGCAAATGTCAATGTTCTTCTACATAGGTTTCTCTAACATGCATGATAATAGCACCATTAGATTCGTTAGATTTTTCTGATAAATTTTCATATATAAATTATTTTCATCTGAGTTACAGATTAATTTATATGAATTTTTGAAGTTTTAAAAATTTTATGGAATTATTTAAAAACTAGAAATTCCTTTTATTGCATCAGCCTAGCGTCATAATGGCGTCAGCAGGTCAGCTGACCAGGCCAGGTCAAACCTGACGTGTGGGGCCCGCACGTTAGTGACACAGGCTTAATCCCTGCGCTGACCAGGGTTTGACCCACATCTAGGGCCCACTGGTCAGTGACTGGGGGCCTAATTAACAGGGGGATTAGGTCCTGATGGTCGGCCACGTCGGCGCCCACTGGAGCGGGGCCGGCGATGACCAAAAACACGGCGGCAACTCGCCGGAGTTGCGCATCCGGCGACCATTTGGCACGCGGAGGGCACCAGAAGGTGGCCCGCGCACGCGCGCATCTAGCGAAGCAGCAAAGGGGGCTCGGGGTCACCGGAGACGATGGCCACGTCGAGCTTGGCGGCGGCGGCGGCTCGGGCAGGACCGACTACTGCGCTAGAGGGCACGGGGAAGCATGGGGAGAGGAGGAGGAGCACCAGCGTCTCACCGCGGTTCCAGCAGAGGCGACGGCAAGGTCGGGGGAGGTCCGTACGAGGCGAATCGTCGAAACGGAGCTCCGGTGGCCGGCGGGGAAGAAACTGCGGTGGCGCATCGTGGAGGTCTCCCGACGTCTTCTAGCATCACGGGGAGGACGAGGGGGTCGCTGCGGGGCTGCTGGTGGGCTTAGAAGGGCGCGGGGGCGGCTAGAACTACGGCGACGCAGTGGCGACGAGCTCGGCCATGGCGAAGCAGAGGAGGAAAGAGAGTGAGAGAGAGAGAGCAGGGGAGAGAGGGAGAGGAGAAGGAGGCCACGGCAAGGAGGCCTCGCGCTGGCGCTCTCCCAGCCCTCCAAGCCGACAGCCAGGTAGGGAGGAGGTGGCCGGCGTGTGCCTGCGCGCGGCGAACGCACGCCCCTGTCCTCCTGGCGAGAGGACAGGGATGACTGGCCATGGGCTAGATGGGCCGTTTCCCCCCACGGCCTCTGCTTTCTTTTTTTTTTCTGGTTTTCTATTTCTGACATTTGTTTTATTTTCTTTTCAGGTACAATTGCTTTGATAAAATATCCCAATTATTTTATAATATCAACTTTGAATATTACAAACTCCAATAAAAAGTTTCAGGATATTTTGAAATATAAAATAATGATAATGTTTTATTTGGCATTTTTAGAGGCTTTATCATTTATTTTTAAATTTCTATAGTTCTCCAAATATTTAAAATGGCCCCTGTTATAATCATGTCCATATTTATCAGACATAGAAAACATTTTGTAAGGGCATTTTGGATTTGTTGAGTTTTCACAATTTTGAATTAATTTGATTCAAATATGAGCTTGAGGTTTCTTTTAGTCCCCATTTCATGTTGATGCAAAATTGTAACATGATGCACACACATGCTAACCTATGACATCTAGCTAGGGATGTGACATATTGCTGATCGAAAATGATGTTTCGATGCTGAACTCAGTCAAGGAATCACTGAATGGCAAGTTTTTGATGAAAGACCTTGGAGAGGCAGTGTACATTTTAGGCATCAAGATCTATAGAGATAGATCGAGGAGGCTGCTCGGCTTAAGCCAGAGCACGTACATAGACAAAGTATTGAAGAGGCTCAACATGAGTGAGGCCAAGAAAGTGTTCTTGCCCGTCTCACATGGTATAAGGCTAAGCAAGACTCAGAGTCCTAGGACTTCTGATGAGCGAAACCGGATGAGTAGGATTCCATATGCCTCGGCAATTGGATCCATCATGTATGACATGCTATGTACACGGCCTGATGTTGCCTATGCAATAAGCTTAACAAGCAGATACTAGGCCGACCTAGGTGAGAGTCACTGGGCAGCGGTGAAAACTATCTTGAAGTACCTAAAAAGGACTAAAGAGATGTTCCTATTTTATGGAGGTGAGGAGGATCTCTATGTAAAGGGTTATGCTGATGCTAGTTTCAAAATTTACAGGGGATGATTGTCGATCGCAAACTGGATTCGTGTATGTCATGGATGGAGGAGCAGTGAGCTGGACGAGTTCCAAGCAAGATACGGTGGCCGACTCCACAACAGAGGCAGAATACATTGTGGCTTGTGAAGCTGCAAAGGAAGGTGTTTGGATTCGGAAGTTCCTGGAAAATGTTGGTGTGTTCCCAGGCTGTTCAAAACTGTTGAACCTTTATTGCAATAATTCAGGTGCCATTGCACAGGCCAAGGAGCCGAGACAACATCACAAGACCAGGCACATAGACCGAAAATATCACTTGATACGAAAGCTCATAGGGAAAGGTGATACCAATTTATGCAAGATTCATACAGATGCAAATGTTGCCGATCTGTTGACTAAGCTGCTTCCACAACCCAAGCATGAGGGGCACGTTAGAGCTATGGGCATTCGTTGTCTATTTGATTGACTCTAGTGCAAGTGGGAGACTGTTGGAGATATGCCCTAGAGGCAATCATGTATGATGATATTTCCTACGTGTTTATGAATAAACATAGTCCTTGGACATTATCAGTGATGTGTATTAACAAGTACGTGACTTGTTTGTGAGACTACGCATTGTATGATAACTGTCCTAAATTGTCCCTAGTCGAAATGGTTGTGTGGACGCACAACTAATCAGACTAGCATATGACACGGTGGATGGTTCGGTCTCACTGACCATGTAGCATTGGATGCTAGCCGGATAATATGGACTCAGAAAGGTCTGGTCGAATTTGACATAGTCGGATCCGAGTCGAGATAAGGTCTGAGTTGGACAGACCCAACTATGAGGCGCAGCGATAGGTCATCTGTGAGTCTCTAGTACAACATACGTTCTCTGTCCTAAGACCCGAGCTGACACATGTACTCGAGATGGTGATAGACTTGATTTGGGCCGACCAAACGCTACTCCGTGACAGGGTAGTTACAAAGGTAGGTTTCGGACTTGTCCAAACCCATGCTGCGAGATATGGTCGAGCAAGATGGGATTTGCCCCTCCTACTATGAGAGATATACTCTAGGCCCCCTCGGGTGATCTGACCTGGATAAGCATGGCCATGCGATCGGGATTATGAGATAACCCTAAATGTTGGTCGGATTCACCGGAACGAGAAAGAGGTCGTGTTGCAACAAGGATGACCATGTCACCTTGTGCACGACAACATATATCGTGTGGCAAAGGGAACAGAAGTGTGAAGTATAGGTTCGCCTAACCAGATTCATCGGACACTTGGAGTCGGCACATTTTGCTAGAGGCTGCTACCGACTGGTCGAGTCGGATGTGATCTAACACGCGACCAAGTGGACGAGAACCTAAAGGGTCGCACGCTTAAGGGAAGAAACGCGTGGGCTTTAGGATCAATGTGCGGCCCAAGAGTTGAGCCCGCGTCGGATGCCTATATATAGTGGAGGTGCGGCACACCCATCCGGTTGATCGCTTCGGTGCCGTCATTAGGGCTTTGCATGAGTTGCAAGTAGTTGTTGGAGATATGCCCTAGAGGCAATTATGTATGATGATATTTCCTATGTGTTTATGAATAAAGATAGTCCTTGGACATTATCATTGATGTGTATTAACAAGTACGTGACTTGTTTGTGAGACTATGCATTGTATAATAATTGTCCTAAATGTTCCCTAGTCCAAAGGATTGTGTGGACGCAACTAATCAGACTAGCATATGACACGATGGATGGTCCGGTCTCACTGACCATTTAGCATTGGATGCTAGCCGGATAATATGGACTCAAAAAGGTCTGGTCGGATTTGACATAGTTGGATCCGAGTCGAGATAAGGTTTGAGTTGGACAGACCCAACTATGAGATGCAGCGATAGGTCATCTTTAAGTCTCTAGTACAACATACGTTATATGTCCTAAGACCTGAGCTGGCGCATGTACTCGGGATGGTGACAGACTTTCTTTGGACCGACCAAACGCTACTCCGTGACTGGGTAGTTAGAAAGGGGTTTCGGGCTTGTCCAGACCCATGCTACGAGACATGGTCGAGCAAGATGGGATTTACCCCTCCTACCAGGAGAGATATACTCTGGGCCTCTCGGGTAATCCGACCTGGATAAGCATGGCCATGCGATGAGGATTATGAGATAATCCGAATGTTGGTCGGATTCGCCGGATCACGAAAGAGGTCGTGCTGCAACAAGGGTGACCATATCGCCTTGTGCATGACAACATATATCGTGTGACAAAGGGAACAGAAGTGTGAAGTACAGGTTCGCCTAACCAGCTTCATTGGACACTTGGAGTCGGCATGTTTTGCTAGAGGCCGCTACCGATTGGTCGAGTCGGATGTGATCTGACTCGCGACCAAGTGAACGAGAACCTAAGGGGTCGCGCGCTTAAGGAAAGGAACACGTGGGCTTTAGGATCCGTGCGAGGCCCAAGAGTTGAGCCCGTGTCGGATGCCTATATATAGTGGAGGTGCGGCACACCCATCCGGAAGATCGCTTCGGCACCGTCATTAGGGCTTTGCATGAGTTGCAACTAGCCACCTCCACTCGCCGCGGCCGACCGTGTGATCGGACCTAGCAGTTTGCCGCACGGGTGTTCCTCCTGCACACGCGGATACCGTTAGAGGCGGTGCACTTGCGCCGCTCCGGCGAACCTGTACGTGGGATCCGGCGACCAGCTGTTCGAGGGAGATCAGAACGGTTTTTCGAGGGAGATCGGACGAGGAGGAGACGGACCACACGAACGCGTTGCCCCAACTCTACTTCCGCTGCACGGCACTGCGCGTCTAGTGGTAACAATCTGTGATCCATCTCCGTAGCATGTTCTTGGATGTTCTGCGCGTAGGAAAATTTTAATTTGCATGCGATGCACCTACGGTAGAACCCAACAGTAGCCACCTCCACTCGTCGCCACCGACTGTGTGACCAGAACTAGCAGTTCGTCGAATGGTGTTCCTCCTGCACGCACGGATACCGTTAGAGGCGGTGCACTTGCGCCGCTCCGGCGAACCTGTACGTGAGATCCGGCGACCGGCTGTTCGAGAGAGATCGTACGAGGAGAAGACGGACCACACGAACGCACTGCCCCAACTCTACTTCCGCTGCACGGTACTGCGCGTCTAGTGGTAATGAACTGTGATCCATCTCCATAGCATGTTCTTAAATGTTCTGCGCGTAGGAAATTTTATTTTGCATGCGATGCACCTACGATAAAACCCAACACTTTGGCCGTACAATCCAGTGCACTATACCACAATTTACTTCGGTGTTTTTTGACACTCTTCGTTCTTGGGTGTTGGCAGGATGTCGTGGAGCGTGCGAATTCTGTGAGTAGTAGAGTTTAGTATTCGGAATGCAATAGAGACTTCAGACATTGTTTGTATGTTTTGTGTAAGTCTTGTGTTGTAACTCTATGTACATATTTGTGCGGAAGCGGCGATTTGGCTCCCGAGCTCAGTTGCACTTGCGCTGACAAAAAAAATAAAAACAAATACTAGAAAATTTCAAAAAATTCTAATTTTTTTGTGTGTGGTAGATAACTTGTTGCATGAGATCCGTTCCAAATTTGAACTCAGTTGGGCATCCGAGCGGATTTCGGCAAAAAAGACAAATTAGAGTCTGTAAAAAAGGTTTATTGTTCACACACTGTTCTCACCCACTTTGTTTTTTTGCCAAGAGCTGCTCAGATGTCTAAATAGGTTGAAATGTGTAGCGAACCTTACGCAACAAAATATCTACCGCATAAAAATGGATTTTTTTGAATTTTTTTAGTATTGTTTTGATTTTTTTCTGACCGGAAGCAGCTGAGCCTGAAAGCAGACTTAGATTTTCATATTTCTACCTTCTATAAAGCTAAGATACACGATTGCGTACTCTCAAGAAAAAAAAGTGCATCGGATGAATCCAGCAAACACACTGGGAGCATTGACCTAATTAAACCTAACTACTCCCTCTGTTCATAAATATTTCAGTCTAGAACGTCTTATATTTATGAATAGAGAAAGTATATTAGTATACCCCAGAATACGCGTACCTTAAAACTCTGTCATTCCCACCTAAGCTTCGATTAAAAAAGTTGCATGGCTGCTAGGTAGGCTTGGGTGGAGCCTGATCTCAGAATCAAACCCTTTGTTAATTACATGACCAATTCCAGCAGCTCGATCGTTGAGTGGACTAGTACGTGTATGCCTTACAAATGTCTCCTCCCTGTGTAGACAAGAATATTACTTGTATATATTTGTCTACTAGGACCAGATCCATGTGAATAGTCCCCAGGACTATAGCCATAGTTCGAAGTCTTGCTACTCTTCTCTGTCATAGTAATCAGATGGAACTAAAGACTAGCTTAAGAGTTTACGAGCAAGTCCTTTTTTTTCTCAAGTCCTTTTTCTTGCGGCAGTTTTCAGGACAATTAACGGAATAGTTCTGTTCCCCACAAAAAAAAGGAATAATTTTGTTATCTTGCTCTCTGCATTGAGCAGGCATATGAATCCAAATTTATTAGTATAGGGCCAAAACAAATTAACCTTTTTGCAAAAGTATTATAATTCCTTCATGTCAAATGCAAATATCATTTCTACAAAATCAAACGGATAAAAAGCCTTCCTCGTAAAAAAAAGATAAAAAATTAAAGTATTAGTGATGCTGACACTAATAAGCAAGTGAAGAGAAATGGAACCCGGTAACTTTTTTTTTGAGAAAGGAAAAATTCCGTTATGTATCGACTTGTCCATCCAACTGAGAAATTAATTATATTAAATAAATAGTTTGATGTTAACGGAGATCAACCTTCCCGTTTCATTACTTGAATGAACAATAAACATGATAAAAGATTCAGTACAATACAGGTAAAATCTGAGTTCAACATAATGTGAGTGGGAATAGAAAACCCATGTAATGAACTCAGATGGAGTGATGATTCAATACAAGATGTGGATGGGAATGGAAAACCCATGTGATGAGGAGGACCTCAACTTCTTCTATGCTTCCACCACCACCATTGTTGGTAACGACACGAGGACCCTCTTTTGGGACTCTCCTTGGCTTCTTGGGCGAAACCCAAAAAACATTGCACAGTTCATCTTTGAAGCTTCCAAGGGAAAGAATTGGAAGGTGAGGGAGGCCCTCAAGCACAACACGTGAATCCTCAAGATCAAACCGCCCCATCAATGTCTTTGTTGAGCACGTCACACAATTCTTCGCTATTTGGTCACTACTAAATGAGGTCCATCTTGGCGAGCTTGGCGAGGATGACATCCTATGAAAACATACGATCAGTGGGCAATACTCGACAGCCTCCACATACAAGGCGCAATTTCTGATTAGTGGGCAATACTCGACAGCCTCCACATACAAGGCGCAATTTCTAGGGATGGTCCTTTCACCCAGGGATAAGATGGTTCGGAAGGTTTGAGCACCTTCAAAAGTCATTTTTTTTGTTTGGTTGGCTCTTCAAGATAGAATTTGGATGACCGATTGACTGGCAAAGTCTGGCCAAATTATGATATTTTCCCTCTTTGCAAGGTGCAAGAATGTGGACCTCAACTCTTGTACAAGTGCCGCTACACCCGGCATCTTTGGTCTTTGGTCATTGAGAAATTCCACATACTCGGGCTCTAAACTTCCGCTTGGCCTTTGTTCGACTCGGTGAAAGCATGGTGGGCAAGCACTTGCGTCGACGGCACGCCAAACCGACAAGCCAAGGCCTCCCTCACCATGCTTGTCTCTTGGACAATCTAGAACGAGGGAAACACAACAGTTTTTCAACATAATAGTGCTCTGCCCCCAATCTGGCTTTCCTCCATCTGCATCAAGGCCAAACTTTGGGTCATCGCTGGTGCAAAGAAGCTAGGGCCTTTTATTTCGCGAGAGTAATATGTATGTCGTTTATTTGGGTGTCTTATAACAATCTATATTTTCTCTTATTTAATGGATGAGGCAAAGCTTTTGCCTCCGTTTCAAAATTACACCTCAGGGCAAGGGCACGACATAACAGAAGATAAATGGAGTGGAGGAGGCTTTAGTTAGACTGTTTTCACTTTGGTAAAATACATAGCAATTAGCACCTCCTAGTAGTTTTAGTATTGAATCAGATACGACTAAATCGTACATTTTAGGATCAGAAGGACGTGTCTGACTCAACCCAAAAAGTCCTTTATTTATTTTTTGCAATTCAACCCAAAAAGGCTTAGGGCATACCAATATAACCATGCAAAGGTTGGTGATTAGGACATTCGAAGGTTGGTGCTTAGTATATGACACATTCCTAGTTTCCTACGAGTCAAAATTATGTAAAGTATTCACCTAAAAAATGTAAAGTATTGACACAAAAAATTCAAAAGAAAGGTGATAAATATAACTCACAAATTTTTGAAAGTAAATGGTACTTCCACTTTACTTATCTAAACGATCTTGTATTAGTTTACAGGTCGGACTAAAATTCTTCATTGGTTGTTTATAGATCTTGGAAAGTAAAACCAAGAGCTATATTCTTGTCTCGCATTAGCTGGAAAGGTAGAGATGCCATGGACGTGTAAGCAAAGAATTCACAGGAGACAGGGACCGAAAAGTACAATAGAAATTAGCAAAGGAGATCCAGTAAGAACATGGAGACTTGCTAGCCAAGCTGCTAGGTTACATCTTCTAAAAAGTAAGTACGCAATTGAGTAGAATTTGACTAGTAAATGAATCCCTGTCTAACAAGTAACAACCACCGCTGTTTACTGAATCTACACAAGATCGCAGAAAAAGGTGCATGGTGGAATGGTCTCAATTACCATACGCATAAATGTAAATTAATTAGCAGTTATTTTAATATTTTCTTAGTTTTAACATAATTGTCTCATGATTTTAAACTAGTATAAAGTTGAGATACTTATTTTAAGATAAAATGATATACAATACTATCACATCATTTTGAAATTAACATCATCGTCACAAATGCCTTCATAATGAAACATCTTCTCTTATTAAATACACATCACGAGAACATAAAAAAAATAAACACTGATGGTTAAGATAAGCATTGTCCTTCTAATCATCCAATCACACGTTGCTTCATAAACTAATTAGCAGTTTAACATCTATTTTATTAAAGCGTCTGAAACTCTAATCAAGTGGTAGCAACCTCAAATCCACTTAGATCGTAGAACTTAGGCATCTCAAACCATTCATATATGTCTCGACCTGCGATGTATAATTTGTATTTTCAGTTTTTTTCATATATACCATTAGTTCAAATACTCATGTTTCGTAGAATGAAAACTCACCAAAATATATTGCGACCGGTTTCCGCAGCAACCCACGGGTTATGGTCTAGTTTATGCAAATGTTATGATCAAATTAGTTGCGTGTTTGAAATTATGTCAAAATCTAAGACGTATTGTAGTCCAGAATCAGGACTGAGAATGACTTGGTGATGTGAGCGATCCTGATCATCGTAACAAACGAAGTTTCCGCGTTGACACCTACACCGCTTGCGCCGCTATAAAAAGCCACTCGTGAGCTCATCGCTTCCGATCGCCTCTTCTTCCTCCTGGCTTTCGTATCTTGGACGTACGTAGCCGACTTACTGTATGCCGCTCCGCTGGCCTCGACACCACTGCCTTGCATGACCTCCGCCGCAGCGCCGCCAACATCGCTGCACCGCCCGGCGGTGAGCGCCACACACGCATCCAGAGCCTCCGTCGCAGCGCCGAGCAACAGGGTGCACCTTGGCAACCTCGAGCACCTCTTCCGAAGCCGCGGTGCCGTCGAGAGCAGCGGGACCGCCGCGGCGCCTGTGCAGCCGGCACGCAGGAGGCAGCAGGCGTCGCTGCTGCGGCTACCGTCCTTCTTCAAGAGGGTTAAGGGCGACTTCGCCGTGGCCAAGGAGGAGCAGGTCGACTTGTCGCCGCGCCTGTTCCAGCCGGTGCCGCCCGACGGGCCGTCACCGCGTGGGAACATCGCGGCGTCGTGGCGGCAGCTGCACGGCGAGGACGGCTGGCGCGGCCTGCTTGACCCGCTGCACCCTGACCTCCGCCGCGAGATCGTCCGCTACGGGGAGTTCGTCGACGCCGCGTACGGCGCGTTCCTTTCCCAGCCCGACGCCGCGCCGGGCGACGACCCCGCCGCCGTGCACGTCCCGCTCCAGGACGCGGCCTACCGCGTCACGGCGCCACTGTTCGCGACCTCGTCCGTGGGCTTCCCGGCCTGGCTCGCGCTTGCCGCGCCGTGCGCCGCGCAGCGCACGAGCCTCGTTGGGTACGTGGCTGTGTGCGACAGCCCCGCCGAGGTCCGACGTATGGGCCGGCGCGACATCGTCATCGCGCTCCGTGGCACCTGCACGGTACTTGAGTGGGCCGAGAACTTCCGCGCCGGCCTCGTACCGGCCACCGAAGCGGTCGACGCCGCAGCTTCGCCGGTCTCCGCCTCCGACCCAAAGGTCGAGTGCGGATTCCAGAACCTTTACAAGACAGCCGGCGACGGTTCACCGAGCTTGTCAGAGATGGTCGTCACCGAAGTGCGCAGACTGCTCAAAAAGTATGAGGGAGAGGAGGTGAGCATCACGGTGACGGGACACAGCCTGGGGGCGGCGCTGGCGGTGCTGATCGCCGACGAGCTCGCGGGCCACGGCGACGCGCCGAAGCCAGTGGCGGTGTTTTCGTTCGGCGGGCCCAGGGTGGGGAACCGTGCGTTCGCCGAGCGCGTGGAGGCCCGCGGTGCACGCGTGCTCCGCGTGGTGAACGCGCACGACGTCGTGCCGCACCTCCCGCCGCGCCCCGCCGGCCGGTGGTACGCCGACGTCGGCCGCGAGCTCCGCCTTGACAGCCGCGCGTCCCCGTACCTCCGCCCCGACGCCGATGCCGCCTGCTGCCACGACCTGGAGGCGTACATCCACCTCGTCGACGGCTTCCTCAGCTCGCACTGCCCCTTTCGCGCCAACGCCAAGCGCAGCATTCTGCGGCTGCTCAAGAACCAGGGTGGGAACGTCAAGCAGCTCTACATCAGCAAGGCCATGGACATGCGCGTCCGGCTCGACGCCAGTGGCGGCGTTGACATGCCTGGCTCGCCTCTCAGTCGTCTCGGTGCGCCGAGCACCGTGCTTGAGTGCGTGCACTGAAGACGACGACCACGACGGACCGGCAGGAAATGTCGGCGGCACCGTGTTTGGTCTCTTGTTCACGGCGGGTAAAAGCAGCTGACTTTTGGTATTCTTTTAGAATACATCCGGTCCTCAAGTTTTACCAAGTAAAGATGATGAAGATGGTGTGTTGCTTTGATCAGCAGATACATAATTGGTGTGGTACATCAAGTCACAAGAAGCCTTGTGCAGCTCAAGATTTGTTGATTTATTGGTATTTATGTACATTATGAAAACTGTAGTGCCGTCTTGTCTACGTGTGAAAGGGTGATCCGTTGGAGATCCCGCTGTCAGGGAATGGATAATATGTTCCTGTAAATCTGTCAATACAGATTTTTCTGATAAAACATTGGTTTTTGTCTATACGACTTCATAATTGTGTAAGGAATTATCCCTTCTACCATTCTTTATGATAGCTTAAATCTCATTCGCATTTTGTGAGCAACTGCCATTGTGGCCCTTGCAGATACGGGGCATCATCTTATGCAAACATTCTAACGTGTCCAAAGTATACAGTATCGATTTTTGACTTATGAAACCCATCTCTCGGCCAGGTCATTAGCCTCTCCATTGCGAAACACTCCTATAGGTATTGCTCATGTTATGCCTAATCATTCATCGGCCAAATTTCTTGTATGTCACCCCTAAGAAATTGTGTAGGTTACCAATATTAGTAGTAATTGTCCGAGAGCAAAATAATGTAAGAGGCATTTCCTCACTAGCTACTTCTTTTGCAAGTCCCTATTCCTGTCTAATAATTAGCATGCGTACTTAGAATAAGTTTCGTGTTAGACTTATCTATGTGCAACTATGTTGATTTACGAGTTATGGCGTGTCTACTTACAATTACGAAGATATATTGGTTGCAATCTCTTTAGATACAATCATGAAGATTTAACAGATATAATTTGTTTATGTACAATTATGCATATGTGATTTGTTTATGTATGCTTATATGGTCTAAGTGATATGATTTATTTAGGTACAATAATGTTGATCTAGCGGGCTATGGCATATTTAAACACAATATTAAGATTAAAAGTATGCCATCAATTCAGGGTTTTTTATCATGTTATATTTGATCATAGTCATGGGGGAGGAATAGAGTGGCTCATACTCTAGTGCTTAATTTGGGGGGCATTAATGAAGTTGACATGATGGTTTTCCTTCAAAATAGAATGTGATTAGTATAGATACCGTGTTATGGATCTGACATGCACAATCCTTTTAAGTACCGTACGTAGCTGATTTATTTTTTGCGAGACGTTATGTAGCCGATTGTGGTATGAAAATAAAGAGCTTTTCCACCAGATAAATGACTTGTTTTTTTCGTGAATTCTAATATGCATGTCTGTTTTGTGTCATATTGTGCTTTTCTTATATAATAATACTAGAATAGATAGAGAGTGAACTGTTTTTTGGAATTAACCGTATAACCGTACATAGTGAAAATTTGAGTATGATTTTTCTTTAAAACACGTATTAAAATAATAATAGAATACATAAGCAATGTGTCTTAGATTGCTATTTGGCAACTGAAAAGAGCACTGCCATTTCTCGGCAAATTGAATGTTGAAATAATAATTAGTTGTTCTAATTTTACTATAACAAGAAACATTTGATTTTGCTATGATGTTTTACTAATCACCTTTGCATCTTAAACTAGTAACCTTTACTACTTTTTGTTCTTTGGGGTGCCCATATGCACGACATTCTTAATTATGCAACAAGACACACACTAGAAGGGAGAAAACATATGAATTATACGGTAGGTGCAATATTTTGTTGAAATTCTTGCAGCCACAAGATGATGTCCTGCATGTTTCTCTGGGAATCTATTGCAATCCATTTTAATGAGATTTGACTGTGAAATATAAATATTTAGATTAATAACCCGTGAACCAAAAATAAAAATACCCAGGACCTATTATATTTGATTATGTATAGTTGTTGCCAGTCCTCGAACTTTACCAGTCTTTATAAAATTAGGGTAATTACAAAATCAAGGGAGAAGTTAAGTACCTTGACTAAAGGACCCCACCTAATTAGCCGGCTCCAATGAGAGACCAGAGACGGCATCCAACGTGTATTGATGTTTGTTTGTTCTTTTTGCGGGAAAACGTGTATTGCTGTTGCTAGCTGTAATTAGAGTAACCCTAAGAAAAGCTGTAATTGGAGTAAGTGCATACATTTGTTTATATATATAGCTTTGCGTCATGCATGCCGTCATGCAAAGTACGCAAGTTCACTGACGACTAATCGTAGTATTGATTCTTGTATGAAACATTCCGTGTTGCGGCAAATATCTTTTAGCAAGTTTGACAGGGAAGTAGTACTACTAGCTGTTGTGTGCCGTTTGTGTTGGGCACTAGCAATACCAGTTGCGGCTAAATTTTGCCATTAACTTGTTTCAGCCGGTCAAGCTCTTGGGTCGAGTTTAAATATCGTGCTTGACTTGATGTATGCTATGATTTAGAGTCTGGAGTGCTTAGCTGACCTAAATGTACTACGAGTCTTGTCTTTTTTTCTCCTTGATTGAAGTATAAGTAGTGAACTCAAAACACAATCAATTTTAGGCCATTTCTTTTTCCTGCAGTATTTTTAGAGCATCTCCAATAGACACGCGTAGGCTCGGTGCGAAAAAAACTTTTACAATGCGCGTAGCGGCCGTTTTTGCATCCGAGTAGGCAGTTGCCTCACCAGGCGTTGCAAATTTTTATCGAGCCGGCGTGCCGCTTCAGCAGGCACGGCAAAATAGAGCGCGCACCAGCACAAACAACAGTTTGCGTTGAATGTGAAACAAAAAAGATCAAACAAACACAAATAAATCATAAAAAAAAGATAGAAAAACATATTTCATAGCATATTTCAACCAACATAGTTCATAGCATAAATAGTAAAAAAAGATAGAAAAGCGGCTAAAACTACTCGTCGTCCTCCTCCTCCAACTCAGTGGTGTCCTCCTCCGACGTCGAAATGAAGACGTCAGCCCATCGTTCATAGTCGGGGGCCAGGTCGACACTTCTTTGAGCCTGATGTTGAAGAGCGCAGCCTGCTTCCGCATACGTCTGTCCCCGCGATAGGCGTCTTGCTCATCCCTCCTCTCCGCCCTCCTTTGCATGTAGAATTCGCGCTCGTTGACGACGTCCTCCGCAAGTGTTGGCGCCACACCGCCATGACCTCCTCGTCCATCTCAGCGATGCCGAGGCGACGCTCCCGCCTCCGGTTCTCGTGACGTTCCTCGTCGGTGACAAGCCGCGGGGGAGGCGTGAGCTCCTGCGCCCGCTCCTGTGTCGCTACCTCGGGGAAATTAATCTCCCTATGAGGCCACCGGAGGCGCCACGTAGCCACGTCGTACGCGCGAGCGGCCTCATCGGTGGTGTCGAACGTGCTGAGGCCGAGGAGCATCTCACCGGAGCGGATCTCGACATAGAAGACGCCGGAGGGACGCGCGCGAACGCCGCGGTAGTACGAACTTCCCAGGTGATGGCGAGGCGAGAAGGAAGAGCGTCGGAGAAGGCGCGTGGCGAGACAGAGCGATGGAGAGGACGCATGATGAGGCAGAAGCGGTGAAAAGGTCAAGTGAAGAGGCGATGATTTATAGCGCGTGCGTCGTCACGCGCCAAAACTGCCGTGCGCCTTTTTTTTGCGCGTTACTTTTTCCCGTGCCCGTAACTCACGCGTTAAAAAGCCGGTTTTTTACACGCGGGCTTTATTTGGCTTGTTTGTTGAAAAGATGCTCTTAGTCGAAAAATATATGCGGCACCGACGTAGGTTACGCTGTGGTGCAGTGCGTATGAAGCTGCACGTTGACGAGTGACGACCTACATCTGTGGACGCATATATTCCTGTTGAACTAATAAATAACCATGTATGCATGAGGAAGATTATACTGCTTCTAGTTAGCGCATCAGTTCACTTTGGAAAATGAAGAGTGGTGCTACTAGACTCGAGCATGCATGTTGGACTGAGAATTGCGATGAAGAATGCCGGAATCCCACCCGCCTGCCCGCCCGGCCGTTGTGGTAGCTACATCTTCTGGAAAACCAGCAGCGCGACTGCACGAATGGTTTCTTTCGAAATTGGAATGAGTATATATATATACAATTTGGCTTTGGCTCGTGGGGTGGGGACAAGAAATTTGTGCGTGCGACTGACTGATGCATGTATGCGTTACAAGTGTAACATGCAAATTAATGAAAGACAGCTCGACGTGTAGGCGTTAGGTGCACAGATGATATGCAGGTGACGTCGATCGTAGTCGGAGAAACATCTCCCTGCTTACTTTTTTCAGATCAAAGGAAGGTTCATGGCAGCTGCTAGCTAGGCACACATAATATTCTCAAGACAACAAGAAGAAGAAGAGAAGTGCTAGCTATGTATACTTGTCTACCTACGTTGGGTCAAGCAAGCTCTATGCGCAAGCTCCGAGATCGAATCATATCACAAGCTAAACCCTCTAGTCCACAACATGGAGTACGTAGAGTACGTATGATTCGCAGGGCCGGGCCCACTGTTGTGCCACATGTGCGGTCCGCACAGGGACCATAATTTTGAGGGGCCCCAAAAAAATTTATATAGGGTTATTATTAGAAAAATAAAAACAAAGCATACTAGGCCGTTGGGCGCATTGGGCCACCAGGCGTTGGGATCCGCTGGGCGCTGGGATTGTTACTCGATCTACGAATCTCATAGTGCTGGTACGAGATGGTTTCCTCAAAAAAAAAAACTAGTACGAGATGGAAACGTGCATTTGCAGGGATAGTTGCGATGTTGGCTCGTCGGTTAAAAAAACAATAGGATCGCTACGGGGATCAGGATGGGGATTGATTCATCGTCTCGCCCTCGAACTCTCGATCGTTGCTACAGCCTACAGGCAAGGAAACCTCTCGCCGATCGGTTTCAGGCCTATAGACCGCCACTGTCATTGCCTTCCTCTCCTTTTTTCAGAATTTTACTCGTCTAGGTCATCTTGTCAGATCGATTGGTGATAGACTCCGGCCTTCGGATGCTTAGTGAGTTCTTTTTTTATTAACTCCGGTTCCTACTTCTAATTTGTAATTTTTAATTAACTATTTACAGGGATCGTTAGTTCGTTAGACATTGGTTCTTACTTTCCCGTTAAAGATCACGGTATAGTAGTTCTATCCGACAGGGCCCAAAACTAGGTGAGTTAGACGGTTTGTTTTATTATCAAACATTGATGCATGATCTCCAATTGATATATATACTACTATTATATATTGT
Source organism: Hordeum marinum (assembly GCA_022496015.1). Classification (NCBI taxonomy): domain Eukaryota; kingdom Viridiplantae; phylum Streptophyta; class Magnoliopsida; order Poales; family Poaceae; genus Hordeum; species Hordeum marinum. The sequence goes on from CM039678.1 coordinate 347,787,241, forward strand.
ATAACTTCAATTTGCTTTATTCATCTATTTTATCTTGTGTGTCAATAATACAAATTTGAGTCATCTTGGGAAAACATCAGTCTGGCGCCTATAAGCATAAGAGAAAAGTCATTATGGTTAAGCATGCCTTTTTTATATGTCTAATTGTTATGTAAGATATTTTATTATATAAATTATACTTTTATGTGATATATATATTGCTCGTTAGTTCATTTTTTTGTGAGGTAGGGCCCATTTTTTAATTTTGTACAGGGTCTCGGATTTTGTCGGCCCGGCCCTGATGATTAGCAGATAATCTCGCATTTTGCTCTTAATTAATTGTCCTGCTCGCCGCCGCTGCATCCCAAAGTGAGACACGGAGTTGAAGTCCAGAACACTTGGTCTCCTAGGGAAAAGTAGGAGAACAAAACCTGAAAAGTATCGAAAAGTCAGAGGTGAGAGAGATACTCTACGACGTACCTGGAGAGTCCACGGTTGCCAGCTGGATGGGCAGGAGAGTCAAGTTTCCCTGTTCGAACTGCAAGCCCTGCGAAGTTTCCCGCGCAGAAAAACAGCCAGCAACTATAGCTAAAGTTGGTCAGTTTTGGATGTAATCTACAGTCAACAATGTAATATGCCATGAAGATCTTATTTTTTTGTGGATATTTTTTTTTCGCGGGTATATGCCATGAAGATGAATAGATGATTGTACTTTACACCAGTACAGTTTTATTTTATTTTTCCTTTCTTCAGTCATGCTCACCATCACCATCAAATACCGGTACTCGCTTTTTCTACAAGATTGATTTACGAACTCGACCTTTCGCAGGAAGTTCTTGGTAAAATCGAGAAATGACCTTTTGTGAGGCATGGTGATGTGTCCATAAGGAGTATTCATATTCTCGTGAAGAGTATATTTTTTGACCGATGCACCCTAGAACAATCATTCTACGGTAATTTTCATTAATTATAAACAGATTGCAACAAAATAAAATGAAAGTATGCAAAGAGACTCAACCTATGCCAATTTTGTAAAACGTGAATAATTAATGTATACTATCTATCCACTCCTGGAGTTTCTATGCTTCGGATTCCTTGGCCTTGATATCTGCCATTTCAGTCCCTCTTTTGGGTAGTATTTCCAATTATGTGGGTGTGTTGTGGCTTTCCTAAGGATCTTGTCATTCCTGGCATTCCAGAGTCCCCGGCAGCCCATAAGGATGATATCAAGTTCAATACCTTCGGGGAGAGCATTGATGGACATGCAAATTTCATCATAGATAGAGCCTATGAGTTTAGCGGGCATAACCTCAGACCAGCAGCTGATAGCAAATGGACAGTCCCAAAATCGGTGCATGGATGTTTCTTCAACATTGTCGTACATAGTCGTAGGATTCTAAAAACATGTTTTTCCTCTGAAAAGGTTCCTCATATTAACTCTGTCATATAGGAGCAGCCAGAAGAAGATTTTGTGTCTTTTTTGAAAAAATAAGATTTTGTGTCTTGACATGCAAGTTGTTTTGCAGGTGAGTCTGAAGATATAATGAGTGTTTGGTGGACCCAGCATTGTGTTATACATCCTCTTAGTGGAGTAGGTGAATCTGTTTCCTGTGAGGCTCCAACAATCTCTCTAATCACCAGATGTGAAGGTCATTGAATTGTTGGTGTGCTGCAGGCTGCAGCTGATAGAGGCCTATGTAATAAGGTCTTAGAATTCTCAATGGCCAATGCTTGATTGAGTGTGATGTCTTTGTTGATGGAAAATGCAAAGAGTTCAGGGTAATGATCTTGCTGCTTACATGGCAACCAATTATCAGACCATAAAAAAATTGTGTCCCCCTTGCCTGCTTTACAGATCACATTATCTTTATAACATGGGAGTAACTTCAGGGAGGCCTCCACCAGAATGATCCAATCAACTTATGACAATGGGTGTTGGGTGTAGTATGTTTGCCATATGATCTGAACCCAAGGGGTGTCTGCTTTGTTGAGAAACATGTGGAGAAATTTAATCAAAAGAGCTTGATTAAGTGTGCTAATGTCAAGAATCCCCAAACCACCATGTGTCTAGGGTTGGCATGCCTTGTCCTAGGAGAGAAGTGCATGTCCTCTTTCCTTGGTCCCATATTTCCTCCACGAACAATTTTTGAGATATTTGTTGATTTGGTGAACTATCGTGGGGTGCGACAAGGTACTCATAATAGGATAAGTTTATCTCCATAGGATAAGAGTGTAGAGCAACATTGTAGTATGTTCTCAATTGTCCTAAGCAGGGGGGAGAAATCTTTAATTTTTGGTTTGGTTAAGCTTAATGACAGTCCCAATTATGAAAGTGGCAACATGCCAATTTGGCATCTCAGTATTGAAGATAGTTTAATCATCTTGAGCTCAGGAGTGTTAATATAGCTAGCCAAACGGGCCGGGCTAAACAGACCGGCCCGCGAGCACGCCGGCATGGCCCGCCATGGGCCAGGCACGGCACGACCGTAAATGGGCCGGGGCCGGCACGCGGCACGCCTCGGGCCATGCCTGGGCCTGGGGCTGGGCACGCTGGGCGGCACGGCACGACCCGTTTATTTTTTATGTATTTTCAGATTTTGTTTTAATATATATACTTAAATATAGCCCAATATGTCTTAAAATGAGCTTAATATGCTTTTTTTAACCCAACATGCTAGACGGGCCAACGGGCCGACCCGTTTAGTAATTAGGTCGTGCCTGGGCTGAGAGGCGCAGCCCACGGGCTGGCATGGCACGACCCATTTACTAAACGAGCCTGGGCGGGCCATGCCGTGCCAGGCCCGTTTACGACCAGGCCGGGCCATGCTAGGTCGGGCCGGCCTGTTTGGCCAAGTCTGAGTGTGAATAGCAACCATGGTTGATTTACTATAATTGACCCTCAATCTAGTGTATGCGGGAAAATATAGCATAAGATTCTTAATGCGTTGTAGTTGGTTGGCTTCGACAGGCAAAGCAAGTAAAGTATCATCTGCATATTGGATTATAGGGAAATCTGGGCAAGTGGCATGCTAAATAGGTGGACTGATGAGAGAGTTGGACATTGCTCCATTCATCATAGATTGCAGTAAATCAGCAACCAGCACAAATATGAGTGAAGAGAGTGGGTCACCTTGACTGACAGCTTTTTTGTAGAGGAATTGTTTCCATGACATCAATATATATATATATATATAATCCAGTTGATCCATTTGGCCCCAAAAGCTATGTGCCTCCATATCAAATGCCTTTTAAAAATCCAGTTTTAGTAGTAAGATGTCTTCCTTAGACTGTTTAGATTGATGGATATATTCATATGACCAGGCTAGGCAGTCTTGTAAGCATCTGTTATTGAGGAAGTCATATTGATTTCTATGAACCAATTTTAGTATCACTCTTTGTAATCTGTTAGCAAACAGCTTGGTGATGAGCTTCAATATGCAATTCAGTAAGATAATCGGTCTGAAATTATTTACAGTGGAGCAGAACTTGTCTTTCGTATCAAAGTAATGAATGAATAGTTAATGCTCTGGATATTGATAATTCCTGCATGGAAATCATTGATCAATCTATAGAAATTTTGTGGTATATTGTCCCAACAGTTCTTTAGAAGTGTTGCATTAAATCCGTTTGGTCGTGATGATTTGTCAATGTGCGTATTTTTTACAATCTCAAAAATTTCCTTGTGGGTGAATGGGACTTAAAGATCTTCCAAATGGTGGTTGGAGTGAAGCAGATGAAGTTGGAGAGGATTAGTAACATGTTTGTGTACTCCCGGTCCCTCTTTAAAGGCCTTGAATAAAATAACTGCCTTAGAGGAGTGATCATGATGTTCGTTACCATCTTCATCCTTGAGCATTGTGATACTATTGAACCTGTGTTTGATGGTAGTCTTGGCTTCAAAATACTTGGTATTTTCGTCTCCCACTTTAATAGCTCTGATGGTAGCCCTCTCTTTCTGATAGCTTCTTTGAAATGAAAGTGTCCTCTCCAAATGATTTTTGAAAATATTTCTGCCCACAATCTCATCAACAGTGAGTTGTGTGAATTCTTCAAGTGTGTCACAAAATAGGATGGTCTCATTAGTATTTCTGATAATACCTTTCAGATCTGGGATATTTCTAGACTAGTTCTTTAGCCCTTTTCTAAGTCTATTAAATTTAGCAAAAATATTTTTAGCAATTTCCTATTCATGGGTGGGCTAGTCCCAAATATATTTGACCGCTTGCTTAAACTAGCTATGATCCAGCCAGAAGTTTTCAAACCTGAAGATAGATGATTTGGGGATGAAAGTATCAATCTTGTGGACACAAGGGACATGATCATAAGTGATCCTAGCAAGGGGTGTGACAGTGGCATAATATTTAGATAGATGATGAGGCAGATTGGTTGGTACTTGGGAATTTTAACTACATCGGGTATCCGCATAACAGAAATAGAGATGGTGGTATACCCAGGACATGCTTAATTTTAATGAAGCTATCAATCAATTGGCAGCGGTAGAAATTCCATTGAAATTCACGGCTTTCACATGCAGCAACAAGCAATCTGCTCCACTTCTTGAAAAACTAGACTAGTTTTTTACTGAAGACTCGTGAAGAGTAGACTAACAAATTGGTTATTTAAGACTTTTTGTTCGTTTTTATTATTAGGATGGACAGTATATTTAATATCAAGGCGATATCAATTACACCTAGTTTTTTAGTGATACAAAATCAAGACTAAATCAACGCATCAAGGACGCACAGAGTAAAAAAGATCAAAAAAAGAACAAGAGAAAAGAAAGAAAGTCGATGCAGCCAACGACTTGCAACAACCAAGTCCCATCCACTTATATGATATCATAGGCACTACGAGAAAGGTTCTTCAAAACAACGTCTCAATAAAATAAAACGATGTGAGGGTGGCGCTATTGACGCATCTGACCACTAAGGATCGGATCTTCGGTTTTCACCCGAAGAGCGGGCCTAAGCAGACTCCAAAGCAACACTTTCAACAAGGACACAGCGAGGAAACATTGCCATTGCGAGGTGTTACAACCAAAGGTAAGATCTAGGGTTTCCACCTCGGAGGTTGAGACCCAATGCTCAAAGAGCACCACTCAGCCAAAGTCATTGTGATCACCGCTGATGGATTCGAATCCGACATATCTCGAGTAGGGGTCCCAAGATGGTAGCCTTGGTATGATGGTAACAAGACATAGAGGTGACACGGTGTTTACGCCGGTTCAGGTCCTCTCGAAGAGGTAAAATCCTATGTTCTGCTTTGTTCTATTGATTGTGGATGGGGTACAGGTTGATCTACCTCAAGATCGTATGTTTATGTGTTCACCTCTACGGACTAAACCATCGGCTTATATAGACACCGGAGTACCTAGGATTACATATAGGCCATCTTGAGGTAAACATGCCAAAGATTGCATCCGTTCCTTGGAGTATGAGCTAAGTCTTTCGAAGATTCCAACTTGAGTACGTCATGGGGCACGACGAATGTGGCCCAATGGTTGGTTTTTGGGGGTCCTCGGCCTAGCCCACCACTGGGAGACGACGTGGTTAGCAACCCCTTATGTAGGACACCATCAATCACCACCCTTATCGAAAAGAAAATGTTGCATGCAAGGGCAAACACCATGGTCGATGGAAATTAGCATTCAAACTGATCCATGGTATACATGACTAAAGGCAGGTGCTCATCTGCAAATCTCCAGCATGGATATCACCACGCGTCGAATCCATGCTTGCAAGACCTGTGGAGCCAAACGATGTCGACAATTTCAACTCACGTGCACATGTTCCAAAGCCACTATGGTGGAGGCCAACAACGACAACACACCTCTGCAACACTTCGCCTAACTACTGCAACACTTCACATCGCCGACATAATGACAACACCACCACTGCCAAACTCCCAAGATTCTACCAATGGCTGGCGACTAGATAAAGGGCGCTTGAGACCCAACTCCGTTGCACGGTACCACCCGTGTTGGATGCTCCTTCCCATGCACCACCGCAAACATGATCACTACCTACAGTTTCTGACACCACCACCCCGGTGTCTAAGATCCATCTGGATCATCGCATCGCTCGGGCCACCGCACCGCGTGACCAGAGCGCACCCCGCACAGGAGAGGCAGCCACCCTCTTTGTCGGCTGAGCAGGCAAAGCCATCGTCATCCTCCAACGGTAGTGGCGACACCTAGGGTTCACCAGAGTACCCCCACCCCCCCTACGAGTGGCACGGGTGTGATGTGCTAGTTATCAGATATGCAAAAGTGTAAGGACCTATCGACCCCCTCCCCCCTCTGGACTAGTCTCTTTATTCTTTATTGTCAGTCAAATGCAATAAAAATAAAGTAATGTTCTTGTCACTGAAATAAATGTGTGTGCAAATGAAAAGAAATATGATTGTCAAAAGAAGATATGTTGTACAAGTTGCATTTATTTTGAAATGTCTCATTGTGCATTATGCTATATAAAATAGGAACGGAAGCAATTTAATTGGACAAAAAGATGGTTGTGAAAGTTGTACCATAATCCTTCTCAATCCCAAACACTAAACGGGCTATGCCGCACCTTCATGACCAGAAGTTTGACATACGCCCTCCGTTTCTTTTTTTACTTCGCATATAAGTTTCATTTGACCAAGTTTATATTAATATATATCGACATCTACAATGCAAAAGATTTATAATATGAAAATTCATTCCGTGATGCATCTAATAAGATCGGTTTGATATTGTAAATATTGACATATATTTTTATAATCTCGATCAAACTTTAGAAAATTTAAGTTAAGACAAAATTCTCTCCCTCTGTTCCTCCTAAGTATAAGTCTTTCTAAAAATTTCATTGCGATCTACATACAAAGCAAAATAAGTAAATTTATATTTAAAAAATGTATATACACACACATCCATATATAATCCGTAGTAAAACATAAAAAAGACTTATATTTAAGGACGAAGGGAGTACATGCAAAGTAAAAGAAAACGAAGAGAGTACAACATAGTGACACAGGGACAGTGTTGTGTCCTATTCGTGGACTCATTGTCATGGCTCCCGAACTTCTGACAATGTCTTAAGAGTTGCACCAAATATCTGCCTTTCGGTGAGGAAAGCAAGAAATCTTTGAACCGGTATTATACGTTGTCGGTCCGTGGGCCTTTTATTCCCTGTGCATACTACGGTTTTCCACATTTAGTCCTTGCTGCAAGTATAAAAATAATAATTAATCTTGTTGCTCCTTGGGTTGCTAACGGTCAGCGTGCCGTCTCCTTGTAAGGAGGTCACGTTCCCACCAGGCCACATGCCACTTAATCGTCGTCAAGCTGAAAGAGAATTTTTGAATTTCTGTTAACAATAACATTAATTAGGGGACAAAAAGAACATACGGGCGGCTAAAAAGTTGCACCGCTAATCTGATTCCATTTCTTGGAACCTTTTCTCTCTTTGAAAGCGTAAAGGGGCCCAGGGAGGTAGGTGTTGATTTGTTCGCTACAACTTACAAGTACACAAAGTGGCTCGCAAAAGCCAAAAAGAAACGTTGATCAACTTTGCTCGTGCGGTAGATTCGTTGAATCAAAAGCTATGGAGAGTAAGTAGTCAAACTCACCCGTCCGATCGAAATCCAGCACCGTACTCAAATTACTCTTCCAGTTATCATATTGTCACTAGTGTCTACAGGCATGTTTGCCTAAGCATATCCGATTGAAAGATGAGATAAACCCATAAAACTATTAATTAGCTCATACTAACTCAAAACTGCTGTAAAATTACTTTTGTCGCAGCGGCAACATTTATTCCTTCCCAGCTTCACTGACCACTTGCCAAGTTATCATGACGATCTGTCAATGTAGTTTTTAATCTATCTTCACCCACTACTAATACAAGTACTACGTTCAAAAACTGATTAGTTGGGGTGCATCCCAAATTGAAGTCCTGATCCGCATAAAATTTGTACTTTACTTTAGACCATTTAGAACACTCATAATGGTTGGATTTTTAACAGAGCAAAAGCTTCAAAAAGATTGCAGGTTCTCCTCAAAGCCATGAGCTGAATTCATATGTGGTTGTTACTTCATAAGACGGAGGAGCATGTCCCTATGGCCTTTCGATGAAACCGATGGGAGATTGTCTCTCGGAATTTCATCAACTGCTTTGGTTGACAGCCTACTGTAGGTTTTGTGATGCATACGGCTCATTTCTTTCTACATCCCCTTTATTGCCTTTGGGCGGCCATTGGAGGCATTTTATTTCTCGAACTTTATTGAACCTGGATGATGAACTATATTTTACCCGAACGATGGACTTTAAAATAATTAATAAAGACAATGAGCTTCACCCGATGCAGAGGTCGAGGGTGTTCCCGTCTTTTCAGAAAATAAAATAAAATAAACACTTTATTTGTCTTGTGGTATTGCCCGCTAACTCACCCCTGCTTGCATCCTGAATTCTGAAATAAGAGCCCATACTACCAAAAAAGAATACACACATAAGCTTCAAGAAATCGTGAATTTTTAATAGTACATATAGATCATAGTTTTAAAAACCGGACTGGACCGACGGTTCGACAAGAAAAATCTGGAACTGGCACCTAGCCATGTTTTTTAAGGTGTATATTGGTCTTTTAGTAAAAAGATCTGAAAACATTTAAAAGAGGAGGGTAAACCAGGGATCGAACACAGAACCTCGAGGCAAGGCACACTAAAGGCCCAATAACAAACTGGGCTAACAACACTTTTATGATTCACTACCAAAAGAGTCCGTGCTTTGCAACGAGAAAACAGTACTTTTCTCACAATCTTCAATGGCGATGACCATATTATATTCACATCTCATCGCTGGATTTTGAAAATTTATGCACAAATAAAAGAAAACGTTTCTTCTTTTAAATCTATTCACAAGTTGAAGCAATGTTCACATTTTCGAAAAATAATATCATGGTTGTCAAAAAACTTGATAATTCAAAGAATTATTCGGAATTTCAAGAAACTTTTTTTAGAACACATAATATAATATTTCGATCCATCCCGCAGTTAATTCTTCAAAATTCACACGGGTATATTGTCACAAAGAATCAAAAGTATTACTGCTTAACTGCATACCTTCGATCATTCGTGAACATTTTTATAAATTTGGGAACTTTTTTAAAACAAGAACATTTTTATAATTTACGAACAATATTTAAAAATTTGTGAACTTTTTTTATATTGTGAACGGTTTTTAAGTATTTTGTTTTTAATTGGCAAACAATTCTAGATTAGACGAACATATTTCTCGAGTTGGTCAAAAAAATGAAATTCAAGAACATTTTTTGAAATGCATGAACATTTTCTGAATCAAAAAAATATTTCGTAATTCACAGACTGTTTTTAAAATTTAGGACATTTCTTTAAAAAAAATAATACACGTACTTTTTTTCAAAATCATCGACTTTCTTTTGTTTCCACCAACATTGTTTTCAAAACTGCTGACATTTTTACAAAAATCCTGAGTATTTTCTGAATTCATAAACCTTTTATGTTTTCTTCAACATTTTCTTTCAAAATTCTCAGTTATTTAAAATTGAATTTTTTTATGAAGTTCTAAATTATTTAAAATAAAAAAACAGTACAGAAAAATGTAAGTAAAAAACGAAACTAAAAAAACAGGCACGAACTGTTTTTAAAATTTTAGGGCATTTTTTAAAACGCATGAACATATTTTGAATTAGCAAACATTTTTTTAAATTTTATTAATAATGTTTAGTACACGGCATTTTGTTCAAAATCATGGACTTTTTTTTACAAACATTTGTTTTATATGCCAACATGTTTACAAAAATCCCGATCAGTTTTTGGATTTACAAATATTTTATGTTTTCTTGAACATTTTATTTTAAAATTCTCAGTTTCTGAAAATTTGAGAAAAATGAAGTTCTAAATTATTTAAAATAGAAAAACAAAACGGAACTGAAAGAAAACGAAACTAAAGAGCAGGAGCCCGCGCATGGGCCGGCTCAAACGGATGTGCTGCATCTCCCCCAGCGCACAGAGCGTAATATAGGAGGTCCCTTCATGGGCCGGTCAAGTCTGGAGATTTTTTTCATGTGAAATGTTTTCAATGACTTATAGGTGGCATTGGTGGGTAAATCTAGCCAACTTCGAGGATAATTTGGATGACGGACGACCAGATACAGTCCGTGATATATATATATAGATCGACTATTCGTCACCCTGGGTGAGGAATAGTTATTCTTCACCCCCCTCGATTTTCACATCAATGCACCATAATTTTACGTTCCGTAAATTCTGTTTTATTTCATACTTAAAAAGAGACTGTAAGAAAACGTATACTCACCGTAAAATATATTTTACGTCATGTAAAATTACAAACATAAAAACATAGTGTAAAATATACATAAAATGTGATTTTCTAACTTTATGGCCTATATTTTTGTTTTCTTATGTCAAATTTTACGCAGTGAATCAATATAAATGTAAATATTTGCATTTCAAATGTAATTAATTTATTAAACGATCATAAGATTACCTCGGATGAAGAATAACTTATTCTGTACCCTGGGCGATGAATAGACTTTCTATATATATATATATATATATATATATATATATATATATATATATATATATATATATCTGTGTGTGTGTGTGTGTGTGTGTGTGTGTGTGTGTGTGTGTGTGTGTGTGTGTGTATTAGGTAGAGCTTAACATCCAATATTATGTGTATTGATGTGAAGTCAAACTTATGAAAGATTACCTTAAATATTTCATTTTTTGTTGCAAATAAACAATGAACCGGGGATCCAACCAGTAAACACATGTGCCGACACTCACTGTTTATGTTATTTAACCATGATATAGATGTGCACTGAATATACGTAAATTTTCATAAAAATATGAGTTTATTTGTAGCCTACAAAAAGGATAAATATGTGAATATAATTGATTTTTATCTACATGCATATACATAATGGCTATGGGCTTAGTTTATACTTTCTTCGCCCCAAAATAAGTGTCTTAACTTCAGTATAATGTCTTAACTTCAGTATAATGTTGTACTAAAGTTAATATAAAGTTAAGATAATTATTTTAAGACAGAAAAAGTACTGGTTGTAATTTAAAAAGGCATGCAATCTTGTCTATACCCACTCAGCGCATCTTCAATGTTGTATCTCAAAACAGACACATTAAATGTACCTCCTGACGTGTTCACGGTCAGTGGAAGGAGCCGGTTATCCAACCGTATGCATCAAAAAGGCATCAAATCCGGACAGTAGGGTAGGCCAGGCTGACCAAGAGAAAAAAAATATACATGGGCAATGTGGACATATGGTTCAACTGACAATGAACCAAATGAACTATCCGGACCCCCCCCCCCCAACCCTGGTTTGGCTCAGTTTCATGGGAATTCGGACATCCACACTAGTCCACAGGCGTTTGATGCGCGGGGTAAGAGGCAAGAAGTATATGGACAACGCGGTCCAGATATTTAGGGGTGTTCTTAAGGGCCGAGTTGGAGATGCCCTTATAAATGATTTCCAAGTAATATGAAGCGTTGGAAATGCCCTTAGTTATAAATGATTTTCAAGAAATATGAAAGGATTAGAGCATCTCCAACCGGACTTAGCAAATCTGACCTCTTAAACGTCCGGAAACGCGATTGGGCGCGTCCTCCGGCAGTAACCGGTCACCTCTTAAATTTTCACTTCATAGCCATGCTCCTCACTTTATCCCTATATACGTCTGATCATATGCATGCAATTGGTAAGCTGAAAGTGAGAAGAATAAACAAAGAGAAAATATGAGCTCAATCCTATGTGACGAATGCATAACCACTGACCGGGCACGCCCGGACATTCCTCATACTCATCTCATATATGAAATGGATATAAGGGATGCACGTTTAAGACGCGCATCTGGGTCGCATTTTCATGATCGGTCACTCATCTTATATATAAGATGTATATGAGGGGTATCCGTCAGGCCGGACGTTTGAGACCCGTTTAAGACGTCTGTCTAGACCGTATTTTCATAACCGACTAGCCTGCCCCGATGTTTGAAACGGATATAGGTCTGGTTGGATATAGGTCTGGTTGTAGATGCTCTTAGTGCGTGCACACTGTACACCAGTCGATGTAATTGGCCGGCTGCGGAGAACTTAAGTAAAAAATTATTCAATGATGGATTTTGGCAAACAAATTCCATTTTGGGTAATCGAGTTTCGAAGTTTCAGTATGTAAGTAATCACCAAATGTTATGAATGGTAAGATAGCTGTCAACCAGACAAAAATAATTCGGGGAGATTTTCCTTTCCCTTTCTACCATATTCCAGGTATAGTCCAAATTTGGATATGCTCTTTCTTTTTTCTTGTGAACAAGGTGCAACAAGAACACACGAAAAAATCTTGACCAGAGAAAGAACAGATGATACAAGGATTCATTTCTTGTTTGGACTACAGCAAAGATTGCAGAAGTGAAAACGAAGTGTTCCACAATTGTTAATTTCCATGAGATGGTAGTGTGTATCGTAGTATGAACATCACCTTTTCAACATTTTCCTTAGTCAGAATGTTGCACTCATCAGCATTGTTCATTTCAATGGAAGGGGTCAAGCTCTTTCATTTACAAGCAGGCAATCAAAATTATCCTTTACTTCTGGGAACATACCAGTCCCTCTTTGTTTGATCGTACGAGAGTGTCGAGCAGCTGCCGTTGCGGTAATCCCATGACAGCACCTTCCTCATCAAGCCACGCAGCCTCTCAGCGCCTGGACCAGGCTCTAAAACAGAGTCTTCCTCCCTAGACAAACAAGGGTCAGCCCCTCCTTCAGAGCTCCCATTACACCATGCCCCAGGAGTGAACCGGCCTTCAGAGCGGTGCAGAAGCTCACGGTCGATCCTGTCCAAGACCTTGTCTTCCTTGGGAAACTTCCGCGCAAAAGGCGCGCCACTCTTGACCATGTTGCTGAAGTCCTTCATGGAGAGGGTCAGCGGATGCTGTTTTGCAGGGTAGTCCCAGGCAATGTAGTGCAGGTCATGACCAACTGCAGTGCCCTGAAACTCAGCAGAGTTGCAGATCACAGTATGGAAATAACCTTCTGGTGAGGAGATGAAGTTGACATAGTACATCAGGAGGGTACGTGGGAGATTATCCCAACCCCATATGCAGTACTCCAGGAAGGATTTCGTGAGCATTATCCAAGCAGAACCTGATGATCCCAACAGGGAAGGCTGTCATGTTAAGATGCACTAGAAAGTGTCTTTTCAACAAGAAAACATGCCTTAACACTCAACCAACAGCAAGACCACCAGTTATAAAGTTGCTCGCATTCACATCCTTACATTGTACTACCTCCATTCCAAAATATAAGACGTTTTGGTAGGCTAAACTAGCCTACCAAAACGTCTTGTATTTTGGAATGGAGGTAGTACACAGAAACTTTTGGTTTACCATACTACTATTAATTCAGTTTGTATCCTTGTTTACTAGAATAATATTCGGAGTTACTTTCTTGATGCCAACAAATGATTCCATACACTGTTTCATAGGATAAAGATTTCTTGTTTAGTAACAAGAAATGACAGGAATTAGCAGAAATAAAAATCATATGCATAATTAACTACAAACTTTTGATCATTCAAGAATAGCACGCCGTCTTAACTAAATTAGGGCCTTGTTTCAAATAGTTTTGACCACAATACCTCCAGACTGATATGCCAATACAACAAATAGCCACTGTTCTTCTTTATGCATAATGTACAACTTGAACTAAGAGGTTATAGCAAGTGTAAAAATTAAGAGCATAATTGAATAAATTTAAGCAAGTGGTTCTCGAAGGCGACATGTATGCCGACTGCCACACAAATGTACTCGCTTATGGGTAGAAATATAGAATTGTCAATACTGAAGTCAGAAACCAGTCCTACCAGTATATAATTTGAAAGATGTTGGCAGTTCTCGCCGCTCAGTAGTCGTAGAAAGGTCAAACTTTTTTGACAGATAAAGCCCTGGGTCCAGAACTATGGGTTTTGCTCTTTGGATCCTGTGATCAAAGCACACGAACATCAGAAAAGGCAAAGTAGTATGCGAAGGATAAACAGAGCTAGATAATGTAAATCAAAATACAAGTGTTTACAACATTAAGAAAACGTACCTTTTCCATCCAGATATTTGCATGTGCTCTATAAAATTAAGATTTCTTGGCAAAGACGAGAACACATGAAGTATATCTGTACAGAAATAACAGCAGTTACTACTCATGGAGTATGCAATAAATTAAGTATATCAGCAGAGAGATACTGTCAGTTCACACTACAAGTACACTGCCTTCAGTATTTATGTTGTTGATTTAGTGCAATTTTAAACGAACACTGCATACTGGCACTTCACCACCTATAACCTATCCATGGCCTCTATCCTCTAGATATCAACGTAAGTGATGCTTCCTGACGCTTACAATCTTCACTCATTGAGGAGGCTATCCTCTACACAAGTGATGATAATGCGGAAGATATTTTGTTATGCTGGTCCAGACTGCAGAGGAACTGCATAATATGTGGCCCCGATGCCCACATGGTATGAATGATTTTAATCTTATGACATGATGTTGTTGCCAACCCTATTCTGCAGTGCTCTATATCAGCCAACAGGAGTACAGTTTCAGCAGGTAAATCAAGGAAATGGACAATTTGACATAGTATCACATTGGCTGGGTTAGTTTGCCAATCATGATAATGCAGCTCCAACTTTCATTTAGTTGCTCATTGCAGGAAACTAAAAAAGGGAGATGTTGAACAACAGCACTAACCATCTTGCGTCATGAGGGGATAATCCGAGGCGCTGAGGTTGATGAACCAGTCCCACTCCAAGCCTTCTTTGAGGAGGATCGCCACGGCATGGAGCGTGCAGGCGACCATCGTCGGCCCCTTGTAGGTGACCAGATTGCCCTTGGCGATCACCCGCACATTCCCGACCTGGCTGAACATCGGGTCCCCCTTGACGTACATGGCCAGGTCAATCCTCTCCCGGGGCGGCGCCTCCAGATCCAAGTGCAGGATGTACTGGTTGCGCGGGTGGTATATCGCCTGCAGCACCCTCCGCATCCGCAGGCCGTCGCCCTTGGTGCCCTCGAGGAGATACGCCAGCCTGGGCGGCTCGGCGTCCGAGTCGTCCGAGTTCACGGCGGCGTTGTCGGGGTTGTCGTTGTCGTCCAGCAGCCGGTTCTTGGCATCGGGTTCCACTGACTGGATGCTGTCCCGCTGCGACGGTGAGCCTCCGTCGTCCCAGTCGGTGAACGAGACGACGTCGAAGAGGAAGGCGTCGTCGTTGGCCAAGTAGGGCGGGGAGAAGAGGCCGCAGGCGGCGGCCAGGAAGAGGGTGATCGACACGAGGAGGCTCGCGAGGAAGGGGAGCAGCCACCGGCGGTCGTTGAAGGGCCGCCCGGGGCCGGAGTTGAGGCCACAGCTCTTCCTCATTTGCTCGTACGCATTCAACTAGGACAACGCAGTGGCGGAGCTAGAAAAAATTTCAACGGGGGCACGCACGACTCCAAATTCAAAGCCTGTGCTTCCGGAATCGCTCTAGCTTGCGCACCTGCATTCGCAGATCACGTCAAGAACAGTGAGCAAACTCGAATTTCTAGCCATCGTTCACACTTCAACAAATCCCCAATTCCTAAATCGGCAAACCCCCCAAATGAAGGGGAGAAATTCGAAGGAGCGTTACCTGCGCTCCCGTGACCCCGCCGGGTGCCGTTCCACCGCCCTACGCTGCCTCCTGCGAGAAACCGGCCTGAGGGATCCAGATTGGTAGCTCCGTCCGGCTCCACGCTTTGGTCGGAGCAGCAGGCTGGAGTCGTTGAGCTCGGCAGCGGACAGCACTGACAACACCAGATTTTCCCTTTTTTTTCTTTTGAGGAGGGGGGGCCAAGCCGCGATCCCCCCCCCCCCCCGGGAGCCCCCGGAGTAGTGCAACACGAATTTTCATTTTCACCACAACAAAAGAGGCAGATACATGATTTTTTACGTAAAAACCCTTACGAAAAAATATGAACCCACGAAAAGACGCAATTTATCATTTTATAAGAAAGGATTACCCAGCCACTACATCAAAATGATGCATGCAATCGTTTTGTCAACCAAAATATGCACCAATTATGTAGTTCAATACAAGACTGGAAAGAAGTTCACAAAAGAAAATAATGTCACAAATTCTATTATTGGACTGTCATCTTAATCGATTGTAGGTATCAGATATATCCTCAATGTATGTATAATTTTTTATTGTTAAATGCTACTACCTTTGTATCAAAATATATGACCTTTTTAGGCTAGTTTAACCTAAAAAACATTATATATTTTGATATAGAGGGAGTACTATAATATTACTTGTGTATGTTTGCATATGTTATTTTATATTATTGTATGGATTAGCCTATTAATTTAATGCTTAGTATCAGTTCGTGTTTTCTGCATAGTTTTTGTTTCGCAGAACCATACTCCCTCCGGTCCTTTTTACTCCGCGTATTAGATTTTGGTCAAGTCAAACTTTGCAAAGTTTGACCAAATTTGTATTAAAAAATATCAATATCTCCAATGTCAAATATATATAGTATGAAACTACATTTCATGAAGAATCTAACAACATTGATTTGGCATTATAAATGTTAATAAATTTTTTTATAAGTTTGGTCAAAGTAGAGATACTTTGACTTTGACCAAAACTTATATGCAGACTAAAAAGGACCGGATGGAGTACCTACCGAAGTCCAAACACGATGAAATTTGTTGGTGATATTTTCTGAAACATAAGTGACTCCATAAGCTTCGGGACAAGGTGAGAAGACCCGGGGGCACAAGCCAATGGGGCATGCCCTGGGGGTAGGCGCGTCGGGGAGGCTTGTGCCCCCCCCCCCCCGTGCTCCGTTTGTCTTGTTTTTTGGTCTATATATTCTCAAATATTTAGGAACCCTCGAAGCGAGACCCAAATAATTTATCGTCCATGCAAGTCTCTGTTTCGTCACGATCCCATCCAAGTCCTTTTCCGATACTTTTTCAGAGTGGAAATCATTGGGGAGGGGCATCTTATCAACCTTGTTGTCTCCATGATGATGTTTGAGTAGTTCTTACATGACCTACGGGTCCATAGTAGCTAGATGGCTTTATATCTCTTTATTTTGATCTTCAATATAATGATTTTCTCTGATACCAATTCGATGTAATTTTTTGCGATGTGTTTGTTGAGATGCAATGAAATGTGGGTTTATGTTTAGATTGTTCGTTGATCTATTTTGAGTTCTTGAGGCTTTCTATTTGCGTAATTTTATAACTTTGTATTTCTTTCCGATCTATCTGTCTACTTTGGTCAAGTTTGATTGATTTATCTTCAGTTGGAGAGGTGATTTGTAGTAGGTTCAACCTTGCGGTGATCCTGTGCAGTGACCAAAATGATAACGGCATGTATTTTGTATTGTTGCTACTAAGGATTAAAAAATGAGGTTTGATTATATTGATTGATCTTACTCTGTCTACATTATGTCATCTTGCTTATTGTGTTACTTTGATTATTATGAACTTAATACTTTGATATGCAGGCTAGATAGCGGTCTTCGGGTGGAGTAACAGTAGTAGGCGTGAGTAAGTTTAATGGTCTACTTATCATGGTCGTAATGCCTATGTAATGATTGTGTCATGGATGATCTTCATAACTATGTGCAATTATGTCAATTGTTCAACAATAATTTATTTACTCTTCGCTATTATGCTTTCGAGAGATATGCTATTAGTGAACCTATGGTCCTCGGTCCATTCCCGATTAATTTTCAAGTTCCTACAATTGCTACTATTGTTTTGCTATCACTATCAATATTTTGTTTTAATCTTGTAACCGGCAAGAAAAAGGGGATTGATGACCCCCTTGCCTTTGTTGGGCACAAGCAATTATTTTGTTTGTACCTTTGTTGGGCACAAGCAATTATTTTGTTTGTATGCATGTGCTGCTATGTGTGGTGCATCCTACTAGGTCGATAAACCTTGATTCTTAACGAAGGGAAATACTTTATGTCATCGTGCTACATCACCCTTTCTTTTTGGGGAAATCTGACACCTCCTTCGTGAGTAGAAGACACGGCCCATCCGTTCATCATTTCTCTTCCTTTAATCATTTTTTTATTTCTCTCTCTTCACAGTAGTAGAAAATGGTAGCCAAAACTTTCGTTGGTGGCGCGACATTTTTAACCAACGCGAGCACTATTTTTTCAAAAAGTGGTGACGTTGGCATATTTCGCACGTTAGCTTTATAAGATTAGTGTTGGTGTGGGCTATATTTAACACATCACAAATATGTTGGCCCAGATGTGCTCCCTCGTAAAAATAGTGATGGCATCATATTTCTATGTACGTGGTGGTTAACTAGATATTGTTGGCGTCCTAACATATGTGACGCGAGAAATATGTTTTTTATTTTATCAAGTGGTTTAAGTATTTAATGATTTATATTAGTGAGAATATAATGACATTTATATTATATTTTAATTTTCATTGTTATTGTTATTTTATTATTTTGACTCTTTTATTATTATGAGTCTTTTATTATATTGAGTTTTTTTTATTACTTATAGTCTTTTTAGGGGGTCTTGTAGTCTTTTATTAGTCTTTGTCTTTTTTCATTTGGGTTGTAGTTAGCAATGGTGTTGCGTTGTTGGCCCACGCCAGCACTGGCCCACCTCAGTTATATGCATAAAAGCCCTAGCTACCTCCTCCCGACATTTCACCCCCACACGCACACTCCTCCCCACAACCAGTTGCCACCTCATCGCCCATCGCCGCACACGCTAAGATTCGATCTGAACCCTTCCCCTCCCCTCCCACTCGCACCTCATTCGTCTACGCATGCCAAGGAATCCATGGGATTCGTGGATGTATTTGTTGTTTTATGTAGAATTTAAGTAGTGTCGAATCAACATTTCGTGATGTAGATTCCAATTAAGTTAGTTTCATGGATTGTTTGTGTAGAAATTTTTGTGATATAGATTCCAATTAAGTTAGTTCCATTGATTGCTTGTGTAGAATTTTTTGTGATTTATATTGTAATTATGTTAGTTCCATGGATTGTTTGTGTAGAAATTTTCGTGATGTAGATTCCAATTAAGTTAGTTCAATTGCTATATATTGTGTATATATTGTGTAGATTGCTCTTGTGTAGAATCCGATTACTATTGTTCAATTGTCAAATGTCATATTATAGGTATTTAGTGTAGTATTTTTTACATACTTTAAAAATCCTTTGCACCAGGTCATGGAAATTCCGGAGGCAACCGTGATGAGGTTTATGATGTGGACATGCTCAACCGTGACATGTTAGAGGCACATAAGTACACTATCAAAAACTTGCAAGAGGTGAATGCCTCGCTGAAGGCGGAGATGCGTCATCTCTTGCATGAGCATGCCGTTGTCTTCGTGAAGACTAATGTGATGAGGGACGAGAGAGATCAACTGATCGAGGAGAGGGATAAGCTAAAGAATAAATGAAAACAACTTAGGAGCGAGAGGGCCGCCCTTGATGAAGAGATCAACTTAGGAGATAGATAATTTTAGAAAGGATGGAGAGAATAACAAAAAGAAGATTCTGAAGTTGAAGTTAATCCTTGATGAAGAGTACACAATTTAGTTTGTCAAGTTGAATAATTTAATTAGCTTGCGAGTAACTTTTGTGAAGTTGAACTTGTTAAGTTAAGTAGTATCTTGTTCTTTAACTAGATAGTAACTTTTGTGATGTTTAATTATGTGGTTATTTAACTAGCTAGTAGATCGTGATGTTAAATTATTTAGTTCTTTAACTAGCTAGTTTTTTTATTACCTAAAACATCAATTTGTTGGCGTTGTCCAACAAGGTACGACAGTTGTAATGTAGAGTTACCGCTAGCATTGGCCATGTGGCACATCATTAGCATGCTTGTTAGCCCTAGTGTGGGCTCCAACATCACCACTTTTTTAACAAATGGCGCCATATTGTTGGCATCGGGTGTCCATGCCAGCAAAGATATTTTTGACACGCCATAGCTAGGTTTTTCTGCACTAGTGTAATCTCCACCAATCACCTGCAAGTGACCAAACATATGAGGAAGAAAATCAGGAGTGTGGTTGCATGAACAGGCAAACAGGGCCTCAAATGGACACACCTGACCACTGACTGGGTGCGTCCGCGGGCATTTAGGGGCCCAGATTTGTTATGTCCGGCTATAGATGATCTAAGTTAAAGCATCTCTATGAGAGACGCTATAATATAGGCCCACAAAAATGTTTTGTGGCTCGTCCTGTAATGGATCTACAGTAGAACACGGTGATTCTTGCGGTGCGGGTTCATGACATCTATTTCGCCACACATGTGTGTCGTGCCACGAACCATCATTTTAAGAAAAATATAACTCAAATAAAAAAACAGTGAATATGAAACTTAAATGTATTTAACATCATACAATACAATAACTATCTCAAATACAATAAATGTTTCAAATCTAAATAGAAAATGGTTTAGAATTATTACAATAACAAATCGTTCGAAATTAAATCAATTTTTCAAATCACGCATGAAAATAAATAGATTAATTTATTAAAATGGAGTTCTATTTCCCAGACAAATTGCCACTTATTCTCAATGAGATCAGTACGGAGCTGCTGATGTTTGTCACTGTCCACAATCTATCGATAGGTCTCAAGAAATGTATTGATCTCATATGAGTTTCTGATATGCTTGAGACGACTACCAATATTGTCATAGAAAAACTCCAAGTTTAAATCCCTCTCATCCTCGATAATCTTATTGTGTAGAGTTACACATGCATTGATGATATTTGAGAGGAATTTTTTATGCCGGAAGTGAGCAGGACCTCAAACAATGCCAAACCGAGCTTGCAACACACCAATTCCCTCTCAATATTTTTTTGGCATGCATCTTGTGCTTGGGAAAAAATAGTTTGTTTTATGCCTAGCGACATACTAGTTGTGTTAAAAATGTTGCCCATGAAGGATAAATACCGTCGGCAAGATAATACCCCATGGTATAATCATGTCCATTGACCGAGTAGTTGCAAGCCGGAGCATTCTCACTTGCTAGCTGTGTAAAAAGATGTGATCCAACATTGATATCATTGAGAGACCCCGACAATACAAAGAATCAACGCCAAATCCGCAAGTCATGTGAAGCCATGGCTTCGAGCACAATAGTTGGTTCGTGTTGATGGCCGGGTAC
Organism: Hordeum marinum; assembly: GCA_022496015.1. Classification (NCBI taxonomy): domain Eukaryota; kingdom Viridiplantae; phylum Streptophyta; class Magnoliopsida; order Poales; family Poaceae; genus Hordeum; species Hordeum marinum. The sequence continues at coordinate 347,808,464 of CM039678.1, forward strand.
TGTCCGACCCAAGCCTTTGAACAATTCTTCCAGTTCCAGTGCATGCATCGACACTCCCAAGCATGTTCATCCATCCTCTTACTTCGTTCATTGCCATTAATTTTTTTTGTCCTCCTCATTGGGAGCTCAAACATACTCGGGACCAGATATCCAGATCATTATTTTAACAAACACCCACACACATTTGAGCATGGTATATTCTCCAATGTGAAGATACTCATCAGTATAATCATCTGGAATGCCATATGCTATCATTCACATTGCCATCGATATATTTTTTCGTATGAACTAAATCCTAGCAAACCGGTGCCATTTCTTTGGCGAGTGAAGAACCGAATTTTTTTGCTCACAAGCTTCCGCAATGCAAACAAAAGGAGACCTACATATTTGATTACACCTACAAAAGAGATGAGCCAGATAGGTCAGTACCTCGGCAAAGTAGTCTTTCATGAGAAACTTGTGATGGAGAGCTTGGTTACATGGAATGCAAAGCCGGTCGATGATGACCAACAAGTATAGAAGATCACAACAGTCTTTGAGGGAAGTATTTTACCCAAATTTATTGATTCAACAGAGGGGAGCCAAAGAATATTTATATGCCTTAGCAGTTGAGTAGTCAATTCAACCACACCTGGGATATTAATTCTCTGCAGCAAAGTATTCGTAGCATAGTGGTTTGATAGTTTTGATAGTAGCAGTAATGATAATAGTTGTAACAACAACAACAATAGTAACTTAGCAAACACAATATGAAAAAAGTGTATGCATGGTTTAGCAATGGATATTTTGATGATATTAACCATGTAACAGTCACAACCTAGAGCGACACAGAAGTAGCTCCAATTCATCAATCATATGTAGGCATGTATTCGGTATATAGTTATACGCGTTTATAATTAGAACTTGCATAACATCTTTTGTCCAACCCTCACGTGGCAGCGGGGTACTAATGGAAATCTAAGGGTAATTAAGGCCTCCTTTTAATAGAGAATCGGAAGAAAACATTAACACATAGTGAATACATGAACTCCTCATAGTACGAACATCACCGGAGTGAATCCCAATTATTGTCACCTTGGGTTTTGCGGATCATAACACGTAAAATGTGCATAAAAATTGCAAGATAGGATCTAAACCTCACTTATATTCATGAAAACATAAGGTCCAGATCTGAAATCATCACACTCGGCCCCTAGTGACAAGCATAAAGCATAGCAAAGTCATAGCAACATCAATCTCACAACATGGTGGATACTAGGTTAAAGGCCATGTAGCTCCTAAGTGTGGTTTTGGTAATTAATGAAAATCTCTATGGACTAATGCTTTCACTCAGATATATTTGAAGGGATATTACATAGGTGGATCCTTAAGGATGATTTCCATAAAGATGAAGGTTTGCTCTTAAGCTTTGGTGTTGAATGAAAATTCCTATGGAGCATCAAAGGCATTGTATCTCATGTGAAGAAATGTTCCATAATGATACATGAAGCGTGTTGGATTTGGACCTCGGAGTCTTGCCTAAGTGAGGATACTAGTTGGTATTTGGATGTATATAATGAACCCATCAAGGTTGATTTCCATGTCTAACCAAATATGTTCAAGGTGGAGTTCATTGGAGGATCTCAAAGGTTAACACATTTGGGCTTATAAGAATCAAGGTATTGAGAGCATAGTTAAAGAGAAGAAGTCAAGCTATGGTATGGTCAATAGAAGATCATGATGAGCTCATGTGTTCGGTTTTCGTTGATCATGTCTTGTGATATCTCCTTTTTATTGATCATGTGTTGGAACACAAAAGGGTAGCCCGCACCTATTTCCCAAAGGTGACCCTGGGTATTGAACCCACAAGAGAAAGATTCCCCTGAAGCAATGGTCTCTAGCAAGCTTTTGCCAAAGTGTCAAATCCAGCTTTTCACCGGATCAACAAGCAAATACTGATTCAAATACTTATAATAAAAAGATGTACATGTATGAGGTCTAATGCTTAAAACCATGTATTTGTGTTGGGATCAAATAGGATATTAATTTGTGCTCAGGAAGTCACCCATCGAGATGTGCTTGTTTCATATTAGAGGGGGGATGTGTCCAAATAACATATTGACCAGGACGAGTCCTGCATCAAGAATCAATCATCCTACCGAAGGCCCTATCCGTCTTGCGGGGTTACCCCCATAATTAATATAATCAAATTAGACAAAATCATTGGGTGTTTAATGATCGCACCTCATTGATACTTGTGATCTGCGTTGGGTTTTCCGTTAAGAGGAACAGGTTATCACAACACAATGTGGGTAAGTATTTCCCTTAGTTATGAAACCAAGGTTTATTAAACCAACTGGAATACCAATCCTCAACCGTATTTAGAGGATGCACACAAAAGAGCAAACACCTTGCACCCAACGATGGCAAGAGGGTTGTCAATCCCCTTGGTCTCGTATTTTGTAAGAAAGTGAGTTATGTAGATAATTGTAAATTGCAAACTAAAATAAAAACAAGTAAATGGTAGCAAGGTAATAGTAGCGTTTGTAAATATATAAGTGAATAAACCCGGGGGCCGTAGTGTTCTCTACTGGCATCTCTCCTAGAAATAGCATACGGTGGGTAAGCAAATTATTGTTGGGCAATTGATAGAAAAGCAGATAGTTATGTGATTTTCACGACAATGATCATGTGTATATAGGCATCACGTCCATAAGCAAATAGGCTGACTCCTGCCTGCACCTATTACTATTACTCCACTCATCGACCGCTATCTAGCATGCATCTAGACTATTAAGTAAAACAAAGTAATGCTTGGAGAACGATGACATGATGTATACAAAGTAAACTCAATCAATATGAATTAACCCCATCATTTTATACTTAGTAGCAGGAACACAAAGACGTACCTTGTCCCCTACTTTGTCACTAGGATATATAAACTTGTCAGGTTGAACCTACCGTGACGCACCACTCCCACTGAAGAAATATCAATCTAGTTGGCCAAACTATCTCAATAGACCAGAGAGCATTATGAAGCTATAATGATCATGCAAAAAAGAATCACAGTAATCAGGTTTGACTCAAATACTTTTCATGAATAATCTGAACATAAACCCACAATTCATCGGATCCCAACAAACGCACCATACAAAGGGATTACATCGAATAAATCAAGGCAAAGATGAGATGAACATTGTATTGAAGATCTAGAGAGAGAGATTGTCATCTAGGTACTACCTATGGCCTCGTAGGTCTGTGCATGTGTGGTGAATTACTCACACATCATCATGAGGACAACAAGGTTGATGAAGAGGCCCTCCATGATCAATCCCCCCTCCAATAGGTGCCGGAACGGAGCTCTAGATGCGCTCCCGTCGGAACAGAGACTTGTGGCGGCGTAAAAACTATTGCGGGACCTCCTCTAGTTTTTTTGCGATATTAGAGAATTTATAGGCCAAAGAGGGGCGTTGGGAGAGCCACGAGGGGGCTACCACATATTAGGGCGCGCGCCCCAGGGCGCGCGCCCCAGGGCGCACTTTGATGTGTGGTGGAGCCCTCGTGTGGCTGCCAGCCTCCTTAAGAAGCTTCTAGGTCTTCTTTTGGTCCAGAAAAAATCATCAAAAAGTTTCATGGCAATTGGACTTCGTGTGGTACTGTAAACCTAAAAAGTAAAAAACATGCAGAAAACAACAACTGGCACTAGGCACTGGGTCAATAGGTTAGTGCTCATAAATATTATAAACTGGTAAACAAATGCCCCAAAAGTATCCTAGAACAATAATATATTAGCATGGAACAATAAAAAATTATAGTTACGTTGGAGACGTATCAGTCATGAATTCCCAAGGATACGATCCATGTTACCCTACTAAACCTTACTGTCACTAGTGTAGGAGATATGCCCTAGAGGCAGTAATAACAGTTACTTTTGTATCTCCAAGTATGTAATGAATGTTTATGATCCATGCTATAACTGCAATGATTCTCGAGTATGCAATATCCACGAGGCTTGGAGGGAAACTCATGTGCACGTGTGGTATAATAAACGGTAAATTGTATTCCTAGTCTTGCCTCTAAGACTGGCTCAAGTATTGCATGATGATCCTGTTTTCCTGATCATGGGCATGGCTATGCCGACAATTTTGAGGGCACGATGTTGGTAGAACACTTGTGTTGAATCGATTCGAATTGATGTTATGCTATGAGATACATTCGTCACAAGTTAATGGTTAATAACACAGAGATGGTTTACGTTTGCATGATTCCTTAGACCATGAGAGTATCGAGTTTCTTCATGCTTGCTTCATGAACTTTGGGGTTTGTTAAACATCATCCGTAAATGGGTGGCTATTACGGCGGCCTACGGGTTCATGAAAAAGTATGTCAAGTAACTTGATAGCTCAAGAATGGGATTTGCTCCTCCGACGATGGAGAGATATCTCTGGGCCCTCTCGGTGTTACGACATCCATCATCGTCTGGCCAGACCTTTTGTGATTTGATCACGGGGATGCCGGAACATGGGAACGAGAAAAGAGAACAATACCGGTAATGAGGTAACTGGCATAGTGGACAAGTTGTTGATCCACGGGGATGCCAACATGTCTCACATTGGGTATTTGTAACATATCATGAAGCAACAGGAATAGCACACGACAACTGGAGGTTCACTCGAATATTCATTCGTGTGGGTATAGGGGTCAATATGGGTGTCCACGGCTCTGATGTTGATCATTGATCGGAAGGGGTTCCGGGTCATGTCTATGTTTCACCGAACCTATAGGGTCACACGCTTAAGGGTCATCTATCTGCTGAATACTAGACAGGGAGTCTGAGAGAAAATCACCGAAAAAGTTTCGGACACTGGAAAAGTTTCGGACAGCGGAAAAGTTCCGCAGAGAGAACACCGGAACAGTTTCGATAAAACTGAAAAGTTGTTTCAGGGGATACCATTAAGTCAAATTGGTTTCGGCACATGCCTGATAATTCTTGGAGGGTGCCAGAATCATTCAGGAAACTTCTGGGAATTTTCCGGAAGAAAAACGGGAGATGTTCCGGAGCTGCCGGAACTGCTTCAGATGCATTTCGCAGATGAAAATCACTAATCCGGAATTTTTCCGGATCGCATTGAAAATTATTTTAGTGGGTGCTGGAAATGTTCTAAGCCCACATAAATATTTTCAGTTCGAACGGACGCTGAAAAATGTCGTCATGAATAGTGAAAGTGCTTTTTTGGGAGAAAATATCTAGTGAATAGTGGAAACACTATTATGAATAGTGGGAAACACTATTGAGAGAAAATATCTCATGACTAGTGAAAACACTATTACGAAATAGTGGAAAACACTATTGTGAATAGTGGGAAACACTATTTATGAATAGTGGAATCACTATTATGAATAGTGAAAATATCTGAGGGCGTTTTGGTATTTTTACCATAGTCTCTCACCCTATAAATAGGGGTGAGGAGGCAGCCCAAAAACTCACTCCTTCTCACATACAAGTGCCATTGCAATGATCTGGCTTCTTCTCTCCCTCCCAGCGAAATAGTTTAGTAGAGCCGAAAGGCTGTCTGGGTTTCGGCAGGAACTAGTTCTGGACGGCGAAGCCCTGCCGGATAGATCACACCGTATGTGTGCAACCCCGTAGAGAGGTCGTAGTTTCGATCTTTTGCCTGAGGGGCTGTTCGTGTGTCCTCCCGAAGGGCTGTCCGAGTCTTCGTTCAAGTTTCGAGTGTCGTCCCGAAGGGCTGTCCGAGTCTCCATTCGAGTTTCGAGGGTCCTCCCGAAGGGCTGTCCGCGGCATCGTCCGGGGGACTGTCCGACCGCCTCCCGGAGGGCTGTCCGACGAGGGAGTACATCCTCGCGGTTGGGAGGTTGTAAAATCCTAGCTGCGGGGATCTGCACCAACGATCTCCACCGACTCTTCTACCACTGCGCTTCGAGTCGGTATGGATCAGATCAAACCTTGTATGCAGTCTCCATAGTGGTCCTGGGCGTGCTCGCTATACCGGAAATTTTTGTTTTTTGTCGCGTTCCCCAACAACTAGTGTTTGGTATAACACTTCACGGCCTCCTTGCTCCTAGCCTCATCGGTGCTCAATCTCCAGGATCCTGAGTATCTGCAGGGATGAAGATCGTGGACAAGACAAGAGACACTTCACGAAACAATTTATTTCACATACACTGGACATTATGTCAAAGACTTCCATTGATCCCCTCAACAAATACCTAGGGTTGCAAGACTCGTTCCTTAACCCATACCTTACCGAACTACTCACATATGGAGATCAGATCGCAAGAAGAAACCATTGAAGAGCACATCTTGGGATTAATTGATTGCAATATGTCTTACAATGGATGCCTTATGTGATGCACGATTCAAGTATGAACTAGATGCAAGAGCACTATGATGGTGGAGATGGAAATGGCGGTGGCTAGGGTTTGTGGATGATGATGATGAAGAAGAGGTTCTGGTTATGCTCGACGATGTTCTGTTGACATTTCGATGGTGTCCCCTTTATAAAAGTTGTTTATGTAGATGAGCTGCGTCGAAATACATGTCAAACAACCACTCATACGGGCGCTCGCACCCGTATGGAACATCGACTTTTGCTATGTCTCCGCACAGATGCTTCCTATTGATTATTTCTTCCTCCATTTTCCTTCCTTTCCATTCCTCCACATGATTTCTTCCCTTTTAGCCCAATTCCTGTAGAAAAATATTAAAGAAAGAACTTCTGGAATCCTTTGCATTCATTAGTCATTAGTGGCAATATTAGAGCAAATATCTCTCTTTTAGTGAAATATCTTGGTTTAAACAGGGGTGAAGTGAGTGTAAAAATATCACTCGTCCACTCCCCCAAGCTTAGACTTGATCGTCCTCGAGAAACATAAAGAGAAATCCAAATCATAAGGAACTCAGTTGTTTAAACCAAAATAACGAGAAGGTTTTGGTTCACTTATGATCGGTATGCCTAGATAGCCCTCTGCTTCTTGACCTGAAAAGTTAGCATATATGTAGTTGTGGCATGCCCATAGTGCAAGTGTTAGTGAAGCAAAGATAATCAACACAAAGTTCTTGATATACTAGATAAAACAACTCCGCAACACTTCATTTCATTTAATAGACAACACTTGCTTGTCGGGGATGCACGGAAGAGTTTATTTAGATAGAGTCATGAAAACAAAATTTAGGGTGTCAAAAGCATGGAGTAAAATATGATGCTCAATTGCTCATAAGCACACCTAGAATTATTTCCTCCTCTAGGCTCTCAAGCACTTTATTTCAATTATTGCTTGCTGGAAGTTTGACTGTCACGTGAAGGGATTATGCCAAATAAGTGATTATGCATAGGTTTTCGTTGTGGCTTAATGTTTGGGAACAATGGACCTTTCGCAATATGTCTCTTTCAAGCTCTTTTGATTAGTCCCCTTTATTTACCACATACACACCCATTTAAGAGAAAGACGAATAATATTCATTTGTAGTGTTACCACTATGCACGGTAACAATTTCATAGCCAAAATCAAAGCTATCACTCTTGGTGGATCATTGATTGGCTAGCAGAGTCCTTAACATAACATTAAGAAAGGTGACGAAGCCACATTTACACACGTACACGTGCATATAGTAGCTAGGCCATAGCACCATCAAGGAGCCGAGGCACCATGTAAGAGATATAACACATATTTTTGGCATAATATCACTCACCTTTCAACGAAGGTCCTCCAAAAAATTTAATCCACAAGTGATATCAACTCTATTAAAATTAACAACATGGTGTTGAGCATGTCAAACATCACTTCCACTACAATTTTCTCAACTCCCAAGTCTCGAGACACTTTCTCTTATGCATAGTTATACTTAGTGAATAACATTTCATTTAAAAAAAGGTCCCACGACAAGTCTTAGTTGTCTAAGATAAATAAAGCAACGGTTGCAAAAATTATTGCAGCTACTAGAACAAAACCTTTGTCTCAACTATCAAGACTTACTACCATCTGCACACATCACACTTTTTTCCCCTTACTCTTGCATTCCTTGTTGTCCAGCATAGATCAACTCCTTTGGAAGCAAAATGCAAAAGAACTCCATGGGGCTAAATGAAGAACAAGAGCAAAGTGAAGCTAATTCTATTTTTTTGGTTTGGGTTTTTTGAAAACTAACTTGCAACCAAAAAATTGCAAAGGCAAAAGAAAATAAAAAAGCAGAAGCAAATAAAAGCAAAGTGTTGGAACAGACCATCACGAGTGTTTTCAAGCTCCTAAAGCTTAAGTACAACCTCACTACAATTTATTAAAATACCACCACATCTTGATCCAGAAGTGGTGATGACCTCCCCCAAGCTTAGGCTTTTCCAAGCCCAAACTGGCGAGATCATTGCGACGGTTGATCTGGAGCCCACTCCTGGCCCCAGTTGGAGAAGTTCATGTTCATGTTGGCGGACTTGCCACGAAGGGACGATGCGAGGTTGATCATATCATGGATAGAGCCCTGGAGGTTGTTGAGGTCTGCATAGGTAGTGTAGTCTCGTTGGGGCTCCTCCTCCTCTTCATGGGTGGCGAGTTCTTCTTCATCTACTTGTTCTGGTTCTAGTCCTTCTTGGTAAAAAGTTGCATTTCCTTCCTGTGCAACATAATGAAATTGTCCATTCTCGATGGAGAAACGGTTAGGCATAGGAGTGGGAAACAAGTGTGCCACTCCGGGTATTCTAATGCAATGACGACCATTACAAACTACTACCATACCAACACTAGTAAGACCACGAATGTTAACAAGAGTGTTACCGACAATGTGGCGAAGATGGTTGTACTTGAGGCCAAGGGAGTTTCCCAACATGGTGATCACTCCTCCACACATGATATCTCCTTGTGCATGATTTTCTTGATGCGCGAGGTGTAGAAAAAGTATTACCCATAAGTTGGGTGAATAATCGACGTCTAGGTTTGCTGCTTTCCCTAGAACTAGCATGTTCTCATCATTCACCTTAGAACCTTCTCCTCATGCCCGGCTGCCTGCAAAAAGTTAGTTGTAGCATAGTAGAAATAATGTATAGCGGGACTTACATTGCAACTGGCTATTTGCCTAGAGCCATGGCGACTCATACGGTATAAGGATTGCCTTGGATGCGGGTCAATGAAATCAATAACATATCTAAAATCCTCTTTTGGTCTAGAAAAAATCATAAAAAGTTTTGGGGCAATTGGACTCTGTTTGGTTACTGTAAACCTGAAAAGCTAAAAACATACAGAAAACAACAATTGGCACTGGGCACTGGGTTAATAGGTTAGTGCTCACAAATAATATGAATTGACAAATAAATAGCCTAAAAGCATCCTAGAATGATTATATTATAGCATGGAACAATAAAAAAATATAGTTACGTAGGATACGTACCAGCATCCCCAAGCTAGATTCCTGTTCGTCCTCGAGTAGGTAAATGATAAAAACATAATTTTTGATGTGACATGCTACCAAACATGTAATCTATTTCAGGTATGATCATTGAGAACCGATGAATTAATAAACATCAACATAGTAATATCCATAAACATAAGTAACATAATCATCAAGTTTTAATATATATGATCCTTAAAGAATGGTCACCCCCTGTTCATTTTATCATATTAGCATGACATGGTTCCATCTTCACCACATTAATACAAATGTAAAGCACCACGGTGTCAAGTCAGGTAATTGGATCGTACTTTTTAACACGCTTCAACTTTGTATTACTCATGCAATATATGAGCGTGAACCATGTATATAGCATAAAAGTGGAATAGAATATGGTGGTAGGTTTAAAAGGGGTAAAAATGGAGAAGAAAGTCTCGCATCAACTAGGTGTATCAATGGTCTATAGAGATGCCCATCAATATATATCAATGCGAGGAGTAGGGATTGCCATGCACTAGAGCTATAAGTGTAAGCTCAACTGAATCTAAGTGGGTGTGCATCCAACTTGCTTGCTCATGAAGACCTCGGGCTACCGTCATCGTAATATACAAGTCAAGTTCTATAATTAAAATTCCCACTAGCATATGAAAGTGACAAAACAAGAGACTCTCTATATGAAGAACATGATGCCACTACGAGGCACAAGTGTGGAAAAAAGGTAGTAGCACTACCTCTTCTCTCTTTTCTCTCATTTTTTTCTTTTTTCTTAGTTTTCCTTTTTATTTTTCTTTCTTTCTTTTTCTTTTTTATCCTTTTCTTTTATTTTTCGTCTGGAGTCTCATCCCGACTTGTGGGGGAATCATTGTCTCCATCATCCTTTCCTCACTGAGAATGTGCCCTAATAATGATGATCATCACACTTTTATTTACTTACTTACAACTCAACATGAAAAACTATAGTATGACTCTATATGAATGCCTCTGGTAGTGTACCACGATGTGTAATGATCAAGCGTAACATGTATAAAAAATGATGAACGGTGGCTTTGCCACAAATACTATGCCAACTTATATGATCATGCAAAGCAATATGTCAATCAAGTACTAGTCATAGGATGTAATGGTGGAAGTTGCATGGCAGTATATATAGGAATGGCTATGGAAATGCCATGATAGGTAGGTACGGTGGCTGTTTTGAGGAAGATATGATGAGGCTTCTATGCGACAGAGTGTATCATATCACGAGGTTTGGATGCGCGGGCGAAGGTTGCACCGATCCTCGAGGTGAGAATGGGAAACACACGATACCGAAGAGGCTAGCAAATACGAGGTGGTGAGAGTGCATACATACAAGGATTCAAATTAATCATAAAGAACTCACATACTTATTACAAGGCTTTATTAGCTCTCTGGAAGCAAAGCACTACTCGCATGCCCCTAGGGAGGAATTAACCATCGCGCGCCTCCTACACAAGCAACACTAAGGTTTGAACCAGGAATAAGAATGCTCACACATCATCACCATGCCATAAAAATATTTAGATGAAAAGAAAGTTAAAACCCTCTAATTTGAGATATTTTTATTAACCAATGATCATGCACTCATGCCCTTTCACATTACCACATCAATACGATTAACCCACAATTTCTCTTTTATGTTCTACATGTGGTTTTGATTATGGATTCATTGAATACCTATTATTTTTGGACTAGTCCTATAACCCATCCAAATTACCGTCACGATTTATTAACTCTTGAACAAATATAAGTGAAGAATGAGAGTGCAATTATTTCTATAAAATCTATGCGCCACCATGCTCTAAAAGATATAAGTGAAGTACTAGAGCAACTGCTTAGCTAAAAAGATATAAGTGAAGCACAAAGAGTATTCTGATAATTCATGGTGATCTTGTTTCTATCTCAAGTGGGTATGCCTAGCAAACAATAATTGTGAAAAACTAACGCAAAAAAAGCAAATGACGCTCCAAGCAAAACTCATATGATGTGATGAATAAAAATACAGCTCCAAGTGACATACTGATGGATTGAGATACCGGGGTATCCCCAAGTTTAGACGCTTGAGTTCCTAGAATATTACCTTGGGGTACCTTGGGCATCCCCAAGCTTAGGCTCTTTCCACTCCTTATTCCTTCGGCCATCGTGATATCACCCAAAACTTGATAACTTCAGCACACAAAACTCAACAGAACCTTCGTGACATCCGTTAGTATAATAAACATATAAAATGCTATAGGTACTGTTCTAAATTGATTCTTATATTATTATTGCATAAGTTACTATATTCTAACTTCTTCATGGCTTATTACCCCAAATACAATCCATAGCATCATCAACACAAGCAAACTATGCAAGCAAAAACAGAATCTGTCTAAAATAGAATAATCTGTAATTATATGTAGAGAACCTATAATTATGTAACTCAAATAATTCTGAAAATAAGTACATACCGAGGAATTTATATATAAATATTTTCTAAAAAATTCAGATCAAAAATAATTTACAGTAAAATCAGAGAAATTTTGCATTGAACGCTAAAGTTTCTGTTATTGCACTGTATCAATTATACTCATCATGTAAGTCATCCCAAAGGCTTTACTTGGCACACACACTAATTTAAACATAAAAAACAGTGGGAATAATCATTTTATCAAAAACTAATAGAAAGTAAAAAAAAGAATTTAAAGCTAACTATTGGGTTGCCTCCCAACTAGAGCTATTCTTTTACGCCCCTAGCTAGGCATAATGCATAGTATCAACTGTTGTCATCTTTGGTCTCAAGCTCCTAGATCACACAACCATTTTTCCTAAAAGGGGGAAACTTGAAGATAGGATCCCTTCTCAAATTTATAAAATTGGGATGCACAATAATCATCTTAAGATCCCCATTTATTTTAATAGGAGTGATACTAGTATTCTTGGGGACATACATAATCTTAGAATTATTTCCTTGAGAGGTACTAGCATTAGCTTTGGATGGGATAAAAACTAATTTATCAAAGGCTTCCTCTATTTTATCAATTCTAACAAAACCTACTTTACCCTCTCATTAATAGTTGTATCTTTCTCCTTTAGTGCTTTCAAAGTGATTCCTATCTTTGACCCAAATTGAGTAATATGATTATGAATCTTTTTATTCAACTCCTCAACTTGTTCTTTAGCGGAAATCTTATTTTCAATAATTCCAATCCCTTGTATTACATGTTCTAAGTTTAAAGTAGTTTCATTAATAACAAGAGGTGGTGACCCAACTAAATTTTCCATGGCTTTGAAAGCATCACGTGTGTGACTTATTAAGAAATTACCACTGGTAATAGTATCAAGTACAAAACTATACCAAGTAGTAATACTCACATAAAAGTTATGAAGCAAGATATCAGGGGATTGCTTATGAATTTATTGATTTTGAGCATTGCAAATCCTATGCTAAGAATCTCGCAAACTCTCTCCTCCCCTTTGTTTAAAATTAAGCACATCATTCTCGGGAGTAAAGGGAACAAAAGTAAGACTATCCATATTAACAATGAAACAAGCAAAGATAAATATTTTTGATTTTTATGAAGCAAGCAAAATATAACAACAAATAAAAAGTAGGACAAGTGAATGATAATTTCTCCGAAGGTACTTGATAGTAGGTTGGTGATACTGCCTCGCACTACGCCAGAAATCCTTCCCGATACTTGTGATCTGCGTTGGGTTTTCCATGAAGAGGAGCGGGTGATGCATAGTTTAGATAAGTATTCCTCTCAATGAGAACTGAGTTTATTGAACCAATAGGAGTAACACACAACCCCCGTCTTCAGCGACTGCATACAAAGAAGCAAACACTTGCACCCAACACGGGCAAGAGGGTTGTTAATCCCCTTGGACTCGTTATTTGCAAGGAAATGAAGTGTGTAGATGGAAGTTGAATAATGTAAACTGAAAAATAAATATAAAAAGAATAAATGGAAGAAAGTTAATGAAAGCTTTTGTAAATATATAAGTGAATAGACCCAGGGGCCATAGTTTTCCCTAGTGGCATCTCTCATGTAGTAGGCATATGGTGGGTAAACAAATTACTATTGGGCAATTGATAGAAATGAACATAGTTATGCAATATTTATTAATGAAAATAATCATGTGTATATAGGAATCACGACCATAAGCAAATAGGCCGACTCCTGCCTGTGCCTATTACTATTACTCCATGTCGAGAGCGTTTCTCTGCTTGCCTCTCTAAGTATTAAGCTCATGACAAACAGAGTAATGCTTGGAGAACGATGACATGATGTAGACAAAGAAAACTCAATCAATATGAATTAAACCCATCATTTTATCCTCATTGGAAACAATATAAAGATGTCTCTTGTCGCTTACTGTTACTGGGATATAGAGCACTGCCAGATTGAACCCACTGCAACGCATCCCTCTCGGTGAGGAAATATCAATCTAGTTGGCCAAACTATTCCAATAGATCAGAGAGATTTACGAATCAATAATAATCGTGCAAATAAGAATCATAATAGAATTCAAAGAAGACTCAAATCTTTTTCATGAATAATTTGAAGATGAACTCACAATTCATCGGATCCCAACAAATGCACCGCACAAAACGAAGTCGGGAAGGAAAACGGAGCCGGAAAAGCAGAAGTGGAGCTTGTTCGCTCTATCCCGATGAGATCAACTGTCAAGTTCATCAAGGGTCTGGTGTGACACTTTAGCATCCCCAACCGCATCATCACCGACAATGGCTCGCAGTTCACCAGTGGCCTCTTCAGGTCCTACTGCGACAACATCGGCACAAAAATCAGTTATGCCTCTATGGTGCATCCGCGAAGCAACGACAGGTCGAGCGTGCAAATGTTGAGGTCCTCAAGGGCCTAAAGAGAAGAAGCTTTAAGAAATAGCTCATAGCCTACAGCAAAGGCTGGCTCGACAAGCTCCAGTCCGTGCTATGGTCATTCCGCACAACAACGACCAAACCTACCGGTCAAATACCCTTCTTCCTCGTCTAAGGGGCGGCAGCAGTCCTCCCTACCGAGCTCAAGCACAAGTTCTCATGGATCCTGGCCTTCGACGAGGTTCACCAGAATGGCTTGCGAGAAGTTGATCTGCTCCTCTGAAAGCACATTATGCTCCCTTGGTGGTTTTGATAATTCATGACAACATGCATTGTCTCTTGGACTAATAATTCTACCTAGTGTATCTTAGGTGAAAGTCCATAAAGTGAGATTTGTTGGAAAAAAGGAGTGTGGAGAGTATCCCCAAGAAGAAGAAGGAGAAGGAATAGCATTGGCAAAGCTTCAAGGAAGAGGACTCTACATTTCACTTTGTTGGAAATCTCTTTGAGTCCGTAGGAAAAGCCAATACAATTAAAAGGGGGTAAGGTACTGTTGGTGAAAAAGATGCTCAAACCTACACAAGTGATAGTCACCAAAACACCCCAAAACTCTTCCACATACTCTGTCTAGAGCCCTACCACTCAAATTGGTGAAACCAACAATTTCCACTCGGTCCCACCGATCCCCAAACTCAGACAGACCCATGCCAAACCCTAGCACATCGGTGCAACCGATCCCACATCGGTGCCACCGAGTTCAGGCGGCCAACTTTCGGTTGCCTCGATTCATAAAATCAGAATTTCCGAGTTTTTGGATCGGTGTCACTGAGATGTGGATTCTGATCGTTGGACACCTGATCGGTACCATCGATATTTATATATCGGTCTCACCGAGATTCAAAAGTTGCTACCTTTGTAGCAACTCGGTACCATCGAGATTCACACATCGGTGTCACCGAGTCGGTCACATAAGGTGTAAAGGTTGTATTTTTGGATATGCCTATATATACCCCTCCACCACCACTCACTCATAAGAGAAGCACTCAGAACAGATCCCCACTTATCCCATCAGATTTTCTGAGAGAGATCCACCTACTCATGTGTTGAGATCATGCCATCCCATTCCAACCATATGAATCTTGATCTCTAGCCTCCCCAAGTTGCTTTCCACCCAAACAATCTCTTCCACCAAAGCCAAATCTGTGAGAGAGTGATTGAGTGTTGAGGAGTCTATCATCTTGAAGTACAAGAGCAAGGAGTTCAACGACATTATCGAGCCTATTACCTTTTGGAGGGTGGTGCCTCCTAGATTGGTTAGGTGTCTCTTGGGAGCCTCCTACTTCGTATTGTGGAGTGAACCAAGAAGTTTGTAAGGGCAAGGAGATCGCCTACTTCGTGAAGATCTACCCGAGTTAGGCTAGTCCTCCGTGGATGTAGGCCATCATGGTATAGTCAAGGTTGCTTCTTCGTGGAACCCTCCGTGGGTAGAGCCCTCTGTGGACTCTCGCGACCGTTACCCTTCATGGGTTGAAGACTTCATAAACGTGGACGTACGATAGCACCACCTATCGGAACCATGGGAAAAATCTTCGTGTCCTTCATGCATTTGATCTCCCTATCTCAACTCCTTACTTCCATGTGCAACGTCTTTACTTTCCGCTGCCATACTTGATGATTTGCATGTGTAGGGTATTTTAGACTTGCTAAAATTGCTAAAATCTGCCAACATTTAACTTTGGATATTGTGTAGATTTTATTTTGTGCTAGTAGTCAATTCACTACCCCATCTATACATACTCTTCTAGTGATCCCACAATTGGTATCAGAGCAAGGTCTACATAACCTTGGTTTAAATACCTTTGGAGGAAGATGAATATGCCTAGTTTGGAGAGTTTGAGTTGTAGAGTGACCATTCTTGATGGAGAGAACTATATTCAGTGGAAAGATGCTATGATTGGTATATTTGACAAATTCCATTTGAGAAAGCATGTTGAAAATCCCTATGTGTTCCCCATTGATGAATTGCATCCCACACACGAAGAGGAAATTGACATGATTGGTAACCTTAGAATTGCCAATCTTATTGTTAGAGGTTTACCAAGATCTGTGCTTACTCAATTGAAGAACTTTGCATGTGCTTATACCTTGTGGAATGATTTGGAGAAACGATATCCAAATTATTCATTAAGTAATCTTGATGAAATTCTTCATAAAATTGTTTCCTTTCATGGAATGAAGCCTAGTGATCCAAACTTTGATAAATGCTTGTGATCTTATGCGTGATAAGGGAGATGTCACTACCATTAGCCACATTGTCGTAGAAGCCATTCACATACATAAGCTTGAACATTGTCTTAGTCAAAATTCTAACGAATCTCTTGGTTTTCATGACGAGGAGAATCTGCCTAACGATGACAATAAAGAACATGGCTACTATGATGAGGATGTGTTGTTCGACATCGAGCATGAGAAGATCATGAAGAATCTAAGTCTCATGCCAAACTTCACAGACTACATGTCCGGTGGAAAAGAGTGGATTCTCGACAGTGGATGTACCGATCATATGACTGGTGATAAAGACATGTTCCAAGAGATCACACCTAATCAAGGACCTCGGAGGTACGTGACCTTTGGAGACAACTCTAAGGGTAAGGTGTGATAGCCTAGCATATTAGGGATGATAGACTACTCATATCAATAAGGAATTCCTTCTTTTCTGGGAGCCCATTCGAACAAAACTCCCAGGTTAAGCGTGCTTGGCTTGGAGTAGTTCTAGGATGAGTGACCGACCGGGAAGTTGGTCCCGGGTGCGCATGAGTGAGGACAAAGTGTGCAGAAAAGACTAGTATAGATCTGTGAGGCCAGTCTAGATCCCCCCAGGAGTAACGACCACCGGCGGGTGTGTCCGAGGCGTTACAAGTTGGTATCAGAGCCGACCCTCACGGTTACACGGATGTTTGCCGATAGGTGCGCGGTCATGGTGTTCACGAAGTTGGTGACCCGTCATGGCACACGGAATGACACATGTATCGGACTGGAAGCATAGACGTTTGTGCCAAGAGGGAACGTTCCTGTGGCCCGACAAGGACGTCGGTTCCTCTGAGTGGTGGTGTATGTGATAGCCTGACATATTAGGGATGATAGACTACTCATATCAATAAGGAATTCATTCTTTTCGAAGAGCCCATTCGAACAGAACTCCAAGGTTAAGCATGCTTGGCTTGGAGTAGTTCTAGGATGGGTGACCGACCGGGAAGTTGGTCCCGGGTGCGCATGAGTGAGGACAAAGTGTGCAGAAAAGACTAGTATTGATCTGTGAGGCCAGTCTAGATCCCGCCAGGAGTAACGACCACCGGCGGGTGTGTCCGGGGCGTTACATAAGTACTTGGCCTTGGTAAGGTGGCCATATCTCATGATAGCTCTATTCAAAATGTCATGCTTGTTGAATCCCTTGGGTACAATCTTCTTTCCATATCTAGACTAGCAGACTTCAGTTTCAATGTGCTATTTACTAAAGTAGATTGCCAAATGTTTCGTCATGATAATCATAAAACTATCTTTATCGGTATTCATAGAGGTGATCTATACATTGTCGATTTCACTAAAAAGGCCTTGTCTCATTGCAAAATCATCTAAAGGTTGGCTATAGCATAGAAGGCTAGGACATGCAGGCATGCTCAATCTAGACAAGCTTAAAGGGCGATCACATTCTTGGTGTTAAAGATGTTATCTTTGACAAAGACAGTCTTTGTAGCGCTTGTCAAGCAGGAAAGCAAGTATATGGAAGCCATCGAGTCAAGAACATCATGACCACTAGGAGACCACTCGAGTTACTTCACATGGATCTTTTTGGTCCCAATGCTTACAAGAGTCTCGGTGGAAAATCTTATGGACTAGTTATAGTTGATGATTTTCCATATTTACGTGGGTATTCTTTATTGATGATAAGTCACAGGTACAAAATATCTTCAAGAACTTTGCACGCAAAGCGCAGAATCAATTTGAAGTGAAGTTCAAGAAGGTTCGAGCGATAACGGATCGGATTTCAAGAACACCCATGTGGATACCTTTATTGAGGAAGAGGGTATTTCACATGAGTTCTCAACTACGTACACGCCTCAACAAAATGGAGTTGTTGAGAGGAAGAACCGCACCCTCATTGAGAGGGCAAGAACGATGCTTGACGAATACAAGACGCCAAGACACTTTTGGGCAGAAGCCGTGGAAACAACATGTCATGCCACAAACTGACTCTACTTGCACAAGCTTCCCGATAAAATGGCATACGAACTGTGT
The DNA here is from genome assembly GCA_022496015.1 of Hordeum marinum. Classification (NCBI taxonomy): domain Eukaryota; kingdom Viridiplantae; phylum Streptophyta; class Magnoliopsida; order Poales; family Poaceae; genus Hordeum; species Hordeum marinum. The sequence continues at coordinate 347,826,979 of CM039678.1, forward strand.
GGAATGTGTGATCTTAATGATGTGTTAATTAGTCCTAAAATCAGCTAGACGTAATCAATTTACTATGATCATTTTTTGACAATCAAACATAATGCAAAAATGCACATTCAAAATCCACTATATGATTTATTTTCAAGCTTTGTCATACAACATCCAAATGTACAAATGTACTATCTCTCATCACATGACAGCCGACACATACACTAGCAATCACATCTAATTACGTCGTAAAGCTTCATCAATCTCTTGTTCATCGATGACATCAACTTCCAAACCTCCCCATATTTCTTATTGTATCTCATCCTGGAAAAAAAGACAAAAGGGTGATAAGGTCAACAAAAGTAAATCCTTACAAATAGTAGTGATTCAGTGCCCACCCAAGAGCCACGAGCTCATGGGGTGTGCCCTATGAGTTCCTGGGTCCCATGACCCTCCTCTGAGAATTATGTTGCTATGACTTTTGTATTCTTAATGCTTGTCACTAGGGCACGAGATCCATGATTTCAGATATGAACCTAATATGTTTTCATGAATGTGTGTGCGTTTTGGATGTTATCTTGTTGTATGTATGCACCGATTACGTGTTATGATCCATAGACCCCAAAGTGACAATAGTTGGGATCATCTCCGATGATGACTGTAGTACGAGGAGTTCATGTTTCACCATGTGTTAATTCTTTGTTCCAGTTCTCTATTAAAAGGAGTCCTTAATATCCCTTAGTTTACCATTAGACCCCACTGCCATGGGAGGAAAGGACAAAAGAAGTCATGCAAGTTCTTATTATAAGCACGTATGACTATGTACGAAATACATGCCTACATCACATTGATGAATTGGAGCTAGTTATGTGTCGCTCTAGGTTGTGATTGTTACATGATGAATGTCATCCAACACAAATATCCATCGCTGCTCCAATGCCTATGCTTTTCGAATGATCTTTGCTAAGTTACTATTGCTCATGTTGTTACAATCACTACAAACTACTACTGTTAGTACTCTTGTTACTATTACTATTGTGCTAGGAAACGCTTTGCTATAGAAACATATTACCAGGTGTGGTTGAATTGACAACTCAACCGCTAAGGCTCATAAATATTCTTTTGCTCCCCTCGTTTCGAATCAATAAATTTGTGTGAAATACTACCCTCGAAGACTATCGTGATCCCATATACTTTTGGATTATCAAGACCTTTTTCTGGCGTTGTTCTCGGGGAACATAACTCTATTTATGAGTTCACTTGGGATATCTATTGATCACTATGAAGAATCTAAAAGACGTTAACACTAAGATCATACCCACTAAAACCAGGACAAGTAAGGAACTGCCATCTAGATCCGCTCTTGATTCACCTTCTATTTTGAGTAGGCTTGCGACACCACCACCTGGTACTATAATATGTCACAAGTAATTGATGATGCTACTTATGTTCTAAATGAAACTCGTGATGATACTAGTACTCTGCTTGATAAAACTATGCCACTAGGTGAATTTCTTGATGAACAGATTTCTAAATCTAAAGAAATTGATAATGCTGAAACCGATGAAAATTATGATTCACCTCTTATGTCTAGCTATCCTACTGGAATTGAAATACCTGAGGTACCTGATGGTTATGTTATGGATGGGGAGATAACTAAAGACTTTCTTGTTTGTAATGATAGAGATATTCTTAAGAAATTACCGAGTAAGTTGAAAGAAGAATCTATGATAGAGAGAATGAAATATGATCCCATGTTTGCTACTTCTCCTATTTGTGTTACTGATAAGGATTATAAATTTTGTGTTGATCTTGAGTTAATCACTTTGGTAGAATCCGATCCTTTTCATGGTTATGAAACTAAAACTATTGTGGCACACCTTACTAAACTACATGATATTGCCACCCTATTTGCTCAGGAGCAAAAACATTCGCTACTACTATATTCTTAAGTTTTTTTTCCTTTCTCGTTAAAGGGTGATGCTAACAAGTGGTTTAATACTCTTGCTTCTGGTTGTGTGTGTATTCCCTAGGATATGATATATTACTTCTCTGAAAAATATTTTAATGCTCATAAGAAACAAGTTGCTTTACATAAATTATTTAACTTTGTGCAATCGAACAAGAGAATCTCCCTCAAGCCTAGGGAAGGCTTCTCTGATTACTTAAAGCTTTTCCTAGTGATCCTCTTAAGAAAAATGAAAATACTTGATATCTTTTATAGTGGACTAACCGGTGCTTCTTGGGACTACCTAGATAGTTGTGCTTGTTGCGTTTTGAGGGAACAAACTATTGGACAAGATGAGGAACTATTGAATAATATTTTAAAGAATGTCGATGATTGGAAACTTGCTGAACCACCATCGGAACCATTAATACTGATACACCTAGTTCATCTAGAAAGAAAAAAATGATCACACTTTGCATGCTTCTAGTGAACCTTTGGTAGAAATACCTTCTGAGAATCATAATGATGTTTCTATTTCTGATGCTGCGACACAATCTAGTAGTGAACATCCACTTAGTGATAATGATAATGATGGCGTTCATGTTCATGCTTAACCAGATAATAATAAAGAACCTGACAATGGTGTGTGAATAGAACCTGCTACTAATCTTGATAACCCACCTCCTAAGTATAAACGTTATGATAAGAGGGATTTCATTGCTAGAAAACATGGTAAGCAAAGATAGACATTGGCTCAAAAACCCATGCCATTCCCTCGTAAGACTTAGAAAAATAAGGACGAGAGGATTTTGAGCGCTTTGTTGAAATGCTTAGATCCGTCTGTTTGCAAACACGTTTGAGGGATATTTTGAAAATGCCCCCCTATGCTAAGTATATGAAAGATATTGTCACTGATAAAACAAAGATACCAGAAGCTGAAATTTCCACCATGATTGCTAATTATTCTTTTGATGGTGGGTTACCTAAAAAGTTAGGAGACCCTGGAATACCCACTATACCTTGCTCCATTAAACGAAGTTATGTTAAAACCGCTTCATGTGATTTGGGAGCCGGGGTTATTGTTATGCCTTTCTATTTATATAAAGACTTTATGTGAATAAGCCTACACCTACTAAAATATCTTTGCAAATGGATCATAACTCCTCTGCTATACCTATTGGAATTTGGGAGGATATCTCTGTTGTGGTTGCAAATGTTACTATCTTAACAAACTTTGTTATTCTTGATATGCCCGAGGATGACAACAGGTCGATTATCCTTGGTAACCCTTTTTGGATACTACAAGGGTTGTTATTGATTGCAACAAAAGCAAGGCTACTTTTCATATTAATGGAAATCAACATACAATATACTTTCTGAAGAAACAAGACTCAATTAATAATATCAACTCCATTGAACAAATAGTGATGATTACTATTGGAAATTTCAAATTTCCTCTTCCTACTATCAAACCGAGATATGAAATTCTTATTGTTGGAAAAATGCATACCTCATTGTCGTAACTTAGTATTATACGAAAAAAGTTTTAATAAAGAAGAATGCCATTATTATTCTATTTTCTGAATTATCCATGCAATAAAAAATGATCCTAAAATTGAAGTTCTCGTAATTACCTAAAAATTTAGTATGATTTTTCTACAACAATTAAGACTTTTGGCACTGAACACACCCCAAGGGGTGCACCTGTGAGCCAGGAGCTCACAGGGTGCACCCACAACCCCTGGGCACGCCTAGCAAGCTCATCGGTCCCATAGGGCCTCCCTCACTTAGTGCACTAGACCACTACCTCCTCCTTACTCCATAAAAAACACCATTGCTCCTAGCCCGTGTTCTTGCTCATTTTCGAGTGATTTTCGATCTCTTTGCTCGGAACTCTGTTTTCAAGACTGTTTTGAGGAATTACTCCTTTGTATGTGACTCCTCCAATGACCCAATTAGTTTTTGTTCTGGTGTTTTATATTTTGCCAATTTTGCTATTGTTGGGGACCATGTATATGAGCTTGCATGTTGAATTCGTATGGTTAAATGCAGTTTTGATGCATGATATAACCTCTAGACACTTGTGGGAATTGTTGCTATCCGTTTTGTTGAGTTTTGTTCACTTTTCTTGAGGTACTAAAAATTTCAGAGAAAAATAAAATGTTTAAAAGGTTGTTTAGAGGTTCCTTGAGCCGGAACTGCAAGGAAAGCCTGAAGGAGAAGCCCAAATATAATATTCCTTGCGTGGTCGAGGTACATGCATGCGAATGGCCATGCACACATACTTGGGGGATGCTGGCATTCATGAAGATTCGTACTATCTGGCAAACAAAGTCGGTCTCACTCCATTCCTTGAAGTTAAGTGTGAGCAGTATCTCCTCCTCACTAATAATTTTGTGCAAAACTTTCATTATCATGCTAGGATAGAACCACCCACCATATCGTTTCACCTATAGGATGTCCCCCTAGAAATAAGTATGCAAGCTTAGTAATGAGGGCAACCATCTAGAGTGACGTCCTAGAGACGTTATCTTTTTTATATCCAACTTGACTATGGTGGAGTCAAGAGGAGTTTCAGATGCTAGAGTTGCTAGTTTACATTTTCCCGTTTTACGTTATTACTCACTATTTACTGAGAAGTGTTTAAATGGTAGGTGGGAGAGTGGAATGCTTAGTGCACCCTATTTTACGTCACGCCCTTTATGGCGATAGAACTTTTAGTTTGGGAGCTATTGTTGCTTGATGGTTACACACAAACTATTCGAAGGGTGTTATCTATGGTGGTTTATGCTTCTCGCCTCGCTACACATTCTAGGATTCCTATCAGACACGAGGAGGAGGATCTTTTACCTACCAAATATCTTGATTATGAAAGCATGGTTGGGCATAATATTATTGACTCTAGTAAAGTGCGATTCTGATATAACTTGGTGTTTACTCAGGGTAGAGGATTATTTTCTTGCTCCTTATTTGTTTGATCTTTCCAGAGGCAGGTACACAATTATGCCTAGAGTTATTTATGCTTTTGGGGGCATAACTGTGCCCGTAGTACTTGAGTGATAGCCATCACTTGAGCCAGATCTTTAGCCACAGTTTGCACCAGAGCCCGTATATCAGTGGGAGCCTCTGGAGCCTTAGCAGTACCCTGGATTCGAGTATTTCCAGCCATGGCCATCGGCCAAGTTAGGACAAAAGCCTAAGCTTGGGTTGTTATGTTTTTCTCACCCACATTACATTCATATATATCACAAATTCACTTCAATTGTTAGTGTTCATCCTCTTTCATTGTATATGCATTGTTCAATTTTATTTTTGTTTTCTTTTGAGTGGTTGAAAAACTTTCAGAAAATCCAAACATATTCCTAGCTTCTTTTCGGTTTTACTTTCTATTTTAATTGATTCATAGTACTAAAAGAAAACCCAAAAGGATTTCTCATTCTTCTTCTTATTTGTTGGGAGTTTTCCCATGTAAATAGTTTTTCTTGCTTTTCATTTTTCCTTTGTTAATTTTCTTTCTTTAGATAAACAAAAAACTCCAAAAACATTTCAGTGTGTTTCTCTAAAATTATTTTCTTTTATTTGAGTCGTCGTAAGGAGAAGACTATACCAGAATTGTTGAATGGCTCATATGCAATATTGTTGATTTAACAAAGAGCCAACATTACCTTGTCTTCTCCTTTGAATAAATGGTTTTGTAGATTCCAGCTTAGTCCACGACACACTGGCACTATCGTTATTTTCACAACATTTGGTCATGCAAGTGAAAGGCAATAATGACGATGATTTCGTGAAGTGATTGTGGTTCAAGGTAGTTGGTATGAACTCTTCTTGTTTTCTGTTTCTGTAAATATGTTTAACTGAGTCGATCTTGATTCAACATATTATGAGTAAACATGTTTGCGATGATAATTAGAGATTATAGTTACTCATGACATGCTTAAATAAGTAAGAGTGGATAATGATTTATCGTATGTGTCACCATGCATTAAAATGATTGTGATGTAGTATGTTAGCATGATATCCTCCTCTGAGTAATCCGAGTGGCTTGACTTGGCACATGTGCAAACATGTAGTTGATTCAAAACCAATGCAACCTTCATGATATTTACGTCCAGAGTGTTTGCATCCTACTCATGCTCGTATTCAATGTTAATTATTCACAATGCATGACCATGACCGTTGTTGCTCTCTAGTTGGTCGCTTCTCAATATATTTGCTAGCCTTCACCTGTACTAAGCTGAAATGTTGCTTGTGCATCCAAAATCCTAAAACCAAAGTTGTTCCAAATGAGTCTACATATCTACCTATATGTGGTACTACCATCTTCAAATCATCTAAGAAACATTTGTTTTGTGTGGCGCACCTCTCATGGAGCGAAGGGGTGGTCGGTTTCTTCCGTGCTAAGCGGCTTATTCTCAAGATGGACATTTATTCGCCCATCATTATACAAGAGAGGATGGTAAAAAGGATGTCCGGTCATGCATAATACAAATATAAATAAAGCAAACTCCCCCAAAAAGTTGATTGTTTGGAGGGCACCCATGGATTCGGTTAGCCATGGCTTGTGCTTGTATGGTGGAGGGGAGTAAACTTTACTTTTCCGCTTGGGAACTGTCGATAATGTGTTTAGCATGGAAGATACTGAAATCCCTTATCGTCATGTTGACAGAAAAATCACACCTCCCAAAATACATTCATCTCTATTTTAAACCTCGAACTCTGGCACCTCTGCAAATCAATGCTCCCCTCCAGGAAGGGCCTTTCTATTTACTTTCATGTTATTTACTTTTATTGTTGAGTCATCATCTTCTCATTAAATCACTAGTATTGAGAGTGCTATTGTCATTTTTATGCACTGAGTCTAGTTAATGTTGGATGTGAGCATGACTAGATCTCTTCTACGCTGAATTACAATGTTTAGTCACTGCTTGAACCTCAAAGGTGATCTACATGTATGTTTTGCTGTCTCAGAAAGGGATAGCAAGATGCCATGTTACCATATTATATCATGATTATTTTGACAAATTTGTGGCATCTGAGATATCTTATTATTCCTCGCTAGTTGGTTATGTTATTATTATGAGTAAATATGAGACCTAAGTGTTATAATTATCATGGTTACTATATAATTCATTATCTTTGCTAAAAACTTAAACACTAGTTAAGCATATATATGACAACGAGAACAAAATAGTTTCTAAAAGTTTTCTTTATCACTTTTAGTTTATCAATTGAATTGCTTGAGGACAAGCAATGAGTTAAGCTTTGGGGAGTTGATACGTCCCAAACATACCTACCTTTCCAAACACTTTTGCTCTTGTTTTGGACTCTAATTTGCATGATTTGAATGAAACTAACCCGGATTAACATTGTTTTCAGCAGAACTACCATGGTGTTTTTTTGTGCTGAAATAAAAGTTCTCGGATTGGGATAAAAATTACGAAGGTTAGTTTCATAATATATAAAATTATATTGGCAAAGTGACCTACTTGAGGGGGCCACATAGGAGCCACGAGCTCAGGGGGCACCCCACCCCAGGGCACGACCTATGAGTGCGTGGGTCCCACGACCCTTCGTTTTCCCAACTTCAACTCCATAAGTACCATCTTTCATAGGAAAAAATCAAGGAGAAACTGTCATCATGTTTTGCAAGATGGCGATGCTGTCACCTCCTGTTTTTCATAGGAATGGCTGATGGGGAGTTCGGTTGGGGCTTCGGAGAGGGGGATTCGTCGCCGTCATCATCACTAACACTTTTCCATCAATAATTCCATGATGCTCACCACATGGAGTGAGTGATTCCTTTGTAGGCTTTTTGGATGGTGATGGAGTTGGATGAGATTTGTCGTGTAATCAAGTTATTTTGTTAGGGCTTGATCCCTAGTATCCACTACATTCTGAGATTGATGTTGGTATGAGCTTGCTATGCTTAATGCTTGTTACTAGGGCCTGAAAGCCATGATTTTTGACATGAACCTATTATGTTTTCATGAATATGAGAGTGTTTTGGATGCTATCTTGCAAGTTGTATGCACCTATTATGTGCTATGATCTATAGATCCCAAATTGACAATAGTTGGGATCATCTCCGGTGATGACTATAGTATGAGTAGTTCATGTATTCACCATGTGTTAATGCTTGGTTCCAGTTCTCTATTAAAAGGAGGACTTAATATCCCTTAGTTTCCCTTTAGACCCCGCTTCCATGGGAGGTACGACAAAAGATGTCATGCAAGTTCTTATCATAAGCACATATGACTATATACAGAATACATACCTACATTACATTGATGAATTGGAGCTAGTTATGTGTTGCTCCAGGTTGTGACTGTTACATGATGAATGTCATCCAACACAAATATCCATCGTAGATCCAATGTCTACGCTTTTCATGTATTGATCTTTGCCAAGTTACTATTGTTGTTATTGTTGTTACAATCACTACAAACTGTTACTGTTAACGTTCTTGTTACTATTACTACTGTGCTACTAAACGCTTTGCTACACAAAGATATTTTTATGTATGGTTGAATTGACAACTTAACTGCTAAGGCTCATAAATATTTTTTTGCTCCCCTTGTGTCAAATCAATAAATTTGGGTGAAATACCACCCATGAAGAGTGTCATGATCTCCTATACTTGTGGGTTATCAGCCACTTGGTGGCGCCCCGGACCTTTGGCTTCAACATTGCTCTAATAGATATTAGCACTCTCACGAGTGTGAACTTCAGATAAATCCACGTCCTTTCCTCACTTGTGGTTATCTCATTCCCACACCCATTACTTTCCGCAATTCATACTTGCTCATATTAATATATCTTGTGCTAGTTAGAATTGCTTAGTTGCTCCTACATTTATATATCTTGTGATATTATTTGTTGCTACTTTTCCTAAGTGCCTATCTTCTTTAGCATTGGTTGTTAGTGCACTTAATTGAGCCTAGCATAGGATTTGTGATTGAAAAGTGTTTGTTTAGTTTAATTCCATATTAGGATAAAGCCAAATTCATAAAAAAATCAAAACACCAATTCACCCCCTCTAATCATCACCTTGGTCCTTTCATTAGGGATCAAACCCTAACAAATTAACTCGATTACATGATCAATCTCATCCATATCCATCTACATCTAGTATGGCCACAATGGAATTACTCTCGCCCGGTGGTGCGCATCAAGAGGTTGTCGATGAAGAGGGGTTGATGATGACGACATCGATGATTTGCCCTCTTCGGAATCCAAATCAGGCTACAGATTTGGCTTCCCGAAGAATAACATGAGGTGTCGGCGACCCCTTATCGTAAAACGCGATGAAACTTCTTCTTTTATTTATTTTCGGGAGGACGGTAATTATGGAGTTGGAGGCAGGGAAACGGAGCGTCAAGGGGCCCACAAGGCAGGAGGACATGCCCTAGGGGGGTAGGCGCACCCTACCCCCTTATGGACGACCAGTAGCCCCCCTCCAGCAGGTCTTTATTCTACTAATTTTTATTTATTCATTAAAAAAATCCTCGCCAACTTTTGTCCAATTCTGTGAAATTTTGTTTCTACACAAAAAACACCATGGACGGTAATTATGGAGTTGGAGGTAGGGAAACAGAGCGTCAAGGGGCCCACAAGGCAGAAGGACATGCCCTAGGGGGGTAGGCGCACCCTGCCCCCTTATGGACGACCAGTAGCCCCCCTCCAGCAGGTCTTTATTCATTCATTAAAAAATCCTCGCCAACTTTTGTCCCATTCCGTGAAATTTTGTTTCTACACAAAAAACACCATGGCAGTTCTGCTAAAAACAATGTTAGTCCGGGTTAGTTTCAATCAAATCATGCAAATTAGAGTCCAAAACAAGAGCAAACGTGTTCGAAAAATTAGATGCATTTGGGACGTATCAACTCACCAAGCTTAACTCATTGCTCGTCCTGAAGAATTTCAGATGATAAATTGAGAGTGACAAATAAAAACTTCTATAAACTCTTTTATTTCTGTTGCCGTATATAAGCTTAACTAGCAACCAACTTTTCATCACAATTCATCAAGTAAACATATAAACGATAACACTTAGAAATCACATTTACTCATATAAATGGCATATCAACTAGCGATCAATAAGACTTTATTTCAAATGCCAACACTTTGTCCAAACAATCATGATGCAATATGATAAGACGGTATCTTGCTAGCCCTTTCCGGGACTGCAAATCATAAATGCAGAGCACCTCCAAAGTTGAAGTAGTGACTAAACATTATAATTCAGGCTAGAAGAGATCCAGTCATGCTCACACACCCAACATTAACTAGACCCGATGCATAATAATGACAATAGCGCTCTCAGGATTGGTGCTTTGAATGAGAACACACAATAGCCCTTAGAGTTGATGACTGAGTAAACTCTTGTTGTGAGCTAAACACTCTTAGCATGGAATATATTGACTGCCCCCATCGCTCCATGAGTTGTACAAGCACACAAAAAAGATATTTATTTGAAGGTTTTAGAGTTAGCACATGCAAATTTACTTGGAACGACAAGGTAATACCATATATAGGTAGGTATGATGGACTCTTTTGGAACAACTTTGATTTAGGGGTTTGGATGCACAAGCAGTATTCCCACTTAGTACAGGTGAAAGATAGCAAATAGGTTGAGAAGTGACCAACTACAAAGATGAAATGGTCATAATTATGCATTGAGAATAATTAACATTGAACATGAGCGTGAGTAGGATATAAACACCCTGAACATAAATATCATAGAGGATATGTTAGATTTGAATCTATCACATTCCTTGAACATGCGCCAAGTCAAGCCACTTGAATTCTTCAAAGGAGGATACCATCCTAACATGCTACATCATAACCATTTTCATGCATGTTGACACACAAGATAACATATTATCCACTCCTATCTACTTAAGTCTAGCATGATCAGCTATAATCTCTAATTGTCACCAAAAATATGTTTACTCATAATATGATGAATCAAGACTACCAAGCTAAACATATTTACAAAAACAAGAAGAGTTCATAGCAGCTTTTCTTCCCACAGTCACTTCATCAAATTATCGTCATTATTGCCTTTCACTTGCACGACCAAATTATGTCAAATGTATAACATTGCAATAGTGCCATGTACTAAGCCGAAATCTGCAAACTCTTCATTCAAAGGGGAAGACAAGGAAACAATTGAACCTTCATTATATCAACAATAAAACATATACAATCCATTTTACATTCTTACGAAGTCTTCCCCTTACAACAACTCAAGAAAAGAAAAGAAATTCAGTGAAACACATTGAATTTTTTTTGGAGATTTTATTTTCCTAAAGAAAGAAACAAAAGAAGGAAAAATGAAAAGCAACACAAGTTATTTACACCGAAGAACTCCCAACAAACAACAAAAGAAGAAATGAGAAATCTTTTTGGGTTTTCTTTTACTACCATGAACTAACTAAACAAGAAAAAACAAAAAGAAGTAAGGAATATTTTTGGATTTTTAAAATTTTCCAAACACATAAGAGAAACACAATAAAAACAAAACAAGGAAAACAACAAACACCGACAAGTACAATGATTATGTGAACATTAAATAAATGTTGGTGAGAAACGTACTTCCCCAAGCTTAGGCTTTTGGCCTAACTTGGTCTATGGCCATTAGTAAAATCCATCAGGTCTAGGGTAGATCTGGTTGTGAAACCTGAGGTGTCCCATGGTTGCTTCTTGTTCTCCTCGGCCATCAAGGCTACCTCATACTCGATGATGTCTTCTGGCATGATGAAATACCCTCTGGAATTAACATCAAACAAGGCAGGAGTAGGCAACAAAATAACCTTTTGTGTTTCCTCACTAAATACCACGTTGTAACGATAGTGATGTGGAGGAGCAAGATCAACAATAAAATGGTGTCATATCATGGAAGCATGGTCATGGTATATCTTGTGAAGCATACGATCATCACTATGGATAACAATATTAAGGCGCGTAGCAAGACGAGTAGCGTAAATACCACCATAAATATTACCTCTCATCATATTAGTGTGAAAACGGCGTGCAACAATGTCTCCCACACTATAAGCCCTATCACCGAAAAGTGTACAACACAAAAGGGCGAGGTCAAGAGAACCAAGTGTACCCCCTCTTGACTAGAACTTAAACATTGCCATACAAATAAAGCAAAGTAGTGCATAGAAGGAAAATGCAAATTCCTCGCTCTGGTTTTAAATAAACCTCTAAATTCTCCCATAGTTAAAGTGCGAAAAAATTCTTCAAAATCATTAGACCGAGGTTCATCCAACGCACCTTCAGCAGGAATCATGCATATTCACAAAAGTTTTCAAACGGTACCTTGAAGTTGTGTTCATATAAATGGAAAGATAATGTAGGCACCTCCTATCTAGGCATGAAATGGAAATGTTGCACAAAGGTATTGGTGAGGAGTTGATACTGGTCACACTTATCCGCGACAAAGTTAGATAAGCCGGCGTTGGCACAAACTTCTCAAACTCAAGCAGAAACCAGCTTCGCTCTTGAACATGTTGAACGAACACTCAACATGTCCACACCCCAGCCCTTCGAGGGAGGTTGAGATTGGGTTCTCCCCTTGAATTTCTCTATGAACCCTAGCTTGAGGAGCCCCTTATGAATATATTCCTCGACATTTTCTTTCACAACAAATTTCTGAATATTTTTGGCCATGAATAAGAAGTGAATAAACTTAACAAAATTCATAGCAACAACTCATGTGGATGTCTAAAGCCTATATCGGGCATCCAAAGTACTTAGAACCAAATGAATTCAACATGCAAGCTCATTTTCTTAGTTACCAACAACACCAAAATATGCGAAATATAAACCATTAAAATAAAAACTAATTGGACACATGGAGGAGTTACATTCCAAGGAGTAATTTCCCTGAACAGTTTAGGAAATGGGTCTCTAAGCAAAGAGGTCAAAAATTTCGTATCTAGGACTAAGAACATGAGCTAGTAACTGGGCATGAATTTTTCTGGAGGTGGAGGAAGAACATGGGCATGACAAATAAGTGACTATGGGCCTGTGGGTCCCACAAGGCACCTGGGCGCGCCTAGAGGGTAGGCGTGCCGTGTTACCTTGTGCATAGCAGGTGCACCCCACCTGGGGTGTGTCTGGTGCCAAAAATTCTTATTTATTCTATACAAAGTCGTTTTAAAATTTTGTGACATTTCGAGCACTTTTATTTTTGTGTCATTTTTATTGCATAGATAATTCAAAAGAGATGATCAACATGGCATTTTACTTTATTAAACCAGTAATTACATAAAATAAACTAACATTACAGAAGGTTGTGCTTATGTAATTCATCGACCATATGCCCCCCCAAAAGAATCCATTAATAAGGTTGATCAAGTCTTATTAACAAACTATTTACGAGTGACATAAAAGCGAAGAATTTTTGCATAGCACTATGTTACCTCCACCGTGATATGCATGGTTCTAATAATAAGAGTTTGACATCTCCTTTCAGGAACCGGGAGAGGGGATTAAAAATCTCCAATAGTGATTATCATAATTTTTCAATGGAATTGACACCATTCATTTTGGTTTGCTTATTCGAAATATATACCATATGCTCATTGTTGTTGACATTGAAAGTGACCATGCTTTTATTACAATCAATAACAACCCATGTAGTGTTAAGATAAATGTCTCCCAAGAATAACCGACATATTGTCATCCTCTGGCATCTCAAGAATAACAAAGTTCGTCAAGATAGTAACATTAGCAACAACAACTGGTATGTCCTCACAAATACCAATGGGTATATGAGTGGTTTTTTCAGCCACATGCAAGGAATAACAATTGATTTTTCAGCCATTCGCAAGGAAATTTCAATAGGAATCATCTTATTCAAATCAAGTCTTTTTATATAGAGAAGAAGGTATAACACTAACATCAGCTCCTAGATCACATAATGCATTTCTAACATGATTATTCTTAAAGGAGCATGGTATAATAGGTATTCATGGATCTCCTAGTTTTTCTCGTATTTTCCTTTGAACGAATGATTTGCAAGCATAGTAGGAATTTCAGCCTCTATATTGTTCTTTTATTAGCGACGATATCTTTCATGTACTAAGCATACATAGGCATTTTCATAGCATCGGTCGATGGTACTTACCAAAATAAAGATCTAAGCAGTTCAACAAAATTCTTAAAAGCATTTGTATATTTGGTTTTAGTAGCTTTGCTAGGAAATGGCAAGGGTTTCTGAACCCATGGTTCTCTTTTCTTACCATGTTTTCTAGAAATAAAGTCTCTTTTATTATATCTTTTATTTTTAGGAGGTGGGTCATCAAGCTCAATTTCAGGTTCTATTTCCACATCCTTATCAGTTCAATACTATCTTCTGGTGGAGCATCAACATGATTATCATTAGCATCATCATTATTAGTATCACTAGATGAATACTCATCACCAGATTGTGTCTCAGCATGAAAGATAAAAACATTGTTGGGATTCTCAGTAGGTTTTTCAATGGTAGGTTCACTAGAAGCATGCAACGATTTATTCTTACTCTTTTATTCTTAGGTGAACTAGGTGCACTACCATTAACTCTCTAAGAATCTTGTTCAATTCTCTTAGGATGACCCACAGGATACAAAGGTTCCTAAGTTGTTCTACCACCTCTAGTCATTACTGTAAAGACATGATCGTTATTTTTATTAATCATCTCCTTAATCAGGTCATTTTGTGATTTAGGAACTTGTTCAAGTTGAGTTTGTACTAACAATATGATCATTGAGAAAAATAACGATCATGTTGAGATTATATGATCACTGAGAAACGATGAACTAATAAACATCAACATAGTAATATCCATAAACATAAGTAACACAATCATTAACTTTCAAAATATACGATCCTTAAAGAATGTTTACTCTCCATTCATTTCGTCATATTAGCATGGCGTGGCTCCATCTTGACCACATAAATACAAATGTCAAGCACCATGGTGTTAAGCCAAGCAATTGGATCGTACTTCGTAACGCGCTTCAACTTTTTATACCTCACTTAATACATGAGCGTGAACCATGGACATAGGATGTAGGTGGAATAGAATATGGTGGTAGGTTTCAAAGGAGTAAAAGTGGAGAAGAAAGTCTCGCATCAACTAGGCGGATCAATGTGCTATGGATATGCCCATCAATCGATATCAATGGGAGGAGTAGGAATTGCCATGCAATGAATGCACTGGAGCTATAAGTGTATGAAAGCTCAACTGGACATAAGTGGGTGTGCATCCAACTTACTTGATCATGAAGACCTTAGACATTTGAGGAAGCCCGTCATCGAAATATACAAGCCAAGTTCTATAATGAAAATTCCCACTAGCATGTGAAAATGACAAAACATGAGACTCTTTATATGAAAACATGGTGCTTTCTCTAAGCACAAGTGTGGAAAACGAGGTAGTAGCACTATCCCTTCTCTCTTAATTTCTTTCTCTTTTTTCCTTTCCTTTCCTTTCTTTCTTTTTTCCTTTTCTCTTTTTTATTTTTCTTTTATTTTCTTTTCTTTTTTTCTTTTTCGTTCGGAGTCTCATCCCGACTTGTGGGGGAATTATTGTCTCCATCATCCTTTCCTCACTCAGACAGTGCTCTAATAATGATAACCATCACACTTTTATTTACTTATAACTCGATATGAAAAACTACTAAACAAGACGACTCTATATGAATGCCTCTGGAAGTGTAGCAATATGTGCAATGATCTAGCATAACGTGTAAAAATGATGAACGATGGCTTTGCCACAAATACTATGTCAGCTACATTATCATGCAAAGCAATATAACAATGTGTGAACTAGTCATATGATGTGACTGTGGAAGTTGCATGGTAATATATCTCAGAATTGCTATGGAAATACCATAATAGGTAGGTATGGTGGATGTTTTGAGGAAGATATAACGAGGCTTATGTGCAACAAAGCGTATCATGCTATGGGGTTTGGATGTACCGGCGAAGTTCGCACCGATCCTCGAGGTGAGAATGTGCAATGCACTGTACCGGAGAGGCTAGCAAAATATGAGGAGCTGAGTGTGCGTACATCCATGGATTCATATTAGTCACAAAGAACTCATATACTTATTGCAAAGCTTTATTAGCAAAGTACTACTTGCATGCCCCTAGGGAGGAGGTTGGTAGGAGTTAACCATCGCGCGCCCCTGAACTAAACGTCACTAGGATTTCAACGAGGAATAAGAATGCTCACACATCATCACCATGCCATAACTATATTTAGATGAACAACAAATAAACACCCTTTAACTATCGATATTTCTACTGACCAACAACCATGCACTCATGCCCTTCCATATTACCACATCAATATCATTAACCCACAATTTCTCTTTTATGTGCTACATGAAGGTCTTGATTATGCACTCCTTGAATTTTGGACTAGTCTTATAATGCATGCAAATTAACATCAGTATTTATTAGACTCTCAAACAAATTTAAGTGAAGAATGAGAGTTCAATTATTTCTATAAAATCTGTACGTCATCGTGCTCTAAAAGATATAAGTGAAGCACTAGAGCAACTGCTGAGCTCAAAAGATATAAGTGAAGCACATAGAGTATTCTAACAAATAATGGTGAACATGTGTATCTATATATTAGGTCTGTCGAGCAAACAATGATTGTGGATAAGTAAAACAAAAGCAAAATATAACACACGATGCTCCAAGCAAAACACATATCATGTGATGAATAAAAATATAGCTCCAAGTGACATGCCTATATGCTTGACTATTCCTAGAATTTAACATTGGGGTGCCTTGGGATCCCAAATCTTAGGCTCTTTCCGCTCCTTATTCCTTCATCCATCATGATTGCACCCAAAACTTGAAAACTTCAGCACACCAAACTCAACAGAAAACTCGTGAGCTCCGTTAGTATGATAGATAAATCAAACACTTTAGGTATTGTTATAAATTGATTAATATTTTATTATAGCATAATGTATTGTATTATAACTTATCCATGGCTTATGCCCCCTAATACAATCCATAGCATCATCAAAACAAGCAAACTATGCAAGCGAAAACAGAATCTGTCTAAAACAAAACAGTCTGTAATGATATGCGCAAACACCATACTTATGTAACTCCAAAAATTGTGAAACATTGGGAAAGCCTGGGTAATTTTTATATCAATACCTTGTAAAAAATTCAGATCAAAAATACGTTCTCGTAAAATCAGAGAACTTCTTCATTGGACGGAAAAGTTTCTGTTTTTGCACCGTATCAATTCTACTTATCATTCAAGTCATCCCCAAAGGATTTACTTGGAAAAAAATCACTAAATAAACAAAAATCACAATAAATTACAGTATAAACAATCATGTTATCACAAAAATAAATAAAATAAAAATAAAAATTGAAATATAACTATTGGGTTGCCTCCCAACAAGCGTTATCTTTTTATGCCCCTAGCTAGGCATAATGCATAGTATCAAGTGTTGTACTAGTCATGAGGAAGATCCATTTTGATAAAATAATATTACCTTCTTCCAGCAGCAAGTTTTGTAATAGGTAAGGAAAAATTAATTGAAGGGAATAAATTTCACAAGGGGCCGTGAGATATATTTCAGGAGGAAGAGGAGGCTCCTCCTTAGGATTTTCATAAGTAATAGTCAACTCTTCATTGTATAAGTTTCAATACAGGTACTTCCTTAATTCTCCCTCAAGCACATGATCCAATGCAAGATTTGGTATGATAAATTAATCATTGCATTCAAAAATTTTATCACTAAGACACTAGGTGGGACTCTTTTTCTAAGATTTTTATTATAAGCAACATAATCCATTGATATTAATTTCCTTACTTCTTCCTAATCATATAGAATGCCTTCTATCGGTTGGCACTCACCATTAACCCTTTAATGAGAAAATATTTCTCTATCCTCTTGTATAATGTGATTGAATTCATGAATGAGAAATATTGTAGCTAGACGTTTAGTAGAGGCATCATGAATATTAGAGAATTCTAGAAACAACCATTGTATAAAAGGATGTGTATGCACGAATTGTCTTTCCAATTGAACTATGAGGAAAGATATAGCATCCGCATAACTAGTAATTCTAGTAATAATAGATCCTCTTATCAATGGTAATGAGCCAGCGCAAGTGAAAAAGTCTTGAGTTACACTTTTCCCAATAATATTACCGCTACCTATGCAGAATTTCTTTGCTTGTATAATAGGTTGTCCTTTAGAAGGATCATCATCCGCAATGTTATTAAATTTTTCCTTGGAAACTTCAATTTATTTTATCACTCTCATTACAAGGTGAAGTTGGATAATCAAAAGTTGCCGCAATAGCAGCAGAATCACCACTAGTTTCAAACTCAGACATAATAGCAACTTAAAGCAAACAACTAACAAACAAAACAAGTAAACTAGCAAAAAAGTAACTAGCAAAGATAAATATTTTTTTATTTTTTATTTTTATAGAAATAAAAATGTAACAGCAAATAAAAGGTAGAACAAGTGAATGATAATCTATGAGAAGGTACTTGATAGGAATTTGGTGATGCTCCCCGGCAAAGGCGCCCGAAATTCTTTCTGCTACTTGTAAATTGCGTTGTGTTTCCCCGAAGAGGAAGGGAGATGCAACATAGTAGAGGTAAGTATTTCCCTCAGTGAGAACCATGGTTATCGAACCAATAGGATAACCATGTAAATTCCCGTCTTCAGCGCCTACACACAAAAGAGCACAAGCTTGTACCCAACGCGGGAAAGAGGGTTGTCAATCCCCTTGAACTTGTTACTTGCAAGCGATAAGTAGTTATAGATAGATAATTTTATAAATATAAATTGCAAATAAAAAGAATGTAAATAATGGTAGAAATATTTTGGAAGTTTTTAATATAATATTTGTGAAGAGATCCGGGTACCATAGTGTTTGTTAGAGGCTTCCCTCTCGAAGAAAGCATACGGTGGGTAGACAAATTACTGCTGGTAAATTAATCGAAAAGCACATAGTTATGTAACATTTATTCACGACAATGATCATGTATATAGGCATCACATCCATAAGCAGGTAGACCGACTCCTGCCTGCATCTACTACTATTACTCCACCCATCGACTATTATCCATCATGCATCTAGAGTATTAAGTAAAAAACAGACTAATGCTAGGAGGAGGATGACATGATGTAGACAAAGTAAATCCAATTAATATGAATGAACCCCATCGTTTTACCCTTAGTGTCAGCAAATACAATATGTGCCATGTCCCTTTCTGTCATTGGGATTGAGCAGTACAAGATTAAACCCACTACAACGCAACACTCCCACCGTATATATAATTAATCTAGTTGGCCGAACCAAACCGATAGATTGAAGAGCATTATGAAGCTAAAAAAATCATGAATATAAATAACCATAAATGATTCAATATATTTTCATGAATAATGTGAACATAAGCGCACAATTCATTGGATCCCAACAAACACAACACAAAGATGATTACGTAGGATAGATCATCGTGGGAATCACGGTGATCTTTGCACTGAAGAACACAGAGAGAGAGAGAGAGATCCATTTAGGTACTAACTACGGATCCGTAGGTCTTGTTGGATCGAAAGTAGTGCTAGAGGGGGGGGGGGGTGATTAGACTACTTGACAAATTAAAAATCTACTTTCTCCCAATTTTAAGTCTTGGCAGATTTTAGCATTCATAGTATGTCAAGTACACCCTGCACATGCATGTCTGCGAGTATTGCAGCAGAAAGTAAAGACAAGCATGTAAGTAAAGAGAGGGTAGGAAGATCAAACATAATTGGTGACACAATGATTTTTTCCGTGGTTCCGAGAGGTGGTGCTATCATACGTCCACGTTCATGGAGTCTTCAACCCACGGAGGGTAACAGTCGCGAGAGTCAATGGAGTGCTCTACCCACAGAGGGTTCCATGAAGAAGAAACCTTGAATATACCATGACGGCTTCCGTCCACGGAGGACTAGCCTAACTCAGGTTAGATCTTCACAAAGTAGGCAATCTCCTCGCCCTTACAAACTTCTTGGTTCACTCCACAACACGATGTAGGAGGCTCCCAAGTGACACCTAACCAATCTAGGAGGCACCACCCTCCAGAAGGTAATAGGCTTGATAATGTCCATGAACTCCTTGCTCTTGTGCTTCAAGATGATAGACTCCTCAACACACAATCACTCTCTCACATATTTGGCTTGGTGGAAGAGGTTGATTGGGTGGAAAGCAAGTTGGGGAGGCTAGAGATCAAGATTCATATGGTAGGAATGGAATGGCATGATCTCAACACATGAGTAGGTGCCTCTCTCTCTCATAAAATCAGTAGGCATGAGTGGGGAACTGTTCTGAGTGCTTCTCTTCTGAGTGAGTGGTGGTGGAGGGGTATATATAGGCATCTCCGAAAATCCAACCATTACACCTAGTAACTCAGACTCGGTGCAACCGATGTGTAAATCTTCGTTGTATCGAGTTGCCTCAAAGGTAGCAAGTTTTGAATCTCGGTGAGACCGATACATAAAACTCGGTTGCATCGATAAGGTGACCAACAGTCAGATTGCCAAACTCGGTGACACCGATTCACAAAACTCGGCGGGACCGGTTTTGTAAACTTGCATAATAGGAAGTTGGCAATCCAAACTCGGTGGCACTGAAGTGGAATCGGTTGCACCGAAAAGCTAGGGTTTGGCTGAGTCTGTCTGAGGTTGGGAATCGGTGGCACCGAGTGGAAAGTGTTGGTTGCACCGATTTTAGATATTTGGCTTTGGACAGACTTTGGTGGAAGAGCTTGTGGGTGTATGTGGGACTATCACATGTGCACGCATGAGCATTTTGTTCACCAACAAAACCTTACCTCCTTTTAATAGTATTGTCTTTCCGATGGACTCAAAGTGATTTCTCACAAAAGGTAAAACGTAGAGTCCTTTGCTTGAAGCTTTGCCAATCTATTTCCTTGCATCTTGGGGTATTCCACAATCCTTTTGCCAACCCATCATTGAACGTTTCCTGAAACATGCTTAGTGGAAACATTAGTTCAGTGACATATATGTTGTTATTAATTACCAAAACCACCAAGGGAGCAAATGTTCTTTCAATCTCCCCCTTTTGGGGTAATTGATGACAACATATAGATCAAAGCTTCGACATATGATATATGCATATAATCGTCACTTTGAGAAGTATGTGATAAGTAAGAGCTCCCCTTAAATTTGTGCATTATTTTTAGATTTGTGTTTGAATGCAAATGCACAATCGATTAGGTACATAGGGCACTTCTTCCATGTCACATACAACTTGGTGGTGTGCGAGAGTAATAAGAGTTAATAACATAGCACAACACATCAAGCAAAGTGAATGATCAAGCAAAGTGAATGATCATCAGATAATCCATCAAAATATAGGAAATAGTAGCAACACACATTAAAGCGTATGATCAAACACACAACAAAAGTATCTCACATCAAACCAAAAGATCAAATGTTTTGTAAAACATCAATAAAAACAGACACTCTCTCACTCGAAGCCTAGATCTATATACAAATTCTCCCCCTTTGGCAATAAGTTACCAAAAATCTCGAAGAGATATAGCTAATTATTCTTCTACGGCTGATCTCCTCCGGTAGTCGATGTCGGAGTCGAGAGAACTGCGTCGGCGAAGACTTCTGCTGATGTCCTGGACGGAGTTGGTGTAGACACTAGAGGCACTAAAGGTGTTGATGGAGCTGATGTCACTGTGGCTGGAGCAGAAGATGAAGGTCTCGTCTCCGGAGCTGGCACTGTAGTTGTCCTATCCTCAGTCGTGAACTGGGCAATCGTCCTGACAGGTGCACTGTCCTCCTCATCATCAAAATACTCAGACTCCGAAGAGGTGCAATGGATAGGAGCTTCATAAACTTCCATCTTAAGCTCATTGATTGTCTTTGTCAGGCCATCTACCTTGTCATCGAGAGTTTTCACTCTATCTTCAAAGATGTTCACAAGGCTCTCCTGGCTATCCATAATGGTTTTGATGTCCTTCTTCATGTCCATGATGGTGGAGATCAAGAGATCCATCTGCTCATTCCTGGATCTAGGTACCTAAGCACCAGTGGCTCGAGCTGCCTCTGCATGTGCCTGAGCTGCAACTGATGTGGGATGGTCTGGGTCCATCACCACAACGCTGTCCTTGAAATCTGGCTGAAGTGGCAAGTGGGGTCTATCCAGAGCAAAGATGTGCTTTTCAAGTTTGGAGTTGATAAGCATCTTAATGTAGGGTGCATAGCAGCATGAGCGCTTCTGGTCAGCAACAACCCTCTTCACTGTCTGAACTATCAAATCCATCACTTGAATCCTGGTGTGACTGTCTAGATGGATAAGCATGTTGATGGAGTAGCGACGAATCATCTTCTCATCTCCAGACTTAGGCATCAAGGTATGTCTCAAGATGGTGTTCATGGTACGGAGGCCTTCCTGGAGGTAGTAAATGGATCCTAACTTGTGTGATTGCAAGTTACCAGCTGGGATAGTAGTGTACATATCCTTCATAGCATTGTGGCTCTCCTTGGATTTAGAGTAGACATCCAAGTCACCATCCTCAACCTCTGGGACTCCTAAGATGGTAGCCCACTAATCAACTATAGATTCGTATCCGGCTCCTTCAATCATCCATACTATCATGCCATCTCCATAAAAGTGAGTAGTGGAGTAGAACTGCATAATCATCTCATCATTCCAAGCAGTAAACTCTTTGCCTACAAACTTGGCTAGGCCAATGCAATGGAAGTTGTCTTGCACACATGGGAAATAGTCCTCATTTTCCTTGATATACTTCCAGTCAACATATCTCATATCACTGACTGCATGACTCTTGTCAAGTAAGATGGTCTCACAGAAGTCTTGGTGCTCTTTGCTATAGAACCTGTAGTCCACAACCGTTTTCTCCTGTGGGCGTATGGATCAATAGATCTCCAAGCCCTCAAACCTGAATCCTTCCTCTTCTTCATGTCCTCAGCAACTGGGTGGCTGGCATTGTGTTCAGGAAGGTGAGGTCTAAGCTTCATCAAAGCTGACATATCATCATCATCATCATCATCATCATCATCATCATCATCATATGCTTCTCTAAAAGTGGATGTCTTGTTCTTCTCAGCATCAGGTATATCTCTAGTAGTCCTCTTGGACTTCCCTGCATCAACTTTCTTGGATGCAGTCTTGGTGCTCTTGGAGGGTCCAGGCTTAGGCATAGCATCTGCCATAAGCTTCTTTTGCTTCTTCTTGGGAGGGGCCTTGACAACAGGTTCCTCCTCCTCCTCTTCCTCCTCAGTAGCACCAGCAGCCTCCTCTGGATCCTCAAACATAGAGGTAGGCCTGCCAATAACATGAATGATCCTCTTCCTGGCTGTCTTCTTCTCTCCTACCTTCTTAGGCAAATAATTCTTGGGGATCTCAATAGACATAGTTGCTCTAGCACTCTCATGTGCTACGAAAGTATCTGGAGGTGCATAAACTTTGCTGACCACCCTCCTAGATGAGGTAGCCTCATTAGAAGACTTATTTGCAGCCTTCTCTTGCTTCTTAGCAAGAACCTCCTATGGCACAAAATTAGAATCTTCTTCATCAGAATTGAGTCTCTTCCTTGTCCTAGTTGCATCCTTAGGCAACCCATGTGAACTGGGAGTGCCTGGATCTGAGGAAGAACTGGACTCGGGACTAGTGCCTGAACTCATATCAACATTCTGCTCCTGCAGATTCTGGCTATCTTCAGCATCTGACATGTCTAACCCTGTGAATATAGTTGAGAAGAGTGGAATAGGATAATTCATCACAAAATGTTCAGCTGTTTTTTGAAAGTTCAAACTAAGAATTTACAAAGTTATACATTCTGTCACATGAAAATCGGTACAACCGAAGCAACAAAATCGGTACTACCGAGACCGACTTTCTCATTAGCCAAAACTTGGCATTCCTTTCAGTGAGACCGAAAAGAAGTACTCGGTTTTACCGAGAAAGTTCTCAGTAGCACAAACTACAAATCGGTGACATGGATTTGTTCACTTTGGTTCCATCGAGTTTTATCAGGCAAAAGGCAAACCCTGGAAATTCGATCATTCGCTACACTATGGAGTTTTATGTGGATGGAACAGTTTGCAAACAAGGGCTTATAGATAAAACAATCTTCACTGCACAAGAATTGCACGGGGAGCGCAAGAAGGGTCATATCCATACCCTATATCGGTGATGGATCCACTACGGCGTGGACGGCGGCGAAGATTCCCATCGATGGCGAAGATCCCAATGGCGGAGGGGCGCAGGGAGACAAGGGCGACGACCAGAGGGTCATTCTTCGACAGTTAAGGTCTTGAGGCGCGATGTTTGAAGAGTGATTTTCAAAGCGTCGGGGTCCACAACATATACACCCATCACTATTGGTGATACCGATTCTAAATTTTCGATGTCACCGAGTTTCTCAACTGTCAGCTGACAGGGAAACTCGGTGTAACTGAGAATATGGAATCATCAGTACCAAGATTGAAAAACGAGATCAACCCTAGGCATTCGGTGAGATCGAGATTTTGGAGTTGGTTCCATCGAGATGCACTTGGGAGGTTTTAATGGTTAGTCCTTTGTCGATACAAAACTTCGAGTGCTCCTCACACAAAGGGATCGAAAAGTACTTGTTCAAATTTTGTGTTGTAGCATGAATAGAATATGAGGTGATAAAGCATAGATAGCTAAAGGAGTGGTCCTAGGCATTCTTGTATATCCAAATGGCAAATTAAAAATCAAAAGCAAAATAGCAACAATTGGATATCCTCGAATGAGTAAATAAATGCAGACCAACATGCTCACACAATAAGATGTCAAATGAAAACATGTCAAACATGCACAAACACACTAGCATCTAACAAGCACTTTGGCGATGACAGAGTCATCTATATATGAGTATATTGACTTAGGAGCCAAGTAAGAATACTTGATCATAGGTCATACTCATCATTTAAGCACAAGTGGGGTTACCACTTTTACATAAAGCATTTAATGTTGTCACATACTATGAGATGCTTTGACTCAAGTCTTAGAGTAAAGCTCCCCCTTGATGTGACATCCTCCCATAGGAGGGATAAACTAACCTTGGGTTTTGTCGATGAAGACTTCATGTAGGTGAAGTAGTGGTGTATGCTCAAAGTTAATGAAGATCACCAAAAGTTGGGAGCATCCTTGTTGTTTCATTACTCTTCTCACCTACATGGGTTAGTCCCAACACACAAGAGACAAATACAAGGATATTTATGGACATGGAGTGCAAAGCACATATGATGATGTCCATTGATTTGTTGATTACCTTGTCCCTTGCTTACCTTTGAGGGAATGTCTGACTCCTTGAACTATTGCACGATGATGATGTTGATTGCAACTAGTTCTTGCCAATAATGAATATGAGTGGATTTCAATGGCGGAGTCACCCCTCAAGAACTTCTCTAGTTCTTCTTCTTGGGGACCCGCATCAAGTTGATGGGGATCCTTGGTGTTGAAGTAGCACTTGTAGAAGTTGAGCTTGTAGTAGCCTTGGGAATCCACTTCACCAAAGCTTGGGATTCATCTTTATATGATTCAATGTCCTCTTGAAGCTTGTTCTTGCCCTTGAGCTTGGGGTCTTGTGGTAGAAGGTCATCTTGAGCTTTTCTTCCCTTGGGGAGAGTATTTTCACACTTCTCCTTTTGAGAAAAAAAACTTGGGATTGGGGTATTGACCTTCTTCCATTCAACTTCATTAGTGTTGAAGTAGCCAACACACCGATTCTTCCGGTATCCTCCATGCTTGCGTACAATCTCCTCAAATTGTTTGCAACCTTCAAGACTCTTGTAGATACCTTTCTCTATAATCCCTTTCAAAAGTTCATTTTCTTGCTCAAGTGTAACTTGGCTAAGAGAAGAGTTAGTGGGATCAAGAGAACTACTAGAAGCAATATAATTGGATTTATCATTTTTATTGCTACTAGTTGAAGAACCTTTCTTTCCTTTGTTGCTAGCTTGCTTAGACTTAACTTGTGGCATGATTGTAGACAAGAAAAGTCGTTTGGCTAGATAAGAGGAAGTCTTATTTCGAAGATAGTCATTGATAGCTTTAAGGAACTCATGTTCTTGCTCTAAATTGAGCTTCTCGAAGCGGAGCTTCTCATGTGTCCTTTCAAGCTCTCTATGATCTCGTAGAGTAGACTTAAGAGTGTTTATTTCTTGAGTTAGTCGTTCTATTTCCAACTTATCATCATCACATGACTTATCTATACTAGAGTGAGTACCAGGAAGTTCATTTTGACTAACATTACTAGATTTGTCAAATAGCAAGTCATCTTCAATTAACAAGTCATCTTCATCACTATTGAAATCAAGATACTTGGGGTGTGATACCTTGGGGCCTTTACCATGAAGCAACGTCCACTCCCTTCATTTGGTGAATGAAATCTGTCATAGGAGTCGATTGTCACTAGTGCAAGTCCGGCAACACCTTCATCTTGACTATAGCCGGAGTTGGAGTGATAGCTTCTCTCGGAGTGGTTGTCGGATTCGGAGCCGGAAACCCATTCACCAACATGAGCTTGATGTCTTCTTATTGAGTAGCTCTTGGTGTGCTTGCCCTTCTTCTCCGAGTCCCGACTTCTCCTTGAGGGTCTTCGTTCATAACGATCATCCCTACTCCTTCTCTCTCTTCGAGGTGACTCGTCTCTTGAGCTTTGTCTTCTTGGTGACTCTTCTTTACTTTTGTAAGGAGCCGTGCAATCATTGGAGTAGTGTCCGGGCTTCCCACAATTGTAGTAGTTTTGGTCACAACTTGACGAACTGAAAGTGCGTTATATCAACTAGAGGGGGGGGGGTGAATAGGCGATTTTTACAAATTCATCACTTGAGGAATTTCAACTTGAGGAATTTGGAATGTGATGAATAACTAGCAGCGGAATAAGTACTCACGTGCATGAGGAACATAGCAACAACATAGTCATCATGATGAAATGAAACATGCATAGATTACAAGTAGCGTGATATAGGATAAGCAGGTGAGGAACAAGGTAACTTGAAGAATTTGAGGTGAGGAAATTGTGAATGACTTCAGTCAAATTATTCAAACAGTAATGATCAATTTCATCAACAAGTATACGAGGAATAGAGGGGTTGAGGAAATAGAACAAGGTAGCTCGATGAAGACAATGGTTTGATGACCCAGTTCCAACTGTCGTGACAGTCATACGTTTGGTTTGGAGCGGCCTGTTCTTTAAACCAGAGGACACATATTCCCAGGACACACAGTCATTACCGTATTCTCCTTGAGCTAAGGTCACACAGTCCTCGCCCAACACTCGTGGTAAGTCTTTAGGATAGACTTCCAAAACCCTCACAAACTGGTCACCCGACGATCCACAATTGACTGCTGGATGCTCTAGACCAGGGTCACTCCGTGATCCCCAATTGACTGCAGGATGCACTAGACCATGACGCCTAACCGTCTGGAGGATACACAGTCCTCAAAGGTAACAAGCGTCGGTTCCACACAGGAGTTTCTTCATTTTGAAAGTCTTCAAGGAATACCAAAGTCTTCACCAAAGTCTTGAGTTGAATACATACATTTTTAGGGGTCGGTAATCTCCGAATATATCAAACTCCTCATTGACTTATAGAGCATGTGTACACTCACAAACACATTAGTTCCTTCACCTATAAGTCTTCAATACACCAAAATCACTAAGGGGCACTAGAAGCACTAACAATCTCCCCCTTTTTGGTGATTGATGACAAATGGGATAAGTTTTAAACGGGGATAATACTATGAAGTGTAAATATTGAGTTTGAGGAATTTGATTGCAAGATATAGAAGAACTCCCCCTGAAGATGTGCATATTTGAGGAATTTGCTTTGGACTGCAAATGCACATGGCAGGTTAAAAACATGGAGAACTCCCCTTATATCTTGTAATTCATACACACATTTAACATATGATATGAAGAATTTGAAATGCATGATGAAAATGGTGTCTGACAAAATTCAGCATGCATGCATTAAGGTGCTTGAGGAAATAAGCATGCAGGGAGCAGTTCAAAAGAGTCAGACCACCATCAGACTTAAGTTTACAACTCAAACAACAAAAACTTCAGAAGAGCGAGAGTTGTAACTTAAACAAAAATAAGCCCATATATAGAGACCCGCTTGAAGACTAACTCAAATTCCCCCCCCTTTGTCATCGAAGACCAAAGGGACGAAAAAGTGAGGACTAACACCCCTTGAAGAATTTCATCTTGTTGGTGAGGAAGGAGCGCCAGTGGTGCCGGGGTCGTTTGTCGATGTAGGGCCCACTGCAGTGTCGTCAATGTCCTCAGCTTCATCCGTCTCAAGCGATGAAGAATATGAAATTGTGAACATCAGAGGAACTTGAACCTTCTTGAATTTCTTTTGTGGTTGACGATCCGAGTCAAGATTTTCCTCAAGATCCAGCTCCTTCAGTTCTGTAGGTGTCTTGAGGTGAGACAGAATAGCCCAAGTGCGGTTGAGGATTTCATGCACATAGCAGTGATTTTTCTTCACAAAGTTCTACGTCATAGTCATGTTCTGAACAATGGAAGCCAACTGACGCTTCACCCACTTGTGATTGCGATCAACCTTCTGATGAAGACTTATGAGAAGCTCTTGATCAGTCATCACACGAGGGGCAGCCTCTTGAGGTTTTTGTGCTGAGGCCTTTGCTTCAGAATCCTTGGTTGCAGTGTCATCATTGGTGGAAAAGGATGCAGCTTTGCGAAATTGACCATCCAATGGACGAGTGCCTTCATCAATGACAGCCTTGCCTTTTCCTTCAACTCAGGCAATTGTGCTCTTGAGGACTTCAATCGGGGGCAAGAAGCCAAAGTGATTCTGGAAGTCCGCCTTGAAGGGAACTGAAGACTTTGATCTGATGAACTTCATGATCCAAGGTGCATAAGGCTTCAGTCCGAATGGGGCTAGTGCTGCATTCGCCAATGTCCTCATGAAGAAGTCATGGAAGTTGATGGGAATCCCATGAATGATGTTAAACAACATATTCTTCATGACTCCCTACACTTCTTCTTCAGAGTTGTGGCCCTTCTGAGGACATAGTGTATTGGTGAGAATGCGGTAGACCGTCCTGGCCACATAGAACAAATCCTTCACAAGGAAGGTTGTCTGTTGAGGTTTTCCAGGAGCCAACGGTTTCATCAGCACTTGCATCAGTTGATTGGGTAGAGCAGGTTCATCAAACAGACAACAAGCTTCTTCTGAAGGAATTGGGACAGGGACTGACCGAAGCAATTCAGATGCTGGAGAAGTGAAGTGAGTAGATCCGGTCATCCAATCCAAGATCCAGGAGTTGATGTCAGTGGCATCACCTGTGATGTGCAGTGTGGCATAGAATTGAAGAATTAGCTCTTCATTCCAATCACAAATGTCCACACAGAAGGGAAGAAATCCAGCATGGTGAAGAAGTGAGAGCACAGGCGTGAAGGATGGAATTGGTTCCATATCAGCATGAGGAATTTGATGGTGCTCGAAGACTTTCTTCTTGTCAAACAGGACTGATGCATAGTAATTCATCTGAGTTGGAGTCTTGAATCTGGTTTGACCGGCCCTTGCTGAGTCATATGGGTTAGGACCAGTGAAGAAAATGTGCTCGTTGAAGAAATTGGACTTGAGGAATTTAGGGCGCTTTGAGCGTTTGAATGGCATCCTCGGCTTTGGCTGAAGGTTTGGCTTGAAGCGACCCTTGATCTCCTTAGGCATAGGAGGAATTTCTTCAGACTGAGGAATTTGCGAAGCTGTTTCCTCAATGGCAGTTGGAGCAGCAAAGTCATCAGCTGATGCAGCTAGAATTTCTTCAGTGGTTGGAGCAGCCAAGTCATCAAATTCTTCATGAATTTCTTCAGTCTGAGCTAGGGACTGAGGAATCTGTGACAGAGGAGTGGTCATTGGGGAATTTGGGTGAGCAGCTTCCTAATATTCATCATTCATGACAGGTGTTGTGTCGCCAATGTCCATGTCTTCATCAATTTCTTCAACTCCAACCTCTTCAGCAGTGAACTGAGGCTGGGGCGATGATACCTGTTGAGTTGAAGCATTTGCTTCAACATCAATTTCTTCATCAATCTGCTCTGTCGAAGCAGCGGAATGATCTTCTTCTTCATCATCATCTAGATGAGATAGTCAACGCCAAATGGAATTATCTCATAGGCTGGCACTAAGGAAATTGAGGTGGCATCTAATGGTTCAGTTGAAGATATTGGCAGGGTCTTCAACTTCTTCATGGCTGAGGAATCTGAAGTTGAAGCTTTTCTCTTTAGAGCCTTCTTCTCAGCAGCCTTAGTCTTCTTCACTTCTGATGCAGAAGGAAGGTTGATTGTCTTCACCTTTGATGATTTGGCTGTTTCAGCTAAAGGTGAAGGTGGTACATTTTCTTCAAGCGCAACAAAAGCTTCAGCTAGCCTGTCAGTTTCTTCAAGCACAACAGTGGAGGTTGTCCTGGTATGTTCTTCAACGGGCTGACTTTCTTCAGCCGCGCAGACAGTTTCTTCAGTTGGCTGAGCAGATTCATCAACTTGAGGAATTTGTGGTTGCGAACAAGATGCAACCCTTGAGTTGTGATCAGTGATTACTTTATCAGCTATGTTGAAAAAGCAAACCTTGGCGCCTTGCCAATCAGCATAGTATGCATTGAATTCCGCACTGAGGTCTTTGATCTCGGATTGCATCTTCACAAGTTCCCCAGGAGACAGATTCAGAATATTTTTCTTCAAAAAATTCTCTTTCTTGTACTAAGGCTTCTTGGTTTGTCAGGCCTTTTCATACTTCCATTTTTCTTCAGCTATGAAAGCTGTGAGAACATGATCAGGACCAGGAGGCAGCTTCAAGTCATCAATGGGCATTTTGGGATCCTTGTGCCAGATATCAATGAAGTTAAGCACCTGTTTTGGATCAGGGAACAGAGGACTTTGAGTGCCCTTTGCTTGAGCCACTCGTTCTTGCTTGTGTCTGATGATCGCATCAAGTTCCTCATCATCAGCTTCATCTGAGGAATCTGATGGAATTGTGAACGCCACCTTCCTGGGTTGAGGACTTGGTCGTATTCCTCGGCCAACAGTTGCTTTCATTTTCCTCAGGGAAGGACTGCCTGAGGAATGTGCTTGGGCTGAAGAACTTGCTGATGCCCCTAAAGCAATTGAGAATCCCTCTATCCTCTAACAAGATGCAAGATGCACAGGAGTTGAGGACTTTGCAGCAGCAGTTGAAGACTTAGCAGCAACCGTACCAGCGGCTGAGGCCTTTGAAGGCTAAGGCCTTTGAGGTTGAGGAATCTACTGTGATGATTTTGAAGTTGAAGAATTTGACTCCACAGCAGATATCTTCATCATCAATTTTTTGGAGCACTTGCAGAGGCTCCGGCAGAGGCAGCAGCAGCAGAGTCTTCATTTAATTTCTTCACTGCAGCTTCGATAGTTCTCTGAAGTTGACGCTTTGCCCACTCTGCGGGAAAGTCTTCACCGCGAGCAACACTTGTGGGATCAACCTGTTGATCATCAGCAGGAGGATCCCTTTTGCAAGGGGGTTTGAGAGCGATTTTCTTCATATATTTGGGAGTAACATAGCGATACTCTTTCCATTCCCTCACCCACCTCCATTCAATCCTCTGAATTCTGATTTTCCTTTGTTATTTTGTCTCTTTGCAATGTATGGATTCATCTGGTGTACAGTAACCAACATACAAATGTTCAGGGATCTCAAAAGCAGTGTTCTATTCAGCTTTCTTTCCACCTTTCTGTGGCTTCTTCCCATTAGCCATTTTCTTCATCTGAGGATTTTGAACTCTTGAGGACTCTGAAGAAGTGCACATTTTTTCCTCAAGAAACGCTGCAAATGAGTTAAGTTGATGAGAACCTAGTGATTCATTAGCGGACATGTTTGTACCTATGAACAGAGTATAGGTGCAAGGAATTTGAAGAGGTCATATGCGTTCTTAGAAAATTTTCAATAAAATCAGGTGAGAGGAATTTGACCATGGGCGTCTTGAGGAATTTCACTAAGTGTTCTTTGTCTTAGGTTTCAGAGTTGTGCAAATTTTGAGGATTCACACAATTGAGGAATCTTGAAGAAAATCATAACTTAGTGAAAGTCATCAAGTGTATGAACATGTAAGGTGCTTTAGAATGAGATTCTTGAAGAATAAACACCTTTGTGAAGATTGAGGAAAAATTGAAGATCAAACAAGGGTAGTAAAAATAGATTTTATTTACCCTAATGAAGAACACGACAAACTATGAGACGAGATTGAGGAAGTTCGTTAGTCCAGATCTCCCACGCCCTAGCTCGACAGAGGGAGACAACTATAGTGGCGGCGGGATGAAGACTTCCGTGGCCGATGCGAGTATGGCGACGACGAGGTCGAGGCAGTGAAGCTCTTCCACACCGGCAGCGATGATTTGAGTGGCGGCGCTAGGTTGGAGCTCAAGAGAGTGTAGGAGCGAGGAGTAACCAAGCATAGTGAAAGGGGAGGGCTATTTATAGTGGAGGTGAAAACTAACCCGGACGAAGATTTTGGACCAGATTGCCCCTAACCCTTGCTCTCCACGCGACATGTGTCACCCACGTTATGAGTAGTGGCGATAGTGGGGAATCGTGGGTTATCCAGTCGTGGGAATCAGAACCGTTTCAGTGGGAAACGCCGATAATTTTGATAATCAAAATTTTAAAGTTTCCGTTCGCAAATTCTTCAGCTGTCAAGGATACAGTGAAGACTTTGAACGAGTTTCAAATTAGAACGCATATGAAGAATTTGTGAATAGACTGGGTTGAGTTTAGCATAGAGGGGGAAGGGGTCCGATCACATTCACTTAGATGAAAATCAACTTGAAGAATTAGCAAT
This sequence comes from Hordeum marinum, assembly GCA_022496015.1. NCBI lineage: Eukaryota > Viridiplantae > Streptophyta > Magnoliopsida > Poales > Poaceae > Hordeum > Hordeum marinum. The sequence goes on from CM039678.1 coordinate 347,859,818, forward strand.
AAGTGAATGTTGTTGAGGACATTGAAAACTCAAATATATATGTATATAGTCAATGAAGAACATGAGTTTCAAAGTTTGAAGAATTTGGAAAGTTGAGGAATTTGCAAACTTGAGAAATTTGAAAATTTGAAGAATTTGCAAAATGACGAAAAACTCAACTTTGAAGAATTTCAACTTTGGTTGGTGGCATGACCCATCGTATAAGAATGATGATTTTAGACACCGCGTACAATTGTCATAGGGTTCTGAGAATCAAATTCTTCATTAATTTCTTCACACTTAGAGGGTTATTCTTCATTGATTGAAGAAAAACGTTCCTTCGTGTGTTGCACATCTAAGTCATCAATTTTGCATAAGTGTTAGGATGTGTGTCCTTTTTCAAAGAACATTCGAAGATTCTAAGATATTTAGATCACACCGCAACTTGCAAAATCTCTTTTCATCCAAGGGCTTTGTGAAGATATCGGCCAGTTGTTCTTCAGTAGGGATGTGGTCGATGGCGATGTCACCCTTGAGTATATGATCTCGAAGAAAGTGATGACGAATCTGGATGTGCTTGGTCTTGGAATGTTGAACAGGGTTGTAAGCAATCTTGATGGCACTCTTGTTGTCGTAGTAGAGGGGCACATTCTTCAGCTTGATGCCATAGTCCTTGAGGGTTTGCTTCATCCACAGCAACTGAGGGCAACATGAACCAGCAGCATTGTACTTAGCTTCAACAGTAGATAGTGACACGCAGTTCTGCTTCTTCGAGGACCAACAGACTAAGGATTGTCCGAGGAAATGACATGTGCCCGAGGTTGACTTGCGATCCACACGATCTCCAGCATAGTCATCATCAGAGTATCCGACGAGGTGAAGATTTGAGCCCTTGGGATACCATAATCCAAGCGTTGGTGTGTGAGCTAAGTATCGAAGAATATGTTTCACAGCCTTATGGTGAGATTCCTTCGGTGTTGCTTGGAATCGGGCACACATGCAAACACTTAGCATAATATCAGGCCTAGATGCACATAGATACAATAATGAGCCAATCATGGAGCGATATACCTTCTGATCGAAATCTTTACCATTTTCGTCAGTGCAGAGGTGGCCTTTTGAAGGCATTGAAGTTTTGACGCCTCTGCAATCTTGCATGTCGAATTTCCTCAGAACATCCTTGAGGTATTTCTCTTGAGATATGAAGATGCCATTGTATCGCTGACGAATTTGAAGACCTAAGAAGAATTTCAACTCTCCCATCATAGACATTTGATATTCTTCACTCATCATATAGGGAAATTCATCACTGTAATGTTTGTCAGTACCGCCAAAGATAATATCGTCTACGTATATTTGGCATATAAAAAGTTCATTGTGATAGGATTTTGTGAAAAGAGTTGGGTCGAGTGAACCGGGTTTGAAGCCTTTCTTCATGAGGAATTCCTTTAGAGTGTCGTACCACGCCCGAGGGGCTTGCTTGAGGCCATAGAGCGCCTTGTTGAGTCTGAAGACTTTGTCAGGATGCTTAGGCTCTTCAAAACCTGGGGGTTGAGCAACATATAATTCTTCCTCAAGCTTACCATTGAGGAATGCACTTTTCACATCCATTTGATATAAGATGATATCATGATGGTTAGCATAAGCAAGCAATATGCGAATAGCTTCAAGTCTAGCAACAGGTGCAAAAGTTTCATCAAAGTCAATTCCTTCAACCTATGTGTAGCCTTGAGCTACAAGACGAGCCTTATTCCTCGCCACAAGGCCATTTTCATCTTGCTTGTTGCGGTAGATCTACTTGGTACCTATGATGTTATGCTTGGGAGGATCTGGCCGCTTGACAAGTTCCCACATGTTGTTGAGCTTGAATTGATGCAATTCCTCTTGCATAGCTTGAATCCACTCAGGCTCCTTAAATGCTTCATCAACTTCCATGTTTACTTGTTTTGCATGCTTATCCAGGATGTTGCATTATGCCTTTCCCGACAAGTACTAACGAACCACCAAGGTTCCACATCTCTATTTTCTCTTCTTTCTTTTCCTTAAAAGGCAGAAGGTTCTCTCACATACAAGTTTGTTGGGGGGAAGAGATGGTATGGGCACCGGCGATGTCCAAAATTGGCATCTTGCGGGAAGGAGCGGAAAAAGTACCGCGACGGGAAGATAAGTTGCTGGACCCTAAACGAATTTTTTTCTGTGAAGTTATTTTCCTTGGACGATTTTGACTTTTGTATGGAAAACCTGCACGCTAAGGAACCTTGCCATGATTGATGGCGCCCTTGCTATGTTTCGAGTCCTCTCAACAGCTTAAGTGGATGCGCTCACACCCTTGCTTTGTTTCGAGTCCGCTCAACGGCTCAATTGGCTGCGCTCGCGCCATTACTTTGTTTCAAGTCCACTCAACAACTTAAGTGGCCAAGCCGAGAACGTAAATGTATCTTGCCGGTAGTAGCACCGCCAGCACGCTGCTAAGGACCCGCTCCTCAAAGCGCTCGTGATAGGGCTACACAGGCTGGCAAGGTTTTTTTGAAAAAGCGTAGGGAAAACACCATGCAAAGAAGAATCTAACAAGGAGAATAATGCACAGAAAAAATTCAAATAGGGTGAAATTTACATGGGATGTCGCCTCTTCCTAAATACATCTTTATTCGACTTTCTCCCCTAGGGGCAGATTACAAGAAGAAAAATATAGGAAGAGGCCCCCAACAGAAGTCCATCCTAACCCTCCTAGATCAGCACTGTGCGGAGGGGCAGGGCTTCCAAAAGGGAAGACAAGAGCCTGGCCCCTCCTAGGCCAGCAGTGCACAGAGGAGAAGACCAGCGCCGCGCAGACGAGAATGGGGGGCAAAAGCCGAAGTCCACGAGCTTGCCGGAAGACCCAGCTCGAAGATGAGGCAGCGCCCGGGACAAGGACCCCCGACAGGATCGTCCTGCCGGGAGGAGGAGAGGCACGAGGCTGACGGTTATGGTGTGGCCGACGGTCAGTCCGAGACCAGGTCATCGTATTACAACTTGACGGCTTGAAGACCGGACTCATCGTCGTCGTCTTCACCACTGTCCTTTTCGTCACTGTCGCTCGAGGAGGAACCTTCGGCTCCACTCGAGCTCTCTTTGCAGCAGCTGAGCCGGACGCCTGAGCACCCATAAATCTTGACGAAGCACAGGTCGGCCTCCATCATTTTGAAACGAAGGACGTGCCCATCCTAGAGGTTGTGGGCGCAGGCAAAGGTTTTCCAACCGCGTCGAAGAACATGACGCGGCTCTCCAGATACTCGACGTCCACCCGCGTGGCGCCATTGCAGCAGCCATGCGCCCGTAGCCACAAAACGGGCGGCTTATCGGTCTCCATCGCCCTGGCGAAAGGGTGAGGGAGGCGTAGATAGCTCCAAAGGGGACCGCGCAGTTTGGGGACGAACTCCAACGCTGTCCCCTTGGCATGGGTCTCTTCGAGGAAGGGGCCTGGCGTCGGACGGAGAGATGGAGCAGCACTCCGCCTCCCCCGGCCTCGGCCTCCACGGCGACCATGGCCCCTCGCGCCTCTTCCACTGCGAGCACATGGGTCAGCCTCCGCCTCTGTGGTGCAAGCGTTGGCATGATCCAAACAAGAACTCCTCGTTGGTGTAGAGGACGGTGGCCGCCCTCGCCCCCTACTCATGGCTAAGGGCGGGCACCACTCAGGGTTTGGAAGAGGTGGAAAGGAGAGCTCAGGAGATTCACATTTGATGAGGTAGGAAGGATGGATGAGCATTGCCCTTGCTGCCCCTCAATCTATAGTGAGAAGCGCGGGGGCTAGCCCTCCCATGCTCCGAGAGTCACCACCCACCTCCTCCAATAGCGCCGCTCATTGAATCGGGGCGAACAGCAACCGCCCCGTTGCTCCAATCCACGGCGCTGAAGTTTCTGCCACGGCTAGGATTTTAAGTCACGGGCGCCCGTTGCCGGATCCCCGCTATGCATATGGCGCGCGTGGCGGAAACAGCCTGACGCAGCAGTTGAAATAATTACTACCGCTCCGCACACATATCCCACGACACGCACCTTGCGCACATCATGGGGAGGCACAGTAAATTTAATGATTACAACAGTTAATCCCTGACACGCATGCCCGTGCACTATTTGGGCCTAGCCCAACAACGCCTTGCACCGTGTATGGCCTAGGCCCAGGGGCTCCTGTCGGTGTACTAAGTATGGGCTTTTAGTACCCCATACTTGTGCACGGACAGTTGTAGCCATACCAGCACAAGGCCTGCCAGGGAGCAATTGAGAACAAATACAGCAACATCGAGAAAGCATTCAAGCCAACAATCAGGATTGAAGATCGAAGGCTGGGAACCTTAGAGAGATCTTGCCGGGATGGCCTACGGAGCCCTGGCAAGAAGTGCACCCGGCAAGGCCCCGCCAGCGCAGAAGCCAGGTGTCGCCTCGCCTGGGCACGTGTCGAGGCACCGGCGCTGGAGGGGCTAAGCGGTGCCGATGGGACAAGGTCCTGTCCTGTCCCATGGACAGTCAGAGGCACCAGACGGAGCATTAAATGCATTTCTCTTACACCGTCATTGTTAGGTACGATAACACTGTAGCACTGTATGCCGCTGTTGGGATCCCCTTAGTCATATAAAAGGAGGCCCAGGGCGTTACAGTGGGGGATCTTCTCTGACCCGTTCTGCACGAGTAGCAGCTGTGTACTGTAGCACTCCCAGAACCTGAGCTAGAACTCATCCAATACAACCAATCATGAGTAGGGTTTTACGCATCTTTGCGGCCCGAACCTAGCTAAAATCCCGCGCGCTGCTCATCAGATCTGCTCTCTATGCGAGCCTTCTCCCATGCCGAACCGAAAGGGATCCTCCCGATCCAATAGGTGTCGTTTCCCCAATAGTAGACGATCTCCTTGCCCTTAAAAACTTCCTGGTTCACTCCACAACACGAAGTAGGAAGCTCCCAAGCGACACCTAACCAATCTAGGAGGCACCACCCTCCAAAAGGTAATAGGCTCGATGATGTCGATGAACTCCTTTCTCTTGTGCTTCAAGATGATAGACTCCTCAACACACAATCACTCTCTCATAGATTTGGTTTGGTGGAAGAGGTTGATTGGGTGAAAAGCAAGTTGGGGAGGCTAGAGATCAAGATTCATATGGTACGAATGGAAGGGAAAGATCTCAACAGATGAGTAGGTGGCTCTCTCTTAGAAAATCAGTAGGTATGAGTGGGGAACTATTCTGAGTGCTTCTCTTCCAAGTGAGTGGTGGTGGAGGGGTATATATAGGCATCTCCAAAAATCCAACCGTTACACCTAATAAGTCAGACTCAGTGGAACCGACGTGTAAATCTCGGTTGTACCGAGTTGCCTCAAAGGTAGCAACTTTTGAATCTCAGTGAGACCGATTCATAAAACTCGGTTGCACAGATAAGGTGACCAATGCTCAGATTGCCAAACTCGGTGACGCCGATTCACAAAACTCGGCGGGGCCAATTTTTTAAACTTGTGTAACAAGAAGTTGGCGACCCAAACTCGGTGGCACCGAAGTGGAATCGGTTGCACCAAAAAGCTAGGGTTTGGCTGAGTCTGTCTGAGGTTGGGAATCGTTGGCACCGAGTGGAAAGTGTTGGTTGCACCGATTTTAGATATTTGGCTTTGGACAGACTTTTGTGGAAGACTTGTGGGTTTATGTGGTGACTATCACTTGTGCACGCATGAGCATTTTGTTCACCAACAAAACCTTACCCCCTTTTAATAGTATATGATTTCAAATGGACTCAAAGTGATTTCTCACAAAAGGTAAAATGTAGAATCCTTTGCTTGAAGATTTGCCAATCTATTTCCTTGCATATTGGGGTATTCCACAATCCTTTTGCCAACCCATCACTGAACTTTTCCTAAAACATGCTTAGTGGAATCAATAGTTCAATGACATATATGTTGTTATTAATTATCAAAACCACCAAGGGAGCAAATGTGCTTTCAGGTCTATGGTGAACTACTTGCATATCATCATGGGATTAGCAAGGTTGATATAGAGGCCCTCTGTGATCGATCCCCCTCCGTCAGGGCACCGAAACATGGCTCCCGGTGGGCACATGGTGGAAGATAGACTTCGGTGGTGGAAAAAGTGTTTCGGGAGGCTCTCTAGAGTTTGGGGGATATTAGAGAATTTGTAGCAAAGAGATCAGGGTCAGAGGCCATGGGAGGTGGCCCCAAGCCATCAGGGCATGGCCACCCCCTAGGCTCCCCCTGTGGGCTTGGCGCCACCACGTGTGGCCACTGGTCTCCCTCCAAATCTTCCAGGTCTTATTTTTGTCCAGAAAAATCATCAAAAAGTTATGGGGTATTTGAACAACATTTGGTATAGTATTCGTGAAAGGCCAAAAACAAGTAAAAAACAACAACTAGGACTGGACACTGGGTTAATAGGTTAGTGCTAAAAAATAATATAAAATAGCAAGCAAATGTTTAAAATGTATCCTAGAATGGTAATATAATAACATGGAACAATAGAAAATTACAAATACGTTCGAGACATATCAGATTACTAGATGAAGTATCAATAATAGGCCAATTAGCATGCTTATCACGGTTTTCTATTGCATACGGTTTATCGGGCAAAACCGTGGGCAATGACCTAATACAACCCACACGGTTTCTAGAAAGTACGCATATTGGAACAATGGACACTCACACACGACTTCCGCCCGACAAATGTTTGCGTTAGTCCACCTTGCACAAACATTTCCACAAAACAAACATGTGTGATGGATAGCCTATGCTATACAGTTTCTTCTAGGTACCGTGCGTGATGCTAATAAAATCTCACATGATTTGTCCCATATAATTGTTTGCGATGGCTCACCAGATCGCACAAGCGCTCTTTTTGCTCAGCGTGTGTGACCGGAGGACCTATCACTGACGGTTTCTAGGTAGAGTGGGATGGACCCCCCTATCGCACACACACGCGAGACGACGGTTTAAAACTCCATGAAGGAAAGGCGGTTTAAACCATTTGTCTAGGACGTGTCTACATCAGTGGTTGCATGGCAATATATCCCGGAATGGCTACAAAAATTCCATGATAGGTGGGTATGATGATTGGTATTTTGAGGAACATATAATAAGGGTTTGGATGGACCCATGAAGCGCCAATGTCGAGGTGATAATGGGAAATACACGATGCGAAACGAGGACTTAGTAAATATTGAAACGATAGTAAAGACGAATAATAAAGACGGTGGCTACCTAACATTACTTAGTCATGTAATTTTTTAGGTATGAACAATGAGAAACAATGACTTAGTAAATATTGAAATGATAATAAAGACGAATACTAGCAAATAATTATTATATTTCAAAATAATAATACTAAATAACATAATCCCTACTCATTTCATCATGTAAGCAATGACATAAATCGGTCTTCCTTGTGTAAAGTATAATCATGAACACTCCGGTGCCAAACCAAGCAATTGTATCATAATTTTTTTCTCGCTTCAATATTTTCAACTCCACCCAATACCTGAGCGCGATCCATGGACTTAATACTTAAGATGGAATAGAGAATGATGGTAGGGCTTTATAAGGTAAGACAAAAAAATGAGAAAGTATCGCATCAACTCGGGGGATCGTTATGCAATGGAGACACCTTTCAATCGATATCGATATCAGTTCTAGGAGTACAGATTGCCATGCAACAGATGCACTAGAGCTATAAGTGTATGAAAGTACGCTACTGAAACTAATTGGGTGTGCGTCCAACTTACTTGCTCATGAAGACCTCGGACATCTAAGGAAGATCGCCATCGAAATATGCAAGTCAAGTTCTGATAATATAAAAATTCCCACTAGTATATGAAAGTGAGAAATCATGGAGACTCTCTATATGAAGAACTGGTAACCCACAAGTGTAGGGGATCGTTTGTAGCCTTTTTCGATAAGTAAGAGTGTCGAAACCAACGAGGGGCTAAAGGTAGAATTAATACTCTCTCAAGTTCTATCGAACACCGGTACAACTGTAAACACGCTAACACTTACTTTACCTAGACCAGGTATGAAACTACTTTGCGGGAAAGAAACTAGAAGTACTTAGTAGTCTGATAGATAGTTTTGCAACATAGTAAAGAACGTGCAAATACAAGTTAGGTGTTGTTTTAAATAAATTTTGATAAGTAAGTTGTTTAGTAGAAAGCTTTTTTGTGTAACGCAAGAGAAATATTGTCCATAGGCAATTGAATATAACATGATAGATACTTATCATATGCAATGAGGGAGAGGCATATGCTAACACACTTTTCGTACTTGGATCATGTGCACTTACGATTAGATCTCTAGCGAGCATCCGCAACTACTAAAGAGTATTAAGGTGAAACCCAACCATATCATTAAACATCAAGCCCCCTTTACTCCCATATGTAAAAAATCCCCTTACTCAGGTTTGTGTTTCAATTACTCACCAACCCACTATAAGCAAGTCATGAACATATTCCAAACCCTCCAACAGGATTCCTTCACGTGTGCGCCTCACAGAAAGCACCTTAGGACTGCACCATATCAACATACAACTCATATCAATAATATCATACCACAATTAACCCGTACGACAAAAGCGATCTACTAAAACATCATAGGATAGCCACACATCATTGGATAATAATATATAACATTAAGCACCATGTTTAACTAGAGATTACAACGGGGATAATAGGTTTTATACCGCTTCATAGAGGGGGAGAAAGTTAGTGGTGACGGTGGCAAAGTTTTTGGTGTAGATCGCCATCATGATGGTTGCCCCAGTGGCACTCCGATGCCACCGGGAGAGGAGGGAGAGAGCCCCCCTCCTTCTTCTTCTTCCTTGGACTCCTCCATAGGTGTGAGGAGGGTTTCCCCTCTGGTCCATGGCCGCCATGGCTACCGTAGGGCAAGAGCCCTTCCGAGATTAGATCTCTTTATCTATTTCTCTCATGTTTTCGTGACTGTTCTCTGACCGCTTCATCGTTTCTGAAATATCCGGAGATCCGTAACTCCGATCGAGCTAAAAATTTGAGGGGATTTTTATCGCAAAAATATCTTTCTTGCACGGAAGGAGAGCATCAACCGACTTAAGGGCTGGCCACAAGCCATCAGTGTGCCCCCAGGTCGCGTCCTGTTGGCTTGTGGGGCTCTCGGGCATCGTATTGTGTTGATTCTGACTCCCAAAATTCACATATATTCCAAAAAAATATCCATAAATTTTTATCGCGTTTGGACTTTGTTTGGTATGGAATTTCTGCAAAACAAAACACACACAAACAATAGGAACTGGCACTAGGCACTCGGTCTATAGGTTAGTGCTAAAAAATAATATAAATTGGTTAATAATTACTCAAAAAGTATCATGGAATGATAATATAATAACAAGGAACCATAAAAAATTATAGATACATTGGAGACGTATCAAGCATCCCCAAGCTTAATTCTTGCTCATCCTCTAGTAGGTAAATGATTAAAACATAACTTTTTATGTAACATGCTACACAATATGTAATATTTTGCATGTATTCTCATTGAGAAATGATGAATTAACAAACATTTACATAGTAATAGTTATAAGCACAAGCAACAAAATCATCAATCCTTCAAAGTATACAATCCTCAAATAATGTTTACCCCCATTCATCTTATTATATTGGCAAGGCATGGCTCCGTCTGCACCACATTAATACAAATTTCAAGCAGCATGGTGGCCAAGTCACGCAATTGGATCGTACTTTTTCAATACGCATCAACTTTTTATTCTTCACGCATTACAAGAGCGTGAACCATGGACGTAGCATATGGGTTGAATAGAATATGGTGGTAGATAACAAAGGGGTAAAAAGTAGAGAAGATAGTCTCACATCAACTAGGCGTACCAACGAGCTATTAAGATGCCCATCAATAGATGTCAATGCATGGAGTAGGGATTGCCATGCAAATGATGCACTAGAGGTATAAGTGTATGAAAGATCAACTGAAGCTAATGTTGGGGAACATCGCATGGGAAACAAAAAATTTCCTATGCACACGCAAGATCTATCCATGGTGATGAGCATCTACGAGAGGGAGAGTGGATCTACATACCCTTATATATCGCCGAACGAAAATCTTCGCGATCCAATCACGAGCCGTCTCGCGATCTCATCACGAGCCATCCCGAGATCCTATCATGGTCCTTCTGATCTAGTGCCGAACGAACGACACCTCCACGTTCAGCACATATACTTACCCAACAGTTAAGTATAGATCTATCTCTATAAATCTCGATGCCCAACAATTAAGTAGCTTTATCCAGGTCTTCCTTTGAAAAATTCTTTTCAAACAACCCTTTATGCTTTCCAGAAATTCTACATTATTTCCGATCAACAATATGTCAACCACATATACTTATCAGAAATTCTATAGTGCTCCCACTCACTTTCTTGTAAATACAAGTTTCTCATAAACTTTGTATAAACCCAAAAACATTGATTACCTCATCAAAGCATATATTCCAACTCTGAGATGCTTGCTCCAACCCATAGAAGGATTGGTGGAGCTTGCACACCTTTTAGCATCCTTGGGAGTTACAAAACTTTTCGATTGTATCACATACAACCTTTCCTCAAAGAAACCGTCAAGGAAACTATGTTTTCACATCCATCTGCCAAATTTAATAACCGAAAAATGGAGGAGCTACTAACATAATTTCAACAGACTTTTAGCATCGCTGCGGGTGAGAAAGTCTCATCATAGTCAATTCATTGAACTTGTCAGAAACTACTTTGCGACAAGTCGATCTTTATAAATGGCGACATTCACCATCAGCGTCTGTCTTCATCTTAAAGGTCCATTTGTACTCAACGACCTGCCCTTCAATGGGCAAGTCTACCAAACTCCATACTTGGTTTTCATACATAGATCCTTTCTCGCATTTCATGGCCTCTAACCATTTTTTGGAATCCGGGCCCATCATCACTTCTCCATAGTTCGTAGGTTCATCGTTGTCCAACAACATGACCTCTAAGACAGGTTTGCCGTGCCACTCAGGAGAAGTACGCGTCCTTGTCGACCTACGAGGTTCGATAGTAACTTGATCCAAAGCTTCATGATCATCATCATTAACTTCCTCTCCAACTGACATAGGCTCCATAGAACCATCTTTCTGCGCTGTGCTACTCTCTGGTTGAAACAAAGGTTTAACAACCTCATCAAGTTCTATCTTCCTCCCACTCAATTCTTTCGAGCGAAACTCTTTCTCGAGAAAGGACCTGTTTTTAGCAACAAACACTTTTCCCTCGGATATGAGATAGAAGGTATACCCAATTGTTACCTTAGGGTATCCTATGAAGATGCACCTTTCCGCTTAGGGTTCGAGATCATCAGACATAAGTGTCGCATCCCCAAACTCTAAGAAATGACACCTTAGGTTTCTGCCAAACCATAATTCATATGGTGTCATCTAAGTGGATTTAGATGGTGCCCTATTTCAGGTGAATTTAGTTGTCTCTAATGCATAACCTCAAAACGATAGTAGCAAAATGATAAGAGACCTCATAGTACGCACCATATCCAATAGAGCATGACTATGACGTTCGGACACACCACCACACTATGGTGTTCCAGGTGGTGTGAGTTGTGAAACAACTTCCACATTGTCTTAAGTTGTATATCAAACTCGTAACTCAGATATTCACCTCCACGATCATATCATAGACATTTTTATCTTCTTGTCATGATGATCTCAAACTTCACTAAGTAAATATGCCCATATCTACTCAAATCATCAGTGAAGGTAAGAAAATAACGATATCGACCGCACACTACCACACTCATTGGACCGCATATATCAGCATGTATCACTTCCAATAAGTCACTTCCCTGCTCCATCATACCGGAAAACGGGATTTCAGTCATCTTGCCCAAGAGGCATGGTTCGCATGTCTCAACCGATTCGAAATCGAGTGAGTCAGAAGATCCATCAACATGGAGTTTCTTCATGCGTTTTTACAACAACATGACCTTCACGGCAGTGCCACAAGTATGTGGTACTATCATTATTAACTTTGTATCTTTTGGCATAAATGTTATGAACATGTGTATTACTACAATCAAGATGCAATAAACCATTCCCATTGGGTGCATGACCATTGAAGATATTATTCATGTAAACAGAATAACCATTATTCTCTAACTTAAATGAATAACCATAATGCAATAAATACGATCTAATCACGTTCATGCTCAATACAAACACCACATAACATTTATTTAGGCTTATCACTAATCTCGAAGGTAGAGAGAGTGTGTGTAAGTGCATCTAGTGCCCCTTAGTGATTTTGGTGTATTGAAGACTTATAGGTTAACGAACTAATGTGTTTGTGAGTGTACACGGGCTCTATAAGTCGATGAGGAGTTTGATATAGTCGAAGATTACCGACCCCTAAAAATGTATGTCTTCAACTTAAGACTTTGGTATTCCCCGAAGACTTTGAAAATAAAGAAGTTGGTGTGACCTTGAAGATATGAACGACGACTATGAAGCGTGAAGACTTTTGTTTTCGTAGTTTCATTTCCTTTCTTTGAGTCATAGGAAACACCGTACTATTAAAGGGGGCAGAGGTAATACTAAGGAAGATTTCCAACTAATGCTCAACTCCAAAAGCCTCAACCTATCCAATCCTTCGAGTGAAGCCTTTGGAAATCTCTTACAGTTTAGTCAAGTTCTTCAGTGACACAGACAAAGTTCTTCTAGTCTGATGAAATTGGTCTGACTGAGGAGTTAGGATTTCGCCAGTGTGAATTGCCTACAAGTGAGGAACATGATAAGGCTGAGGACTTTCGTAGTTCGAAATTCCGATCGTTGTTGTGCTTAGCGCTAGCTGTCCCCAAACATCTTATCCATATAATGGTCATATAATTGGGGGGCATTTATGTCTTATCAAGTCAGGTTGCACCCTGGCTATAAATAGCCACCCCCACAACCGCTAGTTGGTTGGCTGCTCCGAGAGGGAACTGGCACTTGTCATTTGAGAGCTACCCATCCTCCGAGGACTTTGAGAGAAAATCATCAGTGAGGAAAAACCCAATTCCAAACCACCAAACCCAAAGTGATTGAGCATCATTCAAGAGATTGTTCCTGTGTGGAACTGATGCTTGTTACCTTTGAAGACTGTGTATCTTCTAAATGGTTATGCTTCATCGTCTAGTGCATCCTGCAGTCAATTGGGGATCATGGAGTGACCTTGGTCTAGAGCATCCAACAGTCAATTGTGGATCTTCGGGTCACCAGTTTGTGAGGGTTTTGGAAGTCTACCCTGAAGACTTACCACGAGTGTTGGGCGAGGATTTTGTGACCTTAGCTCAAGGAGAATACGGTAAGGGTTGTGTGTCCTAGTATTGTGTGTCCTCTGGTTTAAATACCAGGCCGCTCCAAACTAGATGTACGATTGTCATAGTAGTTGGAACTGGGTCATCAAACCATTGTATTCATCGAGCTACCTATTTCTATTTCCTCAACCATTCCATCTCCTCATATACCTATTAATGAAATTGATCCTTACTATTTGAAGAATTTGACTGAAGACTTCCACAATTTCCTCACCTCAAATTCTTCAAGTTACCTTGTTCCTCACCTGCTTATCATGTATCACACTACTTGTAATTTGTGCACGTTTTTTCATCATGATGACTATGATGTCGCTATGTTTCTCATGCACTTGAGTACTTATTATGCCGCTAGTTATTCATCACATTTCAAATTCCTCAAGTGATGAATTTGTAAAAATCGCCTATTCACCCCCCCTTCTAGTCGATATAACGCACTTTCAATTGGTACCAGAGCAAGGTACTCCCTTGTTTTGTGTGATTTTGGTTTAACCGCTTGGAGTTCTAGTTATGTCGACTGCAGGTATGATCAAGGTTTCCACAGGCTGTCCTACCTTCGATGGGACAGATTAGCCCTACTGGAAGAGCAAGATGCGCATGCATCTTGAAGCTATTGACAACGATCTCTGGTACATTGTGGAAAATGATGTTCCCCGCACTTCTCCGACTGTTACTGCTGCTGATGCGAAGAAATTCAAGCAACTCGATTCCCAAGCAAAGAATATCATCTGTGGCCATCTGAGCAAAGGTCAGTATGGCAGAGTGAGTGCTTTAGAGGCTGCTAAGCTTATCTGGGATAGGCTATCCAAAGTCAACGAAGGTGTTTCCACTCAACGTGACTCTCGTGTTGATGTTCGTCGCAATCTCTTCAACTGCTTCAAGAGTCTCGACAATGAAAATGTTCAGCCAAGTTTTGATTGTCTCATTGATATCTCTAATGAGCTTCAAGCACTGGGTGCTACTGATATCACCGACCATGAAGTGGTGAAGAAACTGCTAAGATCTCTTGATTCCTCATTCAATACTCTCGCTTTGATGATTCAAGAATGTGGAGACTACAAGTTACTTGATCCTGCTGATATTCTTGAGAGACTCAATACTCGTGAATTCCAACAAGCTGAGAAGAGAGATCTCTACGGGCCAAGCTACGGAAGATCTCGTGCTCTGAAGGCAAAAGCTATTTCCTCATCTGAAGGCAAAGATTCTGATAGTAGCCTTGGTGATTCTGAAGAACCGAGTCAGGAGCTGGCAATGCATGTGACGAAATTCCAGAAGTTCTCAAGGAGAGGTGGATTTGGAAAGTCATCAAAAAGTGGCTTGAGGAAATCAGATCCCTCAGACGATTACAAGCAAAGAACTTGTCACAAATGCAAGAAATCTGGTCACTTCATCTCTGACTGTCCTCTCTGGGAAAAATAATCAAAGAAGAAGAACAAAAAGTACAAGGACGACAGTTTTGATGACTCGAAGAAGAAGAGGAAATCTTCAAAGTCCTCATATGCAAAGTACTCATCTAGAAAGTCCTCAATGCACAAGAAGAATAGTTCCACAAAGGCTTGGGCTTTCATTGGCAAGGAAATGGACTCATAAGAAGAGTCTGAAGAATATGAAGAAGAGGGAGGATCTAAGGTGGAATCTGAATCTGGTGTCTCTAGCCTTTCTCCCGCTACAACTTTCGTTAGTAAGTTTATCTTCAATGATGAAGAAAATGACTACTCCAATGACTCTGACGTCAACAATGATGATTATGCTCCCACCTATTGCTTCATGGCTAAAGGTTCCAAGGTACATAAGCATCACTCCTCCTCTGAATCTAGTGATGGTGAACCTGATGACTATGTAAAACCTAGCTATACCAAACTTGCTAATATTGCCACTAAGCAACAAAGTGCACTTGAAAAGCTTCAGAAAATGCTAGACAAAAGCGATGATATATTGAATGAGGAAGTGGATTGGACTCAAACTCTATCTGGCGATCTCAAAAGCCTTTAGACAAAGTATGATAACCTTCAGAGGCATCATAATGCTCTCTTAGCCGATCATGAGAAGCTTTCTTATGAATTTCTTCAAAGAAAGCAAGATCTTGAGAAACTAAGGGTGTCACATGAGGATCTCCAAAGGGAAAACGACTCCTTACTGGCTCAACAGATCAGTACCGCTCAGGAAGAATTTGTTCCACCTTGTTTGAAATGCATCGAATGTGAAACTGCTAATTTTTCACCTGAATGTTCAAATGCTTCTATTGCTGTAAATTCTTCAACTATTCTAGTGGTCTCAAATTCCTCTTCTGAGGGTACCACAAGTATCACTAACGAAAATGGAGGGTTGAAGGAATTGTATGTGACAGGCATGTACAAAAGTCTCAAAGGGCATCAAACCCTTTGCGATGTCCTCAAAAAGCATATTCTGAACAGGAACCCTAGGAAAGAGGGTATTGCATTTGAGAGGAAAATCAATGATGATGGATCCTACTGGACACCTGAGCAGTACCCCAAAACCTCATGGGTTGCTGCAAAAGGACCTCCTGTAGATCCATCCACTTTACCTGG
The DNA here is from genome assembly GCA_022496015.1 of Hordeum marinum. Classification (NCBI taxonomy): domain Eukaryota; kingdom Viridiplantae; phylum Streptophyta; class Magnoliopsida; order Poales; family Poaceae; genus Hordeum; species Hordeum marinum. The sequence continues at coordinate 347,875,715 of CM039678.1, forward strand.
CTTTACTTGTGAAACTTCATATTCCTCTGATGAGTCACTTGACTCCAACTACAAATTCTTCAAAAATCAGAAAGGTGAAGTATTTGCCAGATTTGTTGGAACTAAATGTAGGAACGGTTCACCTATGAAGAAAATCTGGGTTCCCAAGAGCTGCCTACAAAATCTTGAAGTGAATGTCCTCACGACACCACTCATGAAGAATAGGAAACCCAGATCAATTTCCTCATATGGACCAAAGTCTTCACTTGGACCAAATTCCTCAAATGGTCAAAAATATCATTCTCGTGCTAATGCATCTGTTTCGCACGAAAAATCTAAGAGTTCTGAATATGTGCATTATTCTTCAAATCTTTAGGTCCATAAGTCCTCAAAGAATTTCTCTGCTTATTCATATGAGTACTCTAACCCGCGTCCAGTAAAACGAAGCGCACTAGCTTCAATGCCTCCTTCTCATATGGTGCTCGCAGAATGATGAACTCTTTGCCAACCCTCCAGATGTGGGTGGTGAAGAAATTGAAATAATTTCTTATGCAGGGTCTGGTCTCCAGATGAACTTGAACATCTGATGAATTTGCTGGAGTGGGCCATGAGATATCTCTTCGTCACAAGGAGTAACAAATCCCAGTCTTGATCCATGCCAACCGAACAGACACCCTCAGAGATACCTGTAGAGAACCTTTATAGTCACCTAGTTACGTTGCGATGTTTGATACACACAAGGTACTCCTCCGGTGTAACATCCCAAATTTTGGAATGTTATAATAATTATTAGAATGAATTGTTGTTTGCTTGAGTGATTGAAAGTGAGTGAAATTTGAAACTTTTTGAAAGTTTGATGAGAGGGAATGAAATGACCTTCCCAAAACTTTCAATCTGCATTTTGATCACCAGGAATTCAAATTCATTTCATCACAAAACCCTAGAGTGAAGATGACATTACTTCTTCCATTTAAAGAAATGAAAAGGGATTTGAAAAGAATTTGAATTTCATTTGATAAATATTTCAAATTCAGAAAACTTTATGCAACTCAATGATTTTCATGAGAGAGGATAATATGACTTCCTCAAATTTTAAGAAATATGAGTTGGAAGTTCAAAAGAAGGAATTAAAAAGGCTTTTGAAAACCTCTGGATTATTTTGAAAATCCATTTCATATTTGGTTCCTATTCAAAATTTTCAAAGTATTCAAACCCCTGACAAAAATTTGAAAGGAGTAACATGACACTCCAAGACAGGGGGTAATTTGTGAAGTTTTTTTTGAATCATCAAACCCAAAAAGTATTTGAAAAATATTTGAAAAATTAAATAAAGCCAATTAAGGCATTTTCTGAAAAATGATTTTTTTAATGTATTCAAATGCCAGAATAAAAATGTTTATTAAATTGCATTTATTATTCTGTTAATTTTGATATATAATACTCCTATATTTAGAGACGATTTGAATGCTTTAAAGGTTTTTGAAACGCTCTGGAAAAACATTAAACATAAAACGGTAACGGTTTTAGAATTAAAACGGGCCGGCCCACAGGCTTTATTTCGTGAATTCAATACGCGCCGGTCAACCGACGCGTTAACAGCTCGCCCGCTCTCGATGACAAGCCGGACCCACCACCCGCTCCTTTCTCCCGCGCGGTCGTCCTCCTCCTCCCGCACGCGCCGTCGTCGCCGGTTCCCCTTGCCGCGGATCTCCTCCTCCTTCCTTTCCCTACTTTCCCCCAACTGCCACCGCCTCCCGTCGCCGGAATCGCTCACCGGATCTTTCGGTGCCGCCGCGCCATTGCCATCGCCTAGCTCCATTCCGACCTCCCCGTCCTCTCCCGAGCGCACCACCGAGCCCCTGTCGATCGCCCGCACCTCCCCATCCCCCTGCCCGTGCTCCACCGCCCCCTGGAACGCCGTACCCACAACCTCGCCGGAGTCCGAACCACCCCGAGCACGTGCCGCTCACCTCCGTCGCCCCGAGGCCCCTCCGACGCCGCCATCGTCATCGCCGAGCTTCCCTGCGTCGACCAATGCCGTAGCCATCGCCGGGGACCCCCCGGAAGCCATCTCCCCGACGACCTCGCCGTCCCTGCCGTCGACGACGACCTCGCCGGACTTCACCCCGCCGCGGTGAGCCTCCCTCTCCCTCTCCTTCATCCGATCTCGAACGAACGGCCCAGATTAGAAGTAACTTACCTCTTCGGTTCTTTTAAAAGAACCGGCCGGCTTTTTCTTTTCTAATTTTAGACCGAAACGTTTTCTTTAGTTGTCGGTCATTCGCCCGAATCTCTGGAACACGCACACCCTTAGACCAACCAGAGAGCGACACGTCACCCCCTGTCCGTTAGAATTGTTTTTTTTCTTTTTCTGTTTTAATTTCAAAAACAGAATAGTTTATGATTTGTTTTGCTTATATCTTTTATGTTTTTAAGTATTTTTAATTGATTCTTTATGAATTGTGTCACAAATTTTATCTAGTTTCTGTAGATATAAAATTTGCCTATGTTTGAACATTTAAATTTGAATTTGAACAGATTTGATTTAAATTTTGTTTTCTGAATATCTTGAGTTCTAAAATGAATTTTTGATTGATTCTTTTTCCTACTTGTCACTAGTGATCTTAGTTATCATTAGGTAGAGTTTGAGAATTTTTAAAATAAAATTTATTAGGGTTTTAACTAGAAACAGAATCTGTTTAGTTGTTAATATAGTTTAATTAGTTTTATTTTGCTAGTTTAAATATAAGTTAATTATATATTTGATTTAGTAAATTCTGTTAGTTAAACTTTAGGTGAATTACTTGTTGTTAAAATAAAAATAATTTGCTTAGTTTACTACCATGTTGTTATAGGAACACTATACATTTTCAAATAGGTTTAATTTGTGATAAACAAACTAGTTAGTAATAGTTTATTCCAACAAAGTTTTATATAAATAGATTCTGTTTTCAAATAAAAATTTGTACTTATTACTTTCTGTTAAGAAATGCTTAGTTAATAAAAATAATTTAGTTTTGCTCTATTAGGATAGGAAACTAGATTATTTTGCATTAGGTAATGTGTTATAAAACAATTTAGTTTTTCATAGAAATTATTTTCACAAAGTTTCATATGATTTAATTCTGTTTTGTAATAAAGATTTTATTTAATTATTTTCTGTTAACTTAGTTCTTTTACAATATGTTTTCTCTTAGTTTATGTTTGCTTGTTGTTAAGTTCATTAGGCAAACACTTATATTGTTTAGAAGGTTGTTTTTATAGTTCTAGTTGTCTTTCAAAAGTGATTCATTTTTTCTAGAAAAATATTTACAAAAATCTTTTATTATATTTTACTTTGTTTTGGGTTTTGTGTTACTTTTGAAATTGTTGGAGTTTTGTGTTTCAACTTTATCTTAAGTATTTCTTCCATCAACCTTGTTGCTTTTGTTTTGTGTTACTTTTGATTGTTAGAACTGATTGTTAGTATGATTGCTTATATGAATGCAATGCTTGTTTATATAGACTTTCATCGGAGAGTGACGAATAGTCTATCAAGTTATTTCTGAAAGCGATCTTTATCTTCATCAACAGTACAGGTAAGTTCACCTTGACCATCTATTTCATACCTATGTTTTTATTGCATGTAGTGACATCATTCAACATATCCCTCCCGTAGTGTTATTGAAATTCTTGTAGTTGAGTAGAATGCATGAGGTAGGAACCCATCACTGGTTACTAAAGCCCCGGGAACGTTAGTTACTTTTATGCTGTGCTAAAGTAGACGGGGTTTGGTATGAGTGTTTGTGAGTGGTGTGAAGGACTCCACGTCAAAACGACGACTTCATGAAGACATCTTCAAGTCCTGCATCTTCAAGACCTCAAGACGTCAAGACTCGATAAGACAAGTTTTCAATACACACTACTGGGTGAAGGATGGTTGATTGGGCATCCCTGGAGAAACCAGTGGATGGCCGGGATGCATGGAGAAGCGCCATGACATCTTGCGGAAAGCTTCACCCAGACTCAAAGAGAAGGATGAATACTTCATGCCCAGAAGCTTACCTGTGTAGCCACAAGTCATTATGGGCTCTGGCTTGGTTGATCTTTGTTGTGACTCTGCTGGGCAGTGCTACGAGATGTAGTCGATGTTAGGATTGGGATGGGCACTGTCGGACAGTCAGGGAAGCACTCTGAAAGACCATGTTTCTTTCATCCTGTTCTCAAACACCAGGCAGTGCGAGGACTTACCAGGAGGGAAAGAATCTTGTGGGTAAAGTACACAACACTCTGCAGAGTTAAACCTAATCGATTAGCCGTGTCCCCGGTTACGGACAATTTGAGCTTCTAGACTTGGATCTATCTCTGAACTCTCAACACTGGACTGATAACTAATTGTGGGCAACTTAATGATACTTATGGGCATTGAGACATTGGTTGGCGGAACCATGTCATGATAGGTAACTCCATAGTGAAATTCCTGATATTCCTTTGTTGTAGGAAAACAAAATCAGCTTTTATGCAAAAACTTAGCCACAGAGCCATAAAGCCTTATTGCATATAGTATGGTTTATTCTTCTGTTCTTCTATGGTGATCTTGCCAGCATATTCAAAATGCTGACCTACACGGCTGCAACGTCTTATGTTGCAGATACTCTTCTACGACGGGTAAGAGTACGATTCAGGGTTACGGTCCGCACTCAACTTGCCGTTGGTGTTATTGGGACTCCACTCCCGTTGACTGTATCTGCTGCTATTTTAAGGTATATATCAGTTTTACGTTATTTACATGTGATTGCACTTTGATATATACATTGATGTACTGTGTGTGCCAGCATACTGATCCAGGGATGGCACAGAAAACACAGAGGCTTGACTCATTTTGAGTCGGGTCACTACATCCGGTGTCAGTGAGTTGCATGATCTCATGGTCATAGGAACATATACTTGACATGCAGAAAACTATAGCAATAAACTGACATGATCCTATGCTATGTTTATAGTTTGGGTCTTGTCCATCACATCATTCTCCTAATGATGTGATCCCGTTATCAAATGACATCTCATGTCCATGGCCAGGAAACCTTGATCATGTTTGGTCAACGAGCTAGTATATTAGAGGCATACTAGGGACATGGTGTTGTCTATGTATCTACACATGTATCTGAGTTTCCAATCAATACAATTCTAGCATGGATAATAAACGATTATCATGAACAAGGAAATATGATAATAACTAATTTATTATTGCCTCTAGGGCATAGTTCCAGCAGTCTCCCACTTGCACTAGAGTCAATAATCTAGTTCACATCGCTATGTGATTTACTATGAATCTCACACCCAATGTGTTGGGGATGTAAACCCATGGTAAGACCAACCGAGGAGGGGCCGGGTAATACCTGGCGGCTCATAATCCAGACCAAGAAAGATGGGTTGAAAGACGTAGGCCTAGCCGTATGGCGGCTTACCAAGATGGGCCAAGACAAAGGCCCAGACGGAAGATGGCATGAAGACCCGGGCGGTTAAGCCGCCCGAAGACGGCTTGCCCAGGATGGCAAGACAGCATAGAGATAGAGTCAGATACATTGTAAGAGTCGGTATGAGACTTGTGTAACCCGTGGTCTTGACCTCCTATATAAAGGCGAGACCCGGAGCGGCTTAGACAGAAACCAACTAATCGAGAACTAGGTCAAGCGAATCCGCTCCCTTGTAATCGATACCCCCAATCAATACGATACAAGCATGACGTAGGCTTTTACCTCTTCTTGAGGGACCGAACTTGGGTAAACTCGTGTCCTTTGTCCCAACCAACCCCTTTGAGTCCATCATCTTAGCAATGGCCTCGAACTTAAGTCCTCGGACATCTGCCGTGACAAAACCATGATAGTTGGCGCCCACCATGGGGCCCGTGCTCGGTGGTGTTGAGTTCTCAAAGGGCTCTCTCCTAGGGATCGAAGGGTACGTTGTTGGCAGGATGAACAAGAGTTGTCGTGCCCGGCTCTATATCGACGGCGCCGGCTAGGGCCCCGAGGCCGACTCTATTGAGTACAATTTCCGGGTTCCCTTCAGCAGAATCCACGTCTTCATCGGCAAGATCGGCGAATCTACACCCGGGCCGGACATCTGCACCGACATCGTCGAGCCGGCCCGACGCGTGCAACCTTCCCGACGCATGCAACCCGCCCGACACGTGCAACTCGCCCGTGTTAACCCGGGCAAGAAGCATGTTTTCATTGGCTTTACTCAGGGCATGGATCTTGAGGATTCCATGTTACAGGAAACTCTCGTCTATTCGGAGGATGGATCTTCGAGCGGAGAGACGGAATCATTCTACTAGCTTCACGATGGCAGGCTCGTGGGCTACAACGAGCTTAACCCCGAGTCGGAGTATCATGAGCCGGAGGATCATGGGTCGCCGACTCGTGCGACCGTCTTCATGGCAGGTTCAGCACCGGGCCCGAGCAGTACAGCTGTCGAGGCAGCGGGGTCGGGGGCCGACCCACCGCCGGCTCAGGTTCTTCTGGATCTGATGAACGAGCTTACAACCTGATGGCGACTGAGGGCACATCTGAGAATCAAACAGCCCAGAACGTAGAGATTGCAAGACTGAAGGACCAGATGACTAAAGTCCAACAGGGGATCAACACGCTGAAGGCTCAGATGGATGCGGAGGCGGAGTGCCTTAGGGCGGATGCTTTCCGCCTTCAGCTGGAGCAACAATCTGCAGCGGCGGTTCAACAGATGAGGCATCAGTCTTGCTTGCTAGAATAGTATGAGGCCAGAAACCTTTTCAACATGCCGGGAACGGGACGAACAGCGGAAGCACCTGGAAGTCGGTCGGCGACTCGGCAGCAGCTTAACCCGCCCTAACGGAACCAGACTTCACCGATGGCTTTCCCAACGCCGGTGGGTCATTATTTAAACCCGGCGGAGAACATGGTGGCGGCAGCAACACCGCTTGGTATGATCCCTATCCCGGACGAGGCGCCTTTTGCAAAGGAGGTGCAGAACGCTATTGGATACCTGCAGACGACAATGGCCTAGCAGGAGAAGTACACTTATAGCCAGAGTCACGTGCATTCAACCCCCATCCCCAGTCGTAGGTACAGCCGGTGATATGAGTCACCGGCGGTTTCTAGCAGTGATCAACACCGGGACCCACCACGAGATGACCGGGCAGTTCTGGATGCTCAGGCGCTGGTGGATTGGGCGAGAGCACAACGAGAGGCGGTGGCTCTGGTGGCGGCGATGGCTCATCAAGAACCCACACCTTCCATCTCGGTAGGAGAAGGAATAACCTCCAGGGTCGTGGGAGTGCCGTGCTTAGTGCCACCTTTGTGGAATGAGTGTCTGCCGAAAGATTTCAAGGGCCCTCGCAAGGTCCCAAATTACACTGCTGACCTACCTCCGGAGGCTTGGATTGAAAGCTATGAGCTGGCCATGGCGATGTTAGATGTCAACGATGCAATATGTGCCAAGTATTTCATCATGATGTTGGAAGGGCTGGCTCGCAAGTGGCTAAAGGGCTTGCCACCCAATACCATTAATTCCTGGGCCGAGTTAAAGGCGAAGTTCATCAAAAATTTCCAAGGAACATGCAAGCAACCCATGATGATTGTGGATTTGGAACATTGTGTGCAACAGGAGGATGAATCGGCTCATCATTGGGTCCGGCGAGTCTCAACTATCATCGACTCGTCTGAGTAGATTACGGCGGCTCAAGCGGTTTTGATTCTGGAGAAGAATTGCCACTTCACGCCTCTAAACAGAAGCTTGGCCGGCTCAAGCGCTTGTGTCAAGATATGGGGGAGCTCATGGCGGCTCTCACGAAGTATGCTAACTCTGACAATAGAAGGACCCAGGCTCTGATGAGGAGAAGCCTGGTCGGAGTAAGAAGAATAACAATGGCAAGGATGCGGCAGGCAATGGCAACCATGGCAAGAGGAAGAATCTAGAAGGCGGGTCAGAATTAGTGGCCAATACCAGCGCTGGGAACAATCGTGCTAAGGGCAACGGGAATTTCAGACAACCCTTTAATAAGGTTAAAACTTCTTTTAACTTGGAGGAGATGCTCAATAAACCTTGTTCAGAGCACAGCCGGCCCGATAGGGTGGCGGGCCACACGTGGAGGAATTGCCACATTATGCGACAATTTCGGGACTACAGCTTGCGGCAACATCACAACAATGGTGGTGGCTCGCTAGGCGGCTCAGGGTCAGGCGGGTCAGGAGCCGGTCTTGGTTCTGGCGACTCGGGATCCGGCTATCAGGGTCAGGGCAATCAAGGAGGTCATCATCAACAATCTGGTGGCGGTAATCAGTTGTAGAGTAACCAATCTAGGTATCAGAGTAATCCGAAGCAGCTCAGCTTGGGTCAGTATCATGTTTTTACAACCTGCCTTGACAGGCAAGATCAGAAGTTGCGCAAGTGAGCGGTTAATGCGGTCACACCGGCTCTCTCGTAGTACTTGAAGTGGTCTGAGTACGATATAACTTGGAGTAGATGAGATCACCCGCCGCATGTTGACGATCCGGGGCGGCTGGCTCTGGTGGTTGCCCCCCAAGTGGGAGGATACGTGTTTACTAAGGTACTTATGGATGGTGGCAGCAGCATCAATATCCTGTACTATGACACTTTCCACCGGATGAAGTTGCTTGATAAAGATCTTAGGCCTTCTTTGACAGTCTTTCATGGTGTGGTGCCTAGCAAGTCGGCTTATCCACTGGGTAAGATCTCTTTGGAAGTCGCCTTTGGTGACAAATACAATTACAGGGTGGAATCCTTGTGGTTTGAGGTGGTAAAAATTAAAGTCCATATCATGCTCTGTTTGGGCGACCGGCTTACGCCAAGTTCATGGCTAGGCCTTGCTATGTCTACTTACAGCTCAAGATGCCTAGATTGAATGGGACGATTACTGTGCATGGTGATCGGAAGGTGGCGATTGAGTGTGAGGAAGGAGACGCAGCTTATGCAGAGTCAAGTTGCGCTGAAGCAGAGCTCAGGTTTTATAAGGAAAATGTTGACCCAGAGGACGTGAGTCCACTCAAAAAGCCTACCACAGAATCTGTGCCGCCCCTCAAGTTTTTGGCGGACGATACCAAGTTGGTGGATTTCACTCTAGGTGACTCATCACAACAGTTCACTATTGGGGCCAATATGGATCCCAAATAGGAAAGCGTGCTCATCGAGTTCATCCGTGAGAATCGGGACATCTTTGCATGGAAGCCTTCTAACATGCCGGGTTTGCCGAGAGATTTCACTGAGCACCACCTTAATGTGGATCCTAAGTTTAAGCCGGTCAAACAGTTCCTTTGGCGGTTCAGTGAAGAGAGGCGCAAGGCCATTGGGGAAGAGGTGCCCCGGCTTCTGGCGGCGGGGTTCATCTTTGAAGTGTTTCACCCAGAGTGGCTTGCTAACCTAGTGCTAGTGCTTAAGAAGAACGACACATGGCGTATGTGTGTGGATTACATGGATCTTAACAAGGCCTGTCCGGTTGACCCATTTTCTCTCCCCCGTATCGATGAAATTATTGATGCAACGGCAGGTTGCGAGAGCTTATGCTTCATGGACGCTTATTCTGGTTATCACCAGATCAAGATGGCAGTCAAGGACCAAGAGAAGACGGCTTTCATCATGCCTTTTGGTGCCTTCTGCTATGTTTCTATGCCTTTTGGGCTCAAGAGTGCCCAAGCGACTTACTAGCGTTGTGTACAGAACTGTCTTCACAGTCAAATTGGACGCAATATTCATGCATATGTGGATGATATTGTGATCAAGTCAAGGAAGAAGGAGACTCTAATTGACGTCCTGAAAGAAACTTTCGACAACTTACGGGTCTACAAGATGATGCTTAACCCGGCTAAGTGTGTTTTTGGAGTTCCTGCAGGCAAGCTTTTGGGTTTTCTGAGAGAACGCGGCATTGAGGCTAATCCAAACAAGATAAAGGTTGTCACTTCTCTATCTGAGCCGGTGTGCATCAATGATGTTCAGTGCCTGGCGGGTCGAATCGCTGCGCTAAACCGGTTCATAAGCTGCCTTGGTGAGAAGGCTATCCCTTTATACCAGATGAGGAAGAAGACAAACAAATTTGTCCGGAGTATGACAACGGGTGAGGCATTTGAGGCACTCAAGAAGCAACTCACTGAGCCGCCGGTCTTAGCTGCTCTAGCTGAGAAGGAACCTTTGCTCTTGTACGTGGTGGCTAATAACAGGGCGGTCAGCGCCGCGATCGTTGTTGAGCGTAAGGAGGCAGGGAAAGAGTATCCGGTTCAGAGGTCGGTTTACTACATCAGTGAAGTCCTGACAGAGTCCAAGCGGAGGTACCCACATTGGCAGAAGCTAACATATGGGGTGTTCATGGCGAATCATAAGCTGAAGCATTACTTCCTGGGACACCAGATCACAGTGGTTAGCTCTGCCCCGTTGGGAGACATAATTCAAAACAGAGAAGCTACTGGCTGGATTGCTAAGTGGGCATTGGAGCTTGGCCTTCTTAATCTGAAATACGTGCCTCGCACAGTGGTCAAGTCTCAAGCCTTGGTGGATTTCATAAATGACTGGACACAGTGTCAGGCACCTGAGGAGAAGCCAGATAACATGTACTAGACGATTTACTTTGACGGATCCAGGCAGCTAGAAGGATTAGGGGCTGGGATGGTCTTAACCTCCCCTAAAGGTGACAAGTTCTATTATGTGTTAAGGTTGATGTTTCCTTGTACTAACAATGCAGCTGAGTATGAAGCTCTACTTCATGGCCTCCAGGTGGCTAAGGAGATGAACCTGAGCCGGGTTAGATGTCTTGGCGACACAAACCTCATAACCTAGCAAGTTTCAAGCACATGGGATTCCAAGGACCCAACGATGGTGGCTTATCGACAAGCGGTAGATGTCATCACTGGTTACTTCAAGGGTTATCAGGTGGATCATATTGATCGTCGTAGGAACGAGGCGGTTGACGCACTATCAAGGCTGGGCTCTCAGCGCAAGCCGGTGCCGCCTAACGTTTTCTTAGACGTACTACATCACCCGTCAGTTAAGTTACCTTCAGAAGAAGACTTGGCTATACCTGACCCGGAGGGGCAGCTAGTGGTGGCTTTGTTGGAAATATGCCCTAGAGGCAATAATAAATTAGTTATTATCATATTTCCTTGTTCATGATAATCGTTTATTATCCATTCTATAATTGTATTGATCGGAGACTTAGATGCATGTGTGGATACATAGACAAAACCATGTCCCTAGTATGCCTCTAATAGACTAGCTCGTTGATTAAAAGATGGTTAAGGTTTCCTAGCCATGGACATGAGATGTCATTTGATAACGGGGTCACATCATTAGGAGAACGATGTGATGGACAAGACCCAAACTGCAAACGTAGCATATGATCGTGTCAGTTTATTGCTACTGTTTTCCGCATGTCAAGTATGTGTTCCTATGACCATGAGATCATGCAACTCACAGATATCGGAGGAGTGCCTTGTGTGTATCAAACATCGCGATGTAACTGGGTGACTATAAAGGTGCTCTACAGGTATCTCCGATGGTGTCTGTTGAGTTGGCATAGATCGAGACTGGGATTTGTTACTCCGTGTGACGGAGAGGTATCTCGGGGCCCACTCGGTAATGCAACATCACAATAAGCCTTGCAAGCAATGTGACTAATTGTTAGTTGCGGGATCTTGTATTACGGAACGAGTAAAGAGACTTGCCGGTAACGAGGTTGAACTAGGTATGGAGATACCGACGATCGAATCTCGGGCAAGTAACATACCGAAGAACAAAGGGAACGTTATACGTGATTAACTGAATCCTTGACATAGAGGTTCTACCGATAAAGATCTTCGTAGAATATGTAGGAACCAATGTGGACGTCCAGGTCCCGCCATTGGTTATTGACCGTAGAGGTGTCTCGATCATGTCTACATAGTTCTCGAACCCACAGGGTCTGCACACTTAAGGTTCGGTGACGTTTCGGTAGTGTAGAGTTATGTATGGTGGTGACCGAAGTTTGTTCGAAGTCCCGGATGAGATCCCAGACGTCACGAGGAGCTCCGGAATGGTCCGGAGGTAAAGATTCATATATATGAAGTCCCAATTTGGTTTCCGGAAAAGTTTCGGGCTCATCGGTAGTGTACCGGGAGTGCCGGTAGTGTACCGGGAGTGCCGGTAGTGTACCGGGAGGCCTCCGGGAGGGCTATTTCGACCCCAAGAGGTCCATGGGCTGTGGGAGAATAATAACCAGCCCTTAGTGGGCTGGGAAAACAGCCACAAAGGCCCATGGCGTAGGAGAGAAAGTCCTAAAGCAAAAAGTGGAAAATCAGCCAATAGGAGGCAATCCTACTCCAACTAGGATTGGAGGTGAAGTAGGATTGCTTCCCACCTCCTATTTCGGCCGACCCAAAGGCCTTGGCTGCCTCTCCTCTCCTCTCCTCCTATATATACTAGTGGATTGGGTGGTTTTTGGACAGAATTTCCGTCCACGTGCTACCCGTTCCACCGGTGCATAGCTTCTCCTCTAGATTGGTTTTCTGCAGCGCTTAGGCGAAGCCCTGCCGGAATTGCTCCACCACCATCACCGGAGCGCCGTCACGCTGCCGGTGAACTCTCTCCTCTCCACCCCCTCTCGCTGGATCAAGACGGTGGAGATCCTCATCAAGCTGCACGTGTGCTGAACGCGGAGGTGCCGTCCGTTCGGCGCTAGATCGGAAGGACTGTGATCGAGATCGTGAGACGGTTCGTGATGTGATCACGGAACGGATCGTGATGAGTTCGCGGGACAGATTGTGATCAAGATCGTGAGACGGATCATGATGAGTTCGCGGGACGGATCATGATGTGTTCGCGGGACGGTTCGTGATTGGATCGCGGGACGCTCGGCGATTTGGATCGCGAAGAAGTTCGACTACACCAACCGCGTTTCTTAACGCTTCCCGCTTAGCGATCTACAAGGGTACGTAGATCCACTCTCCCTCTCGTAGATGCTCATCACCATGGATAGGTTTGCGTGTGCGTAGGAAATTTTTTGTTTCCCATGCGACGTTCCCCAACAGGCTTTGCATGCTATCCCTGACTGGACGATGCCTTACCTAGCGTACTTGACTCGCGCACGAGTTACCTGAGGATGAGAACTTGGCAAGACAGATCATCATGCGGTCTAAGTCTATGACAATCATCAATGGTGATTTACATAAGTGCAGTGTTACTGGCGTTTTCCAATGTTGTGTCTCACCTAAAGAAGGCAAAGAAATCTTGGATGTAATTCACGCTGGCGATTGTGGTCATCACGCCGGCTCAAAATCTTTGGTGGCCAAGGCTTTTCGACATGGTTTCTTCTGGCCGACGGCTCATAAAGATGCAGAAGACTTGGTTCGCAAGTGCGATGGATGTCAAAAGTTCGGCCGACGTGCTCACGTGTCGGCTCAGGAGTTGGGAATAATTCCAATCGCCCGACCGTTTGCAGTCTGGGGGCTTCATATGGTCGGGCCTTTCAAGAGATCCAAGGACAAGAAGACGCACCTCTTGGTGGCAGTGGACAAGTTTACCAAGTGGGTAGAAGCTCAGCCGGTTGGTAAGTGTGACGCGGCTACGGCGGTTCAGTTTGTTAAAAAGTTGATCTACCGCTTTGGTTACCCTCATAGTATCATTACAGATAATGGTACAAACTTATCCAAGGGGGTTATGCAAGCGTTCTGTGAAAGTGAGCACATCCGACTTGAAACCCCGGCTTCTGGTTCCTTTGCAGCGAATGCCGGGTTGTTGGGTAGAGGAGTTGCCATCATACTTATGGAGCATCAGAACTACTCCCAATAGATCAACAGGCTATACGCCTTTCTTCATGGTCTATGGCGCAGAATCTGTGTTACCAAGTGATATATGTCATGACTCCCCACGGGTGGCGGCTTACGTTGAGGCGGATAATGAGACATTGTGTCAAGATGTGTTGGATGCCTTGGATGAAGAGCGCGATCTGGCAGCGGCTCGATCCGCGATTTATCAACAAGACTTGCGTCGCTATCATAGCCGCAGAGTTAAGACCCGAAAGTTTCAAGAAGGCGACTTGGTGTTGTGGTTGATTCAAGATCTAACAGATGCACACAAGTTATCCCCTCCATGGGAAGGACCTTTTGTGGTCAGTAGAAATCTCAACAACGGGTCATATTATCTCATTGATATATGAGACGAGTCAAGCACTTCTGGGCAGGAGACCTGCCGGCCGTGGAATATTGCGCACCTGCGGCCTTATTATACTTGAGCCATCAAACACTCGACTTTGTACACCATCATTGTACATATCATATATATATATATATATGAATAAAGTTGGCATCCCTACAAGCCGGGGCCTCTGCCATTTTGCGTATCTCAGTTTGTGCAAAACTTGACTCCGTCAACAAGGTCATCTAGGGGGCTTCCAACCCATCGGGTTTAGCTTATCACACCCTTTTGATCGGCTCTTAAGCCTCAGTCAGGCAGGTTATATAACCAAAAGTTGACTCCGTCAACAAGGTCATCTAGGGGGCTTCCAACCCATCGGGTTTAGCTTATCACACCCTTTTTGATCGGCTCTTAAGCCAAAGTTCGGCGGGTTATATACCCAAAAGTTGACTCCGTCAACAAGGTCATTTGGGGGCTTCCAACCCATCGGGTTTAGCTTACATACCCTCTTGATCGACTCTTAAGCCACCGCAAGTTTGAGTTAAACCTGCCTATAAGCCGATGCTGCTCCAGTATGTGATCCATCGAACTCTTACCAGTTAATCTCGCTTAGAAACCCTGAGCCAGTCAAAGAGGTTGATGGCCAATCTCGATAGAGACCATGTACTAGTTAAGCTTAAACCGACGGCTCTTATCACATGAGGGCCGGCTTACGGAAAGCGAGGACAAACTCTCTCATCTACTGCCAACTCTCCGATATGTGGCCCGTTTCGTACTCTTAGACAGTTAATTTTTAAAGACCCAACACTGTTTAAGGTTAAAACGATGGATTTATGTCACATGAGAGGCAGTTTATGGGCTACCAAGGTATTCATGCCCTACCGCGTCTCTTTCAGGGACGTTACGCTCCTATCAGTTAATCTCGCTTAGAGACCCTGAGCCGTTCAAAGAAATTGACGGCCAATCTCGATAGAGACCCTGTACTGATAAGGAGTTCTAGTAGCGAGTCCACCCAGAAGAACCAGCACATTAGTCATTGAAAAAGCAAGGGCAGGAAACATTTAACATCTCTGGGTTGTACAATTCTAAGCCGCCCTCGCAGCAATACAGAAATTATTCAGTTGTGTATTCTTGCAGGTAGTCTTTTAAGATAAGCCGCCATGAAATTCGGTCTGATTGAAGCACAAGGCAGATAAAAAATATTAAGCCGTGCGGTCTCCTATGTGCACGATGGCACAGTTCAGGCAAGACAAGGTTTTTCTTAGCCTATTAGAAAGCTCTCCACAAGATCCCAAAAAGCAAGACTTAAAGTTTTTTACAACGTTCAAATTTCGGCGGATCAACGAGCCGGATTATGCCATTTGTAGTATAAATTTGTTCAGCTGGATGATGGGTCATCCTGTGGCGGATCTTCGACCTCCTCGATCTGAAGATTGTCCACATCCCAGTTGCAGTTGGTTAAAGCTTCAAAGTTGGCCTCTTCAAAGGGGGGAGATGGGTCAATGTCAGGGGCAAAGAGATGCTTACGGCGTGCAGGAGTTAAGTCCCTGGCTTGGAAGGTTGGACCATGCACTTGCTTGTTCTCAGAGTTGTAAGCCACCTGGTATGTTGACAGATTCACTTCTTCCACCAACACTGATGCAAGGACCCTGGAGGCCTTCATACACCGGGCGTAGTCGGTTTTTGTGAATTCTGAGCCGTCGTCCTTCTTGGACGGAAAACCATCCATCATCTCTTCAGTGGTTAGCTCCAGGGCAAAAGCCAAAGCCCGGCTTATCACAACAATGGCTCCCTTCCGGGCGGCTGATCGTTTGACCTCTTGGATTTGGTTTGGCAGGGTGGATAGCACCTCTATGACTCCTTTCATGGACTTGGGGATACTCTCTTTATCCAGCATCGCTCTGATCGTACAAATAGTCCCACAGTACAACTACTCTGATAAAGTGTAGACGGCTTTCAGCTTCAGCAAGTTGTCGCACCAAGCTGGTGGCACCTTTGACCTCTTGGATTTGCTTTGGCAGGGTGGGTAGCACCTCTATGACTCCTTTCATGGACTTGGGGATACTCTCTTTATCCAGCATCGCTCTGATCGTACAAAGAGTCCCGCAGTACAACTACTCTGATAAAGTGTAGACGGCTTTCAGCTGCAGCAAGTTGTCGCACCAAGCTGGCGGCACCTTTGACCTGCAAAGACAAGTTTCGCGTTATAAGCCACCTGTATAGTTTTTTAGAAAGAATATTGGCTAAGTTTTTAGTAGTTACTAAAGATAGCAGCAACCATCTTTGAGATATGGCGCTTCAAGGAGTGCAACTCGTCTGATACAACCATGAGCCGCTGGTCAGCATCATCTGCACGTTTGGCTAGGGCAGTTTGCTCCATCTTAGCAGTCTTCTTGAAGGCAGCAAAATCAGATTTAACTTTTACAAGTTCTTCGGCGGCAAGCCGACACTTCTCTTCTGCTTCACTTCGGGCGGCTTGCTGGGAGGCACGATTGCTCTTTAGGCCGGTTAGTCCAAACTCGGCATTTCTTAAAGCTTCCCGTGACATACAAAGGCAAATGAGGGGTCAGTCGCCAGGATAACATATTACTAGATGGTCAGCTAAGAGAATATAATGCAAGTTTCAAGCAGATTGCAAGCAATATACTCGACATTTGGGGGCTAATGTATGTTTTCTCTCCAAGACTACAAGTAAGTTCCGGCTCACCTTCATCAAGTTAAGCCGACACTTGGGGGCTACAATGATGTTTTCTAAGTCTACAATGAAGTTCTGGCTCATATTCATCAAAGATAAGCCGGCACTTGGGGGCTACATATGGCTCTTCATTCAACCTACAGGGAAGTTCCGGCCCATTATTTCTATACTGACCCAAACTTGGGGGCTACCATTGATCAACTACTTAACACTGAGTATCGGCTCAACATATACATGTTCAGCCGATACTTGGGGGCTACAAGCTAAGTTGTTCTATTTATGACACGGATTGGAAGACCCAGTTGATCATTTGCAATATTAAACCGGCTCTTGGGGGCTACATAAGGGTATAAGGAAAGGAAGGAGTACCTCATATTTTTGCTTCATTAAGACGACAACATTGAGCTCCATATTCTGGCTTGTGGAGAGCCGGTTCAGATAACCAGCATGTAATTCATCGGCAGTTAACTTCTCCAGCGCAGGGAACTCAAAGTCCAGTTTGTCAGAAGTTTCAACCTTCTCGGCGTGCTTTGTCAGTACATGGGGCTTGTGAGATTGAAAACCAGTACTAGTAATAATGACGTCCGGAAGAATTGGATCTTTGACGGCTATTGAACGGCTGGGCGGCTTGGAGTTGGTCTTTGGAGGACTCTCAATTGCCATCTCATGAGCCGCCGGCTCGACAGAATGATGAGCATCTTCAGGCGCATCCTTTGTGGCTACAGAGGGATCAGTGTATGCTACAGGAGAGTCCGGCTTGGAAGGCTCCGGCTCTTGGGCAGTGGGGCATAGGTGGACCCACCGGTATTCCTTCGTTTTGCTTGAGCCCTGGAAAGCACAGAAGGTTATTGTATGAAGTTGAAGGATGACAAAGGACATGATGCAAATATGAAAGCACGTACTCTGGGTTGATCTTCAGGGGCGGTAACTTAGTTGCTGTAGAGTCGCCTAACGATGGGGACGATTCCTGAAAGCAGTTAAAGCAATATAAAGACAGAGTAAAGTTATAAGGCAAGGTTGACAAAACTAAACCAAGTTAAACAAATACCTCAGCCGGCTGCTTCTGCTGAACCGGAGAGTTGGACAACCCGGCCATACGATCTTCAGAGCTGGCGCTCTGGGTTTGGCGCCGGGAGAGGTGTTGTTGCTTTTTCAAAAGAAAGTTGCGGTCTAAATAAGCAAGAGGATGAGAAAATGGGACTTTTTGGATGACCCGCCGTATCTTCTTTGGTGGAAGATGTTTCGAGTCAGATGAAACATAGCTTACCTCAGGAATGTTGGCATGGCTTCTCTCCGTTTCGTCCCGTGAGTTATTACTGTTAGTAAGGTGCATGATAAGACAATCAAGAGAGTCAAATTCTACCTTTGATTCGTCAACCTCAGGCTGCTCTTGGACAGTAGTTCTCTTCTTTTGACCGCCGGCCTTGTCCTTAGACTTCGTTGGAGGGGGGATATATTTCTTCTTCTAGAAGCTGGAGTTAGCCTGAAAGCTTAAGCCGTCGAAAGAGGTTAAAGGCTACAACATACATGGATAGTTAACACGGAGGTAAGTAGATTTGAAAGCCATCCTTACATCTGGGGCCGGGTTTGCGGCATAGAATGGTGGTAATCCAACGGTGCAACAAGACTCTTGGGATTCATGGATAAGTCCCTTGATGGCAGCAACGATGTTCTCCTCTGTCAAAGCGGTACGATAAAAGCAGAGGGGGTCATTGGCGTCACTCGTATATTCACACATGAGACGGTCCCGCTGGCTGAGAGGTATGACCTTCCAGTAGATCCAACACTGGGTCAGATCAATCCCTGTCAGACCATTGGCCATGAGGGCTCTAATTTTGGCGAAAGCCGAAGCATACTTCGCCCGTTCAGAAGCTGACATCAGGTCAGGGAGTTCAGTTGTGGTGCAGAGCCGGGTAGGATGATAACCCGACAATGGACGTTCTCCCTCTGGAGAAGTGTCTTTGCAATAAAACCAAGTTTTGTTCGAATCCTTGGGGTGACTTGGCATTCGAACAACTGGAAAGGTCATATCCCGTCTTCTTTGGATGGAGACTCTACCGAGCTCTAAGCTTGGGCCAGCCGCCACTTTTGTCTGGCGGTTTACGTAGAAAAACTCACAGAAGAGGTCAACTGACGGCTCTTCTTGTAAGTAAGCTTCACAAAGGATTTGGAAGTTGCACATATTTGAGACGGAGTTAGGCACAATGTCCTGAGGATGCAACTTGAAGAAATGGAGGACATCTCTAAAAAATTTAGAGCCGGTCGGGCTGCAATCGCGCGCAAGGTGGTCCGCAAATATGACTACTTTGCCCTCTTGGGGGATGGGTTTCTTCTCATTGCCCGGAACCCGCCAATGGATGACATTTTTGGCTGGCAAGGTCCCTGCGTCTACGAAATCTTGCAGAAACTCCTCAGAGACCGCAGAACCAATTCAATTACAGGAAGAGGACGCATGAGGCATAATGGCATCTTAAAACTGTGAAAAGTAACAGTATGCAGCGAGTTATAAAGCGACAGACAACTAAGGGCGGCTGATGAATCTAAGCACTACGAAGCTAAGCCACCGGTGCAGTTTATGGCGAGGGCCGGAAATCTAATGGCGGGTTAAGTTGGCAGAGCAACGAAGCAAAATACAACTAAGTGTGGAAAATAGGTTTCTCACATTATCTTTATAGTTACAGTTCTATAGACAGAGGAAAAGTAGATTTATTTCAAATCTAGCGACGAACTGAGGGAAAACTAACAAATTTAAAGGCAGTAAAAGGAAACAACTATAGATTTGCACTAGGTTATTGGTGATTTCACATGATCTACCGCAGCGGGAAGGTGAACACTACAAGATTTACTGAGTTACGTGTCATTTGGCATTACGAAGAACTTGCGCTCTAGCAGGGCCAAAGAACTCCATGGATTTGTTGCATTGAGCTATAGATCTAGGGGATGGAGAAAGACATACTAGAAGTGACGCGGCGGACGCGGGCAAAGTTCTGGTCTGTTCAGGTTGATGCAGCGGCCTAGGGAGACGACGGCAATGGAGCTTCACCGGAGCGAGGGAGCTCGGGGGCGATGGCGTCGAGAGGGAGAAAGAAGAACTAGAGGGAGTGGAGGAAATGAGATGACCCTTCGCAATCCTATTTAAGAGGCTGAACGGGCGCGGGAATCAAGGCGGCGAAAACTGACCGACCGAGACGGATGCCTCGCTTTTCGGGTCGACAGTTTTAATGAAAAGATCCATTGTGGTCGTCAGGGAATCTTTTTAGCATATTCAATGTGACATCACGACGGGTTACGTATCTTATTTTCAGGTGATGGAGAGTGAGACTCACAGCCAAGTAAGCTTGAAGATTGACATGAGGAAGCTCAAATCATCCTGGGGCCTAATGTTGGGGATGTAACCCCATGGTAAGACCCGCCCAAGAGGGTCCGGGTCATACCTGGCGGCTCATAATCCAGACCATGGAAGATGGGTCGAAAGACGTAGTCCTAGACGTATGCCGACTTATCAAGATGGGCCAAGACAAAGGCCTAGACGGAAGATGGCATGAAGACCCGAGTGGTTAAGCCGCCCGGAGACGGCTTTCCCAGGATGGCAAGACATCATAGAGATAGAGTCAGATATGTTGTAAGAGTCGGTATGAGACTTGTGTAACCCGTGGTCTTGACCTCCTATATAAAGGCAAGACCCGTGCCGGCTTTGATAAAAACCAACTAATCGAGAACTAGGTCAAGCGAATCTGCTCCCTTGTAATCGATACCCCAATCAATACAACACAAGCAGGACGTAGGCTTTTACCTCTTCTTGAGGGGCCGAACTTGGGTAAACTTGTGTCCTTCGTCCCAACCAACCCCTTTGAGTCCATCACCTTAGCAATGGCCTTGAACTTAAGTCCTTGGACATCTGCCGTGACAAAACCATGACACAATGAGTTCTGGGGTTCGATCATGTTTTGCATGTGAAAGAGGTTTTAGTCAATGGGTCTGCGACATTCAGATCCATGTGTACTTTGCAAATCTATGTGTCATACTGTAGAAACTGCTTCCACACTCCACTTGGAGCTACTCCAAATGGATGCTCCACTATACGTATCCTAATTGCTACTCACGGTCATTCGGATTGGTGTTAAAGCTTGCATCGACGTAACTCTTTACGACGAACTCTTTATCACCTCCATAATCGAGAAACATCTCCTTAGTCCTCTAGTTACTAAGGATAATTTTGACCACTGTCTAGTAATCCACTCTTGGATCACTCTTGCACCCCCTTGTTAGACATGGGGCAAGGCACACATCAAGTGCAGTACACAGCATGGCATACCAAATAGAGCCTATGGCTAGTGACATAGGGGATGACCTTCGTCTTTTCTCTTTCTTCTGTCGTGGTCGAGGTTTAAGTCTTACTCAACTTCACACCTTACAAATTAGGCAATAACTCTTTCTTTGACTGATCCATTTTGAACTCTTTCAAAATCTTGTCAAGCTATGTACTCATTGAAAGTCTTATAAGACGCCTTGATCTATCTCTACAGATCTCGGTGCCCAACAATTAAGTAGCTTTATCCAGGTCTTCCTTTGAAAAACTCTTTTCAAACAAGCCTTTATGCTTTCTAGAAATTCTACATTATTTCCGATCAACAATATGTCAACCACATATACTTATTAGAAATTCTATAGTGCTCCCACTCACTTTCTTATAAATACAAGTTTCTCATAAACTTTGTATAAACCCAAAAACTTTGATTACCTCATCAAAGCATATATTCCAACTCCGAGATGCTTGCTCCAGCCGATAGAAGGATTGCTGGAGCTTGCACACCTTTTAGCATCCTTGGGAGTGACAAAACTTTCCGATTGTATCACATACAACCTTTCCTCAAAGAAACCGTTAAGGAAACTATGTTTTGATATCCATCTGCCAAATTTAATAACCGAAAAATGCAGCAACTACTAACATAATTTCAACATACTTTTAGCATCGATGCGGGTGAGAAAGTCTCATCATAGTCAATTCATTGAACTTGTCGGATACTACTTTGCGACAAGTCGAGCTTTATAAATGGCGACATTCACCATCAGCGTCTGTCTTCATGTTAAAGGTCCATTTGTACTCAACGACCTGCCGTTCAATGGGCAAGTCTACCAAACTCCATACTTGGTTTTCATACATGGATCCTTTCTCGGATTTCATGGCCTCTAACCATTTTTTGGAATCCACACCCATCATCACTTCTCCATAGTTCGTAGGTTCATCATTGTCCAATAACATGACCTCTAAGAGAGGTTTGTCGTACCACTCAGGAGAAGTATGCATCCTTGTCGACCTACGAGGTTCGATAGTAACTTGATCGGAAGCTTCATGATCATCATCATTAACTTCCTCTTCAAATGACATAGGCTCCACAAAAACTTCTTTCTGCACTGCGCTACTCTCTGGTTGAAACAAAGGTTCAACAACCTCATCAAGTTCTATCTTCCTCCCACTCAATTCTTTCGAGAGAAACTCTTTCTCGAGAAAGGACCCGTTTTTAGCAACCCACACTTTTTCCCTCGAATATGAGATAGAAGGTATACCCAACTGTTACCTTAGGGTATCCTATGAAGATGCACCTTTCCGCTTTGGGTTCGAGCTCATCAGACATAAGTGTCGCATCCCCAAACTCCGAGAAATGACACCTTAGGTTTCTGCCAAACCATAATTCGTATGGTGTCATCTCAGTAGATTTAGATGGTGCCCTATTTCAGGTGAATGTAGTTGTCTCTAATGCATAACCTCAAAACGATAGTGGCAAAATGATAAGAGACATCATAGTACGCACCATATCCAATAGAGCACGATTATGACGTTCGGACACACCACCACACTATGGTGTTCCAGGTGGCGTGAGTTGTGAAACAACTTCCACATTGTCTTAAGTTGTATATCAAACTCGTAACTCAGATATTCACCTCCACGATCATATCATCGTCATTTTTATCTTCTTGTCACGATGATCTCAAACTTCACTCTGAATTTGCTTGAACTTTTCAAACGTTTCAGACTTGTGTTTCATTAAGTAAATATGCCCATATCTACTCAAATCATGAGTGAAGGTAAGAAAATAACGATATTTACCGCATGCTACAACACTCATTGGACCGCATACATCAGCATGTATCACTTCCAATAAGTCACTTCCCCACTCCATCATACCGGAAAACGGGGTTTCAGTCATCTTGCCCAAGAGGCATGGTTCGCATGTCTCAACCGATTCGAAATCGTGTGAGTCAAAAGATCCATCAGCATGGAGTTTCTTCATGCATTTTTACAACAACATGACCTTCACGGTAGTGCCACAAGTATGTTGTACTATTAGTATTAACTTTGTATCTTTTGGCATAAATGTTATGAACATGTGTATTACTACAATCAAGAATCAGTAAACCATTCCCATTGGGTGCATGACCATTGAAGGTATTATTCATGTAAACAGAATAACCATTATTCTCTAACTTAAATGAATAACCGTATTGCAATAAATATGATCTAATCATTTTCGTGCTCAACGCAAACACCAAATAACATTTATTTAGGTTTATCACTAATCCGGAAGGTAGAGAGAGTGTGTGTAAGTGCATCTAGTGCCCTTTAGTGATTTTGGTGTATTGAAGACTTATAGGTTAAGGAACTAATGTGTTTATCAGTGTACACAGGCTCTATAAGTTGATGAGGAGTTTGATATAGTCGAAGATTAGTGACCCCTAAAAATGTATGTCTTGAACTTAAGACTTTGGTGAAGACTTTGGTATTCCCTAAAGACTTTGAAAATGAAGAAGTTGGTGTGACCTTGAAGATATGAACGAGGACTATGAAGCGTGAAGACTTTTGTTTTCGTAGTTTCATTTCCTTTCTTTGAGTCATAGGAAACACCGTACTGTTAAAGGGGCCGAGGTAATTCTAAGGAAGATTTCCAACTGATGTTCAACTCCAAAATCCTCAACCTATCCAATCCTTGAAGTGAAGCCTTTGGAAATCTCTTACAGTTTAGTCAAGTTCTTCGGTGACAGAGACGAAGTTCTTCTGGTCTCTAATGAAATTGGTCTAACTGAGGAGTTAAGATGTCACTAGTGCGAATTGCCTACAAGTGAGGAAGATGATAAGCCTAAGGACTTTCGTAGTTCGAAATTCCGACCATTGTTGTGCTTAGCGCTAGCTGTCCCCAAAAATCTTATCCATATAACGGTCATATCATTGGGGGCATTTATGTCTTATCATGCCAGGTTGCACCCTGGCTATAAATAGCCACCCCCACAACCACTGGTTGGTTGGCTGCTCCGAGAGAGAACTGGCACTTGTCATTTGAGAGCAACCCATCCTCCAAGGACTTTGAGAGAAAATGATCAGTGAGGAAAAACCCAAATCCAAACCACCAAACCCAAAGTGATTGAGCATCACTAAAGAGATTGTTCCTGTGTGGAACCGACGCTTGTTACCTTTGAAGACTATGTATCTTCCAAATGGTTATGCGTCATCGTCTAGTGCATCCTGCAGTCAATTGGGGATCACAGAGTGACCTTGGTCTAGAGCATCTAGCAGTCAATTGTAGATCGCCGGGTCACCAGTTTGTGAGGGTTTTGGAAGTCTACCTTGAAGACTTACCACGAGTGTTGGGCGAGGATTTTGTGACCTTAGCTCAAGGAAAATACGGTAAGGGTTGTGTGTCCTGGGACTGTGTGTCCTCTGGTTTAAATACCAGGCCGCTCCAAACTAGATGTATGACTGTCACAGCAGTTGGAACTGGGTCATCAAACCATTGTCTTCATCGAGCTACCTGGTTCTATTTGCTCAACCCTTCCATCTCCTCATATACTTGTTGATGAAATTGATCCTTACTGTTTGAAGAATTTGACTGAAGACTTTCACAAATTTGCTCACCTCAAATTCTTCACGTTACCTTGTTCCTCACGTGCTTATCATGTATCACGCTACTTGTAATCTGTGCATGTTTTATTTCATCATGATGACTATGTTGTTGCTATGTTTCTCATGCACTTGAGTACTTCTTCCACTGCTAGTTATTCATCATATTTCAAATTCCTCAAGTTGAAATTCCTCATGTGATGAATTTGTAAAAATCGCCTATTCACCCCCTCTAGTCGATATAATGCACTTTCAATTGGTATCAGAGCAAGGTACTCCCTTGTTCTATGTGATTTTGGTTTAACCGCCTGGAGTTCTAGTTATGTCGACTGCAGGTATGATGAAGGTTTCCATAGGTTGTCCTACCTTCGATTGGACAGATTACCCCTACTGGAAGAGCAAGCGCATGCATCTTGAAGCTATTGACAACGATCTTTGGTATGTTGTGGAAAATGGTGTTCCCCCCACTTCTCCAACTGTTACTGCTGCTGATGCGAAGAAATTCAAGCAAGTCGATTCTCAAGCGAAGAATATCATCTGTGGCCATCTGAGCAAAGGTCAGTATGGCAGAGTGAGTGCTTTGGAGACTGCTAAGCTCATCTGGGATAGGCTATCCAAAGTCAATGAAGGTGTTTCCACTCAACGTGACTCTCGTGTTGATGTTCTTCACAATCTCTTCAACCGCTTCAAGAGACTCAACAATGAAAATGTTCAGCAAACTTTTGATCGTCTCACTGATATCTCCAATGAGCTTCAAGCACTGGGTGCTACTGATATCACCGACCATGAAGTGGTGAAGAAACTGCTAAGATCTCTTGATTCCTCATTCGATACTCTCACTTTGATGATTCAAGAACATGGATACTACTAGTCACTTGATCCTGCTGATATTCTTGAGAGACTCCATACTCATGAATTCCAACAAGCTGAGAAGACAGACCTCTCCGGGCCAAGCTATAGAAGATCTCGTGCTGTGAAGGCAAAATCTATTTCCTCATCTGAAGGCGAAGATTCTGATAGTAGCCTTGGTGATCCTGAAGAACCGAGTCAGGAGCTGGCAATGCTCGTGAGGAAATTCCAGAAGTTCTCAAGGAGAGGTGGATTTGAAAAGTCATCAAAAAGTGGCTTGAGGAAATTAGATTCCTCAGACGATTACAAGAAGAGAACTTGTCACAAATGCAAGAAATTTGGTCACTTCATCTCTGACTGTCCTCTCTGGGAAAAAGAATCAAAGAAGAAGAAAAAAGTACTAGGACGACAGTTCTGATGAGTCGAAGAAGAAGAAGAAATCTTCAAAGTCCTCATCTGCAAAGTCCTCATCTTCAAAGTCCTCAATGCACAAGAAGAATAGTTCCAGAAAGGCTTGGGCTTTCATTGGCAAGGAAATGCACTCATAAAAAGAGTCTGGAGAATATGAAGAAGAGGGAGGATCTGAGTTGGAATCTGAATCTGGTGTCTCTAGCCTTTCTCCCACTACAACTTTCGTC
The DNA here is from genome assembly GCA_022496015.1 of Hordeum marinum. Classification (NCBI taxonomy): domain Eukaryota; kingdom Viridiplantae; phylum Streptophyta; class Magnoliopsida; order Poales; family Poaceae; genus Hordeum; species Hordeum marinum. The sequence continues at coordinate 347,901,903 of CM039678.1, forward strand.
AGCAAGCCTATCTTCAATGATGAAGAAAATGACTACTCCAACGACTCTCGCATTAGCAATGATGACTATGCTCCCACCTATTGCTTCATGGCTAAAGGTTCCAAGGTACATAAGCATGACTCCTCCTCTGAATCAAGTGATGGTGAACCTGATGACTATGTGAAACCTAGCTATACCAAACTTGCTAATATTGCCACTAAGCAACAAAGTGCACTTGAAAAGCTTCAGAAAATGCTAGAAAAAAGCGATGATTTGTTGAATGAGGAAGTGGATCGGACTCAAACTTTGTCTAGCAATCTCAAAAGTCTTCAAACAAACTATGATAAACTTCAGAGTCATCATAATGCTCTATTAGCCAATCATGAGAAGCTTTCTTATGAATTTCTTCAAAGAAAGCAAGATCTTGAGAAACTAAGGGTGTCACATGAGGATATGCAAAGGGAAAATGACTCCTTACTGGCTCAACAGATCAGTACCACTTAGGAAGAATTTGATCCACATTGTTTGAAATGCATCGAACGTGAAACTGCTAATTCTTCACCTGAATGTTCAAAAGCTTCTATTGCTGCAAATTCTTCAACTATTCTAGTGGTCTCAAATTTCTCATCTGAGGGTACCACAAGTATCACTGACGAAAATGCAGGGTTGAAGGAATTGTATGTGACAGGCATGTACAAAATTCTCAAAGGGCATCAAACCCTTTGCGATGTCCTCAAAAAGAAGATTCCGAACAGGAACCCTAGGAAAGAGGGTATTGCATTTGAGAGGAAAATCAATGCTGATGGATCCTACCGGACACCTGAATAGTACACCAAAACCTCATGGGTTGCTGCAAAAGGACCTCCTATAGACCCATCCACTTTATCTGGCTTTACTTGTGAAACTTCATATTCCTCTGATGAGTCACTTGACTCCAACTACAAATTCTTCAAAAAGCATAAAGGTGAAGTATTTGCCAAATTTGTTGGAAGTAAATGCAAGAACGGTTCACCGATGAAGAAAATCTGGGTTCCCAAGAGCTGCCTACAAAATCTCAAAGTGAATGTCATCACGACACCACTCATGAAGAACAGGAACCCCAGATCAATTTCCTCATATGGACCAAAGTCTTCACTTGGACAAAATTCCTCAAATGGTCAAAAATATCATTCTCGTGCTAATGCATCTGTTTCACAGGGAAAATCTAAGAGTTCTGAATATGTGCATTATTCTTAAAATCATTATGTTCATAAGTCCTCGAAGAATTTCTCTGCTTATTCATATGAGTACTCTAACCCGCGTCCTCTAAAACAAAGCGCACTAGCTTCAATGCCTCCCTTCTCATATGGTCCTCGCAGAATAATGAACTCTTTGCCACCCCTCCAGATGTGGGTGGTGAAGAAATTGAACTAATGTCTTATGCAGGGTCAGGTCTCCAGATGAACTTGAACATCTGATGAATTTGCTGGAGACCTGAGGAAATGCTTGAAAGGACGCAAGCTAATCATGTAGAAATGAATTCCTCATTTCTCATGTCCTCACACTGCTTTACTTACTATGTTGTGTGATGAAATTCGATCTGATGAAATTGATGTCATATTCTTCACTCTGAAGCATATGAGTTCGTAAGTTGTACTAATTCATCTGCATAGATGAACCTCCAAAAGCTACTGAGTGGATCGTTGACAGTGGATGCATAAACCACATGACTGGTGACAGGAATCTACTGATGAATTTTCCACTTGATCATCTCATCTGAAGCATATCATCTACGCTGACAAAGGAAAAAAGCAAGGTATTGGGTCTATGTAAGGTTGCAATCTCAAAGGACTGACACATGGACAAGGTGATACTTGTCGAATCCCTCGGGTTCAACCTTATGGCTATCTCAATGCTTTGTGATCTTGATATGGTTGTCGTATTTGGAAAATATCTCGTGTTGTCATCATGGAATCTGACAATTCCAAAGTCTTCGAAGGCTTTACGAGAGGAGACTTGTATATTGTTGATTTCTCTACAGGTCCTCAGCCTGCCACATGCCTACTTGCAAAGTCCTTAGAAGGCTGGCTGTGGCATAGACGACTTGGACACGCTGGTGTGAGGAACTTGCAGACGCCCGTGAAGAAAAAGCACGTCATTGGCATTGAAGGTGTCAAATTCCTCAAGGACCACCTCTGTGGTGCATGTGAGTCTGGGAAGATGACCTGATCCAAGCATCCCTCAAAGACAATCATGACCATGACTCGACCCTTTGAATTTCTTCACATGGATCTCTTTGGCCCGACTCATTATTCCACACTAACAAATTCTTCAAGTTTTTATGGATTTTTCATTGTTGATGATTACTCTCGTTACACTTGGGTGCATATTATTCTGCACAAGTCTGAAGTGCAGGATGTCTTCAGACGATTTGCTTCAAGGTCCTCCACGAACTTCGGTGTCAAGATCAAGCATATCAAGAGTGATAATGGGACTGAGTTCAAGAAAACCAATCTTGATCAATATCTTGATGAACTTGGTATTACTCATGAGTTATCTGCCCCATATACTCCTAAGAAGAACGACGTCGTGGAGCCCAAGAACATGACTCTTGTTGAGATGGCCTGCACCATGCTTGATGAATACAAGACTCCTCGTCACTTCTGGCCTGAGGCAATTGATACAACATGCCACATCATCAACAGGGTATATCTTCACAAAATCTTCAAGAAGACTTCATATGAACTTATGAATAGCAAGAAACCCAATGTAAGTTATCTCAAAGTCTTCGGTGCAAAATGCTGGATTAGAGATCCTCATCATAGTTATAAATTTGCATCAAAAGTAGATGAAGGTTTTATGCTTGGTTATGGAAAGGAGTCGCACACCTAAAGAGTCTTCAACATCTACCACCACAAGGTTGTTGAAACTATAGATGTGTGGTTCGATGAAACTGACGTCTCACAAAGAGAGCTCCTGCCTTTTGTGATAGATGAAATGTCTCCTGAGGAATCCATTAAGCTGAAGGCAACTGAAGATGTCATACCCACTAAAGAAGTCATTCCTACGAATGAACACATTCATGCTGATACACCTGAAGAAAATGGTGCTAAACAAAATCCTCAGCAACGTCAACCTGTTCATCCAAGAGTTGCAAATTAAGTGCAGATTGACATAATCATCGATGACATCAATGCACCAGGCCCCCTCACTCGCTCAAGAGCTTCACATTTGACTAACTTTGATGGGCTCTTTGCTTTTGTCTCTATCATAGAGCCCACCAAAGTTGATGAAGCATTCAAGGAGCTTGAGTGGATTCAAGCTATGCAAGAGGAAGTGCATCAATTCAAGCTCAACAATGTGTGGGAACTTGTCAAGTGGCCAGATCCTCGCAAGCACAACATCATAGGTACCAAGTGGATCTACCGCAACAAGCAAGATGAAAATGGCCTTGTGGTAAGAAACAAGGCTCGTCTTGAAGCTCAAGGCTACACACAGGTTGAAGGAATTGACTTTGATGAAACTTTTGCACCTGCTGCTAGACTTGAAGCTATTCGCATATTCCTTGCTTATGCTAACCATCATGATATCATCTTATATCAAATGGATGTGAAAAGTGCATTCCTCAATGGTAAGCTTGAGGAGGAAGTATATGTTGCTCAACCCCCACGTTTTGAAGATCCTAAGCATCCTGACAAAGTCTTTAGACCAAACAAGGCCCTCTATGGCCTCAAGCAGGCCCTTCGGGCGTGGTACGACACTCTGAAGGAGTTCCTCATGAAGAAAGGCTTCAAACCTGGTTCACTTGACCCAACTCTTTTCACAAAATCCTATGAAAATGAACTGTTCATATGCCAAATATACGTAGACGATATTATCTTTGGTTGTACTGACAAACGTTACAGTGATGAATTTGCCTATATGATGAGTGAAGAATATCAAATGTATCTGATGGGAGAGTTGAAATTCTTCTTAGGTCTTCAAATTCGTGAGCAAGACAACGACATCTTCATCTCTCAAGAGAAATATCTCAAGGATGTTCTGAGGAAATTGGACACGCGAGATTGCAAAGGCGTCAAAACTCCAATGCCTTCAAAAGGCCACCTCTGCACTAACGAAAATGGTAAAGATTTTGATCACAAGGTATATCGCTCCATGATTGGCTCTTTATTGTATGTATGTGCATCTAGGCCTGATATTATGTTGAGTGTTTGCATGTGTGCCCGATTCCAAGCAACACCGAAGGAATCACACACCAACGCTTGGATTATGGTATACCAAGGGCTCAAATCTTCACCTCGTCGGATACTCTGATGCTGACTATGCTGGAGATCGTGTGGATCGCAAGTCAACCTCAGGCACATGTCATTTCCTCAGACGATCCTTAGTCTGCTAGTCCTCGAAGAAGCAGAACTGTGTGTCACTATCTACTACTGAAGCTGAGTACATTGTTGCCAGTTCATGTTGCGCTCAGCTATTGTGGATGAAGCAAACCCTCAAGGACTATGGCATCAAGGTGAAGAATGTGCCTCTATACCGTGACAACGAGAGTGCCATCAAGATTACTTACAACCCAGTTTAGCATTCCAAGACCAAGCACATCCAGATTCGTCATCACTTTCTTCGCGTGTACTCAAGGGTGACATCTCCATCGACCACATCCCCACTGAAGAACAACTGGCTGATATCTTCACAAAGCCCTTGGATTAAAAGAGATTTTACAAGTTGCGGTGTGAGATAAATATCCTAGAATCTTCGAATATTCTTTGAAAGGACACACATCCTAACATTTGTGCAAAATTGATGACTTAGATGTTCAACACACGAAGTAATGTTTTTCTTCAATAAATGAAGAATAACCCTCTAAGTGTGAAGAAATTAAAGAAGAATTTGATTCTCAGAACCATACGACAATTGTGCGTAGTGTCTGAAATCATCATTCTTATACGGTGGGTCACGCCACCAACCATGGTTGAAATTCTTCAAAGGTTAGTTTCTCGTCATTTTGCAAATTCTTCAAATTTTCAAATTCCTCAAGTTTGCAAATTCGTTAGCTTTTCAAATTCTTCAAACTATGAAACTCATGTTTTTCATTGACTATATATATATATATATTATTGCTAACTCTTCAAGTTGATTTTTCATCTAAGTGAATGTGATCGGACCCTTTCCCCCTCTATGCTAAACTCAACCCAGTCTGTTCACAAATTCTTCATATGCGTTGTACTTTGAAACTCATTCAAAGTCGTCACTGTGTCCGTGACATCTGAAGAATTTGCGAATGGAAACTTTAAAATTTTCACTATCTAAATTTTCGGAGCTTCCTGCTCAAACCGTTCTGAATCCCACGTTTGGATAACCCACGATCCCCCACTATCGCCACTACTCAGAACGTGGGTGACACATGTCGCGTGGAGAGCAAAGGTCAGGGGCAATCTTGTCCAAAATCTTCGGATAGATTGATTTTCAGTTTCTCAATAAATACCCCTTCCCTTTCACTATGCTCGGTTACTCCTCACTCCTACTCACACCCATGCTCTGACCTAGCGCCGCCACTAAAATCATCGCTACCGGTGTGGAAGAGCTTCACTACCTCAACCTCGTCGTCGCCGTACTCACATCGGACGCAAAAATCTTCACTCCGCCGCCGCTATAGGTGTCTCCCTCTGCCAAGCTAGGGTGTGGGAGATCTAGACGCACGAACTTCCTCGATTCATCTCACAGTTCGACGTGTTCTTCATCAGGGTAAATAAAATCTGTTTTTACTGCCCTTGTTTGATCTTCAAGTTGTCGACAATTTCCTCAAAGGTGTTTATTCTTCAAGAATTTCATTCTAAAGCACCTTACATGTTCACAACTTTATGTTTTTCCTAAGTTATGATTTTCTTCAAGATTCCTCAATTATGTGGATCCTCAAATTTGCACAACTCTGGAACCTAAGAAAAGAACACTTAGTGAAATTCCTCAAGACACCTATGGTCAAATTCCTCACACTTAATGTTCTGAAAAACTTCTCAGAACGCATATGACCTGTTCAAATTCCTCGCACATATACTCTATTCACAGGTACAAACATGTCCGCTGATGAATCACTAGGTTCTCATCAACTTAACTCATCTGTAGCATTTCTTGAGGAAAAACTGTGTACATCTTTAGAATCTTCAAGAGTTCAAAATCCTCGGCTGAAGAAAATGGCTGATGGGAAGAAGCCATAGAAAGGTGGAAAGAAACCTGAAGTTCAGACTGCGTTTGAGATACCTGATGACTTGTATGAGGAATATTGCACTCCAGGTGAAGAAACTCATGGCAAGGAAACAACAAAGCAGAGAAAGATTCGCATACAGAAAATTGAGAGGAGATGGGAAAAGGAGTGGAAAGAATATCGCTGTCACTCCCAAGTATATGAAGAAATTCGCTGTTAAACCCCCTTGCAACAGGCCACCCTTGGCTCCGAACCAAACTGTTGATCCCACTAGTCTCAAGACTGGTGATGACTTTCCTCATGAATGGGAAAGACAACAAGCTAAGCTGGCGAAGAAAGCAAAAGAGGCTGTGAATAAATTCAACGAAGACTCTGCTGCTGCTGCCACTGCCGGAGCCTCTGCTAGTGCTCCGAAGAAATCAATTGTGAAGAAATCTGATGTGAAGTCAAAGTCTTCAACTTCAAAATCATCACTTCAGATTCCTCAAGCAAAGCCTTCACAGACCTCAACCACTGGTTCAGTAGCTGCCCACTCCTCTGCTGCTACCACAAAGTCCTCAAGAACTATACATCTTGCAACATGTCAGAGAACCGAGGGCTTCTCAATTGCTTCAAGGGCATCAGCAAGTTCTTCAGCCCTAGCACAGTCTTCAATGAGTCCTACTCACTTAAAGCTGAAGAAAACTGCTGGACGAGGTCAAAGACCAAGTCCTCACACTAGCAAAACTATAGTGAATGTACCCTTAGGATCTGAGGATGATTATGAGGCTGGTGATGAAGAATTGGAAGAATCACCAGAGAAAGTCAGCAAAAGGCTGCAATAGCCAAAGGCAGCTCTGTTGCTCTTATGCTGGATCCCAAGATGATCCTCAACTTCATTGACATATGGCATGAAGATCCCAGCACCCCACTTTCCTCACTGAACCTACGTCTTGGTGTGGATCACGTACTCACACACTTCATTGGTGAGGAAAAATGGAAAAGAGATCAAGCTCTAAGAGCTAGGTGGAGCAGGGCTTGAAAAGAAAAATTTCTAAGCAATAATGTGATGAGTTTGACTCCAAATCAACTCATCGCTGTTCAGTCGAAATTCGCTGCCTCTTTGAGGAACAAGACAAATATGATGCTGAATGGAAGGGCACCAAAGTGAGATTTGTCACGGCAGCCCAAGCTGCCGTTAAGGACCATAACTCAAGGGTTGCAGCTCTATCGCAACCACAAATTCCTCAGGCTAAAGAATCTGCTCAGCCTGCTGAAGAAACTGCTCCCGCAGCTGAAGAAATTCAGGCTGCTGAAGAACATGCCAGGACAACCTCCTTTGTTGTGCCTGAAGAAATTGCCAGGCCAGCTGAAGTTTTTGCTACGCCTGAGGAAATTGAGACCACAAGGGCGACTGCATCAGTTGCACCTGAAGAAAATGCTCCTCCTTCACACTCTGTAGAAATAGTAAAATCATCAAGGGTGAAGATCATCAACCTTCCTTCTACATCAGAAGCGAAGAAAACCAAGGCTGCAGAGAAGAAGGCACTGAAAAGAAAAGAATCAACTTCAGATTCCTCAGCGGTGAAGAAATTGAAGACACTGCGAAGTTCTTCAATAGAACCGTTTGATGCAACTCCTATCAGCTCTGTGCCAGCCTATGAAATTGTGCCATTTGGTGTTGACTATGTCATCCCAAATGATGATCAAGAAGAAAAGGATCAATCTACTGCTACCTCAGAGCAGATTGATGAAGAAATTGAAGTGGAATGAAATGCTTCAACTCCACAGGTATCATCGCCCCAGCCTTAGTTGACTACTGAAGAGGCTGGCGTTGAAGAAATTGATGAGGATGTGGACATTGGAAACACAACACCTATTATCAATGATGAATATTGGGAAGCTAGACACCCAAATTCCCTAATGACCACTCCTCTATCATAGATTCCTCAGTCTCTAGCCTAGATTGAAGAAATTCAACCAGGATCTGATGACTTGACTGCCATTGCCAATGAAGAAATTCCAGCTACATCGGCTCAGGAAATCGTTGCTCCAGCTGCCACTAAAGAAACTGCTGTGCAAATTCCTCAGTCTAAAGAAATTCCCCCTATGCCTAAGGAGATTGTGGGCCGCTTTAAACCCAACCTTCGGCCAAAGCCAAGAATGCCATTCAAAGGCTCAAAGCGCCCCAAATTCATCAAAACCAATTTCTTCAATGAGCACATTTTCTTCAATGGACCAAATCCATATGACTCTGCGAGGGCCAGTCGCACCAGATTCTGGACTTCAACACAAATGAACTATTATGCATTAGTCCTGTTTGACAAGAAGAAAGTCTTCGAGCACCATCACATTCCTCATGCGGATATGGAAACAATCCCATCCTTCACACCGGTGCTCGCAGTTCTTCACGACGCAAGCATTCTTCCATTCTGTGTGGACATCTATGATTGGAATGAAGAACTGATTCTTCAATTTTATGCCACCTTCCACATCAGAGGTGATGCTTCTGACATTAACTCATTGGTCTTGGACTGGATGACTGGATCTACTCACTACACTGCACCAACATCAGAATTGCTTCGGTCAGTCCCAGTTCCAATTCCTTCAGAAGAAGCCTGTTGCCTGTTTGATGAACCCGCTCTGCCCAACCATATGATGCAAGTGCTAATGAAGCCATCGGCTCCTAGAAAACCTCAAAGGACCACCTTCCTTGTGAAGGATTTGCTTTATATGCCCAGGATAGTTTATCGCATCCTCACCAACACCCTTTGTCCTTAGAAGGGTCATAACTCTGAAAAAGAAGAAGTTGAGGGAGTCATGAAGAACATGCTATTCAACATCATTCATGGGATTCCCATCAACTACCACGATTTCTTCATGAGGACTTTGGCCAATGCAACATTGGCCCCATTTGAATTGAAATCTTATGCTCCCTAGATCATGAAATTCATCTGATCAAGGTCTTCAATTCCCTGCAAATCTGACTTCCAAAATCACTTCGGCTTTCTATCTCCGATTGAAGTCCTCAAGAACATAATTGCCTTAGTTGAAGGAAAAGGCAAAGCTATCATTGATGAAGGTACTCGTCCATTGGATGGTTAGTTTCGCAAAGTTGCATCCTACTCCACTAATGATGACACTGCTACCCAGGACATTGCTGCAAAAGCCTCAGCCCAAAAGCCTCGAGAGTCTGCCCCACGTGTGATGACTGATTGTAAGTACATCTAGTGCCCCTTAGTGATTTTGGTGTATTGAACACTTATAGGTTAAGGAACTAATGTGTTTGTGAGTGTACACAAGCTCTATAAGTCGATGAGGAGTTTTATATAGTCGAGGATTACCGACCCCTAAAAATGTATGCCTTCAACTGAAGATTTTGGTGAAGACTTTGCTGAAGGCTTTGGTATTCCCTGAAGACTTTGAAAATGAAGAAGTTGGTGTGACCGTGAAGATATGAACGAGGACTATGAAGCGTGAAGACTTTTGTTTTCGTAGTTTCATTTCCTTTCTTTGAGTCATAGGAAACATCGTACTATTAAAGGGGCCCGAGGTAATACTAAGGAAAATTTTCCAACTAATGCTCAACTCCAAAAGCCTCAACCTATCCAACCCTTCGAGTGAAGCCTTTGGAAATCCCTTGCAGTTCAGTCAAGTTCTTTAGTGACAGAGAGAAAGTTCTTCTAGTCTCTCATGAAATTGGTCTGACTGGGGTGTTAGGATTTCGCCAGTGCGAATTGCGTACAAGTGAGGAACATGGTAAGCCTGAGGACTTTCATAGTTTGAAATTCTGACCGTTGTTGTGCTTAGCGCCAGCTGTCCCGAAACATCTTATCCATATAACGGTCATATCGTTTGGGGCATTTATGTCTTATCATGTGAGGTTGCACCCTGGTTATAAATAGCCACCCCCACAACCACTAGTTGGTTGGCTGCTCCGAGAGAGAACTGACACTTGTCATTTGAGAGCAACCCATCCTCCAGGACTTGGAGAGAAAATCATGAGTGAGGAAAAACCCAAATCCAAACCACCAAACCCAAAGTGATTGAGCATCACTAAAGAGATTGTTCCTATGTGGAACTGACGCTTGTTACCTTTGAAGACTGTGTATCTTCCAAACGGTTAGGCTTCATGGTCTAGTGCATCCTGCAGTCAATAAGGGATCACAGAGTGACCTTGGTCTAGAGGATCCAGCAGTCAATTGTGGATCGCCGGGTGACCAGTTTGTGAGGGTTTTGGAAGTCTACCCTGAAGACTTACCACGAGTGTTGGGCGAGGACTTTGTGACCTTAGCTCAAGGAGAATACGGTAAGGATTGCGTGTCCTGGGACTGTGTGTCCTCTGTTTTAAATACCAGGCCGCTCCAAACTAGACGTACGACTGTCACAACAGTTGGAACTGGGTCATCAAACCATTGTCTTCATCGAGCTACCTGGTTCTATTTCCTCAACCCTTCCATCTCCTCATATACCTATTGATGAAATTGATCCTTGCTGTTTGAAGAATTTGACTGAAGACTTTCACAATTTCCTCACCTCAAATTCTTCAAGTTACCTTGTTCCTGACATGCTTATCCTATATCAAGCTACTTGTAATCTATGCATGTTTTATTTCATCATGATGACTATGCTGTCACTATGTTTCTCATGCACTTGAGTACTTATTCGCTGCTAGTTATTCATCACATTTCAAATTCCTCAAGTGATGAATTTGTAAAAAATTCCTATTCACCCCCCTCTAGTCGATATAATGCACTTTCAATGTGTGATGGTGATCACATCAACCTTGGAAACACTTCCAACACACATCATCATCTCACCCTTAGCCAGCCACCGTTTATTTCGTAGCTTTTATTTCGAGTTACTAACATTTATTAACCGAACCGGTATCCAATACCCAGGTACTACTAGGAGTACTAGCAAGGTACACATCAATAACACGTATATCAAATATACTTCTGTCAACGTTGCCAGCCTTCTTATCTACCAAGTATCTAAGGTTGCTCCGCTTCAGCGACCGTTCTCCTCATAATAGAAGCACTTAGTCTCAGGTTTGGGTTCAACCTTGGATTTCTTCATTGGAGCAGTAACTGGCTTGCCATCCATGATGTTTCCCTCCTTGCCCTTGCCCTTCTTGAAACTAGCGGTTTTACTTAATCATCAACACATGATACTCCTTCTTGATTTCTACCTTCGCGGTGTTAAACATCGCGAACAACTCCGGGATCATGTTATCCATCCCTGGCATGTTATAGTTCATCACGAAGCTCGAGTAGCTTGGTGGCAGTGACTTGGAGAACTATATTAATCAGTGTCTTATCTGGAAGATTAACTCCCACTAGCTTCAAGTGATTGTAGCATCCAGGCAATCTGAGCACATGCTCACTGATTGAGCTATTCTCCTTCATCTTGTAGGCAAAGAATCTTGTTGGAGGTCTCATACCTCTCAACACGGGCACGAGCCTGAGATCCCAATTTCAGCTCTTAGAACATCTCATATGTTTTGGAGCCTCAATTCTAAGCCATAATGCATGACACACTGAACTATCAAGTAGTCATCACAACGTGCATGTCAGATGTTCACAACATCCACATACGATGCTAGAGGGGGTGGTGCACCGAGCGGTGCATCAAGGACATAAGCCTTCTGTGCAGCACTGAGGACAATCCTCAGATCACGGATCCAGTCTACATTATTGCTACCATCACCTTTCAACTTACTTTTCTCTAGGAACGTATCAAGAAAACAAGGGAGCTACAGCGCGATCTATCTACAAAATAATTTGCAAAGACACTTTTGACTATGTTCATGATAATGAGTTCAATTAATCATATTACTTAAGAACTCCCACTCAAATTGACATCCCTTCGGTCATCCGAGTGATACATGATCCAAATTCACCAACTCAACTCCGATCATCACGTGAGTTGAGGTGGTTTCAATGGTGAACATCATCATGTTGATCATGTCTGCTATATGACTCATGTTCGACCTTTCGGTCTCTTGCGTTCCGACGCCATGTCAGTACATGCTAGGATCATCAAGTTTAACCCGAGTGTTCCGCATGTGCAACAACTGGCTTGCACCCGTTGTATGTAAAGGTAGAGTCTATCACACCTGATCATCACGTGGTGTCTCGACACGACGAACTTTCGCAATGGTGCACACTCGGGGAGAACGCAATTTATCTTGAAATTTTAGTGAGGGATCACCTTATAATGCTCCCGTCGTCCTAAGCAAAACAAGGTGCATAAAAGTATTAACATCACATGCAAATCATAAGTGACATGATATGGACATGGACTTGTGCTTTTGATCTCCATCTATAAAGCACTGACATGATCTCCATCGTCACCAACATGACACCATGATCTCCATCATCTTGATCTCCATCAACGTGTCGCCATCTGGGTTGTCTTGCCCACCATGCTTCTACGGTTGGAAATATTCCCTAGAGGCAATAAATAAAGTGTTTATTATTATATTTCCTTGTTCATGATAATTGTTTATTATCCATGCTATAATTGTATTTATTGGAAACACATTGCATGTGTGGATGAATAGACAACATTCTGTCCCTAGTATGCCTCTAGTGAACTAGCTCATTGATCAAAGATGGTCAAGGTTTCCTAGCCATTGACATGTGATATCATTTGATAAAGGTATCACATCATTAGGAGAATGATGGGATGGATGAGACCCAAACTATAAACGTAGCATATGATCGTGTCAGTTTATTGCTACAATTTTCTACATTTCAAGTATATGTTCCTATGACCATGAGATCATGCAACTCACGGACACCGAAGGAATGCCTTGTGTGTATCAAACGTTGCAACGTAACTGGGTGACTATAAAGGTGCTCTACAGGTATCTCCGAGGGTGTCTGTTCGGTTGGCATGGATCAAGACCGGGATTTGTTACTCCGTGTGACGAAGAGTTATCTAAGGGCCCACTCGGTAATACAACATCACAATTGTTAGTGCATCTAGTGCCCCTTAGTGATTTTGGTGTATTGAAGACTTAGAGGTTAAGGTACTAATGCGTTTGTGAGTGTACACAGTCTCTATAAGTCAAATGAGGAGTTTGATATAATCGAAGATTATCGACCCATAAAAATGTATGTCTTCAAGTGAAGACTTTGCTGAAGACTTTCTGAAGACTTTGGTGAAGACTTTGTGAAGACTTTGAAAATGAAGAAGTTGGTGTGACCTTGAAGATATGAACGAGGAATATGAAGTGTGAAGACTTTTGTTTTCGTAGTTTCATTTCCTTTATTTGAGTCATAGGAAACACCGTACTGTTAAAGGGGGACGAGGTAATACTAAGGAAAATTTCCAACTGATGCTCAACTCCAAAATCCTCAACCCATACAATCCTTCGAGTGAAGCCTTTGGAAATCTCTTACGGTTCAGACAAGTTCTTCAGTGACAGAGACGAAGTTCTTCTGGTCTCTGAGGAAATTGATCTGACTAAGGAGTTAGGATTTCGCCACCGCGAATTGCCTACAAGTGAGGAACATGATAAGCTGAGGACTTTCATAGTTTGACCTTAGATCAAGGAGAATACGGTAAGGATTGTGTGTCCTCTGGTTTAAATACCAGGCCACTCCAAGCCAGACGTACAACTGTCACAACAGTTGGAACTGGGTCATCAAACCATTGTCTTCATCGAGCTATCTAGTTCTATTCCCTCGACCCCTTAATTCCTCATATACCTGTTGATGAAATTGATTGTTACTGTTTGAAGAATTTGACTGAAGACTTTCACAAATTCCTCACCTTAAATTCTTCAAGTTACCTTGTTCATCACTGCATATCCTGTATCACGCTACTCTCTATTTGTGCATGTTTCATTTCATCATGAAGACTATGTTGTTACTATGTTACTCATGCACTTGAGTACTTATTCCGCTGCTAGTTATTCATCACATTTCAAATTCCTCAAAGTTGAAATTCCTCAAGTGATGAATTTGTAAAAATCGCCTATTCACCCCACCTCTAGTCGATATAACGCACTTTCAATTGGTATCAGAGCAGGTACTCCCTCGCTCTGTGTGATTTTGGTTTAACCACCTGGAGTCTAGTTATGTCGACTGCAGGTATGATCAAGGTTTCCGCGGGGTGTCCTACCTTCAATGGGACAGACTACCCCTACTGGAAGAACAAGATGCGTATGCACCTTGAAGCTATTGACAACGATCTCTGGTATGTTGTGGAAAATGGTGTGCCCTCTGTCACTCCCACTGTTACTACTGCTGATGTGAAGAGATTCAAGCAACTCGATTCTCAAGCGAATAATATCATTTGTGGCCATCTGAGCAAAGGTCAGTATGGCAGAGTGAGTGCTTTGGAGTCTGCTAAGCTTATCTGGGATAGGCTGTCCAAAGTCAACGAAGGTGTTTCCAGTCAACGTGACTCTCGTGTTGATGTTCTTCGCAATCTCTTCAACTGCTTCAAAGACTTGACAATGAAAATGTTCAGCAAACATTTGATCGCCTCACTGATATATCCAATGAACTTCAAGCATTGGGTGCCACTGATATCACTGACCATGAAGTGGTGAAGAAACTGCTATGATCTCTTGATTCCTCGTTTGGTACTCTGGCTTTGATGATCCAAGAACGTGGAGATTATAAAGCTCTTGATCCTGCTGATATTCTTGAGAGACTCAATACTCATGAATTCCAACAAGCTGAAAAGAGAAACCTCTACGGGCCAAGCTATCGAAGATCTCGTGCTCTGAAGGCAAAAGCAATTTCCTCATCTGAAGAAGAAGATTCTGACAGCAGCCTTGGTGATCCTGAAGAAATGAGTCAGGAACTAGCAAAGCTTTTGAGGAAATTCTAGAAGTTCTAAAGAAGAGGTGGATTTGGAAAGTCATCAAAAAGTGGCTTGAGGAAATCAGATTCCTTAGAAGTTTACAAGAAGAGAACCTATCATCGTTGCAAGATGCCTGGTCACTTTATTACTGACTGTCCTCTCTCGGAGAAAGACTCAAAGAAGAAGAAGAAATAAAAGGATGATAGTTCTGATGACTCGAAGAAAAAGAAGAAATCTTCTAAGTCTTCATCTGCAAAGTCCTCATCTTCAAAGTCCTTAAAGCACAAGAAGAATGGATTCCATAAAGGCTCGTGCATTCATCGGCAAGGAAATGGATTCTGAGGAAGAATCTGAAGAATATGAAGATGAGGAAGAATCTGAGGAGGAATCAGAATCAGGTGTCGCTAGCCTTGCTCTCGCTACTGCTTTCGTCAGCAAGTCCATCTTCAACGATGAAGAATATGACTACTCCAATGACTCTGACGTGAGCAATGACGATTATGCTCCCACTTATTGCTTCATGGCAAAAGGCTCAAAGGTACACAAATATCATTCCTCATCTGAATCAAGTGAAGGTGAATCTGATGAATATGTGAAACCTAGCTATGCTAAACTTGTTAAAATTGCCACTAAGCAACAAAGTGGTCTTGAAAAGCTTCATAAAATGCTAGACAAAAGTGATGATCTGTTAAACCATGAAGTGGATCGGACTCAAACTCTGTCTGTTGATCTCAAAAGTCTTTAGACAAAGTATGATAACCTTCAGAGTCATAATAACGACCTCTTAGCTGATCATAAGAAGCTTTCTTCTGAATTTCTTCAAGGAAAGCAAGATCTTGAGAAACTGAGGGTGTCACATGAGGATCTCCAAAGGGAAAATGATTCCTTACTGGCTCAACAGATCAGTACCACTCAGGAAGATTTCATTCCACCTTGTTTGAAATGCATCAAACGTGAAACTGCTAATTCTTCACCTGACTGTTCAAATGCTTCTATTGCTGCAATTTCTTCAACTATTCCCGTGGTCTTAAATTCCTCATCTAAGGATACCACTAGTATCACTGATGACAATGCAGGGTTGAAGGAATTGTATGTGACAGGCATGTACAAAAGTCTCAAAGGGCATCAAACCCTTTGCGATGTCCTCAAAAAGCAGATACTGAACAGGAACCCTAGGAAAGAGGGTATTGCCTTTGTGAGGAAACTCAATGCTGATGGATCCTACTGGACATCTGAGCAGTACACCAAAACCTCATGGGTTGCTGCAAAAGGATCTCCTGTAGATCCATCCACTTTATCTGGCTTTACTTGTGAAACTTCATATTCCTCTGATGAATCACTTGACTCGAACCACAAATTCTTCAAAAATCAGAAAAGTGAAGTATTTGCTAGATATGTTGGAACTAACTGCAAGAACGGTTCTCCTATGAAGAAAATTTGGGTTCCCAAGAGCTACCTACAAAATCTTCAAGCAAATGTCCTCACGACACCACTCAGGAAGAATAGGAACCCCACATCAAATTCCTCATATGGACCAAAGTCCTCACTTGGACCAAATTCCTCAAATGGTCAAAATCATGATTCTCGTGCTAATGCCTCTGTTTCGCAGGCAAAACCTAAGAGTTATGAATATGTGCATTATTTTTCAAACCATTATGTTCAAGAGTCCTCGAAGAATTTCTCTGCTTATTCATTTGAATACTCTAACCCTCGCCTTGTGAAACAAAACACACTTGCTTCTATGCCTCCCTTGTCATATGGTACTCGCAGAATGATGAATACTTTACCACCCCTCCAGATGTGGGTGGTGAAGAAATCAAACTGACATCTTATGTAGGGTCAGGTCTCCAGATGAATTTGAACATCTGATAAATTTGCTAGAGACCTGAGGAAATGCTTCAGAGGATGCAAGCTAACCATGATGAAATGAATTCTTCATTTCTCACGTCCTCACTCTACTTGCTTACTATCTTATGTGATGAAATTATGTCTGATGGAATTGATGTCATATTCTTCACTCTGAAGCATATGAGTTCGTAAGTTGTACTAATTCATCTGCAAGATGATACTCTAAAAGCTACTGAGTGGGTTCTCGATAGTGGGTGCACAAACCACATGACGGGTGACAAGAATCTACTGATGAATTTGCCACTCACTCCATCTCCTCTAAAGCATATCACCTATGCAGGCAAAGGAAAAAAGCAAGGTATTGGGACTTGGTAAGGTTGCTACTCGAAGGACCGAACCATGGATAAGGTGATGCTTGTTGAATCCCTGGGGTTCAACCTTATGTCTGTCTCAATGCTTTGTGATCTTGATATGGTTGTCGTGTTTGGAAAATTTCGTTGTGTTGTCATCATGGAATCTGACAATTCCAAAGTCTTCTAAGGCTTTAGGAGAGGAGACTTGTATATTGTTGATTTCTCTACAGGTCCTCAACCTGCCATTTGCTTACTTGCGAAGTCTTCGGAAGGCTGGCTGTGGCATCGACGACTTGGACATGCTGGTATGAGGAACCTGCACACACTCATAAAGAAAAAGCACGTCATTGGCATCGAGGGTGTCAAATTCCTCAAGGACCACCTCTGCGGTGCATGTGAATCTGGGAAGATGACCAGATCCAAGCATCCCTCGAAGACAATCATGACCATGACTCGACCCTTTGAATTGCTTCACATGGATCTATTTGGCCCCACTCATTACTCCGTACTAACAAATGCATCAAGTTTATATGGCTTTGTCATTGTTGATGATTACTCTCGTTACACATGGGTGCACATTATGCTGTACAAAAATGAAGTGCGGGACTTCTTCAGACGATTTGCTTCAAGGGCCTCCACCAACTTCGGTGTCAAGATGAAGAGTGATAATAGAACTGAGTTCAAGAACACTAATCTTGATGTATATCTTGATGAACTTGGTATTACTCATGAGCTATCTGCCCCTTATACTCCTCAGCAGAATGGCATCATGGAGCGCAAGAATAGGACTCTTGTTGAGATGGCTCGAACCATGCTTGATGAATACAAGACTCCTCGTTGCTTCTGGCCTGAAGCAATTGATACTGCATGCCACATCATCAACAGGGTATATCTTCACAAATTCTTCAACAAGACTTCATATGAGCTTATGACAGGCAAGAAACCCAATGTAAGTTATCTCAAAGTCTTCGATGCAAAATGCTGGATCAAAGATCCTCACCACAGTTTTAAGTTTGCACCGAAAGCACATGAAGGTTTTATGCTTGGTTACGGAAAGGACTCGCACACCTACAAAGTCTTCAACACCTACCATCAAAAGGTTGTTGAAACTGTAGATGTGTGGTTCGATGAAACTAATGGCTCGCAAAGAGAGCACTTGCCTTCTATGTTAGATGAACAATCTCCTGAGGAATCCATCAAGCTGAAGGCAACAGAAGATGTCATACCCACTGAGGAAATCATTCCATCAGAAGACTCTCATGCTGATATACCTGAAGATAATGGTGCTGATGAAAATCCTCAGCCTCGTCAACCTGCTCATCCAAGAGTAGCAAATGAAGTGCAGATTGACAAAATCATCGATGATATCAATGCACCAGGTCCTCTCACACGCTCAAAAGCTTCACATTTAACTAACTTTTGTGGGCACTTTGCCTTTGTCTCTATCATAGAACCCACCAAAGTTGATGAAGCATTCAAGGAGCCCGAGTGGATTCAAGCTATGAAAGAGGAATTGCATCAATTCAAGCTCAACAACGTGTGGGAACTTGTCAAGCGACCAGATCCTCGCAAACATAACATCATAGGTACCAAGTGGATCTATCACAATAAGCAAGATGAAAATGGCCTCGTGGTGAGGAATAAGGCTCGTCTTGTAGCCCAAGGCTATACACAGGTTGAAGGAATTGACTTTGATGAAACGTTTGCACCTGTTGCTAGACTTGAGGCTATTCGCATATTACTTGCTTACGCTAACCATCATAATATCATATTATATCAAATGGATGTGAAAAGTGCATTCCTCAATGGTAAGCTTGAGGAAGAAGTATATGTTGCTCAACCCCCAGGTTTTGAAGACCCTAAGCATCCTGACAAAGTCTTCAGACTAAACAAGGCCCTCTATGGCCTCGAGCAGGCCCCTCGGGCGTGGTACGACACTCTGAAGGAATTCCTCAAGAAGAAAGGCTTCAAACCCGGCTCACTTGACCCAACCCTTTTCACAAAATCTTATGACAATGAACTATTCATATGCCAGATATATGTAGACGATATTATCTTTGGCTGTACTGACAAACGTTACAATGATGAATTTGCTATATGATGAGTGAATAATATCAAATGTCTATGATGGGAGAGTTGAAATTCTTCCTAGGTCTTCAAATTCGTCAGCAAGACAATGATATCTTCATCTCACAAGAGAAATACCTCAAAGATGTTCTGAGGAAATTCGACATGCAAGATTGCAAAGGCGTCAAAACTCCAATGCCTTCAAAAGGACACCTCTGCAGTGATGAAAATGGCCTGATATAATGCTAAGTGCTTGCATGTGTGCTCGATTCCAAGCAACACCGAAGGAATCACACCATAAGACTGTGAAATATATTCTTCGATACTTAGCTCACACACCAACACTTGGATTGTGGTATCCCAAGGGCACAAATCTTCACCTCGTCGGATACTCTGATGCTGACTATGCCGGAGATCGTGTGGATCGCAAGTCAACATCAGGCACATGTCATTTCCTCGGACGATCCTTAGTCTGTTGGTCCTCGAAGAAGCAGAACTGCGTTTCACTCTCTACTGCAGAAGCTAAGTACATTGTTGCTGGCTCGTGTTGTGCTCAGTTACTATGGATGAAGCAAACCCTCAAGGACTATAGCATCAAGCTGAAGAATGTGCGTCTTTACTGCGACAACGAGAGTGCCATCAAGATTGCCTATAACCCAGTTCAGCATTCCAAGACCAAGCACATCCAAATTCATCATCACTTTCTTCGAGATCATGTACTCAAGGGCGACATCTCCATCAACCACATTCCCACTGAAGAACAACTGGCCGATATCTTCACAAATCCCTTGGATGAAAAGAGATTTTGCAAGTTGCGGTGTGAGCTAAATATCTTAGAATCTTTGAATGTTCTTTGATGAAGAACACACATCCTAACACTTATGCAAAATTGATGACTTAGATGTGCAACACACGAAGTAACGTTTTTCTTCAATCAATGAAGAATAACTCCCTAAGTGTGAAGAAATTAATGAAGAATTTGATTCTCAGAACCCTACGACAATTGTACGTGGTGTCTGAAATCATCATTCTTATACGGTGGGTCACGCCACCAACAATAGTTGAAATTTTCTAAGTTGAGTTTTGCATCATTTGTGCAAATTCTTCAAATCATCAAATTCCTCAACCTTTCAAATTCTTCAAACTTTGAAACTGATGTTCTTCAGTGACTATGTACATATATATATATATATATATATATATATATATATTCACTTATTGCTAATTCTTCAAGTTGATTTTCATCTAAGTGAATGTGATCGGACCCTTTCCCCTCTATGCTAAACTCAACCTAGTCTGTTCACAAATTCTTTATATGCGTTCTACTTTGAAACTTGTTCAAAGTCTTTACTATGTCCTTGACAGCTGAAGAATTTGCGAACGAAAACTTTGAAATCTTCACTACCAAAATTTTCGGTGGTTCCCGCTCAAACTGTTCCTATTCCCGCGCCTGGATAACCCATGACCCCCCACTATCACCACCGCTAAGTTCGTGGGTGACACCTATCGCGTGGAGAGCAAGGATCAGGGGCAATCTTGTCCAAAATCTTCGGGCAGATCGGTTTTCACTTCCTCTATAAGTACCCCTTCCCATCAACTATGCTCGGTTACTCGGCATCTCATCCCTCTCCCGAGCTCCAACCTAGTGCCGCCGCTAAAGTCATCGTCGTTGGTGAGGAAGAGCTTCACTGCCTCAACCTCGTCGTCGCCGTACTCACACCGGCCGCGGAAATCTTCATCCCGCCGCCGCTATAGCTGTCTCCCTCTGCCAAGCTAGGGCATGGGAGATCTGAACGCACGAACTTCCCAATCTCATCTCTGAGTTCGTCGTGTTCTTCACCAGGGAAAATAAAATTTATTTTCATTGCCCTTGTTTGATCCTCAAATGCTCTTCATATTCCTCAAAAGGTGTTTGTTCTTCATAAACCTTATTTTAAAGCACCCTACATCTCCTCATACTTGATGATTTTCTCTAAGTAATGTTTTTCTTCAAGATTCCTCAATTGTACAAATCCTCAAAATTTGTACAACTCGGACACCTGAGACAAAGAACACTTAGTGAAATTCCTCAAGACATCCATGGTCAAATTCCTCTCACCTAATTTTTCTTCAAAATTTCTGAGAACGCATATGACCTCTTCAAATTCCTTGCACCTATACTCTATTCATAGGTACAACATGTCCGTTGATGAATCACTAGGTTCTCATCAACTTAACTCATTTGCAACGCTTCTTGAAGAAAAATTGTGTACCTCTTCAGAATCTTCAAGAGTTCATATTCCTCAAGTGAAGAAAATGGCTGACGGAAAGAAACCTCAGAAAGGAGGAAAGAAGCCAAATGTGCACACTGCCTTTGAGATTCCAGAGGATGTGTATGATGAATATTGCACACCTGATGAAGAAACACATGGAAAAGAGACGACTAAGCAGAGAAAGATCCGTCTGCAAAAGATTGAGAGGAGATGGGCAAAGGAATGGAAAGAATATCGTTATGTAACCCCAAAATACATGATGAAATTTGCAGTGAAACCACCTTGCAGTAGGCCTCCTCTAGCTCAGAACCAAATCGCTGATCCCACAAGTCTAAATACTGGTGAGGACTTTCCTCATCTTTGGGAGAAGCAGCAAACCAAGTTGGCTAGGAAAGCCAAAGAAGCAGTGAAGAAATTCAATGAAGATTCTGCTGCTGCTGCCTCTGCTGGAGCTTCTGCAAGTGCTCCGAAGAAAATCATGAAGAAATCTGCTTTGAAGATAGGTTCCTCAACATCAAGACCTTCACAGCAGATTCCTTAAGGTCAAAGCCCTTGGCCTTCAAAGTCCTCACCACCTGGAACTATCGTTGCTCAATCTTCTGCAACAGTTACAAAATCCTCAACACCAGTGCATCTGGCTACATGCAAGAAGACTGAGGGTTTCACCACAGTCCCAAAGATCACTGCTAGCTCCTCCAACACAGCAAAGTCTTCAACCAACCTCTCTGCGTTGAAGCTGAAGAAAACTGCTGGACGAGGTCAAAGACCAAGTCCTCACACAAGCAAGGCTGTGATGACCATACCCTCACGTTCTGAGGATAATGATAGTGATGATGATGAAGCTGATGATGAGGAATTGGTAGAAATCATCAAACAAAGTCAGCACAGGGCTGCTAGAGCAAAGGGTAGCTCTGTTCCTCTCATGCTGGATCCCAAGATGATCCTCAACTTCATCGATATATGGCATGAAGACCCAAGCACTCCACTTTCTTTACTAAATCTGCCTCATGAAGTGGATCATGTCCTCACCCACTTCATCTCTGAAGAACAATAGAAGAGAGAGCAAGCTCTGAGAGCTAAGAGGAACAGGACTCGCAAAGAAAAGTTTCTACGCGAAAATGTGATGAATTTGACCCCAAATCAACTCGTCATAGTTCAGTCCGAAATTCGCACACTCTCTGTGGATCAACAGAGATATGATGCTAAATGGAAAGGCACCAAGGTCAGACTCGTCAGGGCTGCTCAAGCAGCTGTAAAGGATCACAACACCAGGGTTGCAGCTCGATCGCAACCACAAAAGCCTCAGTCTGAAGAAATTGCTCAAACTGCAGATGAAACTCCTCAGGCAGCTTTTGAAAATGCTTAGCCTAATGAAACTGTTGAAGGAAATACTTCTGCACCAGAAGCAACTACCAGTTCTGCTGAGGAAACTCAGACCACTAATGAACATGCCAGGGCAACCTCCAATGTTGTGCCTGAAGAAACGGCTATGCCAAGAGGTACTTCTGTTGTACCTGAAGAATCTGATAGGCCAGCTGAAGAATCTGCTGTGCTTGAAGAAACTGAACCACCTAGGGCGACTGCATCAGTCATTCCTGAAGAACCTGCTTCTGCTGTGGAAAATACACTCAAGAGAAAAGCGTCAACTTCTGATGCCCCTGTGTTGAAGAAGTTGAAAACTTCATCAAGTTCCTCAGCTACACCAATTGATGCAACTCCAATTTCCTCAGCACCAGCCTATGCTATTGTGCCATTCGGGGAGGAGTATGTCATCCTTGAAGAACAAGAAAATCATTCGGCTGCTTCCATAGAGCCTCTTGATGAGGAAATTTTCATTGATGACACTGCATCAACCCTCAAGGTATCATCGCCCCAGCTTCTGGTAACTACTGAGGAAGCTGGCATAGAAGAAATTGATGAAGAAGTTGACATTGGTGACACTACTCCAGTCGTCAATGATGAATATTGGGAATCTGCACATCCCAATTCACCAATGGCAACTCCTCTGATGTTGATTCCTCAGTCACCTCCACAGACTGAAGAAATCCTAGAAGACTCTGAACATCTGTACCTTCCAGACAGTGAAGAAATTCCAGCTGCAACAGCTGAGGAAAATGATGCTCCGGCCACTATAGAGGAACCAGTTCTTCAAATCACTCAGTCTGCTGTTACTCTCATGCCAACGGAGATCAAGGGGCGCACACGAACAAATCTTCAACCCAAGCCAAGACTGCCCTTCAAAGGCACTGTTCGTCCCAAATTCCTCAACAATAGTTTCTTCAATGAACACTCATTCTTCTCTAGACCAAACCCCTTTGAGTCTGCAATGACTGGTCGCAACAGATTCTGGACCGCCTCTAAACTCAACTACTATGCGTCCGTCCTATATGAGAAGAAGAAAGTCTTCGAGCACCATCAGATTCCTCATGCTGATATGGAAAGTCTTCCATCATTCACTCCAGTGCTCCAAATTCTCTATGAAGCAGGCCTTCTTCCATTCTGTGTCGACATCTGCGACTGGAATGAAGAAATCATCATTCAGTTCTATGCCATGCTGCATATTAGCAGAAATTCCTCAGATATCAACTCATGGATATTGGACTGGATGACTGGCACGACCCACTTCACTGCTCAAGCCTCTGAATTGCTTCAGTGTGTCTCTGTTCCAATTCCCTCAGATGAAGCCCGCAAACTGTTTAATGAGCCTGCACTTCCAAATCAGCTGATGCAAGTGTTGATGAAGCCTTTGCCTCCTAGAACGCCTCAACCAAACACCTTCCTTGTGAAGAATCTGCTATATGTGCCCAGGACTGTTTACCGTATCCTCACAAATACACTGTCCTCAGAAAGGCCACGATTCTGAAGAACAAGAAGTGGAAGGAATCATGAAGAATATGCTTTTCAACATCATCCATGGGATTCCCATCGACTTGCATGATTTCTTCATGAGGACATTGGCCAGTGCTGCCTTAGCTCCATTTGAACAGAAGCCCTACACGCCATGGATCATGAAATTCATCAGGGCAAAGACCTCAGTTCCCTTCAAGGCTGATTTTCAGAATCACTTTAGCTTTCTGCCTCCAATAGAAGTCATCAAGAGCTTAATTGCCTCAGCTGAAGGAAAAGGCAAATATGTCATTCATGAAGGCACTCGTCCTTTGGATGGACAGTTCCGCAAAGCCGCTTCCTTCTCCACCAATGATGACACAGCCACTCAAGACACCGATGCAAAAGCCTCAGCTCAACAACCTCAAGAGTCTGCCCCTCGTGTGATGACTGATTGCGAGCTTCTAATAAGTCTTCATCAGAAGGTCGATCACAATCACAAGTGGGTAAAGCGTCAACTTGGATACATTGTGTAGAATATGACTGTGACACAAAACACTGTCAAGAGGAACCACTATTATGCACATGAAAACCTCAGACGCTCTTGGGCTGTACTGTCTCACATCATGCCTTCTGAAGAACTGGATGAGCTGGATATTGAGGAACATCCTGACTGGGCTCGGCGACCTCAGAAGAAATTCAAGAAAGTTCAAGTTACTCTGATGGTAGCAAGTTCATATTCTTCATCTCGCGAGCGTGATGATGATGAAGACATTGACGACACTGCTACAGGCCCTGCATCGACAAACGACCCCAACAATACTAGCGCTCCTTCCTCACCAACACAATGAAATTCTTCACAGGGGCGTTAGTCATCACTTTTTCTTCCCTTTTGGTCTTCGATGACAAAGGGGGAGAAAATTTGAGTTAGTCTTCAAGCGGGTCTCTATAAATGGGCTATTCTTGTTTAAGTTACAACTCTCGCTCTTCCGAAACTTTTGTTGATTGAGTTGTAAACTTAAGTCCGATGGTGGTCTGACACTTTTGAACTATTTCCTCGCATGTTTATTTCCTCAAATACCTTAATGCATGCATGCTGAGTTTTGTCAGACACCATTTTCCTCACGCATTACAAATTCTTCATATCATATATTCAAATGCGTGTATGAATTACAAGATATAGGGGGAGTTCTCCATGTTTGAACCTGCCATGTGTATTTGCAGTCCAAAGCAAATTCCTCAAATATGCACATCTTCAGGGGGAGTTCTTCTATATCTTGCAATCAAATTCCTCAAAATCTGTACTTTCACTTCATATGTTTATCCCCGTTGAAAACTTAACCTATTTGTCATCAATCACCAAAAAGGGGGAGATTGTTAGTGTATCTAGTGCCCCTTAGTGATTTTGGTGTATTGAAGACTTACAGGTTAAGGTACTAATGCGTTTGTGAGTGTACACATGCTCTATAAGTCAAATGAGGAGTTTGATATAATCGCAAATTGTCGCCCCCTAAAAATGTATGTCTTCAAGTGAAGACTTTGCTGAAGACTTTCTGAAGACTTTGGTGAAGACTTTGTGAAGACTTTGAAAATGAAGAAGTTGGTGTGATCTTGAAGATATGAACGAGGAATATGAAGCGTGAAGACTTTTGTTTTCGTAGTTTTGTTTCCTTTATTTGAGTCATAGGAAACACCGTACTGTTAAAGGAGGCCGAGGTAATACTAAGGAAAATTTCCAACTGATGCTCATCTCCAAAATCCTCAACCCATACAATCCTTCGAGTGAAGCCTTCGGAAATCTCTTACGGTCAGACAGGTTCTTCGGTGACAGAGACGAAGTTCTTCTGGTCTCTGAGAAAATTGATCTGACTGAGGAGTTAGGATTTCGCCAGTGCGAATTGCCTACAAGTGAGGAACATGATATGTTGAGGACTTTCATAGTTCGAAATTCCGACCATTGTTGTGCTTAGCGCCAGCTGTCCCCAATCATTCTTATCCACATAACGGTCATATCATTGGGGGCATTTATGTCTTATCATGTCAGGTTGCATCCTGGCTATAAATAGCCACCCCCCACAACCACTAGCTGGTTGGGCTGCTCCGAGAGAGAGAACTGAGACTTCTCATTTGAGAGCAACCCATCCTTCGAAGACTTTTGAGAGAAAATCATTAGTGAGGAAAAACCTACAAGCAAACCACAAAACCCAAAGTGATTGAGCATCACTGAAGAAATTCCTGTGTGGAACCGACGCTTGTTACCTTTGAGGACTGTGCATCCTCCAGACGGTTAGGCATCATGGTCTAGTGCTCCTGCAGTCAATTGGGGACCACGATGTGACCTTGGTCTAGAGCATCCAGCAGTAAATTGTGGATCGCCGGGTGACCAGTTTGTGAGGGTTTTGGAAGTCTACCCTGAAGACTTACCACGAGTGTTGGGCGAGGACTGTGTGACCCTAGCTCAAGGAGAATACGGTAAGGACTGTGTGTCCTGGGACTGTGTATCCTCTGGTTTAAATACCAGGCCGCTCCAAACCAGACGTACAACTGTCACAGCAGTTGGAATTGGGTCATCAAACCATTATCTTCATCGAGCTATCTGGTTCTATTCCCTCAACCCCTTAATTCCTCATATACCTATTGATGAAATTGATTGTTACTGTTTGAAGAATTTGACTGAAGACTTTCACAAATTCCTCACCTTAAATTCTTCAAGTTACCTTGTTCATCACTGCATATCCTGTATCATGCTACTCTCTATTTGTGCATGTTTTATTTCATCATGAAGACTATGCTGTTACTATGTTACTCATGCACTTGAGTACTTATTCCGCTGCTAGTTATTCATCACATTTCAAATTCCTCAAAGTTGAAATTCCTCAAGTGATGAATTTGTAAAAATCGCCTATTCACCCCCCCTCTAGTCGATATAACGCACTTTCAATTGGTATCAGAGCAGGTACTCCCTCGCTCTGTGTGATTTTGGTTTAACCACCTGGAGTCTAGTTATGTTGACTGCAGGTATGATCAAGGTTTCCGCGGGGTGTCCTACCTTCGATGGGACAGACTACCCCTACTGGAAGAACAAGATGCGTATGCACCTTGAAGCTATTGACAACGATCTCTGGTATGTTGTGGAAAATGGTGTGCCCTCTGTCACTCCCACTGTTACTACTGCTGATGTGAAGAGATTCAAGCAACTCGATTCTCAAGCGAATAATATCATTTGTGGCCATCTGAGCAAAGGTCAGTATGGTAGAGTGAGTGCTTTGGAGTCTGCTAAGCTTATCTGGGATAGGCTGTCCAAAGTCAACGAATGTGTTTCCAGTCAACGTGACTCTCGTGTTGATGTTCTTCGCAATCTCTTCAACCGCTTCAAGAGACTTGACAATGAAAATGTTCAGCAAACATTTGATCGCCTCACTGATATATCCAATGAACTTCAAGCACTGGGCGCCACTGATATCACTGACCATGAAGTGGTGAAGAAACTGCTATGATCTCTCGATTCCTCATTTGGTACTCTAGCTTTGATGATCCAAGAACATGGAGATTATAAAGCTCTTGATCCTGCTGATATTCTTAAGAGACTCAATACTCATGAATTCCAACAAGCTGAAAAGAGAAACCTCTACGGGCCAAGCTATGGAAGATCTCGTGCTCTGAAGGCAAAAGCAATTTCCTCATCTGAAGAAGAAGATTCTGACAGCAGCCTTGGTGATCCTGAAGAACTGAGTCAGGAACAAGCAATGCTTTTGAGGAAATTCCAGAAGTTCCCAAGAAGAGGTGGATTTGGAAAGTCATCAAAATGTGGCTTGAGGAAATCAGATTCCTCAGAAGATTACAAGAAGAGAACCTGTCATCGTTGCAAGAAGCCTGGTCACTTTATTTCTGACTGTCCTCTCTCGGAGAAAGACTCAAAGAAGAAGAAGAAATACAAGGATGATAGTTTTGATGACTCGAAGAAAAAGAAGAAATCTTCAAAGTCTTCATCTGCAAAGTCCTCATCTTCAAAGTCCTCAAAGCACAAGAAGAATGGTTCCATAAAGGCTCGTGCATTCATCGGCAAGGAAATGGATTCTGAGGAAGAATCTGAAGAATATGAAGAAGAGGAAGAATCTGAGGAGGAATCAGAATCTGGTGTCGCTATCCTTGCTCTCGCTACTGCTTTTGTTAGCAAGTCCATCTTCAACGATGAAGAATATGACTACTCCAATGACTCTGACGTCAGCAATGACGATTATGCTCCCACTTATTGCTTCATGGCAAAAGGCTCAAAGGTACACAAACATCATTCCTCATCTGAATCAAGTGAATGTGAATCTGATGAATATGTGAAACCTAGCTATCCTAAACTTGTTAAAATTGCCACTAAGAAACAAAGTGCTCTTCAAAAGCTTCATAAAATGCTAGACAAAAGCGATGATCTGTTAAACCATGAAGTGGATCGGACTCAAACTCTGTCTGTTGATCTCAAAAGTCTTCAGACAAAGTATGATAACCTTTAGAGTCATCATAACGACCTCTTAGCTGATCATAAGAAGCTTTCTTGTGAATTTCTTCAAGGAAAGCAAGATCTTGAGAAACTGAGGGTGTCACATGAGGATCTCCAGAGGGAAAATGATTCCTTACTGGCTCAACAGATCAGTACCGCTCAGGAAGATTTCATTCCACCTTGTTTGAAATGCATCGAATGTGAAACTGCTAATTCTTCACCTGAATGTTCAAATGTTTCTATTGCTGCAAATTTTCAACTATTCCCATGGTCTTAAATTCCTCATCTGAGGATACGACTAGTATCACTGATGACAATGCAGGGTTGAAGGAATTGTATGTGACAGGCATGTACAAAAGTCTCAAAGGGCATCAAACCCTTTGCGATGTCCTCAAAAAGCGGATACTGAACAGGAACCCCAGGAAAGAGGGTATTGCCTTTGTGAGGAAACTCAATGCTGATGGATCCTACTAGACATCTAAGCAGTACCCCAAAACCTCATGGGTTGCTGCAAAAGGATCTCCTATAGATCCATCCACTTTATCTGGCTTTACTTGTGAAACTTCATATTCCTCTGATGAATCACTTGACTCGAACTACAAATTCTTCAAAAATCAGAAAAGTGAAGTATTTGCTAGATATGTTGGAACTAACTGCAGGAACGGTTCTTCTATGAAGAAAATCTGGGTTCCCAAGAGCTACCTACAAAATCTTCAAGTGAATGTCCTCACGACACCACTCAGGAAGAATAGGAACCCCAGATCAAATTCCTCATATGGACCAAAGTCCTCGCTTGGACCAAATTCCTCAAATGGTCAAAATCATCATTCTCGTGCTAATGCCTCTGTTTCGTAGGGAAAACCTAAGAGTTATGAATATGTGCATTATTCTTCAAACCATTATGTTCATAAGTCCTCGAAGAATTTCTCTGCTTATTCATTCGAATACTCCAACCCTCGCCTTGTGAAACGAAATGCACTTGCTTCTATGCCTCCCTTCTCATATGGTACTCGCAGAATGATGAATTCTTTGCCACCCCTCCAGATGTGGGTGGTGAAGAAATCAAACTGACATCTTATGCACGGTCAGGTCTCCAGATGAATTTGAACATCTAATAAATTTGCTGGAGACGTGAGGAAATGCTTGAAAGGACCAAAGCTAACCATGATGAAATGAATTCTTCATTTCTCACGTCCTCACTCTACTTGCTTACTATCTTATGTGATGAAATTCTGTCTAATGAAATTGATGTCATATTCTTCACTCTGAAGCATATGAGTTCGTAAGTTGTACTAATTCATCTGCAGGATGATACTCTAAAAGCTACTAAGTGGATTCTCGATAGTGGGTGCACAGACCACATGACGGGTGACAAGAATCTACTGATGAATTTGCCACTCACTCCAGGTCCTCTAAAGCATATCACCTACGAAGACAAAGGAGAAAGCAAGGTATTGGGACTTGGTAAGGTTGCTATCTCTAAGGACCGAACCATGGATAAGGTGATGCTTGTTGAATCCCTCGGGTTCAACCTTATGTCTGTCCCAATGCTTTGTGATCTTGATATGGTTGTCGTGTTTGGAAAATTTCTTTGTGTTGTCATCATGGAATCTGACAATTCCAAAGTCTTCGAAGGCTTTAGGAGAGGAGACTTGTATATTGTTGATTTCTCTACAAGTCCTCAACCTGCCACTTGCTTACTTGCGAAGTCTTCAGAAGGTTGGCTGTGGCATCGACGACTTGGACATGCTGGTATGAGGACCTGCACACACTCATGAAGAAAAAGCACGTCATTGGCATCGAGGGTGTCAAATTCCTCAAGTACCACCTCTGCGGTGCATGTGAATCTGGGAAGATGACCAGATCCAAGCATCCCTCAAAGACAATCATGACCACGACTCGACCCTTTGAATTGCTTCACATGGATCTATTTGGCCCCACTCATTACTCCATACTAACAAATGCATCAAGTTTATATGGCTTTGTCATTGTTGATGATTACTCTCGTTACACATGGGTGCACATTATTCTGTACTAAAATGAAGTGCAGGACATCTTCAGACGATTTGCTTCAAGGGCCTCCACCAACTTCGGCGTCAAGATCAAGCATATCAGGAGTGATAATGGAACTGAGTTCAAGAACACTAATCTTGATGAATATCTTGATGAACTTGGTATTACTCATGAGCTATCTGGCCCTTATACTCCTTAGCAGAATGGCATCGTGGAGCGCAAGAACAGGACTCTTGTTGAGATGGCTTGAACCATGCTTGATGAATACAAGACTCCTCGTCGCTTCTGGCCTGAAGCAATTGATATTGCGTGCCACATCATCAACAGGGTATATCTTCACAAATTCTTCAAGAAGACTTCATATGAGCTTATAACAGGCAAGAAATCCAATGTAAGTTATCTCAAATTCTTCGAAGCAAAATGCTGGATCAGAGATCCTCACCACAGTTTTAAGTTTGCACGGAAAGCACATGAAGGTTTTATGCTTGGTTACGGAAAGGACTCGCACACCTACAAAGTCTTCAACACCTATCAAAGCGTTATGTAATGCTTTACTTTTTTGCTAAATGGTAGCAATAGTAGTAGTAGCATGATGGGCACAACAACCCCGATGGCGACACGTTGATGGAGATCAAGCTGATGGAGATCATGGTGTCGTGCCGGTGACGATGGAGATCATGCCAGTGATTTAAATATGGAGATCAAAAGCACATGTTCATGGCCATATCATGTCACTTATGATTTGCATGTGATGTTAATCCTTTTATGCACCTTGTTTTGCTTAGGATGATGGTAGGATTATAAGGTGATCCCTCACTTAAATTTCAAGAAGAATTGTGTTCTCCCCGAGTGTGCACCATTGCGATAGTTCGTCGTGTCGAGACACCACGTCATGATCGGGTGTGATAGACTCTACGTTCACATACAACGGGTGCAAGCCAGTGTTGCACATGTAGAACACTCGGGTTAAACTTGACGAGCCTAGCATTTACTGACATAGCCTCGGAACACAAGAGACCGAAAGGTCGAACATGAGTCATATAGTAGATATGATCAACATGATGATGTTCACTATTGAAAACACCTCAACTCACGTGATGATCGGACTTGAGTTGGTGAATTTGGATCATGTGACACTCAGATGACCTAAGGGATGTCAATTTGAGTGGGAGATTTAGTAATTTGATTAACTAAACTCATTATGTTGAACAATAGTCTAAGTCACCTTTGCATATTTATGTTGTAGATCAATGGCTCGCGCAGTAGCACCCCTGAATTTTAATGCGTTCCTAGAGAAAGCTAAGTTGAAAGATGATGGAAGTAACTTTGTTAACTGGGCCCGTAATCTAAGGATTATCCTCACGGCTTCTCGAAATCATATGTCCTTGATGCACCGCTTGGTGACCAACCAGAAGACATGTCATCCGAAGACATTAAGAACGCTTGGGAGGCACGTTCTAGAGATTACTCAATAGTTCAGTGTGCAATATTGTATGGCTTAGAACTGGTACTTCAAAGACGTTTTGAACGTCATGGAGCATATGAGATGTTCCAGGAGTTGAAGTTTATCTTTCAGAAGAATGCCCAGATCGAGAGGTATGAGACCTTCGATAAGTTCTATGCCTGCAAAATGGAGGAGAACGGGTCTATCAGTGAACATATACTTAGGATGTCTGGGTATTCGACTGGTCTAGCGGAGTTGGGAATTTCCCTTCCGCTAGAGGTGATCACTGACAGAGTTCTTCAATCACTACCACCTAGTTACAAGAGCTTTGTGATGAACTATAACATGCACGGCATGAACAAGTCAGTCGCCGAGCTGTTTGCGATGCTGAAAGTCGCTGAGTCTGAAATCCAGAAAGAATATCAAGTGTTGATGGTCAATAAAACCACTAGTTTCAAGAAGAATGGCAAGGGCAAGGGCAAGAAGGGTAAAACCAAGAAGGATGGCAAAGCAATTGCTAATCATGTAAAGAAGTCCAAGGCTGGACCCAAGCCAGAAACTGAGTGCTTTCATTGCAAGGGAACTACTCACTGGAAGCGGAACTGCCCCAAGTACCTGGCTGACAAGAAGGCGGCCAACGACAAACAAGGTATATATGATATACATGTTATTGATGTGTACCTTATTAGCTCTTGCTGTAGTGCCTGGGTATTTGATACCGGTTCGGTTGCTCACATTTGCAACTCAAAACAGGAACTACGGAATAGATGAAGGCTGGCAAAGGATGAAGTGACGATACATGTGGGAAATGGTTCCAGGGTTGATGTGATCGCCGTCGGCACGCTCTCTCTTCGATTACCATCGGGATTAGTGATGAACCTGAATAATTGTTATTTAGTGCCTGCGTTAAGCATGAACATTATATCTGGATCTTGTTTATTGTGAGACGGTTACTCATTTAAATCAGAGAATAATGGTTGTTCTATTTATATGAGTAATATCTTTTATGGTCATGCACCCATTGTGAGGGGTTTATTCATATTGAATCTTGATAGTGATGATACACATGTTCGTAACATTGATGCCAAAAGATGTAGAGTTGATAATGATAGTACCACTTTCTTGTGGCACTGCCGCTTAGTTCATATTGGTGTAGAACGCATGAGGAAGCTCCATGTTGATGGACTTTTGGACTCACTTGATTTTGAATGACTTGACACATGTGAACCATGCCTCATGGGCAAGATGACTAAAACGTCGTTCTCTGGAACCATGGAACGTGCAAGTGACTTATTGGAAATCATACATACTGATGTGTGCGGTCCAATGAATGTTACAGCGCATGGTGGATATCGTTATTTTCTCACCTTCACTGATGACTTAAGTAGATATGGGTATATTTACTTAATGAAACACAAGTCTGAAACGTTTGAAAAGTTCAAGCAATTTCCGAGTGAAGTTGAGAATCATCGTAACAATAAGATTAAATTCTTGCGATCTGATCGAGGAGGTGAATATCTGAGTTATGAGTTTGGCAGTCACTTAAGACAGTCTGGAATTGTTTCACAGTTGACACCGCCCGGAACACCATGGCGTAATGGTGTGTCCAAACGTCGAAATCGAACCTTATTAGATATGGTGCGTTCTATGATGTCTCTTGCTGATTTGCCACTATTGTTTTGGGGTTATGCATTAGAGACAGCTGCATTCACTTTAAATAGGGCACCATCGAAATCCGTTGATACGATGCCATATGAACTGTGGTTTGGCAAGAGGCCAAAGTTGTCGTTTCTTAAAGTTTGGGGATGTGATGCTTATGTAAAAAAGCTTCAGCCTGAAAAGCTGGAACCCAAGGCGGAAAAATGTGTCTTCATAGGATACCCGAAAGAGGTAGTTGGGTATACCTTCTATCTTAGATCCGAAGGCAAAGTGTTTGTCGCTAAGAACGGAACATTTCTTGAGAAAGAGTTTCTCTCGAAAGAATTGAGTGGGAGGAAAATAGAGCTTGATGAGGTTATTGAACCTTTACTTCAACCAGAGAGTAGCGCATCGCAGAAAGATGTTTATGTGGAGCCTACAGTAGTTGAAGAGGAAGTTAATGATGAGGATCATGAAGCTTCGGATCAAGTCACTATTGAACCTCGTAGGTTGACAAGGGCGTGTGATGCTCCTGAGTGGTACGGCAACCCTGTCTTAGAGGTCATGTTGTAGGACAACAATGAACCTATGAGCTATGTAGGAGCAATGATGGGCCTGAATTCTGAGAAATGGTTAGAGGCCATGAAATCCGAGATGGGATTTATGTATGAAAACAAAGTATGGACTTTGGAAGTATTACCTGAAGGGCGAAAGGCCATTCAGAACAAATGGATCTTTAAGAAGAAGACAGACGCGGACGGTAATGTCACCGTCTATAAAGCTCGACTTGTGGCAAAGGGTTTTTCCCAAGTTCAAGGAGTTGACTACGATGGGACCTTCTCACCCGTAGCTATGCTTAAGTCCGTCAGAATCATGTTAGCAATAGCTGCATATTTTGACTATGAAATTTGGCAGATGGATGTCAAAACAGCGTTCCTCAATAGTTTCCTTGAGGAAGAGTTGTATATGATGTAACCGGAAGGTTTTGTCGATCCAAAGAATGCTGACAAAGTTTGCAAACTCCAGCGATCCATCTATGGATTGGTGCAAGCATCTCGGAGTTGGAATAAGCGCTTCGATGAGGTGATCAAAGCGTTTGGGTTTATACAAGTTTATGGAGAAGCTTGTATTTACAAGAAAGTGAGTGGGAGCTCTATAGCGTTTCTAATATTATATGTAGATGACATATTGTTGATTGGAAACAATATAGAAATGCTGGAAAGTGTGAAGGAATATTTGAACAAGAGTTTTTCAATGAAGGACCTAGGAGAAGCTGCTTTCATATTAGGCATTAAGATCTATAGAGATAGATCGAGACGCTTGATAGCACTTTCACAGAGCACATACCTTGATAAAGTTTTGAAGAAGTTTAGAATGGATCAGTCCAAGAAGGGGTTCTTGCCTGTGTTACAAGGTGTGAGGCTGAGTAAGACTCAATGCCCAGTGACTGCAGAAGATAGAGAGAAGATGAGTGTCATCCCCTATGCTTCAGCCATTGACATGTGATGTCATTTGATAACGGGATCACATCATTAGGAGAATGATGGGTGGACGAGACCCAAACTATAAATGTAGCATATGATCATGTCAGTTTATTACTACAGTTTTCTGCATGTCAAGTATATGTTCCTATGACCATGAGATCATGCAACTCACGGACACCAGAGGAATGCCTTGTGTGTATCAAACGTCGCAACGTAACTGGGTGACTATAAAGATGCTCTAAAGGTATCTCCGAGGGTGTCTGTTGGGTTGGCATGGATCAAGACTGGGATTTGTTACTCCGTGTGACGGAGAGGTATCTCAGGGCCCACTCGGTAATACAACATCATAATAAGCCTTGCGAGAAATGTGACTAAGTGTTAGTCACGGGATCTTGTATTACGGAACGAGTAAAGAGACTTGCCGGTAACGAGGTTGAACTAGGTATGGAGATACCGACGATCGAATCTCGGGCAAGTGACATACCGAAGAACAAAGGGAACATCATACAGGATTAACTGAACCCTTGACAATAGAGGTTCGACCGATAAAGATCTTCGTACAATATGTAGGAAGCAATATGGGCATCCAGGTCCCGCTATTGGTTATTGGCCGTAGAGGTGTCTCGGTCATGTCTACATAGTTCTTGAACCCGCGGGGTCTACACACTTAAGGTTTGGTGACGTTTTAGTAGTATAGAGTTATGCATGGTGGTGACGGAAGGTTATTCGGAGTCCCGGATGAGATACCGGACGTCACGAGGAGCTCCGGAATGGTTCGGAGGTAAAGATTGATATATAGGAAGTCATGTTTTGGTTGCCGGAAAGTTTCGGGCTCATCGGTAGTGTACTGGGAGTGCCGGTAGTGTACCAGGGGACCATCGGGAGGGGTATTTCGACCCAAGAGGCCACATGGTGTGTGGGAGGGTGAATACCAGCCCTTAGTGGTCTAGTGGAAGTCCCACACAAGACCCATGCGGCTGGGAAGAAAAGCCCAAAGAGAAAAAGGTGGGAAATGGCAAAAAGACCAAATAAGGAGTCCTAGTCCTACTAGGATTGGAGGAGGATTCCTCCTCTCCTCCCTTCGGCCGAAGCCTAGAGGGCTTGGCCCTTGCGCCAAGTCTCCTCCTCCTCTCCTCCTATATATACTAGAGGGTTTTAGGGTTTGGCACAAGATTTTCAGCCACGTGCAACCCTACCCTCTAGTTCGTAGTTTCTCCTCTAGATCAATTTCAGCGGTGCTTAGGCAAAGCCCTGCTGAGATTACTCCACCACCATCGCCGCAGCACCGTCAAGCTGCCGAAGAACTCATCTACCTCTCCGCTCCCTCTTGCTGGATCAAGAAGGCGGATATCATCATCAAGTCATACGTGTGCTGAACACGGAGGTGCCATCCGTTCGGTGCTAGATCGGGACGGATCGTGATTGGATCGCGGGACGCTCGGCGATTTGGATCGCGAAGACGTTCGACTACATCAACTGTGTTTCTTAATGCTTCCCGCTTAGAGATCTACAAGGGTACGTAGATCCTCTCTCCCTCTCGTAGATGCTCATCACCATGGATAGATCTTGCGTGTGCGTAGGAATATTTTTGTTTGCCATGCAACGTTCCCCAACATCTACTACTATTGCTACCGCTTAGCGATAAAGTAAAGCATTACATAGCGCTTAATGATTGACACACAGGTCATACAATAATTAAAGACAACCCTATGGCTCCTGCCGGTTGCCGTACTCATCGACATGCAAGTCATGATATTCTATACAAAACATGATCATCTCATACATCACATATATGTCATCATGTAAGTGGCCATATCACATCACAACATACCCTGCAAAAACAAGTTAGACGTCCTCTAATTGTTGTTGCGTGTTTTATGTGGCTGCTATGGGTATCTAGCAAGAACGATTCTCACCTACGCAAAAACCAAAACCGTGATACACAAATTGCTATTCAACCTTCTCAAGGACCGCCTTTGTTGAATCCGATCCAGCTGGAGTAGGAGAGATAAACACCCGCCAGCCATCTTTATGCAACAAAGTCACATGTCAGTCGATGGAACCGGTCTCTCGTACGTGGACGAGTAAGGTTGGTCTGGGCTGCTTCATCCCACAATACCTCTGAATCAAGAAAAGACCAAGGGAGGAAGCAATCTGAATATCAATGCCCACAAACTCCTTTGTGTTCTACTCTAGATATCATCTACACATAGACCTAGCTCATGATGCCACTGTTGGGCGACGTCACATGGGAAACAAAAAATCCTACACACATGCAAGATCTATCCATGGTGATGAGAATCTACGAGCGGGAGAGTGGATCTACATACCCTTGTAGATCGCTAAGCGGGAAGCGTTAAGAAACATGGTTGGTGTAGTCGAACATCTTCGCGATCTAATCACGAGTCGTCCCGCGATCTCATCACGAGTCGTCCTGTGATCCTATCATGGTCCTTCCGATCTAGTGCCGAACGGACGACACCTCCGCGTCCAGCACACGTGCAGCTTGATGAAAATATCCACCTTCTTGATCCATCAAGAGGGGGCGGAGAGGTAGATGAGTTCTTCGGCAGCATGACGGCACAGCGGCGGTGGTGGTGGAGCTGATCCGGCAGGGCTTCGCCAAGCACTACGGAATCAATCTAGAGGAGAAACAGATCTAGAGGAAGAAGAGGGCAACATGTGGCAATTAGGGTTAGGGGCTTCCCTCAAAATCCTTCAATATATATAGGAGGAAGGGGAGAGGTGACAGCATTGGCTCCTACTCCAAGTAGGTTCGGTCGAACCAAACAAGGGAGGAATCCACCTCCCACAAGGGAGGTGGAATCCTATTAGGACTCCTTCCTAATTTGGATTTTCCTTCCCCTCTTTGGAGTTTTTCCTTTCCCACTCTTTCCTAGCCGCATGGGCCTTGTAGGTCTGGTTTTCCCAACCCACCAAGGGCTGGTGCAACACCACTCAAGCCCATATGGCCTCCTGGCATGGCTAGCCCCTCACGATGGCCCTTCGTCACTCCCGGTACACTACCGAAAATACCCGAAACTTTTACGGTGGCCAAAGCGGGACTTCCTATATATCAATATTTACCTCCGGACCATTCCAAAGCTCCTCGTGACGTCCGGATCTCATCCGGGACTCCGAACAACCTTCGGTCACCAACACACATAACTCAACTATAGCGAAACGTCACCGAACCTTTAGTGTGCAGACCCTGCGGGTTCAAGAACTATGCATACATGACTGAGACGCCTCTACGGTTAATAACCAATAGTGGGACATGGATGCCCATACTGGTTCCTACATATTCTATGAAGATCTTTATCAATAAAACCTCTATGTCAAGGATTCAGATAATCAGATATGTTGTTCCCTTTGTTCTTTGGTATGTTACTTGCCCGAGATTCGATCATCGGTATCTCTATACCTAGTTCAATCTCGTTACTAGCAAGTCCCTTTACTCATTCCGTAATACAAGATCCCGTGGCTAACTCTTTAGTCACATTGCTTGCAAGGCTTATAGTGATACTGTATTACCGAGTGGGCCCTGAGATATCTCGCCGTGACACGGAGTAACAAATCCTAGTCTAGATCCATGCCAACCCAACCGACACCCTAGGAGATACCTGTAGAGCACCTTTGTAGTCACCCAGTTATGTTGCGACGTTTTATACACACAAGGTACTCCTCCAGTGTCAGTAAGTTGCATGATCGCATGGTCATAGGAACAGATACTTGACATGCAGAAAACTATAGCAATAAACTGACACGGTCATATGCTATGTTTATAGTTTGGGTCTTTTCCATCACATCATTCTCCTAATTATGTGATCTCGTTATCAAATGACATCTCATGTCCATGGCCAGGAAACCTTGACCATCTTTGATCAACGAGCTAGTCTATTAGAGGCATACTAGGGACATGGTATTGTCTATGTATCCACACATGTATCTGAGTTTCCGATCAATACAAGTCTAGCATGGATAATAAACGATTATCATGAACAAGGAAATATGATAATAACTAATTTATTATTGCCTCTAGGGCATATTTCCAACAGCTAAGTGGGTGTGCATCTAACTTACTTGCTCATGAATACCTCGGGCATTTGAGGAAGCCTGTAAACGGAATATACAAGCCAATTTCTATAATGAAAAATTCCCACTAGCATATGGAAGTGACAAAACAAGAGAATGTCTATATGAAGAACATGGTTCCACTTTGATGCACAAGTGTGGAATAAGAGGTAGTAGCACTGTCCCTTCTCTCTTTTCTCTCATTTTTTTTGATATTTTTTATCTCTCCCTTTTTTATGGTGGGATCGTTTGGCCTCCCCAATTTTTATTTCCTCACTGGTAAAATGCTCTAATAATGATGCTCATCACACTTTTCTTTACTTACAACTCAATATGAAAGCCTATAAACAATATGACTCAATATGAATGCCTATGGAAGTGTCCAGGATGTGCATACAATGATCTAGCATAGCAAAGATATTAAAAACGGACAAGCATGGAAATACCATGCTAGCTATCTTACGATCATGCAAATCAATATGACAATGGATTCTCAAGTCATGTATATGATGATGATGGAAGTTGCATGGCAATATATCTCGGAATGGCTATGGAAATGCCATGATAGGTAGGTATGGTGGCTGTTTTGAGGAAGATATAATGAAGCTTATGTGCAACAGTGCGTATCATGTCATGGGGTTTCGATGCACCGGCGAAAGTTGCACCGATCCTCGAGGTGAGGATGGGAAATGCACGGTACCGAAGAGACTAGCAAAATATGAGGAGATCAGATTGCGTATGTCCATGATTTCACATTAGTCATAAATAACTCATATACTTATTATAGAGTTTTATTAGTTTTATCACAAATCAAGGTACTACTCGCATGCTCGGAGGGAGGAGGTTGGGAGGAGTTAACCATCACGCACCTCCGACCCGGAACAACACTAGGATTTTAACGAGGAATAGAAATGCTCACACATCCTCACCATGCCTTTTCGATTTTTAGACAAACAAGGAGGTAACACCTCTTTATAACAACACTTCTATGAATTAACAATGAAGCACTCACACCCTTTCGCATTACCACATCAATATCATTAACGCACGATTTCTCTTTAATGCGATATATGAAGGTTTTTATTATCACTCCTTGAATACCTATTAGTTTTGGACTAGTCTTATAACCCATGCAAATTACCATCATTGTTTATTAACTATCAAATATAAGTGAAGGAAAAGAGTTTAATTCTTTCTACAAAATACCACACTCTAATGAATATAAGTGAAGCAAAAGAACATTCAACAAATAACGGTTTTATGTATGTAGAGAAACAGACATCCAACTTCAAATGATATAAGTGAAGCACATGAAGCATTCTAGAAGGCCATACTCAAAAGATATAAGTGAAGTGCAAAGAGAATTATATAAATTAACCTTGGACTTTCACAAACCATCATGGTGCAATGCTAAATGTAAAATAAAAGGCACACAACTCTCCAAGAATTTACGCATATCATGTGAACAAAACAAAAACCAAAACATGCTGATAGTTGTTGAAGAAGAATGATGGGATGCCTTACGAGGCATCCCCAAGATTAGAATCTTGAGTATTCTTGAATATTTAATTGGGGTGCCTTTGTCATACCCAAACTTTGACTCTTTCCTCTCCTTATTCTTCTCATATCGATACCTCCTCGATCTTCAAACACTTCATCCACACAAAACTTGACAGAACTTTTATTAGAAACGTTAGTATATAATCATCAAATCTCATCATGTCCGGCCATAACATTATAGCATAATTCTAATATATCATTAAACATTGTATTATATCACAATTCTATGGCTCCCAAGTCAATGGGTCTCAACAATAATTCAAAACATAAGCATGCAAAGCAACTATAACAGCACTATGTGAAAAACAGGACCGTCTATAAAGATGCAGATGGATACCATACTTATGTGACTGAAAAAATTCTGAAAACTTAGGAAGTGGTAAAAAAATTGTATATAAGTATTGTGTAAAAAATTCAGAAGCTTTGGACGTTCCAGTAAAATATGAAAAATCAAACACTACAGCCAAAGTTTCTGTTTTTGCACAACGCATATCAAACAAGCAATTTAAACATCGTAAAGGTAATTCTTGGCACATTATTTTTATAATACAATGGATTTATACAAGGGGTAATTATTTTTGTTGAAAGTTTCTATAATCAAGATTCACAAAGTTTCCATGGGCATGAACAAAGTTCAAGGCTAGCCCCCACTTCAACGGTGCTCATCTTTCTAACTCTCACCTTTCTTTTTGAAAATTATTTGAAGTTATTCACTTTATGTTTTTGTTTTTAATTAT
Source organism: Hordeum marinum (assembly GCA_022496015.1). Classification (NCBI taxonomy): domain Eukaryota; kingdom Viridiplantae; phylum Streptophyta; class Magnoliopsida; order Poales; family Poaceae; genus Hordeum; species Hordeum marinum. Next base: position 347,943,653 of record CM039678.1, read on the forward strand.
TTTAAAAGCACACAAAAGAAATAAACAACTCTATAAAACTTTCGGGTTGTCTTTAAAGCCATTAAGCTAGGCATATAGTGCTCAAGTAATTGATCCACCCGGATCCCAAGGTATATCGAAGCCAATTTTAATTAAAAATGATTTGTAATTAAGTTGTGAAAAAAAAGCGGTATATGTCATGTGACAAGAAAGTCTAACTTTCTTCCTATGCATTGGCATGTCATAAAAGAACAATTCATTCACAGAAGGTAAAGGCCAATACATCGCATAAGTAGTTTCTTGCAATTTTATCGTATTGGAAACATAGACAGGTGAAGATTTGGTTCCTCTCTCATAATAATTGCAAGTAGGAGCAACAAACACATCCATATTATATTCATAAAAATCATCATGTGTGATGGCAAAATGCAACCCATCAACATAATCCCCAATGAGTGCAAATTGTTCCGATATAGTGTAGTTGGGAGAATTCAAAAAGATAATAGGACTATCATGTGTGGGTGCAATAGCAAAAATTTCATGCTTAACATAAGGAACTATAGCAATTTCATCTCCATAAGCATAATTCATATTGGCATCATGGCCACAAGCATAGCAAGCATCAAGTTCATCAAAAAGGGATATTTCAAATGAATCCAAGGGATCATAGCAATCATCATAGCATTCATCCTTCGATATGTGCGAAGGGAAATTAAAAAATGTATAAGTTGAAGAGTTACTCTCATTATAAGGTGGGCATGGGTGGCTAATCCTCTCTTCCTCCTTTTTTTTCTTCGCTCCCCTCCTCATCCTTTTTATCCAATGAGCTCACAGTTTCAACAATTTCTTCTTCCATAGATTCCTGCAAAATATTAGTCTCTTCCAAGGCAGCGTACATTCTATCAATAAATTCATTAATATCAGCATTGTATTCATAATTCTCATAGCAATATTTAAGTATGTCAAAATGTTCAGATTTCTAAGGAACATCATCATACTTTTCAATCAAAGAAGCAATTTCATAAGCACCTTTAAAAGCAACAAATTCTTCTATTTGTTCGACATCATAGTAATCATAAATACCTTTAGCATAAGAAACCAAGGTTTTATTATCATTAAATTCACATTGGAAGGGAAGGTGAAGAACCTTAATCTTAGAGTAACAAGTATAATCACATTTCAAACATACATCCGAAGCATACCAAAGCAATATTTGAATTTGATCCCATAAGTGTTTCCCTTTTTGAGACAAGCGATAATCCCTAAAGTACTCATATTTATCCAACATGTATCCCATTATCAAGTTCAATGAGGATTTCTCAGGATTACCAACGGAGTAATTAATGTATTTCACATAACTAGCATCAAGGGTTTTAGGAAGTTCCCCATCTCCATGAGTAGCAAGTACCACTAATTGTTTTGGTGTTTCATGTTCCATACCAATAACTAAAGATATAAAACAACTAATAACATAAAATGAAACAACTAATAACAAAAAATAAAAATTACTTAGTGATAAAGCAAACAAGCACACACAAGAATATGGACCACTATGCTATTGCTCCCCGTCAACGGCGCCAGAAAAAAGTCCTGATAACCCACAAGTGTAGGGGATCATTTGTAGACTTTTTTGATAAGTAAGAGTGTTGAACCCAATGATGAGCTAAAGTTGGAATTAATACTCTCACATGTTGTATCCACTACCGATACAACTCTATGCACGCAACGCTTACTTTACCTAGAACAAGTATGAAACTACTTTGCAGGAAAGAAACTAGAAGTACTTAGTAGTGTGATAGATAATTTTGCAAGATAATAAAGAACGTGTAAATAAAATTTAGATTCTGTTTTAAATAAAGATTAATAAGTAAGTTGTTTAGTAGAAAGCTTTTTGTGTAACGCAAGATAAAGATTGTCCATAGGTAATTGAATATAACATGATAGATACTTATCATATGCAATGAGGGAGAGGCATATGCTAACACAATTTTCGTACTTGAATCATGTGCACTTATGATTGGACCTCTAGCAAGCATATGCAACTACTAAAGATCATTAAGGTGAAACCCAACCATAGCATTAAACACCAAGTCCCCTTTACTCCCATATGTAAACAAACCCCTTACTGGGGTTCGTGTTTCAGTCACTCACCAACCCACTATAAGAAAATCATGAACATATTGCAAACCATCTAGCAGGATTCCTTCATGTGTGTGCCTCACGAAAGGCACCTTAGGACATCATCATATCAATATACAACTCATATCAATAAAATCATACCACAATTAAACCGTAGGACAAAAGAGATCTACTCAGACATCATAGGATAGCCACACATCATTAGATAATAATATATAGCATTAAGCACCAGACTTAAGTAGAGATTACAATAGGGAGAAGAGGTTTTACACCGCTTCATAGAGGGGGAGAGAGTTTGTGGTGACAACGGCGAAGTTGTTGGTGTAGATCGTCATCATGATGGTTGCACCGGCGGCGCTCCGACGCCACCGGGAGAGAGAGAGAGGGAGAGATCCCCCTCCTTATTGTTATTCCTTGGCCTCCTCCCTAGGTGGGAGGAGGGTTTCCCCTTTGGTCCATGGCCTCCATGGCTCCTGGAGGGCAAGATCCCCTCTGAGATTGGATCTCTCTCTCTATTTCTCTCCTCTTTTCACGACTATTTTTTGATCCCTTCACCGTTTATTAAATATCTGGAGATCCGTAACTCCGATTGGGATGAAATTTTGAGGGGATTTTTATCGCAAAAATATCTTTCTTATGGCGGAAGGAGAGCATCAACCGACTTAAGGGATGGCCACAAGTCATTAGGGAACGACCACCAGGTCGCGTCCTATTTGCTTGTGGGGCCCTCATGCATTGTCTTGCGTTGATTATGACTCCCAAAATTCACGTATATTCAAAAAAATCTCCATAAATTTTTATTGCGTTTGGACTTTGTTTGCTATGGAATTTCTGTGAAACAAAACACACACAAACAACAGGATTTGGCACTGGGCACTGGGTCAATAGGTTAGCGGTAAAAAATAATATAAATTGGTAAATAATTACTCAAAAAGTATCCAAGAATGATAATATAATAGCATGGAAAAATCTAAAATTATAGATACATTGGAGACGTATCAAGAACATGGTGCTACTTTGAAGCACAAGTGTTGTAAAGGACAGTAACATCGCCCCTTCTCTCTTTTTCTCTCTTTATTTTTCCTTTTTTCTTTTATCCTCTTTAGAAGAATATTATGAACCTCATACCCAATTTTTTAAGGACTCGTCAGTCTTCATGATTCTTTTCCTCACTTGGAAAATGATCTAATAATGATGATCATCAAACTTCTTTTTTACTTACAACTCGATAAAACTGAATGATATGACTACATATGAATGCATCGGGTAGTGTACCAGGATGTGTAGTGATCTACCATAACATGTATAATAATGATAACAATGATGAACAATGGGTTTGCCACGAATATCATGTTAGCTCTATGATCATGCAATGCAAAATGACAATGAATGCCCAAGTCATGTGAATATTAACGATGGAAGTTGCATGGCAATATATCTCAGAATGGCCATGGAAATACCATGATAGGTAGGTATGCTGGCTGTTTTGATGAAGGACATAATAAGTCTTATGTGTGATAGAGTGTATCATATCACGAGGTTTGGATGCAACAGCGAAGTTTGCACCAAGTCTCAAGGTGAGAAAGAGCAATGCACGGTAGCGAAGAGGCTAGCAAAAATATGGAAATGATAGAAGTGTTTATAGTCCACAAACTCACATTACTCATAAAAAACTTAGATAAATATTTCTTAATTCATTATCCCTTGAAGAAAAGTACTACTTGCATGCCCTTAGGGAGGAGGCTGGGAGGAGTTAACCATCGCACGCCCCTGGCCAGGCATCAATCAAGGATACAAAACACTCCAACTTCCTGGTCATGCCATGACCGACACTTTAATGAATGTTGAATCACAAAACTTTAAAACCATTATTCTTACTAATTAATGTTTACAAACAAGTAAGCCTCCATATTACAACTTCAATACCATTGATCATACTTTTCTTATTCAGTGATCCACATGAAAGTTTTTATTATATCCCTCTTGTATACCTATCATTTTCTGCTAAATATATAACTCCTGCAAATTACCACTTCCTATTTATACTCTCAAAAGGTATAATTGAAGCATGCGAGTGCATAATTATTTCTATAAAAATTTAGTATTGTCGTGCTCTAAAGATATAAGTGAAGCACATGACCAATTTGCCTTAAATAAAAAGATATAAGTGAAGAATAAAGAGTATTCTAAGAAATTATGATGAATGTGTGTCTCTCATAATAAGTGTATCCAGAAAACAATGATTGTGCCAAACTAAAAAAACCAAACAAAATAAGACTATAGCACACGATGCTGCAAGCAAAACACATATCATGTGACGACTAAAAATATAGCTTCAAGTAAAATTGCTGATAGATTGGAGATGAAAGAGGGGAGGCATCCCATACGTTAGATGCTTGGTTCTTCCTTGAATATTACCTTGGGGTGCCTTGGACATCTCCAAGCTTAGGGTCTTGTCGCTCCTTATTCCTCCATCCATTGTGATCTCACCCAAAACTTGAAAACTTCAGCACAATAAACTTAACAGGAACTTCATGAAATCTATTAGTATAATTAAATCATCATTCACCTTAGGTACTGTTATAATTATATTCATAATTTACCTTGCATAATACCAATTGTATTCTAACTTCTCCATGACTTATACCCCCTCATATAATACATAGCATCATCAAAATAAGCACATTATGCAATAAAAACAGTATTTGTCTAAAACAGAACAATACGTAATGATCCGGACTAAACCATAATTTTGTAACTCATAAAATTCTTAAAAATTAGTACAATGTGGGAAATATAAATATCGTGAAAAAATATAAGCAATTTATCATGTTTCGGTATAAAATGAAAATTCAAATATTGGGAGTAAAATTTGGGGATAACTTTGTTTTCCCACTCTAGCTTTTATCCACTTTTCTTATGCCATTCTAGAATTTGACATATCACTTTTGACACCCTTAGCTTTTGACAACACATCACAAATGCCATTCAATGGCAAAAGAAATAATTTTTCATTTCACTTTTGCCACTCTTTGATTTTGATAGTGTATCACAATTGCCACTCTAAAATTATTTCTTTAGCCATGGAATGGCAATTGTGATGTATTGTCAAAAACTAAGAGTGGAAAAAGTGATATGTCAAATTCTAGAGTGGCATAAGTAAAGTAGGCAAAAGCTAGAGTGGCAAAAACAAAGTTTTCCCTAATTTTCTTTGTTTCTGCACCGTACCAATTCAACTATCATCCACATCCTCCTAAAGGGTTTACTTGGCACAAAACTCAAAAGAAAAGATACAAACATAAACATTACCTTAGAAATTAGCATGTTGACTCAAGAAAATAAGATAAAGCAAAAGGATAAATGTTGGGATGCCTCCCAACAAGCGCTATTGTTTAATGCCCCTAGCTAGGCATCATGCATAGTTTCAAGTATTGGCTTCCGTCACCATTACGCGCTTATAAATAAATAATATCATCATAAGCATTCCTCACGAGTTCCCTTTTTCATCAATAGACTTCCTATCTAGAGAACTTACATAATGGAAAGGACTAGCATGGTAATTTTAATATAAATGGGATCTATTTCTCGAGGAATAGGGTCATCAAGGGACCTCTCATAAGTAACTATAATTCGATCCTCTAAAAGGATCTTAGAATTTTCAAAGCAATACTCATCAAATCATTGTTGGTTCCTTGGTGCTATTAAATAGATGTTGGATTAAAGGTAGAAGTGGAAATTTCTTTTTAACATTCTGTTTGTAAGCATCATGGTTTTCAGCAGCATACCTGCACATAAATTCTTGATCATAGAAAATTTGATCTATCAAAGGGCATTCATGATTCATATCATAATAGTCAAAGATTTCTCTATCTTCTTGAATTATGTAATCAAATTCGTTCATGAGAATAATCCTGACAATCTTCTTAGTCCTAGGATCATTAATGTTGGTAACTCAAATAAAAATCGTTGCAAAGTAGGATTTTTGTGAAGGAACTTTCTTTCAAGTTTAACTATGAGAGCGGGGATAACATTTGCATATCTTTATTTTAATAATAGATACTTAAAAATTTGTGATAGCTCCCATGCATGTAAAGAATTCCTTAATAACACTTTTCCAATAATATTTCCACTCCCAACATAAAAAGTTTTAGTGTCTAAATTCTGACATGCTCCATTATGATAAGGTTCATTATCAAGATTAACTAATTCAGACCTTTCCTTATAAGTAGCGCTAGACCTATCACCAGCGCTTTCAACAACAACTTTGTCAAATTCAGACAAGATAGCAACTTCAAGCAAGATAGCACACAAGATATTTTTCGTATTTTTGATTTATTTATAGCTGAAAATAAAATCAAGTAAAAAGTAGAACAAGTAAATATTAATGTGTATGAAGGAATCTTGCGTTTGCTGGAAAATTTTCGTGGCAGCGGGGCCAAAAAATCTTGCCCTACTTGTGATGGCGTTGGGATTTCCCGTGAATAGAGTAGGTGATGTAGTAAAGTAGCAAAAAATATTTCCCTAAATTAAGAACCAAGGATTATCGAACTAATAGGAGATCACCCAGCAAACGATCAACAATACCTGCACACACACACACACATAAATACTTGTACCCAACATGGGCAAGAGAATTGTCAATCCGCTTGTACTCGTTAATTGCAAGGATTAATTTTGGTAATGGTAGATTTATAAATTGAAAAATAAATAAATTGCAGCAATGAAATTTTTAGGTTTTTAGTAAACATAATAGTTGAATTGGCTCGGGGCCATAGCTTTCACTAGAGGCATCTCTCTTATGAACATAACAATGGTAGGTGAACAAATTACTATTGGGCAACTGACAGAAAATCAAGTGATTATGACACTATTCATGGCATGATCAATATATAGACATTACGTCCGTTACAAGTAGTCTGAAACAATTTTGCATCTACTACTATTACTCTATGAATCTACCGTTATCCAGCATGCATCTATGGTATTAAGTTCATAACAAACAGAGTAATGCTTTGAGCATGATGACATAAAGTAGAGAAAGTAAGACCAAACAATATGAGAACCTCGTCGTTTTATCCTTAGTAGCATCAATACAAATATATGCCTCACCACTCAACTTGTCACAGAGTGAGCACACCGCAAGGTTGAACGTACAACTATGCACCACATCCACTAAAGATCTGCTCATCAACTTGGCCAAAGTAAACTCATAGATCCAAAAGAAATACATAGCTATAAATGACCCATAATAAATCTTAGAAAATACTCAATAACTTTCAACGAATAATCTGATCATAAACACATCGCAAAAATTATGTTGAATAGGTCCCTAAAGAGATCGTTGTATTGTAGATCAAAGGAAAGAGAGCTAGAGAGTCATACACCTACATCTATTGACACGCAAGTCATGTGGGAACTACTCACACATCATCATGGAGGCATCAAGTTTGATGAAGATTACCTCTGTGATTGATTCCCCCACCAGCAGATTACCGGCGGAGGCCTCCAGATGGGATTGCGGAAGAATAAAGGTTTGCGGCGACGATAAAATTGTTTCGGGTCTCTAAGGGTTTTGAAATATTTGCGAACTTATAGTAGTAGAGTTAGGTCTAGGGGACCTCCGAGGGGCCCACAAGCTCAGGTGGCACGCCCCCCGAGGGCACCATGTGATCTTGTGGCCCTCTAAAAGGACGTGGATGTCTCCTAGATGGGGGTGAATATGCGCTTTAAAATAATTACGGTTTAGGCTTGAAAAATGCGGAATAAAACTAACATTTAATTTGTCAAGCACAAAACCTAAAACAACTAGGCTCACCTATGTGCACCAACAACTTATGCTAAGCAAGATAAACAACTAAGTGAGAGCAAGATATATAGCAAGAAACAATATGGATATCACAAAGTAAAGTGCATAAGTAAAGGGCTCGGGTAAGAGATAACCGAGGCACGAGGAGACGATGATGTATCCCGAAGTTCACACCCATACGGATGCTAATCTCGGTTCAGAGTGGTGTGGAGGCACAATGCTCCCCAAGATGCCACTAAGGCCACCATAATCTCCTCACGCCCTTGCATAATGCAAGATGTTGTGATTCCACTAAGGGACCTTTGAGGGCGGTCACCGAACCCGTGCAAACTAGGTTGGGGCGATCTCCGCAACTTAATTGGAGGCTCCCAATGACACCACAAAGCTTCACCACAATGAACTGGCTCCGAGGTGACCTCAAATGCTCGGGGCAATCTCCACAACCTAATTGGAGACCCCGACACTTGACCGGAGCTTTGCACAACAATGATCGAGCTCCGGGGCAACACAAGTCGTCTAGGGCGCCAAGGCACCCAAGAGGAACAAGCTCTAGGGTGCTCAAACACCCAAGAGTAATAATCTTCTCAAACTTCACTTACACGTATCACCATGGAGAACTCAAACCTATGCACCAAATGCAATGGCAAGGGCACACGAAGTGCCCAAGTCCTTCTCTCCCAAATCCCACCAAAGAAATGAATGCTAGGGAGGAAAATGAGAGGAAGAACGAAGAAGAACATGAAGAACTCCAAGATCTAGATCCAAGGGCTTCCCCTCACTTAGAGGAGAAAGTGATTGCTGGAAATGTGGATCTAGATCTTCTCTCTGTTTTCCCTCAAGAATTAGCAAGAATCATTGGAGGGATTGAGAGTTAGCAAGCTCGAAGAAGGTCAACAATGGGGGGCAAACTCGAGCTCAAAGGATAAGGTTCAATGGGGAAGAATACCCCCTTTTATAGGTGGGAAAAACCCAACCGTTATGCTCATAGCCCGCACAGAGCGGTACTACCGCTCATGGGAGCAGTACTACCGCTAGGGCGGTGGAAGCCCTTTGAAAAAAAACAAGGAGGCAAAAGGCCAGTAGAACCACCGGAGCGGTACTACCGCTCGTCCTCATGGTTCTACCACTAGGGATAGCGGTACTACCGCCACTGGTAGCGGTACTACTGCTTGCGAGCGGTACTAAAAAAATACATTCATGCCTACCATCGCTGGACAAAGCACGAGATTTTGATCCAGAGCGGTAGTAATAAATTACAGCCACTCCAAGCGGTACTACCATTGCAGCCTTTTAAGAACACCAAAATTGCCATAACTTCTGCAAACAGACTCTGAATTCAACGAAACCAAGTTTGTTGGAAAGCTAACGATATGGGATAACATAATCTTGATAGAAATATCAATAATAAGAAAATGAGAAAAGGACCATAAGAAAATGGTGAGAACCCTTCCTCGAATAAGACCGGTAAAACCTCCAACACCGAAAACACAATAGAAGAAGCATATGAAATCCATTTTCGATGTACAAGAGCTTGTCATGAAGATAACCACAAGCTCAAGAACCCACATAGATAAAAGCCAACCAAGAAGTAAGAAAGATGATGATGCCAAGAATGCAATGGTTTGAGCTCTCAACGAACTATACGATCAAGCTACTCACTTGAGAGCCCCCTTGATAGTGCGGCAATTGATCCTATAACCCGGTCTCCCAACTACCACCATGAGACCAGTAAAATAGAAAACCCTATCAAGGTCAAACCTTTGCCTTGCGCATAGTCCACTTGAGCTAGATGATGACGATCTTGACTTCCTCAAGATGGACCACCTTTCTTGATTGCGCCGGCTTGATGAAGACTAGTTGATTGCTCCCCCATGCTCCACTATGGGTGAGCCACTCTTCGGCACATCTTCACAAGTCCATTGTCACCACAATGAATTGCAAGCCTCAAGCATGATCTCTCCGTGATGCTTCACTTGAGCTTGCACATCGCACCCTAGATGACGATCTCCACTTGATGTCATCTTCCATGGGATGTATGGGATCTGCCTCTTGATGCAAGCCCATGGAAATATGCCTAACCCCACAAAGAACTCTCACGTAGGCCATGGGTTAGCACCCAAAGCGTAATGGATAATGCTTACCATACCATGGGATCACTTAATCCTTCTCGGAACATCTTGTACGCTTTGTGTGTTGATCAACTTGGTTCACTCTTTGACTTAGTCTTGATCAACCTTGGATCATATCTTCTCTCTTCATAAAGATGATGTCTTGAAGGTAAACATGAATGCTCACACAGTCTTCTTCTTCAAGACATGCTTACAATAAGATCAACTCTTACATGACCAATCTTTGGATAACACCTTGAATACCACCTTGGTCACCATATAAACTCCTTGAAACCAACAGATGGACTTCAAGAAGTACCTACGGACAAATCCTTCAAATATAACTCAAGTAAACCATTAGTCCATAGGGGTGTCATCAATTACCAAAACCACACATGGAGAAATGTGCTCTTACAATTTTGGTAATTGATGACAACCAATTTCAAGGGAGTTTATATAAGGAAAGAAGCATAACCAAGCACACACACATGCAAAGCAATGCATGGGTGTGAGATGCAACTATTTAAGCAATAAAAGCAAAACTCTCTAAGCTTTACAAACTAAACTCTCTAAACTTCTCCCCCACAGGCATCGATTGCTAAAATGGGCAAAAAGCATAGAAAGCCAATATAATAGGTGTTCCTCCAAAAGGTTTGTATTTCTCAAAATATGAGTGCAATGAAATACACATGTCCAATGATAAGTAGTTGGAGGAAAACAAACTATATTGAGGATCCAAAGATTGCAAAAAGGATCGTATGGCACAAACACATACACGAGAGTGAAGCAAGCAATCAAAAGATACCAATTGGAACAATCAATCACATGGTCCTACCAGCCACATGAATAAAAAATATTGTGATATGTACAAAAGAGTGTTTATAAAGAAACTAGAGGAGATCCACATGATTTGTGCACAAATAAGAATTTCTGTATTTGAATACAAGTGCACAAAATAGGATCATGACTCCCCCAAAATCAATATAAACACACAACAAGTGCAAGCAAGTAGATAAGACAATGAGCATAGTACTTGCACTAAACATATGGTTGAACAACATGCAAAAGAGACAATCTTAAGAATAGGCTCAACCAAAATGATGTGTGTGAGTCATGGCAAAGCACTTGAGAAGACTAGTATAAGGATCAGTATTAAGCATCAGCATAGTCTGGATGAAATGAGACACAAAGTGCAAGTCATATCCTTCCCACATACACAAACCACTGGCAAATGGGTCCACAAGCTTACTAATAAGAGAATTAAAAACCAATGCTTGTGACAACCCCTGGTGTAGATAGGAAATAATAGCTTTGTCAGGAGGAGGGATACCAATCGAAATGGCAAAACCCTCTTGAAGACAAGCATGAGGAAAATAATCTTCACCACCAAAGAGTGCATCAAGATTCAAGGATATAAGATCCGCACTCAAGACATATTCTTTCACAAAACCACCAAGTAAATAGAAAGGAAATGCAACGATGGATGTGAAAGAAAAGAGGATATCAACTAGAGATGTAACTTCTCTCATGTGTATAAGATTCTATGTAAAGGGCAATCATGATGATGTATCCACAAAGAATGATGTACACACGAAATAGTTACAAGAAGGAACAAACAAGATATCCAAAAGGAAGTCATAAATATACCAATCAGATCTTTGCTTGAAATCATAGCACATAGCCTAATATTTTCTTATTGTACATAAATGAACTCCCACCACACGAACATCAAAGACATCACAACTAGCAATATGACATCATTGTTGAGACGCTTTGAGAAAGGAAACAAGTACCACAAGAAATACTTAAGAAGTTCATGCCATGATGCAACCTACAAAAGGTTGAATGCGAGAAATGTATGCATGAAGTAAATACTTGTTACCGAGATAGCATTGGATTGATGTAGTAGACAATGGTTCGTCGATCATCCGAGCATGGCTCCAATAAGCACATGGTGTCAACACCTTCCATGTAAGTGATCCGAGTGTCCAATGTATCTCCAATTGTTCCTAGAACAACACCACAAACAAAGTGGTACCCAAACTTATTGGGACCAAAAAGTTAGTGGACCAAAAATACATAGGACAAAACTCCACATAATTATGTGCATATAGATATGAAATTGAATTTCATGCACACTTTAGCCAATTTATGTCATAGTGGAGTTTCCCCTATATATTGGGTCAAGGAAAGAGAACATTTCAACGAAAGTACATGTAGTAAATATGCATGCTCAAGGCTTTCAAGAATCAAATCAACACACAGTTGATAAGATACCGAAAGATAAGGTATCAAGTGAAAATAAGATACTAAACAAAAAATTATCACTTGGCGGATACCAACTAAAAGATACATCAAGGAATGAGATATCCATTGACACATGCCAAATAGAAGACAACAAGATACCGATTGAAGGAAGACAAGAGGTATCAAGATCCCAAAAGAGAGCTAGGTTCAAAACAAACCAAACCCTCTGCAAATTTTCATGATGGCACAAAGCACCATAGAGAAAAGGCTTGCCTCCCATGAACACACACTTGATGAAGATCAAAAGATTTTATGATAAACACATACAAAGAGTGTTCAAAAAATAGAATAGCTCCCCCAAGAGATGTGCATTATATAGAATTTGCATTTGAATACAAAATGCACACGATGGGGTCATAACTTTCCCTATGTCTATAGAAACACTAGACATACTCAAAAAGAACCACAAGAGGTAAGGAAGACAAACGATAAAGAAAAACCTATGTAAATATGATTAGCAAATTCTACCACTTAAAAGGAATACCAATTGTCACGACAAGAAGTATTTGGAAATAATTCCCATTGATAGATTGCAAATAGATCCAACATCATCTTTACTCCTAAATCACAAGCAAATGACACTTGTAGAGCTAGCATGCCACTTAGGAACAAGATAATCTACAAGATCAATTCTAAGTGGCAATACCTGAAATGTACACATTTTCTAGGCTTGTAATATGCACATAGCATATTACTCCCCCATAATGCGATAACCCCAAAATTATTAACAAGTGGCAACTGAAATTAGATAATAGATAATTAATGGACCATTTAGAACTTGAATTTCTCATGAGAAGACATACCACATAGAATCTAGATAATCTTGTAATATCAATACTAAGTGGTATTCGTCATGTACACACATTTTTAGGGTCGTGAAGTGCACAAAGCATATTACTCCCCCAAAATGGGATAATCCATTAATCTCTCAAAAGAGCCAACTAAGATACAAACAAGATGCAAAAAGGATCTACACAAGACTCACACATACATGATGTGCAACCCACCACACATACTTCATTTCTCAAGATAAACAAAATAGGAAGCACAACATATAAAAACACATGCAAGGTACAAAACCAGAACATGCAAAGGGGAAAGTAACTAACAATGTATTCAATTTAAGTACAAGTTACCGCAAGGAGGACATTGTATATAGGATAGAAACTCGATAGTCGAAATGACTTGGCTTGAGATAATATGAATGATGAAGATCCCTTTGTGGGTGTCAAATCTGGCATATCTCGTAGTAGGGGTCCTAAGCTAGGCGTCTTGGAGCGATGGTAACATGGACACAGGATCTTACCCGGGTTCGGGCTCTCTCAAGGAGATAATACCCTGCGTCCAGCTTTTGATTGTATTGATATGGGGATAGTACATAGTATAGGTATCTACCACGAGATTGTAGTTATGAATATGAGATTGTCTATTGATTAGTCTGGCCTCGGTTTATATACCAGAGGCCTAGGGTTTAGAGGAGTCTTTGTCTTGTGCGCCAAGTCTTGTGGAATCCTCCTTGTGTTCGGCATGGGTTGCCCGAAGTGGCCCATTAGTGAATCATCATGGGGGTCCTCGGCCGGACCCACTGGTCGGGAGACGACGTGTTGAGTACCCCCTAGTCCAGGACACCGTCAGTAACCCCCTGAACCAGTCTTCAAGTTGAGGACGCTCCTCGGTTCTTCCAAATAATTCTTCGTCTTCGATCGTCGGTCTTGAAAACTGGTTCCACAAATCTTCCCATGTCCGATATTGAGGATCACCGAGCTGAATCCGAAGAGTTTACATGTCGGGCATCCAAGGAGCCCCCTTAAAGTTATCGGCCTTTATCAATGCCTTGTAATTGTTTACACCACACCTAGGGTTTGAAGTGCTTCCCATGCGGTGGCGTGCTCTTTTGTCCGAGCTCCAACGCTGAACTACATCTGAGGCGTCTTTTCATAGCCAAGCACCAACACTATTCGGCCTTCAAGGTATCCTCTTGCATCCGATCTCCAATGCCGGACTACATCCTAGATGTCTTTTGCAGCCGAGCTCCAACGATGATCGGCATCCGAGGTATCATAGATTATGTTGGCCTCTAAAAAATTTGCATGAGTCCATCCGAGCTTAAATACTGGAATAGTCTTCTATGGGATGAACCATTCGAATCCGAGCATTATGCCGGACAACTTCTGAGCTCCAACGTCGGACTGCATCTGAGCTCTAATGATGGTTAGTGTCCGGGGTATCATAAACTAACTTGGACCTTAAAAATTTGAAGGAATTCATCCGAGCTTAATGTTGGAAATGCTCTCTATGGAGCCAGCCACTTGCGCCCGAGCTTTATGCCGGACTGCTTTCAAGGTGGTGCACCACCCCGACTGTGAGCTGATTTTTTGTGGATATTTTCAATTCGTGCAATTTATTCTCTGTCAAGATATATAGCCAGTAGCCCTCAAGGTGTGCGTCGGTCTAAAACCCGAGATGCACCTGAAGGATGACATAAAATCACTGATCCCAGTAGCCCCTGAGATTCGGGTCGATTCGCAAAATCAGCTTGAGTATCAACTCCTAGCTCGATAGCATACTTGAGAACACAAAAGCGGTGTGCACACACCTCGAGACTCAGGTTGGGTGTGGCCGACCAACCCAAGGATCATAATCTCCTTGGAAACTAAATTGCACTAAAATTTTCTTCATTGAATTGTCAATGCAGTAGCCCTCGAGACTTGGGTTGGGCAATATGGCCGATCCTAGGATCGTATATCCTTGGGAACTAGTTCAAACGTCATGTACGTTTTGACAACGCCGAGGTGGGGTTCGGCAGGAAAGATGCCGAACCGTAGTTCGGAAAAGAGTTTTCGGGCAAGACCATCACGCCGAACACCTCAACCAAGAGGATGTCCCACTTCTTGAAAGGAAAACACAAAATAGGCTAAAGAAGTTATAATCTCAAAAACCCAAAAAAATTATGTGAAAACTGTATGTCTCAATTGAATCAAGTTTTTTGGTACCAATACGAAATTGGTCTTAGAATTGTGCTTCCGTCATGCTTTAAGATGACACGTCCGATCTCTGGACTTCACGTGGGTCAACCTTCGGCTTCAACCTCCCTATCCCAAAGGTGGAGTGTTTCTCATGCCAGTTTCTTAGGCGAGCAGCTTTAAAGAGAAACCAGGCTAGCCGGCTATTGACCAAGCACTCGAGTCGAGAAAGGAGTGATAGAAAAAGACTTGCAATGACTAAGAAGAAAATGGTTATTATAAAACAGCTCATACAAATTTAAGAGCCCCCAAGTGAATTGGGTACAAGAATTTTATGTATAATGATTGTATGTACCGAAGTACTTATATCATATATGTGTTCACCCGAACTTTAAACGCGTCTTAACCGACCGTCGGCTTCTCCCTCTTCGGCCAAGGGCCGAAAAGTGTTATCTACTACGCCATCCGAGGATATCGTAGGTGTTTCGAATAACTAGGCAATCAGGCCATTAGGCTATAACAGACAAAGCGCGCCCAGGGAACTTATGCTATATTACTATTTAACGTAAGAAGCATCTTCAAAGAAAATAGTTTCGCCAACGGTTCCTTTTTTGGGTTCTCATGATTACCATGAGGGGTGTGTAATAGATTTATGTATGATTGTCTTCCGTCGTGGCCGACCATAGTTGAAAATAGTAAGAACGCTAGCTTTCGGCTTCACCCATCTGAGGTAGGAGTTCGAATGACCCGGTTGTAACAATCGCAGAGGTGCTCCCTTTACTCCCTAGCCGAACAATCGGGAACTTAGTGGTAAGCACAGGAGCAAGGCAACCCAGCTTCGTGGAACACTTAAGTCAACATGATGCATATATTGACGTAAACACGCACAAGGAAGGGTGTGATGCCTTAATAATCATATGCAAGAGGAATGACTTCATAAAGGAAGCCCCCAAGTAAACGAGGTATTTGAATTTGTTTGTAACAAACAAAGTTTTGACAAAGAAAGTTTTTTGCAAACAACTTTTTTGTCAACAAAGTATAATGCTTGGTCAAACCGAACAAAATTTAAAACTGAAAGTTTTTGAGCATGAAAGCAACTTAGTTGGTTAATGTGCTCGGCGTTGATGACGTAGTCCAAGCTTGCGGTGGGTTGTCGTCCCCGCCCCCTGAGCCAGTCCTGAGGTGCCTGGGCGGAGAGCTCGGCTTGATGAAGTGATGATGCAACATTTTTGACATGGCAGGCGCAACCCCCCGGTCTAGCCAAGGTGACACAACAGCTTGGCAATGTGACGTCAGAGCCCCAAGAGTACATTGGTGAAGTGATACCGAAGCCCCCGATCTAGACGAGGTGAGGTCGGCAGTGCAACACCGACTTAATGAAGTGATAACGTGGGTATGCCGACACTGGGCCGACAGAGGCAAGGCGATGACACCGGTGCACCGAGATGACAATGTGGTCCGGTATAAATCAATTGCATGTACGCATAAAACTGTGTATGCCATAGATAATAAAAAAATAAAAAAATCTTTACAAAATTACGTATGCGATAGGGTGCTAATGCCATCCGATCGAAATCCTTCACCTACACAAATAAAACAATGCAAGCCGGAAAAGAATAATATCCATATATAATGAAACTTGCATAACTAATTTACGTAAAGTAAATTCTAAAATAAATATGGCCCTCGCGCCAAGGTTAGATCGTTGACATGAGTAGGATCTCGAGATGCGATGCTTCACAATCCAAACTGCGGAGCGGTGGGGACGAAGCTGATTAGTGAACATGACGCCGACCAAGCGGTGAACAAAGCACTTGTGAAGGATAAAACGGTAGCTAATCATGGTGCATGTACATGAATTAGTATAGCTCATCCATGATGTACTGTTCACCTATCAAATATCAAGAGACGTGCTTGGACGGACGTGATGATCAGTAGCACGTCAGGACGCCTTAACCGAGCGAGGAAAACATTCATGGGCCCCTTCCACACGGATGCGTGCGCCACCTTGTGACGTGGGGCAACATCAAACCTAATATTCAAAAAGAGAACGTACTACTTCGAATGACGGCTGTGATTTTCCCTGCACCCATAAGGCAGTACAAAACCAAAGTAAAATATATCTTTACACAATCAATTTAAGCAAAGAAATTATTCAATGTATATTGCCCGTGCATCGAGATCGCATCGGCAATGCGGCGACTTCGACATAGGTCGGAGTTCAAGGGATATCGGTGTCGAGGTTTTGGTGCTGACGCCGCAACGAAATTTCAATAACCGTGTTGCGCGAGCAGTGCCCGTGGACCTGGGCATAGGAATCCAGGCTCCAATTTGTGAAATAACTAGCACACTTTATACATATGCATGATACGCTAGTAGATAAGAGGTGTAGGCCATGCACGAAAAGTAGATGAAAAGCAAACTACTAGTTAGAAGTGGGCTACCTCCATGTATAATTAAATAATGAAAAAAAGAAAAGAGTAAGGATCGAATCTCCCTGCTATCACTAAGACAAATCCTCATGGGACTTGGGGGTGCTGCTCCATGTATAGTGCGCATCCATGCTCTCCTTCGGATGCATAGTGCTTCTCCACGGGATCGCTGTCAGCCGGATAGCTTTTTAAGTTGACCTACACAGAGCTAGCTTGATCCAACGTACTCCGGCATGCGGCCGTCGCTAAGGTTTTTTAGATCCGATATGACTTAAACAAACAACACGATATGACTGCGTGATTTTGTAAAATAAATAACTTACGTGAAACAGATCTAACTAGAAAAATATCACCTGATCATCCCATTGATCCTTGGCGATCGCCCAACAGGCTCTCAATGAAAGCACCAATGTTGGTGTCAAATCCGACATATCTCGTAGTAGGGGTCCTAAGTTAGGCGTCTTGGAGCGATGGTAACATGGACACATGATTTTACCCAGGTTCGGGCTCTCTCAAGGACATAATACCCTACGTCCTGCTTTTGATTGTATTGATATGGGGATAGTACATAGTACATGTATCTACCACGAGATTGTAGTTATGAATATGAGATTGTCTATTGACTAGCCTGGCCCCGATTTATATAATACCAGAGGCCTAGGGTTTAGAGGAGTCTTTGTCTTGTGCGTCAAGTCTTGTGAAATCCTCCTTGTATTCGGCATGGGCTACCTGAACTGACCCATTAGTGAATCATCATGGGGGTCCTCGGCCCGACCCACTAGTCGGAAGACGACGTGTTGATTACCCCCTGGTCTAGGACACCGTCACCCTTAATTCTTCATAATGTAGCCAAGTCTCCAATGCCCTCCAACACTACCTATTGATCAAGTTTGAGCTTGTTGGTCCCCAACCAAGTTGGGTCCTAAGAGGTTAGTCACAATAGGCTTGGCTACCCAAATGGTTCTTTTCTTGACACTACTTTGAGTACCAACAAACTTGGCAAACACATTGCCAACCTTATCCTTCCCAAGAGAATAGATGTCATCAATGATAATTAGGTTGGATACTTTACCATTAGTGCATGAAGAAGCAAAGTGACCCTTCTCACGACATAAGTAGCAACATCTATCCTTTACTTTCTTCTTAATTGATTTCTCAACTTGAGGAGCGTTGACTTGGGTCTTCTTGGGAAGAGGCCTTTCTTCAACTTGAGGTTGACCATGAGATTGAACTTGTGGTCGCTTCCCTTGTTGCTTGTCAC
The DNA here is from genome assembly GCA_022496015.1 of Hordeum marinum. Lineage (NCBI taxonomy): Eukaryota > Viridiplantae > Streptophyta > Magnoliopsida > Poales > Poaceae > Hordeum > Hordeum marinum. The sequence continues at coordinate 347,962,648 of CM039678.1, forward strand.
TATGGGGCTTCTTCTTAAGTGGGCAAGATCTAACATGGTGCCCTTCTATTTTGCACTTGAAGCAAATAATCTTGGCCAAAATCTTGACTTGTTCTTGGCCCTTCTTCTTCTTATAGCTTTTGGACTTCTTCTTATTTGAGTTGAATCCAAGTCCACCCTTGTCATTTGGGGATTTTTGCACACTCATGATATTGTTGAGTGTGAACTTCCCTTCATGAAACTTTTTCAAGTAATTCTTCAAAGAAGTAACTTGGGACTTCAGCTCTTTGATTTCCTCTACATGGTTAGTGACAACACAAGTACTAGAGGAAGTATAAGCATCATTCTTAGGGAAACAAGGAAGTTAAAGCAATTCATCACAAGATGTACCAATGTTATGCATAGATGAATTACGAGGACTAGAACAAGTCAATCACTACAGGAATCAGGCACTTTGCCGTCAGCCATCCTAGACGGCAAAGGCATGCATCCCGGACGGCAAAGGCCTTGCCGTCCGCCAGCAGACGGCCAACCATCCGGCTGAATAAGCCACGGTAAAGGGTGCTTTGCCATCTGTTGGCGGACGACAAAGACCTTTGAATCTTTGTCGTCCGCCAGCAGACGGCAAATGGCCTGGACGGCACACGTGGCAACTTAGCTCCGTTAGGGGCTTAACGACGTGCTTTGCCGTCAGCTGGCAGACGGCAGCCGTCTGCCAGCGGATGGCAAAGCACCTTTTTTTGCTAGCCTAGGTTGGTTCTTTGCCGTCTGCCAGCGGATGGCAAAGAACCAACCTAGGCCAGCCCTAGGTTGCACAGGTAGCTGCCACGTGGCCACTTTGCTGTCTGCCAGCGGACGACAAAGCTCTTTGTCGTCTGCCAACAGACGGCAAAGTAGCTATATAGCCCCTGTTTTTTTCTTAAAATCATTCAATTTGAAACATATATATCCAACAATATCACATATATATCAACAATACAAGCATACCAACAATAAGTTGAAACAATCATATACCAACAATAAGTTCCAACATATATACAAGTTTCCAACAACACACAATGGTTTCCAACAGCATATCCATACATACGTATCCAAAACAAGTTTCCATAAACACAAAGGAAGCAGAAGTAGAAGAGTACAGTCCATCAATGCACTCTTCCTCATCTATAGCAAATCTGCAAAGTAGGAAAGATGGTAGTTAGAAGAATAAGAAGACTAGCTAGAATAAAAAGAAGAAAAAGAAGAAGAAGAAGAATTTATCCTCTCTTTCTTTTTCTCCTCTCCTCTCCTCTTCTCCAAGGTAGTAATTCCATTTTGTAGCTAACTAAGCATATCAAGTCATTTTGGAGGGGAAAATGCTAAGTATAGGTCATTTTATAGCTATCCTAGGTAGAATATATCATTTTGGAGGTAAGTAAGGTTATTATGTATTTTTGAGGAAAATAAGCTAAGTATAGGTCATTTTGGAGCTAAACCAAGGTTATTATGCCATTTTTATCTAAGTGAGCATATTATGTCGTAAATGAACTAGGTAAGCTAATTATAGATCATTATTGAGCTATTCTAGGTAGTTATGCCTAAGTGAGATAATTATATCATAAATGAACTAGCTAAGCTAGCTATAGATCATTATTGAGCTATACTAGGTAGTAATGCCATTTTCTAGCTAACTAAGTATATCAAGTCATTTTGGAGGAAAAAATGCTAAGTATAGGTCACTTTATAGCTATCCTAGGTAGAATATACCATTTTCTAGCTAACTAAGCATATCAAGTCATTTTTGAGGAAAATAAGCTAAGTATAGGTCATTTTGGAGATAAGTAGGTCATTTCTTAAGCTAAGTATGCATTTGTTAATGAAAACACTTGGGAAAACTTACCATCAACACGGAGGTGAAGGACCGGTAGGGTTTGGGCCAGGGTGAGACGCAGAAGGACCGGTCGGGGTTGCGGCAGACGCAGAAGGATCGGTCGATGCTTGTCGGGAGGCACGCTGCACCAAAGATCATTTGCAATGTCTCCTTAGCATGATGGGGCGGTGGGGGCGTGACGGGGGCCGGCGGTGGGCATGGGCAGTGGGGGCGGGGGCGGTGGGGGCGCAGGCAGCGGCCGGCGACAGGGGCGCGACGGGAGCCGACGACGGGTGCGCGACGGGGGCGCGACGGTGGCCGGGAGCACGAGGGCGGGGAGGCGGCCGGTGCGGGGGCGCGGCGGGGGGTGGGGGCTGGGGAGATGGGTCGGGGGAGAGAGATGAGAGGCGTGGGGGTGCGCCGTTAGTGGGTTAGGTGTCCATCTCTTTGCCCTCCGCTAGCGGACGGCAAAGATTCTTTGCCCTCCGGTACCGGATGGCAAAGAGGTGGGGTGGTGGGCCGTTACAGTGCCGTCAACTAGACCCCACCTACCTCTTTGCCGTCCGCTCACTGACGGCAAAGAATCTTTGTCGTCCGCTAGCAGACGACAAAGAGTTGGCTGATGGCAAATCCCCTCTTTGTCGTTTGCTAGCTCTTTGTCGTCTGCTTTGTGCTAGCTGATGGCAAAGACAGTCTTTGTCGTCTGCTAGCAGACGGCAAATTGTCTGATTCTAGTAGTGAATAAAGCATTTCTACTAGATGTAGTGCTACTGTCCACATGAGGCTCACTAGATGTTACCTTAGTAGTACTACACTCATGAGCTATATTTAGCACATTATGCGATACTAGAAGATCACCATGAGAGCTGAAAGCTTTTCATGACTTTCTTCCAATATCCCATAATTGCTAGATAGAAACTCAAGTTGAGCCCTTAGCTCAATATTCTCCTTTAATATGGATGCTTCACATGAAATAGAGTTAGTAGCACAAGCATCATCATTAACAATAAGAGGAGAAGGCAACTTGGCAAGATTTTTAACATATGAAGCTTTAAGTTGAGCATGAGACTCAGTGAGTTCAATGAGTGAACTCTTAACAACCCTTGAGCCATTTTCGAGGTGCTCAAAGTCCTCAAGGAGTTTAGCATGTGCAACTTCAAGCTTATCATTTTTAGTTCTAAAATCATTAGCCACCTTGAGAGCTCTTTCATGGGATTCCTTTAATCTAGATAATTCTAGAGCAAAGGTCTCCTCAAGATATTCCTTGGTGGTTTTTTCATTTTCAAGAGCTTGAGATAGCTCTGCGATCTCATTAGCGCAATCATGTTCATGACCTTCCATTTTATCAATGGAGGTCTCATGCTCCTCGAGATGAGCTTCCAAGTCCTCAATATATTTCTTGCCCTCAATGGCAATAGACATGATTTCCATGAAGTTGGAACTAGCAATTTTTCACTTATGAAGAGCTTCAAAAACCATTTCTCCCTTAATTTTTAAGGAAGCAATATTATCACTCGCTTCATCATTATCATAAACATCATCATCATGATATATATTGGGATTCAAAGTAGGAGATACCTTTGAAGCCTTAGCTATAAGGCAAAAGTGAGAAACAATAGATGATGATGTAGGATACCTTGAAGCACCATTCAAGACCACATCATGTTCCATGGAGTATTGGGTTTCCTCTACATTGTTAGCACAACAACTCGAGGAAATAGATACATTTTATCATGGCAACAAGATATAGCAAGCATATCATCACGAGATTTAGTCAAGCAATTTGTACATGATATGCAAGGACTATAAACACAAGCATGTGAAACATTTAAATTGCTCGAGGTGTTAAAGTCCAAAGATGAAGCATTGCAATAAGATAGTAAGAAGAATTATCAACAATAAGACCACCATCATCATTACAATGATCATCACTACTCGCCACATAATTACCTTTTGGCAATACACATGTAGGTGAAGTAGATGAAGTTGAGAAGACAACACGACCGGAGGTGGAGAGAGAACAATCATCCCTACAAATCTTGGACTCACCACATTTATCTTGAAGCTTTGTCCACAACTCATGAGCATCCTGGAATGGCATGAGTTCAAATATAACTACATTGCTCAAAGCATCAAAAAGCACATTAGAAGCTTGATCATTGAGATGAGAGTTTTTCTCATCCTCCAAATATAGGTGTTGAGAATCCTTTGGAGGAGAAAAACCCATATCTACAATTCGCTCTAAAGACTGGTCCATGACCCTAAAGAGATTAAGCATGTGAATTACCCAAACACCAAAATTTGTGCCATTGAAACTAAAAGTGTTAGAGAATCCTAATCCCCTAGTCGACATCCTTACTCTCTAGGTTGTTAAACCTAATAATGAGAAACCTGGCTCTGATACCAATTGAAAGGATGTGGATGTCGCCTAGAGGGGGGTGAATAGGCTTTTTAAAATAATTACAGTTTAGGCTTGAAAAAATGCGGAATAAAACTAACATTTAATATGTCAAGCACAAAACCTAAAAAACTAGGCTCACCTATGTGCACCAACAAATTATGCTAAGCAAGATAAACAACTAAGTGATAGCAAGATATATATCAAGAAACAATATGGCTATCACAAAGTAAAGTGCATAAGTAAAGGGCTCGGGTAAGTCATAATCGAGGCACGCGGAGACGACGATGTATCCCGAAGCTCACACCCTTGCGGATGCTAATCTCCGTTCAGAGCGGTGTGGAGGCACAATGCTCCCCAAGATGCCACTAAGGCCACCGTAATCTCCTCACACCCTTGCACAATGCAAGATGCCGTGATTCCACTAAGGGACCCTTGAGGGCGGTCACCGAACCCGTACAAACTAGGTTGGGACAATCTCCACAACTTAATTGGAGGCTCCCAATGACACCATGAAGCTTCACCACAACGGACTGGCTCCTAGGTGACCTCAAATGCTCGGGGCCATATCCACAACCTAATTGGAGACCCCGACGCTTGCCCGGAGCTTTGCATGACAATGATCGAGCTCCGGGGTAACACAAGCCATCTAGGGCACCAAGACACCGAAGAAGAACAAGCTCTAGGGTGCTCAAACACCCAAGAGTAATAATCTTCTCAAACTTCACTTCCACGTATCACCATGGAGAACTCAAACATATGCACCAAATGCAATGGCAAGGGCACATGGAGTGCCCAAGTCCTTCTCTCCCAAATCCCACCAAAGCAACAAATGCTAGGGAGGAAAATGAGAGGAATAACAAGGAAGAACCCGATGAACTCCAAGATCTATATCCAAGGGGTTCCCCTCACATAGAGGAGAAAGTGATTGGTGGAAATGTGGATCTAGATCTCCTCTCTCTTTTCCCTCAAGAACTAGCAAGAATCATTGGAGGGATTGAGAGTTAGCAAGCTCAAAGAAGGTAAACAATGGTGGGCAAACTCGAGCTCAAAGTATAAGGTTCAATGGGGAAGAATACCCCCTTTTATAGGTGGGGAAAAATCCAACTGTTATGCTCACAACCCACACAGAGCGGTACTACCGCTCATGGGAGCGGTACTACCGCTAGGGCGGTGGAAGCCCTTTGAAAAACAACAGCGAGGAGTCAAAAGTCCAGTAGAACCGCCAGAGCGGTACTACCGCTCGTCCTCACGGTACTACTGCTTGTGAGTGGTACTAAAAAATACATCTGTGCCTACCACCGCTAGACAAAACACGAGAGTTTGGTGCGGAGTGATATTACCACGGTAGTAGCCATGGTAGTATCGCTCTAGAGCGGTAGTAAAAAATTACATCCGCTCCAAGCGGTAGTACCGCGATAGTAGCCGCGTTAGTACCGCTACAACCTTTTAAGAAAACCAAAACTGCCACAACTTCTGCAAACGGACTCCAAATTCAACGAAACCAAGTTTGTTGGAAAGCTAACGACATGAGATAACATAATATTGATAGAAATATCAATAAGAAGCAAATGATAAAAGGACCATAAGAAAATGGTGAGAAACCTTCCTCGAATAAGAGCGGTAAAACCTCCAACACCGAAAACGCAATAGAAGAAGCATATGAAATCCGTTTTCGATGTACTAGAACTTGTCACAAAGATAACCACAAGCTCAAGAACTGAAAGAACATTTGCTCCCTTGGTGGTTTTGGTAATTAATAACAACATATAAGTCATTGAACTAATGTTTCCACTAAGTATATTTAAGGAAATGTTCGATGAGAGGATTGGCAAAAAGGAGATTGTGGAGAAACCCCAAGATGCAAGGAAATAGGTTGGCCAACCTTCAAGCAAGAGGACTCTACATTTTATAATTGTGAGAAATCACTTTGAGTCATAGGAAAGCCAATACTATTAAAAGGGGTAAGGTTTTGTTGGTGAACAATATGCTTAAACGTGCACAAGTGATAGCCGCCAAAAACATTCACAAAACTCTCCCACCAAAGTCTGTTCTATACCCAACACTCAAAATCGTTGCAACCAACTATCCCACTTTGGTGCCACCGATTCTAGAACCTAGACAGACTCTGCCAAACCCTGGCCATTTCGGTGCAACTGATTCCATACCGGTGCCACCGAGTTTAGGTTGCCAAATTTTTGTTATGCAAATTCACATTTTTGGTCCCACCGAGAATGTTGGATTGGCGTCACCGAGATTGGAAATTTGACCGTTGGTCACCTTATCGGTGCAACCAATAATTGTATATCGGTCCCTCCGAGATTCAAAAGTTGCCACCTTTTGGTCACTTCGGTACCACTGAGATTAACACATCGGTGTCACCGAGTTGGTCATTTTGTGTGTAACGGTTGGATTTTTGGGGATGCCTATATATACCCCTTCACCAACACTCCCTCGACAGAGAAGCACTCGGAACTATTTCATACCCATCCTATCATATTTTCTAAGAGAGAACCATCTACCCTTGTGTTGAGGTCAAGATCTTCCACTCCAATCATATGGATCTTGATTTCTAGCCTCCCCAAGTTGCTTTCCACCAATCCTATATCTTCTACCAAGCCAAACCTGTGAGAGAGAGATTGTGTGTTGAGGAGTCTATCATCTTGAAGCACAAGAGCAAGGAGTTCATCATCATTACCGAGCCTATTACCTTTTGGAGGGTGGTGCGTCCTAGATTGGTTAGGTGTTGCTTGGGAGCCTCCTACTTCGTGTTGTGGAGTGAACCAAGAAGTTTGTAAGGGAAATGAGATCGCCTACTTTGTGAAGATCTAACCATAGTGAGGCTAGTCCTTCATGGACGGAAGCCGTATTGAATAGTCAAGGTTGCTACTTCGTGGACCCTTTTGGGTGGAGCCCTCCGTGGACTCTCGTGACCGTTACCCTCCGTGGGTTGAAGAATCCATAAACATGGATGTACGATAGCACCACCTATAGGAACCACGGGAAAAATCATCGTGTCTACAATTGCGTTTGATCTTCCTACCCTATCCCTTCTATACATGCTTATTGTTACTTTCCGCTGCTATATACTCTTAGACTTGCATGTGTAGGGTGTACTTGACTTGCCATGAAATGCTAAAAACTGTCAACCCTAAAATTTGGTATAGGCAAAACCTTTAATTGGTCAAGTAGTCTAATCACCCCCCCTCTAGACCTACTTTCGATCCAACAAGAACCCACATAGAGAAAAAGACAACCAAGAACCAAGAAAGATGATGATGCCAAGAATACAATGGTTTGAGATCTCAACGAACGATGCGATAAAGCTACTCACTTGAGAGCCCCCCTTGATAGTAAGATAATCGATCCTATAACCCGGTCTCCCAACTACCACCATGAGACCGATAAAATAGAAAACCCTATCAAAGTCAAACCTTTGCCTTGCGCATAGTCCACTTGAGCTATATGATGACGATCTTGACTTCCTCAAGATGGACCACCTTTCTTTATTGTGTCGGCTTGATGAAGACTAGTTGATTGCTCCCCCATGCTCCACTATGGGTGAGAAACTCTTTGGCACATCTTCTCAAGTCCGTTGTCATCACAATGAACGGCAAGCCTCAAGCATGATCTCGCTGTGATGCTTCACTTGAGCTTGCACATCGCACCCTTGATGACGATCTCCACTTGATGTCATCTTCCATGGGATGTAAGGGATGTGCCTCGAATTGATGCATATGATGGCTTGATAGTGACAAAGGAAACTTGTGTACACAATAAGTGTTTAGAAATTCTTATAATGTAAAGACGGTGACTTCAAGAAGAAGCCCCCATGTGTTGTGTCGGATTTAACACTTAATGGTGTAAGCCGATAAACTTGGTACAAGATCGGTTGAACCGAACATGGAAGGAAAAAAGAAAAAAATTAATCCTATCAAATAGCACAGTGGGAGGGGAAAGAAAAAATAGAAGAGAAAAGGAAGAAAAAGGAAAATGCTAAAGTATTTAGATGACACCGGTTTATCCGTAGAAGCGCCGAAGACGAGTTGCGTTCCATGGGTTTGGTTCAAGGCGGTTATCTGACGGGTTCCGAAGACGGTAGGCTCCTCCCGTGAGTACTTTGTCTATTATGAAGGGCCCCTCCCATTTGGGGTTGAGTTTATGCTTTTGCTTCTCTGCAAGTCGTAAGACGAGTTCGCCTATGTTGTATGCTTTTTCCCTGACCTCCCTACTCTGGTAATGTCGGGCTTGTTGTTGGTAAAAAGTGGAGTGAGCCCGAGCTATGTCGCGCTCTCCTTCTAAGGCATCCAGGTCGTCTTGCCAATCTAATTCGGCCTCCTTTCCCTCGTACATATGGACCCTTGGTGCGCCGTGAATAATGTCACAAGGAAGGACTACCTCTTCCCCATAGACCATGAAGGACGGTGTATATCCCGTTGATCTGTTTGGGGTGGTATGCAAGCCCCATAAAACGGAGTTTAGCTCCTCCACCCAATGGCAGTCGGACTCATGAAGAGATCGGACCAAACATGGCTTAATGCTGCTCATAATGAGATCGTTTCCTCGCTCGACTTGTCCATTGGTCTGCGGATGATAGACACATGCGTAAGCGAGCTTTATGCCCATATTTGGGCACCGGTCCTTGACCTCTTGGGCCGTCAAGTTGGATCCATTATCCGTTATTATACTGTGCAGGACACCGTAATGGTGTACCGGACCGGATATAAAGTCGATCACTCGTCCCGACTTGGCCGATTTTACGAGCTTTGCCTCTATCCATTTGGTGAACTTGTCGACAATGACTAGTAGGTATTTATTTTCTTGGTCCCTCCTTTAAGGGGCCCGACCATGTCCAGCCCCCAAACCGCGAGAGGCCAGGTGATCGGAATAGTCCGAAGAGTTGTTGGGGGCATGTGACTTTGATTTGCGAAGAGTTGACATTCCACACAATGTTTAACAAGCGACTAGGCGTCCGTCCACGCTGTAGGCCAAAAGAAGGCAGCTCGGAAGGCCTTGCTAACTAAGGCTCTTGCCGCAGTGTGGTGATCGCCCATGCCTGTATGGACTTCGGCTAGGAGCTCCCGTCCTTCTTCCTCAGATATGCACCGCTGTAATATTCTAGTGGTGCTTTTCTTGTATAACTCACCCTCGTGTACTTTGTAGGCCTTGGACCGCCGAACTATGCGTCATGCCTCTGTCTGGTCATTGGGGAGTTCCTTGCGAAGAAGGTAGGCGAGGAAGGGCTCTGTTCATGGTGCGATTACTGCCATTACCTCATGATTCGAAGGCGTCTCGTCCATTATGGAGTCGCCAATGATTTGGTCGTCTGGTTGCTTCATATGGGGGGCAACCTCGTCTGCCGTATTTAGACCCGCGCCCTTGTCATCGTCCTACCACACAACGGATGGCTTAAAGAGTTGCTTTAGGAAGGTGTTTCTCGGGACAGGGTTGCGTTTGGCTCCCATACGAGCCAGTATGTCAGGAGCTTGGTTGTTGTCGCGACCGACATGGTGAAATTCCGAACCCTCAAACCGTGCGGATATCATTAGTACAGAATTTCTATATGTCGCCATCTTCATATTTTTTGCATCGAATTCGTCGTTAATTTGGTAGATAGACAAGTTGGAGTCTCCCCATACCTCTAGCCACTGTATGCCCATTAACACTGTCATCCGAAGACCATGTAGGAGAGCTTCGTATTCGGCTGCGTTGTTAGAGTCGGCATACATGATCTGCAACACGTATCGCACGTTGTCGCCTGTGGGGGACGTGAGGATAATTCTAGCCCCCAATTCGGCTAGAGTTTTGGATCCATCGAAGTACATTGTCCGATGGGAGTATGCATTGTATTCCTTGGGGAGCTCGGCCTCTGTCCATTCAGCCAGGAAGTCTACCAATACCTGAGATTTTATAGCATGACATGGCTTATAGGTTATCTTGAAAGGAAGGAGCTCAATGGCCCACTTGGCTATGCGGCTGGTGGCATCCCTATTGTTGATTATAGCATTCAAGGGTACTTCGAATGCCACCATTACTGCACACTCTTGGAAATAATGTGTGAGTTTCCTTAATGCCATGAACACTGTGTAAGCTATCTTTTGATAGTGCGTGTATCTGGACTTGCACTGCGTTAGTATTTCTAACACGTAATAGACCGGCTTCTGAGTCCGGACTTGTGTCCCTCCTCATCTCGTTCAACGACGAGCACCACGCTGACAACTTGGTTGGTAACTGATATGTATAATAACATGGGCTCACCGGCGCCTGGTGTTGTGAGGATGGGATTGGTTGCCAGTAGTGCTTTGATTTCCTCTAATGTAGAGGCTACTTCATTGGTCCACTCGAAATTGTTGGTCAGTTTTAGCAATTTGTAGAGCGGTAAAGCTTTCTCCTCGAGGCGGGAGATGAAGCGGCTTAACGCCGCTACACACCCTGCTAGCCTTTGGACATGCTTTAGCTCGGTAGGAATTGCAAGTTCCGATAGGGCACTAATTTTAGCCGAATTCACTTCTATCCCTCTATGGGAGACAATGAATCAGAGCAGTTCACTAGAGGGAACTCCGAATACACATTTTTTCGGATTGAGTCGTATATCGTACTCGCGTAGGCTGGCAAATGTTTGTCGTAGGTCATCAATCAACTGGCTTACGTGTTTGGTTTTAATTACCATGTCGTCCACGTATGCCTCGACTGTTTTACTGACTTGTGTCACGAGACACGTCTGGATCATGCGCTAGTATGTGGCCCTAGTGTTTTTTAGCCCGATGGGAATCGTGTTGAAGCAGAATGGCCCGTAGGGGGTGATGAATGCGGTTGCAGCTTGATCGGATTCCTTCATTTTAATCCAATGGTATCCGAAATAAGCATCGAGGAAACACAACGAGTCATGTCTGGCTGTGGTGTCGATGATTTGGTGTATGCGCGGTAAGGGGAAAGGGTCCTTCGGGCAGGTGTATGTTGGGCGATGACGAATAGCGCCTGTTCGACAGAAGTGTCTCAAGGATGGCCTCGTTGCTCTCTGCGACCTGCCTGATAACCCAGCAAGCTCTAAGGCTTTGAGTCGGGCTCGTGTTTAGCAGGACGGAATGTATGGGGCAAGGTTTATCCAATAGTCCGTCAAGGGCAGTACCGACCCTTGAAAGGGGCATGTTTCTTTTTTCGGCGGGTTCGAATCTGCCTGGCCGCTTTGGAGGTATCCTCTTTTTTCGATCTCCACTAGGGTGTTCGGGGAAAGTTGGTTTCGAAAATAATCACTCGGATTGCCAAGTGCTTTCCATGGCACTATATTTTTGTACCAAATCGGATAGCTCGAAAAAGTCACGAATGTGTCAGCGAGCCAGGGCGTTCCCTTCATCATGGCAATTGTTACTGAAAGTTGCCATTATCTCTTGGTCACTAAGACTTTTTGCTCTGCTTCTAGCGAGTAGGAGTCTGGCCCAAAAGTGCTGGACTGATTCTCCTGGTAGTTGTTTAATGTCCCGGAAGTCCGAAGACGCGAGCTTTGGTGCGATAATGGAGTCATCATCTTGGGTGGTGGATGGGAAAAATCTGACCCCACGCCACATTGGGTGTTCAAAATTAAGGACTCTGAATCGTGTGATAGATCTTGGACCGAAGATGGTCTGGATTTAGAATAAATTCCGACGTCTGGATCGCCGATGAAGTCTTGGTGATCACAGACCGGGGTGTAGACTGTTTTCAATTCCGGCTGTTGGGACGAGTCCCCAGCCGAACACTCGATGGTAGCGACAAGGTGGGTGACCAGGGGGACATGAATCTCCCTATCGTCGGGCCTAATCCCAAGCCGGTCATAGACCGGAATCTGGTCATCCGTCATGCGCATAGCTTCAACCCGATCAAACAACTCGTTTAAGAACAAGGCGATGGTAGGATGCATGTCGCTCAGCCGAGTGGAGCCAGTATGCGGCATGGCGGTTCCAGAGCTGCACGAAGGCGACTCCATGTTCCATCTAGCCATGGAGGATCCGGTCACATCGGCCGGATTGGGTGTTCTAGATCGTCCGGGAGTGACGACTCTGTTGGGGGCGAAGCCCAATGCCTTCGGCATTGAGGCGCCGAGACTTACAGACTCCTCCACAAGGGTCGAGGGTTCCATCAGGATGAGTAATCCCTGTGAATTGGCGACAAACTCTAAGGTTCTGAACCTGATTCTATGATCGGGGGGAAAGATTCCGATCTGGCCAAGGTGGCTGATTGGGTCGGTGTGCGACAAGATGTCGCCGCCCGTGTGAGTCTGGTCGGGGGTAAGGATTACCTGGATGCAGATCTCGTTGCTCGTGATGAGGTGAACCATTGATTCCTTCATTGTTCACAATGGAACTCTTAATGAAATCACCGATGTCGGTGTCAAAACCGGCGGATCTCGAGTAGGGGGTCCCGAACTGTGAGACTAGAACCGATGGTAACAGGAGACGAAGGGGACACATATTTAGCCTGGTTTGGGCCCTCCTATGGAGGTAATACCCTACGTCCTGCTTGGTTGTATTGATGATATGGGGGTTACAGAGTTGATCTACCTCGAGATCGAATAGCTAACCCTAGATGAGTTGTCCTCTCCCTACAACCTAAAACCCCTCGGTTTATATAGACATCAGGGGTACCTAGGGTTTACATATGGTCGATTACATGCCGAAGAAATAAGCACGCCTATCTACAACTGACAATCTTGGAGAACACATCACGCCTTCTTGAAGCCTCCACCCTAGCAATAGGGCCTTATCACCCAATGGTCACTTTGCGTCCCATACAGTCCGGCCCGTGGAAACAGGTCGGCTGCCCGAGGACCCCTAAATCCAGGACTCCCTCACCTCAGGGCATAGTGGGTCTTTGCGTCGCGATGCATTGCTCGATCGATGCCTACAGCCGTTTGACAGTCCATGCCTCATTCATGGCCTTCTTCACCTTCTTGTTCCCATCTGGCCACCCTTTTGTCGCCCCCAGCAACAGGAGCGTCCAGGCTGTACACGTCGTCCTTGTTGGTGAGTGCAAGTCGGACCTCGGCCCATTTCTCGAATGACTCGATCCTGGTGAACACATGAAGGAACTTGAAGTTGGCATTGGTTTTGTTGTCCCATGAAACAACTCAAACATCCAGACCATCTGCAACAAGAACAAGTGTCGGTGAAGAACATGGTGAAGAAGGCCAATCGGGGGCGTTTATGGACGTACCTGTTGTTTGATGTTCGCGTCGCTCTCAGGGCAAGCCTGGACCTCTTCTTGGATCCCATGCCACTTGTTGCATGCCAGTTGGATGCTCGCCCAATGGTTGGAAATGGCCTTATCGCCGCGCTCCATATGTATGCCGGTGAACTCGGGGTCGACCAACTTACGCTGGTCAAGCGCCACCTTGATCCTCTTCCAATACGTCTCGGTGTTCTGGTTCGCGTCGATGATCGGGTCCATGCTGACCAGCTTCCACGCTTCAGAGAGGCACACGTCTTCCTTTGCCGTCCACTTGATGCGGGGCTCGGCCGGCTTCCCATTGACTGACCTTGTCTTCTTCTCTCTCCCTTTGCCCCTCACCAGCGCCGGCTCTGGCTCCATCGGCTCTTCCTCCTCCATCTCCTCCCCGGCCTCGTCGCGGTCGATGTCATCCATGTCGCCTATGTCCTCCTCCACCTCTTGTGTACTGAACCCAGGGCACGTCGTGTCCGCGGCGGAGCCGGTGTTGATGATCTTCTCCATCTCGGTGTCAGGGGTGCTGAACTGTGGGGCCGAACCAGGCGCGAAAGGCAGTGGGCCGCGTCGTAGTGCCGTCACGGTTGAGCCCGAGTACGCCGGCGAGGGCGCGTAGCGGTACTGGGCGTTGGGGTGGCCGACGGAGAAGGCGGAAGGCGTGCACAGGAAGGTGATGTTGGGGTTTAAGCCACCGAGGGCGTTGACGTACTCTGGCAAGGGCGTGTAGCCGCCCCACGCCGACGACGGGAAGTTGGGGTTAGCCGGTGACGCGACGCTCTGCTGGCTACCCTATGTGCCTTGCGGGAATGGACCCACCTGCTGCTGCCCCGGGAAGATCGGCCGCTCATTCGCCATGGACGAGTGAAATGACGCCTCCTGCTTCGTCGCCGCATCCCTGGCTTTCTTCATAAGAAGCCTGTGGTAACCCACAAGTATAAGGGATCGCAACAGTTTTCGAGGGTAGAGTATTCAACCCAAATTTATTGATTCGACACAAGGGGAGCCAAACAATGTTCTTGAGTATTAGCAGCTGAGTTGTCAATTCAACCACACTTGAAAGACTTAATATCTGCAGCAAAGTGTTCAGTAGCAAAGTAATATGAAAGTAACGGTAACAGTGGCAAAGTGATAGTAGCAGTTTGTAGTGATTGTAACAGTAGCAACGGAAAAGTAATTGAGCGAAGATCAATATATGAAAAGCTCGTAGGCAATGGATCAGTGATGGATAATTATGTCAGATGGAATTCATGATGCAACAGTTATAACATAGGGTGCGACAGAACTAGCTCCAATTCATCAATGTAATGTAGGCATGTATTCCATATATAGTCATACGTGCTTATGGAAAAGAACTTGCATGACATCTTTTGTCCTACCCTCCCGTGGCAGTGGGATCCTATTGGAAACTAAGGGATATTAAGGCCTCCTTTTAATAGGGAACCGGACCAAAGCATTAGCACTTAGTGAATACATGAACTCCTCAAATTACGGTAATCACCGGAAAGAATCCCAGTTATTGTCACCATGGGGGATGCGGTTCATAACTCGTAATAGGTGTCTACAACTTGCAAGATAGGATCAAGAACGCATATATATTCATGAAAACATAATAGGTTCAGATCTGAAATCATGGCACTCGGGCCCTAGTGACAAGCATTAAGCATAGCAAAGTCATAGCAACATCAATCTCAGAACATAGTGGATACTAGGGATCAAACCCTAACCAAACTAACTCAATTACATGATGAATCTCATCCAACCCATCACCGTCCAGCAAGCCTACGATGAGATTACTCATGAATAGTGGGGAGCATCATGGATTTGGTGATGAAGGATGGTTGGTGATGCCGAAGGCGTCAATTTCCCCTCTCTGGAGCCCAAAACGGACTCCAGATCTGGTCTCCTGAGGAAGAACTGGCGATGGCGGCGGCTCCGTATCGTGAAACGTGATGAACTCTTCTCTCTGATTTTTTTCTCAACAAATAGGGTTATATGAAGCTGGAGAGGAGGTCGGAGGAACCATGGGGGCCCCACAAGCCTGCTCGGCGTGGCCAGGGGGTGGCCGCAGCTAGCAGGCTTGTGGCCTGCTGGTGGCCCCCCTCTGGTTAATTCTTGCGCCAATTTTTTTTATTAATTCCAAAAATATTCTCCATAAATTTTCAATACGATCCGAGAACTTTATTTTTGCACAAAAATAACACCAAGGCAATTCTGCTGAAAACATCGTCAGTCCGGGTTAGTTCCATTCAAATCATGCAAATTAGAGTCCAAAACAAGGGCAAAAGAGTTTGGAAAAGTAGATACGTTGGAGACGTATCAACTCCCCCAAGCTTAAACCTTTGCTTGTCCTCAAGCAATTCAGTTGATAAACTGAAAGTGATAAAGAAAAACTTTTACAAACTCTATTTGATCTTGCTGTTGTAAATATGTCTAACTTATGTTTAGATTTTCAACAAAGATTATAAACTAACCACGTTCGCAATAACATTTAGGTGTCACATTTACTCATGTCAATGGCATAACCAACTAGCGAGCAATAATAACAAGTCTTGGATGACAACAATTTATCAAAACAATCATGATACAATATGACATAATGGTATCTCGCTAGCTCTTTCTGAGACTGCAAAACATAAATGCAGAGCACCTCTGGAGAACAAGGACTGACTAAACATTGTAATTCACGGTGAGAGAGATCCAGTCATGCTCACACTCAACATCAATTAATAGCAAGGCATACAAATGACAATGGTGCTCTCTAACTGGTGCCTTTTATAAGAGGATGATGACTCAACAATAAAGTAAATAGATCAGCACTTCACAGAGGAAAGCATTGATTTGCAGAGGTGCCAGAGCTCAAGCTTTTAAAACAGAGATAGGTAATGATTTTGGAGCGGTATGCTTTCGTTGCTCACATAACAACCAAGAGGTTTTCAATGTCTTCCATGCTAGATACATTATAGGTGGTTCCCAAACAGAATGGTAAAGTTTCTACCCCTCCCCCCCCCCTCCACCAATCAGTCACACTCCACGGCGGGCCGAATTCACGGGTACTATCCATACAAACACATTCCCGGGGGAGTTTTGTTTAATTATATTTTACTTTTTATTTCGAGCATGGAACTAGGCATCCCGATTACCAGCCACTTTCTCGTGAATGATAGTGAATCAATACATATCATGAGAATAACCCACCTAGCATGGAAGATACTGACAGGGCCCAGTCGCCACATGAGCGATTTGGGCATACAAAACAAAAAGTTTATTTGAAGGTTTAAAATTTAGCACATGCAAATTTACTTGAAACGGCAGGTAAATACCGCATATAGGTAGATATGGTGGACTCATATGGAACAACTTTGGATTTATTGAGATGGATGCACAAGCAGTATTCCCGCCTAGTACAAGTGAAGGCTAGCAAAAGACTGGGGAGCGACCAACTAGAGAGCGACACAGTCATCAACATGCCTTGAGATTAACCAACATTGAATGCAGGCATGAGTAGGATATAATTCACTATGAACATAAATATCATGGAGTCTATGTTGATTTGTTTCAACAACATGCGTAAACATGTGCCAAGTCAAGCCACTTGAATCATCCAGAGGAGAATACCATTCTATCATACTACATCACAACCATTTTAATGCGCATGTTGGCACTCAAGACGAACCAATATCCACTCTTAGCTAATTAAGCATGGCATGAATAACTATAATCTCTAATTGTTATTGCAAACATGTTCAAACCATAATGTGCTGAATTCGGAATGATGAGCTAACCATATTTACAAAAGCAAGATAGGTTGAGTTCATACCAGCTTTTCTCCATCTCAATCTTTTCATCAAATATCGTCATTATTGCCTTTCACTTGCACGACCGAACGATGTGAATAATAATAAGAGTGCACGTGCATTGGACTAAGCTAGAATCTGCAAACAATAAACCAAAGGAGAAGACAAGGCAATATGGGCTCTTTGTAAGATAAATAATAGTGCATATGAGAGCCACTCAACATGTCATCGTGGTCTTCTCCTTATGACCCAAAGAAAAGAAGGGAAAATTATTTACACGGGAAAGCTCCCAACAAGCAAAAAGAAGAACGGGAAATCTTTTTGGGTTTTCTCTTTAATGCTACAACTAAGCAACTAGGAAATAAAGCTAGAACTAATTTTTTGTATTTTTCTCAAAGTTTATTAAACACACAAGAAGAAAGAAAAACAAGAATTAAACTACCATGGATAGTACAATGAAAAAGTATGAACACCGACAACTGAAATAAGTGTGTGAACATGAATGTAATGTCGGTGAGAAATACGTACTCCCGCAAGCTTAGGCTTTTGGCCTAAGTTGGTCTAGGGCCATGGCTGGCCTGGATAATATCCGAAGTCAAAGTTGGGGTTGTGCTGGGTTGCGGCAGCTACCGCCTGTACCACTACAGCGTGAAGGCGAGCAATTTCTGTATTTCGCTCGTACTCGTTTGCCTCCTCTCTGGTTATAAAATATCTCTGCTTTTCCTGAAGGTTAAAGAAGGCAGGAGCAGGAAGGCTAACATGGACAACACGGTGCCTGTCAAAAATTAGTCAGTACTGGAGGGACTATTTGTTTCTTTCAAGAAACTGAAAGCGCACCAAAGCCTCATAATCAAGGAAATCAGGGGGTAACTCAATGTTATTCCCTCTTATGGGTACCCCAAGATACTTAGCTACATGGGTGGCATAAATTCCACCAAAGAAATCTCCATCCTTAGCATTATAATGTAACCTCCTGGCAATAATAGCCCCCAAGTTATATCGTCTATCTACCATTACCGCACCCTTAAGAATACTCAGATCAGGCGCACAAAGGTGACTATGCTCAAGTTTACCATTGATACATCTACCCATGAAGAGAGCAAAATAGTGTATAGCCGGAAAGTGAATGGTCCCCAAAGTAGCTTGTGTAATGATTCTAGTTTCTCCCACTGTGATGCTAGCAAGGAAATCATTATATTTGTTTTTATGAGGATCGCTACGACTACCCCACTATGGAATTTTGCATGCATCATTAAAATCTTATAGGTCCATGGTATAGGTCTTATCATAAAGATCAAATAGAACAGGATGAAAATTACGCTTAGATGAAAATTCAAACCTACGCACGAAAGAGTCAGTGAGTTGATAGTATTGCTTGCATCGATCTGAAATGAAATCCTCAAGGCCGGCATTCCTTATGTATGCATAAAACTCTTCCTTAAATTTGGCGTTTTCCATGAGTTGATCCGACGGCCATTCAGAAGGCAGTACTTGAGCTTCCCTAGGTAGTTCAAAATCGGGCTCACGTAGCGCGAGTCTTGGGGCTTTCTTGCTCGAGGAACCACCTTGGTACATTCTCCTCAACATCTTTTCTTTCTTCGAAAAATTTCTGAAATTTTTAGTGAGTGAAAATAAAGGTGCACAAAACTCAACAAAACTCATAGCAACTACTCCCTCAAGTGCCTAGAGACCATATCATGCATCAAAACTACTTGGGAGCATAAAAATTTGACATGCAAGATCAAGAACAAGGTCACCACAACAACGAAAATTGGCAATATATAAGGCACTAGAACAAAAACTAATTGAATCATTAGAGGAGTCACATACCGGTGAGCAATCGCCTAAAACAGTTTTGCAAATGGAGCTTTGAGCAAGGAGATCGAAAATGGCAGCAAGATGAGCTAGAACACGGGTTTGAGCAATGGTGGTATTTTTTCTGGGGGAAGATGAAGTGAATGGGTGCTAGAATAAGTGGAGGGGGCCAAGTGGGACCCACAAGCTTGTTAGGCGCGACTAGGGGGTGGTCGCGCCCTACAGGCTTGTGACCCACTAGTGCAACCCCTAATGCATTCTTAGTGCCAAAAATTCTTAAATATTCCAGAAAAAATCACACTAAATTTTCAGGGGATTCTGGGAACTTTTATTTTCAGGTCATTTTTCTATTGCACGGAAAACTCAGAAAACAGAAAAATAATGGTATTTTTACTTAATTTCATCTAGGTAACAGAAAGTAAAAGTTAGGTGCAGGAAGTTGTGCTTTCTAAATGTATCCATCTCATGCTCCTCAAAAGGAATCCATCAATAAGGTTGATCAAGTCTTATTAACGAACTTCTTTCGAATGACATGAAACCGAAGAATTTTTGAATAACACTAAGTTACCTCAATGGGGATATGCATTCCCCAATAATAAGTATATCATATTTCTTCTTGACAGTAGGAAGAGGGAACTCAAAGTATCCGATAATAATTGTTGGAATTTTTTCAATAGAGTTGATACTATGAACTTGAGGTTGTTTCTTCGGAAAGTGTACCGTATGCTCATTACCATTAATATGAAAAGTGACATTGCCCTTTTTGCAATCAATAATAGCCCCTGCAGTATTCAAGAAGGGTCTACCAAGGATGATCAACATACTATCGTCCTCGGGAATATCAAGAACAACAAAGTCCGTCAAGATAGTAGCATCTACAACTACGACAGGTACATCCTCACAAATACCGATAGGTAGAGCAGTTGATTTATCAGTCATTTGCAAAGAGATTTTTAGTAGGTGTCAACTTATTCAAATCAAGTCTACGGTATAAAGAGAAAGTCATAACACTAACACCAGCTCCAAGATCACATAAAGCAGTTTTAACATAATTTCCTTTAATAGAGCATGGTATAGTAGGTACTCCAGGATCTCCTAGTTTCTTAGGTATTCCACTTTTAAAAGTATAATTAGCAAGCATGGTAGAAATCTTAGCTTCCGGTATCTTTCTTTTATTTGTCACAATATCTTTCATATACTTAGCATAAGGAGACATTTTCAAAATATCAGTCAAGCGCATACGTAAAAAGACAGGTCTAAGCATTTCAGCAAAGCGCTCAAAGTCCTCATCATCCTTTTTATTTGATGGTTTAGGAGGAAAGGCATGGGTTTCTGAACCCATGGTTCTCTTTCTCTACCATGTTTCCTAGCAATGAAGTCTCTTTTATCATATCTTTTATTCTTAGGTTGTGGGTTATCATGATCATCAGTAGGTTCAATCTCCACATCATTATCATTACTAGGTTGAGCATCAACATGAACATCATTACTAATGTTATCATTATGCTCATGTTAATCACCAGATTGTGTCTCAACATCAGAAATAGAAATATCATTTGGATTCTCATACGTATCTATAACAGGTTCACTAGCAGCATGCAAAGTACTATCATCATTCTTTTTCCCACTCTTACTGGAAGGAACAGGTGCATCAGTATTAGCTCTCTGAGAATTTTTCTCAATTCTCCTAGGATGGCCCTCTGGATACAAAGGTTCTTGAGTCATTCTACCACCTCTAGTCACAACTTTAACAGGATGATCATTGTCTTTACTATTCATCTAATTAAGCAAATCATTTTGAGCCTTAAGTACTTGTTCTACTTGAGTGGTTACCATGGAAGCATGTTTACTAATAAGCTTATACTCAAATAATCACCCAAGCGATCAAGCATATAAACATTATGTTTCAATTGTCTACTAACATAGGCATTCAAATTTTCTTGCTTCATAATAAAATTATCAAATTCATCCAAGCATTGGCTAGCAGACTTATTATAAGGGATACCTCTTTCATCAAATCTTCTGAGAGAATTTACCTTGACTACCTGTGTCGGGTTATCAAGACCATGTATGTCTTCAATAGGTGGTAGATTCTTAACATCTTCAGCTTTAATACCCTTTTCTTTCATAGATTTCTTTGCCTCTTGCATATCTTCAGGACTGAGGAATAGAATACCTCTTTTCTTCGGAGTTGACTTTGGAGGTGGTTCGGGAATAGTCCAATCATTATCATTGCTCAATATGTTATTCAATAGTAATTCAGCTTCTTCAACAGCTCGTTCCCTGAAAACACAACCAGCACAACTATCTCCCCTCGTAGTGGAGGGATAGATCTTGGTTTTTGGATCTTTCAGATTCTTCATAGTGATCAACAGATATATATCCCAAGTGACTTAGAGAATAGAGATATGCTCCACGGCAACGGCACCAGAAAAAGGTCTTGATAACCCACAGGTATAGGGGATCGCAACAATTTTCGAGGGTAGAGTATTCAACCCAAATTTATTGATTCGACACAAGGGGAGCCAAAGAATATTCTCGAGTATTAGCAGCTAAGTTGTCAATTCAACCACACCTGAAAGACTTAATATCTGCAGCAAAGTGTTCAATAGCAAAGTAATATGGAAGTAACGGTAACGGTGGCAAAGTGATAGTAGCAGTTTGTAGTGATTGTAACAGTAGCAACGGAAAAGTAACTGAGCGAAGATCAATATATGAAAAGCTCGTAGGCAATGGATCAGTGATGGATAATTATGTCGGATGGCATTCATCATGCAACAGTTATAACATAGGGTGACACAGAACTAGCTCCAATTCATCAATGTAATGTAGGCATGTATTCCATATATAATCATACGTGCTTATGGAAAAGAACTTGCATGACATCTTTTGTCCTACCCTCCCATGGCAGCAGGGTCCTATTGGAAACTAAGGGATATTAAGGCCTCCTTTTAATAGGGAACCGGACCAAAGCATTAGCACTTAGTGAATACACGAACTCCTCAAATTATGATAATCACCGGAAAGAATCCTAGTTATTGTCACCCTGGGGGATGCAGATCATAACTCGTAATAGGTGTCTACAACTTGCAAGATAGGATCAAGAACACACATATATTCATAAAAATATAATAGGTTCAGATCTGAAATCATGGTACTCGGGCCCTAGTGACAAGCATTAAGCATAGCAAAGTCATAGCAACATCAATCTCAGAACATAGTGGATACTAGGGATCAAACCCTAACCAAACTAACTCGATTACATGATAAATCTCATCCAACCCATCATCGTCCAGCAAGCCTATGATGAGATTATTCACGAACGGTGGGGAGCATCATGGAATTGGTGATGAAGGATGGTGAACGAAGGCGTCGATTTCCCCTCTCCGGAGCCCAAAACAGACTCCAGATCTGGTATCCCAAGGAAGAACTGGCGATGGCGGCGGCTCCATATCGTGAAACGCGATGAACTCTTCTCTCTGATTTTTTATCGACAAATAGGGTTATATGGAGCTAGAGAGGAGGTCGGAGGAGTCACGGGGGGCCCACAAGCCTGCTCGGTGCGGTGAGGGGGGTGGCCGCGGCTAGCAGGCTTGTGGCCTGCTGGTGGCCCCCCTCTGGTTAATTCTTGCGCCAGTATTTTGTATTAATTCCAAAAGTATTCTCCGTAAATTTTTAGTACGATCCGAGAACTTTTATTTCTGCACAAAAATAACACCAAGGCAATTCTGCTAAAAACAACGCCAGTCCGGGTTAGTTCCATTCAAATCATGCAAATTAGAGTCCAAAACAAGGGCAAAAGAGTTTGGAAAAGTAGATACGTTGGAGACGTATCAGCCTGTTCTGGCGATCGATGGTCACCGCCTCCCTAC
This sequence comes from Hordeum marinum, assembly GCA_022496015.1. NCBI lineage: Eukaryota > Viridiplantae > Streptophyta > Magnoliopsida > Poales > Poaceae > Hordeum > Hordeum marinum. The sequence continues at coordinate 347,985,553 of CM039678.1, forward strand.
GGTAGACGTCGACCTTCCATTGCGCATTCGTCAAGCTCGGCGACCTTGGCATCGGCGCCCGAGGCTTCCTCACCTTCGGCGTGGCGGGGGACGGTGGCTTGGCAAGGGGTGGCGTACTTCTTCGGCGGTATGGCGACGGAGAGAGATGGAGAGAAATGGAGAGAAATGATAGAATGTCAGGGAAACGACGGGATGGGGAGGGAAAAGGGGGGAAACGATGGGAAGAAGCAGCCGGTGTCGCCGACAGCTCGGCCCCATGCGACTTTTCGATCCAGCCGGCGCCCCCAGGCGCCCCCAACACGCTGGGTTCGACCTAGGGTCGCCGACCCCAAAAAGGGGTCCAATCGGCAAAAATCGGTGTCCTAGAGGGGGGCAACTGGGAATTTTTTTTCGTCCGTCGACGATAAAAAAACACGCATGAGGGTGTCCATTGGGGTCACGACTGGAGATGCTCTAACTATTCTCAAGGTTGTAAATTATCACTATTAGAGCATCTACAACCGGACGCCACAATGAGCCCTCATATGCCCGCGAACGCGCCTGGTCAATGACTGGACATGAGAGAGAAGGAAAAAAGTGACCCAACCGGACCCCTCATATCATCCCTATACGCCCGGGCTGTCCGCGAACCCTCATATCCATCTCAAATATGGGGAGGATATAAGGGCTCGTGGACACGCCCATGCACGCCCGGTCAATCCGCCACGTAGGACGCGACCCCACCCCGGACCACTTTTTTCTTTCCTTTATTCATTCTTTTCTTTCCCTCTCTTCCTCTCCACCAATCATGTGCAAGTGACCGGACATATGGGGAAGAAAATGAGAAGTGTGGTTGCGCGGACGGACAAATAGGGGACACACCCGGTCACTGACCGGGCGCGTCCGCGGGCGTTTAGGGGGTCATATTTTCAATGTCCGACTGTAGATACTCTTACCATGTAGTTTTAGTGGTTCGGAGAGTAGAGGTTTTAAAGGAATGACATGAGTTCGAATCCTCGGAGCAACAAATCCGTTTTAGGATTTTTGCATTCGCGTTGCGTGTCGTGGGCCAGCTCAGCACGACAATACTGCAAGCGCCAGTTGAGTTAGACGGTGCTTCGACGCCATATAGGAGGTCTCGAATTGCCTTCCCATCAGGACATGCGCTAGATAAAAAAACCCGCAAAGAAGAATAGAAAAACATAAAATTTGACAACCTATGGACTTTTTATAGCTTGGCCTAAAGCTTTTTACAGGCCGGCCAGATATACTGTGTTTGTTCGTGACCGTTCTTTCAGCTCGGTACCGTTATCGACGGTCACCATGACCAGCCTTAACGGACACTGACGACATGCTCCTCCTTCCGTGTACCGTCTCTTTCGCTTCCAGTAGAACCGAACAGTGGGGACACATGACATCGAGGCAATTTTACAGGAAAGTCAACTTCCTTTTGCGCACCTCAGGCTAGTTCCAGTGCTCCAGCCTGGATCGGTGCTTAGCCTACCAGATTGGCAAAATTCAGACGTGGCAGGTTAATTAACTAGGAGAGAGAGCGAACTGGTATCCCCGCGAGGAAACGATGCCAGGCGCTGGCTCCTAGGCAAAAGGTGGAGTTAATTGATCATGTGCACTGAACTGAGCCGTCGCCTCCTTTTCCCCAGTCTTCCCCGACTCCCTCGGTGCAGCCCATGCCGCCCCTTCTTCTTCTAGCCTATCGTCGGCGCCTCAGTGAAGCCACATCACCCGTCGGCCGCAGCGCCGCCTCGCCCCTCATCGTCGCCGGCAACGCAGTCATCCCATCCCCAGCCAGCCGCATGGATCATCGCCGGGAGAAGGTCGCAGCGACACCACTAGCACCTGGTCCTCCCCGGTTTGCCGCACCACCACCGATTCTGCCTTTGTTTGTTCGCCGCAGCACCACCGGCTCCTCGATTCGCCGCTAGCAGCAGCTCCTCCGGCCAGTCACCACCTAGTCATTGGTAAGGGCAAGCATACATTGCAAAATTTGTATAGTTTCTGTATCATAGATCCATGGATTTAGTACGCATTTGACAGAAAAAGAATGAGAACCAGAGCAGGTTAATATAAACTGCAGTCATCCATTGATTCGTATCATTTTTTACATAATAGTAGTAGTATTAGCACAGTAGTAGTATTAGCAAATTAAGATATCACTAACTGAAGGACAGCTGCATATATATGTAAATCTGCAGCAGTCTTTTTTACATAATCAAAGTGAGTTCGGTTCAGTTCAAAGTTTTGCTATCTAATAATACAAACTATAGTTTAGATTGTGGAATACTAGCTATCTGGTGATACAAACTACAATTCAGAATTGTCAAGTAGCTCCTTTTTTACAGAATTAAACTGAGTTAAGTTTTTTTACATGTTTCAGGCCAATGTATACCCATCCACCTAACGGTTTTCTTAGTTAATCAGACAGTCCATGAACCCCGTCATTCCAGCAATGCACTATCCATCCCATATCCCCCCTCCTCAACAAGAGCCGCAAGAGAATCTCCATTTTGTTGGTGTCCCCTCACATGTTGCATTCTCAACGCCGCCGCCGGTGCCGCCACCGCCACCACCACCACCAGTTCGTAGTAAAAGGAAAAAAGCACCATCCGAGTCTGCTTCAGGTAGAGGTTCTTCACAAAAAAATCCCATGTTGTAGAGCTTGAAGATGATCAAGAGCCTTGGAGGTCTGCACAATGTCTGAGTTGGACACAACAGGAAGAGAAGAGATTGGTACATGCTCTTGTTAGTTTGAAATATCTATTACTTCCATATAACTTCTGGTTGCATGCTAACTTACAATTTGCTTACGTAGGCAAGCACCTAGTTGGAACTTTCAACCGATCCCATTGAAGGGAATGGCAAGAAGAGAGATAAGTATTGGGATGACATAGCTGCTCAATATAACAGTCTCACTCCCGCAGATCGTCAAAGAGATGCGGTGTAATTGAAGAGCCATTTTCAAAAGGTGAAGAGAAAGATCAACATTTTCCATGATGAGTATAGCAATGTGTGTAAATTATACACTAGTGGTTATGGTGAGGAGCAGCTACACGCCTTCGCCATGGAGAAATATCAAGCCATCCAACACTCAGCTTTCCAACATTTGACAATGTGGAGAGAATTGAAGGACAATGGAAAGTGGCTTGCAACAATGAGAAAAATGAATGGGGAGCAAGATAAAATAGATATCACATCTGGTGTTGTTGATGTGGAAGATGAGGAGCGCCCGCCAGGCCGTGATACATCTAAGGATAAGTGTGATGGTAAACGCAAATCAAGGGAGTATGTGTCTTTGCTTGGTGAAAAACTTGACACTTTTATTGAGACCCAGAAAACGTCTAGGCTGGAGCGACAGAAGGTTATAGAGAGCCAACATCAACTCTCAAGTCAACAGCTTGAAACCACTAGACTTGCCAAGGAGACAAAACAGATTGAGCTTTACCAGAAGTTGTTGTTTGCTGATACAAGTACGATGGATGACGATGAAAAGCTGAGCGTGCCAAGGCAATGGCAAGTACGAGGTCTATGCTATTTCCAGAAGAAAAGTGAGGTTTATGTTATTTCCTCATTTATGTTAATTTTGCTAGGATAACTCAACTGAACTCATTGATCCAATTTGTTCAATGAACTATGCATGTGGTGTAAGCATGTCTCCTTGTCCTGTAAACCTATATTATTTCCTCAAGGAAATTAAGATCTATGATATTTCCTCATTCCTATGAACGGTTCCCCTCATGTGAACAAGTTTATGTGTTTCGTGATATGTTGAGTACTTACTTTCCGAACCCCATTCAAATACATTTCCATGCTTATTTGAATGTCTTGCAAAATACTTTTACATGCCACAAAGAGGCCACAAAGTATCCATACTACTTGAGATCTCATGACTAATTAAATGAAGGAAAACACCTATACATTAGGAAGTATAGTTGCTAAGCCATTTAATACGCTTAGCACCTCATCTAAACACCAATACATTGACACCCGCCTCACAGAATGAACCACCCTTAAACTGACAGCAGGCCGCCGGCCCACGTCATCGTCCTCTTTTGGGTTAAGCCCGCACGCGCACCTCGGCCCTCTTGCTGCGACGGCTGGGCCTGCCTGTCAGTCAAACGCATTAAAGTCTTCTTTCCCCAGTTCCCACCCACCTTTTCCCCCGAAAGCCCAAAGTGGCGCGGCCGAGCAAACCCAAACCCCAACTCCCCACACGACCCTTCTCGTCCCCTTCCCGGCGATGTCGCCGTCGCCACCGCCGCCGTCCGGCCGCCCGCGCCGTGCGGCGTCGGCGCGTCCGGGGTCGTATGACGAGTCGCTGGTCGACACCGAGCTGCAGGCCTACCTTGGGAACTCCCCGTCGCGGCGCATCCGGCGCCTGCGCCGCCTCTCCCCGGAGGAGCGCCAGCGCGAGACGGAGACAGAGGCGCTCATTGCGCTCTCCCTGGGTTTCCCCATCGACGCCCTCCTTCCCGCCGAGGAGGCCATCCTCGCGGACCCCGACGCCGCCGCCCCCAACGACTACATCGTCGTTCGCAACCACATCCTCGCCTCCTGGCGCGCCGACCCGCGGGTGCCGCTCCCCCGCGCGCGTGTGCTCGAGACTGTGGCCTCGAGCTACGACCACCTGGTCGCCGCCGCGCACGGCTTCCTCACCCGCGAGGGCCACGTCAACTTCGGCGTCTCGGCCGCCTTTCCCGCATCCCCTCCCGCCGACGCGCTCCATGTCCCAGCCGCTTCCGTCCTTGTCATAGGTGCTGGTCTCGCCGGGCTCGCTGCCGCGCGGCAGCTTCTCCGCTTCGGCCTCCGCGTGCTCGTCCTGGAGGGCCGCGCCCGCCCTGGCGGCCGCGTTTACACCTCCCGCCTGGGCGGGGGGCAGGCCGCCGTCGAGCTTGGCGGAAGCGTCATCACTGGCATCCACGCCAATCCACTAGGCGTGCTCGCCCGCCAGCTCGGGATTCCTCTCCACAAGGTGCGTGACCGCTGCCCACTGTACCACACTGACGGCCGGACTGTGGGCACCAGGCTAGATAGAAGTATCGATTTGGTGTTCAATACGCTTCTTGACCACGCCACTAGGCTGCGGGAGTCTCTCAAGGAAGCCGCAGAGGGGATCTCGCTGGGGGAAGGGATCGAAAGGCTGAGAAGGTTGTACAATGCGGCCAAAAGCGAGGAAGAGAGGGAGGTTCTGGACTGGCATCTGGCAAACCTTGAGTTCTCCAATGCTGGTTGCTTATCGGAGCTCTCTCTGGCGCACTGGGACCAGGATGACCAGTTTGAGATGGGTGGAGACCATTGCTTCTTGGCTGGAGGGAATTCGAGGCTGGTACACGCGTTATGTGATGGTGTACCTGTGTTGTATGAGAAGACGGTGAAACGGATTGAGCATGGAGTAGATGGGGTGAGCATCACGGTGGAAGGAGGTCAGGTTTTTCAGGCGGACATGGCGCTCTGCACTGTTCCGCTTGGTGTGCTCAAGAGTGGGAGCATTGTGTTTGACCCACAGTTGCCTGAAAACAAGCTTGGGGCGATTCAGAGGTTGGGGTTCGGCTTGTTGAACAAAGTGGCTATGGTGTTCCCATCTGTATTTTGGGATATGGAAATCGACACATTTGGGTGTTTGAATAAGGAGACCAGCAAGCGTGGGGAATTCTTTCTCTTCTACAGCTACCATACTGTCTCTGGTGGTGCAGTACTTGTTGCACTTGTGGCGGGAGAGGCTGCTTTGGAGTTTGAGAAGATTGATCCTGTTGTCACACTTCATCGGGTACTTGGTATTCTTCGAGGTAATCACCACTAAAATTAACAACCATGGTCATGGTGTTTTCATAAGTTTAGTTAATATCTTCAATGAATGTTGGGAGTTAGATCATCTATTTGTAACAATATGTGGAAATCCATTTCAAAAAATACATGAATGTGTTTTGCTCATTGGGCTTTGTGTTTGGGTAAACACTAAACAGTGTGCAATGAGCAAGGGAGGTAGGATAATGTTGAGTGGAAGGTTCTAAATGATGTGTATATTTTGTTAATCTGTATGAAAAATTATGTTTGAAACATATGAATGTTGTATACCTGTTTCACACTCTCTATTCCTTGGTGGGATAGGTGGTGATTTAAGACCAGGTGTAAACAGTAAGAACAAGTAGTGCGTGTGATTATGTTGTAATCATTGTCACCATACAATTCCATTGAAATGTCGTTTTGTCTTGATTTGAGTTCTGATTTATATAGTAAAACAACAGCTATTTTGATGTACTATATTTTTTTCCTGGACTTATTAGAAGGTGCAATCGATTGTGTAAGTATGATGTCATTTGTTTGGAGCCATTACCTGTTTCTTGTTAGGGGAGTTTCCAATTGCAGCATCTTCAATGCTCCTAGGTATAGGTGCTTAACATTTGTTTTGTCACGACACGTGGTAGAGAATATGTGAAAAGTTAAGAATTGGTCCTTAAGCATTTATGCTTGTATGGGTGTTTGTGAGTTGTGTGGGAGTATCTAACTACCTATAAGCACATATGCTTGCATTGGTCATTTCTGGATTATCTTATCAAATGGATGCTTGATGCTATGATAACAATAACAGGGGTTATGCAATATAAGCTTATTAGGGGGATACATGCAAATTCTTTCTTGAAATATTTGCTTTGTTTTATTTTTTATAATATGCACTTAAAATGTTAATCATGATTTTTTTTGCAGGTATCTATGGCCCAAAAGGCGTTACTGTGCCTGACCCCATTCAATCAGCTTGTACAAGATGGGGTGGTGATTCTCTTTGTTGCGGTTCATACTCTCACATCAGAGTTGGGTCCTCTGGAACGGACTATGACATTCTTGCTGAGAGTGTCAGTGAAGACCGGCTCTTCTTTGCTGGAGAAGCAACAAACCGTGCATACCCTGCAACGATGCATGGCGCCTTATTGAGTGGACTTAGAGAAGCTTCCAGAATTCTCTGGGCTTCCGAAAGCAGAGTGGATTCCGATCATAAGAAGTATGCTCTGCAGAAAAGCCTTAGACCTCATGATGGCATCCTTGAAGATCTTTTCGCGGAGCCAGATCTTGAATTCAGCAGATTTTCATTTGTGTTCTCCTCTATGACACCTGATGATCCAGAGTCTATGGGCTTGCTCAGGATTACACTTGGGAATCCCCATTTGGAAGGGGACCAAAAGAATCAGGAGTCTGCAGCCGAGAAGGAAGCTCATCAGAAAGCCTTCAACTTATATGCCGCCATCTCTCGAGAGCAGGCCAATCAGCTGCAGCTGGTAGGTGACGACGATCGAGGTAGGTTAGAGTTGCTATGCAAGGATCTTAGTGTAAAGCTGATGGGCTACGACAGTACATGCGATACAGGCAACTCTCTGATTTTAAGAATCCAGAGCGCTCAGAAAGCCAGGAAGAGGCAGCAGCGCCCCAAGGACTTCAAATTCTGACATCGATATGTGTTACCAGATTGCTCCCCCCCCCCTGTGTGTGTGTGTGTGTGTGTGTGTGTGTGTGTGTAGAAGAGAACCATTCTTCGCCAGGTTGAAGAATCTGAGGTTAGATTGTTTTTTAATTGAGTGTTGTACAAATTCAGACATTGTTGCGCTCCTAGTTGTAAATTGCAACATCTAGGTTTAGGTTCAGTAGATTAGACCTGGGATGCAAATGACATGGTCAGTGGATCCAGTGCACTGCAGTTTTTTTTTTGGAGGGGTATGCTCTGCAGATAGTAATGTTTTCTTTGCCTGTCAATGTGGCTAATAATTCCAGACGGCCATTTGTCACTCTCCGACCATGAGCAGCGATGACCGTGCAAGCATACCAGATTGCATTATCATATTCTTGCTTGTTTTTCAATTGCTTGCAAGAATAGACCTTCATGGTCAGGTTGATCGTGCTCTGGTGTGGTCAATAGCCTCTTGGAGATTGGTTTAGCGACCGCTAAGGCGCAACGTCGTGCACGTTTGTAGTCGGATTGTCAAAGTCGTCTTCACCAAATTGATAGTTATCATCTCATCAAAAGATCGGGATCCTCGCCTATATCAAGTGGTATCAGTTTTCAGGTTGCTTGGTAAGAATTTCTAGTTATTTCTAGATTAGATTTATTTTTTCTTACCTATTGCCTAAGAAAAAGCCACAAAAAATAGTTAGATCTATTCATCTTTTGTCCAAGTCAGTCTGAGACTTTGCAATTTTATTTTCAGTGCTTGCATAGTTAAATTATCGGTTGTATCGTCGTGTCGAGTTGTTGGTCTTAGCATCTAGCCCCTTAGAGTTTCGAGTTCTGTCCACAGATTGTCACGCCGTCTCCACACCATTGTCCCCATCGCTGCCATATACCACCACCATCATCATCATCATCATCCTTTCCGCTGTCATCTACCACCATCCATCAATTTCCATCCACCAGATGCTCCCCGTCATTCATTGTCATTATCATATTTGAGGTCATTCGCATCTACGCTTGATCCAATCTGCATCTTATCTGGTTTGTTGGAGAGAAGAGAAAACAAGGAGAAAAAAAGCGAGAGAAAAATAGAGAAAAGAAAAAAAAAATGAGAAAAATAGAGATAAGAGAAAAAAACAAATTTTGAATCTACCTAGAATCAATCTTGTATCTGAATTCGGATTGAAATCTGTTTTGCGCAGTGTTTAGTAAAATAGGCATATCTTCCTCATATGAAGTCTGTTTTGGCTCCACAGAGTACTCAAATTCAAGCTATGACGAGCCACATATTCAAGCTATGACGAGCCACATCTGAATAGTTCTTCCAGCTAGTTCATTATTGTCACCTCCAAATCGACTTCTAAATAGGACCTTTTGCTCTCCGAAGGCCGCAAACACAACTCCTCATACGAACTCGGAATTGAGTGATTCTTTTTGCATTGGCAAGATTGAGCCAGTAGCATTCTTGTAAACAATTATCAAAAAATTGACATAATATTTTCCAGAGGAAAGTTGCAGATAGAGTTTTGGTATATCCTGCTTGGCAGCGAGTTGTCATCGTTATCTTTACTCCCATTGTGATCTTCACTTATATCTTGCTATCCAGAGCTACTTCATATCATCCCTTGCTGCTATTTGTGCTTTGTCGTGACTCTGTTAGTGTTCTAGGCTCACGTGTCTAGTACGGTCTAGCCTAGGACCAGCACAATACCGTTGTTGAGCGTTTATTCAACATTGCATCTCTGAATTGATTATTGCTAATCTTTTGCTATCATATATTACACCTTTCAAGCTCCACATATTTCTACACCGTGTATACATACATTCACCTGGTAATCGCTTTACTCAATCTTCGGAGATATTGACACTGTCGGTTGCCGGTCACCACCCGCTGCATGGTAAGAACTTGTAAGACATTGATATTTGCTTTCCCGTGAGCGTGAGCGTTTTCTCATCACATACCAGTAGTTCATGGGAACATTATTTTAGAATTTTGTTTCTTGTTTCTACTAATCATGACAGGATCCGAAGTTGTCAGTTCGTGGGCTTCGTCAATCGTGGGAGACATGTCACCACCTAAGCAAATACCCCAACCATCACGAGAGGTACAAAGGCATTCCAATACACACGATCAATTTAATGTTTTTATACCACCGTTTAATGGCTGTTTTAGACCTGCATTATATATTGAATGAGAGCTTGAAATAAATGATATATTTTCTTCCCATAATTTCGCTGAACATAAGAAAGTTAAGGTCACGGTTGGTTCTTTCACTGGTTATGCTTCAGTGCGAATATTGTCGGTTACACCCTGCTTATATACCTACTAGTTGGGATGATTTGAAACTTGCCATGAGACACATATTCGTTCCTGCTTATTGTACTCGTGACATGATTAAAAAGTTACAACATTTAAAACAAGGTAGTGACACCGTAACGAAATATTTTGACGAGTTACAAATGACCTTGTTGCATTCCTCATTAGAAGAAAGTGAAGAAGATTTTATTGATAGATTTTGGGGAGGATTAAACCGTGATATCCAGGAGATATAATTCATTAGAAGTGTTATCCTATAGATCGTTTGTTTCGTCTTGCTTGCAAAGCTGAACAGGAAATAAAACAACGTGTTGCCCACAAGGAGAACGACTGCAAGGTGCACATTCCAAATGTTGATGTGATTGTTCCTTACACTACTAGGCGTACTATGACATCCACATCAAGTGTTGTGAGGGCTACATCGCCTTCACCATGTGCTACGTCACCATCGAGAGCTGACAAAGTATGGATCTTCCACCTCCGCATGAGTATGATGAATGCCTTGTCAATTCCAATGTACCCTGTTGAAAGGATCGATATGGTTGACTAGAGGGAGGGGTGAATAGGCAACTAACAATTTTTAACTTTTCTTTAACAATTTAGGCTTAGCAACAAATAGGTTGCTAGATATACAACTAGGTGAGCAACCTATATGATGCTAATCACAACAACAAGCTAAGTATGCAAGATAAAGCAATAAGCGTAGCTTGCACAAAGTAAAGGTAAGGAGTAACCACAAGAGGAACCGATGGAGACGAGGATGTGTTACTGAAGTTCCTTCTCGGTAAGGGGAAGTACGTCTCCGTTGGAGCGGTGTGGAGGCACAATGCTCCCCAAGAAGCCACTAGGGCCACCGTATTCTCCTCACGCCCTCTCACAATGCGAGATGCTGTGATTCCACTAGTGGTGCCCTTGAAAGCAGCAACCAAACCTTTACAAACAAGGTTGGGGCTCTCTCCACAACTTAATTGGAGGCTCCCAACGAAACCACGAAGCTTCACCACAATGGAATAAGGATTCGAGGTGACCTCTTCCATCTAGGGTGCTCAAACACCCAAGAGTAACAAAATCCACATAAGAAACTATGTGGGAATCAATTTTCCTTTGGTGGAAGTGTAAATCTAGATCTCATCCTTCAATCCCTAGCAAGACATCAAGTTTGGGTGGCTAGAGAGAGAGATTGGGCAAGAAAGCACAAGGGACATCAATGGTGGAGAGAGAGAGGTAAGATATAAGGGAGAGGTGGAAGAAGCACCTCTTATATAGGCCGCCCCATTTCCAACCGTTACAGACAGATCCACATGGGAGCGGTACAACCGGGGAGGTGAGCGGTACAACCAGTATAACCGGTACAACCGGCCAACCACCGCTCAACCACCAGACCAAAACAGAAACTTGGCCCAGATGAAGCAGCCAGGCCTGAGCCCCAGACATGGCAAAGTCCTGAGCGGTACAACCGCTCGGGACCCCGGTTGTACCGGGCTATATGAATATAGTGGTACAACCGGTCTAGTACCACCCAACAGAAACTTTTCCGGTTGTATCCCGGTGCTGGGCCGGTTCAACCGCCCAGAGCTGCCTTCTTGGGTCTCCCAGCCTTTGGCGGTACTACCGCCCGGGGTAGCGGTACAACCGCTGGGGACCACTTTGGTAGCACCCCTAGGGTATCACCCCTAGAGTGGTGGTCGAACCGGACCACTATGCAATTAGGTCGATACCGCAGATTACCTGGCACGTAATAGAAGAAAGAGGGGCCTCTCTCTCAATGATGCCGAGAAGAGAATTGGGTGAAGATGGATGTGCGGAAGAACTGATTCAACCAAGACTTTCCAATGTGGATTCCCTCTTAATAGTATGGGATCGCTATGACCAAAGAGAATAAACACGTAGAAAATCCCATCTTCGATCTTTTCCGTTTGGAGGGTCCACCTAACCGTCTTGCGTTCCACATACAATCCCTCTATAACTTGGTGCATGATTATATCCTAGTGAGTTGTCATCATTGCCAAAACATCAAGGTAAGAGAATTCCCTTACACCTGTGATGAGCTACCCATTACTTTGATCACACCACCTATTTTAGAGGACTATGTTCCTGATTTGACTTTGCCATGTGATCAATTAACTACAATATCAACAATTTCGAGTGCACCCATTGAATTAACTGTTGTTGAGAAAGAACTATGTGAATTAGGAAATAAATCAAATTTGGATTAGTTATTCTTGAAAATAATTGTGCCACTTTTTAATTATTTTGATACGACCTCCAATCTTGGTGATGATACTGTGTCAAATGACATGTTGCATGCTTGCTTATTTAAGCGTGTTGTAGCATGTAAATTTGAAATAATTCAAGTTTATTTACCAATGCTGGGATGGTTTAATGATGAACATTGTTAATCGTTTGATATGAATAAGGGCTTCGCTTATATATGCAAACAGAGTTGCAATTTTTTTGTGCCTTCTACTTCTTGTGATGATATTTTGGCTTTATATTTCATAATATATAATAGTTACTCGTGTATACATGTGTCATATGTGCAAAAACCAAGGAAAGTAAAAATGGATGGCATATACATATACAACATGTACATCTTCTTTATTTTGTTAGCCACATTTCATATTAAGCAACGCCGAGGACGGCTTTGTTTTCAAGAAGGGGAGGATGATGAGGCCATGGCTACCTTGTATATTATCACAAATATTGCATGCGAGTACTTACTTGATAACTACCGGACACTTGTACAATCCACATATGAAGATAAGGGCAAAAGAGACGTTTAGGTGCTGTTCAAGAAGTTCTCCCGCATCACTTTTAGCCCAAGAGAAGATAGAGTCCAAGTCTCTCACGTTTTGGACTTAGATTCGGATTGCACACACATACCTGTACCAAAATGCCAACAATGTTTGCATCCGAACTTTGAATTGGGTGATTATTTTTTTGTTGGAAAGTGGATTTGATGTGCTTTCCAGCCCAATTTGGATTTACCTTAAAATTCGTCCGAACTGTGGATATATTGACGAAACAATCTGACGGTGCACCAGAATCTGAGTCAAACTACAAGTCTAGAGGTGTTGCATCACCTCCACTTGGGCCCATGGGCCTTGTATGCCCTAGGGTTGGTTTTAGGATGCCTTGGGACGTCCTCCCACCTCTTTGACCGCCACCCCTTGCTCCTATATAAGTAGATCAATCTAGTAGCTTTTTTCTTGGGTTTTGTTTAGTTAAAAGTTACCAATTGCAACTTCGTGTACTTCGCTTGTGTCTAATGACCAGACCAAGACCACTTTCGGAACCCGAACCTTATCAATACTCCATCTATATTTGTAATACTAAGATTGCATTATCATATTCTTGCTTGTTCTTCAATTGCTTGCAGGAATAGACCTTCGTGGTCACGTTGATCGTGCTCCCGTGTGGTCAATAACCTCTTGGAGATTGGTTTAGCAATTGCTAACGCGCAACGTCGTGCATGTTTGTAGTCGGATCGTTAAAGTCGTCTGCACCAAATCGATAGTTATCATCTCATCGAAAGATCGGGATCCTTGCCTATATCATTAAGACTAGCTATCTGACTATTGCCGGGCTTCGCGAAAACTTGTGCACCATAGTGATACGATATCATATTGTTACATCATTTGCAATATCATATAGTGCAATTGCTTGCTCCCATGCATATCTTGTGATACTTGTCTCATATATTTGGTTGAGGCTCAATAAAAATAGTGGAAAGGAAGAGAAGATAAAAAAAGGCAAAAAAGCTTCTAAACAAGAAAGAAAGATCAAAAGCTTATAAGCATAGAGTTGAGCATGAAAAGAGATACTTGTGCATGAGGATACATGGAATATGAAATGTTTTGCTTGCATGAATAGGATTGGTGCCAAGTGGTGAATCATGCCAAAACGTGCAATCAAGCTAGTGTCTCTCCTATTGTTTGTGCAACACAATCTTAGTCTTGGTTAGGAAATTTTATAGCTCATCCCTATAGTTGCACAATCCCCATTATCCCACGGTATGTGTTTATTTATATCCCTCTTCCATATTTTGTGATCACTTGCTTTGTAGTTTGAGTCCACTAGATTTATTTCAACATTTACAATATCTTGGAGTTCATTTTGCTTGATTTTTGTGCCACTAACCCCATCGAGCTCCACTATAAGCCATTTGTGTAGGTTGTGAGAATTGGACAAGGTTTTTCACCAAGTGCACTCTTTTCCTTGCGCACATTGTGATATTTTGAGATCCATCTAGAACTTCAGAAAGAGGTAAATTTGGTATTCTCACTCCATCTCGTTCTCACACCTTCTTGAGTGATTCTATGGATAGGGACGACACATCTACTTCGGTATACCACCACGACGACAAGTTCGATGCCATGAAGAACTTCATCGATGCCAAGATAGATGCTCAAATGGAGGAGCTCAAGGTCCTCATCAAAACCGACAAGAGGTCTTCCTCATCTTCGAGAAGATGCTCAGGTGCACATGCTTCTGAGCTTCCATCTTTGGCAAGATAACATCGACATCGGCACCATCAACGACATGAAGAAATAAATACACCAACATCAAGGCGTCCAACAAAGAACACGTGTGAAGGTCATGATCTCGACACCAACCACCGCTAGACGACTTCACGACCTACCTTGGCAATGTTGCCAAGCGAATTCAAGGAATCTTTGCCTTTGGATATGCGACATATTTGCCGACAAGAACTTTAAGAGAAGCTCCCCAAGATCAAGTCCGTGACTTCCACGAGCTACTATGACCTCAACATCGACCATGAGATTCCTTTCTTTGGGAGTCAAGACCCGGAGGAGTATCTCGAGTGGGAGTGCAAGATGGACCACTACCTCAAGCTACTTCAAGTCCCTTCCAAAGATCAAGTGAAGTGTGCCACAAGAAACTTCCACGGCGACCTTCGACATGGTGGCTTCACACATCTTTGAAGAACTTTGACATGAGTTGGTCCAAGATGAAGAAAGAGATGCAAAGAGAATTTGTGCCTTCCACCTACATGAAACTGTTGGGGAACGTCGCATGGGAAACAAAAATTTTCCTACGCACACGCAAACCTATCCATGGTGATGAGCATCTACGAGAGGGAGAGTGGATCTACGTACCCTTGTAGATCGCTAAGCGGGAAGCGTTAAGAAACGCGGTTGGTGTAGTCGAACATCTTCGCGATCCAAATCGCCGAGCGTCCCGCGATCTCATCACGATCCGTCCCGCGATCCAATCACGATCCGTCCCGTGAACTCATCACGATCCGTCCCGCGATCTCATCACGATCCGTCTCACGATCTTGATCACGATCTGTCCTACGAACTCATCACGATCCGTTCCGCGATCTCATCACGAACCGTCTCGCGATCTCGATCACGGTCCTTCCGATCTAGCGCCGAACGGACGGCACCTCCGCGTTCAGCACACGTGCAGCTTGATGACGATCTCCACCATCTTGATCCAGCAAGAGGAGGTGGAGAGGAGAGAGAGTTCACCGGCAGCGTGACGGCGCTCCGGTGATGGTGGTGGAGTGATTCCGGCAGGGCTTCGCCTAAGCGCTGCGGAAAACCGATCTAGAGGAGAAACTGTGCACCGGTGAAACGGGTAGCACGTGGCCGGAAATTCTGTCCAAAAACCACCCAATCCACTAGTATATATAGGAGGAGAGGAGAGGAGAGGCAGCCAAGGCCTTTGGGTCGGCCGAAATAGGAGGTGGGAGCAATCCTACTTCACCTCCAATCCTAGTTGGAGTAGGATTGCCTCCTATTGGCTGATTTTCCACTTTTTGCTTTAGGACTTTCTCTCCTGCGCCATGGGCCTTTGTGGCTGTTTTCCCAGCCCACTAAGGGCTGGTTATTATTCTCCCACAGCCCATGGACCTCTTGGGGTCGAAATACCCCTCCCGGAGGTCCTCCGGTACACTACCGGCACTCCCGGTACAATACCGATACTCCCGGTACACTACCGATGAGCCCGAAACTTTTCCGGAAACCAAACTGGGACTTCCTATATATGAATCTTTACCTCCGGACCATTCCGGAGCTCCTCGTGACGTCCGGGATCTCATCCGGGACTCCGAACAACCTTCGGTCACCACCATACATAACTCTACACTACCGAAACGTCACCGAACCTTAAGTGTGCAGACCCTGCGGGTTCGAGAACTATGTAGACATGACCGAGACACCTCTACGGTCAATAACCGATGGCGGGACCTGGACGTCCACATTGGTTCCTACATATTCTACGAAGATCTTTATCGGTCGAACCTCTATGTCAAGGATTCAGTTAATCCCGTATATCGTTCCCTTTGTTCTTCGGTATGTTACTTGCCCGAGATTCGATCGTCGGTATCTCCATACCTAGTTCAACCTCGTTACCGGCAAGTCTCTTTACTCGTTCCGTAATACAAGATCCCGCAACTAACAATTAGTCACATTGCTTGCAAGGCTTATTGTGATGTTGCATTACCGAGTGGGCCCCGAGATACCTCTCCGTTACACGGAGTAACAAATCCCAGTCTCGATCCATGCCAACTCAACAAACACCATCGGAGATACCTGTAGAGCACCTTTATAGTCACCCAGTTACGTTGCGACGTTTGATACACACAAGGCACTCCTCCGATATCCGTGAGTTGCATGATCTCATGGTCATAGGAACATATACTTGACATGCAGAAAACAGTAGCAATAAACTGAAACGATCATATGCTATGTTTGTAGTTTGGGTCTTATCCATCACATCATTCTCCTAATGATGTGATCCCGTTATCAAATGACATCTCATGTCCATGGCTAGGAAACCTTAACCATCCTTTGATCAACGAGCTAGTCTACTAGAGGCATACTAGGGACATGGTGTTGTCTATGTATCCACACATGTATCTGAGTTTCCGATCAATACAATTATAGCACGGATAATAAACGATTATCACGAACAAGGAAATATGATAATAACTAATCTATTATTGCCTCTAGGGCATATTTCCAACAGTCTCCCACTTGCACTAGAGTCAATAATCTAGTTCACATCACCATGTGATTCGCATTGTTATGAATCTAACACCCAATGAGTTTTGGGGCTCGATCATGCTTTGCATGTGAGAGAGGTCTTATAGTCAACGGGTCTGCGATATTCAGATCCGTGTGTACTTTGCAAATCTCTATGTCAAACCGTAAACACTGCTACCACACTCCACTTGGTACTATTTCCAAATGGCTGCTCCACTATACGTATCCAGATTGCTACTACTAGTCATCCGGATAGGTGTTAAAGCTTGCATCGACGTAACTATTTACGACGAACTCTTTATCACCTCCATAATCAAGAAACATTTCCTTAGTCCTCTGGTTACTAAGGATAATTCCGACCGCTGTCCAGTGATCCACTCCTGGACCACTCTTGTTCCCCTTGACAAACTCATGGCAAGGCACACATAGGTGCGGTACACAGCATGGCATAATATAGAGCCTATGGCTAAGGCATAGGGGACGACGTTCGTCCTTTCTCTTTCTTCTGCCGTTGTCGAGCTTTGAGTCTCACTCAACTTCACACCTTACAAATCAGACGAGAACTATTTCTCTGGCTGATCCATTTTGAACTCTTTCAAAATCTTGTGAAGGTATGCACTCATTGAAAGTCTCATCAAGCATCTTGATCTATCTCTATAGATTTTGATGCTCAACAATTAGGTAGCTTTATCCAGGTCTTCCTTTGAAAATCACTTTCCAAATAACCGTTTTATGCTTTCCAGAAACTCTACATTATTTCTGAACAACAATATGTCATCCACATATACTGATCAGAAATTCTATAGTGCTCCCACTCACTTTATTGCAAATACAAGTTTCTCATAAACTTTGTATAAACATCAAAACTTTGATCACCTCATCAAAGCATATATTCCAACTCCGAGATGCTTGCTTCAGTCCATGGAAGGATCACCGAAGCTTGCACACCTTTTAGCATCCTTAGGCCTGACAAAACCTTCTGGTTGTATCACATACAACCTTTTCCTCAAGTAAACCATTAAGGAAACGATGTTTTGACATCCATCTGCCAGATTTCATAATTGAAAACACAGCAACTGCTAACACAATTCCAACAGACTTTTAGCATCGCTACGAGTGAGAAAGTCTCATCGTAGTCAACTCCTTGAACTTGTCACAAACATCTTTGCAACAAGTCGAGCTTTACAAATAGTGACATTCACCATCAGTGTCTGTCTTCATTTTAAAGATCCATTTGTACTCAACGACCTGCCGTCCAACGAGCAAGTCTACCAAAGTCTACACTTGGTTTTAATACATGGATCCTATCTCGGATTTCATGGCCTCCAACCATTTGTCGGAATCCGGGCCCATCATCGCTTATCCATAGCTCGTAGGTTCATCGTTGTCCAACAACATGACCTCCAAGACAGAGTTGTCGTACCGCTCAGGAGCAGTACACATCCTTGTCGACCTACGGAGTTCGATAGTAACTTGATCCTGAAGCTTCATGATCATCATCATTAACTTCCTCTTCAACTAACGTAGGCTTCACAGTAACATCTTTCTGCGTTGCGCTACTCTCTGGTTGAACAAAGGTTTAACAACCTCATCAAGTTCTATCTTCCTCCCACTCAATTCTTTCGAGAGAAACTTTTTCTCGAGAAAGGACCCAGTTCTAGCAACAAACACTTTGCACTCGGATCTGAGATAGAAGGTATACCCATCTGTTCTTAGGGTATTCTATGAAGATACATTTGTCCACTTTGGGTTCTAGCTTATTATGTGAAAACATTTTCCACACAAGCATCGCAGCCCCAAACATTAAGAAATGACAGCTTAGGTTTCTATCAAACCATAATTCACACGGTGTCATCTCAACGGATTTAGATGATGCCCTATTTAAAGTGAATGTAGTTGTCTCTAATGCATAACCCCAAAAATTATAGTAGTAAAATGATAAGAGACATCACAGTATGCACTATATCAATAGAGCATGACTATGATGTTCGGACACACCATCACAGCATGGTGTTCCAGGTGGCGTTAGTTGTGAAACAAATTTCACGTTGTCTTAAGTTGTATGCCAAACTCGTAACTCAGATATTCACCTCCACGATCATATCGCGGTCATTTTTATCTTCTTGTCACGATGATCTTTAAACTTCACTCTGAATTTGCTTGAACCTTTCAAACGATTCAGACTTGTGTTTCATTAAGTAAATATACACTATATCTACTCAAATCATCAGTGAAGGTAAGAAAATAACGATATCCACTGCACGCTACAAGACTCACTAGATTGCATACATCAACATGTATCATTTCCAATGAATCACTTGCCTGCTCCATCCAACGGGGTCCTTTAGTCATCTTGCCCAAGAGGCATGGTTCGCATGTCTCAACCGATTCGAAATCGATGAGTCCAAATATCCATCAGCATGGAGTTTCTACATGCGCTTTATACCAATATGACATTTAGCGGCAGTGCCACAAGTATGTGGTACTATCATTATTAACTTTGTATCTTTTGACATCAATGTTATGAACATGTGTACTACTACGATCAAGATTTCAACAAACCATTCTCACTTGGTGCATGACCATTGAAGGTATTATTCATGTAACCAGAATAACTATTATTCTCTGACTTAAATGAATAATCGTATTGCAACAAACATGATCTAATCATGTTCATGCTCAACGCAAAACACCAAATAACATTTATTTAGGTTCGTTACTAATCCTGAAGGTAGAGAGAGCGTGCGATGTTGATCACATCAACCTTGGAAACATTTCCAACACACATCGTCACCTCACCCTTAGCTAGTTCTCCGTTTATTCCGTAGCTTTTATTTCGAGTTACTAACATTTAGCAACCGAACCGGTATCCAATACTCAGGTGCTACTAGGAGTACTAGCAAGGTACACATCAATAACTCGTATATCAAATATACTTCTGTCGATGTTGCCAGCCTTCTTATCTACCAAGTATCTAGGGTTGTTCCGCTTCAGCGACCTCTCACCTCATAATAGAAGCACTTAGTCTCGGGTTTGAGTTCAACTTTGGGTTGCTTCACTGGAGCAGCAACTGACTTGCTATCCATGAAGTTTCCCTCCTTGCTCTTGCCCTTTTCGAAACTAGTGGTTTGATTAACCATCAACACTTGACGCTCCTTCTTGATTTCTACCTTCGCGGTGTCAAACATCGCGAACAGCTCAGGGATCAATACTTCTATCCCTAGTGTATTATAGTTCATCACTAAGTTCTAGTAGCTTTAGTGACAGTGACTTGGAGAACTATATCAATCACTATCTTATCTGGAAGATCAACTCCCACTTGATTCAAGTGATTGTAGTACCCAGACAATCTGAGTACATGCTCAACGATTGAGCTATTCTCCTTCATCTTACAAGCAAAGAATCTTGTTGGAGATCTCATATCTTGCAACAAAGGCACGAGCCTGAGATCACAATCTCTGCTCCTAGAACATCTCATATGTTCCGTGACGTTCAAAACGTTTTGGAGCCTCAATTCTAAGCCGTAATGCATGACGCACTAAACTATCAAGTAGTCATCGAAACGTGCCTGTTAGATGTTCACAACATCTATAGACGACGCTAGAGGGGGTGGCGCACCGAGCGGTGCATTAAGGACATAAGCCTTCTGTGCAGCAATGAGGACAACCCTCAGATCACGGACCCAGTCCGCAATTTTGCTACCAACATCTTTCAATTCTATTTCTCTAGGAACATATAAAAATACAAGGGAGCTACAGCGCGAGCTAGTAATCTACAACATAATTTGCAAAGACACTTTGACTATGTTCATGATAATGAGTTCAATTAATCATATTACTTAAGAACTCCCACTCAAATTGACATCCCTCCGATCATTCGAGTGATACATGATCCAAATTCACCAACTCAAGTCCGATCATCACGTGAGTTGAGGTGGCTGCAATGGTGAACATCATTATGTTGATCATATCTACTATATGACTCATGTTCGACCTTTCGGTCTCTCGTGTTCCGAGGCCATGTCTGTACATGCTAGGCTCGTCAAGTTTAACCCGAGTGTTCTGCGCGTGCAAATCTGGCTTGCACCCGTTGTATGTGAACGTAGAGTCTATCACACCCGATCATCACGTGATGTCTCAACACGACGAACTTTCGCAACGGTGCACACTCGGGGAGAACACAGTTCATCTTGAAATTCAAGTGAGGGATCACCTTATAATGCTACCGCCGTACTAAGCAAAACAAGGTGCATAAAAGGATTAACATCTCATGCAATTCATAAGTGACATGATATGGCCATGAACTTGTGTTTAAGATCTCCATCTTCGAAACACCGGCATGATCTCCATCGTCACCGGCACAACACCATGATCTCCATCATCTTGATCTCCATCAATGTGTTGCCATTGGGGTTGTCACACCCTGCATGCTTCTACTACTATTGCTACCGTAGCGATAAAGTAAAGCATTACATAGCGCTTAATGATTGACACACAGGTCATACAATAATTAAAGACAACCCTATGGCTCCTGCCGGTTGCCGTACTCATCGACATGCAAGTCGTGATAATCTATACATCACATGATCATCTCATACATCACATATATCTCATCATGTAATTGGCCATATCACATCACAACATACCCTGCAAAAAACAAGTTAGACGTCCTCTAATTGTTGTTGCATATTTTACGTGGCTGCTATGGGTATCTAGCAAGAACGATTCTCACCTACGCATAAACCACAACAGTGATACACTAGTTTGCTTTTCAACCTTCTCAAGGACCGCCTTTGTCGAATCCAATCCAACTAAAGTGAGAGAAACTGTCACCCGCAAGCCATCTAGGCAACAAGTTGCGTCGAGGGAACCGGTCTCTCGTAAGCGTACGAGTAATGTTGGTCCGGGCCGCTTCATCTCACAATCCCGCTGAACCAAAATACGACCAAGGGAGGAAGCAATCTAAGCATCAACGCCCACAAACCTTTTGTGTTCTACTCGAGATCTCATCGAACCATCAACCTAGCTCATGATGCCACTGTTGGGGAACGTCGCATGGGAAACAAAAATTTTCCTACGCACACGCAAACCTATCCATGGTGATGAGCATCTACGAGAGGGAGAGTGGATCTACGTACCCTTGTAGATCGCTAAGCGGGAAGCGTTAAGAAACGCGGTTGGTGTAGTCGAACATCTTCGCGATCCAAATCGCCGAGCGTCCTGCGATCTCATCACGATCCGTCCCGCGATCCAATCACGATCCGTCCCGTGAACTCATCACGATCCGTCCCGCGATCTCATCACGATCCGTCTCACGATCTTGATCACGATCTGTCCTACGAACTCATCACGATCCGTTCCGCGATCTCATCACGAACCGTCTCGCGATCTCGATCACGGTCCTTCCGATCTAGCGCCGAACGGACGGCACCTCCGCGTTCAGCACACGTGCAGCTTGATGACGATCTCCACCATCTTGATCCAGCAAGAGGAGGTGGAGAGGAGAGAGAGTTCACCGGCAGCGTGACGGCGCTCCGGTGATGGTGGTGGAGTGATTCCGGCAGGGCTTCGCCTAAGCGCTGCGGAAAACCGATCTAGAGGAGAAACTGTGCACCGGTGAAACGGGTAGCACGTGGCCGGAAATTCTGTCCAAAAACCACCCAATCCACTAGTATATATAGGAGGAGAGGAGAGGAGAGGCAGCCAAGGCCTTTGGGTCGGCCGAAATAGGAGGTGGGAGCAATCCTACTTCACCTCCAATCCTAGTTGGAGTAGGATTGCCTCCTATTGGCTGATTTTCCACTTTTTGCTTTAGGACTTTCTCTCCTGCGCCATGGGCCTTTGTGGCTGTTTTCCCAGCCCACTAAGGGCTGGTTATTATTCTCCCACAGCCCATGGACCTCTTGGGGTCGAAATACCCCTCCCGGAGGTCCTCCGGTACACTACCGGCACTCCCGGTACAATACCGATACTCCCGGTACACTACCGATGAGCCCGAAACTTTTCCGGAAACCAAACTGGGACTTCCTATATATGAATCTTTACCTCCGGACCATTCCGGAGCTCCTCGTGATGTCCGGGATCTCATCCGGGACTCCGAACAACCTTCGGTCACCACCATACATAACTCTACACTACCGAAACGTCACCGAACCTTAAGTGTGCAGACCCTGCGGGTTCGAGAACTATGTAGACATGACCGAGACACCTCTACGGTCAATAACCAATGGCGGGACCTGGACGTCCACATTGGTTCCTACATATTCTACGAAGATCTTTATCGGTCGAACCTCTATGTCAAGGATTCAGTTAATCCCGTATATCGTTCCCTTTGTTCTTCGGTATGTTACTTGCCCGAGATTCGATCGTCGGTATCTCCATACCTAGTTCAACCTCGTTACCGGCAAGTCTCTTTACTCGTTCCGTAATACAAGATCCCGCAACTAACAATTAGTCACATTGCTTGCAAGGCTTATTGTGATGTTGCATTACCGAGTGGGCCCCGAGATACCTCTCCGTTACACGGAGTAACAAATCCCAGTCTCGATCCATGCCAACTCAACAAACACCATCGGAGATACCTGTAGAGCACCTTTATAGTCACCCAGTTACGTTGCGACGTTTGATACACACAAGGCACTCCTCCGATATCCGTGAGTTGCATGATCTCATGGTCATAGGAACATATACTTGACATGCAGAAAACAGTAGCAATAAACTGAAACGATCATATGCTATGTTTGTAGTTTGGGTCTTATCCATCACATCATTCTCCTAATGATATGATCCCGTTATCAAATGACATCTCATGTCCATGGCTAGGAAACCTTAACCATCCTTTGATCAACGAGCTAGTCTACTAGAGGCATACTAGGGACATGGTGTTGTCTATGTATCCACACATGTATCTGAGTTTCCGATCAATACAATTATAGCACGGATAATAAACGATTATCACGAACAAGGAAATATGATAATAACTAATCTATTATTGCCTCTAGGGCATATTTCCAACAGAAACATCTTCAGCGCCACTTGGAGAACACTATACAAGGATCCATGTCCATCAACGAGTACTTCATGAATATGAAGAAAGCCTTGTGACGAGCCAACGTGGACGACCCCATTTGGATGAAGTTCTACTTCACAATGGGATTGAACAACGACATCACCAAGGTTATCTTCCTCAAAAACTAGGAGTCTCTCGAAGACCTCTACATTGGTGCTCTCAAGGCAGAACAATAACTCAAGGCCAAGTCTACTCTACCCCGTGCACACTTTGCGACGACCAAGCTCCAAGACGACGAGCACGAGGATGGTACCACCATGATGTCCAAGCCTGACAAGCTCCAAGATGACGCTCCCAAGTTCGACTTCACCACGATCCCTCTTTGTTTCATTGATGATGTCGAGTCTACCATGACCCTATTTCAAGACGGTGCGACGACTACGACTACAAAGCTACTCAAGGAACATGCTTTGGAGGCGAGCGACAAGGTGGCGAGGAAGGATGCTGCTTCCATATTTGGAGGCGAGAGTGAGATGATTGATCATGGAATTTTCCCTTCGATAATGGATGCGAGTGATGATGTGCCATCTTCAGCCTTCATCCACGGCGATGGTGACGAGATGGTTGAGCATGGGATTTTCCCTTCAACCATGACACCGTTTGTAGTTGAGTTGAGAGACTTCTGCTATCATATTGAGAGTGAGAGTGTCTTCACCACTAGCCCCATATATGATAAGTTGCCCCAATTCTCATGTGAGGGGAGACACAACCCCCACCACATGATAGATAAGTGACTCCACCATATGTGAGTATGAGCGCACCTACCTTGAGGGAGTGAGTGAGCCACCACCACATAGAGCGAGTGAGGTAGTTGATAGGGCATGTGAGGCCATTTTAATTTCTAACAACTTAACCTCTACCTCTATTGTGTCTTCTCAATTGGTGCTCGATTCCATACACGATTGTGATGCCCCCAATTTCGAGCGTACGCTAAACATACATGCAATGCGTACGACCAAGATCAGGGACTCACTAATCAATATCACAACACAACTCTAGACACAAATTAAAGTCATACAACTTCATATTACAAGCCAGGTGACTCAAGGGCTCGAATACAAAGCTCAACAAGCACGAGTCAGCGGAAGCAAATAATATCTGAGTACAAACATAAGTTAAACAAGTTTTGCCTTAAGAAGGCTAGCACAAACATAACAACAGATCGAAAGAGGCGAGGCCTCCTGCCTGGGAACCTCCTATCCTACTGCTGATCGGGGGCCGCCTCCACGTAGTAGTAGGCTCCTGGGGTGGTGTAGTAGTTGTCTCCGGCGTACTCCATCTCCTGGGCTCCATCGTCTGAACATAGAATCGTATCGAGGAGGGAAGAGGAAGCAAAGTAGCGGTGAGTACTCATCCAAAGTACTCGCAAGACTAACATCAGAACTATGCTAAATATGCATCATTATCAAGGAATGGGGTATATATCTAGACTAACTAGATAAAGCAAGAAAAAAGGGGGGAAGGCCTAGTCCTATCAAAGAGTAGCATCTTCAGCATCTTGCAGCATTAGAAGAGAGTAGACTGGTAACTCACATATAACAATATTTTATTGTAGAAATTTTATTAAGTAACCATGCCTAGAGATTCTTCCTCGACTCCCTGCAAGGAAGCAATCTCGGAGCCAACATTCATTTCAATTTAAAGTCACAATTATAGTTGTAGAAGGTCAAGGTACAACTCCAAGTCGTCCTGTTACCGTGGACACGACTATTCGAATAGATGAATTCGTCCCTGCAGGGGTGCACCACATTTCCAACACGCTTGATTACCTCCGGCCAGACACACTTTCCTAGGTAATGCCCGGCCTCGAGATCCAAAACGTCGTCGCCCCACCTAGGCTCAACGAAGAGGCCAGCCCACTGGTCTAAATCCTAAGTGCGCAGGTTCATGGGCCCACTTGCCCTTGCACTCCTGCACGGTGCGTAGGAGGCCGGAAGCAGACCTAGTACACTCAGTCTGGGAGCTGTACCTTCCAGACCAATCCAGCGCGTGCCGCCTGACGTCCGAAGAGCTTCGGCTGATACAATGACACCGAGTACCCATAACTTCTCCCACGTGATGGTTTGGTGCGTAAAAGGTCAAACGACCAACTCAGATCAAATACCCAACCCATTAGCATTTTATTAATGTGGGTCAAGCGTGACCCATAAAGTGCGGTCCCATCGCCCCGTCTCGAGGATGTATGGCAAAATCCTCTCTTTCCAGTCCACGCCTCATCATCACCCTTTTGGATGCCTTACCGGCGCATCCCACTACATCTTACACATGGGTACCCTTGGGGCCGACCCATCTCAATACTGTCAGGAACTCAGGTCCACCTCAACCAGGGTGGTACTGCCTGTCCCTCTAGTCCCGTCTTTCACATGTAAACAAGGTCAAGTTGAAGTAACTATGTGTTTATACACCAAGTGGATATCCGAGGAATCACGTTCAATGGATCCCACTCGAGCTATGTGTATGACAAGAGTCGCTATCATAAATGGGAAGGAGGAATTACCCTCGATACCCATGATCGATTAACTACGCTACAGGATTAACACCAGGAGTGCTAAGTGAGGTATCACCCTCGACACTCGGTAGTAGCTCTGCAGTGCCATACTAAAGGGGTGTGCGGTGATGTGAGGGGCCTGGCTCGTCAGTCGGTTGATCGAGTCTTCGGGTCTTGGAGTCGTCGAGTCGTTGATGAAGAAGCAGGGGCAACTGGGACTAAGGGGTCTGGGGATTCATTGATCAACCTATACTAAGCAGTTGATATTATTGCAGGTATAGTAACAGTTTATCAAAAATAGGCTACGCATCAGAATAGGAGCTAACTAATATAGTAGCAAAATCTAATGCAAGAATAAGAGGGAAAGAAATGGGCGATATCGGAATGCTCAAGGGGGTTGCTTGCCTTGCTGCTCTACTGCAAAGACCTGATCATCAGCGGTGTAGTCGTACCCGACAGCACCGTCGGTCTCGGGGTCTACCGGAGAGAAGAGGGGGAAGAAACAATAAATATAAATAAGACAAATGCATCACGATGCATGACATGGCAATAAGCAGAGCTAGGCATGCACTAACGCAGTACCACATGTCGTAGACGGTTCGGAAGAATATCTGACGATATTTTCCGGGTCTCGGGCTACTATCGGACAAACGAAATGAATGGAAAAGTTCCACGTTCGTTATGATGGGAGTGCATAACAAACTAACAAATAGTGTATTCCGATTCGTTGGATTTTTCTGAACAACTTTCATGTATAAAATATTTTCATCTAACTTACGGTTTATTTTATATTTATTTTTAAAGTTTTTTATTAATATTATAAAATAAAACAGATTATTTTTAATTCAATAAATAGAATTATGATACCAGCAGTCAACAGTCCTGTTGACTGGTCAAACTAACCAGTGGGTCCCCCATGTCATACTCACAATTTTAATTATGTTTAATTATTATTAATCATGATTAATTAAGGGATGGGTACCACATATCATTCTCTGATTAATTTAATGAATTAACAGGATTAATTAAGCAAGTTAATTAATTAATAGTGTGATTAATTAGTTTAATTAACCTCAATTAAGCTAATTAATTATTTAATTATTTTTATTTCCATTTTATTTATCTATTTCTTTTTATTCTTTTATTTAGTTTAGGGGACATGGGCCTAGTTGATCAGTGGCTGGGAGCGCGAGGGGGGGGGGGTGTTAAGTGGGGATTAGCCCCAGTTAACCAGATCGGGCCAACGGCGATGGGGAGGGGCAAACGACGGCCATCGGGACCGACCGATGATGCTCGGGCACACCCAGCGGGCGGCGTGGCCACGACGAGGCCGACGGGAGCGCGACGATGCGAGAGGGGGCGCGTGGGTGGTTGCGGCGGTGGTGTTGTGCGCGCGGGCGGCAGGCGGCGAGGACGGGCGGCGCGAGTGTGGGACGGGGCAGGCGTGAGTGGGGCTAGGAGAGCGTGCGGTGCCGGCACAACGGCGACGTGGGGAGTGGCGAGGGGCGAGCGGGGAGGATGGAGGGGGAGAGCCCCCTGGGCTCACATCGGTGGTTGGGGCAGCGGGCTCGTGGCGGGGCGGCGTAGTGGCGATGGCGACGGGCGACGGTACGTAGGGGCGGTGGGGTGACGACGTCGGGGCGGAGGCGTCGCCAGGGACTGGAGCGGAGGGGGGCGCCGGCGGGCGTGGCGACCGCCGGTGGAGCGGGGCAAGCGGGGTTCACCCTCGATCCAATCTGGATCGGGGAAGGGGGAAGTGGGGGAGGTCGTGGGGTTTGGGGGGCTGTCGGTGCCCTAGTAGGTGGCTGGGGTGGGCCGGGCCGGCTGAGTGGGACAAGGCCCAGTGGGGGGGGGGACAAGGGCCTTTTTTCCTTTTGGTTTAGTTTTTGGTTTTATTTCTCTTTTTTATTTAATTTAACAACAATATACTTCTGTAAAAATATGGCATTGGGTTCAATAATCCCATAGCATTTTTATGCTCTGCCATAAAATGTTTTGGGGGCCGCTTGAAACTGTTTGAAAAATACCATAAATTAAAAGGGCATTTAATAGTAGAATTGGCCTCTGCTATATTTAATTAGAGGCACCAAAATACTTTAAAGAATGTTGGTTATAACTTTATAAATACCTAGGGAATATGTGAAAACTATTCATGATTTTTAATTCCTGTTTTGTGAAACTTTTAAAAATCACTTTTCAAATTAATTTTGGAAATCATTAGGGAATTAAGTGAGGTTTGATTCGATCGCTGTAGCTTAATTACATTGATCACTGTAGCATGGATCTAGGGTGTCACAACTCTCCTCGTCTAACAAGAATTCTCGTCCCGAGAATTAAGGGGTAGGGTAAGGGGAAAAGTTCTGGTTACAAAGTTCTAATGGATCTTCTCGTCTTCGTTGTTCCCCTCGAAGAAGTTGATCCCTTTCGTTGATATATTCATCTTTCTGCTTCAGGTCATTATGATGAAGTCTTCATCCTTTCTTCGGGACCTTCATCGTCCTACGACTGAGATTAGAGGGAAAAATCTGAAAGATCGTATCTCCACAAAGTTGGGCACCTGACGGTGAACTCAGGGAAGAAGACAAAACTTATCTCTCGAGTTGTAGCTTAGGGAATGCATCGAGAGCAATATGCGATGGTACAAAAGTCTCAAACGAGTAGGCAGTCATTTGATGCCTAATTAGGAAGGTGAAAAGGGATTCAGAGCAACGAAACAATTATCACGTCTGATATTAGGATAGAACATCCCTTGGACCGTGAGTCGGGATTTACATACGAGGCCAAGTGCAAAGGATACTTTCGAATCAAGGTTGTACATGAGAGTCAGGTTTCGATCCTGTGGAACTTTGGGTTATGGGCCCACCATGCGGGTTTAAGAGTAGGAAGAGCGATCATCTTGCACAGTCATGGTATCAAGACCTGCCAGAGGAGAGGTTGTCAGTTAAGTTGGCAACAACGTCGGTACCAAGGGCGGGGGACGAATAGAACCATTTTCCTGCTTGTTGAAATGAGGCGACCAATAGGCAAAGTTCTCGTCCACCGGCGGTTACCGAAATGTTATCAACAATAGTAACGGGGCCTTACTAATAGAGTTGATCACCGAGGTGTTTACCTAAGCAGGGGATTACCACTGTTCAGATAAGTTAGATTACAAGAACGGGGTAAACAGACATATGGAAATGGAAATGTGTTTATACCCAAGTATTTGAGTATAACTTTCCCCAAAGGTAATCAAAGCACGATACACATGACAGGACATCAAGTACATAACCATTTAGGTAAGGGGGGAAGGGATTCATGATATGACCCATACAATGTTGTTTGGATAATTGATCAAGAGACATTTAGCATTGCGCTTCCAATGTTCTTGTCGGTGATTGGAGTATCGCAACCATGCTTCGGGGAAGCATCGACATGGTCATTAGATAAAGGTCGGACTTCAAGAGAAGTCAAAGGATCCATCAGGAACAACTTATAAAATAAGTCTTACAATTTCCTCATGGGAGAAAAGACGAATCTTGCTGAACAAGACACTATAACAATAGGTCTTCCGGGCAGGTGTGTTAGCCACATCACCTACCGAGTAACATAGAGACCAACGTTATAATTCTTGGGAAGGGTTCCAACCATCATATCCGCTGAGGTTCAGATCTGGTTGGTGTCAGGATACTTCAGACATAGAAGGCCCGAGGAGAAAAGGATGCAACACAAATCTATGAGATGATTTGTAAGAATCTCGGAATGAACAACGAAAGCAAGCCCTGAATCATGAGTTGGAATGCAATACATATGAACACAATGTCAAGACATTTGTGTCCACATGGAAGTTTTTAGGATGGAATGCAATCAAGCGCTGGTTGGGAACCATCATAGAGGATATCAAAGTTCTGTGTATAAGCCCGGATAGCTCTTACAAAGAACTTCTTCCCCCCAGATCAAATCAATCAGTGGCTTGACACACTAGGAAATACATATGGAGTGAAGGTAGCAAACCTATCAAACCATAGAATACTTCGCACATCCATGAATGAATTAGACGATCCCAGAGGAAGCAAGACAGAATTTCCCCATAACCACGGGGTAATGCATGTGAACTTAGATAAGAACACTCCTTTTATCACACACATTCTTCATGAGCTAGTTACGAAGATAAAGCCTTCAAAATTTTACAACACTAGCTTAGATGTTCATCATGAACCACAAAGAAGATGATGATGTGGCTTATGGGCTTAGCAACAATTCGTCGAGATCTCCACAAAGGTGGATTTCCACGATAGGGTGAACAAGGTGATAGTATTGGCTAAACTAGATGATATATTGAGGTATGACCGAGGGAAACAACCACAATTAAACATTAATCAAAAGATGCAACCAAAATCCGGACTAAGTAGCACGGCCAATGATAGAATGTTGATTCAATAGCCAACACACTTAGAATGGGCTTATTGTTCATTTACTCCAAGGTAATAGAGTTGCTAGGTCATAAGTGTTGAATTTACCCATCACAATCCATTTTTCGGTATTCCGGTTAGAAACAACACGGAAACATAAGAAATGAAAGGTGATGGCAAGAAGTATCATTATATCAAGAATTTTTATGATGTGTGCAAATTTCACGTCATTCTTGGAAAAGATGGTAATACTCCAAGATAGAACATATCACAAGATGGCTAACAAGGAACTTAAGGTTCAATCCAAACAAGACAAGCCTGCGTTTGAAAGGAAGTCAAGGATGCTTCTTCCCATCGAGAATTTAATTGATATTCTAGGAGAATTCAGAATGTTGATGATGACCACAACACAATTGTCGAGAAGTCTCTTGAAGATGCAATCGATCAGCGACGACATCAAGCGAAGAAATGGTGAAGCGAATGGTTGACGAAACCACATGTTAGAGTGCTAGCTAAGAATCAGAATTGCCTTTCAAGACAACCAACATGACGTTCAAAGTTTGATGTGAACTTAATGCACTGTTGGAATGGTGCTTCAGGGATGAAGGACATAGATAGTATGGTCAAGCTTTAGCATTACGATGATGGTGCAGCCTAATAGCTTGCAAAGGCATGACCGAGTACAAACTCGTAAGCAAAGAAGATTACTACAAGTTATCTAATCACAAAGCGGACTCGATTCAATTATCGGTGTCCTTGAGTGTCCAACAACTCAGAACTCGAGGGAACTGGAATCAGTGAAGGAAACATAGCTGATGAGGAGCTAATAAGAAGTTATAAAGCTCCGTGATATTTATCAAGATACCAGGGATAATACCCGGAGGTAGATCGGAATAGAGGTTAGACTTGTGAATTGATCTATGGAAGACAAGCACTTTAACCCGTCTAAGAATGAAATCAAGTAGAACAACCTTGCCGGAACCACGATTGCAAAGGACAAGATCAAAGATATAAGAACAAATCATACAATGAATGATTATATGAAAGGAGAAGCTTCTATGATAAGATCAACATTGTTTCCATGGGCATGAATACAAGGTTCAAGGTCGACTCCCACTTCATGAATGCATCACCTTACATTTACACCTCACCTTTGGTGAAATTATAGTTTTGAAAGATTATCTAGAAAATCACCAAAAAAGTATGACTCATGAAAACGTTCGGGTTCACACGAATTAAGGAAGGCATAGGTCCAACCCATCGGGGCACCTTAGGAACATATACCACAAGCTTCAAGAGTAATCAACACATGCTTGATAATAGAGCATGGTTGACAAAAGCATAGAATACAACTTATCAGAGGGAGAAGACACAGTTTACCAATGGCATCATGTATCAGGGGAAGAACATCACAATAATTTTGAACGTGAAGGATGCTATCGGATAATAACCCAACAATGGGTCTGGCGGTCCACAAAGGACCTGATGTGAATATCAGTACTCAATCAGAGGGAGAAGAATGCAAGGCATCAGATTATAGAACATCCAATAATTTCGATGCTTAAATAACCAAAGGAATTAAGATTTGCAATTTGGTGTATCGGAAGCAGATGCTCCGATCAAATACAAGTAAGATGAAAGGACTTAGATGGGCAATCAATCAAGGTTGACTTGCCGAGAAACAGCTCACGTTTGGAAAGACGTCTAAGCCAGAAGGGAAAATTTTATGAGTAACCATGGATGACTGCGTGCATTTGCACACATGTTAAATTAATAATATCAATATGACAATCACAAAGGATTTTAATGAATGTTGCAAGACATATGGAATTAACCATAATGCAAGCAAATGAGATAGGTCAAGAGTCAAAGGCTATTGAGGATTTGGAAGATCGAATAGCAATTCAAAGGATTTTGTGAAACCCATGACAACTTAGGACGAACGAATCCCCGATAAGAAAATTTGATGTCCCTTGTAATAGCAAGAGCAACTAGATATGAAAGTAAGAAGGACAAATGTATGCAATCATCCATAGGGGTTGACGATGGCAGGGAATCACAAAAGCAAGGAGCACAAGTTCTCGGGAGAACATCAGAGAATATCTTCAAAGTCTTCTAACGAATCAAGTCATCATCCGGAATGAGGGGCTCTTCAGGGGAAGTAGTTACGAGAACCTGGAGTTAGAGTTAGCAAAATCTTTAACCCGAAAGAGAAGAGAGATCAGAACCCAAAGTATAGACGAGGAATAAAGGATCCTAATACCAGCCGACTGAGATGTGGGCCCTGTTGGAAATATGCCCTAGAGGCAATATATAAAGTGTTTATTATTATATTTCCTTGTTCATGATAATTTTTTATTATCCATGCTATAATTGTATTGATTGGAAACACATTGCATGTGTGGATATATAGACAACACTTTGTCCCTAGTGTGCCTCTAGTGAACTAGCTCGTTGATCAAAGATGGTCAAGGTTTCCTAGACATTGACATGAGATGTCATTTGATAACGGTATCACATCATTAGGAGAATGATGGGGTGGACAAGACCCAAACGATAAACGTAGCATATGATTGTGTCAATTTATTGCTACAGTTTTCTACATGTCAAGTATATGTTCCTATGACCATGCGATCATGCAACTCACGGACACCGGAGGAGTGCCTTGTGTCTATTAAATGTTGCAACGTAACTGGGTGATTATAAAGGTACTCTACAGGTAACTCCGAGGTGTCTGTTGGGTTGGCATCGATCAACACTGGGATTTGTTACTCCGTGTGACGGAGAGGTATCACAGGGCCCACTCGATAATACAACATCATAATAAGCCTTGCAAGCAATGTGACTAAGTGTTAGCCACGGGATCTTGTATTACGGAACGAGTAAAGAGACTTGCCGGTAACGAGGTTGAACTAGGTATGGAGATACCGACGATCAAATCTCGGGCAAGTAACATACCGAAGAACAAAAGGAACATCATACAGGATTAACTGAATCCTTGACATAGAGGTTCGACCGATAAAGATCTTCATAGAATATGAAGGAATCAATATGGGCATCCAGGTCCCGCTATTGGTTATTGACCGTAGAGGTGTCTCAGTCATGTCTACATAGTTCTCAAACCCGTAGGGTCTGCACACTTAAGGTTCGGTGACGTTTCGATAGTATAGACTTATGTATGGTGGTGACCGAAGGTTGTTCAGAGTCTCAAATGAGATCCCGGACATCACGAGGAGCTCCAGAATGGTCCGGAGGTAAAGATTGATATATAGGAAAGTGGTGTAAGAACTTCGGAAAAGTTTTGGGCATTTCCGGCAGTGTACCGGGAGTGACGAATGGGTTCCGGGGACCACCAAGTGGGGCCCACATACCCCAAGGAGCCACATGGGCCTTAGAGGTGGCGCACCACCCCCTGGTGGGCTGGGAAGCCAGCCCAAAAGGTCCCTATGCGCATAGGGAAGGAGGAAGAGTAGGGGCCAAGTTAGGGAAGAGTCCCACTAGGAATCCACCTACCTTGTGGGAGGTGGACTCCTCCCCTTGGCTTCGGCCGAACCTCTCCTTGGAGGAGAGGCTAGGGCTGACTCCTCTCCCTCCCTCCTATATATACTAGAGGGTTTTGAGGGCAGCCCCAACCCTAATTGCCACGTGCTTCCCTCTTCTTCCTCTAGATCGTTTTCTCCTCTAGATCGGTTTTCAACAGTGCTTAGGCGAAGCCCTGCTGGAATTGCTCCACCACCATCACCGCAATGTCGTCGCGTTGCCGGAGTACTCGTCTACCTCTTCGCTCCCTCTTGCTGGATCAAGAAGGTGGATATCTTCATCGAGCTGCGCGTGTGCTGAACGCAGAGGTGCCGTCCGTTCGGTACTTGATCGGGAGTTCATGGGACGGCTTGCGATTTGGATCGCGGAGACGTACCACTACATCAACCACATTCTTTAACGCTTCTGATTAGCAATCTACAAGGGTACGTATATCCAATCTATCCTCTCATAGATGCTCATCTCCTAGATTGATCTTGGCGAAGCGTAGGAATTTTTTGTTTCCCATGCAACGTTCCCCAACAGTGGTATCAGAGCTAGGTCTATGCGTAGATGAGATCTTGAGTAGAACACAAAGAGTTTGTGGGCATTGATATTCAAATTGCTTCCTTCCTTAGTCTTTTCTTGGTTCAGCGGTATTGTGGGATGAGGCGACTCGGACCGAATTTACTCGTACACTTACGAGAGACCGTGTTCCATCGACTGACATGTGACTTTGTTGCATAAAGATGGCTCGCGGGTGTCTATCTCTCCCACTTTAGTTGGATCAGATTTGATTAAGGCGGTCCTTGTAGAAGGTTGAAAATAAATCTTCATAACACCTTGTGGTTTTTGCGTAGGTAAGAATCGTTCTTGCTAGATACCCATAGCAGCCACGTAAAACATGCAACAACAATTAGAGGATGTCTAACTTGTTTTTGCAAGGTATGTTGTGATGTGATATGGCCAATTTCATGATGTGATATATGCGATGTATGAGATGATCATGTTTTTGTATAGAATATCACGACTTGCAAGTCGATGAGTACGGCAACCGGCAGGAGCCATATGGTTGTCTTTAATTATTGTATGACCTATGTTTCAATCATTAAGCGCTATGTAATGCTTTACTTTATCGCTAAACAGTAGCAATAGTAGTATGAGCATGGTGGGCGCGACAACCCCGATGGCGACACAATGATGGAGATCATGGTGTTATGCCGGTGACAATGGAGGTCATGGCGGTGCTTTCAAGATGGAGATCAAAAGCACAAGTTCATGGCCATATCATGTCACTTATGATTTGCATGTGATGTTAATCCTTTTATGCACCTTGTTTTGCTTAGGACGACGGTAGCATTATAAGGTGATCCCTCACTTAAATTTCAAGATGAAATGTGTTCTCCCCGAGTGTGCACCGTTGCGAAAGTTCGTCGTGTCGAGACACCACGTGATGATCGGGTGTGATAGACTCTACATTCGCATACAACGGGTGTAAGCCAGTGTTGCACATGCAGAACACTCAGGTTAAACTTGATGAGCCTAGCATGTACACACATGGCCTCAAAACACAAGAGACCGAACGGTCGAGCATGAGTCATATAGAAGATATGATCAACATGATGATGTTCACCATTGAAACCACCTTAACTCACGTGATGATCGGACTTGAGTTGGTGAATATGGATCACGTGTCACTCAGATGACCCGAGGGATGTCAATTTGAGTGGGAGCTTTAGTAATTTGATTAACTAAACTCATTATGTTGAACAATAGTCTTAGTAACCTTTGCATATTTATGTTGTAGATCAATGGCTCGTGTAGTAGCACCCTTGAATTTTAATGCATTCCTAGATAAAGCTAAGTTGAAAGATGATGGAAGTAACTTTGTTGACTCGGCCCGTAATCTGAGGATTATCCTCACGGCTTCCCAGAAGGCATATGTCATTGATGCACCGCTTGGTAACCAACCCGCAGACTTGTCATCCGAAGACGTTAAGAACGCTTGGGAGGCACGTTCTGGAGATTACTCAATAGTTCAGTGTGCAATATTGTATGGCTTAGAACTGGGATTTCAAAGACGTTTTGAACATCACTGAACATATGAGGATGTTCCAAGAGTTGGAGTTTATCTTTAAGAAGAATGCCTGGATCGAGAGGTATGAGACCTCCGATAAGTTCTACACTTGCAAAATGGAGGAGAACGGTCTATCAGTGAACATACACTCAGAATGTCTGGGTATTCGATTCTTCTGGTAGAGTTAGGGATGCCCCTTCCGCCAGAGGCGATCACTGACAGAGTTCTTGAATCATTGCCACCAAGCTACAAGAGCTTCGTGCTGAACTATAACATGCACGGGATGAACAAGTCAGTCGCCGAGCTGTTTGCGATGCTAAAAGTCGTCGAGTCTGAAATCCAGAAAGAACGTCAAGTATTGATGGTCACTAAAACCACTAGTTTCAAGAAAAATGGCAAGGGCAAGAAGGGTAACTCCAAGAAGGGTGGCAAAGCAGTTGCTCCTCCCGTGAAGAAACCCAAGGCTGGACCCAAGCCAGAAACTGAGTGCTTTCATTGCAAGGGAACTGGTCACTGGAAGCGAAACTACCCAAGTATTTGGCTGACAAGAAGGCGGCCAACAACAAACAAGGTATATATGGTATACATGTTATTGATATGTACCTTACTAGCTCTTGTTGTAGTGCCTGGGTATTTGATACCGGTTCGGTTGCTCACATTTGCAACTCAAAACAGGAACTACAGAATAGACGAAGGCTGGCGAAGGACGAAGTGATGATGCGCGTGGGAAATGGTCCCAAGGTTGATGTGATCGCCGTCGGCTTGCTCTCTCTTCGATTACCATCAGGATTAGTGATGAACTTGAATAATTGTTATTTAGTGCCTGCGTTAAGCATGAACATTATATCTGGATCTTGTTTATTGTGAGATGGTTACTCATTTAAATCATAGAATAATGTTTGTTCTATTTATATCAGTAATATCTTTTATGGTCATGCACCCAATGTGAGGGGTTTATTCATATTGAATCTTGATAGTGATGATACACATGTTCATAACATTGATGCCAAAAGATGTAGAGTTGATAGTGATAATACCACTTTCTTGTGGCACTGCCATTTAGGTCATATTGGTGTAAAATGCATGAAGAAGCTCTATGCTGATGGAATTTTGGAGTCACTTGATTTTGAATCACTTGACACATGTGAACCATGCCTCATGGGCAAGATGACTAAAACACCGTTCTCTAGAACAATGGAACGGGCAAGTGACTTGTTGGAAATCATACATATTGATGTGTGCGGTCCAATGAATGTTGCGGCACGCGGTGGATATCTTTATTTTCTCACCTTCACTAATGACTTAAGTAGATATGGGTATATTTACTTAATGAAACACAAGTCTGAAACATTTGAAAAGTTCGAGCAATTTCAGAGTGAAGTTGAAAATCATCGTAATAAGAAGATTAAATTCCTCTGATCTGATCGAGGAGGTGAATATCTGAGTTATGAGTTTGGCAGTCACGTAAGACAGTGTGTAATTGTTTCACAATTGACACCGCTTGGAACACCACATCGTAATGGTGTGTCCGAATGTCGTAATCGAACCTTATTAGATATGGTGTGTTCTATGATGTCTCCTGACGATTTGCCACTATCGTTTTGGGGTTATGCATTAGAGACAACTGCATTCACTTTAAATAGGGCACCATTGAAATCCGTTGAAACGACGCCATATGAACTATGGTTTGGCAAGAAGCCAAAGTCGTCGTTTCTTAAAGTTTGGGGATGTGATGCTTATGTCAAAATGCTTCAGCCTAAAAAGCTGGAACCCAAAGCGGAGAAATGCGTCTTCATAGGATACCCAAAAGAGACAGTTGGGTATGCCTACTATCTCAGATCTGAAGGCAAAGTGTTTGTCGCTAAGAACGGAACATTTCTTGAGAAAGAGTTTCTCTCGAAAGAATTGAGTGGGAGGAAAATAGAACTTGATGAGGTTATTGAATCTTTACTTCAACCAGAGAGTAGCGCAGCGCAGAAAGATGTTTCTGTGGAGCCTACAACAGTTGAAGAGGAAGTTAATGATGATGATCATGAAGCATCAGATCAAGTTAGTATTGAACCTCGTAGGTCGACAAGGGCGCGTACTACTCCTGAGTGGTACGGCAACCCTGTCTTGGAGGTCATGTTGTTGGACAACAATGAACCTACGAGCTATGGAGGAGCAATGATGGGCCCGGATTCCGAGAAATGGTTAGAGGCCATGAAATCCGAGATGAGATCCATGTATGAAAACAAAATATGGACTTTGGAAGTATTACCTGAAGAGCGAAAGGCCATTCAGAACAAATGGATCTTTAAGAAGAAGACGGACGCAGACGATAATATCACCATCTATAAGGCTCGACTTGTGGCAAAGGTTTTTTCACAAGTTCAAGGAGTTGACTACGATGAGACCTTCTCAGCCGTAGCGATGCTTAAGTCCGTTAGAATCATGGTAGCAATAGATGCATATTTCGACTATGAAATTTGGTAGATGGATGTCAAAACAACATTCCTCAACGGTTTCCTTGAGGAAGAGTTGTATATGATACAACTAGAAGGTTTTGTCGATCCAGAGAATGTTGACAAAGTTTGCAAGCTCCAGCGATCCATTAATGGACCGGTGCAAGCATCTCGGAGTTGGAATAAGCACTTTGATGAGGTTATCAAAGCGTTTGGGTTTATACAAGTTTATGGAGAAGCTTGTATTTACAAGAAAGTGAGCTGGAGCTCTGTAGCATTTCTAATATTATATGTAGATGACATATTGCTGATTGGAAACAATATAGAAATGCTGGAAAGCGTGAAGGAATATTTGAATAAGAGTTTTTCAATGAAGGACCTAGGAGAAGCTGCTTTCATATTAGGCATTAAGATCTATAGAGATAGATCGAGAAGCTTAATAGCACTTTCACAAAGCACATACCTTGATAAAGTTTTGAAGAAGTTCAAAATGGATCAGTCCAAGAAGGGGTTCTTGCCTGTCTTACAAGGTGTGAAGTTGAGTAAGACTCAATGCCCAGTGATTGCAAAAGATAGAGAGAAGATGAGTGTCATCCCCTATGCTTCAGCTATAGGCTCTATCATGTATGCAATGCTGTGCACAAGACCCGATGTCAGCCTTCCCATAAGTATGGCCGGAAGGTTTCAAAGTGATCCTGGAATGGAGCATTGGACAACGGTCAAGAATATCCTTAAGTACCTGAAAATGACTAAGGAAATGTTTCTCATTTATAGAGGTGATCAAGAGCTCGTCGTAAAGGGTTACATCGATGCAATCTTTGACACTGATCCTGATGAGTCTAAGTCTCAAACCGGATACATATTTATTCTCAACGGGGGAGCGGTAAGTTGGTGCAGTTCCAAGCAAAGCATGGTAGCGGATTCTACATGCGAAGCGGAGTACATCGCAGCCTCGGAGGCAGCGAAGGAAGGTGTCTAGATGAAGCAGTTCATGATAGATCTTGGAGTAGTGCCCAATGCACTGAATCCAATGACTCTGTTCTGTGACAACACTGGTGCCATTGCTCTAGCCAAGGAACCAAGGTTTCACAAGAGGACCAGACACATAAAGCGACGCTTCAATTCCAACCGCAATTACATCGAGGAGAAGGACAAAAATATTTGCAAAGTGCACACGGATCTGAATGTTGCTGACCCGTTGACTAAACCTCTTCCAAGGGCTAAACATGATCAACACCAGAACTGCATGGGTGTTCGATTTATTACAATGTAAATCACATAGTGATGTGAACTTGATTATTGACTCTAGTGCAAGTGGGAGACTGTTGGAAATATGCCCTAGAGCCAATATATAAAGTGTTTATTATTATATTTCCTTGTTCATGATAATTGTTAATTATCCATGCTATAATTGTATTGATTGGAAGCACATTGCATGTGTATATATATAGACAACACTTTGTCCCTAGTGTGCCTCTAGTGAACTAGCTCGTTGATCAAGGATGGTCAAGGTTTCCTAGCCATTTACATGATATGTCATTTGATAATGTGATCACATTATTAGGAGAATGATGGGGTGGACTAGACCCAAACTATAAATGTAGCATATGATCGTGTTAGTTTATTGCTAGAGTTTTCTGCATGTCAAGTATATGTTCCTATGACCATTAGATCATGCAACTCACGGACATCGGAGGAGTGTCTTGTGTTGTTCAAACGTCGCAACGTAACTGGGTGACTATAAAGTTACTCTATAGGTATCTCCGAGGGTGTCCGTTGGGTTGGCATGGATCAACACTGGGATTTGTTACTCCGTGTGACGGAGAGGTATCTCAGGGCCCACTCGGTAATACAACATCACAATAAGCCTTGCAAGCAATGTGACTAAGTGTTAGCCACGGGATCTTGTATTACAGATCGAGTAAAGATACTTGCCGGTAACGAGGTTGAACTAGGTATGGAGATACCGACGATCGAATCTTGGGCAAGTAACATACGGAAGAACAAAAGGAACATCATACGTGATTAACTGAATCCTTGATATAGAGGTTCGACCGATAAAGATCTTCGTAGAATATGTAGGAATCAATATGGGCATCCAGGTCCCACTATTGGTTACTGACTGTAGAGGTGTCTCGGTCATGTCTACATAGTTCTCAAACCCGCAGGGTCTGCACACTTAAGCTTCAGTGACATTTTGGTAGAATAGAGTTATGTATGGTGGTGACCGAAGGTTGTTCGGAGTCCCGGATGAGATCCCGGACGTCACGAGGAGCTCCATAATGTTTAGGAGGTAAAGATTGATATATAGGAAAGTGGTGTTTGAACTCCGGAAAAGTTTCGGGCATTTCCGGCAATGTATCGGGAGTGACAAATGGGTTTCTGGGACCACCAAGTGGGGCCCACATACCCCAAGGGGCCACATGGGCCTTAGAGGTGGCGCACCAGCCCCTGGTGGGCTAGGCAGCTAGCCCAAAAGGGCCCTATGCGCATGGGGAAGGAGGAAGAGTAGGGGCCAAGTTAGGGAAGAGTCCCACTAGGAATCCACCTCCCTTGTGGGAGGTGGACTCCTCCCCTTGGCTTCGGCCAAAGTTCTCCTTGGAGGAGAGGCTAGGGCTGCCTCCTCTCCCCTCCCTCCTATATATACTAGAGGATTTTTAGGGCAGCCCCAACCCTAATTGCCATGTGCTGCCCTCTTCTTCCTCTAGATCGTTTTCTCCTCTAGATCGGTTTTCAACAGTGCTTAGGCGAAGCCCTGCTGGAATTGCTCCACCACCATCGCCCCAACGCTGTTGTGCTGCCAGAGTACTCATCTACCTCTTTGCCCCCTCTTGCTGGATCAAGAAGGCAGAGATCTTCACCGAGCTGCACGTGTGCTGAATGGAGAGGTGCCATCCGTTCGGTACTTGATCGGGAGTTCGTGGGACAGCTTGCGATTTGGATCGCGGAGACATACCACTACATAAAAAGTTTTCTTTAACATTTTCGCTTAGCAAACTACAAGGGTATGTATATCCAATCTCTCCTCTCATAGATGCTCATCTCCTAGATTGATCTTGGTGAAGCGTAGGAATTTTTTTGTTTCCCATGCAACGTTCCCCAACAGGCCCATAAGCCACACAACTAAGTTAGTAAAAGTTTTTCAAGTACTAGACTCAACTTCGGCCAAGGAGTTGGAAAGGGGGATACCTACAGGCAGTCGGTTCTGATACCAACTTGTGACGCCCCTAATTTTGACCGTACGCTAAACATACACGCAATGCGTACGAACAAGAATAGGGACTCACTAATCAATATCACAACACAACTCTAGACACAAATTAAAGTCATACAACTTCATATTACAAGCCAGGGACCTCGAGGGCTCGAATATAAAGCTCAACAAGCACGAGTCAGCAGGATCAAATAATATCTGAGTACAGACATAAGTTAAACAAGTTTTGCCTTAAGAAGGCTAGCACAAACATAACAACGGATCGAAAGAGGTGAGGCGTCCTACCTGGGAACCTCCTATCCTACTGCTGATCGGGGGCTACCTCCATGTAGTAGTAGGATCCTGGGGTGGTGTAGTAGTCATCTCCGGCGTAGTCCATTTCACGGGCTCCATCGTCTGAACGCAGAATCGTATCGAGGGAGGGGGGGGGGGAATAGGAACCAAAGCAGCGGTGAGTACTCATCCAAAGTACTCACAAGACTAACATCAGAACTATGCTAAATATGCATCATTATCAAGGAATGGGGTATATATCTGGACTGACTGCAGAAAGCAAGAAAAAAAGGGGGAAAGGCCTAGTCCTATCGAAGATTAGCATCTTCAGCATCTTGCAACATTAGAAGAGAGTAGACTGGTAACTCACATATAGCAATATTTTATTATAGCAATTTTATTAAGTAAAAATACCCAAAGATTCTTCCTCGACTTCCTGCTAGGAAGCAATCTCGGAGCCAACATTCATTTCAATTTAAAGCCACAATTATAGTTGTAGAAGGTCATGGTACAACTCCAAGTCGTCCTGTTACCGTGGACATGGCTATTCGAATAGATAAATTCATCCCTGCAGGGGTGCACCACATTTTCAACACGCTTGATCACCTCCGGCCGGACACACTTTCCTGGGTAATTCCCAGCCTCGGGATCCAAAACATCGTTGCCCCACCTAGGCTCAACGAAGAGGCCAACCCGCCGGTATAAATCCTAAGCGCGCAGGTTCGTGGGCCCACTTGCCCTTGCACTCCTGCACGATGCGTAGGCGACCGGAAGCAGACCTAGTACACTCAGTCCGGGAGCTGTACCTTCCAGCCCAATCCGGCGCGCGCCGCTCCATTGCCAACGTCCGAAGAGCTTCGGCTGATACAACGACGCTGAGTACCCATAACTTCTCCCACATGAAGGTTTGGTGCGTAAAAGGTCAAACGACCAACTCAAATCAAATACCCAACCCATTAGCATTTTATTAATGCGGGGCAAGCACGACCCATAAAGTGCGGTCCCGTCGCCCCGTCTCGAGGATTTGTGGCAAAGGCCTCTCTCGCCAGTCCACGCCTCATCATCACCCTTTTGGATGCCTTACCGGCGCATCCCACCACATCTTACACACGGGTACCCTTGGGGACGACCCGTCTCAAGACTGTCGGGAACTCAGGTCCACCTCAACCAGGGTGGTACCGCGTGTCCCTCTAGTCCCGTCATTCACATGTAAACAAGGTCAAGTTGAAGTAACTATGTGTTTATACACCAAGTGGATATCCGAGGAATCACCCTCGATGGATCCCACTCGAGGTATGTGTATGACAATGTTGGGAGACGTAGTAGTAAATCAAAAATTTTCCTATGATCACCAAGATCTATCCATGGAGAAACCAGCAACGAGAGGGGAGAGATTGCATCTTCATACCTTTGAAGATCGCTAAGCGGAAGCGTTACAAG
Organism: Hordeum marinum; assembly: GCA_022496015.1. NCBI lineage: Eukaryota > Viridiplantae > Streptophyta > Magnoliopsida > Poales > Poaceae > Hordeum > Hordeum marinum. Next base: position 348,029,232 of record CM039678.1, read on the forward strand.
AACGCGGTTGATGGAGTCGTACTCGCAGCGATTCAGATCGCGGTAGATCCGATCAAGTGCCGAACGGACGACACCTCCGCGTTCAACACACGTGCAGCCCGGTGACGTCTCCTATGCCTTGATCCAGCAAGGAGGAAGGAGAGGTTGGGGAAGGGCTCCAACAGCAGCACGACGGCGTGGTGGTGGTGGAGTAGCAAGGTATTCCGACAGGGCTTCGCCTAAGTGTTGCGGAGGAGGAAGAATAGAGGTAGGGCTTCGCCGTGAGAGAGAGAGAGATCAAATCTTGTCTCAAAACAGCCAAAACCTCAAGTATATATAGGAGGAGGGATGTGGAGGGCTGGCTTGGCCTCTACTCCAAAGTGGAGAGGTTCGACCGATTTAAAGGGAGAGTCCACCTCCCACAAGGGAGGTGGATCTCCTCCTTTTAAATCCTTTTTGGCCCTATCTCTTATCCCTAGCCGCATGGGCCTTTAGCAAAAGCCTTTCCCAGCACAATAAGGGCTGGCACACTTTATCTAACAGCCCATGTGGTCCTTTGGTCGTCACACCCCTCCCGGGGGTCCTCCGGCACCCTCTCGGCACTCCCGGTACACTACCGATGAGCCCGAAAACTTTCCGGCGACCAAAACTGGACTTCCTATATATCAATCTTTACCTCCGGAACATTCCGGAGCTCCTTGTGATGTCCGGGATCTCATCTGGGACTCCGAACAACCTTTGGTAATCACGTATACCATATCCCTATAACCCTAGCATCATCGAACCTTAAGTGTGTAGACCCTACGGGTTCGGGAGACACGTAGACATGACCGAGACACCTCTCTGGTCAATAACCAACAGCGGGATCTGGATACCCATGTTGGCTCCCACGTACTCCACGATGATCTCATCGGATGAACCACGATATCAGGGATTCAATCAATCCCGTATGCAATTCCCTTTGTCTACCGGTATGATACTTGCCCGAGATTCGATCGTCGGTATCCCTATACCTTGTTCAATCTCGTTACCGGCAAGTCTCTTTACTCGTTCCGTAATACATCATCCCGTGACTAACTCCTTAGTCACTTTGATCTCATTATGATGATGTCTTACCGAGTGGGCCCGGAGATACCTCTCCGTCACACGGAGTGACAAATCCCAGTCTCGATTCGTGCCAACCCAACAGACACTTTCGGAGATACCCGTAGTGCACCTTTATAGCCACCTAGTTACGTTGTGATGTTTGGCACACCCAAAGCATTCCTACGGTATCTGGTAGTTGCACAATCTCATGGTCTAAGGAAACGATACTTGACATTGGAAAAGCTTTAGCAAACGAACTACACGATCTAGTGCTATGCTTAGGATTGGGTCTTGTCCATCACATCATTCTCCTAATGATGTGATCCCGTTATCAATGACATCCAATGTCCATGATCATGAAACTCTGACCATCTACTGATCAATGAGCTAGTCAACTAGAGGCTCACTAGGGACATGTTGTGGTCTATGTATTCACACATGTATTACTGTTTCCGGTTAACACAATTGTAGCATGAACAATAGACAATTATCATGAATAAGGAAATACAATAATAACTATTTTATCATTGCCTCTAGGGCATATTTCCAATAGTCTCCCACTTGCACTAGAGTCAATAATCTAGTTCACATCACAATGTGATTAACACTTACGTCGCCATGTGATCATATCATCATGTGATTAACACCCAATTAGTTCTGGTGTTTGATCATGTTTTGCTCGTGAAAGAGGTTTTAGTCAACGGGTCTGCGACATACAGATTCGTGTGTACCTTGCAAACTTTCTATGTCATATTTGTATATACTGCTCCCACGCTCCACTTGGAGCTATTCCAAATGGCTGCTCCACTATACGTAGTCGGATTTCTACTAAGAGTCATCCGGATTGGTTTTAAAGCTTGCATCATCGTAACCCTTTATGATGAACTCTTTATCACCTCCATAATCGAGAAATATTTCCTTAGTTCTCAAGTTACTAAGGATAACTTTGACCGCTGTCCAGTGATCCACTCTTGGATTACTCTTGTACCCCTTGACAGACTCATGGCAAGGCACACACAGGTGCGGTACATAGCATGGCATACTATATAGAGCCTATGGCTAAAGCATAGGGGATGACACTCATCTTTTCTTTATCTTCTGCCGTGGTCGGGCATTGAGTCTTACTCAATTTCACACCTTACAATACAGTCAAGAACTCCTTCTTTGACCCATCTATTTTGAACTCCTTCAAAAACTTGTCAAGGTATGTCTTCGTCGAAAAAACTTATCAAGCGAATTGATCTATCCCTATAGATCTTGATGCTCAATAAAATAGTAGCTTTATCTGGGTCTTCCTTTGAAAAACTCTTTTCAAACAACCCTTCATGCTCTTCCATAAATTCTACATCATTTCTGATCAATAATATGTCAACTACATATTCTTATAAGAAACTCTATAGTTCTCCCACTCACTTTCTTGTAAATACAAGTTTCTCATAAACTTTGTATAAACTTAAACATTTTGATCACTATATCAAAGCTCATATTCCAACACCGAGATGCTTACTCCAGTCCATAGAAGGATCGCTGGAGTTTGCATACTTTTAGCATCCTTAGGATTGACAAAACCTTCTGGTGGTATCACATACAACTCTTCCTCACAGAAACCATTATGGAAACTTTGTTTTGTCATCCATCTGCCAGATTTCATAATCGAAAAATGCAGCAACTGCTAACATAATTTTAATAGACTTTTAGCATCGCTACAGATGAGACAATCTCATCGCAGTCAACTCCTTGAACTTGGCGGAAACTTCTTTGCGACAAGTCGAGCTTTATAAACGGTGATATTTCACCATTAGCATCTATGTTCATCTCAAAGGTCCATTTGTACTCAACGACCTACCATTCAACAGGCAAGTCTACCAAAGTCCATACTTGGTTTTCATACATGGATCCTTTCTCGGATTTCATGGCTCCTAGGCATTTGTTGGAATCCGGGCCCACCATCGCTTCTCCATAGTTCGTAGGTTCATCGTTGTCCAACAACATGATTTCCAAGACATGGTTGTCGTACTACTCAAGAGCAGTACGCGTCCTTGCCGACCTACGAGGTTCGATAGTGACTTGATCCGAAGCTTCATGATCATCATCATTAACTTCCTTTTCAACTGACGTAGGCTCTACAGAAAACTCTTTCTGTGCTGCGCTACTCTCTGGTTGAAACAAAGGTTCAACAACCTTATCAAGTTTATCTTCCTCCCACTCAATTCTTTCGAGAGAAACTCTTTCTCAAGAAAGGACTCGTTCTTAGACACAAAAACTTTTGCGCTTGAATCTGAGATAGAAGGTATACCCAATGTCTCTTTAGGGTATTCTATGAAGATGCATTTGTCTGCTTTGGGTTCATGCTCATTAGGTGAAAACCCTCTTCACATAAGCGTCACAGCCCCAAACATTAAGAAATGACAGCTTAGGCTTCTGTCAAACCATAATTCTCACGGTGTCATCTCAACAGACTTAGATGGTGCCCTATTAAAGTGAATGGATTTGTCTTTAATGCATCACCCCATAATGATAGTGGTAAAACAATAAGAGACATCATAGTACTCACTATATCCAATAGAGCACGACTACGACGTTCGAACACACCATCACACTATGGTGTTCCAGGAGGTGTGAGCTGTGAAACAATTTCCACATTGTCTAAAATTGCATACCAAACTTGTAACTTAGATATTCACCTCCACGATCATATCATAGACATTTTATCTTCTTGTCACGATGATCTTTAACTTCACTCTGAAACTCCTTGAACCTTTCAAACATTTCAGATTCGTGTTTCATTAAGTAAATGTCCCCATATTTACTCAAATCACCAGTGAAGGTAAAGAAAAACAACGATATCCACTGTGTGTTTCAACACTCATTGGACCACATACATCAACATGTATTAATTCCAATAAGCCACTTGCCCGCTCCATCATATCGGAAGACGGGGTCTTAGTCATCTCGCCCAAGAGGCATGGCTCGCATGTCTCGACTGATTCGAAATCGAGTGAGTCAAAAATCCATCAGCATGGAGTTTCTTCATGCGATTTATACCAACATGACATTTAGCGGCAGTGCCACAAGTATGTGGTACTATCATTATTAACTTTGTATCCTTTTGGTACCAATGTTATGAACATGTGTACTACTATGATCAAGATTCAATAAACCATTCCCAGTGGGTGTATGACCATTAAAGGCATTATTCATGTAAACAGAATAACCAATTATTCTCTAACTTATATGAATAACCGTATTGCACTAAACATGATCTAATCACGTTCATTCTCAACGCAAACACCAAATAACATTTATTTAGGTTTATCACAAATCTCGAAGGTAGAGAGCGTGCGATGGTGATCACATCAACCTTGGAAACACTTCCAACACACATTGCCACCTTTCACTTAGCTAGCCTCCATTTATTCCGTAGCTTTTATTTCGAGTTACTAACACTTAGCAACCGAACCGGTATCCAATACCCAGGTGCTACTAGGAGTACCAGCAAGGTACACATCAATAACACGTATATCAAATATACTCCTGTCGACATTACCAGCCTTCTTATCTACCAAGTATCTAGGGTTGTCCCGCTTCAGCGAACTTTCTCCTCATAACATAAGCACTCAGTATCAGGTTTGGGCTCAACCTTGGGTTTCTTCACTAGAGCGACAACTAGCTTGCCATTCCTGTAGTTTTTTCCCTTCTTGCCCTTGCCCTTCTTGAAACTAGTGGTATTCACTTAACCATCAACACTTGATGCTCCTTCTTGATTTCTACCTTCGTGGTGTCAAACATCACGAACAACTCAGGGATCATCTTATCCATCCCTGGCATGTTATAGTTCATCATGAAGCTCTAGTAGCTTGGTGGCAGTGACTTGGAGAACTGCATTAATCACTATCTCCTCTGGAAGATTAACTCCCACTTGGTTCAAGTGATTGTAGCACCCAGACAATCTGAGCACACACTCACCGATTGAGCTATTCTCCTTTATCTTGCAGGCAAAGAATCTTGTTGGAGGTCTCATACCTCTCAACATAGGCCCGAGCCTAAAATCCCAATTTCAGCTCTTAGAACATCTCTTATGTTCCGTGACGTTCAAAACGTTTTGGAGCTTAAATTCTAAGCCGTAATGCATGACGCACTGAACTATCACGTAGTCATCAAAAAGTGCCTGTCATATGTTCACAACATCTACAGACAACGCTTGAGGGAGTGGTGCACTTAGCGGTGCATCAAAGACATAAGCTTTCTGTGGATCAATGAGGACAATCCTCAGATCACGGACCTAGTCCGTATTATTGCTACCATCAACTTTCAACTTATTTTTCTCTAGGACCGTATCAATAAAACTGGGGAGCTACGGCGCGAGCTATCTACGACATAATTTGCAAGGACATTTTTAGACTAAGTTCATGATAATTAAGTTCATCTAATCAAATTATTAATGAACTCCAACTTAGATAGACATCTCTCTAGTCTTCCAAGTGATACATGATCCATGTCAACTAGCCCGTGTCCGATCATCACGTGAGACGGACTAGTCATCCATGGTGAACATCTCTATGTTGATCGTATCTTCTATACAACTCATGTTCGACCTTTCGGTCTTCCGTGTTCCGAGGCCATGTCTATACATACTAGGCTCGTCAAGTCAACCTAAGTGTTTCGCATGTGTAAATCTGGCTTACACCCGTTGTATGCAAACGTTAGAACCTATCACACCCGATCATCACGTGGTGCTTCGGAACGACAATCCTTAGCAATGGTGCACAGTTAGGGTGAACACCTTTCTTGAAATTTTATTGAGAGATCATCTTATTTACTACCGTCGTTCTAAGCAAATAAGATGTAAACATGATAAACATCACATGCAATCAATATAGTGACATGATATGGCCAATATCATCTTGCTCCTTTGATCTCCATCTTTGGGGCACCATGATCATCACTGTCACCGGCACGACACCATGATCTCCATCATCATGATCTCCATCATTGTGTCTTCATGAAGTTGTCTCGCCAACTATTACTTCTACTACCATGGCTAACGCTTAGCAATAAAGTAAAGTAATTACATGGCGTTTATGATTGACACGCAGGTCATACAATAAAATAAGACAACTCCTATGGCTCCTGCCGGTTGTCATACTCATCGACATGCAAGTCGCGAATCCTATTACAAGAACATGATCAATCTCATACATCACAATGCATCACATCACATCCTTTTGGCCATATCACATCACAAGGCACATGCTGCAAAAAACAAGTTAAACGTCCTCTAATTTGTAGTTGCATGTTTTACGTGGCTGCTATAGGTTACTAGAAAGAATGTTTCTTACCTACGCCAAAACCACAACGTGATATGCCAATTGCTATTTACCCTTCATAAGGTCCCTTTTCATCAAATCCAATCCGACTAAGGTGGGAGAGACAGACACCCGCTAGCCACCTTATGCAACAAGTGCATGTCAGGCGGTGGAACCAGTCTCACGTAAGCGTCCGTGTAAAGTCGGTCCGGGCCGCTTCATCCCACAATACCGCCGAATCAAGATAAGACTAGTAGTGGTAAGCAAATTAACAAGATCGACGCCCACAACTGTTTTGTGTTCTACTCGTGCATAGATTCTACGCATAGACCTAGCTCTGATACCACTTTGGGAGACGTAGTAGTAAATCAAAATTTTTCCTACGATCACCAAGATCTATCCATGGAGAAACCAGCAACGAGAGGGGATAGATTGCATCTTCATACCTTTGAAGATCGCTAAGCGGAAGCGTTACAAGAACGCGGTTGATGGAGTCGTACTCGCAGCGATTCAGATCGCGGTAGATCCGATCAAGTGCCAAATGGACGACACCTCCGCGTTCAACACACGTGCAGCCCGGTGACGTCTCCTACGCCTTGATCCAGCAAGGAGGAAGCATAGGTTGGGGAAGGGCTCCAACAGCAGCACGACGGCGTGGTGGTGGTGGAGTAGCAAGGTATTCCGACAGGGCTTCGCCTAAGCGCTGCGGAGGAGGAAGAAGAGAGGTAGGTCTTCGCCGTGAGAGAGAGATCAAATCTTGTCTCAAAACAGCCAAAACCTCAAGTATATATAGGAGGAGGGACGTGGAGGGCTGGCTTGGCCTCTACTCCAAAGAGGAGAGGTTCGGCCGATTTAAAGGGAGAGTCCACCTCCCACAAGGGAGGTGGATCTCCTCCTTTTAAATCCTTTTTGGCCCTATCTCTTATCCCTAGCCACATGGGCCTTTAGCAAAAGTCTTTCCCAGACCAATAAGGGCTGGCACACTTTATCTAACAGCCCATGTGGTCCTTTGGTCGTCACACCCCTCCCGGGGGTCCTCCGGCACCCTCCCGGCACTCCTGGTACACTACCGATGAGCCCGAAAACTTTCCGGTGACCAAAACTGGACTTCCTATATATCAATCTTTACCTCCGGACCATTCCGGAGCTCCTCGTGACGTCCGAGATCTCATCCAGGACTCCGAACAACCTTTAGTAATCACGTATACCATTTCCCTATAACCCTAGCGTCATCGAACCTTAAGTGTGTAGACCCTACGGGTTCGGGAGACACGTAGACATGACCGAGACACCTCTCTGGTCAATAGCCAACAACAGGATCTAGATACCCATATTGGCTCCCACGTACTCCACGATGATCTCATCGGATGAACCACGATGTCAGGGATTCAATCAATCCCGTATGCAATTCCCTTTGTCTACCGGTATGATACTTGCCCGAGATTCGATCGTCGGTATCCCTATACCTTGTTCAATCTCGTTACCGGCAAGTCTCTTTACTCGTTCCGTAATATATCATCCCGTGACTAACTCCTTAGTCACTTTGAGCTCATTATGATGATGTCTTACCGAGTGGGCCCAGAGATACCTCTCCGTCACACGGAGTGACAAATCCCAGTCTCGATTCGTGCCAACCCAACAGACACTTTTGGAGATACCCGTAGTGCACCTTTATAGCCACCCAGTTACGTTGTGACGTTTGGCACACCCAAAGCATTCCTACGGTATCCGGGAGTTGCACAATCTCATGGTCTAAGGAAACGATACTTGACATTGGAAAAAGCTTTAGCAAACGAACTACACGATCTAGTGCTATGCTTAGGATTGGGTCTTGTCCATCACATCATTCTCCTAATGATGTGATCCCGTTATCAATGACATCCAATGTCCATGATCATGAAACTGTGACCATCTATTGATCAACGAGCTAGTCAACTAGAGGCTCACTAGGGACATGTTGTGGTCTATGTATTCACACATGTATTACTGTTTTCGGTTAACACAATTGTAGCATGAACAATAGAAAATTATCATGAATAAGGAAATACAATAATAACTATTTTATCATTGCCTCTAGGGCATATTTCCAACAGACAAGAGTCGCTATCGATAAATGGGAAGGAGGAATCACCCCGATACCCACGATCGATTAACTATGCTACAGAATTAACACCGGGAGTGCTAAGCGAGGTATCACCCTTAGCACTCCGTAGTAGCTCTGCAGTGCCATACTAAATGGGTGTGTGATGATGTGAGGGGCCTAGCTCGTCGGTCTGTTGATCGAGTCTTCAAGTCTTCAAGTCGTCGAGTCATCGATGAAGAAGCAGGGGCAACTGAGACTAAGGGGTCACTGGGCTTCACTGACCAACCTATACTAAGCAGTTGATATTATTGCAGGTATAGTAACAGTTTATCAAAAACAGGCTATGCATCAGAATAGGAGCTAACTAATACAGTAGAAAAATCTAATGCAAGAATTAGAGGGAAAGGAATGGGCGATATCAGAATGCTCAAGGGGGGCTTGCTTGCCTTGCTGCTCTACTGCGAAGGCCTGACCGGTAGCGGTGTAGTCGTACCCAGCAACACCTTCAGTCTCGGGGTCTACCGGAGAGAAGAGGGGGGAAGAAACAATAAATATAAACAAGACAAATGCATCACGATGCATGACATGGCAATAAGCAGAGCTAGGCATGCACTAACGCGGTATCACATGTCACAGACGATTCAGAAGAATATCTCATGATATTTTCTAGGTCTCAGGCTCGTATCGAACAGATAAAATGAATGGAAAAGTTCCATGTTCGTTATGATGGGAGTGCGTGACAGACTAACAGATAGTGTATTAGATTCGTTGGATTTTTCTGAACAACTTTCATGTATAAAATATTTTCATCTGACTTATTGTTTATTCTATATTAATTTTTAAAGTTTTTTATCAATATTCTAGAATAAAATAGATTAATTTTAATTCAATAAATAGAATTATGACATCAGCATGATGACATGCTGATGTCAGCAGTCAACAGTCCTTTTGACTGGTCAAACTGACGAGTGGGTCACCCATGTCATACTCACAGTTTTAATTATGTGTAATTATTATTAATCAGGATTAATTAAGGGGTGGGTCCCACATATCATTCTCTGATTAATTTAATGAATTAATAGGATTAATTAAGCAAGTTAATTAATTAACAGTGTGATTAATTAGTTTAATTAACCTTAATTAAACTAATTGATTATTTCATTAACTAATTAATTATTTCATTAACTAATTAAATAATTAATTATTTCTATTTCCATTTTATTTATCTATTTCCTTTTATTCTTTTATTTAGTTTAGGGGGCATGGGCCTAGTTGGTCATTGGCTGAGAGGGGGGGGGGAAGTGGGGATTGGCCCCACTTAACCAGATCGGGCCGGCAGCGACGGAGAGGGGCAAACGTCGGCCACCGGGGCCGACCGGTGATGCCCGGGCATACCCAGTGGGTGGAGCGGCCACAACGAGGCCGACAGGGGCACGGTGCTGCGGGAGGGGGCGCACGGGTGGTTGCGGCGGTGGTGTGGTGCGTGCGGGCGGCGCACGGTGAGGACGGGAGGCGCGAGCGCGGGACAGGGCGGGCGCGCGGCGCCAGCATAGCGGCGGTTCGGGGAGCGGCGAGGGGCGAGCGGGGAGGATGGAGGGGGAGAGGCCCCAGGGCTCACATCGGTGGTAGGAGGGCAGCGGGCTCGTGGCGGAGCGGTGAAGTGGCGACGATGACGGGTGGCGGTGCGTAGGGGCGGTGGGGTGACAACGTTGGGACGGAGGCGTCGTTGGGGGCTGGAGCGGAGGGGGGCGTCGGCGAGCAGCACCGGCATGTGTGGCGGCCGTTGGTGGAGCAGGGTGAGCGGGGTTCACCCCCGATCTGATCTAGATCGGGGAAGGGGGGAAGTGGGGGAGGTCGTGGGGTTTGGGGGGCTGTTGGTGCCCTAGTAGGTGGCCGGGGTGGGCCGAGCCGGCTGAGTGGGCTAAGGCCCAATGGGGGGGGGGGGAATAGGGGCCTTTTTCCTTTTGGTTTAGTTTTTGGTTTTATTTATTTTTTGTTTATTTAATTTAACAACAATATACTTCTGTAAAAATATGGCATTGGGTTCAATAATCCCATAGCATTTTTATGCTCTGCCACAAAATGTTTTGGGGGCTCTTTGAAACTGTTTGAGAAATACCATAATTAAAAAGGGCATTTAATAATAGAATTGGCCTCTGTTATATCTAATTAGAGGCACCAAAATACTTTAAAGAATGTTGGTTATAACTTTATAAATACCTAGGGAATATTTGAAACTATTCATGATTTTTAATTCCTGTTTTGTGAAACTTTTAAAAATCACTTTTCAAATTTATTTTGAAAATCATTATGGAATTTAAGTGAGGTTCGATTCGATCGCTGTAGCTTAATAGCGTTGATCACTGTAGCATGGATCCAGGGTGTCACAACAATGATGCGCCGATCCCTGATGACTTTGTCCTCTCTTTGTATAAGACGGTGGCCTTTGTGGAATATGATGACCCCCCCCCACATGGTTCCATCACGATGACGATGGCAACGATTTGGTCTATGCCACCTCACCTACACCACACGTGTGGAATGAAAAAGTAATTTAGGTGAAGGTGATGATCTTGTCCCACCAGTGGACATTGATTGATTGCATGATGATGGTCACCCTATTGCCATGCTTCATGATTGTGCGACTTCCTCATGTGATGAATTACCCATTTATGATGAATTTGACGATTATCATGTGGAGTCTATTAGTTGTGATGCCATGTTGCATAGGACACCATGTGAAAATTATATTGGTCACATCATGTTTGAAAATCCTCTTGGGAGCCATTATTTTCATCAAAGTCTACATTACTCGTCTCCTCAATGAGTCCTGCGGACTTGTTGAGGACATGGTAAGCATGAGAGTTTGCAGCATAACCAACAAATATGCCCTCATGGGCTCTAGATTCAAATTTAGACAAACGAGCACCTTTCTTGAGAATGAAACACTTACAACCGAACACCCAAAAGTATTTGAGGTTGGGCTTGTTCCTGGTAAGAATCTCATAAGGATTCTTATTCAAGCCTTTGCGAAGATAGAGACGATTTGATGCATGACACGCTGTGTTGATGGCTTCAACCCAAAAGTTGTACGGAGATTTAAACTCCGCCATCATGGTTCTTGCCACATCCATCAACGTCCGGTTCTTCCTCTCTGCAACACCGTTTTGTTGAGGGGTGTAAGGTGTGGAATATTGGTGCTTTATCCCTTCATCACTGAGAAACTCATTTAGGGTGTAGTTCTTGAACTTAGTGTCATTGTCACTTCTGATTATCAAAATATTTGCATCATGTTGACATTGGACTTCATTTGCAAAGTCGATGACGGTCTGTTGGGTCTCACTCTTCCTCCTGAAGAAATATACCCAAGTGTATCTCGAGTAATCATCCGCAATCACCCAGCAATATCTTCTTCCTCCAAGGCTGTCAAAAGATGGAGGCCCGAAGAGATCCATGTGAGGGATCTCTAAGGTCCTCTTTGAGTAGATTGTTGTAGTTGGACGATGAGCCTTTTCATGTAGCTTTCCTTTGATACAAGCACTACAAGCACGATCTCTGGCAAAAATCACATTTGTTAGTCCAAGAATGTGATCCCCTTTGAGGAGACTTTCAAAAGATCTCATATTAACATGGGCTAGTCGGTGATGCCAAAGCCATCCCACATCAACTTTAGCCATTAGACATGTCGCGGTCTTAGTGGGTCGCTCCGAGAAGTTAATCACATAGAGACCGTTTTAGACATGTCCAACAAAGGCTACTTTAAGAGTCTTGCTCCACAAAAGGGTCACAATATCAATGCCAAAGAAGGTAATAAAACCCATGATTGCAAGTTGATGAGTGGAAAGTAAATTGTATGGAAGGGTCTCAACAAGCATGACTCTCTCAATAGTTAAGGTCGGAGATCCACTCAAGAGCCACTCAAGGAACATGCTTTGGAGGCGAGCGACAAGGTGGCGAGCAAGGATGATGCTTCCATCTTTGGAGGCAAGAGTGAGATGATCGAGCATGGAATTTTCCCTTCGGTAATGGATGTGAGTGATGATGTGCCATCTTCGGCCTTCATCCACGATGATGGTGACGAGATGGTTGAGCATGTGATTTTCCCTTCGACCACGACGCCGTTTGTAGTTGAGTTGAGAGACTTTTGCTACCATATTGACAGTGAGAGTTCTTCACCACTAGCCCCATATATTATAAGTTGCCCCAATTCCCATGTGAGGAGAGGCACAACCCCCACCACTTGATAGACGAATGACTCCACCATATGTGAGTATGAGCACACCTACCTTGAGGGAGTGTGTGAGCCACCACCACATAGAGCGAGTGAGGTAGTTCATAGGACATGTGAGGCTATTTTAATTTCTAAAACTTAACATCTACCTCCATTGTGTCTTCTCAATTCGTGCTCGGTTCCATACACGATGATGCGTCGATCCTCAATGACTTTGTCCTCCCTTTGTACAAGACGATGGCCATGGTGGAATATGATAAACCCCCCACATGGTTCCATCATGATGACGATGGCAACAATTTGGTCCATGCCACCTCACCTACACCACATGAGTGGAATGAAAAAGTAACTTAGGTGAAGGTGATGATCTTGTCCCACCAGTGGACATTGATTGATTGCATGATGATGATCACCCTATTGCCATGCTTCATGATTGTGCGACTTCCTCATGTGATGAATTACCCATTTATGATGAATATGAAAATTATCATGTGGAGTCTATTAGTTGTGATGCCATGTTGCATAGGACACCATGTGAAAATTATATTGGTCACATCATGTTTGACAATCCTCTTGAATTGTCATATGTTATGCATGAGATCACCCATATTGCATCTTTGCAACCTCATCGTAGTAAATCTACATATGCCATTAAAATAAATCCAATTTGCACATATGGCATAGATGACAAACCCATGGTTATTAGCATTTTCTTTCTTGTGATTATATTGCCATGCTTCCTTTGCATCATTCGCACAATTGTTCTCATATGCCATGCCATGATCACCATGCTTTGGATATGCACTGTTTTGGATGTTGTCCATATTCTGCATTTTATGCTTCCGCTATTGCACATGAGTAAACCCCCATAGTTTCCTTATACCTATTAGGAGATTTTGATCCATCCTATTAATTGAATGATTCCAATAATTGTGTGCACAATATGCTTGCCATTGATATGAATGGCTTGTGCCACATACCACGTTGAGCATAATAACTATCATTGCATGATGAATGATGTATTCGTATACCATGCCTCAAATTTCTTTGAGAATTGCTTATCTTCTGCTAACTCTCATGTGCACATACACATCATGATGGATGATGTGTACATGTACCATGCACATACTTTGTTTTGTGTGTATCCTTGTTATGTAGGTACACATGATTCTTCTTCAAAATCGCAAGCGCACGAGTTGACGAAAAGATCTCTAGAGAGCAATGAAGATGTGCGCCACCATGGAGTCCTTACCCTCCACCCACCCTCTTTGTGCAAATACTTCGCACATTTCTTCTACACGGATCTCACATGTCTATGACTTCTTGCTCATTACACTCATTATGCCCATATTTCCATGTTCACTTTGCATGATATGCTCATTTCTATGCCCTTGCCATGCAATTGTGACCCATGCTTTGCATCTCACATGACACTTGATTATATGACTTATATGTGCATTTGCACGCTTGGTGGAGATACTACTTGCCATTGCCATGTTTTCTTTGTGCCCCGTGCCTATGATGACACATTGATCTTGCTTTGTGTTCGTGCTCGCGATATGCCATGTGAATTATTTATGTCCACTATTTCCTCATATGACATGATTGCCATCATTTCGTCTAGTATGTTGCATCTTCGTACTACTAGCTTGCATGACATGGTTACTATGCTTGCTTATGTTGCGTCACCAATGATTAATACTGGCTCCTTTCATGTGGTTGATGACAACCATTTCCATATTTCTTACATGATTGATATTGCTTACTATCATATGTCTCCATGGGTTGCCTCTCTCATGCTAGATTTTCCATGTATTGAGTGCAACAATGCTATTAATTTTGCTAATGATATTGCCCTTGTAGCTTTTTCTCATATTACTGGAGCTTTTGAGACCTTTCATGTGAACCATGCTTGCCTTCCTTCTTTGCACCATATGCTTAATGTAATGAATATAGACATTGTTGTATCATATTATTCATGCACTTGTGATCCTAGTGGTTATGTGCAAGACAAAATCACCATAATGATCATATTATTCATGCACTTGTGCGTTTATCTACCATGCATATACATTCTTTGCGTTTGCTTGTGCATGCTTAGGATACTTGAACTACATGTCAACTTCCACTTCACGCGAGTTGACCAATCGAGCTCTTGAGAGCGAGCCATGCTACACCGACGCATTTCTATATCACACTCGCTTGTATTTCAGCACTCTGAAGGACACACAAGGTCATGCTATTGAGGTGACATCCTTCTTGAGCATGGATATTCTGGATCATCCTAATTGTGTTGCTTGTACCATGACATATATTGGTCATCTTGGAACATTTATTTGCACACATGTTAGTGATATTGCTTTTACTAGAGATTGCCACATTGCCATGCCTCCTGACATATATACCTTGTGTATTGCGTCCAACTTGTGGCTTAATTGCTCCTATCATATGTTCTGTTGCAACAATGTCATTTATTCACATATGCCATGCCCCATTGCTTGCTACATGATTGACTTGCTCACCTCACACATGATGACCAATTGCTCTTTCTATTGTGTTGAGTGCTGATACGTGTCCAACATATTGATAATTTATGAAGTATTCATGCCATATTCACCTATGTTTACAATACTTTTATATGGTTTTGATGCACTTTATATGATTTATTTAGAACTAACCCAAACTGACGTTGTTTTCAGCAGAACTATCGTGGCGTTGTTTTTTGTGCAGAAAGTGAAAGTTCTTCGAATCTCCCGAAAGTTTTTGACATTTTTTTGGGAACAAAAGAGGCCTTCGACACTTCGTGGGAGGGCCAGAAGAGTCACAAGGTGGCCACCCTCCACCAGGGCATGCCAGGCCCCCTACCCCCACCCTGGTGGAGCGTGCCCACCTCGTGGCACATCTTCGCGTGAAACAAACGCCAAAAATTCCTATAAATATAGAAACCATCAGAAATAACCCTAGACTCCTCGTTCCACCGCTGCAAGGTCTCTATATCAACAAAAGACCAATCTAGAGAGAAAACAGTACCCTGCCAGAGAGGGTAGATCATCTTCGATGGCCATCTTCATCATCCCGGAGGAGTCCATGGTGAGGAGGGAGTAGTCCACCCTCGTGGCTGACAATTTGTACCAGTAGCTATGTGTTCAATCTCTCTCTCTCTCTCTCACTCTCTCTCGTGTTCTTGAGATTGCACGATCTTGATGTATCATGATCTTTGTTAATATAGTTGGATCACATGGTGTTTCCCCTCTCTATCTTGTTGTGATGAATTGATTTTTCCCATTGAGATTTCGTTATGTTGGATTGAATATTGGATTTGAGAACACTTGATATATTTCTTGCATGTGGATACCCTTAGTGACATTGGGGTATTCAAGTGATTCACTTGATCTATGTCTTGGTACTCAACTTGCGAATTCTTGAGGTGACATTGAGGTAATCTATGCATAGGGGTTGATACACATTCTTGTCCTAGCTTCTCCGATAGAAATCTTGGGGCACTCTTTGAGGTTCTTTGTGTTGGATTGGGTGTTATGAATCTGAAATTGTTTGATGCATATCGTATAATTAACTCATGGATACTTGTGGTGACATTGAGTATCTAGGTGACATTAGAGTTGGTTGATGCGTATCGTATGGTGTTGTTCTAGTACGAACTCTTAGATAGATCGACTGGAAAGGATAACTTGGTTATTTTACTCCGGAATCTTGGATAGATCGATTGGAAAGGATAACTTTAAGGTTGTTTTGTACCCTACAAAAAATTTCTTCTTATGCTCTCCGCTAGATAAGAACTTTGGAGCGATTATTCGTTGCGCGATGAGGGATGGTTATGTGATCCAATTATATTAGCATTGTTGAGAGATTGCACTAGCGAAAGTACAAACTGCAGGCCTTGTTTTCAAGCATTGCAATACCGTTTGTGATCACTTTTGTCACTTGCTACCTTGCTGTTTTCATATTTTCAGATTACAAAAATCAATATCTACTATCATTACTACACTTGTATCACCATCTCTTCACCAAACTAGTGCTCCTATACAATTTTCCATTGTATTGCGTGTGTTGGGGACACAAGAGATTTCTTGTATTTGATTGCAGGGTTGTTTGAGAGAGACCATCTTCATCCTACACCTCCCAAGGATTGATAAACCTTAGGTCATCCACTTGAGGGAAAATTGCTACTGTCCTACAAAACTCTACGCTTGGAGGCCCAACACGAGTCTACAAGAATAAAGTTGCGTAGTAGACATCAAGCTCTTTTCTGGCGCCGTTGTTGAGGAGGTGAGTGCTTGAAGGTATATCTTTAGATCTTGCAATCAAATCTTTTAGTTTCTTGTTTTTCACTAGTTTGGTTTTATAAAATAAAACTACAAAAAAATGTAGTTTAGGTGAATCAATTGTTTCGTCTCTTTAATGTCTTTCGTGAAAATGATGGTTCGGAAAATTGAGCTCAATTGGTAGAGAATTCCTTGAATGATGAGCATGATATAAATATTGTTAGTATGAATTCTCTGAATATTCATGATGCTAATTTTATGCAAAGCCACAAGCTTGGGGATGCTATTGATGAAGATGATATTTTTAGCCCCCATGTTTTGATGAGCAAAAGTAATATGATGATAGGATGCCTCCTATGTACGATGATTATTGTGATGAAATGTATGCTATAAAGAGTGGTAGTAACCATGAAACTTGTCATCATGATTTTAATATTCAAAGAGGTTATGTCAATCAAGTACCTCATGATAGTTATTTCACTGAGTTTGCTCCCAATACTATGAATGAGAAGAAGTTTGCTTATGTGGAGAGTGATAAATTTTCTATGCTTGTGCATCATGAAAAGAATGCTGTATGTGATAGCTATATTGTTGAATTCCTTCATGATGCTACTGAATTTTTTTATGAGGCAGGAACATATGCTTGTAGGAATTGCAATAATATCAAGTTTCCTCCCTATATGTTGAAAATCTTGAAGTCATGCTTGTTTTGCCTTCCTATGCAAATTGATACTTGCTCACAAAATCCCTATGCACAGGAAGTGGGTTAGACTTAAATGTGCTTGTCATGTGATTCATGATGCTCTTTTGCATGTCTCAAATACTATTTCCTACACGAGCGTCAATGAAATCATCATGCCTAGTTAAAAGGCATTAAAGAAAAGCGCTTGTTGGGAGACAACCCAACACTTTTACTTTCTGTTTTTGTGTGTTGACATGATTAATCTACTGTAGTAATCATGTTTTGTGTCTTTTATTTCAATAAAGTGCCAAGTAAAGCCTTTGGGATAGTGTCGATACTTACTTGTTTGATTCTATGCAAAAACAAAAAGTTTTGCATCAAGTATATGAATTATATGATTTTACTGGAGAGTCTAAAAATTATATTTTTTTACACAAAATTGCTATGCAAATGCTGTGCTTGGTCCTAATTGCTTATAATTTTTAGAGTCAGGGAAGAATGGTGATCATTCAGATCTTCACAGACCGTTCTGTTTTTGACAGATTCTATTTTGGATGCATAGTTTGTTTGTTTCAAGTGTTTTCATAGATTATACTTGGTAATATAAATTGTGGAAATGATGGAATACAATAGGTATTATGTGAGAACAATTATGAATCCTGTCTTGGTAGTACATAAAGACTTGATTTATTATTATGTGCACTAACCTATCTCACGAGTTCTTTTCAAGTTTTGTGTGGATGAAGTTTTTGAGAATATATGAAACCGGGATATGAATGGATTGAACGAGATACAAAAGCTCAAGCTTGGGGATGCCAAAGGCACCCCAAGTAAATATTTCAAGAAGTATCAAGCATGTAAGCTTGGGGATGCTACGCATCCCCCTCTCTTCATGAAACAAATATCGGTTGGCATCGGTTGAGCCTAAGTTTTCGCTTCTTCACATGATGTGTGCTATTCTTGGAATGTCATTTTTTTGCTAGATGTTTAAATAAAATTGTCAGGTCTGAAAATCTTTATTGAGAGATAGAATCCTCACATAACTACTCAATAGTTTGATCACTCATTAATCTTCACTTATATCTTTTGAGAGTAGTTTGATGCTTACTCTTGTGATTCACTTATATCCTAAGAGTAAATTGTGAATCAATGGAATATCATAAATATGAAATTAAAAATGTGTTTTATGCTTAGTAGTAGCTTCACATCTGGTTTTGAAAGTAAAATCTGTTTAAATTTGACAATCAGAATATTGGTCATAGAATGAATTCGTGAATGATTATTATAAAGAAGAGAACTTTCACATACAAATATGCAAATGCCACTAACAACACAATCCTCCAATGACTTTGGTAATGGACTGCCGCCACTAGTAAGATCTCCTGGAGTGGTGTGTATTCACATAGTCGCCACTAGTGTACACCTGACTAGTGGCGTCGGCACTTAACACCACTAAAGTTTGTGATGTTAGTATAGTGGGCAACCGACACCACTAGTGACCCACATAAATGGAATCAAACTAGCGGCGTGCATATGGAGCGCTGGTAACCGCGTTTTCCGAAAGCCACTAGTAGGCTTGTTTGCAGTAGTGTAGGGTCGATGAAACCCCTTCTCCGCTCCACCAATATATAGGTGGGCATGCACGAGGAGAGGAACTAGGCCCCCTCCCATGCTCACACACTCTCTCTCCTGCGTGTTGCAGTAGTGTAGGGTCGATGAAACCCCTTCTCCGCTCCGCCAATATATAGGTGGGCATGCACGAGGAGAGGAACTAGGCCCCCTCCTGTTCTCACACACTCTCTCTCCTGCGTGTTGCCCTTCGCCTTGTTTTCTCCTACCGTCTAGTTTGATCTAGACAAGGACAACACTAGGCCGCCTCTCCTCACTATAGTTCTTTTGGCAACTCTTTGTGTTGTTCCGCAATTCTTTGTGTTGTTCCACAGAGTGTTGTCGAACCTCTAATTAGTATGCGTGGATACATCCATTGTTCAAAAATTCATTCGATTAATCAGTTAATTGGTCAGTTAATCGCTACTCATCGGGTGGCCGAATGGAATAACACAAATTCATTATGTTAACTTGTCATGCCGATTAAATGGCCTATCAGATTGATTAAATGGTTAGTTAGACTGATTAATCGGTTGTCAGGACGATTAGTCGTGGTTGCGCCCCCTAACTCGTGGGCAAACCAAGCCCATTATTTGGCCCATAACCCCTCCTAGAACGTCCCTCTCCCAAAGAGCTTGGGTTTATGCCTCCATCGGCCGCCTCGCGCTCCTCTCATCCCCTCCCAACCTAGATGATGGCTGACCAAGTCCTCGTCGTTGCATCGCCGCTTCCCCTCCTCCCCTGTGTGTCGCCACTTTCTCTTCTCCCTTTGCATGTCGCTACTTCCCCTCCTCCTTCGTGACCTGCCACCTTTGACAACCGTCCCGTTCAGATGCCCTCTGTGGCCGCCATCACCTTTCCTCTATCTATCGCCGTCTCGTGGCCACCATATCTAGAAGTCGCGTCCCATGCAGAAATTGGTCAAGAAGTGTTGCTGTAGACATGTTTGCTGATGATTTTTATGCCCACATGGATGATTGTTATTGTATACATGTTTGTCACCTATTGAGAAAAGAAAATGGTGCCTTTTTCTTTATATTTGCATTGTAATATTTTTCTCCATACAAAATTTTCTTGTATTGAGTTTGAAATTGTACTGATTAATGGCCGACCGATTAATCCAGTTAATAGGCCGATTCAGCGATTAATTGTTACTACCAAGTCAAACGAGCAACTACCAGTTAACAATTTCCTCAACATTGGATACATCATAGTAGTTATCTACTTCAACACTAGATTGGCGGTCGTTCGGAAAACTTCTGGCGTCAAGGAGATTTAATTCCGCTATGTTTTGTTGGTGAGATTGATCGTTACCTCATCATTCATAGTGATCCTTGGGCATGTTCGTGCTATGATTTTGTTGTTGCGTAGCACGTTCCCCTACAAACCCATCTCTCCAACTAAGCTAAGTGATGCATTCTCGTAACCTACAACACCTGCAACCTATCTTAGTTAGAAAGTCTAGGTAAATTAATCACCAAGTGCACTGAAAGTTGTATCAGTGACATATAGAGCTTGAGAGAACATAAACATACCTTCAGCTCATACGAGGTATCAACACTCAATATTTCCACATCTATATTGGAAAGTGCTATAAAAATCCTCACATATGGGGCTTATCATTTACCAAATTCATTTTAATAGTAAAGATACCACACTCACAAACATCAACAGAATCCACTGCTCATGTATCATGCAAAAGGTAATAGATCTGTACTATATACCCATAATTAAAGTGTATGTAGAAATAAAAAATATATATCAAGAGTCTCTTTATATATCGGGAGATATTTCATGTAGCGACATCACACATAAATGGGCATTAGAGGTGACCCATGAAAGCGGTTTTCACCAAAAAATACAACCGATCGTGATGTACACCTAGAGACAGTTATATTTTTTACGACCAGTCTCTGAGGCGGCTCTAAATTTTTATTCATATGTAAGATTAGGTTGAGGTTGTTTGACCGCCTTTAGTTTCTCGCACATGCATGATCTTTCATATTCGATACTACATGTAGTAAGTTAGTACCTTGGGGCGCACCTATTTCTCTTATCATTCTCCCCTGGTTCTCTTGGATCCCTCTTCCTTTTATTTCCGATCCACGCCCAAACCCTAGTATTGCTGTCACCACATTGGATCTTAAGCGTGTCATTGCAGGGGGCCAAGCCCATCACGCACCTATGCGAAATCAATCCAACGTTGGGCCCGATTCGTCGGGGGCAACCATCTATCGAGGCCTCTATCAAATCGGCATATTATCTTCCATGGCAGCAAGGTGGGGTTAGCCCGCGGATGCTTGAAGAGATTTTCGTTGTCACAGATCTCCACCAAGTCCTCCTCTAGTAGGGTACTTGCCCATTACCACGACGTCGACCGAGATCTTTGGCACGGTCCGCTCCTGCATTTTACCGGCATCCTTGTTGATGGGTTTGGTTTTGGCTTTCCTTATTTATGTTTGTATTTGTGAACTATGATAAATCCTCATAAACTTCACCACACTAGTCTATTAGGATCATATGTTTGAGTACTCCATGAGTTTTTGTTCTGTCGATGATGAAAAATATCCATACTATCATAAGGTTTTAGAGCTTAGGCATTAGAATTTGGTTGTACTCGAGCCCAAACTTTGTGGAAGTTGGGTAATATCCTAGGTAACTTATAACTTAGGTGGTGGTGGGGAGGGGGGATTTGGATTTGGTTCTAGTCACGTCCAACAACATTTACACAAATATCTTGAACAATTTCCTTTTGGTGCTAGTTTTAAATTTGTTATTTGTGGCGACACTCATAGCACACTTATAGATATGTGTTAGCAACTCGAGATCTTGTTGACCTAAGTAATTTTTTATGAAGGGTTACATGGAACATTGGCTTACATGGAGGAGATATGGAAAGAAAGAAAAAGAGTGTTTTTCACCTCTATACATGCATCCAAACAAAATATAATAAATGCAGATGAAAGAGAAGGAGAGTAAAGGCATCTTAAACGCGGATCCTTAAAACAGACACATTATTTGTCTGCGGCCCGTGTGCGGACAAGTATATGGGAGTCGGACATCCAACCATGTCACTTAAACTCACCCCTATTTTTTTCTTTTAAGTCGCAACACTCAAAATAATTATGGAAAATAGCATAATTTATCCATAAATAACTTGCAAATATCCCTAGTACAACAATAGTTTAAATGTAAATATTACAAGTGAGACAAGCGGATGTTCAATATGTTGTTCGAATTCAACGATACTCAAGTCAGAATCGGCACAAGTCCTCACACACACTATGGCCCTTGAGCTATATCCAACAATGTATGAATGTAAACGACCTCATGTCGGTCATGTGGTACAACATGGCAATGCGTCCAGACTATACAGTGTGATGATTATTAAATCACAACATTGAATCAATGAATTGATCAACATAGAGCAGCAAGAAGTGAAACTTAAAATATCCATGGTTGACAAGCCCCATGACCACATTGTCTTCACTCGTACAACCGCATCGTAAAACTTCACGGTAGCGTCAGATATGGTGTATCACCAATGGACACATGAATCACGTGCAATTCGTAGGGCACGAAGTTCTTTTAACGAAGTCGGCAGATACGACCTTTCACTCGCCGCACATCAACTCGTTCTCCATGACCGATTACCCCGTCATCGTTTTATTCTAGGAAACAACAAGATGGTCAATAAAAAGAAACTCAATGATATTTGACCAACCACCTCACAGGAGTGGTGTCCACCATGGACAACGCTGTCAGGAAGGAGGAGGGTAACTGGCTGCTAACGAATTTTGGGTGGACGACACCGTGGTGTTCAAGGCAGGCAGACACGTTGGTGGGGGTTGTAGACGTGTTAGGATGCGTGGGAGGCGGTCGAAGAGATACAACGATGGTTTCAGATGAGAAGGATGCGAATGCAAAGCAAGTGGACATGATTGAATGGAAGTAAAGTGGACAGGTTGAGTATTTTGAACGGGCCGAGGGTGATGGAATCCTACATGGCAACGGTTCGGACTCCCACAAGCCTCCGCACCCCAGTTTGCCTTTAGTGTGCGCCAATTTAAACATTGTACTGGTTCATGGACCGATGGGTACTACGTTGGATGCCAAATTATATCCCAATTTGTCCGGATGGTTATGGCGTTTTGATAGTCGTGGTAAAGATGCCCTAACAAGTTATTATTACTTTGATTGAACTTGACAACAGATTAAGACAAAGCAAACAACTAGTGGCAGAACTGCCACCTAACTGGTATGCTCATATGCTACCGAGCAATT
This sequence comes from Hordeum marinum, assembly GCA_022496015.1. Taxonomy (NCBI): domain Eukaryota; kingdom Viridiplantae; phylum Streptophyta; class Magnoliopsida; order Poales; family Poaceae; genus Hordeum; species Hordeum marinum. The sequence continues at coordinate 348,052,774 of CM039678.1, forward strand.
GACCGAGGGAGTAAGCCAGAAGGGCCTTGTTCCGGTCAACAAGATTCATGGCGTAGAGCGGCGATGACTTGAGCCGCACCAAGCGATCCCTACAGCCTTCCACGTATGTGACGCAGCGCCCGTACTCCTCCCCGAGCCCCGCGAACCTGCAACGCGGTAGCATGTCGCCGGCGACGTGGTCCATGCACTGCACAGCGTCGCAGTACTCCATCAAGCATGTGCGGTAGGCCGCCCTCTCGTCGCCAGAGATCGACCGGTTGCGGAGCAACTCGTTCGCGGCCGCCGCCGTTGCGCTGTAGGACTCGAGGGCGCGGTGCGCGGCGAGGAGCGCATATTCGGTGACCTCGATGTGGATGGACGGGCTTGGGTCGAATCCCCCGCGCAGCGTGTCCATGCACATGTCGTGCAGGAGCTTCGTGCCGCACGCCTTTCGGCAGGCCGCCTCCACTGGCAGTGACGGGACGCCGGGGCAGCGCTCGCCGCCGGCGCCCATGAAAGGAAATGCGAGAACGAGGACGAGGAGGATTGTCTTCATCGTCTTCGTGCTACGGGAGATAATGTTTGTGTCTGACGCTCTGAGCTGACCACAGCGTTGTACGTTTATACTGGATTTTCTAGTTGACAACTGGAAATGGACTGACACGTGTAGCGCGCCTACACAAATGATGATGACACGTATATGGACAATTGGCAAAATACCAATCTTGCTTGTTTGTTCATAGTGGTCGTCAATCTCTCGCTATTTTCCACTCCACTGATCGCATTCATTTCATAAATTATTTGCTCTAGCTGGAACTCAACCATATCACCCGCAAAAAAAAAAAAAGAGGAACTCAACCATAAGAGATGTGGCACTTGACTTGTGAAGCCTACTTTTTCCTTTCTTTTTTTTAGCAGGGAAGAGACCGGAAGGTCTAAAAAACTGAACAATGAGGTATTTTCAGTACACGGTATGACAGAATTTAGTGTGTGGTATTAAGCTGATCCTGTGGTTTCGTCGTAAAAAACCCCCTAATCCAGTGGTCAATATGATTCGATTTAGACTAGACTACCCCTCCAAAAAAGGATTTAGACTTGGCTTGAGGGCATTTTAGTCATTTTATATTAGGCTTATCCTGTCAAATGAAATCAACCGGGGCCTGCCCAGTTGAGCTACTCTCGGCTCGTTGCTGCCGCTGGCTGGTCGCGTCCACCCTCGCGCGATCATCTCCCGCCGCGGCACTGCCATGGCACACAGCCGTCTCATGTCGCGTCGTACCGTAGTCATCAGACCAGTCAGGCGCTACTCGCGTGACTCAGCGTCTCTAGGTAACCGACCCAGTTTTTCGCGCTCACATCGGCGAACATGGCACCGTATGGCCAGTGCGATGCTCGTGTACGTCTTGTCAGGACAGCGACACGATGCGGGGCATTCTCGACGCGCTGATCGGCTGCAAGTTCGAGGGCCTTGGCCAGCGATACATGCAACTGTCCCTCCTTCGTTACAAAAACACCACTGAGTTGCATTCATGTTGACGACATGCAGTTACACTCGAGAGTAGCACTTACAGTCGCACTCAAGCGGTAGCCATCCAATTACTCCGTTCCTTTCCACAAAACAGTTGCTGTGCCGTAGAAAAAAATGCAGTTGCAAACGAGGTGTGACACTTGTAGTTGTGTTCCTCGTGATTGACATGCAATTACCCTTCTTCACCCTTTTCCAAAAAAGACAATTGCGTTGTAGTCGTGTTGAAAAGACATGCAGTTGCAGTCGTGGGCGTTACATGCAATTGCATGCCTAGTAGGAGACGTGCAACTTTCCCACTCCCTCCTCCCCAACAAAACACTGTTGAGTTACAGCCGCGTTGAAGACATGCAATTACAGTCGGCGGAAGAAACTTGCAGTTCCGTGCCTAGTTGGAGACATGCAATTGCCCCTCTTCATCCTTCTTGATAAAACACTATGGAGTTGCAGTTGCGTTGGAAACATGCATTTGCAGTCAGCCACGACACTTGCAGTTGCGTGCCTAGGAGGAAACAGCCAACTGCCCCTCTCCCTCTTCCTCAAGAAAACACCATTGAGTTGCAGCCATGTTGAAGACATGGTGTCGCAGTCAGGGGTGACACTTGCAGTTGCATGCCTAGTGTTGGACATGCAACTACCCCCTCCTCCCGACAAAACAATGTTGAGTTGTAATCGTGTTGAAGACATGCTGTTGCAGTCGGGGGTGACACTTGCAGTTGCATACCTAGTGGAAAACACGTAATTGTCCCTCTCTATCCTCCCCCAACAAACAACATTAAGTTGCAATCGCATTGATGTGATGTGGTTGCAGTCGAGGGCGACACTTACAGTTGCATGCCTGGTGGTGGATATGCAACTGACTCTCTCTCCCTCCTGCCCGACAAAACATCATTCAGTTGCAACCACGTTGAAGACATGTGGTTGCAGTCGGGGGCGACACTTGCAGTTGCATGACTATCGGTGGACATGCAACTGCCCCTCCTCCCAACAAAACAATGTTGAGTTCCAATAGCATTGAAGATATGAAGTTGCCGTTAGGGGAGATGCTTGTAGTTGTGTGCCTCGTGAAAAAAATGCATAGCCCCGTGGTTGCAGTTGGGGGGCGACACGTGGAGTTGCAAGGATGGTGGTGGACATGCAACTACCCCCCCAATAGTGTTGAGTTGCAGTCGGGGAGACAATTGCAGTTGTGTGCCTAGTTATAGACATGCAACACCTATGAGTTGCAGTCACATTAAAGAGATGAGTTGCATGCCTGGTGATAAACATGCAACTGCCACCCCCTACAAAAACACCACTAAGGTGCAGTCGCGTGAAAAAATGTTGTGTTACAAAAATCACGTTGAAGACATGCAAGTTGCAGTCAGGGCGATGCTTGAAGTTGCGTGCCTAGTGGAAAACATGCAACTAGTCCACCCCTCCTCCTCGACAAAACACAGTTCAGTTGCAGTCGGCTTGAAGACATGTGGTTGCAGTCGAGGGCGACACATGAAGTTGTGTACCTAGTGGTGGACATGCAACTACCCATTCTCCTAAAAAACTATTGAGTTGCAGTCGGGTTTAAGACATGTAGTTGTAGTCCGAGGGTGACACCTGTAGTTGCGTCCCTAGTGGAAAACATGCAACTACCTCTCTCCCTCCTACCCGACAAAACATCATTGAGTTGTAGTCACGTTGAAGACATGTGGTTGCATTCAAGGGTGACACTTGCAGTTGCATGCCTGATAGTGGACATGTGAAAGTGCGTTATATCGACTAGAGGGAGGGGTGAACAGGCGATTTTTACAAATTCATCACTTGAGGAATTTCAACTTTGAGGAAATTGAAATGTGATGAATAACTAGCAGCGGAATAAGTACTCAAGTGCATGAGGAATATAGTAACAACATAGTCATCATGATGAAATGAAGCATGCACAAATAGTAAGTAGCGTGACACATGATAAGCAGTGATGAACACGGTAACTTGAAGAATTTGAGGTGAGGAAATTGTGAAAGTCTTCAGTCAAATTCTTCAAACAGTAACAATCAATTTAATCAACAAGTTTATGAGGAATAGAGGGGTTGCGGAAATAGAACCAGGTAGCTCGATGAAGACAATGGTTTGATGACCCAGTTCCAACTACTGTGACAGTCGTATGTCTGGTTTGGAGCGGCCTGGTATTTAAATGAGAGGACACACAGTCCCAGGACACATAGTCCTTACCGTATTCTCCTTGAGCTAAGGTCACACAGTCCTCGTCGAACACTCGTGGTAAGTCTTCAGGGCAGACTTCCAAAACCCTCACAAACTGGTCACCCGACGATCCATAGTTTACTGCTAGATGCTCTAGACCAAGGTCACTTCGTGATCCCCAATTGACTGCAGGAGGCACTAGACCATGACGCCTAATCGTCTGGAGGATGCATAGTCCTCAAAGGTAACAAGCACCGGTTCCACACAGGAATTTCTTTAGTGATGCTCAATCACTGTGGGTTTTGGTGGTTTGGTTGTGGGTTTTTCCTCACTGATGATTTTCTCTCAAAGTCCTCGGAGGATGGGTTGCTCTCAAATGACTAGTGTCAGTTCTCTCTCAAAGCAGCCAACCAACTAGTGGTTGTGGGAGGTGGCTATTTATAGTCAGGGTGCAACCTAACATGATAAGACATAAATGCCCCCAATGATATGACCGTTATGGGGCGTTATGATTTGGGGACAGATGGCGCTAAGCACAACAACAGTCGGAATTTCGAACTATGAAAGTCCTCAGGCTTATCATATTCCTCACTTGTACGCAATTCGCACTGGCGAAATCCTAACTCCTTAGTCAGATCAATTTCCTCAGAGACCAAAAGAGCTTTGTCTCTGTCACTCATGAATTTGACTGCTGTAAGAGATTTCCAAAGGCTTCACTCGAAGGATTGGATAGGTTGAGGATTTTGGAGTTGAGCATTACTTGGAAATTTTCCTTAGGATTACCTCGGCCCCCTTTAACAGTACGATGTTTCCTATGACTCAAAGAAAGGAAATGAAACTACAAAAATAAAAGTCTTCATGCTTCATAGTCCTCGTTCATATGTTCAAGTCACACCAACTTCTTCATTCTCAAGGTCTTCAGCAAAGTCTGCACAAAGTCTTCACCAAAGTCTTCAGTTGAAGACATACATTTTTAGGGGTCCATAATCTCCGAATATATCAAACTCCTCATTGACTTATAGAACCTGTGTACACTCACAAACACATTAGTACCTTAAGCTATAAGTCTTCAATACACCAAAATCACTAAGGGGCACTAGATTTACTAACAATCTCCCCCTTTTTGGTGATTAATGACAAACAGGTTAAGTTTTCAACGGGAATAATATTATGAAGTGTGAATACTGAGTTTGAGGAATTTGATTGCAAGATATAGAAGAACTCCCCCTGAAGATGTGCATATTTGAGGAATTTGCTTTGGACTGCAAATGCACATGGTAGGTTAAAACATGGAGAACTCCCACTATATCTTGTAATTCATACACACATTTTAACATATGATATGCATAATTTGAAATGCGTGATGAAAATGGTGTCTGACGAAATTCAGCATGCATGCATTAAGATACTTGAGGAAATAAGCATGCGAGGAAATAGTTCAAAAGAGTCAGACCACCATCGGACTTAAGTTTACAACTCAATCAATAAAAGCTTCAAAAGAGCGAGAGTTGTAACTTAAACAAAAATAGCCCATATATAGAGACCCGCTTGAAGACTAACTCAAATTTTCTGCCCCTTTGTCATCGAAGACCAAAAGGGACGAAAAAGTGAGGACTAACGCCCCTTTGAAGAATTTCATCGTGTTGGTGAGGAAGGAACGCCAGCATTGTTGGGGTCGTTTGTCGATGCAGGGCCTACCGCGTGTCGTCAATGTCTTCATCTTCATCTCTCTCACGTGATGAAGAATATGAACTTGTGACCATCAGAGGAACTTGGACTTTCTTGAATTTCTTGTTTGGTTGACGAGTCCAGTCAGGATTTTCCTCAAGATCCAGCTCCTTCAGTTCTTCAGGAGTCTCACGAGACAATATGGCCCAAGTGCGGTTGAGGTTTTCATGCGCATAGTAGTGATTCCTCTTCACAGAGTTCTGCGTCATAGTCATGTTTTGCACAATGTAACCAAGTTGATGCTTCACCCACTTGTGATTGAGATCGACCTTCTGATGAAGACTGATGAGAAGCTCACGATCAATCATCACACGTGGGGCAGACTCTTGAGGTTTTTGAGCTGAGGGCTTTGCTTCTGAGTCCTGGGTTGCAGTGTCATCATTGGTGGAGAAGGATGCAGCTTTGCAAAACTGTCCACCCAATGGACGAGTGCCTTCATCAATGACATGCTTGCCTTTTCCTTCCACTGAGTCAATTGTGCTCTTGATGACTTCGATCAGAGGCACGAAGCCAAAGTGATTCTAGAAATCAACCTTGAAGGGAACTGAGGACTTTGCCCTGATGAGTTTCATGATCCAAGGTGCATAGGGCTTCTTTTCAAATGGGGCTAAAGCAGCACTAGCCAATGTCCTTATGAAGAAATCGTGGAAGTTGATGGGAATCCCATGAATGATGTTGAACAACATATTCTTCATGAATCCCTCCGCTTCCTCTTCTTCAGCATTGTGTCCCTTCTGAGGACATAGAGTATTCGTGAGAATGCGGTAGACCGTCCTTGGCACATATAGCAAATCCTTCACAAGGAAGATTTTCCATTGAGGCTTTCTAGTAGCCAAAGGCTTCATCAGCACTTGCATCAGTTGATTTGGAAGAGCAGGTTCATCAAACAGTCGACGAGCTTCTTCTGAGGGAATTGGCACTGGGACAGATTGAAGCAATTCAGATGCATGAGCAGTGTGATGTGTTGATCCTATCATCCAGTCCAAGACCCAGGAGTTGCTATCAGAAGAATTTCCACTGATGTACAAAGTAGCATAGAATTGAAGAATGAATTCTTCATTCCAATCGCAGATGTCTATGCAGAAGGGAAGAATTCCTACATCGTGAAGAACTTGGAGCACGAGCGTGAATGATGGAAGTGTTTCCACATCAGCATGAGGAATTTGATGGTGCTCGAAGACTTTCTTCTTGTCGAACAAGACTGATGCATATTAGTTCATCTGAGTTGCAGTCCAGAATCTGCTTTGTCCGGCCCTTACTGAGTCATACGGATTTGGACTAGTGAAGAACATGTGCTCATTGAAGAAATTGCTTTTGAGGAATTTGGGGCGCGTTGTGCCTTTGAATGGCATCCTGGGCTTCGGCTGAAGGTTTCGCTTGAAGTGGCCCTTGATCTCCTTTGGCATAGGAGGAGTTTCTTCAGTCTGAGGAATTTGTGGTGCAGTTTCCTTAGTGGCAGTTGGAGCAGCAAAGTCATCAACTGATGCAGCTGGAATTTCTTCAGTGGCATTGGTGGCCAAGTCAGCAGATTCTTCATGAATTTCTTCAGTCTGGGCTGGGGACTGAGGAATAAGTGACAGAGGTGTGGTCATTGGGGAATTTGGGTGAGCAGATTCCCAATATTCATCATTGATGATTGGAGTTGTATTGCCAACATCCATGTCCTCCTCAATTTCTTCAACGCCGGCCTCTTCAGCAGTAAACTGAGTCAGAGGCGATGATACCTATGGAGTTGAAGCTTTTGCTTCCACTTCAATTTCTTCATCAATCTGTTCTGAGGTAGCAGCAGATTGATCCATCTCTTCTTGATCATAATTGGGGATGACGTAGTCAACCCTGAATGGCACTATTTCATAGGTTGGTGCTGAGGAAATCGGTGTAGCATCAACTGGTTCTTTTGAAGAACTTGACAATGTCTTCAGTTTCTTCACAGCTGAGGAATCTGAAGTTGATGCTTTTCTCTTTTGAGCCATCTGTTGGAAATATGCCCTAGAGGCAATAACAAATTATTTATTATCATATTTCCTTGTTCATGATAATCGTTTATTATCCATGCTATAATTGTATTGATCGGAAACTCAGATACATGTGTGGATACATAGACAACACCATGTCCCTAGTATGCCTCTAGTAAACTAGCTCGTTGATCAAAAGATGGTTAAGGTTTCCTAGCCATGGAGATGAGATGTCGTTTGATAACGGGATCACATCATTAGGAGAATGATGTGATGGATAAGACCCAAACTACAAACATAGCATATGATCGTGTCAGTTTATTGCTACTGTTTTCTGCATGTCAAGTATATGTTCCTATGACCATGAGATCATGCAACTCACGGATATCGGAGGAGTGCCTTGTTTGTATCAAACGTCGCAACGTAACTGGGTGACTATAAAGGTGCTCTACAGGTATCTCCGATGGTGTCTGTTGAGTTGGCATGGATCGAGACTGGGATTTGTTACTCCGTGTGACGGAGAGGTATCTCAAGGCCCACTCGGTAATACAACATCACAACAAGCCTTGCAAGCAATGTGGCTAAGTGTTAGTCACGGGATCTTGTATTACGGAACGAGTAAAGAGACTTGCCAGTAATGAGGTTGAACTAGGTATGGAGATACCGACGATCGAATCTCGGGCAAGTAACATACCGAAGAACAAAGGGAACGTTATACGGGATTAACTGAATCCTTGACATAGAGGTTCGACCGATAAAGATCTTCGTAGAATATGTAGGAACCAATGTGGATGTCCAGGTCCCGCCATTGGTTATTGACCGTAGAGGTGTCTCGGTCATGTCTACATAGTTCTCGAACCCGTAGGGTCTGCACACTTAAGGTTCGGTGACGTTTCGGTAGTGTAGAGTTATGTATGGTGGTGACCGAAGGTTGTTCGTAGTCCCGGATGAGATCCCGGACGTCATGAGGAGCTCCAGAATGGTCCGGAGGTAAAGATTCATATATAGGATGTCCCAGTTTGGTCGCCGGAAAAGTTTCGGGCTCATCGGTAGTGTACCGGGAGTATCGGTAGTGTACCGGGAGTGCCGGTAGTGTACCGGGGGACCTCCGGGAGGGGTATTTCGACCCCAAGAGGTCCATGGTATGTGGGAGAATAATAACCAGCCCTTAGTGGGCTGGGAAAACAGCCACAAAGGCCCATGGCGCAGGAGAGAAAGTCCTAAAGCAAAAAGTGGAAAATCAGCCAATAGGAGGCAATCCTACTCCAACTAGGATTGGAGGTGAAGTAGGATTGCTCCCACCTCCTATTTCGGCCGACCCAAAGGCTTTGGCTGCCTCTCCTCTCCTCTCCTCCTATATATACTTGTGGATTGGGTGGTTTTTGGACAGAATTTCCGGCCACGTGCTACCCGTTTCACCGGTGCACAGTTTCTCCTCTAGATCGGTTTTCCGCAGCGCTTAGGCGAAGCCCTGCCGGAATCACTCCACCACCATCACCGGAGCGCCGTCACGCTGCCGGTGAACTCTCTCTCCTCTCCACCTCCTCTTGCTGGATCGAGACGGTGGAGATCGTCATCAAGCTACACGTGTGCTGAACGCGGAGGTGCCGTCCATTCGGCGCTAGATCGGAAGGACCGTGATCGAGATCGCGAGACAGTTCGTGATGAGATCGCGGAACGGATCGTGATGAGTTCGCGGGACAGATCGTGATCAAGATCGTGAGACGGATCGTGATGAGATCGCGGGACGGATCGTGATGAGTTCACGAGACGGATCGTGATTGGATCGCGGGACGGATCGTGATGAGATCGCGGGACGCTCGGCGATTTGGATCGCGAAGATGTTCGACTACACCAACCGCGTTTCTTAACGCTTCCCGCTTAGCGATCTACAAGGGTATGTAGATCCACTCTCCCTCTCGTAGATTCTCATCACCATGGATAGGTTTGCGTGTGCGTAGGAAATTTTTTGTTTCCCATGCGACGTTCCCCAACAGTGGCATCATGAGCTAGGTTGATGGTTCGATGAGATCTCGAGTAGAACACAAAAGGTTTGTGGGCGTTGATGCTTAGATTGCTTCCTCCCTTGGTCGTATTTTGGTTCAGCGGGATTGTGAGATGAAGTGGCCCGGACCAACATTACTCGTACGCTTACGAGAGACCGGTTCCCTCGACGCAACTTGTTGCCTAGATGGCTTGCGGGTGACAGTTTCTCTCACTTTAGTTGGATCGGATTCAACAAAGGCGGTCCTTGAGAAGGTTGAAAAGCAAACTAGTGTATCATCGTTGTGGTTATGCGTAGGTGAGAATTGTTCTTGCTAGATACCCGTAGCAGCCACGTAAAACATGCAAATACAATTAGAGGACGTCTAACTTGTTTTTGCAGGGTATGTTGTGATATGATATGGCCAATTACATGATGTGATATATGTGATGTATGAGATGATCATGTGATGTATAGATTATCACGACTTGCATGTCGATGAATATGGCAACCGGCAGGAGCCATAGGGTTGTCTTTAATTATTGTATGACCTGCGTGTCATTCATTAAGCGCTATGTAATGCTTTACTTTATCGCTACGGTAGCAATAGTAGTAGAAGCATGCAGGGCGTGACAACCCCGATGGCGACATGTTGATGGAGATCAAGATGATGGAGATCATGGTGTCATGCCGGTGACGATGGAGATCATGCCGGTGCTTTCATGATGGAGATCAAAAGCACAAGATCATGGCCATATCATGTCACTTATGATTTGCATGTGATGTTAATCCTTTTATGCACCTTGTTTTGCTTAGGACGACGGTAGCATTATAAGGTGATCCCTCACTTAATTTCAAGATAAATTGTGTTCTCCCCGAGTGTGCACCGTTGCGAAAGTTCGTCGTGTTGAGACACCACGTGATGATCGGGTGTGATATACTCTACGTTCACATACAACGGGTGCAAGCCAGATTTGCACGCGCAGAACACTCGGGTTAAACTTGACGAGCCTAGCATGTACAGACATGGCCTCGGAACACAAGAGACCGAAAGGTCGAACATGAGTCATATAGTAGATATGATCAACATGATGATGTTCACCATTGCAGCCACCTCAACTCACGTGATGATCGGACTTGAGTTGGTGAATTTGGATCATGTATCACTCGAATGATCGGAGGGATGTCAATTTGAGTGGGAGTTTAAGTAATATGATTAATTGAACTCATTATCATGAACATAGTCAAAGTGTCTTTGCAAATTATGTTGTAGATTACTAGCTCGCGCTGTAGCTCCCTTAAATTTTTATATGTTCCTAGAGAAATAGAATTTAAAGATGTTGGTAGCAAAATTGCGGACTGGGTCCGTGATCTGAGGATTGTCCTCATTGCTGCACAGAAGGCTTATGTCCTTAATGCACCGCTCGGTGCTCCACCCCATCTAGCATCGTCTGTAGATGTTGTGAACATCTGACAGGCATGTTTCGATGACTACTTGATAGTTTAGTGCGTCATGCATTACGGCCTAGAATTGAGGCTCCGAAACGTTTTGAACGTCACGGAACATATGAGATGTTCTAGGAGCTGAGATTGTGATCTCAGGCTCGTGCCCGTGTTGCGAGATATGAGATCTCCAACAAGATTCTTTGCCTGTAAGATGAAGGAGAATAGCTCAACCGTTGAGCATGTACTCAGATTGTCTGGGTACTACAATCGCTTGAATCAAGTGGGAGTTGATCTTCCAGATAAGATAGTGATTGATATAGTTCTCCAAGTCACTGTCACTAAGCTACTAGAACTTGGTGATGAACTATAAATTGCCAGGGATAGAAATAATGATTCCTGAGCTGTTCGCGATGTTTGACACCGCGAAGGTAGAAATCAAGAAGGAGCGTCAAGTGTTGATGGTTAATCAAACCACTAGTTTCGAGAAGGGCAAGAGCAAGGAGGGAAACTTCATGGATAGCAAGTCAGTTGCTGCTCCAGCGAAGCAACCCGAAGTTGAACTCAAACCCGAGACTGAGTGCTTCTGTTATGAGGTGAGCGGTCGCTGAAGCGGAACAACCCTAGATACTTGGTAGATAAGAAGGCTGGCAACATTAATGGAAGTATATTTGATATACGAGTTATTAATGTGTACCTTTCTAGTACTCTTAGTAGCACCTGGGTATTGGATACCGGTTCGGTTGCTAAATGTTAGTAACTCGAAATAAAAGCTACGGAATAAATGGAGAACTAGCTAAGGGTGAGGTGACGATGTGTGTTGGAAATGTTTCCAAGGTTGATGTGATCAACATCGCACGCTCTCTCTACCTTCAGGATTAGTGACGAACCTAAATAAATGTTATTTGGTGTTTTGCGTTGAGCATGAACATGATTAGATCATGTTTGTTGCAATACGGTTATTCATTTAAGTCAGAGAATAATAGTTATTCTGTTTACATGAATAATACCTTCAATGGTCATGCACCCAGTGAGAATGGTTTGTTGAAATGTTGATCGTAGTATTACACATGTTCATAACATTGATGTCAAAAGATACAAAGTTAATAATGATAGTACCACATACTTGTGGCACTGCCGCTAAATGTCATATTGGTATAAAGCGCATGTAGAAACTCCATGCTGATGGATATTTGGACTCATTCGATTTCGAATCGGTTGAGACATGCGAACCATGCCTCTTGGGCAAGATGACTAAAGGACCCCGTTGGATGGAGCGGGCAAGTGATTCATTGGAAATGATACATGTTGATGTATGCAATCTAGTGAGTCTTGTAGCGTGCAGTGGATATCGTTGTTTTCTTACCTTCACTGATGATTTGAGTAGATATAGTGTATATTTACTTAATGAAACACAAGTCTGAATCGTTTGAAAGGTTCAAGCAAATTCAGAGTGAAGTTTAAAGATCATCGTGACAAGAAGATAAAAATGACCGCGATATGATCGTGGAGGTGAATATCTGAGTTACGAGTTTGGCATACAACTTAAGACAATGTGAAATTTGTTTCACAATTAACGCCACCTGGAACACCATGGTGTGATGGTGTGTCCGAACATCATAGTCATGCTCTATTGATATAGTGCATACTGTGATGTCTCTTATCGTTTTACTACTATAATTTTTGGGGTTATGCATTAGAGACAACTACATTCACTTTAAATAGGGCATCATCTAAATCCGTTGAGATGACACCGTGTGAATTATGGTTTGATAGAAACCTAAGCTATCATTTCTTAATATTTGGGGCTGTGACACTTGTGTGGAAAATGTTTTCACCTAATGAGGTCGAACCCAAGGCGGACAAATGCATCTTCATAGAATACCCTAAGATCAGTTGGGTGAACCTTCAATCTCAGATCCTAGTGCAAAGTGTTTGTTGCTTAAACGGATCCTTTCTTGAGGAAATGTTTCTCTCGAAAGAATTGAGTGGGAGGAAGATAGAACTTGATGAGGTTGTTAAACCTTTGTTCAACCAGAGAGTAGCGCAGCGCAGAAAGATGTTTCTGTGAAGCCTACGTTAGTTGAAGAGGAAGTTAATGATGATGATCATGAAGCTTCAGGATCAAGTTACTATCGAACTTCGTAGGTCGACAAGGATGTGTACTGCTCCTAAGTGGTACGACAACTCTATCTTGGAAGTCATGTTGTTGGACAACGATGAACCTACGAGCTATGGAGAAGCGATGATGGGCCCGGATTCCGACAAATGGTTGGAGGCCATGAAATCCGAGATAGGATCCATGTATGAAAACCAAGTATAGACTTTGGTAGACTTGCTCGTTGGACGGCAGGTCGTTGAGTGCAAATGGATCTTTAAAATGAAGACAGACGCTGATGGTAATTGTCACCATTTGTAAAGCTCGACTTGTTGCAAAGATGTTTGTGACAAGTTCAAGGAGTTGACTGCGATGAGACTTTCTCATTCGTAGCGATGCTAAAGTCTGTTGGAATTATGTTAGCAGTTGCTGCATTTGCAATTATGAAATGTGGCAGATGGATGTCAAAACATCGTTTCCTTAACGGTTAACTTGAGGAAAGGTTGTATGTGATACAACCGGATGGTTTTGTTAGTCCTAAGGATGCTAAAAGGTTTGCAAGCTTTAGTGATCCTTCTATGGACTGAAGCAAGCATCTCGGAGTTGGAATATACGCTTTGATGAGGTGATCAAAGTTTTAATGTTTATACAAAGTTTACGAGAAACTTGTATTTGCAACAAAGTGAGTGGGAGCACTATAGAATTTCTGATAAGTATATGTGGATGACATATTGTTGATCGAAAATAATGTAGAATTTTTGGAAAGCATAAATGGTTGTTTGAAAAGTGATTTTCAAAGGAAGACCTGGATAAAGCTACTAAATTGTTGAGCATCAAGATCTATAGAGATAGATCAAGATGACTTGATGAGACTTTCAATGAGTGCATACCTTGACAAGATTTTGAAAGAGTTCAAAACGGATCAGTCAGAGAAATAGTTCTCGCCTGATTTGTAAGGTGTGAAGTTGAGTGAGACTCAAAGCTCGACAACGGCAGAAGAAAGAGAAAGGACGAATGTTGTCCCCTATGCCTTAGCCATAGGCTCTATATTATGCCATGCTGTGTACCGCACCTATGTGTGCCTTGCCATGAGTCTGTCAAGGGGTACAAGAGTGGTCCAGGAGTGGATCACTGGACAGAGGTCAGAATTATCCTTAGTAACCAGAGGACTAAGGAAATGTTTCTTGATTATGGAGGTGATAAAGAGTTCGTCGTAAAGAGTTACGTCGATGCAAGCTTTAACACCTATCGGGATGACTAGTAGTAGCAATCTGGATACGTATAGTGGAGCAGCCATTTGGAAATAGTACCAAGTGGAGTGTGGTAGCAGTGTTTACGGTTTGACATAGAGATTTGCAAAGTACACATGGATCTGAATATCGCAGACCTGTTTACTATAAGACCTCTCTCACATGCAAAGTATGATCGAGCCCCAGAACTCATTGGGTGTTAGATTCATAACAATGCGAATCACATGGTGATGTGAACTAGATTATTGACTCTAGTGCAAGTGGGAGACTGTTGGAAATATGCCCTAGAGGCAATAATAAATTAGTTATTATCATATTTCCTTGTTCATTATAATCGTTTATTATCCATGCTATAATTGTATTGATCGGAAACTCAGATACATGTGTGGATACATAGACAACACCATGTCCCTAGTATGCCTCTAGTAGACTAGCTCGTTGATCAAAAGATGGTTAAGGTTTCCTAGCCATGGACATGAGATGTCGTTTGATAACGGGATCACATCATTAGGAGAATGATGTGATGGATAAGACCCAAACTACAAACATAGCATATGATCGTGTCAGTTTATTGCTACTGTTTTCTGCATGTCAAGTATATGTTCCTATGACCATGAGATCATGCAACTCACGGATATCGGAGGAGTGCCTTGTGTGTATCAAACGTCGCAACGTAACTGGGTGACTATAAAGGTGCTCTACAGGTATCTCCGATGGTGTCTGTTGAGTTGGCATGGATCGAGACTGGGATTTGTTACTCCGTGTGACGGAGAGGTATCTCAGGGCCCACTCGGTAATACAACATCACAACAAGCCTTGCAAGCAATGTGGCTAAGTGTTAGTCACGGGATCTTGTATTACGGAACAAGTAAAGAGACTTGCCAGTAACGAGGTTGAACTAGGTATGGAGATACCGACGATCGAATCTCGGGCAAGTAACATACCGAAGAACAAAGGGAACATTATACGGGATTAACTGAATCCTTGACATAGAGGTTCGACCAATAAATATCTTCGTAGAATATGTAGGAACCAATGTGGACGTCCAGGTCCCGCCATTGGTTATTGACCGTAGAGGTGTCTTGGTCATGTCTACATAGTTCTCGAACCCGCAGGGTCTGCACACTTAAGGTTCGGTGACGTTTCGGTAGTGTAGAGTTATGTATGGTGGTGACCGAAGGTTGTTCGGAGTCCCGGATGAGATCCCAGATGTCACGAGGATCTCCGGAATGGTCCGGAGGTAAAGATTCATATATAGGATGTCCCAGTTTGGTCGCCGGAAAAGTTTCGGGCTCATCGGTAGTGTACCGGGAGTATCGGTAGTGTACCGAGAGTGCCGGTAGTGTACCGGGGGACCTCCGGGAGGGGTATTTCGACCCCAAGAGGTCCATGGGCTGTGGGAGAATAATAACCAGCCCTTAGTGGGCTGGGAAAACAGCCACAAAGGCCCATGGCGCAGGAGAGAAAGTCCTAAAGCAAAAAGTGGAAAATCAGCCAATAGGAGGCAATCCTACTCCAACTAGGATTGGAGGTGAAGTAGGATTGCTCCCACCTCCTATTTCGGCCGACCCAAAGGCTTTGGCTGCCTCTCCTCTCCTCTCCTCCTATATATACTAGTGGATTGGGTGGTTTTTGGACAGAATTTCCGGCCACGTGCTACCCGTTTCACCGGTGCACAGTTTCTCCTCTAGATCGGTTTTCCGCAGCGCTTAGGCGAAGCCCTGCCGGAATCACTCCACCACCATCACCGGAGCGCCGTCACACTGCCGGTGAACTCTCTCTCCTCTCCACCTCCTCTCGCTGGATCGAGACGGTGGAGATCGTCATCAAGCTGCACGTGTGCTGAACGCGAAGGTGCCGTCCGTTCGGCGCTAGATCGGAAGGACCGTGATCGAGATCGCGAGAAAGTTCGTGATGAGATCGCGGAACGGATCATGATGAGTTCGCGGGACAGATCGTGATCAAGATCGTGAGACGGATCGTGATGAGATCGCGGGACGGATCATGATGAGTTCCCAAGACGGATCGTGATTGGATCGCGGGACGGATCGTGATGAGATCGCGGGACGCTCGACGATTTGGATCGCGAAGATGTTCGACTACACCAACCGCGTTTCTTAACGCTTCCCGCTTAGCGATCTACAAGGGTATGTAGATCCACTCTCCCTCTCGTAGATGCTCATCACCATGGATAGGTTTGCGTGTGCGTAGGAAATTTTTTGTTTCCCATGCGACGTTCCCCAACACCATCTTCTCAACAGCCTTAGTCTTCTTCACTTCTGATGCAGAAGGAAGGTTGATTGGCTTCACCTTTGATGATTTTGCTGTTTCAACTGAAGGTGAGGGTGGTATAATTTCTTCAGGCACGACTGATGCAGTCGTCCTTGTGGGTTCAGTTTCATCAGGCGCACTAGTGGAGGGTGCGCTGGCAGGTTCTTCAGCGGTCTGCCTTTCTTTTGCGGCACTGGCATTTTCCTCAGGAGGCTGAGAAGTTTCCTCAGCCTGAGGATTTTGTGGTTGCGATTGAGCTACAACCCTGGTGTTGTCGTCCTTAACAGCAGCTTGGGCTGCCCTGACAAATCTGACCTTGGTGCCCTTCCATTCAGCATCATACCTTTCTTGTTCCTCAGTGAGGGAGCGAACTATAGACTGAACTATGATGAGTTGATTTGGAGTCAAATTCATCATGTTATTCCTCAAAAAAATTTCTTTCCGATCCCTGTTCCTCTTAGCTCTCTAAGCTTGATCTCGTTTCCATTTTTCCTCAGCAATAAAGTGAGTGAGGACATGGTCCACACCAAGAGGCAGGTTCAGTGAGGAAAGTGGGGTGCTTGGATCCTCATGCCATATGTCAATGAAGTTGAGGATCATCTTGGGATCCAACATGAGAGGAATAGAGCTGCCCTTGGCTATAGCAGCCTTTTTTTGACTTTGTCTGATGATTTCTTCCAATTCTTCATCATCAACTTCGTCATCATCCTTAGATCCTGAGGGTACAATTACCATAGTTTTGCTTGTGTCAGGACTTGGTCTTTGACCTCGTCCAACAGTTTTCTTCAGTTTCAACACAGTTGGGCTTGTTGAAGACTTAGCTTGTGCTGAGGAACTTGCTGAGGCCTTTGAAGCAAGTGAATCCCTCAGTCCTCTTACACGATGCCATATGCACAGGGGTTGAGGACTTTGCAGCTGTAGCTGAGGACTGAGCAGGAACTGTACCAGAAGCTGAGGTCATTGAGGGCTAAGCCCTTTGAGCTTGAGGAATTTGCTATGTTGATTTTGAAGTTGAAGAATTTGTCTTCACAGCAGATTTCTTCATCATTGATTTCTTCGGAGCACTTGCGGAGGCTCCGGCAGTGGCAACAACAATAGAGTCTTCATTAAATTTCTTCACCACCTCTTTTGCTTTCTTCGCCAACTTGGCTTGATGTTTTTCCCATATATGAGGAAAGTCTTCGCCAGTCTTGAGACTAGTGGGATCAGCAATTTGATTTTGAGCCAAGGGAGGCCTGCTGCATGGAGGTTTCACAACAAATTTCATCATGTATTTAGGAGTTACATAACGATATTCCTTCCATTCCTTTGCCCATCTCCTCTCTATTTTCTACAGACGAATCTTTCTCTGCTTAGTCATCTCTTTGCCATGCGTTTCTTCATCGGGTGTGTAGTATTCCTCATACAAGCCATTTGGAATCTCAAAGGTAGTGTGCACATCAGGCTTCTTTCCACCTTTTTGTGGCTTCTTCCCATCAACCATTTTCAGCTGAGAATTTTGAACTCTTGAGGACTCTGAAGAAGTACACAGTTTTTCCTCAAGAAATGCTGCAAATGAGTTAAGTTGATGAGAACCTAATGATTCATCAGCGGACATGTTGTACCTGTGAACAGAGTATAGGTGCGAGGAATTTGAAGAGGTCATATGCGTTCTCAGAAATTTTTCAATAAAAATAGGTGTGAGGAATTTGACCATAGGTGTCTTGAGGAATTTCACTAAGTGTTCTTTGTCTTAGGTTCTAGAGTTGTGCAAATTTTGAGGATTCACACAATTGAGGAATCTTGAACAAAATCATAACTTAGAGAAAGTCATCAAGTGTATCAACATGTAAGGTGCTTTAGAATGAGATTCTTGAAGAATAAACACCTTTCTGAAGATTTGGGAAATCTTGAAGATCAAATAAGGGCAGTAAAAAGAAATTTTATTTACCCTGATGAAGAACACGACGAACTATGAGATGAGATTGAGGAAGTTCGTCAGTCCAGATCTCCCATGCCCTAGCTCGGCAAAGGGAGACAGCTACAGCGGCGGTGGGATGAAGACTTCCGCGGATGATGTGAGTACGGCGATGACGAGGTCGAGGCAGTGAAGCTCTTCCACACCGGCGTTGATGACTTTAGCAGCAGCGCTAGGTTGGAGCTCGGGAGAGAGAGTAGAGATGAGGAGTAACCGAGCACAGTGGAAGGGGAGGGGGTATTTATAGTGGAGGTGAAAACCAATCCGTCTGAAGATTTTGGACCAGATTGCCCCTGACCCTTGCTCTCCATGTGATAGGTGTCACCCACATACTAAGAGGTGGTGATAGTGGGGGATCGTGGGTTATCCAGTTGTGGGAATAGGAACTATTTGAGCGGGAACAACCGGAAATTTTGATAGTGAAAATTCTAAAGTTTCCGTTCGCAAATTCTTCAGCTGTCAAGGACACAATGAAGACTTTGAACGAGTTTCAAAGTAGAACACATATGAAGAATTTGTGAACAAACTGGGTTGAGTATAGCATAGAGGGAAAGGGTCCGATCACATTCACTTAGATGAAAATCAACTTGAAGAATTAGCAATAAGTGAATGCTGTTGAGGACATTGAAAACTCAAATATATAAGTATATAATCAATGAAGAACATTAGTTTCATAGATTGAAGAATTTGAAATTTTGAAGAATTTGAAAAGTTGAGGAATTTGCAAACTTGAGGAATTTGAAAATTTGAATAATTTGCAGAATGACGAAAAACTCAACTTTGAAGAATTTCAACTGTGGTTGGTGGCGTGATCCACCGTATAAGAAGTATGATTTCAGACACCGCGTACAATTGTCATAGGGTTCTGAGAATCAAATTCTTCATTAATTTCTTCACACTGAGAGAGTTATTCTTCATTGATTGAAGAAAAATGTTACTTTGTGTGTTGCACATCTAAGTCATCAATTTTGCATTAGTGTTAGGATGTGTGTCCTTTTTTAAAAAACATTCGAAGATTCTAAGATATTTAGCTCACACCGCAACTTGCAAAATATATTTTCATCCAAGGGCTTTGTGAAGATATCAGCCAGTTGTTCTTTAGTGGGAATGTGGTCAATGAAGATGTCGCCCTTGAGTACATGATCTCGAAGAAAGTGATAACCAATCTGGATGTGCTTGGTCTTGGAATGCTAAACTGAGTTGTAAGCAATCTTGATGGCACTCTCGCTGTCACAGTAGAGAGGCACATTCTTCAACTTGATGCTATAGTCCTTGAGGGTTTGCTTCATCCACAACAACTAAGCACAACATGAACCAGCAACAATGTACTCAGCTTCAGCAGTAGATAGTGAGACACAGTTCTGCTTCTTCAAGGACCAACAGACTAAGGATTCTCTAAGGAAATGACATGTGCCTGAGGTTGACTTGCGATCCACATGATCTCCAGCATAGTCAGCATCAGAGTATCCAACGAGGTGAAGATTTGAGCCCTTGGTATACCATAATCCAAGCGTTGGTGTATGAGCTAAGTATCAAAGAATATGTTTCACAACCTTATGGTGTGATTCCTTCGGGGTTGCTTGGAATTGGTCACACATGCAAACACTCAGCATAATATCAGGCCTAGATGCACATAGATACAATAATGATTCAATCATGGAGCAATATACCTTCTAATCGAAATCTTTACCATTTTCGTCAGTGCAGAGGTGGCCTTTCGAAGGCATAGGAGTTTTGATACCTTTGCAATCTTGCATGTCGAATTTCCTTAGAACATCCTTTAGGTATTTCTCTTGCGAGATGAAGATGCCGTTGTCTTGCTGACGAATTTGAAGACCTAAGAAGAATTTCAACTCTCCATCATAGACATTTGATATTCTTCACTCATCATATAGGCAAATTCATCACTATAATGTTTGTCAGTACAACCAAAGATAATATCGTCTACATTTGGCATATGAACAATTCATTATCATAGGATTTTGTGAAGAGAGTTGGGTTGAGTGAACCGGGTTTGAAGCCTTTCTTCATGAGGAATTCCTTCAGAGTGTCATACCACGCCCGAGGGGCCTGCTTGAGGCCATAGAGGGCCTTGTTGAGTCTAAAGACTTTGTTAGGATGCTTAGGGTCTTCAAAACTTTGGGGTTGAGCAACATATACTTCTTCCTCAAGCCTACCATGAAGGAATGCACTTTTCACATCCATTTTATATAAGATGATATCATGATGGTTAGCATAAGCAAGCAATATGCAAATAGCTTCAAGTCTAGCAACATGTGCAAAAGTTTCATTAAAGTCAAGTCCCTCAACCTGTGTGTAGCCTTGAGCTACAAGATGAGTCTTATTCCTTACCACAAGGCCATTTTCATCTTGCTTGTTGCGGTAGATCCACTTGGTTCCTTGATGTTATGCTTGCGAGGATCTGGCTGCTTGACAAGTTCCCACACATTGTTGAGCTTGAATTGTTGCAATTCCTCTTGCATAGCCTAAATCTACCCAGGCTCCTTGAATGCTTCCTCAACTTTGGTGGGCTCTATGATAGATAAAAAGGCAAAGTGCCCACAAAAGTTAGTCAAATGTGAAGATTTTGGGCGAGTGAGAGGACCTGGTGCATTAGTGTCATCGATGATTTTGTCAATCTGCACTTCATTTGCAACTCTTGGATGAGCAGGTTGACGTGGCTGAGGATTTTCTTTAGCACCATTTTCTTCAGGTGTATCAGCATGAATGTCTTCATTCATTGGCATGACTTCCTCAGTGGGTATGACATCTTCAGTAGCCTTCAGCTTAATGGATTCCTCAGGAGACTGTTCATCTGACACAGAAGGCAGGTGCTCTCTTTGCGAGCCATCAGTTTCATCGAACCACACATCTACAGTTTCAACAACCATGTGGTGGTAGGTGTTGAAGACTCTGTAGGTGTGCGAGTCTTTTCCGTAACCAACCATAAAACCTTCATGTGCTTTCGGTGCAAACCTTCATGTTGAAGAATTTGTGAAGATATACCCTGTTGATGATGTGGCATGCAATATCAATTGCTTCAGGCCAGAAGCAACGAGGAGTCTTGTATTCATCAAGCATGGTGCGATCCATCTCAACAAGAGTCATGTTCTTGCGCTCCACAAGGCCATTCTGCTGAGGAGTATAAGGGGCAGATAACTCATGAGTAATACTTAGTTCATCAAGGTATTCATCAAGATTAATGTTCTTGAACTCAGTCCCATTATCACTCCTGATATGTTTGATCTTGACACCGAAGTTGGTGGAGGCCCTTGAAGCAAATCGTCTGAAGAAATCTTGCACTTCAGTCTTGTACAGAATTATATGCACCCAAGTGTATCGAGAGTAATCATCAACAATGACAAAGCCATACAAACTTGAAGAATTTGTTAGTGTGGAGTAATGAGTGGGACCAAAGAGATCCATGTGAAGCAATTCAAAAGGTCGTGTCGTGGTCATGATTGTCTTCGAGGGATGCTTGGATCTGGTCATCTTTCTAGACTCACATGCACCACAAAGGTGGTCCTTGAGGAATTTGACACCTTTGATGCCAATGACGTACTTTTTCTTTACGAGCGTGTGCAAGTTCCTCATACCAGCATGTCCAAGTCGTCGATGCCACAACCAGCCTTCTGAGGACTTTGCAAGTAAGTATGTGGCAGGTTGAGGACCTATAGAGAAATCAACAATATACAAGTCTCCTCTCCTAAAGCCTTCGAAGACTTTGGAATTGTTAGATTCCATGATGACAACCCAACGATATTTTCCAAATATGACAATCATATCAAGATCACAAAGCATTGAGATAGACATAAGGTTGAACCCAAGGGATTCGACAAGCATCACCTTATCCATGGTTTGATCCTTTGAGATTGCAACCTTACCTAGACCCAATAACTGATTTTTTCCTTTGTCTGCGTAGGTGATATGCTTCAGATGAGATGGAGCGAGTGGCAAATTCAACAGTAGATTCTTATCACCAGTCATGTGGTTTGTGCATCCACTGTCGAGGACCCACTCAATAGCTTTTGGAGTATCATCCCGCAGATGAATTAGTAAAACTTAAGAACTCATTTGCTTCAGAGTGAAGAATATGACATCAATTTCATTAGACATAATTTCATCACACAGGATAGTGAGCAAGTAGTGTGAGGACGTGAGAAATGAGGAATTCATTTCTGCATAGTTAGCTTGCGTCCTTTCAAGCATTTCCTTAGGTCTCCAGCAAATTCATCAGATGTTCAAATTCATCTGGAGACCTAACTCTGCATAAGATATTAGTTCGATTTCTTCACCACCCACATCTGGAGGCATGGCAAAGAGTTCATCATTCTGCGAGCACCATATGAGAAGGGAGGCATTAAAGCAAGTGCTCTTTGTTTCACAGGGCGAGGGTTAGAGTACTCAAATGAATAAGCAAAGAAATTCTTTGAGGACTTATGAACATAATGGTTTGAAGAATAATGCACATATTCATGACTCTTATATTTTCCCTGCGAAACAGAGGCATTAGCACGAGAATGATATTTTTGTCCATTTGAGGAATTTGGTCCAAGTGAAGATTTTGGTCCATATGAGGAATTTGATGTGGGGTTCCTGTTCTTCATAAGTGGTGTCGTGAGGACATTCACTTGAAGATTTTGTAGGGAGCTCTTGGGAACCCATATTTTCATCATAGGTGAACCGTTCCTGTAGTTAGTTCCAACAAATCTAGCAAATACTTCACCTTTCTGATTTTTGAAGAATCTGTAGTTGGAGTCAAGCGACTCATCAGAGGAATATGGAGTTTCACAAGTAAAGCCAGATAAAGTGGATGGATCTATAGGAGGTCCTTTCGCAGCAACCCATGAGGTTTTGGGTTACTTCTTAGGTGTCCAGTAGGATCCATCAGCATTGAGTTTCCTCACAAAGGCAATACCCTCTTTCCTAGGGTTCCAGTTCAGAATTTGCTTTTTGAGGACATCGCAAAGGGTTTGATGCGCTTTGAGACTTTTTACATGCCTGCCACATATAATTCCCTCAACCCTGCATTTTCGTCAGCGATACTTATGGTATCCTCAAATGAGGAATTTGAGACCACTAGAATAGTTGAAGAATTTGCAGTAATAGAAGCATTTGAAAATTCAGGTGAAGAATTAGCAGTTTCACGTTCGATGCATTTCAAACAAGGTGGAACAAATTCTTCTGGAGTGGTACTGATCTGTTAAGCTAGTAAGGAATTGTTTTCCCTTTGGAGATCCTCATGTGACACCCTTAGTTTCTCAAGATCTTGCTTTCTTTGGAGAAATTCATAAGAGACCTTCTCATGATTGGCTAAGAGGTCATTATGATGACTCTGAAGGTTATCATACTTTGTCTGAAGAATTTTGAGACCGTCAGATAGAGTTTGAGTCCGATCCACTTCATCGTTCAACAGATCATCGTTTTTGTCTAGCATTTTCTGAAGCTTTTCAAGTGCACTTTGTTGCTTAGTGGCAAGTTTAACAGGTTTAGCATAGCTAGGTTTCACATATTCATCAGATTCACCTTCACTTGATTCAGAAGAGGAAAGATGTTTGTGTACCTTTGAGCCTTTTGCCATGAAGCAATAGGTGGGAGCATAATCATCATTGCTGATGTCAGAGTCATTGGAGTAGTCATATTCTTCATCGTTGAAGATGGACTTGCTGACGAAGGCAGTAGCGAGAGCAAGGCTAGTGACACCAGATTCAGATTCCACCTCAGATTCTTCCTCTTCTTCATATTCTTCAGATTCTTCTTGAGAATCCATCTCCTTGCCAATGAGTGCTCGAGCCTTTCTGGAACCATTCTTCTTGTGCTTTGAGGACTTTGAAGATGAGGACTTTGTAGATGAGGACTTTGAAGATTTATTCTTTTTCTTCGAGTCATCAGAACTATCATCCTTGTATTTCTTCTTCTTCTTTGAATCTTTTCCCAGAGAGGACAGTCAGAGACAAAGTGACCAGGCTTCTTTCAACGATGACATGTTCTTTTCTTGTAGTCTTCTGAGGAATCTGATTTCCTCAAACCACTTTTTGATGACTTTCCAAATCCACCTCTCCTTGAGAACTTCTGGAATTTCCTCACGAGCATTGCTAGCTCCTGACGTAGTTCTTCAGGATCACCAAGGCTGCTGTTAGAATCTTCTTCTTCGGATGAGGAAATTGCTTTTGCCTTCAGAGCACGAGATCTTCCATAGCTTGGTACGTAGAGGTCTCTCTTCTCAGCCTTTTGGAATTCATGAGTATTGAGTCTCTCAAGAATATCAGCAGGATCAAGTGACTTGTATCTCCACGTTCTTGGATCATCAAGGCCAGAGTATCGAATGATGAGTCAAGAGATCTTAGCAGTTTCTTCACCACTTCATGGTTAGTGATATCGGTGGCACCCAGTGCCTGAAGCTCATTGGAGATATCAGTAAGACGGTCAAAAGTTTGCTGAACATTTTCGTTGTCAAGTCTGTTGAAGCGGTTGAAGAGATTGCGAAGAACATCAACACGAGAGTCACGTTGAGTGGAAACACCTTCGTTGACTTTGGATAGCCTATCCTAGATAAGCTTAACAGTCTCCAAAGCACTCACTCTGCAATACTGACCTTTGCTCATATGGCCACAGATGACATTCTTTGCTTGAGAGTTGAGTTCCTTGAATCTCTTCACATCAGCAGTAGTAACAGTGGGAGTGACAGAGGGTATACCATTTTCCACAACATACGAGAGATCGCTGTCAATAGCTTCAAGGTGCATACGCATCTTGTTCTTCTAGTAGGGGTAGTCCGTCCCATCGAAGGTAGGACATCCCACGGAAATCGTGATCATACCTGCAGTCGACATAACTAGATCTCCAGGTGGTTAAACCAAAATCACACAGAACAAGGGAGTACCTTGCTCTGATACCAATTGAAAGTGTGTTATATCGACTAGACGGGGGGTGAATAGGCGATTTTTACAAATTCATCACTTGAGGAATTTCAACTTTGAGGAAATTGAAATGTGATGAATAACTAGCAGCAGAATAAGTACTCAAGTAAATGAGGAATATAGTAACAACATAGTCATCATGATGAAATGAAACATACATAAATAGTAAGTAGCGTGACACATGATAAGCAGTGATGAACAAGGTAACTTGAAGAATTTGAGGTGAGGAAATGGTGAAAGTCGTCAGTCAAATTCTTCGAATGGTAACAATCAATTTCATCAACAAGTTTATGAGGAACAGAGGGGTTGAGGAAACAGAACCAAGTAGCTCGATGAAGACAGTGGTTTGATGACCCAGTTCCAACTGCTATGACAGTCGTACGTCTGGTTTGGAGCGGCCTAGTATTTAAACCAGAGGCACACAGTCCCAGGACACACAGTCCTTACCGTATTCTCCTTAAGCTAAGCTCACACAGTCCTCACCCAACACTCGTGGTAAGTCTTCAGGGTAGACTTCCAGAACCCTCACAAACTGGTCACCCGGCGATCCACAATTTACTGATGGATTCTCTACACCAAGGTCACTTCATGATCCCCAATTGACTGCAGGATGTACTAGACCATGACGCCTAACCGTGTGGAGGATGCACAGTCCTCAAAGGTAACAAGCATCGGTTCCACACAGGAATTTCTTCAGTGATGATCAATCACTTTCGGGTTTTGGTGGTTTGGTTGTGGGTTTTTCCTCACTGATGATTTTCTCTCAAAGTCCTTGGAGGATGGGTTGCTCTCAAATGACAAGTTTCAGTTCTCTCTCAAAGCAGCCAACCAACTAGTGGTTGTGGGGGGTGGCTATTTATAGCCAGGGTGCAACCTGACATGATAAGACATAAATGCCCCTAATGATATGACCGTTATGGGGATGTTATGATTTGGGGACAGATGGCGCTAAGCACAACAACGGTCAGAATTTCGAACTATGAAAGTCCTCAGGCTTATCATGTTCCTCAGTTGTAGGTAATTCGCACTGGTGAAATCCTAACTCCTCAGTCACATCAATTTACTCAGAGACCAGAAGAACTTCATCTCTGTCACTGATGAATTTGACTGAACCGTAAGAGATTTCCAAAGGCTTCACTCGAAGTATTGGATAGGTTGAGGATTTTGGAGTTGAGCATCAGTTGGAAATTTTCCTTAGGATTACCTCGGCCCCCTTTAATAGTACGGTATTTCCTATGACTCAAAGAAAGGAAATGAAACTACGAAAATAAAAGTCTTCACGCTTCATAGTCCTCGTTCATATCTTCAAGGTCACACCAACTTCTTCATTCTCAAGGTCTTTAGCAAAGTCTGCACAAAGTCTTCACCAAAGTCTTCAGTTGAAGACATACATTTTTAGGGGTCAATAATCTCCGAATATATCAAACTCCTCATCGACTTATAGAGCCTGTGTACACTCACAAACAGATTAGTACATTAACCTATAAGTCTTCAACACACCAAAATCACTAAGGGGCACTAGATGCACTAACAACATGCACCCCCCGACAAAAACAATGTTGAGTTGCAGTCGTGTTGAAGACATGTAGTTTCAGCTGGGGGGGGGGGGAATTGCAGTTGCGTGCCTAGTCGTAGACATGAAACTGCTCCTCTCACCCTTCAAAAAAACACCATTCAGTTGAAGTCACATTGAAGACATGCAATTGCATTCCTAGTGGCAGACATGCAACTACCATCGTTCCCCTACAAACAAAATGCCACTAAGGTGCCATCATGTGAAAAAACAAGGTCTACTTGTAAAAAACGCGTTGAAGACATAAAATTGCAGTGATGGCAACACTTGCGGTTGCGGTTGCGGTTGCGGTTGCGTGTCTGCGGCAGGGCTGTCATCAGCAGGGCCATCCAACACCTTCATCGACACCATCAAGATATGGCAAAAAGAGTGGTTTTACATCACCGAGCCAAGGGAGGAAGGTCGAGCCCCTCCGGTCGAATTCAGATCCACACCCCACTAGATTGACCTCATGGCTCCGAATGGGCCATGACTAGGGGTCAGACATAGAGGTGGACAACCTGCAGAGGTGCATCGCCTCCATGATCAAGGGCAATATCGAGCTGACCAATGTGGTCCAGGTTATGCTCCATCGGCGCATCCTCCCCTGTCAGCGTCGGGACTCTCCCATGTGGGCCTATCAGCTGATGATGTGCCTACCATTCATCGGCTCTTCCGCACCACAACATAGAATCCGTGGAAGGTGCTGTTCAAGGCTCAAGAGAATTGGCCAGCCGAGGAGGAGAACCGGGGTCTATTTGCCGATAGCCCTCCTTCCCAGGTATAACATAGTTTTAATTGATCAAGTTTGTTTTCTGAAAGAAAATCAAAGCACCTTTCAGATCACCTGTGTAGAAATGGTTGAGCAAGGCCACGCGCATCAACTGCCCGGCTCTACAGGCCGAAGACCCCAGGTCCCAGCTGCTATCGCAGATGCTCGTTGTGGCACCTTACAAGGCACCAACAAAGAAGGAGAAGAAGAAGAAACGAGGCCAAGTAGGACTTCGTATCAAGGACCAGTCGGACATTGTGTCCGAAGAAACCCATGCCTCATCGAATCAAGAGGAGGAGCATGAGGACAAGGGGGGGGGGGGCGATTCCCTCCTCGAAAGAAAGAGGGCGGCGTCATCAGACGCCATGGAGGATGTAGCTCCTCTTGCCTCGAAGAAAGCGCGTCGGGCATAGTTAATTTTGTCCGACGATAGTTCGGACTCGGATACCGAGTTCGACGACTTCGAGAAGGTTCACTGAAGGAACCTAAGGGTCAAGACCCCAACTCAAAGGTAAGGATCCGAAGACTTCATGAGATATTAGTGATAAGTTTTAAAGGTTATTAACATGTGAGCACTTATTGATTTGCAACCCACCACGTGTTCCCTCCACCGACTAGGTTTCGGACAGGGAGACCCCGCCCGCCGAGCTAGCGGAGAGCGGGACTACATTGCATCCCACTCCTCCAGGCGCTGCCAAGGATGCCACAGAGGTGTCATCCCAGCAGGCTCCTATGGAGCCGGGCAATAGTGGTGGGGGCGATGACATCATGGTCGAGGATAATGCCTCGGCCACCCAAGACCGGGGGAGGAGCCCCTCCCGAATACCAAGGAGACTAGACGAGGGGAAGTCCAGTCCCCTCCAAGGCCATCTCCGAAGTGCTCAATGCCTCCGGAGGCACCGGTTCAATCCCCGGTTGGAGATCGGATTAACCGATCACCACCGACGCCACTGACCAATGGGTGGCCGGTGATGAGGGAGGCTCTATCAAGCGCCTCCATCTCCGAGGAGCACCACTCCCTTATGGGTGCGGTTTTACAAAGCATTCAGTCCGTTGATAGCGGACTGAAGGAGGCTTTCAATGATCTCCTGACGGGCTTCCAGGTGAGCCACGTAATACTTTGTTTGCGAAATATTAAGTTCTTTATGCTATCATTATATACATGCCAGCCCCCGAGCCCTAGGTGACTCACCTAGGGGTCAATCATAGACCATTATCCGAACTATGTACGGGACGATATTTGTTCGGAATGTTCTAACAACCCTTAAGAGGACCGGACATAGGATCATATTTATGACGGTTCGGAAGTTTTGAACCCATGTAACCTGATAGGGATTTGTTTTTTACAGGCTTCATCGACGGCGGCGGCTGTGAATGCCGCGGAACTAGATGAGATGAATCGGAAGCTGAAGAGCTCCGAAGACGAGCTTGATGCTCTGAACAAGATATTCGACGAGGGGCAAGGTAAGCCTGATTCAATATCCGAAAAATGTCGTCATTGTATTGTCGATGCAATATTCATATTTTTGATGCTTACACAGCCTCGGCGAATAAAATTGAGAAGCTCAAGGCCGAGCTACAGAATGTGAAGCAGGAGGCTATGGTCGCGAGGGCCGCGACCGAACAAGCGGCTACCGCGCTTTCCGCCTTAAGAGCCACCAGCGACAAGCATGAGGCTCGGGTGGAGGAAATCCAACAGGAGCTCAAAGACGCCAGCCAAAAGTGCGAGGACCTCGAGCAGAAAGGAAAGGAGCTGGCCGCCAAACTATCCACCCTGAAAACCGATCTCCAAAAGGAGCGGGTGGATAGGCGGTTCTTTGAGGAGCAAGTCCGCCAAGCAAAGGTTATCACGGATGGTAAGCCATATTTATTGCAGTGTTTCTTCAGGGATAGAAATTTCGAGTTGCTTACCTAGGTGTGGCGTTCCTCAGGCGCCTGCTCCGACCTCCAGAAGAGCGCAGCGGACGCAAATCAGTTCTATGCTTCGCGGGGAGAGGGAGATGAAGCTCGGCTATTTTAGGCGCAATTCGAAGCCTCCGAGCGCTCTCCTCTTCTTGTCGAGCAGCTGAAGCAGATGATGGAGCTACATCAGATGGTGGAGCCGGCCATGAAGGATCTTTGTATCCGGCTATGGCCCGACGAGCCATTGCCGAGCAGCTACTTCGGCTTGGTGCAGAAGCTGAGCGACGCCTCGCCTCAGATCGATGCACTAAGGCATTCCTCCTGTATCGAGGGAGCTCGGATGGCCTTTGCAAGGGCCAAGGTGCACTAGCCGGGGCTTGATCCAACGAAGATAGCCACTGCTCCTCCATCGCCTGGAAAGGGGCATAGGTGCCTTGAGCAATACTTCTCTGTAGTGATGGAGGTTGCTCGGGCAATAGAGGCGCAGTGCTCAAAAGAAAACATTTATGAGTAGATGTATTTTGATATGTCGAACACATTTTAACGTGTTATTATGCATGGTTGTTTTTAATGTTTTGCATTCCTTATAACTCCTGTGTGGCCGTTGAAACTGAAAGTTACGAGTCACCGGCTTCAGCCCCCATGTAGATGCTACACGGGGTGTCTACTTACGCACTATAACCCTTAGCCGAGCTATCAGTACCCGAAGGCGGTAGTGTGCGGCGGACCAGGCAATCAGACCATAATGCTTTATTGCTTTCACTTATCCGTAAAAAGGAATGTGGGGGGCTGATGACTAGCACCCAGTGATTTGTGATGTTCAGATGAATCGTGGCTAAAGCCGATTTCACATGGTTTGTACGAATACCGAACCCATCATATGACATGGAGTAACCTCTGACGAGGTCTTTAGTATAACACTTAAGCTCGGATTCACCGACCGGTTCTCGCATACTATGATAGTCAGTTTTCGTCTTTCTCCCCTGAGGTGTTTGACCAGGATAGCTGGAAACACAATCGCAAAGGTTCTCCCTTTGCCCTTTAAGCTAAACGAGTGGAACTTAAAGGGGCAAGCACAGGAGCCAGGCAACCCAACTATTGACCCAAGACATAGTTCGGCACCAATGCATATAAAGCGAATTCCAAGACGCCGAACGCATAATCAATTGTGCATAAGGAGGGTTTTTTGAACTCAAGCCCCTGGACTATTAGCCGGTTGCATCGTAATGTACCAAACAGTTTCGCGAGAAGAGGTAGAAAATAGAATATGTGCCAAAAAGGACAATGAGACAACCATGTATAATGATTTATATTTTTCTCAACAACTCTTATTGCTCGAATTGCCGAAGCAACTGTTTACAGGTATTTGAAATATAAATTTTATAGGAGCGGTTGTACTAGGGGTCTTCGATCGGTGACCTAACATCCTCGATGTGCCCTATCGATTGTTTGCTCCTACACCTCATAGGGAGTTGTGTACCTCAATGGGTGGTATTGTTCGGCGAATGGATCTTTGCAAAAAGAATCTTGAGAAGTCGCCGAAGTGTGGATGAGCTTTACGCCTTTAGCATGCTCGTGATGGTACATGCAGTGTGTCCGAAGACATTTGATGGTAGTAGTTCGGTCCAGTCGAACACTTACCCTATTTTCCCCAACACCTCCTTCGCACGTGCTTCGCTGGTCCTAGGGCTGTGCAATGGGGGCTGAGTCCTTGTTTATGGGGAGAAGAAGGTTTTGAGAGTTCAGGCTGAAGCCAAGCTCGCTTCCCAGCCTTACGTGCCTTTACGGAAGGTGTCGACGTTTGCCGATCATCATTGTAATGGAATTCGACCGCCAGGGCCAACACATGTTCCTCAGTTCGGAGGGAGCCCTTTGTGTTGTCTTCACAGTAATGACCCCCTTGGATCCGGGCATCTTGAGCTTGAGGTATGCATAGTGGGGGACGATGTTAAAGCGAGCGAACGCTGTACGGCCGAGCAGGGCATGATAGCCACTGCGGAAAGGTACAATATCGAAGATCAAGTCTTCACTTCAAAAGTTATCGGGCGAGCCGAACACTACTTCCAGGCTTATGGACCCCGTGCACTGGGTCTCGACGCCTGGGATCACTCCTTTAAAGGTAGTGTTGCTGGGTTTGATCCTTGATGGATCTATACCCATCTTTTTCACCGTGTCTGTGTAAATCAGGTTAAGGCTACTTCATCCATTAGGACTTTCATGAGATGATACCCGTCTATAATGGGGTCTAGGACGAGGGCGACTAAACCTCCATGATGGATACTGGTCGGGTGGTCACATCAATCAAAGGTGATCGGGTACGCCGACCATGGGTTATACTTCGAGGCTACACACTCTACGGTGTAGACCTCTCGAAAGGCGCGCTTAATCTCCTTCTTGGGTATATGGGTGGCATATATCATATTTACTGTTTTCACCTCTAGAGGGAACTTCTTTTGTCCTCCACTAATCAGACCCCGAGGCACATCCGCATCCTCGCTGCACGGGCTCTTGCCTTGATCCTCGGATGTGAGTTTGCGATCCTGTTTGAATACCCAATAGTTATGGTTAGTGTGGTTGGCGGGCTTCTCTTGAGTGCCATGGATTTGGCAAGGCCTCTCCGTGATCTTCTCCAGCGGGGTGGGTCCGTCGCGATTGCCTTTAGGAGGCTTCTTCTGTTGCCTAGGTCGGGAATTGCGGAAGCCAGCATTAATGGCCGTGTCATCGGCATCACTATTGCTGTGTCGACGCTTATTCTTGTTGCGCTTTGGGTTCCCATTTCCGTCCCAAACTTCAGAGGTTCCAGGGTCTTCCGAGTTGTGGCTACGTCTTGCTAGCCAGTTATCCTCGCCCATGCAAAAGCGAGTCATGAGTGATGTGAGGGCAGGCATTGTCCTAGGTTTATCCTGGCCAAGCTAGCGAGCCAACCATTCATCCCGAATATTGTGCAGGAAGGAGGCTATTGCCCGGCGTCCAGGCAATCGACAATTTTTTTTCTTTGTCAAGAACTGATTCCAGAATTGCCGCGCAGACTCTCCTAGCTTCTGGACGATGTTGCTTAGGTCGGAGGAGTCCGGCGGCCGGACATAGGTGTCCTGGAAGTTAGATCAGAATGCATCCTCTAGATCTTCCCAGCACCCGTTGGAGTTTTCGGGGAGGCTGTTTAACCACTGCCGAGATAGCCCCTTGAGTTTTAGGGGGAGATATTTGATGGCGTGGAGATCATCTCCTCGCGCCACGTCGATGTGGAGGAGGAAGTCCTCAATCCAGATGGTTGGGTCAGTTGTCCCATCATACTGCTCTATGTTCATGGATTTAAACCCTTTCGGGAACTGATGCTGCATCACCTCGTCCGTGAAGCACGGTGGGTGGGAAGTGCCTCTGACCCGAGCTATATTGCGCCGGTAATCGGCGTATGTTCTAGCCCGGTTTTTTCTCGGACTCTATTGTTGTGGTCGAGCCAAGGCCTGTACCCTTCCTGTCTATCGGGTGAGTACCCTCTGGATCCGTAGATGGATCTCGTACGACCTGCTCTGTAGTCCAGGTCGCGTTGCAGGTCGAACCTATCATCGGGCTCTAGTGTCTCTTTTCCCCGTCTTCGGGATATCGCCGGCCTATAACCGGTGTTGTCAGTCGTCCTGTCTCGTCCTCGAGGAGGGCAGTCTGGCTTGTCATATGGGGTATGTTTGGGAGACAGCGTATTAGTGAGCTCATCGTCGAATTGCGGCAGCAGCCTTCTGCGTGGATAGATCTTAGGTTGGTTCGACAGACCGGTACCGTATCCTTCCTTAGTTGAGAGGACTCTCATCCATCGATCATTGAGGTTGTCTTGTTTGGCTTTAATCTGTCGTTCTTTTGCTTTCAGGCTGCGGCCCGTGGCTATAAGCTGTTGCTTGAACAGTTCATGATCTTCAAGATTATCGGGATGGCGAAATCATCGTCTTCCGGGATGTCCTTCTCCTCGACAGGGGGAGGTGATTGTCGTCCTCGGAATCGTTTGGGTCATCGGGGTTGTGCTGGTCTTCATGCCTCTCCTGACCCTCTAGCGGGTGTTTGGGGATATCGGGATCGCCGAGGTCCTCCGGGGTATCTCCGTCCCTGGTGCGAATGATACCTTTCCTTCCCTTTTTGCCTTTTGACCGTTTATGCGGCTTCTGGCGCCTTGACGGCCCGACTTGTCGCCATCGTTTTTAGGAGTGTGCTCGCCTTTAGCTGGAGTTCCACCACGTAGATGTCATACGTGGAGGTGGCGGCCCATCGCCCAGTGTCAATGGGGGCAGGAGCACAATCCTCCTCATCAATGTATTCTGCCTCCTCGGAGGCATAGTCCAACATGTCAGTTAAATCTTCTACTGTGGCTACCAAGTGGGTGGTGGGTGGGACAAAAAATTCATCCCGACCCTCCCTGAGACCGATCTAAGCACAAATGTGGGTTGGGTCGTTTGTAATCTTCATCGAGGACACCCGATCTAGGGCCTCGTTCAGTCTCGAGAGCTCGATCGGGCCAACCTGCTCGGAGCTTTCGGAGTTGACCTCCGATGCGTCCGGGCGAGGGGAGTGTTCAACAAGAACAAGTATCCGGGCGTCTGGCACTATGGCCGGATCCGGGATGAGGGTCTGGTCGTCGCCGGGGTAGATCCTGTGGGCGGGACCAAAAGAAGGGTCCAAGGTTAAAGCCTTAGAGTCTACGGGTGTGGCAGGCGAGATTGCAAGCCCAGTTAGTGACAGGTCGCCCCAAGAGTCTATGAAGAACTCTAGGTTCCCGAATCCGACCTCTTGATTAGGGGCGAAACTTCCGACACGTCCTAGATGGCCGGTCGGGTGGGTGTGCAACACAATGCCGTCGAAGGCGAAGATCTGTCCCGAGACAAGAGTGTCCATGTTGCGGACCTCTTCGTTGATGACAATGTGAGCCATTGATTCCTTTGGCGATCACAGCGGAACTCTCATTGAAAGCACCAATGTCGGTGTCAAAACCGACAGATCTTGGGTAGGGGGTCCCAAGCTATGTGACTAGAATCGATGGTAACAGGAGATGAAGGAGACGATGTTTACCCAGGTTTGGGCCCTCCTTTGGAGGTAATACCCTACGTCCTGCTTGATTGTATTGGTGCTATGTTGGTTACAGAGTTGATCATGGAGGATATGCCACGATTCTCGAAGCTTCCTTCCTAGTGACAGGACCTTCGATCGATCCAATGCTCGACAATCGGCCCATACAGTCCGTCCCATAAGAAATAGGTCGGCCTCTCGAGGACCCCTTAAACCAGGACTCCCTTAGTGCCCAAGGTGGTATTCAAGGTTTTATCCAAAGATTGGTCATGTGAGAGTTGATCTTATCGCAAGCATGTCTTGAAGAAGAAGATTATGTGAGGATTCATGTTACCATCAAGACATCATCCTTATGAAGAGATAAGATACAAGGTTGATCAAGACTAAGTGAAGGAGTAAATAGAGTTGATGAACACACAAAGCGTACAAGACGTACCTAGAGGGGTCAAGTAATCACATGGTATGGTAAGTATTGTCCATTACACTTTGTGTACTGACACGTGGTCTACGTGAATGTTCTATGTGGGGTTAGGTGTGTCTCCATGGGATTGTGTTAAGAGCAAGATCTCATAGAACCCATGAAGGATGACATCAAATGGTGATCATCATGAAGATTACGGTGGGAAAGTTCAAGTGGAGCATCACGAAGATATCATACTTGAAGCTTGCCATCCATTGTGGTGACAATAGACTTGTGAAGATGTGCCGAAGAGTGGCTCACCCATAATGGAGTATGGTGGAGCAATCAACTAGTCTTCATCGAGCCAACACAATCAAGAAAGGTGGTCCATCTTGAGAAAGTCAAGATCGTCATCATCTAGCTCAAGTGGAATATGTGCAAGGTATAGGTTTGCCCTTGATAGGTTTTCTATTTTACCAGTCTCATGGTAGTGGTTTGGAGATCGGGTTATATGATTGATCACCGTACTATCAAGGAGGGCTCTGAAGTGAGTAGCTTGGTTATTATTCGTTGAGATTTCACACCATTTGCATCCTTGCATCATCTTTCTTGGTTCTTCTTTGGTGTTTCTCTTTGTGAGTTTTAGAGCTTATGGTCATCTTCATGACAAGCTCGAGTTCAACAAAAACGGATTCCATATGCATCTTCTATGATGTTTTCGATGTTGGAGTTTTTGTCGGCTCTTGTCATCCTGAATCCAACAAACTTGAGTTTGTTCAATTCGGAGTCCGTATCTAGTAGTTATAGTTGTTTTAGTATTGGAGCATTCTTCTGTTTTGCCTGAGTGGTAGTACCTCTTATAAGCGGTAGTACTGCTCCCCTGAGCGGTAGTACCTCTTATAAGTGGTAGTAGTGATCCCCCGAGCGGTAGTACTTCCCAAGCGGTACTACCTCTCCCCCAAGCAGTACTACCTCTTATAAGCGGTACTACCTCTCCCCCAAGCGGTACTACCTCTCTAGCAGAACTACACGTGTTTTCTGTCTCGTTGGACTATTTTGACTGTGCTAAGCGTTAGTACCGCTCTCCCGAGCAGTAGTACAACTTGAGCATGACTTGTGGGCGTAATGGTTGGATTCGGGGGATCCTATTTAAGGGGACCTTCTTCCCTAATGGTCCCTACCCTTTGACCTTGTATTTCCCCCATTGTTGACCTTCTTCAAGCTTGCTATCTCTCAGTCCCTCCAATGATTCTTGCTAGTTCTTTGAGGGAAAATAGAGAGGAGATCCAGATCTATGTTTCCACCAATCACTTTCTCCTATATGTGAGGGTAACCCCTTGGATCTATATCTTGGAGTTCTTTGTGAGCTCCGTGTTCTTCCTCTCATATTCCTCCATAGCTTTCGTTGTTGTGGTGGGTTTTGAGTGTGAGGGACTTGACCCTGTCATATATTCTTGTCATTGCATTAGTTGCATTGATTTGACTTCTCCATGATGATACATGGAAGTGCAAACTTGAGAAGCTTATTACACTTGGGGTTCTTGGTACCCTAGAGCTTGTTCCTCTTGGATGCTTTGGCGCCCTAGACAGTTGGTGGTGCCTCGGAGCTGAATCATTGTGGTGTAAAGCTCCGGATAACTTTCAGGGTCTCCAATTAGGTTGTGGAGATTGCCCCGAGAAATTTTTCTGTGTTCTGGTGACCGCCCCAAGGGTTGTCATTTGTACGGGTTTAGTGATTGCCCTCAAGGGCTCCTTAGTAGAATCACGACATCTTGCATTGTGCGAGGGTGTGAGGAGATTACAATGTCCCTAGTGGATTTTTGGGGAGCCTTGTGCCTCCACACCGCTCCAAATGCAGATTAGCATTTGCAGCTGTGAACTTTGGGATACATCACTATATCCGTGTGCCTCCTTACCCAAGCCCTTTACTTATGCACTTTACTTTGTGATTGCCATATTATTTCTTGCTATATATCTTGCTATCACTTAATTATTTATCTTGCTTAGTATAAGTTTTTGGTGTACATCGGTGAGCCTAGTTGTTTTGGATTTTGTGCTTGACTAATTAAACACTAGTATTATTCATCATTTGTTCAATACTAAACCATAATTATTTTAAAGGGTCTATTCGCCCCCCTCTAGGCGACATCCACGTCCTTTCACATGTAACTACCCCTCATGTCTACTATGCAACTTCATTCTTGTAGAGTTGTGTTGGACCTCCAAGCGTAGAGTTTTGTAGGACAGTAGCAGTTTTCCCTCAAGTGGATTACCTAAGGTTTATCAATCCATGGGAGGTGTAGGATGAAGATGGTCTATCTCAAACAACCCTGCAATCAAATACAAGAAATCTCTGTGTCCCCAACACACCCAATACAATGGAAAATGGTATAGGTGCACTAGTTCAGCGAAGAGAGGGTGATACAAGTGAAGTAGTGATAGTATATATATTTTTTAATATGAAAATATAAAATCATCAAGGTAGCAAGTGACAAAAGTCAGCACAAGCGGTATTGCAACGCTTGAAAGAAAGGCCTACGGTCCGTACTTGCGCTAGTGCAATCTCTCAACAATGCTAATATAATTGGATCACATAACCATCCCTCAACGTGCAACGAATAATCACTCCAAAGTTCTTATCAAGCGGAGAGCATAAGAAGAAATTGTCTATAGGGTACGAAACCACCTTCAAGTTATCTTTTCCGATCGATCTATCCAAGAGTTCGTACTAAAAAAACTAAGTTATCCTTTCCGATCAATCTATCTAAGATTTCGTACTAGAACAACACCATATGATACGCATCAACCAACTCTAATGTCACCTAGATACTCCAATGTCACCACAAGTATTCATGAGTTAATTATACGATAGGCATCAAAAAAATTCATATTCTTAATACTCAATCCAAAATAAAGAACCTCAAAGAGGGTCCCAAGATTTCTACTGGAGAAGCTAGGACAAGAACGTGTATCAACCCCTATGCATAGATTTCCCTAATGTCTCCTCGGGAATTTACAAGTTGAGTACCAAGACATAGATCAAGTGATTCACTTGAATACCCCAATGTCACTATAGGTATCCACATGCAAGACATATATCAAGTGTTCTCAAATCCAATATTCAATCAAACATAACGAAATATCAAAGGGAAAACTCAATTCCTCACAACAAGATAGAGAGGGAAACACACCATATGATCCAACTATATTAACAAAGCATTTGATACATCAAGATCATGCCATCTCAAGAACACGAGAGAGAGAGAGAGAGATACTGAACACATAACTACTGGTACAAACCGTCAGTCCCGAGGGTGGACTATTCCCTCCTCATCATGGACTCCGCCGGGATGATGAAGATGGCGACTGGAGATGATCTACCCCCTCCGGCAGGGTACTGTTTTCTCTCAATATTGGTTTTTCATCGATATAGAGGCCTTGAGGTGGAGGAATGAGGAATCTAGGGTTATTTATGATGGTTTCTATATTTATAGGAATTTTTGGCGTTGGTTTCCCACGGATATGGGCCACGAGGTGGGAACGCTCCACCAGGGCATGGGTAGGATGCCTGGCGTGCCCTGTTGGAGGGTGGTCATCTCGTGACTCTTCTGCCCCTCCGACGAAGCATCGGATGCCTCTTTTGTTCCATAAAAATCGACAAAAAGTTTCGGGCGATTTCGAGAACTTCCATTTTCTGCACGAAAAAACAACACCATGGTAGTTCTGTTGAAAACAACGTTAGTCCGGGTTAGTTCTAAATAAATCATATAAAGTGCATCAAAACCATATAAAAGTATTGTAAACATAGGTGAATATGGCAATAATACTTCATTTATTATGGGTATATTGGAGACGTATCAGCATCCCCAAGCTTAATTTCTACTCATCCTCGAGTAGGTAAATGATAAAAGAAATAATTTATAAAGTGTGAATGCTAGCATAGTGCATAAGTTTGGTCAATGATAATTTCAACCACTTTTCCTAGCATCATAACAACAACTCTTTCTCATAAACTCATCATGATAAAGTAGCAATCAGTTCACATGTTATGGTTCAAACAATGAATTCTCTTGAAATTTAACAACCTATGTTCTTAGTCACCAAACAATTGCAATTCAACTTATTCTCAACAAAGTCTAAGTAAGAGCTCCACATACTCAATCATCATATAGTCTTCTATGATTGCTAGTACTCAAACTATATTTTTAGAACAAGTGGCATCCATTGAACAAATAGAAAGACAGGGGCTTAATGTTTTTCCTTCCAACGTACTTATCATAAAGATAATTGTCAACAATAATAAGTCATGATCAAATATATTTGACTGGCCATATGTGCCTAGATCTTCCCCCACCACATGATGCTTGCCAACTAATAGAAGTAGGTTGGAATAAGAAGTTGAATCAACATGAAAAGTAATAACATGAAAGTAAATAGATTGTCCCTTCGCAAAGGTAAGCATGGATTTGCATATGCGCTAGAGCTCATTGTTTGAAACAGAGATAAATATAATTTTGGGAGGTGCACCCTTCCTGTCAACGTTACGACCAAGAGTTATCAATATCTTCCATGTTAAACACATTAGCGGCGATTCCCAAGCGGTAAAAGTAAAGGTTTAGCCCCCCTCCACCAACAGACACATTGCACGGCTAGCCGAATCCACGGGTACCGTTCATAACAACAACATTGTTGGGGGCGTTTTGTTTAATTATTTGCATTTTTTTCAGGACTGGGAATCCCTATTACCGTCCCTCTCGTGTAAGGACGAGTGAATAAACACTCATCATGAGAATGGCCCGCTTAACATAGAAGATACCGACCGCCCCCTATCGCTCCATGAGCGGTCCAGGCACACAAAATAGATGTTCATTTGAAATTTTAGAGGTGGCACATGCAAATTTCCTTGGAATGGTAGGGTAATACCACATATAGGTAGATATAGTGGACTCTTATGGCAAGAAATTGGGTTTAAGGGTTTGGATGCACAAGTAGTATCTCTACTTAGTACGAATTTTTGTCTAGCAAAAGGTTCTAAACATGTACCACATGTTGGAGGATCCATAACAATATAACTTCTATGCAAATATACACAACCATAACTCATTACGTTGTCTTCCTTGTCCAACTTCAAATAATTTGCTCAAGTTTAAAAATAATTAATGTGTATTCACAATGATAGAAGATTTCCAAGATAATATATTTGTATGTGAAAGTTCTCTTCCTTATACTAATCATTCATGAATTGCTTGTATGACCAATATTGTGATTGCCAAACTTTAGTAGATTTTACTTTATAAAATAGAAGTGAAGCTACTACCAATCATAAAGCACATTGATAATTTCATATTCATGAAATTTCATTGATTCACAATTTACTCATAGGATATAAGTGAAGCTCAAGAGTAAACATCAAACTACTCTTCAAAAGATATAAGTGAATATCAATGAGTAGGTAAAAAATCAAGTAGCTATGTGAGGGTTCTCTCTCTCTCTAAATATTTTCAGATATGAGTATTTTAATAAAAATCAAGGAAAAATCAAAATAGCACTCCAAGAATAGCACATATCATGTGAACAAATAAAATTTAAGGCTCAGCATAGGCTAACCGATAGTTGACAAAGAGAGGTGGGATGCGTAGCATCCCCAAGCTTAGATGCTTGATACTTCTTGAAATATATACTTGGGGTGCCTTGGGCATCCCCAAGCTTGAGCTTTTGTATCTCGTTCAATCCTCTAATATCCCGGTTTCACCTATTCTCAAAAACTTCATCCACACAAAACTTGAAAAGAACTCGTGAGATAGGTTAGTGCACATAATAATAAATCAACCCTTTATGTACTGCCAAGAGAAGCCGCATAATAATTTTTCAAACATTATCTATTGTTTACTATCATTTCCACAATCTATATCTACCAATATAGGCTATGAAAACTATAGGAAAAGTAGATAACAAAACTATGACAACAATCTGTCCAAACAGAAAAGTTTGTAACAATATATTAAAACATTATACTTCCTTAACTCAAAAAATATGAAAATTTAGGAAGTATTAAAGAATTTATATGAAAATACTTTTTAAAAATTTCATAAACGATCCATGTTCCAATAAAATATGAAAATTCAAACACTACAAGAAAAGTTTCTGTTTTTACACAGCACATATCAAAACATGCAATGCAAGCATCCTAATGCAATTCCTGGAAATTTTTATTGAAGAACAAGATTATCAATAACATCTAACAGATAATTTTTTTATTTCGATGCTCCAAGCTAAACACATATCATGTGACGAATAAAAATATAGCTCCAAGTAAGATGTACTGATAATGTTGGAGACGAAAGAGGGGATGCCTTCCGGAACATCCCCAAGCTTAGACGCTTGAGTATTCCTTGGATACAAACTTTGGGTGCCTTGGGCCTCCCCAATCTTAGTTCCTTTACTCCCCTTATTCACTTCATATCGGTATCTCATCCAAAACTTGAAAACAGTAATCACACAAAACTTAACAGAACTTCGTGAGATGGGTTAGTATAGTAAATATAGATCATTCTCTTACGTACTATCAATACATGATTCATAATCATACTAACATAATAACTACTATATTCCATCATTCCCACAATTTATA
This sequence comes from Hordeum marinum, assembly GCA_022496015.1. NCBI lineage: Eukaryota > Viridiplantae > Streptophyta > Magnoliopsida > Poales > Poaceae > Hordeum > Hordeum marinum. The sequence goes on from CM039678.1 coordinate 348,094,365, forward strand.
TCACCAAATATAAGCTATGTAAACACTTGAAACAAGCAAACTATGCATGCAAATCAGAATATGTGAAAAACAGAATAGTCTGTGAAGATCTGAATGATCACCATACTTATCTGACTCTAAAAATCATGAACAATTAGTACAACTCATAGAATTTTTATATAAAGTTTTTGTAAAAATTTCAGAATTTTTTGACGCTCCAGAAAAATCAGATAATACTTATACTGGACGCAAAACTTTCTGCTTTTGCATAGAATCAAACAAACAAGTTTCCACACTATCCCAAAGGCTTTACTTGGCACTTTATTGAAATAAAATAGAAAAAACATGATTAATAAAGTATATTAATCATGTGAAAATATAAAAATAGAAAGTAAAAGTTTTGTGTTGTCTCCCAACAAGCGCTTTTCTTGAATGCCTTTTAGCTAGGCACGATGACTTCAATGATGCTCGTATAGGAAATAGTATTTGAGACATGCAAAAGAGCATAATGAATCACATGAAAAGCACATTTAAGTATAACCAACTTCCTACGCATAGGTATTTTGTGAGTAAAAAATTCATGGGAACAAGAATCATCTTGCATAGGAGGGCAAAACAAGTATATCTTCAAAAATTTGAACACCTAGAGAGGAAACTTGATATTATTGCAATTCCTACAAGCATAAGTTCCTCCCTCATAATAGTTTTCAGTCGAATCATGAAGGAATTAAACAATATAACTATCACATTCAGCATTCTTTTCATGATTCACAAGCATATAATTTTTATTACTACCCACATACGCAAACTTCTTCTCTTTAATAATAGTAGGTGCATTAAATGAGACTCGAATACTATAAATTGTTTCCACATTAAAAGAGTAGTGTTCAGTAAAAGGATATTCAAATTTATGACAATAATCATCGCTACTTTTTATAACATAAGTACCATCATAATAAGCATCATAAGTAGCAACTTTCTTCTCATAATAGTCAAGTGAAACCTCTTCCGAAATAGTGGAATCATTACTAAATAAAGTCATGACCTCTCCAAATCCACATTTATCATTATAATAAAATTCAAAAATCTCCAAAATAGTGGGATAATAATTATCTAAATTTTACACTCTTCCAAACCCACTTCCATAAATATCGCAATCATCATAAATAGGAGGCATGCAATCATCATAACAAATTTGATCATTAAAAGTAGGGGAACTAAAATGATCATCTTCATTAAGCATATAATCCCCAAGCTTCGGACAAACATTAATTGCAGCAAATAAATTCTCACACATGTCATTCATATCAAACATAGCATCCCCAAGCTTGTGGCATGACATATCATAAGCATACTCACTCTCATCGTTAATAGTATGAATAGCACGAATAGTATAACAATTATCATCATCATAATTTCCCAAGTTAGTACCAAAAATATTTTCAAGATTATAAGAATTCATTATCTTCCCAATCATAGTCATCAAAACAAGCAATAGGAATAACAAAATCATCATCAAGTGTATCGTCTTCCACAATTATTTTTGATTCATACTTGTGAGGCACAACAATAATAGGAGCAACATCATTTGGGAGAGATACCCTTTTACCTTTACTCTTTATTCTTCACCACATCATGTGTGGATTTAATTCATCTTTTCAAGCTTCTTATTGATGATTGAATAGGAAGCTCCTCCTGGTCACCTATTACATCATGAGAGACAATAGGAGGGAAAGTGGAAATCTCTACAATTTGATTAGTATTCATTTTATATTCTATTGGTTTTCCCATCTTTCTATAGTTGGCAATATAAGCATTCTCGTTGCAATTTACCATGCAAAACATATAGATATTCTTTACTTTTGTTTCAATGTCGTCCGTGACAATGAATACTTCAAACCAACTATTTTTATGGGTCAATTCTCCACTCACCAAAAATAAAGAAAGATCATTATAAAGTTCAAGGGTGATCAAGTCATTACAATAGTTGGCCATGATTTGATCATGAAAAAGTTTGATTTGGAAAATAAGATGACCAACTTTATCGCAAAGTTCACAAGTAATAGGACAAAGAGAGCATAATTTTGTAGCAAGTTCATTTATCACTTTGAGAAAAAATTTAGTTCTATCATGTTTATGCTTCTTACAAAATCTACCATACATATAAGGCACATCTTCACAAACTTTGTGCACTCCACAAAAAATGACATGCTTATAAGAAACATTTTTCTGATGACTGATGCAATCATCATTATTATTTTGGATATTCATAGAATTCATACTAACAATATTTCTACCATGCTCATTATTCAAGGAATTCTCGTCAAGTATTTTCATAAATTCTTCCTCTACCAGTTGTGCACAATTTTCCGAACCATCATTTTCACAAAAGACATTAAAGAGACGAAACAATTGATGCAACCTAAACTCCATTTTTTTTGTAGTTTTCTTTTATAAAACCAAACTAGTGAAAAATAAGAAACTAAAATATTTTATTGAAAGATCTAAAGTAATACCTTCAAGCACTCACCTCCTAGTAACGGCGCCAGAAAAGAGCTTGATGTCTACTACGTAACTTTATTCTTGTACACTCGTGTTGGGCCTCCAGGAGTAGAGATTTGTAGGACATTAACAATTTTCCCTCAAGTGGATGACCTAAGGTTTATCAATCCGTGGGAGGTGTAGGATGAAGCTGGTTTATCTCAAAGAACTATGCAATCAAATACCAGAAATCTCTTGTGTCCCCAACACACCTAATACAATGGCAAATTATATAGGTGGACTAGTTCGGCGAAGGGATGGTGATACAAGTGTAGTAGTGATAGTAGATATTGATTTTTGTAATATAAAAATATAAAATCATCAAGGTAGCAAGTGAAAAAAGTGAGCACAAACGGTATTGCAATGCTTGGAAACAAGGGCTACGGTCCGTACTACCTCTTATAAGCGGTACTACCTCTCCCCCGAGCGGTACTACCTCTCTAGCAGAACTACACTCGTGTTTTTTTGTCTCATTGGACTGTTTTGACTATGCTAAGCGTTAGTACCGCTCTGCCGAGCAGTAGTACCACTTGAGCACGACTTGTGGGCATAATGGTTGGATTCGGGGGATCCTATTTAAGGGGGCCTTCTTCCCAATGGTCCCTACCATTTGAGCTCGTATTTGCCCCCAATTGTTGACCTTCTTCGAGCTTGCTATCTCTCAATCCCTCCAATGATTATTGCTAATTCTTTGAGGGAAAATAGAGAGGAGATCCAGATCTTTGTTTCCACCAATCACTTTCTCCTCTGTGTGAGGGGAACCCCTTGGATCTATATCTTGGAGTTCTTTGTGAGCTCCTTGTTCTTCCTCTCATATTCCTCCATAGTTTTTTGTTCTGGTGGGTTTTGAGTGTGAGGGACTTGACCACTTCGTCTAGTCTTGTCATTGCATTAGTTGCATTGGTTTGAGTTCTCCACGATGATACATGGAAACGAAAACTTGGGAAGCTTATTACTCTTGGGTGCTTAGTACCCTAGAGCTTGTTTCTCTTGGGTCCTTTGGCACCCTAGACGGTTGGTGGTGCCTCAGAGCTCAATCATTGCAGTGTAAAGCCCCTAGCAACCGTTAAGGTCTCTAAGTAGGTTGTGGAGATTGCCCTGAGAAATTTGTATGGATTTCGATGACCGCCCCAAGGGTTACCAAAGTGTACGGGTATGGTGACCGCCCCAAGGGTTGTCATTTGTACAGGTTCATTGACCACCCTCAAGGGTCCCTTAGTCGAATCACGACATCTTACTCTAGGTTCCCGAATCTGACCTCTTGATCAGGGGCGAAACTTCCGACACGGCCTAGATGGCTGGTCGGGTCGGCATGCAGCACAATGCTACCAAAGGCGAAGATCTATCTGGGGACGAAAGTGTCCATGTTGCAAACCTCTTCGTTGATGACAAGGCAAGCCATCGATTTGTTTGGCGATCAAAGTGTAACTAATAATCAAAGCACCAATGTCGCTGTCAAAACGGGCAGATCTCGGGTAGGGGGTCCCGAGCTGTGAGACTAGAATCGATGGTAACAGGAGACGAAGGAAACGATGTTTACCTAGGTTCGGGCCCTCCTATGGAGGTAATGCCCTACGTCCTGCTTGATTGTATAGGTGATATGTGGGTTACATAGTTCATCTACCTCGAGATCGAATATCTAAACCCTAGATGAGTTGTCCTCTGTCTACAACCTAAAACCCTCCTGCTTATATAGATGCCGAAGGTGATACGTCTCCAACGTATCTAAAATTTATGAAGTATTCATGCCATGTTTACAATAATTCTATATGATTTTGGTATGATTTTGGTATGATTTTATTAGAACTAACCCGTACTGACGTTGTTTTCAGCAGAACTACCATGGTGTCGTTTTTTGTGCAGAAATAAAAGTTCTCGGAATGGGCTAAAAATTTAGTATGATTTTTTCTGGACCAAAGGAGACCCACGAAGCATTAGAGTTGGGCCACAAGAGCCACGAGAAGGTCACAAGCCTGCCAGGCGTGGCCACCCCTGGCCGCGCCTAGCAGGCTTGTCACCGCCTCGTGGCACCTCTTGACGTGAGATCGACGCCAAAAATTCCTATATATATAGAAACCTCCGAAAAGAAACCTAGATCGGGAGTTACATTGCTGCAAGCCTCCAGAGCCACGAAAAACTAATAGGGATCTCATTCTGACACCCTGCCGAAGGGGGAAACCATCACCGGAGGCCATCTTCATCATCCCGATGCTCTCCATGATGAGGAGGGAGTAGTTCACCCTCGGGGCTGAGGTTATGTACCAGTAGCTATGTGTTTGATCTCTCTCTCTCTCTCTCTCTCTCTCTCTCTCGTGTTCTTGAGATGGCACGATCTTGATGTACCACGAGCTTTATTGATATAGATGAATCATATGGAGTTTGCCCCTCTCTATGTTGTTGTGATGAATTGAGTTTTCCCTTTGAAGTTTTCTTATCGGATTGAGTCTTTAAGGACTTGAGAACACTTGATGTATGTCTTGCGATGGGATATCCATGGTGACAATGGGATGTTCTATTGATTCACTTGATGTATGTTTTGGTGATCAACTTGCGGGTTCCGTGACCTTGGGAATCTATGTATAGGGGTTGGCAGACATTTTTGTCTTGACATTCTGGTAGAAACTTTGGGGCACTCTTTGAAGTTCTTTGTGTTGGATTGAACATGACGAATCTGAAATTGTGTGATGCATATCATATAATCAACCCCATGGGTACTTGTGGTGACATTGGAGTATCTAGGTGACATTAGGGTTTTGGTTGATGTGTGTCTTAAGGTGTTATTTTAGTACGAACTCTAGGGTTGTTCGTGACACTTATAGGGATAGCTCATAAGATTGATCAGAAAAGATAACTTTGAGGTGCTTTCGTACCCTACAATAATTCCTTTGTTAGTTCTCCGTTATTTGTGACTTTGGAGTGAACTCTTTGTTGCATGATGGGTATGTACATATGATTCAACTATGTCAATAATGTTGAGAGAAATTGCACTAGTGAAAGTATGGACCCTAGGCCTTGTTTCCAAGCATTTATACAACATTTTGCTCACTATTTACTATTTGTTACCTTGCAATTTTTATATTTTCAGATTACAAAAACCCATATGTACCATCCATATTACACTTGTATCACCATCTCTTTGCAGAACTAGTGCACCTATACAATTTGCCATTGTATTGGGTGTGTTGGGGACACAAGAGACTCTTTCTTGTTTGGTTGCAGGGTTGTTTGAGAGAGACCATCTTCATCCTACAGCTCCCACGGATTGATAAACCTTAGGTCATCCACTTGAGGGAAAATTGCCACTATCCTACAAAACTCTGCGCTTGGAGGCCCAACAAGGGTCTACAAGAAGAAGGTTGTGTAGTAGAGATCAGACGGTACCTAGGGTTTACACATGGTCGGTTACATGTCAAAGGGATAATCATGCCTATTCACTACTCCAAACATGGAGGATATGCCACGATTCCCAAAGCTTCCTTCCTAGAGACAGGGCCTTTGATCGATCCAATGCTCGGCAAGCGGCCCATACAGTCCGGCCCATAAGAAACAGCTCAGCCTCCCGAGGACCCCTTAAACCAGGACTCCCTCAGTGCGCAAGGTGGTATTCAAGGTTTTATCCAAAGATTGGTCATGTGAGAGTTGATCTTATCGCAAGCATGTCCTGAAGAAGAGGATTATGTGAGGATTCATGTTACCTTCAAGACATCATCGTTATGAAGAGATAAGTTACAAGGTTGATCAAGACTAAGTCAAAGATTGAATCAAGTTGATGAACACACAAAGAGTATAGGATGTACCTAGAAGGGTCAAGTGATCCCATGGTATCGCAAGTATTGTCCATTACACTTTGTGTACTGACACGTGGTCTATGTGAAGGTTCTATGTGGGGTTAGGTATGTCTCCATGGGATTGTGTCAAGAGCAAGATCTCAGACAACCCATGAAGGATGACATCAAATGGTGATCATGATCAAGATTGCGGTGGGCAAGTTCAAGTGGAGCATCACGAAGAGATCATACTTGAAGCTTGCCGTCCATTGTGGTGACAATGGACTTGTGAAGATGTGCTGAAGAGTGGCTCACCCATAATGGAGTATGGTGGAGGAATCAACTAGTCTTCATTGAGACAAAACAATCAAGAAAGATGGTCCATCTTGAGGAAGTTAAGATCATCATCATCTAGCTCAAGTGGAATATGTGCAAGGTATAGGTTTGCCCTTGATAGGTTTTCTATTTTACCGGTCTCATGGTGGTGGTCGGGAGATCGGGTTATATGATCGATTACCGTACTATCAAGGAGGGATCTCAAGTGAGTAGCTTGGTTATATTGTTCATTGATATCTCAAACCATTTGCATCCTTGCATCATGTTTCTTGGTTCTTGTTTGGTGTTTCTCTTTGTGAGTTTTACAGCTTATGGTCATCTTCATGACAAGCTCAAGTTCATCAAAAATGGATTCCATATGAATCTTCTATGATGTTTTCGATGTTGGAGTTTTTGTCGGCTCTTGTCGTCCTGAATCAAACAAGCTTGAGTTTGTTCAATTTGGAGTCCATATCCACTAGTTATAGTTGTTTTAGTATTGGAGCATTCTTCGGTCTTGCTTGAGCGGTAGCACCTCTTATAAGCGGTAGTACTGCTCCCCTGAGTGGTAGTACCTCTTATAAGCGGTAATAGTGCCCCCCCGAGCGGTAGTACCTCTCAAGTGGTACTACCTCCCCCCGAGCGGTACTACCTCTTATAAGAGACACTACCTCTCCCCGAGCGGTACAACCTCTCTAGTAGAACTACAATCATGTTTTTTGTCTCGTTGGACTGTTTTGACTGTACTAAGCATTAGTACCGCTCTCCCGAGCAATAGTACCACTTGAGCACGACTTGTGGGCATAATGGTGGGATTCGAGAGATCTTATTTAAGAGGGACTTCTTCCCCAATGGTCCCTACCCTTTGACCTCGTATTTGCCCCCCATTGTTGATCTTCTTCGAGCTTGCTATCTCTCAGTCCCTCCAATTATCCTTGCTAGTTCTTTGAGGGAAAATAGAGAGGATATCCAGATCTACGTTTCCACCAATCACTTTCTCCTCTATGTGAGGGGAACCCCTTGGATCTATATCTCGGAGTTCTTTGTGAGCTCCTTGTTCTTTCTCTCATATTCCTCCATAGCTTTTGTTGTGGTGGTGGTTTTTGAGTGTGAGGGACTTGACCACTTCGTCTATTCTTGTCATTGCATTAGTTGCATTGATTTTACTTCTCCACGATGATACATGGAAGTGAAAACTTGAGAAGCTTATTACTCTTGGGTTCTTGGTACCCTAGAGCTTGTTCCTCTTGGATGCTTTGGTGCCCTAGACGGTAGGTGGTGCCTCAGAGCTCAAACATTGCAGTCTAAAGCTTCGGATAACTGTCAGGGTATCCAATTAGGTTGTGGAAATTGCCCCGAGCAATTTGTATGGGTTCCGGTCACTGCCCCAAGGGTTACCAAAATGTACGGGTATGGTGACCGCCCCAAGGGTTGTCATTTGTACGGGTTCGGTGATCGCCCTCAAGGGTCCCTTAGTGGAATCACGACATCTTCCATTGTGCGAGGGTGTGAGGAGATTACAGTGGCCCTAGTGGATTTTGGGGGAGCATTGTGCCTCCACACCGCTCCAAATGGAGATTATCATCCGTAGGGGTGTGAATTTGGGATACATCACCGTCTCCACGTGCCTTGGTTATTTATTACCCGATTCCTTGACTTATGCACTTTACTTTGTGATAGCCATATTATTTATTGCTATATATCTTGCTATCACTTAATTTTTTTATCGTGCTTAGCATAAGTTGTTGGTGTACATCTGTGAGCCTAGTTGTTTTAGGTTTTGTGCTTGACTAATGAAACGCTAGTATTATTCCGTGTTTGTTCAAGCATAAACCATGATTATTTTAAAGGTCCTATTCGGCCCCCTCTAGGCGACATCCATGTCCATTCACATGTCACTACCCCTGATGTCTACTACGCAACTTTATTGTTGTAGACTCGTGTTGGGACTCCAAGCGCAGAGTTTTGTAGGACAGTAGCAATTTTCCCTCAAGTGGATGACCTAAGGTTTATAAATCCGTGGGAGGTGTAGGATGAATATGGTCTATCTCAAACAACCCTGCAATCAAATACAAGAAATCCCGTGTGTCCCCAACACACCCAATACAATGGAAAATTGTATAGGTGCACTAGTTCAGCGAAGAGATGGTGATACAAGTGTAGTAGTGATAGTAGATATTGATTTTTGTAATCTGAAAATAAAAAATCAGCAAAGTAGCAAGTGACGAAAGTGAGCAAAAATGGTATTGCAATGCTTCAAAACAAGGCCTACGGTCCGTACTTTCGCTAGTGCAATCTGTCAACAATGCTAGTATAATTGGACCACTTAACCATCCCTCAACATGCAACGAATAATCACTCCAAAGTTCTTATATAGCGGAGAGCATAAGAAGAAATTGTTTGTAGGGTACGAAACCACCTTAAAGTTATCCTTTCCGACCAATCTATCCAAGAGTTTGTACTAAAATACCAAGTTATCCTTTCTAATCAAAATATCTAAGAGTTCGTAGTAGAATAACACCATATGATACGCGCCAACCAACTCTAATGTCACCTAGATACTCCAATGTCACCACAAGTATCCATGAGTTTGTTATACGATACACATCAAACAATTTCAGATTCATAATACTCAATCCAACACAAAGAACCTCAAAGAGTTCCCCAAGATTTCTACCGGAGAAGCATGGACAAGAACGTGTATCAACCCCTATCCATAGATTACCCCAATGTCACCTCGGGAATCTGTAAGTTGAGTACCAAGACATTGATCAAGTGAATCACTTGAATACCCCAATGTCACTACGGGTATCCGCATGCAAGACATATATCAAGTGTTCTCAAATCCAATATTCAATCTGATATAACGAAATCTCAAAGGGAAAACTCAATTCATCACAACAAGATAGAGAGGGAAACACACCATATGATCCAACTATATTAACAAAGCCCGTGATACATCAAGATCATGCCATATCAAGAACACGAGTGACAGAGAGAGATCGAACACATAGCTACTGGTACAAACCACCAGCCACGAGGATGGACTACTCCCTCCTCATCATGGACTCCGCCGGGATGATGAAGATGGCCACAAGTGATGATCAACCCTCTTTGGTAGGGTAATGTTTTCTCTCCAGATTGGTTTTTTGTTGATACAGAGGCCTTGTGGTAGCGGAACAAGGAGTCCAGGGTTATTTCTGATTGTTTCTATATTTATAGGATTTTTTGGCATTGGTCTCATGCGGAGATGGGCCACGAGGTGGGCACGCTTCACTAGGGCGCGGGTAGGGGGCTTGGCACGCCCTGTTGGAGGGTGGCCACCTCATGACTCTTCTGGCCCTCCCATGAAGCGTCGGATGCCTCTTTTGTTCCAAAAAATCGTCAAAAAGTTGTGGGCGATTCCGAGAACTTTCATTTTCTGCACACAAAAACAACACCACGGTGGTTTTGCTGAACACAGCATGAGTCCGGGTTAGTTCTAAATAAATCATATATAGTGCATCAAAACCATATAAAAGTATTGTAAACATAGGTGAATATGGCATGAATACTTCATAAATTATCGATACGTTGGAGACGTATCAACCCCCTCCCGATAAAAATACAACAAAGTTACAGTTGGGGGTAACACTTGTAGTTGCATGTCTAATTGAGACATGCAACTGCTCTCTTTCCTCGTCCCGACCAAACACTATAGAGTTCCACTTGCGTTAAAGACATGGATTTGCACTCAGAGCTTGATATTTTTAGTTGTATTCCTAGTTGTGGACATGCAACTGCCTGTCTCCGAAAACAACACAAAGTGTTATTATATTCTGATGGGATGTAGTTGTAATCGGAGGCGGGCCTTACAGTTTCAGCCCTAGTCTTGGGAGATGCAACAAGCCTTCCCCTTCCAACAAAAACACAACAGAGTTACTTGCACATTAAACACACGAAGCTGCAAAATATATGGGGCAACACTAGTAGTTACATGCTTGGTGGCGGAGATGCAACTACCCCCTACCCTTTCTGAATAAAACACCATAGAATTGCAGTATAATGAACTAGTCATCAAAGCCAATACATACAAAAGCCAAAAATAGATTCGTTTCCACTGCACTAAAAAGATGAACACAAACCTATGCTACCTCAGTTGACTTGTAAAGATGAGAATAAAAAGGCCAACCATACAAAAATTCAAACCATGTAAACCTCTTGGGTTGAGACAGAAGTAGCATGGGGAAAACATCATTTTACACACGAGTACAACTAGAAATGGAGCACAATGGTAGAGTACAAAAAACACAACACATTGTATACAAAAAGATCTTCACACTCTACTCATGGGCATAAAAACAGAGGGAAAATGGCAGACAAAACATGACATATATATCCCACAAAATTACCTCAAATCAAAAAACTAATTGACTGAAAAAATAATCTATGTACGGTTTTTAGTAGAATCTAAATGACCAACATACCCACTAGTTTATATTCAAGAACCGTCCAAGAAAAAATCCTACTTGAATGGGACGTACATATCTACTTGAAAAAGAAACACCACTTATGTAATATATACTATTAGAAGACAAAATCCCCTAGAACTTACCAGTAAATGGATAAACAAGAAAGAAATGATAACGAAGGGGAGAAGTTTTAGATGAAAAAAATAATGGAGAACTCTCCTTTTGCATCTAAAAAGGGGAGAACTTACTGCACCGGTTGCATCACCTTCCCTGTTTTTAGTGTACAAATCTACACCCAAGAGAAAAGGGCAAACAAATAAAAACAAAAACGAAGAAGGGACCGAACACCTGCCCATCCCACCACGCGACCTTGCTCCCGAGCCCAAACCAAACAAGAATCAAGAAAAAAAAGAGGGCTCGATGCGCGCTTTAGCAGGCTAAATTGGAACAAAACACTCAGATGAGACAATCCAATGGTCGAAGCATCAACCGAGACTTTGCAAAGTCTTAGCCGACTGAGATTTAGCAGTACCGCTTTGAATTCTATGTAATGACTATGGATAGTGGACACATAATATTTGAGGGCCCTATTGTCTGGACTTAACCTGCTACTGTAGAATTATTCAGTTAATTGTGTCTATTCAGACAAAATGATTCACTACATCTCAACGGTTGAGATCGCTCCTTGTGTTACCGCTCGTCGCTGGCCCTTAGATGGATCAATGTAAAGTTACTATAGTTTTCACTCGCTTGCCGATAAAACCCCTGCCTACATAACAACTGGTATGTGGCTGAGTTGGCTACCTTATCTCCTTGCGTGATTTTCCGTTGTCTCGTTACATACTCTATAGTTAACATACCTCAGAAATGTGTCTGGATCTTTGGATGAAATCCCTCGATCGTTCCCGGGTTACTTGATCTGTGATCGTGAAATAGGTTAGGTCTTGACAAATTGGTGTTTAGAGCAAGTTTATTCCTCGTCCAAAAAATGTTCGCTATTAAGAAGAGCAATTCCCACCCTATGCCCCACTCCGACGTGATTGGCGCACGATGCGATCGACGAAGGTGATTTGGCGGCCGAGATCTAGACCAGGGCGTCGGCGGCGACGGTCATATGTTCGGTTGCAAACTAGTAGTGCAGATTGGTTGTTGGAAGCATTTCTCCGGTGGTAAAATTCCAGATCTAGCGCTAGTTTGTGCACTTTTGGTGGCGTGGATTGAGAAGGTGGCAGGTGACGTGGCTTGAGACTGCGTCGTATTTCCCCAAAGAGGAAGGGATGATGCAGCACAACAACGGTAACTATTTCCCTCATATATGAAACCAAGGTATCAATCCATACAGGAAGATCATGCACCCACGTAAACATCACCTGCACGGAAACAACAAATAATTGCAACTCGACGCGAAACAGAGGTTGTCATGCTCTCTACGGTAATAAGATAGATTAGGTAATGATAGTTTTGGCAAATAGATCTCGCAAGAACACAAAATAAATTAAGTAAGAAAAAGTGCAGCAAGGTATTTTTGGTTTTTTGGATTAATAGATCTAAAAACAAAAGATGCAAATAGTAGATTGGAAAGAAATATGTTGGAAAAGTACACCCCGGGGTAGTAGGTTTCACTAGTTGCTTCTCTCATGAGTATGGCACACGGTGGTTGAACAAATTACTTTTGGGAAATTGATAGAAGATCAAATAGTCATGACGATATCAAGGCAATGATCGTTATATAGGCACCAAGTCCAACACAAGTATACCGAAATGATTCTGCATCTACTTCTATTACTCCACACATCGACCGCTACCCCGCATGCATCTAGTGTATTAAGTTCATGGGAAAACAGAGTAATGCAATAAGAACGGTGACATTGTGCAGACAAGATTTGTTCATGTAGGAATAGACCCCATCCTGTTATCCGTAATGGCAACGCTACATGCGTGTCTTGCTGCCCCTTCTGTCACTGGTAAAGAACACCGCAAGATCAAACCCATCACAAAGCACATCTTCCCATGGCAAGAAAAATTAATCTAGTTGGCCTAACTAAACCAAAGATTTAAAGAAGAAATACGAGCCTATAAGTAATCATGCAATTAAGAGATCAAAGAATACTCAAATCATATTCATGGATAGAAATTGATCATGAACTCAAAATTCATCAGATCCTAACAAACACACCGCAAAAGTCATTACATCAAATAGATCTCCAAGAGACCATTGTATTGAGAATCATAGAGAGAGAGGAAGCCATCTAGCTACTCCCTACAGACCCGTAGGTCTATGGTGGACTACTCACGCATCATCGGAGAGGCACATATGAGGAAGATGAAGCCCTCCATGGTGGTGTTAGAGCGGATCTCAAGGTTCTTGAACTTCCGGCGGATGGAATTGTGTTTTATCGACTCGCTTAGTGTTTTATGAATAATTGGGAATTTATAGGATCAGTAGTTCGTTGTGGGGAGTCCTGAGGTGCGCACCATCTACCAGGCCGCGCTAGGGGCCTCTAGCGTGCCTTGGTGGAGGGTGGACACCCGGGGGCCCTCTTTTGGTGATCTTTGGCCCATCTTCCTTCTTCTGGTCCACAAAAATGCCAAAAAAACCTGTTTGGGCTCCATTTGGTTTTGATTTTCTGCGAAGTAAAAAACAGCAACTGGCACTTTGGCACTATGTTAATAGGTTGGTCCCAAAAATGATATAAAGTTGCTACAAAATGATTGTAAAACATCCAAGATTGATAATATAACAGCATGGAACAAGCAAAAATTATAGATACGTTGGAGATGTATCAACATCCCCATGCTTAATTCCTACTCGTCCTCGAGTAGGTAAATGATAAAAAAGATTTTTTGATGTGGAATGCTTCCTATCATGTTCATCACATATTATTTTCTTTATAGCATGGACATTTGGACTTCTCATATGGTTCAAAGAAATAGTCTAGTTTTGACATCAAACTTCAATACTCAAGCATATCAACAAGCAACTATGTCTTTCAAAACATCAACACTAAAGCAAGTTATCACTAGCCCATCATGCTCAATCATTGATCCATTCACAATACATACTCAAATATTAGCTATACCTAATGCTCAAGTACGATCATAGTTCCCCCTAGTTGGTGCTTTATAAGAGAAGATGGAGACTCAAATTGAAAATAAAGATTATATAAAGTAAATAGATAGGCCCTTCGTAGAGGGAAGTAGGGATTTATAGAGGTGCCAAAGCTCAAGTGTTTAAATTGATAGAGAAAATATTTTGAGTGGCATGCCTTTCTTATCAACGATTTTGAGAGATTTCAATATCTTTCCACACTAGATGCATCATAGGCGGTTCCCAAACAGAAAATAAACTTTATTACCTTTTCCACCACACTTTCACTTTCCATGGCTAGCCGAATCCACGGTTGCCTCACATACCAACACTTTCCAAGGAATTTATTATTTGACAACATAAAGTACATATTTCTTTCTTTCTTTTACATTTCATTTCGGGAATGGGCATTCTTATTACCTCCATACTCATGTGCAATGACAAGTGAATAAACACTCATCTTGAGAATAACACATGTAGCATAGACAAATATCGGTCACCCCCTATCGTTTCATGAGTGGTATGAGCACACAAACATGAAAATATATTTTGAAAGTTTAGAGATGGCACATGCAAATTTGTTTGGAACGACATAGAAATACCGTACATAGGTAGGTATAGTGGACTCATATGGCAAAACTGGTTTTAAGGATTTTGGATGCACAAGTAGTATTTCTACTTAGTACAAGTGGAGGCTAGCAAGATATTGAGAAGCATACAACCAAGAAACAAAAAATCACATAAGCGAGCATTAAGCATAACTAACACTGAATAATGCACCATAAGTAGGATGTAATTTCGTAGCACAACTATTGACTTTCGTGCTTGCATAGGGAATCACAAACCTTAACACCAATATTCTTACTAAGTATAATTACTCACCAACATAACTCACATACCACTATTGTCATGTCTCAAAACTATTACAAAGAATCAAGTTTAATTTGACCATTGATCTTCATAAAAGTTTTTATTATAACCCTCTTGAATATCTATCACTTTGCTACTAGTTTCACACATTGCAATTGCTTTTGACAAGCTCACATGGATATAAGTGAAGAACATGAACATGTAAGTTTCATCTCTCAAAATAGTATAAGTGAGGCATGAGAGTATTTTTTTCAAAATTAATAACTCTCAAATTAATATAAGTGAAGCATGAGAGTATTTTTTTCAAACATGTGAAAGCATGCCATGCTCAAAAAGATAAAGTGAAGCACTAGAGCAATTCCTTTACGCAATATATTTAAGTGAGGCATAAAGAGCAATTCTGAAAAATCATAGCATATTTTGGCTCTCTCAAATTGGTGTGTACAAAAAGGATAATAAGTAAAATGAAAAAAGCAAAACAAGAAAAGATACAAGACACTCCAAGCAAAACTCATGATATGTGACGAATAAAAATATAGTTCCAAGTAGTATACCGATGATTGTTAGAAGAGAGAGGGGATTCCACTCGGGGCATCCCCAAGATTAGTTGCTTGTTACTTCTTGGATATTATCTTGAGGTGCTGTAGAATCCCCAATCATTGGCTCGTATACTCCTTATTCTTTCATCCATCGTGATCTCACCCAAAACTTGAAAACTTCAATCACACAAAATTTGACAAAATTCTCGTGAGATCCCTTAGTATAATAAAGAAAATTACCACTGTAGGTACTATTTTAAAGCCATTCATATTTTATTATTGCATTATACCTACTGTATTCTAACTTTACCATGACTTATACCCCCAGATACAAGCCATAGATTCATCAAAAAAAGCACACAATGAAATGAAAACAGAATCTGTTTTAGACAGAACAGTCTGTAGCAATGTGTACTCTACCCATATTTTGGAACTCTAAAAATACTGAAAACTTAGGAAAACATAAAGAATTTTTGTAGAAACACTGTGTTAAAATTTCAGATCAATATGTTGTTCCAATAAAAAATTATAATTCGTGCACTGGGAACAAAGTTTCTGTTTCAGATTCAACATTATTTCTACTCATCTTATGGATCATCCTAAAGGCATTACTTGGCACAAACAGTAACAACATAAAAACACAATAATAACAGAATCATAATTGTGCAAAACACTCAAGAATAGAAAGCAAAAGATAAAAATAATTTATTCATTGGGTTGCCTCCCAACAAGCGCTATCGTTTTACGCCCCTAGCTAGGCATAACGCATAGACTCAAGTATTGTCATCCTTAGTTTCTAACTCCTTAAGCAGACAACGAGAGTTTTTCAAGAATCTATGATGAATATTATCAATAACAATGCTTCTAGGAATAAGGTTGAAAATTTTATTATTGCCATGAAGATTGTTTACCACTTCAACAAAATTGGGATGAATACTAATCATTTTAAGATCCTCATTGTTTCTAGTAGAAGTGGTACCCTTGTTCTTACGAACATGCATGGATTTGCAATCTTTACTAATGGGATTTTTCTCAATAAACAAGCCGAACTTAAATTACGAAAGCTTTCCTCCAATTTATCAATTGTAGTGGGGCTTTCTTCCATTCTTTTAATGACTAAGGGTTCCTTTTCCTTTAATATTTTAAGAGCATCTCCCGCCTTTGACCCAATTCTATTAGAAAGATTATGCATCCTTTTATCCAAATTCCCAATATTTCCGTCGGTGAGCATTTTCTTTTCAATAGCATCGAACCTTTTCATAACATGTTGAAGAGTTAAAACTGTTTCATTGATAATGATAGGTGGGGAACCCACTAAATTTCCCATAGCATTATAAGCATCCAAGGTAGGGCACATCAAGAAATTCCCACTGGTAATCGTATCAAGGATGTATCTATACCAAGTGGTAATGCCCATGTAAAAACAACAAAGAAGAACAACGGTAGATTCCTTAAGAATAGATCTATTATGAGCATTGCAAATCCTGTACCAAGCATCTTTAAGATTCTCCCCTCCCCTATATTTAAAATTAAGAAGCTCATTATCGGGGGTGTACGCAATAACGGAAGAACTAGCCATGATGAAAATATTGGCGAACAAGAGATCTTGTGTGAAAATGGCAAACGAAAAAGAGAGGGTGAATAAAAGGACAAATTTGTGAAGTGGGGGAAAGAAAACCTACAGGCGAATGGCAACTAATGTAAATTGCAAGGAGATGAGATTTGTGATTAGGAACCTCTTAGGTTCCTCCCTGACCTCGGCACCATAAATTCCTTTGACGTGGCTTGAGACTACGTCGGTATTTCCCCAAAGAGGAAGGGATGATGCAGCACAGCGACGGTAAGTATTTCCCTCAGTTATGAAGCCAAGGTATCAATCTGTAGAGGAAGATTATGCACCCACGTAAACAACACTTGCATACAAACAACAAATACTTGCAACCCGACGCGAAAGAGAGGATGTCATGCTCTCTACGGTAATAAGATAGCTTAGGTAATGATAGTTTTGGCAAATAGATCTCGCAAGAACACAAAATAAAATAAGTAAATAAAAAGTGCGACAAGGTATTTTTGTTTTTTTGGGTTAATAGATCTGAAAACAAAAGATGAAAATAGTAGATCGGAAAGCAATATGTTAGAAAAGTAGACCGGGGGTCGTAGGTTTCACTAGTGGATTCTCTCATGAGTATAGCGCACGGTGGGTGAACAAATTACTATTGGGAAATTGATAGAATATCAAAAAATCATGACGATATCCAGGCAATGATCATTATATATGCATCACATCCAAGACAAGTAGACCAAAATGATTCTGCATGTACTTCTATTACTCCACACATCTACCACTATCCATCCTGCATCTAGTGTATTAAGTTCATGGGAAACAGAGTAATGCAATAAGAATGGTGACATGATGTAGACAAGATTTATTAATGTAGGAATAGACCCCATCTTGTTATCCTTAATGGCAATGATACATGTGTGTCTTGCTGCCCGTTCTTGCAGTGGGAAAGAACACTGCAAGATAGAACCCATCACAAATCATCTCTTCCCATGGCCAGAAAAAATGATCTACTTGGCCTAACTAAACCAAAGATTCGAAGAAGAAATACGAGGCTATAATTAATCATGCAAATAAGAGAACAAAGAAGACTCAAATCATATTCGTGGATAGAAACTGATCATGAACTCAAAAGTCATCGGATCCCAACAAACACACCGCGAAAGTCATTACATCAAATAAATCTCTAAGAGACCATTGTATTGATAAATATATAGAGATAGGAAGCCATCTAGCTACTGCCTACGGACCCGTAGGTCTATGGTCAACTACTCACGCATCATCGGAGAGGCACCTATTAGGAAGATGAACCCCTCCATGATGGTGTTAGATTGGATCTCGAGGTTCTAGAACTTGCGGCGGCTCGTATTGTGTTTTGTCGACTCCCATAGGGTTTTCTAAATATTTGGGAATTTATAGGCTCGATAGTCAGTTGGGGGAGTCCCGAGGTGCCCATCCTCTACTAGGCCGCTCTAGGGGCCTTTGGCGCGCCCTGGTGGAGGGTGGCCACCCTGGGCCCCCTCTTCTGGTAATCTTTGGCCCATCTTCCTTCTTCTGGTCCATAAAAATTCCAAAAAAATCCCCGCAGTGCTTGCACTCTATTTGGTACTGATTTTCAACAAAGTAAAAAACAAGCAAAAAGAGCAAGTGGCACTTTGGCACTATGTCAATTGGTTAGTCCCAGAAAATGATATAAAGTTTCTATAAAATGATTGTAAAACATCCAAGATTGATAATATAATAGCATGGAACCAGCAAAAATTAGAGATACGTTGGAGACGTATCAACATCCCCAAGCTTAATTCCTACTCATCCTCGAGTAGGTAAATGATAAAAACAGAATTTTTGATGTGGAATGCTGCCCATCATGTTCATCACATCTTCTTTTCTTTATAGCATGGAGATTTGGACTTCTCATGTGGTTCAAAGCACTAGTCTAGTTTTGACATGAAAACTTTAATACTCAAGCATATCAACAAGCAACCATGTCTTTCAAAATATCAGCACTAAAGCAAGTTATCCCTAGCCCATCATGCTCAAGCATTGATCCATTGACAATACACACTCAATTATTAGATATACCTAATGCTTAAGTCTGATCATAGTTCCCCCTAGTTGGTGCTTTTATAAGTGTCGGTGCACAAGAGTTTTGGGTTCTTTAGTGCCCCTTACTCGTGCACGGGCAGTAGTAGCCACCCTGGCGGCAAGGCCAGGCATGGAGCTGCCAGTTACGAATACGGAAGACATCAAAATAATCAAGACCCCCGGCAAGACCTTGCCGGGATGGCCATCAAACCCTCAGGCAAGGTGAAGTCCCAACAAGGCCCAGCCAGCGCACAAGCCAGGTGTCGCCCCTCCTGGGCCCGTGTCGCGGCGCTGACAATGGAGGGGTTAAGCGGTGCCGATGGGACGGCTCTTGTCTCGTCCTGTAGAGAGTCAGAGATGCCCGACGGTGCATTAAATGCGCGTTTATTACATCGTCAGTGTTAGGTATGATAGCACTATAGCACTATACACCCCGTGTACGCATTGTACGCCACTGTTGGGATCCCCTTGGTCATATAAAAGGAGGCCCAGGGCGTTACAGTAGAGGACTTTTTTTGACCTTGGACTCCCACCTCCTAGCTC
Organism: Hordeum marinum; assembly: GCA_022496015.1. Classification (NCBI taxonomy): domain Eukaryota; kingdom Viridiplantae; phylum Streptophyta; class Magnoliopsida; order Poales; family Poaceae; genus Hordeum; species Hordeum marinum. The sequence continues at coordinate 348,114,104 of CM039678.1, forward strand.
ATGCGCGTAGCAGCTGTTCATAGCGCTCCTATAGCTGGAACCCTAAAAACACCCATAATACAACCATGCAGGAGTAGGGTTTTATGCATCCTTGCATCCCGAACCTGGGTAAAATCCCGTGCGTTGTTCATCAGATCTGCTCTCTATGCGATCCTTCTCCCCCGCCGAACCACTAAGGGATCCCTCCGATCCCATAGGCGTCGTTTCCCCCGACATCTTTGGCATGCCAGGTAGGGGGCGAAGATCGTGTGGACCTAATCTAGTGATTAGCGCGCCAGTTCCTTCATAATCTTCATTGCCATGTACCCCAAGAGGAAGGGCCTGACGGAGGTTGGCCCATCTGCGTCTGTTGTCCCTGTAGCTACACAGACAGGCGACGATGTAGATGCGGGTGGAGGAGGCGAAGGTTCAGAGCTTCCGCGATGTTCCGCTGATCAAGGCCAAGAAAGCGGCGACGCCCACCGCAGAGACGCTCATGGAGGCGGCGGGAACCCCGCGCCGCTGGGTCTCATGACGGAGCTGCACCGCCTGTGGGCGGTACGGTGAACTCTAGGGATGGAAGGGTACCTTCCAACATGCCCACACCAGCGCACACACCGTGACCTTCCCAAGACGCGTGTGAAGAGCAGCGCCACGGTGTTGGTTGTTCCCAACATCCCCACGGGAAAGCTCCTACGCATCGCTCCCAAGATGGGCGGAACTAGCATGCTAGTGGGAGTGGCGTGCAAACGCGGGACCGCGACAAAGCTCCTTCTAACATGGTTAGGAGTTAAAGCACCTCGCGTTCCTCGCGTCATTCGCTTCCGACCATGTCGGAGGAAGCTATGGCGTAGACAGAGCTACTCCTGAACTTCCCTCTTGCCGCGGATAAGCACGATGAGTGGAGGGCTGCCATTCAAAGCCTCCTCAGGCTCGCAGGCAAGTTTCAATCCATCGAGCCAGCTCGTGCCTATGGCGAGAAGACCGGAGGCGGTGCGACCACGGTGCACTCTCCTCCGCAGCAACAATGCTGGTCACCGACTCGGCGGACCGACGCTTGCGATGGTTACTCGACGACATCGTCCGACCTACGGACTCGCCGCGATCAGCATCAAGTTCTTCGGGAACAAAGCAAAGAAGATGCTCAGACTACTATCGAGTAGCAGCGGGAAGCGTGCCATCAATCTGATAAGCGTGCGGGACCCACCATAGACAAATCCGTGCCAGCGTATCCTGCCAGCCTACCTTACGAGGTGGGTTGTCTAGTGGCCTAACTCCCGCATGTTCAAGCCAGAGGTCCTGGAGAAATATGATGGCACGACTCACCTGTCGGAGTTCCTGAGCACCTACACCATTGCGGTGCAAGCTGCTAGTGCCGGGGCCGGGGCCGGAGAATTCCATCACCTCCTGGGCAGACCTATGCCATGAGTTTGTTGGCGCCTTTACCGGAGGCCAGCAAGATCCTATTCAAGAAAGTGATTTGCACATCATTCCCCAGAAGGAGGGCGAGACTTTGTGCAAGTACATCCAAAGGTTCAGCCGCGTGCACCACAACATACCAGACGGTCATCCTGCCGCTGTTATCAGTGCGTTCCATCAGAACATGCACAACCGCAAGATGCAGGAAGAGCTGGCGATGAACAAGGTCAGGGATGTTGTCGAGCTCTATGCTTTGGTAGATAAATGTACTCGTGTTGAAGAAGGGAGGAGGTCCGTCGGCGAGGATGCTGGCGCAGGGGTCGACTCTGAGGATGAGGACACCGCTGCCCCAGCAACGAAGAGACTGCGACGTAACAAGAAGCGCAAGGACAAGGCCGTGCTTGCCGTCGAGGGATCCAGCAACCCTGGCACTGCCAAGAAGGCCAAGAGTGATGACCCCAGCAAGGATGTTGCCGGGTACACCTCCTGTCAAGCTTTGGCGGCTCCCGACAAGCCGGAAGATTCCGTCAAGCGGTATTGCAAGATACATCGCAACAAGGGCCATGATCTCTAGGACTTCCGGCAAGTTGAGCAGCTTGCCGAGAAGCAAAAGGCCGAATACGAGAGGCGAGACAAGGAGAAGGGCCAGGATGGTACGGAGGGGTCCGACAGAAGCACGGTGGCCGAGGAGGTCGCCACGGCAAGGTCAAGCAACAGAAGGACCGGCCCGCTCGTGGCCGCGACAAGCAAGAGGTGGATGACGGTTGCAACGAAGAGGATGACGAGTCCATTGAGCATGAGTTCTAGAAGGCTACAGAGAGGATGTGCATCGAGGGAGGTGCCTCATTGCATTCCTCTCACCACCAACTTAAACAGTGGGCGCACGAAGTTAACGTGGCAGAGCCGTCTATCGATGCCTAGAGACCTCTGAAGTGGTGCAACACTCCTATCATTTTTGATGCTCAGGATCACCCAGATCGCACAACTGCGGTCGGGTGCCTGCCATTGTTGGTTTCACCAACAATTCGCAACCTCAAGGTGACGAAGATGCTAGTCAAAAGTGGGGCCAGCCTGAACCTAATCTTGCCTGATGTCATCCAGAGGCTGCAAATTCCTTATGAAGATCTCAAGCCAATAAGCATTTTCCAAGGGTCAATTCAGGGAGGACTTAACCGAAAGGCAAGATCACACTGCTGGTGATGTTTGGCTATGATATAAATTTCAGGACAGAGAAGATCGTTCGTGACGTCGCCAAGATCTCATTGCCATACAACGATATCCTTGGTCGCCCAGTGCTGGTCAAGTTCATGGCGGCCAGCCACTTCACTTACCATGTACTGAAGATGCCCAGGCCAATCAGTGTTATCACGATCAACTCTGACAAGAAAGGCGCACTTATCTGCGCCGATCAACACTATCGGGAGGCAGTTCCAGCACCTGCCGCCAAGGCACTTGCTCCTGCCGCTGAAGTTCCCAAGGGGAAGAAGACCAGCAAGGCCTCTGGCGCACATTGCGTCAAGCGCGCCTCCTCGGGGTGCTACGCTCCCATTGACGATGTGCCAGAGTGCTTCACCGACAGGAACAAGAAGTCCAAAGCAGCTCCACCAGAGACTAAGAAGGTGCCCACCAAGGAGGATGGTGCGGGAGGAACTTTCACCATAAGTTCCACCCTTGACGACAAATAGGAAAGCACGCTCGTCGCCTTCCTGCGGGTGAATGTCGATGTGTTTGCATGGCAACCATCTGATATCTCCGGTGTTCCAAGGAAGGTGATTGAGCACCACCTTGCCGTCTGTCCACACGCATGGCCCGTCAAGGAGAAGGTCCGGAAGCAGGCTTTGGAGCGGCAACAGTTCATTGCCGAAGAGATCAAGAAATTAGAAGCGGCTGGCTTGATCAGAGTAGTACTTCATCCAACGTGGTTGGCCAATCCAGTTGTAGTGCACAAGGCGAATGGGAAATGGAGGCTGTGTATTGACTTCACAGACATCAATGAAGCCTGCCCCAAAGATCCTTTTCCCTTGCCGCGTATCGACCAGATTGTGGACTCCACCGCCGGCTGTGACTTGTTGTCTTTCCTTGATGCCTATTCAAGTTATCATTAGATCTTTATGGCCAAGGAAGATGAAGAGAAGACTGCATTTATCATCCCATGTGGTACGTATTGCTATTTGCGTATGCCTTTCGGGTTGAAAAGTGCTGGTTCTACATTAGCGAGAGCGTTCCAGATTGGTTTTGAGCCCTAGCTACATACAAATATGGAGGCTTATATGGATGACATAGTGGTCAAAACCAGGGACAAGGCTACTCTCATCTCAGATTTAGAAGAAACATTTGCAAATCGGCACAAGATCAACATGAAGCTCAACACTGAGAAGTGTGTGTTCGGTGGCCCATCTGGCAAGCTCCTCGGGTTCTTTGTATCTCAACGTGGAATTGAAGAGAATCCCGACAAGATCAAAGCAATTGAGCAAACTGAAGCACCAAGACGTGTCAAAGATGTGTGTCGTCTTGCTGGCTGTGTTGTTGCTCTGAGTAGGTTCATCTCAAAATCTCCTGAGCGTGCCCTGACATTTTTCAAAATCTTGAAGAAGGCAGGTCCGATGAAATGGACTCTGGAAGTGGAGGCAGCGCTACAAGATTTGAAGAAGTACCTCTCCTCTCCGCCAGTCGTAGTTGCGCCAAAACCACAAGAGCCGATGCTGCTATATCTAGCGGCAACAAATCAAGTGGTGAGTGCTGCATAAATGGCTAAAAGAGAAGTTGATGAAGAAAGAGCGGCAGCGGGAGGAATGCCAAGCGACAAGCTAGGACATTCCCCGGCAGGGTCTGGTGCCGAGAAGTAAGGATGTGCGTAGTTGAATGAGACAATTCAGGAGAAGAAGGTGGTGCAGCGCCTAGTCTATTTTGTCAGCTCCCTTTTGCAGGGGCTAGGTCAAGATATTCTGGCGTACAAAAGTTGCTCTTCGGCCTCCTTATGGTCTCGAGGAAGCTACACCATTACTTCCAGGCACACTCGCTTTCCATTACAACAGATTCTATGGAACCCAAACGCTACCGGCAAAATTGTGGAGTGGGATTTGGAGCTATCAAGCTTTGGTCTCAAGTTTGAAAGTACTTCGACTATCCAGAGCAGAGCCTTGGCGGAGTTCATTGCGGAATGGACCCCGACGGTAGATGAAGAAGTTCCAGAGTCAACCCTCCCCGGCAAGGAAACAAATCAAGAGTGGATCATGTATTTTGATGGGGCTTTCTCGCTGCAAGGCGCCAGTGCTGGAGTGCTGCTTGTCGCATCCACCGGAGAGCACCTCAAATATGTGATTCAAATGCACTTTCCTCGGGAGAGATCAACGAACAATACTGCTGAATATGAAGGACTGCTTGCTAGTCTCAGGATCGCGGCAGACCTTGGCATCAAGAAACTTATTGTCAGGGGTGATTCTTAGCTTGTCGTCCATTCATGGAAGGTTATATAGATGAAGTGAGAAAGTTGGAAGATCATTCGGACGGTTTGGAAATGAAGAACATTCCCCGTGCACAGAACATCGTTGTCGATAGCCTGTCAAAGTGTGCCGCCCTTAAGTTGCATGTGGAACAAGGAACTTTTTTGCTCTGACTGACTCAACCATCCATCATACCATCAATTGGACAAGAAAAAAAGAAGAAAGTTGAGTTTCGGCAAGTATTTCCCGGCAGATCTCCCAGAAGCCGTTGGCAAGCAAGTTTCCGGGAATGATGCCAGGCTTGCCGGTGAGCGTCAGGCTCCAGCAGAGCCTTAGGCTCTTGCCGTGGAAGCACACATTCCCGACAAGCCTACCAAGGGGCAACAAGCTCCAGCAGGGCCTTGAGCCCTTGCCATCGTGACAAATGCTTCCCTGGCAGAGGATATGCCTTTAGTCCTTGTTGTCGATCCCCACGCTCCAGCAAGGGCACAACACATCGTCCGTTTCCTTCAAACAGGAGAACTCCCTGAGGAACAAGAGGAAGCAGAGAAAGTAGCCCGCCGATCTAATATGTACCAGCTCGTGGACAACGTCCTGTACAGGAAGAGGTCGAATGGTGTGAAACTCAAGTGCATTTCTCGGGAGGATGGACTAGAGCTGTTGGCAGAGATACACAGAGGCATATGTGGCTCCCACATAGGATCAAGAGCACTTGTCGGTAAGGCAATCCGACAAGGTTTCTTTTGGCCCACTACCCTCCAGGATGCAACTGCCCTAGTAACCAAGTGTGAAGCATGCCAGTTTCATTCGAAGAAATTGCATCAACTAGCTCAAGCCCTTCAGACAATCCCTCTCTCCTGGCCATTTTCGGTCTGGGGGCTCGACATCTTGGGCCCCTTCCCCCGTGCTACTAGGGGCTTTGAGTACTTGTATCTTGCAATCGACAAGTTCACAAAGTGGCCAGAAGTGGAAGCAGTGAGAAAGGTGACATCACAGTCAGCCGTCAATTTCTTCAAAGGACTAGTCTGCCGTTTTGGTGTACCAAATAGGACCATCACTGACAACGACACATAGTTCACGAGCCGCACCTTCATGCACTATGTCCAAGACCTTGGTGGCAAGATCTGTTTTGCTTCTGTTGCCCATCCAAGGAGCAACGGCCAGGCGGAAAGGGCTAATGTTGAAGTGATGCGAGGCCTCAAGACAAGAACGTTCGACAAGCTGCACAAGCGCGGAGGGCACTGGATTGATGAGTTGCCGGTGGTTCTTTGGTCAATCAGGACGACACCAAATAGAGCTACCGGCCAGACACCCTTCTCCCTAGTATATGGGGTAAAAGCAATTCTCCCCACGGAACTCATATATGGGTCACCTTGAGTGCTCTCTTATGATGAGCTTGAGCAAGAGCAGTTGTGGCAAGATGACACGACGCTCCTTGAGGAAGACCATCTTCACGCTGATGTGAGAGCTACATGCTACCAGCAAGCTTTGTGCCATTATCATAGCCGCAAAGTTAATGCCCGAAGTCTTGAGGAAGGCGACCTTGTTCTTCGGCGCGTTCAGTCCGCCAAGAATTCCAACAAGTTGACGCCGAAGTGGGAAGGCCCTTATCGGGCAGTGCGAGTCACCAGGCCTGGTGCAGTCTGCATGGAGACTGAAGATGGCATCCCAGTGAGAAACTCCTAGAACATCGAACATCTTCGTAAGTTCTACCCATGAGGCGTGGTTGCCGGGCCTCCCGGCAACCACCTTTTGTACAAGTATTGCCGCTGAAGCATGTAATCCTTGGTTCAAAGCCAGGCACAGACCCTGTGCATAGTTGAATAAAGCTAAGTGTTCTGCAAATCTTGTTTATTCTCATGTTTACTTATGTACATATTTGTCTGAGATATTCTATTGCGCTTACTCCCGGCAAGAGCTAACGGACCGCCAAGGTTCCATATCCCTATTTTATCTTATTTCTTTTTCTCAAAGGACAGAAGGTTACCTCGCGTGCAGCTTTGCAGGGGAGGGAATGGTGGTATGGATACCGACGAGCAACGTCCAACGAAAACAGCTTGCCGAAAAGAGTACCGCAACAGAAAGATTAGTTGCAAAACTCTAAGCGAATTTTTATGTGAAATTATTTCCTTTGGACGATTGCGACTTTTGTATGGAAAACCTGCACACACGGTAACCTTCCCGTGATTGGCTGTGCCCTCACTCTGTTTCGGGTCCGCTCAACGGCTTAAGTGGTTGCGCCCGTGCCCTTGCTTCTTTTCGAGTCCGCTCGATGACTCGAGTGGCCGTGTTCGCGCCCTTATTCTATTTCGAGCATGATCAACAGCTTGAGCGGCTGCGCCAAGGATGCCAAGGTGTCTTGCTGGCAGTGGCACCGCCAGCAGACTGCTAAGGACCCGTTCCTCAAAGCGCTCGCGGTAGGACCACACACGCTGGCAAGATCTTCCGAAAAGGCGTAGGGAAAGTTCCATGCAAAGAACTAGTCTAACAAGGAAGATAATATAAAATCATTCAAAATGGGGTGAAATCTACATGAGATGTCGCCTCTTCCTAAGTACATCTTTATGTGACTTTCTCCTCTAGGGGAGTTACGAGAATAAAAAGATGGGACGAGGAGGCAGATTACAAGAAGAAAAAGATGGCGAGGGGACTCCGACGAGAGCCTGGCCCCTCCTGGACCAACATTGCATGGAGGAGAAGACTAGCATTGTGCAAACGAGAAGGAGGGGCCCAGGAGTCGAAGCGAAGCCGAAGTCCACGGTCCTGCCGGAAGATCCAGCTGGAAGATGAAGCAGCGCCCGGAACAAGGACCCCTGGCAAGATCGTCCTGCTGGGAAGGGGAGAGGCGTGGGGCTAGCAATGATGGTGCGGCCGATAGTCAGTACGAGTCTAGGTCGTCGTTTTTCGACTTGACGATCTGAAGACCAGACTCATCATCGTCGTCTTCACCACTGTCCTCCTCGTCACTGTCGCTCGAGGAGGAGCTGTTAGCGCTGCTCGAGCTCTCTTCGCAGCAGCTGAGACGGATGCCTGAGCACCCATAAATCTTGACAGAGAGCAGATCGGCCTCCATCATTTTAAAACAAAGGACATGCCCTTCTTGGAGGTTGTGGGCGCGGGCGAAGGCCTTCCAGCTGCGTCTGAGGAACATGACGCGACTCGCTGGGTACTCGACGTCCACCTGCGTCGCGCCGTTACAACAACAATAGGCCCGTAACCACAGGATGGGTAGCTCGCCGACCTCCATCGCCCTGGTGAAGGGCAAGGAGGCACAAATGGCTTTGGAGGGGACCGCCCAGTTCGAGGACGAACTCTAGCACCGTCCCCTTGACGTGGGTCTCCTCAAGGAAGATGCTTGGCATCGGAGGAGGTGGTGAGGCAGCGCTCTGCCTCCCTCGACCTCGGCCTCCATGATGGCCATGACCCGAGCGCCACTCTAAGGTTGGGAAGACGTGGAAGGGAAAGCTATGGAGGTTCACGCTTGGAGGAGGGAGGAAGGATGGATGAGCACCGCCCTCGCTACCCCACAATCTATAGGGGGCGCGGGGGCTGGCTCTCCCCCGCTCCAAGGGTCACGACCCACCTCCTCCAATAGCGGCGCCCTCAATCACGGGGCGAACAGCAACCGCCCCATTGGTCCAATCCATGGCGCTACAGTTAGTTCCTCTCCCAGGACTTTAAGTCACGGGCGCCTGTTGCTGGCTTCCCGCTATGCATGCGGCGCACATGGTGAAAACGACCTGACGCAGTAATTGAAAAATTGATGGTCGTGCTGCGCACGTATCCCACGACCCACATTTAATGGGCTTCGTGGGGAGGTGCAGTAAGCGCAATGATCACAACCGTAAGCTCCTGCCACGTGTGCCCATGCACTGTTTGGGCCTAGCCCAACGACGCCTCGCACCGTGTGTGGCCCAAGCCCGGGGGCTCCTTACGGGCGCTAGTAACCATCCTGGCGGCAAGGCCCAGCAGGGAGCTGCCAGTTACGAATACGAAAGACATCCAAATAATCAATACCCCTGGCAAGACCTTGCCGGGATGGCCATCAAACCCTCAAGAAAGGCAAAGCCCTGACAAGGCCCCGCCAGCGCACAGGCCAGGTGTCGCCCTGCCTGGGCACGTGTCGCAGCGCTGGTGATGGAGGGGCTAAGCAGTGCCGATGGGACGGGCTCCTGTCCCCTCCCGTAGACAGTCAGAGATGCCTGGCGATGCATTAAATGCTCCTGTCTACACCGTCAGTGTTAGGTATGATAACACTGTAGCACTATGCACCCCGTGTGCGCACTGTACGCCACTGTTGGGATCCCCTTGGTCATATAAAAGGAGGCCCAGGGCGTTACAGTGGAGGACCTTTTTTTGGACATTTGACTCCCACCTTCTAGCTTACGCGCGTAGCAGCTGTTCATAGCGCTCCTATAGCTGGAACCCTAAAAACACCCATAATACAACCATGAAGGAGTAGGGTTTTACGCATCCTTGCAACTCGAACCTGGGTAAAATCCCAATCGTTGTTCATCAGATCTGCTCCGTGTGTGATCCTTCTCCCCCGCCGAACCACTAAGGGATCCCTCAGATCCCATAGGTGTCGTCTCCCCCGACAATTAATTGGCACAAACACTAAATAAAACATAAAAACACAAACATAACATAATCATAATTGTGCAAAACACTCAAGAATAGAAACCAAGAAATAAAAATAATTTATTCATTGGGTTGCCTCCCAACAAGCGCTATCGTTTTACACCCCAAGGTAGGCATAACACATAGATTCAAGTATTATCATACTTAGTTTCCAACTCCTCAAGCACACAACGAGAGTTTTTCAAGAATCTATCATGCATATTATCAATAACAATACTTCTAGGAATAAGGTTGAAAATTTTGTTCTTGCCATGAAGATTGTTTACCACTTCAACAAAATTGGGATGAATACTAATCATTTTAAGATCCTAATTGTTTCTACTAGAAGTGGTACCCTTGTTGTTAGGAACTTGCATGGATTTGCAATATTTACTAATGGGAGTTTTCTCAATAGACCTATCAGTAGAGAAAGCCGAACTTAATTTATGAATGATTTCCTCCAACTTATCAATTCTAGTGGGGCTTTCTTCCGTTCTTTTAAGTACTACGGGTTCCTTTTCCTTTAATATTGAGCGTCTCCCTCCTTTGACCCAATTCTTTTAGCAAGATTATGCATCCTTTTATCCAAATTCTCAATATTTTCCTCGGTGAGCATTTTCTTTTCAATAGCATCTAACCTTTTCATAACATGCTCAAGAGTTAAAACTGTTTCATTGATAATGATAGGTGGGGAACCCACTAAATTTCCCATAGCATTATAACCATCCAAGGTAGGGCGCATCAAGAAATTCCCACTGGTAATCATATAAAGGACGTATCTATACCATGTGGTAATGCCCACGTAAAAACAACAAAGAAGAACAATGATAGATTCCTTACGAATAGATCTATTATGAGCATTGCAAATCCTATACCAAGCATCTTTAAGATTCTCCCCTCCCCTTTCTTTAAACTTAAGAAGCTCATTATCGGGGGTGTACGCAATAACGAAAAAACTAGCCATGATGAAAAGATTGACGAACAAGAGATCTTGCGAGAAAATGGCAAACGAAAAAGAGAGGGCGAATAAAACGACAAATTTGTGAAGTGGGGGAGAGAAAAATGAGAGGCAAATGGAAAATAATGTAAATTTCAAGGAGTTGAGATTTACAATTAGGAACTTGGTAAATGAGATTACTTCCTCCCCAACAACAGCACCAAAAAATCCTTTGACGTGGCTTGAGACTACGTCGGTATTTCCCCAAAGAGGAAGGGATGATGCAGCAGAGCAATGGTAAGTATTTCCCTTAGTTATGAAGCCAAGGTATCAATCTATAGAGGAAGATCACGCACCCACGTAAACAGCACCTACACACAAACAAGAAATACTTGCAACCCGACACGAAAGAGAGGTTGTCACGCTCTCTACGGTAATAAGATAGATTAGGTAATGATTGCTTTGGCAAACAGATCTCGCAAGGACACAAAATAAAATAAGTAAACAAGAAGTGCAGCAAGGTATTTTTGTTTTTTTAGATTATTGATCTCAAAACAAAAGTTGCAAATAGTAGTCCAGAAAGCAATATGTTGGAGAAGTAGACCCGAGGGCCGTAGGTTTCACTAGTGGCTTCTCTCATGAGTATGGCGCACGGTGGGTGAACAAATTACTGTTGGGCAATTGATAGAAGATCAAAAAATCATGACGATATCTAGGCAATGATCATTTTATAGGCATCACATCCAAGACAAGTAGACCAAAATGATTTTGCATCTACTTCTATTACTCCACACATCGACCGCTATCCAGCATGAATCTAGTGTATTTAGTTCATGGGAAAATGATGTAATGCAATAAGAACGGTGGCATGATGTAGACAAGATTTATTCATGTAGGAATAGACCCCATCTTGTTATCCTTAATGGCAACGATACATGTGTGTCTTGCTGCCCCTTTTGCCTGTGGGAAAGAACACCGCAAGATCGAACCCATCACAAATCACCTCTTCCATGGCAAGAAAAATCGATCTAGTTGGCCTAACTAAACCAAAGATTCGAAGAAGAAATACGAGGCTATAACTAATCATGCAAATAAGAGAACAAACAAGACTCAAATCATATTCGTGGATAGAAACTGATCATGAACTCAAAAGTCATTGGATCCCAACAAACACACCGCAAAAGTCATTACAGCAAATAGATCTCCAAGAGACCATTGTATTGAGAAACATAGAGAGAGAGGAAGCCATCTAGCTACTGCCTACGGACCCCTAGGTCTATGGTGGACTACTCACACATATTCGGAGAGGCACCTATGAGGAAGATGAACCCCTCCGTGATGGTGTTAGATTAGGTCTTGAGTTCCAAGAAGTTGCCGCAGTTGGAGTTTTGTTTCGTCGACTCCCTTAGGGTTTTCTGAATATTTGGGAATTTATAGGCTCGATAGTCAGTTTGGGGGAGTCCTGAGGTGCCCAGCATCTAGTATACCGCGCTAGGGGCCTTTGGTGCACCCTGGTGGAGGGTGGCCACCCTGGGCCCCCTCTTCTAGTGATCTTTGGCCCATCTTCCTTCTTCTGGTCCATAAAAATTCCAAAAAAATCCCCACAACATTTGGGTTACGTTTAGTACTGATTTTCAATGAAGTAAAAAACAAGCAAAATAACAACTGGCACTTTGGCACTATGTCAACAGGTTAGTCCCAAAAAATGATATAAAATTGCTATAAAATGATTGTAAAACATCCAAGATTGGTAATATAAGAACATGGAACAAGCAAAAATTCTAGATACATTGGAGACGTATCAGCAGGATCTGAGAAGAGAGCTTGGTTACGAGACGGATTCTTGTAGTAAAAATCTATCTCTCTTCTTTAGATCTAGTCGATGAGGGCGCATGAAGACGATCGATGATGCATATCTCCAAGAAGTACTATCCTTGTCGTTTTATTTTTGAGTTCTTCAAAAAGATAATGCACTAATAAGAGTGGACGTGTCCAAACTCCAGGATGATGTTCAATCAATCGGCTCCAAACATGATGAAATTTCTCTGCAAGTTGGCACTATTGGGAAAGTAGTGCTTGATTTAGGCCAGCAATTATCAGTTGTTAGTTCTGTGTTGAAAATGATAGTGCAACCTGGCCATCAAACTCAAGTGGAGACACAAAATCCAAGTTCTAGTTAGGTAGTTAAATATCTAATAGTGCAACAGGAACTGTTACATGAACAACAAACCAGATCTGATCTGCTTAGGAGACAGCTGGAGTTGGAGAAAGAGAATATGAGACTAGCTGAAGAATTATAACTACAAAACCTGCCTCCTAATAGAGTAAATTGGCAAGAAGTTCCTCCTCGTTATGAGAATCAACAGAGACAAGAAAATGCTAGTAGTGTGGGTACTCCTGTAACAGTTAGAGATGCAAGGCATACTCCTATGTTCAACAAATATTACCCTCCTACTATAGATAGACAACTGTGGCAAGGATACTATAGGACTTGTGAGCAAGATATATGCAGGCACATATTATGAAATCTATAACCAAATGATCATAACTGGATTTCCCTAGATTTTTTGGAGAAGATCCATTTGGATGGATTAGATAGTATAAACGGTAGTTTCAAATGTGTGCTGCACCATAGGAGTACAAGGTGACCCTTGCCCAAATATGTGATTCATGAAGCTGATGTGTAGCTCTGAAGATCTAGATTACTTAAAAAGCACCTTACATGGAAGTAGTTTGGAGTTGAAGTAGTTAATAGATTTTCTAATAAACATTCATATGATTTAACTGAGAGCTTTAATTCTACGAAGCAACACAATAGTTCTGTCTATGAGTACACCAAGTTATTTGAAGATCTTATGTCTGATGTGCAAGAGGAAAACCTTGAATTAGGTGAATCTTTGTTTTTCAGGATTCATGTTAACGGTTTGATATATGGTATCAAATTTCAGATCAAACCACTGGAACCTCAAATATTAACTGATGCTTATTGCCTTGCAAAGGATGTTGAACCTTGCCATCCCATTGTATCTATGGTACCAAAGAAACAGAGTTGCCATGCACCATTTTTTCCATAAATATTCAAGTGGCTGGCAAATAAAGCAATAGTCCGCAACTCCATATTAGCAGCCCTTACCTACCAAACAAGCTAAAGTGCCTAGCAACACTAATCACAAGATTATAAAGGTGGGAGAATGTTGAGGCGTGAAGACAAATGCTTCCATGGACATAAATGTAAGTTAGTTCCTAATGTTCATTTGCTACAACAGGATACAATAGAAAAACAATATGATGGAAGCTGAGGAACAACAACAACTATGGCAAGATCAAGTAGAAAATGTTGTTGAATAGGATCAAGTTATGTTTATTTCTGCATTTGCAATGGGCCAACAAATAGCAGTTCTACACCCACAGTGGTCATACATATAAATAGTAAAAGAGCCCTTGCTCTGATAGATTCTAGCAGTACTACATTTCTCAATCAAGATTTTTGGAGTGAAAGCAAAGTGTCAATTACTTCCAGTTCAGCCAAGAAAAATAGCTGTTGCCATAGGAGGATCTTTAATATCAACAACTTTAGTTCCCAATTGTGAGTTTCAAATTTCAAAGCTCAAATTACATCAAAATTTCAAGGTGATGTCTACCAAGTCATGATACTATCTTAGGGTATGATTGGTTCACTGAAGTGAGCCCCGTCTCCTTTGATATTCCTAAGAAAATTTTAGTTTCACAAAAGAAGGGAAGTAGGCTGTCTCTACATCTATGTTTAGTAATTCTGCAAATTTGAGAGAAGTGCAAGTAGAGAAGATGAAGAAGATTATGGAGAAAGGAGCTGAGTTTTTTCTTTGACATGTAAACAACATACTGATGGAGGCTCCGTAAAATGTTAAGACCCCTCCTCAAATTCAGAAGTTACTAATGGAATATACAAATTTGTCTAAAGAACCTGCAACATTACCACCCCATAGAGCTCTGGATCACACGATCCCTCTCATACCAGGTCTTGTTCCTGCTCAAGTCAGACCATACAGAGTTCCTCAGCATCAAAAAAAATGTAAGAGCAAATCAAAAAGTTATTAGCAACCCATGAAAAAAGACACAACCAGAGTCCATATGTAGCTCCTCTTTTATTAGTTAAAAAGAAGGATGACTCTACAAGGCTTTGCACTGATTTTAGGAAACTTAACCCACTTAGAGTGAAAAAATAGTTTCCTATACCTATTATAGAAGACTTGTTAGATGAATTACATGGGGCAAAATACTTTTCCAAGTTGGATCTCAGGTCTAGATATCATCATATGAGGATGTCTCCTTAAGATATATATATATATATATATATATATATATATATATATATAATAGCTTTCAGAACTTACTTAGGCCATTTTGAATATCTGGTAATGCTTTTTAGTCTGTCCAATGCTTTTAGTGTGCCAATCCTCCTCGCACATTTCAGGAATTAATGAACACTATATTTTCCCCATATTTGAGAAAGTTTGTGCTAGTGTTCTTTGATGATATCTTAATTTTCAGCAAAAATTTGGAGGAATACTTAAAACACATTCACATAGTTTTAGATTTGTTGGGACAACATCAGTTGTGTGCCAAACTTTCTAAGTGTGTATTTGCTGTCCAAATGGAGTACTTGGGACATGTTATATCTGAACATGGAGTGGCAATAGAGCCCCAGAAAACCTCTGCCATTGCCGAGTGGCCTACACCTGACAGTGTTACTAAACTCAGATTTTTTTGGGGGCCTAGCTGGGTATTACAGAAGATTTATCAAAGGATATGGGCTTATCTATAGACCCTTGCATGATTTGCTTAAGAAAGCCAACTTCTCATGGAAACCTGAGCATGACCAAGATTTTCAACAACTACAAGAAGCTCTAGTAACTGCACCAGTACTAGCACTCCCAAATTTCTCTCAGCCTTTTGTCTTGGAAACTGATGCATCTAGTAAAGGTAGTGGGGTTGTTTTCATGCAAGAAGGAAGAGCAATCTCTTACTACAACTTTGCTTTATGTCCTAGAAATGTAGCAATGTCCACTTAAGAGGAAGAGGCCCTAGCAATTCTAGAAGCATTGAAGAGATGGAGACATTACTTGTTAGGAAATGAGCTCACTATCAAAATTGATTAGCAGTCTTTAAAACTCATTAGTAATCAGAAGATAACAGAAGGAGTGTAGCATAAGCTTATGATAAAAGTACTAGAGTTTTACTTCCACATTCAATATAAGAAAGGAGCAAAGAACGGACATGCTAATGCACTGTCTAGAGTTCTACCAAATTGTATGGTATTTCACATCTCACTCCAATATGGGCTTAGGAATTAATTTGTAGTTATCAAAAAGATGTTGAGTGTAAAAAGTTGTTTGAAAAGTTACCCTGCTTGTGCAAGATATGGCTTGAAGTGTGTATATATATATATAGGGAAAATACCTCCTACTACCAGGTGTAGTTACTCCCATGTCTCATATACTACCATGTGGTAGTATATATACTAATTTATCACTTTAAATATGTTTACATATTATATATAAGATACTCTAAAGTGTGTTACATGAAAAAAATATAGTTGATCCATAGTTTTAATCATATTATGAAAATACATACATATTTGTATGTAAAAATGAGTATGCTGAAAATATGGTACATACTACCTAAAAAGTAATATCTATACTATCTAAATATTTTTATATACTACATACTACGCGTACATACTCTCCGATACGATAGATACTACCTATAACATATCAAACAAAAGTGGGAGTAACTACACCGAGTCTTACGAAATATTTGTCATATATATATATATATAAACTCTATTCATCACCCAAGGTGCAGAATAAGTTATTCTTCACCCGAGATAATCTTATGATTAATTTATAAATAAATTACATTCGGTATACAAAAGTTACATTTATATTTAATCACGATGTAAAATTTGACATAAGTAAACAAAAATATAGGTCACAAGACCAAAAAATGAATTTATTGGATATTTTCCACTATTTTTGTATGTTTGTAATTTTACCTGACATAAATATTTTATGCTGATTATAAATTTCTTTTACGGTATCTTTTTACGTATAAAATGTGACAAAAATTACGGAACGTAAAATTACGGTACATTGATGTTAAAATTGAGGGGCGTGAAGAATAACTATTCCTCACCCAGGGTGACGAATAGCGTGACCATATATATATATGCTTATGGTGGTGGTGGACATGTTTACCAAATATTCACATTTCATACCACTGTCCCACCCATATACTACACTCAATGTAGCTCAAGATTTTGTAGATCAGATCATTCGTTTGCATGGTCCACATAAGCTCATAATGTCTAACAAGGATATAATCTTTACCAGTCAGCTCTGGAGTGACATCTTTTCAACTATGAAAGTGGAGTTAAAATACAATACATCCTATCATCCACAAACTGATGGTCAGATAGAGAGGACAAATCAGTGTTAGGAAACTTATTTAAGGTGCATTACCACTGCTGAGCCCCAAAAGTGGTTGTCCTGGCTAACATTGAATGACCACTGGTACAATTCCACCTATCATATGGCACTAATTATGTACCCGTTTTAGGCTCTATATGGATTTTCATCCCGTATAATTTCCGAGTTAGCAATACCTGGCCCAGAGGACACAGAAGCACATGATTTTCTTACTACCAAGCAACACATGTTGGAGTAGATCAAGGAAAAGTTTCTACAAGCACAACATAGATTGAAGAAATATTTAGATACCAAGAGAATAGAAAGAGTTTTTCAAGTGGGAGATTTCATTTATCTAACAATGTCACCTTAAAGACTGGCTACCTTTGGTTCTAGAGGGGCTCACAAATTGCAGAAGAAGTATAACCGGCATTTCATGCCATCCTCAATGTAGGAAATTCAGGTTACAATTTACAGTTCCCTAACCATGTCAAAATTCATCTAGTCTTCCATGTCAGCCAGTTGAAGAAACACATTGGTCCCAAATCCATTCCCAGTCCTAACCTGCCCATGGTAAGTTCAGATGGCACCGCCAAAACCGGCCCTGCTGTAGTTATGCAAGTTCGTCAAGTCCCAACAAACAATACATTTTGTGGATTTTATGTAAAATGAACCAAGCATCATATGAACAAACTTTGGATATATTTTTCGAGCATTTTCATATCTACTTGTTGTTGGTAATAATTGCATGCTATGATAAACATGTGATGCTACTGAATCTTCTATGCAAACACAACCAGGCAATGTTGCTATTTTCAATTTCTCTAAATTTCACTGTCTGAAACCTTCATGTTTAAAATTTGCCAACTTAAATGGATGTTGACCATGAATCTATAGCTCACATGGAATTGTTGCTATTATCTGATTTCAACTCCATGATATGTACTACCATGTTGTTTAATTTCATGCCATGTTTATACACTATAACATATTTATTTCTTGCCTCCAACATACCATCATATTAACTCTGCTCATAGAAATGCCACGTTTTTCACTAGGTCACTAATATTTAACAATAGATTTGCATATTGTAAAAATCATAGCAATTTAATATTGCTGCCTATGAATTTGATCTTTATATTAATTTTAAAGTATTTTAAGTGTACTACAATGCCATGTCATTTTCTTTGATGTTAGCATCCTTTAGAATATTGTTATGTTGCATTCAAATTGGCATCATGTTGTTTGTGGCAGATTTGACTTGCTTTTTCATTTAATCATATCTTGAGGTTCACAAATCCAAATGCTTTGATTTTTATATGGTTATGAACTAAAATTCCTCATTCTTTCTAGTGGCATACTTCTTGGCTATCACCAAATCCGTTTGGCAACTTGTCATGAGCGTTTTGAGAGCTTCGAAACTTCATTTGCTATTATCTTGATATGCATTTGCATCGATTTAATGTGTAGATTTTCTTTTTTCCATATTCATGCATGTCAAAGTAATTAAACTTGTTGTTTTGTCCAGAATTGATAAATCAACAAAATATACATATGAACTCGTGCTTGTTCCATGCTTCCCATGGAATAAGGCTTCATTTAAATTGACTAGTATAGGATGCCAAGCTAAATTATGTTAAACTTGACATGCATTATTTTTTCTGTGCATTTATGCCATGATTGTTTTTTATTGGATAATTGTTCTTCTTGGTTATTCTTATGGATAGTATTGGGTGATGAGTGTGAGTTCGAGGAATGTGCCAAGAACAGTTACGAGGAGCAAGTTTTCTATCCCGCTGAAGACACACCAGGCAAGATGACCATTACCTTGGATATCATTACTATCTTTCCTTTGCTAGTGTTCTCCTTGCTGCCATTATGTCTTGCTTCCTAAGACTTGTTTGGCATCCTCCCAAATTTCCATGATAAGCCTATAACCATACACTATTTTAGCAACCCGTTGTTTGGCTAAGCTACCGCTTGCTCAACCCCTCTTATAGGGTTGCTAGTAGTAGGTGCAGGTTGTTCCATGCCGGGACATGGATATCATGGGCTATCATCATGTTCTTGATCATTGTTGAGGAAATCGTGAATTGGTAGCTGCTCGGTTGGTTGGCGAGTAGGGGATTGATAGGCTAATTGGCAAGTTAATCAGTCAATTAATCAATTAATCGGGGGATTAAATCACTTAATCGGCTACCCGGTGACCCTACGAGTAGGGATTAATCAGCAAGTTAACTAGTTAATCGGACGAATTCTTGAACAAGGTTCTTGATAATTTAATTAATGATTATACACACATGGTAAAGGGTGGAAGACTTGGCCTTTTTCTCGGTGTTTTGTTTCGCTCTTTCCGCCTTAGTTTTTGTCATACCTGTGTTATGTTCCTTCATGAGAGCTCCTAACATGTTTGCGGATCTATGGGTCCCCTTGATAATTTGTCATTGAATAAAACTCTTCCAGCAAGGCCCAACTTATTGGAAATATGCCCTCGAGGCAGGAATGAATTGGTCATTATCATATTTCCTTATTCATGATAATCGTCTATTATCCATGCTAAAGTTGTATTGCTCAACAACTTAGATACATGTGTGCATAAATAGACAACACCATGTCCCAAGTGAGCTTCTACCAGACTATCTCGTTGATCAAAGATAGTTAATGTTTCCTGACCATGGACATCAGTTGTCTTTTTATAAGGGGATCACATCATTAGGAGAATAATGTGATGGACAAGACCCAACCGTAAGCTTAGCATTTTATTGTATGACTTAAGTTTATTGCTACTGCTTTCTTTATAACAAATATTTGTTCCTAAGACCATGAGATCATCCATCTCCCAGGTACCAGAGTAATGCCTTGTGTTCTATCAAATGTCACTTTGTAACTGGGTGGTCACAAAGGTGCTCTGAAGGTATCCCCGAAGGTGTCTTTTGGGTTGGCATGGATCAATATTGGGATTTGTCACTCCGTATGATGGTGAGATATGTCTGGGCCCTCTCGATAATACAACATCACAACAAGCTTGCAAGCAATGTAACTAATCAGTTAGTCATGGGGTCTTGTATTATGGAACGGGTAAAGAGACTTGCTAGTAACGAGATTGAACTAGGTATGTAGAAACTGACTATCGAATATCTGGCAAGTAACATATTGTTGAGGTTTTGTCACGGGAGATGTCCTCATAGGAGAACTTAGGTGTGAGGTCATCATCGCTATGTGGCGACTCGAATGGGTTGATCGGGAACGAGAGACAGGTTTACCCAGGTTTGGCCCCTCCGATGGAGGTAAAAGCCCACGTCCTGCTGTTGTGTCGAGATTGATAGTAATCTCAGTTACATGGGTGTGGAATCGCTAACCTAGCTTTTGAGGGTTGTAACTTAAGTCTATTGGCCTTAGGGGTTCACTTTTATATACAGGTCGAGACCCTAGGCTTACAAGAGTCCGGGTCATGTTATGATCCATGACCTAGTACATCTCTACCTTGTTTTGTCTCTCAAGCAAGGAAAGCTCATGGTGCCTTCTGCCTTCTGAGCCTTGAGGCGCCATCTTCATGCACTGGGCCACCATCCGGCTTACTTGGTAAGTCTCCTTTGCTGGCCTTGTCTTAAATAGTGCGGCTCATCTTGAGAATGATTCTTAAGCCGCCAATATGCTGACTCGGCCCAATAGGTGGGTTACACCGCAAGGTTATATCCATGACATTAGGCCCCATGTTGATTTGAATTTATTCATGTCAATCTTCCATACCTTCACTAGGCGACTTGTCTTCTGCCTATATCCATGTCTTCCGTGCATCTCAAAATGCCGACTTATGATACTTCTAGACTTGTAATTTTTCTTTTGCCATCCATCTATAATGTTACCCGCCGGAAATTTAGGAAAACCATGATGACATTACAACGGATCTTTCCACGTATCCGTTTATCCCGAAATTTGAGGCTCTACTATTTCCATTTCCCGTACGTGTTATTTTCCCCTTCGGGTTTTAACTTATAAATATTCCTGGGGAGGGGGGCTTTTTTACTTTCCATTCCTTCTTCTTCCTTACGCCCCTTGTCTTCAGCCAAGCACCGTCAGTGTTTGTACATGATGTCGAGGCCTCCCCACCATTCTGCTTTTGCCATCGGATCTCCTCGCAGTCGCCAGAGAGAGCTTGGCCGTCTCCATTTTGCTTATATTTAGGCGTCTCATCATGTCAAAAACCACCACATGTAACTAGGTGCCTTCAGAAGTTTCTGAACTTGTGCTAAAAGACTATGAAGATCAATGTATCTTGCAGTGTAAGGCGGCCACTAGATGGCGGGCTCCCCAGGGTGAGGAACACCCAGAACCCGTCGAAGGAGAAGTTGTGGTGTTCATTGATCATCTTAGGGGTTTTTATTCCCCCGGGTCAAAATTCTTTCGGGATGCCATTAACTTTTTTCACCTACATCCACAAGATATCGGTCCCAACTCTATTTCCAATCTTTGCCAGTTTCAAGTCCTTTGGAGGTGTATTTGCAAATGGGTCCCACTGTCCCACTCTTCATGGAATTTTTCTATCTAAACCACCAGACTGAATATGCAGATGGTCCTAGCCTAGAATTAGGCAGGGTCTCTATTCAAAGGCGTAGAGATGGTGCCTTCCCTGTTGTTGTTCTGCCAAGTCACCCCAAAGGATGGGTTAAAACTTGGTGCTACTGCGGGAATACGGCTCTGAGAATGAAAAAACCCTGTTGGGTTACAGACCGGATCATCTTCCTATTAATTTTTAGCTTCCTGGTCGGGCCTCACAAAAGGAACGTGATGAACTTGCCCTCATACACACCAAACTAGTGGCTTTCCAAGCTCATGGTTTGACTGGGGTTGACCTAACCCGGTGTTGGGTATACTGGAAAATTCTACCATTGAGTCACCGAAGTAGTTTAATGTGCAATTACTCTGGCTGCTTGAATGATGCATGGAGATTAGCAGCATAGATTTAATAGAGGATGATATAAACGGGATTGTGAAGAAACTGCTAGGAGAGACTAAAGCAGTTTGCAAACAAATTGGCCTAAGTCCCTTCAATGCCCTCAACCCGGCTCCTCCGGTAAGATTCTGCAATACCCTTTTACCTATCTTCGTAGAACTTTGCATTTGAAAGCTTACTTTGTCATCTATATATTAATGAACTTTCATGCAACTTCTTCATTTTGGAAGAAGAACATGAAGATTTCAACTAGCAAGCCTAGAGACACCCCTAGCAAGAAGAAAAGTAAGGCGGTTGTAGAAGAGTCATCACTTAGGGGTGAGTCTCCATCAGTGGATGCATCTATGGACGGAAAATTTGATTCCCTTGGACATCTTTTTATTGAACTTGCTGACGCATCTTACTACCAAGGTGATGTTGCCACAAGCTGGGCCTACAATGTTGAGGTAATTTACATCTCCTCTGGCTCATAATCCTTGTCTCCAATGAAAACAAGGCGGGTCATTTGAAAAGTAAGTTTTTCTCACATGGATGCTTATTTGGATCCCAATTTTATTTTGAAGAAGACCCAACATGAATCAAGACGCCAGACTCGGAGCAGCTCTAGCAATCTTATGACCGGCTTACCTGACAAGCCAGTCACCCGCCATCAACAGAACAAGGCGCCTCATAGTCCAAATCCATGTCATCCTCGACCTGGTCTTTTTAAACATCCTCTCAATCCTTCTGATTCAAATTACCAGGAGTCACCACCTTCTTCTGGCGACTCAACTACCTCAAAACTACCACCCCTTGTTATCAATCATGGGTAACCTTTCTCTTCCTTGTATCATATACTTGCTTATTAAACTCTAACTTTGCATATGTTTTATTCTTCTATTTTGTTTTGCACTGCCAGGGCCAAGAAGAGGAACCTTGGCGAGTCATCCACTAATTTTGAAGCTCCTGAGCCAGAAAATCCAGATATGATGGATCCTGAAACTCATACTGAGCATTTTGAAGAGCCTCAGGGGGTCCACATCGACTTGCTTCCAAATCCCGATCCAGCAAATACTAAAACAATGGATGTTGAAGTTGACCCGGCGGTAAACATTAGCCCGCCCAGTGCTTAGAAAGCCACTGAAGATGTTCCTTGTGAAAGAAACATGGAGATCAGCATTACTGGGATGGGTTATACCACTCTTGAGCCCTCCAAGGTGTTAGCCAAACTTGTTACTAAGGAGGACACAACACTGCCTGAAAACAAAAAAAAAGCCAAATTGGAGCTTCCAGGTTATGAAACCTTTAGCGTCGAAGAATTAGATGCTGGTTATTTGGATCGCCTTTCCACGAGCCGGGAGATGGAAGTCGGCCTTGTTAATATGATGAAAAGAAATTATGACATATGCTCAGCCATGCTATATATTCCATATATCCTTATGTAGCCCTGAAGGGTCGACTCATCTTTCTAAGATGAGTTAGGTCTTTGTTAACTTTGAAGAATTCGTCCTGTAGACCCGAAGGGCCTGCTCATCTTTCTGTGATGAGTTGGGTCTTCTTAACATAGTATGCTTGGAAAGAACTGATATGCATTAGCCCCCAAGTGTTGAGTATATTGCTGGTAATCTGCTTGAGACTTGTTTATAATTTATCGTAGTCACACTAAACCTTACTGCTGAGTAATATGATAACTCTGAGTATGCAGGAAACTCTGAAAGTGGTCGAGTTAAACATGACCAACTTGAAAAAGGATCTTGAGGTGGGACGGACTGCCCGGGCAGAGCCTGAACAAGTTTTTTGATTATCCTTGGAAGAACTAGAGAAGGTCAAGGCAGGTTTTGAGACACAAAAGAAGTTGTTTGAAACTAAGAAAGCTGCCTTGATCTAGCGCTCTCAAAATGCTGAGGGTCGATTGCAAACAATGTGTGAAGAGTTGTCCGGGTTAAAGCGACACATTGACCACATGACCCAAGTAATCTTTGGTAAGTATCTTTATGAACTTTTTTTGCTAAATTGTTCTAATACTCATATATGAAGATAAATTGCATGGCAACTCATGTACTTGAATTGCTTCCAGGCCCTCGCACTCGCAATCTCCAAGATAACATCTTGTTGAAGCTCACGGCCGAGTATGTACTCATGGGGCAACTTTATACTGGAAGCCTCTGAACAATCAAGGCTATTATGTGGGACAAACAGTCGATGAAATTCATCAAGTATGTATTAAAAATGCCTCTCTACGATCCCGAAACAAATTGAAGAATTGAATAGAATAGTCGCTCGGGTCGACGCAACGTATTCTTTAAGTCAGGCTCTGGCTTATTCGCAGAACTTGATCCGACGGAGATGGTCGGAGGGTTTCCAGAGTTGAAAATCGATGGGCCAGCATTCACTTATGTCGACTGTGTTCAACGCGTCAAGGCGGCTCGGGTGGTAGCCAGCCACCTTCTTGCTGAAATGTCGTTGAAAAACTATTAGTCGTCTTACGACTCCAACAACTCACGAGTTAAGTCGCCCACCTTTGAACCGGTGAACCTAACTCTGCAACATCGTAAGCACATCTTTGTCCCTAATGTTGACCCTTCCCCCATCTTGAATGAGGAAGTTGTATTCCAAGCTTTAACCCATTGCAACTTGGATTTGGACAACCTTCAGATCTAAGATCCAGAAGCCCCAGTGGAGGACAACTCGGAAGTGTCTTAAGCGAAAGATCAATCAGAAGCTCAACCCTGAAGGCTTAGTGGTCGGGTTATAAAGAATGTACAAAATCTCTGATTCAACTGACTAGGTTAAATAGTACCTTGTAATAGCTTTAAGCCAACAATTGTTTTGCAGTGATGCGCCTTCGTGCATGTTTTCAAACTTTTTATGTTGCCTTAATGAAAAGGTATTTGTACATGACCAAGCTTTGTTAACTTGCATCTGAGTCATACATCCCGTGTCCTCAACTTATTTTGCCTTGGCTGATCTTTGCTCAATGCGTTTTTGCTTGAATCAATATGGGTAGGTTACTGTAACCCGGTCCCTGAAATATTTCCACAATACTTGCTTGCAAAACCATGTAATTTGAACTGGCCATGATAGGATTACAATTTCATAACTCGGGCCCTCTTTTTTGAGATGGTAATACGAATAGTATTATACCTAAAAAGTTAGCACATGATAATAATAAGGGATTTTTATTCTTGTGCCCTGGTTCCATAGTTGTACTCATTCATCCCCATGCTCTTATCTTTTGCTCACTTTTCCCCACTCCCTTGCCCGAAAACCTAAGAATAGGTTACAATGGATGTTGCCGTTGGGTCAATGCATCTGACCGTTAACTCCGACAAGTGGCGCCGCTCCCGCGCATGCAGCTGACCGTGGTCGTGGGGTAGAACGTGTCCATGGGACATGCCCGAAACGTCCCATCGTATAAAGAGGGGGAACCACCTCTCATCGCATCGATATCGGGACCCCGATCCTAAGTCATATGATTCCATACTGTAACAAGCAACATCACTTTGCGGCCTCACGCACGGTACTCCACGACTGCCACCTTACCTTGGCCGGGACCGTTTGCGTCTTTTGGCTCACGTATGTGAACATGTCGCTGGCAATCACACAACAAAGAACCCGGGCCGACATAACTAGTCATAGAACCCAAGTGGCACATCCGTACGGAAACAGGCATACATAACCCAGCAATGCTGGTGTCGGTCTCAAGCGTGTGTAGACGAGTCGTAGCAAGTTACAAGGACTCCATTACGTCGTGAGACACGAATGTCATCACTGCACGTAGACGAGTCGTAACAGGCTACAGGGACTCCATTACACTGCGAGACATTTCCCCGAAGGGACAGACACAGCAGCAAAGAAGGATACATGCCGGTCAATCAATGTGTCCGGAGCAGTAGCAAGCTACCATGGCTCGGTGGAAGCACAAAGAGGCAGTTTCCCATAAAGAGTACTACTAAAGGCACACAACTAGGTGTCGGATCCCATACATACCGTTGCACGTCACACGTACGCACGACATGCCCGATATGCATAGATACAACCATGGCATCACAACATAACCATACAATAACATGACTTTTATTTAGGAGGCTCAGACGAGCCCTGCATAATATGTTCATACAGATAGGGTCATATGACCCGACACTCAAGTCATACAAACATGGTATTACAAGCCAGCGGAAACTAAAGCGGCCTGAGTACAGACGGCAAAATATAAAAGAGGCATATGGCCTGACTATCTACAGCCCACCACACGGGCAAGATCGTAGCTGGGACACCGGCTATTCGGCATCGTCAACGTCTAGATAGAACCCACCTGATGGGTCCTGATTTCCTTCTGCAACATCAATTAAGCAAGGGTGAGTACAATCGTACTCAGCAAGTCTTTAAAACAGACCTAGTCTAATTATGCTCATGTATCAACAAAGGGGTGGGGAAGTTTATGCAGAAAGCCAGCTTTGACTCATGGCTAACCTACACTATCAGTTTTAAACTCTTTGTTACAATTTTATTTATCGCACGCGAGTCCACTAACTCCATCACAATACACCATCATGGACTCACCTTCCCCTTTCGGAAGAGTGCCATCCACGGTACTCACACTTGTCTTGAGAGTTTTAGAAGTATCCATTTGATTATCTATGAACAGCATAAGTTCTCCAAGTAGTCCATATCCGCGGACGTGGCTATTCGAATAGTTTCATAACCCTGCAGGGGTGTACCTCTTCACACACGCTCTCGCCACTTATCGTCGTGTGCTCATAAAACCATGCACCTCGGCAGCCTTCAAGCGGATGCCCAGCAAGGGAGTCGGCCACGACCGTCAATCACATAAGACCTCTAGTCCAGGCTACCGCCTATTTGAGACTGACCCGCACGGAAGTCCGGCCGAAGATTCCGTTATGGTCCCAAACGATGTGCGCAGGGTTCCCAAGCCCACCATTCGGGTGACCCTTGGTACACCGTGCCACTGCCTACCGTGTCGTAACCCACCCCGGGGGTCAGCGCTACGCACGGCCTCCAACATGCTATAAACACCAGAAACTACTTGCAATACCTGGACCAAGGACTAAGCGACTGATAAGTCGAGAGGGTCAATTAAGTATCCCAACGTGTGGTAGTATCTAGTCTTGGATTACAAACACGGAACTCAGTTCCTATCAACGGTCCCAATGAGATAACCCGCTATGTACTCCTACACAGCCTCTCATCGCTACCTTTTACCAAAACGGATTCGTTATGAGCTCATCACATCAGAACATCACAGTTTCACTCTGGTTCATCACCCAGATGAATCAGACATGACACAACTCTACCATAGCAGCATGGCATGAAGGTAAGCTAAGCACATCACGGCACAAGCATCTACCAGGTATGCTAGGTTGCATGGTTTAGCTATTTACTGTGACAAGATCAGGTCATGCAGAAGATTAGGTTCATCTACCATGTATGACTGTCATGTAACAATGCCCTAATGCATTGAACAAGAACAGGAGCGAGAGGATGGGATGTTATCGAAAATGATCAATGGGGTTGCTTGCCTTGCTGGGTTGCGGAAGAGTTCTCTCCTTCGTCAGGATACGGAGTGGTATCCTCCAGATTAGGGCCTACCGCAACGCAGACAAACATTCAATACAAGCATATGCGACAATATGATGCATGAACATGGCATAATGATGTGCATGGATGAGCTAATGTAGCTACTGGTCGTGTCAATTTGAAATGTATTTGAATATAGGTTCAAAGTTGTTCTCTTTTCAAAATCTATATATTGACCTAATGCTAAAATGTCCATTTTCATCTATTTAGGTTGCTCTATCATGCATGAGGATAGCACCATTGGATTCATTGGATTTTTCTGATAAATTTTCATATATAAATTATTTTCATCTGACTTACAGATTAATTTATATGATTTTTCAAAGTTTTAAATAATTTTTGGAATTATTTTTAAATAGGAAATTGACTTATGACATCAGCCTGATGTCATCATGACGTCAGCTGGTCATCAGACCCGGCCAGGGTCAAACCTGACATGTGGGGTCCACATGTCAGTGTCTGATTAGCTTAATTAACTAAGTTAAATTAATCCTAATCATTAACAGACTCTGGGCCCACATGTCATAGACTAACTAGCTTAATTATTTTAATTAATTGTTTTTTTAAACTAACCAGGGTTAACCAGGGGGTGGCCCCACCTGTCAGGATCAACCCCCATGGTCAAAACGACCAGAGCCACCGGCGACGAGCCACCGGCGACTCCAGAAGCGGCGGTGGAGCTCGAGTTTCCTCCTCCGGCGACCAAATGGACGGCGGAGGGCACCAAACTGATCTACGCACACGCGCGCATCCATTCCGATCCTTCCCTGGAGCAGAGGTGGTCGGAATCGGCGCCGGCGATGAGCTTGCGGCGGCCGGAGCTCGGACGAGCACGGGCTCGTCGAGCCAGAGCTCGAACGGGGCATCCGAGACCTCCAGAGGCTTCCTGGAAGCCTCCTGAGCACGATGGCGCACTCAGAAACTAGCTTGGGTCGCCACGACGGTGAGCACGACCTCACCGGCGGCGGGGAGCTTTCGGGCTCAAGGGAAATCAGCGCTACGCGGCTCAAATCAAGGGGGGAAAAGAACCGGGGGCTCACGGCGAGTGCAGCAGGGACAACGGCTGGCTCGGGGAGGACCTGGAACGGCGGCGGCCTTCGAATTCTTCTCCGGCGACCCGAGGAGGAAGACAGGGGCGCGACGATGATAGAAGCCCTCCGGCGATGCGTGGCTCGTCTGGAAGGAAGAGGAGGTCCAGGCGGTCCTTTTGGCTGGCTCAGGCGGCGCGGGGGTTGGCTAGAACGTCGGCGACGAGCTCGGGAAGCTCTCGGCCATGGCGGAGACAGAGGGGGAGAATGCATGCGCGCGAGAGAGAGCGGCGACGGAGGAGAGAAGAAGGCACGAGGCAGCTCGTGACGCACTCACGGGGGGCCACGGCAGCCAGGCGAGCAAGGAGGAGGTGGAGGCCTCACCGGCGCCGCACGGCACTTCGCCTCTGCCTACTGGCAGATGTTGAAGATGACCGCTTGGCCCTGGTGGGCTGGGCCGCCTCCTTCTCTGGGCTAGGTAAGCCTCTTCGTTTCTTCTTCTTTTTAATTCTGTTTTCTGCTTTCTAACATTTGTTTTATTTCTTTGTAGATCCAAATAACTTTTCAAAATGACCCACATATTTTCTAAATTGAAGTTTGAATATTCCAAACTTATAACAACAGTTCAGGTTATTTTGAAAACAGTGATAATGATAATTGCTTTATTTATCATTTTCTAGGGACTTAAACCATTAATTCAAATTATTATAAATGTTCAATTAATTCAAATGGCCCCTGGTATATCCATGTCCCTAATTATCAGACATAGGGGACATTTTTTATGGGCATTTTGGATTTGTTGTAATTTCATTTATCTGGAATTTTTTTAATTCATGAATGCTTGGGGTTTCTTTTCTTTCTCCCCATTTCATATTGATGAAATGGTGATGATGATGATGATGCAAACACCTTGCTAGCCTATGACACTGCTAGGTTTGTGACAACTCACCCCCACTCAAAAGAATCTCGTCCCGAGATTTTTGAAGTCGTCGGGAAGAGCGCGGGGTACTCTAGTCGAAGACGATCTTCTCTTTCCCATGTCGCCTCCTTTTCGGAATGATGCGACCACTGAACTTTAAGAAACTTGATGTTCCGACGCCGAGTGGTATGCTCAGCTTGGTCGAGAATACGAACAGGGTATTCTCGGTATGAAAGGTTATCTTGGAGATCAAGCGCTTCGTGGTCCACTTCTCGGACAGGGTCCGAAAAGCAACGCCTGAGTTGAGATACGTGGAAGACATCATGAACTTTGGAAAGATGCGGAGGAAGTTCCAATTGGTATGCAACCTCTCCTCGTTTAGCAAGAATGCGAAAAGGTCCAATGTAACGAGGAGCCAGCTTGCCCTTGATACCGAATCGATGGGTACCCTTCAGAGGTGTAACCCGAAGGTAAGCCTTCTCGTCAACTTCATAAGTCACAGACTTATGATGGCGATCATATTGACTCTTTTGACGGGATTGGGCTGATATCAACTTTTCACGAATAATGCGAACTTGCTCCTCTGCATCCTGGATCATGTCCGGACCAAAGAGTTGCATCTCTCCGGTTTCTGACCAGTTAAGAGGTGTTCGGCATTTCCGTCCATAGAGAACTTCAAAAGGGGCTTTGCCCAAGCTTGATTGATAACTATTGCTATTGCTATAAGCAAATTCGGCAAATGGAAGACATTTCTCCCAATTCATACCGAAAGATATAACACAAGCTCGAAGCATATCTTCAAGAATTTGATTGACTTGCTCAACTTGACCACTTGATTGAGGGTGGAAAGCGGTGCTAAAGGATAGATGAGTTCCCATAGCGGTTTGAAAACTTTCCCAAAATCGAGAAGTAAAAATACTTCCACGGTCTGAGTTAATCTCCAAAGGAACACCATGAAGAGAAACTATTCGAGATACATACAATTCTGCTAGCTGACTAGCAGTTAAGCTTTCCCGAACAGGAAGAAAATGAGCCACTTTGGAAAGGCGATCAATGACTACGAAGATAGCATTGTTCCCTCTCTTGGTCCTGGGAAAACCGGTGATGAAATCCATACCGACCTTATCCCATTTCCATTCAGGAATAGCTAAAGGTTGAAGGGTGCCAGCAGGCCTTTGATGTTCTGCTTTCACACGATGACAAACGTCGCAATTAGAAACATACTGAGCAATTTCTCTCTTCATCCTAGTCCACCAGAACCTCTGGCGTAGGTCCTGATACATTTTGGTACTACCCGGATGAATTGTGAGAGGAGAATCATGAGCCTCCTTAAGAATCAGCTATCTTAGACGGGTGCTCTTGGGAACCACCAACCGATTATGAAAGAACACCACACCTCCATCATCCTTAGAGAAATCCTTAGCGTTTCCGCTAACGATATTATCCTTAATCCGAGATATCCCTTTGTCATATCTCTGGTAAGCTACTATTTGATCCTTAAGAGTAGGTTTCGCCACCAAGATGGACAGGAATCCTTGAGGAACAATGTGGAGATTCAACTTCCGAAATTCCTCATGGACAAGTGGTTGACCCTGTTGTAACATCAAGTTGTTACAATAGGACTTACGACTCAGTGCATCAGCCATGACATTGGCTTTTCCCGGGGTGTAAGTTATCCCTAAGTCGTAGTCTGTAATCAACTCTACCCACCGTCTTTGCCTGAGATTCAAATCCGGCTGGGTGAAGATATATTTTAGACTTTGGTGATCAGTGTATATCTCTCAACGATTACCCAGAAGGTAATGTCACCATGTCTTTAGTGCATAGACTACAGCTGCAAGCTCAAGATCATGTGTTGGATAATTATCCTCATGTGGACGCAACTGTCAAGATGTGTATGCAATCACATGACGATCTTGCATGATAATGCAACCTAATCCTTGTCGCGAGGCGTCGCAATAGATAACAAAGTCCTTAGAGAAGTCTCGTGGCACCAGAACGGGAGCAGAGGTCAGTCATCTTTTCAACTCCTGAAAACTGTGCTCACATTGTGGGGTCCACTCAAACCTTTTATCTTTCTTGAGGAGTTCAGTCAGAGGTTTCGCAACCTTGGAGAAGTTCTCAACAAAGTGGCGGCAATAGCTCGCTAAGCCAAGGAAACTCCTTACTTGCTTAACCGATTCAGGTTGAGTCCAATCAAGGACGTCCTGAACTCTCTCGGGATTGACAGCAATACCTTTGCCAGAGATCACGTGACCCAGATAAGTCACTTCCGGCAACCAGAATTCACACTTGGAGAATTTGGCATAAAGGCGATGCTCTCGAAGTTTCATCAATACCAGCCTTAGATGCTCGGCATGTTCTTCTTCGTTCTTGGAGTAAATGAGTATGTCATCGAGATAAACCACGACGAATTTATCCAGATACTCCATGAAGATCGAATTCATCAGTCGAGAGAAGGTGGCTGGGGCATTGGTTAAACCGAAGGACATGACGGTGTACTCGTATTGGCCATAACGAGTGACAAAAGCCGTTTTAGGAATGTCCCCGTTCCTAATTCTGATTTGATGGTATCCCAACCTCAAATCCATTTTGGAAAATACAGAGGATCCAGCGAGTTGATCATACAAATCGTTGATCTTGGGGAGCGGATACTTGTTCTTGATAGTGACCAAATTCACTGGTCGGTAATCCACAATCATCCGATCCGATCCATCCTTCTTCTTAACAAAAAGGACGGGGCAAGCCCAAGGAGAAGAACTAGGACGAATGAAACCTTTCTTCAAAGCTTCATTGAGTTGGGTTTTTAGCTCGGCTAGTTCTAAGGGTGCCATCTTATAGGGTCTTCTGGCTATTGGGACTGTCCCTGGAATAAGTTCTATCACGAACTCAACATCTCTGACAGGTGGAATACCTGGCAGTTCTTCTGGAAAGACATCCGGAAAATCACGGACTACCAGAATATCTTCTAGTTCAGGGAGAAGGCTAGCATTCAAGGAATAGAGTTGGCGCTTGGTTGTTCGAGTAGAGACATTAACTATCTCTCCCGAGGGATGTGTAAGTTGAACATTCCTGGAATGAGTATCAATCTTGGCATAGTGGGCTTTCATCCAATCCATACCTAGAATGATATTAATGTCCGAAGACTTAAGAGCTATCAAGGATGCTAGGAATACTAGTCTATCCACCAGAATTTCATTGTCATGGCTCACTCTAGAAGTTTGACATTTTGATCCAGGAGTCTGAACTACTAAAGGAGTGGGCATGTCACAGAAAGACATGTTATGCAACTGTGCATAACTTTCTGAGATGAATGAATGAGATGCCCCAGTATCAAATAGAACAGATGCTGGATGGCTATTAACAAGAGCTTGAAAAGTGGTGCACTCGTGCAGACGAAGATCTCGACGAAGCTCAGCATTTAGTCCCTTGCTGAACCTAGCATGCTTCTTGGCATCGGTTGAGGCTTCCTCTGGAGCATAGCGAGCAAGGTTTCCAAACTCGCGACTGTATGCATCCACTGACAATCTGCCCTGTGTGAAGGCACAGAATTCCTCTCTCTTGCGGTCCATCAGCCCTTCCGGGATGTGATGGAGATGAAATGCGGCGCTAAACTCTGCCCAGGTTGGCGCAGGTCCTTGGGGACGCATAGCTTCATAGCTTTCCCACCACAGGTTGGCAGGTCCCTCCAGAAAGTATGTCGCAAAGGTCACCTTATTGGCCTCTGAAACATTTGCAGCTCGAATCTTGCGTGACATACTGGTCAACCAATCATCCGCATCGAGGGGATCGATTGAGTGATGGTACTTAGGCGGACACAGTTTAATGAAGTCACCAAGTGACACTCCATCATGGTGATCATTGCGGGGAGCACGAGCTGTGTTCTGTTCAATTCTCTCTAACAGTCTGTTGGTCTCCCTCTTATTCTGTTCAGCTTCTAGCATCACCTCCGCCAGAGATGGTGCATGTGGCAGCTCTTCTTGCCTTGGCTAGCTACTCTCTCCTTGCTCATGAGCATGCACGGGATTGTTCCTGGTTGACACCATCCTGAGGAAAACAATCCATAGCTTAGGCATGGGGAATAAAAATTCTAGGACATGAATTAGGAAATGCACTGATCAACATGGCATGTAGGATAAACACCAATCAACATGGTATAACAACTACCATATGAACATTACGTTTCATACAGACCATGACTTAGTTCAGTACAAACCCAAGCTGAAAACAACTACAGAGAGATGACACAACTCATCGGAGGCATTACAAGCATCCTATACATTATCTATCTACACCTCCGAAATTCAACTCTCGACCTTGATCATATCCCACAAGACACACAGGACTGTGGCGATACGTCTACTAGCTTACTAGGTCTAGCATCCACGCACTCAAATGTCACCGTAGAATGCCTCGTACAGGTTACCCCCATGACCTGGGAGCTGAACCTATGGATCTGGAAACACTCTAGCCTGGGATCCCTAGAAACCATAAGGACACGGGTGTGGCCTTGGTCCCCTTGTCGGCGGCAACAGCGGTCCTTGAAGAGGGGTGATGCCTCCAACATCAGGCCAGTCTACGTGTGTTGGCAAATGAGTCCGCGAGTCAGCATCTCCAAATCTCCATAACCTGTCTGCACGACAGGTGCCAACTGCGTCAAAGCTGTCCAAAGACGGGCACGGGTAGCATAGAGCTCCATGCGTAGGGCACGTGCATCACGATCCCTATTCTCCAACATCTGAGCGGTCACCTGCAGTCTAGGGTCTTCATGAGAATGATCAGAATAGGCTGCACTGAGATATCCATCCTCTCCTCCCATGGAAGCAGGAACATAGCAGAACTCCGTGTTCTGAAGCAGACCATGGTGAAACCTCATAATAGTCAGCATGGTGTAAGCGGCTTCCTGAACTGCCATATCTATGGTAACTCCCAATCCATGAGTCCAGTGAAGCGGCTTTGCAGCTCCAGGATATGAAGGGTATATCCTAACAGTACACAGATACTGACTCTGGTTGAAATCTCGGTACTGCTCCTCCACGGTATACTCCGGGTACCAACGATATCCAGCCTCCATCATTACTCTAACCAACATGGCCGTGTGACCCGGCACATCGATGCACCTGGTCAGACGGACCACCTGACGGAAAGGGCGGGATGGCATCTGAAATAGAGAATGATGCAAAGACATTAGAGACTCTAGCAGAAATCGGACAGCATAACGGCTGTAATTGCTCAACAAATTTTTTGAGACAATTTAAAAGAGATTGGAAAGGCATAACCACTCGACTATCTAGACTCAAATCTCTTCTCCATCTGTTTGTCACACCAACAACACTAAAATAACCACACTTACTCACAAACAAGCTAGCTATTGGTCCATGGCTAGTAACTTGTCATCCTAAGAAATAGATGAGAATCCTAGTTCCTATCCCCGTAGATAAGATGAGAATGACCCAGCATAGAATAACTTGGGAAGAGGAGTAAAAAGAGCCTTATGTTCCCTTCCACAATCAATTCCCCTACTTATCTATGGTGTTTCTAGACTCAACTTCGACCGGTTTGGCTTGGTAGTCCTACAGTCAGTTAGGCTCTGATACCAACATTGTCGGGACCCCGATCCTAAGTCATATGATTCCATACTGTAACAAGCAATATCACTTTGCGGTCTCACGCACGGTACTCCACGGCTTCCACCTTACCTTGGCCGGGACCGTTTGCGTCTTTTGGCTCACGTATGTGAACATGTCGCTGGCAATCACACAACAAAGAAGCCGGACCGACATAACTAGTCATAGAACCCAAGTGGCACATCCGTAAGGAAACAGGCATACATAACCCAGCAATGCTGGTGTCGGTCTCAAGCGTGTGTAGACGAGTCGTAGCAAGTTACAAGGACTCCATTACGTCGCGAGACACGAATGTCATCACTGCACGTAGACGAGTCGTAACAGGCTACAGGGACTCCATTACACTTCGAGACATTTCCCCGAAGGGACAGACACAGCAGCAAAGAAGGATACATGCCGGTCAATCAATGTGTCGGGAGCAGTAGCAAGCTACCATGGCTCGGTGGAAGCACAAAGAGGCAGTTTCCCATAAAGAGTACTACTAAAGGCACACAACTAGGTGTCGGATCCCATACATACCGTTGCACGTCACACGTACGCACGACATGCCCGATATGCATAGATACAACCATGGCATCACAACATAACCATACAATAACTTGACTTTTATTTAGGAGGCTCAGACGAGCCCTGCATAATATGTTCATATAGATAGGGTCATATGACCCGACACTCAAGTCATACAAACATGGTATTACAAGCCAGCGCAAACTAAAGCGGTCTGAGTACAGACGGCAAAATATAAAAGAGGCATATGGCCTGACAATCTACAGCCCACCACACGGGCAAGATCGTAGCTGGGACACCAGCTATTCGGCATCGTCAACGTCTAGATAGAACCCACCTGATGGGTCCTGATTTCCTTCTGCAACATCAATTAAGCAAGGGTGAGTACAACCGTACTCAGCAAGTCTTTAAAACAGACCTAGTCTAATTATGCTCATGTATCAACAAAGGGGTGGGGAAGTTTATGCAGAAAGCCAGCTTTGACTCATGGCTAACCTACACTATCAGTTTTAAACTCTTTGTTACAATTTTATTTATCGCACGCGAGTCCACTAACTCCATCACAATACACCATCATGGACTCACCTTCCCCTTCCGGAAGAGTGCCATCCACGGTACTCACACTTGTCTTGAGAATTTTAGAAGTATCCATTTGATTATCTATGAACAGCTTAAGTTCTCCAAGTAGTCCATATCCGCGAACGCGGCTATTCGAATAGTTTCATAACCCTGCAGGGGTGTACCTCTTCACACACGCTCTCGCCACTTATCGTCGTGTGCTCATAAAACCATGCACCTCGGCAGCCTTCAAGCGGATGCCCAGCGAGGGAGTCGGCCACGACCGTCAATCACATAAGACCTCTAGTCCAGGCTACCGCCTATTTGAGACTGACCCGCACGGAAGTCCGGCCGAAGTTTCCGTTACGGTCCCAAACGATGTGCGTAGGGTTCCCAAGCCCACCATTCGGGTGACCCTTGGTACACCGTGCCACTGCCTACCGTGTCGTAACCCACCCCGGGGGTCAGCGGTACGCACGGCCTCCAACATGCTATAAACACCAGAAACTACTTGCAATACCTGGACCAAGGACTAAGCGACTGATAAGTCGAGAGGGTCAATTAAGTATCCCAACGTGTGGTAGTATCTAGTCTTGGATTACAAACACGGAACTCAGTTCCTAACAACGGTCCCAATGAGACAACCTGCTATGTACTCCTACACAGCCTCTCATCGCTACCTTTTACCAAAACGGATTCGTTATGAGCTCATCACATCAGAACATCACAGTTTCACTCTGGTTCATCACCCAGATGAATCAGACCTGACACAACTCTACCATAGCAGCATGG
This sequence comes from Hordeum marinum, assembly GCA_022496015.1. Lineage (NCBI taxonomy): Eukaryota > Viridiplantae > Streptophyta > Magnoliopsida > Poales > Poaceae > Hordeum > Hordeum marinum. The sequence continues at coordinate 348,150,910 of CM039678.1, forward strand.
CATGAAGGTAAGCTAAGCACATCACGGCACAAGCATCTACCAGGTATGCTAGGTTGCATGGTTTAGCTATTTACTGTGACAAGATCAGGTCATGCAGAAGATTAGGTTCATCTTCCATGTATGACTGTCATGTAACAATGTCCTAATGCATTGAACAAGAGCAGGAGCGAGAGGATGGGATGTTATCAAAAATGATCAATGGGGTTGCTTGCCTTGCTGGGTTGCGGAAGAGTTCTCTCCTTCGTCAGGATACGGAGTGGTATCCTCCGGATTAGGGCCTACCGCAACGCAGATAAACATTCAATACAAGCATATGCGACAATATGATGCATGAACATGGCATAATTATGTGCATGGATGAGCTAATGTAGCTACTGGTCGTGTCAATTTGAAATGTATTTGAATATAGGTTCAAAGTTGTTCTCTTTTCAAAATCTATATATTGACCTAATGCTAAAATGTCCATGTTCATCTATTTAGGTTGCTCTATCATGCATGAGGATAGCACCATTAGATTCATTGGATTTTTCTGATAAATTTTCATATATAAATTATTTTCATCTGACTTACAGATTAATTTATATGATTTTTCAAAGTTTTAAATAATTTCTGGAATTATTTTTAACTAGGAAATTGACTTATGACATCAGCCTGATGTCATCATGACGTCAGCTGGTCATCAGACCCGGCCAGGGTCAAACCTGACATGTGGGGTCCACATGTCAGTGTCTGATTAGCTTAATTAACTAAGTTAAATTAATCCTAATCATTAACAGACTCGGGGCCCACATGTCATAGACTAACTAGCTTAATTATTTTAATTAATTGTTTTTTTAAACTAACCAGGGTTAACCAGGGGGTGGCCCCACCTGTCAGGGTCAACCCCCGACCAGAGCTTGGCGTGCGTCCATTCCGACCCTTCCCTGGAGCAGAGGTGCTCGGAATCGGCGCCGGCGATGAGCTTGGCGGCGGCCGGAGCTCGGACGAGCACGGGCTCGTCGAGCCAGAGCTCGAACGGGGCATCCGAGACCTCCAGAGGCTTCCTGGAAGCCTCCTGAGCATGATGGCGCACTCAGAAACTAGCTTGGGTCGCCACGACGGCGACCACGACCTCACCAGCGGCGGGGAGCTTTCGGGCTCAAGGGAAATCGGCGCTACGCGGCTCAAATCAAGGGGGGAAAGGGGGGAAAAGAACCGGGGGCTCACGGCGAGTGCAGCGGCGACAACGGCTTGCTCGGGGGGGACCTGGAACGGGGGCGGCCTTCGAATTCTTCTCTGGCGACCCGAGGAGGAAGACAGGGGCACGACGGCGATAGAAGCCCTCCGGCGATGCGTGGCTCGTCTGGAAGGAAGAGGAGGTCCAGGCGGTCCTTTTGGCTGGCTCAGGCGGCGCGGGGGTTGGCTAGAACGTCGGCAACGAGCTCGGGAAGCTCTCGGCCATGGCGGAGACAGAGGGGGAGAATGCACGCGCGAGAGAGAGAGTGGCGACAGAGGAGAGGAGAAGTCACGAGGCGGCTCGTGACGCACTCAGGGGGGGCCACGGCAGCCAGGTGAGCAGGGAGGAGGTGGAGGCCTCGCCGGCGCCGCGCGGCACTTCGCCTCTTCCTATTGGCAGAGGTTGACGCTTGGCCCTGGTGGGCTGGGCCGCCTACTTCTCTGGGCCAGGTAAGCCTCTTCTTTTCTTTTTTTTCAGTTTTGTTTTCTGCTTTCTAACATTTGTTTTATTTCTTTGTAGATCCAAATAACTTTTCAAAATGACCCACATATTTTCTAAATTGAAGTTTGAATATTCCAAACTTATAACAACAGTTTCAGGTTATTTTGAAAACAGTGATAATGATAATTGCTTTATTTATCATTTTCCAGGGACTTAAACCATTAATTCAAATTATTATAAATGTTCAATTAATTCAAATGGCCCCTGGTATATCCATGTCCCTAATTATCAGACATAGGGGACATTTTTGATGGGCATTTTGGATTTGTTGTAATTTCATTTATCTGGAATTTCTTTAATTCATGAATGCTTGGGGTTTCTTTTCTTTCTCCCCATTTCATATTGATGAAATGATGATGATGATGATGCAAACACCTTGCTAGCCTATGACACTGCTAGGGTTGTGAAAATCGACCCTACCATTTCCCCCAAATCCCCTCCCTGCCGCATCGTCTTCCTCTCTCCCACCACGTCGTCTCGCTTTCCTCCACTGCCTCCACCGCACCGTCTCGCTCTCCCCCACCATAACCTCTTCCTCACCTTCACCACCCCCATCTGTCCGATGGTGGACGCTCATGGCCACACTGGAGTAGCAGCCGGAGATCTAGTAGTGGAGCTGCAGGGCACAAAGACCATAGATGAAGTGAAGGACGTTGGCGGCGTCCATGGCGGTGTGAGGAAACTCGCAACCACTGCGGATGCAGAGAACGAGGTGGCGGGCTCCGCCTCAGCGCTGCCAGAGCTGAAGGTTACAGCATCAAGCGGCGCACTCCATCCCAATGCACAGCCAGCTGGCAAGGAGCAGGAGGTATTTGCACTTGCTTGTTAGTTTCAATATTTATCTTGTAGAGTTAGTTGCATTTGTTAGATTGTGATTCGTACGGTAGTACACATGGTTAGAGTAGTTGGTTTGACGGATGGGCCGGGGTTTTTCTGTATGGGGGGGTTTGGGGCTTTTGTACTAGGTTTTTTTGGATTACATTCTTTGCAAAAATGCTAGATATATCTGGATGAGAGATAGGGATATCTGTGCTTAAATGCTACACAGATGTATGCTTATTAGATTTTGTTTTTAATGCTACACAGATTGGGGTTTTTAATGCTACAAACATGTATGCTTATTAGATTGGATCCCTATTAGATTTGTTTTTGAATGCTACACAGATTGGTGTTTGGAATATCATATGCCCAAATGGAATCCATTGATTAAGAAGTTATTTTATTCATTAGTATATAAATTTGTCCAAAATATGTTATATTAGCTCTATTGTTCAATGTGTGTGCATGACAATGGAAAATGCAAATAGGATCATAGTATATTATCCCTATGATCAATGTGTCATGTGTGCATATATAAATTTTCAATTGGCTTCTGTATTTAATGGTGATGGATGTAATTGTATATTCAAGGGGATGATGCTTGGGGGAAAATAGGAAGTTGGACCTTACTGGGTCCAAGGACCCGTACGATCTAGGGTATGGTGACGACGAAGAGTATGAGGTAAGCCTACTTCAAATTTAGATTGTTCATTTAGTTCCTTTGACATGGTGTATATGAATATATAATGTATAAATGTAATTAATTCATGTGTGCAGTATGTCTCTGGAGAAGATGTGGATGTGGATGACAGCAACTTCACATCCTTCAAAGCGAAGGAAGAGGAGAAGATCAGGGCCAAGAGACATGGTTACTGCTACAAAAGCAAGACCAACAATTGGCGCTGCCCCTACCGCACCACCAAGCCAAAGGCAAAGTCCAGCCACTTTTCTCACCTTCTAGCTCATGCAGAAGATGTAGCCATCCACAACGAGGACTACAAGATCAGAGGCAACATGGTGCCCTCGTGAAAGTCCTGACTCCCCTTCCCAAGTTATGTGATGATGTGATGATGATGTGTTTTACTTACTTTTGGTGAACTTTGTGTCTGAACTATCTATGGATTGTATGGTACTATGATGGTATGGCATCCATATTGGGTATTTGTGTGTTTTTAAATTTGTCTGGTATGATTTGTTTCAATGTTTATTTTCTGAGTTTAGGTACTCCAATGATCACACATGCTATTATGGTATAGCTATCTATATAGTCCATCGTTTTATCAAATATTCCAATAACGGAACAAAAAATAACATTCGACGGGACACTATAAATTCAAAAAACTGCAAAAAAAATTGAGGTGATTTAGACGAGGTCAAAGAAATTTGAAATTGAGAAATGTGCTCCAAATGAGCTCCCAGGCTAGGGTAAACAACCCCACTTGTAATCAAGTTTTTTTGGACCTAGTCAAAATGAGCCAAATGTTTTTCTGTTAACACCTATTGTCACAACCCTAGCAAGTGTCCTAGGCTAGCAATGTGTTTGCATCATCGTCATCATCATTGCATCAATATGAAATGGGGAGAAAGAAAAGAAACCCCAAGCACTTAATGAATTAAAGAAATTCTAGATAAATGAAATTTCAACAAATCCAAAATGCCCATCAAAAATGTTCCCTATGTCTGATAATTGAGGACATGGATATACGAGGGACCATTCTAATTATTTGAACATTTCAAATAATTTAAATTACTGATTTAAGTCTCTGAAAATGACAAATAAAAATATTATCATTATAATTGTTTTCAAAATAATCTGAAACTTTTTATACAAGTTTGAAATATTCAAATTTGAATATATAAAAGTTTTGGAATTATTTGAAAGGGTATTTGGACCTGCAAAGAAATACACAAATGTTAGTTGAAATCAGAAAACAAAAAGAAAAAGAAAAGAGAGGAGACTTACCTGTGAAGTGGAAGGCCCAGCCGAGCCCACCAGGGGTGGGAAGGTCATCTTCCACCTCGCGCTAGTAGGCGTCGAGGTGGCGACCGAGCCGTCAACGGCCTCCACCTCCTGCTTCCACGGAGCAGGCTGCTCCCCTGCTTCCCCGCGCCTGGAAGACGCTCGAGCTCTCTCCCCCGAGCTCATTCTCCCCCTCCCTCTCTCCTCTGCTCTCTCTCCCGATCCCCCTGCCGAAGGCCGCCGTCGCCGGACGTCGATTCGTCGCCATCGCTGCCTCCCCGAGCCCGCTGACCAGCTCCCTGGAACCGCCATGAGCCCCTCTTCCTTCCCCCTGTGCTTCCCCTCTCTCTAGCGTCCCCTAGCTAGTTGCGTCGCCGGACCCGAGAACCCCCCGCCGCCATCGATGGTCGCCGCCGTGCGTAGATCCCTCCAAGCTCACGTGCGCGTGCATGGTTGAACTCCTGGAGTTCCCAGGAGCCCGTAGAGCCCATTGTAGCATCGCCCCATGCCCTGTGTCGAGTTTTGATCCGAGCCCGAGCTCCGGCCGCCGCCACGAGCTCGTTTTCGGCGAGCTCCGGCGACCTCGTGACCTCTTGTGGCCTCGGATGGATGCGGTCGTGCACGGGCTACATGCCGGTGGTCTCAGCGCGCCGATTGGTCGCCTCTAGGAGAAACCCGATGGACGCCGCCGTCTCTGGTGGTCACCGACGTCGAGCCGCCAGCCAACTCCGGTGGGTTTGACCAAAGGTGGGCCCTGGCTTGACTCTGTGAGTCAATGATAGGTGGGGCCAGCCTCTGGCTAATCACAGATTAGTAATAAGCTAATTAACTTAATTAATTAAGCTAATTAGTCACTGACATGTGGGCCCAGATCTGATATTTAGTTAGGATTAGTGTTAATTTTATTAGTTAAGTGAATGAGTCACTGAGATGTGGACCCCACATGTCAGGTTTGACTCTGGGCCGGGTCAGTTGAGCAGCTGATGTCATCATGACATCATACTGATGTCATAATTCAATTTCTTATTTAAAAATAATTCTAGAAATTATTTAAAACTTTGAAAAATCATATAAATTAATCTGTAAGTCAGATGAAAATAATTTATATATGAAAATTTATCAGAAAAATCCAATGAATCCAATGGTGCTATTCTCATGCATGTTAGAGCAACCTAAATAGGTAAACATGGACATTTTAACATTAGGTCAATATATGGAATTTGAAATGAGAACAACTTTGAACCTATATTCAAACTCATTTCAAATTGACATGATCACTAGTTACATTAGCTCACCCATGCATACTACTATGCAATGATCATGCATCATATTGTTGCATCTGCTTGTATTGAATGCTTTTATTTGCGTTGCGGTAGGCCCTATGTAGCGACCCGACTCAAAACGAGTCAAGCCTCTGTGTTTTCTGTGCCATCCCTGGATCAGTATGCTGGCACACACAGTACATCAATGTATATATCAAAGTGCAATCACATGTAAATAGCGTAAAACTCATATATACCTTAAAATAGCAGCGGATACAGTCAACGGGAGTGGAGTCCCAATAACACCAACGGCAAGTTGAGTGCGGACCGTAACCCTGAATCGTACTCTTACCCGTCGTAGAAGAGTATCTGCAACATAAGACGTTGCAGCCGTATAGGTCAGTACATTGAATGTACTGGCAAGATCACCATAGTAGAACAGAAGAATAAAGACTACTCTATATGCAAAGGCTTTATGGCTCTGTGTCTAAGTTTTTGCGTAAAAGCTGATTTTATTTTCCTACAACAAAGGAATATCAGGAATTTCACTATAGAGTTACCTATCATGACATGGTTCCGCCAACCAATGTATCAATTGCCCACAAGTATCATTAAGTTGCCCACAATTAGTTATCAGTCCAGTGTTGAGAGTTCAGAGATAGATCCAAGTCTAGAAGATCAAATTGTCCGTAACCAGGGACACGGCTAATCGATTAGGTTTAACTCTACAGAGTGTTGTGTACTTTACCCACAAGATTCTTTCCCTCCTGGTAAGTCCTCGCACTGCCTGGTGTTTGAGAACAGGATGAAAGAAACATGGTCCTTCAGAGTGCTTCCCTGACTGTCCGACAGTGCCCATCCCAATCCTACCGTCGACTACATCTCGTAGCACTGCCCAGCAGAGTCACAACAAAGATCAACCAAGCCAGAGCCCATAATGACTTGTGGCTACACAGGTAAGCTTCCGGGCATGAAGTATTCATCCTTCTCTTTGAGTCTGGGTGAAGCTTTCCGCAAGATGTCATGGCGCTTCTCCATGCATCCCGGCCATCCACTGGTTTCTCCAGGGATGCCCAATCAACCATCCTTCACCCAGTAGTGTGTATTGAAAACTTGTCTTCTCGAGTCTTGAAGTCTTGAGGTCTTGAAGATGCAGGACTTGAAGATGTCTTCATGAAGTCGTCGTTTTGACGTGGAGTCCTTCTTCACACCACTCACGAACACTCATACCAGACCCCGTCTACATTAGCATAGAATGGCACTAACTAGCGTTCCCGGGGCTTTAGTAACCAGTGGTGGGTTCCTACCTCATGCATTCTACTCAACTACAAGAATTTCAATAACACTACGGGAGGGATCTGTTGAATGGTGTCACTACATGCAATAAAACATAGGTATGAAAAGATAGTCAAAGTGAACTTGCCTGTACTGTTGATGCAGAGAAAGATCGCTCTCAGAAATAACTTGATAGAACTATTAGTCACTCTCCGATGAAAATCTATATAAACAAGCATTGCATTCATATAAGCAATCATACTAACAATCAATTCTAACAATCAAAAGTGACACAAAACAAAAGCAACAAGGTTGATGAAGAAATACTTAAGACAAAGTTGAAACACAAAACTCCAACAAATTCAAAAGTAACACAAAACCCAAAACAAAAGTAAAATATAATAAAAGGATTTTAGTAAATATTTTTCTAGCAAAATGAATTGCTTTTGAAAAACAACTAAAACTATGAAAACAACATTCTAAACAACATAAGTGTTTGTCTACAAGCACAACCATAAACTAAGAGAAAACAAATTATGAAACAACTAAGTTAACAGCAAGTAATTAAATAAAATCTTTATTATAAAACAAAATTAAGTCATCTAAAACTCTTGTGAAAGAATTACTTATTAAAACTAATTTGTTTTATAAAACATTACCTATTGAAGAAAAATATAGTTTCCTATAGGGTAAAACTAAACTATTTTTGTTTAAAACATTTATTTACAGAAAAGAATTAGTAAAAACTTTATTTGAAAACAGAATCTAAATACTCAAAACTTTAGTTAAAAGAATTGCTACTAACAAATTTGCTTTTAAAACAACTATACCTATTTGAAAGAGGGTATAGATCCCTACAACAAAATTTATAAACTAAACAAATTAACTTTTGTTAACAGCAAGTAAATTACTAAGGTTTGGAACAACAAAACTAAATGAAATCTGAAACTTAATATAAATCATATTCAGATTTTCAAAAATAAAACAAAGTAGATAAACTAATATGAAACTAAACAAATTCTGTTTGGTTTGAAAACACTATTTAAAACTATTATAAAATTCTCACAATATACCAAACGATAGCTATGGTCACTAGTGACAAGTAGGAAAAAGAATCATTCAAAAATTCATTTTAGAACTCAAGATATTCAGAAAACAAAATTTAAATCAAATCTGTCCAAATTCAAATTTAAATGTTCAAACATAGCCAAATTTGTCATCTACAGAAACTAGAATAAAATTGTGATCTAATGCAAAAGGAACCAAGTTAAAATACTTAAAAACATAAAACATATAATAAAAACAAAATCAGAACTATTTCTGTTTTTGAAATCAAAACAGAAAAAGAGAAAACAATTCTAACGGACAGGGGGGTGACGTGGCGCTCTCTGGTTGGCTGTGGCCGTGTGTGTGCGGGCGAATACGAGCGGGCGACCGATCGGAAGAGGATACCGGTTCGGACTTAAGTCCGTTCTAATCTTAGCCGTTGGTTCGGGATCCGATGGTCGAGGGGGCTTACGAGGTAGAAGTCGTCGGCGTCGGGGTACTCCGGCGAGTCCGGTAGCGACGAAAGCGACAGCGAGGTGCTCCGGTGGTCGAGGGAGATGGGGAAGTGGTCCGGGCGACGGCGACGGTTCTCCGGAGTCGATTGGTGGCGACGGCGAGGCGAACGGTGGTCGGAGGTGGTGGCTACGGTCGACGGCGAGCTTCGGTGTGGGAGTTGCTCCGGCGAGCAATTGACGGTGTCTCGGTGAGAGAGAAAAGGGGGCTCGGGGTGAACGGATGCGGGGAAGTGTCCGGTTTATATAGGGCGCTCGAGGGGTGCGGGGGAGTAATGGGGAGAGAGATCCGGCGAGGGGAGGTAACGGCCGGCGAGGTCCGGTCCGGCGCTTGCGGGGAAGGAGACGACCGTTTCGGGCAACGGTCGGTCGGCGTGGGACCCGGATGTCAGCGAGTGGGCGCGTGACCGTTACGTGCGGTCGGCCGACCGGTAATGAATGCGCGATTTAACTGCCATGGGCCGGCCCGGTTTAAATGCAAACCGTTACTGATTTTCTAAAAAAATTCCAGAGACATTCAAATACATTTAAAGCATTCAAATCGTCTCTAAATATAGGGGTATTATATATCAAAATTAACAGAATAATAAATGCTATTTAATGAACATTTCTATTCTGTCATTTGAATACTTTAAAAAAATATTTTCAGAAATTGCCTAATTGTTTTTAAACCCTTTTTGCAAATATTTTCAAAATAACCCCTGGTTATTATTGTTCAAATATATCACCAATTAGACCCTGGTGTGGAGTGTCATGTTACTCCTCTCTTATTTTGAACATTTAACCAAAATTTCAAATAGGGGAAGGCAACATAGGGAAAAGTAGAAAGGGCTTTCAAAAGCTCTTTCAATTCCTTCTTTTAAACTTCCAACTCATATTTCTTAAAATTTGAGGAAGTCATATTATCCTCTCTCATGAAAATCATTGAGTTGCATAAAGTTTTCTGAATTTGAAATATTTTCAAAAATGGAAATTCAAATCATTTTCAAATCCCTTTTCATTTCTTTAAATGGAAGAAGTCATGTCATCTTCACTCTAGGGTTTTGTGATGAAATGAATTTGAATTCCTGGTGGTCAAAATACAGATTGAATGTTTTGGGAAAGTCATTTCATTCCCTCTCAATAAACTTTCAAAAAGTTTCAAATTTCACTCACTTTCAATCACTCAAACAAACAAACAAGCACTCTATATTTATTATAACATTCCAAAGTTTGGGATGTTACAAACCTACCACACTTAAAATGAATCTCGTCCTCGAGATTCGAAAGGGCTAGAAAGAAAAGGTTAGGGTTTGGGGGTCTTCTAACAAATCCACTGTCCTGGAAGGTGTGGGGTCTTCCAACAAAACTCCATTGACCTGGAAATGTGGGTCTACCACACTTGAAATGAGAGTTACTGGTCCTTCAAAATCTTGACAGTCCTATGGTGCATCTGTCTGTTCACATACTTCACGATACCTCCTTCGATGATGCTCTTCCGTTTAAAATCAAAAACTTGTGTTCTCATAACAAAATGTATTACCACCGATACTGGGTCTTCTTAGCTGGCAGGCCTCGCGTTCATTCTAAATAACTTATCGAAGATCTCATGGTGGTCTACCATTGGTGGTTATCCTGCAGTGAAATGGGTCTTGGCTTCATTCCTCACTGTAAAATTCCTATGTGTGACAGCAATTGTCATGTACTAGGGGTTTCATCCTACCATTCTAAGGCTTAAACAAAAAGCTTCAAAGAACGTCGTCTCTTTACTATGGGTAAGTCGCTCAGATTTACCATTCCGAATAGCAAGAGAATGATAAGAGTAAGTCGTCATGGTGGCCAAGCCATGTCACACTGAAATCATTACCTTGTATAAGGTTTAGTAATCTCGTATTCTAGCACTTGGGCTCCCTCACAAGCATTGCATAAATTTCTCTTGTCAACGAACAAAGTTCGGATAAATCCATTGATTCTGCAAGCTAAGAAAAAACATCTATCGTTTCTTCACAACTCTCAGGTTATCGTAAACTCCTAAGAAAAACGTTTGATAGTCAGTCGTAGCTTCTTCCAAGTTTCTTCCTTCACCAAGGTGGGGCTTGATCCTTATCAATCCTAAAGTCAATGACTTGTGGATTCACTTGAATACTTGAACAACTTCATCTCACCCGTGGGGTGACTATCGATCCATATTCCAGCATTACCTTCAGTTCACTCCATTATACCCTTGAGGTAACAAATCACAGACTTATTTTTGTTTAGATTCCACTCTGCAGAATCCATTTTCCTTTCCATTGGTCTGTTTAACCCTGGGTATGGTTTCATCACAATCATTCCTTTTTTCAATATTCCAACTTCGAAAGCACTTTGTCTCAAAGGTTATTATCCGGATAGTTTGCGGTGGTTCCACATTCTCTTCATCCGTATTCATTTATCCAAACTCCTAAATCCGAGAAAGGTACCTGTGGTTTCTACCACACTTAAAATGAAATGCACTCATGTTTGCATAGACCATATTTTCTCATATCCTCGAAAATGGTCGGAGACCTTGGGTCATAGAGTAACAACTCATGAAATGCAACATAAGGTAAATCATGACACCATAAATTCCATTGACTCATGAATTTATTACAAACTCTGAGACTTCCGTTACAAGATAAGCTCATGAAATCAAAAGTGCTTCATGATACAGGTATTTCCATCTTTGAAACTATCCCATTCTTCTCATATTAAATCCTTGGTTACATTCTCAATCACTACTTAAAACTCCTAGAAAGTACTTTATTACAAATGCTGCCATCCACATAGTTTGGTATGGTCTAGCATCAACTCTCAACTTTATTCATTCATCTCCCCTTGGAGATATTTTAGTACCACTGAAAATTTCCGATGTGCTCCTTGAAATCCTCCATCTTTTCCTTGATTAGGGTGGACATGAGCTTCATCTCCATCATTTTCGTATGCACCTCTTGCAGGTATTCCTGAGTATGACGGAGTCTTGCTTCAAGTATTTCTCCAATATGGCATATGGCTTCAATGGCAGCTTCACGAACAGCGTCAAAGAAAATAGCTTGTGGTACACGAGATATGTAAAAGTATTGTCCAGTAGTCTTTGGGCAAACTCCATTTGCACGGTGGAGGTGTACCTCCACATACCAAAGTTTCACTCCATTATCCATGAATGGGTAGCCTTTGTAGATTGCATCTCCTTCAAGATGGATGTGCTTCATCATATCCTTCAGGATCCTTGGGTAGTCATGATCACTGGTCAGGGTCATGATTGTTTCTGGGCCTTTGAGGAAAGACTCATAAAGGGTGGTCATCTGCGTGTGTCAGAAAAGGTACTCAGAATTGACATATGTCTCGACTTGGGTAAACATCCATGTTATTCAAAATCAAACTTCAGTTTCACTTTCCAACATCTTTAGAGAGTATTGTCATCCTTAAAACAAATGGATTATCCATTACATAACCTCAAAGGATAAGAGTGCTACCTATTACATTTATTACTTCCGAACTCAAACTACTCATGCTTAGCATTCTTCTCTGGATAGGTATAGGAGTAGTGTCATGTCTTCTTGCACCGAAAACAGATGATTTCTGACAAATCTCGGGGCTTCTTGATGTTGGTGCTTGCTCCTTGGGTTCTTGATTTCTTTCTTGGGCACTTATCGGCATAGTGGCCCATATCCTTACACTTGTAACATCTAATATGACTTAGGTCCTTCTATTCAGGGGTTCGTCTCTTCCTAAGGTTCTTTGTTCCGATCAAAGCTTCAATTTCCTGTGGATCAAACTCCACTTCTTCTATCGGGAAGTTTCCCAGATACTCTTTTCTTTCCTTCGTACAGTCCTGTGAGAAATGTCCTTCTTCTCCACATGTATAGCAGACATTTGAGTAAAATCTGGTTAGGCCTTCTCCATCAGGGTCTTCAATATCTTCCTTCATCACAAGTTCTTCTGGCTTTCCTTTGAAGGCTTCCTTCATGGCTTTCTTCTGCTGTTTGATGACTTCTTGTACCTTGGGGTACACTTGGCATTGAGCAGGGTAGTGATTGGTTCCTTCACACAAGAAACATGTCACGTGCCCAGTTGGGCATTCCTCTGCAGGGTGTTTCTCTTCACAGTAAGGGCATCCATCCTTGTGTTCTTCTTGGGTGTGTCCTATCTCTCCACATATCTTGCAGGCACAAATCTTCTTCACAACTTTGCCACGGGGCTTCTGGGTGTTGGTAACAACATGAGATTCTTGCAGAGCCATCTTGAATTCTTCCCAAGTGATTGATGCTTGCCTATCATGGATATCTTCATGCATTTTCCACCAATGTGCAGCACCTTCTACAAAGTACCAAAGAGCATACTGGACCATCTCGTTCCTTGCAACATGGTTACTCCTTAGGTGGTCCTCCATGTTCTGAATCCATTCTTCTGTCTCTAACCGAGTCATCGATCCAGAATACACGAGTCCAGCTTCACTCATCATCTATTGGGTTCAATGGTTTTGGGGATGAGATGGGTAAGAGAGAGAAAGGAGGGGATACACACAATACAAACAATGGTTTTGAAAATAGATTTTAGTTGTGGCCGTCAAAAAATTACACACAAATGACAGCTCACAAATCATCGTATCTAACGTAAATTTACATCAGGGGTTTGGTCTTCTAGGGGCATAATATCTTGGAAATTCTTCATGGTGTTCAATTTCTTGAGGTCTGTATAGTCTTCAATCTTTTGTAGCTCCTTCCATAATGGAATACATCTTTGTCTGAGTTGGTCACCAGTTGTCTGATATCTTGTCCTTCTTGGAGTGGCTTCAGTTGATCCTTCGTGTGGTCAAAAGGGAAAAGGGTATTTTCTAGCTCTTGATAAAACTCAGAAGAGAGGAGAAGTAAAAGATATTTTGAAAACAAAATTTTCGAGAAATAATTTCCTAAGGCTTTCCAGTTTCTAGGGTCACGTCCTACAGTCAACATGTGCTCTGATACCATTTCTGTAGCGACCCGACTCAAAACGAGTCAAGCCTCTGTGTTTTCTGTGCCATCCCTGGATCAGTATGCTGGCACACACAGTACATCAATGTATATATCAAAGTGCAATCACATGTAAATAGCATAAAACTGATATATACCTTAAAACTTTGGAATGTTATAACAAATATAGAATGCTTGTTTGTTTGTTTGAGTGATTGAAAGTGAGTGAAATTTGAAACTTTTTGAAAGTTTATTGAGAGGGAATGAAATGACTTTCCCAAAACATTCAATCTGTATTTTGACCACCAGGAATTCAAATTCATTTCATCACAAAACCCTAGAGTGAAGATGACATGACTTCTTCCATTTAAAGAAATGAAAAGGGATTTGAAAATGATTTGAATTTCCATTTTTGAAAATATTTCAAATTCAGAAAACTTTATGCAACTCAATGATTTTCATGAGAGAGGATAATATGACTTCCTCAAATTTTAAGAAATATGAGTTGGAAGTTTAAAAGAAGGAATTGAAAGAGCTTTTGAAAGCCCTTTCTACTTTTCCCTATGTTGCCTTCCCCTATTTGAAATTTTGGTTAAATGTTCAAAATAAGAGAGGAGTAACATGACACTCCACACCAGGGTCTAATTGGTGATATATTTGAACAATAATAACCAGGGGTTATTTTGAAAATATTTGCAAAAAGGGTTTAAAAACAATTAGGCAATTTCTGAAAATATTTTTTTAAAGTATTCAAATGATAGAATAGAAATGTTCATTAAATAGCATTTATTATTCTGTTAATTTTGATATATAATACCCCTATATTTAGAGACGATTTGAATGCTTTAAATGTATTTGAATGTCTCTGGAATTTTTTTAGAAAATCAGTAACGGTTTGCATTTAAACCGGGCCGGCCCACGGCAGTTAAATCGCGCATTCATTACCGGTCGGCCGACCGCGCGTAACGGTCACGCGCCCACTCGCTGACATCCGGGTCCCACGCCGACCGACCGTTGCCCGAAACGGTCGTCTCCTTCCCCGCAAGCGCCGGACCGGACCTCGCCGGCCGTTACCTCCCCTCGCCGGATCTCTCTCCCCATTACTCCCCCGCACCCCTCGAGCGCCCTATATAAACCGGACACTTCCCCGCATCCGTTCACCCCGAGCCCCCTTTTCTCTCTCACCGAGAAGCCGTCAATTGCTCGCCGGAGCAACTCCCACACCGAAGCTCGCCGTCGACCGTAGCCACCACCTCCGACCACCGTTCGCCTCGCCGTCGCCACCAATCGACTCCGGAGAACCGTCGCCATCGCCCGGACCACTTCCCCATCTCCCTCGACCACCGGAGCACCTCACTGTCGCTTTCGCCGCTACCGGACTCGCCGGAGTACCCCGACGCTGACGACTTCTACCTCGTAAGCCCCCTCGACCATCGGATCCCGAACCAACGGCTAAGATTAGAACGGACTTAAGTCCGAACCGGTATCCTCTTCCGATCGGTCGCCCGCTCGTATTCGCCCGCACACACACGGCCACAGCCAACCAGAGAGCGCCACGTCACCCCCCTGTCCGTTAGAATTGTTTTCTCTTTTTCTGTTTTGATTTCAAAAACAGAAATAGTTCTGATTTTGTTTTTATTATATGTTTTATGTTTTTAAGTATTTTAACTTGGTTCCTTTTGCATTAGATCACAATTTTATTCTAGTTTCTGTAGATGCCAAATTTGGCTATGTTTGAACATTTAAATTTGAATTTGGAAAGATTTGATTTAAATTTTGTTTTCTGAATATCTTGAGTTCTAAAATGAATTTTTGAATGATTCTTTTTCCTACTTGTCACTAGTGACCCTAGCTATCATTTGGTATATTTTGAGAATTTTATAATAGTTTTAAATAGTGTTTTCAAACCAAACAGAATTTGTTTAGTTTCATATTAGTTTATCTACTTTGTTTTATTTTTGAAAATCTGAATATGATTTATATTAAGTTTCAGATTTCATTTAGTTTTGTTGTTCCAAACCTTAGTAATTTACTTGCTGTTAACAAAAGTTAATTTGTTTAGTTTATAAATTTTGTTGTAGGGATCTATACCCTCTTTCAAATAGGTATAGTTGTTTTAAAAGCAAATTTGTTAGTAACAATTCTTTTAACTAAAGTTTTAAGTATTTAGATTCTGTTTTCAAATAAAGTTTTTACTAATTCTTTTCTGTAAATAAATGTTTTAAACAAAAATAGTTTAGTTTTACCCTATAGGAAACTATATTTTTCTTCAATAGGTAATGTTTTATAAAACAAATTAGTTTTAATAAGTAATTCTTTCACAAGAGTTTTAGATGACTTAATTTTGTTTTATAATAAAGATTTTATTTAATTACTTGCTGTTAACTTAGTTGTTTCATAATTTGTTTTCTCTTAGTTTATGGTTGTGCTTGTAGACAAACACTTATGTTGTTTAGAATGTTGTTTTCATAGTTTTAGTTGTTTTTCAAAAGCAATTCATTTTGCTAGAAAAATATTTACTAAAATCCTTTTATTATATTTTACTTTTGTTTTGGGTTTTGTGTTACTTTTGAATTTGTTGGAGTTTTGTGTTTCAACTTTGTCTTAAGTATTTCTTCATCAACCTTGTTGCTTTTGTTTTGTGTCACTTTTGATTGTTAGAATTGATTGTTAGTATGATTGCTTATATGAATGCAATGCTTGTTTATATAGATTTTCATCGGAGAGTGACTAATAGTTCTATCAAGTTATTTCTGAGAGCGATCTTTCTCTGCATCAACAGTACAGGCAAGTTCACTTTGACTATCTTTTCATACCTATGTTTTATTGCATGTAGTGACACCATTCAACAGATCCCTCCCGTAGTGTTATTGAAATTCTTGTAGTTGAGTAGAATGCATGAGGTAGGAACCCACCAATGGTTACTAAAGCCCCGGGAACGCTAGTTAGTGCCATGCCATGCTATGCTAAGTTAGTGCCATCTTCAAGACCTCAAGACTTCAAGACTCGAGAAGACAAGTTTTCAATACACACTACTGGGTGAAGGATGGTTGATTGGGCATCCCTGGAGAAACCAGTGGATGGCCGGGATGCATGGAGAAGCGCCATGACATCTTGCGGAAAGCTTCACCCAGACTCAAAGAGAAGGATGAATACTTCATGCCCGGAAGCTTACCTGTGTAGCCACAAGTCATTATGGGCTCTGGCTTGATTGATCTTTGTTGTGACTCTGCTGGGCAGTGCTACGAGATGTAGTCGACGGTAGGATTGGGATGGGCACTGTCGGACAGTCAGGGAAGCACTCTGAAAGACCATGTTTCTTTCATCCTGTTCTCAAACACCAGGCAGTGCGAGGACTTACCAGGAGGGAAAGAATCTTGTGGGTAAAGTACACAACACTCTGCAGAGTTAAACCTAATCGATTAGCCGTGTCCCCGGTTACGGACAATTTGAGCTTCTAGACTTGGATCTATCTCTGAACTCTCAACACTGGACTGATAACTAATTGTGGGCAACTTAATGATACTTGTGGGCAATTGATACATTGGTTGGCGGAACCATGTCATGATAGGTAACTCTATAGTGAAATTCCTGATATTCCTTTGTTGTAGGAAAATAAAATCAGCTTTTACGCAAAAACTTAGACCCAGAGCCATAAAGCCTTTGCATATAGAGTAGTCTTTATTCTTCTGTTCTACTATGGTGATCTTGCCAGTACATTCAATGTACTGACCTATACGGCTGCAACGTCTTATGTTGCAGATACTCTTCTACGACGGGTAAGAGTACGATTCAGGGTTACGGTCCGCACTCAACTTGCCGTTGGTGTTATTGGGACTCCACTCCCGTTGACTGTATCCGCTGCTATTTTAAGGTATATATCAGTTTTACGCTATTTACATGTGATTGCACTTTGATATATACATTGATGTACTGTGTGTGCCAGCATACTGATCCAGGGATGGCATAGAAAACACAGAGGCTTGACTCGTTTTGAGTCGGGTCGCTACACCCTAATCCGGAGGATACTACTCCGTACCCCGACGAAGGAGAGAACTCCTCCGCAACCTAGCAAGGCAAGCAACTCCATTGATCATTCCGATAACATCCCACTCTCTCGCTCCTGCTCTCATTTATTGCATTAGGACAAACAGTCATATGTCGGTCATACAAGGTAGATGATCCTATTCTTATGCATGACCCGATCTTGTCACAATAAATAGCTAAATCTTGCAACCTAGCATACGTGGTAGATGCTTGTGCCTTGATGTGCTTAGCTTACTTCCATGCCATGATGCTATGCTTAGAGTTGTGTCAGGTCGGATTCATCTGGTGATGAACCGAGTGGAACAGTGTTGTCCGATGTGATGAGCTCATAATGAATACGATTTGGTAAAGGTAGCGATGAGAGGCTATGTAGGAGTACATAGTGGGTTGTCTCATTGGGACCGTTCTTAGGAACTGGGTTTCGTGTTTGTGATCCAAGACTAGTTACTACCACGCATTGGGTTCCGGTAACTCGACCCCTCTCGACTTATCAGTCACTTAGTCCTTGGTCCAGGTATTGAAAGTAGTTTCTGGTGTTCATAGTATGATGGAGGCCGTGCGTAGCGCTGACCCTCGGGGTGGGTTACGACGCGGTAGGCAGTGGCACGGTGTACCAAGGGTCACCCGAATGGTGGGCTTGGGAACCCTGCGCACATCGTTTGGGACCGTAGCGGAAACTTCGGCCGGACTTCCACGCGGGTTCAGTCTCAAATAGGCGATAGCCTAGACTAGAGGTCTTATGTGATTGACGATCGTGGTCGACTCCCTCGCTGGGCATCCGCTTGAAGGTTGCCGAGGTGCATGGTTTATGGCACACAGCGATAAGTGGCGAGAGCATGTGTGAAGAAGTACACCCCTGCAGGGTATGAAACTATTCGAATAGTCGCGTCCTCGGATACGGACTACTTGGAGAACCTATGATGTTCATAGATAATCAAATGGATACTCCTAAAAATATCAAGACAAGTGTGAGTACCGTGGATGGCACTCTTCCGGAAGGGGAAGGTGAATCCATGGTGGTGTATTGTGATGGAGATAGTGGACTCGTGTGCGATAGCTAAAATTGTAACAAAGTGTTTAAAACTGAGTAGTGTAGGCTGACCATGAGTCAAAGCTGGCATTCTGCATAAACTCCACCACCTCCCTTTGTTGATACATAAGCATAAATAGACTAGGTCTGTTTTAAAGACTTGTTGAGTACGATTGTACTCATCCTTGCTTAATTAATGTTGCAGAAGAGAACCAGGACCCATCAGGTGGGTTCTATCTAGACATTGACGATGCCGAATAGCTGGTGTCCCAGCTACGACCCTGTGCCGTGTGGCGTGTTGTAGATAGTCAGGCCATGTGCCCTCTTTTCATTTCACTGTCCGTACTCGGATAGTTCTAAGTTTCCGCTGGCTTGTATGAACTTGTTTGTATGACTTGAGTGCGGGGTCATGTGACCCCTATCTGTAAGAACATATTATGCAAGGCTCTTCTGTGCCTTTTAAATAAAAGTCATGTTACTGTATGGTTAAGTTGTGATGCCATAGTTGTATCTATGCATATCGGGCATGTCGTGCGTACGTGTGACGTGCAACGGTATGTATGGGATCCGACACCTAGTCGTGTGCCTTTAGTAGAACTCTTTACGGGAAACTGCCTCTTTGTGCTTCCACCGAGCCATGGTAGCTTGCTACTGCTCCGGACACATTGATTGACCGGCATGTATCCTTCTTTGCTGTTGTGTCTGTCCCTTCGGGGAAATGTCTCGCGGTGTAAGGGAGTCCCCGTAGCCTGCTACGACTCGTCTATGTGCAGTGATGACATTCGTGTCTCGCGACGTAATGGAGTCCTTGTAGCTTGCTATGACTCGTCTACACACACTTGAGGCCGACACCTACATTGTTGGGTTATGTATGCCTGTTTCCGTACGGATGTGCCACTTGGGTTCTATGACTAGTCATGTCGGCCCGGGTTCTTTGTTGTGTGATTGCCAGCAACATGTTCACATACGTGAGCCAAAAGACACAAACGGTCCCGGCCAAGGTAAGGCTGCAGCCGTGGAGTACCGTGCGTGAGGCCGCAAAGTGATGTGGCTTGTTATAGTATGGAATCATATGACTTAGGATCGGGGTCCCGACTCCTATTCAATCTATATAGTGTAGATTTGAAGTCTCACTATTTTTTGAATTAATCTTCATATTTTTACATTTCTTTTGAAAATATATTCTTTAATATAAAAACTATTAAAAACAAATTTAAAATATGAAAATGGAAAACTAAGTTCATATCCTTCTTATTCACTTTGAAATAAAGCTTTGGTGATTTTTTTGATTTTTTAAAAAAATTCAAAAACAGAAGGTAACCCTACCTCCTCTCCTTGAACTCAATGAAATGTTGTATGTGAGAGCTCATATGTGTGAAGGTTTTTTCATGAAAATGACCATAGACCAAGTTTATGATTTTTTGTTTGGTAAGATGTCACATAAGACAACATTGTGCACACAATTTTTGATTTTTTGATTTTTTAAAATTAATGGTGCTCATTTGACTTGGATCGTGCCAACTAGTTTTTTTTTTGAAATGTCCGTATACCAAGTTTAGTAATTTTCCTAGTTAGTCTGTCTTATAAAACGACGAACAACGAAGGTTTCATATTTTTTGATTTTTTTAAATTAGTTATGCTCAGTCAAAGCCTTGGAAACCTCGTTGACAAGCTCAAAACCCCTCCTAACCCTAGCTCCAAATGTCAGCCGTCCGATCATATGGACGGCTCCGCATCATTGGATAATGGGGCGATCCGCGAGAGGCGATCCTATTGGTTATGCTCGGCTGCTCACCCACCATTGACTCCGCGAAAAAAACATAGTTATTGGGCCCAAAAGGAAACCAAGCTCTGGTTGGGTCGTCGAATTGCGTCATTTTTTGCATCGTTTGTTGTGTTTTTAGTGAACGTGTTGGCTCTGTTTTTTTGCATCGTTTGAAATTACACAACAATTGACATTGCCTAGAAAATTTAGTTCTTTTTGTTCAATACAAATGCAAAATGACCAAATTTATAAGGGTCAAAGTTATTTTTATCATGCAAAATGGCCAAAAACTATTCAAAAATTGTCTTTTTTTGTTCATATAATATATATGACCACGGATTCCCACACGTGTAATTAGCTTCTTTTTCTTCTTCTTTTCAAACCACAGTTTCCCACGCATGTACACTCCCCACGCCACGGTGGGTGTGAAAACGGGCCACTTCACATTTGACCCTGTTATTGCCACGACGAAATAACACGTAGCACTATGGCTATTTAAGGCACCCTCTGCCTGTGCCATCCCTCATCCATCTCCCATCCTCTCCCATCCTCTGCCATATGCCCTTCTTTCTCTTTGACCCCTTCTCCTTCTTCTGCACATCCCTCAACCATGTAGTAGACCAAACCAACCTACCACTTCCCACCCACCGTGCCGGAGAGGCTCCACCCTACTAGCGTGTACGTTGTGTGCACACTACATGTGTGGGCGATATCAATGTGGAGGACCGCAAGGAACTTCACCGAGTTCTTCCTCGATGTCGGCTACCACCACCTCCCGCGGGGACCTCCAATGATGTTCTGCATTGAGGAGGCATCCAAAACTGGGTGGTGGTTGCTCTCCTTGCCTACTTCACCAACACATTCGACACCATCTACCTCCTCGGCCAGGTGTTTTGGTGTGTCTGCAAGTTCATCGCTTTCACCACCCACAACAGGTATATGGACTACACCAACTTCTTCCCCACCACGTCGCACATGCACACTCTTCCGTACCCCTTTGACAATGCCTCGGAGGAGTAGTGAAGGGCGCCCAAAGGAGGAGCAAGGTGGAGAAGGCGGCGGGTAGGGTTCTAAGCCATCTATCTATTTTTTTAATCTATGCCATGTTAATTAAATTGTAATTGAACTATGTTGGAGATGCTATGGGCTTGTTGGCCCTTTTATTAAGTTCTATTATTAAGTTTTCTATCTATTCTATTATTAAGCTCTTGCTAGTTTGAACTATGTGATTGTGCTGTGGGCTTGTTGGACCTATCTACATATTTATTGATTGTTTTCTTAGAGAACTCGCTTTGTTAGTAACCACCTAGTGCATGTAGCCACAATGAACCCTTCTCTTTTTTTACACAAGCCACAAATATGTAGCCACCTAGCTAGTGCGTGCAGCCACAAAAATATAAAAACATACTGTTCAATTTATTTGTAGTAGAAAAATGGGTGCATATGCGAGTGGATCAAAAAGGCTGAAACTGATCATATAAAAATGATGCTCTAAATCGAGGAGACAAGCGTGCAAGAAGAGAGGAACCAGCGGCAGCGACCGTCGCTGCATCTGTGGCGGCTGGCATGCAAGAGAGTGGCTCGGTCAGTGCATCGTGGCGGCACGCATCGGCGTATGCAGGCTCGGTCGGTGCATCGTGGCGGCTCGCATCGACCCATGCAGGTAGGCTTCCTGAGTGCATGCATAGCAGGCTTCTATCGTGGCGGTGCGCACGTGCTTTAATGCAAGGGACGGCCCAACGAAACCACAGTCCAATGGTTGAATAGCGACATCGCCCAACGCGGCCCCACTTGTCAGGTCCAACGGGCGACACAGTCCAGCATGGCCCCACTCGTCAGAGTTAACGTCAAGCCATTGACCCAATGGCAACGTCCGTTCTGACCTGTTCTGAGGGTTTCGGGCAAGGGAGTGGGGAAAACTGAGCAAAAGTTAAGAACGTGGGGATGAATGAGTAGAGCTAAGGAACCAAGGGTATAGATGTAAAAAACCCTAATAATAGTAATAATAATAAAACTGTAATAGGCTGGCTCAGTGAGACTCGGTAAGGAGACTGGCTTTGAGGCTCAAGTCTTGCTTCAATGAAGCGGGTATGATAACCCATGGTTTATCCTAGTTCTTTGTATGCCGTCTCTGGCGTGACTCAAGCCGATGTTTTAACCTCGAGAAGTTCAGGGTCCAAAACGGATTGACTTGTCAAGAGTACATGGGGTCAGCTGATCGGAGTCGCATCAAACATACAGACATGTTTAACCATATATTGTGGCATATTTGTTTTGCCAGGTGTCGGTGTCAAAACGGGCGGATCTTGGCTAGGGGGTCCCGAACTATGAGACTAGAAGCGATGGTAACAGGAGACGAAGGGGGCAAGTATTTACATGGTAGGTTACACGACAAAGAGATAAACATGCCTATCTATGGTTGACAACTTGGAGGACACGCCACGGCTCCTTGAAGCTGCCACTCTCGCGACGGGACCCTTGACCCATATAGTCCCTCAGTAGCGCCCGTACTAGTCTTCAACGCCGATCATTTTGTGGCCCATATAGTCTGGCATGTGGTAAACAAGTCGGCTGTCCGAGCACCCCTTAATCCAGGACTCCCTCAGTATCCCCCGAACTAGTCTTCAACGCCGATGTATATCCGGATAATCTTCATAATCTTCGGCTTGCAAGGTGAGTCCCATACTCCTTATTGTTCGGCAACTGACCAGTCATCGGCGAAATCCCAAGCATCATGAGCTTTTCAAGTCATTATAATAACCACCAGTGTTCCTTGATTCTCGCGCGTCATGGGGAGGTGAGCGGTTGAGTGACTTTTTACAATGCTGCCCTACCGCATTGGAGGCTACACCCATTTAAATGAACAGAATTGTGGTTTAGACCACATCCTCCTCCTCCTCCCCAACGGGAAAAAACTCCTAGCGGAAGAACCACGAAAAACATGGCAAGCGCCCCCATCTCTTCCGCGCGCCCCTACGGCTCACGTCTCGGGGACTGGACCAGCTGCTCCATATCGCTCCTGCGGCTACGCAATCTGGAGACCCAGGGGTATCTCCCTCCTTTGGATCTGGTGGTGACCCGCGCAGGTTTAACTTCTTACAACAACGAGGTTTTTGCGGAGCGCTTCCCTCCTTGGGATTTCCTCAAAGGGGGGAACGCGTATGCTTCATGCCCTTTCTCCCATGGGGCCTCGGGTTTCCCATCCACCCGTTCCTGAGGGGATTGTTGGAATTCTATGGGATCTAACTCCACCACCTCACTCCGGGTCTATCCTGCACATCTCAGGCTTCGTAGGCCTTTGTGAGATGTTCCTGGGCTGCGAGGCGCATTTCGAGCTATGGAGGAAGTACTCCTGTCTTGTCCCTCGAAGTCGGGAAAAGGCAATCTTGGAGGTCGGCGGAGCCGAAGTATGCCGTATAGCGGGGATGGGGTATCCGGTGGGTACACCGAAGGAATCCGAAGAGTGGACTTTGGAGTGGTTTTACATTGAATACGTACCCCTATTCGAGCCAGCTCGGAGAGGTCTACCCGAATACACTGACGCCCCTTTGAAGAAAAGGTACAACTGGCAGCCAAAGAGTTCGTCCCAAGAGGACAGTGTAGAAGTACAACACTTGGCGGCTCACGTGCGGATACTTACCCACCACAACCTCACCACGCCCGATGTCATGGCCGCCGCCATCACCCGGTGCGTGCAGCCTCTCCAACAGAGGATACATCCCTTGTGGCGCTACAACGGTATAAGCGACACTACGCACTCCCGAAGACTGGGACCCGCTAATCAGACAGCATTGGTCGCCACCCTTGCCGACATGTATAAAGCAGAGCAAGAGGATTTCACTCAGTGGTCAACCAAGGAAGGGTATTCAAGCCATAATCCCATCTAATGGGTAAGCCTTTCCCCTTTGCGTACATAGTTCGGGGTTTCCATTTTGTCCTTTATTTGACCGAAGCCTTTTATCCTTTTGTAAGTAGGAATAGAGGAGCTTCATCGAGACAGTCAACTGTTCAGCACCCCAGCCCGAAAACTATTTGCATGATGATGATCCAGGTTTTCACGAGGACCCAGATCTTCTAATTGAGTTTGAAGACGGAGTCTTTTATTAGGAGATCCTCGACCGATCTCAGGTGGCTATCATAGTCGATTACCCTGGATCGTTCTCCATTCCTGCAACAAATAACAACAAGAAGAAGAACTCGTCCCGCAAGAGTCAGGAATCCAACAACGCCTTGAACGCGTCGGCTCCTACTCCCAAGCGTCATCGATCCGTGCGTCATACACCCGCAACCGAAACAGTGCCTGGATTGGAAGTCAACAGGGACCGAGCCAACGAGCCGACTGTGAGGGCGAATTCGTCAGCTCGCTCAACCC
The DNA here is from genome assembly GCA_022496015.1 of Hordeum marinum. Classification (NCBI taxonomy): domain Eukaryota; kingdom Viridiplantae; phylum Streptophyta; class Magnoliopsida; order Poales; family Poaceae; genus Hordeum; species Hordeum marinum. The sequence goes on from CM039678.1 coordinate 348,175,662, forward strand.
AAAGGTATTTTGCTCGGTTGTCTGCTTACTATCATAATTAATAGAGCCTTACAAAAGTTGTTACACCATTATACTCAGGCAAAACGTCCAGTCTTCTCCCACCGAAGAGGTTGCCAAGGTGTTCGGCAACACCCAAAATTCCGAAGCCTCGGCTCATGCTGAACCTGCCACCGGGGCCCCTAAGTCCGGTCCGGCCCCTGCCGATTCTGGTGACGCTATCTCTGTCACCCAATCAGAAGGAGGAGGGGCCATGAATCATCGGCGACAACGGGAGGCCATGAGCCACCCGGTATTCTCCGAATAAGACTTCGGTGCCTTATGCACGACAGATGCGCACATTGGTGCTGCTCGAGGTGGGTTCGGAGATGCCATGAAGTTGATACCAGCCAGTATGCAGATAAGTAATCGGCTTGAAAGAGTCCGGACACTCGTGTAAACCTAGTAGCCCCCGAGCCTTACGTTGGTTCGGAACAACCGAATTAAGGGCCTTTATGTTTTTTTACTGCTAACGCAGGCTTCAAAGCAACAGAATGAGCAACTGACCAAGGATCTAGAGGACAGTCGATCACAAATACAATCTATGAAGGCAAAGCTGGAGTAAGTGAGGAGATTCACTCGGGAGGCCCATGGTGAGTATACCTATGCTGTTAATCTTTAGAAAATTCCCATGCTAATGCAAGGCTTCTCTTTAGCAGATGAATCAATAGGGCATATGCAAAAGGAGTTGGATGAAGCCCGAGAATCTCAGCGATACGCCGAGTCCCAGCACGAGGCTGGCTGTCGTGTTGTGAACCTTCTCCAGACGGAGAATAAACAACAGGCTAAAGAAATTGAGAATTTAAAAGCTCAATTGTCCCAAGCCCAAGAAGAAAACCAGAAGCTACAAAGGGGCATGTTCGGTTAGTTTGATTCCGACGTTAGTAAGTACTCCTTATAAAGGAAGTTAAACAAGCATGCCTTTGCCTCATGTATAGGACTCCTATCCGGGCATCCTGAAGAAGAGATCGGATCCTTCCGAGGGAATCTGCTAAAAGAGCTTTCTGCTCTTCACGAGCATGCTCGGAAAGCGATGAAAAGCATGGTAAAGGCGCTATGGCCTACCGAACAACCTCCGGAAGGAATGACCGAACTAGTCGATTGATTCAAGGGAGCTCAAAGTAGGTTCAAGCTGTGGAAGCATCGGCTTGCCGGGAGGGAGCACAGGAAGCATGGGCAATGGTTAAGACCCGTTACATAGGAGTTAATCCCGAGCGTATGTCTCAGATTGGTTCGGTGGGATCGGATGCGCAAGAAGTGCCACTCCACCCAGTGTATGACCAGGTGATGCCTGTCGCCCGTCTTTCACAAGAAGACTGCTCCCTAGACACGATAATCGACAATCTCGACCAGCAGCCGAATGTGTAATTTTGTATACTTTTGTATGAACAATTGAGTTGTTACTCCATCTGTGTTGTAAACTTTGTCTTAACCGGCCATCGCCTTCTCCCTCCCGTGCGAAGAGCTCAGGAGTGTTCCTCATAATTTGTCACCCTAAAAGGGCGAATTGTGTTCGGGGAACCAGGCAATCCGGCCATGTGGTGCGAACAGACAAAAAGCACGGAGAGAGATATGTTATATTACTGCTTAGCGTAAGAAACATCTTCCGAGGAAAATAGTACCCCTATCGATACCTTTCTTTGGGGTTCTACGAAGATCGTAGGTAGAAGTCCGCATACAACTAGTATGCGGCTAAGGGCGGAAAAGACCCGAGCAATGGTGAAAACAACCATAGTCGTTTTAAGTGCTTCCGTCATGGCCGACCAATTGTCTACATAAGATTGCTAGATTTTGGCTTCACCCGTCTGAGGTACGTATCCGGATGACCCGGTCATAACAATCGCAGAGGTCCTCCCTTTACCATCTAGACGAACAATCGGGAATGTAGAGGGTAAACACATGAGCGAGGCAACCTAGCTCGGCAAAGTCTTAGTTATAATTGATGCATATGATGCCTTGAACATGACAAAGGAAATGTGTGTACACAATAAGTGTGGGTAAATGCTTGTAATATAAAAGCGTTGGCTTCTAGAAGAAGCCCCTAGGTAGAGTGTTCGGACTCAACACTTAAGGGTGTAAGCCGATAATTTTGGTGCAAGATCGGTTGAACCGAACATGGGGAGGAAAGGAAAAAATTCAATCCTACCAAATACCAAAGTGGGAGGGGGAGGAAAAAAGGAAGAAAAAGGGATAGAGAATGTGACGGCACCGGTTTATCTGTAGAAGCGCCGAAGACGAGTTGTGTTCCATGGTTTTGGTTCGAGGCGGTTCTTCGATGGGCTCTAGAGACGGTAAGCTCCTCCCGCGAGTACTTTGTCGATTATGAAGGGGCCTTCCCATTTGGGGTTGAGTTTATGCTTCTGCTTCTCCGGGAGCCGTAGGACGATTTCACCTATGTTATACGCCTTTGCCCTGACCTCCCTACTTTGGTAACGTCGGGCCTGCTGTTGGTAAAAAGTAGAGCGAGCCCGAGCTATGTCGCGCTCTCCTTCTAAGGCATCCAGGTTGTCCTGGCAATCTAACTCGGCTTCCTTTTCCTCGTACAAGCGCACCCTTGGTGCATCATGAATAATGTCGCGGGGGAGGACTGCTTTTTCCCCCATAGACCATGAAGAACGGTGTGTATCCCGTTGATCTGTTCGGGGTGGTGCGCATGCCCCATAAAACAGAGTCAAGCTCCTCCACCCAATGACAATTGGAGTCATGAAGAGATCGGACCAAACATGGCTTAATGCCGCTCATGATGAGGTTGTTTGCTCATTCGACTTGTCCATTAGTCTGTGTATGATATACTGATGTGTAATCGAGCTTTATGCCCATTTTTGCGCACCAGCCTTTGACCTCTTGGGCCGTGAAGTTGGATCCATTGTCCGTTATTATACTGTGAGGGACACCGTAACAGTGTACCACGCTGGAGATAAAGTCGATCACTGGTCCGGGCTTGGCTGATTCGACAGGCTTTGCCTCTATCCATTTGGTGAACTTGTCAACCATGACCAGTAGGTATTTATTCTTCTTGGTCCCCCCTTTAAGGGGTCCGACCATGTCTAGCCCCCAGACCGCAAAAGGCCAGGTTATCGGAATAGTCCGAAGAGCTGTTGGGGGCATGTGACTTTGATTTGCAAAAAGCTGACAACCCACACAGTGTTTGACAAGCGACTGGGCATCCGCCCGAGCTGTGGGCCAAAAGAAACCAGCTCAGAAAGCCTTGCTAACCAAGGCTCTTGCCGCGGCGTGGTGGCCGCCCATACCTGCATGGACTTCGGCTAGGAGCTTCCGTCCGTTTTCCGCAGATATGCACCGGTGTAATATTCCAGTGGTTCTTTTCTTGTATAACTCACCCTCGTGTACTTTGTAGGCCTTGGATCGCCGAACTATGCGTTGTGCCTCTGTCTAGTCATCGGGGAGTTCCTTGCGAAGAATGTAGGCAAGGAAGGGCTCTGTCCATGGCGCGATTACCGCCATGACTTCATGGGCCAAAGCTATTTCATCCATTACAGAGCCGCCTATGATTTCATTGTATGGTTCATTTATAGGGGGAACAACATCTTCCATCGTATCTAGACCAGCGCCCTTGTGATCGTCCTGCCAAACCACGGATGGCTTAAAGTGACACTCCAGGAGGGTGTTTGTCGGTGGCCTGGTTGTTGTCACGAGTGACTTGGTGAAATTCCAACCCCTCGAACCTTGCAGATATTTTTAAGACGGCGTTTCTATATGCCGCTATCTTCGGATTTTTGGCGTCGAATTCGCCATTGATTTGTTAGATGGCTAGGTTGGAGTCTCCCCATACCTCCAACCGTCATATGCCCATTGATACTGCCATCCGAAGACCATGCAAAAGGGCTTCATATTCGGCTGCATTGGAGTCGACATACATGATCTGCAACACGTATCGTACGTTGTCGCCTATGGGGGATATGACAATAACTCTAACCCCCAATCCGGCCAAGGATTTGGATCCATCAAAGTACATTATCTAATGGGAGTATGCATTATATTCCTTGGGGAGTTCGGCCTCGACCGATTCAGCCAGGAAGTCTGTCAGTACCTGAGATTTGATGGCACAGCGTGGCTTGTAGGTTATTTCAAAGGGAAGGAGCTCGATGGCCCATTTGGGTATACGGCCGGTGGCGTCCCTATTGTTGATGATATCATTCAGGGGTACTTCGGATGCTACCATCATCGCACACTCCTGGAAGTAGTGTTTGAGTTTTCGTGACGCCATAAATACTGTGTAGGCTCTCTTCTGGTAATGCAGGTATCTGGACTTGCATTGCGTTAGTACTTTTGACACATAATAGACCGGCTCCTGGATCCGGAATTAATGTCCCTCCTCATCTCGTTCAACAACGAGCACTGCGCTAACGACTTGGTTGGTGGCCGATATGTAGAATAACATGGGCTCACCGGCGCCTGGTGTTGTGAGTATGGGGTTGGTTGCCAATAGTGCTTTAATTTCTTCTAACGCAGCCACTGCTTCATTGGTCCATTCAAAATTGGTGGTCCATTTCAGCAGCTTATAGAGAGGTAAAGCTTTCTCTCCAAGGTGGGATATAAAGCGGCTTAACACCGTGACACAGCCAGCCAGCCTCTGGACATGCTTTAGCTCTGTAGGAATTGCAAGTTCTGATATAGTGCGTATCTTAGCTGGATTTGCTTCTATTCCTCTATGAGAGAGGATGAATCCGAGCAGTTTACCAGAAGGAACTCCGAATACATATTTTTCGGATTGAGTCGTATGTCGTGCTCGCGTAGTCTGGCAAAGGTTTGTCATAGGTCATCGATCAACTAGCTAACGTCTTTGGTTTTGATTACGACGTCGTCCATGTATGCCTTGACTATCTTACCGACCTGTGTCATGAGACAAGTCTGGATCATGCACTGGTATGTCGTCCCAACAGTTTTTAGCCCGAAGGGCATCATGTTAAAGCAAAATGGCCTATAGGGGGTGATGAATGCGGTTTCCGCTTGGTCAGATTCCTTCATTTTGATATGACGGTATCGGACATAAGCATCGAGGAAACAGAATGAATTATGTCCGGTTGTGGCATCAATGATCTGGTTTATGCACGATAAAGGGAAAGGGTCCTTAGGGCAGGCTTTATTGAGGTCTTTAAATCGACGCATAGCCGCCAGGACTTATCTTTCTTTGGTACCATCACCAGGTTTGCCAACCATTCGGGGTGCTTAATCTCCCGAATGAATCCGCCCTCTAGCAGTTTAGCTAATTCTTCACCCATAGCTTGCCGTTTGGGTTCAGAGAAGCGGCGCAGAGCCTGCTTGATGGGCTTGAAGCCAGCAATGATGTTCAGACTATGCCCTGCAAGCCGTCGTGGGATTCCGGGCATATCGGAAGGATGCTAGGAAAAAAGTCCCAATTTTTCGTTAGAAAGGTCTGCAGTGCCTCGACCACTATGGGATCGAGCTGAGCTCTGATGGACGTTGTCTTATTAGGGTCTGTCGGATGCACCTGAAACTTCAAAATTTTCTCTGCGGTTTTGAAGGACGTGGGCTTTGGCCTTTTGCTAAGGATGACGTCATCCTTGTCGACTGTTGACCACAGTGTGGTCAGTTCTTCGACAGTGAAGGTTTCCGCTAATGCAGCGTTGTCGTTTTTTTTGGCCTAAAGGGCTATGTTCAGATCACTGGCGATTGTGATCACTACATTTGGTCCTGGAATTTTGAGTTTCATCTACCCGGAATGGGGTATAGCCTGGAATTTTGTGAAGGCGTCACGTCCCAATAAGGCATGGCAGCCACTTGGGAAGGGCACGATGTGGAAGAGAAGTTCTTCAGATCGGTAGTTTTTGAGCGTGCCGAACACTACGTCCAGGACGATACGTCCGGAACAACACGCCTCTTTTCCAAGAATAATTCCCCGAAAGATTGTGTTGCTATGTTCGATGCGAGATCGGTCGAACTGCATTTTTTCTAGGGTGCCTTCGTATATGAGGTTTAAACCACTGCCGCCATCCATTAGCACCTTATGTAGCCTGTAACCATCAATGATGGGGTTCATGACTAGTGCGGCCGGTGAATGGCCAGGAAGAATGGCCGGCTAGTCGGTATCTCCAAAGGTAATCGGTATGTCTGCCCATGCACTAGTTGCTGCCGCATGGTAGACCTGTTTGAGGTCTCTAAGAGCTCTTTACCTCCTTTTCTTCGAGGGGAACGTTTCGTAGACTGTCAGGACTTTGGCATTGTATTCAGGCGATGATGGGGAGCTCCTATTTGATAGAGGCGCATCGAGGCTGGCCTCTCCACTTTTTGCGACGTGCCTGACAAACCAGGAAGCTCTAAGGATGTGAGTCGGGCTTGTGTTTAGCAATATGGAGTGTAGGGCAAGGTTTATCCAATAGTCCATTTAGGACAGTGCTGACCCCAGAAAGGGGCCTGTTTCTTTTTTCGGCGGGTTCGAATCTGTCTGGCAGCTCTGGAGGTATCCTCTTTTTCCGAACTCCGTTGGGGTGTTCGGGGAATGTTGGTTCCGAAAATAGCCATTCGGATTGCCAAGCACTTTCCATGGCACATTATTTTTTGCACCAAATTGGATAGCTCAAAAAAATCACGAATGTGTCGGCAAGCCAGGGCGTTAAGAATCCCTTCATCATGGCAATTGCGGACGAAAGTTGCCATTGTCTCCTGGTCACCAAGATCTTTTTCTCTGCTTCTAGCGAGTAGGAGTCTAGCCCAAAAGTGATGGACTCATTCTCCTTGTAGTTACTTAATATCGCAAAAGTCTGAAGATGCGGGCTTTGGTGCGATACTGAGATCGTCATCTTGGGTGGTGGGTGGTAAACAATTTGGCCCCACGCCACATTGGGTGTTCGGAATCACAGACTCCGAATTGTGTGATAGATCTTCGACCGATGATGGTCCAGATTTAGAATAAATTCCGGCATCTGGATCGCCGATGAAGTCTCAGTGATCAGAGACCAGGGTGTAGACTGTTTTCAATTCCGGCTGTTGGGACGAGTCCTCAGCCGGACACTCGATGGTAGAGACAAGGTGGGTGACTAGGGGGACATGAATCTCCCTATCGTCGGGCCTAATCCCAAGACTGTCGTAGACAGGAATCTGGTCATCTGACATACACATAGCTTTGATCTGATCAAACAGTTGTTTTAAAAATAAGGCGATGGTAGGATGTGTGTCTCTGAAGCGAGTGGATTCAATGTGTGGCTTGACTGTTCCAGAGCCGCGCGAAAGTGGATTCGTGTTCTATCTTGCCATGAGGGGTCCAGTCACATCGGCCAGATGGGGCGTTCTAGGACGCCCGGAAGTGACAACTCTGTCAGGGGTGAAGCCCGGTGTCTTCGGCCTCGAGCCATCGAGACTCACAGGCTCCCCCTCAAGGGTCCAGGGTTCCATCAGGATGAGTACTCCTCGTGAATCGGCGACGAACTCTAAGGTTCCGAATCTGATTCCCTGATCAAGGGAGAAGTTTCCGATCTGGCCAAGGTGGTTGATCAGGTTGGCGTGCGACAAGAAGTCGTCGCCGGTGAGAGTCTAATCAGGGGTAAGGGTCCCCTGGATGCAGATCCCATTGCTTGAAACAAGGTGAGCCATCGATTCCTTTGTTGTTCACAATAGGACTCTCAATGAAAGAACAAATGTCGGTGTCAAAACCGGCGGATCTCGGGTAGGGGGTCCCGAACTGTGAGACTAGAAGCGATGGTAACAAGAGATGAAGGGGGCAAGGAGTTGCCCAGGTTCGGGCCCTCCTATGAAGGTAATACCCTACGTCCTACTTGATTGTATTGATGATATGGGTGTTACAGAGTTGATCCACCTCGAGATCAAATAGCTAACCCTAGGTGAGTTGTCCTTCTCCCTATAGCCTAAAACCCTCTGGATTATATAGACGCCGACGGTATCTAGTGTTTACACATGGTAGGCTACACGACAAAGAGATAAACATGCCTATCTATGGTTGACAACTTGGAGGACACGCCATGGCTCCTTCAAGCTTCCACTCTAGCGACGGGGCCCTTGACCACCCAATGATCATTTTGTGGCTCATATAGTCTGGCCTCTGGGAAACAGGTCGGCTGTCTGAGGACCCCTTAATCCAGGACTCCCTCACTGGGTCAGGAGGGTGAGAAAGCTGAACTCGCTGAGTTGGAAACCCCCAAGTGACCTATGTTTCAAACAATAAAGACTCATGCTCAATTTGTAGGCTGAAACGACAGAGACCTCGGGGGTACCAGGTTTATTATATTTGAACATATACAAGTATGTACAGAATATTGGGGTAGGTATAATAGTAATGAGTTGGTGTCTCTACGGATAATAAGGCCAAAGTTGAGCAATGTTGCAAGGCCGAGTCGTCTCCTCTTCAGAGGTATATTTTCCTGGCCGCAGATCGATCGGGTAGTATGAGCCATTGTTAAGGTTTTTGCTGACCACAAAATGGACTTCCCAGGGCGTCGAAAGCTTGTGCATTCCCGTTTGATCTTCAATCAGATGGAGTACTAAGTCGCCTTCTTGAAAGGTGCGGCTTCTAAATCTACGGCTATGATAGCGACTAGGTCTTGTTGATATAGAGCTGATCTGGCTACTGCTAAGTCACGATTTTCCTCCAAAGCATCCAAGGAATCTTGATGTGCTTGTTAATTGTTAGCCTCAACATAAGTGGCGACTCAAGAAGAGTCATGACGAATATCACATGGCAATACCGCCTCAGCACCATAAACCAGAAAGAAAGGCATGTAACCAGTGGATCTATTTGGAATTGTTCTAATACTCCAAAGCACTAAGGGGAGTTCCTCAACCCAACAGCCTGGGGTACACTACAGTGGAACCATGAGCCGGGATTTGATCCCTCTCAAAATCTCTTGATTAGCTCGTTCAACTTGTCTGTTGGATTGTGGATATGTCACTGCTGCTAAGTCAAGCTGGATATGATCTTTTTGACAAAACTTCTTCGTAGCTCCTTTGGATAAATTGGTACCATTATCAGTAATAATACTATGAGGATAGCCAAAACAGAAGATCAACTTCTTCAAAAATTTGACTGTTATCTCTGCATCACAATTGCTAACGGGTTCTACTTCAACCCACTTGGTGAATTTATCAACTGCCACCAATAGGTGAGTCTTTTTATTAGAAGAAATCATGAACGGGACAACTATATCAAGCCCCCATACTGCAAACACTCAAGTAATCAGGATCATGCACAACTCTTGAGCCGACACATGGGCTTGTTGAGCAAACTTTTGACATCCATCGCACTCGCGCACAATGTCTTCTGCGTCTACATGAGCCATCAGCCAATAAAACCCATGGCGAAAAGCTTTTGCCACCAAAGATCTTCAGCAGGCGTGGTGCCCATAGTCACCAGCGTGAATTTAACAAGAATTCCCTGCCCTCCCTCAAGTGAAACACAATGTTGTAAAACGCTGGTGCTACTCCGTCTATGTAACTCGCCTCTAACAATAGTCATACACTTGGATCGCCGAATTATTTGTCGAGCGTCGATTTCCTCTGCTGGGAGCTCGCCTCAGGTCAGATAAGCTAAATACAGAACTATCTCGTTAAGGATAGCATGGAGAGTCGCCACCAAGTGTGATTCTGTGTTAGGAATAGCTATATCCTCCTCACATGGCAATTTTACCAAGACATTGGAACGATTCCGCAGAGAGCCGAGCCGTGACAGGGCGTTTTCCGCCTCATTGAGCCGGCGATCGACATGGTCAACTTGATAGCCATGAAAATAACCTGCCACGTCCGAGATTGCCCATCGGTAAGCCGCCATCAAAGGGTCCTTAGAGTCCGAAGTCCCTGAAACTTGCTGAGCCACCGAATCTGAGTCTCCCAAACACCCGACCCAGCTAAGATTCATCTACTTAGCCATTCCGAGTGCATGTAGGAGGGCCTTGTACTTAGCTGCATTGTATAGGGGAACATGACCGTAAAACATAACAAAATTTGTCACCTCGTGGAGAAGATAAAAAAACTCCAACCCCCGAGCCCTCTAATTGTGTGGATCCATCAAAGTGTATAGTCCAGTATGTGTTATCTGGCCTATCTTCTGGAATCTGTAGCTCTGTCCAATCATTGATGAAATCAACCAGTACTTGAGACTTGATGGTTGTATGACGCATGTACTTCACATGGTGAGGGCCAAGCTCAATCGCCCACTTGGCGATTCGACCGGTGGCCTCTCGATTTTGTATGATGTCTCCAAGGGGCGCTGAACTGACCATGGTAATTGGATGCTCCTGGAAGTAATGCTTCATTTTCCGGCTTGCCATAAAGACTCCAAAAACCAGCTTCTGTCAATGCGGATATCCCTGATTGGACAAAGTTAAGACTTCACTGACAAAATATACGGGCCTTTGAACCAGATATTCGTTTCCTGCCTCCTTTCGTTCAGTGACAACTACAACACTCACCACCTTTGAGTAGCGGTGATGTACATGAGCATGAGCTCTTCGTTAGTCGGGGAAGCTAAAATGGGCGGCTCGGCTAGCGGCTTTTTGAGGGTTGTAAAAGCTTCATTAGCTGCATCAGTCCAAACAAAGTTGTCAGTCTACTTCAATAACTAATAAATATGGATTGCCTTCTCCCCAAGGCGGCTTATAAACCGTCTTAAAGTCGTGATGCGACCAGCCATGCGCTGGACCTTGTTTATGTTAGCCGGCTTACCCAGCGAAGTCACTGCCTTGATCTTGTTAGGGTTAGCTTCAATGCCTTGTTCAGAAACCAAGAATCCCAGTAGCTTGCCTGCGGGAACACCAAAAACACATTTTGCCGGGTTAAGTTTCATCTGTTACACTCGAAGATTATCAAACGTCTCCTTGAGGTCATCTAAGAGCGTCTCCTTCTTTTGAGATTTCACCATGATATCATCGACATAAGCATGAACATTGCACCCAATCTATGGATGAAGGCAATTTTGAACACAACATTGGTAAGTCGCCCTGGCGCTCTTGAGTCCAAAAGGCATAGAGACATAGCAGAAAGCACCGAAAGGGGTTATGAAAGTTGTCTTCTCTTGATCCTCCTTAGCCATCTTGATCTGCTGATAACCAGAGTAAGCATATAGAAAGCATAAGCTCTCGCAACCTGCTGTAGAGTAAATGATTTGAATGATATGGGGAAGGGCAAAAGGATCTTTGGGACAAGTTTTGTTGAGATCTGTGTAGTCAACACACATACACCAAGTGTTGTTCTTTTCAAGACTAACACCGGGTTAGCCAGCCACTCAGGATGAAAAAAATCAATGATGAACCCGACAACTAGGAGTCGGGCTACCTCTCCTCCAATAGCCTTGCGTCTCTCCTTGTTAAAATGACAGAGGTATTGTCGTACTGGTTTCATGTTTGGATCCACATTAAGGTGGTTCTCAGCAAGTTCTCTCGGTACTCTAGGCATGCCAAAAGGTTTCCATGCAAAGATGTCCGGATTCTGATGGATGAACTTGATGAGCGTGCTTTCCTATTTGGGATCCAAGCCGGTCCCAATGGTGAATTGCTTGGATGAGTCACCTTGCACAAAGTCAATTTGTTTTGTATCTTTAGCCAGCTTGAACTTGAGCGGCGATTCAGACTCAGGTGGTTGGTTTCTTGAGTGGACTCATATCAGCCGGGTCAACATTAGCTTTTAGCTTTTCTATGGTGCAAGCCGACTCAGCATAGGCCGCATCTCCTTCCTCACACTCCTGAGCAATCTTCCTACTACCTCCCACAATTATAGTGCCATGAGGACCCGGCATCTTGAGTTTGAGATAGACATAGCAGGGTCAAGCCATCAAGCGAGGGTAAGTCGGCCTTCCAAAGAGAGCGTGGTAGGGGCTCTTTATCTTTACCACCTCAAAATTTAGGGGCTCACATCTGTAGTTCTATTCATCACCAAAGGGGACGTCAAGCTTAATCCACCCAACTGGGTATGCTGACTTCGCAGGAACAATGCCATGAAAAACTGTGGTTGAAGTTTGCAAACTGCTATCTGGGAGGTTCATCCGCCGAAAGGTATCATAATACAAGATGTTAATGCTGCTACCTCCTTCCATTAAGACCTTTGTGAGGGTATATCTACCCACCTGAGGCGCCACCACCATGTCTAGATCTCTTGGGATGTCAACCCGGCGGGGTGATCTTCTCTGCTCCAGACAATCGACTGCTCAGACCAGTTCAAATATCTGGGAACCGCTGGTTCAACCATGCTGATGGCTCTCTACTTGAGTTTTCTGTCTCGTTTGCAAGTATTGTAGTAAAAACATGGTACTGACCACTACTCAACTAGTTAGGATTACCTTGAAAGCCATCCTGGTTATGTTGTTGACTGTCCTAACGAGAACATTGCCAACCGCCATTGACACTTTGGTATCGAAATCCTTATACTAAGGATCCACCAGATGAGATGGTGTGAGAGCCGCCCAGGCCATGCTGACCCAAATGCCCTCCACCATTGCCTCCTTGGCGGTTTTGGATAGCCTGATTTCAGAACTCCTGCATGATATAAGAGTCTTCCCATGAATGAGTAACCGGCTTATGCTGGGTACTATGCTTGGGACAGGGAGCCTTGAGTGCCTCCTCGTATTTTTGCATCTTATTCCCATGATAAGTCCCTCTAGGATGATAGTTTCAGCGTTGGTCCTTAGCCCCCGTTGCCAACGGATCTTGAGCCGCCACAGTTCCGACCATGTGGATGGTGACCCGACGGGGCGGCTCAGTTGTTTCCTGAGTGGCTTACACTCGTAAAATGCCCCCAATCTTCCTATCTTTGAGAGGACAAATTTACTTGGTGTTCCCCATGAAGACGTGATGTCGGTCCGCTTGATGTTGGCTGGGTTGGGCGTACTGAGCCGTCTTGATGATGTCGATGCAGATGTCTGGCTCGAGGACTGATGTGCTGATCTTGCTGATAAAGACGTGGATCTTGCCGAAAGGGACCCGATACACGAACTTGACTGAGTCGGCCTCAGGACCCCAGCCTGAATTGTTGATGTAGAGCTTGCCATGACGGCTCTTGGTCATCTGACCAGCCACATAGCTCCCAAACATTGGAAGAGCTCCCTCCGATAACTCAACTCCATCGCGCGAGACCCCCACGGCGGGCTCCAACTTTCGTGGTTTTGTCACAACACATGTCCTGATAGGAGAACTTAGGTGTGAGGCCATCGTCCTTATGTGGCAACTCGAAGTGGTTGATCGGGAACGAGAGACGGCTTAACCCAGGTTGGACCCTTCGATGAAGGTAAAAGCCTACGTCCTGATTTTGTGTGTATATTGACGATTATCTCGATTACAAGGGTGCGGAATCGCTAACCTAGCTGTCGAGGGTTGTAACTTAAGTCTATTGGCCTCAGGGGTTCGCCTTTGTATACAGGTCGAGACCTTGGGCTTACAAGAGTCCAGTTCATGTTATGATACGTGACCTAGTACATCTCTAACTCGCCTTGTCTCTCAAGCAAGGAAACCTCCCAGCGCCTTCTGCCTTCTAAGCCTTGAGCTGCCATCTTCATGCGTTGGGCCGCCATCCGGCTTACTTGCTAAGTCACCTTTGTGATAACTCACAAGTGTAGGGGATCAATTGTAACCTTTCTCGATAAGTAAGAGTGTCGAATCCAACGAGGAGCTAAAGGTAGAACAAATATTCCCTCAAGTTCTATCGACCACCGATACAACTCTACGCACGCTTAACGTTCACTTTACCTAGAACAAGTATGAAACTCGAAGTACTTTGTAGGTGTGATAGGATAGGTTTGCGAGACAATAAAGATAATGGAAATAAAAACTAGGGGCTGCTAAGATAAAGAAACAACTAAGTTAGTTTAACGAGTGTGGAAAAGTGGTGGTAGGAATTGAGGAATTGTCCCTAGGCAATCGATAACTAGACCGGTAATCATTATTGCAATTTTATATGAAGGAGAGGCATAAGCTAACATACTTTCTCTACTTGGATCATATGCACTTATGATTGGAACTCTAGCAAGCATCCGCAACTACTAAAGATCAGTAAGGTAAAACCCAACCATAGCATTATAAGGTATCAAGTCCTCTTTACTCCCATATGCAACAACCCACCTACTCGGGTTTATGCTTCTGTCACTCAAGCAACCCACCATAGGCAAATCATGAACACATTGCAACACCCTACAGTGAGGATCCCTCACGCTTTCTCGACACGGAGGGCACCATAGGATAGCACCAGTAAAAAACATGCAACTCAAACCAATCATGATCATCAATCAACCAATAGGACAACAAAAATCTACTTAGACATCATAGGATGGCAACACATCATTGGATAATAATATGAAGAATAAAGCACCATGTTCAAGTAGAGTGTACAGAGGGTTGCGGGAGAGTGGACCGCTGTAGATAGATGGGGGGAAGGTGATGGAGGTGTTGGTGAAGATGTCGGAGTTGTTGGAGTAGATCGTCGTCACGATGATGGCCCCGACAGCGTTTCGGTACCGCCAGGAGAGAGGGGAGAGAGCCCCCTCCTTATTCTTCGTCCTTGACATCCTCCCTAGATGGGAGCAGGGTTTCCCCTGTGGTCCTTGGCCTCCATGGCAGCGGAGGGGCCAGAGCACCTCCGAGATTGGATTTCTTTCTCTCTCTCTCTCTCTCTCTCTCTCTCTCTGTTTCCTTGTGTTTCTGCATTCCCAGATTCTGGACTTTCAGCGTTTCTTAAATATCTAGAGAACCATAACTCCGATCGGGCTGAAATGTTGAGGGGATTTTCCTTATAAGAATATCTTTCTTGCGGTCGAAGGACAGCTCCAACTGACCTAATGGGTGGCCACAAGCCCTCGGGGCGTGGCCAGGGGTGTGGGCTGCGCCTAGCAGGATTGTGGGCCCCTCGGGGACCGCCTTCGGTTGATTCCACTTCCCAAAATTCACATATATTCCAAAAAAATCTCCGTAAGTTTTTATCGCGTTTGGACTTCGTTTGATATGGATTTTCTACGAAACAAAAAAGATGCAACAAACAGGAACTGGCACTCGGCACTGGATCAATATGTTAGTCCCAAAAAATAGTATAAAAAGTTGCCAAAAGTATATGAAAGTTGTAGAATATTGGCATGAAACAGTCAAAAGTTGTAGATACGACGGAGAGGTATCAGCATGCCCAAGATTAATTCCTGCTCGTCCTCGAGTAGGTAAATGATGAAAAGATAATTTTTGATGTGGAATGCTACTCAGCATAATCTTGATCATATAATCTAATCATGGCATGAATATTAAGATACGAGTGATTCAAAGCAATAGGCTATATTGACATAAAAACAGTAATACTTCGAGCACACCAACATGGCCATTGCGTCCTTTCAAAATAACATGGCCTTAGAAAGTTATCCCCAGAAAATCATATGGTCTGGCTATGCTCCATCTTCCCCACACAAAGTATCTAAATCATGCACAACCCCGATGACAAGTCAACCAATTGTTTCACACTTTTTTATGTTCCTAAACCTTTTCAACTCTCACGCAATACATGAGCGTGAGCCATGGATATAGCATTATAGGTGGAATAGAATATGGTGGAGGTGATAAGAAAAAAGGAAAAGATGGTCTCACATCAACTAGGCGTATCAACGGGCTATGGAGATGCCCATCAATAGATATCAATGTGAGTGAGTAGGGATTTCCATGCAATGAATGCACTTAGAGCTATAAGTGTATGAAATCTCAAAAAGAAAACTAAGTGGTCATACAAAAAAATTTCACTAGTTATATGAAAGTGGCAAAATAGGAGACTCTCTATCATGAAGATCATGGTGCTATTTTGAAGCACAAGTGTGGAAAAAGATAGTAGCAATTGTCCCTTCTCTCTTTCTCTCATTTTTTTTTCTTTTTTTATTTTCTTTTTTTATTTTTGTGGGCATCTTTGGCCTCTTTTTTTATTTGGGCTTTGCTGGCCTCTTTTATTTTTTGTAAACTCCGGAGACTCATCCGAACTTGTGAGGGATTCATAGCTTCGATCATCCTTTTCTCACACGGGACAATGCTCTAATAATGAAAATCATCACACTTTTATTTACTTACAACTCGATTACTAGAACAAAAATATGACTCTATATGGATGCTTCAGGTAGGATACTGGGATGTGCAATGATCTAGCCTAGAAAATGACATCAAAAAACGGACAAGCCATGAAAACATCATGCAAGCTGTCTTATGATCATGCAAAGCAATATGAAAATGATGGCGCATGTCATACTAAACAGAACGGTGGAAGTTGCATGGCAATATATCTCGGAATGGTTATGGAAATGCCATAATAGGTAGGTATGGTGGCTGTTTTGAGGAAAATATATGGTGGCTGTTTTGAGGAAAATATATGGTGGCTGTTTTGAGGAAGGTGGGTTTGATGTACGGACGAAAGTTGTGCGGTACTAGAGGGGCTTGCAAAGGTGGAAGGGTGAGAGTGCGTATAATCCATGGACTCAACATTAGTCATAAAGAACTCGCATACTTATTGCAAAAGACTATTAGTTATCAAAAAAAGCATTTGACGCATGCTCCTAGGGGAGAGGTTGGTAGGAGTTAACCATCGAGCGCTCCCGACCCTCACACAAAGGTTGACAATCATTAAACAAATCATGCTCTGACTTCGTTACATAACGGTTCACCATACGTGCATGCTACGGGAATCACAAACTTCAACACATGTATTTCTCCAATTCACAACTACTCACTAGCATGACTCTCATATTACCATCTTCATATCGCAAAACTATTGCAAGGAATCAAACATATCATATTTAGTGATCTACAAGTTTTATGTAGGATTTTATGACTAACCATGTGAATGACCAACTCATGTTAACTCTCTAAATAGATATAAGTGAAGCATGAGAGTTTAATTCTTTCTAGAAAAGATATGCCCACGCTCTAACAAATAAAATTGAAGATAAAGAGTATTCTACAGATGGCGGTTTTCTATGTGTGAAAACAGGCAATCCAAACTTCAAATGATATAAGTGAAGCACATGAAGCATTCTATAAAGCCATACTCAAAAGATATAAGTGAAGTGCATGAAGCATTCTATAAATCAACCAAGTACTTTCTCATACCAGCATGGTGCATTATTAAAATAAAAATAAAAAGCACACGACGCTCCAAGATTTACGCATATCATGTGACAAATAAAAATATAGCTCCAAGTAAAATTACCGATGGTTGTTAGAAGAAAGAGGGGATGCCTTCTGGGGCATCCCCAAACTTAGTTTCTTGGGAGTCCTTCAATATTACCTTGGGGTGCCTCGGGCATCTCCAAGCTTAGTCTCTTTCCACTCCTTATTCCTTCATCCATCGTGATCTCACATAAAACTTGAAAACTTCAATCATACAAAACTTAACAAAACCCTCGTGAGATCCGTTAGTATAATAAAGCAAATAACAACTTTAAGTACTGCTGCAAACCAATTCATATTTTCTTTTTGCATTTTATCTACTGTATTATAATTTTTCCATGGCTTATACCAACGATACAATCGATAGTTTCATCAAAACGAGCAAAACAATGCATCAAAAACAGAATCTATCATAAACAGGAGAGTCTGTAGAAATCTGAACATTCACCATACTTAGGTAACACTAAAAATTCTTAAACATTAGCAAAAAATAAAAAAATTGCATCATAGTATTGTGTAAAAATTTCAGAAACTTTTAACATTCTAGTAAAAAATGTAAATTCACGCACTACAGCCAAAGTTTCTGTTTTTGCACTGCACACACCAAACAAGCAATCTAATCATCCTAAAGGCAAATCTTGGCACAATATTTTTATAATACAATGGATTTATACAAGGGGATAATTATTTTTATTGAAAATTGGCTGTAATCAAGATTTTCAAAGTTTCCATAGGCATGAACAAAGTTCAAGGCTAGCTCCCACTTTCACAATGCTCGTCTCTCTCACTTTCACTTTTCTTTTTGAAAAAAAATTAGGTTACCCTCTTTATTTTTTGTTTTTAAACTATATAAAAGAACACAACAGAATTAAATGACTCTCTAAAACTTCCGGGTTGTCTCCCTCACAGCGCTTACTTTAAAGCCATTAAGCTAGGCATATAGTGCTCAAGTAATGAATCCACCCGGATCCCAAGATATATCAAATCCTATTTTAATTAACAATGATTTGTAATTTAGTATTGAGAACAATGTAACATATATCATGCAATGATGAAGTCTAACTCTCTTCCTATGCATCGGCATGTCATAAAAGAACAAGTCATGCACACAAAGTAAAGGCCAATACATAGCATAAGCAGTTTCTTGCAATTTTATCATATTGGAAACATAGAGAGGTGGAGATGTAGTTCCTCTCTCATAATAATTGCAAGTAGGAGCAGCAAGCACATGCATATTATATCTATCAAAATCATCATGTGTAATAGTAAAAGGCAACCCATCTATATAATCCTTAATAAGTGCAAACTTCTCCGATATAATGTAGTTGGGAGAATTCAAAAGATAATAGGACTATCATGCACGGGTGTAATAGCAACAATTTCATTCTTAACATAAGGAACTATAGAAAGTTCATCTCCATAAGCATATTTCATATTGGCATCACTGCCACAAGCATAGCAAGCATCAAGTTCATCAAAAAGGGATATTTCAAATGAATCCAAGTGATCACAGCAATCAACATAGCATTCATCCTTCGGTAAGCGTGAAGGGAAATTAAACAATGTGTGATTTGAAGAGTTACTCTCATTAGAAGGTGGGCACGGGTAGCTAATCCGCTCTTCCTCCATTTGTTCTTCGCTCTCCTCCTCATGTTTTTCATCCAATGAGCTCATAGTGTCATCAATTTTTTCTTCCATAGATTCCTGCAAAATATTGGTCTCTTCCAAGGCAGCAGACATTCTCTAAATAAATGCATCGATATCGGAATTGTATTTTTAATTCTCATATCAATATTTAAGTATAGAAAAAATTTCAGGACTATAAACAACATCATCACACTTCTCAAACAAAGATTCAATTTCATAAGCACCCTTAAAAGCAACAAATTCTTTTATTCCTTCCACATCATAGTAATCATAAATACCATTAGCATAAGAAGCCAAGGTTTCATTATCATTAAATTTACATGAAAAAGGAAGGTGTTGAGCCTTCATCCTAGAGCAACAAGTATAATCATTTCTCTAGCATAGATTCCAAGCATACCATTTCAACATATAAATCTGATCCCATAACAGTTTCCCTTTTTGAGTCAAACGATAATCCCTAAAGTATTCACGTTGATCCAACGTGTCTCCCATTATATAACTGAATGGGGTTTTCTCAGGATTATTAAAGTAGTGCATAATATCTTTCACATAATGAGCATCGGGGGTTTTAGGAGGTTCCCCATCTCCATGAGTAGCAAGTACACCTAATTTTTTTGGTATTTCGTGTTCCATATCAATAGCTAAATATAGAGAACAACTTAGAACAACAAATAAAATCTACTTAGTGATAAAGCAAACAAGCACACATAGGAATGTACACCCCCATGCTATTGCTCCCCGGCAACGGCGCCCGAAAAAGGCCTTGATAACCCACAAGTGTAGGGGATCAATTGTAGCCTTTCCAATAAGTAAGAGTGTCAAACCCAACGAGGAGCTAAAGGTAGAACAAATATTCCCTCAAGTTCTATCGACCACCGATACAACTCTACGCATGCTTAACGTTCACTTTACCTCGAACAAGTATGAAACTAGAAGTACTTTGCAGGTGTGATAGGATAGGTTTGCAAGATAATAAAGAGCACGGAAATAAAAACTAGGGGCTGCTAAGATAAAGAAACAACTAAGTTAGTTTAACAAGTGTGGAAAGGTGGTGGTAGGAGTTGCGGAATTGTCCCTGGGCAATCGATAACTAGACCGGTAATCATTATTGCAATTTTATATGAGGGAGAGGCATAAGCTAACATACTTTGTCTACTTGGATCATATGCACTTATGATTGGAACTCTAGCAACCATCTGCAACTACTAAATATCATTAAGGTAAAACCCAACCATAGCATTATGGGGTATCAAGTCCACTTTACTCCCATATGCAACAACCCACCTACTCGGGTTTATGCTTCTGTCACTCAAGCAACCCACCATAGGAAAATCACGAACACATTGAAACACCCTATAGCGAGGATCCCTTAAGCTTGCGTGACATGGAGGGTAGCATAGGAAAGCACCAATAACAAAACATGCAACTCAAACCAATCATGATCATCAATTAACCAATAGGACAACAAAAATCTACTCAAAAATCATAGGATGGCCACACATAATTGGATAATAATATGAAGCATAAAGCACCATGTTCAAGTAGAGGGTACATCGGGTTACGGGAGAGTGGACCGCTGTAGATAGATGGGGGGAAGGTGATGGAGGTGTTGGTGGAGATGACAAAGTTGTTGGAGTAGATCGTCGTCACGATGATGGCCCCGGCGGTGTTCCGGTGCCACCGGGAGAGAGGGGGAGAGAGCCCCCTCCTTATTCTGCTTCCTTGACCTCCTCCCTAGATGGTAGGAGGGTTCCCCCTTTGGTACTTGGACTCCATGGCGGCGCAGGGGCGACAGCCCCTCCAAGATTGGATCTCTCTCTCTGTTTCCTTGTGTTTCTGCGTTCCCAAATTCTGGCATTTCTCCGTTTCTTAAATATCCGGAGATCCGTAACTCCGATCGGGCTGAAATTTTGAGGGGATTTTCCATATATAAATATATTTCTTGCGGCCGAAGGACAGATTCAACCGACCTAAGGGGTGGCCACAAGCCCTCAGGACACACCAAGGCTATGGGACGTGCCTAGCAAGCTTGTGGGCCCCTCGCGCACCGCCTTCTGTTGATTCAACTTCCCAAAATTCACATATATTCCAAAAAAATCTCTATAAGTTTTTATCGTGTTTGGACTTCGTTTGATATGGATTTTCTGCGAAACAAAAAACATGCAACAAACAGGAACTGGCACTAGGCACTGGATCAATATGTTAGTCCCAAAAAATAGTATAAAAAGTTGCCAAAAGTATATGAAAGTTGTAGAATATTGGCATGGAACAATAAAAAATTATAGATACTATGAAGACGTATCACTTTGCTGGCCTTGTCTTCATTCGCACGGCCCAGCTTGAGTATGATTCTTAAGCCGCCAATATGCTGACTTGGACCAATACGCGAGTTACGCCGCGGGGTTATATCGCCGACACATACCGATGGACAAAGGGAACTACATACGGGATTGATTGAATCCTTGACATCATGGTTCGGTCGATAAAGACCTTTGTGGAATATGTAGGAACCAATATGGGCATCCAGGTCCTGCTATTTGTTATTGACCGGAGAGGAGTCTCGGTCATGTCTACATGAGTCTCGAACCTGTAGGGTCCGCACGGTTAACATTTGATGATGCTAGAGTAGTATTACGATATGTGCGTTGGTGACCTAATGTTGTTCGGAGTCTCGAAAGAGGTCCCGGTCATCATGAGGAGCTCTGGAATGGTCCGGAGGTAAAGATTTCTATGTGGGAAGTCATATTTAGGGTTCTGGAAAATGTTTAGTATTTTTCGGTATTGTACCAGAAGGTTCTAAAAGGTTCCAGAGTGGGTCCAACCTACATGGGAGGACTCACATGGATGTGGGTAGTGGGGCAAGGTCCCACACCCCTGGTCTAGGCGCACCAAGATCCCCACCCCTAAAAGGAATAGGATCATATCCCGAAGGGGTAAGACCAAGATCCCTAAAAAGGGGGATAGAGATCGGTGGGGAAGGAAAGGAGGGATTTCCTTCCTCCCCCTTTACCAACAACCCTAGGAGATTGTAGGGAAAGACACAAGCCCCTCCCACGCCTATATAAAGGTGGGGAGGCATAAGGGGACAACACCCCTTCCCACGACCGCTACCCCTCTTTGGTAACTCTTGTTCTTCCTTGGTCCGTCATTCCGGAGGTGCTTGGTGAAGCCATGTAGGCACTATGACTCCAGCATCTCCACCACACCATCATGATGGTCAAGATCCCATCTACTTCTCCTCCCTTGCTTGCTAGATCAAGGAGGTGGAGACTTTATCGTGGCACACGTGTGCTGAACATAGAGGTGTCGTCCGTTCAGCGCTAGATCGAATCGGATTGCAATTCGATCGTGAAGAGTACGACTACATCAACTGCGTTATATACCCTTAATCTTAAAGGTCTACAAGGGCAAGTAGAAACTCTCTCCACTCTTGTTGTTGTGCATCTCCATAGATAGATCTTGGGTGTTTGTAGGATTTTTTTTGTTTTCCATGCTTCGTTCCCCAACAATGGCATCATGAGCTAGGTCTACGTGTAGATGATATGCATGAGTAGAACACAAAGAAGTTGTGGGCATTGATGCGTAGACTATGTTCCTCCCTTGTCTTATTTTGATACGGAAGTATTGTGGGATAAACCGTCCCAAACCAACTTTATTTGTCCTCGCACAAGAGACCGATTGTACCAACAGACATGCACCTTGTATTGCATAAGGTGGTCGATAGGTGTCTGTCTCTCCCACTTTAGTTGAATCTGGATTGACAAATGTGGTACATGTAGCAGGTTAAAATACAACTTGATTGTCACCGTTATGTCTTTGCATAGGTAAGAACAGTTATTGTCTGGTCCCCATAGCAGCCACGTAAAACATGCAACAACAAAGTAGAGAGACTTCTAACTTGTTTTACATGGCATATTGTGATGTGAGATGGCCAATACGTGATTTTATATATGTTGTTGTATTACATGATCATATTTGTAATAGTTATCATGACTTGCATGTTGATGACAATGGCAACTAGCAGGAGCCAAAGGGTTGTCTTTAGTTTATTATATGACCTTCGTGTCAATCATTAAACGCCATGTAATAGCTCTACTTTATCGCTATGCGTTAGCAATAGTTGTAGAAGCAATAGTTGGCGAGACAACCACGTGACGACACAACGATGGATATCATGGTGTCATGTCGGTGACAATGGAGATCATGTCGGTTCTTTGGTGATGGAGATCAAAAGCAAAAGATGATGCTGGCCATATCATGTCACTAATTGATTTGCATGTGATGTTTATCCTTTTATGCATCTTATTTTACTTAGTATGACTCTAGGATTATAAGATGATCCCTCACTAAATTTCAAGGTAAAATTGTATTCTCCCCAAGTATGCACCATTGCAAAAGTTCGTCGTTTGAAGCACCTCGTGGTGATCGGGTATGATAGACTCTTCGTTCGCATACAACGGTGGAAGCCAGTTTTACACATGTGAAATGCTTGGGTTAAACTTGAAAATTCTAGCATGCACATACATGTCCTCGAAGAACAAGAGACCGAAAGGTCGAACATGAGTCATCTAGTAGATATGATCAACATGGAGATGTTCACCATTCCAACCACCTCATCTCACATGATGACCAGACTTGGGTTGGTGAATTTGGACCATGTATCACTTAGACAACTTGAGGTATGTTGATTTAATTGGGATTCATTAGTAATTTGATTATCTAAACTAATTATCATGAACATAGTCTAAGGTCTTTGCAAATTACGTTGTAGATCAATAGCTCACGCTGTAGCTCCCCTGAATTTTAATACGTTCCTAGAGAAAGACTAAGTTGAAAGATAGTGTGAGCAATTTGCGGATTGGGTCCATAATCGAAGGATTGTCCTCACTACTGCATATAAGGCTTATGTCCTTGATGCACCACTCGTTGTGCCAACCCCTCCAGCATCATTTGTAGATGTTGTGAACATCTAGCAGAGATGTTCTCATGACTACTCAATAGTTTGGTGTGTCATGCTTTACGACTTAGAATCTGAGCTCCAAAGACGTTTGTAACGCCATGGAGCATATGAGATGTTCCAAGAGCTGAAATTTGTATGTCAGGCTCATTCCCGTGTTGAGAGGTATGATACCTCTAACAAGTTCTTTGCCTGCAAGATGGAGGAGAATAGCTTAGTCGGTGAGCATGTGCTCAAAATGTCTGGGTGCTACAATAGCTTGAATCCAATGGGAGTTATTCTTCTAGATAATATAGTGATTGACAGAGTTCTCCAATCACTGTCACCAAGCAACTAGAGCTTTGTGATGAACTATAACATGCAAGGGATGGAGAAGATCATCCCTGAGCTATTCGCGATGCTTAAGGCCGTGGAGGTATAAATCTAGAAGGAGCATCAAGTGTTGATGATTAACAATACCACTAGTTTCAAGAAGGGTGAGGGAAAGAAGGAAAACTTCAAGAATGTCAAGCCAGTTGTTGCTCCAATGAAGAAACCGAAGGCCGGACCCAAACCCGAGACTGAGTGCTTCTATTATAAGGGGTACGGTCAATGGAAGCAAAACTGCCCCAAATACTTGGTAGATAAGAAGGCTGGTAAAGTCAACAAAGGTATATTTTATATGCATGTTATTGATGTGTGCCATACTAGTGCTCGTAGTAGCTCCTGGGTATTTGATACTGGTTCAATTGCTCATATTGGTAACACTAAACAAAACATTCGGAATGAACGGAGTCTAGCTAAGGGCGAGGTGACGGTGTGTGCTAGAAGCGTCTCCAAGGTTAATGTGATCACCATCGCCGCTCTCTCTACCTTCGAGATTAGTTCTAAACCTAAATAAATGTTATTTGGTGCCTGCATTGAGCATGAACTTTATATGAATCTTGTTTACTGCAAGACGATTAGTCATTTAAGTCAAAGAATAATGGTTGTTCTATTTACATGAATAATATCTTTATTATTAGGCACCCAATGTGAATGGTATATTGAATACTCGATCATAGTGGCACACATGTACATAATATTGATTCCAAAGATGTAAAGTTTCGTGGGAACGAACACCTAGGGATCATGAGGATCCCTTTCGGTTCGGCGGGGGGGGGGCGAGCTCGCACAAAGAGCCGGTCTGGTAAGCGGTGCACGGGGAGTTTTTTACCCAGGTTCGGGCCGCACGGATGCGTAAAACCCTACTCTTTCTTAGTTGTATTGATCATGTTCTAGAATTCCAGCTATAGGAGCGCCATGAACGGCTACTAGACAAGCTTGATAACCTCCTGTTGTACAACTGTCGGGCTGCCCGGTTATCTAACCATCTAACTGACTGATTATCTAACATTCCAAAAGTCCTCTTCTGTAACGCCTCGGGCCTCCTTTTATAATTAAGGGAATCCCAATAGTGGCGTACAGTGTGCACACGGGATGCACAATGCTGCTACAGTGCTATCGTACCTAACTCTGGCGAAGTAGGACAAGAGCATTTAATGCACCGTTAGCCACCTCAGTCCGTCAGTTGGATGAGATGGGGGCCCGTCCCATCAGCATCGCTTAGCTCCCTCCAACGTCGACGCCACGACAGGCGTCCAGGTGAATCGACACCTGGCCTGTGTGCTGGAGGTGCTTGCCGGGGCCTTGCCTTGCCGGGACCTTGCCTAGTCGGGGGCCTGGAGGCTCTAAAGCCCTCCCAGCAAGGTCACGCCGGTAGTCTTGAGTCTTCTGTGCTTGTGCTTGACAAGTCTTTGCTGGGCCTTGCCGCCGGGGCGGCTACCACTACCCGTGCACGAGTAAAGGGGCACTAGATGGCCCAAAAACTCTAGTGCACCGACAAGAGCCCCCGGGCCTGGGCCATACATGTCGCGAGGCGTTGTTGGTCTAGGCCCAACCAGTGCACGAGCACGCGTGGCAGGGCCTTGCAGTTGTGATCATTGCGCTCGCTGCGATTCCCCACGATGCCCATTGAATGCGGGTAGTGGGATATATGCGTGGCGCGGGCTCCAACTTTTTAATTATTGTGTTAGGTCTTTTCCGCCATGCGCGCCGCATGCATAGCAGGGAGCTAGCAGTGGGTGACCGTGATTTAAAGTCCCTGAGAAAGGTATTAACTGTGGCACCATGGATTGGGGCGACGGGGCAGTTGTTGTTCGCCCTGTGATCGAGGGTGCCACTATTGGAGGAGGTGGGCGGCATCCTTTGGAGTGGGAGAGATCCATCCCCCACGCTTCCTCCTATAAATTGGGGATAGCGGGGGTGGAGCTCATCCATCCTACTTCCTCCCTTCGAGTGCAAAACTCTGCAGTCCGCCTCCTCCCTCATCTTCTCAATCTTTAGGCAGCGCCCGCCCTTCGCCATGATCAGGGGGCGGGGCTGATCACCTTCCTCGGCTGCGAGGAGGAGCTCTCGTCTGGATCATGTCGCCGTTTCAGCCGCGGAGGCAGAGGGAGGCTTGGGTTCGCATGGTGGAGGAGGCGCGAGGGGCCGTGGTCACTGTGAAGGCCGAGGTCAGGGGAGGCAGAGCGTTGCTCCACCCCCTCCTTCGACACTAGGCCTCTCCATCAAAGAGGCCCATGCCGAGGGGACGATGCTCCGGTCCTTGGGCGGTCAAGTCGGAGCCCGAGGATTCGAGCTTGGACTGACAGCCGGTCGCGCCATCATTGCCAGCCTCACGCCTTTCCCCGTCCTGGCAAGATGTCCTTGTTAGGTGCTTTAGTCCTGGGCGCTGCCTCATATTTCAGCTGGGCCTTCCGGCTGGCCCGCGGACTTCGGATTCTGGGGTCCATCCCCCTTCCCTTCCACCCTGGCCCTCTGCTTCACGCAATGCTGGTCCAGGAGGGGCCAGGTTCTTGTCTGCCCATCTGGCAGCCCTGCTCGTCTGCGCAGTGCTTGTCCAGAGGGGTCAGGCCAGGCTTCTGTCGGGGGCCTCTCGCCCTCTTTTTCCTCTTGTATCCCGCCTCTCCTTTCCATCTCTTTTCTTCTTGTGATCTCCCCTAGGTTAGAAAGTCAAATAAAGATGTACTTAGGAAAAAAGTGATATCTTATGTAAATTTCACCCTATTTTGAATGAATGCGTATTATCTTCCTTGTTAGATTGTTTCTATGTATGGAATTTTCCCTATGCCCTTTCTGGAAGAATCTTGCCGACGTGTGTAGCCCTACCGCAAGCGCTTTGAGGAACGGATCCTTAGCAGCCTGTCGGCGGTGCCACTGTTGGAAATATGCCCTAGAGGCAATAATAAATTAGTTATTATCATATTTCCTTGTTTATGATAATCATTTATTATCCATGCTATAATTGTATTGATCGGAGACTTAAATTCATGTGTGGATACATAGACAAAACCATATCCCTAGTATGCCTCTAATGGACTAGCTCGTTGATCAAAGGATGGTTAAGGTTTCCTAGCCATGGACATGAGATGTCATTTGATAACAGGATCACATCATTAGGAGAATGATGTGATGGATAAGACCCAAACTACAAACATAGCATATGATCGTGTCAGTTTATTGCTACTGTTTTTCTACATGTCAAGTATATGTTCCTATGACCATGAGATCATGCAACTCACGGATATCGGAGGAGTGCCTTGTGTGTATCAAACGTCGCAACGTAACTGGGTGACTATAAAGGTGCTCTATAGGTATCTCCAATGGTGTCTGTTGAGTTTGCATGGATCGAGACAGGGATTTGTTACTCCGTATGACGGAGAGGTATCTCAGGGCCCACTCGGTAATACAACATCACAACAAGCCTTGCAAGCAATGTGGCTAAGTGTTAGTCACGGGATCTTGTATTACGGAAGGAGTAAAGAGACTTGCCAGTAACGAGGTTGAACTAGGTATGCAGATACCGACGATCGAATCTCGGGCAAGTAACATACCGAAGAACAAAGGGAACGTTATACGGGATTAACTGAATCCTTGACATAGAGGTTCGACCGATAAAGATCTTTGTAGAATATCTAGGAACCAATGTGGACGTCCAGGTCCTGCCATTGGTTATTGACCGTAGAGGTGTCTCGGTCATGTCTACATAGTTCTCGAACCCGCAGGGTCTGCACACTTAAGGTTTGGTGACGTTTCGGTAGTGTAGAGTTATGTATGGTGGTGACCGAAGTTTGTTCGGAGTCCCGGATGAGATCCCTGACGTCACGAGGAGCTCCGGAATGGTCCAGAGGTAAAGATTCATATATAGGAAGTCCCAGTTTGGTTTCCGGAAAAGTTTCGGGCTCATCGGTAGTGTACCGGGAGTGCCGGTAGTGTACCGGGAGGCCTCCGGGAGGGGTATTTCGACCCCAAGAGGTCCATGGGCTGTGGGAGAATAATAACCAGCCCTTAGTGGGCTGGGAAAACAGCCACAAAGTCCCATGGCGCAGGAGAGAAAGTCCTAAAGCAAAAAGTGGAAAATCAGCCAATAGGAGGCAATCCTACTCCAACTAGGATTGGAGGTGAAGTAGGATTGCTTCCCACCTTCTATTTCGGCTGACCCAAAGGCCTTGGCTGCCTCTCCTCTCCTCTCCTCCTATATATACTAGTGGATTGGGTGGTTTTTGGACAGAATTTCTGGCCACGTGCTACCCGTTACACCGGTGCATAGCTTCTCCTCTAGATCGGTTTTCTACAGCGCTTAGGCGAAGCCCTGCCGGAATTGCTACACCACCATCACCGGAGCGCCGTCACGCTGCCGGTGAACTCTCTCTCCTCTCCACCTCATCTCGCTGGATCGAGACGGTGGAGATCGTCATCAAGCTGCACGTGTGCTGAACGCGGAGGTGTCGTCCGTTCGGCGCTAGATCGGAAGGACCGTGATCGAGATCGCGAGACAGTTCGTGATGTGATCACAGAACGGATCGTGATGAGTTCGCAGGAGAGATCGTGATCAAGATCGTGAGACGAATCGTGATGAGTTCGCGGGACGGATCATGATGTGTTCGCGGGACGGTTCATGATTGGATCGCGGGACGCTCGGTGATTTGGATCGCAAAGAAGTTTGACTACACCAACCGCGTTTCTTAACGCTTCCCGCTTAGCAATCTACAAGGGTACGTAGATCCACTCTCCCTCTCGTAGATGCTCATCACCATGGATAGGTTTGCGTGTGCGTAGGAATTTTTTTTGTTTCCCATGCGACGTTCCCCAACAGTAGCATCATGAGCTAGGTTGATGGTTCGATGAGATCTCGAGTAGAACACAAAAGGTTTGTGGGCGTTGATGCTTAGATTGCTTCCTCCCTTGGTCGGATTTTGGTTCAGCGGGATTGTGAGATGAAGCAGCCCAGACCAACATTACTCGTACGCTTACGAGAGACCGGTTCCCTCGACGCAACTTGTTGCTTAGATGGCTTGCGGGTGACAGTTTCTCTCACTTTAGTTGGATCGGATCCGACAAAGGCGGTCCTTGAGAAGGTTGAAAAGCAATCGATGTATCACCGTTGTGGTTTATGCGTAGGTGAGAATCGTTCTTGCTAGATACTCGTAGCAGCCACGTAAAACATGCAACAACAATTAGAGGACGTCTAACTTGTTTTTGCAGGGTATGTTGTGATGTGATATGGCCAATTACATGATGAGATATATGTGATGTATGAGATGATCATGTGATGTATAGAATTTCACGACTTGCATGTCGTTGAGTACGGCAACCGGAAGGAGCCATAGGTTTGTCTTTAATTATTGTATGACATGCGTGTCAATCATTAAGCGCTATGTAATGCTTTACTTTATCGCTAAGCGGTAGCAATAGAAGTAGAAGCAGGGCTGGCGCCACAACCCCAATGGCAACACATTGATGGAGATCAAGATGATGGAGATCATGGTGTTGTGCCGGTGACGATGGAGATCATGCCGATGTTTCGAAGATGGAGATCTTAAACACAAGTTCATGACCATATCATGTCACTTATGAATTGCATGAGATGTTAATCCTTTTATGCACCTTGTTTTGCTTAGTACGGCGGTAGCATTATAAGGTGATCCCTCACTTGAATTTCAAGATGAACTGTGTTCTCCCCAAGTGTGCACCGTTGCGAAAGTTCATCATGTTGAGACACCACGTGATGATCGGGTGTGATAGACTCTACGTTCACATACAACGGGTGCAAGCCAGATTTGCACGCGCAGAACACTCGGGTTAAACTTGACGAGCCTAGCATGTATAGACATGGCCTCGGAACACAAGAGACCGAAAGGTCGAGCATGAGTCATATAGAGGATATGATCAACATAATGATGTTCACCATTGAAGCCACCTTAACTCACGTGATGATCGGACTTGAGTTGGTGAATTTGGATCATGTATCACTCGAATGACCCGAGGGATGTCAATTTGAGTGGGAGTTCTTAAGTAATATGATTAATTGAACTCATTATCATAAACATAGTCAAAGTGTCTTTGCAAATTATGTTGTAGATTACTAGCTCGCGTTGTAGCTCCCTTGTATTTTTCTATGTTCCTAGAGAAATAGAATTGAAAGATGTTGGTAGCAAAATTGCGGACTGGGTCCGTGATCTGAGGATTGTCCTCATTGCTGCACAGAAGGCTTATGTCCTTAATGCACCGCTCGGTGCGCCACCCCATCTAGCGTCGTCTGTAGATGTTGTGAACATCTGACAGGCACGTTTCGATGACTACTTGATAGTTTAGTGCGTCATGCATTACGGCTTAGAATTGAGGCTCCGAAACATTTTGAACGTCACGGAACATATGAGATGTTCTAAGAGCTGAAATTGTGATCTCAGGCTCATGCCCGAGTTGCGAGATATAGGATCTCCAACGAGATTCTTTGCCTGCAAGATGAAAGAGAATAGCTCAATCGTTGAGCATGTACTCAGACTATCTGGGTACTACAATCGCTTGAATCGAGTGGGAGTTGATCTTCCAGATAAGATAGTGATTGATGTAGTTCTCCAAGTCACTGTCACTGAGCTACTAGAACTTGGTGATGAACTATAAAATGCCAGGGAAAGAAATGTTGATCCCTGAGCTGTTCGCGATGTTTGACACCGCGAAGGTAGAAATCAAGAAGGAGCGTCAAGTGTTGATGGTTAATCAAACCACTAGTTTCGAGAAGGGAAGAGCAAGGAGGGAAACTTCATGGATAGCAAGTCAGTTGCTGCTCCAGTGAAGCAACCCAAAGTTGAACTCAAACCCGAGACTAAGTGCTTCTGTTATGAGGTGAGCGGTCGCTGAAGCGGAACAACCCTAGATACTTGGTAGATAAGAAGGCTGGCAACATTGATAAAAGTATATTTGATATACGAGTTACCAATGTGTACCTTGCTAGTACTCTTAGTAGCACCTGGGTATTGGATACCGATTCGGTTGTTAAATGTTAGTAACTCGAAATAAAAGCTACGGAATAAATGGAGAACTAGCTAAGGGTGAGGTGACGATATGTGTTGGAAGTGTTTCCAAGGTTGATGTGATCAACATCGCACGCTCTCTCTACCTTCAGGATTAGTGACGAACCTAAATAAATGTTATCTGGTGTTTTGCGTTGAGCATGAACATGATTAGATCATGTTTATTGCAATACGGTTATTCATTTAAGTTAGAGAATAATTGTTATTCTGTTTACATGAATAATACCTTCAATGGTCATGCAACCAGTGAGAATGGTTTGTTGAAATCTTGATCGTAGTATTACACATGTTCATAACATTGATGTCAAAAGATACAAAGTTAATAATGATAGTACCACATACTTGTGGCACTGCCGCTAAATGTCATATTGGTATAAAGTGCATGTAGAAACTCCATGCTGATGGATATTTGGACTCATTCGATTTCGAATCAGTTGAGACATGCGAACCATGCCTCTTGGGCAAGATGACTAAAGGACCCCGTTGGATGGAGCGGGCAAGTGATTCATTGGAAATGATACATGTTGATGTATGCAATCTAGTGAGTCTTGTAGCGTGCAGTGGATATCGTTATTTTTACCTTCACTGATGATTTGAGTAGATATAGTGTATATTTACTTAATGAAACACAAGTCTGAATCGTTTGAAAGGTTCAAGCAAATTCAGAGTGAAGTTTAAAGATCATCGTGACAAGAAGATAAAAATGACTGCGATATGATCGTGGAGGTGAATATCTGAGTCACGAGTTTGGCATACAACTTTAAACAATGTGAAAGTTGTTTCACAACTAAACGCCACCTGGAACACCATAGTGTGATGGTGTGTCCGAACATCATAGTTATGCTCTATTGGACATGGTGCGTGCTATGATGTCTCTTGTCGTTTTACTACTATAATTTTGGGGTTATGCATTAGAGACAACTACATTCACTTTAAATAGGGCACCATCTAAATCCGTTGAGATGGCACCATGTGAATTATGGTTTGATAGAAACCTAAGCTGTCATTTCTTAATATTTTGGGATGTGACACTTGTGTGGAAAATGTTTTCACCTAATGAGGTCAAACCCAAGGCGGACAAATTGCATCTTCATAGAATACCCTAAGATCAGTTGGGTGAACCTTCAATCTCAGATCCTAGTGCAAAGTGTTTGTTGCTTAAACGGATCCTTTCTCGAGGAAATGTTTCTCTCGAAAGAATTGAGTGGGAGGAAGATAGAACTTGATGAGGTTGTTAAACCTTTGTTCAACCAGAGAGTAGCGCAGCGCAGAAAGATGTTTCTGTGAAGCCTACGTTAGTTGAAGAGGAAGTTAATGATGATGATCATGAAGCTTTAGGATCAAGTTACTATCGAACTTTGTAGGTCGACAAGGATGTGTACTGCTCCTAAGTGGTACGACAACTCTGTCTTGGAGATCATGTTGTTGGACAACGATGAACCTACGAGCTATGGAGAAGCGATGATGGGCCCGGATTCCGACAAACGGTTAGAGGCCATGAAATCCGAGATAGGATCCATGTATGAAAACCAAGTGTAGACTTTGGTAGACTTGCTCGTTGGACAGCAGGTCGTTGAGTACAAGTGGATCTTTAAAATGAAGACAGACACTGATGGTGAATGTCACTATTTGTAAAGCTCGACTTGTTGCAAAGATGTTTGTGACAAGTTCAAGGAGTTGACTATGATGAGACTTTCTCACTCGTAGTGGTGCTAAAGTCTGTTGGAATTATGTTAGCAGTTGTTGTGTTTTCAATTATGAAATCTGGCAGATGGATGTCAAAACATCGTTTCCTTAACGGTTTACTTGAGGAAAGGTTGTATGTGATACAACCAGAAGGTTTTGTCAGGCCTAAGGATGCTAAAAGGTGTGCAAGCTTCGGTGATCCTTCCATGGACTGAAGCAAGCATCTCGGAGTTGGAATATAAGCTTTGATGAGGTGATCAAAGTTTTGATGTTTATACAAAGTTTACGAGAAACTTGTATTTGCAATAAAGTGAGTGGGAGCACTATAGAATTTCTGATAAGTATATGTGGATGACATATCTGGAAAGCATAAAACGGTCATTTGGAAAGTGATTTTCAAAGAAGACCTGGATGAAGCTACCTAATTGTTAAGCATCAAAATCTATGGAGATAGATCAAGATGTTCGATGAGACTTTCAATGAGTGCATACCTTGACAAGATTTTGAAAGAGTTCAAAATGGATCAGTCAGAGAAAGAGTTCTCGCCTAATTTGTAAGGTGTGAAAGTTGAGTGAGACTCAAAGCTCGACAACGGCAGAAGAAAGAGAAAGGACGAACGTCGTCCCCTATGCCTTAGCCATAGGCTCTATATTATGACATGCTGTGTACCGCACCTGTGTGTGCCTTGCCATGAGTCCGTCAGGGGGTACAAGAGTGAACCAGGAGTGGATCACTGCACAGCGGTCAAGATTATCCTCAGTAACTAAGAGACTGAGGAGATGTTTCTCGATTATGGAGGTGATAAAGAGTTCGTCGTAAGGAGTTACGTCGATACAAGCTTTAACACTAATCCGGATGACTCGTAGTAGTAATCTGGGTACGTATACTGGAGCAGCCATTTGGAAATAGTACCAAGTGGAGTGTGGTAGCAGTGTTTACGGTTTGACATAGAGATTTGCAAAGTACACACGGATCTGAATATCGCAGACGCGTTGACTATAAGACCTCTCTCACATGCAAAGCATGATCGAGCCCCAGAGCTCATTGGGTGTTAGATTCATAACAATGCGAATCACATGGTGATGTGAACTAGATTATTGACTCTAGTGCAAGTGGGAAACTGTTAGAAATATGCCCTAGAGGCAATAATAAATTAGTTATTATCATATTTCCTTGTTTATGATAATCATTTATTATCCATGCTATAATTGTATTGATCGGAGACTTAAATGCATGTGTGGATACATAGACAAAACCATGCCCCTAGTATGCCTCTAATGGACTAGCTCGTTGATCAAAGGATGGTTAAGGTCTCCTAGCCATGGACATGAGATGTCATTTGATAACGGGATCACATCATTAGGAGAATGATGTGATGGATAAGACCCAAACTACAAACATAGCATATGATCGTATCAGTTTGTTGCTACTGTTTTCTGCATGTCAAGTATATGTTCCTATGACCATGAGATCATGCAACTCACGGATATCGGAGGAGTTCCTTGTGTGTATCAAACGTTGCAACGTAACTGGGTGACTATAAAGGTGCTCTACAGGTATCTCCGATGGTGTCTGTTGAGTTGGCATGGATCGAGACTGGGATTTGTTACTCCGTCTGACCGAGAGGTATCTCAGGGCCCACTCAGTAATACAACATCACAACAAGCCTTGCAAGCAATGTGGCTAAGTGTTAGTCACGGGATCTTGTATTACGGAACGAGTAAAGAGACTTGCCAGTAACGAGGTTGAACTAGGTATGGAGATACCGACGATCGAATCTCGGGCAAGTAACATACCGAAGAACAAAGGGAACGTTATACGGGATTAACTGAATCCTTGACATAGAGGTTTGACCGATAAAGATCTTCGTAGAATATGTAGGAACCAATGTGGACGTCCAGGTCCCGCCATTGGTTATTGACCGTAGAGGTGTCTCGGTCATGTCTACATAGTTCTCGAACCCGCAGGGTCTGCACACTTAAGGTTCGGTGACGTTTCGGTAGTGTAGAGTTATGTATGGTGGTGACCGAAGTTTGTTCGGAGTACCGTATGAGATCCCGGACGTCACGAGGAGCTCCGGAATGGTCCGGAGGTAAAGATTCATATATAGGAAGTCCCAGTTTGGTTTCCGAAAAAGTTTCGGGCTCATCGGTAGTGTACCGGGAGTGCCGGTAGTGTACCGGGAGGCCTCCGGGAGGGGTATTTCGACCCCAAGAGGTCCATGGGCTGTGGGAGAATAATAACCATCCCTTCGTGGGCTGGGAAAACAGCCACAAAGGCCCATGGCGCAGGAGAGAAAGTCCTAAAGCAAAAAGTGGAAAATCAGCCAATAGGAGGCAATCCTACTCCAACTAGGATTGGAGGTGAAGTAGGATTGCTTCCCACCTCCTATTTCGGCCGACCCAAAGGCCTTGGCTGCCTCTCCTCTCCTCTCCTCCTATATATACTAGTGGATTGGGTGGTTTTTGGACAGAATTTCTGGCCACGTGCTACCCGTTACACCGGTGCATAGCTTCTCCTCTAGATCGGTTTTCTGCAGCGCTTAGGCGAAGCCCTGCCGGAATTGCTACACCACCATCACCGGAGCGTCGTCACGCTGCCGGTGAACTCTCTCTCCTCTCCACCTCATCTCGCTGGATCAAGACGGTGGAGATCGTCATCAAGTTGCACGTGTGCTGAACGCGGAGGTGCCGTCCGTTCGGCGCTAGATCGGAAGGACCGTGATCGAGATCGCGAGACAGTTCGTGATGTGATCACGGAACGGATCGTGATGAGTTCGCAGGAGAGATCGTGATCAAGATCGTGAGATGGATTGTTATGAGTTCGCGGGACGGATCATGATGTGTTCGCGGGACAGTTCGTGATTGGATCGCGGGACGCTCGGCGATTTGGATCGCAAAGAAGTTCGACTACACCAACCGCGTTTCTTAACGCTTACCGCTTAGCAATCTACAAGGGTACGTAGATCCACTCTCCCTCTCGTAGATGCTCATCACCATGGATAGGTTTGCGTGTGCGTAGGAATTTTTTTGTTTCCCATGCGACGTTCCCCAACAGCCACTGCCGGCAAGATACCTTGGCGTCCTTGGCGTGGCCGTTTAAGGCGTCGGCCTTACTCGAGAACGGGATAAGGGCGCGAGCGTTGTCACTTGGATCGTTGAGAGGACTCGGAACGAAACAAGGAGCGCGGGCGAAGCCACTTAAGCCATTGAGCAGTCCCGAACGTAGTGAGGGTGCATCCAATCGCAGCAAGGTTCTCGCGCGTGCAGGTATTCCATACAGAAGTCAAAATCGCCCAAGGAAAATAACTTTATAGCAAAGGTTCACATGGGTTTTTCGCAACTTATCTTTTTGTGGCCTTTCTTCTTCCGGCAAGTTTATTTTTTGGGACGTCGCTCATAGGCATCCATGCTATCCTTTCCCCCGGCAAAGGTGCATGCGAGGGATCCTTCCATCCTTTGAGAAAAAGAAAGAAGAGAGAATATGGATATGGAACCTTCGCGGCCCGTTAGTCCTTGCCGGGATTAAGTACAATGCAACACTTCAGATAAACATGCACATAAGTAAACAAGAGAATCGAACAGGATTGCAGAACACTTATCTTTATTTATCTACGCACAGGGTCTGAGCATGGCTTTGTACCAAGGATTACATGCTTCAGTGGCAAGACTTGTACAAAGGGTGGTTGTCGGGGCTGGCCCAACAACCGCGCCTCATGGGTATACTTTCGAAGATGTTCGATATTCCAGGAGTTGCTCCACGGAACGCCATCCTCGGTCTCCAGGCGGACTGCGCTGGGCCTAGTGACTCCTACTACCCGATAAGGGCCTTCCCACTTCGGCGTCAACTTGTTTGGATTCTTGGCGGACTGAACTCGCCAAAGAACAAGGTCGCCTTCCTCAAGACTTCTGGCATTGACCTTGTGGCTACGGTAGTGGCGCAAAGCCTACTGGTAGCGTGCAACTCTCACAGCAGCCTGAAGACGGTCTTCCTCAAGGAGCATCGTATCATCTTGCCACAACTGCTCTTGCTCGAGCTCATCATAAGCGAGCACTCGAGGTGACCCATATATGAGTTCCATGGGGACAACTGCCTCCGCCCCATACACAAGGGAGAAGGGTGTCTGGCCGGTAGCTCGATTTGGTGTCGCCCTAATTGACCAAAGAACCACTGATAACTCATCAATCCAGTTCCTTCCGCACTTGTGTAGCCTATCAAAAGTTCTTGTCTTGAGACCTCGCAGCACTTCAGCATTAGCCCTATCCGCTTGGTCGTTGCTCCTCGGGTGGGCAACGGAAGCAAAACATATTTTGCTACCAAGGTCTTGGACATATTGCATGAAGGTGCGGCTCGTGAACTGTGTGTCGTTGTCAGTGATGATCCTGTTGGGAACACTAGAGCGGCAAACTAGTCCTTTAAAGAACTTGACGGCTGACTCTGTGGTCACCTTCCTCACTGCTTCCACTATTTGCCACTTTGTGAACTTGTCGATTGCCACATACAAGTACTCAAAGCCCCCGGCAGCGCGGGGGAAGGGGCCCAAGATGTCAAGCCCCCAGACCGAAAATGGCCAGGAGAGAGGGATTGTTTGAAGGGCTTGAGCTGGTTGATGTAGTTTCTTTGAATGAAACTCGCATGCTTCACACTTGGTTACTAACGCAGTTGCATCCTAGAGGGCAGTGGGCCAAAAGAAACCTTGCCGAAATTCCTTTCCGGCAAGTGCTCTTGATCCTATGTGGGAGCCACATATGCCTCCGTGTATCTCTGCCAACAGCTCCAGTCCATCTTCCCAGGAAGTGCACTTGAGTTTCACGCCATTCGGTCTCTTTCTGTACAGGATGTTGTCTACGAACTGGTACCTATAAGATTGACGGGCTACTTTCTCCGCTTCCTCTTGTTCCTCAGGGAGTTCTCCTGTTTGAAGGAATTGTACAAGGTGTTGTGCCCATGCTGGAGCTTGGGGCTCGACAACAAGGACTAAAGGTGTATCCTCTGCCGAGGGAGCATTTGCCTCGACGGCAAGGGCCTGAGGGCCTGTCGGAGTCTGCTATGCCCTGGCAAGCCTGGTGGGAGCGTACGCTTCTACGGCAAGAGTCGATGGCTCCGCCGGAGCATAGTACTCACCGGCAAGCCTGTCGTTCCCTCGGGCAACCTTCTCGTCGGCGGCTTCAGGGATCTTTGCCGGGAAATACTTGCCGGAACTTAACTTCCTTCTCTTCTCTTGTCTAGTTGATGGTGTCACGGAGGGTTGAGTTAGTTGAAACACGAAAGTTCCCGGTTCCACATGCAACTTAAGGGCATCACACTTTGACAGGCCATCAGCAACGTTGTTCTCTGCACATGGAATGTGCTCCATTTGCAGGTTGTCAAAACATTCTTCCAACTTCCTCACTTCATATACATAAGCTTCCATCAATGGACTCTGGTAATCTTTGTTCGCTTGCCTGATGACAAGTTGAGAATCACCCCTGACAATAAGTTTCTTGATCCCGAGGTCCGCTGCGATCCTGAGACTGGCAAGCACTCCTTCATACTCAGTAGTGTTGTTCATTGATCTCTCTCGGGGAAAGTGCATCTGGACCACATATCTGAGGTGCTCTCCGGCGGGTGCGACAAGCAGCACTCCGGCACCAGCGCCTTGCAGCTAGAAAGATCCATCAAAATACATGATCCATTCTCGATCAGTCTCCTTGCCGGGGAGAGTGGACTCTGGAATCTCTTCATCGGGCGTTGGGGTCCATTCTGCAATGAACTCCGCCAAGGCCCTGCTATGAATGGTCAAAGTGCTTTAGAACCTAAGACCAAAGCTTGATAGTTCCAGGGCCCACTCCACAATCCTGTCGGTAGCTTCTAGGTTTCGCAATATCTGCTGTAGCGGGAAGCGGGTGACAACGGTGATCTCATGTGCTTGGAAGTAATGGCGCAGCTTCCTCGAGGCCATAAGAAGGCCGAAGAGAAATTTTTGCATGCCGGAATACCTTCATCTAGCCCCTGCAACAAGGAGCTGACAAAATAGACTGGTCGCTACACCACTTTCTTCTTCTAGACTATCTCTTTCAACTGTGCAGATCCTTCTTTGCCGGCACCAGACCCTACCAAAGACTATCCTGGCTCATCGCTTGGCATCCGTGCCATTGTCGTTGATTCTTCGTCAATTTCTCTTTCAGCCACTAGTTCAGAACTCACCACTTGATTCATTGCCGCTAGGTACAGCAGCAACGGCTCTTGTGGTTTTGGCGCAACTAGGACTGGCGGAGAGAAAATGTACTTCTTAAAGTCCTGCAGTGCCGCCTCCGCTTCCGAAGTCCATTTCATTGGACCTGCCTTCTTCAAGATTTTGGAAAAGGGCAGGGAGCCCTCAGCAAATTTTTAGATAACCTACTCAGAGCAGCAAGACAGTTGGCAAGGCGGCGCACATCCTTGACTCGTCTTGGTGCCTCAGTTTACTCAATTGCCTTGACCTTGTCGGGATTTGCTTCGATTCCTCGTTGAGACACAAAGTACCCGAGAAGCTTGCTAGATGGGACGCTGAACACACATTTCTCGAGGTTGAGCTTCATGTTGATCTTGCGCAGATTGGCGAATGTTTCTTCTAAGTCCAATATGAGCGTAGCCTTGTCCTTGGTTTTAACCACTATATCGTCCATATAAGCCTCCATATTTCTATGCAGCTGGGGCTCAAAACCAATCTGGACTGCTCTTGCAAAGGTAGAACCAATGCTTTTCAACCCAAAAGGCATACACAAAAAGCAGTACGTACCACATGGGGTGATAAACGCGGTCTTCTCTTCGTCTTCCTTGGCCATAAAGATCTGATGATAACCGGAATAGGCGTCAAGGAAAGACAATAAGTCGCAACCTGTGGTGGAGTCCACAATCTGGTTGATGCGCGGCAAGGGAAAAGGATCTTTGCGGCAGGCCTTGTTGATGTCTGTGAAATCAATGCATAGCCTCCACATCCCATTCGCCTTGCGCACCACGACTGGATTGGGCAACCACGTAGGGTGGAATACTCCTCTGATCAGGCCAGCTGCCTCTAACTTCTTGATTTCTTCGGCAATAAACTGTTGCCGCTCCAAATCTTGCTTCCGGACCTTCTGCTTGACGGGCCGCACATGTGGGCAGACGGCAAGGTGGTGCTCAATCACCTTCCTGGGAACACCAGGGATATCAGATGGTTGCCATTGCTCGCAACAAGGCGACGAGCGCGCTTTCCTATTTGTCATCAAGGGTGGAACTTATGGTGAAAGTTTCCCCCCCCCCATGCCATCCTCCTTGGCGGGCACCTTCTTGGTCTCTGGCGGGGCAGCCTTGGACTTTTTGCTCTTGCTGGTGGAACTCTCTGGCACATCGTCAACAGTAGCGTAGCACCCCGAAGAGGTGCGCTCGCCGGACTGTGCGCCAGAGGCCTTGCCAGTCTTCTCCTCCCCCCCCCCGGGAGCTTCAACGGTAGGAGCGAGTGCCTTAGTGGAAGGTGCTGCGACCGTGCCCCGGTAGAATTGATCGGCGCAGATAAGCGCGCTCTTCTTGTCGGAGTGGATGGTAATGACGCTCATTGGTACGGGCATCTTCAGTATGTTGTAAGCGAAGTGGGTGTTCGCCATGAACTTGGCCAGTGCCGGACGGCCGAGAATGCCGTTGAATCAACACGATCTCGGCAACGTCAAAAACGATCTTCTTCGTCCTGAAATTGATGTCGCTGCCAAACGTCACCGGCAGCGTGACCTTGCCTTTTGGCTGAGTCCTTCCCGAATTGACCCCTTGGAAAGAGCCTATCAGCTTGAGATCTTCATCAGGAATCTGCAGCCTCTGAATGACATCGGGCGAGATCAGGTTCAGGCTGGCCCCACTATCGACTAACATCTTCGTCACCTTGAGGTTGAGGATTGTTGGCGAGATCAACAACGATAGGCACCCGACCACAGTTATGCGATCAGGGTGATCCTTGGCGTCAAAGATGATAGGAGTGTTGGACCATTTCAGAGGTTCTTGTGCGCCGATAGAGGGCTCTGCCTCATTAACCTCGTGCGCCCACTGTTTAAGTTGGTGGTGATATGAATGCGACGAGGCTCCTCCTTCTATGCACATCATCTTCGTAGCCGTCTGAAACTCATGCTCACTGGACTCGCCGTCCTCTTCGACATCATCATTATCTCTTTCTTGCTTGTCGCAACCATGGGCTGGCCAGTCTTTCTGTTGCTTGGGCTTGCTGCGATGACCTCCTTGGCCAACACGCTTCTTTCCGGACCTCTCAGCATCATCCCGACCCTTGTCCTTGTCGTGCCTTTCATATTCGGCCCTTTGCTTCTCGGTAAGCTGCTCAACCTGACGGCAGTCTTGGAGGTCGTGGCCTTTGGTGCGATGGATCTTGCAATACTACTTGCCAGAGTCTTTTGGCTTGCCGGCGGCCGCTAGGGTGTGGCAAGAGGTGCACCCAGCAACATCGTTGCTGGATTCATCGACCTTGCCTTTCTTGGCGACGCCGGGGTTGCCGGATGACTCGACAGCAAGCACAATCTTGCCCTTGCACTTCTTGTTCCATCGCCGGCGCTTCTTTGCCAGGACAGCGGTATCCTCATCTTTAGAGTCAACCTCTGCGCAGGCATCTTCGTCGGAGATTCTTCTGCCTTCTTCATCCCGAGCGCACTTGTTTGCCAAAGCATAAAGCTCGGCGATGTCCCTGACTCTGTTCATCACCAGTTCTTCCCGCATCCTGCGGTTGCGCACGTTCTTATGGAACACGCTGATAAGAGCGGCAGAGTGAATGTCTGGGATGTTGTGGTGCACGTGGCTAAACCTCTAGATGTACTTGCACAGAGTTTCGCCTTCCTTCTGGGGGATTATGTGCAGATCGCTCTCCTGGCTAGGAGCTTGATGGCCACCGGTGAAGGCACCAACGAACTCGTGACACAGGTCCACCCAGGAAGCGATGGACCCCTCCGGCAAGTGCATCAGCCATGACCTGACGTTGAGCTTAAGCACCAACGGGAAGTAGTTCGCTAATATCTTGTCGTCACGGCCCCTCGCAGCCTGCACCGCAATGGTGTAGACGCTCAAGAACTTTGACGGATGGGTCTTGCGTCATACTTCTCCGGGACTTCTGGTTTGAACGTGCGGGAGTTGGGCCACTGGACTTCTCGCAGCTCATGGGTAAACGCTGGATAGCCCATCTCGTAAGGTAGGTTGCCAGGGTACCCCGGCGCGGACATGTCTATAGTGGGCCCCGCGCGCTTGTTCGATTAGAGGCGCGCTTCTCGCTGCTGCTCGATCGTAGTTCGGGCTTCTTCTTTGCCACGTTCTCGAAGAACATGATGTTGATTGCGGCGCGTCTGTGGCTCAGACGACACTGTTGAGTAACCATCGTAGGCGTTGGTCCGTCGGGTCGGCGACCGACAATGTTGTCGCGGAGGAGAGTGCGCCGACTTCGGGCGCATTGCCGCTGGTCTGAGGCAGACCCGCGGGCCGAAGCTTATCTGTGAGGCTAAGGAGGCTCTGAATGGTGGATCTCCACTCGTCGAGCTTCTCCTCTGCAGGAGGGAAGTTCAGGAGTAGCTGCGCTCGTGGCATCGCTTCCTCCGTCGTGGATGGCAGCGAGCGGCGCGAGGAACGTGAGGTGCTCTGACTCCTAGCCATGTTAGAAGGAGCACCGCCATGGTCCCGTGTCGGCATGCCACTCCCGCTTGCATGCTGGTCCCACACATCTTAGGAATGATGCGCAGGAGCTTTTTCGTGGGGACGTTGAGAATTGCGGGCGTCGTGGCGTGGCTCTCCACGCGCGTCCTGAGAAGGTCGCGGCGTAGGCACCAGCATGGGTGACCTAGGAGATACT
The DNA here is from genome assembly GCA_022496015.1 of Hordeum marinum. Taxonomy (NCBI): domain Eukaryota; kingdom Viridiplantae; phylum Streptophyta; class Magnoliopsida; order Poales; family Poaceae; genus Hordeum; species Hordeum marinum. The sequence goes on from CM039678.1 coordinate 348,218,307, forward strand.
CCTCCGCCCCCAGAGTTTTCCATACCACCTGCAGGTGGTACCGCTCCGTCCTGAGACCCAGGGGCGTGGGGGTTCCCACCATCGCCATGGGCGTCTTCGCGGCGAGCGTCGCCGCTTGCTTGGCCTTGGTCACCGGAGCGTCGTGGAAGTTCTGAACCTCCCCCCTCCTCCCCCACCCACATCTATGCCGTCTCCTGTACGCGCAGATACGGGGATGGCGGATGTGGATGGGCCAACTGCTGTCAGGCCCTTCTTCTTGGGGGGCATGGCGATGATGAAGCTGGGGCGCGGATTACCAAAACAGGTTCACACCACTCAAGCACTCCCTACCTGGTGTGCCAAAGATGTCGTGGGAACGGACACCTATGGGATCACAGGGATCCCTTTCGGTTCGGGGGGGGGCGAGCTCGCACAAAGAGCCAGTCTGGTAAGCTGCACACGGGGAGTTTTTTACCCAGGTTCAGGCCGCACGAGTGCGTAAAACCCTACTCCTGCTTGGTTGTATTGATCGTGTTCTAGGATTCCAGCTATAGGAGCACCATGAACTGCTACTACATGAGCTTGATCACCTCCCGTTGTGCAACTGTCGGGCTACCCGGTTATCAAACCATCTAACTGTTTGATTATCTAACCTTCCAAAAGTCCTCTTATGTAACACCCTGGGCCTCCTTTTATACTTAAGGGAATCCCAACATTGGCGTACAGTGTGCACACGGGATGCACAGTGCTGCTATAGCGCTATCGTACCTAACTCTGGCGGAGTAGGACAAGAGCATTTAATGCACCGTTAGGCACCTCAGTCCGTAAGTGGGAAGGGCGGGGGCTCGTCCCATCGGCGCCGCTTAGCTCCCTCCAACGTCGAGGCCGCAACATGCATCCAGGTGAATCGACACCTGCGCTGTGTGCTGGCGATGCTTGCCAGGGCCTTGCCTTGTCGGGGGCCTGGAGGCTCTAAAGCCCTCCCGGCAAGGTCTCGCTGGTAGTCTTGTCTTCTATGCTGGTGCTTGACAAGTCTTTGCTGGGCCTTGCCGTCGGGGCGGCTACCACTGCCCGTGCACGAGTAAAGGGGCACTAGATGGCCCAAAAACTCTAGTGCACCGACATAAAGTTAATAATGATAGTAGCACATACTTGTGGCACTGTTGCTAAGGTCATATTGGTGTAAAGCACATGAAGAAACTCCATGTTGATGGATCTTCGGACTCACTTAATTTCGAATCACTTGAGACATGTGAACCATGCCTCATGGGCAAGATGACTAAGACCCCGTTTTCCGGTATGATGGAGCGAGCAAGTGACTTGTCGGAAATAATACATATTGATGTATGTAGTCCAGTGAGTGTTCAAGCACATGGTGGATACTATTATTTACTTAACTTCACATATGCTTTGAGTAGATATGGTATACTTACTTGATGAAACACAAGTTTGAAATTTTGAAAGGTTCAAGCAATTTCAGAGTGAAGTTGTGGATCACCGTGACAAGAAGATAAAATGTCTATGATATGATCGTGGAGGTGAATATATGAGTTATGATTTTGATATGCAATTTAAGACAACTAGATGATACCCCACACATTGTGGCAGGAATTAGTTGTGTTTCAAGAAGTTCAAATTCATGATTCCACCCGCATTGTGTCTTCTAGAATGTCGAGGGCAGGGGAAGGAGTTGCATCACATCTCGCCTGACACTCTCATATTACATAGAAAAAATAAAACAAACCAATCATGTGTTTGTGAATGTTATGTAGGATTTAATCGTATTGCGTGTTACTCTTGTTTCTTGAAAGGATGATGGAAGAAAGTATAATGGATACATTCAAGGAACCATACTATTGCGGGTTTGCCCTTATAACAGTATTATATCTCTCCTAGCACTCTCAAATTGTGTGTGTGCGCTATACAAATACAGGGAGAGATCAGATTAGATAACACAAACACCTCAAATAAAAAGATTAGATAACACAAAGAATAGTAGATGCATGATGTTTAACTACAAAAGAGTATATGCATATAGTTGATTTTGTCCTAGATATTTCTTGTAGGTTCTTAGGTGCTCCCTTCATTACGTGGATGTGAAGCTGCTTTCCTTATGTATGTCAACACGTCTAATCCAAATTTTCAAAACAATTAAATATAAAAAAAATTAGATCTGATTCGTACTGTTATTTTTCTAAATTTCAAATCACAAAGATTAATCTATTATTTATATTTATTAATTTGAACAATATTCCAATTTTGACACGTTGTAAAATCAGGTTTGTGCATCTCCTGAAGATAAGCAATTGCTAAGCTTGATGTATATTCAAGTACCGCACATTTAGGAATATCTTCCCCTATACAAATACCAAAAAAACACTTTCCTTAATTGTGCACTTCTTACTTACATAATTTTTAAATGAAATGAATAATCTTTAAATAAACCATACCAAAAGGCATACCACACTGTCAACATCAAACCAAGTAACATGATGCAATACTACAAATGTTCTAGTGAAAACATTAATCAGGACTTCAAGAGTGATAAGTAGAACCTTAAGCATGATAAATGCAATTCGACACCGTTCATGTAGTACGCGACAAAATAGTTTCAGACATGCTACTTAGAAAGAAATTTTGTTTGTTCAATCAATCATTCCATGCCAATAGTTGTGTGTTGGTACTGGTCAAGCAAAACGATTGTTCATAAAACTTTTAGGATGAAATCAACTTCAAGTAAAGTACAAAAAAATATTTTTTGACCCCAAAACCCTTGAGTATGCTTCACTTTTATTTTGAATCTCAGCAATTTAAGATCTTTCTTGAGGTAAAATCTCCATGATTGGATTTATTGTTGTTGTGCTCGGAAGACTTTTCCATTCATTTGGATCCAAATATTCCAACAGGCTAGAATAGTAATTTCTGTAGCAAATGCTTTGGGCAGCATGTCCATAGCCAACCTGGTTTCGTCAAAGATAGATGTACCTCTGCTCTTTCGTGGTAGTAAATTATTTTAGCATTCTCTTGCAAAGTTGCAGTCAAAGAGCAGGTGCAGTAGTGTTTCTTCAGCTTGCCGATTACAATTAGGGCAATGTAGATCATCTAGTTGCATCCCTTTCCATGCGAGCAATGATCTTGTGTTAACTCGGCCACTAGCCAAATTTTTTGTTGTGCTTTAATCTACTAGTGTTGTTCCAAATGAGTTTAAAAATTGGATGATCTTCCTGTTCTCCCATCAGCTGTTTATATATTTGCATGGATGAGTAGCTTCTTACAGTTCTCTTGGTATACCAAAGGTCATTTTCAGTTGGGACCAGTTGAGGCATGTCGTCTCTAAAAACGATTAGCTGTTGGTTAGATTCCACATACAATGGCAAATGGAAATGATCTGTTGCATCTTGAGCATCAAAGTATTCATGGATTGATATATTGTCATTGATAGCACATGAGTGTGATTCAGGATATTTGTGTTGCAGTGGTTGTTCCTCCCAAGTATCCTTCCACGGCAATATAGTTTGCCCTGACTTTACTTTATAGATAGACTTTTCTTTGAATTCATTCCATAAGGAGAGATGTGCTTTTCACCAAAAAGATCCTTCTCACTTGCCAATGGGAATGTCATTCTGATAGGATTTTTTCCAAACCAATTTAATCCATGGAAGTTCTTTCTGATTGAGGAAATTTGAGATGTTTTTCATGAGCAAAGCTTTGTTGTGGATGGCAATATCAAGTATAACTAGACCTCCTTGCCCTTTTGGTTTGCAAACTTCAGACCAGGCAATTAATGCAGTTCCGTTGTCCTCCATTCCAAATTTTCTCCGTGGGAAATTTCTTAAATATTTGTTGATATGCTCAATTACTGCAACCGGCAATGCTAGAATAGAACATGAAGAAAATTGGTTGGGCAGAGAAAACTGATTTAATGAGCAATAGTCTTCCATCATATGAGAGTAGGGTTGAGAAACAAGTTAGTCTTCTTTTAACCCTCTGCATGATTGGATTGAAGTCCTCAATTTTCAATCTGCTTGTGCTCATTGGCAATCCCAAGTAGGTGAAAGGAAAGGATCCTTTTTTGCACCCAAATGTGTTAAGCAAATGTTGGACATGTTCTTCTTTCACATTTATTGGCACCATCATAGATTTTTCATAGTTAACCTTGAGTCCAGTGAAAGCAGTGTAGTGAAGGAGCAATTTTTTTACTTGTTCTAGTTGAATAGGGCATGTAGTTAGCACCAAAATTGTATCATCTGCATATTGGACAACACCGAAGTGTGGGCATGCTTGATTCTGCATTGGCACTTTGATGAGTTTATTTCTCATTACTTCATTTAGAATTGATTGAAGTAGGTCTGTAGCCAACACAAAAGTAATGGGGAGAGGGGGTCTCCTTTTGTAACCCCTCTCTTACAGAATAAGACTTCCCTAGTGTAATGCCCGGACACATCCGCCGATAGTCGTTACTCCTGTTGGGATCTAGACTGGCCTCACAAATCAATACCAGTCTTTTCTGTGCACTTTGTCCTCACTCGTGCGCACCCGGGACTAATTTCCCGATCATTCATGCTTAACTTGGGAGTTCTGTTCGAATGGGCTCCCGAAAAAGAAGGAATTCCTTATTGATATGAGTAGTCTATCATCCCTAACAAGCCAGGCTATCACATACACCACCACTCAGAGGAACCGACATCCTCGTCGGGTCACAGGAACGTTCCCTCTTGGTGCAAACGTTTGTGCTTCCAGTCTGATACATGTGTCATTCCGTGTGCCACGACAGGTCACCAACTTCGTGAACAACATGACCGCGCATCTGTCGGCAAACATCCATGTAACCACGAGGGTCGGCTCTGCTACCAACTTGTAACGCCCCGTACACACCCGCCTATAGTCGTTACTCCTGGCGAGATCTAGACTGGCCTCACAGATCAATACTAGCCTTTTTTGCGCACTTTGTCCTCACTCATGCGCACCCGGGACTAACTTCCTGGTCGGCCACTCATCCTAGAACTACTCCAAGCCAAGCACACTTAACCTGTGAGTTCTGTTCGAATGGGCTCCCGAAAAAGAAGGAATTCCTTATTGACATGAGTAGTCTATCATCCCTAACAAGTCAACACAAAAGTAATGGGGAGAGGGAGTCTCCTTGTCTAACCCCTCTCTTACAGAATAAGACTTCCCCAGGTACTCCATTTAGAAGGACTGATGAGGTGCTAGATGAGAAAATCATATTCATCCAATGTATCCACTTTTTTCGAAATCCTCTATCTTCCGTGATAGCAATCATTGCTTTATGTTCAATTTTATCAAATGCCTTTTGAAAGTCCAATTTAGCCACTACAGTTGAATTTTTTGATTGATGAAATGAGTGTATGTATTCAAAGGCCCAACCAAGGCAGTCCTAAATTGTTCTTGATTATATAAAACCATACTGATTGCCATGGACCATTTTGAGTACAGTACCTTGGAGTCTGTTTACCAGTAGTTTGGTATAATTTTGATAGTGCAGTTGAGCAGGGAAATAGGTCTGAAGTCATTTGTTCTAGTGGGGTTATCCTTCTTGGGAATGAGTGTGATGTAGGATGAACTGATAATCTGGACAGAAAGATTGCCTTCATGGAAGTCTACAATTAACTTATATAAATCCTCTGTATGTCCCAACTGGTTTTAACAAAATCTCCATTGAATCCATTAGGCTAAGGTACTTTATCACCGGTAGATATTTGACAACTTCATCAATTTCTTTCTTTGTGAATGGCATTTCCAGCTGCTCCAATCCATTTATTCTTTGAATTAAGGAAAGTAGGTTTAAGGGGTATGATGTTGGAGTTGTTTGCCCAAGTCTATCTTTGGAAGAGTTCCATAACAGGGCAGCCTTTGGAAAATGTTCAAAAAACTCATGTCATTGATCAACTTTGAGGGTGTGAATGAAGTTTTGTCTAAATTCAATGGAAGCCTTAGCTTGGAAGAACTTGGAATTCTCATCTCCAAATTTTACCCATCTTATAGTTGCCCTTTGTTTCCAATAAATTCTCTGATACGATAAAATAATGAACATATGATCTTTGAGCATATTTCTAGCATTATATTGCATTAAAGTGAGTTATATGTATTCTTCAAAAAAATCCACATCATTATTACTACATTTGTTGCTTGGATAATTCCTGCTAAGTTTGAGATGTTTCTGCTCCAGCTTTTAAGTCCTTTTCTTAATCTTTCGAATTTTGCAGTAATTAGCTTTGCACTATCTGTTTATTGCAAAGGCTGACTCTAGATATTGGCCACTGTTTGTTTGAAATTATTGTGCTTTAACAAGAATTTTTCAAATGCGAGCAAAGGATACTTTCGTATGTGTGTGCCAATCGAAATGACACAGGGAATATAATATGACATTGGCTTGGATAAAGGTGTGACCATAGTGTTTGGGTAGGTAATGGACCAATTTTCCGATGTGAAAACCCAATAAATCTTTTCAACTAGTGGGGCTTGTTGCATATTACTCCACGTGAAACTTCTCCCTTTCAAAGGTATTTCCACTAAAGACAAGGAGTTGATTGTTTCATTAAAGTGCATCATTTGATTAATGTCTCCAGAGCATGTGTTTCTGTTTGATGGATATCTAATGTAATTGAAGTCCCCTGCAATTAACCAATTGGTTTCTATTGGCATTTGAATACCATCGCATGGCCCATAAATGTTTGTCGGGATCTATGACTCATTAGTGTGGAGTGAAGTAAATCTGATTTATCAGGTGTTAATAGGTGTCATATGCTCCAAAAATTCACTGCATGCAGATCCCTCAAGAATCATGTTCCACATAGGAGAATCAAGGAACATCTTGGTCCAATCAAATTTATCAGGTGTTAATAGAATGCAGCATATGAAGTGTACCCAATCAATTGGTACCTGTATTGCAATTTTCCCCTCTGCACCTTGAGCAAAATGGTGCTTCCATGCAGCTAAACTTTCATCATCCAAGTGATGTTCACTAGGAGATATGATAGTGTTTGTGGGAGGAAAAAAATTCCCTTCGTTAGGAAAGCCTGGTGGTGCTGCACTACTTGAAGAAGTGATTTCTTGTGATAATTAGGTGTTAACTGCTTGTAGAAACAAATCCTGAATGGATTAAATATTATTTTTTAGAGACAAAAAATGTGCATAGGATTTCGCTCTGATTTGTTTGTCCATGGATAATGGGATGCGGGAGGGGATTGTTTTGACTTGTTGTAGCCTTCGTAGTACTGCATGAGAAAGTGCACTCTTGAAGAAAACATCAAACAAAGAAAGCCACCGAGATTAAAACTCAACACATACCCAACTTTTAATTTATGTGTACCTTTAAATCACTTGGTCAAACTATCAACCACACATCCAGTATCCCGAAAACAAAGAGAGAGAAAGAGATCTTAGTGGTAATGCTAGCATAATTTAGTGAATAAAATGTCCATTACATGATCAAAAAACATTGGCATAGCTACTTGAGCAGAAAGGGTTGACTACAACATGAGGAGTTTGTCGGCCACAACCCTAGAGTCCTGGACTTGTGTGATTCTGTGCTAGACAAAACAATGCAGACCATCGGTGCTATTGTTTCTTTGACAAAGAGGACATCGGTGGTAATAGAATTCATGGATGAACTAATTTTGTGTACCGTGGCCAGAAGGGATTGTCTGTCGTCTTCTATTGCGGCAGCTTTTCCTAGGTCGCCGGATTGAGGAGGCCGGAGCAAAGCATCCAACTGACAATGGCAATGTGTGGTGCATCCGTGGACGCTGGTGCGAGGAAGGCCCAAAGCAGAGTTGCACGTCCAAGGCTATCGGCGCTAGGAGGGCCCGAGGCAGATCAATGAACAGGCTACTTCGGCTGCGCCGGGATGGCCACATCGATCACTACTTCCTGTTGGGGAACGTCGCATGGGAAACAAAAAATTTCCTACGCACACGCAAACCTATCCATGGTGATGAGCATCTACGAGAGGGAGAGTGGATCTACGTACCCTTGTAGATCGCTAAGCGGGAAGCGTTAAGAAACGCGGTTGGTGTAGTCGAACTTCTTTGCGATCCAAATCGCCGAGCGTCCCGCGATCCAATCACGAACCGTCCCGCGAACACATCATGATCCGTCCCGTGAACTCATCACGATCCGTCTCACGATCTTGATCACGATCTGTCCTGCGAACTCATCACGATCCGTTCCGTGATCACATTACGAACCGTCTCGCGATCTCGGGCATGGTCCTTCCGATCTAGCGCCGAACGGACAGCACCTCCGCGTTCAGCACACGTGCAGCTTGATAACGATCTCCACCATCTTGATCCAGCGAGAGGAGGTGGAGAGGATAGAGAGTTCACCGGCAGCGTGAAGGCGCTCCGGTGATGGTGGTGGAGCAATTCCGGCAGGGCTTTGCCTAAGCGCTGCAGAAAACCGATCTAGAGGAGAAACTATGCACCGGCGGAACGGGAAGCACGTGGCCGGAAATTCTGTCCAAAAACCACCCAATCCACTAGTATATATAGGAGGAGAGGCGATGAGAGGCATCCAAGGCCTTTGGTTCGGCCAAAATAGGAGGTGGGAAGCAATCCTACTTCACCTCCAATCCTAGTTGGAGTACGATTGCCTCCTATTGGCTGATTTTCCACTTTTTGCTTTAGGACTTTCTCTCTTGCGCCATGGGCCTTTGTGGCTGTTTTACCAGCACACTAAGGGCTGGTTATTATTCTCCCACAGCCCATGGACCTCTTGGGGTCGAAATACCCCTCCCGGAGGCCTCCCGGTACACTACTGGCACTCCCGGTACACTACTGGCACTCCCGGTACACTACCGGCACTCCCAGTACACTACCGATGAGCCCGAAACTTTTCCGGAAACCAAACTGGGACTTCCTATATATGAATATTTACCTCCGGACCATTCTGGAGCTCCTCGTGATGTCCGGGATCTCATCCGGGACTCCGAACAAACTTTGGTCACCACCATACATAACTCTACACTACTGAAACGTCACCGAACCTTAAGTGTGCAGACCCTGCGGGTTCGAGAACTATGTAGACATGACCGAGACACCTCTACGGTCAATAACCAATGGCGGGACCTGGACGTCCACATTGGTTCCTACATATTCTACGAAGATCTTTATCGGTCGAACCTCTATGTCAAGGATTCAGTTAATCCCGTATAACGTTCCCTTTGTTCTTCGGTATGTTACTTGCCCGAGATTCGATCGTCGGTATCTCCATACCTAGTTCAACCTCATTACCGGCAAGTCTCTTTACTCGTTCCGTAATACAAGATCCCGCAACTAACAATTAGTCACATTGCTTGCAAGGCTTATTGTGATGTTGCATTACCGAGTGGGCCCCGAGATACCTCTTCGTCACACGGAGTAACAAATCCCAGTCTCAATCCATGCCAACTCAACAGACACCATCGGAGATACCTGTAGAGCACCTTTATAGTCACCCAGTTACGTTGCGACATTTGATACACACAAGGCACTCCTCCGATATCTGTGAGTTGCATGATCTCATGGTCATAGGAACACATACTTGACATGCGGAAAACAGTAGCAATAAACTAACACGATCATATGCTACGTTTGCAGTTTGGGTCTTGTCCATCACATCATTCTCCTAATGATGTGACCCCGTTATCAAATGACATCTCATGTCCATGGCTAGGAAACCTTAACCATCTTTTGATCAACGAGCTAGTCTATTAGAGGCATACTAGGGACATGGTTTTGTCTATGTATCCACACATGCATCTAAGTATCCAATCAATACAATTATAGCATGGATAATAAACGATTATCATGAACAAGGAAATATGATAATAACTAATTTATTATTGCCTCTAGGGCATATTTCCAACAGTCTCCCACTTGCACTAGAGTCAATAATCTAGTTCACATCACCATGTGATTCACATTGTTATGAATCTAACACCCAATGTGTTCTGGGGCTCGATCATGCTTTGCATGTGAGAGAGGTCTTATAGTCAACGGGTCTGCGATATTCAGATCCGTGTGTACTTTGCAAATCTCTATGTCAAACCGTAAACACTGCTACCACACTCCACTTGGTACTATTTCCAAATGGCTGCTCCACTATACGTATCCAGATTGCTACTACTAGTCATCCGGATAGGTGTTAAAGCTTGCATCGACGTAACTCTTTACGACGAACTCTTTATCACCTCCATAATCAAGAAACATTTCCTTAGTCCTCTGGTTACTAAGGATAATTCCGACCGCTGTCCAGTGATCCACTCCTGGACCACACTTGTACCCGTTGACAGACTCATGGCAAGGCACACACAGGTGCGGTAGACAGCATGGCATACTATACAGAGCCTATGGCTAAGGCATAGGGGACGACGTTCGTCCTTTCTCTTCCTTCTGCCGTGGTCAAGCTTTGAGTCTCACTCAACTTTCACACCTTACAAATCAGGCGAGAACTCTTTCTCTGACTGATCCATTTTGAGCTCTTTCAAAATCTTGTCAAGGTATGCACTCATTGAAAGTCTCATCAAGTCATCCTTGATCTTTCTCTATAGATTTTGATGCTCAACAATTAGGTAGTCTTATCCAGGTTTTACTTTGAAAATCACTTTCCAAACAATTGTTTATGCTTTCTAGAAATTCTACATTATTTCCGATCAACAATATGTCATCCACATATACTTATCAGAAATTCTATAGTGCTCCCACTCACTTTATTGTAAATACAAGTTTCTCATAAACTTTGTATAAACTCAAAAACTTTGATCAACTCATCAAAGCGTATATTCCAACTCCGAGATGCTTGCTTCAGTCCATAGAAGGATCACTGAAGCTTGCTCACCTTTTAGTATCCTTAGGACTGACAAAACCTTCTGGTTGTATCACATACAACCTTTCCTCAAGTAAACTGTTAAGGAAACGATGTTTTGACATCCATCTGCCATATTTCATAATTTAAAATGCAGCAACTACTAACATAATTCCAACAGACTTTTAGCATCGCTACGAGTGAGAAAGCCTCATCGCAGTCAACTCCTTGAACTTGTCACAAACATCTTTGCAACAAGTCGAGCTTTACAAATGGTGACATTTACCATTAGTGTTTGTCTTCATTTTAAAGATCCATATGTACTCAACGACCTGCTGTCCAATGAGCAAGTCTACCAAAGTCTATACTTGGTTTTCATACATGGATCCTATCTCGGATTTCATGGCCTCCAACCATTTGTCGGAATCCGGGCCCATCATCGCTTATCCATAGCTCGTAGGTTCATCGTTGTCCAACAACATGACCTCCAAGACAGGGTTGTCGTACCTCTCAGGAGCAGTACACATCCTTGTCGACCTACGAAGTTCGATAGTAACTTGATCCTGAAGCTTCATGATCATCATCATTAACTTCCTCTTCAGCTAACGTAGGCTTCACAGAAACATCTTTCTGCGTTGCGCTACTCTCTGGTTGAACAAAGGTTTAACAACCTCATCAAGTTCTATCTTCCTCCCACTCAATTCTTTCGAGAGAAACATTTCCTTGAGAAAGGATCCATTTAAGCAACAAACACTTTGCACTTGGATCTGAGATAGAAGGTTCACCCAACTGATCTTAGGGTATTCTATGAAGATGCATTTGTCCGCCTTGGGTTTGACCTCATTAGGTGAAAACATTTTCCACACAAGCGTCGCAGCCCCAAACATTAAGAAATGACAGCTTAGGTTTCTGTCAAACCATAATTCACGCGGTGTCATCTCAACGGATTTAGATGGTGCCCTTTTTAAAGTGAATGTAGTTGTCTCTAATGCATAACCCCAAAATTGTAGTAGTAAAACGACAAGAGACATCATAGCACGCACCATGTCCAATAGAGCATAACTATGATGTTCGGACACACCATCACACTATGGTGTTCCAGGTGGCGTTTAGTTGTGAAACAACTTTCACATTGTCTTAAGTTGTATGCCAAACTCATGACTTAGATATTCACCTCCACGATCATATCGTAGTCATTTTTATCTTCTTGTCACGATGATCTTTAAACTTCACTCTGAATTTGCTTGAACCTTTCAAACAATTCAGACTTGTGTTTCATTAAGTAAATATACACTATATCTACTCAAATCATCAGTGAAGGTAAGAAAATAACGATATCCACTGCACGCTACAAGACTCACTAGATTGCATACATCAACATGTATCATTTCCAATGAATCACTTGCCCGCTCCATCCAACGGGGTCCTTTAGTCATATTGCCCAAGAGACATGGTTCGCATGTCTCAACCGATTCGAAATCGAATGAGTCCAAATATCCATCAGCATGGAGTTTCTACATGCGCTTTATACCAATATGACATTTAGCGGCAGTGCCACAAGTATGTGGTACTATCATTATTAACTTTGTATCTTTTGACATCAATGTTATGAACATGTGTACTACTATGATCAAGATTTCAACAAACCATTCTCACTGGGTGCATGACCATTGAAGGTATTATTCATGTAAACAGAATAACCATTATTCTGTAACTTCAATGAATAACCGTATTGCAATAAACATGATCTAATCATGTTCATGCTCAACGCAAAACACCAAATAACATTTATTTAGGTTCGTCACTAATCTTGAAGGTAGAGAGAGCATGCGATGTTGATCACATCAACCTTGGAAACACTTCCAACACATATCGTCACCTCACCCTTAGCTAGTTCTCCGTTTATTCCGTAGCTTTTATTTTGAGTTACTAACATTTAGCAACCGAACCGGTATCCAATACCCAGGTGCTACTAAGAGTACTAGCAAGGTACACATTAATAACTCGTATATCAAATATACTTATGTCGATGTTGCCAGCCTTCTTATCTACCAAGTATCTAGGGTTGTTCCGCTTCAGCGACCTCTCACCTCATAATAGAAGCACTTAGTCTCGGGTTTGAGTTCAACTTTGGGTTGCTTCACTGGAGCAGCAACTGACTTGCTATCCATGAAGTTTCCCTCCTTGCTCTTGCCCTTTTCGAAACTAGTGGTTTGATTAACCATCAACACTTGACGCTCCTTCTTGATTTCTACCTTCGCGGTGTCAAACATTGCGAACAGCTCAGCGATCAATACTTCTATCCCTGGTGTATTATAGTTCATCACTAAGTTCTAGTAGCTTTAGTGACAGTGACTTGGAGAACTATATCAATCACTATCTTATCTAGAAGATCAACTCCCACTTGATTCAAGCGATTGTAGTACCCAGACAATCTGAGTACATGCTCAACGATTGAGCTATTCTCCTTCATCTTACAGGCAAAGAATCTTGTTGGAGATCTCATATCTCGCAACACAGGCACGAGCCTGAGATCACAATCTCTGCTCCTAGAACATCTCATATCTTCCGTGACGTTCAAAACGTTTCGGAGCCTGAATTCTAAGCCATAATGCATGACGCACTAAACTATCAAGTAGTCATCGAAACGTGCATGTCAGATGTTCACAACATCTATAGACGACGCTAGAGGGGGTGGCGCACCGAGCGGTGCATTAAGGACATAAGCCTTCTATGCAGCAATGAGGACAATCCTCAGATCACGGACCCAGTCCGCAATATTGCTACCAACATCTTTCAACTCTATTTCTCTAGGAACATATAAAAATTTAAGGGAGCTATAGCGCGAGCTAGTAATCTACAACATAATTTGCAAAGACACTTTGACTATGTTCATGATAATGAGTTCAATTAATCATATTACTTAAGAACTCCCACTCAAATTGACATCCCTCCGATCATTCGAGTGATACATGATCCAAATTCACCAACTCAAGTACGATCATCACGTGAGTTGAGGTGGCTGCAATGGTGAACATCATTATGTTGATCATATCTACTATATGACTCATGTTTGACCTTTCGGTCTCTCGTGTTCCGAGGCCATGTCTGTACATGCTAGGCTCGTCAAGTTTAACCCGAGTGTTCTGCGCGTGCAAATCTGGCTTGCACCCGTTGTATGTGAACGTAGAGTCTATCACACCCGATCATCACGTGGTGCCTCAACATGACGAACTTTCGCAACGGTGCACACTCGGGGAGAACACAGTTCATCTTGAAATTCAAGTGAGGGATCACCTTATAATGCTACCGCCGTACTAAGCAAAACAAGGTGCATAAAAGGATTAACATCTCATGCAATTCATAAGTGACATGATATGGCAATGAACTTGTGTTTAAGATCTCGATCTTCAAAACACCGGCATGATCTCCATCGTCACCGACACAACACCATGATCTCCATCATCTTGATCTCCATCAATGTGTTGCCATTGGGGTTGTGGCGCCAGCCCTGCTTCTACTTCTATTGCTACCGCTTAGCGATAAAGTAAAGCATTACATAGCGCTTAATGATTGACACGCAGGTCATACAATAATTAAAGACAACCCTATGGCTCCTGCCGGTTGCCGTACTCAACGACATGCAAGTCGTGAAATTCTATACATCACATGATCATCTCATACATCACATATATCTCATCATGTAATTGGCCATATCACATCACAACATACCCTGCAAAAACAAGTTAGACGTCCTCTAATTGTTGTTGCATGTTTTACGTGGCTGCTACGGGTATCTAGCAAGAACGATTCTCACCTACGCATAAACCACAACGGTGATACATAGATTGCTTTTCAACCTTCTCAAGGACCGCCTTTGTCGGATCCGATCCAACTAAAGTGAGAGAAACTGTCACCCGCAAGCCATCTAAGCAACAAGTTGCATCGAGGGAACCGGTCTCTCGTAAGCGTACGAGTAATGTTGGTCTGGGCCGCTTCATCTCACAATCCCGCTGAACCAAAATCCGACCAAGGGAGGAAGCAATCTAAGCATCAACGCCCACAAACCTTTTGTGTTCTACTCGAGATCTCATCGAACCATCAACCTAGCTCATGATGCCACTGTTGGGGAACGTCGCATGGGAAACAAAAAAATTCCTACGCACACGCAAACCTATCCATGGTGATGAGCATCTACGAGAGGGAGAGTGGATCTACGTACCCTTGTAGATCGCTAAGCGGGAAGCGTTAAGAAACGCGGTTGGTGTAGTCGAACTTCTTCGCGATCCAAATCGCCGAGCGTCCCGCGATCCAATCACGAACCGTCCCGCGAACACATCATGATCCGTCCCACGAACTCATCACGATCCGTCTCACGATCTTGATCACGATCTGTCCTGCGAACTCATCACGATCTGTTCCGTGATCACATTACGAACCGTCTCGCGATCTCGATCACGGTCCTTCCGATCTAGCGCCGAACGGACAGCACCTCCGCGTTCAGCACACGTGCAGCTTGATGACGATCTCCACCGTCTCGATCCAGTGAGAGGAGGTGGAGAGGAGAGAGAGTTCACTGGCAGCATGACGGCGCTCCGATGATGGTGGTGGAGCAATTCCGGCAGGGCTTCGCCTAAGCGCTGCAGAAAACCGATCTAGAGGAGAAACTATGCACCGGCGGAACGGGAAGCACGTGGCCGGAAATTCTGTCCAAAAACCACCCAATCCACTAGTATATATAGGAGGAGAGGATATGAGAGGCATCCAAGGCCTTTGGGTCGGCCGAAATAGGAGGTGGGAAGCAATCCTACTTCACCTCCAATCCTAGTTGGAGTAGGATTGCCTCCTATTGGCTGATTTTCCACTTTTTGCTTTAGGACTTTGTCTCCTGCGCCATGGGCCTTTGTGGCTGTTTTCCCAGCACACTAAGGGCTGGTTATTATTCTCTCACAGCCCATGGACCTCTTGGGGTCGAAATACCCCTCCCGGAGGCCTCCCGGTACACTACCGGCACTCCCAGTACACTACCGATGAGCCCGAAACTTTTCCAGAAACCAAACTAGGACTTCCTATATATGAATATTTACCTCCGGACCATTCCGGAGCTCCTCGTGACGTCCGGGATCTCATCCGGGACTCCGAACAAACTTTGGTCACCACCATACATAACTCTACACTACCGAAACGTCACCGAACCTTAAGTGTGCAGACCCTGCGGGTTTGAGAACTATGTAGACATGACCGAGACACCTCTACGGTCAATAACCAATGGAGGTACCTGGACGTCCACATTGGTTCCTACATATTCTACGAAGATCTTTATCGGTCGAACCTCTATGTCAAGGATTCAGTTAATCCCGTATAACGTTCCCTTTGTTCTTCGGTATGTTACTTGCCCGAGATTCGATCGTCGGTATCTCCATACCTAGTTCAACCTCATTACCGGAAAGTCTCTTTACTCGTTCCGTAATACAAGATCCCGCAACTAACAATTAGTCACATTGCTTGCACGGCTTATTGTGATGTTGCATTACCGAGTGGGCCCCGAGATACCTCTCCGTCACACGGAGTAACAAATCCCAGTCTCGATCCATGCCAACTCAACAGACACCATCGGAGATACCTGTAGAGCACCTTTATAGTCACCTAGTTACGTTGCGACATTTGATACACACAAGGCACTCCTCCGATATCTGTGATTTGCATGATCTCATGGTCATAGGAACACATACTTG
The DNA here is from genome assembly GCA_022496015.1 of Hordeum marinum. NCBI lineage: Eukaryota > Viridiplantae > Streptophyta > Magnoliopsida > Poales > Poaceae > Hordeum > Hordeum marinum. Next base: position 348,234,824 of record CM039678.1, read on the forward strand.
ACATGCGGAAAACAGTAGCAATAAACTGACACGATCATATGCTACGTTTGCAGTTTGGGTCTTTTCCATCACATCATTCTCCTAATGATGTGACCCCGTTATCAAATGACATATCATGTCCATGGCTAGGAAACCTTAACCATCTTTTGATCAACGAGCTAGTCTATTAGAGGCATACTAGGGACATGTTTTTGTCTATGTATCCACACATGTATCTAAGTCTCCAATCAATACAATTATAGCATGGATAATAAACGATTATCATGAACAAGGAAATATGATAATAACTAATTTATTATTGCCTCTAGGGCATATTTCTAACACTTCCATGGAAAGGTTTGTGCGGATCCAACATGAGCGCACGGAAGGAAGTACCTTGGTGAGGGAGGAGGTATTGAAGGGGCGGGGAGTTTAGGGAAGGCGGAGGGGACGATTGAGGGGAAGGGAGGCCAACCTGCTCGAGCATCCAAACTGTTGACACCACTCAGGAAGCTGAAAGGAGAACAGGTGTGGATGTAAGATTCCGTTGGTTCTATTATGGACGATGGTAATGGAAAGGGCGCGATTACGGCAAGAATTGTTGATGTGACACACTGCTGAGGTGGTTAGTTTGCATGTAGACATAAATAGAGTAGTAGGGATGAACTTCTTAGGTATATAGGATGTGGAAATTGCTTCACAACTCATGCCACCTGGAACACCACAATATAATGGTGTGTCATTGTGTCCTAATATCATGATCGCACTCTATTAGATATGATGTGTTCTATGATGTCTCTTATAGATTTGCCACTATTAGAGTTGTGTCGAATATAGTGTACAAGATAGATTACAGTTGGACTTGTAGTTATATTGTGTTTCGACAGGGTATGGAGTCATGTCCTAATAGGACACTTGTATCCTTGGCCTCTTATATAATGAGTGGGTAGACACACGATGTAACCCTATGCCAACATAATAGCATAGACACATAGGGAGAGCTGGCGGCATGTGTCGGCGCCCGGGCAGCTGGGGTGCGGAATTGTGACGGTGCCACGAGGAGGAACACCCATAGTCAGGCTCTGGGATGTAGACATATCGGTGAACCTCGTTAACAAATCTCGGATGTCATGACTCGTGTGATTGCTTGATCCTCGAATGATAAATGGAATGCCTCAAATTGATTTTAACAAGTGGTATTATATAATCTAGGTTGTTTGGAGGTGCTAATGGTGTTGATCCAGAGGACGAGGTGAAGATATTGTTCAGGTTCTATAGGAGATGCAGATGTGTTCGGTGGTTGTTATATTCTCAAAAAAGTGAATCAGAAGGAGCGCGTGTGCTTAGGACATGTACAATGGCATCTAGCCAACTGTCTATAACAATTGCCACATATGAAAATATCTGACGGGGGGGAGAGAATGGGTAAAGCGATCGAGCCTGTCTGCAAAAATACTGACTGTCTAATCCCACGTAAATCGCTGCTTACAGATGGCCTTTCCTCCATTCTACGAGTCTATTGAACGTTGTGGGTTGTTGAGATCTCATGTTTTGTGGGCCATATATTGAGGAGTGGTTGGAGTTTAATAGTCGGCCTAATATACACCCTATTGTTGCGTTTACTTTTGATGGTGTCTACAGATGATGTGTATAGATGCTACACACACCATCCATTTGTACCGAGGTACATGCCCTTATGGAAGCAACAATCGGCGTCGGTGGAATCCATCTATGCGGAACGGTTTTGGTGGCACGTGTGGCAACCCTTGGCGAGAACAGAATATGGCCGTTAGAACGGAAAGTAATTGAGAGAATGAAGTAGTTTCTTTATTGATGATGATGAACTATATATACATGCCCAAGAGGCACGTACATACAGACACCTTTACAAAGAGTCACAAGTGAAGCAACACGACTGTTGCCCTAAGACGGTTTAGAGAAAGCAGGGATTAACCCATAATTATTCTAATAAATCGATTCCAAACACTCCCCCTAATAAATGCTTGTCTTCATGAATGTGTATCATCTTGATAAAGACTCCTTGCATATGTTTGCCTTGAAGTTCATCATCTTCATCTTGAGAAAAACTCCTCTAAAAACCTTATGGGAAAAATATGAGGAGAATAGTGTGTATATGTTGCTAAAATTCCTTTAAACCCCCGTGGGAAAATAGAAGGAGAAAATATTGCAATATACAATGATCCTTGTCTCCTTGCTAACTCATATGAGAAAAACCTTCGAAGAAGGAGAAAACTCATTGGTGAGTTTGGAGAACAATAAATATGCTTTGTATACTTTCCTTCAAAAAACCCGATGGGAAAATATGAAAAGTATTGCATATTTCGCCTCATTAAAAACCTATTATGAGAAACTTCGAGAGATATCTCATAAAGGAAAAAGAGTGTGATTTTATATGTCATTGAAAACTCCTTTAAAACCAAGTGAGAAAAATATAAGGAGAAAAATGATATGACATATGATTGTAATTGTCTCTATTAACTCAATATGAGAAAAACCATAGAGTTTAGAGGACAATAAATATGTCGTATATACTTTCCTAAAAATCCTGGTGGGGAAAACAAAAAGCATGACATATGATCTCATGTTGATATTACCTCATTAAAAACCTTTATGAGAACCTGTATAGTAAACTCATGAAAGGAAAAAGAGTATAATACGATCAATTGAACAGGAATAATTCATGAAGATACTCCCCCTGTTTTTTTGCAAATTTTGAAGCCGTCACATACCAATTCCATGAACATATTTCTAGAATGTAGATGTTGGTAGAGACTTCATGAACAAATCAGTCGCATGATTTGACTTGCAAGATATGCAATATAGTGATATTGCTTATTATGTAACCTATTTGCATCCGGGCAACACAAGAAACATTACCATTGAGATAGTGGTTGGTGGATGTAGCCATGAGGTCTGTTTCGAAGACTCTTCATGAGAGGGCTACCACACCTAGTAGGATCACTAAGCTTGTCTACGATCCGACATAGTGGGGATCTGATCGATGTATCCAATGATATCGGTGTTCACATTTGTGTGAAACTGGAAACCAGGACAAGATGTTTTACGCCTTGGAGATATTGAAAGATATTTTTGAGTACCAACCAATTGTGTTTGGTGGATCCAATGGCATTATGGAACGTTGAGTTCCAGATGTCATTTCCATCATCTCTTGGTCTAAATAGATCTTTCTCCACGTCTAGAGAATGAACTACCACGAGAGTTATGGATGGATAAGATTTCCACAATGAATTTCTCCAATATATTATTGATATAGACAACATAGTATACCATAATATATGAATGAAGGTGCCCAAGTGGTAGTAATGAACGATATTTTAGTTTACCCAAATCCTTCATTTTAAATTCTGTCATTTCGATGATTACATGTGTCGTCATTGCAGACACACAAACATGGATAATCATCATTGTAGGAGTAATCCTTGTGTATAAGGATCTCACTACGTCGGTTGTACCATATGTACCGACAACAATAAGTCGTATGGTGACTTACTGATTTTACACAATGTATGTTGCATTGTGCATTTCGATTCAGAAGTGAGATTCCATCAGGAATCAATCATATGTGTCTGAATCTAGTGATCCACATGAATATGTGATCACTACATCTATCAACTGCAGAGATAGATGATTTTATACTACCAATGATATAATTTATCGGAAAGAGATTCCACCTCTAGAGAATAGTTGGGTATCTATGGGAACCCTTGTGCTACAATACTTGCTCTTTGTTTCACCACCTCGTCGTTCTCAATTCTGTTTATAGAAGAAAACTGGTGTAGGTATTGCTTATGAATACCTTTCCATTATCGAGCAAGACCATTTCTACCTAGATTATACCCTTTGCTTGAGTTCAGTCCGAGTGTTGTTCACACTTTGCCATGGCCATGGTCTTTGGACCTGAATCATGTGAAAGGTTTTGCAATCTAGTTGAGAAATGTATGTCGACAATTGTAGACTTTCGGATATATGATTCTACAGAATCTATATATCAATATATAGTTGATGGAGATATCATTACCCATGGTGACTGCTCGCGATTTCCTAATGCGATTGAGTCGAGTATTATGATGTCCCGGTCATTGTGTGCACTATGACCTGGGTTGCTGGAGGTTTTCCGTCCATTGGGTGCATACTACCCATTAGGTGTGTGTCAACGTGAAGTTGACTTGCATTTATTGATTCACGGGCCTGGATATCCTTGCTTGCAAGAAGCTGAATCCTGATGTACTTTTTCCATACATCTCCCCATGTTGCTTTGAACGGGGAGTGGAGTGGATTTTGTTGGTACCTCCACTCTTTCGGGCGTACTTTTGTAGGATTATAGGATTGTGCGACACCTTTATAGTCAGTAAATAAATCTGGCAGGTTATTCCCAATGTGTTGCAAATCTTCTGAACGCATGGTTCATATATTTGAGTATGTGGAACCGAGGCAGAAATGTGTTGAACATTCCACTAATTTCCTAGCATTATTTATGGTACTTGAAATCTCCCCCTAATGCCTGGAAATATTCCTCATGAATCAGCATACTGGCCTTGAATAATTCCCCATGCGAGGGGCTTGAGGTATTGACGGAAATACAGTTATTCCTCACATAGATCCCAACTATATGTTGAGGGGCCAATGATGTATGTCGGGTGGTGATATCTGTATACGACCGAATTACCGCAGATGGGACATACTCGATAGATTTCCATGTACAAAAGATAGAGGGGAATAATATTATGCAGTTCTGTCATGAGCATGTAAAACTACATGACTCCAACGTAAAGTTGGTAAGTTGCAACTCCAAAGTAAAGATAATGCAATGAGCTTAACTCTTTGGATAAAGGATTCTACCAAACCATTCTGAGTCTAGACATTAGAAAAAATTGCTAAACTTCAATCCGAAGGCCATAAAGAAGGCACTCAAGGAGAATTCTGCAATGTTATCCATCTGATTTGCTTGAAATCAATGTCAGGATAATGAGCCAATGGTTTCGTGTGAATAAAGCACACGCTTAAGACCATGATGTAGATATGTCTTTTAGAACCATGGAATGCCTGAATAGTCTAGTCAATGGATGGGAAGAGCCACTTACCTTAACTTGATGCATTCAAGGAGTCTGAGTGTTCAGCGTAGACTTTAAGGTGTGTGAGCCTTAAAATTCGCTTCCTTGTGTCACATGTAGTGCACACAAAATCCAAATGTTGTTAGAATTTAGCATCATAATAATCATAAACCAATGAAATTGCTGATAGTTTCGGTTTCAACCCAATGTCATGATGACCAAGGGGGGAATGCCAAATTTGTCATGCAAAAGACACATTGGAAAACTATGTCGTATGCAACATGTGCTACGGGTTTTGCAACATGTGTAGTACAATGCTGATGATACATAGAGAATGTGCTTGCCATATCCGTTGCAAATGGTAAGGAGAAGTTAGTCCTCTTTGTTGTCATCATAAGTTTCACTATGGAAACTATTTTAACGGATACCTCTATAGTTTAGTAGGGTACGAGTTAAACTTGGTAAGTAATAAATCATCCCAACGTTACTCGAGTACCCATAGGAATAGTAAATATGACTCGAATTGAGCCAACAAATACCTCATCGCGTCTAGCGATTTTAAAATATCTTCTTTCTCTCGACGAGAGTGGAAACATTTGAATTCCCTCAGTATAGAGTTTGTGGTACATATGTCCACAAGGCACAAATCATCTTTAATCAGATTTTCTCCGGTAGAAGTCTATATATAGACATGAGAATTCTCAAGAAAATCATTGTCAGATATATAGAATACATACAAATGTATTTGTATCAAAGTGATGATACAATATGTTGTGATATACAATATATGATGACAACAATACTTATGTTGTTGTTACAACATCATAAATAGACATTAATTATATTGACTGCTTAGGAGATCGAAAGACTATTCATAATCTCCAAACATGTTGGTTGAGGCATATTCAACCATCACATTCTCCGTGCCCATAGGGTCCCATCACAACTGGTGATGTCGGATTGAAGGTTGGAGTAAGATTCAAATCTTTGCCCTTGAGGTTCATTGTATCCCAAGAATTGCTGATACAAAATAATCAGATGCTGAGATTTGAATCTAATGCCTTGTGATATATAAGACACCATTTTTCTATTAGCGGTGTGATCCGGACTAGAGGTGAATTTTGGATTGCACATATTATTCCACGAGACACAACAGCAATCATGATGTCCATGCAGATAGGGCAGTGGTGGCCATTGAGGACGAATGCCTCAAATTCTAGAGCAATATGTTACCTTTATGGGTAAACCAGAGATAATTAATTTACAGTCAGTAAATTAAAAACCATCATGGTTGATGTTGTAATAAACTTAGCAAAATCAATGGGTATTTCAAGAAGTTATCTTGAAACCATTAGTGTGAACTTCAAATTGTTAAGTATGACATCTTGAATATAATCTCCGAAATGGAGTACATCTCGCGGGATGAATTACTATTTTATGAGAGAAAATTAATCTCAGTTGCAAAAGATTGTTTTGCGAGAGAAGAAAATTCTCAATTGCAAATCAGTACTCTAGAGGTACTGAATTTATCTTTGCAAGAGATTAAAATGTCAACTGCAAATAATAGATATAAATAATCTCAACATTTGCGAGCATGGAAATTATTTATATATTATTTTATTCTGGAGTATAATACTCAACAAAAACAATATTGAAATATATACGTACTGATTTTGGCCGATCTAAAGCAGAAATAAATTACTGCTAGACTCATTTTAGGCGATTAATTGCTAATCTACTAAAACAAAGATGCAAATAAGCAAAATATGGCAAGTGTTGTTGGTTGCCTGCAGCGCATGCACTAGGCCACGTAATGCATATTAGGCAGCCCATCTGGTCAAGCGAAGAGATAAGGACGCGGACAGGCAGCTTTCTATTCCCAATCCAGGAAGACCAAGACATGCGGAGACTTCCATGGCCGACCGACGCCACCGCTCTAGGTACGCCGCCGCAGCGGCATTCACCGGCGACGGGTGCAGGGACCAGGTGCTCCGTCATCTTCCTCGGGAGAGGAACCACCAAAGAGGCCGTGGATGGAAGCCACGCCGTTGAAACCGCCGTTTGCGGCACCGTTCGTGAGATCGAGCGCCACGTCCGGGCACGGGCGAACGCAGCCACGGCCTGGCGCGGGCTCGGGCGGGCGTGGGCGGGAGGGGCCGGCCACAGCCACGCGCGGGCGCAGGCGGTGAAGCCATGGCGCGGGCGGGCGAGCCGCAGGAGTCGCAGGGGCCGCGGGAGCCGCTGCGTCACGCATGAAGCCCGAGTCGGCCGCTGAGGCATCAACGGCTCGATGCCTCCGTGTTGACGCATGCCTGAGAGCAGTCGATGCGTGCGCTGCAATGACGAGGGCTAAAGGTACTAATTTCAGATAGCAATTAGTATATGCATGACCAAATCGGAAAGAAGCACCTTGTTAGTGTAGCAATGATATCAAGGTATGACTCTGATTCATTCCTTGATCCCTTGATTTTCCTCTCGATTTTCCCAGATAGATGGACGTCGGAGCCCCTGTTCTTCGTTCATGGGCAGAGGCTGCCGCTTGGAAGCTTTTCCGCCGGGGTGAGGACCGCCATGGTAGCGGGCGCCACCAGGCCGAACTGAGGGCTGCAGTCGTCGAACTCGCGAGCGACGTCGTAGCCAATGCGCCGATGGAATTGCTGCGCCGGGAGCGTGTTGATAACGTGTTAGAACGAAAAGTAATTGAGAGAATGAAGTAGTTTGTTTATTGATGATGATGAACTATATATACACGCCCAAGAGGCAAGTCCGTACAGACGCCTTTACAAAGGCTAATTTTTTTTAAATATTATCTTTTTTTTATCAATTTCGTCACATCTTATGCCGGTTAAAAAAATCTGTCATCCGTCGGACACGAGGGAGCCGGCAGCGTCCAGTCGGTCACGTGAAAGTGAAAGCTGAGTGGTTACTGTCGGCCATTGGGTGGCCGATAAATGGGCTGTCGGCCACATGGCGGTCGACTACTAGCCTGAGGCCATCCAGTCGGCTGCCTTAGGGCCCAATCGGCTATGTCGGAGCCGATAGGACTTGTCATCTTCGGTCGTGCCGCCCTCTCCTTTTCTTCCTCCTCTCTTTCTCTCTTCTTTGTTCTTTCTCAACTCTCTCTCAACACGAAGCCCTCCGATTTCTTACCGCATAGTTAGCCAATTTCTTCTTAGTTTCTCACCGTAGATTGCTTCTAAAGTGCTAGGGGATACTAGTGTAACCTCGATCTCGTGATGGGTAGCTCATAGTGATGGTGGTGAACATAGTGGAGGTGGAGGTCGAGGTCGAGGCAGTGGAAGTGGAGGTAGTGAAGGTGGAGGTGGACGTAGTGGAGGTGGACATTCCGATGTTCGTCGTCCGTTCGCGTGTTTGAAGCTCGTCGTTCGTCATTTGTTCACACGCTTCAAGGGTAATATATTCAACGTCTATTCCCGTAGTGTTAAGTTGTGTGGATATTTATGTGTGTAGAATATTTTAATTGATCTGGTAGCGTTGGTTCGATACAATATGTAGATGTCAAATATTTAGTTGTATTGCATTTTTTATTTGGTGCGGTAAAATTCGGGTAGCTATGGTATTTTTTAGTTGGTTCGGTAAAATCGCTTTAGGGTTCGATAGAACATGTAGTTGTCAAATATTTAGTTGTGTGGTAATTTTTAGTTTATCCGGTAGCTTTGGGTAATATTTCTGGTAGATGTGGTAATTTTAGTTGCTTCAGTAAAAATTATTAGTTTGTCTTTTGCTTAATATTTATGTCTGTTGAATTTTTTTAGGTCAACAGATATGTCTGATTTAGTGACATTATTTTTTTACTACGGCCCTGGTAATGTGCAAATAACTGAGACATGAGCTGATCTGAGTGAATTTGAGCACATTGATGTGCCAATGACTGCCCCTGAAGCATGGTCTGTTAGTCAGTTGAGAGAATGGATAACCGGGTCTTTAGGGTTAAATCATGAAACACACACCGTCGGTGTTCATGCATTATGGACGCGATCCAGTTCGAATATTTTCTTTTATTTCAAGGAAATAGCTCGGGGCGATCAGTGGGTGTGCTGGTTACAAGCTTGCTCTAGCAGGGGAGTTAATCCTGTCGCTTTAGTCCTTACCGTCGTGAAGCAGATGAGTGCAACTGTAGACCACGGTGGTCACGATTATGGCCAGAGTAGTGAAGGAATGCATGATTCAACGTCAAATTATGGGTCCCATGCTGCAGATGAAGTTTACGAATCAGGGCAGAGCAGTCATGCAGAAGGAGGTAATGTCGATGATTATGCTAGTGGTGAGGCGGATGCTGACGAGGTTGATGGACACTTGCAAAACCAGATGGAAAATAAAGATAGAGATGGTGATATTGCTGATGAGTCAGACGATGAAGAGAACGTCCAACAAGTGCCTAACCCTACATCATGGAATCAGGACTTCTCAACTGCAATGATCGTTAATGATGGTCATGATTCTACCTGGCAATATCACCACAACAACATTGCGACGGGTGCTATGTATCCAAACAAGCAAGCTCTAAAAGATGCAATAATTAGTTGGGCAATGTCCATGCAAAGGGTTTTTGTAGCAGATGTGTCAAGTCCAAAAAACTTGACAATGGTATGTAAGAACACTGGTTTTCCAGCGAGGGTGCATGGCTATCTCCCTAAATATGGCACAAACTGGCTGATCGGTGACTTAGTTCATCACACTTGTGTTATTTCCTGCATCCCTTAAGATCATCCTAACCTTACGTCCACCCTCATTGCTCAGTTGCTTTATAGAGAGATAGTGGAGGGCAAAGCGATAGAAGTGAAGGCTATCTAGACAAAAGTCTTCATCAGGTTCAAGTACAAAATATCTTATGGCAAGGCTTGGAGGGCTAAGAAGAGGGCACTTGAGAGTAGATTTGGTTCGTACTTTGATGCATATGACTCTGTTGTCCAACTCCTCCACACACTGCAGGACCGGAATCCGGGCACCTATATCAATATTCAAGACTTCTTCATGCCAGAGTTTGCAAATGTAAAGGTGTTGCATCGATTGTTCTTCTCTTTCGGTGTGTGCATTGAGTCTTTCAGACATGGTCGACCAGTGATATGTGTGGATGGCACTTTTCTCACAAGGAAGTACAAGGGTCAGATCTTGACCGCCATTGATCAAGATGGACAAAATAAAGTCGGTCCTCTCGCATTTGCTTTTGTGGAAAGCGAGAACATTGAAAGTTGGACATGGTTCTTCAGGCAATTGAAAATAGTTGTTGTGTAGGATAACCGAATGTGTGCATTCTTCATGACAGACATGCAGGTATACTTAGTGTGATAAAGACATTGTCAAAACCTGGTCCCGAGGAACAAACTCCATGGCAGGACTTGCAGAGCCGTTGGTGCATGCGCCATCTTGGGGCCAATTTCTTCTCGCAGTTCAGAGATAAGAACCTCATGAATCTATTCAAGAAACTCTACAAGCATAACCAGCTATGGAAGTACACTTTGATACGTGATAGACTAAATACTTGCACGAAGAGACATGTTACAGATAGGAGGTCTGCACGAGATGCAGCTGTGAGGGCACATGTTGAAGCAGTAGCTGCACAGTTAGCAACGGGATCAATTGCCGTGGAGGAGGAACCTGTTGGGCTTGGTGACTTGCCAGGATTTGATCCACCTGGAACTACGAGAAGGCTTGGAAGGACAATTAAAACCTTTGATCAGTGGATAGAGCATGAACCTCTTGAGAGATGTCTTTGTTGCATGACACACATGGAGCAAGGTACGGTGTCATGATTACCAACCTCGATGAAACATATAACTTTGTCCTCAGACGAAATAAGGCTTTGCCCCTTACAGCTATTGTTGAGGGAATTTTCTATGGTACGGTGAAGTATTTCAGAGATAGATGTCAAAGCGCCGCCCTGCATATCACTAACAACCCGAACACACGTTACTGTGAAAGGGTTATGAAGTACATGAATGAAAAAATGGAAAAAAGCCAGGTCACACACTGTTGTTGCCATCGGAAATCAAGAGCGAAGGTATGAGGTCCGGTTATCTAACAACAAATTCGGATGTGCAACTGTGTCGAGGACACACGAGGTCAAAATTGGAAACGAAGTCCGGCCAACTTGCGAGTGCACATGTAACAAACCGAAGTTGCTTCACCTACCTTGCACGCATGTACTTGCTGCTTGCGGGCAGTTAGGACTGGACGCAATCTCATTCGTATCTCCATACTTTCTGAAAGAGTCCGTCCTCAATACCTGGACAGGTGAGTTGGTTGGTTTTGGATCAATGGGTAACTTCAACACCGCCGACCCTGTTGAACGGAGATACATTCCACACCCTGAGTTTATGCGTACAAGTAGAGGTAGACAACAATATCAGCGCATCCAGAATGATATGGATGAATCTAATGCCGAAGGGCGCACCATGCAATGCATTCTATGCAATGATTTTGGACATAGGGACACTTAATGCACCATGTTTGTCACTACCAGGGGGCGCAAGTCATGGAAGAGGTAGTCTTGGACGAAGAGGAGGAAGAGGGAGAGCAAGATGAATAAGCTAAGAACTATGTTTTAAATTTGTATTAAGTGTGGCACTATGTTTTAAATTTGTATTGTGTGTGGCACTATGTTTAAATTTGTATTGTGTGTGGCAATATGTTTTAAATTTGTATTGTGTGTGGAACTATGTTTTAAATTTGTAGTGTGTGTGGCTCTATGTTTTAAATTTGTATTGTGTGTGGCACTATGTTTTAAATGTACTATTGTAGAATGGAGGTACCGTCGTTGCTAAATCCGGAGATTGATAAAAAGCACCATGTCGTGCTATTATGTGAGCGCAAGCTCGACCCCCTTCGCACTCACACTTCTAAGGTGGAGTGGAAGATACATCCGGATTGGGTTGACAGGTACGTGTTTTATTTATTTATTTGAAGTTGGATTTAATGTGTCACACTAAATGAATTGTTATGCTTTCTCATATGCAGGTTGAAATGGGCTGGATTTTTACCTTTTGCGCGTCTAGTACAGGACAGTGACACCTCCAGCCGCGTAGCCATTGACTCTGTGCTCACCTGCTTAGTGGACCGATAGAGGCCTGAGACCCACATTCCACTTCCACTAGGGAGAGATGGGTCCTACTCTAGAGGATGTCTCGATGCTGCTGGGCCTACCCTTGGCGGGTCATGCCATAGGACCGTTGGATGCATCGGCTGGTTGGGAGGCATCTATGAGACAACGTTTCTTGTGTGTTTATAATGGGGCTCCGGTTCTTGCGTCGGAGCCTCACGAACCTAAGTATGATTGGCTGCATCATTTCAGTGTTAGTTCCTCAGCCACACATCTTTCGTTTATCGTGCATCTGGTTTTACAATTAATTTTGTTGTTTATTAATACGTTCTCTTTACTCAATATAGATCAAGAATTTCTGAGGGTATCCAAATGTCCCTCTGAATGCAACACGGATCACTCGTAGCCTGGAGGCGTACCTACCGTGGCTTCTCGGGAAGGTTATGTTCACAGAGAACCATGTCACCACTGTAAGTGCATGCTACATCCCTATTGCACTAGAGATCGCGAGAGTTGAGATGCCGAATCAGATCACACCTAGAAGTTGGGGATCAGCAGTCTTAGCAGCTACATACCGAGGTATGTGCAACGGTTGCCAGCTGCACGAGAAAAAGCCAACCCTTCTTGTATGCCCTCTATTTTTACAGTTCTGGTCCTGGGAGAGGTTCTCTATAGGACGGCCGAACATAGATTTCCAGGAGGGTTTTCCTGTGGGCCACTTTTTCGATGATAACGGAATCGACATGCCTACTTTCGGTCTATGCTCGCCGCGTCGCAAGGTATGTCTCGTGTTATAATTTAATGCATGTTCTTTGCCTACACTACTGCTAAAAACTCACTTATAATCCGTGCAGAGACGCTATGCTGCTGAGCAGACTTGGCGAGCGTACACAACATTGAACGAGCAGTTCGATACGTACACCGGGGTGATATGGAAGCCATACACGCAAGCAACCATACATTCCAGGTACCCCGGCGACATTTCTCAGCTATGCACAAGAGATTGGGGTTACTGGATGAAGAAATCAAAGATTATCTTCGATATCTGCGTCGAGGAGATGGCGTAACAACGGGTTATGAGGAAATTCGGTCTTCGGCAGATGGTCAACCCGAAGCCTATAGAGAACCCACTGCCAGAAGTAGTCCACATGTATTGTATACTTATTCAATGTTTCATTGTCATTCAGATTTTTTCATAGTGAATCATTAGTTAATTGTTACACACACACACCTCAATTGCAGGAACACAAGAAAGGGGATAAGCAGGACACAGGAGCAATGGCTCCAAAGGCTTCGGCAGTACATGATAGACTGGGATACTGCGACGACACGTCTCTGGGAGGACGATGACATGTTTGATATCAGTCAATTCAATGCCTATTTGCGTCGGTACATGGAGATGACAAGGTTACGCATCATTCAACCCCCCGATCCAGAGGATATACCGGACCCCGTTACGTCTGATACATACCCGAGCTATGATACTTCGGGCTCTAGGCAGTACGCGGTAACATTTATTGTCTTTATCTAATTCATCTTTTGGTTACATACTTTGACGTCCATAATTAATAATCATCGTGAAAATTTGAGGCTAAGCTGGCATACGATCTTCATAGTGAGGTTAGGGACTATAAACGATCAATGTCGTCTGCACCTCTTATGGTTCCCACATCTTAGCTCCGACCATGGTTCGCGCGCCTGGAGCAGAAGTTATGATCTGTCTACACAGATATCACGTGCACTCGCACTTCGGACGGTTTTCCTCACCACCAACAATAGCAACACCACCACTACCACCAGCAGCACCACCACCACCAGTAGCAGCAACACCGGCACCACCACCAGCACCAGCAGCCGTGGCCATCCACACAATGACAACAACCACGTCCTCGCCTAACACAGCAGCCGACGCCCCCTCCACCATCTTCTGACCAGGCTGGCAGTTCGGCATGGCAGCACCTAGAGCAGCATTATCCCTCGTCTAGCTTTGCGTTTGAACCTTCACCACAACAACAAAGTCTCACATCGGGTTTCATGTTTCAGCCACATCCATATTAGCAGGGGTCGGCGTCCAGATCTGCATTGGGGAGTGAGGGTGAGCCACTATCGTAGCTAAACACGTGGATGGACATATTTTCGACTCCTCCACCAGGACCCATCTAGGATACACAGGATGACCAAGACGGGTCTGAGCTTCCTCTTCGTCACATTAGGCCATCCAACAGGTTTGGCTGGAGTACGCCTGACACACCGCCTGAGCGCCGAGGTGGGCGTCGTGGTTGACGGTTCCATCAGTCGGTAAAGACATGACTATTTGATTATGTATGAGACATATGTCTATTTTATGTATGAGACAAATTAGTATCTACTTATGTATGAGACATATTCATGTTCTATTTCAGTGGTCAATTGGTTTATAGGGCATAACACTTATACTGCAAACTAAATGCATCCAACGCGACATTTTACATAAAACATAATGCCCACAAAACAAGACAATACACAAAGATATTATAAAATACAGTTGAATTAAACAATACAACTGAAATTACAAAATATAGCTAAAAACTACATGAATGCATCATTGTCCTCCTCCGTCCATGCGGAGCTCTTGCCCTTTGTCGATGCAGAGCTCTTTCCCTTTGTCGATGCAGAGTTCTTGTCCTTTATCGATGTAGCGCTCTAGCCCTTTATCGATGTTGAGCTCTTGCTCTTCGACAATGATGTAGTCTTGACCGTGGTGCTTAGCATGAAGAGGTCGTCTTCGTCCTCCTCCATCGATGTAGATCTCTTGCCCTTCGTCGATGTAGAGCTCTTGCCCTTCGATGATGCGGTAGTCTTGACCTTGGTGCTCGACATGAAGAGGTCGTCTTCGTCCTCACTATCTGCTGACCATAAATCTGAATTATTTGCAGCAATCCTGAGTAAGCTTCACCCTTATGCAGTTGCTTCTGCCATCTGCCATGCAACCTGAGAAGTTCATTCAGTATCTCCTCAAATGTCCTGGGAGGACACGCACTCCTAGCTAATGAGTGAGCCAACTCATTCATTACATGCAACCTGAGAAGTTCATTCAGTATCTCCTCAAATGTCCTGGGAGGACATACACTCCTAGCTAATGAGTGAGCCAACTCATTCATTATGGTGTCACTACTGATGAGTTCCTCCCATGGAACTACTCTATCGTTGATCTTGCAATTGGCGGCTAGACGGGGAAACGGATAATGGGACATCTCCACGAAACTACGATATTATACTGGACAACTTACCCAACTTAGTGTGGAGGGTTTTTTATAGGTTTAGAAGAGAAGAATAGGCGGGAACTCAGAAGAGGGAGACAATGGCAGGAGATATTGGCGGGAACTAAGAAGCGGAAAACGATGGCGGGAGATATTGGCGAGAACTAAGAAGCGGGAAACGATGGCGGGAACTTTGAAGCGGGAAAAGATGGCGGGAATTAGGAATCGGGAAACGATGGCGGGAGGGGTTATTGTGTCATTTTGTTCATCGCAAAATGTTAGTTTTGCATCAAAAAATGATGAACATGCACCTGTTGGTTTTGTCATGGCCGATTAGTACTAATTGCTCACGGATACGCCAATTAGTACTAATCGGTCACAGTTAGGCCAATTAGTACTTATCGGTCACGACGTTGTCGATTAGTACTAATCGATCACTACAAAACCGACAGGAGCTCGTCCTACGTGGCCGACAGCCCTATCGTTCTACCTGTAGCCGATTGGGACTAATCGGCTATGATAGAGCCGACTGGATCCAGTTGGCTTCCTCCTGGCCAACTAAATCATATTTCTATAAATTTTACCAACAACGTTATATGTGAGAAAATTAATAAAAAATATAATATAAAAAATAGCTTTACAAAGAGTCACAAGTAAAGCAACACGGCTGTTGCCTCAAGACGGTTTAGACAAAGTAACGATTAACCCGTAATTATTCTAATAAATTAATTCCTAACAATGGCGACGATCGAGCGCTCTATCCGGTCGAGCGGGCCGGAGCCATACACGTGGATGCGCCTGGCATGGGCAAGTTGAGGCCGAGGCTGGGCCGGCGGCGCTGCAGCTCTTAGGTTGGTTGGCAATGGAAGGCTGGCTAGAGGGCCTGGCCCAGCCAATGATAGGTTTGGTGACTTGTGGTGTTCACGCGTGTGCGTGTGCGTGCGTTGTACGAGGGAGCTGGGGGACCTCCCATCCACCGCATGTTGTGGCAAGCAAGCGAGCCTGTGCATAACTGAGTCGGCCCAACGACTACGCGAGCGGGAAGACAAGGTGCTGACCCAGGAAACCAATCTAGACACACATAACTGTAGAGGACCGGACCCAGCGAACCGTAGGAAAAAACCGGACCACCCCGTGCACTGTAAAAAAAATTATTGTAGCATCACACACTGTACTATACTGTGTTGTTATTGTAGCAGAAAAAGGAACAATTTTTAAATGGCAAACAAATTTGCAAATTTCGGAAATTTAAGGAATTATTATTTTTAATGGAAATATTTATTTTGTAACTCAAACATTTTCTTACACGCAAATAATTTTTTGAAAAAAAATATTCTTTTTGGAAAAGTGAACATTTTTCGATATTAAACTATATTTACAAAACTCTGATATTTTTTGAATTTGTGAACTATTTAATAAAACATGAACGTATTTTAAAAATGTGATTTGTTTTTTAAAACTGTATCATTTTTAGAATATGTGAACAAATTTAGAAAATAGGAACATTTTTTGAAATTACCCAAATATTTTTTAATTTGTGACCAAAAATTAAGCATGTGATTTTTTTTTGAATTTGCGAACAAACATTGAAAATCATGAAAATTCCTTGAATTGTCTACGTTTTTCCAAATTTCACAAAAACTTCGGAGACGCCAACATATTTTAAACTCCAGAACAAAATTTAAAAACATGAACATTTTTTGAAAGTTGTGAACAATTTACGAACTCGGGACATCTTTTGAAACACCAGAGAAAAACATGACCAATATTTTTCAATTTTTGAACAATTCTTAAAAAAGGGAACATTTTTTAAGGCTAGAACATTTTTTGAAAATGGATGAAAATTTCGAAAAAGGCTTTCAAAGCATTTTTTGAAAAAAAGAAGATTTTAGAAAAAATACGTAACATTTTTTAATTTATGAATTTTTTTAGAAAAATGATAATGTTTTGAAATTTGGAAAAATTATAAAGGCAACAACATTTTTAGAAATTTACGAGAAATTTTCGAACATAACCTTACTTTAAAACGGATAAAATAACCTTGAAAAATAAAAAGGAAAATGAAATAGATACTGGAAAAAGAACAGGAACAATTTTTGGAACTAGTGACAAATTTATAAAACTAGGACATCGTTTGAAACTCCAGAAAAATACAAACGTAAAAACTTTTTGCGATTTGCAAACAATTTTTGAAACTAGTGAACAATTTCTAAAATTGGGACATCTTTCGAAACTCCAGTAAAAATAAAAATGCGAACATTTTTTGCAATTTACAAACAATTTTGTAAAAAAGAACATATATTATGTCAGAATAAATTTTGAAAAATTATGAAAAATTGAACAAAAGCATTCAAAACATTTTTGTGTAAAACAAGAACATTGTTTTTGAAAATCCAGAGTATTTTCTAAATTGATAAACAATTTTGAAAAACGACATTTTTGAAATTTGGAACTTTTTTTAATAGTAAGAACATTTCGAATTTTAAGAACAATTTTTGAACATGAACTTATTTTAAAAGAGATAAAAATAACCTTGAAAAATAAAAAGGAAGAAAGAATATAAAACTGGGGAGAAAATAAAAAAGAAGCAGAAAAAGGAGAAAAAATAAAAACGAAGAAGAAACTGAAAAAAGGTTTAGAAACCTTCTAGAAGGTTCCCAAAACTGGGAAAACTGGCTAGAACCTTCCAACAGGTTCCGAAAACCGGGATAGGTGGAACACTTCTAATGGTCCGGATAGGTAAAATTTGGAATGTTTCTGGAAAGCACGAATAGTTTTTGAAATTCGACCGCACTGTGCAAAGCTGGAAGTGGGCCGGCCCATATAGCGTCGCTTGCAGCCTTGTTCCTGTGCGAAGCCTCGACATTTTGCCGCAACGAGTGGCGAATAGGGTTTTCCGAAGCTAGGTACTGCTATGGAGCCGAAGCAAGCAGGCATCATTAGGATTTGTTAGAGAAGAAAAAACGTAATCTACAGCACTATGGTAATTGACGTGGCAAGGACTGCAATTGGATAAAGGAAAAGAAGCATTGGGAGTTGTGGAGTCATGCACTTAGTGCGGCTACATGAGCTACCATGGAAGGGATTTTTTTCTTTGATGGATTGCTAATTGCACACGGTGTTTTACTAGGAGGTGGGTAGGTTAGTTACAGTCGGATAAGGTCGACTGTGTCAGACTGGACAGTTTGACGGATCGATGCAAGTCGGTTGGTCCAGAAGACAATGGTGGGATCGGCGACAACGACATAGGAGTGTGATGCTGATGGTGACCGACTTTTGGGCATGGAAACACGTGGTGCATGTCTAAGGGCTTGTGCGGCTTTGACAAGAGTATGGCGCGGGATTGATTCAAGGTGTTGTACACACGGAGCTTGAAGTCGACGCGACGCAAGGTGGATGGATCATCTACCATGGAGCCATGTTTGAAGTGCAGCTAGAGTCTGCAAGACTTCACTCGGTGCTCATTGGGGGGCAACGACGTAAGTGCACAGAGAGTCGAAGCCTATTTCGTGAGGGAAAAAACGAGTGACACATAGTTCGGACTGGAGCCCAATGGTCTGATGGAAACGTGAAACTCGTCATCGGTCGGGATGATGGATGCTACTCTGTAGTGGGGGTTGAGTGGTGTGGGTTCGCGACCCTTGAGACCCGAGCGGGACAGCGGAGGCTCAATGCGGTAAGAGCGGCGAGGCGTGCGGTACGCATGGGACATGAAGACGAGCCAGGGCTCTGGTGGTCATACATGTGGTGAGACAACTGCGAATTTGACTCGGGATGACAACAAGCAATGGTGAAATTCCTTCAAGTTTTAGACAAGCGGTCAAAGAAGAGCAGTGATGTTGAGTTTAGGTAACTCTTATATGTGTTGTCCAATATGTGAGTTGTTATTTTCACGCAGATCAGTGATCGGTGTGTGATGGCGTTGAACGGATACTCTAGAAGTTGGGAGCGCAAACTAGAGTTATGTTGAACTTAATTTCGCTCGAGCATTGACTATGGTCAAGAAAAGAAGGGATTACAAGTTGTAGGTGGAGTCACATGGAGTCTTCGAATAGCAGCGGTGTTCATGGGATATACTCGAGTCCAATGTACATGGAAGTTTGACGCATTGACGAATCAAGGGTGGTGGAGAATATTCGCCAAGGTGGAGTTTGTTAGAGTTGTGTCGAATATAGTGTACAAGGTAGGTTACAGTTGGGTTGTAGTTGTACTGTGTTTAGACATGGTATGGGGTCGTGTCCTAATAGGACACTTGTATCCTTGGCCTTTTATATAATGATGGGGTACACACATGATGTAACCTATGCCAACGTAATAGCACAAGCACGCAGGGGAGGCCGGTGGCATGTGTCGGCTCCCGGGCAGCCGGGGTGCGGTACTATGACGATGTCACGGGAAGGAGCGTGCGTAGTCAGGCCTCGGGGATGTAGCCACATCGGTCAACCTTGTTAACAAATCTCGGGTGTCGTGCCTCGTGTGATTGCTTGGTCCTCGGATGATCAACAGAACACCTCGAGTTAATTCTAACAACCACAATCATTTGGGATTATACATTAGAGACTGCTACATTCACTTTAAATAAGGCACCATCTAAGTCCTTTGAAATGACATTGTATGAATTATGGTTTGCAAGAAACCTAAGCTCTTGGTTCTTAAAGTTTGGGGATGTGACGCTTATGGCAAGAGGCTTCAGCCTGATAAGTTCGAACCCAAAGCGGAGAATTGCGTCTTCATAGGATACCCTAAGCAAACTATTTAGTATACCTTTTATCTCAGATGCGAAGGCAAGGTCTTTGTTGCTAAGAATGGATCCTTTCTAGAGAAGTAGTTTCTCTCAAAAGATTTGAGTGGAAGGAAGGTAGAGATTGGTGAGCTTATCAAACCTTCACTTCAATTGGAGAGTATCACAACAGAGAAAGATGTTTCTTGTGATGCCTACACTAGTTAAATATGATTCTAATGATGATGATCATGAAGCTTCAGATCAAGTCACTATTGCACCTCGTAGGTCGACAAGGACACATACTGCCCCCAAGTGGTACCATATGACGGGGAACGTTGCATGGGAAACAAAAAATTTCCTACGCACACGAAGATCTATCCATGGTGATGAGCATCTACGAGAGGGAGAGTGGATCTACATACCCTTGTAGATCGCTAAGCGGGAAGCGTTAAGAAACGCGGTTGGTGTAGTCAAACGTCTTAGCGATCCAAATCGCTGTGCGTCCCGCGATCCAATCACGGTCCGTCCCGTGATCCAATCACGATCCGTCCCACGATCCCATCACGATCCGTCCCACGAACTTGATCACGATCCGTCTCACGAACTTGATCACGAGCCTTCCGATCTAGCACCAAACGGACGACACCTCCGCGTTCAGCACACGTACAGCTTGATGACAATCTCCACCGTCTTGATCCAGCAAGAAGGAGTGGAGAGGAAGAAGAGTTCTCCGGCAGCATGACGGCGCTCTAGCGATGCTGGTGAGCAATTCCGGCAGGGCTTCGCCTAAGCACTGCAGAAAACCGATCTAGAGGAGAAACTATGCACTGGAGGAACAGGTAGTGCGTGGCTGAAAATCTAGTGCAAAAACCCCTCAATACCACTAGTATATATAGGAGGATAGGAGGAGAGGAGGCAGCTTGGCCTCCAAGCCTCCTAGGCTTCGGCCGAACTAGGAGAGGAGGAGTCCACCTCCTCCACTCCTAGTAGGATTAGGATTCATCCTTTTTTTTCCTTTTTGCCCTTTCCCACCTTTTTCCTTTTGGGTTTTCTTCTCCAGCCACATGGGCCTTGTGTGGGAGTTTCCACCAGCCCACTAAGGGCTGATATTCACTCTCCCACAGCCCATTAAGCCTCTTGGGTCTAAATACCCCTCCCAGAGGTCTCCCGGTACACTCCCGGCACTCCCGGTACACTACCGATAAGCCTGGAACTTTTCTGGCGACCAAAACAGGACTTCCTATATATGAATCTTTACCTCCGGACCATTACGGAGCTCCTCATGACGTCCAGGATCTCATCGGACTCCAAACAAACTTCGGTCACCGCCATACATAACTTTATACTACCGAAACGTCACCAAACCTTAAGTGTGCAGACCCTGCGGGTTCGAGAACTATGTAGACATGACAGAGACACCTCTACGGTCAATAACCAATGGCGGGACCTGGATGTACACATTGGTTCCTACATATTCTACGAAGATCTTTATCGGTCGAACCTCTATGTCAAGGATTCAGTTAATCCCGTATGATGTTACCTTTGTTCTTCGGTATGTTACTTGCCCGAGATTCGATCGTCGATATCTCCATACCTCGTTCAACCTCGTTACTGGCAAGTCTCTTTACTCGTTCCGTAATACAAGATCCCGTGACCAACACTTAGTCACATTGCTTGCAAGGCTTATTGTGATGTTGTATTACCGAGTGGGCCCTGAGATACCTCTCCGTCACACGGAGTAACAAATCCCAGTCTTGATCCATGCCAACTCAACAGACACCCTCGGAGACACCTGTAGAGCACCTTTATAGTCACCCAGTTACGTTGCGACGTTTGATACACACAAGGTACTCCTCCGATATCCGTGAGTTGCATGATGTCATGGTCATAGGATCATATACTTGACATGCAGAAAACAGTAGCAATAAACTGACACGATCATAAGCTACGTTTGTAGTTTGGGTCTTGTCCATCACATCATTCTCCTAATGATGTGATCCCGTTATCAAATGACATCTCATGTCCATGGCTTGGAAACCTTAACCATCTTTCAATCAACGAGCTAGTTCACTAGAGGCATACTAGGGACATTGTGTTTGTCTATGTATCCTTACATGTATCCATGTTTCCAATTAATACAATTATAGCATGGATAATAAACGATTATCATGAACAAAGAAATACAATAATAAACACTTTATTTATTGCCTCTAGGGCATATTTCCAACAGTCTCCCACTTGCACTAGAGTCAATAATCTAGTTCGCACCACTATGTGATTTACATTGTAATGAATCGAACACCCATGCAGTTCTGGTGTTGATCATGTTTAGCCCTTGGAAGAGGTTTAGTCAACGGGTCTGCAACATTCAGATCCGTGTGCACTTTGCAAATATTTATGTCTTTCTCCAAGATGTAATCGCGGATGGAGTTGAAGCGTCGCTTTATGTGTCTGGTCCTCTTGTGAAACCTTGGTCCTTGGCCAGAGCAATGGCACCAGTGTTGTCACAGAATAGGTTCATTGGATTCAGTGCACTGGGCACTACTCCAAGATCTGTCATGAACTGCTTCATCCAGACACCTTCCTTCGCCGCCTCCGAGGCTGCGATGTATTCCGCTTCGCACGTAGAGTCAGCTACCACGCTTTGCTTGGAACTGCACCAGCTTACCGCTCCCCCATTAAGAATAAATACATATCCAGTTTGCGACTTAGAGTCGTCCGGATCAGTGTCAAAGCTTGCATCGACGTAACTCTTTACGACGAGCTCTTCATCACCTCCATAAACGAGAAACATTTCCTTAGTCCTTTTCAGGTACTTAAGGATATTCTTGACCACTTGCCAGTGCTCCATTCCAGGATCACTTTGAAACCTTCCGACCATACTTATGGCAAGGCTGACATCGGGTCTTGTGCACAACATTGCATACATGATAGAGCCTATGGCTGAAGCATAGGGGATGACACTCATCTTTTCTCTATCTTCTGCAGTTACTGGGCATTGAGTCTTACTCAACTTCACAACTTGTAATACAGGCAAGAACCCCTTCTTGGACTGTTCCATTTTGAACTTCTTCAAAACTTTATCAAGGCATGTGCTCTGTGAAAGTGCTATTAAGTGTCTCGATCTATCTCTATAGATCTTAATGCCTAATATGAAAGCAGCTTCTCTTAGGTCCTTCATTGAAAAACTCTTGTTCAAATATTCCTTCACGCTTTCTAGCATTTCTATATTGTTTCCAATCAGCAATATGTCATCCACATATAATACTAGAAACGCTATAGAGCTCCCACTCACTTTCTTGTAAATACAAGCTTCTCCGTAAACTTGTATAAACTCAAACGCTTTGATCACCTCATCAAAGCGCTTATTCCAACTCCGAGATGCTTGCACCAGTCCATAAATGGATCGCTGGAGTTTGCAAACTTTGTCAGCATTCTCTGGATCGACAAAACCTTCGGGTTGCATCATATACAACTCTTCCTTAAGGAAACCTTTGAGGAACGCTGTTTTTACATCCATCTGCCAAATTTCATAGTCGAAATAGGTAGCTATTGCTAACATGATTCTGACAGACTTAAGCATCGCTACGGGTGAGAAAGTCTCATCGTAGTCAACTCCTTGAACTTGTGAAAAACCCTTTGCCACAAGTCGAGCTTTATAGACGGTGACATTACCGTCCGCATCTGTTTTCTTCTTAAAGATCCATTTGTTCTGAATGGCCTTTCGCCCTTCAGGTAATACTTCCAAAGTCCATACTTTGTTTTCATACATGGATCCCATCTTGGATTTCATGGCCTCTAACCATTTCTCGGAATCCGGGCCCATCACTGCTCCTCCATAGCTCGTAGGTTCATTGTTGTCCAACAACATGACCTCCAAGACAGGGGTGCCGTACCACTCAGGGGTAGTACGCGGCCTTGTCGACCTACGAGGTTCAATAGCTGCTTGATCCGAAGCTTCATGATCATCATCATTAACTTCCTCTTCTACCGTTGTAGGTTCCACAGAAACATCTTTCTGCGCTGCGCTACTTTCTGGTTGAAGTAAAGGTTCAATAACCTCATCAAGCTCTATTTTCCTCCCACTCAATTCTTTCGAGAGAAACTCTTTCTCAAGAAATGTTCCGTTTTTAGCGACAAACACTTTGCCTTCGGATCTGAGATAGAAGGTATACCCGACTGTCTCTTTTGGGTATCCTATTAAGACGCATTTCTCCACTTTGGCTTCCAGCTTTTCAGGCTGAAGCTTTTTGACATAAGCATCACATCCCCAAACTTTAAGAAACGACAACTTTGGCTTCTTGCCAAACCACAGTTCATATGGCGTCATCTCAACGAATTTTGATGGTGCCCTATTTAAAGTGAATGCAGCTGTCTCTAATGCATAACCCCAAAACGATAGTGGCAAATCAGCAAGAGACATCATAGAACGCACCATATCTAATAAGGTTCGATTACGACGTTCGGACACACCATTACGCTGTGGTGTTCCGGGCGGTGTCAACTGTGAAACAATTCCACACTGTCTTAAGTGACTGCCAAACTCATAACTCAGATATTCACCTCCTCGATCAGATCGCAGGAACTTAATCTTCTTGTTATGATGATTCTCAACTTCACTCTGAAATTGCTTGAACTTTTCAAACGTTTCAGACTTGTGTTTCATTAAGTAAATATACCCATATCTACTTAAGTCATCAGTGAAGGTGAGAAAATAACGATATCCACCACGCGCTGTAACATTCATTGGACCGCACACATCAGTGTGTATGATTTCCAATAAGCCACTCGTCCGTTCCATTGTTCCAGAGAACGGCGTTTTAGTCATCTTGCCCATGAGGCATGGTTCACATGTGTCAAGTGATTCAAAATCAAGTGACTCCAAAAGTCCATCAGCATGGAGCTTCCTCATGCGTTTTACACCAATATGACCTAAACGGCAGTGCCACAAGAAAGTGGTACTATCATTATCAATTCTACATCTTTTGGCATCAATGTTATGAACATGTGTGTCATCACTATCAAGATTCAATATGAATAAACCCCTAACATTGGGTGCATGACCATAAAAGATATTACTCATATAAATAGAACAACCTTTATTCTCTGATTTAAATGAGTAACCGTCTCGCAATAAACAAGATCTAGATATAATGTTAATGCTTAACGCAGGCACTAAATAACAATTATTCAGGTTCATCACTAATCCTGATGGTAATCGAAGAGAGAGCGTGCCGACGGCGATCACATCAACCTTGGAACCATTTCCCACGCGCATCGTCACTTCGTCCTTTGCCAGCCTTCGTTTATTCCATAGTTCCTGCTTTGAGTTGCAAATGTGAGCAACCGAACCGGTATCAAATACCCAGGCACTACTACGAGATCTAGTAAGGTACACATCAATAACATGTATATCATATATACCTTGTTTGTTGTTGGCCGCCTTCTTGTCAGCCAGGTACTTGGGGCAGTTCCGCTTCCAGTGACCAGTTCCTTTGCAATCAAAGCACTCAGTTTGTGGCTTGGGTCCATGCTTGGGCTTCTTTGTAGGTGTAGCAACTGCTTTGCCATCCTTCTTGGTTTTACCCTTCTTGCCCTTGCCCTTGACTTTGCCATTTTTCTTGAAACTAGTGGTTTTTTTGACCATCAACACTTGATGTTCTTTCTGGATTTCAGACTCAACGACTTTTAGCATTGCAAACAGCTCGGCGACTGACTTGTTCATCCCGTGCATGTTATAGTTCATCACAAAGCTCTTGTAACTAGGTGGCAGTGATTGAAGAACTCTGTCAGTGATCGCCTCCGGCGGAAGGGCAATTCCCAACTCTGCTAGACGAGTTGAATACCCAGACATTCTGAGTATATGTTCACTGATAGACCCGTTCTCCTCCATCTTGCAAGCATAGAACTTATCGGAGGTTTCATACCTCTCGATCCGGGCGTTCTTCTGAAAGATAAACTTCAACTCGTGGAACATCTCATATGCTCCATGACGTTCAAAACATCTTTGAAGTCCTGGTTCTAAGCCATACAATATTGCACACTGAACTATTGAGTAATCTCCAGTACGTGCCTCCCAAGCGTTCTTAACATCTTCGAAGGTCATGTCTTCTGGTTGGTCACCAAGCGGTGCAACAAGGACATATGATTTCTGGGAAGCCATGAGGATAATCCTTAGATTACGGGCCCAGTCAACAAAGTTACTTCCATCATCTTTTAGTTTAGCTTTCTCTAGGAACGCATTAAAATTCAGGGGTGCTACTGCGTGAGCCATTGATCTACAACATAAATATGCAAAGTTCACTTAGACTATTGTTCAAGATAATGAGTTTAGTTAATCAAATTACTAAAGCTCCCACTCAAATTGACATCCCTCAGGTCATCTGAGTGTCACATGATCCAAATCCACCAACTCAAGTCCGATCATCACGTGAGTTGAGGTGGCTTCAATGGTGAACATCATTATGTTGATCATATCTACTATATGACTCATGTTCGACCTTTCGGTCTCTTGTGTTCCGAGGCCATGTCTGTACATGCTAGTCTTGTCAAGTTTAACCCAAGTGTTCTGCGCGTGCAACACTGGCTTGCACCCGTTGTATGTGAACGTAGAGTCTATCACACCCGATCATCATGTGGTGTCTCAACACGACGAACTTTCGCAACGGTGCACACTCGGGGAGAACACAATTTTATCTTGAAATTTAAGTGAGGGATCACCTTATAATTCTACCGTCATACTAAGCATAACAAGGTGCATAAAAGGATTAACATCACATGCAATTCATAAGTGACATGGTATGGCCATGAACTCGTGCTTTAGATCTCCATCTTGAAAGCACCAACATAATCTTCATCGTCATCGGCATGACACCATGATCTCCATCATCTTGATCTCCATCAACGTGTCGCCATCGAGGTTGTCACGCCCTGCATGCTTCTACTACTATTGCTACTGTTTAGCGATAAAGTAAAGCATTACATAGCGCTTAATGATTGACACGCAGGTCATACAATAAATAAAGACAACCCTATGGCTCCTGCCAGTTGCCATACTCATCGACAGGCAAGTCGTGAAATTCTATACATCACATGATCATCTCATACATCACATATATCACATCATGTAATTGGCCATATCACATCACAACATACCCTGCAAAAACAAGTTAGACGTCCTCTAATTGTTGTTGCATGTTTTACGTGGCTGCTACGGGTTTCTACCAAGAACGATTCTCCCCTACACATAAACCACAACGGTGATACATAATTTTCTTTTCAACCTTCTCAAGGACCGCCTTTGTCGAATCCGATCCAACTAAAGTGAGAGAAACTGCCACCCGTAAGCCATCTAGGCAACAAGTTGTGTCGAGGGAACCGGTCTCTCGTAAGCGTACGAGTAATGTTGGTCCGGGTCGCTTCATCTCACAATACCGCTGAACCAAAATCCGACCAAGGGAGGAAGCAATCTAAGCATCAACGCCCACAAACCTTTTGTGTTCTACTCGAGATCTCATCTACACATAGACCTAGTTCATGATGCCACTGATGGGGAACGTTGCATGGGAAACAAATTTTTTCCTACGCACACGAAGATCTATCCATGGTGATGAGCATCTACGAGAGGGAGAGTGGATCTACATACCCTTGTAGATCGCTAAGCGGGAAGCGTTAAGAAACGCGGTTGATGTAGTCGAACGTCTTCGCGATCCAAATCGCCGTGCGTCCCACGATCCAATCACGATCCGTCCCGCGATCCGATCACGATCCGTCCAACGAACTCGATCACGATCCGTCTCACGAATTTGATCACGATCCTTCTGATCTAGCACCGAACGGACGGCACCTCCGCGTTCAGCACACGTACAGCTTGATGACGATCTCCACCGTCTTGATCCAGCAAGAAGGAGTGGAGAGGAAGAAGAGTTCTCTGGCATCCTGACGGCGCTCTGGCGATGGTGGTGGAGCAATTCCGGCAGGGCTTCGCCTAAGCACTGCAGAAAACCGATCTAGAGGAGAAACTATGCACTGGAGGAATGGGTAGCACGTGGCTGAAAATCTAGTGCAAAATACCCTCAATACCACCAGTATATATAGGAGGAGAGGAGGAGAGGAGGCAGCTTGGCATCCAAGCCTCCTAGGCTTCGGCCGAACTAGGAGAGGAGGAGTCCACCTCCTCTACTCCTAGTAGGATTAGGATTCATCCTTTTTTTTCCTTTTTGCCTTTTTCCACCTTTTTCCTTTTGGGTTTTCTTCTCCAGCCACATGGGACTTGTGTGGGAGTTTCCACCAGCCCACTAAGGACTGATGTTCACTCTCCCACATCCCATGAAGCCTCTTGGGTCGAAATACCCCTCCCGGAGGTCTCCCGGTACACTACCGACACTCCCGGTACACTACCGATAAGCCCGGAACTTTTCCGGCGACCAAAACAGGACTTCCTATATATGAATCTTTACCTCCGGACCATTCCGGAGCTCCTAGTAACATCCAGGATCTCATCCGGGACTCCGAACAAACTTCAGTCACCACCATACATAACTCTATACTACCGAAACGTCACCAAACCTTAAGTGTGCAGACCCTGCGGGTGCGAGAACTATGTAGACATGACCGAGACACCTCTACGGTCAATAACCAATGGCGGGACCTGGATGTCCACATTGGTTCCTACATATTCTATGAAGATCTTTATCGGTCGAACCTCTATGTCAAGGATTCAGTTAATCCCGTATGATGTTCCCTTTGTTCTTCGGTATGTTACTTGCCCGAGATTCGATCGTCGATATCTCCATACCTAGTTCAACCTCGTTACTGGCAAGTCTCTTTACTCGTTCCGTAATACAAGATCCCGTGACCAACACTTAGTCACATTGCTTGCAAGGCTTATTGTGATGTTGTATTACCGAGTGGGCCCTGAGATACCTCTCCGTCACACGGAGTAACAAATCCCAGTCCTGATCCATGCCAACTCAACAGACACCCTCGGAGACACCTGTAGAGAACCTTTATAGTCACCCAGTTACGTTGCGACGTTTGATACACACAAGGTACTCCTCCGATATCCGTGAGTTGCATGATGTCATGGTCATAGGAACATATACTTGACATGCAGAAAACAGTAGCAATAAACTGACACGATCATAAGCTACGTTTGTAGTTTGGGTCTTGTCCATCACATCATTCTCCTAATGATGTGATCCCGTTATCAAATGACATCTCATGTCCATGGCTTGGAAACCTTAACCATCTTTCAATCAACGAGCTAGTTCACTAGAGGCATACTAGGGACATTGTGTTTGTCTATGTATCCTTACATGTATCCATGTTTCCAATTAATACAATTATAGCATGGATAATAAACGATTATCATGAACAAAGAAATACAATAATAAACACTTTATTTATTGCCTCTAGGGCATATTTCCAACACCATAATCCTGTCTTGGAGGTCATGTTGTTGGACAACGATGAACCTACGAACTATGAGGAAGCGATGATAGGCCCGGATTCTGACGAATGGCTAGAGACCATGAAATCCAAGATTGGTTCCATGTATGAAAAACAAAGTATGGACTTTGGTTGACTTGCCCGATGATCGGGAAGCCAGTAAGTACAAATGGATCTTTAATAAGAATACATACATTGATGGCAATTTCCCTATATATAAAGCTTGACTTGTCGCAAAGGGGTTTCCAACAAGTTCAAGGAGTGGAATACGATGAGACTCTCTCACCCGTAGTGATGCTAAAGTATATTGAAATTATGTTTGCAATTACTGTATCTTACAATTATGAAATCATGGAGATGGATGCCCAAAATAGCGTTTCCTTAAGGAAAGGTTGTATGTGATAAAACCGGAAGGTTTTGTCGATCCTAAGGATGTTAAAAGGTATGCAGGTTCCAGCGACCCTTCTATGGACTGGTGCAAGCATCTCATAGTAGGAATTAATATACACTTTGATGAGGTGATCAAAGCTTCTGGGTTTATAAATTTTTTTTGAAGATACTTATATTTACAAGAAAGTGAGTGTGAGCTCTATAACATTTCTGATAAGTGTATGTGGATGACATACTGCTGATTGGAAATAATGTAGGACTTCCTGAAAGAATAACGGGTTGTTTGGAAGGAGTTTTTTTAAAGAAAGACCTGGGTAAAGTTGCTTACATATTGAGCATCAAGTGTATAGAGATAGATCAAGACGCTTGATAAGACTTTCACAGAGCATACACCTTGACAAGATTTTCATGGAGTTCAAAATGGATCAGTCACTACAGGAAGCAAGCACTTTGCCGTCAGCCATCCCAGACGGCAAAGGCTTGCATCCCGGACGGCAAAGGCTTTGCCGTCAGCCAGCAGACGGCCAACCGTCCGGCTGAATAAGCCACGGTAAATGGCGCTTTGCCATCCGCTGACGGACGGCAAAGACCTTTGAATCTTTGCCATCTGTCAGCGGACGGCAAAGGGCCTGGACAACATACGTGCCACCTTAGCTCCATTAAGGGCTTAATGGCGTGTTTTGCCATCCGCTGGACGACGGCAAAGACCTTAGTTCTTTGCCGTCTACCAGCAGACAACAAAGAACCCACCTAGGCCAGCCCTAGGTTGCACAGGTAGCTGCCACGTGGCATCTTTGCCGTCTGCTAGCTGACGGCAAAGGTCTTTGCCGTCTGCCAACAGATGGGAAAGTGGCTATATAGCCCCTGTTTTTCTGTTTTTTCTTAAAGTCATTCAATTTGACAGAATATAACATATATATCCAACATATCAACAATACAAGTTTCCAACAAGCGTACCAATAGTAAGTTTCAACAAGCATACCAACAATAAGTTCGAACAAGCATACCAAATAAGTTCCAATAACATATCCAACATATACAAGTTTCAAACAACATATCCAACATACATATCCAAAACAAGTTTCCATAAACACAAAGGAAGCAGAAGTAGAAGAGTACACTCCATCAATGCAAGCTTCCTCATCTATAGCAAATCTGCAAAGTAGGAAAGATGAAAGTTAGAAGAAGAAGAAGACTAGCTAGAAGAAACAGAAGAAAAAGAAGAAGAATAAGAATTTATCTTCTCTTTCTTTTTCTCCTCTCCTCTCCTCTTCTCCAAGGTAGTAATGCAATTTTCTAGCTAACTAAGCATATCAATTCATTTTGGAGGATTTTTTTTGCTAAGTATAGGTCATTTTATAGCTATCCTAGGTAGAATATATCATTTTGGAGGTAAGTAAGGTTATTATGTCATTTTGAGGAAAATAAGCTAATTATATGTCATTTTGGAGCTAAACCAAGGTTATTATGCCATTTTTTACCTAAGTGGGATAATTATGTCATAAATGAACTAGCTAAGCTAATTATAGATCATTATTGAGCTATCCTAGGTAGTTATGCCGTTTTGTACCTAAGTGAGCTAATTGTGTCATAAATGAACTAGCTAAGCTAGCTATAGATCATTATTGAGCTATACTAGGTAGTAATGCCATTTTCTAGCTAACTAAGAATATCAAGTCATTATGGAGGGGAAAAAATGCTAGGTATAGGTCATTTTATAGCTATCCTAGGTGGAATATACCATTTTCTAGCTAACTAAGCATATCAAGTCATTTTTGAGGAAAATAAGCTAAGTATAGGTCATTTCTTAAGGTAAGTATGCATTTGTTAATGAAAACACTTGGGAAAACTTACCATCAACACGGAGATGAAGGACCGATAGGGTTTGCGCCAGGGTGAGACGTAGAAGGACCGGTCGGGCTTGCGACAGACACAGAAGGATCGGTCAATGCTTGTCGGCAGGCACGCTGCACCAAAGATCATTTGCAATGTCTCCTTAGCATGATGCAACTCAAATGTGAATACTAGTAACTAATGACCATTTAAATGAAACTCACCGTGGGTGATATAGCAATATGGGGCATCGACGGAGGGGTCTGACCATTGTTCTGGCACACGGTCTGCACATTTTGTTTTCACGAGTCATTCATATTAGTTAGTGATGAAACGAACATTACGTGCATGATTTGGCTAATATATAGGAGAAACTTACCACGAGGAGCTCGTATAGGGCCCGGTGAGACGTGTCGTTCCGGTTCCTCTCCTCCTCCAATATCCTAGCCGTCTTCTCCTCCATGTCCCTCTCCCTTTATGTTGCCTGCCCATTTGCCTCTGCCAGAAGCTCCTGGGCCCTAGCCTCATGGCGAGCTCCATTGGCCGTGGACGAGGCCTTATCTCAGGATCAGAGCTCGTCTGGCGCTTCTTGATCTCCGGGAGAGTTCGAGGACAACGTACCAGTCCATCCCCAATGGCTATCGAGCCATGGGGCCTCCCACCACCAAATATCATCACAAGCTCTGGATCAAAAGGACTCTGGCTCGGGTTGAAGTCCTCCCCTTTCCTCACATTCCCCTCATCCCTATACCTCACGAGCTTGTTGTGGGAGGAGATGTTGCTGAAGCTCTCTGGATGATCGAGGTCATCCTCAGAGAATGCCTTGGCCTTCTTGTACGAGGCAGTATGGGCCATGGCATAGAGGTCGAAAAGAGGTGGCACCTCCTTCTTGTTGTGTCGCGCCTAAAAGAGAGGAACAAAATATTAGTTAAGGGCTCAAGCTAGCATGAAGAATGAAATTGCATGAATCATGAAGCAAACCACATACCCAATTATCCCCCAACTCAAACAGGTTGGAGCTCCCTTGATGATGTGGCACAACTCTCATTTGGGCACGCTTATCCTTGGCCTTATTGTGTTCGGCTAGCCATTAGGGAGAGCACCACTCATCCACCAATGCTTCCCAACAGCCCATCCTATCCGCACACCATCTCGGGGGCACGTAAGTTAGACAAGAGAAATTTCAGCGCTACGCCTACGAATCAAATCAAAGAAACTAAGTACAAGGCCTTAAGAATAGATAATTACCTTCATTAACTTCTCCTTACTCAGATAATTTTTGCGGCACTTGTTCTTGGCCCTCTTAATGTTAGTCGAGGCGTAGTAGTCTCGAATAGCCTGCACCCGAGCCTCGTGCCGTAGGTTCTGAAGTAGGCGCTTGCACTCGGCTTCGAGAACAACAGCCGCTTTCGCCTCGTCTTCCTCAAGATACCTGTAGAAGGTCTGCAATCAAATAAGACAACACTGATTAGTACAATCACTAGGTGTTGTTGATTTTTAATTCTGTAAAGGAGAAATTACCCAAAAGCGACGAATCACAATGTCAGCCACCATCTCGCACAAGACACCGTCGACCATCTCCTACGGCGGGGCCGGGGAAGCCTTGTATAGCTCCCAGGTGAGTGCTACCTATGGAGACTCACCCTCACCGGGCAACTCGACCTTCCTCGGGAAGTGGTGCCGAAGAAGCACACCAAGGACCTGGTTGGGCATGCGGACACCACGCTCGTATTTCCAACCCCTGCAGTAGGACAAGGCCAACACATTAGATATTAACTTCAAGAAACATGAAGGCAAAAGGTTAAAAAAGAGTAAATGCACTTAATTCTCCGCATTAGGCGCAATCAACCACCTCGGCTCGCGGGTCATCGGCACGGGCGACAGCTTTGTACAACCACGCTGGTAGACCTTCTTGCCCTCCTTAACCACCTCACCCTCGCTATAGGTGTCCTCAGACAAGTTGTCCTCGCCATCATCAGCATGGCCACTAGCCTACGGAGTCACGTGGGACGAAGACTATGGGATCCGAGTCTCCTGGGACAAAGACTCTGGGACCAGAGTCTCCTAGGACGAAGGCTCGGTGACCCGAGGCTCGTTGACCCGAGGCTCGTGGACCGGAGTCCGAGACGGGTCCAAGTCAGACGGGTCCATCTAAGATGGAGCACTCCTGTGGTTGGGAGAATCAACTAGGGGTGGCGGCGAGGAAGGCGCAGTAGCCTTCCTACCTCTAGCACCTCTCTTTGGCTTCCCTCGACCTCTCCCGGTCGAAGAAGAAGCGCCCGCCTATGTCTTCTCGCCGAGGTGGAATAATAGTACCCCTCCCAACACGCGCCGAGGAAGGAGGCTCAGAGCCCTCTCAACCCCGCCCACCATCTGTCAACACCTGCAATGACAAAAGAGTGAACGAAATTAGTTCAACATAAAAAATTGAATACCTAATAACATGAACTAATTAATAATATATATGTACATAATAATAATTGAATACCTCACATTATAATACTAATTAATAATATATGTGTCGTGTCGGGATCGGGTGTCGGGGGTGTCGTGTCGGGGTAGGGGTGCTGTGTTGGGGTCTGGGGTGCCGTGTCGGGGTGTCGTGTCGGGGGTCGGGGTGTCCGTGGTGTTGTGTTGGGGTAGGGGTGCTGTGTCGGGGTCGGGGGTGCCGTGTCGGGGTGTCGTGTCGGGGGTCGGGGGTGCCGTGTCGGGGTGTCGTGTCGGGGGTCGGGGGTGCCGTGTCGTGGTGTCGTGTCGGGGTAGGGGTGCCGTGTCGGGGTCTGTGGTGCCGTGTCGGTGTCGGGGTGCTGTGTCGGGGGGTCGGGGTGTCGGGGGTGTCGTGTTGGGGTCGGGGGTGTCGTGTCGGGGTCGGGGTGTCGGGGGTGTCGTGTCAGGGTCGGGGTGTCGGGGGTGTCATGTCGGGGTCGGGGTATCGGGTGTCGGGGTCGGGGTGTCGGGGGTGTCGTGTCGGGGTCAGGGTGTCGGGGGTGTCGTGTCGGAGTCGGGGTGTCGGGGGTGTCATGTCAGGGTAGGGGTGTCGGGGGTGTCGTGTCGGGGTAGGGGTGCTGTGTCGTGGTCGGGAGTGCCGTGTCAGGGTGTCGGGGTGTCGTGTCGGGGTCGGGGTGTAGGGGGTGTCGTGTCGGGGTCGGGGTGTCAGGGGTGCCGTGTCGGGGTCGGGGTGTCGGGGGTGTCATGTCGGGGTCGGGGTGTCGGGGATGCCGTGTCGGGGTCGCGGTGTCGGGGTGTCGTGTCGGGGTCGAGGTGTGGGGGTGTCGTGTGGATCGGGGTCCGGGGTGCCGTGTTGTGGTGTCGGGGTGTCGTGTCGGGGGTCGGGGTGTCGGTGGTGTCGTGTAGGCGATCCTCGACCCGGTTACGTCCCCCCCTCCTCCTCCTCCTCTTCTTCTTCTTCTCCTTTTTTTCTTCTTCTCCTCCTCCTCCTCCTTTTCTTCTTCTTTTTCTTCTTCTCCTTCCTCTTCTTCTTCTTCATCTCCTTCTCCTCCTCTTCTTCTTCTCTCTTCTTCTAATTAACTATAACTAATTAACCTAACTACAACTAATTAACCTAACTACAACTAATTAACCTAACTAAAAAATGAAAAAAATAGAGAGGGGGAGGGGGCTCACCGGAGTGGGGGAGGTGGAGGCCGGCGTTGGTGGAGGTGGAGGAGGCCGAGGCCAGCGGTGGCGCGTCGGGGGCAGCGGGTGGCGCGGCGGGGACGGTGGCGGTGGGGGCGCGCGACGGCGGGGGCGCGGGGGCGCGCGGCGGCCGGGTCGATGGGGTGGCGGTGGGCGCGGGCGGCGGCGGGGCCGACGGGCGACGGCGGGAGGAGAGAGGGATCAAGAGAAAGAAAGAGAGAGAGGCGGGCCAGGGGGCGTTAGCCGTTAGCTAACCCCCCTCTTTGCCATCCGCTAGTGGACGACAAAGGAGCTTTGCCGTCTGCTAGTGGACGGCAAAGAGGGGGGGGGGCGTTAGGTCAACTTGCGGGCTAGGTCATCAGTGGGCCCCCTCCCTCTTTGCCATTTGCTAGCAGACGACAAACCTCCTTTGCCGTCTGCTAGCAGACGACAAAGAAGTGGCTGATGGCAAAGCCACCCTTTGCCGTCTGCCACCTCTTTGCCATCTGCTTTCTGCTAGCTGATGGCAAAGCCACTCTTTGCCATCCGCTAGCAGACGACAAAGCGGAGGCAGGCGGAAAATCTTCTGATTCCAGTAGTGAGTCAAAGAAGGAGTTCTTGCCTGTATTGTATGGTGTGATGTTGATTAAGACTCAAAGATCGACCACGGTGGAAGAAAGAGAAAGGACGAAGGTCATTCCCTATGCCTCCACCATAGTCTCTATTACCTATGCCATGTTGTGTACCATACCTGATGTGTGACTTGCCATGAGTCTGGCAAGAGGGTACAAGAGTGATCCAGGAGTGGATCACTAGACATTGGTCAAGATTATCCTTAGGTACCTACATGGGACTAAGAAAATGTTTCTCTCTTATGAGGTGATAAAGAGTTCGTCATAAAGGGTTACATCGATGCAAGCTTTTACGCCAATCTGGATGACTCTGAGTCTCAAATTGGATACACATAGTGGAATAGTCATTTGGAATAGCTCCAAGTGGGGCATGGTAGCAACATCTATAGCATGACATAGAGATTTGCAAAGTACACACGGATCTAAATGTTTCAGACCCGTTCACTAAAACCTCTCTCACAAGCAAAACATGATCAAACCCAAGAACTCATTGGGTGTTAATCACATAGTGACATGAACTAGATTATTGACTCTAATGCAAGTAGGAGAATGTTGAAAAATGCCCTTGAGGCAATAATAAATTGGTTATTATCGTATTTCCCTGTTCATGATAATCGTCTATTATCCATGCTAAAATTGTATTGAACGGAAACTCAGATACATGTGGATCCATAGACAACACCGTGTCTCGAGTGAGCATCTACTAGACTAGCTCGTTGATCAAAGATGGTTAAGGTTTCCTGACCATGGACATGAGTTGTTATTTGATAACGGGATGACTTCATTAGGAGAATGATGTGATGGACAAGACCCAACTATAATTTTAGCATTTGATTGTATCAAATAAGTTTATTTCTATTGTTTTCTTTATGTCAAGTATATGTTCCTAAGACCATGAGATCATGCAACTCCTGATACCTTGTGTGCTATCAAACTTCA
This sequence comes from Hordeum marinum, assembly GCA_022496015.1. Classification (NCBI taxonomy): domain Eukaryota; kingdom Viridiplantae; phylum Streptophyta; class Magnoliopsida; order Poales; family Poaceae; genus Hordeum; species Hordeum marinum. The sequence goes on from CM039678.1 coordinate 348,271,777, forward strand.
CTTCATAACTGGTTGATCATAAAGGTGCTCTATATGTATCTCCAAAGGTGTGTTTCGGGTTGCCATGGATCGAGATTGGGATTTGTCACTCCGTATGACAGAGAGGCATCCATGCATACAAGATCACACAAAGCTTTCAAGCAATGTGACTATTGAGTTAATCGCATGATCTTTTATTATGGAACAAGTAAAGAGACTTGCCCGTAACGAGACTGAACTAGGTTTCGAGATTCCAACGATTGAATCTCGGGTAAGTAACATGCCAATTGACAAAGGGAACTACATACGAGATTGAGTGGATCCCTAACATCGTGGTTCGACCGATAAAGATCTTCGTGGAATATGTAGAAACCAATATGGGCATCCAGTTCCCGCTATTGGTTATTGACCGGAGAAGAGTCTCAGTCATGTCTACAAGATTCTAGAACCCATAGGGTCCGCACGCATAATTTTCAATGATGCCAAAGTAGAATGGGATATGTAAGTTGGTGACCGAATGTTGTTTGGAGTCCCATATGAGAACTTGGTTGTCACGAGGAGGTCCGGAATGGTCCGGAGATAAATATTTATATATGGGAAGTCATATTCAGGGTTCACAAGAATGTTCGGGCTTTTTTGGTATTGTACCGAGAAGGTTCTAGAAGGTTCTGGAGTGGGGCCCACTTGCATGGGGGACCCACATGGATGTGGCTAGTCGGGAAAGGCCCCACACCCCTGCTCTAGGCGCACCAAGATCCCCCTAAAAGTAAGATCCCTAAAAGGGGGGTAGCAATCGGGGGAAGGAAAGGAGGGTTTTCCTTCCTCCCCCCTTGACCAACGACCCTAGGGGCTTCGAGAGCAAGCCACCAGCCCCTCCCATGCCTATATAAAGGTGGGGAGATGCAAGGGGGCAGCACCCCTTCCCATGGCCGCAACCCCTCTCCCGTTACTCCCATTCTTCCTCGATTCGTTGTTTCGAAGGCGCTTGGCGAAGCCCTGCCCGCAGTACGACTCCACCATGTCCACCATGTCATCGTGTTGGTCGAGATCCTATCTACATCCCATATCTCGCTCAATGGATGGAGGAGGCAGAGACGTCAGCGAGCCACACGTGTGCTGAACACGGAGGTGTTGTCTGTTAAGTGTTAGATCGGATCAGATCGCGACTGGATCGTGAAGAATACGACTACATCAACCGTGTTATATACGCTTCCGCTTAAAAGTCGATGAGGGTACGTAGACACACTCTCCACTCTTGTTGCTATGCATGTCCATAGATAGATCTTGGGTGTTCGTAGGATTTTTTTGTTTTCAATGCTTCATTACCCAACACAACATTGGTGATAAAATTTGCCTAACTAAAATTTTCACAGGAAGTAATTAACCCGTGGATTCTTAGTCAACAAACAAGGCCAGTGCTCGACATGAGTGTTGGCTCCCCTACCTAGCAGCCCGTGACGCCCCTTGGAAACTTGGGTCTTGGCCAACCGTAGCCTTTGCATATCCGGTCGTGCCCTCAGAACAAGATACGTGCAGCTCCTATCGGGATTGTCGGCACGTTCGGGGGTCTTGCTGGTTTTGCTTTACGTTTGACGAATGCCTTGTGCATAGGTATTATGTGGATACTTCTGACTATCCCGATGTTGAGGCCTTTCAAAGCTGCTTGTGGTTAATTTGTGATCGTCGAGTTGCAGCACCCCTATAGGGTTAAATCTTTTGCAAAGTCATGCCCGTGGTTATGTGGCAACTTGGAAATTTATAATATTTGGTTGTAGATAACTTGGAACTAAACTCAATTAAAATACACAAACCGTGTGCATAACCACGGTCTTCTATTTTCGAGGGAATTCGGGAAGATAACATGGTGGGGTTATGTGATACGTCTCCAACGTATCTATAATTTTTGATTGTTCCATGCTATTATATTATCTGTTTTGGATGTTTTATATGCATTAATATGCTATTTTATATTATTTTTGGGACTAACCTATTAATCTAGAGCCTAGTGCTAGTTTCTGTTTTTTCCTTGTTTTTGGGTATTGCAGATAAGGAATATTAAACGGAGTCCAAACGGAATAAAATCTTCGTGATGATTTTTCTTAGACCAGAAGACATCTACTAGACTTGGAGTGCAAGGAAGGAGACGTGCCAGGAGGTCACAAGCTAAGGGGCGCGACCGCCACCCCTGGCCGCACCTCGTAGGCTTGTGGGCCCCTGGCAAGTCTCCTAACCCTAATCTTCGTCCTATTACCCAAATATTGCCCCAATGCCACAAAGATCCACGCAAATACTTTTCCACCTCCGCAACCTTTTGTTCCCGATAGATCCAATCTTGGAGCCTTTTCCGGTAATCTGCCGGAGGGGGATTCGAGCACGAAGGTGTTGGGGATCGTTGGGAAAAAAAATCCTACGCACATGCAAGATCTATCCATGGTGATGAGCATCTATGAGAGGGAGGGTGGATCTACATACCCCTGTAGATCGCTAAGCGGGAAGCTTTATGAAACGCGGTTGATGTAGTCAAACGTCTTCGCGATCCAAGTCGCTAGTTGTCCCGCGATCCGATCACGATCCGTCCTGCGATCCAATCACGAACCGTCTCGCGATCCTATCACGGTCCTTGTGATCTAGCGCCGAACGGACGACACCTCTGTGTTCAGTACACGTACAACTTGATGACGACCTCCACGTCGTTGATCCAGCAAGCGAGAGTGGAGAGGTAGATGAGTTCTCTGGCAGCACAATGGCACGGTGGTGGTGGTGGTGGTGGAGTGATCTCAGCAGGGCTTCGCCAAGCGCTACCGCAGACACGTTTTGGAGGAGAAACAGATCTAGGGAGAGAGGGAGGGCTGCACCTATGCCTTAGTGTTGTGCTGCCCTCCCTCTCCCTCTCTATTTATAGGAGGAAGGGGTAGGTAGAGCTCAGCCTTGGCCCCTCCTCCAAGGAGGGCTGTCCGGCCAAGATAGGGAGGAGTCCACCTCCCATAAGGGAGGGCGCATTAGGGAGGTCTCCCTCCCCTCCAAGGCACCACCCCACCTACCCTTCAGCGAAAGGGCCCTTTGTGGTCGGTTTCCCAGCCCACTATGGGCTGGTGCACAACCACTTAGGCCCATGTGCCCCCCCGGGGTGGGTGGGCCCCTCCCAGTGGACCCCCAGAACCCTTTCATCACTCCTGGTACACTACCGGTAGTGCTCGAAACTTTTCCGGAACCCAAATACCACTTTCATATATATCAACCTTTACCTCCAGACCATTCTAGAGCTCCTCGTGATGTCCGGGATCTCATCCGGTACTCCGAACAACCTTCGGTCACCAACATACATAACTCAATACTACCGAAACGTCACCGAAGCTTAAGTGCGCAGACCCTACGGGTTCGAGAACTATGTAGACATGATCAAGACACTTCTACGGTTAATAACCAATAGCGGGACCTGGATGCCCATATTGGCTCCTACATGTTCTATGAAGATGTTTATAGGTTGAACCTCTATGTCAATGTCCCACCCTGTGTTTGTATCACCTTGCCATGTTTGGATTTATAAAATTTGGAGCCAACTAAAACTTTTTCAAGTGCTCGTGCTTGTTTGAAGTGATGGTTGTTTGCTTGATGATTGTGGTATCTCGCACTCTTAGAATCTATCCCTCTTCATAATCATCTTACTTGACCCAAACTTCTTGCCCAATCATCATGCCATGTGAATAGTGCTCAAAACTATTTTTATCAATTTTTGTTTTAACCAAAAATGATTTATTCAAATTAGGTTTTCAAAACCCTCTGAAATGAGGTTTGCACTGCAAGTCCTCACATTGGGTGGATTCTTATTCCCCAAAGGCTTTTCAAACCTACTATATATAAGACTTTCCAAAACCGCCAAATATTGATTTTAAAGATTATTCTTATATTTTATTTAAATGCTTTTTCTTAAGACCAGAAATGGTCTTTCATAGGGAATTTGTTTAAAATGCTTTCAAAATATTTGAGAAAATTTAGGGAAACTCAGTGGACATATATTTTCCATATATATGAGTTTCAATTCATGAGCATGACCAAATAATGGGCAAAAACCCTCAAAACCCTTTCTGTTCAAATCAAACTTTTGGAATATTTCTATAAGAAATATTCTCAGTAAATTCCAGGAATATTCCAGCAAGTCAACACTACTATAAGTGATGATCTTGCAAAGTTTCATATCAATCCAAATTAATTTGGTTCATCAAACCATCCCAAAACCCTTCGTGTCCAGGTTCAAATTTGAGAAACTTTACATTGTGAAGTTTCTCCCCTTGACCCCAAACTTTGTGGGCATGATCTAATCACCAAATAATGATGCTACACTAAGTGGTGCATCAAGGGTAAAAGCTTAGCACAACTAGATCTGCAGAAATCTGATTCTATTAGTTTCTAGGGTTAACAAAGTTTCTATTGCCAACTTTGCCTTCTTGAGCTCAAACTTGGTGATCCATCTCATCTTTACCAAACATTTGACCCTGGTAAATGTCTAAGTAGGTAGATTCTTCTTGCCCAAAACCCTATCAAACACCTTCTGGTAATATAGTAAAGTTACTATTTCCACCCTTTCCTCTTTTACCCTTGCCCCCAACTTTTTACCACAACCTCTTGTAGATGCCTTGTACCTCCAGTAATTTCCTCAGGGGCTCGGCTCAATGATTTGGGGGGTATGACAGGGTTATTACCCCTGGATAGGCCAAAGCATTGGGGTCCTCACCTTTGCATTTCGAAGAAAAACCACGCGCCCGGTTGGACATGCCCGACTGGAGAACGGCTGGCCCGTGCTGCCGCCGGCTGGCGCCACGGGCGACTAGACAAGGAGCCGGCTCGACCCCCTGCCGGCTGCCTCTGAGCCGCCTCCTCCGTTGACCCCGGGATGGACAAGCAATGTCCCGTCCCTCTGCGCACTGGTACGACGACGTGACTTGACCGCCACGACGGGTAGCCCTGTGGCCACAGTGGCCATTGACGCACCGAAGCGCATGGCTACAGTCCAGCCGTCCGGGCCGCTGACCTCCGCGAGTGTGACTGGGCGAGGGAACAGTGCCGGCATGCCCTATCCCACCCGATTACTTGCCTCAGCGTGGCCATAGTACCACCGGCCATACCAGAGACCTCGGCCGGCTGGCGCTAGATGACGCCTCCAGGGCGACCTATGCCGTGGTAGGTGAGCGAGGGACAATCATAGAGCCGACTGGCGGGCCCCAACAGGAGACAGGACCGCTCAGTCGGTGGACCCAATAGACGATGAGACGGCATGAAGGGTGGGACCCCTTGGCCAACCGGAGAGACTGCCAGCTGGGTCCCCCGACCCCTGTAATTTAGATATATTGTAGAGCCGGGGGTTGGCCTATAAAAACCCCTGAGCCCCCCCATGCAAGGGGGATGGACAATCACTCTCGCGCACCCACCGAACTCTCAAAACCCCTCCAGTGGCGGAGGAAGACGAGCCAAATGCTCCTTCTTCCTCCTCTAGACACAGCTCCAGGAGCATCCCTGTACACATACTCATCCATCCAACTAAACCAAGCAGGACTAGGGCTGTTACCTCCCTCGGAGGGCCCTGAACCTGGGTACATCGTGTGTCATCACCATTTGTGCCCAATCTCGCACCCGGAGCCCGTCGGCATCCTCCAGCCCCAACCACATACGATAAGCTACCCTATGGCATCTGTCATGAGAAAACGACGACAGTTGGCGCCCACCATGGGGCCGTACGCGGCACTGGCCGGATTCGTGCTCCGAGCGGGACCCATCGCCATTCCCCGTCGTCGCCACACGTCTAGGCGAAACCACGGGCTCGTGGGGCTTGCTCCGGCAGGCCCTGCGGGCGACTCCGTCGACCCCATGATCGATATCGACGCGCTCACCGAGCGCTTTGGCAGGCTCAGCCTCGCCGAGGCTCTGGCCGCGGACGAGTACCCCGGGCAGGTGCTCGTGTGCGTCGGTCCTCCCATGACCGTGGGAGCACTCGCTACGACCCAGTCCAGCGGCTACCACGATCGCGTGGGGGTGTTGGCCATCATCTCCTCCACCTCCTCCAGACGCGCGCGGACCGCGGCCAATGCCGTCGTGGCCCGCGTCGGCACCTCCGATCCGCTTGGTGCGGCCCTCCGAGGCCTGAGCACCCATATCGCCCCGATGGCAAAGCCCGATGCTGCTACGGTGGACCTCGAGGCGGTTTGTTGCGTCCTGTTCGAGGACGCCACCGCCCTCGCGGCCACGCGGTGCCGCATGGAGGCCGCCCAGCGGGAATATGCTTCCGCCTACGGTCTCACCCCGGCTGGCACCGGGCCCAGCCGGTGTGGGGCCGTGCGTGACCGCGGCCGCATGGTCGCCGAAATCCTTGGCGGCAAGATGCCCGTCTACGACACCCCCACAGCCAACTTGTGGGCCCTCAAGGTGGCCTACACGGATTTGGCCACCTTGGAGGGTGAAGAGCGTGCCACTCACGAGCGCCACATCGAGGAGGTCATCGATGCCGCCGATGCGCAGCAGCGCCTGCTCACTTCGGGCGACGCCACCACCGGAGGCCCCTGGCTCGAGCGCAAGGGCATGGGGACTGCTGGCCGTTAGCTGGCTCAGCATTCCAGCTCCCCTCGCGTGTCCATGCGCCGGACCGGAACAAACAACCCCCGGCACTCTCAGATGCCGGGGAGCAAGCAGCCGGCTGCTGGCAGCCGACGCACCAACAACCCACCTCGCAGCGGTCGCCACCAAGAAGCGCCGGCATCCGATAGCCGGTGCAGCCACAGGCACACTCCACCCCCGCGGAGCGAGTGGGAATGAACGGTTCCGCCCGTCATCGACCCTGAGCTCTTGGCACGGATCGGGCCGCGTGTCCCCCGCAGCGAGAACGACGCCCACAACCGTATCGACCACCTCACGCAGTCCGCCCTGTTTTGGCCCTTGGATCCGGAATGAGCCATTCCCGACCGGCTTCACGCTCCCCCGAGACACTCCGAAGTACAATGGGGATGCCAAGCCCGAGGACTGGCTGATCAACTACACCACTGCGGTCGGCATCGCCAGGGGGAACAAGCGCGTAGCCGTTCGCTACGCCCCCTCATGTTGATTGGCTCGGCCCACACCTGGCTCAACAGCCTGGCGGCCGGCAACATCAATACTTGGACAGACTTCGAGGAGGCCTTCGTCCACAACTTCAACTACACCTACAAGCAGCCCGACCGCCCCCGCGAACTCACCATGTGCGTTCAGGGGCCGGACGAATCCCTCCACGACTACCTTACTCAGTGAACCGAGCTTCGCAACTCTTGCGAGGGGGTGCACGAGGTACAAGTCGTGCAGTACTTCATTGAAGGCTGCCGAGACGGCACCCCCCTCAAGCACAAGCTTCTATGCTCCAAGCCGACCATGCTTGCCGAGCTCATGACCAATGCAGACAAGTATGCCATGGCCGATTCGGCCATCTAGGTCAAGACGACCTTGCCTGCCAAGGTGACGACGACACCGGCAACGTCCCGGACGGCTGCCGACAACCGGAAGCCGCAAAACAACAAGCGCAAGAACGACCAGCCGGATCCTTGCTACGAGAGCCGGCAGGTCGATACCATTGAGGAGCAGGAGCCGGTTGCCCAGCCTTCTAGCCAGCGCTAGTGCACTGGCAAGGCTGCCTGGCAGCCGAAGCTCACCTTCGAGCAAATGCTCGACCTCCCCTGCAAGAACCACTCAGGGGCCAAACCCTCTACGCACATGCTCCGGCAATGCAGCTTCTCACAACGATTGGCCCGGGGGGATAGCCTTCCGGCTCCTCCCGCGCCGCCAGCCCGCACGCCGGCCCGGCCCAAGCTGCCGCCCCGACGCCGGCTCTGGCTCCGGCCCAGAATGACGGTCGTTTGATCTACCAGTTCCCCAACCAAGACGGCTGTTACGTCGTCTTAACTAGTGAAGAGACGGGCAAACATGCTCAACGCCAGCTCCGTCGTGAGGTGAATGCCACCATGCCGGCAACTCCCCAGTTCATGCACTGGTCGGAGAAGCCGATCACTTGGAGCTAGGCCGATCACCCCGCTGTGATGCCGAATCTTGGAAGCTACGCCTTGGTCCTCGACCCCACCATCGCCACCAAGGAACAACTTGCCGCTTCTCGCGGGTGCTGATAGATGGTGGCAGCAGCATCAACATCCTCTACCTCGACACTATGCACAAGCTAGGGCTGAAGATAGAAGATCTGCAGGCGAGCCAAACGGTCTTCCATGGCATCGTGCCTGGGAAGTCCTGCTCCCTGTCGACAAGATCACACTCGACGTCCTCTTCGGCGGACCCGGGCACTTCCGCCGCGATCCGATGCAGTTCGAGGTCGTGGACCTCGCAAGTCCCTACCAAGCGCTGTTGGGCCGGCCGACCCTTGTCAGCTTCATGGCGGTCCCCCATTACACCTACCTCAAGCTCAAGATGCCAGGCCATAAGGGAATCATCACCATCCCAGGTGACTACAAGATGTCGCTTGAGTGCGCTCGAGACGGCAGCCGGTTGGCTGAGGCCCTGGAGATCGCCGAGGAGAAATGGCAGCTCGACCGGCTCGTGGCCCTTCCTGCAAGTCAACCGGCCATGCCGTCTCCTCCCTCGCAATCCGTAGGCAAGGCCTCCTTCTAGCCGTCCAAAGACACCAAGAAAATGTCGCTCGACCCGACCAACCCGGCTCAATGCATCACCATCGGCTCCGGCCTCAACAGCAAATAGGAAGGCGAGCTCATCGACTTCCTCCGTGAGAATCGGGACATCTTCACATGGTCCCCCAAGGACATGCCGAGTGTTCCTAGGAAGTTCGCCGAGCACAAACTACACGTCCGGTCGGACGTCAAGCCAGTCAAGCAACCCCTGCACCGCTTCTCCGAGGAGAAGCGGTGTACTATAGGCGACAAGATCGCTCGGCTGCTCGCAGTCGGGTTCATCATGGAAGTATTCCACCCGGACTGGCTGGCCAACCCAGTATTGGTGCTGAAAAGAACAAGTCCTGGCGCATGTGCATCGACTACACTAGCCTGAACAACGCATTTCCCAAGGACCTGTTCGCTCTGCCATGTATCGATAAAGTTATCAACTCCACGGTCGGCTGCGATTTGCTGTCCTTCCTGGAAGCCTACTCCGGCTACCACCAGATCAAGCTAGACCCAGAAGACTAGCTCAAGATCTCCTTCATCATGCCCTTTGGGGCCTACTGCTACATCACCATGTCCTTCGGCCTAAAGAACACAGGCGCCACCTTCCAACGGTGCATGCAGAAGTGCCTCCTTCCTCTGATAGGCAGGAATGTCCACGTCTACGTCGACAACATCATCGTCAAAACCAAGAATCACTTCAGCCTCCTCGACAACCTCCGGAAGACCTTCGCAAACTTGCGCAAGTACAAGATCAAGCTTAACCTGGAGAAGTGTGTCTTCGGGGTCCCGGTCGGTCAACTCTTGGGTTTCTTCGTGTCCGCTCGTGGTATCGAAGCTAACCCCGAGAAGATAAGCGCGATCAAGCGCATGCCCAAGCCGACCTGGCTCCGCGACGTCCAGAAGTTCACCAGCTGCCTCGCCTCGCTTAGCCGGTTCATCAGCCGGTTGGGGGAGAAGGCATTGCCCCTCTACAAGCTCCTTCGCAAGACGGCTCTAATCGAGCCGGGTCAAACCAAGAAGCCGGGCATGTTCGACTGGCCCGACGAGGCAGACGAGGCTTTCCGCGGCCTCAAGAAGGCTCTCACCCACACGCCCATCCTGGCCGCGCCACCTGAGAAGGAACCCCTGCTCGTCTACATCATAGCGACCACCCGCGTCATCAGCGTCATCCTGGTGGTCGACCGGCCGGAGGAGGGCAAGTTCCTGCCGGTCCAGCGACCCGTCTACTACCTCAGCAAGGTCCTCTCCGCGTCCAAGCAGAACTACCCCCACTACCAGAAGATGTGCTATGGCATATACTTCGCCGCCAAGAAGGTCAAGCAGTACTTCCAAGAGCACGCCATCACCGTGGTGATCACGGCCCCGCTCGACGAAATCATGAGCGACCGGGACTCCACCGTCCGGATCGCCAAATGGGTCATCGCCCTTGCCGATCACGAGATCCGGTATGAGCCAAGAACTGCCATCAAGTCACATGCGTTGGCTGACTTCCTCATCGACTGGGCGGAGACGGAGTTCGTGCCGCCTCCCCTAGACTCCACGCATTGGCGCATGCATTTTGACGGCTCGAAAATGAGGACCGGCCTGGGTGCCGGCATAGTCCTATCCTCCCCGAAGGGTGACCAACTCAAATATGCCCTCCTGATCCACTTTGCCGCATCCAACAACGTGGCCGAGTACGAGGCCATCGTCCATGGCCTCCGGCTCACCAAGGAGATCGACATCAGGCGCATCCTCTGCTTCGGCGACTCCGACCTCGTGGTGCAGCAAGTCTTTCGCAAATGGAATGCCAGGGATGCCAACATGCCCAGCTACCGCTTCCTTATACAATAGCTCACCGGCTCCTTCAAGGGCTATGAGTTTCATCACGTCCCATGGGCGGACAACAAGGCGGCGGACGCACTGGCAAAGATCGGCTCCACCTGGTAGGCCATCCTAGCTGGCATCTCCCTCGAGCGGCTGCTCAAGCCATTGATCAAGCCTTCCTCGGAATCAGAGTCAATCTTCATGCCAGCGGGCGCCACCGGCCCATCAACGGCCCCGACCGCCTCTCCGGTACCGTCGCCACCGGCTCCCAAACCATCGGCCGCCTTGCTGGCACCACCTGAGCCGACAGCGTCCGAGGCGGCCGGCTCTAACAACGCGGCCGTCATGATGATCATCAACCAGCCGGCCCCGAGGACCGGCATGCCGGTCCTGGGGACTGATCATCCAGTCCCGGGGGCTCACGAGCCGGTCCCGGGGGCTGGCGATCCAGTCTCGGGGGCTAGCGAGCCGCTCCCGGGGGCTGTTCATCCAGTCCCGAGGGATCCCGAGCCGGCCCCCGTCACGGCCCCCTCATGGCCCCAACCCATCTTGGCGTTTCTTCTACAGGGCGAGATGCCCCCGGACGAGGCTTTGGCGAGGCAAATCCAACGCCGAGCCACGGCGTACAACATCATCAACAATGAGCTCGTCCACCGCAACACCACTGACGTCTTCCAGCGATGCGTCGAGCTGGAAAAAGGTCTGGAGATCCTCCTCGACATCCACTAGGGTGAGTGTGGGCACCACGCCGCCTCCAGGACCCTAGTGGCCAAGGCTTTCCAGCATGGCTTCTTCTGGCCGACTGCTCTCGAGGCGGCCAAGAAGTTGGTCAATGAGTGCGAGGGCTGCCAACGCTTCAGCATGCAGAGCCACCTGCCGGCAACAACCCTCCAAACCATCCCCCTCTCGTGGCCCTTCGCCATTTGGGGGCTAGACATGGTGGGCCCATTCAAGACTGCTCAAGGCGGCATGATGCACTTGCTGGTGACTGTCGACAAATTCACCAAGTAGATCGAGGCGCGACCAATCAAGAAGCTGGACGACCCCACGGCCGTCCGGTTCATCAACGACATCACGGTGCGCTACGACGTTCCCCAGAGCATCATGACCGACAACGGCACGAATTTCGCCAAGGGCGCACTCGCGCGTTTCTGCTCCAAGCAAGGAATCCGGCTCGACCTGGCCTCCGTCGCTCATTCACAGTAAAACGGCCAGGTCAAGAGGGCGGACGGCCTCATTCTATCCGACATCAAGCCCCGGCTCATGATGCCGCTGGTAAGGTCAGCCGGTTGCTGGATCGACGAGCTTCCGGCCGTCCTTTGGAGTATTAGGACCACCCCAAACCGTTCAACCGGCTACAGTCCCTTCTTCCTTGTGTACGGGTCTGAGGCGATCATCCCCACCGACATCAAGTTTGATTCGCCTCGGGTCGCCCTATACACGGAGAAGGACGCAAAGGAGGAAAGAGAAGACGGCGTTGACCTACTCGAGGAAGCTCACGAACTGGCCTTGAGCCGGACGGCAATCTACCAGCAGAAGCTCCGACATTACCATAACAAGCGGATATGGCCACTCTCCTTTCGCGAAAGGGACCTGGTCCTCAGGCGGATCCAGCGGACAGCCGGACAACACAAGATGTCCTCCCCATGGGAGGGCCCATTCATCAACAGCAAGGCGCTACACAACAACGCATACTACCTAATAGACGGCCAGAAGCCGTAGAAGCGCAAAAGAGATGCCTCCGGTGAGGAGATGGAGCGTTGATGGAAGGCGGTGCTTCTGCGCCCGTTTTACTGCTGAAACAAAACCAATGCATGTATGTATCCCCACCATTTTGGGCTTATGAATGCAATGGGTGCCCTAGGCCGGCTCATGGGGCGCTCTCTGTTTCGTTTCCTTCAAAGTTTTCCCCGCTCACCGGCTCCCCGACCTAGCTCCCGGGCCCGCGGGTTAGCCGGCTGGACCTAGGACGCTTCTCCTAGAAAGTGGCTAAGTAATGTGAGCCGGCCAAAAAAACCCACCCCTACCAGCTACAGAACCGGCTCTCGGCTGTCCGGCTAACAGGGCGTCGGGGCGGCAAGGTTTGGCTCACACGAAAGGTAAAACAAAAGGAGACCCCGACTAGGCCCAGCTGGACCACTGCCGAGCCTCTGCCACTCTACTCATCCCGAAAGGCCCTCGCGATTCCTAAGTTCTGAACCGACTCCCTTGAGGCGGATGCCCCGACCCAACTACAGACCGTTTCTTGGCTGTTGGGTTGGCGGGGCCAAAACCAAAGGGGAAAAGGAGAAGAACCGAAAAGAGTCAAGCGGGAAAAAAGGATAAGGATGAGTCGGCATGAGCAACAAGGCAAACACACTAGACAGTCATAGCACAAATGTTAAGACAAAAGCGGCCCACAGCCAGAATGGTTCATTACATAAACACCCCTAGTGGGTGGACTCAAGCCTAACTTGCAGGAAAGAAAATAGAAAGATAATAAACGCCCGGGGCTCAGGCCACCGGTGCGTCGCCAGCCGGTGTGCCCCTAGCCGACGCATCGCTGGGCGGCTCGGCTCTCGCCTCGGAGGTGGTCGCGGCCTTTGGGTCAGCCTCCTTGGCCTTCGAGGCGGGCTCCTCAGTTTCGGTCGTCTAGCCGCTCGAGTCGGTGCTCTCGTCGGCAACCTCATCGTCTGTCGGGCCTTGGGGGATGCCGAAGGAGTCCTCGGGCAACGGCTCACTATCCTTGCCAAGGGCCGGCAAGAACTCGTCCGTGTCGACGTACGACGCGAGCTCATTGGCCCGGTGGACAAGGGCCGGATCATGAGCCTCCCACTCGGTGACCGACACGTCCCGCATGGTGGCCAGCCGGCCTAGATCCATGCCATGATACCACGACGTGACGAACCGGAGCGCCATCTGCGCCCCGGCTCGGGCGGCCGACGCTTTCTAGGCTTCGAGGCGGGGGACGGCATGCTCCAGCCACTGGGCCACATGGTTCGTCGGAGCTCCCCCGTGGCCCGGCCACAGCGCGACAATGACCTCTTTGCCGGCTGTGTTCAGCCGATCCATGCTCCGCTCAAGATGGGTCATCCGCATCTCGATGGCGAGCCCGATCTCATCCACGTCCCACGGGGCGTCCTCCTTGATGGAGTGACCGCACTCCCGAAGGTACTCCCGGTGCTCCTCAACGACGCGCGCAGCACGACGCTGAGTTTCCGGGAAGCACCATGGAAGAAAGAAGAGGAGAAGAAAAGAAAGGCATATTGAGACACAAGAACCAGCAAAGGAAAAAGCAACCGTCTGGGGAAGAAAGAAATTGGCACTTACCTTCAATCGCGTCATCCACCCCAAGGGCGAAGTTGAGCGCCGCCTTACGCTCCGACGCTAGGGCTGCCTCCGACACGACGAGGGAACCCGTGACCTCCTCGAGTGTCCTCTCGAGGCGGGTCACCTCGTCTTGGAGGGCGGCAGTCCTCCGGGCGGCGTCAACCGCCTCCTTGACGGCCGTCTCCCGGGCTGCCACCTTCTTCGCCGCCTCGGCCTTGAGCCAATCCTGGACCGCCTCCCCGTCTGCCAACAGCGTGGCCAACCGGTCCTTCTCCTGTGTGGCTGCCTTGACGTGAAGCCGGTCTTCTCCTCCCGAAGGGTGTCCAGGTCACCTGCAACACATGACAGGCGTCAGCCAGCTCTCGGGGGCTATGTGCCCCTCATACAAAGCTCAACTGACCTTGCACGCACGCTAGCTCCTCCCCCAGGCGGTAGAAGTCGTATTTGCCGCGGTCGTGGATGGAGACCGCCTCCTCGAGCAGCTTCTGCTGCAGGGAGGTTCCCTCCTATTGCAAAGAGGCAAAGATCAAGATACGCTCAAAAGAGATCCGGCCCGGCTGCCCGTCAGCCAGCCAGCCGGCCCGCATCTCGGGGGCTACACCTAGTGGGTGCGCTCGCGTGCCCCCATTGAAAATTCTAAGTCAAAGCAACCGGGCTTACCTCTGCACACTGTAGGGCGGCGTCTGCCGCCTCCGCGAACCGGGCCAGCTCTTACCGACCCCAGTCCAGGATGCTCCCCAAGTCCCCAAAGGAGGGGACCGGGCCTCCCGCCTGGGGAGCCGACAGGGCTGGCACACACGCCAGCGCCTCCCAATCTCGGAGCACCTCCTGCATCGACCGCGGGCTCGCCATGGCGCTAGCCGCCGGGGGCGGGTTGATAACAACAAGTGTCCGGGAGTCGCTTCCCGCCGGCCCTCCGCCCAGCACCGTCGCCGCCTCCGCTTCCTGCTGCTCTGGCACGATGATCGCGATGGGGGGCACCTCCACCTCCATGGCTGCCACCTCTGGTGCCGCCTCTGGGGCCACCGGGGCCTCCGGCACCTCGACCCGGGCTGCCTCAGGAGCTAGCTCCATCGTCGTCGCCCTCACTTGGGCCGCCTCTTGCGCGGACGGGGGCGCTAGCGGATCCATGGCCGCCCCTCACGGCTCGGTCAATGGAGGCCTCGACATGCGGGTCGATTCCGCTGCCGAGTCTGACGCCCGTGGGGGATCTGCCGGCCTCCTCCACCTCCGGCTGCTCAAGGTCCCGGAATGCGAGGCCCCTCCTTGCGTCCCGGACTTGGAGGCTCACAGCTTCGCGAGCCTCCTCTTCTCCTCCCGCTGGGTGGCTGCATGCTCGCGGGCCAGCCGGCTGGCGGCATCCGTCGGATCTCCCGTTGGCTCCTGCTCATGGAGCTCGATGGGGTTACTGCAACGCTCAAGGACCGGTTATTAACTGGCTCGCAACCCGGAAGGAAAACTTAGGCGAGAAAAAGACTTACCCAATGACAAGGGGCAAGGCCCGCTTGGCGCGCGGTGGCGGTTTCCGCGCGACCACCTTCACCCGTTTCGAGACTAGTGGCAGGGCCGCCGCCCCCCTGAGCCGGCCTCTTCGCCCGCCCGGCTACTCCGCCGCCGGGGCTTGAGTCGGCCGCTCCTCGCTCCTCCGACCCTGGCGCGCTGAGGGAGGAGGATCATTCAGAATCATTAAGTCATCATCATCGTTATCGTCATTGTTCGTCCAGTCCTTGATCATAGGGGCAAGTGGGAACTCACCTGCTCTGCTGGGCTCTCTGGCCACGTTGTACCCTTCGGCTCTGCTGGGGGCGCCAGCTCGCGGGTGTGCCGGCTCATCAACTCCACCCAAGGAGTCCACCTCCTCCTCCGGGTGCCCTCCCGTCTCATAGTCTTCGGAGTCAGAGTTCTCATGCTCCGCCTCAAAGATTTGAGGGTGCAGGCCGTCCGGCGTATTCTGTCGCACCAGCATCTGCGGTCAGCACGTCAAAGTAAGTTCTCCAGCCGGCTGCCGGCTGGGAAGTATCAAACGAAGGAAAACCCACCTCGACGTAAGACTTACCAGGGGGCCGGTTGGTGCGGTCGTATGGCTCCATGCCGAATGACCAAGACGCGGGATTCAACTTGAATGTCGTAAGGGCATTCACCCGCTTTGCCACCTGCGCCGGTGTTAGTTCGACGGTGGAGAGCTGGCAGGGGTCGCGCCAGCCGGACATGTCGCAGATCCCGTGCGGCCTCAGGTGGAGGGGCAACACCCAACGCAAGATGAAAGCCGCCACCAGGTCGGCGGCAACCAGCCCCTCAGAGCTCTTTAGCTGCGTGAGCCGGCCGAGCTCCTCCAGGGCCACACCACGCGGAGCAGTCCCCAGCCAGTTCACCTGGGTGGACTGCATGTCGACAAATGGCGGCAGCCGGATGTAGTCCGTTTTCGGGTCGGCGTTCTTCACATAGAAGAACGTCCGGTGCCACCCCTTGATAGAGTCGATGAGAGAAAGAGGTGGGAAGCGCACGACGCCACGGCAACACACCACCGTGCCCCCGCAGACATCGCTTTTCAATGGCTTAAGATAAAAGAGAGCGTTGAAGAAATCAATAAAGGGGAGAATGCCGAGATAACCCTCGCACAGCATCACGAATGTGGCGAGGTACCAGATGGCGTTGGGGCCAAGATGATGCGGCTGGAGATCAAAACTATCAAAACGTTGGTGGAAGAAAAGGCTCACCGGGAGCCCGAAGCCATGGGAGAAATGCTAGAGGAACATGACGTGTTCCCCTGGCTGTGGCGCTGGCACCACCTCGTCACCCTGCGCACGTGCAATCACCTGCTCCTCCGGCGGCAGCATGCACGTGCGGCGGAGCTCGGCGATATCCGCCTCGACCATGATGGAGCCAACCTAGCCCCCACTGCGTCCATCGGCCATCGCGTTGGTGGTGCGGCGTGCGGGCGTGGTTGTGGTTTCGGGCGTGGTGTCGCGCGAGGAAGGAAGGGAAGCAAGGAAGACGGGCAGCAAGGGGGCGAGCGAGATGCGGGTATCTCCGCCCCTGCCTTTCCTCTCCTTTTGTAGGGGAGGCCATGACCGGGGGACGTGGGATTAATTGCGCCCACTCCCTAGGAAACTCCGCGTGCGTGGGTGGCCCCGGGCCATAACGGTTGCTTTGGGGCGCACAGGATCCCGACCTATGCCCCGAGGCCTACTGGGCTATGTCCGGGGCCTAGCGGGCTAGGCCGAGGCTGACGTCACATCTCCCCCGCGTCCGCGGGGCCCGACGCATCATTACTCACCGTGTGGCGCGCAGCGGGCCGGCGTGGGTCCTGGGGCGACACATCGGTGCCCGAAGCGTCGGGACCAACGGCCGACCCGGCTGCCCCTTTGGCTTCATACCGGAGGTGGGCATCATTGGGGGGAAGCCGCCGGCTCCCCTTTGTCTGCCGAACGAAGGCCCCCACCGGCTTTGGGGACTACTGGCAGGGTTATTACCCTTGGGTAGGCCAAAGCACTGGAGTCCTCCCCTTTGCATTTCGAAGAAAAACCACGCGGCCGGCTGGACATGCCCGACTGGACAACGACCGGCCCGCGCTGCCGCCGGCTGGCGCCACGGGCGGCTGGACAAGGAGCCGGCTCGACCCCCGGCCGGCTAGGCGTGGCCGGCTGCCTTTGGGCCACCTCCTCCGTTGACCCTAGGATGGACAAGCGTTGTTCCGTCCCTCTGCGCGCTGGTACGACGATGTGAATTGACTGCCACGACGGGCGGCCTTGTGGCCATAGTGGCCGCTGACGCACCGAAGCGCATGGCTACAGTCCAAGCGTCCGAGCCGATGACCTCGGCGAGCGCGACCGGGCGAGGGAACAATGCCGGCACGCCCTTGCCCACTCGATTACCTGCCTCGGCGTGGCCACAGTACCGCTGGCCGTACCGGAGACCTCGGCCGGCTGGCGCTAGACGACGCCTCCCGGGCGACCCGTGCCGTGGCAGGTGAGCGAGGGCCAATCGCAGAGGCGGCTGGCGGGCCCCAGTGGGAGACACGACCGCTCAGTCGGTGGACCCCATAGACGATGAGACGGCACGAAGGGTGGGACCCCCTGGCCAGCCGGAGAGACTGCCAACCGGGTCCCCCACCCCTATACTTTAGATATATTGTAGAGCCGGGGGGTTGGCCTATAAAACCCCCCGAGCCCCCCCGTGCAAGGGGGACGGATGATCACTCTCGCGCACCCACAGAACTCTCAAAACCCCTCCAGTGGCGGAGGAAGACGAGCCGGCTGCTCCTTCTTCCTCCTCTAGACATAGCTCCAGGAGCATCCCTGTACACATACTCATCCATCCAACTAAACCAAGAAGGAATAGGGGTGTTACCTCCCTTGGAGGGCCCTGAACCTGGGTATATCATGTGTCATCACCGTTTGTGCCCAATCTCGCACCCGCAGCCCGTCGGCGTCCTTCGGCCCCAACCACCTACGATAAGCCACCCTATGGCATCTGTCGTGAGAAAACGAAGACAGGGTAAAACCTTCATTTTTACCCCTGGCAACACCCATTCCTCCCTCTCTTTCGTGTCCTTCTACCCTAGGGCACCCCCAGATGCCTCCCTAAGTCTCATAGGCATTGTTTAACTCCCCTGGATCCCCTAGACATAGGTGGCCGCGCAGAAAATGCCAAGAGCATGCCCTGACATGCAAGGCTCGCGCTCTGGAGCGTGCTACAGTGCACACCCGCACTGTAGCCGCTGCCCAACGAGTTCTCCCAACAGCCTCGGGCCTCCCCATCTTGTCCCCCATGTCCCCCTCGACGTCCGCAATGCTCTAGGCGGTCGGCCCCCTCCTCCCTCTCTCTCCGCTGACCTCCCGCGCGCGTGCCCGCTGCCGCGCAGCTCGGCCAACCAGGGAGCTCGCATGCACGCCTTCGCCCGCCTCTCTCTTCTCTCCCCCTGGCCTAGACCACCCCCACGAGCGCCCTGGACACGCTCATTCCCTCCACCGCAGCCTGTGGCGAGCACCCCGTGCTCACCGGTGCACCGCATCTGCGGTGAGTCAGCGGCCGCCTATAAAGAAGGCCTCCTCGAGCCCCTGCCCCTCTCTCCTCGCTCTCTCCTCCCCTCCGCAACTCCCCCGTGGTCGGGAGCCTCTCCCGAACCAAACCCTTGCCGTTGCCGGGCTCCCCTTCCCTCACCGGCGTTGCCCTCTGCCCCAGCGCTTGCCTCGACCACCCATCGACGCGTCGGAGCCCCCTGAGCGCGCCGGTGCCCTCCGCTCCAGCCATCGCGTCCTGGAACCCCCTCTGATGAGCCCCCTCCGCTCCTGTCGCAAGGAGAGGGATGAAAGGTGGGGTCCACCTATCATCCCCTCACCCCTCCTCTTTCGCTGCCAAGCAGGGCATACGGGCAGGTTTGAAAATAAACCTACCACGCGCGGCGCCTCGCCCTGGGCCGGTTCCCTCCTTGGGCCGGCTTGGCCAGGTGTTTTCGGCCCGGGACGGCACAAGACCCTTTTTCTTTTTCTTTTTTCTGTTAACTTCCAAAAATCCCTTAGAACCCAAATTAATTCCAATGACAATATTTCTTCCACCAAAAATCTTGAAATATTCCATATAATTCATTAGTGCCATTTGCAAAAATGTTTGAAAACATTTTATGTATTGTTTTAATTTAAAACCCCTATTTAGCATTATAAGCTCCTGTTTTAAATAATTTTCAAAATCTTTTTAAATTAAAAAACCTAGACAAATATTTTTAGTATAGCTTGTGGTAGTTATCAGAGTAGGGTAGCAATTTTTATAGTAGTTTGTGTGCTCTATTTTTGTGTGTTGCTTATTTTTATCGCTTTTATTCAAGACGATAGATTGCATGGTTGACGAAGAAGTTGGAGCCGAAGACTTCGAAGACCCTGGAGACTTTGTTGAGCCAGGCAAGCGGCCCTTTGACCATGTTAAGAAGCTTTTCCAAGCATGAAATATAGCACTTGTTGTTTCAATGATTTGATCATGATGTGGTATTTCCCCTTCGGTGGGATGCCTTCGATACTTTTACCATTGACACTTGCATCGTGCATGACCCTACCACCTTATGAGGGTTGTGCGGGTGGGAGTAGTTAGGTTGCTGGTAGATGCTACGCAAGTGGGATGGGATTTATGCATAGTGATGGGAAGGAATAAATGATTTCAAAGGCTTTTTCGAAAACCCCGTCGGGTGCCACTAATGCCCGAGGGAGATGATGATAGTTGGGTGACCACTTGAGAAAGAAGTGGTGTGCCAGAGAAAGTGAGTGTGTGTGTTTTCGAAAACAGATTAGATTTAAGGCCTGCTGACCGTCCCAACATTACATGCGCAACCACAATACCCCTTATGGAACGGGGCTTTGTCGATTACCATGGTTGGTACTAGCAAGGAGCCCGCATTACTAGTGGCAAGAGTGAAGTGGTCACTCTTGAGACGGGGTCATCCCAGAAGTGGAAGGTCATGCGCTGTCTTTACAGGCACCGGGCACACCGTTGCGTGCCCTCATGGATGATACGAGTGATGTATATCATGAGGGATGGCACCAACGAGTGGACTTTTTGTTTAGTATCACCATGGGAAAGGCATTGTTCGGGTGCTTACCTCGGGTATGTTATATACCGCGAGTCGTGGATGACACGGAAGCTCCCCGAGTCTTGTGGGTAAAGTGTGCAACCTCTACAAAGTGTAAAACTATTCGAATAGCCACGTCCGTGGTCATGGACAGTTGGAGGTCCTTCTTAAACTACGTCCAGATGTTTTCGTAAAAACTTGGTGTGAGTATGGGTGTGATAGTGACAAAGAGCTCACATGAGCTAAGTCTGATGACTTAGCATGGGAATTGAACTAAGTCTGATGACTTAGCATGCTGAATGAACATGAGGTGTTCAACCCCTACTTATGATGATATCTGTAACTTGTTCATATGGATATCTGCCTATTGTTGATGCATGCTTACTAGTTACTTGATCATGTCGTTGCATTTAAAACTAGCTTTCCGCAAATTACCTACTTAGTGCTATATCATGCATCATTGTTACCTCGTTCCACAACTTGGGTTGCTTGGGAGTACATTCAAAGTACTCATTGGCTTGCCACTGGTTATTTAATTGGCCAGGCATGGAAGAACAGGAGTATGTTAAAGAGTTCGTTGGTGACGAACATGCGAACTAGGATGCTTCCTAGTCAGAATGCCTATAGGTTATGGCAAATGGCATGGGTTCACGCTTTCGACCAAGATTTCCACTGCTTGTTCTATTTAAGTGTTTGGCCCTTGAGGCCCTATCTATGTAAAACTAGACCTTCATGGTCTTTATTTGTGTAAGACACTAAATGTGGATGTTAGACTCTTGTTATTCAGCTTCTGTGTGTTTAGTGAGCATTGATCTCTTGGATCACTGTACACGTGCATTCGGTGATCACGACTTATGAGTCGGGGTCCCCACAGAGCTAGTATCAGAGCCATCCTGACTGTAGGAAGCCCTTAGTTAGCATGGACATTAGTCAGGATAAAACCGTTTCTAAAACTACACCTAGCATTTATACTTAGGAATTCTGCACTATTTACCTCTTCTATTCTTCACACAACACTTTGCGGACTCTCCTCCCTTCAAACCTTTGTAGATGGCCGTCGTACCCGAAGCCTTCCTGACATCCGACTTTCCCTTACTCCTTAGGGATAGCCCGGAGAAGTGCCAGTTTTGCCAACCACCTATTTTCCTCTGCCAAGAGCACTGGGTCGATGCCGTCACGAAGGAGTACCACATAGATGTGGTCGTGAAGGCAAACGACTCCCCAACCAGTTGGTTCTTTGAAGGACCATGGATGGAGACCATGATACTTGCAGTCGAGACAGCTACATGCAAGGCACTCCTACACCTTCGAGACATCATTCCAGAGATGGCTGACGAGCCGACTACTCGCTACCTTCCCTTCAGGAAGGATGACCTTGGCGAGAGTTGGACGTTGATTCCAACCAAGGAGGATGGCACACCACTTAGGTTCCAGACCTACTTTAGCCTCTTTGCCAATAGTCTCGTTCATAACCTGATGAAGGAGTCCGTGAAGCTCCGCGAGGAACTTCACCACACCCGAGAGCTACTTAGGCAAGCCAAGATGAAGCCAAACAAGATCAAGAAGGATGGAGCCCCCAAGGGACGACCAACTGTCGCTTATCGAGGAGGAGTACCCCCAGCTAGTGATGCACCTACACGTCGTCATCGCATGAGTGTGAAGGAGTATCGTGAGCTCTTCACCAACCCGCCAGCAAAGCGTCGTCGGGATGGACCTCCTCGTTCCCCGACCCCTTCGACCGGGAATGATGCTCGTTCAGATGATGAACATGAGGAAGACCCAGAGGAGCGTGACTACGAGACCGAGCACTCCACCACCTGAGTTCGAGAACCCCTAGTGTAGGATCAGTCATGTATCCCTCACACGAAGTCGAGTCCGTGTAATGGTTCATATGAAGCCATGTGTGCTTGTTGTTTGTTTTGTTGTTTGTGTTCCAATGCAAGTCGCGCTTTTGCCTTAGGCAACATGTGAGCGACTCCTTTGTCTATGTTAATATATGTTGGTCTTTTGACATTTGTTTTACCACACTTGCACTCGACCAACCCCCTTTGGCGCGCTTTTCTGTTGTTGCTTTTCCTCTCCTCTATCCCAGTTGTTTGACTTGGCTGCTCCAAATAGGATGGTGACTGCTACCCGCAATAGCTCTTTCGCCAACCCTAAAGCCGGCAACTCAAGCCAGCGATAGGGAGCTGGTGGGGCTGCTCATGCTGGAGAACACCAGGAGCAGCCACAAGGCGACATTCCCCCGCCACCACCTCCACCGGAGAACATGACCATAGCTTAGTTTCTCCAAGTTCTCCGGGAGGAGCGCCAAGCCAACAATGCTGCTATCCAGCAGATGGCTCAGGCCCTTGTGAACAACCAGCAGCAAGGCAGGAACAACAATGGCCACTCTACCCTGTCCGAGTTCATGAGGAACTCGCCCCAAACCTTCACCGAGACTGTTGAACCATTGGATGTTGATGACTGGATCCGCACCATCGAGGACCTCCTTGCGCTAGTCAATTGCAATGAGGACCGTGAGAAGGTGTTGTATGCCTCTCACTGGCTTGGAGGTATCGCCCGAGTTTGGTGGGATGGATTCAAGGTCATGCAAGGTGAGCGTGTGATCACATGTAATGACTTCAAGGAAGGATTCCGCACCGCCCACAATCCTTCTGGGATCATGGCTATCAAGAAGAGAGAATTCCAAGCGCTGAAGCAAGGAAGTGGCCCTGTCAAGGAGTACCTGCAGAAGTTCAACCTGCTGTCAAGGTATGCACCTGAAGATGTCAACACGGAGACTGCCAAGAAGGAACGCTTCATGGAAGGACTTCAACAGACCCTGCAGTATCAGCTCATCGTCTGCGACTGCCATATCTTCTTCGACTTGGTGAACAAGGCCCTCATGCTGGAAGACAAGCGTCGTGCCATAGACAACACTGGCAGCCAGCCCCGGCCAAGCCAACCTATCAGCCACATTAGGCTAGACCAGAAGCCTCGCCCCTAGCAGCCAACCTCGGCCAAGCCAACCTATAGGCACATTAGGCTAGACCTCCTACACCTCGTCGGAGCTACCAGCCTCAGCAGTATGCCAATCCCAGGCCAGTTTACAACAACAACCCCAATAACAACAACGGTGGTAGAAACTTCAACAACAACCCTGGGCAAGTCATTTGCTTTGGATGTGGTTAGTCTGGACACATCTGTAAGCTTTGACCCGACACGAAGCCAAATGCACTGTGCCCCAATGCGCCAAACCAAGGTCAAGCCCGTGGAGCACCACCAAGGAACCCCGCTCCCCGCAACCAACCCAACAATGGCAAGAGTCGTGTGAATCACGTCACCACAGAGGAAGCCCAGGAAGACCCGGACGTCATACTGGGTGCGTTCCTCGTCAACTCAACCCCAGCAACAATACTATTTGATTGTGTAGCTTCGCATTCTTTTGTCACCCAAAAGTTTGCATTAGAGAGTGGCATGAAACCTACACCCTTGGGTAGTCGTATGTTGATACAAACCCCGTGATCCGTTATGAAGTCTGGGATAGGTTGTAAATGAGTGGAGATTAACATCAATAGGGTAGACTTCCTAGCAGACCTTATAGTTCTGGATTCACCGGGATTGGATGTTATCCTTGGCATGAATTGGTTGACCAAGCACCAAGGCATGCTAGACTATGCCAAAAGGATCGTTACCATGACCAATAGCCAAGGGGTGGAAGTCAAGTATGTTCACAACCCTGCCTCCACTCAAGCCCCTCGGGCTAACTGTCTATCGGGAGTCGAGTTGGATCAAGTGCCAGTGGTATGTGAATACCCGGATGTGTTTCCTGATGAGCTGCCCGGAATGCCTCCTGACCGCGACTTTGAGTTCATCATTGAGCTTCTGCCCGGATCAAGGCCCATCTATAAGAAGGCCTATAGGATGGGATCCGAAGAGTTGGCTGAGTTGAAGAAGCAACTGGCAGAGCAGCTCAAAAAAGGATTTATTCGCCCTAGTGCCTCTCCTTGAGGATCGCCTATTCTATTTGTGTCAAAGAGGGATGAAACTATTAGACTGTGTCGATTACCATTCTCTCAATGAAGTCACAATAAAGAACAAGTACCCACTCCCCAAGATTGATGACCTGTATGATCAGTTGAATGGAGCCAAGGTGTTTTCCAAGATCGACCTTAGGTCTGGGTACTATCAGCTAAAGATCAGACCCCAAGACATTTTGAAGATGGCATTTGTAACCCGGTATGGCCTGTATGAATACACGGTCATGTCATTTGGGTTAACCAATGCCCCTGCCTACTTCATGTATCTCATGAATAAGGTCTTCATGGAGTACTTGGACAAGTTTGTTGTCGTCTTCATTGATGACATACTCGTCTTCTCCAAGTCTGAAGAAGAGCATGAGGAACACTTGAGATTGGTCCGAGAGAAGCTTCGAGAGCATCAGCTTTATGCCAAGTTCAACAAGTGTGAATTTTGGATGCATGAAGTTGGATTCTTGGATCATGTGTTGATTGCGAAAGGGTTATCAGTCGATCCTGCCAAGATTGAAGCCGTGACAGAATGGCAAACCCCAACCACCGTGAAGGAAGTCAGGAGCTTCCTCGGACTCGCGAGATATTACAGCAAGTTCGTGGAAGGGTTCTTGAGCATTGACGGACCCATGACCCAGATTTTGAAGAAGGACAAGAAGTTCGAATGGACTGCTAAGTGCGAAGAAAGCTTCCAGGAGCTCCAGAAGAGATTGACCACAGCCCCGGTTTTGGCCACCCCCAATATTCACAAGGAGTTTGTGATTTATTGTGATGCATCAAGAACCGGGCTCGGAGGTGTTCTGATGCAAGAAGGCAGAGTTGTAGCATATCTATCCAGACACCTATGGCCTCATGAAGAGAACTACGCAAGTCATGATCTCGAGTTGGCAGCCGTGGTTCATGCCTTGAAGACATGGCGACATTACCTTCTGGGGAAGCGATGTGAGATATTCACAGACCACAAAAGCTTGAAGTATATCTTCACTCAAAGGAATTGAACATGAGGCAGCGAAGATGGTTCAAATTTATCAAGGATTACGACCTCAGTGTTCAATACCACCCCAGAAAGGCCAACATGGTAGCAGACGCCTTAAGCAGAAAGGCTTGTTCCTTGAATGCTATGATTAAGGAAAGGCTACCCGCCCTGTATGAAGAACTTGAAAGCTTCGGCTTGGAACTGGTTGCACCCAGATTCCTCGCTAACCTTGAAGCAAAGCCTACCTTGATGGATGATATCAAAGAAGCTTAGAAGGGACATGAGAGCATTGAAGGCATCAAGAGGAAGATCAAGGGAGGCAAGGCCCCAGGATTTTCGGTGGAGGAACAAGGAGTTGTATGGTTCGGGAATCGCATTTGCATACCCAACAAGGAGGAGCTCAAGAACCTGATCTTGAAATAAGCTCATGACACTCCCTACTCCATCCATCCTGGAGGAACCAAGATGTATCAAGACCTCAAGGCAAGATTCTGGTGGCACGACATGAAACGGGAGATAGGCACGTTCGCTGCTAAGTGTGGCATATGCCAGAGAGTCAAGGCTGAGCATCAGCGACCTGTTGGACTATTGCAACCTCTCAAAGTGCCTGAATGGAAGTGGGACAAAGTCGGGATGGATTTCATCATCGGTTTACCAAGGTCAAGCAAAGGACCACCTGACCACCTGACCAAGTCGGGATGAATTTCATCATTGTCGACCACTTGACCAAGGTAACCCATTTCATTCCCGTCAAGACCACCTATGCCGGTAACAAGCTAGCCAGTCTCTACACCGAGCGTATTGTGAGACTTCATGGAGTTCCAAAGGAGATCGTGTCAGATCGAGGCACCAAGTTCACCTTGAGATTCTGGAAGATGTTTCAAGAGGCTATGGGGACCAAGCTCTCCTTCGGCACTGCTTTTCACCCCCAGACCGGTGGGCAAACAGAATGAGTAAATCAGATACTCGAAGACATGCTCCATGCTTGCGTTTTGGCATATGGAGCCAAGTGGGAAGATTGCCTACTGTTCCTCGAGTTCTCCTACAACAACAGCTATCAGTCGAGTCTTCAGATGGCACCATTTGAGGTGTTGTATGGGCGTAAGTGCCGCACTCCCCTCAACTGGTCAGAAACCGGAGAAGGATTATTTTTTGGACCAGATATCCTCCGCAAGGCAGAAGAGAAAGTACAACTCATTCGAGAATGTCTCGAGACTGCCAAATCAAGACAGAAGAGTTGCCCCGACTCTCACCGCCAAGAAGTGAGCTTCAACAACGGAGCTCATGTCTATCTTCGAGTCACACCTCTTAAAGGAACCATGCATTTCCACGTCAGGGGAAAGATTGCACCCAGATATATCGGCCCCTTCAAGATCACCGCAAGACTAGGAGAAGTTGCCTATCAGCTAGAGTTACCTTCCGAGCTATCAGATGTGCACAACGTCTTTCATGTGTCACAACTCCGGAAGTGTCTAAAAGTTCCCAACCGCCCCGACCTCTACAAGGACATCGACCATCAAGCCATCGATCTTCAGCCAGACCTCACTTATCATGAGAGGCCGGTCCGCATTTTGGATGAAGCCGAGTGCAGCACCCAAAGCCGCACCATCAAGTACTTCAAGGTCCAATGGAGCAACCACACTGAAGCCGAAGCAACCTGGGAGCATGAAGACTATCTTAGATCTGAGTTTCCTTATCTTTTTAGCGCTTGCCTAGGAATCTCGGGGACGAGATTCTTGTAAGGGGGGTAGGTCTGTCACACCCTGTGTTTGTATCACCTTGACATGTTTGGATTTATAAAATTTGGAGCCAACTAAAACTTTTTCAAGTGCTCGTGCTTGTTTAAAGTGATGGTTGTTTGCTTGACGATTGCGGTATATGGAACTCTTAGAATCTATCCCTCTTCATAACCATCTTCCTTGACCCAAACTTCTTGCCCAATGATCATGCCATGTGAATAGTGCCCAAAACTATTTTTATCAATTTTTGTTTTACCGAAAAATGATTTATTCAAATTAGGTTTTCAAAAACCACTGAAATGAGGTTTGCACTGCAAGTCCTCACATTGGGTGGATTCTTATTCCCCAAAGGCTTTACTTCAAACCTACTATATATAAGACTTTCCAAAACACCAAATATTGATTTTACATATTATTCTTATATTTTATTTAAATGCTTTTTCTTAAGACCGAAAATGGTCTTTCATAGGGAAAAATTATTTAAACGCTTTCAAAATATTTGAGAAAATTTAGGGAAACTCAGTGGACATATATTTTCCATATATATGAGTTTACATTCATGAGCATGACCAAATAATGGGTAAAACCCCTCAAAACCCTTTCTGTTCAAATCAAACTTTTGGAATATTTCTATAAGAAATATTCTTAGTAAATTTCAGGAATATTCCAGCAAGTCAACACTATCATAAGTGATGATCTTGCAAAGTTTCATATCAATCCAAATTAATTTGGTTCATCAAACCATCCCAAAACCCTTCCTGTCCAGGTTCAAATTTGAGAAGCTTTACATTGTGAAGTTTCTCCCCTTGACCCCAAACTTTGTGGGCATGATCTAATCAACAAATAATGATGCTACACTGAGTGGTGCATCAAGGGTAAAAGCTTAGCACAACTAGATCTATAGAAATATGATTCTGTTAGTTTCTAGGGTTAACAAAGTTTCTATTGCCAACTTTGCCTTCTTAAGCTCGAACTTGGTGATTCATATCTTCTTTACCAAACATTTGACCTTGGTAAATGTCTGAGTAAGTTGGTAGATTCTTCTTTCCCAAAACCCTATCAAACACCTTCTGGTAATATAGTAAAGTTACTATTTCCACCCCTTCCTCTTTTACCCTTGCCCCCAACTTTTTACCACAACCTCTTGTAGATGCCTTGTACCTCCAGTAATTTCCTCAGGGGCTGAGCCCAATGATTTGGGGGGTAAAACCTTCGTTTTTACCCCTGGACAACACCCATTCCTCCCTCTCTCCCGTTTCCTTCTACCCTAAGGCATCCCCAGATGCCTCCCTAAGTCTCATAGGCATTGTTTAACTCCCCTGGATCCCCTGGACACAGGTGGCCGCGCAGAAAATGCCAAGAGCATGCCCTGGCATGCAAGGCTCGTGCTCTGGAGCGTGCTACAGTGCGTACCGGCACTGTAGCCGCTGCCCAACGAGTGCTCCCGACAGCCTCGGGTCTCCCCATCTTGTCCCCCATGTCCCCCTCGACATCTGCAATGCTCCAAGTGGTCGCTCCCTCCTCCCTCTCTCTCCGGCAACCTCCCGCGCGCGTGCCCGGCGCCTCGCAGCTCGACCAACCAGAGAGCTCCCACGTGCGCCTTCCCCCGCCTCTCTCTTCTCTCCCCCTGGCCTAGACCACCCCCACGAGCGCCCTAGACATGCTCATTCCCTCCCCCGCGGCCTGTGGCAAGCATCTCGTGCTCACCGGCGCACCGCATCCACGGTGAGCCGGCGCCTGCCTATAAAGAGGGCCTCCCCGAGCCCCTGCACCTCTCTCCTTGCTCTCTCCCCCCTCCACAACTCCCCCGTGCTCAGCCCACTCGCCCCCGTGGTCGGGAGCCCTCTCCCGAACCAAACCCTCGCCGCCGTCGGGCTCCCCTCCCCTCACCGGTGTTCCCCTTTGCCCCGGTGGTCCCCTCGACCACCCACCAACACGTGGGAGCCCCCTGAGCGCCGGTGCCCTCCATTCCAGCCACCGCGGCCTAGAACCCCCTCCGGTGAGCCCCCCTCCGCTCCACATATACTTATCAGAAATTCTATAGTGCTCCCACTCACTTTCTTGTAAATTTAAGTTTCTCATAAACTTTGTATAAACCCAAAAACTTTGATCATCTTATCAAAGCGTATATTCCAACTGCGAGGTGCCTGCTCTAGCCCATAGAAGGATTTCTAGAGCTTTCACACCTTTTTAGCATCCTTAGGACTTACGAAACCTTCTGGTTGTATCACATACAACCTTTCCTCAAGGAAACCGTCAAGGAAATGATGTTTTGACACCCATCTGCCATATTTCATAATTGAAAAATGCAGCAACTGCTAACATAATTTCAATAGATTTAGCATCGCTACGGCTGAGAAAGTCTCATCGTAGTCAACTCCTTGAACTTGGAGGAAACTTCTTTGCAACAATTCGAGCTTTATAAATGGTGACATTCACCACCAGCATTTGTCTTCATCTTAAAGGTCCATTTGTACTCAACGACCTGCCGTTCAACGGGCAAGTCTACCAAAGTCCGTACTTGGTTTTCATACACGGATCCTTTCTCAGATTTCATGGCCTCTAACCATTTGTTGGAATCTGGGCCCATCATAGCTTCTCCATAGTTCGTAGGTTCATCGTTGTCCAACAACAAGACCTCCAAGACAGGGTTACTGTACCACTCAGGAGCCATACGTGCCCTTGTCGACCTACGAGGTTCGATAGCAACTTGATCTGAAGCTTCATGATCATTATCATTAACTTCCTCTTCAACTGATGTAGGTTCCACAGAAACATCTTTTTGCGCTACGCTACTCTCTCGTTGAAACAAAGGTGACATCCCACCTTGCAAAGCATCCCTGATATGCGCTTCTATACTTAGCGAGTCTCCTTAGTTGTCATAAGGACAAGACTACATATTGGGCGTTACACTAGAGCACCGCCTCCTCGGTCCCCTTGCCTCAGCCACCTCCCTCGTCGATGCTGGGGGCGTCGCTGGCCAAAGGCCGCATGACCTTGGTGGCAACAGGGTGGCTCCCTCCCCGCGTAGGCGGTGACGTGGCGGGCTGCCTCCCCTCTTCTCGGTGGCATTGGGCGTCGGGCTGACCCTGGTTCAGCTCCCTCCCTCCTCCCGACATCCTTTGGTCGCCGATGGCACCTCTTCCCCTCCCTACGGCATGGCTCGTGGGGCTTTGGAGACCAGGGAGGGATCGAGGTAGATATAGCCTCCTTCCCATATGTAGTTGGTGGTGGTTCGTAGGTGCAGGGGTGGCCGGTGGCCCTGTTAAGGTGGTGGTGATCCGGCTGGTCTCCGTCTACGCCGGTGGACTGGTGGGGCTCCGGCTGGACCTGACCATGGCGTGGAGGCGCTAGTGTTGTAGTGGTGGTGATGCACGACCGTGTTGGTTGCTCCGTCGGCTGGTGGGCGGACGGCGCGAGGAGACATCTCTAGTGAGCTCCCTTGTCTATTGTCACGGGCCGACTTGGTACCCCTCATTGGTGGGCGCGCGATTGCTGGTGGCCTCGGTGGGATGTGTGTCGGCTTCCATGGTGGGGCGACACGAGGGTGTGCTCGACGGGGAGCTATGTAGGAGGGATGGGTGGCCTTGATGCGGTGTCGGTGCACTAGAGTTTTGGGTTCTCCAATGCCCATTACTCGTGGACGGGCAGTAGTAGCCACCCTGGCGGCAAGGCCCGTCAGGGAGCTTCCAGTTACGAATACCGAAGACATCCAAATAAGCAAGACCCTCGGCAAGACCTTGCCAGGATGGCCATCAAACCCTCAGGCAAGGCGAAGCCCCGACAAGGCCCTGTCGACGCACAGGCCAGGTGTCGCCCCGCCTGGGCATGTGTCGCGGCGCTGACGATGGAGGGGCTAAGCGGTGCCGATTGGACGAGATCCTGTCCCGTCCCATAGACAGTTAGAGATGCCTGACAGTGGATTAAATGTGCCTGTCTTACACCGTCGGTGTTAGGTATGATAGCATTGTAGCACTGTGCACCCCGTGTACGCACTGTACAGCACTGTTGGGATCCCCTTGGTCATATAAAAGGAGGCCCAGGGCGTTACAATAGTGGACTTTTGGAAAGTTGACTCCCACCTTCTAGCTCACGCACGTAGCAGCTGCTCATAGCGCTCCTGTAGCTAGAACCCTAAAAACACCCATAATACAACCATCCAGGAGTAGTGTTTTACGCATCCTTGCGGCCCGAACCTGGGTAAAATCCCGCGTATTGTTCATCAGATCTGATCTCTGTGCTATCCTTCTCCCCGCCAAACCACTAAGGGATCCCTCCGATCCCATAGGTGTCGTCTCCCCCGACATCTTTGCTGTGCCAGGTAGGGGAGGAAGATCATGTGGCCTTGATCTGGTGATTAGCGCGCTAGTTCCATCATCATCTTCATCGCCATGGCCCCGAAGAGAAAGGGCCTGATGGTGGTGGGCCCATCCGCGTTCGTTGTCCCTGTCGCTACATAGACAGGCGACATCATAGATGCGGGTGGAGAAGGTGGAGGTTCAGAGCTTCCACGACATTCCGATGATCAAGGCCAAGAAAGCAACAACGCCCACCGCAGAGACACTCACGGTGGAAGTGGAAACCCTCGCGCCGCTGGGTCTTAGGATGGGGCGGTACCGCTTGCGAGCGGTACGGTGAACTCTGAGGGCGGAAGGGCACCTTCCAAGGCACCCACATTGGTGCACACGCCGCGACCTTCCCAAGACATGCACGAAGAGCAGCGTTGCGGTGTCGGTGGTTGTCAGTGTCCCCACGGGAAAGCTCCTGCGCATCGCTCCCAAGATGTGCGGAACCAGCATGCTAGTGGGAGTAGCGTGCAAACACAGGACCACAACGGAGCTCCTTCTAACATGGTTAAGAGTCAGAGCACCTCGCATTCCTTGCGTCATTCACTGCCGACCACGTCAGAGGAAGCTATGGCGCGAGCGCAGCTACTCCTGAACTTCCCTCCTTCTGCAGAGAAGCTTGACGAGTGGAGAGCTACCATTCAAAGCCTCCTCGGCCTCGCTGACAAGTTTCGGGCCACCAAGCCAGCTCGTGCCAATGGCGAGATGTCCGGAGGCAGTGCGACCATGGTGCACTCTCCTCCACAGCAGCAATGCCGGTCACCGACTCGGCAGACCGACGATTGTGACGGTTACTTGACAGCGTCGTCTGATCCACGGACACGCCGCGATCAACGTCAAGTTCTGCCGGAGCGGAGCAAAGAAGACGCTCGGACTACAATCGGGTGGCAGTGGGAAGCGCGCCATCAATCTGATAAGCAGGGGACCCACTATATACAAATCCGTGCTAGGGTATCCTACCAACCTACCTTACAAGGTGCATTGTCCAGCGTTTACCCGTGAGCTGCGACCAGTCCAGTGGCCCAATTCCCGCATGTTCAAGCCGGAGGTCCCAGAGAAATATGATGGCAAGACACACCCATCAAAGTTCCTGAGCATCTACACCATTGCGGGGCAAGCTGTCGGGGCTCACGACGACAAGATACTTACCAACTACTTCTTGTTGGTGCTCAAGCCCAACGTCAGGTCGTGGTTGATGCACCTGTCGGAGAATTCCATCACCTCCTGGGTAGACCTGTGCCATGAGTTTGATGGTGCCTTCACCAGAGGCCACAAAGCTCCTAGTCAAGAAAGTGATTTGCACATCATTACCTAGAAGGAGAGCGAGACTTTGCGCAAGTACATCCAAAGGTTCAGCTGCGTGCACCACAACATAACAGGCATTCATCCTGCCGCTGTTATCAGCGCGTTCCATCAGAACTTGTGCAACCGCAGGATGCAGGAAGAGCTGGCGATAAACAAGGTCAGGGATGTTGCCGAGCTCTATGCGTTGGCAGATAAATGTGCTCGGGCTAAAGAAGGGAGGGGACTCCCCGGCAAGGACGCTGGTGCAGGGGTCGACTCTGAGGATGAGGACACCGCCGCCCTGGCAAGAAAGGGTCGACGATGTAACAAGAAGCGCAAGGATAAGGCCGTGCTTGCCTTTGAGGGATTCGGCAACCCTGGCACCGCCAAGAACGCCAAGAGTGATGACCCCGACAAGGATGTTGCCAGGTGCACCTCTTGTCAAGCTTTGGCGGCTGCCGACAAGCTGGAAGGCTCCGTCAAGCAGTATTGCAAGATCCATCGCACCAAGGGCCACGATCTCCAGGATTGCCAGCAAGTTGAGAAACTTGCCAAGAAGCAAAAACCCAAGTATGAGAGGCGAGACAAGGAGAAAAGTCAGGATGGTGTGGAGGGGTCTGGCAAGAAGCACGGTGGCCGAGGAGGTCGCCGTAGCAAGGTCAAGCAACAGAAGGACCGGCCCGCTCGTGGCCGTGACAAGCAAGAGGGGGATGACAATTGCAACGAAGAGGACGACGAGTCCAGTGAACATGAGTTCCAGAAGGCTACAAATATGATGTGCATCAAGGGAGGTGCCTCGTCGCATTCCTCTCACCGCCAACTTAAATGGTGGGCGCGCGAGGTTAATGCGGCGGAGCCGTCTATCGGTGCCTAGAGACCTCTAAAGTGGTCCAACACTCCTATCATATTCGACGCTGAGGATCACCTTGATCGCACTACTATGGTCGTGTGCCTACCATTGTTGGTTTCGCCAACTATTCACAACCTCAAGGTGGCGAAGATGCTAGTCGACAATGAGGCTAGCCTGAACCTAATATCGCCTGATGTTATCCAGAGGCTGCAAATCCTGATGAAGATCTTGAACCAACAGGCGCTTTCCAAGGGGTCAATTCTGGGAGGACTCAGCCGAAGGGCAAGATCACACTGTCGGTGATGTTTGGCAGTGATATA
Source organism: Hordeum marinum (assembly GCA_022496015.1). Classification (NCBI taxonomy): domain Eukaryota; kingdom Viridiplantae; phylum Streptophyta; class Magnoliopsida; order Poales; family Poaceae; genus Hordeum; species Hordeum marinum. The sequence continues at coordinate 348,305,597 of CM039678.1, forward strand.
AATTCCAGGACAGAGAAGATTGTTTTTGACATCGCCAAGATCTCATTGCCATATAACGGTATCCTTGGTCGCCCAACGCTAGCGAAGTTCATGGCGGCCACCCACTTTGCTTACAATGTGCTGAAGATGCCCAGGCCAATGAACGTCATCATGATCAACTCCAACAAGAAAGGCGCACTTATCTACATCGACCAACTCTACCGGGAGGCAGTTGTAGCACCTGCCGCCAAGGCACTTGCTGCTGCCGCTAAAGCTCCCGGGGGGAACAAGACCGGCAAGGCCTCTAGCGCACATTCCGGCAAGCGTGCCTCCTCGAGGAGCTGCGCTCTCGTTGACGATGTGCCAAAGAGCTGCACCGACAAGAGCAAGAAGTCCAAGGTAGCTCCACCAGAGACTAAGAAGGTGCCCGCCAAGGAGGACAGTACGGGAGGAACTTTCAGCATAAGTTCCACCCTTGATGAAAATAGGAAAGCGCGCTCGTCGCCTTCCTATGGGCGAATGTCGATGTGTTTGCATGGCAACCATCTGATATCCCCGGTGTTCCCAGGAAGGTGATTGAGCACCACCTTCCTGTCTATCCACACGCGCGACCCATTAAGAAGAAGGTCCGGAAGCAAGCTTTGGAGCGGCAACAGTTCATTGCCAATGAGATGAAGAAATTAGAGGCAGCTGGCTTGATCAGAGGAGTACTTCATCCAACGTGGTTGGCCAATCCAGTTGTAGTGCGCAAGGCGAATGGGAAATGGAGGCTGTGTATTGACTTCACATACATCAACAAAGCCTGCCCCAAGGATCCCTTTCCCTTGTCGCGCATTGACCAGATTGTGGACTCCACCGCCGGTTGCGACTTGTTGTCTTTCCTTGATGCCTATTCAGGCTATCATCAGATTTTCATGGCCAAGGAAGACGAGGAGAAGACCGCATTTATCACCCCATGTGGTACGTATTGCTTTTTGCGTATGCCTTTCGGGTTGAAAAGTGCTGGTTCTACATTTGCAAGAGCGGTCCAGATTGGCTTTGAGCCTAGCTACATAGAAATATGGAGGCTTATATGGATGACTTAGTAGTCAAAACCAAGGACAAGGCTACGGTCAAATCAGATTTAGAAGAAACATTTGCAAATCTGCGCAAGATCAACATGAAGCTCAACCCTGAGAAGTGTGTATTCGGCGTCCCATCCGGCAAGCTCCTCGGGTTCTTTGTATCTCAACGTGGAATTGAAGCAAATCCCGAAAAGATCAAGGCAATTGAGAAAATTGAAGCACCAAGATGTGTCAAGGATGTGCGTCATCTTGCCGGTTGTGTTGCTGCTCTAAGTAGGTTCATCTCAAAATCTGCTGACTGCGCCCTACCCTTTTTCAAAATCTTGAAGAAGGCAGGTCCGATGAAATGGACTCCTGAAGCGGAGGCAGCGCTGCAGGACTTGAAGAAATACCTCTCCTCTCTGCGAGTCCTAGTCACGCCAAACCACAAGAGCCATTGCTACTTTATCTAGCGGTAACAAATCAAGTGGTGAGTGCTGCATTAGTGTCTGAAAGAGAAGTTGATGAAGAGGCAACAGGAGTGGCAGGAACGCCAGGCGATAAGCCAGAACATTCCCCGGTAGGGTTTGGTGCTGACAAGGAAGGATCTGCACGGCCGAATGAGACAATTCAGAAGAAGAAGGTGGTGCAACGCCCAATATATTTTGTTAGCTCCCTTTTGCAGGGGGCTAGGTCAAGATATTTTGGCGTGCAAAAGTTGCTCTTCGGCCTCCTTATGGCCTCGAGGAAGCCGCGCCATTACTTCCAGGCACATGAGATCACCGTTATTACTTGTTTTCTATTATAATGGATTCCGCGGAACCCGGAAACTACCGGCATGATTGTGGAGTGGGTTTGGAACTGTGAAGCTTTGGTATCAAGTTTGAAAGTACTTCGACTATCCAAAGCAGAGCCTTGGCAGAGTTCATTGCGGAATGGACCCCAACGCCAGATGAGGAAGTTCCAGAGTCAACCCTCCCCAGGAAGGAATCGAATCAAGAGTGGATCATGTATTTTGATGGAGCTTTCTCACTGCAAGGTGCCGGTGCTGGAGTGCTGCTTTTCGCACCCACTGGAGAGCACCTCAAATATGTGATTCAGATGCACTTTCCCCGGGAGAGATCAATGAACAATACTGCTGAATACGAAGGACTGCTTGTCGGTCTCAGGATCGCGATAGACCTTGGGATCAAGAAACTTATTGTCAGGGCTTATTCTCAGCTTGTCGTTAGGAAGGTGAATAAGGATTATCAGAGTCCATTGTTGGAAGCTTATGTAGATGAAGTGAGAAAGTTGGAAGAGCATTTTGACGGTCTGCAAATGGAGCACTTACCCCGTGCAAAGAATAGTGTTGCCGATAGCCTGTCAAAGTGTGCCGCCCTTGAGTTGCTTGTGGAACCAGGAATTTTTGTGATTCAACTGACTCAACCATCCATGACACCATCAATTGGACAAGAGAAAAGAATAAAGTTGAGTTCCGGCAAGTATTTCCCGGCAGAGCTCCCAGAAGCCGCCAGCGAGGAAGTTCCCGGAACGACGCCAGGCTTGCCGGTGAGTGTCATGCTCCAGCGGAGCCTTAGGCTCTTTCCGTGGAAGCACACGTTCCAGCCAAGCCGGTGGGGGGAGGGGGACAGGCTCCGGCAGGGCCTCGAGCCCTTTCTATTGAGATAAACGCTTTCCCGGCAGAGAATATGCCTTTAGTCCTTGTTGTCGGGCCCCAGGCTTTAGCATGGGCACAACACATCCTCCATTTCCTTCAAACAGGAGAACTCCCTGAGGAACAAGACGAAGTAGAGAAAGTAGACTGCCGGTCTAATATGTACTAGTTCGTGGACAACGTCCTATACAGAAAGACGCCGAATGGTGTGAAACTCAAGTGCATTTCTCGGGAGGATGGACTGGAGCTGTTGGCAGAGATACATGGAGGCATATGTGGCTCCCAGATAGGATCAAGAGGACTTGCCGGTAAGGCATTCCGGCAAGGTTTCTTTTGGCCCACTGCCCTCCAGGATGCAACTGCGCTAGTAACCAAGTGTGAAGCATGCCAGTTTCATTTGAAGAAATTGCATCAAGCAGCTCAAGCTCTTCAGACAATCCCTCTCTCCTGGCCATTTTTGGTTTGGGGGCTCGACATCTTGGGCCCCATCCCCCGTGCTACCGGGGGCTTTGAGTACTTGTATGTTGCAATCGACAACTTCACAAAGTGGCTCGAAGTAGAAGCAGTGAGAAAGGTGATAACACAATCAGCCATCAAGTTCTTCAAAGGACTAGTCAGCCGTTTTGGTGTACCAAACAGGACCATCACTGATAACGACACACAGTTCACGAGCCGCACCTTCATGTAGTATGTCCAAGACCTTGGCGGCAAGATCTGTTTTGCTTCTGTTTTCCATCCAAGGAGCAACAGCCAGGCGGAAAGGGCTAATGCTGAAGTGCTGCAAGGCCTCAAGACAAGAACTTTCGACAAGCTGCGCAAGGGCGGAAGACACTGGATTGATGAGTTGCCGGTGGTTCTTTGGTCAATCAGGACGACACCAAATCGAGCTACCAGCGAGACACCCTTCTCCCTAGTATATGGGGCAGAAGTAGTTCTCCCTACGGAACTCATACACGGGTCACCTCGAGTGCTCTCTTATGATGAGCTTGAGCAAGAGCAGTTGCGGCAAGATGACACGACGCTCCTTGAGGAAGACCGTCTTCAGGCTACTGTGAGAGTTGTGCTACTTCTCGAGCATGCGTTGGTTTCCCGTGAAGAGGAACGGTTTGACGCAGCAAAATAGATAAGTAATGCTTGAACGGAAAGTAAAACTAAAAGTAAAAATAAGGCAACAAGTATTTTTGGTATTTTTGGTTTTAGATATGAAAGTATAATATGGAAAATAGACCTAGGGTCCATAGGTTTCACAAGATGGTTTCTCTCATGATGGCAGGTATTACGGTGGGTGAACAAATTAATGTCGAGCAATTGATAGAAAAGTGAATAATTATGAAGATAACCAAGGCAATGATTATGCATCTAATACTAATACTCCACACATCGACCGACTCCTGCCTGCAGCTAGAGTATTAAGTTCATGAAGAACAGAGTAACACATTAAGTACAATGACATGATGTAGAGGGATAAACTCAAGCAATATGATGAAAACCCATCTTTTTACCCTTGATGGCAACAATACAATACGTGCCTCGCTACCCCTACTTTGTCAATGGGTGAGGACACCGCAAGATTGAACCCAAAACTAAGCACTTCTTCCATTGCAAGAATTACTAATCTAGTTAGCCAAACCAAACCAATAACTCTAAGAGACTTGCAAAGATATGAAATCATGCATATAAGAATCCAGGAAAGACTGAAATAATATTCATGGATAATCTGAACATAAACCCACAATTCATCAGATCTCGACAAACACAATGCAAAAGAGTATTACATTGGATAGATCTCCATGAAGATCATGAAGAACAAGGTATTGAGAAGCAAAGAGAGAGAAGACACCATCTAGCTACTAGCTATGGACCCGTAGGTCTGTGGTGAACTACTCACGCATCAACAGAGGGGAAATGGAGTTCATGTAGATGCCCTCCGTGATCGAATCCCCCTCCGGCAGATTACCGAAAAAGGCTCCAACATTGGATGTCTCGGGAATGGAGGCTTCTGGCGGAGAAAAAGTGTTTTCGTGGCTTGTTCTGATAATGATGGAATATTTGGGAATTTATAGGCCGAAGATTAGGGCTAGGGGAGCTACCGTGGGCCCACAAGCCTGCCCGACGCGACCTACCCCCCTGGTCGCGCCCCTAGGGCTTGTGGCCCCATGGTGGCTCCTCTGCCTTGCTTCTCAAGTCTTTTAGTTTCCTTTTTTTCTAGAAAAAAATCATTTTGGAGGTTTTATTCCGTTTGGACTCCATTTAATATTCCTTATCTGTGAAACTCAAAAACAAGGAAAAAATGGAAACTGACACTAGACTCTAGATTAATAGGTTAGTCCCAAAAATAATATAAAATAGCATATTAATGCATATAAATATCCAAAACAGATAATATAATAGCATGGAACAATAAAAAATTATAGATACGTTGGAGACGTATCAACATCCCCAAGCTTAATTCCTGCACGTCCTCGAGTATGTAAATGATAAAAACAGAATTTTTGATGTGGAATGCTATCTAACATATTTATCCATGTAATATTCTTTATTGTGGCATGAATATTCAGATCCGTAAGATTCAAAACAATATTCTAATATTGACATAAAAACAGTAATGCTTCGAGCACACCAACAAAATAGTCGTGTCTTTTCGAAATAACATGGCCTTAGAAAATTATCCCTACAAAATCATATGGTATGGCTATGCTCCATCTTCCCCACAAAAACTATATAAATCATTCACAACCCCGATGAACAAGTAAAGAAATTGTTTCACACATTTGGTATTCTCAAACCTTTTCAACTCTCACACAATACATGAGTGTGAGCCATGGATATGGCATTATAGGTGGAATAGAATATGGAGGAGGTGCAAGGAAAAAGGAGAAGATAGTCTCACATCAACTAGGCGTATCAACGGGTTATGGAGATGCCCATCAATAGATAAGAATGTGAGTGAGTAGGGATTGTCATGCAACAAATGCACTTAGAGCTATAAGTGTATGAAAGATCAAAAAGAAAACTAAGTGGTCGTGCATAATGAATATCCACTAGTTATATGAAAGTGACAAAATAGGAGGCTCTCTATCATGAAGATCATGGTGCTACTTTGAAGCACAAGTGTGGAAAAAGGTAGTAGCAATTGTCCCTTCTCTCTTTCTCTCATTTTTTTATTTTGGTGGGCTTCTCTGGCCTCTTTTTTTTGGGCTTCGCTGCCCTCTTTTATTTTTTGTAAAGTCCGGATACTCATCCCAACTTGTGAGGGAGTCATAGCCTCCATCATCCTTTTCTCTCATGGGAAAATGCTCTATTAATGAGAAATCATCACAGTTTTATTTACTTATAACTCAAAGAAAAAGAAATTACAACTCGATTCCTATGACAAGATATGACTCTATATGCAATATGAAATGATAATGCCAGTCATAGAAAACTACATGGTGGAAGTTGCATGGCAATATATCTCGGAATGGCTATGGAAATGCCATAATAGGTAGGTATGGTGGCTGTTTTGAGGAATATATGGTGGCTGTTTTGAGGAAGGGGGGTTTGATGTACCGGAGAAAGTTGTGCAGTACTAGAGAGGCTAGTAATGGTGGAAGGGTGAGAGTGCGTATAATCCATGGACTCAACATTAGTCATAAAGAACTCACATACTTATTGAAAAAGTCTATTAGTTATCAAACAAAGCATTAGACGCATGCTCCTAGGGGATAGGTTGGTAGGAGTTAACCATCGCACGCTCCCGACCCTCACACAAAGGTCGACAATCCTTAAACAAATCATGCTTCGACTTTGATACATAACGGTTCACCATACATGCATGTTATGGGAATCACAAGCTTTAACACACGTATCTCTTCCAAGTAACAACTACTCACTAGCATGACTCTCATATTACCATCCCTATTATCTCAAAACTATAAGCAAGGAATCAAACTTCTCATAATTTTTAATGCACTTAATATGAAAGTTCTTATTATATCCCTCTTGGATGCCCATTATATTAGGACTAAATTCATAACCTAAACGAATTACCATGATTTTTTAAGAAACTCTCAAAATAATATAAGTGAGGAACGAGAGTTCAATAATTTCTATAAAATAAAACACCACCATGCTCTATAAAGATATGAGTGAAGCACTAGAGCAACATTGCCTAGCTGAAAAGATATAAGTGAAGCACATAGAGTATTTTAACAAATTCACGATTCAGTGTGTCTCTCTCAAAATATGTGTGCAGCAAGGATGATTGTGGCAAAATAACAAGCAAATACTCATATCATACAATACGCTCCAAGCAAAACACATATCATGTGGTGAATAAAAATATAGCCTCAAGTAAATTTACCGATGGATTGAAGACGAAAGAGGGGATGCCTTTTGGGGCATCCCCAAGCTTAGGATTTTTTGTATCCTTGAATATGACTTGGAGTGCCTTGGGAATCCCCAAGCTTAGGCTCTTTCCACTCTTTATTCCATAGTCCATCAAATCTTCACCCAAAACTTGAAAGCTTCACAACACAAAACTCAACAGAAAACTCATGAGATCCGTTAGTATAAGAAAAATAAATCACCACTTTAGGTAATGTTGTGAACTCATTATTTATTTTTATTTATCTAATACCTACTTTATTCTAACTTTTCCATGACTCATACCCCCCGATATGACCCATAGATACATCAAAATAAGCAAACAAAACAAAGAAAACAGAATCTGTCAAAAACAGAACAGTCTGTAGCAATCTATAAACTTTGAATACTTCTGGAACTCTAAAAATTCTGAAACAATATTACAATTAGGTAAATTTGTATATCAATCTTTTGTAAAAATTTCAGATCAATTGGACGCTCTGAAAAATTTATAAAATTCCTAGACTGAGCGCAAAAGTTTCTGTTTTCAGCAAAATAAAATCAACAACTACCATAGATCACTCCAAAGGTTTTACTTGGCTCAAACACTAACTAAAACACAAAAAAACAATTACTACAGAAGTAATAATGTGGAAAACACACCAAAACAGAAGCAAAAAAAAGGCAGAAAGCAAAATCAAATTGGGTTGCCTCCCAACAAGCGCTATTGTTTAACGCCCCTGGCTAGGCATAACGATTTCAATGATGCTCACATCAAAAGTAGTAGTTGAGATATGCAAAAGAGAATCATGAATAGCATTAAAAACATGTTTAAGTATAACCCACTTCCTATTCATAGGGATTTTTTGAGCAAACAATTGATGGGAACAAGAATTAACTAGCATAACTTCAAAACTTTGAACACATAGAGAGGAAACTTGACATTATTGTAATTACTACAAGCATATGTTCCTCCCTCATAATAAATTTCAGTACAATCATGAAGGAGTTAAAAAATATAACTATCATATAAATTTTTCTCTTCATGATCCACATGCATGCAATGTTGACACTCTTCCAAAATAGTGGGATTATCATTAACTAAAGTCATGACCTCTCCAAACCCACTTTTATCAAAAATTTCATAAGATTGAACACTCTCCAAAATAGTGGGATCAATATTGACACTCTTACAAACCCACTTTAAATATCATATTCATCATGAGTATTAAATAAATTATCAAGATCATAAGAAGCATTATCACCCCAATCATGATCATTGCAATAAGTAGTGGTCATGGCAAACTCATCAAATATAGCATCCCCAAGCTTGTAGTTTTGCATATCATTAGTATGATGGATATTTAAAGAATTCATACTACCAACATGGCAATCATGCTTTTAATTGAAGGAACTATCATGAACCTCCTTAGAAATTTCTTCTTTCCACACTTCATCAAAATATCCAGATTCATGATTTTCAAACAAAACTTCATAGAGATAATCAAGTGCAATCAACTCACTAGCAATAGGTCCATCATAATTTGGTATTTTGAAAATATTAGAAAGTGGATGAGGATCCATATCAATAGATTTTTAGCAAGCAAAGATGTAAGCAAATAGAAGGCCCATGGCAACAAAAGCAAAGAGGCAAACAAAAAAGAGGGCGAATAAAACGGCAAATTGGTGAAGTGGGGAGAGGAAAACAAGAGGCAAATGGAAAATAATGTAAATGCAAGAGATGAGTTTGTGATGGGTACTTGGTAGGTTTGATTTAGATCTCCCTGAAACCAAACCATAAATTGGCAAGTTGACGAGAGAGTTCTTATCTTGACTTGCTATGTATCTCCCCGGCAACGGCGCCAGAAATCCTTCTTGCTACTGCTTGAGCATGCGTTGGTATCCCATGAAGAGGAACGGTTTGATGTAGCAAAGTAGATAAGTATTTACCTCAGTTTTTGAGAACCAAGGTATCAATCCAGTAGGAGATACTAGTGAGTCACCAATAGATGTACCTGCACAAAGAATCAAACTATTGGACCCAACGCTATAAATGGGTTGTCAATCCCTTCACGGTTACTTGCAAGGATGAGATCTAATAGATATGGATATAATAGGATGCTTGAATGGAAAGTAAAACTAAAAGTAAAAATAAGGCAACAAGTATTTTTGGTATTTTTGGTTTTAGATCTGAAAGTATAATATGGACAATAGACCCAGGGCCATAGGTTTCACTAGATGGCTTCTCTCATGATGGTAGGTATTACGGTGGGTGAACAAATTACTGTCGAGCAATTGATAGAAAAGCGAATAATTATGAAGATATCCAAGGCAATGATTATGCATATAGGCATCATGTCCGTGTCAAGTAGACCAAAATGATTCTGCAGCTACTACTATTACTCCAAACATCAATTGACTCATGCCTGCATCTAGAGTATTAAGTTCACGAAGAACAGAGTAACGCATTAATTAAGATGACATGATGTAGAGGGATAAACTCAAGCAATATGATGAAAACCCCATCTTTTTACCCTTGATGGCAACAATACAATATGTGTCTCGCTACCCCTACTTTGTCAATGGGTGAGGACACCGCAAGATTGAACCCAAAACTAAGCACTTCTTCCATTGCAAGAATTACCAATCTAGTCGGCCAAACCAAACCAATAACTCGAAGAGACTTGCAAAGATATGAAATCATGCATATAAGAATTCAGGAAAGACTCAAATAATATTCATGGATAATCTGAACATAAACACACAATTCATCGGATCTCGACAAACACACTGCAAAAGAGTATTACATCGGATAGATCTCCATGAAGATCATGAAGAACATGGTATTGAGAAGCAAAGAGAGAGAAGAAGTCATCTAGCTACTAGCTATGGACCCGTAGGTCTGTGGTGAACTACTCACGCATCATCGAAGGGGCAATGGAGTTGATGTAGATGCCCTCCGTGATCGAATCCCCCTTCGACAGATTACCGGAAAAGGCTCCAAGATTGTATCTCTCGGGAAACGAGGCTTCTGGCGGCGGAAAAGTGTTTTCATGGCTTGTTCTGATAATGATGGAATATTTGGGAATTTATAGGCCGAAGATTAGGGTTAGGGGAGCTGCCATGGGCCCACAAGCCTGCCCGGCGCGGCCTACCCCCTGGCCGCGCCCCTAGGGCTTGTGGCCCCACGGTTGGTCCTCTGCCTTGGTTCTCAAGTCTCATAGTTTCCTTTTGTTCCAGAAAAAATCATTCCAAAGGTTTTATTCCGTTTGGACTCCATTTCATATCCCCTATCCGCGAAACTCAAAAACAAGAAAAAACAGAAACTAGCACTAGGCTCTAGATTAATAGTTTAGTCCCAAAATAATATAAAATAGCATATTAATGAATATAAAAAACAAAATAGATAATATAATAGCATGGAACAATAAAAAATTATAGATACATTGGAGACATATCAAGCTGCACGCTACCAGCAAGCTTTGCGCCGCTATCATAGCCGCAAAGTTAATGCCCGAAGTCTTGAGGAAGGCCGCCTTGTTCTTTGGCGCGTTCAGTCCGCCAAGAATTCCAACAAGTTGACGCCGAAATGGGAAGGCCCTTAGCAGGTAGTGCGAGTTACCAGGCCTGGCGCAGTGCGCCTAGAGAACGAAGATGGCGTCCCAGTGAGCAACTCCTGGAACATCGAATATCTTCGTAAGTTCTACCCAAGAGGCGCAGTTGCCGGGCCTCCTAGAAACCACCTTTTGTTCAAGTCTTGCCGTTGAAGCATGTAATCCTTGGTACAAAGCTAGGCACAGACCCTGTGCATTGTTGAATAAAGCTAAGTGTTCTGCAAATCTTGTTGATTCTCATGTTTACTTATGTACATGTTTGTCTGAGATATTGTATTGCGCTTACTCCCGGCAAGAGCTAATGGACCGCCAAGGTTCCATATCCCTATTTTCTCTTTTTTTTCTCAAAGGACGGAAGGATTACCTCGCGTGCAGGTTTGCTGGGGGGGGGGGAATGGTGGTATGGATACAGACGGGGGACGTTCAAGGAAAACAACTTGCCGGAAAGAGTACCGCAATGGAAAGATAAGTTGCAAACCCTAAGCGATTTTTTGTGTATAATTATTTTCCTTGGACGATTGCAACTTTTGTATGGAAAACCTACACGCACAAGAACATTGCCGTGATTGGCTGCGTCCTCACTCTGTTTTGGGTCTGCTCAACGGCTTAAGTGGTTGTGCCCGCGCCCTTGCTTTGTTTCGAGTACGCTCGATCATTCGAGTGGCCGTGCTTGCATCCTTATTCTGTTTTGAGCACGATCAACAGCTTCAGCGGCCGTGCCAAGGACACCAAGGTGTCTTGCCGGCAGTGGCACTGCCAGCAAGCTGCTAAGGACCCGTTCCTCAAAGCGCTCGTGGTAGAACCACACACGGTGGCAAGATCTTCCGAAAAGGCATAGGGAAAGTTCCATGCAAAGAAGTAGTCTAACAAGGAAGATAATATACAGTCATTCAAAATAGGGTAAAATTTACATGAGATGTCGCCTCTTCCTAAGTACATATTTATTTGACTTTCTCCCCTATGGGAGATTACAAGAAGAAAAAGATAGAAGGAGGAGGCATATTACAAGAAGGAAAAGATGGCAAGGGGCCTCCGACGAGAGCCTGGCCCCTCCTGGACCAGCATTGCACGGAGGAGGAGACCAGCATTGTGCGGATGAGAAGGAGGGCCCCAGGAGGCGAAGCAAAGCCGAAGTCCATGGGCCTGCCGGAAGATGAGGCAGCGCCCAGGACAAGGACCCATGGCAAGATCGTCCTGCTAGGAGGGGGAGAGGCATGAGGCTGGCGATGGTGATGCGTCCTCCGATCAGTCAGAGCTCCGGTCGTCATACTTCGACTTGACGGCCTGGAGCTCAGACTCATTGTTGCTTTCACCGACACCATCCTCTTCGTCGCTGTCGCTCGAGGATAAGCTTTCAGCGCTGCTTGAGCTCTCTTCACAGCATCAGAGACGGACGCTTGAGCGCCCATAAATCTTGACGGGGAGCAGGTTGGCCTCCGTCATTTTAAAACGAAGGTCATGCCCTTCCTGGAGGTTGTGGCCGCGGACGAAGGTCTTCCAGCCGCACCTAAGGAACATGATGCAACTCGCTGGGTACTTGACGTCCACCCACGTCGTGCTGTTACAACAACCATGCGCCCATAACCATAGGACAGGCGGCTCGTCGACCTTCATCGCCTGGCGAAGGGGCGAGGGAGGCGCAGATGGCTTCGGAAGGGACAACCCAATTTGAGGACGAACTCCAGCGTCGTCCCCTCAGCGTGCGTCTCCTCATGAAAGAGGCCTGGCGTCGGAGGAGGAGGTGGGGCAGCACTCCGCCTCCCTCGACCTCAGCCTCCACGACGGCCATGACCCCTCGCGCCTCTTCCACCATGCGTGCTCGAGCCGCCCTCCGCCTTTATGGCTAAAGCGGTGGCATGATCCCGACGAGAACTCCTCCTTGGAGCTGAGGACGGTGGCCGCCCTCGCCCCTGTTCATGGCTAAGGGCAAGCACCACTCGAAGGTTGGGAAGACGTCGAAGGGAATGCTATGGAGGTTCATGCTCGGAGGAGGGAGGAAGGATGGATGAGCACCGTCCTCACTACCCCTCAATTTATAGGGGAAGCGCGGGGGCTGGCTCTCCCCCGCTCCAAGGGTCGCCTCCCACCTCCTCCAATAGAGGCGCCCTCGATCACGGGGCGAACATGAACGGCCTCGTTTCTCCAATCCATGGGGCTACAGTTACTGCCTCTCCCAGGACTCTAAGTCATGGGCGCCTGTTGCTAGCTTCCCGCTATGCATGCGGCGCGCGTGGTGGAAACGACCTGATGTAGTAATTGAAAAATTGACGGTCGTGCCGCACACATATCCCATGTCCTGCATTCAATGGGCGTCATGGGGAGGCGCAATAATCGCAATGATCACAACCATAAGCTCCTACCACGCGTGCCCGTGCACTGTTTGGGCCTAGCCCAACAATGCCTCGCACCGTGTCTGGCCCAGGCCCTAGGGATCCTGTCGGTGTACTAGAGTTTTGGGTTCTCCAATGCCCCTTACTCGTGCACGGTCAGTAGTAGCCACCCTGGCGGCAAGGCCCGGCAGGGAGCTGCCAGTTACAAATATGGAAGACATGCAAATAAGCAAGACCCCCGACAAGACCTTGCTGGGATGGCCATCAAACCCTCAGGCAAGGCGAAGCCTCCGCAAGGCCCCGCCAGCGCACAGGCTAGGTTTCGCCCCACCTGAGCATGTGTCGCGGCGCCGGCTATGGAGGGGCTAAGCGGTGCTGATGGGACGGGCTCCTGTCCCGTCCGTAGATAGTCAAAGATGCCTAATGGTGCTTTAAATGCGCCTGTCTTACACCGCCAATGTCAGGTATGATAGCACTGTAGCATTGTGCACCCCATGTATGCACTATACACCACTGTTGGGATCCCCTTGGTCATATAAAAGGAGGCCCACAACGTTACAGTAGAGAACTTTTGGACATTTGACTCTCACCTCCTAGCTCACGCGCGTAGCAGCTGTTCATAGCGCTCCTGTAGCCGGAACCCTAAAAATAGCCATAATACAACCATGCAAGAGTAGGGTTTGACGCATCTTTGCGGCCCGAACCTGGGTAAAATCCCACGTGTTGTTCAACAGGTCTACTCTCTGTGCTATCCTTCTCCCCCGCCGAACCACTAAGGGATCCCTCCGATCCCATAGGTGTCATCTCCCCCGACATGCGGTCTTGTCACCTGTCCCCGGCACAGGGGTATGCCGGTCCGGATGCGTCCGCTCCACCTTATCACCTTTTCCTCGTGTTCGGCAGGGAGCTCGGTAGGAGGGATGGGTGGCCTCGATGCAGTTGCATCACCTCTCGCCAGCATAGGGATGTGCCGGTCCGGATGCATCCTGATAGAGGCGAGGGTCCCGATCTTTCGATGAGATGATAACTACCGATTTGGTGGAGATGACTTTGATGATCCGACTAGTTGCATGCACGATGTTGCGCCTTAGCAATTGCTAAACCGACTCCAAGAGGTTATTGACCATGCCGAAGCACGATCAACCTGACCATGAAGGTTTATTCCTGCATGCAACAAAGAACAAGCAATAATATGATAATGCAATCTAAATATTGCGAACATGGATGAAGTATTGATAAAAGGTGGGGATCCGAAAGTGGTCTTGGTATGGCCGTTGGACGAAGTACAAGAAGTTGTAATGGCTAACTTTTACCTAAACAAATCTCAAGCAAAAAAGCTACTGTATTGATGTACTTATATAGGAGCAAGAGGTTGCGGCCAAGGAGGTCGGAGGATGTCCCAAGGCAGCTTAAAATTAATCCTAGGTCATACAAGGCCCATGGGCCCAAGTGGAGGTGATGCAATACCTTTGGACTTGTAGTCTGAGTCAGATTCTGCTGCAGCATGAGATTATTTCGTCAATATGTTATGGACTAATTTGAAGGCGAGTCCAATCCGGAAGTAACCCATTCGCCGGTCCGCCCTTGTTTGCGATCTCAACATCTTCGACCATGTTCCGGTGATCCTTGATCATTCCACCGCTTCCTACTCTGCCTGGAAGAGGTACTTCTCCTTGGTGTCCCGTGAGTATCTACTCCATGGTCATGTTTATGGCACCGTGGACTCTCGACTCATGGTGAACGACGAGGACTGGATGATTCTCGACGCCACCATTATCCGTTGGTTCTACCTCACCATCTCTAAGGACCTCTTTTACACGATGGTGGACGATGACGATGATGCTTACGCCGTTTGGATCAAGCTCAACGGCCTCTTCACCAACAACAAACTTTAGCGCAAGGTTCCCCTTCATGGGGAGTTTTATGTGTGCCAGCAGCTTGACTCATCCATTGATGATTTTCGCATGCGCCTCAAAAATGTTGCTAACGAGTTTCGTGATCTCGGCGAGACGATCGGCGATGAGCTGCTCATCAGCAGCCTCACTGCCGGTCTCAACGAGGACTTCGGGAATGCTGCCTCCAACCCTACCCTCATCCCGGAGCCCACCTTCCCTAAGTGGTGGGATACCTCAAGCTCGAGAAGCGCTAGATGAAGATGGCGTGGTTTCGGGCCACGCACACCGTCCTCACTACCGGCACCCGCAGTGGCCCAGCACCGCCTGCACCTCACTCGTGCCCCTCGCCCGGCTTCTCACACTAGTTGGCCTTCCCACACGCGTCGCCCCCCTTCCGCTGCAGCAGTCGGCCCCACCTGCTAATGATAGCCATCACGGGGGTCGGCACGGTGGGTTCCGTCAGCAGCAGTAATAGCCCAACGACACTTAGGGAGGAGTCGCCTGTCCGCAGTATCAGTTCCAGTCGGCTCTGTGCTACGCCGGTCAGAACCCGTGGACCAGTGACGTGCATGCCTACTCCACACCGGTTACACGCGCACCTACTCCTGGCATCCTTGGCTCCCGGCCCCTCTCGCATCAGGCGTTTTACGCCGCGCCGCAGCCTTATGTGCCGCCCTACGGGCCCCTCTCCTTTGGACAGCCGCCGCAGCCAGGAGGGCTACCGCCGCTGCCCCTATTAGCCCCGCCACAGTCGCCGGCTCCTGCGCTTCCTCCGGCACCTTGGCATCCAGCCTTGCTAACGACCCTGCACTCTACCCCCACATTGTCCAACTACACCGGTGGCGGAGATTGGTACATGGATACTGGTGCTACGGCTGACATGGCTGCTCATCCCGGTACCTCCACACCTCCTATCCCATCAACACCTCTACTTACCTCACCGTCGGTGACGGTTCCTGTCTTCCCATTACCGACATGCATCTTTTCCTTCTACTTCTACACCAATTTTTTATCTAACATCTTAGTTGCACCTGATCTTATTAAAAATCTTCTTTCTGTTAAATACTTTACACGTGAATATCCTGTCACCATCAAATTTCACATGGTTGTTTTCTCTGTCAAGGACGCCCGTACCCGGATGGTACTCCACCGATGTGAAAACCCTGACGACCTCTACCCACTCCACTTCAAAACCTCCACCACCTCCGCCGCTCTTGTCGCCCTCGCCACCGGTGTGGACCTTTGGCATGCTCGTTTGAATCATCCCAACCCCGCCACTCTTCGTCACATACTTAGGAGTTTTTCATTCACATGTAATAAGATTGATGATCACTCTTGCCATGCTTGTCTTGTTGGCAAACATGCTAGTATTTATTTTAGGGTTTCTTCTCATTTTGCTTCCTATCCGTTCGAATTTATTCACAGTGCTATATGGACCTCTCCAGTTGCTAGTAATATGGGCTATCTCTACTATCTTGTCATCCTTGATGATTTTTCGCATTATGTGTGGACCTTTCCATTGCGGCGCAAATCCGATACTATCACTACTCTCGCCATGTTTTACTCGTATGTTTCCACACAGTTCAGGTGTCACATTCTCGCGTTCCAAACCGACAATGGGAAGGAGTTCGATAACCTGGCTGTTTGCACTCTCCTCACCACACATGGCACGACTTTTCGTCTCACTTGCCTTTATACTTCGAAACAGAATGGTTGCGCTGAACGCATACTTTGCACTATTAACGAATGCATTCATACACTTCGCTTTCATGCCAATGTGCCTCCACGCTTCTGGCCTGACGGCCTTGCCACTACATTAGTTCACTTCTTCTTAACCTTCGCCCCAGTCGCACTCACGGCAACTTTGTCCCTCACCATCTTTTCTTTGGTGCACTACCCTCTTATGATGAGCTTTGCATCTTTGGCTATCTCTTCTATCCTAGCATCGTCGCTACCATGCCTCATAAGCTTGCACCTTGATTTGTTGCCTACGTCTTCCTTGGCTACCCACCCAACACCAAAGGATATCACTGCTATGATCCCATCTCACACCATGTGTTCACCTCGTAACATGTTTACTTTGATGAGAAGGTATTTCCCTTTCAGCAGGTACCTGACACCATCTCCTCACCGCCAGCCACTGTCGGTCCTTCTGCAACGCCATCTGGTGGACAGTCTCGTTTGGCTCTCGAACCTCCCCTGGCTTCAGCGCCCCTCGTGACGCGGGCCGATCTGTGGCCACTACCTCTGCTCGCGCCCCCTCGCCGCCCAACAGTTCGGGCTCCGTCGCGGTCGCCGACTCGGCATACTTGGAGTCCCCCGTGCCGTCATCTTCGATTGCGCCATCGCTTACCGCCTCGGCCCCTGGCACAGCTGGGGCATCTGCTGCCTCGCCATCATCGACCAAGGCCCTCTCTGCCTCTAGCACGGTCGGGGCCTCTGCTGCCTTGCCACCCTCGACCGAGGCCGACTCGTCCTCCTCCTCGCCGGCCGCGGTATCAGAGTTGCTGCCTCGCCCTATGACGTGGTCTAGGACCAGCATCCATTGTCCGAGCATGCGGTACTCCAACGACGAGTATCTTCTTGCTACATCCACCTTCGAGCCATCTCTGATTCCTGTACCGCTCGGGCACACCTTCATGATCCTCACTGGCTTGCCGCTATGCAGGACAAGGTCGATGCTCTCCAGCGGAACCGCACTTGGACACTGGTTCCCTGGCCACCTCGTGCTAATGTCATTAGTGGCAGGTGGGTCTTTCATCATAAGACCCACTGGAATGGCACTCTTGAGCGCTGGGTGGTCCGTGGCTTTCGCTAGCACGCTGGAGGTTACTTCACCGAGACGTTTGCACCAGTTGTTAAACCGGGCATGATTTGCACTGTTCTCCAGCTCGCGCTCTCTCGTGGCTGGCCGGCTCATAAGATGGATGTCTCCTATGCCTTTCTTCATGGCCACATTGCCGAGCGGGTCTACTATGAGCAACCCACTGGTTTTGTCGACGCCACTCATCTGGCCACGTGTGCTTGTTGTGTCGGTCTATCCATGGCCTTAAGCAAGTACCTCGCGCTTGGTACCAGCAAATCGTCGGTTTTCTATAGACAGTGGGCTTTTGTGTTACCCGCTCGGACGCCTCGTTGTTCGTCTATCACCATGGAAACATGACTGCTTACTTTTTTCTATACATCGACGACATCATCCTGACAGCCTCCTCCACAGCTCTTCCTTAGCAGATTACTCTCTGGCTGCATGACGTGTTTGCCATCAAGGATTTTGGTGCTCTCCATTACTTCCTTGGCATCGAGTTTGTTCGGCAACCCGACGGCTTCTTTCTTCATCAACAGAAGTATGTGCATGAGCTGCTTGAGCGCGCCGGTATGCTCAACTGTCATCCTATTGCTACTCTGGTTGACACGAAGGCCAAGGTTTCTTCTCTAGATGGTCACCGGCGTCGTATGACCCATTCTACCGGTCCATTGTTGGTGCTCTCCTGTATCTGACGCTCACTAGGCCAGACTCGCATGTTGTCCAGCAGGTGTGTCTCCATATGCACTCCCCTCATGACTCCCATTGGACGCTCGCAAATCGGATTCTCTGCTATATGTGTGGCACGATGTCCCTCGGACTCACTCTCACGGCATCCCCCTCTATGGAGATGGTGGCCTATTCCCATGTTGGTTGGGCCGGCTGTCCAGACACACGGTGTTCCACTTTCGGCTATTGCACCTATATCAGTCCCTCTCTCGTCTCGTGGTCGTCGAAACGACAACCCACGGTGTCGCGCTCTAGCGCAGAGGCCGAGTACTGAGCAGTGGCGAACATAGTTGCCGATTGCACCTGCCTTCGACAGCTACTTCAGGAGTTGCATCACGACGTGTCATAGGCCACGGTTGTCTACCGTGACAACGTCTCTGCCGTGTACCTTTCTGCCAACCCCGTTCATCATCGTCGGACGAAGCACTTCAAGCTTGACATCCACTTTGTGCGCGAACATGTAGCTCTTGGATGCACTTGGGTTCTCCATGCTCTGACCGCACAACAGTTCGCAGATGTGATGACTAAGGGACTGCCTACTTCCACCTTCGAGGAGCTCCGTTCCAGTCTCTGTGTCTCAGGCGACGCTTCGACTGTGTGTGTGTGGGGGGGGTTGAATATATTCGTTCATGTATATTATGTCGTAGGCCCACCTCCTAGTTTTCATGTATAGTTGAGTTAGAGGCCCATCTTGTACATCATATGTACGTGCCCAGTGCGCCCGATCAATGCATTGTGAGTTGCATGGACTAAACCTAAGTATCTACATCGCAAAAGCACGACTATTCTCATGGGCCTCCCCTAGGACCAAAAATGCATCATCATCGTCTCCCCTCCACCGACCGATGAACTGCTTCAAGGCCTGCCTGAATGTGCTTCGTTCAAGTGTATGCTGCTGAACTCGACCACGTGCACCTCCATGCTCCATGCATGTTTCCTTACGCATGAGAACAAGCATAATTATAAGCCTTTCATGGAAAAAGCACAATAATAAGCAAAGTATTCACATATAAATTAACCAAATAACTAAAAGCACAACCTGAAAGGATAAAACCTTTATTCTCCCAAGTTCAGTCTTTCGAAGATTTTCTAGCCTTTTCACTGTAGTCACCAGTTCAGCGATCAATGTATTATGTATAGCAACAGACTGATCGTCAAAGGCGTAGCTAGATTGGAAGCATGCCTAGGGCCAACAACCTAGCTACAGTAGTAAATAGTGACAAACGGTGTTTTTACTGCTACAGTGAACAAACAAATAAGCTGCCACACCCCAGGTCATGGCCCTGGAAGCCTGGGGCCTGGCTACGCCACTTCTGATCGTCATCATCATCTCGAACTATAAATCAGCTCTAAGGCACTATACTCCTTTATAAAAGGCCACTTCAGGGATCAAGGTATTCAGTTCTCGTGACAAGTGGATTTCATGGATTAGGGAAATTATATAACAAAGTACCTTTAGTGTGAAAAATAATGATACCATTGGCCCATATTTTGGGTGTGTGTGTGGGGGGGGTGTTGGGGAACGTCGCATGGGAAACAAAAAATTTCCTACACACACGCAAACCTATCCATGGTGATGAGCATCTACGAGAGGGAGAGTGGATCTACGTACCCTTGTAGATCGCTAAGCGGGAAGCGTTCAGAAACGCGGTTGGTGTAGTCGAACTTCTTCGCGATCCAAATCGCCGAGCGTCCCGCGATCCAATCACGAACCGTCCCACGAACACATCATGATCCATCCCGTGAACTCATCACGATCCATTCCGTGATCACATCACGAACCGTCTCGCGATCTCGATCACGGTCCTTCCGATCTAGCGCCGAACGGACGGCACCTCCGCGTTCAGCACACGTGCAGCTTGATGAAGATCTCCACCGTCTCGATCCAGCGAGAGGAGGCGGAGAGGAGAGAGAGTTCACCAGCAGCGTGACGGCGCTCCGGTGATGGTGGTGGAGCAATTCCGGCAGGGCTTCTCCTAAGCGCTGCAGAAAACCGATCTAGAGGAGAAACTATGCACCGGTGTAACGGGTAGCACGTGGCCGGAAATTCTGTCCAAAAACCACCCAATCCACTAGTATATATAGGAGGAGAGGAGAGGAGAGGCATCCAAGGCCTTTGGGTCGGCCGAAATAGGAGGTGGGAGCAATCCTACTTCACCTCCAATCCTAGTTGGAGTAGGATTGCCTCCTATTGGCTGATTTTCCACTTTTTGCTTTAGGACTTTCTCTCCTGCGCCATGGGCCTTTGTGGCTGTTTTCCCAGCCCACTAAGGGCTGGTTATTATTCTCCCACAGCCCATGGACCTCTTGGGGTCGAAATACCCCTCCCGGAGGTCCCCCGGTACACTACCGGCACTCCCGGTACACTACCAGCACTCACGGTACCCTACCGATGAGCCCGAAGCTTTTCCGGAAACCAAACCGGGACTTCCTATATATGAATCTTTACCTCCGGACCATTCCGGAGATCCTCGTGACGTCCGGGATCTCATCCGGGACTCCGAACAAACTTCGGTCACCACCATACATAACTCTACACTACCGAAACGTCACCGAACCTTAAGTGTGCAGACCCTGCGGGTTCGAGAAGTATGTAGACATGACCGAGACACCTCTACGGTCAATAACCAATGGCAGGACCTGGACATCCACATTGGTTCCTACATATTCTACTAAGATCTTTATCGGTCGAACCTCTATGTCAAGGATTCAGTTAATCCCGTATAACGTTCCCTTTGTTCTTCGGTATGTTACTTGCCCGAGATTCGATCGTCGGTATCTCCATACCTAGTTCAACCTCGTTACTGGCAAGTCTCTTTACTCATTCCGTAACACAAGATCCCATGACTAACACTTAGCCACATTGCTTGCAAGGCTTGTTGTGATGTTGTATTACCGAGTGGGCCCTGAGATACCTCTCCGTCAGACGGAGTAACAAATCCCAGTCTTGATCCATGCCAACTCAAAAAACACCATCGGAGATACCTGTAGAGCACCTTTATAGTCACCCAGTTACGTTGCGACGTTTGATACACACAAGTCACTCCTCCGATATCCGTGAGTTGCATGATCTCATGGTCATAGGAACATATACTTGACATGCAGAAAACAGTAGCAATAAACTGACACGATCATATGCTATGTTTGTAGTTTGGGTCTTATCCATCACATCATTCTCCTAATGATGTGATCCCGTTATCAAATGACATCTCATGTCCATGGCTAGGAAACCTTAACCATCCTTTGATCAACGAGCTATTCCATTAGAGGCATACTAGGGACATGGTTTTGTCTATGTATCCACACATGCATTTAAGTCTCCGATCAATACAATTATAGCATGGATAATAAACGATTATCATGAACAAGGAAATATGATAATAACTAATTTATTATTGCCTCTAGGGCATATTTCCAATAGGGGGGAGGGGGTAAAGGTCTTAAATGAGGAGACCCTATCTCTCCTCTGTTATTCAATCTAGTTGTGGATGTCTTTTCTAAGATGCTCATTAAAGCCTCTCGACATGGGGGATCACTAGGCTGCAATATGCGGACGATACCCTCCTTTTCTTGCAAAACTCTTGTGAGAAGGTCTTAAACAGGGACATCCTATCTCTCCTCTGTTATTCAATCTAGTCGTAGATGTCTTTTCTAAGATGCTCATTAAAGCGTCTCGACATGGGAGGATCACTCGGCTGCAATATGCGGATGATACCCTCCTTTTCTTGGAAAACTCTTATGAGAAGGCCAGAAAATTCTAAGTGGATATTATCTTGCTTTGGAAACCCATCTGGGATGAAAATTAACTTTCATAAAAGTGACCTGTTGACAATCAACATTGATGAGGATGTAGCTAAGTCGTTTGCTCAAATATTTTCTTGCAAACTTGGCTCCTTCCCAATTAAATACGTAGGAGTTCCCCTCCACTATGATAATTTAAAGAGAGAGGACCTTCAACTAATCATTGTTAGAATTATCAGAGGTATCTCCGGATGGTTGGGAATGCCGTCATCATATAAAGAAAAATTGATTCTGCTTTGTGCTTGTATTGTGAGCATTCCAGCTTATTTGATGGTTGTTATAAATTTCCCAAATGGGTTATAAATGTTATTAATTCTCAGATGACACTTCTTCTGGGAGAATTTGGATGACCAACATAAATACCGTTTGGAAAACTGGGGCCTAGTATCAAGGAAAAAAAGATTGGGGGTTTGGGTGTTCCTAACCTTAAAGAGTTTGTTATGGCCATGTTGGCCTCATGGGGGAAAAGGTATATTGATCCTAGTGATAAATATTTGAAGAAAA
The DNA here is from genome assembly GCA_022496015.1 of Hordeum marinum. Taxonomy (NCBI): domain Eukaryota; kingdom Viridiplantae; phylum Streptophyta; class Magnoliopsida; order Poales; family Poaceae; genus Hordeum; species Hordeum marinum. Next base: position 348,328,296 of record CM039678.1, read on the forward strand.
TTGTTGATTTTAAGGATAATACCAACTCTCCCAATCTTGTATGGTCTACACCTGACAATGGTTCTCCCTTTTGGAAGAGTGTTACCTGGGCTTTGAATGCTTCTAAAACATTCTATCATTGGAAAATTAGGAATGGTGTAAATATCAAATTTTTGGCATTATACCTGGTGTATAGATTGTTCTCTTAAACCGCAATTCTAGGACCTTTCTGAGATTTGCAATCAACCTGAGTGCTCGGTAGCTCAGGTGTGGGATGGGGTGACCTTAAAACTTTCCTTTAGAAGATGTGAGAACAGAAATGGTATGGATAGATGGTACCATATGACTGATTATATCAAACAATTCCCTTTGACCGATTGCCCTGATGTCCTAGTTTGGATGCTGGAGTCTAATGGGGTCTATTCGGTTAAATCATTTTACATTGCTATTAATTTTGGGTGTGTGGTTTCTACAATTGGTGAGAGCCTCTGAAAAATGACGTGTCCTCGAAATATTCATGTTTTTCTTTGGTTGTGTACATACAACAAAGTTTTGACTAGAGATAACTTAGCTAAATGTAGGAGCATTGATGACCTTACTTGTCTTTTCTGTAGTGAGATAGAATCAGTTCAACTCCTTTTCTTTGAGTGTGTGGCCGCGAGATATGTGTGGGAGATGGTGTATGAAGGCGTTCAAACCAACTGCATTACTTGTTTTAATGATGTTTGTGCTTTATGGCGACTTCATAAGAGAAAACCTGTACTTAATATGGTCACATCTACCTCCTTATGGAGTATTTGGAGACTAAGGAATGAATTTTGTTTCCAGGGATGTACTTGGAGAAGTTTTAATTGCGTTTTGGTGAAGCTTTGTGGTTTTGTTCATTAGTGAGGGAGGGGGTTCTCTACAACGACACACATGCGATGCTTCTTCGGCAATTCATCCTCTTGCTGGACAAGCGTCGAGGGGATCTTCTGCATATCACCTAGAGATGAAGCTGTCCCCAGCTGGATCAATCACTTAGTAGGGGTGCTGCTGACAGCCTCAATTTGTTGAGACGTTCGTAGTTGAGTGCCTGAGTAGGAGTCGATGAGATGTCGACTCGATGTAAATCTGAACCTTGTCTTTCTGTTGCTGCATTTATAAAAGATGGAGCGGGGTGAGACCCCTTTCATTCAAAAAAGGGTAATCAGTTCAGCAACTGACATACACATTGTTTTTTTGAACCGGGCCTTCCCCCTTACCATTACTTTCATAACAGAAATACCAATGTCTTAGTAACTAGGTAAAGAATTAAGGAAAGAGGAAAGGCGAGTGCCTGTCATCCCCGCTCCATCAGCTAGTGCTTGTCATCAGCTAGGCGGAGCAACAACACGAAACCCACAGCTAGTGCCTGTCATCAGGAACAACAATCCATGGGGCGAAAACTTGTTGTCACGCAAAACCGCCAAGAGATTATCCTACCACCACAGTACCATGACATATTACAAACCATAAGACCAGGAAACTAAAACTGATCCTCATCGCAAAAGACAAGCTCAAACTGACAACAAGCTAAGTAGACACTGCAAACGGTGAGCACTACGTGTTCTCCTTCTTGTTTTTGAAGTTGCGGCGTTATGTGTCAGCATCATGTCCCACATCATGTTTCGGCGGGCCACACAGCGACATCATGTGTGCAGCATTCATCTTCAGCGGCTCAGCTCCTTTCTCAACAGTCTGCTTCATGTCTGGTTTCTCGATACCTGCCCAATTTAACAAAAAACACATACTGAAAAGACAACTTCAAAAGGCGAGTTAATCCACTTGCGCTCAAAGGTGGTGCGATTGCGAGCCAGCCATATTTCCCAGCATATAGCAACAAGCCCAACCGTATAAAGTTTCTCAAAACCAGGTAAGAAGGCAAACATCCAAGCATAGTATTGCCATATAGAGTTGCTACAGCAATCAGTCCCAATCATAGACCCAACAATCCTCCAAATTACTCTAGCTACTGGACATAAGAACAACAAATGTTTAGCTGTTTCCATTTGGTCACAGAAAGAGTACCGGGGGTCACCCGGACACTGCCTCTTCTTCATATTATCTCTAGTAAGGATAGCATCCTGGCATGCTTGCCACATGAATATCTGAATTTTCAGCGGAATGTTAGCTTTCCAGATCCAAGCAAAATCAGATCCAGCCAAGCTTTTTTCTAACCAACTATACATATATAGACTTGGTAGAGAATTTTCTAGATTTATCCATTTTCCAGTAGATCTCCTCTGAGAGCTCGTTTTGTCTAATTTTTATGGCAGTCTCCTTCATCTTTTCCCACCATTGCAATAGCTCAGGGGAAAGTCTTCTTCTAAAAGAAGAGATAGGACTCATGTCAGGTATTTTTTTCCAACCTACAGTTTTGATCTACACAGATATCAAACAAACTAGGGAATTTGTCTTTAAAAGACATCCCATCTTCCAGTTCATCTAACCAGAGTCTAGCAATGTTCCCTCTATTTACTCGAATACCTCTACCTGCCATATAAAATTGTTTTACTTTTAACAAGGACTTCCAACATGGGGAATCACTAGATTTTTGTTTGACCGAAGCCAACGTAGCTCTTCTCAGGTATTTAGCTTCGACAATATCTTGCCATAACCCTTTCTTTTTATCAAGTTTCCACCACCATTTAACCAGCAAGCTAAAGTTTTGTTTGCTCAGATCTATTACACCCAAGTGTAGGATGGAAAGTAGTGCTAGAGGGGGAGCGTGATTAGACTACTTGACCAACTAAAAATCTACCTTTCCCAATATTAAGTCTTGGCAGATTTTAGCATTCATAGCAAGTCAAGTACACCCTACACATGCATGTCTACAAGTATAGAAGCGGAAAGTAAAGACAAGCATGTAAGTAAAGAGAGGGTAGGAAGATCAAATGTATTGGTGACACGATGATTTTTCCCGTGGTTCCGATAGGTGGTGCTATCGTACAACCACGTTCATGGAGTCTTCAACCCACGAAGGGTTCCACAAAGAAGCAACCTTGACAAATTAAAACCTCCCAAGTGCATCTCGGTGGAAACAACTCCACAATCTCAGTCTCGGCGATAGCTTCTCGGTCTCGGCGAGACCGATTTTGTAAACTAGCGTAACAGGAAGTTGCAATCCAAACTCGGTCACACCAAAGTGGAATCCGTTGCACCAAAAAGCTAGGGTTTGGTTGAGTCTGTCTGAGGCTGAGAATTGGTGGCACCGAGTGGAAAGTGTTGGTTACACCGATTTTGGATATTTGGCTTTGGACAGACTTTTGTGGAAGAGCTTGTGGGTGAATGTGGTGACTATCACTTGTGCACGTATGAGCATTTTGTTCACCAAAAAAACCTTACCCCCTTTTAATAGTATTGGCTTTTCTATGGACTGAAAGTGATTTCTCACCAAAGTAAAATGTAGAGTCCTTTGCTTGAGGCTTTGCCAATGCTATTCCTTGCATCTTGGGGGTATTCCACAATCCTTTTGCCAACCCATCATTGAACTTTTCTTGAAACATGCTTAGTGGAAACATTAATTCAATGACATATATGTTGTTATTAATTACCAAAACCACCAAGGGAGCAAATGCGATTTCAATCTTCCCCTTTTTCGTAATTGATGACAACATATGGAGCAAAGCTTCGACATATGATATAATGAATGAATATAATCATCGCTTTGAGAAGTATGTGATAAGTAAGAGCTCCCCTAAATTGGTGCATTATTTTTAAATTTGCATTTGAATGCAAATGCACAATCAATGAGGTACATCGGGCACTTCTTCCATGTCACATACAACTTGGTGGTGTGCGAGAGTAATAAGAGTTAACAACATAGCAGAACACATCAAGCAAAGTGAATGATCATCACATAACCATCAAAAGATAGGAAATAGTAGCAACACACATTAAAGCGTATGATCAAACACACAACAAAAGTATCTCACATCCAAATCAAAAGAACAAATGTTTTGTAAAACGATAATAAAAAGGCAGACGCTCTCTCATTCGAAGCCTAGATCTATATACAAATTCTCCCCCTTTGGCAACAAGTTACCAAAAAGCTCGAAGAGATATAGCTAATTATTCTTCTGTGGTTGATCTCCTCTAGTAGTTGATGTCGAAGTCGAGAGAACTACGTTAGCGGAGACTTCTGTTGATGTCCTGGATAGAGTTGGAGTAGATAAAAGATGCACTGAAGGTGCTGATGGAGCTGATGTCAATGTGGCTGGAGCAGAAGATGAATGTCTCGTCTCCGGAGCTGGCACTGTAGGTGTCCTAGCCTTAGTCGTGAACTGGAAAGTCGTCCTGACAGGTGCACTGTCTTCATTATCATTAGAAGACTCAGAATCTGAAGAGGTGCAACGGATAGTAGCTTCATCAACTTCCTTCTTAAGCACATTGACTGTCTTAGTCAGCCCATCTACCTTGTCATTGAGAGTTTTCACTCTATCTTCGAATATGTTCACAAGGCTCTCCTGGCTATCCATAATGGTTTTGATGTCCTTGTTGCAGCTTTGTGCAACCCATGAGAACTGGGAACGCCTGGATATGAGGAAGAACTGGAGACAGGACTAGTGCGTGAACTCATATCAACATTCTGCTCAGGACTAGTGCCTGAACTCATATCAACATTCTGCTCCTGCAGATTCTGGCTATCTTCTGAACCAGATATGTCTGACCATGTGAATAGAGTTGAGAAGAGTGAAATAGGATAAGTCATCACAAAACGTTTAGCTGATTTTTGAAATTTTGAACTAAGAAATTTCAAAGTTATACATTCTGTCACATAAAAATCGGTACAGCCGAAGCAACAAAATCGATACTACTGAGACTGACTTACTCATTAGCCGAAATTTGGCAGTCCTTCTGGTGAGACCGAAAGGAAGTACTCGGTTTCACCGAGAAAGTTCTCAGCAGCACAAATTAAAAATCGGTGACACCGATTTATTCACTTCGGTTCCACCGAGTTTCATCAGGTGGAAGGCAAAACCGTAGAAATTCGACTGTTCGCTCCACTATGGAGTTTTATGTGGATGGAACAGTTTGCAAACGGGGGCTTATAGATAAAACAATCTTCATTGTGCAAGAATTGGACAAGGAGCGCAAGAGGGGTCGAATCCATACCCTAGCTTGGTGATGGATCCTATACGGCATGGACAACGGTGAAGATTTTCGTCGACGGCGAATATCCCAGCGGCGAGCGCGGGGAGGCAAGGGCAACGACCAGTGCGTCCTTCTTCGGTAGTTAGGGTTCTGAAACGCGATGTTTGAAGAGTGAATTTCAATGCACCAGTGTCCACAACATATATACCCATCACTGTCGGTGATACCAATTCTAAATTTTCAGTGTCACCAAGTTTCTCATCTGACAGCTGATAGGGAAACTCGATGTAACCGAGAATATGGAATCGGCAGTACTGAGATTGCAAACCAAGATCAACCCTAGGCAATCGGTGAGACCGAGATTGTGGAGATAGTTCCACCGAGATGCACTTGGGAGGTTTTAATGGTCAGTCCATTGTCGATACGGAACTCCGACTACTCCTCACACAGAGGGATCGACAAGTACTTTTCAAATTTTGTGATGCATCAAGAATAGAATATGAGGTGAGAAAGCATAGATAGCTAAATGAGTGGTCCTAGGCATTCTTGTATATCCAATTGGCAAATGAAAAAATTAAAAAGCCAAATAGCAACAATTGGATATCCTCGAATGAGTAAATAAATGCAGACCAACATGCTCAGATAATAAGTTGTCAAATGAAATCATGGCAAACTTGCACAAACACACTAGCATCTAACAAGCACTTTGGCGATCACGGAGAAATCTATATATGAGCATATTGACTTAGGAGCCAAGTAAGAATATATCATAGGTCATACTCATCGTTTAAGCACAAGTGGGGTTACCAGTTCTTACATAAAGCATTTAATGTTGTCACATGCTATGAGATGCTTTGACTCAAGTCTTAGAGTAAAGATCCCACTTGATGTGACATCCCCCCATAGGAGGGATAAACTAACCTTGAGATTTGTCGATGAAGACTTCATGTAGGTGCACTAGTGGTGGGTGCTCAAAGTTGATGAAGATCACCAAGAGTTGGGAGCATCCTCGTCGTTTCATTACTCTTCTCACCTACATGGGTTAGTCCCAACACACACAGGAGACAAATACAAGGATATCTATGGACATGGAGTGCAAAGAAAATATGATGATGTCCATTGATTTGTTGATTACCTTGTCCCTTGCTTACCTTTGAGGGAACGTCTGACTCCTTGAAGTATTTCATGATGTTCATGTTGATTGCAACTAGTTCTTGACAATAATGAAAATGAGTGGATTTCATTGGCGGAGTCACCCCTCAAGAACTTATCTAGTTCTTCTTCTTGGGATGCCACATCAAGTTGATGGGGATCCTTGGTGTTGAAGCAGCACTTGCAGAAGTTGAGCTTGTAGTAGCCTCGGGATCCCACTTCACCAAAGCTCGGGATTCATCTTCATATGAGTCAATGTCGTACTGAAGCTTTTTCTTGTCCTTGAGCTTGGGATCTTGTGGTAGAAGGTCATCTTGAGATTTTTTCCCTTGGGGAGATTATTTGCATAATTCTCCTTTTGAGGAACAAACTTGGGATTGGGGTATTAACCTTCTTCCCATTCAACTCCATGAGCGTTGAAGTAGCCAACACCATGATTCTTCTGGTATCCCCCGTACTTGCGTGCAATATCCTCAAATTGTTTGCACCCTTCAAGACTCTTGTAGATACCTTTCTCTATAATCCCTTTCAAAAGTTCATTTTATTGCTCAAGTGTAACTTGGCTGAGAGAAGAGTTAGTGGGATCAAGAGAACTAATAGAAACAGTATCGTTGGATTTATCATTTTGATTGCTACTAGTTGAAGAACCTTTCTTTCCTTTGTTAGTAGCTTGCTTAGACTTAACTTGTGGCATGAATGTATACAAGAGAAGTCATTTGGCTAGATAAGAGGAAGTCTTCTTTCGAAGATCGTCATTGATAGCTTTATGGAACTCATGCTGTTGCTCTAAATTGAGCTTCTCGGAACGGAGATTCTCATGTGTCATTTTAAGCTCTCTATGATCTCGTAGAGTAGACTCGTGAGCTAACTTAAGAGTGTTTAGTTCTTGAGTTAGTCGTTCTATTTCCAACTTATGATCATCGCATGACTTATCTAGACTAGAGTGAGAACTAGCAAGATCATTTTGACTAACATTACTAGATTTGTCAAATAGCAAGTCATCTTCAATTAACAAGTCATCTTCATCACTTTAGCCATGAAGCAACGTACATGCCCTTAATTTTGTGAATCAAATATGTCGTAGGAGTCGGTTGTCACTAGTGCAAGTCTAGAAACACCTTCATCTTGATTATAGTCGGAGTTGGAGTGATAGCTTCTCTCGGAGTGGTTGTCGGATTCAGAGCCCGAAACCCATTCACCAACATGAGCTTGATGTGTTCTTATTGAGTAGCCCTTGGTGTGCTTGTCCTTCTTCTCCGAGTCCCTACTTCTCCTTGAGGGTCTTCGTTCATAACGTTCATCCCTAGTCCTTCTCTCTTTGAGCTGACTTGCCTCTTGAGCTTCGTCTTCTTGGTGACTCTTCTTTCCTTTTGTAAGGAGTCGTGCACTCATTGGAGTAGTGTCCGTATTTCCCACAATTGTAGAAGTTTCGGTCACGACTTGATGAACGCTTCTCTTCATATTTTGAGTTGGAGCTTCGATCTTTGCTTCTATTCTTGTAGAACTTGTTGAATTTCTTGACCATGAGGCTTATCTCTTCATTTGTGACAAGGTTGTTGCTTGAGGTAGCGGGATCATCACTTGTGGCTTTGTAAGCACCGCTAGACTTGTGGTGAATCTCCTCCTTGTCTATGAGTGTCATCTCATGAGCAACAATCCTACCAATCACTCCCGTTGGCTTGAGATGTTTGTAGTTGGGCATCATTTGGATCAATGTGCATACGGTGTCATATCGATCATCCAAAGAACGAAGTATCTTGATGATGAATTTGCCAGTCATTTCTTTGCTTCCTAAGACGGCAATCTCATTGGTGATGAGATCTAGCCTAAAGTACATATCAACGACTCCTTCACCATCCTTCATCTTGAAATTGTGAAGCTGACTTTGAAGAACATCCAACTTGGATTCTCTCATAGATTCGGTACCTTCACTCATATCAACCAAAGTATCCCAAATCTCTTTTGGATTCTCAAGACGGCTGATTTTGTTGAATTCTTCGGGGCATAAGTAGTTGAAGAGAATGTCACATGCTTGAGAATTGAGTTGCAACATCTTCAACTCATCCGCAGTCGCTTCGCGATCTGGTTCTGTTCCTTACGCAAATAATTCACCTTGAATTCCAACACGAACAACAGCCCAAACGGCGGGGTTATGACCAAGCAAATGCATTTTCATTTTGTGCTTCCAACTAGCAAAATTAGGGCCATCAAAGTACGGACCTCTATGGTGATAATTTCCCTCACTAGACGCCATACTCTCCTAGGTTGTGAAACCAATGTAATGGAGACCAAAGGTCTGATATGACTTGTAGGATCAAAAGTAGTGCTAGAGGGGGTGATTAGACTACTTGACCAATTAAAAATCTACTTTTTCGCAATTTTAAGTCTTGGCAGATTTTAGCATTTATAGAAAGTCAAGTACACCCTACACATGCATATCTACGAGTATAGTAGCAGAAAGTAAAGACAAGCATGTAAGTAAAGAGAGCATAGAAAGATCGAACACAATTGGTGACACAATGATTTTCCCGTGGTTCCGATAGGTGGTTCTATCGTACATCCACGTTCATGGAGTCTTCAACCCACGGAGGGTAACGGTCGCGATAGTCCATGGAGGGATCTACCTATGGAGGGTTCCATGAAGTAGCAACCTTGACTATAACATGAGGTCCTACGTCCACGGAGGAGTAACCTAACTCGGGGTAGATCTTCACGAAGTAGGTGATCTCCTTGCCTTTACAAACTTCTTGGTTCACTCCACAGCCGGAAGTAGGAGGCTCCCAAGCGACACCTAACAAATCTAGGAGGCACCACCCTCCAAAAGGTAATACACTCGATAATGTCGATGAACTCCTTGCTCTTGTGCTTCAAGATGATAGACTCCTCGACACACAATCACTCTCCCATAGATTTGGCTTGGTGGAAGAGGTTGATTGGGTGGAAAGCAACTTGGGGTGGCTAGAGATCAAGATTCATATGGTAGGAATGGAATGGCACGATCTCAACACATGAGTAGGTGGCTCCCTCTCAGAAAATCAGTAGGTATGAGTGGGGAAATGTTCTGAGTCCTTCTTTTGTGAGTGAGTGGTGGTGGAGGGGTATATATAGGCATCTCCAAAAATCTAATCGTTACACCTAATAAGTCAGACTCCGTGGAACCGATGAGTAAATCTCGGTTGTACCGAGTTGCCTCAAACGTAGCAACTTTTGAATCTCGGCGAGACCGATACATAAAACTCGGTTGCACCGATAAGGTGACCAACGATGAGATTGCCAATCTCGATGACGCCGATTCACAAAACTCGGCGTGACCAATTTTGTAAACTAGCGTAACAGGAAGTTGGCAACCCAAACTCGGTGGTACTGAAGTGGAATCGGTTGCACCGAAAAGCTAGGGTTTGCTTGAGCCCGTGTGAGGCTGAGAATCGATGGCACCGAGTGGAAAGTGTTGGTTGCACCGTTTTTGGATATTTGGATTTGGACAGACTTTTGTGGAAGAGCTTGTGGGTGAATGTGATGACTATCACTTATGCACGTATGAGCATTTTGTTCACCAACAAAACCTTACCCCCTTTTAATAGTATTGGTTTTCCTATGGACTCAAAGTGATTTCTCACAAAAGGTAAAATGTAGAGTCCTTTGCTTGAAGCTTTGTCAATGCTACTCCTTACATCTTGGGATATTCCAAAATCCTTTTGCCAACCCATCATTCAACTTTTCCTGAAACATGCTTAGTGGAAACATTAGTTCAATGACATATATGTTGTTATTAATTACCCAAACCATCAAGGGAGAAAATGTGATTTCAATCTCCCCCTTTTTGGTAATTGATGACAACATATAGATCAAAACTTTGACATATGATATAATCAATGAAGATAATCATCGCTTTGAGAAGTATGTGATAAGTAAGAGCTCCCTCTAAAATTTTGCATTATTTTTAAATTTACGTTTGAATGCTATGCACAATTGATTAGGTACATGGGACACTTCTTCCATGTCACATACAACTTGGTGGTGTGCGAGAGTAATAAGAGTTGACAACATAGCACAACACATCAAGCAAAGTGAATGATCATCACATAACGATCAAAAGATAGGAAATATTAGCAACACACATTAAAGCGTATGATCAAACACACAACAAAAGTTTCTTACATCCAAACCAAAAGAACATTTTTTTTGTAAAACAGCAATAAAAAGACAGACGCTCGCCCAATCGAAGCCTAGATCTATATACAACTTCTCCCCCTTTGGCAACAAGTTACCAAAAAGCTCGAAGAGATATAGTTAGTCGTTCTTCTGCGGCTAACTCCTATGGTACTCGATGTCGGAGTCAAGAGAAATGCGTCGGCAAAGACTTCTATTGATGTCCTGGATGGAGTTGGAGTAGATACTGGAGGCACTGAAGGTGCTGATGGAGCTGATGTCACTATGGCTGGAGCAGAAGATGAAGGTCTCGTCTCTAGAGCTGGCACTGTAGGTGTCCTGTCCTTAGTCGTGAACTGGGCAGCCGCCCTGATAGGTGCACTGTCCTCATCATCATAAGATGACTCATACTCTGAAGAGGTGCGGCGGATAGGAGCTTCATCAACTTCCTTCTTAAGGTCATCGATTGTCTTAGTCAGCCCATCTACCTTGTCATTGAGAGTTTTCACTCTATCTTCAAATATCTTCACAAGGCTCTCCTAGCTATCCATAATGGTTTTGATGTCCTTGTTGCAGCTTTGGGAAACCCATGGGAACTAGGAGCCCCTAGATCTGAGGAAGAACTGGACTCAGGACTAGTGCCTGAACTCATATCAACATTCTGCTCCTACGGATTCTGGCTATCTTCTGAACCTGACATGTCTGACCCTGTGAATAGAGTTGAGAAGAGTGGAATAGGATAAGTCATCACAAAAATTGAGCTAATTTTTGAAAGTTTGAACTAAGAATTTCCAAAGTTATACATTCTGTCACATGAAAATCGGTACAGCCGAAGCAACAAAATAGGTATTATCGAGACTGACTTTCTCATTAGCCAAAACTTGGCACTCCTCTCGGTGAGACCAAAAAGAAGTACTCGGTTTCACCAAGAAAGTTCTCAGCAGCACAAATTACAAATCGGTGACACCAATTTGTTCACTTCGGTTCCATCGAGTTTCATCGGGCGGAAGGCAAAACCCTAGAAATTTGATCGTTCACTGCACTATGGAGTTTTATGTGGATGGAACAATTTGCAAATGGGGGCTTATAGATAAAACAATCTTCATTGCACAAGAATTGGACAGGGAGAGCAAGAAGGGTCGAATCCATACCCTAGCTCGGTGATGGATCTGCTACGGCGTGGACGGCGGTGAAGATTTCCGTCGACGACGAAGATCCTAGCGGTGGAGGAGCGCGGGGACCAGGGAGGGAAGGGCGACGACCAGGGGGTCCTTCTTCGGCAGTTAGGATTCTGAGGCGCAACATTTTAAGAGTGAATTTCAAAGCATAGCGGTCCACAACATATATACCCATCACTGTCGGTGATACCGCTTCTAAATTTTCGGTGTCACCGAGTTTCTCTTCTGTCAGCTGACAGGGAAACTCGGTATAACCGAGAATACGGAATTGACAGTACCGAGATTGAATAACAAGATCAACCCTAGGCAATCGGTGAGGCCAAGATTTTGGAGTTAGTTGCACTGAGATGCACTTGGAAGGTTTTAATGGTCAGTCCTTTGTCGATACAGAACTCCGAGTGCTCCTCACACAGAGGGATCGAAAAGTACTTGTTCAAATTTTGTGATGCAACATGAATAGAATATGAGGTGAGAAAGCATAGATAGATAAATGAGTGGTCCTAGGCATTCTTGTATATCCAATTGGCAAATGAAAATTTAAAAGTCAAATAGCAACAATTGGATATCCTCGAATGAGTTAATAAATGCAGATCAACATGCTCACACAATAAGATGTCAAATGAAATCGTGTCAAACATGCACAAACACACTAGCATCTAACAAGCACTTTGGCAATTACAGAGTCATCTATATATGAGTATATTGACTTAGGATCCAAGTACGAATACTTGATCATAAGTCATACTCATCATTTAAGCACAAGTGGGGTTACCACTTTTACATAAAGCATTTAATGTTGTCACATATTATGAGATGCTTTTGACTCAAGTCTTAGAATAAAGCTCCCCCATGATGTGAAATCCCCCCATAGGAGGGATAAACTAACTTTGGGATTTGTCGATGAAGACTTCATGTAGGTGAAGTAGTGGTGGATTCTCAAAGTTGATGAAGATCACCAAGAGTTGGGTTCATCCTCGTTGTTTCATTACTCTTCTCACCTACATGGGTTAGTCCCAACACACACAAGAGACAAATACAAGGATATCTATGGAGATGTAGTTGAAAGCAAATATGATGATGTCCATTCATTTGTTGATTACCTTGTCCCTTGCTTACCTTTGAGGGAATGTGTGACTCCTTGAACTATTGCATGATGTTTATGTTGGTTGCAATTATTTCTTGCCAACAATGAATATGAGTGGATTTCATTCCCGGAGTCACCCCTCAAGAACTTCTCTAGTTCTTCTTCTTGGGGACCCACATCAAGTTGATGGGGATCCTTGGTGTTGAAGTAGCGCTTGTAGAAGTTGAGCTTGTAGTAGCCTTGGGAGCCCACTTCACCAAAGCTCGAGATTCATCTTCATATGAGTCAATGTCCTCTTGAAGCTTGTTCTTGTCCTTGATCTTGGGATCTTGTGGTAGAAGGTCATCTTGATATTTTTTTCCCTTTGGGAGAGTATTTTCATACTTCTCCTTTTGAGGAACAAACTTGGGATTAGGGTATTGACCTTCTTCCCATTCAACTCCATGAGTGTTGAAGTAGCCAACACCACGATTATTCCCGTATCTTCTGTGCTTGCATACAATCTCCTCAAATTGTTTGTACCCTTCAAGACTCTTGTAGATACCTTTCTCTATAATCCCTTTCAAAATTTCATTTTCTTGCTCAAGTGTAACTTGGATAAGAGAAGTGTTAGTGGGATCAAGAGAACTACTAGACGCAATATAATTGGATTTATCCTTTTTAATGCTACTAATTGAAGAACCTTTCTTTCCTTTGTTACTAGATTCCTTAGACTTAACTTATGGCATGAATGTAGACAAGAGAAGTCATTTGGCTAGATAACAGGAACTCATGCTCTTGCGATAAATTGAGCTTATCGGAACGGAGCTTCTCATGTGTCCTTTCTAGCTCTCTATGATCTCATAGATTAGACTCGTCAGCTAACTTAAGAGTGTTTAGTTCTTGAGTTAGTCGTTCTATTTCCAACTTATCATCATCACACGACTTATCTAGACTAGAGTGAGTACTAGGAAGTTCATTTTGACTAACATTACTAGATTTTTCAAATAGCAAGTCATATTCAATTAACAAGTCATCTTCATCACTATTGAAATCAAGATAGTCGGGTTGTGATACCATGGGGCCTTTATCCATGAAGCAACGTACATGCCCTTCATTTTATGAATCAAATATGTCGTAGGAGTCAGTTGTCACTAGTGTAAGTATGGAAACACCTTCATCTTGATTATAGTCAGAGTTGGAGTGATAGCTTCTCTCGGAGTGGTTGTCGGATTCGGAGCTCGAAACCCATTCACGAACATGAGCTTGATGTCTTCTTCTTGAGTAGCTCTTGGTGTGCTTGTCCTTCTTCTCCGAGTCCCTACTTCTCCTTGAGGGTCGTCATTCATAATGATCATCCCTACTCCTTCTCTCTCTTCGAGGTGACTCGTATCTTGAGGTTCGTCTTCTTGGTGACTCTTCTTTCCTTTTGATGAGTCGTGCACTCATTGGAGTAGTGTCCAGGCTTCCCACAGTTATAGCAGTTTCGGTCACGACTTGACAAACGCTTATCTTCATATTTTGAGTTGGAGCTTCGATCTTCGCTTCTATTATTGTAGAACTTGTTGAATTTCTTGACCATGAGGCTTATCTGTTCATTTGTGACAAGGTTGTCGCTTGAGGTAGCGGGAGCATCACTTGTGGCTTTGTAAGCACCACTAGACTTATGGTGTAGCTCTCCCTTGTCTATGAGTGTCATCTCATGAGCAACAATCCTACCAATCACTTCCGTTGGCTTGAGATCTTTGTAGTCGGGCATCATTTGGATCAATGTGCATATGGTGTCATATCGATCATCCAAAGCTCGAAGTATCTTCTTAATGATGAATTTTTCGGTCATTTCTTAGCTTCCTAAGCCGGCAATCTCATTGGTGATGAGAGCTATCCTAGAGTACATGTCAGCGACTCCTTCACCATCCTTCATCTTGAACTTGTCAATCTTACTTTAAAGAATATCCACCTTGGATTCTCTCAGAGATTCAATACCTTCATGCATATCAACCAAAGCATCTCAAATATCTTTTGCATTCTCAAGACGGCTGATTTTGTTGAATTCTATGGGGCATAGTGTGGGGACCCCGACTCATAAGTCGTGATCACCGAATGCACGTGTACAGTGATCCCAGAGATCAATGCTCACTGTAAACACATAAGCTGAATAGCAAGAGTCTTACATCCACACTTAATGTCTTACACAAATAAAGACCATAAAGGTCTAGTCTTACATAGATAGGGACACGAGGGCCAAACACTTAAATAGAACAAGCAACGGAAATCCTTATCGAAAGCGTGAACCCATGCCATCTGCCTTAACCTAAATGCATTCTGACTGGGAAGCGTCCTAGTTCGCAAGTTTGTCACTAACGAACTCTTCAACATACTCCTGTTCTTCCATGCCTGGAAAATTAAATAACCAGGGGCAAGCCAATCAGTACTTTGAATGTACTCACAAGCAACCCAAGTTGTGGAACAAGGTAATAATGATGCATGATATAGCACTAAGTAGGTAATTTGTGGAAAGCTAGTTCTAAATGTAATGACATGATCAACTAACTAGTAAGCATGCATCAACAACAGGCAGACATCCATATGAACAAGTTACATATATCATCATAAGTAGGGGTTGAACACCTCATATTCATTCATCATGCTAAGTCATCGGACTCAGTTCAATTCTCATGCTAAGTCATCGGACTTAGCTCGTGTGACCTCTTTGTCACCATCACACCCATAATCACACCCAGTTTTTACGAAAACATTCAGACGTAGTTTCAGAAGGACCTCCAACTATCCATGACCGTGGACACGCCTATTCGAATAGTTTTAGACTCTACACAGGTTGCACACTTTACCCACCAGACTCGGGGAACTTCCGTGTCATCCACGACTCGTGGTATATAACATACCCGAGGTAAGCACCCGAACAATGCCTTTCCCATGGTGATACTAAACAAGAACTCCACTCTTTGGTGCCATCACTCATGATATACATCACTCGTATCATCCATGAGGGCATGCAACGGCGTGCCTGGTGCCTGTAAAGACAACGCATGGCCTTCCACTTCCGGGACAACCCCGTCTGAAGAGTGACCACTTCACTCTTCCCACTCGTAATGCGGGCTCCTTGCTAGCACCAACCACAGTGATCAACAAGGCCCCATCCCATAAGGGGTATCGTGGTTGTGCATGTAAGGTTGGGATGATCAGCAGACCATAAAACTCTCTGTTTTCAAAAACACACACTCACTTGCTCTGGCATACCACTTCTTTCTCAAGTGGTTACCCAACTCATCATCATCTCCCTCGGGCATTAGTGGCACCCGACGGGTTTTTTGAAAAGTCTTTGAAATCATTTCTTCCTTTCCAACACTATGCATAAATCCCAAACCCACTTGTGTAGCATCTATTAGCATCCTATCTATACCCACCCGCATAACCCTCATAAGGTGGTAGGGTCATGCTTGATGCAAGTGTCAATGGTAAAAGCAATTGAGGCAACCCCCCGAAGGGGGAACTCCACGTCATGATCAATCATCGAAACAACAAGTGCTATATGTCATGCATGAAAAAGTTTCTTAACATGGTCAAAGGGCTGCTTGCCTGGCTCAACAAAATATCCGGGGTCTTCGAGGTCTTCGGGTCCAACTTTCTCGTCAACCGTGCAATCTATCGTCGCGAATAAATAGCGATAAAATAAGCATCACACAAAAACAGAGCACTCAAGCTACTAATAAAAATGCTACCCTACCCTGATAAATACTAAAGACTATATTAAAAATGTTTGTTTAATAATTTTTCATGGAAAACATTTTTGAAAACTATTGAACAGAGGCAGATAATGCCAAATAGTTTTTTTTAAAATAAAACAGTACATTAAATGTTTTCAAACATTTTTACAAATGGCACTAATAAATTCTATGGAATATTCTAAGATTTATGGAGTTGGAATTATCTCAATAGGATAAATAATGTGTCCTAGGTGATTTTTGGGGTTTTCAGGAAAAAGAAAAAAAGAAAAGGCTCAAGGGAATGGGCCAAAATCGGCTGGCTAGATCGGCCCAGTCGGCGGAGCCAACCCACGCGAGCGTGGTGCGCGCGCGCGCCGGTTCAAACCTGACCAGCAGGCTAGGCTAGTCAGCGAGAGAAAGGGAGACGGGGGGACCTGGGGAGGATGACAAACTGGGTCCCGCTTGTCATCACCTTCCTCAGGCCAGGGAGGGGCAAGAGGGCTCACCGGTGGCTACAGAGCACGGGGAGGCGAGCGGATGGAACCGTCGTGCTCAGGGGCTCGCCGTCGGTCGAGTGGTGGAGGAGGGTGACGCCGGGAGGCTCCCGTTCACCAGCAACGAGGAAGTCCGGCAGCAGATCCTCGGGAAGGCGATGGTTTGGTCGCCCTATGCATCAAACGGAGGCAGAGACGAACGGAAACAGGTCAGGAGGAGACAGGGGCTCCAGATCTGGGAAAAACAAGGGCGGAGGAGGCTGGTTACCTCGTGGAAGCCAGCGGCCCGAAGCAGCGGTGCTCGGCTCGATCCCGAGCAGAGAGGGAGGGGGAGGAGCTAGGGCTTGGCCGAGCATCGAGTGGATAGGGAAGGGGGTCAGGGAAGAGGAGAGAGCGCAGGGGAGGCCCTTTTTATAGGGGAAACGGTCCACCACACTGCGGTGCGGGGGGGCTCCGGTTCGAGTCCTGGGAGTTCCGAGGCGCGGTCCAGGTCCAGGGAAAGGGAAAGAGAGGGCGGGGAAGGGGTCTCATGCCCGCGCGTGTGAGCTCGCACGTTGGCCAGCATCGGGCGACGTCGGGCACGTGCGAGAGGGGGTCAGAAGAGGGAGAGAGAGGAGGGGGCCGACTGCGTAGCGTGTCACAGACGCCAAGGGTGCCTCGGGGGACACGCGGGGGAGGCCCATGGCGGTCGGGGGCGGCCATTGGGTGGCGGCTACAGTGCGGGAAAATATATGAAAAACCTTTAAATAAAATATAGGAATAATCTTTAAAAATAATATTTGGGGGTGTTGGAAAGTCTTATATATTGTAGGTTTGAAGTAAAACTTTTGGGGAAGAAGAATCCACCCAATTTGAGGACTTGCAGTGCAAACCTAATTTCAGCGGTTTTTGAAAACCTAATTTGAATAAATCATTTTTGGTTAAAACAAAATTGATAAAAATAGTTTTGGTCCCTATTCACATGGCATGATCATTAGGCAAGAGGTTTGGGACAAGGAAGATGAATATGAAGTGGAATTGAATCTGGGAGTGCCACAACCACAATGAACAAGCAACAAGCAACAATTCAAACAAACACAAGCACTGATTAAAAGTTTTAATTGGTTTCAAAATTGATAAATCCAAACATGACAAGGTGATAAAAACACAGGGTGTGACAGACCTACCGCCCTTACAAGAATCACGTCCCCGAGATTCCTAGGCTAAGCGCTAAAAAGATAAGGGAACTCAGTTCTAAGATAGTCTTCACGCTCCCAGGTTGCTTCAGCTTCAGTGTGATTGCTCCATTGAACCTTGAAGTACTTGATGGTGCGGCTTTAGGTGCAGCGCTCGGCTTCATCCAATATGTGAACCGGCCTCTCACGATAAGTGAGGTCTGGCTAAAGATCGATGGCTTGATGGTCGATGTCTTTGTAGAGGTCGGGCAGTTGGGAACTTGGAGACACTTCCGGAGTTGTGACACATGAAATACGTTGTGCACATCTGACAGCTCGGAAGGTAGTTCTAGCTGGTAGGCAACTTCTCCGCACGTAGCGGTGATCTTGAAGGGGCTGATGTATCTTGGTGCAAGCTTTCCCTTGACGTGGAAACACTTGGTCCCTTTGAGAGGCGTGACTCGGAGGTAGACATGGTCACCGACACAGAAGTTCACTTCTCGGTGGTGAGAGTCAGCGTGGCTCTTCTGTCTTGACTTGGCGGTTTCAAGGCGCTCTCGGACAAGTTGAACTTGCTCTTCGGCTTCGCGGAGGATGTCCGGTCCAAAAATTAATCCTTCTCTGGTCTCTGGCCAGTTGAGGGGAGTACGACACTTGCATCCATACAAAACCTCAAATGGTGCCATCTGAAGACTCGACTGATAGTTGTTGTTGTAGGAGAACTCAGCAAACGGTAGGCAATCTTCCCACTTGGCTCCATATGCCAAAACACAAGCGCGGAGCATATCTTCGAGTATCTGATTTACTCATTCCGTTCGCCCACCGGTCTGGGGGTGAAAAGCAGTGCTGAAGGAGAGCTTGGTTCCCATAGCTTCTTGAAACAACTTCCAGAATCTTGAGGTGAACTGGGTGCCTCGATCCGACACGATCTCCTTTGGAACTCCGTGAAGGCTCACGATACGCTTGATGTAGATACTGGCTAGCTTGTACCGTCATAGGTGGTCTTGACGGGAATGAAATGGGCTACCTTGGTCAGGTGGTCGCCAATGACCCAAATGGAATCATGTCCTTTGCTTGACCTTGGTAAACCGTGATGAAATCCATCCCAACTTTTCCCCACTTCCATTCAGGCACTTTGAGAGGTTGCAATAGCCCAGTGGGTCGCTGATGCTCAGCCTTGACTCTCTGGCATATGTCACACTTAGCAACGAACGTGCCTATCTCCCGTTTCATGCCATGCCACCAGAATCTTGCCTTGAGGTCTTGATACATCTTGGTTCCTCCAGGATGGATGGAGTATAGGGTTTCAGGAGCTTCTTGCAAGATCAAGCTCTTGAGCTCCTCCTTGTTGGGTACGTAGATGCGACTCCCGAACCATACAACTCCTTGTCCATCCACTGAGAATCCTGGGGCCTTGCCTGCCTTGATCTTCCTCTTGTTGCCTTCGATCCTCTCATGTCCCTTCTGAGCTTCTTTGATATCATCCATCAAGGAAGGCTTTGCTTCAAGGTTGGTGAGGAATCCAGGTGCAACCAGTTCCAAGCCAAACCTTTCAAGTTCTTCATACAGGGCGGGTAGCCTTTCCTTAATCATAGCATTCAAGGAACAAGCATTTCCTCTTAAGGCGTCTGCTACCACGTTGGCCTTTCCGGGGTGGTATTGAACACTGAGGTCGTAATCCTTGATCAATTCCAACCATCTTCGTTGCCTCATGTTCAATTCCTTTTGAGTGAAGATATACTTCAAACTCTTGTGGTCTGTGAATATCTCACATCGCTTCCCTAGAAGGTAGTGTCGCCATGTCTTCAAGGCATGAACCACGGCTGCCAACTCAAGAATATGAGTTGTGTAGTTCTCTTCATGAGGTCATAGCGGTCTGGATAGATATGCTACAACTCTGCCTTCTTGCATCAGAACACCTCCAAGCCCGATTCTTGATGCATCACAATAAATCACAAACTCCTTGTGTATATCGGGGCTGGCCAAAACTGGGGTTGTGGTCAATCTCTTCTTGAGCTCCCTGAAGCTTTCCTCTCACTTAGCTGTCCATTCGAACTACTTGTCCTTCTTCAAAAGATGGGTCATGGGTCGGGCAATGCTTGAGAACCCTTCCACGAACTTGCGGTAATATCCTGCAAGTCCGAGGAAGCTCAGGACTTCCTTCACGGTGGTTTTGGTTTGCCATTCAGTCACAGCTTCAATCTTGGCATGATAATCCTTCTACAGTCAACACATGACCCAAGAATCCAACTTCATGCAGCCAAAATTCACAATTTCTGAACTTGGCATAAAGCTGGTGCTCTTGAAGCTTCTCTAGGACCAATATCAAGTGTTCCTGATGCTCTTCTTCAGACTTGGAGAAGACGAGTATGTCATCAATGAAGACGACAACGAACTTGTCCAAGTACTCCATGAAGACCTTATTCATGAGGTACATGAAGTAGGTAGGGGCATTGGTTAACCCAAATGACATGACCGTGTATTCATACATGCCATACCAGGTTACAAATGTCGTCTTCGGAATGTCTTGGGGTTTGATCTTCAGCTGATAGTACCCAGACCCGAGGTCCATCTTGGATAACACCTTGGCTCCATTCAACTGATCAAACAGGTCTTCAATCTTGGGGAGTGGGTACTTGTTCTTTATCGTGACTTCATTGAGAGAACGGTAATCAACGCAGAGTCTGATAGTTTCGTCCCTCCTTGACACAAATAGAACAGGCGATCCCCAAGGAGAGGCACTAGGGCAAATAAATCCTTTTCTGAGCTGCTCTGCCAGTTGGTTCTTCAATTCAGCCAACTCTTCGGATCTCATCTTGTAGGCCTTCTTATAGATGTGCCTTGATCCGAGCATAAGCTCAATGATGAACTCAATGTCGCGGTCAGGAGGCATTCTGGGTAGCTCATCAGGAAACACATCTGGTTATTCACATACCACTGGCACTTGATCCAACTCAACTCCCGATAGACAGTTAGCCTGAGGGGATTGAGTGGAGGCAGGGTTGGGAACATACTTGACTTCCACTCCTTGGCTCTTGGTCATGGTAACGATCCTCTTGGCACAGTCTAACATGCCTTGGTGCTTGGTCAACCAATTCATGCCTAGGATGACATCCAGGCTGGGTGAGTCCAGGACTATAAGGTCTGCTAGGAAGTCTACCCCATTGATGTTAATCTTCACTCCCTTACAACCTATCCCAGACTTCATAACTGATCCCGGGGTTTGTATCAACATACGACTACCGAGGGGTGTAGGTTTCATGCCATTATCTAATGCAAACTTTTGGGTGACAAAAGAATGCAAAGCTGCACAATCAAACAGTACCGTTGCTGGGGTTGAGTTGATGAGGAATGTACCTAGTATGACGTCCAAGTCTTCCTAGGCTTCCTCTGTGGTGACGTGATTCACACGACCCTTGACATTGTTGGGCTGGTTGCGGGGAGCTGGGTTCCTTGGTGGTGCTCCACAGGCTTGACCTTGGGTTGGCGCATTGGGGCGTGGGGCATCTGGCTTCCTGTTGGGGCAAAGCTTAGAGATGTGTCCGGACTGACCACATACAAAGAAAGTGACTTGCCCAGGGTTGTTGTTGAAGTTTCTGCCACCATTTTTCTTATTAGGGTTGTTGTTGTAAGCTAGCCTAGGATTGGCATACTGCTGAGGCTGGTAGCTCGGATGAGGCGTGAGAGGTCTGGTTGCTTGAGATACCCTTGCTGATCATCTTGCGCTTGCGAGTGTCGTCTATGGCACGATGCTTGTCTTCCAGCATGAGGGCCTTGTTCACCAAGTCGAAGAAGGTATGGTAGTCGCAGACGATGAGCTGATACTACAGGGTCTGTTGAAGTCCTTCCATGAAGCGTTCCTTCTTGGCAGTCTCCGTGTTGACATCTTCAGGTCCATACTTTGACAGCAGGTTGAACTTCTACAGGTACTCCTTGACAGAGCCACTTCTTTGCTTCATCGCTTGGAATTCTCTCTTCTTGATAGCCATGATCCCAGAAGGAATGTGGGAGGTGTGGAATCCTTCCTTTAAGTCGTTCCAAGTGATCACACGCTCACCTTGCATGACCTTGAATCCGTCCCACCAAGATCGGGCGGTACCTCCGAGGCAGTGAGAGGCATAAAGCACCTTCTCACGATCCTCATTGCAATTGACCAGTGCAAGGAGGTCCTGATGGTGCGGATCCATTCATCGGCATCCAATGGTTCAACAGTCTCGGTTGAAGGTTGGGGACAAATTCCTCATGAACTCAGACAGGGTGGAGCGGTCATTGCCATTCCTGCCTTGTTGCTGGTTGTTCACAAGGGCCTGAGCCATCTGCTGGATAGCAGCATTGCTGGCCTGGTGTTCCTCCCGGGCAACTTGGAGAAACTGAGCTATGGTCATGTTCTCCGGTGGAGGTGGTGGCAGGGGAATGTCACCTTGTGGCTGCTCCTGGTGTCCTCCAGCGTGAGAAGCCCCACCAGCTCCCTGTTGTTGGCTTGAGTTGCCGGCTTCAGGGTTGGAAAAGCATGCCTAAGGGGGTTGGTCGAGTGCAAGTGTGTTAAAACAAAGGTTGAAAGACCAACATATATTAAGATAGACGATGGAGTCACTTACATGTTGCCTAAGGCAAAAGCGCGACTTGCATCGGAACACCAACAACAAAACAGACAACAAGCACACATGGTTTCATATGAACCATTACACGGACTCGACTTCACATGAGGGTTACATGACTGATCCTACCCTAGGGGTTCTCGGACTCAGGTGGTGGAGTGCTCGGTCTCGTAGTCACGCTCCTCTGGGTCTTCCTCCTATTCATCATCTGAATGGGCATCATTCCCGGTCAAAGGGGTTGGGGAACGAGGAGGTCTATCCTGACGATGCTTTGTTGGCGGGTCGGCGAAGAGCTCACGGTACTCCTTCACACTCATGCGATGACGACGTGTAGGTGCATCACTAGCCGAGGGTACTCCTCCTCGATAAGCGGCAGTTGGTCGTCCCTCGGGGGCTCCATCCTTCTTGATCTTGTCTGGCTTTGTTTTGGCTTGCCGAAGTAGCTCTTGGGTATGGTGAAGTTCCTCATGGAGCTTCACAGACTCCTTCATCAGGTAATGAACTAGACTATCGACAGAGAGGCTGAAGTAGGTCTGGAACCTAAGTGGTGTGCCATCCTCCTTGGTCGGAATTAGCGTCCAACTCTTGCCAAGATCATCCTTCCTGAAGGGAAGGTGGCGAGTAGCCATCTCGTCAGCCATCTCTGGAATGATATCTCAAAGGTGTAAGAGGGCCTTGCGTGAAGCTGTCTCGACCGCAAGTATCATGGTCTCCATCCGTGGTCCTTCAAAGAACCAACTAGTCGAGGGTCGTTTGCCTTCACGACCACATCCACGCGGTACTCCTTGGTGACGGCATCGACCCAGTGCTCGTGGTAGAGGAAAATGGGTGGTTGGCGAAACTGAGACTTCTCCAGACTATCCCCAAGGAGTAAGGGAAAGCCAGATTTAGGAAGGCTTCGGGTAGGACAACCATCTACAAAGGTTTGAAAGGAGGAGAGTTAGCAGAGTGCTGTGTGAAGAATAGAAGAGGTAAATAGTGCAGAACTCCCAAGTATAGATGCTAGGTGTAGTTTTGAAAATGGTTTTATCCTGACTAAATTCCATGCTAACTAAGGGCTTCCTACAGTTAGGATGGCTCTAATGCCAGCTCTGTGGGGACCCCGACATATAAGTCGTGATCATCGAATGCACGTGTACAGTGATCCCAGAGATCAATGCTCACTGAACACACAGAAGCTGAATAACAAGAGTCTTACATACACACTTAATGTCTTACACAAATAAAAACCATATATGTCTAGTCTTACATAGAAAGGGCCACGAGGGCCAAACACTTAAATATAACAAGCAGCGGAAATCCTGATCGAAAGCGTGAACCCATGCCATCTGCCTAAACCTACACCCATTCTGACTGGGACGCGTCCTAGTTCGCATGTTCGTCACCAACGAACTCTTCAAAATACTCATGTTCTTCCATGACTGGCCAATTAAATAACTAGGGCAAGCCAATCAGTACTTTGAATGTACTCCCAAGCAACCCAAGTTGTGGAACAAGGTAATAATGATGCATACTATAGCACTAAGTAGGTAATTTGCGGAAAGCTAGTTTTAAATGTAATGACGTGATCAAGTAACTAGTAAGCATGCATCAACAATAGGCAGATATCCATATGAACAAGTTACAAATATCATCATAAGTAGGGGTTGAACACCTCATATTCATTCATCATGCTAAGTCATCGGACTTAGTTCAATTCCCATGCTAAGTCACCGGACTTAGCTCGTGTGACCTCTTTGTCACTATCACACCCATACTCACACCAAGTTTTTACAAAAACATCCAGACGTAGTTTAAGAAGGACCTCCAATTGTCCATGACCGCATATGTGGCTATTCGAATAGTTTTACACTCTGCAGAGGTTGCACACTTTACCCACCAGACTCGGGGAACTTCCGTGTTATCCACGACTTGCGGTATATAACATACCCGAGGTAAGCACCCGAACAATGCCTTCCCATGGTGATACTAAACAAAGAGTACACTCATTGGTGCCATCCATCATGATATACATCACTCGTATCATCCATGAGGGCACGCAATGGTGTGCCCAGTGCCTGTAAAGACACTGCATGGCCTTCCACTTCCGGGACGACCCCGTCTCAAGAGTAACCACTTCACTCCTTCCACTAGTAATGCGGGCTCCATGCTAGCACCAACCATAGTAATCAACAAGGCCCCATCCCATAAGGGTATCGTGGTTGCGCATGTAAGGTTGGGATGGTCAGTAGACCTTAAAACCCTCCGTTTTTGAAAACACACACTCACTTGCTCTGGCATACCACTTCTTTCTCAAGTGGTTACCCAACTCATCATCATCTCCCTCGGGCATTAGTGGCACCCGACAGGGTTTTCGAAAAGTCTTTGAAATCATTTCTTCCTTTCCAACACTCACTACTAGAAAAACAGCTATAGCTAATATGGACATTAATGGCGCACCATGTATGTGGTGTGCCACTTCTATATAGCAGTGGCGCACCAGATATAGGTGCGCCATTAGTGGCCATATTATTAATGGCGCACCCGGTGTGTGGTGTGCCATTACTAGTTTTGTCCTGGCCCCACACCCTTCCCAGACTTAGCAGTGGCGCACAAGGGGAAAGTGCGCCATTACTAGTTTTAACTAGTAATGGCGCACCACACCCACGGTGCGCCACTACTAACACTTTTTTTAAATAAATTAAAAACTAGTAATGGTGCACCACACACCAGGTGCACCATTAGTAACCCTGGTTACCAATGGCGCATTCTTAGGAGGTGCGCCATTGGTAACCTGAGAGCAGCTAGATATTTTTGACAGCCACCTACCACACTCACTTTCCCCACTTCATTCTCTCCACCTCTACCAAGCTTGGTCTCGGCTGCCTCCTCCTCCTCACCTCATTTGCACCATAGATTCACCCAAATTAAGTGGTTAAAATTCCTTTTTTGATAGGTAAGTAAGGGGAAAGCTTTCTTTATGTTCTAGATCTACTTTTTTCTCCCTCCAACGTACACACTTTGTATGGCCTAGATCTACGTATGTTTGTGGTGTTGCATATGTTTGTGTTTGCAGGTACCGGTATTTGAAATGCGATAGTTGCCAATATTTTGCCGGAATGTTGATTCATTTCCGTTTCGGCGAGAATTTGGCACTATGCATTCTGTTTGGTCCTATTTTTAGGCAAAGTCATGCCAAAAAAAATTTGGTTCTAAAATATCGTTTTGCTCTACCCCGCAGGCGGCATGGTCCACACGATGACCGAAGGCATCGTGAATAGGTTTTTGAGCTCTGCGAAGGCCGAGATGCTTCAAAAGAACGAGACGGAGATAAGATGTTCATGTCGAAGATGCAAGCTGAAGAGCCTTATGGACCCAAATTCCAGACAGGTGCGGGACCACCTGCTCGTGCGTGGTTTCATAGATGGCTATCAGTGGCAAGGTGATGAAGATGATTATGAAGTCGTCCATGGGGGCCGGGCAAGAAATAAGGAAGGGCAGCAAGACAATAGCGGCGAGGGCGGGCGAGAAGACGAAGAATCTATAGGACATGATCACGAAGTAGATGCAGGACACAGTCATCATGTAGAAGTTGCCGGACATGATGATGAGGAAGATCAAGATGAAGGGCATGATCATGAAGATGAAGTTGCCCGAGCAGACGATGATGGACCATCGATGGGCTGGGTGCAGGACCCTCATATTCAAGAGCTGCTTCTCAAGCAGACGGGTAACGCAAGAGCTACTGCCCGAGAGAAAGCCAAGATGGATCAACTGGAGATAGACGCGGTTACTCCATTGTATGAAGGATGCAGGCCCGAGGATACCCGCCTGAAAGTAACGCTCTTGGATCTGGAGATGAAGGTAAAACACAAAATGACCGACGCATGCTTCGACGAGAACATGTCATTCTGGCACGAACGTCTTCCCAAGTGGAACAAGTGCCCGACCAGTTTCGAGGAGGCAAAGAAAATCGTGTGTCCACTAGATTTACCGCACGTGAAATACCATGTGTTCATGAACGATTGCATCATTTATCGGGATGAGCACGCGGAGTCTACCATATGTCCGGTGTGCGGCGTCACTCGATACAAGAAGAGGAAGAAAGCTCCTCAAAAAGTGGTGTGGTACTTTCCGATCACTCCTCGTCTGCAGCGGTATTTCGCGGACCCTAAGCAAGCAAAGCTCCTACGTTGGCACGCGGATAGGGAGGAGAAGAAGCAATAAGATGACAGAAATGATCCGGAGATAAATAAAAAAGACAAGATGCTGAGTCACCCTAAGGATGCGAGCCAGTGGCAAGCGTTGAACTTTGAACACCCAGAATTTGGGGACGATCCAAGGAACATCATGCTGGGCGCGAGCACCGATGGAGTCAATCCGTTTGGTAGCTAGAGAAGCACACATAGCACCTGGCCTGTGTTTGTGTGGATGTACAACCTTCCCCCTAGATGTGCATGAAGAGGAAGTAGATTCACATGAGTATGCTAATTGAAGGGACGAAACAACCAGGGAATGACATCAATCTGTATCTGGGGCTGTTGAAAGAGGAGCTAGACACGCTGTGGAAAACGCCAGCCAATACGTGGGACACCGCAGCAAAACAATATTTCCCTATGAGAGCCGCACTGCTCACGACGGTGCACGGCTATCTCGGTTACGGATATGTCACGGGGTAGGTGGTCCACGGATTTTCTGCATGCGTCAGGTGCATGGATGACACAACGTATCGCCAGCTTGATAGAGATCCCAGGTCTTTGAAAACCGTGTTCATGGGACATCGAAGGTGGCTTCGTGACGATGACGCATGGAGAAAACGCTAGGATCTGTTCGATGGTGAAACCGAACCCCGAAGACCCCCACGTACGAGGAGCGGCGAGGAAATAGACGAGCTGTTGAAAAATTGGAAAGAGTGCCCACCGTCGGGAAAGAAGCAAAAGGCGCCAAAGCCGCTGCTAAAGTTATGGAAAACGAGGTCTGTTTCTGGGACTTGTCGTACTTGAAGATCCTCCGTGTGCCTCACAGCCTTGATGTCATGCATATCACGAAGAACGTGTGCGAGTGTCTGCTTGGTACCCTGCCCCACATGCGAGAGAGGACCAAAGATGGGCCGAAAGCAAGGGAAGACTTTCAATCAATGGGCATCAGGGAGGAGCTTCACGCAAAACGCCCTAATGATGATGATGATGATGATGAGGTGAAGGACATGGAAAGTCGTCGCAAAGGCAAAAAGGCCAAGAAGATCGAATATGACTGCCCTCCCGTGTGCTTCACTCTAAGTCAGAAGGAGATCGAGAAGTTTTTCACCTGCCTCGTTGGAGTAAAACTTCCTCATGGTTATGCGGGGAAGATAAGCAGATACCTAGACTCAGCGAAGCAGAAGTTCAGCGGGATGAAGTCTCACGACTGTCATGTGCTGATGACGCAGATACTTCCAGTTGCAATCCGTGGGATCATGGACGCGCACGTCCGTGAAATGCTATTTGGCCTATGCAACTTTTTCGGCGTCATCTCTTGAAAGTCGATTGGTGTGAGGCAACTCAGAAGGCTACAGGAAGAGTGCCATTTGAAAGGATGAATGGTGTCATCAAAGGATACGTTCGCAACAGGGCATGTCCAGATGGAAGCATAGCCAAGGGCTTTCTGACCGACGAGTGCATCTCCTTCTGCACGAATTATCTAGGCATCGAGAACCCTGTTGGTCTGCCCGTCAACAGGCACCTCGGCAGGCTCGCTGGATGGGGTCACCGCGAGGGTCGCCGTGAAATGCATGTCGACTTCAAGGGTCGACTCGCCGACTTTGAAAGAGCAAACCTAGTCGCGCTACAACACATAGACGTGGTTGATCCTTGGGTGGTAGAGCACAAAACCTTTATTGAGAATACGTACAATGACCGAGGCCAACAGAGGAGAGACGAAGATATAATCAAAGAGCACAACTCATGTTTCACGCGTTGGTTCAAGGACAACCTTCTGTCGTACCCTTTACATGAGGATTCTTCCGTGGAATAAAAACTCATATTCGCCTTGTCACAGGGCGCCGAGCACAACCTGATGACCTATGAGGCATACGATATCAATGGCTACACATTCTACACCGAGGAAAAGGACATGAAGAGCGATTATCAGAACTCCGGGGTAACAATGGAATCCTACACCGGTAACGACAAGGACAGATACTACGGAAGGATCGAGGAGATCTGGGAGCTGAGCTACGCTGGAGAGAAGGTCCCGATGTTCTGTGTCAGATGGGCCAAGAGTGTCCTAAAATAAGACCGGTATTTCACCACCATGGTTATACCCGAAGCCAAATCCAAGACCGCGGGCGCAAACGTCACCGCGAAAAATGAGCCATGGGTACTGGCTTGCCAAGTGGACCAATGCTTCTTCATTACCGACCCGTCAAAGCCTAGTCATGTTGTCGTGAGGAGAGGCAAAAGGAACATCATCGGAATGGATGGAGTCGCCAATGAGCAAGACTTCGACAAGTACGGCGACCCGAAGATGGAAGATGCCAATGACGATGAAGTACCATACACCACAAGAAGAAGCAGGACCACCCTACCTAAAGGACGTCCATTCAAGAGAAGAATTCAAGGGGTTCCGGGGCTAAATTATTCAACCGCGAGAAAGAAGGGCAAGAAGATTGTGAAAAGATAGCTAAGATCGAATCACGACGTGTCGGCCGCGTGTGTGTGTGTGTCAGTGGCAAGCTAAGTCTTTGATGACTGTTATTTCATGTCACTTGATTTCAACCATGTCATCTAATTCTAAATCTTTGCACAATGGTTTTATCACTCCATTTGCATTTTCCTTTTCTTTTATCTCAAATCTTAAATACATGCAACTAAAAATCCAAAAAAATAAAAAAAATAGTAATGGCGCACCAGGAGAAGGTGCGCCATTGCTATCACGGTGTTTATGGCACACCCCTAAAAGGTGCGCCATTGATATACCAATTTTTATGGTGCACCCCTAAAAGGTGCTCCATTGCTAACCGATGACCCCGTCATCCTCCGCCTCAGCCCCCTCCTCTCCTCTCCTCATCACTCCCCGAAGCGTTGTGCCACGGCTAGGCTCTCCCCCATGCGCCACAACCGGCTAGGGTTTTGCCCTCCCACCCCCGTTCCGCCGTCGCCTCCAGCCCCCGCCCTCACCGCCCTCGCCTCCCGCCTCCCGCCTCCCAACTCCTGCATACCATCCTCGCGGCCGTCCCCGACCGCGCCCTCTGCCGCCGGCCACTTCCACGGAGCTCCTGCGCCAGCAGATTGACGTCGTCGGGCCCGTCCACCCCGTCTCGCCGCCGCCCAGCCCGTCCCCGGCCTCCAGCGCGCCTCTGCCTAGGTTTGACCCCCGCCACCAGCTCCCCTTCCCCTCCAGCTCCCCTTGCGGGCGAGGTGAGCTTCAAGCCCCCCTTCCCCCCTCTCCCGTCTACTCGCCCCTTCAACCCCTACCTGATTGTGTTTATTGATTATGTTTCTTCTTTCATTGTGTTCATAGACAAGTGAATATATTATTTTTCAGTCTTGTCACTCTGCTTGCTATGGATGAAAATGAATTGAATCCTTGGTCAAGCTGTGATGCTTGCTCTGCATTTTTCTCAAGTTGTGATGCTGCAGATAGGTACATCCTGGAAACTGAAGTATCAGCTGAGCATTTTTTGCTGATACTCGTTTGTTGGCTTGTTTTTGTGGCAAACAAAATTTCTGCAAACAATTAGCAAACTGAGATTTCATATAGTAGTGACACAATCAGCCCCTGTTTTTTTAATGGAAGGAGTGTCTGGAGCGCTGGATGCATAGGCCTGTCAATATTTTAAATTGCTAAGCACCCGTGTGTCCTGGAATGTTGACGCTAGGACAAATAGTTACCCCTTTCTCCTGAAATGTTGATTAATTTCCGTTTCAGTTGAGAATGGGGCACTCCTAGGTCAAGAAAATTAGCAAAGGTCATGCCCAATTTTCTTGACCTAGAAGGAAATTTATTTGCAAATTTCTATTAGCAATATAATATGTGCTGAAACAAATTGGCGAACCAAATACATCTAAAGTCAGATGCCAGTAGCAAAAAACTGTTAAGAGAATGAATAGCAAGAAAATTTACCCATTAGAGTGCAAAGGAGATATATTTCGCAAAAAACCAGTGCAAAGGAGATATGAAAATAAAATTATCTTACTAAATTTGACATACCTTCCTTAACTATATTGTTGTTCGAGATATCTGAAAGGCCAATCTTGTGGCTAGTAAACTGATTTCATGAATGTGCATATGAAGGCATTAGTCATAAGCCATCTCCATCCAGTATTTAATCAGCGATTCATGGTGTTCACCTACAAATTTAGATGAGTAAAATACATAGAGCCAAATGCAATTCATGGTTAAGAAATCCCAAGAAATATTTATAGCAATAATCAGACCAGTCCAAACAGAGTCAATATGGTTTATAAGCATTAAAATCAGACCAACATCTGGGTGGTTGTGGTAGACTTGTGAAAACTGAGATCCAATCTACGTTGTGAGAAAAACTGCAGAGCAGACCCTTCTTACCTGCTTCTATTTCCAAAATTATCGCACAGAAGCCTCGGCACAGGAGAATCTTAGTCTTAATACGATAGGGATAAGCTGATCCAGAGAGGGGAGGGGAGGCGACAAAGGGCTGGAGATATGTCTCTCCGCTATCAAAGGGCCTCATCCTGTGCGAGTATCTAAGACCCCCGTCGCAAGGAGGGACCGAAGGGGACGACCTGCTCAGAGGATAAATTGGCTGCACGGGGATGATCCGCGTCGCCAGCAAGGAAATCGCGATTGGCCCGCATCCCAACTCTAACGGTGGAGTCGAAGTGGGGCATACCGTCGGATGTGTAGGAGGATCGCAACCGATCAGCGGGGAGGGAGCAAGTCTGTAGATTGACGGTGGAGAGACACACTGCAAGATCCTGGATTTGTTTTTTTTTGTTTTTTGTTTTTTCTAGAGATCGATCCTGGATTTGTTAGGCAGACCATGGGAGGCATTAAAGGTGAAAGTGGAAGGGGAAGGGGAAGGGAAAAGTTTTGGGTGACTAATTGATTCGCGAGAGCTGTTGTGTGTGTGTGAGAGAGAGACGGTGCGCAATGGATTTCCGAAGCTGGTCTAAATTGGTTGTTTCATTTGCAACACCGCTACTTCCTCCTTGTATGCAGTTAAGTATCTCCTTGGTGAGCTTAAGCACATCGAAATCAGTGGATACACATACCCAGACACTAACTTGGAAGTGTTGTTGAGTCCTTGCATCATTATACAGATGTAATAATGTCACTATTTTTGACAGATACACTTCCAACCAAATGCGACGGCTACATCCTTAGAATTCGGGTTCAGGTTCGGGTAATCCTGATTTGCTCAAAATAAATCACAATCAAAGGGAAAACGTCGGTCAACCGTCGTGCTGTGTCGGGGAAGATGCAAGCTTCCCGTTGCCATCATGTCGGTGGAGATCTAAGACTCAGGCTGTGTCTCAGGCCTACAACTAAGGTCGATCTTCGACTTTAAGGGCGGCCGGCCCACCCACGCAGTCAGAGATCCACATCGGACGTTTGGTACCAGCATGTGGTCATGGAGAGGTCGCCGACCCGCAGCTCCTTCTCATGACTAGGTTAGTTCACCGGCTCTTCTTCCTGTATTTTTTCTTCTGAGGATTAGATGCCCCACTCCTGGCAGCAATCCTCTTTTGCCTCTCTTGCTTAAGCCTTTCTAGCCGTTTCATCTACTCCGCTTCCTGAAATTATTTATTTACAAGGAAAAAAATCATCTGAGGTTTGAGCAATCTTGTTGAAAACTGCAATTATGCCTATGCAAACAAATGACATTCTCCACCATATTATTTTCCCTATTATTTGCTTTGTAGGTAGTGGTGTTCTACTCTACTCTAGAAACACGTATTACAAATGCACAATTAACCAGGGTAGGAAACAATGATGCAAAAAATGGCATTTCATACATGAGAGAATGGTGGGGGTATTAATTTAATTTTGCCACACGAATTAACTAATAATTGTTTGTTGTTTCTTCTAGCCTAGTGATGACTCTAGAAACTTTTGGAACTCGGAGATAAATTTCAAAAAAAAGAGAAATAAATTAACCATGGATACTCATGATTTCACTTAATTATTAGTTATTTCTCTACCCCCCCTCCCACCCCTTGATTTTTCTCATTGTCTTTTCTAGGTTTCATTGTGTTTCGTACAATATTACTTTCATGATTTCCCGTATTCTTATTATGTTTTCCCCACATTTTCTTTTATATGTTTTATTTTTCAAAAAATATTAATCAGATAAATACCACTCAAATTCTAGCGGTTCCAAGAAACGCCACTACAATTTCCAAACTTTGAAAAATGTCATTTCCGGTGACATTTTTCAATGTCTGCAATGGCATTTTTCAAAGTTTGCAAAATTTGCAGTGGCATTTTCCAAAGTTTGGAAATTGCAGTTCAGAATTGCTAGAATTCGAATGGCATTTATTTAATTAATCCGTTGGCATGAATCTGAAGTCACGGTTATATTTTTATGGAGCACATTATATTTTTTTAAACAATCTATATGGTTTTGGCACTATCAAGAGATCAGAAGTTTTATTACCCTTCCCTACTCTCGTGACCTAGGCGATCAAGGGCGGTGAGTGATCTACCCTCAAACAATTTAGAGCAAACATGGCCGACAACGATGAGGCCGGCGATTCAGGCAAGCCATTCTGGGAGCCGTCCCAGGAGATGGAGGAAGAACCTCACCGCTATGAGGACGCCGCGAAAGACATCGATCCCGACTACACAACCCCTAGTGGCGTCGGGGATGACACCACTGATGGTGCCACCGGGGATGCCACCACTGATGTTGGCAGCGAACGCACAGACGGCAGCCAACCAAAGTGGCAACGGAAGGACCGGCGCCCGAACGTGCTCGGCACCGTCAAGGAGGAATTTATTGAAGTGTCCTCCAGTGGGCATCCAACGACACCCAAAGAATTAGTCGGTGGGTACGCGGGACAACTCGGGTGCATTCTCTAGAGCACCGTCTCGATCAACACCGAGAACATAAGACATCGTGACCGAGGGAATTTGCGCAACCTCCTCTTCATGAAGCTGCACGAACGATACAAGTTCCCCGGTGACTTCGCAAACACACGCCTCTCAGGGAATAAAGTGAACAGTGCTGCCCTCATGAAGATGATCACGGCCCTGGCTACTTGGGGAGCCGTGGTGAAGAGAAGGATTCTAAGTGGTGATAGTTATGAGAAGATCAAGGAGACAAATCCTTCGATCAATGAAGCTGACTACCTGGAGTTCAAGATCAAGTGCGAGAGCAACGCATCCACGGAATCAACTCAGTGGGGGAAAGATATGCGGGACTTGAACTTAGGGGTCCACAAACTCGGTCCCGGCAGTTACAGAGTGGAGGAACCTAAATGGGACAAGGAGGACGCGGAGCGTGCCGAGCAAGGCCTACTACCCCTCTTCGATAAATACCATGAAAAGCAGACCAGGAACTATGTCAGGGCCCGGTACAAGGTGGACCCGGTAACAAAGGAGCTTACCACGGATCCGAAGGTGAAGGAGCTTGAGCGTGTTGTGGTAAGGAATACACCCCCGGGTAATTAGCTCCATATGGTTGCATTCGAATTAATGAAGCCAAATTTCTAAATGGTTCACGGTCCTTCCGCAGGAAACTGAAAGCAGTAGCGCGAGGTCTCAGAGCTCCCCATCTGCCCCTTGGGACTCCACTTTAAATAGGGCGTTGAACGTAATGAAACACAAGGATAAGTTCAGTAAGCCGTCGTCAGCTGATCGTGTGGTCGTCAAAGGCTTGTCCACGAAATGGTCGGAATACTATAAGGCTGGGCAAAAGGAGAGAAAGACCAGCTCGGAAAGCCAGGAGCACGAGGTTAAAGAACTCAAGGCACAAGTGGCACGGATTCCAGAGATAGTCCAAGAGAAAGTGCGAGACCAACTTGGAGCGACGATCACCGTCATTATGCCTTCCTTGCTTGAGGGGCTGCGGGGGTGGATTGTGGGCGGCCAATAGGGGCCGCCCCCGATTCCCAGCTTCACGGCAGCAACTCGCACAATGTGCCAACATTGGTGTCTCCGGCAGAGGCAGCATTGGTGTCTCCGGCGTCGGTGCCGGTATTGGAGCTTACTGCACCCGGGTGTGGGAAGAATACGCCGGACGGCACCTCAGCAGCAAGTGGCCCCTCCGTCACTTGCACGCCCACCGTTGGCGGTGCCTCGACATTAGCCGAGCTCGACGCCATCACGGTAACTACGCCCCGGCCGATGACTTCATCTCCTTGCCTTTGACTGGGCATCCCTGACGCCCTACATCTTTTCGCAGGGCACCGCCAACATTTCATGCACTCTCCTGCACTTCGTGGATGGCGAGTTGATCGATGTCGCCAAGGCCAAAATCATTGAACCGAGCAACCGCGTGTTCCACGGTAATCCGATGCCACCCACCATGTATAGGGTTCAACTGGTTTGGGTGCTGCGGGGCTGCGACGACTTGTTACCTTCGTATCGACCCCCTAGGGCTGACGAAGATGGTGTGATGACCCTCAGCGCCTGCTTAAACTGGTCCATGCTTTGGCCGAAGAGCCAGATTCATTTGGGGGCGGGGGACACCACCCCACAGACAACACCGCTAGTCGTGCCGGTGCCAAGCCATGCCAAGACCGCCGCAACGCTACCGTCGTCAGCTGATCCGGACATGCATATGGCACAAGATCCGGACGACGATGACGATACATTTTCCAACGTCGATAAGTACATCAAGGAACATGGGTACGGTGATGAATTCTTGGGGCCTCCTTCTCAAGAACCCAACCGTGCAAAAGACGATCGCGATCTAGCTGGTACCGCAGAGAAACCCAATTGCAACAGCGTCGTCTGTTCAGTTCTTAGGAGATACCTCCAGCTGCCTCCTTCACCGAGACTCAAATAGCTGAGGTGTGAAATATTATCAGCCCCAACACACTCAAGAAGGTGGTCTCTGAGCAGAACTCGATCCCATTACAGCAGAAGAAGCAGAAGGGATGGAAAAGAAAAAATAACAAGGGTGCGAGCCAGTCGGCACCGAGTACGATCCGTGCTCAGGACGGGCTACCAATATCTAAGGATATCTCGAGGAGGGTGCATGTGGCGGGTAGGCCGATGCTACCGACTAATCTCCTCAATGCTGCAACCGGTGCTATGCGGAGTCTGCATGACGGTGTTCTTTCTATGGAGAAGCGGCGTCTCTCCAAGAATGATGTGTCATACTCGGTTTTCATGGCCAAGGTGCCAGAGGGTAAGGGCTTTGTCGATAGCACCATCGGGCGTATGATTGTCCTACGGTTTGATGACATCTTTGCTATGTTTAACCTTTATCTGCTACACTACACCTTCATTCGGCTATTTTCACTCAGTATGGAGATGCAGATCATTAGAGACTAGACCTCGGACATCGTGATAGTCGACCCCTTCTACATGCGTGCCAAGATCTTGGGCAGCGCTGGGGACCGGCAAGTCGTGAGTTCATACCTCGAAGGCATCATTCTCGCAAACCCAGACAAGGATAACTTCCTCGTGCCTTACTTTTCCGAGTAAGTCATCCCCTCACCGCCCCGTAACATATGATTTCTTAGATTTCGATTGTTCTTTTTTTTTCTAACATTCCGTGTTTTGTGCAGTGACACACATTGCACACTCATCCTCTTAAGCCCGAAATATTCCATGGCCACATATTTCGACTCGGACCGTCAGTCGAATAAAGACTACACAAATATCAAGAAAGTTCTTGATGATGCTCTCCCCGGCAATGCCAAATCTGGAGGCACCTTCAGGAGGCCAATTTGTAGGTACGGCAAGCACGTGTTCACCCACGTAACGACGTTCCCCTGCATCAAGCAGCCGCCTGGCAGTTAGAAGGATGCCTACTACGCCCTCCATCACATGTGGGCAATCGTACGGGACCATCATCACCTTATGCTACCAAATAATCTCAAAGAATGGGCCGCACGCTTGTCGGCAATCCAGGACGAGGACATCAGACAAGAATTGTTTCGCATCCAGTCAGAGTTTGCGGAAATCATCTATCAAGATGTCCTTCGTACCTCGGGGCAGTTCTACCTCAAATATCAATCGTCCAACAGTGAAATAGAAACAACGCTACAAATGCAGGCTAACAACGACCGCACATTCATGACCATCACGAAAGACGGCGGCTTCATCCACGCTCCGGTCCCTGAGTCGAGTCGAAAGTATTGATGCTATGTAGTTCTGAAATATCGATTAGCTCATGTTGTAATTAAACTTTAATGAACTTGTATGTCTCTTTAGTTTGGACAGTCATTCAACTAATATGTAATCGATGCTATTTATTAGTAGGACCATGAATCATGCTATTAATGTGTTGCTTTTCTCTTCCGATCCTTTTGTTGCATACTTATATATTGCTTATATATTATCTATGAATTTCTACTAACGTTTTGTTTGTCTAGTGCATAGAGATGCCGTCGTATGTCGTGTACAAGGGCGAGGTTCCCGGAGTCTACGCCGACTGGGAGGAGTGTCGAAGACAGGTTCAACGTTTCAGCGGTAACAGTTACAAAGGGTACACCACTAGGGCAGAGGCGGAAGCTAGATACGCGTGCTATCTAGCGGGAGAGAGGAGGGAGCGGAGGAGGAACCGAATGAAGATCAGTTTCATTGCAATGATACTCATCGTGACCACAACCCTCTTCTATGTGATGGTAGTTTAGATATCGACTTGTACTGTGAAGACAAACTCGCTACTCGCGGTCTCGAGACTTGTAATGTTCTAACTTTGTTCGGTATTTTGAATTCGGAGACTAATATGATGAATTGTATTCGGAGACTAATCTTCTATTGTATTCGATAATTCTGTTGTTTATATCTTGTGTTGTTTATATTCTGTGTTGTAATGTATTTTGTAACCTGTGCAAATATCAGAAAAGCAAAAAAAAAATTCCTAATATTCATAGTAGTGGCCCACCATATTGCACTTTAGTGGCACACAGAAATAAACACACCAGTGGCACATTATCTAAAAGTGCGCAATTAGTAACCCAGAGCACAAGGTACACCTGGCCCCTTGGAGTAACAGTAGTGGCGCACTTCTAGGCCTAGTAATGGCGCACTTTAGCTGCGCCATTAGTGTTTGGGATAGTAATGGCGCACCAAGCGTGCGCCATTACTATTTATTAGTAGTGGCGTGATAATAGTGGTGCACCTATAGTGCGCCATTAATAGCCAAAATAGGTGCGCCACTAATAGCCTTTTTTCTAGTAGTGACTATGCATAAATCTCAAACCCACTTGCGTAGCATCTATTAGCATCCTATCTACAGCCACCCACATAACCCTCATAAGGTGGTAGGGTCATGCTTGATGCAATCGTCAATGGTAAAAGCATCGGAGGGAATCCCCCCAAGGGGGAACTCCACATCATGATCAATCATCGAAACAACAAGTGCTATATGTCATGCATGAAAAAGTTTCTTAACATGGTCAAGGGGCTGCTTCCCTGGCTCAACAAAATCTCCGGGGTCTTCGAAGTCTTCGGGTCCAACTTTCTTGTCAACCGCGCAATCTATCGTCCGAATAAATAGCGATAAAATAAGCATCACACAAAAACAAAGCACTCAGGCCACTAATAAAAATGCTACCCTACTCTGATAAATACTAAAGATTATATTAAAAATGTTTGTTTAATAATTTGTCATGGAAAACATTTTTCAAAACTATTAAATAGAGGCAGATAATGCCAAATAGGGGTTTTTAAAATAAAACGGTACAGTAAGTATTATCAAATATTTTTACAAATGGCACTAATAAATTCTATGGAATATTCTAAGATTTGTGGAGTTGGAATTATCTCAATAGAACAAACAATGTGTCCTAGGTGATTTGTAACATCCCAAAATTTCATTTTGGAATGTTATGATTATAGCTATGCATCTAGCAGCATCATTGCTTGAATGTATGTGTTTGTTGAAATGTCTCTTCTGGATTTCAGAAAGCTCTTTCTACTTTTCCCTAAGTTGCTTTCACCTATTTGAAATTTTGGTTAAAAGTTCAAATAAGAGAGGAGTAACATGACACTCCACACCAGGGACTAATTGGTGATATATTTGAACAATAATAACCAGGAGTTATTTTGAAAATATTTGCAAAAAGGGTTTAAACACAATTAGGCAATTTCTGAAAATAATATTTTTTTCAACGTGTTCAAATGACAGAATAGAAATGTTCATTAAATAGCATTTATTATTCTGATATATAATACCCCTATATTTAGAGACGATTTGAACGCTTTAAAAGCTTTTGAATGTCTCTGGAAAATTATTAAAAAGAAACGGTAACCGTTTCCGGTATTAAACGGGCCGGCCCACGATAGTTATTCGCGCATTTACTACCGACCGGCCGACCGCGCGTAACGGACACGCCCTCCTCTCACTGACGCTGGACCCCACCCGACCGACCGTTTCACCGAACGGTCATCTTCTCCCTCCCCCGCACACGCCGGAGACTCGCCGGCCGTTTCCTCCCCTCGCCGGATCTCTCTCCTCTCTTAACTCCCCGCACCCTCGAGCACCTATATAAGAGCCCCACAGCCCCGCCTTTCATTTTTCCCTGAGCCCCCTCTGTCCCTCGCCGGAAGACCGCGCAATTGCTCGCCGGAGCTCCCACCCCCACCGGACCTCCCGTCGACCGTAGCCACCGATTCCGTTCACCTCTCGCCCAACCGACCTCACCAATCGACTCCGAAGAACCGTCGCCGTCGCCCGGACCACTTCCCCGTCTTCCTCGACCACCGGAGCACCAATGCCGTCGTCTTTGCCGTTCTGGACACGCCGGAGATCTCCGACGCCGGCGACTTTTCCCCGTAAGCTCCCCTCGACCATCGGATCCTGAATCAACGACCGAGATTAGAACGGATTTAAATCCGAACCGGTATCCTCTACCGACCGGTCGCACGCTCTAAATCACCTACCGCACACGCTCGCTAGCCAATAGGATCGCGCCACGTAGCCCCCTGGCCGTTGCAAAGTCAGGTTTCTTTTTCAGTTTTGTTTTAATTAACAGAATGTTTTCAAAATTTGTTTTAGCTCTATCTTTTAATCTATTTAGTGTTTTGAGTTGATTCTTTTTGCAATAGCTCACATTTTTCATGTAGTTTCACCCTGTACTTTTAAATTTCAAATTTGAGCTATAAAATTTGAATTTAATCAAATTTGCTCAAAATCTTCAAATCTGAATAACTAGAGTTTGAAAATAGATTTTGATATGATTCTTTTTGCTACTGTTTGATATTAGTTAGGAATATATCCGTGTTTAGTTTGAGGATTTTTAGGATGATTTTGAATAGTGTTTTAGCTATAAACAGAATCTGCTTAGTATTATAATATAGTTTTATAAACTCAATCTTAATTAGTTTGATTTAGATTTGGTTTCATTTGTTTATTAGGTCCTGTTAATAAACATTTAGTGTTTTCACTCACTGTTAATAAAAATATAAATTTGCTTAGTTTAATTTTATTTAACATAGGAATCACAACTTCTTTTCAAATAGGTTAATTTGATTAAAACAACTAGTTAGTAATAGTTTTGTTTTGTTCTCTTGTTAGTAAAACTATATTTGTTCCATTTAGTGTTTATCAAAACTTTTACAAACTTTACAAAAGTTTTCTCAACAAACTTAGATTCAAAATAGTTTTATTAAGATAGTAGTGCTTTATCAATCACCTCCTAGTAAACAAAACTTTGTGTGTTTTCTTACTTGAGATTTGTGCATTGTTTTGTCTTGATTGTTTACTAGTTCTTGGTTGATGTTTGTGATTTACAATATTTTGTTGTATGCTTATTGAGTGCTTGTTTGCTTCGTTAGAT
The DNA here is from genome assembly GCA_022496015.1 of Hordeum marinum. NCBI lineage: Eukaryota > Viridiplantae > Streptophyta > Magnoliopsida > Poales > Poaceae > Hordeum > Hordeum marinum. Next base: position 348,368,806 of record CM039678.1, read on the forward strand.
TATCTAGAGTGCGAAGCTTGTTACTTAGAGTCACTCACGTACGAAGATCATCAATCAGGCAAGTCACTTTGACCATGTTTACCCATGTTTTATATGCATTAGTTCTACCATCTCCCCAATTGCATGCAAGATAGGTTAGTTGGAAACTTGGTTACAATGTAGTAGTATCATGTGGTAGGTACCCCCCTCAACCTCTTTGACACATTGGCCCCGGGAAACGTTGTTTTACCTTTTGCTATGCTATTAGTAGACGGGGTTGGTTGTGTGATTCATGAGAGTTGAGAGAGTTAATAATTTCAAGACCTACATAATGATCAAGATTTAAGACTCCGAGTTTTCAACATACCTCTGGGTGGATGATGGTTGAACGGCACCCTGGAGAAACCAGTGGATTTGCCTAGGTGATGCTGGAGATGGCCAGTATTCACGCGGAAAGGTCCACCCAGGCACAAAGAGATGGATGGGTGCTTCAAGACCCAAGGCTTACCTACACAGCCACAAGTCATTATGGGCTCTGGCATGGTTGGATATCGTGGTGACCCTGGACAGGCGGTGCTACGAGAGGTAGAAGAACGGTAGGAAAGGATGGGCACCGACAGAGTCGCAGGGAAACCCTTTGGAAGACCATGTTTTGGTCATCCGTTTCTCAAACACCCTGAAGTGCGAGAAATCAAACGGAGGCGATCAAATCTTCTGGGGAACGTGTGCAAAACTCTGCAGAGTATTCAAAACCTAATCGATTAGCCGTGTCCATGGTCATGGGCGACTTGAGCCAAAGGAATTGAAACTTCCGGAACTCTCAACACAATTAATATGATGATGTGGGTATTTAATAATTTTGGGTATGAGAAATGGTTGGTGGAACCATCTCATTAATCAACCAACTTAGTAATATTTTGCTTAGCCCTTTCTTGATGTAGGAAAAATTGGCTTTACGCAAAACTTACCACCCCACCTGCCATATATGCATATAGACTAGATGATTATCTTTTCACCCTTCTCTTGTGACTTTGCCGGCATATTCCATATGCTGACCTACACGGCTGCAACATATCATGTTGCAGAGTACTTTTCCGACCAGGAGTGAGGACACGTTCTATGCTCAGTGAGATGCCCTTGGAGTCAGATGGACTCACCTACCTTTGACGCTTCCGCAAGACTTAGTTATTCTCATGAGTTGGCCTTCGGCCACTTTATTGTAATCTTTATTGTAATAAAGGACTCGATATGAGATTTTGATTAATACAATGCTGTGTGATTTCCCTTTGATATATACATTGATGTACCATGTGTGTACCAGCATGATCTTGGGATGGTACGGAAACACCGAAGACTTGACCTTTTAGGTTGGGTCGTTACAGAAATGGTATCAGAGCACACGCTGACCGTAGGATGTAACCTCTAGGATTGGAAAGCCTTAGGATTGTTTCTCTTTGTCTTTAAATTCTTATACTCTCATATACTCATTTCTGATTTCTCTCCGATTATTTCAAAATTTATAGATGGCCACCTTCATCCCAGTGTTGATCACGGAGTTTTGCCAGCCTGACACAACGATGCCCTTTGGTAAGGAGCTGATGAGGATCGTCAAAGACGTAAGGATTGGTTTGCCGAGCATCACCGGGATTCCTAACATGTCATTTCCCCAAGATGGACGCTACAGGATCGAGGTGCACATCCCAGGGAAGACCTTTGGGAATCGGAAGAAACCCATCGACTTCAAGTTCGTGGCACCCAGTTGGATACTTGGGAGAGACATGGCCATTCATCATGCCCTTGGACGTATTCAGGAGGAATACAGAGGTGGAACCATTTCACCAGGACTCAGCGTGGTTTGTCGCAGAGATGCCAATGGAAACATCATAACTCCTCCCACTTCAGACACCACTATTTCCTATATCCAGACCCTGGAGACTCACATCAGGACTCTGGAGCTTCGAGTTCGTGCTGATACAAAGACAATCAAGAATCTGATGAACCGCGAGCTGGACCTTGAAGCTGATATGCGAGAGGCCAACTATGAACACGAGCATGAAGTGAAGGACTTCCTAGAGAGGATTGATGAGCAGAATGCCCGCATCGCAACTCTGGAGGAGCAGCTAGACATGGGGGAAAACCTTCACCCCGAAGGAGACATGGCACCCTTCATCAGCGACGATGAAGACTATGAGGAAAGCACCACCGAAGGACCTACGACTATGCACTTCTGAGGAAAAACATTAGTTATGCCCTCCATGTATCTTTTATTTTCGTCGTTAAAGCGTAGGTCGATGCTTAGTTGTTTGAGATTTGTATTCCCGATGTTTGACGTTGATTGAATAAATGAATGAGTGTTTGGTGTGATATGTTTGTTGCATTGCATATGGGTAGTGAATTTCTTCTAGACCCTTGTTCTATTCTAATTCTCACCCCTCTAAAAACAGCAAGATGCCTCCACGACGTGAGACCGATTTCACTTTTCCGCCGGAACTCACTCAACTCCTTCAGCAGCAGAATGCACTGATGCAGTTATTGATTCAGAATCAGACCAACAACCAGAACAACAACCACCAACATCCACCCCAGACTGACAATCTCACCCGTTTTCTGAGGTTGAATCCTCCAACTTTCTCCAGCAGCACTGAGCCCATTGTGGCAGATGACTAGCTCCGCAAGATGGAGAGAGAGCTCATCACCGCTGGATGCACTGACGCTGAGAAAGTGCGATTTGCCGCACATCAACTGGAAGGACCAGCAGCATCATGGTGGGAGAACTACACCACCACATATCCTATTGCTGATGTAACTTGGGAGCAGTTCTAGCAAGCTTTTCGCACCACTCATGTCTCAGCTGGAGCCATGAGTCTGACGAAGCGCGAGTTTCGCAACTTGCGCCAGGGTAATCGCTCTGTGGCCCAATATGTGGAAGAGTTCAACACATTGGCACGTTATGCCCCAGGAGATGTGGCCGATGATGCGGCCAAGCAAGAGAAATTTCTGGAAGGACTCAACGATGAGTTGAGCATGCAGCTGGTAGTGGCTAATTTCAACAACTACCAAGAGCTGGTGGATAAGGCACTTATTCTGGAAGGTAAACAACAGCAGATTGAGAATCGCAAGAGGAAGTACACTCAGGGGAAGTTCAACTCTGGAGCTCATCAGAAGCTTCGCTACTCCCCGTACTCAGGGAATACCGGATCAGGAAACAGTCAGTTTGGAAAGCACACTCATGCTGTGCACAACCATGGAGGCCACCATCATGGAGGAAATGGGAATGCCCGTCTCAACCATGGCAATTTCAAGACTGACAATGGGAATGGGAACAACAACCAGCACCGTCACGTTCCTACTCCGAAGGATCTGAGTCACATCACCTGTTTCAAGTGCCAGAAGACAGGGCACTATGCTACTGAGTGTCCCCAGAGCAAGCAGGGAAATGGAAACTGCAACTCCACAGCCAAGAAGCCAAACCCGTTTCCTCGTGCCCAGGTGAACCACCTCGACGTGGAAGAAGTCTATGATCAACCCGAGACTGTGGTTGGTAAGTTTTTATTGCATTCACGTCCAGTTACAGTACTTTTTGATTCCGGTGCAACTCATTCATTCATATCAAGGGTAATTTTGGATAAGTATGGTTTGCCGACCAAAACCCTTAGTCAGCCCATTAAGGTCAGTTCCCCAGGAGGTATGATGATGGCAGGGATAGGATGCCATGCCGTGAAACTCAATATAGGAAATCATGTTTTTCCCACCGACCTCATCGTCTTAGAGTCACAAGGACTGGATGTAATCCTAGGCATGGATTGGATGACCAAGTATGAAGGAAATCTTGATTGCCCTAGCAAGTCTGTTTCACTCACCACCCCGGAGAACAAGAGGATTAAGTATGTATCCCGACGCACACGTATGAGTGCTAGGTTAAATGCCCTCACGGGAGTTGTTCAGGAGGAAGTACCTGTGGTAAAAGATTATCTGGATGTATTTTCGGAAGAATTACCAGGAATGCCACCAGATAGGGAAATTGAGTTCCTAATAGAGCTACAGCCAGGGACAGCCCCAATTTCCAAGAGACCCTATTGGATGCCCGCAAATGATCTGTTGGAAATCAAGAAGCAAATTAAGGAGTTATTGGACAAAGGTTATATACGCCCAAGTTCTTCACCTTGGGGAGCCCCAGTTCTTTTGGTGGAGAAGAAGGATAAAACCTTGAGAATGGTAGTCGATTATCGTGCCTTGAACGAGGTGACTATCAAGAACAAGTACCCTCTGCCGATGATTAATGATTTGTTTGATCAGCTCGTAGGAGCCAAAGTATTCTCCAAGATCGATCTTCGATCAGGGTATCACCAGTTGAAAATTCGTGAACAAGATATACCCAAAACAGCTTTCACCACGAGGTATGGCTTGTATGAGTATACGGTCATGTCTTTTGGATTGACTAATGCTCCTGCCTACTTCATGAATTTGATGAACAAAGTATTCATGGAATATTTGGACAAGTTTGTCGTGGTGTTCATCGAGGACATTCTGATATTCTCCAAGAACGAGGAAGAGCATAAGCAACATCTGCGTTTAGTTCTGGAGAAGCTAAGAGAGCATCAGCTATATGCCAAGTTCGGCAAATGTGAATTTTGGCTGACGGAAGTCGGATTCCTTGGACATGTTATTTCCGGAGATGGAATAGCAGTGGACCCAGCTAAGGTTGAAGCCGTCACCGAGTGGAAGTCACCCACCTCAGTTAAGGAGATCCGCAGTTTCCTCGGACTTGCCGGTTATTACCGGAGGTTCATTGAGAATTTCTCAAAGATTGCCAAGCCCATGACAGAGTTGTTGAAGAAAGAATCTAAGTATATTTGGACTGAGGAATGTGAAGCCAGTTTTCAGGAGTTGAAGAAACGTTTGGTCACAGCCCCAGTATTGATCTTGCCCGATATTCGGAAGGATTTCCAAGTTTATTGTGATGCCTCACGTCAAGGACTTGGAGGAGTACTCATGCAAGATGGAAAGGTTGTAGCTTATGCATCCAGACAACTACGACCTCATGAGTTGAATTATGCCACCCATGATTTGGAACTAGCAGCCGTAGTGCACGCACTCAAGACCTGGAGACATTTTCTTATCGGAAATAGTTGTGATGCTTACACCGATCATAAGAGCCTGAAATACATTTTCACGCAGAAAGAGTTGAACCTCAGACAGAGGAGATGGTTAGAGTTAATCAAGGACTATGACATGAGATTACATTACCATCTAGGTAAGGCTAATGTTGTAGCCGATGCCTTGAGTCGGAAAACTTATGTGAACACACTCACAGCGGGAGGATTACCCCAAGAGTTAGCCGATGATCTCAGAGAGCTCAAGCTAGAGATAGTTCCAAGAGGATATGTTGCTACACTGGAAATTCAGTCCACCTTGACCAAAAGAATTCGTGAAGCCCAGAAATTGGACAAGGAGATAACTGAGATTAAGCAGAGAATGGAAGATGGTAAAGCTAAAGGTTTTCGTGAGGATGAACACGGAACTTTGTGGTTTGAGAACCGAATCTATGTGCCCAATGACCCAGAGCTCAGGAAGTTGATACTTCAGGAAGCCCACGATTCACCTTACTCGATACACCCAGGCAATACCAAGATGTATCTGGATTTAAAGGAAAGTTATTGGTGGACAGGTATGAAGAAAGATATTGTGGAACATGTTGCAATATGTGATGTTTGTCAGCGAGTAAAGGCAGAACATCAGAAACCAGCAGGGTTACTCCAACCTCTGCCGATACCCGAGTGGAAATGGGAAAAGCTTGGTATGGACTTCATCACAGGATTACCCAGGACCCGTTCAGGTTATGATTCCATCTGGGTATTGGTAGATCGCTTGACCAAGGTATCTCATTTCATTCCAGTGAAAACCACCTATACCAGTGCTAAGCTAGCCAAGATATATATGACCAGGATCGTATGTCTGCATGGAGTTCCGAGGAGTATCGTGTCAGATAGAGGAACACAGTTTACCTCAAAGTTTTGGCATCGGTTACATGAAACTTTGGGTACAAGGCTAGAGTTCAGTACAGCCTTTCATCCGCAGACAGATGGACAGACTGAGAGAGTCAACCAGATTCTGGAAGACATGTTGAGAGCTTGTGCACTAGACTATGGTTCTAGTTGGGACGATAACTTGCCTTACGCAGAATTCTCATACAACAACAGATATCAGACCAGTCTAAAGATGGCCCCTTTCGAAGCTTTATACGGAAGGAGATGCAGAACACCACTGACATGGGATGGTGTTGGAGACCGACAACTTTTTGGTCCCCACCTTATCCGAGATTCTGAAGAGAAAGTCAAGTTGATTCGTGACAGACTCAAGATAGCTCAATCTCGACAGAAGAGTTATGCTGACAGCAAACGTAAAGAAGTGACATATGAAGTGGGAGACAGAGCATATCTTCGTGTATCCCCGCTCCGAGGAATCAATAGATTTGGTGTTAAAGGAAAATTAGCACCCAGATTCATAGGCCCCTACAAAATTCTTGAAGGTAGAGGCAAAGTTGCATACAAACTGGAATTGCCGGAAGGATTATCCGAAGTTCATGATGTGTTCCACGTGTCACAGCTGAAGAAATGTCATGCCAAGATGGCTGATATTCCTTTGGGAGATACAGTGCCCCTAGAGGCCATACAGCTTGACAATGATTTGACTTACGAGGAGAAGCCTGTCAAGATCCTCGAGACATCCAACAGAGTTACCCGCAGCAAGATCATCAAGTTCTGCAAAGTTCTGTGGAGTCACCACACTGAGGAACAAGCCACCTGGGAACGTGAAGAAGATCTTCGTAGAGACCACCCGCACCTATTTTCTAGCCAACCCGAATCTCGAGGGCGATATTCATTTTAAGGTGGGTAGGTTTGTAACATCCCAAAATTTCATTTTGGAATGTTATGATTATAGCTATGCATCTAGCAGCATCATTGCTTGAATGTATGTGTTTGTTGAAATGTCTCTTATGGATTTCAGAAAGCTCTTTCTACTTTTCCCTAAGTTGCTTTCACCTATTTGAAATTTTGGTTAAAAGTTCAAATAAGAGAGGAGTAACATGACACTCCACACCAGGGACTAATTGGTGATATATTTGAACAATAATAACCAGGAGTTATTTTGAAAATATTTGCAAAAAGGGTTTAAAAACAATTAGGCAATTTCTGAAAATAATATTTTTTTCAAAGTGTTCAAATGACAGAATAGAAATGTCATTAAATAGAATTTATTATTATGTTAATTCTGATATATAATACCCCTATATTTAGAGACGATTTGAATGCTTTAAAAGCTTTTGAATGTCTCTGGAAATTATTAAAAAGAAACGGTAACCGTTTCCGGTATTAAACGGGCCGGCCCACGACAGTTATTCGCGCATTTACTACCGACCTGCCGACCGCGCGTAACGGACACACCCTCCTCTCATTGACGCTGGACCCCACCCGACCGACCGTTTCACCGAACGGTCATCTTCTCCCTCCCCCGCACGCGCCGGAGACTCGCCGGCCGTTTCCTCCCCTCGCCGGATCTCTCTCCTCTCTTAACTCCCCGCACCCTCGAGCACCTATATAAGAGCCCCACAGCCCCGCCTTTCATTTTTCCCCGAGCCCCCTCTGTCCCTCGCCGGAAGACCGCGCAATTGCTCGTCGGAGCTCCCACCCCCACCGGACCTCCCGTCGACCGTAGCCACCGATTCCGTTCACCTCTCGCCCAACCGACCTCACCAATCGACTCTGGAGAACCGTCGCCGTCGCCCGGACCACTTCCCCGTCTTCCCCGACCACCGGAGCACCAACGCCGTCGTCTTTGCCGTTTCGGACTCGCCGGAGATCTCCGACGCCGGCGACTTTTCCCCGTAAGCTCCCCTCGACCATCGGATCCTGAATCAACGACCGAGATTAGAACGGATTTAAATCCGAACCGGTATCCTCTACCGACCGGTCGCCCGCTCTAAATCACCTACCGCACGCGCTCGCTAGCCAATAGGATCGCGCCACGTAGCCCCCTGGCCGTTGCAAAGTCAGGTTTCTTTTCCAGTTTTGTTTTAATTAACAGAATGTTTTCAAAATTTGTTTTAGCTATATCTTTTAATCTATTTAGTGTTTTGAGTTGATTCTTTTTGCAATAGCTCACATTTTTCATGTAGTTTCACCCTGTACTTTTAAATTTAAAATTTGAACTATAAAATTTGAATTTAATCAAATTTGCTCAAAATCTTCAAATCTGAATAACTAGAGTTTGAAAATTGATTTTGATATGATTCTTTTTGCTACTGTTTGATATTGGTTAGGACTATCTCCATGTTTAGTTTGAGGATTTTTAGGATGATTTTGAATAGTGTTTTAGCTATAAACAGAATCTGCTTAGTATTATAATATAGTTTTATAAACTCAATCTTAATTAGTTTGATTTAGATTTGGTTTCATTTGTTTATTAGGTCCTGTTAATAAACATTTAGTGTTTTCACTCACTGTTAATAAAAATATAAATTTGCTTAGTTTAATTTTATTTAACATAGGAATCACAACTTCTTTTCAAATAGGTTAATTTGATTAAAACAACTAGTTAGTAATAGTTTTGTTTTGTTCTCTTGTTAGTAAAACTATATTTGTTCCATTTAGTGTTTATCAAAACTTTTACAAACTTTACAAAAGTTTTCTCAACAAACTTAGATTCAAAATAGTTTTATTAAGATAGTAGTGCTTTATCAATCACCTCCTAGTAAACAAAACTTTGTGTGTTTTCTTACTTGAGATTTGTGCATTGTTTTGTCTTGATTGTTTACTAGTTCTTGGTTGATGTTTGTGAGTTACAATATTGTGTTGTATGCTTATTGAGTGCTTGTTTGATTCGTTAGATTATCCGGAGTGCGAAGCTTGTTACTTAGAGTCACTCACGTACGAAGATCATCAATCAGGCAAGTCACTTTGACCATGTTTACCCATGTTTTATATGCATTAGTTCTACCATCTACCCAATTGCATGCAATATAGGTTAGTTGGAAACTTGGTTACAATGTAGTAGTATCATGTGGTAGGTACCCCCCTCAACCTCTTTGACACATTGGCCCCGGGAAACGTTGTTTTACCTTTTGCTATGCTATTAGTAGACGGGGTTGGTTGTGTGATTCATGAGAGTTGAGAGAGTTAATAATTTCAAGACCTACATAATGATCAAGATTTAAGACTCCGAGTTTTGAACATACCTCTGGGTGGATGATGGTTGAACGGCACCCTGGAGAAACCAGTGGATTTGCCTAGGTGATGCTGGAGATGGCCAGTATTCACGCGGAAAGGTCCACCCAGGCACAAAGAGATGGATGGGTGCTTCAAGACCCAAGGCTTACCTGCACAGCCACAAGTCATTATGGGCTCTGGCTTGGTTGGATATCGTGGTGACCCTGGACAGGCGGTGCTACGAGAGGTAGAAGAACGGTAGGAAAGGATGGGCACCGACAGAGTCGCAGGGAAACCCTTTGGAAGACCATGTTTTGGTCATCCATTTCTCAAACACCCTGAAGTGCGAGAAATCAAACGGAGGCGATCAAATCTTGTGGGGAACGTGTGCAAAACTCTGCAGAGTATTCAAAACCTAATCGATTAGCCGTGTCCACGGTCATGGGCGACTTGAGCCAAAGGAATTGAAACTTCTGGAACTGTCAACACAATTAATATGATGATGTGGGTATTTAATAATTTTGGGTATGAGAAATGGTTGGTGGAACCATCTCATTAATCAACCAACTTAGTAATATTTTGCTTAGCCCTTTCTTGATGTAGGAAAAATTGGCTTTACGCAAAACTTACCACCCCACCTGCCATATATGCATATAGACTAGATGATTATCTTTTCACCCTTCTCTTGTGACTTTGCCGGCATATTCCATATGCTGACCTACACGGCTGCAATGTATCATGTTGCAGAGTACTTTTCTGACCAGGAGTGAGGACACGTTCTATGCTCAGTGAGATGCCCTTGGAGTCAGATGGACTCACCTACCTTCGACGCTTCCGCAAGACTTAGTTATTCTCATGAGTTGGCCTTCGGCCACTTTATTGTAATCTTTATTGTAATAAAGGACTCGATATGAGATTTTGATTAATACAATGCTGTGTGATTTCCCTTTGATATATACATTGATGTACCGTGTGTGTACCAGCATGATCTTGGGATGGTACGGAAACACCGGAGACTTGACCTTTTAGGTTGGGTCGTTACATGATTTTTGGCGGTTTTAGGAAAAAGAAGAAAAACAAAAGGCTCGGGGGAATGGGCCAAAAGCAGCTGGCTAGATCGGCCTAGCCGGCAGAGCCGACCCACGCGAGCCTGGCACGCGTGCGTGCCGATTCAAACCTGACCAGCGGGCCAGGCTGGTTAGCGAGAGAGAGGGAGGCAGGGGACCTGGGGAGGATGACAAGTTAGGCCTGCTTGTCATCACCTTCCTTGAGCCATGGAGGGGCGAGAGTGCTCACCGGCGGCTACATGGCATGGGGAGGCGAGCGGAGGGCACCATCGTTCCCAGGGGCTCGCCGTCGGTCGAGTGGTGGAGGAGAGGGACGCCAGGAGGCTCCCGTTCACCGGCAACGAGGAAGTCCGCCGGCGGCTCCTCAGGAAGGGGATGGTCCGGTCGCCCTATGCATCAAACGGAGGCGGAGAGAAACGGAAACTGGTCAGGAGGAGACAAGGGCTCCAGATCGGGGGAAAACGAGGGCGGAAGAGGCTGGTTACCTCGCGGAAGCCGGCAGCCCGAAGCGGCGGTGCTCGACTTGATCCCAAGCACAGAGGGAGGGTGAGGAGCTGGGGCTTGTCCAGGCATCGATTGGATAGGGAAGTGGGTCAGGGAAGAGGAGAGAGCTCAAGGGAGGCCCTTTTTATAAGGGGGAAACGGTCCACCGCACTGCGGTGCACCGGCGAGGACGGGGCCATCGCCATAGACCACGGGGGGCTCCGGTTCGAGTCCTATGAGTTCTTGGGCGCGGTACAGGTCCAGGGAAAGGGAGAGAGGGAGGGCGGGGGAGGGGTCTGGCGCCCATGCGTGTGAGCTCGCGCGTTGGCCGGCTCAGGTGGCGGCGGGCACGCGCGAGAGGGGGTCGGAGGAGGGAGAGAGGAGGGGCGACCTCGTAACGTGTCACGGAGGTCGAGGGATCCTCGGGGGACACGCGGGGGAGGCCCATGGTGGTCGGGGGCGGCCATTGGGTGGCGGCTACAGTGTGGGAGCGTAGTGTGGGAGCGCACTGTAGCGCGCTCCAAAGCATACATATGGCCGGCATTGCCGTTGCATGCATGCTCTGGGGTGCCCCACCTTGTCCAGTAGCACCTGGAGGGTCTGGAGATGCCCCTTCGATGCTATGGGGCTAGGGAGAGCTAGGGAGAAAGAAAGGGGAGGGAGGAAGCTTCTACCAAGGTGAAACATCGGAAAAAATGGGGGTTTTACCGCACTTACCTATTGAGACTTGGCCAGGGAGAGTTATTGGAGGTGGCTGGTAACCCTGAGGGGTTGTGGTAAAAGTTATATGGCCAGGGGAAAAGAAGAGATGGTGAAAATGATGATTTTTAGAATGGACGAGAAGGTGTTTGATGGGGTTTAGGAGAAGCAAATAGCCCTGGCTTGCCCTGAGATTTGATAGGATCTAAAGGTTGATAGAAATAGGCTAGATCGCCAACTTTGAGCTCAAGTGGGAAAAATTGACAATGGAAACTTTGTGAACCCTAGAAATTAACAGAATCAGTTTTAAGTGGGAAAAATAAGCTTTTACCCTTCATGCACCACTTAGTGTAGCATCATCATTTGGTGATTAGAGCATGTTCACAAAGTTTGAGGTCAAGGGGAGGAACTTCACAATGTAAAGTTGCTCAAATTTGAATCTGGACAAGAAGGGTTTTGGGATGATTTGGTGAATCAAAACAACTTGGATTGAGGTGAAACTTTGCAAGAGCATCACCTATGATAGTGTTGACATGCTAGAATTTTCTTGGCATTAATTGAGAATATTTCTTATAGAAATATTATAAAAGTCTGATTTGAACAGAAAGGGTTTTGAGGGGTTTTGCCCATGATTTGAACATGCCCTTGTGTTGAAACTCATATATATGGAAAATATATGTCCACTGAGTTTCCCGAAATTTTCTCAAATATTTTAAAATCATTTAAATAATTTTTCCCTATAAAAACCATTTTTGGTCTTAAGAAAAAACCTTTAAATAAAATATAGGAATAATCTTTAAAAATAATATTTGGGTGTGTTGGAAAGTCTTATATATAGGAGGTTTAAAGTAAACCTTTTGGGGAAGAAGAATCCACCCAATTTGAGGACTTGCAGTGCAAACCTAATTTCAGCGGTTTTTGAAAACCTAATTTGAATAAATCATTCTTGGTTAAAACAAAAGTGATAAAATAGTTTTGGGCCCTATTCACATGGCATGATCATTGGGCAAGAGGTTTGGGACAAGGAAGATGAATATGAAGTGGAATTGAATCTAGGAGTGCCACAACCACAATAAACAAGCAACAAGCATCAATTCAAACAAGCACAAGCACTGATAAAAAGTTTTAATTGGTTCCAAATTTTATAAATCCAAACATGACAAGGTGATACAAACACAGGGTGTGACACATAGGCAGTTGAAGAGAATGTCACATGCTTGAGCATTGGGTTACAACATCTTCAATTCATCTGCAGTTGCTTCGCGATCTGGTTCCCTTCCTTCTACAAAGAATTCAGCTTGCATTCCAACACGAACAACAGCCCAAATGACGAGGTTATGACCAAGCAAATGCATTTTCATTTTGTGCTTCTAACTAGAAAAATTAGTGCCATCAAAGTATGAACCTCTATGGTGATAATTTCCCTCACTAGACGCCAAACTCTCCTAGGTTCTGAAACCAATGCAATGGAGACCAAAGCTCCGACACCACTTGTAGGATCGAAAGTAGTGCTAGAGGGGGTGATTAGACAACTTGACCAATTAAAAATCTACTTTTCCCAATTTTAAGTCTTTGTAGATTTTAGCATTCAGAGCAAGTCAAGTACACCCTACACATGCATCTCTACGAGTATAGCAGCGGAATGTAAAGACAACCATGTAATTAAAGAGAGGGTAGGAAGATCAAACGCAATTTGGTACACGATGATTTTTCCCGTGGTTCTGATAGGTGGTGCTATCGTACATCCACATTCATGGAGTCTTCAACCCACATAGGGTAACGGTCCCGAGAGTCCACGAAGGGATCTACCTATGGAGGGTTCCATGAAGAATCAACCTTGACTATACCATGAGGTCCTACGTCCACGGAGGACTAGCCTAACTCGGGGTAGATCTTCATGAAGTAGGCGATCTCCTTTCCTTTACAAACTTCTTGGTTCACTCCACAACATGAAGTAGGAGGCTCCCAAGCGACACCTAACCAATCTAGGAGGCACCACCCTCCAAAAGGTAATAGGCTCGATAATGTCGACGAACTCCTTGCTATTGTGCTTCAAGATGATAGACTCCTCAACACACAATCACTCTCTCATAGATTTGGCCTGGTGGAAGAGGTTGATTGGGTGGAAAGCAACTTGGGGAGGCTAGAGATGAAGATTCATATGGTAGGAATGGAACGGCATGATCTCAACACATGAGTAGGTGGCTCTCTCTCAGAAAATAAGTAGGTATGAGTGCAGAATTGTTCTGAGTGCTTCTTTTGCGAGTGAGTTTTGGTGGAGCGGTATATATAGGTATCTCCAAAAATCCAACCGTTACACCTAATAAGTCAGACTCGGTGGAACCGATGTGTAAATCTCAGTTGTACTGAGTTGCCTCAAAGGTAGAAACTTTTGAATCTCGGTGAGACCGGTACGTAAAACTCGGTTGCATTGATAAGGTGACCAATGGTAAGATTGCCAATCTCGGTGACGCCGATTGACAAAACTTGGCGGGACCAATTTTGTAAAATTGCGTAACAGGAAGTTGGCAACCCAAACTTGCTGGCACCAAAGTGGAATCGGTTGCACCGAAAAGGTAGGGTTTGGCTGAGTCTGTGTGAGGCTGACAATTGGTGGCACCGAGTGGAAAGTGTTCGCTGCACTGATTTTGGATATTTGGCTTTGGACAGACTTTTGTGGTAGAGCTTGTGGGTGAATGTGGTGATTATCACTTGTGCACGTATGAGCATTTTGTTCACCAACAAAACCTTACCCCCTTTTAATAGTATTGGCTTTCCTATGGACTGAAAGTGATTACTCGCAAAAGGTAAAATGTAGAGTCCTTTGCTTGAAGCTTTGCCAATGCTATTCCTTGCATCTTGGGGTATTACACAATCCTTTTGCCAACCCATCATTGAACTTCTCCTGAAACATGCTTAGTGCAAACATTAGTTCAATGACATATATGTTGTTATTAATTACCAAAACCACCAAGGAAGCAAATGTGCTTTCACCAAGCCACCTTTTCTTTTAGATCTACAAATTCTACTCAATTTGACCATGTGATATCCTCTTTTCTTGCTATTGTTATGCCAAAAAATCCTTCTAGGTTTATCCCATTTATCCAAGGTAGTTTTTTTCAACAGGAACATGGACATATAGAAGGTAGGGACATGAGAGAGTACTGCGTTCACTTTTATAAGTCTCCCTCCTAAAGAGATTACCTTACTAATCCAAGATTCGCAATGTTTCATAAACTTATCATCAACAAATAACCAGTCTCCACACTTAAGCCCAGCATAGCTAACAGGCATTCCCAAATACTTGATAGGGAAAGACCCTATCTAGCAGTTAAACATATCAACATACATTTTCATCGTATCGTCATCAGCACAAACTAAGAATATATCACTTTTTAGAAAATTCATTTTCAGGCCAGTCATTATTTCAAAAATATATAACAATAGCTTAATATTGATAACATTTATAGGATTATCCTCAAATCAAAGTATTGTATCATCGGCATATCGTAAAATCGCTATACCATTAGGGATCGGATCAGTTGCCAGACCTTGGAATAAGCTTGCTTGCTATGCCTTTAGCACCATTATGGTTAAGCAAACGGCAATGAGATTAAATAGAAAAGGGGAAAACAGGTCCCCTTGACGCACACCCTTTGAAGTTTGGAAATAGAGCCTGATTTCATCATTAAGCTTTACACTAACCGTACCTCCTACCAGGATCTTCCTAACCCATTCGATCCATTGAGGGTTGAAATTTCTCATTTTATGATAGTCCAAGAGGAACTCCCAATTTACTTTGTCATAGGCTTTTTCGAAATCAAGTTTCAAAACTATGCCCGTCTGTTTTCTGCTATAGGAATGATGTAGAATTTCTTGAAGTGACATAATACCGTCCATGATATCCCTTTTTTTAATAAAAGCATTCTGGTGCCTATAAAGAGAATGTCCACAAATGGCTCCAGTCTGATGGTGAGAACCTTAGTGATAAACTTATATATGCATCTCATCAGGCAAATAGAACGAAATTGTTGAATTTTGTTGGCGCCAGAAATTTTATGTAGAAGGGTAATGATCGTTCAACCGATGAACGTCCAGTTTGTTATTATGAAACCATTCAAAAAGCATCATCACATCAGTTTTAACAATTTCCCAATAGAATTGGAAAAATTCTATAGGGATATTATCTGGGCTAGAGGCTTTGTTGGGTTTCATGGAGAAAAGGACATTTTTGATTTCTGTCTTCGAGAAAGGTCTAGTAAGGATAAAGTTATCGATATCTGAAAGCTTTTCACGCGGATCCCACATGTGATTCTCTATTTTGCATAAGTTTCCTACAGCGGGCCCAAAAAGGTCCTTATAGAAACTTGTAGCATGATCCAACATATTTTTAGTGCCTTCAATCATTGTATCCCCGCATGTGAGAGAGAAAATAGTGTTCCTTCGACTTCTCCCATTCACCATCCTATGGAGATACTGAAAGCACAACATGCTCCCTTGGTGGTTTTGATAATTCATGACAACATACATTGTCTCTTTGACTAATACTTTTATCTAGTGTATTTCAGATAATAGTCCATGGAGAATTGGGTTGGCAAAAGGGTTGTGGAGATACCCGAAGATACAAGGAAATAGGTTGGCCAAGCTTCAAGCAAGAGGACTCTATGACGAGGATATGTACCTAGGGTAGGGTCCTAGGCCTGACCTACATACCCTACCTAAGGACACTGCATTGGATGACTTAAAGATCACAAGAAAGATTCCGACTAGATTCACCATGGCGCTCAAGTCACTCGACAGTCAATTCACTCGGAGGCTTCTTCCTCCACTAGACAGTCACCTGTCACTCAAAAGACCTTGCTTCCAGTCGACGCCAGAAGACCAGAAGCCACCCCCAAGAGGCCAACAGGCAGGCGTTAGGCCAGTTGTCTTTAGTAGAAATTATGATCTATGTTACCAGTAACGGTGGTCTTTATACCCACGATTGGACCCTTGGATGCCTCGCACTTATGAGGGGCAACATACTCTATATAAGCCGCCCCTCCCCTCTGGCACAAGGGTTTGTAACTCACATTCTCCACATGACAAAAGCTCTAGAGCACTGAGATGTAGAGCTATTACCTCCACGAGAGGGGCCTGAACTCATACATCTGTGTGTACATCCTTGCCGTAGCTAGGACTCTACCCTCTCCTTTAGTACCCCTAACTTCTACCGTCAGACTCGTTCCCACGACAGTTGGTGCCCACCATGGTGCAAGCGTCTAAGCGACTTCCGGCGAGGTTGCATTTTTCTCACTTCATCATGTCTTCCGACAGTGTCTTCTCCCTAGGCCACGAGATCCGTTTCGGAGTGCTCACCTTCATCACCGACGATTCGGCATGGCTCCAAGAAGCACATCTTGACGTCAAGGCGATCCTAGTTCGCGGGGTCGCGCACTCCCGCGCAAGTTCCTGTGGTGTGCTTCTGCGGCAGCTGTTGACTCCGTACTCTTCGGCTCTCCCCGCTGTTCATTATCGCAAGCGATCCGGTCGCTCACGGCTCCAGCGTTGGGTCAAGCGTGCAGCAGCCCGCCAAATTTCATCTCCGCAGATTGCGGCGATCAAGCCCGTCGAGTCCCTTGATGGTGTGTTTGAGTCGGACTCCGATCAGTCGGACGTTCCTTCCGAGTGCGAGAGCTACGATCCTGCAGAAGAGGTCCTTATGGCTAGCTCTCATCAAAGCCCGCCGCTGGGCTTCAGCCGCGGCAGGTGGGAGGCTGGTGGACCGTCGAGTGAACAGTCGTGCCGGGATGAGGAGGTCCTCCATACACCCATCATCAGTGCAACCGCTGAGGCCCAGGCCTTGGAGGCCACACACATTCGGCTTGAAGAACTCCATAGAGAACTTGACGAGCACGCTAGCCAGCGCCCGCCAGCTCCCAATCGACGTCAGCGACAGCTGTTTCCGTCTAGTTCGCATAACAATGTTGAGGTATACCGTACTCCTATTTTAAACGTTGCATCTGCGGCTAGGATAGCAGATTCCATTCAGCCGTCATGGTCAGAGGCTGATAGAGGGTTGTTGCAGATTAGAGCATTGCTGGATGCAGCGTAGTGTCAGAATTTTGTTGTCTCACAGTCGTGCAATAGGATTCACGGTAATTCCCCAAGAGCAGAGACTGTTCAGTCGACACATAGTCCTGGATCGCCCTTGCGCCGAAGGGGTGGGGGTTTTCATGAAGATCAGCACCGGGATCAGTTTCATCGTGGTGACCACCATCGAGTGCCCACTTCTTTGCGGGGTGGTCATTTCATGCCCCGGCACCAGGTCGTAAGGCGCTCGTTCGGTGATGAGCAGAACGCGGGGTTTGATGCTCGAGACCTCCTCACTCAGAGGCAGGTCGACAGAGGCAAAGCCCACATGGATGGGTATGACAGAGATGTTTCGAGTGTAAGCACTGTAGTTATTTCTAGTCTAGAGTGTTTTAGACGGGCTATTTGTTCTACGTAGATTCCCCCCAACTTTAGGTTGGCGGCTGGGATCAGCAAGTTTTCTGGCGAGTCAAAGCCAGAAACATGGTTGGATGATTACCAAGTGGCAGTTCAGATTAGTGGTGGTAATCATAACATTGCAATGAAGCATCTGTCCTTGACGTTGCATGGTTCGGCTCATGCGTGGCTGAATCGTTTGGCCCCTTCTAGCATCCACTTCTGGGAGGATCTCGCCCAAGTGTTCATCAGAACGTTCGAGGGCACTTGCAAGCATCCTGCCGGGCTGATTGATTTGCAACATTGTGTTCAGAAGCCAAATGAGACTTCAAGAGATTACATTCAGCGCTGGTCCTCTCTGCATCATACTATGGAAAATGTTTCCGAGCATCAGGTTGTTTGTTCTTTCAAGGCTGGTGTGAAATACCGAGAGCTCTATCTGAAGTTTGGGCATACGGGTGACATCTCGCTGTGCAAAATGATGGAAATCGCCACTCGATACGCCAATGGTGAAGAAGAAGACCGCCTCCGCAGCGGCAAAGGAAAGGCAATCGACAACGATGCCGGTGGCAATGTCAGTCGGAAGCAGAAGCGGAAGACTGATGTCCCTGTCCAGGCAGAGGCAGCCACTCTGGCGGCTCAAGGAAAGAACAAGGGGAAGTCCAAGGGACAATTTAACCCCAAGAAAGGAAAGAACCAGTTAGGGACTGATGTGATGGATCTACCGTGTGCAATCCACATGAGGAAAGATGAAGAAGGCAACTTGATATTGCCCAAGCATACCACTCGACAGCGTCGACTGCTGATTCAGCAGTTCAAGGAGACTCCGTCGAGTGAGAAAACTTCTGGGAAGGATGACGAAGAAAAAGAAACGTTTCCTGATGTTACCTCTACACTGATGATTTTTGCTGATGTTGAAAGCAAGAGTCGATTGAAGGTCATAAACAGGGAGGTCAACATGGCCATGCCTACAATCCTCAAGTGGTCTCATACTGCCATCACATTTGATCAGTCAGATCATCCTTCTCATGTGGCCACCCCGGTCGGCAGGCTTTGGTAGTCGATATGGTTGTGGGAGGCACTCGACTTCGCAAGGTCCTCATGGACGGTGTCAGCGGCTTGAACATCCTTTACACAGATACCCTTAAAGGCATGGGTATTCCGATGTCCCGACTCAGTGAGAGCAACATGCAATTTCACGGAGTCATCCCAGGGAAGAAGGCCAAGTCACTTGGCTAGATCGCATTGGATGTGACGTTCGGAACAAATAGAAATTTTTGAAATGAAAAGTTGACGTTTGAAGTCGTGGATTTCCAGAGCGCATATCATGCCATTCTGGGTTGGCCTGCATATGCTCGTTTCATGGACCGTCCATGTTATGTGTATCTCAAGTTGAATATGCCAGGGCCCAAAGGTGTGATCACGGTTAGCGGCAATCGACAGCTGGCTGAGGAGTGCCTCTAGCAGGGTTCCGGTGCTGGCATTGTCTTGGTGTCCCCGAAAGGTGACAAACTCAGCTATGTTCTACAGATTCACTTCGATTCCTCCAACAATGAGGCAGAATATGAGGCACTCTTATATGGGTTGGATATGGCCATATCACTCGGCGTCAATGGCTTGATGGTTTATGGCGACTCGGATTTGGTGGTCAATCAAGTGATTAAAGAGTGGGACGTTCGAAACCCCGCTATGACTGGATACTGCAACGCTGTTGGAAAGCTCAAGAAGAAGTTTGAAGGTCTGGAACTTCATCACGTTCCCCGAGTGAAGAATCAAGCGGCTAATGAGCTGGCAAAGATTGGATCCACTCGACGACCTATCCCCAGGAATTTATTCTTAGAGCATCTCCAGACTCCTTCGATATAGGAGGATCCTTTCACCAAAGAGCCCCTGCAAGCTATGAGCTCCTCTGATCCGACTGAGGTTGATGTTCCTGCAGTTATTGATTTAGTCATGGATGTTCTGGTCATCATTCCTGACTGGACAGTGCCCTATATTGCATATATCCTGAGGCAAGAACTTCTTGAAGACGAGACAGAAGCACGACAGATCGTGCGCATGTCAAAAGCTTTTACTTCGATCGGAGATCAGCTGTTCAGAGAAAGCGTGACCGGCATGACGCGGTGATGCATTTCCCCCGAAGAAGGTCGAATGATCCTGGATGAAATCCACTCAGGAACCTACGGCCATCATGCGTCCTCACACATAATCGTCGCTAAAGCGTACCAAGCTGGTTTCTTCTGGCCACGTGCCAATGAGATGGCCAAGGACATTGTCGACCACTATGAAGGGTGCCAGTTCTATGCAAACTTATCTCACATGCTTGCGTCTGCTCTAAACAGAATCCCTCTTGCCTGGCTGTTTGTTGTCTCGGGTCTAGATATGGTTGGTCCCTTCCGGACTGGACAAAGCGGACTCACTCATTTGCTCGTTGGAGTCGACAATTTTACAAAGTGGATTGAGGCCAAGCCGATAAAGAAATTGAACTCTCATAGTGCAGTCACATTCATGAGGGAAATAATCTTCCGATATGGGGTTCCCCACAGCATCATCACAGATAATGGCACTAACTTCGTCTCAGAAGAATTCAAACGTTTCTGCTCCTCCCAGGGCACTCGGGTGGATTATACTTCCGTTGTGCACCCTCAAACCAATGGTCAAGTTAAGCGAGCCAACAGCCTCATCCTGCAAGGTCTGAAGCCTCGTCTCATGCGCGACCTAGAACATGTTGTCGGGGCCTAGGTATCAGAGTCGCCATCTGTTTTATGGGGCCTGAGAACAACACCTAATCGGTCGACTGGACGAACTCCCTTTTTCCTGGTCTATGGATCCAAAGCTGTCCAACTCTCCCCAAGTGGACCTTTACTCTGAAGTTCAAGTTGAGCAAGCAAGACAGGATGGCATAGACCTCCTAGAGGAAGAGCGAGAGATGGCTCTGATCTGGACCGCAACTTATCAGCAAGATCTACGATGCTTCCATGCGAAACATGTTAAGAGTCGGTCGTTTCATAAGGGAGATTTGGTGCTCCGAGTGGATCAACAACGACCCCACAAGCTCGCTCCTGCGTGGGAGGGTCCCTTTATCATCACCAAGGTGTTCAACAATGGGGCTTATCATCTGTACAACCTCAAGAAGCAGATTGACGAGCCATGAGCCTGGAATGCAGATTTGCTCTGACGTTTCTATACTTAAAAACAGGGTGGTTTTGATGTAATAAAAGTATTTCAGACCATGTCATTTATGCAAGTTTGACTTCCACAGTCTTTTCGTCAATTTCGATCATATAATTTCTCACTTAGGAATACTCCGAGTGTTGAGCAATCCTCGCAATCGGGGGCTTGGTCGCGAACATGCTTTCACCTAAGTTAAAAACCCTGCCGAGTGGATAAAAGTCCATTCACTCGGTGACTTAGCTGCGAACCAGTCTTTGCCTAAGTTCAAAACTACTCCGAGTGTTGAGCAATCCTCACACTCAGGGGCTTAGCTACCAACCAGTCTTCGCCTAAGTTCAAAACTACTCCAGGTGTTGAGCAATCCTCACACTCGGGGGCTTAGGTGCGAACCAGTCTTCGCCTAAGTTCAAAACTACTCCGAGTGTTGAGCAATCCTCACACTCGGAGGGCTTAGCCGCGAATATGCTTTTGCCTAAGTTAAAAACCCTGCCGAGTGGATAGCAGTCCATTCACTCGGTAACTTAGATGCGAACCAGTATTCACTTAAGTTCAAAACTTCTCCGAGTGTTGATCAATCCTCACAATCGGGGGCTTAGCTGCGAACCAGCTTTCGCCTAAGTTCAAAAACTTCTCCGAGTGTTGAGAAATCCTCACACTCGGGGGCTTAGCTGCGAACCAGCTTTTGCCTAAGACAAAAATAAATTCCGAGTGGATTACTATATATTCACTCGAAAACTTATATGCGAACTAGTATTCGCTTAAGTTCAAAACTTCTCTGAGTGTTGAGCAATCCTCACACTCGGGGGCTTAGCTGCGAACCAGCTTTTGCCTAAGTCGAAAACAAATTTAGTAGAACAAACGATTGAAAGCCAAATGCGGATAAATTCAAAGGTTTCGTCGTGGATAAATGTTTCGCGCACAAGAAAATGTGCTCAGGCTTAAGGCCCAAAGGAAGTTTTATGACTGATATATTTTCACTCAGCATACCGAGGCAAATAAAGGTTTCTCCATGAATCAAGTTTTTCAAGCGCCGGACGGGCTTGCTGGCTCGACGAGGGTGTCCAAGTCGATCCCATCTGCGATCCTCGTGGCCGCGTCAATGAAGGTCTCCATGAAATCTTTAAACTGAAGCTTCTTCGTGTTCATCACTCGGAGCTCCTTCAACTTGTCCTCCCTTGCCTCCTTGTAATGGACTCTAACAAGGGAGAGCGCCACATCGGCTCCGCAATGGGCGGCTGACTTCTTCCAAGCCTGCACCCGACTGGGAAGATCATTACGGCATGCCATCATGGATGCTAGATCAATCTGAAGGGTGTCTTCAGGCCATAGTTCCTTGTCAATCTTCTCCATCGCAGCTTTCTGTTGGAGGATATATGCTTGAATGCCTTGGAGTCTAACATTGAGTCAGAACATGTTCATGGCCACTCCGTCACCAACGGGCGAATTGGTGGGATCTAGATTGGGCTCGATTTCTTCGGTCTCCTTTTCAAAGTCTTGGCAGAATTCTGTTGGGAAGAAGGAATGGGAGGAGGTTTAATGAAATACAGTAGACAAGGATTAACGAAATTTAGTCGACAAAGATGGTTACGGTCGAGCATGATGTACATCTTCCTTGTGAACTCCCCCAAGTTCTTCTCTAAGCCATTGCTCCTCTTGGTCAGCTGCTCGGTCTTCTTGATGAGATCTACCCGTTCCAGCTTCAGCTTGGAGTTTTCCTCCTCCATCTTCTTAGCGACAGCCAGTTTTTGCTCAGCAGCTTCAGTATTCTCCCTCGCCACCCCTTGAGCATCAGCAAGCGCCTTGTCTTTCTCCTCTTTCGCCACCCCACTCTGCACCTTTGAAATAGCGTCATATCATGGTTGATCAAATGATGTCCATGAAACCTACAAGGTAGCTTCGGAGTGGTACGGCTAAGGCAAAAAATTCCACTCGACATGTCGAGTGGTAAGCGTACTCCGCGTATGACAAAAAAAATGAGTTCAAGTTCTTAAGACTACTGCTCATCGTTAACGATCAACCGTAGCCTCGGGGACTAGACATAGTGGGTGCACTCAGCGTGCCCCCATTGGTTCCTAAATAACTCTACAAGGTCTGCCCTGTCCGAACATATGACGGTCTCTATCAGACCCCTGCCAGTGCCAGCACTCGACGGCGGTCTCAGGGACTACACCTAGTGGGTGCGCTCAGCGTGCCCGCACTGTATCTGCTAACTCTCGATTTATCGAGTGGAAGAAAATACAAATAAAAACATGCACAAGCATATGAATATTATCTCTTCTAAGACCCCTGCCAGTGCAACCACTTGACAGCGGTCTCGGGGACTACACCCAGTGAGTGCACTCAGCCCGCCACCCTACTCTGCACCCTTGAAGTAGCGTCATATCATGGTTGATGGAAATTATGTCCATGAAACCTACAAGGAAGCTTCGGAGTGGTGTGTCCAAGGCAAGAAGTCCACTCAACATGTCGAGTGGCAAGCGTATTCCGCATACGACAAACTCTAAGACTCCTACCAGTGCAAGCACTAGACAGCGGTCTCGGGGACTACACCCAGTGGGTGCACTCAGCATGCCCCCACTGGACAGAATCTACTCGATTACGACCTGATCTATTCGAGTGGAGAACTTGTAAATATTCTACAAGTGGAAAACTCCCAGTGGGTGTACAATCAAAGAAGTCAGGAATTCAATCGGAAATGCACTTACAATCGAACTTACTCGGACATTGGTGCGAAGTCTTGTGCTAGCATCGTAAGCCAACTTGCTGACCTCGTACACCTCCCTTGTGTGCAGCATCATCTGTTCCGCCTGGATCATGGCTTCCTTTGCGGCTCCGATCTGGTCTTCCAGGACGTGGTGCAGAGGAAAAGAAGTCACCGGTGGGATCGATGTTGTGGCGGGGATAGTTGGGGTAGTCTAAGGTGGTCCAGTTGGAGTCGACATCACGATGGTTGAAACAGCTGGTGGAGCACTGATAGCGTTACCGCCAGATCGGTTCTGACCCGCGTCGAGTCACTTATCCCCTGGGATGATCCAGCAGTCGACCACTAAGGCATTTGTGATGATTGAGTTCTTTGGGCGCGTACGCGTAGGGTGCCTAAGGTCTCACCTTCGCCCCCCATACCCCGAGGTCGTTCTTCAGCATCTTCCAGTTGAATGATTTTTGCAAATACCAGTCGGCAATGTTAACTCTTGCAATCGACGAATCTCATTCGAGAAATAGAGCGAGTAAAGTTTTGTTTACCTCTTTGGGAAGTGGCTGCATCAGCAGTATCCACATCCATTTGCTCCTCTCCATCTCATGGAGGCGACGTCACTGAGGTAGCGGCACTGGTAAATCAAATTCCACTCGGTCAACAAGAATTCAAAGTCACAATTGATAGAGAAAGATGAAAGGAAACACTTATGTTGAGACGACAGGCACAACCATCTTCATGCGGGGCAGAGATTTGCGAGGTTTTACTGTGTTGGGCTTGGGCTGATTCGCCGATCGTTCACTCGACTCGACGGTCGAAGGTCAGTTCCACTTCGGGTTCCTTTACTCGGAGCTGGGGCCTTGCCCGCGGCGGTTGCAGGGTCCTGACATGACTTGGAGCGATGTTCGGTGCGTGGAGGAGACTCGACTTCCTCCTTGTTCTCGCCCGAGTATTCATATTCATCTTCACTGTCATAAGCGCAGTCGACGTCCACGCTACCACCCTAGTTTTCCCCACCATCTTCAGGATGGTTCCCGTTGGGCATGGGCGAGTGCAGGTGCGTCCACTCCTGCATGATTTAAACAATGAAGTCAGTCAACAAATCAATCAATCACTCGACAGAATAGTATGACAGTCGACAAGATAAAATGTACTAGATTCTTCGACAGATTCTCAGTAGAGTAGGGTTGGACCTCTTGGCTCCCAGGGGATTGTCACAAGCTCCGGTGATACTATGAAGCCACTGCTCGATAATTTTCTGTGAAATCTCCTCTGGGTGCGTCCTGGTCCAGTCATCAGGTCCTGCATGATGCCACATAGTGTGGTCCCTTGCTTGAAGCGGCTGAATTCGTCGACTAAGCAATGTCTCCAAGAGATCCATACCAGTGACTCCACCATGGATAAGGGACACTACAGCATCCACCAGGATCCCAACCTGGACTTTCTCCCCCTCCGACACCTTCAAGGATTTGGGAACGGCTAGACGATCTAACGTGAAGGGAGAAAGACCAGTCGACATATTGGGAGAAGCTACGTCCTTGCAATAAAACTAGGTCGACTGCCAACCTCTAACCGATTTAGGGACAGTCATGGAAGGAAAAGAACTACGAGCTCTCTTCTAGATTCCTAAACCTCCACATAGCTGGATTACATGAGTTTTTCCATCCTTGGGGTGGGCCTTTTTCACCGACTGAGATCTGACAGTGAAAATGTGCTTGAACAGACCCAGTGGGGAGGGTAGCCCAAGAAGCACTCGCACAGAGTGATGAAAGCAGACAAGTAGGAAATAGCATTTGGAGGAAAGTGATGGAGCTGAGCTCCGAAGAACTTCAAAAACCCTCTAAACAATGGATGGGGAGGCATGGAGAAACCTCTTTCGACATGGGAGAGGAGAAGAACCTACTCCCACTCGCGTGGCTCTGGCTCCCGCTCTCCCTCTGACAGCCTCCAAGAATCATCCGCCAATAGCCCGTCGACGACAAGATTCTCAACGTCCATGGTGGTGACTGTTGATGGGAGAAATTCCCCTTGGATCCACCCTGCCGGCACGGTGAACCGGGCGGTCGAGGGCTTCTTGGCCTTTCCCTTCGCGGACCCCTTCTTGGCACTCTCCAGCTTCTCGGTTGCTCCCTTCATCATCACGGCGGCGGAGGTCATCGGAGCAAAGCGGACTGGCGCGCTGGAGACAGGGGAGGCAGAGGAAGAGAGGAGATTTGGGGGAAAAGTACTATGCAAACCGAGGCGCTTCGGGATTTATACCCCGTCGAGTGTCTCACTGACATGTGGGTCCGTGAGATCCCCGCATATCCTAACCGCACATGGCGCCCTGTACGTGGTGAAATGAGTGGCGCACGAATCAAGGCGTCATGCCCCCATTCGCTCCGGTCATGGTGTCATCATCGCAGACGAGCGTGCTTCCCAAATTTTCATATCCCGCAAGATCCGGGCCTGACAGAGCGACCCATCACGTCCAAAGATCCCTTCCGGACACTCAGAACAAAATTGGCATTGAGCATTCACTTGGACACTTTCAAGAAAGAATCGATCCGGGCGAATGGCGAAGAGTTCAGTCGACGCAAGTTTCATTGAAGCCAAAAAATCATTCAGAAGATTTGGTGCCTTCTTCTAAACTAGCATCGATACCCGTCTTCACCACTCGAACCCTGATCCATTCGGGGGCTAATGACGAGGATATGTACCTAGGGTAGGGTCCTAGGCCTGACCTACATACCCTACCTAAGGACACTGCATTGGAGGACTTAAAGATCACAAGAAAGATTCTGACTGGATTCACCATGGCGCTCAAGTCACTCGACAGTCAATCCACTCGGAGGCTTCTTTCTCCACTAGACTATCGCCTGTGACTCGGAAGATCTTGCTTCCAGTCGACGCTAGAAGACAAGAAGCCACCCCCGGGAGGCCAACAGGCAGGCGTTAGGGCAGTCGTCATTAGTAGCAATTATGATGTACGTTACCAGTAACGCTCGTCTTTATACCCACGATCAGACCCTTGGATGCCTCGCACTTATGAGGGGCAGCGTACTCTATATAAGTCGCCCCTCCCCTCTGGCACAAGGGTTCGCAACCTTTGTAACTCACATTCTCCACATGACAAAAGCTCCAGAACACTAAGACGTACGGCTGTTACCTCCACGAGAGGGGCCTAAACTCATTCATTCGTGCGTACATCCTCGTCGTAGCTAGGACTCTGTCCTCTCCTTTCGTACCCCTACCTTCTACTGTCAGACTCTTTACCACGACAATCTACATTTTATATTTGTTAGAAATCACCTTGAGTCCATAGGAAAGTCAATACTATTAAAAGGCGGTAAGGTTTTGTTGGTGAACAAAATGCTCGTACGTGCACAAGTGATAGTCACCAAAAACACCCATAAACTCTCCCACCAAAGTTTGTCCAAAGTCAAACACTCAAAATTGGTGCAATCAACATTCTACACTCGCTGCCACCGATTCGAAACCCTAGACAAACTCAGCCAAACCCTAGATTTTCGGTGCAACCGATACTGCATTCGGTGCCACCGAGTTGGGCTGCCAACTTTTTGTTACGCAAGTTACAATTTCGGTCCCTCCGAGATTGTCAAATCGGCGTCACCGAGATTGGGCATTCCGATAGTTGGTCACTTATCGGTGCAACCGAGATTCCTATATTGGTCTCACTGAGATTCAAAAGTTGACACCTTTTGATCACTTCGATACCACCGAGATTAACACATCGGTGTCACCGAGTTGGTCATTTTGTGTGTAATGATTGGATTTTTGGGGATGCCTATATATACCCCTTCACCACCACCTACTCAAAAGAGAAGCACTCGGGACTATTCCATACCTATCCTATCAGTTTTTTGAGAGAGAACCACCTATCCTTGTGTTGAGGTCAAGCATTCCATTCCTACCATATGAATCTTGATCTCTAGCCTCCCCAAGTAGATTTCCACCAATCTCATCTCTTCCACCAAGCCAAATCTGTGAAAGAGTGATTGCGTGTTGAGGAGTCTATCATCTTGAAGCACAAGAGCAAGGAGTTCATCGTCATTACCGAGCCTATTACCTTTTGGAGGGTGGTGCCTCCTAGATTGGTTAGGTGTCGCTTGGGAGCCTCCTACTTCGTGTTGTGGAGCGAACCAAGAAGTTTGTACGGGCGAGGAGATCACCTACTTCGTGAAGATCTACCCATAGTGAGGCTAGTCCTTCATGGACGGAAGCCGTTATGGAATAGTCAAGGTTGCTACTTCGTGGACCCTTATAGGTGGAGCCCTCCATGGACTCTCGTGACCGTTACCCTCTATGGGTTGAAGACTCCATAAACATGGATGTACGATAGCACCACCTATCGGAACCACGGGAAAAATCCTTGCGTCTCCAATTGCGTTTGATCTCCATATCTCAACTATTTACTTCCTGTGCAATGTCTTTACTTTCCGCTGCCATATTTGTTGACTTGCATGTTTAGGGTATATAGACTTGCTAGTCTTGCTAAAACTGTTAAAATCTGCCAAACAATTAACTTGGGAAAAGGTTAGGTTTTAATTTCCTGGTAGTAGTCTATTCACCCCCCCTCTAGACACTCTTGTAGTGATCCCTCAATTGGTATCAGAGCATTGGTCTCCATTGCTTTGGTTTAATCACCGAGGTGGAAGATGGATGTGTCTAGTATAGGGAGTTTGAGCTGTTAAGTGCCTATTCTTGATGAAGAGCACTATAGTCAATGGAAAACTTTGGTGCTTGAACTATTTAATGAATTTCATTTGAGCAAATCTGTTATGCGCACCTATGAGCCTCCTATTGATCCCTTGCATCCCACACACGAAGAGGAAATTGATATGGTATGTAATCTTAGAACTGTTAATCTTATTGTTAGAGCTTTGCCTAGAAATGTGCTCAATCAAATGAAAAAAATTGTGTGTGAGTATACTTTGTGGAATGATTTGGACAAATGATATCCAAATTATTCATTGAATAATCTTGATGAAATTCTTCATAAAACTATTGCCTTCCATAAAATGACGTTTAGTGATCCTATGTTTGATGATTGTCTATTTGAGCTTAGAGACCTCATGCGTGCTAAAGGAGATGTCACAACTATCAACAATATCATTATAGAGGCCCTTCGCATTCATAAACTTGAACATTGTCATGATCACCATCCTAAGAATCTCTTGTTCTTTATGGCGAGGATTTCCCACTTAATGATGACAATGTGGAACATGGCTACTATGATGAAGATGAGCTATTCGACATCGAGTATGAGAAGATCATGAAGAATCTAAGTCTCGTGGCAAACTTCAAGGATTACATGTCCGGAGGAAAAGAGTAGGTTCTTGATAGCGGATGTACCGATCATATGACTGGAGATAGAGAAATGTTTGAAGAGATCACACCAAACCATGCACCGCGACGGTATATAATGTTTGGAGACAACTCCATGGGTAAGGTACTTGGTCTTGGTAAGGTGTCCATATCCCATGATAGCTCTATTCCGAATGTTATGCTTGTTGAATCTCTTGGCTATTATCTTATTTCCATATTTAGACTTGCCGACTTCGGTTTCAATGTGTTATTCACGAAAGTAGATTGCCAAGTATTTCGTCAAGATAATCATAAAATGGTCTTTACAGGTATCCGTAGAGGTGATCTATACATTTTTTATTTCACTAAGAGATCCAAGCCTCGAACTTGTTTAACTGCTAAATCTTCTAAAGGTTGGCTTTGACATAGAAGATTAGGACATGTTGGCATGCGTAATTTAGACAAACTTATCAAAGGTGATCACATACTTGGTGTTAAAGATGTTATTTTTGACAAAGATAGACTTTGTAATTCTTGTCAAGCTAGAAACCAAGAAGAGACTGTTGGAAATATGCCCTAGAGGCAAAAATAAATTAGTTATTATCAAATTTCCTTGTTCATGATAATCGTTTATTATCCATGCTATAATTGTATTGATCGGAGACTTAAATGCATGTGTGGATACATAGACAAAACCATGTCCCTAGTATGCCTCTAATGGACTAGCTCGTTGATCAAAGGATGGTTAAGGTCTCCTAGCCATGGACATGAGATGTCATTTGATAACAGGATCACATCATTAGGAGAATGATGTGATGGATAAGACCCAAACTACAAACATAGCATATGATCGTATCAGTTTGTTGCTACTGTTTTCTGCATGTCAAGTATATGTTCCTATGACCATGAGATCATGCAACTCACGGATATCGGAGGAGTGCCTTGTGTGTATCAAACGTCGCAACGTAACTGGGTGACTATAAAGGTGCTCTACAGGTATCTCCGATGGTGTCTGTTGAGTTGGCATGGATCGAGACTGGGATTTGTTACTCCGTCTGACAGAGAGGTATCTCAGGGCCCACTCGGTAATACAACATCACAACAAGCCTTGCAAGCAATGTGGCTAAGTGTTAGTCACGGGATCTTGTATTACGGAACGAGTAAAGAGACTTGCCAGTAACGAGGTTGAACTAGGTATGCAGATACCGACGATCGAATGTCGGGCAAGTAACATACCGAAGAACAAAGGGAATGTTATACGGGATTAACTGAATCCTTGACATAGAGGTTCGACCGATAAAGATCTTCGTAGAATATGTAGGAACCAATGTGGACGTCCAGGTCCCACCATTGGTTATTGACCATAGAGGTGTCTCCGTCATGTCTACATAGTTCTCGAACCCGCAGGGTCTGCACACTTAAGGTTCGGTGACGTTTCGGTAGTGTAGAGTTATGTATGGTGGTGACCGAAGTTTGTTCGGAGTCCCGGATGAGATCCCGGACGTCACGAGGAGCTCCGGAATGGTCCGGAGGTAAAGATTCATATATATGAAGTCCCAATTTGGTTTCCGGAAAAGTTTCGGGCTCATCGGTAGTGTACCGGGAGTGCCGGTAGTGTACCGGGAGGCCTCCGGGAGGGGTATTTCGACCCCAAGAGGTCCATGGGCTGTGGGAGAATAATAACCAGCCCTTAGTGGGCTGGGAAAACAGCCACAAAGGCCCATGGCTCAGGAGAGAAAGTCCTAAAGCAAAAAGTGGAAAATCAGCCAATAGGAGGCAATCCTACTCCAACTAGGATTGGAGGTGAAGTAGGATTGCTTCCCACCTCCTATTTCGGCCGACCCAAAGGCATTGGCTGCCTCTCCTCTCCTATCCTCCTATATATACTAGTGGATTGGGTGGTTTTTGGACAGAATTTCCGCCCACGTGCTACCCATTTCACCGGTGCACAGTTTCTCCTCTAGATCGGTTTTCCGCAGCGCTTAGGCAAATCCCTGCCGGAATCACTCCACCACCATCACCGGAGCGCCGTCACGCTGCTGGTGAACTCTCTCTCCTCTCCACCTCCTCTTGCTGGATCAAGACGGTGGAGATCGTCATCAAGCTGCACGTGTGCTGAACGCGGAGGTGTCGTCCGTTCGGCGCTAGATCGGAAGGACCGTGATCGAGATCGCGAGACGGTTCGTGATGAGATCGCGGAACGGATCGTGATGAGTTCGCGGGACAGATCGTGATCAAGATCATGAGACGGATCGTGATGAGATCGCGGGACGGATCGTGATGAGTTCACGGGACGGATCGTGATTGGATCGCGGGACGGATCATGATGAGATCGCGGGACGCTTGGCGATTTATATCGCGAAGATGTTCGACTACACCAACCGCGTTTCTTAACCCTTCCCGCTTAGCGATCTACAAGGGTATGTAGATCCACTCTCCCTCTCGTAGATGCTCATCCCCATGGATAGGTTTGCGTGTGCGTAGGAAATTTTTTGTTTCCCATGCGACGTTCCCCAACAGGTGGAAGTCATCATGTTAAGAATATCATGACTACTAGGAGACCACTCGAGTTACTTCACATGGATCTTTTCGGTCCCAATGCTTACAAGAATCTTGGTGGAAATTCCTATGGTCTTGTTATAGTTGATGATTTTTCTAGATTTATGTGGGTATTCTTCCTTGATGATAAGTCGCAGGTTCAAAAGATCTTCAAGAACTTCGCTCGCAAAGCGTTAAATCAGTTTGAAGTGAAGACCAAGAATGTTTAGAGCGATAACGGATCAGAGTTCAAGAACACCCATGTGGATACCTTTGTTGATGAAGAATGTGTATCACATGAGTTCTCGGCTACGTACACGCCTCAACAAAATGGAGTTGTTGAGAGGAAGAACCGAACGCTTATTGAGATGGCTAGAACGATGCTTGACGAATACAAGATGCCAAGACACTTTTGGGCAGAAGCCATGGAAACAGCATGTCATGCCACAAACTGACTTTACTTGCACAAGCTTCTCGGTAAAACGGCATACGAGCTACTCACCGGTAACAAACCCCAAGTTGGATACTTTTTGGTATCCGGCTCCAAGTGCTACATTCTTGACAAGCATCTCGTACTAAATTTGCTCCTAAATATCATGGAGGATTCCTACTTGGTTACGGATCAAATTCTCACACTTACCGTGTCTACAACAACTTCACTCGAAAAGTTGAAGACACGGTAGATGTGAAGTTTGATGAATCTAATGGTTCGCAAGTCGAACAATTGCCAAATAATGTAGGTGATAGGGACCCTTCAAAAGTTATCCTATATTTACCCATCGGCAAGATTCGTCCCATGGAGGTGAAGGAAAGTACTTCATCAACTCAAGTGGAAGCCCCTACTTCATGACAAGGTGAACCACAACATGACATGAAGTCATCCACAAGCGGTACACGGCAAGATAATGAAGAGGAGGAAGTACATCATGAAGATCCACCACAACCTCCTTCACCACCACCTCAAGGGAACGACACCGTCAACAACAATAAAGATGAAGGATATGATGATGATGAAGAAGAAGCTCCACAGTCTAACAAGCCCAAGCTACCCCGAGTTCGAGCACAAGTGACCAAGAACCATCCCCTAAACCAAATCTTTGGTGACATCCAAACCGGGCGAATCACTCGCTCTAAAACTTGTATAGCTAATTTTTGTGAGCATTATTCTTTCATCTCTAGCATTGAGCCCTTGAAGGTAGAACAAGCTCTTCAAGACATGGATTGGGTGAATGACATGCATGAGGAGCTTCACAACTTTGAAAGGAACGAAGTGTGGACACTTGTGGAAGCCCGAGGATGAGCACAACATCATCGGAACCAAATGGGTGTTTCGGAATAAGCAAGACGAAGATGGTCAAGTCGTACACAACAAGGCACGTCTCGTGGCCCAAGGATATACTCAAGTCGAAGGTATGGACTACGGTGAGACTTATGCCCCCATCGCTAGACTTGAAGCTATTCGCATTCTTCTTGCCTATGCTAATCACCATGATATCACGCTTTATCAAATGGACATTAAAAGTGCTTTTTTAAATGGTGAAATTAAAGAAAAGGTTTATGTTAAGGAACCACCTAGTTTTGTGAATCCTAAGAAACCTAATCATGTTTACAAGCTTTGTAAAGCCCTTTATGGTTTTAAGCAAGCCCCTGGCACAAATGCTTAACAAAGTTTCTCATTGAAAAAGGTTTTGAAATTGGTAAAATTGATGCAACCTTGTTCACTAAGAGAGTTAATGGTGAATTATTTGTGTGCCAAATCTATGTGGATGATATTATCTTTGGTTCCACTAACCCTCAATTTAGTGAAAGATTTGGAAGGTTGATGTCCGAGAAGTATGAGATGTCCATGATGTGTGAGCTGAAATTCTTTCTTGGATTGCAATCAAGCAATCAAAAGAAGGAACTTTCATCTCTCAAACTAAGTATACCAAGGACTTGATCAAGAAGTTCAACATGCAGGAGTGCAAAGGTATGAAAACGCCCATGCCAACTAGTGGGCATGTTGATCTTACCAAGGAGGATGAACCGGTTGATCAAAAGGTTTATCGATCTATGATTGGTTCATTTCTATATCTATGTGCATCTCGTCTATTATGCTTAGTGTTTGCATGTGCGCTAGATATCAAGCTCCACCTAAGGAGTGTCATCTTTTGGCCGTGAAACATATTGTGAGATACTTGATACAAACACCAAACTTTGGCATTTGGTATCCCAAGGGATCTTCTTTTAACCTTCTGGGCTATTCCGATTTGGACTATGCCGGTGACAAGGTTGATTGAAAATCTACCTTGGATACTTGTCAATTTTTGGGTAGATCTCTTGTGTCTTGGTCCTCCAAGAAACAAAACTCGGTATCTCTATCTACTGCCAAAGCTGAGTATATTGCTATTGGATCTTGTTGTGCGCAATTACTATGGATGACACAAATGCTTAAGGATTATGGATGTTTAAAATGTTCCATTACTTTGTGACAATGAAAGTGCTATTAAGATGCAACATCCCAAAATTTCATTTTGGAATGTTATGAAATATAGCTATGCATCATCATCACTTTGTTTGAATGAAATGAATTGTTGAAGTTCTTCTTTTGGATTTCTAAAAGGCCCCTTTCCTTTTATCCATTTACTTGTTTCACTTATTTGAAAATCTCTGGAATTATTCAAAAAAAAAGAGGAGTAACATGACACTCCACACCAGGAGCATCTTGGTGAATAATTTGAACAATAAAACCAGGGGTTTATTTGAAAGTTTATCTCAAAAGAATTTAAAACCAATTAGGCATTTTCTGAAAAATATTTTTTTAAGTATTCATTTTGACAGAGGAAAAATGTTCATTAAATAGCATTTATTTCCCTGATCATTTCGATATATATATTCCCTATGTTTGGAAATGAATTGAATGCATTAAAGGATTTTAAACGTTCTGGAAAATAGAAAAGGAAACGTATTTAAACGTTTTAATTAGAAAACCGGCCGGCCCACAGCCTTTAAGCCCCGAGATCCCTCCGGATCGGTCACCGATGCACTGATCCCGCCCCCTCTCTCACTGACCTGCGGGACCCACCGTCCGACAGCTTCATCAGCGCGCTCATCCCCTTCCCCTCACCGGTGATCCCTCCCCCGCGGATCTCTCTCCTCTCTCCCTCTCCCGACCCCGCACCTGGCCTATAAAAGCCCTTGCCCTCTCCGCACTCCATTCAACCCCGAGCCCCCAATCCCCTCGCCGGAACGCCACCGCACCACCTTGCCGGCGTTCTGACTCCACCCGAACCCCCCCCCCAGAACTCCGGGCCGTCGTCTCCATCGTCCCCAGCCCCGTCTAACGCCATCATTCGACACCGGATCTTTATCGCCGTCGTATGAGCTCTTCGAACGCTACCCCCGACCACTGCATGACCATCTCCGACCACCTTCGACGTCCGGCCGCCGTCGACCTCGTCGGAAACCTCGACGCCCCCTCTGTAAAACACTGCACCCCCCTAGACCGTTCGATCCAGATCCGACGTGTTACATTAGATCACTTCAAATCCCGAACCGGTATCCTCTAACATTCGGTCGTCCGCCCGCAAACGCCCGCACGCGCGCTCTTTCGACCAATAGGAAGTCGCCACGTAGCCTCTGTCCGTTAACTAATATTTTTCTTTTTCTCTTTCTGTTTTAGAAAATAGAATGTGTTCTCATTTTATTTTTGTTATAGCTTTTAAACGAATTAGTGTTTTAAATTGATTCTTTTTGAATTAGGTCACAAATTTCATGTAGTTTCATCCTGTAGTCTTAGATTTCAAATTTGAATCTAACCAAATTTGCTTAAATTGCTAAAATCGGTATAACTAGAGTTTAAAAATATATTTTTGTATGAATCTTTTTGCCACTAGTTTGTATTAGTTAGACCTATCATCCTACATAGTTTGAGAATTTTTAGGATGAATTTGGTTAGGGTTTCTAACAAAAACAGAATCTGTTTAGTTCTTAATAGATTTTAGTTAGTTTGATTTTAGTTTTAGTTTGAATTTGAATTAGTTTAACTTTTGTTTTTAGATTTCATTAGGTTTTGTTGTTTCAACATTAGGTGTATTATTTTCTGTTAATAAAAATATTTTTATTTTGTTTTGTGCTCTAGTTTTAAATAGGTAAATCTTGTTTTCACCTTTAGTATTGTTTAGAAAAATGCTTTGTAGTAACTCTTTTTGCACAAATTTTTTATAATGAAATACTTTCTGTTTTCTAATAAATTTTTTTACTTACTTTCTGTTATCTAAATGGCTAGTTGTTCAAAACAAATTTTTGACTTGTTATGTCTTAGTAGAGATTTGACACCAAAAATTTTAGAGTCTTATACTTTGAGTGATTCTTCCTTTGGATTGTGCTATTTATTTGTTGAAGTATTTGTTTACCTTGCTGTTGTATGAATTGTATTGTGGTTATGCTTATTGTGTGCTTTGTTTGATTCGTTAGATCATCCGGAGTGCGAAGCTTGTTATCTAGAGTCACTTGAGTACGAGGATCATCAGCAAGGCAAGTCACTTTGACCATGTATACCTATGTTTTTATTGCATTAGTTCTACCATATCCCCAATTGCATGCAAAGTAGGTAATTTGGAAACTTGGTTACTTGATGTAGTATCATCTGGTAGGCACCCCTCAACCCTTTGACACATTGGCCCCAGGAAACGTTGATTTAATTTTGCTATGCTATTAGTAGACAGGGTTGGTTGTGTGATTCATGAGAGTTGTGAGATAATAATTTCAAGACCTGCAAGATGATCAAGACTTCAAGACTCCGAGTTTTCAACATACCTCTGGGTGGATGATGGTTGAATGGCGCCCTGGAGAAACTAGTGGTTAGCCTAGGTGTTGCTGGAGAAGTGCTAGTATTCACGCGGAAAGGTCCACCCAAGCACAAAGAGATGGATGGATGCTTCAAGACCCAAGGCTTACCTGCACAGCCACAAGTCATTATGGGCTCTGGCTTGGTTGGATATCGTGGTGACCCTGGACAGGCGATGCTACGGGATGTAGAAGAACGGTAGGAAAGGATGAGCACCGACAGAGTCTCAAGGAAACCCTTTAGAAGACCATGTTTTGGTCATCCGTTTCTCAAACACCCTGAAGTGCGAGAAATCCAACGGAGGCGATCAAATCTTGTGGGGAACGTGTGCAAAACTCTGCAGAGTACCCAAACCTAATCGATTAGCCGTGTCCACGATCATGGACAGTTTGAGCCAAAGGAACTGAAACTATGTGGAATTCTCAACACAAATAATTGATGTGGGTATTAATGACAACTTGGGTATGAGAATTGGTTGGTGGAACCATCTCATTAATCAACCAACATTGTAGTAATAACTTTTACTCTCTTTTGTTGTAGAAAAAAATTGGCTTTATGCAAAACTTACTACCCCTCCTGCCTTATATGCATATAGAATAGATGATTACTTTACACCCCCTCTTGTGTGACATTGCTGGCATATTCAATATGCTGACCTACACGGCTGCAACGTATCATGTTGCAGAGTACTTTTCCGACCAGGAGTGAGGATACGCTCTACGCTCAGTGAGATGCCCTTGAAGTCAGATGGACTCAACTACCTTTGAAGCTTCCGCAAGATTAGTTATTCTCATGAGTTGGCCTTCAGCCACTTTATTGTAATTCTTATTGTAATAAAGAACTCGATATGAGATTTTCGATTAATAAAGCTGCATGATTTCACTTTGATATATACATTGATGTACCGTGTGTGTACCAGCATGATCTTGGGATGGTACAGAAACACCGGAGATTCGACCTTTCAGGTCGGGTCGCTACAGAAATGGTATCAGAGCACACGCTGACCGTAGGAAGTAACCTCTAGGATTGGAAAAGCCTTAGGAATTTTTTTCTTTCTTTTGTCTTTAAAATTCTTATACTCTCATCTGCTCATTTCTGACTTCCCTCCGATTTATTTCAAAATTTATATATGGCCACCTTCACCCCAGTTTTGATCACGGAGTTTTGTCAGCCTGACGCGACGATGCCCTTTGGCAAGGAGCTGGTGAAGATCGTCAGGGACGTAAGGATCACTTTGCCAAGCATCATCGAGACTCCTATCATGCCTTTTCCACAAGACGGTCGCTACAGGATCGAGGTGCACATCTCCAGAAAGACCTTTGGAAATCGTAAGGAACCCATCGACTTCAAGTTTGTGGCACCTAGCTGGATTCTTGGGAGGGACATGGCGATTCATCGTGCCCTTGGACGTATTCAGGAGGAATACAGGGGTGGTCACCTTTGGCCAGGACTCAGCGTGGTTTGTTGCAGGGATGCCAATGGAAATATCATAAACGCTCCCACTCAAGACTCCACCCTTTCCTATATCCAGACTTTGGAGACGCACATCAGGACCTTGGAGCTTCGGGTACGTGCTGACACGAAGACGATCAAGAGGCTGATGAACCGTGAGATTGACCTCGAAGCTGACCTACGGGAAGCCAAGTACGAGCATGAGCATGAAGTGAAGGATTTATTAGAGAGGATTGAGAAGCTGAACACTCGCATTGCAACTCTGGAGGAATAGCTGGACATGGGGGAAAATCTTCACCCAAAAGGAGACATGGCTCCCTTGATCAGCAACGATGATGACTATGAGGAGAGCGTCACCGGAGGAGGCCACATCACCATGTACTTTTGAGGAGAACTTTAGTTATGCCCCATGTATCTTTATTTTCATCGTTAAAGCGTAGGTCGATGCTTAGTTTGATTTGGAGACTTGTATCTCGATGTTTGAACCTTGAGTTGAATAAATGAATGAGTGTTTGGTGTGATATGTTTGTTGCATTGCATATGGGTAGTGAAATTTCCTTTTAGGTACTTATTCTATTCTAATTCTCACCCCTCTGAAAACAGCAAGATGCCTTCGCGATGTGAGCCCGACTTCACCTTCCTGCCGGAACTCACACAACTTCTCCAGCAGCAGAATGCCCTGATGCAGCTGTTGATCCAGAACCAGACCAACCACCACAACAACCACCCTCCACCTCAGGGCGACAACCTCACCCGTTTTCTGAGGCTGAATCCACCAACTTTCTCCAACAGCACTGAGCCCATTGTGGCAGATGATTGGCTCCGCAAGATGGAGAGGGAACTCACCACCGCTGGATGCACTGAGGCTGAAAAGGTGCGTTTTGCCGCCCATCAACTGGAAGGACCAGCAGCTTCATGGTGGGAGAACTACACCACCACGTACCCCATTGCTGGTGTGACTTGGGAGCAGTTCAAGCTAGCTTTCTGCACTGCTCATGTCTCGAGCCATGAGTCTGAAGAAGCGTGAGTTTCGCAACTTACGCCAGGGGAACCGCTCCGTGGCCCAGTATGTGGATGAATTCAGCATGTTGGCTTGTTATGCACCAGGAGATGTGGCCGATGATGCAGCCAAAGAGGAGAAGTTCCTGGAAGGACTCAACGATGAGTTGAGCGTGCAGCTGATGGTGGCTACTTTCAACAACTACCAGGAGCTGGTAGACAAGGCCCTCATCTTGGAAGGGAAGCATCAACAAATCAAAAACCACAAGAGAAAGTATGGACAGTGGAAGTCTAACTTTGGAGCTCAACAGAAGCCCCGCTACTCCCCTTACTCAGGGAATACCGGATCAGGAACCGGTAAGTATGGAGGACACACTCATCATGTGCACAACCATGGAACCATGGAGGAAATGAGAATAATCGTCCCAACAATGGCAACTTCAAGAATGGCAATGGAAGTGGGAATGGCAACCAACACCGTCCCGCTCCACCTCAGAAGGATCTGAACCATATCACCTGTTTCAAGTGCCAGAACACAGGGCACTATGCCACTGAATGTCCTTAGAACAAGCAGGGGAATGGAAACGGCAACAACAACGGCAACTCCACAGCTAAGAAGCCAAATCCTTTTCCTCGTGCTCAGGTGAACCACATTGATGTGGAAGAAGTCTATGATCAGCCTGAGACTATGGTTGGTAAGTTTTTATTGCATTCACATCCAGTTATGGTACTTTTTGATTCTGGTGCAACTCATTCATTCATATCAAGGGTAGTTGTGGAAAAGTATGGTTTACCCACCAAAACCCTTAGTCATCCCATTAAGGTCAATTCCCCAGGAGGGATGATGATGGCAAGGATAGGATGCCACGCATTGAAACTCCATATAGGGAATCATGTTTTCCCCACCGACCTCATCGTCTTAGATTCCCAGGGATTGGATGTAATCCTAGGCATGGATTGGATGACCAAGTATGAAGGAAACCTTGATTGCCCCAGCAAGTCTATTTTACTCACCACCCCGGAGAACAAGAGGATTAAGTATGTATCCCGACGCACACAGATGAGTGCTCGGTTAAATTCCCTCACGGGAGTTGTTCAGGAGGAAGTGTCGGTTGTACAAGACTTTCCAGATGTATTCCTGGAGGAATTACCAGGCATGCCACCAGATAGAGAGATTGAGTTCCTGATAGAGTTACTACCAGGAACAGCCCCAATTTCCAAGCGACCCTATCGGATGCCCGCAAATGATTTAGTAGAAATCAAGAAGCAGATTAAGGAGCTATTGGATAAGGGATATATTCACCCAAGTTCTTCACCTTGGGGAGCCCCAGTACTTTTGGTGGAGAAGAAAGATAAAACCTTGAAGATGGTGGTCGATTATCGTGCATTGAACGAGGTAACTATCAAGAATAAGTACCCTCTGCCGATGATTAATGACCTATTTGATCAGCTAGTAGGAGCCAAAGTATTCTCCAAGATCGATGTTCGATCAGGGTATCACCAACTAAAAATTCATGAATAGGATATACCCAAAACAGCCTTCACCACAAGGTATGGCTTATATGAGTATATAGTCATGTCTTTTGGTTTGACTAATGCTCCTGCCTACTTCATGAATATGATGAACAAAGTGTTTATGGAATATCTGGACAAGTTTGTCGTGGTGTTCATCGATGACATTTTGATATTCTCCAAGAGCGAGGAAGAACACAAGGAACACTTGCGTTTAGTTCTGGAGAAGCTTAGAGAGCATCAGTTATATGCCAAGTTTAGTAAATGTGAATTCTGGCTAACAGAAGTTGGATTCCTTGGACATGTTATTTCTGGAGAAGGAATAGCAGTAGACCCTGCTAAGGTTGAAGCAGTCACTGAGTGGAAGTCACCCACCTCAGTTAAGGAGATCCGCAGTTTTCTCGGACTTGCCGGATATTACTGGAGGTTCATTGAGAATTTCTCAAAGATTGCCAAGCCCATGACAGAGTTGTTGAAGAAAGAGTCTAAGTATATTTGGACTGAGGAATGTGAAGCCAGTTTCCAGGAGTTGAAGAAACGTTTGGTCATAGCCCCAGTGTCGATACTGCCAAATATTCGGAAGGACTTCCAGGTTTATTGTGACGCATCACGTCAAGGACTTGGAGGAGTACTCATGCGGGAGGGAAAAGTTGTAGCCTATGCATCCAGACAGCTACGACCTCATGAGTTGAACTATGCCACCCATGATTTGGAACTAGCAGCCATAGTGCACACACTCAAGACCTGGAGACATTTCCTTATCAGAAATAGTTGTGATGTTTACACTGATCATAAAAGCCTGAAGTATATCTTCACACAGAAGGAGTTGAACCTCAGATAGAGGAGATGGCTAGAGTTAATCAAGGACTATGACATGAGACTGCATTACCATACAGGAAAGGCAAATGTTGTAGCAGATGCTTTGAGTCGGAAGAGTTATGTGAACACACTCATAGTCGAAGGATTACCCCAAGAGTTAACCGATGATCTCAGAGAGCTTCGGTTAGAGATAGTTCCAAAAGGATATGTTGCCACACTAGAGATCTAGTCCACCTTGACCGAAAGAATTCGTGAAGCCCAGAAATCGGATAAGGAGATAGCTGAGATAAAGCAGAGAATGAAGGATGGAAAAGCTAAAGACTTTCGTGAAGATGAACAAGGTACTCTATGGTTTGAGAACCGAATCTATGTGCCCAAAGACCTAGAGCTCAGGAAGTTGATACTTCAAGAAGCCCACGATTCACCCAACTCAATACACCGAGGCAACACCAAGATGTACCTGGATTTGAAGGAAAGTTACTGGTGGACAGGTATGAAGAAGGATATTGCCGAACATGTTGCGGGATGTGATGTTTGTCAGCGAGTAAAGGCGGAACATC
Organism: Hordeum marinum; assembly: GCA_022496015.1. Taxonomy (NCBI): domain Eukaryota; kingdom Viridiplantae; phylum Streptophyta; class Magnoliopsida; order Poales; family Poaceae; genus Hordeum; species Hordeum marinum. Next base: position 348,410,592 of record CM039678.1, read on the forward strand.
AGAAACCAGCAGGATTACTCCAACCTTTGCCGATACCCGAGTGGAAATGGGATAAGCTTGGTATGGACTTCATCACCGGATTACCCAGGACCCGTTCAGGTTATGATTCCATCTGGGTAGTGCTCGATCGCTTGACCAAGGTGGCTCATTTCATTCCAGTAAAGACCACCTATACCAGTGCTAAGTTAGCCAAGATATATATGAACAGGATCGTATGTCTGCATGGAGTTCCGAGGAGTATCGTGTCAGATAGAGGAACACAATTTACCTCAAAGTTTTGGCATCGGTTACATGAAACTTTGGGTACAAGGCTGGAATTCAGTACAACTTTTCATCCGCAGACCGATGGACAGACCGAGAGAGTCAACCAGATCTTGGAGGACATGTTGAGAGCTTCTGCGCTAGACTATGGGTCTAGTTGGGATGACAACTTACCTTACGCAGAGTTCTCGTACAACAACAGTTATCAGACTAGTCTGAAGATGGCCCCTTTTGAAGCTTTATACGGAAGGAGGTGCAGAACACCATTGATGTGGGATGGTGTTGGAGAACGAAAACTTTTTGGTCCCGATCTTATCCGAGATTCTGAAGAAAAGGTCAAACTGATTCGAGACCAACTCAAGATAGCCCAATCTAGGTAGAAAAGCTATGTTGATAACAAACGCAAGGAGGTGACGTATGAAGTGGGAGACCGAGCATACCTTCGTGTGTCCCCACTCTGAGGAATCAAGAGGTTTGGTGTTAAAGGAAAGTTAGCACCCAGATTCATAGGCCCCTACAAAATTCTTGAACGTAGAGGCGAAGTTGCATACAAGCTGGAATTGCCGGAAGGATTGTCCGGAGTTCATGATGTTTTCCATGTTTCCCAGCTGAAGAAATACCATGCTGAGATGGCTGATATTCCTTTGAGAGACACAGTGCCCCTAGAGGCCATACAACTTGACAGTGACCTGACCTACGAGGAGAAGCCTGTCAGAATCCTCGAGACTACCAACAGAGTTACCTGTAGCAAGACCATCAAGTTTTGTAAGGTTCTGTGGAGTCACCACACCGAGGAAGAAGCCACCTAGGAACGCGAAGAAGATCTTCGTAGAGACCACCCGCGCCTATTTTCTAGCCAACCCGAATCTCGAGGGCGAGATTCATCTTAAGGTGGGTAGGTTTGTAATATCCCAAAATTTCATTTTGGAATGTTATGAAATATAGCTATGCATCATCATCACTTTGTTTGAATGAAATGAATTGTTGAAGTTCTTCTTTTGGATTTCTAAAAGGCCCCTTTCCTTCTCTCCATTTACTTGTTTCACTTATTTGAAAATCTCTGGAATTATTCAAAAATAAAGATGAGTAACATGACACTCCACACCAGGAGCATCTTGGTGAATGATTTGAACAATAAAATCAGGGGTTTATTTGAAAGTTTAACTCAAAAGAATTTAAAACCAATTAGGCATTTTCTGAAAAATATTTTTTTAAGTATTCATTCTGACAGAGGAAAAATGTTCATTAAATAGAATTTATTCCCCTGATCATTTTGATATATATATTCCCTATGTTTGGAAATGAATTGAATGCATTAAAGGATTTTAAACGTTCTGGAAAATAGAAAAGGAAACATATTTAAACGTTTTAATTAGAAAACCGGCCGGCCCACGGCCTTTAAGCCCCGAGATCCCTCCGGATCGGTCACCGACGCACTGATCCCGCCCCCTCTCTCACTGACCCGCGGGACCTACCGTCCGACAGCAGCATCAACGCGCTCATCCCCTTCCCCTCGTCGCCGACCTCGCCGGCGATCCTTCCCTCGCGGATCTCTCTCCTCTCTCCCTCTCCCGACCCCACACCTGGCCTATAAAAGCCCCTGCACTCCGTTCCACCCCGAGCCCCCAATCCCCTCGCCGAAACGCCACCGCACCACCTCGTCGGAGTTCTGACTCCACCCGAACCCCCAGAGCTCCGAGCCGTCGTCTCCATCGTCCCCAGACCCGTCTGACGCCACCATTCGACGCCGGATCTTCGTCGCCGTCGTCTAAGCTCTTCGGACGCCGCCCCCGACCACTGAACGACCATCTCCGACCACCTCCGACGTCCGGCCGCCGTCGACCTTGCCGGAAACCTCGACGCCCCTTCTGTAAGCCACCGCACCCCCCATGGACCGTTCGATCCAGATCCGACGCGTTAGATTACATCACTTAAAATCCCGAACCGGTATCCTCTAACATTCGGTCGTCCGCCCGCAAACGCCCGCACGCGTGCTCTTTCGACCAATAGGAAGTCGCCACGTAGCCTCTGTCCGTTAACTAATATTTTTCTTTTTCTGTTTTTTGTTTTAGAAAACAGAATGTGTTCTGATTTTATTTTTGTTATAGCTTTTAAAATAATTAGTGTTTTAAATTGATTCTTTTTGCATTAGGTCACAAATTTCATGTAGTTTAATCCTGTAGTCTTAGATTTCAAATTTGAACTTTAAAATTTGAATCTAACCAAATTTGCTTAAATTACTAAAATCGGTATAACTAGAGTTTAAAAATATATTTTTGTATGAATGTTTTTTCCACTGGTTTGTATTAGTTAGGCCTATCATCCTACATAGTTTGAGAATGTTTAGGATGAATTTGGTTAGGGTTTTTTAACAAAAACAGAATCTGTTTAGTTCTTAATAGAGTTTAGTTAGTTTGATTTTAGTTTTAGTTTGAATCTGAATTAGTTTAACTTTTGTTTTTAGATTTCATTAGGTTCTATTGTTTCAACATTAGGTGTATTATTTTATATTAATAAAAATATTTTTATTTTGTTTTGTGCTCTAGTTTTAAATAGGTAAATCTTGTTTTCACCTTTAGTATTGTTTAGAAAAATGCTTTGTAGTAACTATTTTTGCACATAATTTTTATAATGAAATACTTTCTATTTTCTAATAAAATTTTGTACTTACTCTCTGTTATCTAAATGGCTAGTTGTTCAAAACAAATTTTTGACTTGTTATGTCTTAGTAGAGATTTGACACCAAAAATTTTAGAGTCTTATACTTTGAGTGATTCTTCCTTTGGATTGTGCTATTTATTTGTTGAAGTATTTGTTTACCTTGCTGTTGTATGAATTGTATTGTGGTTATGCTTATTGTGTGCTTTGTTTGATTCATTAGATCATCCGGAGTGCGAAGCTTGTTATCTAGAGTCACTTGAGTACGAGGATCGTCAGCAAGGCAAGTCACTTTGACCATGTATACCTATGTTTTTATTGCATTAGTTCTACCATCTCCCCAATTGCATGCAAAGTAGGTAATTTGGAAACTTGGTTACTTGATGTAGTATCATGTGGTAGGCACCCCTCAACCCTTTGACACACTGGCCTCGGGAAACGTTGATTTAATTTTGTTATGCTATTAGTAGACGGGGTTGGTTGTGTGATTCATGAGAGTTGTGAGATAATAATTTCAAGACCTACAAGATGATCAAGACTTCAAGACTGCGAGTTTTCAACATACCTCTGGGTGGATGATGGTTGAACGGCGCCCTGGAGAAACCAGCGGTTAGCCTAGGTGTTGTTGGAGAAGTGCCAGTATTCACGCGGAAAGGTCCACCCAGGCACAAAGAGATGGATGGATGCTTCAAGACCCAAGGCTTACCTGCTCAACCACAAGTCATTATGGGCTCTGGCTTGGTTGGATATCGTGGTGACCCTGGACAGGCGGTGCTACGAGATGTAGAAGAATGGTAGGAAAGGATGGGCACCGACAAAGTCTCGGGGAAACCCTTTAGAAGACCATGTTTTGGTCATCCATTTCTCAAACACCCTGAAGTGTGAGAAATCCAACGGAGGCGATCAAATCTTGTGGGGAATGTGTGCAAAACTCTGCAGAGTACCCAAACCTAATCGATTAGCCGTGTCCACGGTCATGGACAGTTTGAGCCAAAGGAACTGAAACTATCTGGAATTCTCAACACAAATAATTGATGTGGGTATTAATGACAACTTGGGTATGAGAATTGGTTGGTGGAACCATCTCATTAATCAACAAACATTGTAGTAATAACTTTTACTCTCTCTTGTTGTAGAATTTTTTTTGGCTTTATGCAAAACTTACTACCCCGCCTGCCTTATATGCATATAGAATAGATGATTACTTTACACCCCCTCTTGTGTGACATTGCCGGCATATTCAATATGCTGACCTACACGGCTGTAACGTATCATGTTGCAGAGTACTTTTCCGACCAGGAGTGAGGGTACGCTCTACGCTCGGTGAGATGCCCTTGGAGTCAGATGGACTCAACTACCTTTGAAGCTTTCGCAAGATTAGTTATTCTCATGAGTTGGCCTTCAGCCACTTTATTGTAATTCTTATTGTAATAAAGAACTCGATATGAGATTTTCGATTAATAAAGCTGTGTGATTTCACTTTGATATATACATTGATGTACCGTGTGTGTACCAGCATGATCTTGGGATGGTACGGAAACACCGGAGATTCAACCTTTCAGGTCGGGTCGCTACATAAGATTGGTCATAATCATGTGCAACATTCTCGAACTAAGCATATTCAAGTTCGACATCATTTCATTCGTGATCATGTTGCCAAAGGAGATATTAATCTTAAGCATGTTCGCACTAACAACTTATTGGTCAATATCTTTACTAAGTCACTTGATGAGAAAACTTTTTGTCACTTGAGTAGTGAGTTGAACATCATTGATGCTTCAAACTTGAGCTAGACTCACTCGGATGCTTGCAAGGGCATGAGCCTTCTTGATACTTCCATGATATTCCTAACATGTTATCTTATTCCATGGAACTATATTCTCCCTTGTATTGCATCTAACCGTTTGTAGGTACTTGGAAGAACTTCATTCCACGACATTACAACCAACTCCAATCATAAGCAATCTTGTCTTGACCAAGTAACCATGACCTCTCTTGATGATGGAAGGAAGAATACAACAAAAACATATCCTTGACATATACTTGATCACCATTGCAAAAAATCTTAATTGGTATCATGTCAAATGGATATACATATTGTTCTTCCTTGCATGACTAACCTTTGTAGGTAACAAGTGTACTAGAACGAGAAGGATTGCCCCCAACTCAAGATGTTCTTCATCAACCTCAAGCATCCTCAACAAGTTCACGTACGAGCAACGTCATCAACATCACTCAAAGGTATGCACTCATATCCTTGAAAAGGCTTTACTCCAAGTCATGAGCTAAAGCAACTCAAGAGATATGAAAACATTAAAATGCTTAGTTGAAAAATGGTAACCCCATTTTGAGCTTAACATAGAGTATGACCTATGATCAAGTATTCTTGCTTGACTCCTAAGTCAATATACTCTAATATAGGTGATCTAGTCACCGCCAATCATCTAGTTAAGAATCTTGTGTGGTTTGTTCTCTATTTGCTTCATCTCTCGTAACCACTCAAATCTTCTCTAGATGATGTCCTTCACTTTTTCATTGAAAATATTTTCTTTTGACTCTTTGAAAACAGAAACTTGGTCCCTTATTCCTTTCTTTCTGTTTTAGCCTCGGAGCCGCCGACTCAGATATCTCGGTTCTACCGAAATTGCAGACTAGTTGCACTACGAAATCTCGGTACCACCGATCTATCTGTCTCGAAGTCACCGATTTGTTTTTCTTCTCTTATCTGTTCTTCTCTCTGTTACTTTGATGATCCCTTCTAAAAAACTCAGGGGGCGGTAACAAGCAAAACTTAGGGGGAGAAATTCTTTATTCAAGGATCCCTAGCTCAAAGGAGGAGAAGACTTAACAAGATCTCACTACTACTTTGCCACAGGGAGAGAAGTTACCTTCAATGATTCCCTCAGTTCTTTTCTATGAACCCTACTTTCAATGACCCTTGTTCTCGAGGATCCCTTCCTTGTCAATGATCCTTGTACCTACTCCTAATTTGACCTTTTTGGAAATTAATGCCAAAGAGAGAGAATAACAAAGCTTCATGCTAAAGGGAGAGTTGCATGCTTATGCAAAGGGGGAGATATGATTAAGAGGTAGAGCAGATATCAAGCTTTCACTTATATAAACAAGGTGAGAATACCAAAGCGAGGAAAAAAACATGTTTGGAGAATATTATTGAGCTTATTTTATTTGACTGTTCACTTTAGAACTTTTCTCACCCTATCCAATCCCAATATCTACATGCTGAGATTCAAGGGATAGAGGATGAACTACTATTTTCATATCTAAGGGGAGAAAGTTCTAAATGATCTTGGAGACATATTAATCATAAGGATTTTCATCTTTTATATGTTCTCCATATCTTGGTACCTTTGAGTTCTATTGTCTTTATATTAGTAGAATACTCTTGCGTTTCCTAACATTATTTTCACAAGTGTGTTCCTACTACTAGAATGATCAAGAACTCAAGGTAAGTATTTACATCATACTCTTGGTCAAGATGATCTCTTGCTTCTTGCACATATTGTTTGCAAGAGTGAAGTATTGAACGACGACACATCTCATTCATATATATTTTGATGCATATAGCCAAGATACACATGACTCCTTATATCTCTTCATCCATATGTGTGTCCATGCATTCCAAAGCAACTATCCTTTAAAGGACTGCACACATTTAGGGGGAGCAAATCTGAGTCATGTGTCTCTCAAAGTCTTCATTATATCCACGCATATATTTAAGCTTTGATTGTATGTTTTCATCAATTATCAAAAAGGGGGAGATTGAAAGCACAACATGCTCCCTTGATGGTTTTGATAATTCATTACAACATACATTGTCTCTTGGACTAATACTTTTATCTAGTGTATTTCACATAATAGTCCATGGAGAGTTGGATTGGCAAAAGGATTGTGGAGATACCCCAAGATACAAGGAAATAGGTTGGCCAATCTTCAAGAAATATGACTCTACATTTTATATTTGTGAGAAATCACCTTGAATCTATAGGAAAGCCAATACTATTAAAAGGGGGTAAGGTTTTGTTGGTGAACAAAATGCTCATACGTGCACAAGTGATAGTCACCAAAAACACCCACAAACTCTCCCACCAAAGTCTGTCCAAAGCCAAACGCTCAAAATCGGTGCAACCAATATTCTACACTCGATGCCACCGATTCCAAACCCTAGACAGAATCAGCCAAACCCTAGCTTTTCGGTGCAACCGATACTGCATTCGGTGACACCGAGTTGGGCTGCCAACTTTCTGTTATGCAAGTTTACAATTTCGGTCCCTCCAAGATTGTTGAATCAGCGTCATCGAGATTGGCATTCTGACCGTTGGTCACCTTATCGATGCAACCGAGTTTCCTATATCGGTCTCACCGAGATTCAAAAGTTGCCACCTTTTGGTCACTTCGGTACCACCGAGATTAACACATCGGTGTCACCGAGTTGGTCATTTTGTATGTAACGGTTGGATTTGTGGGGATGCCTATACATACCCCTTCACCACCACCTACTCGAAAGAGAAGCACTCAGGACTATTCCATACTTATCCTATCAGTTTTCTGAGAGAGAACCACCTATCCTTATGTTGAGGTCAAGACATTCCATTCCTACCATATGAATCTTGATCTCTAGCCTCCCCAAGTTGCTTTCCACCAATCTCATCTCCTCCACCAAGCCAAATCTGTGAGAGAGTGATTGTGTGTTGAGGATTCTATCATCTTGAAGCACAAGAGCAAGGAGTTCATCGTCATTACCGAGCCTATTACCTTTTGGAGGGTGGTGCCTCCTAGATTGGTTAGGTGTTGCTTGGGAGCCTCCTACTTCGTGTTGTGGAGTGAACCAAGAAGTTTGTACGGGCAAGAAGATCGCCTACTTCATGAAGATCTACCCATAGTGAGGCTAGTCCTTCGTGGACGGAAGCCGTTATGGAATAGTCAAGGTTGCTACTTCGTGGACCCTTATGGGTGGAGCCCTCCGTGGACTCTCGCGACCGTTACCCTCCGTGGGTTGAAGACACCATAAACGTGGACGTACGATAGCACCACCTATCAGAAGCATGGGAAAAATCTTTGCGTCTCCAATTGCGTTTGATCTCCATATCTCAACTCTTTACTTCTTGTGCAATGTGTTTACTTTCCGCTGTCATATTTGTTAACCTGCATATGTAGGGTATATAGACTTGTTAGTCTTGCTAAAACTGTTAAAATCTGTCAACCAATTAACTTGGAAAAAGGTTAGGTTTTAATTTCCTGCTAGTAGTCTATTCATCCCCCCCCCCCCCCCGCTAGACACTCTTTTAGTGATCCCTCAAATACTCTGTGTTTCTGTCTCCCTTCAGCAGCAAGCTTTCATGGGACTTTTGTAGCCAAGCCACTTCTTCCTCCATTAAGAGTTTGTGGAGTTCCACTAGGATTTCAACTTTCCTGCACTATAACTCAGAGGAAAGAACATCCGTCTCTTCCAATAATTCTAATTGTTCCAATTCTTCTCTTAGAATTTTCCTTTTTTTCTATCTTTGTCAAAAGCATTTGCACCCCAGCATTTAAAGAATTTTTTGAATCTCTTTAGCTTGACGTTCAAAACATCAATAGGATTGTCACATTTAACAGGCTTTATCCACACCTTAGCAACTAAGGGAAGGAAATCAGGCTTTTTTCAACCAATTCAAGTCAAATATGAAGTCTTTTTTGTTGATATTGATAGTACTAATATCATCTGTATTTAACAAAAGGGGGCAATGGTATGAGATGTCTCTCACCAGCTTTCTAACAAAAGTCAAGGGGAATTGCGTTTCCCACGAATTGGACATGAGTACCCTATCCAGTTTCTCCAGGGTAGGATTTTTTTGATTATTCGACCGGGTGTACAAGCCCCCGTTCATGTCAACCTCCCTTAAGCAGAAATAATTGATTATGGAGTTAAAGAGGTCCGACGAGTGGCTAAGTCTCGTCTTCTTCTTCTTTTTCACTCCCGCTTCTCAAGATATTAAAGTCATCCCCCACAATATAAGGACAAGATATGTCTCGACACATATCAGATAATTCAGTTAGGAAGTCAACCTTAAACTCCTCATGTGCAGCCTCATACACTACAAGGATGCAATACTTTTCTTACTTTTGTCTCATAGATCAAATGACTCGCCATTGTTGATGGTTGAACACCAGCAAATGATAAAACGGTAACCAGAACAGTAAGAAAGCACTAAAAATGGCTCAGTTTTAAAAAGGTGAAACAGACACAAAAGATGAAGCATGAGCATTATAATGCCGTACTGAGCATGGTCACTGGTTCAACACTACCAGATGGTAAATTGGTGAGAAAGGAGTACGCAAGTGCTATGATAAATGAGCCATACCCTCTACAAGATCAAACAGACACGTGATGAATTATGACCATTGGAAATTAGAATCCTCTTGCCGTGTATTCTCTGAATCTATCTCCGCCCGAAGATTCTCCCACTCGGCCAAGTAGCCGTTCTCCAGCTCCACTTACCACCGGATACAGGCTATCAGCCTCTTGATGTACTCGCTCATCTGCTCCATCCTCCCTGCCCTGGAGAAACACAACCAATTCAAGAAACCCCGCTCGATGCGCAACAAAATAAACCCCCAAAAAACCCGAAAGAAGGCAGCAGACATTGTAGTCATTCTTGGAATTGCATTTCGTTTGTTTTCATGAAGTGAACTGCCACAGTATTAAGAGTTAACTGCTGCATCTCTCTCTCTCTCTCTCTCTCTCTCTCTCCTCTCCTCTCCTCTCTCTCTCTCTCTCTCTCCTCTCCTCTCCTCTCCTCTCTCTCTCTCTCTCTCTAGCGAGTGAACTGCAACGGCATTTTTCTAGAGATATAGCTACTGAATGCTTTTTATGAATTTTTGCTCTGTTTTGTTTGCGCAAGACCACCGTGACTATTGGAAACAAGGGAAGCTAACTGAATGTATTTGGTGACTGGACAATGCATGAATCCCTCAAAAAAAGGGGAGCTAACTGAACAATGTATGAACGTATACGGCGACCTGCATGTATGGAAGAAGACGGGCAGTTCCACCCTTGATCCCGACGAGGAGGTGGGCGATGGCATGAGGAACTGAGGCCGCACTGGGTCATGGGTCACCAAGGACGACACGGGTTGCATGTCGCCGGGGTCGGTGGGCAGCACTGGCCGGGGAGCCACTGGTAGGAGAGGTGGTTCCGGCGGCATGGGCAGGGGCGTTGTGGTCTTGCTAACTGCCAAAGCGTTGACTGCAAAAGTGGAAGCTAACTGTAAATTATAGCCTTTCCCTCCAAAGTTGAGCATTGTAAATTTGTAATCATGAATGCAGAGAGTGGAAGGTAACAAGTGAAGTAAACTGATTGCCTTGCTAATTTACTGAAGCTAACTGCTGCACGTTGCATTTTTTTTTTACTGAAGCTAACTTCCGTATCTATAAAAACTCCAGAGAGGAGGAAGCTTAACAGTTGTTCCTCGGTTTACGTCAGAGAGGGGCCTCCTCGGGTCTGCTGCTCGTGGTCGCCGGCCGGTGCGGTGCGCATGGAGTACTGGCTAACTGCTGAATGCTGCCATGAGGAGAACTGCAATAAGGCTTCCGCCATGAACCTGAACCTGCACAGCTTTTGCCTCCACCGGCGAATCCCCATCCATCCAGGGTCCCTGCATCTCCTCACCCCCACCTGCTTGGAGGAGCATGAGCCTGGGAGAGGGCGCACTGGGAGGCCTTCCTGGAGAGAGTGGGAGGCCCAGTTGAGCAGCGGCTGGATGCAGGTTGGGCTAGGGGCGCAGGCTTGCGCTGGCGTTCGTTAGTGGCGAGCGGCGGGTCGCGGGGGTAGCGCCCGGGAAGGGGAGAGGGGTTGACGCCGTGGAAGGATATGCTCCTGCCGCCGACGCTCAATCTCGCAATCGCTGCGGCCGGCACGATGGAACGATCGGGAGGAAGGCGTCGCGAGTAGGAGGCCGGTGAGGTGGGACGACGGCACCGGGGGGGGGGGGGGGGGGGGGATCCTGGGCGTAAGCGGCGGATTCCCGCGATCTGGGTAGGCGGCTGGCGGGAGGGGCACCGCCGCCGACGGGGAAGGGGCTTGGTGGAGAGCAGCGCGGCCAGCAAAGGATGGCCTATGGGCGGAGGTGCGCTGCCGCCGGCGAGGAAGGGACCTTGGGAAGGGGCGCGCGGCTACTCGGGGGAGGAGGCTGGGGAGAGGGTTGAGCGGACGATAGCAGGGAAGGAGGCTGTCGGAGCGGAGGCTCGGTCGCCGGAGGTGGGAGGCGAGCAGCGGAGTGGAGGTTGGAGGCGGGGACGCCCGTGGGTCCCGGGGGGAAGAAGGTGAGCTGTGGATGGAGGCGTGCGGGGCTGCGTCTGCGGTGGGTTTCACTGGTTGGGGTGAAATATCACGCCCCTTAATATGACATGATATTTAAGATGAGAAAAATGTGTGTGGTAATTTTAGGAAGAAATGGTATCAAACACGGGAACTTAGACAAAATACTTAAAAAAGCACACCAATACATGAAGAACTTTAGTAGCTAAATCATTAAATAGAGTATGTTTAGTTACAACAAGTTAAGCACCTATGCATTGTGAACTTTGGTTGCTAAATTTTTAAACGTGATTAGCACCTTATCTTACCACGAATGCATTGGAAGCAGCCTCATGAAACTTGGGTAGTTGCAGCGTTTGATGTAAAGAAATAATACTCCCTCATTAAATGTAAGCCTTTTAAAAAAATTACTAGAAGACTACATACAAAGCAAAATGAATTAATTTACATTTTAAAATAGTCCCTAGTGAAATCTCTAAAAGGACTTATATTTAAGAACGGATGGAGTAAAAGACAAGCTCGCAGAAAGTCTACTCACGACACAATTCTCAAATTTCCTCCCACATTTATCATCTTTCATACATTTCAACCCGTATTTTGACAAACCAACGGAATTCATGTAAACTGGACGGTATTCACTAAAGTTCGGATAGGAAATAGTACAAATCATTCATACATACCATGTAAATTAAATCTAGTACAACAAGGTCTCAAATTCGACTACACTACGTAGATGTCCAACAAGTTTTTGGTCAATGGATCATGTCGTCCCACACACACCTCTCCTTTAGCTTCATCAAATAGTGTGTGCATGTAAATGGTCGTCTCTCTGGTCCTCCCTATGAAATCTGCGGATACGGCCAACCACGCATTGCACAACAACTCATTCTCCATGGTCGAATAGCTTACCATCCTTCAAACTCTAAAAAACGACATAACATTTGAAAATAAACACAATGGCATTTGACCGAACACCTGCCAAGCATGGTGTCCGCCATGGAGGTCGTTGATAGGGGGCATAGTGTACCCGGGTACAAACGGCTCCAGGTTGGAAAGCTCCATCGTAACAGTGAGCGGGTGCGTCGCTGCTGGTTGCGAATGTCCGACAATGCCTTTGTGGTGTCCGGAGACATACAAAGAGCAGTGGCAGCATAGGTGGAGGGTGCGGGTGCAAAGCAAAGGGGGGAAGGGGGCGATTGCAAGGAAATGGGACCGGGAGGGGATTGGGTGGGCCGAGGGTGTCAGATAGCGACGTTTCTTGCGTTCAGACTCCTGCAAAGCTCCCCACGTTTGTCTCGAATTTGCGTGAGAAACCGCGTCCGAACCACGCCGCTGACCGATACAGGCCCGCATTCGATGGCTTCCATTGTTCGTATAATGCGGTCCGAACGTATGCTAGCGTTTGCGGGTCCCCCTTGAAGATGCCCTTAGAGCATGGTTAGTATAGCCAACAAGCATTTGCAGTTGTCACGCCCCAAATTTTTTGAACACCAGAAGGGCCTAGAAAGACCCAACACTGCATTGATTAAGTCGGTGGAACAGTACAACTTAGAACAAGGATCCTAAAGAAACTAGAAAGTACAAACATGCACTGGTGCAGCGACGAGTCCTATACAAACAGTTTTTACCCTCTTTCCATCACGGAGTTTTAAACCGTCACTTTGCATGTGTGTACGATAGGGGAGCCAGCCCACACGACACAGAAAAATTGTCTACGGTATGAATCGAGAATGAACCGTTTAGCAGAACTAAGCGTATGCGATGTTCGAATCTATGACAAATGAGAGTCATCGGTCGATCGTTTGGTGTGTCTCATATTTCCCAAATGCTCCATCTTTGCTACTCTTGTGGGATCACATTACCATCGAATGTGGTATTCCATGGTGCATCATTTACGATGCGGGCCGGCTCATAGACAGTTCATGATTGTAGAAACGTGTATGATAAGGAGACTATCACACACATTTAGTTCTACGGTACCGTCTATGATAGGATAATCTATCCCTCACGTCACGCCATTGATAAACATTTTTCATATACAAAATGTCCCATACGTTTCATCTACAGTCCCCGTGTCGGATGAAGACCTATCGCACGCGTTTTTTTATGACCAACGTTTATGATGGCCATCATAAACAGTTCATGATTTCAAAGCATGTGTGATAAGGATACTATCACACACACTTGATAAGAAGGAACTGTGTATGATAATATTGTTAATTTAACACGTTATTTCTTGGCTGATCGTATGTGCAACAGAGATTCATCGCACACGTCATGAGTGGAGAAACGTGTCTGATCTTGAAGTTTATCACAGCTGTTTTGCTTTCTCAAACTATGTGCATTGTAATGGCCTGCAGAGCATAATTATCCATAATTTAAAGGCGCATTTAAAAATTACAGATTTTAAATTTGAAAGTAGGCAATCACTTATTTCATATCGAATCATGTTTACAAATATCCATTCGATAGCAAATGCATAATTCGATTCACACGTACATATATTGAAAAACTTGTTGGAAATATGCCCTAGAGGAAATAATAAATTAGTTATTATCATATTTCCTTGTTCATGATAATCGTTTATTATCCATGCTATAATTGTATTGAATGGAAACATATTACATGTGTGGGTAAATAGACGACACTCTGTCCCTAGTATGCCTCTAGTGAACTAGCTCGTTGATCAAAGATGGTCAAGGTTTCCTAGCCATTGACATGTGATGTCATTTGATAACGGGATCACATCATTAGGAGAATGATGTGATGGACAAGACCCAAACTACACACGTCGCATATGATCGTGTCAGTTTATTGCTACTGTTTTCTACATGTCAAGTATATGTTCCTATGACCATGAGATCATGAACCTCACGGATATCGGAGGAGTGCCTTGTGTATATCAAACGTCGCAACGTAATTGGGTGACTATAAAGGTGCTCTACAGGTATCTCTGAGGGTGTCTGTTGAGTTGGTATGGATCAATACTGGGATTTGTTACTCCATGTGACAGAGAGGTATCTCAGTGTTGGAAATATGCCCTAGAGGCAATAATAAATTAGTTATTATCATATTTCCTTGTTCATGATAATCATTTATTATCCATGCTATAATTGTATTGAATGGAAACACATTACATGTGTGGGTAAATAGACGACACTCTGTCCCTAGTATGCCTATAGTGAACTAGCTCGTTGATCAAAGATGGTCAAGGTTTCCTAGCCATTGACATGTGATATCATTTGATAACGGGATCACATCATTAGGAGAATGATGTGATAGACAAGACCCAAACTACAAACGTAGCATATGATCGTGTCAGTTTATTGCTACTGTTTTCTGCATGTCAAAGTATGTGTTCCTATGACCATGAGATCATGCAACTCACTGACATCGGAGGAGTACCTTATGTGTATCAAATGTCACAACGTAACTGGGACTATAAAGGTGCTCTACAGGTATCTCCGAGGGTGTCTGTTGAGTTGGCATGGATCAAGACTGGGATTTGTTACTCCGTGTCATGGAGAGGTATCTCAGGGCCCACTCGGTAATACAACATCACAATAAGCCTTGAAAGCAATGTGACTAAGTGTTAGTCCCGGGATGTTGTATTACGGAACGAGTAAAGAGACTTGCCGGTAATGAGGTTGAACTAGGTATGGAGATACCGACGATCGAATCTCGGGCAAGTAACATACCGAAGAACAAAGGGAACATCATACGGGATTAACTGAATCCTTGACATAGAGGTTCGACCGATAAAGATCTTCGTAGAATATGTAGGAACCAATGTGGACATCCAGGTCCCGCCATTGGTTATTGACCATAGAGGTGTCTCGGTCATGTCTACATAGTTCTCGAACCTGCAGGGTCTGCACACTTAAGGTTTGGTGATGTTTCGGTAGTATAGAGTTATGTATGGTGGTTACCAAAGGTTGTTCGGAGTCCCGGATGAGATCCCGGACGTCACGAGGAGCTCCGGAATGGTCCGGAGGTCAAGATTCATATATAGGAAGTCATATTTTGGTCGCCTGAAAAGTTTCGGGCTCATCGGTAGTGTACCGGGAGTGCCGGTAGTGTACCGAGGGACCATCGGGAGAGGTATTTCGACCCAAGAGGCTACATGGGCTGTAAGAGGGTGGAAACCAGCCCTTAGTGGGCTTGTCGAAGTCCTCTAAGAGGCCCATGTGGCTGGACTTGAGAAAGAGAGAAAAAGGCCAAGGTGGAAAGAGATTCCAAGTAGGAAAGGAGGAATCCTAGTCCTAATAGGATTGGAGGAGGATTCCTCCTCTCCTCCTTGCGCAAGGGCTGCCTTGTGCGCCAGCCCTCCTCCTCCCTCCCACGTATTTATACTAGTGGTATTGGGTGTTTTGCACTAGATTTTACGGCCACGTGCTACCCGTTCCACTCGTGCTCCTCTAGATCGGATTTCCACAGTGCTTAGGTGAAGCCCTGCCGGAATTGCTCCACCACCATCACCGGAGCGCCGTCACGCTGCCGGTGAACTCTTCTTCCTCTCCACTTCCTCTTGCTGGATCAAGACGGTGGAGATTGTCATCAAGCTGCACGTGTGCCGAACGCGGAGGTGCCGTCCGTTCGGCGCTAGATCGGATGGACCATGATCAAGATCGCGAGACGGATCGTGATGAGTTCGCGGGACGGATCGTGATAAGTTCGCGAGACGGACCGTGATGAGTTCGCGGGATGGATCGTGATAAAGATCGCGAAACGGATCGTGATGAGTTCGCGGGACAGATCGTGATGAGTTCACGAGACGGATCGTGATTGGATCACGGGACGGATCGTGATGAGATCGCGGGAAGCTCGGCGATTTGGATCGCGAAGATGTTCGACTACACCAACCTTGTTTCTTAACGCTTCCCGCTTAGTGATCTACAAGGTTATGTAGATCCACTCTCCCTCTCGTAGATGCTCATCACCATGGATAGATCTGCGTGTGCGTAGGAAATTTTTTGTTTCCCATGCGACGTTCTCCAACAGTGGCATCATGAGCTAGGTCTATGTGTAGATGAGATCTCGAGTAGAACACAAAAGTTTTGTGGGCGTTGAGGCTTAGATTGCTTCCTCCCTTGGTCGTATTTTGGTTCAGCGGTATTGTGAGATGAAGCGGCCCGGACCAAGATTACTCGTACGCTTACGAGAGACTGGTTCCCTCGACCGCAACTTGTTGCATAGATGGCTTGCGGGTGCCAATTTCTCTCACTTTAGTTGGATCGGATTCGACAAAGGCGGTCCTTGAGAAGGTTGAAAAGCAACTAGTGTATCACCGTTGTGGTTTTTGCGTAGATGAGAATTGTTCTTGCTAGATACCCGTAGCAGCCACGCAAAACATGCAACAACAATTAGAGGACGTCTAACTAGTTTTTGCAGGGTATGTTGTGATATGATATGGCCAATTACATGATGTGATATATGTGATGTATGAGATAATCATGTGATGTATAGATTACCACGACTTTCATGTCGATGAGTACGGCAACCGGCAGGAGCCATAGGGTTGTCTTTAATTATTGTATGACCTACGTGTCAATCATTAAGCGCTATGTAATGCTTTACTTTATCGCTAAATAGTAGCAATAGTAGTAGAAGCATGCTGGGCACGACAACCCCGATGGCGACACGTTGATGGAGATCAAGATGATGGAGATCATGGTGTCATGCCGGTGACGATGGAGATCATGCCGGTGCTTTCTTGATGGAGATCAAAAGCACAAGTTCATGGCCATATCATGTCACTTATGATTTGCATGTGATGTTAATCCTTTTATGCACCTTGTTTTGCTTAGGACGACGGTAGCATTATAAGGTGACCCTCACTTAATTTCAAGATAATTTTTTTTCTCCCCGAGTGTGCACCGTTGCGAAAGTTCGTCGTGTTGAGACACCACGTGATGATCGGGTGTGATAGACTCTACGTTCACATAAAACGGGTGCAAGCCAGTGTTGCACATGCAGAACACTTGGGTTAAACTTGACGAGCCTAGCATGTACAGACATGGCCTTGAAACACAAGAGACCGAAAGGTCGAACATGAGTCATATAGTAGATATGATCAACATGATGATGTTCACCATTGTAACCACCTCAACTCACATGATGATCAGACTTGAGTTGGTGAATTTGGATCATGTATCACTCGAATGACCGGAGGGATGTCAATTTGAGTGGGAGTTCTTAAGTAATTTGATTAATTGAACTCATTATCATGAACATAGTCAGTAGTGTCTTTGCAAATTATGTTGTAGATTACTTGCTCGCGCTGTAGCTCCCTTGAATTTTTATATGTTCCTAGAGAAATAGAGTTGAAAGATGATGGTAGCAATATTGTGGATTGGCTCCATGATCTGAGGATTGTCCTCGTTGCTCCACAGAAGGCTTATGTCCTTAATGCACCGCTCGGTGCGCCAACCCCTCTAGCGTCGTCTGTAGATGTTGTGAACATCTGACAGGTACGTGCTGATGACTACTTGATAGTTTAGTGTGTCATGCATTATGGCTTAGAATTGAGGCTTCGAAACGTTTTGAACGTCACGGAACATATGAGATGTTCTAAGAGCTTAAATTAGGATCTCAGGCTCGTGCCCGTGTTGCGATATATGAGATCTCCAACATGATTCTTTGCCTGCAAGATGAATGAGAATAGCTCAATCGTTGAGCATGTGCTCAGATTGTCTGGGTGCTACAATCGCTTGAATCGAGTGGGAGTTCATCTTCCAGATAAGATAGTGATTGATATAGTTCTCCAAGTCACTTTCACTAAGCTACTACAACTTGGTGATGAACTATAAAATGCCAGGGATATAATTAATGATCCCTCAGCTGTTCGCGATGTTTGACACCGCGAAGGTAGAAATCAAGAAGGAGCATCAAGTGTTGATGGTTAGTATAACCACTAGTTTCGAGAAGGGCAAGGGCAAGGTGGGAAACTTCATGGATGGCAAGTCAGTTTCTGCTCCAGTGAAGCAACCCAAAGTTGAACCCAAACCTGAGACTAAGTGCTTCAATTATGAGGAGAGAGGTCGCTGAAGCGGAACAACCCTAGATACTTGGTAGATAAGAAGGTTGGCAACGTCGACAGAAGTATATTTGATATACGTGTTATTGATGTGTACCTTGCTTGTACTCCTAGTAGCACCTAGGTATTGGATACCGGTTCAGTTGCTAAATGTTAGTAACTCGAAATAAAAGCTACGGAATAAACAGAGAACTATCTAAGTGTGAGGTAACGATGTGTGTTGGAAATGTTTCCAAGGTTGATGTGATCAACATCGCACGCTCTCTCTATCTTCGAGATTAGTGACGAACCTAAATAAATGTTATTTGGTGTTTTTGCGTTGAGCATGAATGTGATTAGATCATGTTCATTGCAACATGGTTATTCATTTAAGTTAGAGAATAATGGTTATTCTATTTACATGAATAATACCTTCAACGGTCATGCACCCAGTAAGAATGGTTTGTTGAAACTTGATCGTAGTAATACACATGTTCATAACATTGATGCTAAAGATATACAAAGTTAATAATAATAGTACCACATACTTGTGGCACTGCCGCTAAATGTCATATTGGTATAAAACGCATGAAGAAACTCAATGCTGATGGATCTTTGGACTCATTCGATCTTGAATCGGTTCAGACATGCGAACCATGCCTCTTGGTCAAGATGACTAAGGACCCCGTTTTCTGTTTTGATGAAGCGGGCAAGTGATTTATTGGAAATGATACATGTTGATGTATGCAATCCAATGAGTCTTGTAGCGTGCGGTGGATATCATTATTTTCTTACCTTCACTTATGATTTGAGTAGATATAGTGTATATTTACTTAATGAAACACAAGTCTGAATCGTTTGAAAGGTTCAAGCAAATTCAGAGTGAAGTTTAAGATCATCGTGACAAAGAAGATAAAAATATTTGCGATATGATCATGGAGCTGAATACCTAAGTTACGAGTTTGGCATACAACTTTAGACAATGTGAAAGTTGTTTCACAACTCACGCCACTTGGAACACCATAGTGTGATGGTGTGTCCGAACGTCATAGTCATGCTCTATTGGATATGGTGCGTGCTATGATGTCTATTATCGTTTTGTTACTATAATTTGGGGTTATGCATTAGAGACAACTACATTCACTTTAAATAGGGCACCATCTAAATCCGTTGAGATGACACCGTGTGAACTATGGTTTGATAGAAACCTAAGCTATCATTTCTTAATGTTTGGGGCTGCGACACTTGTGTGGAAAATGTTTTCACCTAATGATCTCGAACCCAAAGAGGACAAATGCATCTTCATAGAATACCCTAAGAACAGTTGGGTGAACCTTCCATCTCATATCCAAGCATAAAAAGTTTGTTGCTAAAACTGGGTCCTTTCTCGAGAAAGGGTTTCCCTTGAAAGAATTGAGTGGGAGGAGGATAGAACTTGATGAGTTTATTGAACCTCTGCTTCAACCAGAAAGTAGCGCAGCATAGAAAGATGTTTCTGTGAAGCCTACGTCAGTTGAAGAGGAAGTTAATGATGATGATCATGAAGCTTCGGATCAAGTTACTATCGACCTACAAGGAAAATAGAACTTGATGAGGTTATTGAACCTTTACTTCAACCAGAAAGTGGCGCGACGCAGAAAGATGTTTCTGTGAAGCCTATGTCAGTTGAAGAGGAAGTTAATGATGATGATCATGAAGCTTCGGATCAAGTTACTATCGAAGTTCGTAGGTCGACAAGGACGTGTACTGCTACCGAGCGGTATGACAACCCTATCTTGGAGGTCATGTTGTTGGACAACGATGAACCTACGAACTACGGAGAAGCGATGATGGGCCCGGAAACCAACAAATGGTTAGAGGCCATGAAATCAGAGAAAGGATCCATGTATGAAAACCAAGTATAGACTTTGGTGGACTTGCTCATTGGACGACAGGTCATTAAGTACAAATGGATCTTTAAAATGAAGACAAACGCTGATGGTGAATGTTACCATTTGTAAAGCTCGACTTGTTGCAAAGTAGTTTACGACAAGTTCAAGGAGTTGACTGCGATGAGACTTTCTCACTCGTAGCGAAGCTAAAGTCTGTTGGAATTATGTTAGCAGTTGTTGCATTTTTCAATTATGAAATCTGGCAGATGGATGCCAAAACATCGTTTCCTTCCTTAAGGAAAGGTAGTATGAGATACAACCAGAAGGTTTTGTCAGTCCTAAGGATGCTAAAAGGTGTGCGAGCTTCAGTGATTCTTCTATGAACTGAAGCAAGCATCTCGGAGTTGGAATATACACTTTGATGAGGTGATCAAAGTTTTTGAGTCTATACAAAGTTTACGAGAAACTTGTATTTGCAATAAAGTGAGTGGGAGCACTATAGAGTTTCTGATAAGTATATGTGGATGACATATTGCTATTCGGAAATGATGTAGAATTTCTGGAGAGCATAAACGGTTGTTTGAAAAGAGTTTTTCAAAGGAAGACCTGGATAAAGCTACCTAATTGTTGAGCATCAAGATCTATAAAGATAGATCAAGATGTTTGATAAGACTTTCAATGAGTACATACCTTGACAAGATTTTGAAAGAGTTCAAAATGGATTAGTCAGAGAGAAGTGTTCTCGCCTGCTTTGTAAGGTGTGAAGTTGAGTGAGACTCAAAGCTCAACCAGGACAGAAGAAAGAGAAAGGACGAATGTCGTCCCCTATGCCTTAGCCATAGGCTCTGTATAGTATGCCATGCTGTGTACCGCACCTGTGTGTGCCTTGCCATGAGTCCGTCAAGGGGTACAAAAGTGATCCAGGAGATCACTGGACAACGGTCAAGATTATCCTTAGTAACTAAAAACTAAGGAGATGTTTCTCGATTATGGAGGTGATAAAGAGTTTGTCGTGAGGAGTTACGTCGATGCAAGCTTTAACACCAATCCGGATAACTCGCAGTAGCAATCTGGATACGTATAGTAGGAGCAACCATTTGGAATAGTACCAAGTGTGGTAGAAGTGTTTACAGTTTGGCACAGAGATTTGCAAAGTACACACGGATCTGAATGGTGCAGACCCGTTGACTATAAGACCTCTCTCACATGCGAAGCATGATCGAGCCCCAGAACTCATTGGGTGTTAGATTCATAACTATGCGAATCACGTGGTGATGTGAACTAGATTATTGACTCTAGTGCAAGTGGGAGACTATTGGAAATATGCCCTAGAGGCAATAATAAATTAGTTATTATCATATTTCCTTGTTCATGATAATCGTTTATTATCCATGCTATAATTGTATTGAATGGAAACACATTACATGTGTGGGTAAATAGACAACACTCTGTCCCTAGTATGCCTCTAGTGAATTAGCTCGTTGATCAAACATGGTCAAGGTTTCCTAGCCATTGACATGTGATGTCATTTGATAATGAGATCACATCACTAGGAGAATGATGTGATGGACAAGAACCAAACTACAAACGTAGCATATGATCGTGTCAGTTTATTGCTACTGTTTTCTGCATGTCAAAGTATGTGTTCCTATGACCATGAGATCATGCAACTCACTGACATCGGAGGATTACCTTGTGTGTATCAAACGTCACAATGTAACTCGGTGACTATAAAGGTGCTCTACAGGTATCTCCGAGGGTGTCTGTTGAGTTGGCATGGATCAAGACTGGGATTTGTTACTCCGTGTGACAAAGAGGTATCTCAGGGCCCACTCGGTAATACAACATCACAATAAGCCTTGCAAGCAATGTGACTAAGTGTTAGTCATGGGATCTTGTATTACAGAATGAGTAAAGAGACTTGCCGGTAACGAGGTTGAACTAGGTATGGAGATACCGACGATCGAACCTCGAGAAAGTAACATACCGAAGAACAAAGGGAACATCATACGGGATTAACTGAATCCTTGACATAGAGGTTCGACCGATAAAGATATTCGTAGAATATGTAGGAAACAATGTGTACATCCAGGTCCCGCCATTGGTTATTGACCGTAGAGGTGTCTCGGTCATGTCTACATAGGTCTCGAACCCGCAGGGTCTGCACACTTAAGGTTTGGTGACGTTTTGGTAGTATAGAGTTATGTATGGTGGTGACCGAAGTTTGTTCGGAGTCCCGGATGAGATCACAGACGTCACGAGGAGCTCCGGAATGGTCCAGAGGTAAAGATTCATATATAGGAAGTCATATTTTGGTCGCCGGAAAAGTTCTGGGCTCATCGATAGTGTACCGGGAGTGCCGGTAGTGTACCGGGAGTGCCGGTAGTGTACCGGAGGACCATCGGGAGAGGTATTTCGACCCAAGAGGCTACATGGGCTGTTGGAGGGTGGAAACCATCCCTTAGTGGGCTGGTGGAAGTCCTCTAAGAGGCCCATGCGGTTGGACTTGAGAAAGAGAGAAAAAGGCCAAGGTGGAAAGAGATTCCAAGTAGGAAAGGAGGAATCCTAGTCCTAATAGGATTGGAGAAGGACTCCTCCTATCCTCCTTGCGCAAGGGATGCCTTGTGCGCCAGCCCTCCTCCTCCCTCCCTCCTATATATACTGGTGGTATTGGGTGTTTTGCACTAGATTTTAAGGCCACGTGCTACCCGTTCCACCGGTGCTCCTCTAGATCGGATTTCCGCAGTGCTTAGGCGAAGCCTTGCCGGAATTGCTCCACCACCATCACCGGAGCGCCGTCACGCTGCCGGTGAACTCTTCTTCCTCTCCACTTCCTCTTGCTGGATCAAGACGGTGGAGACCGTCATCAAGCTGCACGTGTGCTGACAGCGGAGGTGCCGTTTGTTCGGTGCTAGATCAGAAGGACCGTGGTCAAGATCGCCAGACGGATCGTGATGAGTTCGTAGGACGGATCATGATGAGTTCGCGGGATGGATCGTGATGAGTTCGTGGGACGGATCGTGATCAAGATCGCGAGACGGATTGTGATGAGTTCGCGGGATGGATCGTGATGAGTTCACGAGACGGCTCGTGATTGGATCACGGGACGGATCGTGATGAGATCGCGGGATGCTCGGCGATTTGGATCGCGAAGATGTTCGACTACACCAACCTCGTTTCTTAATGCTTCCCGCTTAGTGATCTACAAGGGTATGTAGATTCACTCTCCCTCTCGTAGATGCTCATCACCAAGGATAGATCTGCGTGTGCGTAGGAAATTTTTTGTTTCCCATGCGATGTTCTCCAACACTCAGGGCCCACTCGGTAATACAACATCACAATAAGCCTTGCAAGCAATGTGACTAAGTGTTTGTTACAGTATCTTCTATTATGGAATGAGTAAACAGACTTGCCAGTAACGAGGTTGAACTAGGTATGGAGATACCGACGAACGAATCTCGGGCAAGTAACATACCGAAGAACAAAGGTAACATTATACGGGATTAACTGAATCCTTGACATAGAGGTTTGACCGATAAAGATCTTCGTAGAATATGTAGGAACCAATGTGGACATCCAGGTCCTACCATTGGTTATTGACCGTAGAGGTGTCTCGGTCATGTCTACATAGTTCTCGAACCCGCAGGGTCCACACACTTAAGGTTTGGTGACGTTTCGGTAGTATAGAGTTATGTATGGTGGTGGCCGAAGGTTATTTGGAGTCCCGGATGAGATCTCGGATGTCACGAGGAGCTCCGAAATGGTCCGGAGGTAAAGATTCATATATAGGAAGTCTTGTTTTGGTCGCCGGAAAAGTTTCGGGCTCATCGGTAGTGTACCGGGAGTGCCGGTAGTGTACCGGGGGACCATCGGGAGAGGTATTGCGACCCAAGAGGCTTCATGGGCTGTGGGAGAGTGAATATCAGCCCTTAGTGGGCTGGTGGAAACTCCCACACAAGGCCCATGTGGCTGGAGAAGAAAACCCAATAGGAAAAGGTTGAAAAAGGAAAAAAAAAGGGACAAATCCTAGTCCTACTAGGATTGGAGGAGAGTCCTCCAATCCTAATAGGTTCGTCCGACTCCTATGGGGTCTTGGCCTTGTGACAGACCTCCTCCTCCCTATCTCCTATATATATTGGTGGACTTGGGTGATTTGCACTTGATTTGACGGCCACGTGCTACTCGTTCCACCGGTGCTCATCTAGATCGGATTTCTGCAGTGCTTAGGCGAAGCCCTGCCGGAATTGCTCCACCACCATCGCCGGAGCGCCGTCACGCTGCCGGTGAACTCTTCTTCCTCTCCACTTCCTCTTGGTGGATCAAGACGGTGGAGATCATCATCAAGCTGCACGTGTGCTGAACGCGGAGGTGCCGTCCGTTCGGTGCTAGATGGGAAGGACCGTGATCAAGATCGCGAGACGGTTCGTGACGAGTTCGCGGGACGGATCATGATGAGTTCGCGGGACGGATCGTGATGAGTTCGCGGGACGGATCATGATGAGTTCACGGGACGAATCGTGATGATATCGCGGGACGCTCGGCGATTTGGATCGCGAAGATGTTTGACTACACCAACCGCGTTTCTTAACGCTTCCCGCTTAGCGATCTAGAAGGGTACGTAGATCCACTCTCCCTCTCGTAGATGCTCATCACCATGGATAGATCTGCGTGTGCGTAGGAATTTTTTTGTTTCCCATGCGACATTCCCACAGTGGCATCATGAGCTAGGTCTATGTGTTGATGAGATCTCGAGTAGAACACAAAAGGTTTGTGGGCGTTGATTCTTAGATTGCTTCCTTCCTTGGTCAGATTTTGGTTCAGCGGTATTGTGAGATGAAGCGGCCCGGACCAACATTACTCGTACGCTTACGAGAGACCAGTTCCCTCGATGCAACTTGCTGCCTAGATGGCTTGCGGGTGGCAGTTTCTCTCACTTTAGTTGGATCGGATTCGACAAAGACAGTCCTTGAGAAGGTTGAAAAGCAAATTATGTATCACCGTTGTGGTTTATGCGTAGGTGAGAATCGTTCTTGCTAGTAACCCGTAGCAGCCACGTGAAACATGCAACAACAATTAGAGGACGTCTAACTTGTTTTTGCAGGGTATGTTTTGATGTGATATGGCCAATTACATGATGTGATATATGTGATGTATGAGATGATCATATGATGTATAGAATTTCACGACTTGCTTGTCGCTGAGTACGGCAACCGGCAGGAGCCATAGGGTTGTCTTTAATTATTGTATGACCTGCGTGTCAATCATTAAGCGCTATGTAATGCTTTACTTTATCGCTAAACGGTAGCAATAGTAGTAGAAGCATGTTGGGCGTGACAACCCCGATGGCGACACGTTGATGGAGATCAAGATGATGGAGATCATGGTGTCTTACCGGTGATGATGGATATCATGCCGGTGCTTTCAAGATGGAGATCTAAAGCACAAGTTCATGGCCATATCATGTCACTTATGAATTGCATGTGATGTTAATCCTTTTATGCACCTTGTTTTGCTTAGTACGACGGTAGCATTATAAGGTGATCCCTCACTTAAATTTCAAGAAATTGTGTTCTCCCCGAGTGTGCACCGTTGCGAAAGTTCGTTGTGTTGAGACACCACGTGATGATCGGGTGTGATAGACTCTACGTTCACATACAACGGGTGCAAGCCAGTGTTGCACGCGCAGAACACTCGGGTTAAACTTGAGGAGCCTAGCATGTACAGACATGGCCTCGGAACACAAGAGACCGAAAGGTCGAACATGAATCATATAGTAGATATGATCAACATGATGATGTTCACCATTGTAACCACCTCAACTCACATGATGATCGGACTTGAGTTGGTGAATTTGGATCATGTATCACTCGAATGACTGGAGGGATGTCAATTTGAGTGGGAGTCCTTAAGTAATATGATTAATTGAAATCATTATCATGAACATAGTCAGTAGTGTCTTTGCAAATTATGTTGTAGATTACTTGCTCGCGCTGTAGCGCCCTTGAATTTTTATATGTTCCTAGAGAAATAGAGTTGAAAGATGATGGTAGCAATATTGCGGATTGGCTTCGTGATCCGAGGATTGTCCTCGTTGCTGCACAGAAGGCTTATGTCCTTAATGCACCGCCCGGTGCGCCAACCCCTCTAGCTTCGTCTGTAGATGTTGTGAACATCTGATAGGTAGGTGCTGATGAATACTTGATAGTTTAGTGTGTCATGCATTACGGCTTAGAATTGAGGCTTCGAAACGGTTTGAACGTCACGGAACATATGAGATGTTCTAAGAGCTTAAATTAGGATCTTAGGCTCGTGCCCGTGTTGCGAGATATGAGATCTCCAACAAGATTCTTTGCCTGCAAGATGAATGAGAATAGCTCAATCGTTGAGCGTGTGCTCAGATTGTCTGGGTGCTACAATCGCTTGAATCGAGTGGGAGTTCATCTTCCAGATAAGATAGTGATTGATATAGTTCTCCAAGTCACTTTCACTAAGCTACTAGAACTTGGTGATGAACTATAAAATGCCAGGGATAGAATTAATGATCCCTGAGCTGTTCACGATGTTTGACACCGTGAAGGTAGAAATCAAGAAGGAGCATCAAGTGTTGATGGTAAGTATAACCACTAGTTTCGAGAAGGGCAAGGGCAAGGTGGGAAACTTCATGGATGGCAAGTCAGTTCCTGCTCCAGTGAAGCAACCCAAAGTTGAACCCAAACCCGAGACTAAGTGCTTCAATTATGAGGAGAGAGGTCGCTGAAGCGGAACAACCCTAGATACTTGGTACATAAGAAGGCTGGCAACGTCGACAGAAGTATATTTGATATACATGTTATTGATGTGTAACTTGCTTGTACTCCTAGTAGCACCTGGGTATTGGGTACCGGTTCGGTTTGCTAAATGTTAGTAACTCGAAATAAAAGCTACGGAATAAACGGAGAACTAGCTAAGTGTGAGGTGACGATGTGTGTTGGAAATGTTTCCAGGGTTGATGTGATCAACATCGCACCCTCTCTCTACCTTCGGGATTAGTGACGAACCTAAATAAATGTTATTTGGTGTTTTGCGTTGAGCATGAACGTGATTATATCGTGTTTATTGCAACACGTTTATTCATTTAAGTTAAAGAATAATGGTTATTCTGTTTACATGAATAATACCTTCAATGGTCATGCACCTAGTGAGAATGGTTTGTTGAAACTTGATCGTAGTAATACACATGTTCATAACATTGATGCCAAAGATATACAAAGTTAATAATAATAGTACCGCATACTTGTGGCACTGCCGCTAAATGTCATATTGGTATAAAACGCATGAAGAAACTCCATGCTGATGGATCTTTGGACTCATTCGATCTCGAATCGGTTGAGACATGCGAACCATGCCTCTTGGTCAAGATGACTAAGGACCCCGTTTTCTGTTTTGATGAAGCGGGCAAGTGATTTATTGGAAATGATACATGTTGATGTATGCAATCCAATGAGTCTTCTAGCGTGCGGTGGATATCATTATTTTCTTACCTTCACTGCTGATTTGAGTAGATATAGTGTATATTTACTTAATGAAACACAAGTCTGAATCGTTTGAAAGTTTCAAGCAAATTCAGAGTGAAGTTTAAGATCATCGTGACAAGAAGATAAAAATGTTTGCGATATGATCGTGGAGGTGAATATCTGAGTTACGAGTTTGGCATACAACTTTAGACAATGTGAAAGTTGTTTCACAACTCACGCCACCTGGAACACCATAGTGTGATGGTGTGTCCGAACGTCAGTCATGCTCTATTGGATATGGTGCGTGCTATGATGTCTATTATCGTTTTGTTACTATAATTTTGGGGTTATGCATTAGAGACAACTACATTCACTTTAAATAGGGCACCATCTAAATCCGTTGAGATGACACCGTGTGAACTATGGATTGATAGATACCTAAGCTGTCATTTCTTAATGTTTGGGCCTACGACGCTTGTGTGGAAAATGTTTTCACCAAATGAGCTCGAACCCAAAGCGGACAAATGCATCTTCATAGAATACCCTAAGAACAGTTGGGTGAACCTTCTATCTCAGATCCAAGCATAAAATGTTTGTTGCTAAAACTGGGTCCTTTCTCGAGAAAGGGTTTCTCTTGAAAGAATTGAGTGGGAGGAGGATAGAACTTGATGAGGTTATTGAACCTCTGCTTCAACCAGAAAGTAGCGCAACGCAGAAAGATATTTGTGTGAAGCCTACGTCAGTTGAAGAGGAAGTTAATGATGATGATCATGAAGCTTCGGATCAAGTTACTATCGACCTACGAGGGAAATAGAACCTGATGAGGTTATTGAACTTTTACTTCAACCAGAAAGTGGCGCAGCGCAGAAAGATGTTTCTGTGAAGCCTACGTCAGTTGAAGAGGAAGTTAATGATGATGATCATGAAGCTTCAGATCAAGTTACTATCGAACTTCGTAGGTCGACAAGGACGTGTACTGCTACCGAGCGGTATGACAACCCTATCTTGGAGGTCATGTTGTTGGACAACGATGAACCTACAAACTATGGAGAAGCGATGATGGGCCCGGAAACCAACAAATGGTTAGAGGCCATGAAATCTGAGAAAGGATCCATGTATGAAAATCAAGTATAGACTTTGGTGGACTTGCTCATTGGACGGCAGGTCATTAAGTACAAATGGATCTTTAAAATGAAGACAAACGCTGATGGTGAATGTTACCATTTGTAAAGCTCGACTTGTTGCAAAGTAGTTTACGACAAGTTCAAGGAGTTGATTGCGATGAGACTTTCTCACTCGTAGCGAAGCTAAAGTCTGTTGGAATTATGTTAGCAGTTGTTGCTTTTTTCAATTGTGAAATCTGGCAGATGGATGCCAAAACATCGTTTCCTTCCTTAAGGAAAGGTAGTATGAGATACAACCAGAAGGTTTTGTCAGTCCTAAGGATGCTAAAAGGTGTGCGAGCTTCAGTGATTCTTCTATGAACTGAAGCAAGCATCTCGGAGTTGGAATATACACTTTGATGAGGTGATCAAAGTTTTTGAGTCTATACAAAGTTTATGAGAAACTTGTATTTGCAATAAAGTGAGTGGGAGCACTATAGAGTTTCTGATAAGTATATGTGGATGACATATTGCTATTCGGAAATGATGTAGAATTTCTGGAGAGCATAAACGGTTGTTTGAAAAGAGTTTTTCAAAGGAAGACCTGGATAAAGCTACCTAATTGTTGAGCATCAAGATCTATAAAGATAGATCAAGATGTTTGATAAGACTTTCGATGAGTACATACCTTGACAAGATTTTGAAAGAGTTCAAAATGGATTAGTCAGAGAGAAGTGTTCTCGCCTGCTTTGTAAGGTGTGAAGTTGAGTGAGACTCAAAGATCGACCACGACAGAAGAAAGAGAAAGGACGAATGTCGTCCCCTATGGCTTAGCCATAGGCTCTGTATAGTATGCCATGCTGTGTACCGCACCTGTGTGTGCCTTGCCATGAGTCCGTCAAGGGGTACAAGAGTGATCCAGGAGTGGATCACTGGACAACGGTCAAGATTATCCTTAGTAACTAAAAACTAAGGAGATGTTTCTCGATTATGGAGGTGATAAAGAGTTTGTCGTGAGGAGTTACGTCGATGCAAGCTTTAACACCAATCCGAATAACTCGTAGTAGCAATCTGGATACGTATAGTAGGAGCAGCCATTTGGAATAGTACCAAGTGTGGTAGCAGTGTTTACAGTTTGGCATAGATATTTGCAAAGTACACACGGATCTGAATGTCGCAGACCTGTTGGCTATAAGACCTCTGTCACATGCAAAGCATGACCGAGCCCCAGAACTCATTGGGTGTTAGATTCATAAGTATGCAAATCACATGGTGATGTGAACTAGATTATTGACTCTAGTGCAAGTGGGATACTATTGGAAATATGCCCTAGAGGCAATAATAAATTAGTTATTATCATATTTCCTTGTTCATGATAATCGTTTATTATCCATGCTATAATTGTATTGAATGGAAACACATTAGATGTGTGGGTAAATAGATGACACTCTGTCCCTAGTATGCCTCTAGTGAACTAGCTCGTTGATCAAAGATGGTCAAGGTTTCCTAGCCATTGACATGTGATGTCATTTGATAACGAGATCACATCATTAGGAGAATGATGTGATGGACAAGACCCAAACTACAAACGTAGCATATGATCGTGTCAGTTTATTGCTACTGTTTTCTCCATGTCAAAGTATGTGTTCCTATGACCATGAGATCATGCAACTCACTGACATCGGAGGATTACCTTGTGTGTATGAAACGTCGCAACGTAACTCGGTGACTATAAAGGTGCTCTACAGGTATCTCTGAGGGTGTCTGTTGAGTTGGTATGGATCAAGACTGGGATTTGTTACTCTGTGTGACGGAGAGGTATCTCAGGGCCCACTCAGTAATACAACATCACAATAAGCCTTGCAAGTAATGTGACTAAGTGTTAGTTAAGGGATCTTGTATTATGGAACGAGTAAAGAGACTTGCCAGTAACGAGGTTGAACTAGGTATGGAGATACCGACGGTCGAATCTCGGGCAAGTAACATACCAAACAACAAAGGGAACATCATACGGGATTAACTGAATCCTTGACATAGAGGTTCGACCGATAAAGATCTTCGTAGAATATGTAGGAACAAATGTGGACATCCAGGTCCAGCCATTGGTTATTGACTGTAGAGGTGTCTCGGTCATGTCTACATAGTTCTCGAACCCGCAGGGTCTGCACACTTAAGGTTTGGTGACGTTTCGGTAGTATAGAGTTATGTATGGTGGTGACCGAAGGTTGTTCGGAGTCCCGTATGAGATCCGGGACATCACGAGGAGCTCCGGAATGGTCCGGAGTTAAAGATTCATATATAGGAAGTCCTGTTTTGGTCGTCGGAAAAGTTTGGCTCATCGGTAGTGTACCGGGAGTCTCGGTAGTGTATCGGGGGACCATCGGGAGAGGTATTTCGACCCAAGAGGCTTCATGGGCTGTGGGAGAGTGAATTTCAGCCCTTAGTGGGCTGGTGGAAACTCCCACACAAGGCCCATGTGGCTGGAGAAGAAAACCCAATAGGAAAAGGTGGAAAAAGGAAAAAAGGGACGAATCCTAGTCCTACTAGGATTGGAGGAGAGTCCTCCAATCCTAGTAGGTTCGGCCGACTCCTATGGGGTCTTGGCCTTGCGCCAGCCCTCCTCCTCCCTATCTCCTATATATATTGGTGGACTTGGGTGATTTGCACTTGATTTGACGGCCACGTGCTACCCATTCCACCGGTGCTCCTCTTGATCGGATTTCTGCAGTGCTTAGGCGAAGCCATGCCGGAATTGCTCCACCACCATTGCCGGAGCGCCATCGTGCTGCCGGTGAACTCTTCTTCCTCTCCACTTCCTCTTGCTGGATCAAGACGGTGGAGATCGTCATCAAGCTGCACGTGTGCTGAACGCGGAGGTGCCGTCCGTTCGGCGCTAGATCGGAAGGACCGTGATCAAGATCGCGAGACGGTTCGTGACGAGTTCGCGGGACATATCGTGATGAGTTCGCGGGACAGATCGTGATGAGTTCGCGGCACGGATCGTGATGAGTTCACGGGACGGATCGTGATGAGATCGCGGGACGCTCGGCGATTTGGATCGCGAAGACATTTTGATTGCTGAAGAAGGTGAAGCGGGATGCCCATATTGTGTCCTCCTCCATGCCTAACGCACGCACGACTCTAGGGTAACCCCTTGTGATCGACGTCCGACCATCCTTCATTGTCTTCATTACGACTTCTCGATACTCAACGTAGTCTCGATGAAACATTTTACCTTCATTGCATGTCCACCAATCATGTACTTTGCGAGGTAATCTTGAGTAAACTGCTTTGGTAACCATTGCAAAAGAAAAAGATTCAGACATTGTTGCCTAACACGCACTAAAAAGATAAGGCTACAGAGTTTGTAGTTACCATCCTACAACCCACCGTTTGCGTTGAATCGAGCATAAACAAATAGATTAATTGGTATCGTTTGCCTCTTTTACTTAACAATCCTTATCGGTTTCCTCACTTGATGTTGGTGAATGAACATTTCATTGCCCCATACGCAAAAAGGGTCCAGGCGTGTATCTATACCAAGGATATATGTACCTACAAGCAAAAAAGTCAATATTAGAAGCTAAAATGCAATTATAAAATGATGTAATATAATAATATAAGCCGAGGGATGAAAGTAACCTCAGTGGAAAACGTTGGTTACTCCCATTGTTGTCCTCTATAAGTGCATGGAATGTCATGATAAGTACAACAGGCTTAACATCAACCAAATATAGCCAATGTAAACATCATCATCTACAAATGATAGCTTGAATGTGTTTGTTTCAGCATTCTATTAAAGAAGATCAAAAATTGAAGGGGGTGTTAGGTACAATAGGCTCAAGAGCGACCAATTATTGTAATTCAAACAACTATTGTAGAAAACTAACATAATGTAGCTCATGCTTACACATCACACTGGATAAATATGTAAAACATAAGTACAGGGCACGTGTTGACTACACCAGGCATAACATGTGGTATTGATGAAATTGAACTGCACACTTCATACTTGCACATTATGAATATCACATTGTGAATAACCGAAATAAATAAAGTATATATGCTCACTATATATAGCCATTGAAAGCTGGAAAATGCTCACTTCAACCAACCTAACAACCAAATATAGAAAATCAAGGCATCTGCTTGAAAACTGGACAAATGCTCTCATCAACCAACCTAACAACCAAATATAGATAAACAAGACACATGCTCTCTAAAAAGAACCAAATAGGGACATTCGTGAAATTAAACAGGTCAATTCATAATTAAACATCAGATAGCCCTGTTAAACAATACATTTCGCATAACTGGAATATTTAAACATGTCATAGTTAAAACATTGCATGGCAGAAGCTACTACAACAATGGGTACGAGTGGGCTAGCTAGAAAAAGTAAGATTTGCTCACAGGATATTGCCTCACTTATCATGGATGGGCTCCTTCCACTTGGAAGAGCACATACCAAGGGTGCACACCCTAATGTCGTAGATGGGGAATTTCCCCTTGGAAGAGCCGTAGTGGGTGCCATTCACATGGTCTTGGTAGATGAGATCTGACTTTGTATCTAAGGATCCCAAGCCACTGTCTTAGAACATGTGCCCCTTGGAAGCGATGTCCCGCTTGGCGAGGTGGGTGGAGGCACTCCATGAAGACTTATGCTCATCGTCAGGATCAAGCGAGCTCCTTTAGATTGTGTGCTTAGCTTGGTTGTGCTTGTTTCCTATTTATTTGGTCTCCTATTTAAACTTTTTATGCTTTTATTGTATAGATGGTATCCCAGTAGGGTTGGTGTGTGTGTCTGTGTGCGTGCACGCGAACTTCCTTTGTACCATGTTGGTTGATGCTTTATTTATAAAGTGGGGTGATGAAGCTTCTTCGGTAAGTTAAGCTTGGCAGGCTGATCATCGCGGGCAACCACTCAGGGTGCGGTGGTAGGGTTCGAGAGCACTGAGGCAAAACTGGAGAAAGCGAAGGCAAGAGCCGGTGCTTCAGTTCTCCGGGCTCATAGACATATATGGGGATCGAGCGCCGATGATAATTTAGATTCGGTTTAGAGTAGGCTTTAGTTAGAAATTTTCCAACGGTTTGCATGAATTTCATCCGCTTAGTTGAAACCCGGGAGGAACTGTGTGCAGGTAGCATTGGATGGCCGGCTCTTGCATCTGTGTCCATGGACTGATCCACTAGTTCACGGGTGGATGCGGGAGAGAGTTTGTGATTGTTGGAGATGCTCTTAGGTTATTATCACGCACGTAGAAAATACAAGCCAAATCTTATGTCTTGACCCTTTTAGTATAGTTTACGAGATGTGACCCCGGTTGGGAAGAATTTCATGATTTGACCTTTTTTCTACCTTTAGGGACCCTGGCAGTAGGGTTAGATGGTTTACCACCAAGACCTCTAGTGGTAGACGACTTATCCATGCCAGTAGCCAATGACGACTGTCGTTATCTCCGTTCGCCCCCTACCGCCGGTAGTTTGTCTAACCCAACAGCCATGGACCTTGGCAGTAGGGTCCTCGCAGTTATGAGGGCTAGGGCACCACTTCACCCTCCCCCCTTTTTCCCAACCATGCCGCAAGAATAGAGGGAGAACCCACTTTCTCCCTCTCTCATCTCCTCCACTCCCCTTCTTGGATCTCTTCAATTCTAGACGATTTTTGCAGATTGAGATGGCTCCAAAAAGAGAAAAGTAAGCTCCTCCAATCTCTCCAATAGTTTTAGTCAAATAGCTTCCGACTCGATGCATTATTTTCTTCAAATCAACCCTATTTTTGAACTAGATTTATTTTTCTTATCCTAGGTTTGTTTTAGGTTGATTCTAGATGCTCTATGGGTTTGAATATTAAGTTCCTTCACTAGTTGGAATGGCTGTATGTTATGTGAAGATGAACCCTAGTTCATAATTTTTTTGATAAAATGGTGATATGATGCATGTTGGAGCAATTAAGTTCGATGTTTGTTTTGATGTGATGCATGCTAGTGATATGTATGAATCATATGCATATAGTGGATGTTGGAGGAATCATGTTGAAAAAAAATCATATATGTGTATAGTGGATTTTATATGAATGAATGAATCATGTTGAAAATTTTGCTTATGAATGTATGAATTATGCTTATGAAACATATAGTGGATGTTATATTAGTGAATGTATTTTTTACAATTTTTGTTGAATTATGTTGATGGTATTTTATTTATGCTTATGCTTATGCTTATAATGCTTATGTTTATGCATTTTTAAGGGGCCACCTCTTACGGGAAACATCGACACTAGGTACTCCATGCTTGACCCTGCGTTCGACAAGGGTCATCATGCCCATTTCATAGAGAACAGGGTGACAATTACTATGATCCAACTATTGAACTAAATCTTTCGAATTATTGACAACAAGTTACTAATTGTTGGCATCTACATTTTGACAGATGCTCTCGCCACTACGGATGAGGGGTCACACAAAGGCCGTTAAGATGGAGTACGACGAGCGGTACACACCGTACTTCAGGAAAGCCCGAATGTTGGGTTTCGTCCTACAGTTCAAGTGTTTGCCGCCGACACTCGACCACTCAGCTCTCACAACTTTGGTGGACTGGTGGTGGCCCAAGATGCACAGTTTCCATCTCCCATGTGGTGAGATGATGGTGACCCTCAAGGATTGGGGGATGATCACGGCCCTACCGATTGAGGGTCATGCCCTCACTCGGCTAGTGGAGAGGAAGAACTGGCACGATAGGGTTATCACCCTCATCGGTGACTACCCTCCTCCCCCCACACTAAGGGTAACTGGACATCTAGTGTACCGATGCCTTGGATCTTGAGGAACGAGAGCAAATGCCCGGAAAATGCCAATTAGCGGATGATGCAGCAGTACGTGAGGGCTTTCCTGTGGTATCTTCTGGTGGAGGTAGTGTTTCCAGACTACTCGAGGGACATTGCCTTATGGATGTATCTCGAATTCCTAGTCGACTGGGAGGTAGGGTACAACTGGGGGTCTGGCGACCTCGCCTACCTATACCATTCGGTAAGAGAATATATCACTTTTTTATGGATGTATGCTACTTGAAATTGTGTTATTTGATCATCAATTGGTGTTTTGTAGCTTGACGATGCAACCTAGAGGGCGAAATAAACATCCGATATGTGTGGATTTGTCTAGGACCTCTCCATTTGGATGTGGGAGCGCTTGCTGGTGGGCTATCCTGAGAAAATTAAATGGCATCCATGGACTAACAATGGTCAAGTTGGCGACAACACTCGATAATCGACCACCGCCACAATGGTGATAATAAGTTTGCCTTTTAACCTTCTACAAGGACTGCCTCTATCGAATCAGATTCAACTAAATTGGGAGAGACACACACCCGCCAGCCACCTTTATGCAAAACAAGTTGCAAGTTAGTCGGTGGAACCTATCTCTTGTGCGAGGACAAGTAAGGTTGGTCTGAGCCGCTTCATCCCACAATACCACCGAAACAAAATAAGACTAAGAAGGTAAGTTATATGTCTAGGATAATTTTTGATTGTTCCATACTGATATATTATCATTCTAGGATACTTTTTCGGTATTTATTTACAAATTTATGATATTTTTGAGCACTAACCTATTGACCCACTGCCCAGTGCCAGTTCCTGTTTTCTCCATATTTTTGCCTTTTCAGAGTTACAATACCAAACGGAGTCCAATTGACATGAAATTTTTTGGTGATTTTTCTGGACCAATACAAGGCCTACGAGCTTCGGAGGAGGGCCCGGAGGTGCACTAGGGCCCACCACACATCCAGCCGCTCCCCTTAGGGGGGACCAGATATGTGGTGCCCCTGGAGCGTGTCCCGACGTCATTCTCTAGCCTATAAATTCACTTATACCCTAAAACCATCAGAAGCACCACCGAAACACTTTTTTCGCTACCACAAGCCTCTGTTCCGATGGGAGGCCATCTACACCTCCGTTCCGGCACCCTGACAGAGGGGAGATCGATCACAGTGGGCCTCTTCATCAACCTTGCTGCCCTCACCATGATGTGTGAGTATTAACCGCAGACCTACGGGTTTGTAGGTAGTACCAAGATGGCAATCTCTCTCTCTCTCTTGATCTTCAATACAATGTTCATCGCACCTTTGACTTGATCTTTATGATGAAATCCCTTTGTATGGTGTGTTTGTTGGGATCCGATGAATTATGAGTTTATGTTCAGATTATTCATGAAAAGTATTTGAGTCTCCTCACATCTTATATGACGCTTACATTAGTACAGGGGGCTACTATACAAACTGTTTTTAACCCCTTTCCGTGATGTAGTATCAAACTGTCGCCTTGCATGTGTGGGCGATTGGGATGGGGCTATCCCACACGACCCGAAAAACCGTTGGTGATGGCTGCTCCCGGTCACACACGATAGGAAAAATTATGTCGTGTGCGATTGGAAGGACTATCCCAGATAAGTATTTAGGAGAAATTGTGTGAGATATGCATACCATCCCACACAGTGAATCCCAAACATACGTTTCTGTTCGTATTTTACATCGCACATAATTGTCTGCTTAACATCGTTTGTGTTAGGGGTGGCATCACGCACGGTGGCTAGAAGAAACTGTTTGGCATAGGGTTGTCCATCACAGGCAAGTTATATGTGAAAACATTTGCGAATGGGTGTTCTAACACACACAATTTGCTCCCGAAAATCGTGTGTGATTATTCATTGATCCAACACGCCAATTTCTATTAAGCATGTGGGTTTCTTGAGGTCATCGCTGACGGTGTTCTATGACGAACCGTCTGCAATATGAAACCCCAATAATCAGGCTAATAGCTCTATTATTTATAATCCAGCTAGTAAACAAATTTATACTTCATATCAAGCACACAATATATTTCATTTTGTATTATGGCAACAAAGATTTCATAATTGAAATATATCAGAGTACAACATTATATAGGCTTATAGTACCTAGATACCCAATTATATGATAGGACCGAGTTTCATATGCAACATCTAAAACCTTTGGAAAATAGCATCATATACGGTAAATAGACAGATGAATCTTGTCTAGATAACTGTTGAAGCAAAAGGAAAACATTGATCCTTCACTGATGTCGAAGGTTCTTGCAACTTTATGCCGGTGCCTGTGGATGGTTGCCCGCCCATCCTTCATCCTCTTGAGGAAGACTTCAAGATTATACCGTGGGTGCTGTATGAATACCTTCCTCTCCTCTTGACCATACATCTTGTTTGAGACGTACTCATCGATGAACTGCTTTGGAAAGGACTGGAAACAAAGATATGAGTAAATTGTGTTACTAAAAATTGACATGTCACAAAGGGAAAAAAGACAAGGTAAATGAGATAGTACCATACTATAGTTCACTGATGTCTTCTTCATTGTGCAGACAAACATCTTGTTATTTTTCGTCGCAAGTTTCTTTATCTTAACAATCTTTCTAAGTTTCTTGATTTGACTGATATTCATGAACACATCATTTCCCCACATGCAAAATGGGTCGAACAATGGGTCTACACCTCTTAAGGCAGGACCTACATGTGCAAGACCAAATTATTGCTAGAAACCTAAATATTAGAATGGTTCCTGCAATGGCACAATAATGTGCCATTAGCCAATGGATCATGAAAGTGCAAACCTCGATGGTAAACCTCAGTGTCTCCCATTGTCCCCCCTGTAACGTGTTTAAGATTAGATATTGATCGGTA
The DNA here is from genome assembly GCA_022496015.1 of Hordeum marinum. Lineage (NCBI taxonomy): Eukaryota > Viridiplantae > Streptophyta > Magnoliopsida > Poales > Poaceae > Hordeum > Hordeum marinum. The sequence continues at coordinate 348,449,023 of CM039678.1, forward strand.
AAATGTGTGAATGAAAGATAAATGCATTGCATACACAACATATGAATTTAAGCCACATGGAAAAGCCAAGCATGGTAAGAACTATGAAATATAGCAATTGTTGGTTTCACGTGCATAACAAAACAAAATTGTAGCAACAATAATTGAACATCACATTACAGATGATCACCAAAACAACTGAACAAATAGTTAACTGAGCATCACATTGCACAATACAACATAGTAGTAGAAGGTCAGATTGCATACTAGAATTACATTGCATATTTTAGTAGAGTTTCTTAAGGGAAGGTAGGAGCAGCATATGTAGCGGGTAAACTAAACATGCGTAGCTAGCTAAACGCATGTCATTAGTAATTAAGCTTAAAAACAAGATATTCCTCGTTGTTTGAGATATCGATAACGCTGGGCTTGGACGAGGTCGAGTCCTCCACATCGTGGCTTCCCTCCTCTTAGTGGTGAGTTGCCTCAGCCTGTCCGGGCACCAACTTGCCTGCTATGGAATTGAGGAAAGCATGGGCATACTGAGAAAACAACTCGGAGTCGCCGTCGAAGGAAACAACGGAGCCGTGGAGAAAATACGAGCTATTCTTCAAAGCAGCCAACCGCATGGCGGCATCCGCGCGCGAGGCGTCAACGGTGGCCTCAACGTCTAGATACCGCTCCAAGATCTAGGGGCCAGCAAGCATGGCAGCCATCGCGGCCTCATCCGTGCGTGCGGTCGCGATTTGCTTCTCAGCCGCCAGGTGTTCCTTGAGATCCTGGCTATAATGCGTGCACCATGTATTTCGGCAGCGATTATGTGGGGGGTGGGCTGGTGATTTTGGTGGAATGTGTCGTGCCGGCGGTCGGGCCATGTGGAATGGAGGAGGAGGGGGTGGAGGGGGAGTGGGTATGGGGAAGGTTTGGATTACCTGACTATGACTAGCAGGATGAGGTCGAGCAGCAGGAAGGAGTGTCGTCGGCGAGGAGGCGACACTGCAAGCAAGAAGTGAAGGTTTGAACTTTGGAAATGAGGGGGGGGGGGTGCAGGGGGAATGGGAAATGTGACTTTTGGTCGGTACGTGGGGGGGAGGTATATATTTGCACGGTAGCCCAAAATTCTGTTAGGTGCGGCAAAAAAGTAGCGCGCATAGTCACATCAAACATAGTACCATTACCATAACTGTGTGTGATATTGAACAACGCAAGCGTATCCTATACTTTATCCCGTGTGTGATGAGACCGAACGTGGAAATTTTGGTCTTCAAGCTTCCGGCATAAGATATTAGATACTACATTGCACACGGTACTTGCATTTTATGTTCATTTGGAAGAGAAAATGGGGATACGGTGGCAAATTTTGGTCAGAATTTCCCTTGTTACATTGGTCATTTCTTAGTTTAACAACACTTGCAAATTTGAGTACTAAACAAAATATCCTACAACACCGCCCGCGCATACTTAATTGAGCAACTAATAAACATTAGTTAATTAACTTAAACATTACTCTAACAAAACACCATTGTTGTAGACAAAGACTAATATTTCTCCTTGCATTCGTCGATCTCTGTCGCCTCCTCGATGACCAGCTCCCGCTCAACGAACTCCAGGGAATGGAGATCCATGGGATCCATCGCCACATACTCCAGCATCTCGCAGGCTTCATGCACCATCTCTTTGGATAAGGCCGCCATGAGCTGGGCGTGGGCGGCCTTGCTCTGGGTATGGATGGCTACAATCTTGGCTAGGGAGGCCACTGAGGAACGGACGCCTGCTAGAGCACACTCAACGATTACAAACTCAACGGAGGTGGGTTGTCGACCGGTGCCAGAGAAGGCATATGTGATTCGTGTAGCGACCGACACGATATGGGCATGGGCGGCCTCGAGATGGGACTGGGCATCCACCATCAGGGCTACGGCCACAGCCGAGGAACTGACAGTTGATGTGCCGCTCTCGCCATTTTCTATCCCCATCGCGGTTGTTGCTGCCACCCTCTCAGCTGCAACAGCTACCCTTTCGATTGCTGCAGCCACTCTGTCGAATGTTGCGGCCGCGTTCAAGCAGGTTGAGAGCGCACTCATGGATGATGCGGCCGCGCTCGGGATAGAGTCGGTTGTCGATGTTGCCCTCACGACAAGGATCCACGTCCCCATTTGACGATTGAAAAGTAAAATGGTCTAAGGAGTCAGTGCGGTAAACTGCCCGGCGGTGTACTATAGACGACGAAGCTTCATGCCTAAGCCATTCATTACGAGGATTGGCACAAGGTATTTGTACTACATCACAAACGATTCAAGAATGTCAACTATTTGTGAAAGACTTAATTTTCAAAATGTTTTTAAAACAAAAAATGAGGTTAATTCCACAAAGGACGGTGTTTGGCTTGCAATAAGATTTATGTGCTGTGAACACTGACCAATAGCTGTGTCGTGCTAAAATATGGAATTATCGAGGGTCTGTTTGGCATTTTTATAAATTAATTGAGTTTTCTAGACATTTAATGTGTATAATTCAAATTAGAACTATCATCCCAATGTCCGTGCATCAAAATGGGATGAAAAATCATATTAGTGTCCATGGCTTCATCTTTAGGTCACATGCAATAAATGGGAATGAAGTTCAAACATCTCGGCATCTTGGCTTGGGCACAAATGTTGAGAAACTTGGTTCTTAAATTACTATAAATCCAAAACACATCAGAAATTCTAAAAACTTGGAATGTTGTCATGACATGGCACATATGTGCCATGGTAAAAATATTTTCCAACATGGGACAATTTTAGCCACAAGTCCCTTACAAACGAGAGCTTCTCACTTCAATCTTTGAGGTCCCGATAAGTAAAACATCGCCTTACGTAGGCAAAACGATATCCGCTCATCTTCTCGCCATGAACTTTTGTTAGAGGCAACTCACACCGGTAAGAGTGTCTTGCTAAAATATGGAATTATTTAGGGTTATTTTCTCATTTTCATACGTTAACTGAGTTCTCCAGGCATATAATGTGGATAATTAAAATTTGTACTAAAATCACAAGGTCCGGTGCATCAAAATGGGTTGAAAAATCATATAAGTGTCCATGGCTACTTTGGGACCCATGCAAGATATGGGAATGGATTTGAAACATTTGCGGGGTCTTCACTCGGCCACATACATTGAGAAACTTGGTTTTACATTCATGTATAAATCAAAAACTTGTCAGAAAGTCGGGAAACTTGGCATGGTGTCATGGCATGGCTCATATGTGTCCTATGATAAATTGTCCGATTTGGGACAAGTTTTGGCACAAGCCCATACAAACCTCAACTACTCGTGGGAAGCTAGCTTTTGTGGTTTCGATAAGGAACACGTCACCTTATGTGGGCAAATTGACATCTGCTGCCTCTTCTCGTCTTGAACTATATATTTCTAGAGGCAACACATACCAAAATGAGCGTTGTTCCAAAATATGAAATTATACATGGTTCGTTTGGGATTTTTATACATTAATTGAGTTTTTATATGCATTATTTAATGTGCATATATAATTCAAATTTGAACTGCATTCACAAGGTAGTGTGCATCAACATGGGTTGAAGAACGTATAAGTTGTAGATGCATCTTTAGGATCCCATGCAATATATGGGAATGAATTTCAAACATCTCGCGGTCCTGGCTCGGCCATACAAACACTGAGAAACATGGGTTTTAAATCATGTGTACATCAAAAGCTAGTCATAAAATTCATGAAAGTTGGCATGGTGTCATAGCATGCATGGCTCATATGCGCCCTGGTAAAATAATGTCCAATTTGGGACAAGTTTTGGCTCAAACCATGCACAAACCACATATTAATTATCATGCAAAGCTTTGTTGCTTTGATATGGAATGTGTCACCTTATGTGGGCGAATCGACATCCGCTGCATCTTCTCGTCTTGAAGTATCTGTATAGGCAACATATACCGAATTGAGAGTATCGTGCCAAAATATGTAATTATACATGGTTCATTTGGCCTTTTTATACATTTATTGACTTTTACATGCATTATTTAACGTGCATAATTCAAATTTGCACTATAATCAGAGTGACCGATGCATCTAAATGGGTTGAAAACCGTATAAGTGTGCATGCATCTTTAGGATCCCATGCAATATATGGGAATAAATTTCAAACATCTCGCGGTCTTGGCTCGGCCACAAAAACATTGAGAAACTCAGGTTTTAAATCATGTTTAAGTCAAAAACAAGTCAGAAAATTCATGAAACTTGGCATGGTGTCATAACATGAATGGCCCATATGTGTCCTGGTAAAATAATGTCCAATTTGGGACAAGTTTTGGCACAAGCCCAGCACAAACCAAAGATTAATTACCACGTGAAGCTTTGTTGTTTCGATATGGAATGTGTCACCTTATCTGGATGAATCGACATCCATTGCCTCTTCTCTTCTTGAACTATTTCTATAGGCAACATATACCGAAATGAGAGTGTCGTGCCAAATATGAAAATATACATGGTTCATTTGGACTTTTTATACATTAATTGTCTTTTATATTCTTTTTTTAATGTGCACAATTCAAATCCAAACTACAATCAGAAGGTCCGGTGCATCAAAATGGGTTGAAAACCATATTAGTGTGCATGCATCTTTAGGTCCCATGCAAGACATGTGAATGAATTTCAAACATCTCAGGGTCTTGGCTCGGCCATAGAAACATTGAGAAACTAGGGTTTTAAATCATGTAATTCAAAAACTCGCCAGGAGATTCATGAAACGTGGCATGGTTTCATGAACACGGCACATAAAGGCGTCATAGCCTTTTGTTTTCCTATCTAATACTTGTTTTTTAATATATATTTTATTTTAGAGACAACATTGAGAATATTAATTAAATTATAGTAAATCTAGAACTCACACAAAATTCAAGAAATTTGGCATTCAAGAAATTCCTTATAGATCGCTAAGCAGGAAGCGTTAAGAAACGCGGTTGGTGTAGTCGAACGTCTTCGCGATACAAATCGCCGTGTGTCCCGCGATCCAATCACGATCCGTCCCGCGAACTTGATCACGATCCGTCCCACGAGCTTGATCACGATCCTTCCGATCTAGCGTCGAACGGACGACACCTCCGCGTTTAGCACACGTACAACTTGATGACGATCTCCGCCGTCTTGATCCAGCAAGAAGGAGCGGAGAGGAAGAAGAGTTCTCCGGCAGCATGACGGTGCTCCGGCAATGGTGGTGGAGCTATTCCGGCAGGGCTTCGCCTAAGTGTTGCAGAAAACCGATCTAGAGGAGAAACTATGCACTGGAGGAACGGGCAGCACGTGGCTAAAATTCTGTGCAAAAACCTAAAACCTCCAGTATATATAAGAGGAAGAGAGGAGAAGGCTTGGACCAAGGGCCAAGCCTCTAGGAGTCGGCCGAACCAGGTGGGAGAGGTGGAATCCACCTCCAATCCTAGTAGGACTAGGATTCACCCTATTTATGCCTTTTTCCACTTTTCCTCTTCGGGTTTTTTCTCCCTAGCCGCATGGGCTTTGTGTGGGACTTCCACCAGCCCACTAAGGGCTGGTATTCTCTCTCCCACAGCCCATGTTGCCTCTTGGGTCGAAATACCCCTCCCGATGGTCTCCCGGTACACTACCGGCACTCTCGGTACACTACCGATGAGCCCGAAACTTTTTCGGCGACCAAAATAGGACTTCCTATATATCAATCTTTACCTCCGGACCGTTACGGAGCACCTCGTGATGTCCGGGATCTCATCTGGGACTCCGAAAAACCTTCGGTCACCACCATACATAACTCTATACTACCGAAACGTCACCAAACCTTAAGTGTGCAAACCCTGCGGGTTCGAGAACTATGTAGACATGACCGAGACACCTCTACGGTCAATAACCAATAGCGGGACCTGGATGCCCATATTGGTTCCTACATATTCTACGAAGATCTTTATCGGTCGAACCTCTATGTCAAGGATTTAGTTAATCCCGTATGATGTTCCCTTTGTTCTTCGGTATGTTACTTGCCCGAGATTCGATCGTCAGTATCTCCACACCTAGTGCAACCTCGTTATCGGCAAGTCTCTTTACTCGTTCCGTAATACAAGATCCCACAACTAACACTTAGTCACATTGCTTGCAAGGCTTATTGTGATGTTGTATTACCGAGTGGGCCCTGAGATACCTCTCCGTCACAGGGAGTAACAAATCCCAGTCTTGATCGACGCCAACTCAACAGACACCCTCGGAGATACCTGTAGAGCACCTTTATAGTCACCCAGTTAAGTTGCGACATTTGATACACACAAGGCACTCCTCCGATGTTCGTGAGTTGCATGATCTCATGGTCATAGGAACATATACTTGACATGCAGAAAACAGTAGCAATAAACTGACATGATCATATGCTACATTTGTAGTTTGGGTCTTGTCCATCACATCATTCTCCTAATGATGTGATCCCGTTATCAAATGACATCTCATGTTAATGGCCAGGAAACCTTGACCATCTTTGATCAACGAGCTAGTTCACTAGAGGCATACTAGGGACAGTGTGTTGTCTATTTACCCACACATGTAATTTGTTTCCAATCAATACAATTATAGCATCGATAATAAACGATTATCATGAACAAGGAAAAATAATAATAAACACTTTATTCATTGCCCTCTAGGGCATATTTCCAACAGTCTCCCACTTGCATTAGAGTCAATAATCTAGTTCACATCACTATGTGATTTACATGGTAATGAATCGAACACCCATGCAGTTCTGGTGTTGATCATGTTTAGCCCTTGGAAGAGGTTTAGTCAATGAGTCTACAACATTAGGATCCGTGTGCACTTTGGAAATATTTATGTCCTTCTCCTCGATGTAATCACAGATGGAGTTGAAGCATCGCTTTATGTGTCTGGTCCTCTTGTGAAACCTTGGTTCCTTGGCCAAAGGAATGGCACCAGTGAACAGGTTCATTGGATTCAGTGCACTAGGCACTACTCCAAGATCTGTCATTAACTGCTTCATCCAGACACGTTCCTTCGCTGCCTCCGACGCTGCGATGTACTCCGCTTCACATGTAGAATCGGCTACCACGCTTTGCTTGGAACTGCACCAGCTTACCGCTCCCCCATTGAGAATAAATATGTATCCGGTTTGCGACTTAGAGCCATCCAGATCAGTGTCAAAGCTTGCATCAACATAACCCTTTACGATGAGCTCTTAATCACCTCCATAAACGAGAAACATTTCCTTAGTCCTTTTCAGGTACTTAAGGATATTCTTGACCGCTGCCCAGTGTTCCATTTTAGGATCATTTTGAAACCTTCCTGCCATACTTATGGCAAGGCTAACATCCGGTCTTGTGCACAGCATTGCATACATGATAGGGCCTATGGCTGAAGCATAGGGGATGACACTCATCTTTTCTCTATCTTCTGTAGTCATTGGGCATTGAGTCTTACTCAACTTCACACCTTGTAACACACGCAAGAACCCCTTCTTGGACTGATCCATTTTGAACTTCTTCAAAACTTTATCAAGGTATGTGCTCTGTGAAAGTGCTATTAAGCGTCTCGATCTATCTCTATAGATCTTAATGCCTAATATGAAAGCAGCTTCTCCTAGGTCCTTCATTGAAAAACTCTTGTTCCAATATTCCTTCACGCTTTCCAGCATTTCTATATTGTTTCCAATCAACAATATGTCATCCACATATAATATTAGAAACACTATAGAGCTCCCATTCACTTTCTTGTAAATACAAGCTTCTCCATAAACTTGTATAAACTCAAACGGTTTGATCACCTCATCAAAACGCTTATTCCAACTCCGAGATGCTTGCACCAGCCCATAAATGGATTGCTGGAGTTTGCAAACTTTGTCAGCATTCTCTGGACCGACAAAACCTTCTCGTTGCATCATATACAACTCTTCCTCAAGGAAACCGTTGAGGAACGCTGTTTTGACATCCATTTGCGAAATTTCATAGTCGAAATAAGCAGCTATTGCCAACATGATTCTGACTGACTTAAGCATCGCTATGGGTGAGACGGTCTCATCGTAGTCAACTCCTTGAACTTGTGAAAAACCCTTTGCCACAAGTCGAGCTTTATAGATGATGACATTACCGTCCGCGTCTGTCTTCTTCTTAAAGATCCACTTGTTCTGAATGGCCTTTCGCCCTTCAGGTAATACTTCAAAAGTCCATACTTTGTTTTCATACATGGATCCCATCTCGGATTTCATGGCCTCTAACCATTTCTCGGAATTCGGGCCCATCACTACTCCTCCATAGCTCGTAGGTTCATTGTTGTCCAACAACATGACCTCAAAGACAGGGTTGCCGTACCACTCAGGAGTAGTATTCGGCCTTGTCGACCTACGAGGTTCAATAGTAGCTTGATCCGAAGCTTCATGATCATCATCATTAACTTCCTCTTCTACCGTCGTTGGTTCCATAGAAACATCTTTCTATGCTGCGCTACTTTGTGGTTGAAGTAAAGGTTCAATAACCTCATAAAGCTCTATTTTCCTCCCACTCAATTCTTTCGAGAGAAACTCTTTCTCAAGAAATGTTCCGTTCTTAGCGACAAACACCTTGCCTTCAGATCTGAGATAGAAGGTATACCCGACTTTCTCATACGGGTATCCTATGAAGACACATTTTTCCGCTTTGGGTTCCAGATTTTCAGGCTGAAGCTTTTTGACATAAGCATCACATCCCCAAACTTTAAGAAATGACAACTTTGGCCTCTTGCCAAACCACAGTTCAGAAGGCGTCGTCTCAACGGATTTTGATGGTGCCCTATTTAAATTGAATTCAGCAGTCTCTAATGCATAACCCCAAAAGGATAGTGGCAAATCAGCAAGAGACATCATAGAACGCACCATATCTAATAAGGTTCGATTATGATGTTCGGACACACAATTACGCTGTGGTGTTCTGGGCGGTGTCAACTGTGAAACAATTCCACACTGTCTTAAGTGACTGCCAAACTCATAACTCAGATATTCACCTCGTCGATCAGATCGCAGGAATTTAATCTTCTTGTTATGATGATTCTCAACTTCACTCTGAATTTGCTTGAAATTTTCAAATGTTTCAGACTTGTGTTTCATCAAGTAAATATACCCATATCTACTTAAGTCATCAGTGAAGGTGAGAAAATAACGATATCCACCACGCGCTGTAACTTTCATTGGACCGCACACATCAGTATGTATGATTTCCAGTAAGTCACTCGCCCGTTCTATTTTTCCAGAGAACGGTGTTTTAGTCATCTTGCCCATGAGGCATGGTTCACATGTGTCAAGTGATTCAAAATCAAGTGACTCCAAAATTCCATCAGCATGGAGCTTCCTCATGCATTTTACACCAATATGACCTAAACGACAGTGCCACAAGAAAGTAGTACTATCATTATCAACTCTACATCTTTTGGCATCAATGTTATGAACATGTGTGTCATCACTATCAAGATTCAATATGGATAAACCAATAACATTGGGTGCATGACCATAAAAGATATTACTCATATAAATAGAACAACCTTTATTCTCTGATTTAAATGAGTAACCGTCTCGCAATAAACAAGATCCAGATATAATGTTCATGCTTAACGCAGGCACTAAATAACAATTATTCAGGTTCATCACTAATCCCGATGGTAATCGAAGAGAGAGCGTGCCGACGACGATCACATCAACCTTGGAACCATTTCCCACGCGCATCGTCACTTCAGCCTTCGCCAGCCTTCGCTTATTCTATAGTTCCTGCTTTGAGTTGCTAATGTGAGCAACCGAACCGCTATCAAATACCCAGGCACTACTACGAGAGCTAGTAAGGTACACATCAATAACACGTATATCATATATACCTTGTTTGTCGTTGGCCACGTTCTTGTCAGCCAGGTACTTGGGGCAGTTCCGCTTCCAGTGACCAGTTCCCTTGCAATGAAAACACTCAGTTTCTGGCTTGGGTCCATGCTTGGGCTTCTTTACAGGAGTAGTAACTGCTTTGCCATCCTTCTTGGTTTTACCCTTCTTGCCCTTACCCTTGACCTTGCCATTTTTCTTGAAACCAGTGGTTTTTTTGACCATCAACACTTGATGTTCTTTCTGGATTTCAGACTCAACGACTTTTAGCATCGCAAACAGCTCGGCGACTGAATTGTTCATCCCGTGCATGTTATAGTTCACCACAAAGCTCTTGTAACTAGGTGGCAGTGATTGAAGAACTCTGTCAGTGATCGCCTCTGGCGGAAGGGCAAATCCCAACTCCGCTAGACGAGTTGAATACCTAGACATTCTGAGTATATGTTCACTAATAGACCCATTCTCCTCCATCTTGCAAACATAGAACTTATCGGAGGTTTCATACCTCTCGATCCGGGCATTCTTCTGAAAGATAAACTTCAACTCCTCGAACATCTCATATGCTCCATGATGTTCAAAACGTCTTTGAAGTCCCGGTTCTAAGCGATACAATATTGCACACTGAACTATTGAGTAATCTCCAGTACGTGCCTCCCAACCGTTCTTAACGTCTTCGGAGGTCATGTCTTCTGGTTGGTCACCAAGCGGTGCATCAAGGACATATGATTTATGGGAAGCCATGAGGATAATCCTCAGATTACAGGCCTAGTCAACAAAGTTACTTCCATCATCTTTCAACTTAGCTTTCTCTAGGAACGCATTAAAATTCAGGGGTGCTACTACGTGAGCCATTGATCTACAACATAAATATGCAAAGTTTACTTAGACTATTGTTCAAGATAATGAGTTTAGTTAATCAAATTACTAAAGCTCCCACTCAAATTGACATCCCTCAGGTCATCTGATTGTCACATGATCCAAATCCACCAACTCAAGTCCGATCATCACGTGAGTTGAGGTGGCTTCAATGGTGAACATCATTATGTTGATCATATCTACTATATGACTCATGTTCGACCTTTAGGTCTCTTGTGTTCCGAGGCCATGTCTATACATGCTAGGCTCATCAAGTTTAACCCGAGTGTTCTACGTGTGCAACACTGGCTTGCACCCGTTGTATGTGAACGTAGCGTCTATCACACCCGATCATCACGTGGTGTCACGACACGACGAACTTTCGCAACGGTGCACACTCGGGGAGAACACAATTCATCTTGAAATTTAAGTGAGGGATCACCTTATAATGCTACGATCGTCCTAAGCAAAACAAGGTGCATAAAAGGATTAACATCACATGCAATTCATAAGTGACATGATATGGCCATGAACTTGTGCTTTTGATCTCCATCTAGAAAGCACCGGCATGATCTCCATCATCACCGGTAAGACACCATGATCTTCATCATCTTGATCTCCATCAACGTGTCGCCATCGGGGTCATCGTGCCCAACATGCTTCTACTACTAGTGCTACCGTTTAGCGATAAAGTAAAGCATTACATAGCGCTTAATGATTGACACGCAGGTCATACAATAATTAAAGACAACCCTATGGCTCCTGCCGGTTGCCGTACTCATCGACATGCAAGTCGTGATAATCTATACATCACATGATCATCTCATACATCACATATATCACATCATGTAATTGGCCATATCACATAACAACATACCCTGTAAAAACAAGTTAGACGTCCTCTAATTGTTGTTGCATGTTTTACGTGGCTGCTACGGGTATCTAGCAAGAACAATTCTCATCTACGCAAAAACCACAACGGTGATACACTAGTTGCTTTTCAACCTTCTCAAGGACCGCCTTTGACGAATCCTATCCAACTAAAGTGAGAGAAACTGGCACCCGCAAGCCATCTATGCAACAAGTTGCGGTCGAGGGAACCGGTCTGTCGTAAGCGTACGAGTAATGTTGGTCCGGGCCGCTTCATCTCACAATACCGCTGAACCAAAATCTGACCAAGGGAGGAAGCAATCTAAGCATCAACGCCCACAAACCTTTTGTGTTCTACTTGAGATCACATTTACACATAGACCTAGCTCATGATGCCACTGTTGGGGAACGTTGCATGGGAAAATAATTTCCTACGCACACGCAGATCATCCATGGTGATGAGTATCTACGAGAGGGAGAGTGCATCTATGTACCTTTGTAGATCGCTAAACAGGAAGCGTTAAGAAACGCAGTTGGTGTAGTCGAACGTCTTCTCGATCCAAATTGCCGTGTGTCCCGCGATCCAATCACGATCCATCCTACGATCCAATCATGATCTATCCCGTGAACTTGATCACGATCCGTCCCACGAGCTTGATCACGATCCTTCCGATCTAGCGCCGAATGGACGACACCTCCGCGTTTAGCACACGTACAAGTTGATGACGATCTCCGCCGTCTTGATCCAGCAAGAAGGAGTAGAGAGGAAGAAGAGTTCTCCGGCAGCGTGATGGCGCTTCATCGATGGTGGTGGACCTATTCCGGCAGGGCTTCGCCTAAGCGCTGCAGAAAACTGATCTAGAGGAGAAACTATGCACTGGAGGAACGAGCAGCACGTGGCTAAAATTCTATGCAGAAACCCTAAAACCTCCAGTATATATAAGAGGAAGAGAGGAGGAGGCTTGGCCCAAGGGCCAATCCTCTAGGAGTCGGCCGAACCAGGTGGGAGAGGTGGAATCCACCTCCAACCCTAGTAGGACTAGGATTCACCCTATTTATGCCTTTTTCCACTTTTCCTCTTCGGTTTTTTTCTCCCTAGCCACATGGGCTTTGTGTGGGACTTCCACCAGCCCACTAAGGGCTGGTATTCTCTCTCCCACAGCCCATGTTGCCTCTTGGGTCGAAATACCCCTCCCGATGATCTCCCGGTACACTCCCGGCACTCCCGGTACACTACCGATGAGCCCGAAACTTTTTCGGCGACAAAAATAGGACTTCCTATATATCAATATTTCCCTCCGTACCATTTCGGAGCTCCATGTGACGCCCGGGATCTCATCCTGTACTCCGAACAACCTTTGGTCACCACCATACATAACTCTATACTACCGAAATGTCACCAAACCTTAAGTGTGCAGACCCTGCGGGTTCGAGAACTATGTAGACATGACTGAGACACCTCTACGGTCAATAACCAATAGCGGGACCTGGATGCCCATATTGGTTCCTACATATTCTATGAAGATCTTTATCGGTCGAACCTTTATGTCAAGGATTTAGTTAATCCCGTATGATGTTCCCTTTGTTCTTCGGTATGTTACTTGCCCGAGATTCGATCGTCGGTATCTCCATACCTAGTTCAACCTCGTTATCGGCAAGTCTCTTTACTCTTTCCGTAATACAAGATCCTGCAACTAACACTTATTCACATTGCTTGCAAGGCTTATTGTGATGTTGTATTACCGAGTGGGCCCTAAGATACCTCTCCGTCACACGGAGTAACAAATCCCAGTCTTGATCCATGCCAACTCAACAGACACCCTCGGAGATACCTGTAGAGCACCTTTATAGTCACCCAATTACGTTGCGACATTTGATACACACAAGGCACTCCTCCGATGTTCGTGAGTTGCATGATCTCATGGTCATAGGAACATATACTTGACATGCAGAAAACAGTAGCAATAAACTGACACGATCATATGCTACGTTTGTAGTTTGGGTTTTGTCCATCGCATCATTCTCCTAATGATGTGACACCATTATCAAATGACATCTCATGTTAATGGCCAGGAAACCTTGACCATCTTTGATCAACGAGCTGGTTCACTAGAGGCATACTAGGGACAGTGTGTTGTCTATTTACCCAGACATGTAATGTGTTTCCAATCAATACAATTATAGCATGGATAATAAACGATTATCATGAACAAGGAAAAATAATAATAAACACTTTATTCATTGCCTCTAGGGCATATTTCCAACAGTATTTATCTCTGAATTCACGTAGCAAACAAAAAACCATCATAGTTTTATCTGAATGAACACACATCACAAACAGTTCAGGTGGAATACCGCTTTGAAGATGGACAACTATCTTCACCTGTAAGCCAAGTCAAAATATTGGCGCGAAGGATTGGTCCAATGCATCATCACAAACGTTTCTCCAATATGATTTGCGTTCCTAGTACATACATTCCGGGAAGATTTGCATCTATCATACTGGGTAAATTTCCATGTGTCAAATTGGAAACATTGTTATCTATCGATCTAGTAACACTGGCATTTGTCAACATTGTAGCACTGGCATTTGTCAAGTATTGCAGAAACAAATTCACAATTAGGGTGTAAATTTGCAACTAAAATTCACTTTAGACATGCATTTCATTCATACATGAAGTACTGGTCTTTGTACAATACAGTTCAACACGATAGCTGAACTGAACAAACTTTTCCCCCAATTGTTGCCAACCACGTACTGAATTAGCTAGTTAAACTATATACTAGCTAATTAACATATGTGGTATAGTTCAACCATATCTATAGTTAGATGAACTGAACAAAATAGCCCCTAAATACTAGTATTACGGAGGGGCTTTGTACTACTTCCTGTAGAATCAAGCGTGCTCAGTAAGAGCAAGTGGAGGAGAAGCCTGCCGACGAGTTGGTGGAGATGTGTCCGTTGCGTGCCAGTGCTGCCCTCTGATGCTCAAGATGCCCCTCCTCAAAGAGACAAGTATCTGCATAGATCTTGGCATTCCGCACCGCTGTGGCGCCTTCTCCTCCGTTCATGGCATCGCTGAGCTTCTTCGTGTGTGCGACCTGGCGCTCCACCTCCTTGTCTAGGAAGTAGATGTAGCGCGTAAGGGTTGCGACGCAGAAGCCCCGCGGCGGGCCTTTGTCAGACTCCACCTCCCGCGTTTGGGCCTTGGTGGTAGTGTGGGTTATGAACCCGCATCCTGATGGCAGGGTCGTGGCAAAGACGGAAGACGGTGGGGTGGCGGCCCCAGCGGCAGCCACCGCACCGTCGTCCGGCATGGTGGCTGCCATGGCGGCCACCGACAACAGCTGCCTTTGGGTAGCGGTGGTGGAGTGTGTAGTTGGTGGCATGCGCACACCCACCAGGGACGCCACGTGCACTACACGTTTCAGAGGACTGCCACACCGACGGGATGAAGCCTCCCAGCTAGAGCTGTCCTCTGGCGGAGTGGCTGGGCGACGACAAACGGCCGGTGCCACTGGCGATTGGGGGAGAAGCAAATTAGACAATCTATGGGGAGGGGGGATGAAGGCAATGTGGAGTCGCCTACCATGAGGGTTTATATAGCTAGCTAGCAAGGATTGGGGATTTCACCGAGCATGGCGGTAACCTAGAGCCGTATGACGGTTTTGCACATGGGAACCTGCGCGGTTCTGACCAGGAATGGGATCATCGAGCAGGCGTGTTGCCAAAACCCAAAAGCGGTGCCGAAGCGTGCACTCGAATACTCGGGCGACAACGTGGTGACAAGACGTAAGAGAGGAGGACGGACTCAGCGGAGGCACACAATCAAAATAATAAAACATCTGTGATATTGATACATGCATACGACACTTCCCAATGTAGCATCTGTAATGATTCCATCCAGCACTGACAATTATTTGGCAGCAACTGTCTGCCAACAACACACATAGCTTGTCAATATGTATCGTTTGTGTTATTTCTGGTGTTCGCACATGATTCTCATTACTCACCTGTTTGCTATATATCGCACACATCGTGTTATGCCGGGTTGTTTGTCTTCTGCTGTATCAACGCACACAGTTTATCCGAGTGAATTGTATGTCGTACTTCGCACACGTATGTAGTTTAGGTAACCACTTCTGTTGTCTTCCCTAATCACAAATGGTTCATAAGAACAAACTGTCTGCCGTAGATCGCACACGTAAATATTTTCTAAATCGTATTTGATGGATCCTACATCACACACAGTCCGTGTCATTGGCGACGGAGCTTGAACTATACCGTTTGCAATTCATGCATCGCACACAGTTTCTTCGAAGGGTCTGTGATTGCAGTGTCGCATTAGCAGCATCCTGTAGTAGTGTTATGTGCATGATCATTATAGCTCTGTATCAATTTATTAAGATAGTTTGGCCAACTAGATTGATATTTCTTCGGTGGGAGTGGTGCATTGTAGTAGGTTCAACCTGACGAGTTCCTATATCCTAGTGACAGAAGGGGACAAGTTGCGTCTTTGTGTTGTTGCTACTAAGGATAACATGATGGGGTCTATTCATATTTATTGCATTTACTTTGTGTACATCATGTCATCTTTCTCCAAGCATTACTCTGTTTGTCATGAACTTAATACGTAGAGAGGCAAGCATAGAAGCACGCTTGAAGTGGAGTAATAGTAGTAGGTGCAGGCAGGAGTCGGCCTATTTGCTTCCATATGTGATGCCTATTTACACATGATCATTGTCGTGAACATCGCATAATTATTCGCTTTTCTATCAATTCCCAACAGTAAATTTTTTACCTACCGTATGCTTTGCTTATTAGAGATGCCACTAGAGAACTCTATGACCCCCAGGTCTACTCACTTATAAATTCAGAAATGCTATCATTACCTTGCTGTTATTTATTATCTTATATTTTATTTTGCAATTCACAATTATATACACAATTCACTTGCTTGCAAATAATAAGATCAAGGGGATTGACAACCCTCTTGCCGGCGTTGGGTGCAAGTTGTTTGTTCTTTTGTGTGCAGCTGCTGGAGACAGTTGAGGATTGGTATTCCTTTTGGTTCCATAAACCTTGGTTTGATAACTGAGGGAAATACTTACCCACTTTGTGCTGTGATTACACATTCCTCTTCACAGAAAACCCAATGCAGATCACGAGTATCATTAAGCAATCTGAACATCAATGCCCACAAACACTTTGTGTTCTACTCGTGCATATCATATACACATAGACCTAGATCATGATGACATTGTTGAGGAACGTTGCATGGGAAAAAAATCCTATGCACACGCAAGATGTATCCATGGATAAGTATATCTATGAGACGGGGAGTGCATCTACATAACGTTGTAGATCGCTAAGGGGAAGCGTATATAACACACTTGATGTAGTTGTACTCTTCATGATCCAATCGCGATCGAATCCGATCAGCGCCGAACGGATGGCACCTCCATGTTCAGCACACATGTGGCTCGATGATGTATCCACCTCCTCGATCCAGCAATCAAGGGCGGAGTAGTAGATGGCTTCTCAACCAGCACGGCAACATGGTGGAGATGATGGTGGAGCAGTGTCAGCAGGGCTTTGCCAAGCGCTACTAGAACTACGAACGGAAGAGTAACGGAGCAATGGGAGAGATAGCATGGGGAATAGCCCCTCCAAACCCTAGGGCACAACCAAGGGGGGGAGTGGGACTCCTAGTCCAATTCCCTCCCTTTCCATACACAAGTGGACTTTCCTTCTCTCCCTAGCCACATGGGCCTTGAGGAACTTGTGTGTCTAGCCCAATAAGACTACAGTGCCTCCCCTCAGCCCATGCAAACCCTTTGGATGTGGTGGAACCCTTGGTCGACTTCCGAACTCCTCTAGAAGTTTCCAGAACCTTCTAGAAACTATCCGGTACAATACAGGAAGAAGCCAAAACTTTTTAGGTAGCCAAAATATGACTTCCCATATAAAAATCATTACCCCCGAACAATTTCGGAGCTCCTCGTGACATCCGAGATCACATCCGGGACTCCGAAAAATAATCGGTCACCAACATACATAACCCAATAATACTATATCATCACCGAACGTTATGTTGGGGAACGTCGCATGGGAAACAAAAAATTTCTTACGCTCACGCAAGACCTATCCATGGTGATGAGCATCTACGAGAGGGAGAGTGGATCAACATACCCTTGTAGATCGCTAAGCGGGAAGCGTTAAGAAATGCGGTTGGTGTAGTCAAACGTCTTCACGATCCAAATCGCCGAGCGTCCCGCGATCCAATCACGATCCGTCCCGATCAAGCACCGAACGGACGACACCTCCGCGTTCAGCACACGTACAGCTTGATGACGATCTCCGCCTTCTTGATCCAGCAAGAGGGAGCAGAGAGGTAGACGAGTTCTCCGGCAGCATGAAGGTACTGCGGCGATAGTGGTGGAGCAATTCCGACAGGGCTTCACCTAAGCACTGCAGAAAACCGATCTAGAGGAGAAACTATGCACTAGAGGAACGGGTAGCACGTGGCTGAAAATCTAGTGCAAAAACCCTGAAACCTCTAGTATATATAAGAGGAGGATAGGAGGAGGCTTGTCCCAAGGTCCAAGGCGCCTAGGCTTCGGCCGAACCAAGAGGAGAGGAGGATTCCTCCTCCAATGCTAGTAGGATCAGGACTCCTCCTTATTTTTGCCTTTTTGCCTTTTTCCACCTTTTCCCCTTTGGGCTTTTCTTCCCAGTCGCATGGGCCTTGTGTGCAACTTCCACCAGACCACTAAGGGCTGGTATTCACTCTCCCACAGCCCATGTAGCCTCTTGGGTCGAAATACCCCTCCCGATGGTCTCCCGATACACTACCGGCACTCCTGGTACACTACCGATGAGCCCGAAACTTTTCCAGCGACCAAAATAGGACTTCCTATATATCAATTTTTCAGAGCTCCTCGTGACGTCCGGGATCTAATCCGGGACTCCGAACAACCTTCGGTCACCACCATGTATGACTCTATACTACCAAAACATCACCAAACCTTAAGTGTGCACACCCTGCTGGTTCGAGAACTATGTAGACATGATCGAGACACCTCTACGGTCAATAACCAATAGCAGGACCTGCATGACCATATTGGTTCCTACATATTATATGAAGATCTTTATCGATCGAACCTCTATGTCAAGGATTTAGTTAATCCTGCATGATGCTCCCTTTGTTCTTTAGTATGTTACTTGTCCGAGATTCGATCGTCAATATCTCCATACATAGTTCAACCTCGTTACCGGCAAGTCTCTTTACTCGTTCTGTAATACAAGATCCCATGACTAACACTTAGTCACATTGCTTGCAAGGCTTATTGTGATTGTATTACCGAGTGGGCCCTGAGATACCTCTCTGTCACACGGAGTAACAAATCCCAGTCTTGATCAATGCCAACCCAAAAGACACCCTCGGAGATACCTGTAGAACACCTTTATCACCCAGTTACGTTGTGACGTTTGATACACACAAGACAGTTTTCTGGTCCGTGAGTTGCATGATCTCATGGTCATAGAAACATATACTTGACATGCAGAAAACAATAGCAATAAACTGACACGATCATATGCTACGTTTGTAGTTTGGGTCTTGTCCATCACATCATTCTCCTAATGATGTTATCCCATTATCAAATGACATCACATGTCAATGGCTAGGAAACCTTGACCATATTTGACCAACGAGCTAGTTCACTAGAGGCATACTAGGGACAAAGTGTTGTCTATTTACCCACACATGTAATGTGTTTCCAATCAATAAAATTATAGCATGGATAATAAACGATTATCATGAACAAGGAATATAATAATAAACACTTTATTTATTGCGTCTAGGGCATATTTCCAACAGTCTCCCACTTGCACTAGAGTCAATAATCTAGTTCACATTACTATGTGATTTACATTGTAATAAATTGAACACCCATGCAGTTCTGGTGTTGATCATGTTTAGCCCTTGGAAGAGGTTTAGTCAACGAGTCTGCAACATTCTGATCCGTGTGTACTTTGCAAATATTCATGTCCTTTTCCTTGATGTAATCGCGGATGGAGTTGAAGCATCACTTTATGTGTCTGGTCCTCTTGTGAAACCTTGGTTCCTTGTCTAGAGCAATGGCACCAGTGTTTTCACAGAATAGGTTCATTGGATTCAGTGCACTGGGCACTACACCAAGATCTGTCATGAACTGCTTCATCTAGACACCTTCCTTCGCTGCCTCCGAGGTTGCGATGTACTCTGCTTCGCACGTAGAATCGGCTACCACGCTTTGCTTGGAACTGCACCAGCTTACTGCTCCCCCGTTGAGAATAAATATGTATCCAGTTTGTGACTTAGAGTCATCCGGATCAGTGTCAAAGCTTGAATCGACGTACCCCTTTACGACGAGCTCTTCATCACCTCCATAAACGAGAAACATTTTCTTAGTCCTTTTCAGGTACTTAAGGATATTCCTGACCGCTGCCCAGTGCTCCATTCCAGGATCACTTTGAAACCTTCCGGTCATACTTATGGCAAGGCTGACATCGGGTCTTAGGCACAGCATTGCATACATGATAGAGCCTATGGATAAAGCATAGGGGATGACACTCATCTTTTCTCTATCTTCTGCAGTCACTGGGCATTGAGTCTTACTCAACTTCACACCTTGTAACATAGGCAAGAACCCCTTCTTGGACTTATCCATTTTGAACTTCTTCAAAACTTTATCAAGATATGTGCTCTGTGAAAGTGCTATTAAGCGTCTCGATCTATCTCTATAGATCTTAATGCCTAATATGAAAGCAGCTTCTCCTAGGTCCTTCATTGAAAAACTCTTGTTCAAATATTCCTTCACGCTTTCCAGCATTTCTATATTGTTTCCAATCAGCAATACGTCATCCACATATAATATTAGAAATGCTATAGAGCTCCCACTCACTTTCTTGTAAATACAATCTTCTCCACAAACTTGTATAAACTCAAACGCTTTGATCACCTCATAAAAGCGCTTATTCCAACTCCGAGATGCTTGCACCAGCCCATAAATGGATCGCTAGAGTTTGCAAACTTTGTCAGCATTCTCTGGATCGACAAAACCTTCTGGTTGCATCATATACAACTCTTCCTCAAGGAAACCGTTGAGGAACGCTGTTTTGACATCCATCTGCCAAATTTCATAGTCGAAATAAGCAGCTATTGCCAACATGATTCTGACAGACTTAAGCATCGCTACGGGTGAGAATGTCTCATCGTAGTCAACTCCTTGAACTTGTGAAAAACCCTTTACCACAAGTCGAGCTTTATAGACGGTGACATTACCGTTTGCGTCCGTCTTCTTCTTAAAGATCCATTTGTTCTGAGTGGCCTTTTGCCCTTTAGGTAATACTTCCAAAGTCCATAGTTTGTTTTCATACATGGATCCCATCTCGGATTTCATGGCCTCTAACCATTTCTCAGAATCCAGGCCCATCACTGCTCCTTCATAGCTCATAGGTTCATTGTTGTCCAAGAACATGGCCTCCAAGACAGGGTTGCCGTACCACTCTGGAGCAGTACACACCCTTGTTGACCTACGAGGTTCAATAGTAACTTGATCCTAAGCTTCATGATCATCATCATTAACTTCCTCTTCAACTGTTGCAGGCTCCACAGAAACATCTTTCTGCACTGCGCTACTCTCTGGTTGAAGTAACGGTTCAATAACCTCATCAAGCTCTATTTTCCTCCCACTCCATTCTTTCGAGAGAAACTCTTTCTCAAGAAATGTTTTGTTCTTAGCGACAAACACTTTGCGTTCGGATCTGAGATAGAAGGTATACCCGACTGTCTCTTTTGGGTATCCTATGAAGACGCATTTCTATGCTTTGGGTTCGAGCTTTTCAGGCTGAAGCTTTTTGACATAAGCATCACATCCCCAAACTTTTAGAAACGACAACTTTAGTCTCTTTCCGAACCATAGTTCATATGGCGTCGTCTCAATGGATTTCGATGGTGCCCTATTTAAAGTGAATGCAGCTATCTCTAATGCATAACCCCAAAATGATAGTGGCAAATCAGCAAGAGACATCATAGAACGCACCATATCTAATAAGGTTCGATTATGACATTCAGACACACCATTACGTTGTGGTGTTCTAGGCGGTGTCAACTGTGAAACAATTCCACACTGCCTTAAGTGACTGCCAAACTCATAACTCAGATATTCACCTCCTCGATCATATTGCAAGAATTTAATCTTCTTGTTACGATGATTCTCAACTTCACTCTGAAATTGCTTGAACTTTTCAAACGTTTCAGACTTGTGTTTCATTAAGTAAATATACCCACATCTACTTAAGTCATTAGTGAAGGTGAGAAAATAACGATATCCACCATGCGCTATAACATTCATTGGACCGCACACATCAGTATGTATGATTTCCAATAAGTCACTTGCCCTTTCCATTGTTCCAGAGAACGGCGTTTTAGCTATCTTGCCCATGAGTCATGGTTCACATGTGTCAAGTGATTCAAAATCGAGTGACTCCAAAAGTCCATCTGCATGGAACTTCCTCATGCGTTTTACACCAATATGACCTAAACGACAGTGCCACAAGAAAGTGGTACTATCATTATCAACTCTACATCTTTTGGCATCAATGTTATGAACATGTGTGTCATCACTATCAAGATTCAATATGAATAAACCCCTCACATTGGGTGCATGACCATAAATTATATTACTCATATAAATAGAACAACCTTTATTCTCTGATTTAAATGAGTAACCGTCTCGCAATACACAAGATCCAGATATAATGGTCATGCTTAACGCAGGCACTAAATAACAATTATTCAGGTTCATCACTAATCCTGATGGTACTCGAAGGGAGAGCATGCCAACGGCGATCACATCAACCTTGGAACCATTTCCCACGTGCATCGTCACTTCATCCTTTGCCAGCCTTCATCTATTCCGTAGTTCCTGTTTTGAGTTGCAAATGTGAGCAACCGAACCGATATCAAATACCCAGGCACTACAACGAGAGCTAGTAAGGTACACATCAATAACATGTATATCATATATACATTGTTTGTCGTTGGCCACCTTCTTGTCAGCCAGGTACTTGGGGAAGTTCCGCTTCCAGTGACCAGTTCCCTTGCAATGAACGCACTCAGTTTCTGTCTTGGGTCCATGCTTGGGCTTCTTTACAGGAGTAGCAACTGCTTTGCCATCCTTCTTGGTTTTACCCTTCTTGCCCATTCCCTTGCCATTCTTCTTGAAACTAGTGGTTTTATTGACCATCAACACTTGATGTTCTTTCTGGATTTTAGACTCAGCGACTTTTAGCATCACAAACAGCTCGGCGACTGACTTGTTCATCCCGTGCATGTTATAGTTCATCACAAAGCTCTTGTAACTAGGTGGTAGTGATTGAAGAACTCTGTCAGTGATCGCCTCTAGTGGAAGGGCAATTCCCAACTTTGCTAGACGATTCGAATACCCAGACATTCTGAGTATATGCTCACTGATAGACCCATTCTCCTCCATTTTGCAAGAATAGAACTTATCGGAGGTCTCATACCTCTCGATCCGGGCATTCTTCTGAAAGATAAACTTCAACTCCTGAAACCTCTCATATGCTCCATGACATTCGAAACGTCTTTGAAGTCCCGGTTCTAAGCCATACAATATTGCACACTGAACTATTGAGTAATCTCCAGAACGTGCCTCCCAAGCGTTCTTAACGTCTTCGGATGACATGTCTTCTGGTTGGTCATCAAGCGGTGCATCAAGGACATATGATTTCTAGGAAGCTGTGAGGATAATCCTCAGATTACGGGCCCAGACAACAAAGTTACTTCTACCATCTTGCAACTTAGCTTTCTCTTTTTGAAAAACTCTTTTTGAAACAACCCTTTATGCGATCATGGCTTCCCCCTCCCCCTCCCACCTGCCTCCCACCTTCCTCCCTCGGCTGGCCTCAATGGCCTCCCATAGATTGCTAGGATGGATTCAATTATTGATTGGGATTTCTCCCATGGCCAGCGGGTGGCTGCTCAGGTGCGTCGTCGGTTCAAATATCCAGTTCACTTTGATGGATCTTTTGCCCATTCGGAGTTCTTCTTGGTGATTTCTTTCCACTCCTGGTCCTTCCTCTTGGATGTTGATTCGGTGGCCATGGCTCTTTGTTCGTGCTTGGGTGGCAACATTAAGAAATTACGCGTTATTGCTCTCACTGATCACCGGTTCAGATTTTCTGTGGCATCCAACAGAGTTGGGCATTTTGTTCGTTCACTGCGAGGGTTTAAGTGCCTGACATTCTCCTCTTCTATGGCAATGAGACTTATGATCGTGATAACTCTTGGTCTAAACTGGCTACTCGAAAGCATTCTGTTCAACGTTACTTGCGCGATGTGCCATACCATTTGCTGAATGGTACTCATCGCAAAATGCGTAACATGAGACCAGTCTCGGAGTTGTTCCAGGGTTTGAATGATCTTCATCCCACCATAGTGAATTGGGCTTCAAAATTGAATTAGAAGGATTTATTAGACGTCTCATTCCAATTGTCACCCGATTCAAAAATCTGTTCTATGTTCATCGGATCTAGAAATTTTTTCTCAGCCGATTTGCATTGGTAATTTCAAATTCCGCCTGTCCTCGAATTACACGGCACTAGATCCCGTGGGTTTTAGGCCTCAGACTTTTCGGAAGGGAATTCTCCAACCGGACCTTATCTTCACCGAGATTTTTACGTTGAATCACGTCAAGGATCTGTTGCAGGCTAGTTATTCCACTAACGGAATTATGGATTTCGTGAACAAGTATGTTTGGGCATGCACGCATTGCTTGGAGTTTGGCCATATTTCCCGGAACTTCCAACAGGGTTATCGCTGTTTAAATTGTTTTCAGATTGGTCACGTTCGACGCATGTGCTCCTCTATTGATAATGGCTGCCGGGCTACTTCCTTGTTGGAGTCTATGACTAGTGGCCCCTCGGTCAACGACTTCTCCTGCGTCAGATGTCTGGCCGTGGGCCATCATTCTCTCAAGTGTCGTCTCACGCCGCGTTGTCAATATTGCGCAAGATAGGGTCATTCAATTGTGGGCTGCAAGGAGTCGCGATTCTCAAGGAGGCAGACGCTCTGGATTCCAAAGACTAGTACTCTCTCAACAAAACCCTCATCCGCCGCTCTCTGTTCGTCTTCTCGAGCAAGCTGCTTTTCTCCCCTCCTCAACTCTGCCAAAACCCTTGCCAACTCCGTCATGGCCAACTTCCCTGTCAATCCCTTCGCCTTTCTGCCCCATGGCATGACGGTGGATCATGGCCCCATCGATCGGAAGGGGCGGGCGAAGTTGGCTCTGTCCGGCCATCCTCCGTTGAATAGTGACACTGCGCTCATTGCGGAGACGAGCAGAGCGATTCCGGTTCAGCTGTGGGGAGAAGCTAGAGCGGAGATTGCTGGTATGCTTAACCATGATGGATTCTCTGTTAGATTTTATGAAGACTCCCCCTTGGTCTTGGTTTGTTTAGTATGCGTACTCTGTCGATTCGAGATGCCACAGTAGGGAAAACTTATTTGATCTATGAGGACATAGAGGTTACTTTTGTGCGACATGATGAAGGGATAAATATGCGTATGCCCGCTGGGGAGATATACCTGGGTTCTCTTTCTGGCCTTCCCATTGGATTATCAGACAAATTTCTGGGTTGACAAGGCAGTATCGCAATTTGGCAAACTAATCAATTGGTTCAGTCCTAGGGAGCCTCTCTCAGGAGTTTTAGTCAGAGCTTGGATCATGAGTCCTGCTTCGATCCCAAAAGACTTTATGATGAGACAGATGGGTGGGCAGCGCAGGTCTGGGATAGTGCCAGTGATCATTCTTAGATCATACGAAGGGAATATATTTGTTGATGATGTGCCGTTGGAGGGTGAGGATCCTTTACCTCTGAATTGAGATGCTCATCCGTTGTTCGGTCCCCACACAACTGCGGAGCAAACCTTCTAGGTCAGATTGCAAGCGTGGCTGCAGCGTAACGGGGTGGTACCCCCAAGATGGGCTGCTAGCGGCAATCCAACAATTCATCATGCTCCCAATGCTCTCAGGACTCTGCTTCGATTGCCAGCCAGAGGACAGATCAATTTCCAAGATGTACTTCATGATCAAGGTGTCCGCTTTTCCGATGGCATTGCTCCTGAGAACAATGTCCTGGACAGTCCCCTTTCGGCTTATCACGAGACGATAGGTTTAGAGGCTGATTCATTTGCTTTTGCTGGCAGTATTTACATTGTGGCTTCAGCAAAATCCTCTCGGATGCAGGTTAACTGCTGTCTGATTCCAGACCAACTGTCACATCCAGCAACAGAAGTGCAGTTTCAGATTGCTTCGTCGATGGTCAAATCATTCCTTGGGCTTTCCAGTTCTTTTGGTTTCAAGAACCCCAAGCTTCCGGTTATCCCCTTCTCTCTTATCAAATTTGGAAGCAAGAGCAGGACAGGGTTTCATTCCCATCCCAAGGCAGAGATCAGGAAAGTGGCGCGTAAGCTTTGCTTCGATGATTCTCCTTGCCTACCCATGGTTGATGATGACACTGTTGCTTTCACCTCCACTCCTGGATCTGCTGAGACAGATATTGAGGGTGTATCAACTATGCTTTCTGCTGAAGATTGCTACTCTGTCAAGCTGGAGGATAGTTCCTCTCTGGCTGCACGTTCGGATCCTCCCATTGGCGTTACTAGCTCCAAAAAGAGGAGAGGGAGAGTGACAACTCCTCTTGTCTCATCTGAGGTTCGTCGCAGCCCCCGTTCAAACATGTATAGGGGATTTAAAGTGCCAATAACTTCTAATGCACGGCCTCGCAAGACACTCATCATTCCCAAAGTAAACATGCAGGTGGCTAACCCTGCACCCGGGTCGACTGCCGCCCCCTCCAACCCACCGGAGATCATATCCATCGAGGCTCTTCAAAAGATTGGCTGGAGGAATGTGGTATCCCTGCATCGGAGATCTCCAGGGAGAAGTTGCTCGCTACGGTGGTGGACGAGGATTGTGCTTAATCTGCCAATCCTTGTTCACATTCTGCTATTTTGCTATCAAAGTTTGTGGTTGTTCTGCTCTGAACTTGTCTGAATATTACTCTGCTTAGTTGTTTTAATCCTCTTTTGCTTATGAACAATCAGTTTAGGCCGTGGAACGTTTTATGCTGGAATATCCGTGGCATTGGTTCGAACGATAAACAATCTTCGCTGCGATCGCATATTGATAGTAGTGGTTGCTCGGTTATCTGTCTTCAGGAAACTAAGCGCGAACACTTTGACCACTCCTTCATACGGAAATTTTGACCTCATCGCTTTGATCAGTTTGCATTCGTACCCTCTCTGGGTAATTCAGGTGGGCTCATAGTAATATGGAATAGTGTTGTTTTTACTGGTAATGTGATCTCTGTGCATCAATGGGTAATTGTGATCTCCTTTCACTTGGTTCTATACGCGGATACTTGGACTCTTGTTAACGTTTATGGTCCTTGCTCGGGCATGCCTAGGTTGGATTTTGTCTCCTGGTTATACGATCTTAACATTGGTTGACAGGAGGATTGCATTTTACTTGGTGATTTTAATTTTTTGAGATCACCAGATAACAGGAATCGTTCTGGCGGTGATGTCTCAGATATGATTTTATTCAATGATATTATTCGTGCGCTCTCTCTTGTGGAAATCACTTTGCAAGGTATATCTTTTACTTGGAGTAATATGCAAGATCAGCCATTACTCGAGAAGTTAGACTGGGTTTTTACTTCTAATCACTAGACATCTAAATTCCCAATTACAACTGCTAAACCCTTGGCTAGGCCGGTTTCAGATCATGTACCCTTTCTCATTTCAGTCCAAACATGCATACCTCGATCTCACATGTTTAGGTTTGAAAATTATTGGATTAGTCACCCAGGATTCATGGACGTGGTCAAACTTTCTTGGAATGCTGCTACCAAATATACTGACCCTACGAGAAAGATTAGTGAGAAGCTAAAGTTGCTTAGAGGTGCTTTGAAATGTTGGAGTAAATCCATCTCCAACCACTCTCGGCTCATTGACAAATCCAATCAAACATTGTTGTTTCTTGATAGTATTGAGAATGAGCGTCAACTTGTTGTTCATGAATGGAACTTCAGGAAAATTCTTAAAGCTCACATCATCCGGCTTTTAACTTATAACAACAATACTGGCGTATGCGATGCACGGTATGGTATATCAAATTTGGTGATGAACCTACCAAGTTTTTCCATCGGATGGCAACAGAGCGACACCGAATTAATACGATTGCAGCGATCACACTTCCAAGTGGAGTGGTGATGGAAGACCACATCAGCAAGGCAGAAGCAATTTACCATGCTTTTAGAGACAGGTTGGGATCCTCTGTCCCCATTGATGTCCAGTTTAATACGGATCAATTAGTTGCAGCAAACCTGGATCTTGAGAGTCTTTCTATCCCCTTCAGCCAAAAAGAAATCAATGAGGTGGTCTGTAAACTGCCTTTGGACAAGGCACCTGGACCGGATGGATTCAATGGTTGCTTTCTCAAGAACTGTTGGGAGATCATCAAGAACGATTTTGATGAGCTCTATAATCAATTCTGGTTAGGTAATATCTCCTTAGACAGTCTCAATGCTTCTTTGATCACACTTATTCCAAAGAAACCAGCCCCAACTACAGTTAATGATTATCGACCAATCTCTCTACTCAATTGCTGCATGAAAATACTGACAAAGCTACTAGCGGACCGTCTTCAGAAGGTGATTCTTTTGCTTATTCAAAAAAATCAATATGGTTTCATCAAAGGGAGGTCGATCCAGGATTGTCTAGCATGGTCTTTTGAATACATCCATCAATGTGTTCAATCAAAAAGGGAGATAGTTATTATCAAACTGGACTTTGAGAAAGCGTTTGATATGGTTGAGCACGATTTAATTATCTTAATGCTGCAACGTCTGGGTTTTGATGACCACTGGATTACTTGGGTAAAGCTTATTCTCTCCTCTGGCCACTCGTTTGTTTTGCTAAATGGCATCCCTGGGAAATCCTTCCATTGCAAAAGGGGTGTTCGCCAAGTAGACCCATTCTCCCCTCTTCTTTTTGTTCTGGCAGCAGAATTATTGCAGTGTATCATTAATAAAGAGTTTTCGGAAGGGAGGCTCTCTCTTCCCATCCCAAGGCAAGGTGATTTTCCAATTATTCAGTATGCAGATGACACATTGTTGATCATGCCAGCCTGTGAGCATCAGATTGCACACCTCAAGAATATACTCCTGCAGTTTGCAGCTTCAAGTGGACTGAACATAAACTTTCATAAGTCCTGCTTGATCCCTTTGAACATTGAGACTGCAAAATCTGAATCCCTAGCCACCATTCTTGGATGCACAATTGGGAAGCTTCCATTTACCTATTTGGCTCACCTCTAGGCACAACTAAACCAACTATGACTGATCTGATGCCATTGGTGGACAGGGTTGAAAGAAGACTTTCCAGCACGTGCTATGTTCTTTGTCATGCATCAAGAATCAACCTGGTCAACTCTCTTGTCACTTCCATGATCAATCATGCCATGTGTACTCTGAAGCTACCCCCCAAGTTTCTAGAGTACTTTGACAAAATAAGAAGAAGATGCATTTGGACAAAGAAAACTGAACAAGGAGAATCCTGTAACTCCTTGGTTGCATGGAATAGAGTGTGTTGTTCGAAGAAGCATGGAGGTCTTGGGGTCATAAACATTAAAATTCAGAATCAAGCCCTCTTGTTGAAATTCTTGGACAAGTTCTATAATAAGGCAAATCTTCCATGGGTACAACTAATATGGAATTCATACTATGGTGACTCTATCTCACATGCAAAGCCCATGATTGGTTCATTCTGGTGGAGACAGCTCATCAAGCTTATGCCCATATTTCGAGGTATTGCTTTACCCTTTGTTGGTACTGGCAGGAATATCTCTCTGTGGCATGATAGTTGGTTTGAGGATTTGCTTAGCAACTCACTCCAATGCCTATTCTCATTTGCCATCGAGGAAGATATCTCGGTTCAAGGTTCTTCCAGGAAGCAGATCCATATTCTAAGTTTCATTTACCACTGTCTCCTGAGGCTCATGATGAATTCCAAACTCTGCTGAATCTCAGTCCATTCCCTGCAGACAATTCAATGGTATCTGATTCATGGACATATATCTGGGGCAGCAGTTTCTCATCCAGGAATTTTTATATGCATTGTCATGCATCAATAGCAGCTCCTGCTCCCTTCTTATGGATCTAGTCATCTAAACTGCACATGAAGCTGAAGGTTTTCATGTGGCTTCTCCTAGCTGATCGGTTGAACACCAGAAACATGCTCAAAAGGAGACATTTCAATATTGGTAATATTTATTCATGTGTGCTCTGCGTGGCGGGGTGTGAGGAAACGATTGAGCATCTTATCTTTGAGTGTCCTTTTAGTGTTCATTGTTGGAGAAGAGTGGGTATTACCTGGAATTCAGATACATCTACCATTTCTGCCATTCAGCAGGCTAAGCTATCCTTCATAGGTCAACTGTTCTTTGAATTGGTGGGAATTGTTGCTTGGAATATATGGAAAGAAAGAAATAACTTTATCTTCAGGCACATTCCACCACAATATTCTACCTGGAAGGATAGATCAAAAGAAGACCTTCTCTGGTTGAAGCACAGGGTTGATCCCAAGTTTTGGGACCATTTAACACTAGTAGCTCTAGCATTGTAATTCCTCTGGTTGCATCCAGAGCTTCCTCATTTTGCCTCCCACTCAGTCTCTTGTTTTGGTTAGACAGTGGGGAGACCATCCGGTCAACCCACAACATGTAAATTGTAAAATGGTTTAATTAATCTAAAGTAGTAGGAGCCTCTCCTACTGATTATAGCTCAAAAAAACTTAGCTTTCTCTAGGAACGCATTAAAATTCAGGGGTGCTACTTTGCGAGCCATTGATCTACAACATAAATATGCAAAGGTTACTTAGACTATTGTTCAAGATAATGATTTTAGTTAATAAAATTATTAAATCTCCCACTCAAATTGACATCCCTCAGGTCATCTGAGTGTCACATGATCCAAAATCACCAACTCAAGTCTGATCATCACGTGAGTTGAGGTGGTGTCAATGGTGAACATCATCATGTTGATCATATCTACTATATGACTCATGTTCGACCTTTCGGTCTCTTGTTTTCCGAGGCCATGTCTGTACATGCTAGGCTCATCAAGTTTAACCCGAGTGTTCTGCATGTGCAACACTGGCTTGCACCCGTTGTATGTGAACGTAGAGTCTATCACACCCGATCATCATGTGGTGTATCGACACGATGAACTTTTGCAACGGTGCACACTCGAGGAGAACACAATTAATCTTGAAATGTAAGTGAGGGATCAACTTATAATGCTACCATCGTCGTAAGCAAAACAAGGTGCATAGAAGGATTAACATCACATGCAAATCATAAGTGACATGATATGGCCTTGAACTTGTGCTTTTGATCTCGATCTTGAAAGTAGCGGCATGATCTCCATCGTCACCGGCATGACACCATGATCTCCATCATCTTGATCTCCATCAACGTGTCTCCATCGGGGTTGTCGCACCCATCATGCTTGTACTACTATTGCTACCGTTTAGCGATAAAGTAAATAATTACATAGCGCTTAATGATTGACACGCAGGTCATACAATAATTAAAGACAACCCTATGGCTCCTGCCGGTTGCCGTACTCATCGACATGCAAGTCGTGATATTCTATACAACACATGATCATCTCATACAACACATATATCACATCATGTAATTGGCCATATCACATCACAACATACCCTGCAAAAACAAGTTAGACGTCCTCTAATTGTTGTTGCATGTTCTACATGGCTGCTATGGGTATCTAGCAAGAACAATTCTCACCTACGCATAAACCACAACGGTGATACATAAGTTGCTTTTAAACCTTCTCAAGGACCGCCTTTGTCGAATCCGATCCAACTAAAGTAGGAGAAACTGCCACCCGCCAGCTATGTTTTGCAACAAGTTGCAGTTGAGGGAATCGGTCTCTCGTAAGCGTACGAGTAATGTTGGTCCGGGCTGCTTCATCCCACAATACCGCTGAACCAAAACATGAACAAGGGAGGAAGCAATCTAAGCATCAACGCCCACAAACTCTTTGTGTTCTACTCAAGATCTCATCTACACATAGACCTAGCTCATGATGCCACTGTTGGGGAACATCGCATGGGAATAAAAAAAATTCCTACGCTCACACAAGACCTATCCATGGTGATGAGCATCTACGAGAGGGAGAGTGGATCTACATACCCTTCTAGATCGCTAAGCGGGAAGCATTAAGAAACGCGTTTGGTGTAGTCGAACGTCTTCGTGATCCAAATCGCCGAGTGTCCCGCGATCCAATCACGATCCATCCCGATCAAGAACCGAACGGACGGCACCTCCGGGTTCAACACACGTATAGCTTGATGATGATCTCCTCCTTCTTGATCCAGCAAGAGGGAGCGGAGAGGTAGACGAGTTCTCCTGCAGCGTGATGGTGCCGCGACGATGGTGGTGGAGCAATTCCGGCAGGGCTTCGCCTAAGCACTACAGAAAACCGATCTAGAGGAGAAACCATGCACTAGAGGCTGAAAATCTAGTGCAAAAACCCTAAAACCTCTAGTATGTATAAGAGGAAGAGAGGAGGAGGCTTGCCCGAAGGGCCAAGCCACCTAGGCTTCGGCCGAACCAAGAGGAGAGGAGGATTCCTCCTCCAATCCTAGTAGGATTAGGACTCCTCCTTATTTTTGCCTTTCTGCCTTTTCCACCTTTTTCCCATTGGGCTTTTCTT
Source organism: Hordeum marinum (assembly GCA_022496015.1). Classification (NCBI taxonomy): domain Eukaryota; kingdom Viridiplantae; phylum Streptophyta; class Magnoliopsida; order Poales; family Poaceae; genus Hordeum; species Hordeum marinum. Next base: position 348,481,466 of record CM039678.1, read on the forward strand.
CCCAGCCACATGGGCCTTGCGTGGAACTTCCACCAGCCCACTAAGGGCTGGTATTCACTCTCCCACAACCCATGTAGCCTCTTGGGTCCAAATACCCCTCCCGATGGTCTCCCGGTACACTACCGATGAGCCCGAAACTTTTCCGGCGACCAAAATAGGACTTCCTATGTATCAATCTTTACCACCAGACCATTCTGGAGCTCATCATGACATTCGGGATCTCATCCGGGATTCCAAACAACCTTCGGTCACCAACATGCATAACTCTATACTACCGAAACGTCACCAAACCTTAAGTGTGCAGACCCTGCGGGTTCGAGAACTATGTAGACATGATCGAGACACCTCTACAGTCAATAACCAATAGTGGGACCTGGATGCCCATATTGGTTCCTACATATTCTACGAAGATCTTTATCGGTCGAACCTCTATGTCAAGGATTCAGTTAATCCCGTATGATGCTCCGTTTGTTCTTCGGTATGTTACTTGTCCGAGATTCGATCGTCGGTATCTCCATACCTAGTTCAACCTCATTACCGGCAAGTCTCTTTACTCATTCCGTAATACAAGATCCCATGACTAACACTTAGTCACATTGCTTGCAAGGCTTATTGTGATGTTGTATTACGGAGTGGGCTCTGAGATACCTCTCCGTCACACCGAGTAACAAATCCAGTCTTGATCCATGCCAACCCAACAGACACCCTCGGGGATACCAGTAGAGAACCTTTATAGTCACCCAGTTACGTTGCAACGTTTGATACACACAAGGCACTCTTCCGGTGTCCATGTGTTGCATGATCTCATGGTCATAGAAACATATACTTGACATGCAGAAAACAGTAGCAATAAACTGACACGATCATATGCTACGTTTGTAGTTTGGGTCTTGTCCATCACATCATTCTCCTAATGATGTGATCCCGTTATCAAATGACATCACATGTTAATGGCTAGGAAACCTTGACCATCTTTGACCAACGAGCTAGTTCACTAGAGGCATACTAGGGACAAAGTGTTGTCTATTTACCCACTAATGTAATGTGTTTCCAATCAATACAATTATAGCATGGATAATAAACGATTATCATGAACAAGGAAATATAATAATAAACACTTTATTTATTGCCTCTAGGGCATATTTCCAACACGTTACGCGTGCGGACCCTACAGGTTTGAGAATCATCTAGACACGACCGAGACACCTCTCCGATCGATAACCAATAGCTGGACCTGGATGCCCATATTCGTTCCCACATATTCTGCGATCATTATCGGTCCAACCATGATGCCAAGGATTCAATCAATCATGTATGCAGTTCTGTTTGTCCATCGTTATGTTACTTGCCTGAGATTCGATCATTGGTACCTCCATACCTAGTTCAATCTCGTTACTAGCAAGTCTCTTTACTCATTCCATAATGCAATATCACATGACTAAGTCCTTAGTCACATTTCTTGCAATATTCTTGTGATGTTTTATTACCGAGAGGGCCCAGAGATACCTCTTCGTCAAATGGAGTGACAAATCCCAGTCTCGATCCATACGAACCCAATAGACACCTTTGGAGATACCTATAGAGTACCTTTATGATCACCCAATTATGAAGTGACATTTTATAGACACAAGGAATCCCTTTGGTGTCAGGGAGTTGCATGATCTCATGGTCTTAGGAAAAGATACTTGACATGAAGAAAGCAGTAGCAATAAACTTAGTGATACGATCAAATGATATGATTATGGTTGGGGTCTTGTCCATCACAGCGTTCTCCTAATGATGTGACCCCATTATAAATTGACAACCCATGTGTATGGTTAGTAAACCTTAACCATCTTTGATCAACGATCTATTCTAGTAGAGGCTCACTAGGGACACGGTGTTGTCTATGCATCCACACATGTATCTGAGTTTCCGATCAATACAATTCTAGCATGGATAATAGACGTTTATCATGAATAGGAAATATGATAATAACAAATTTATTATTGCCTCTAGGGAATATTTCCAAAATTGTTCGGAACAACCGGGCCACCAACGCCCAAGTACCGCTCCACAACAGAACCTAGTCCGGTGGTAGGGCGGTATTGGGCCAGAACAACCACCTAAAGCTACCTCCCTATGGTTGGCCAGACTATAGGTGGTACAACCATCTGGAAGTAGCGGTACAGTTGTTTGCAACCACATGAGAGTAGTACCCCCAGGGTTTTACCCCTAGGGAGGTACTTGTTCCGGACGTACTGGTCCAAGCTGTACAACCGCTAAGAGTAAAAACCATTGATTGGTAAGAGATTTAGGACCTCTCTCTCAATGTCAGGGGGTTTACCCCCGTTTACGCTCAAGGAGGCAATCGTGGGGTCACTAGAAGAGTATGTATATAGGGGGGTGAATAGACTACTAGCAGGCATTTAAAATCTACACAAGGTGCAATGTTAAGTGTTGGTAGATTTTAGCAATTATAACAAGTCTAGCACACCCTACACATGCAGGTCATCAAGTATAGCAGCGGGAAGTAAAGACATTGCACATGGAAGTAGATATAGGGAGAGAAAACGCATGAAGGACATGAAGATTTTTCCCGTGGTTTAGATTGGTGGTGCTATCGTACGTCCACATTTATGGAGTCTTCAATCAACGGAGGGTAATGGCCGAGAGAGTCCACGGAGGGCTCCACCCATAAGGGTCCACGAAGGAGCAACCTTGCACTATTCCATAATGGCTTCCGTCCACGAAGGATTAGCCTCACTCAGGGAAGATCTTCATGAAGTAGGCGATCTCCTTGCCTTACAAACTTCTTGGTTCACTCCACAACACGAACTAGGAGGCTCCCAAGCAACACCTAACCAATCTAGGAGGCACCACACTCCAAAAGTTAATAGGTTCGATAATGTCGATGAACTCCTTGCTCTTGTGCTTCAAGATGATAGAGTCCTCAACACAAAATCACTCTCTCACAGATTTGGCTTTCATGGAAGAGATTGATTGGGTGGAAAGCAACTTGGGGAGTCTAGAGATCAAGATTCATATGGTTGGAATGGAATGGCATGATCTCAACACATGAGTAGGTGGCTCTCTCTCAGAAAATCAGTTGGTATGAGTGGGGATCTGTTCTGAGTGATTCACTTGCGAGTGAGTGGTGGTGGAGGGGTATATATAGGCATCTCCAAAAATCCAACCGTTACACCTTAAGTGACAAAATCGGTTACACCGATGTGTGAATATCGGTGGTACCGAGTTGCTCCAAAGGTAGCAACTTTTGAATCTCGGCATGACCGGTACATAAATCTCGGTTGCACCGATAAGGTGACTGATACATCTCCATTGTATTTATAATTTTTGATTGTTTCATGCCAATATTCTACAACTTTCATATACTTTTAACAAATTTTTATACTATTTTTGGGACTAACATATTGATCCGGTGGCCAGTGCCAGTTCCTGTTTGTTGCATGTTTTTTGTTTCTCGGCAAATCCATATTAAACGGATTCCAAACGGGATAAAAACTTACGGAGATTTTGTTTTGGAATAGATGTGAATTTTGGGAAGTGGAATCAACAGAAGGGGGTGTCCGAGGGGTCCACAAGCCTGCCAGGCGCGCCCTGGGGGGTAGGGTGCGCTCTGAGGGGTCGGTTGGAGCTGTCCTTCGGCCGCAAGAAATATATTTTTATAAGGAAAATTACCTCAAAATTTCAGCCCAATCGGAGTTATGGATCTCCGGATATTTAAGAAACGGTGAAAGGCCAGAATCTGAGAATGTAGAAACAGAAGGAAACAGAGAGAGAGATTCAATCTCCGAGGGGCTATCGCCCCTCTGCCGCCATGAAGGCCAAGGACCAGAGGGGAAACCCTCCTCCAGTCTAGGAACAAGGTCAAGTAAAAATAATAAGGAGGGGGGCTCTCTCCCCCTCTCTCCCGGTGGCACCGGAACGCCGCTGGGGCCAATATCATGACGGCGATCTAGTCCAACAACTCCGTCATCTTCACCAACACCTCCATCACCTTCCCCCATCTCTCTACATCGGTCCACTCTCCCACAACCCGATCTACCCTCTACTTGAACATGGTGCTTTATGCTTCATATTATTATCCAATGATGTGTTGCCATCCTATGATGTCTGAGTAGATCTATTTTGTCCTATGGGTTGATTGATGATCATGATTGCTTTGAGTTGCATGTTTTATTATTGGTGCTGTCCTATGGTGCTCTCCGTGTCGCGCAAGCGTGAGGGATCCCCACTTTAGGGTTTGCAATATGCTTATGATTCGCTTATGGTGGGTGGCGTGAGTGATAGAAACACAGACCCGAGTAAGTAGGTTATTTGCGTATGGGGATAAAGAGGACTTGATACCTTATAATGCTATGGTTGGGTTTTACCTTAATGATCTTTAGTAGTTGCAGATGCTTGCTAGAGTTCCAATCATAAGTTCATATGAGCTAAGTAGAGAAAGTATGTTAGATTATGCCTCTCCCTCATATAAAATTGCAATAAAGATGACCGGCGTAGTTATCAATTGCCTAGGGACAATTCTGCAACTCCTACCACCACTTTTCCACACTTGTTAAACTAACTTAGTTGTTTCTTTACCTTAGCAGCCCCTATTTTTTATTTACGTGCTCTTTATTATCTTGCTAGCATATCCGATTACTCATACAAAGTACTTCTAGTTTCATACTTGTTCTAGGTAAAGAGAACATTGAGCGTGCGTAGAATTGTATCGGTGGTCGATAGAACTTGACGGAATATTTATTCTACCTTTAGCTCCTCATTGGGTTCAACACTCTTACTTATCGAAAGAGGCTACAACTGATCCCCTATACTTGTGGGTTATCAAGACCTTTTTCTGGCGCCGTTGCCGGGGAGCAATAGCGTGGGGTGAATATTCTCGTGTGTGCTTGTTTGCTTTATCACTAAGTAGATTTTATTTGCTATTCTTAGTTGTTTTCTATCTTTAGATATGGGTAGGAAACGCAAAATACCAAACAAAATAAATGTACTTGCTGCTCCAAAAGTTGAGGAACCATTAGTGTTTTGTACTACCGAAGAATATTATTTGGATCATCTTCGATGCGTTTGTGCTCGTGCTGAAACACCAACTAGCTTAGTTGAGGGAAAATCATTAAATGCGCATGCTTATTATGTGCGACACCACTTATATCAAAAAGGGAAACTTTTATGGCAAGATATTAATAGTTTGCAATGCTATGCTTGGAATTTATGCGAAATTTATGATTTTACTTGTTGTTTTAAAGACCCTAAAAAACAGCTTCCCTATCAATGTGAATTTAAGGATAATGGAATCGTATCTTCTTATGCCAAGGGTGTTTATAATTACTATGATATTGAGCAAATTGAAGAATTTGTTGCTTTTAAGGGTGCCTATGAAATTGCTTCTTTGATTGAAAAGTATGATCCAAAAACTACGCTTCTAATGCTTATGTTAAGCCATATATTGAGGACTCCTCCACTGTCTAGGAGGAGATTAATATTTTGCAGGAATCTATGGAAGAAGAAATTGCTGAAACTGTGAGTTCAGTAGATGAAAAGGACGATGAGGAGAGCGAAGAACAAAAGGGGTAAGAGCGGATTAGCTACCCATGCCCACCTTCTAATGATAGTAACTCTTCAACTCTTCAACTGTGCTTACCGAAGGATGAATGCTATGTTGATTGCTATGATCCCTTGGATTCAGTTGAAATATCCCTTTTTGATGAACTTGATGTTTGCTATGCTTGTGGCCAGGATGCCAATATGAAAGATGCTTATGGATATGAACTTGCTATAGTTCCTTATGTTAAGAATGAAATTGTTGCTATTGCACCCACGCATGATAGTCCTATTATCTTTTTGAATTCTCCCAACTACACTATATCGGAGAAGTTTGCACTTATTAAGGATTATATAGATGGGTTGCCTTTTACTATTACACATGATGATTTTGATAGATATAATATGCATGTGCTTGCTGCTCCTACTTGCAATTATTATGAGATAGGAACTACATCTCCACCTCTCTATGTTTCCAATATGATAAAATTGCAAGAAACTGCTTACGCTATGTATTGGCCTTTACTTTGTGTGCATGAATTGTTCTTTTATGACATGCCGATGCATAGGAAGAGAGTTAGACTTCGTCATTGCATGATATATATCACTTTGTGCTCAATACTAAATTACAAATCATTGTTAATTAAAATTGGCTTTGATATACCTTGGGATCCGGGTGGATCAATTACATGAGCACTTTATGCCTAGCTTAATGGCTTTAAAGAAAGCACTGCTAGGGAGACAACCCGGAAGTTTTAGAGAGTCATTTTATTCTGTTATGTGATTCTATATAGTTTAAAAACAAAAATAAATAAAGAGGGGAACCTAAACTTTTTCAAAAAGAAAAGTGAAAGTGACAGAGACGAGCATTGTGAAAGTGGGAGCTAGCCTTGAACTTTGTTCACGCCCATGGAAAATTTGCAAATATCAATTACAGAAACTTTTCAACAAAAATAATTATCCCCTTGTATAAATCCATTGTATTATAAAACTAATGTGCCAAGATTTTCCTTTAGGATGATTAGATTGCTTGTTTGGTGTGTGCAGTGCAAAAACAGAAACTTTGGCTGTAGTACGTGAATTTACGTTTTTACTGGAATGTTAATAGTTTCTGAATTTTTTACACAGAAATTCTATGCAATTTTTTTATTTTTCTTAATTTTTCAGATTATTCAGAGTTACAGAAGTATGGTGAATGTCCAGATTACTACAGAATGTCCTGTTTAAGACAGATTCTGTTTTTGATGCATTGTTTTGCTCGTTTTGATGAATCTACCGATTGTATCGGTGGTATAAGCCATGGAAAAATTATAATATAGTAGCTAAAATGCAGAAATAAAATATGAATTGTTTGGCAACAGTCCATAAAGTTGTGATTTGCTTTATTATACTAACAGATCTCACGAGTGCTTTGTTAAGTTTTGTGTGATTGAAGTTTTCAAGTTTTGATTGAGATCACGATGGATGAAGGAATAAGGAGTGGAAAGAGACTAAGCTTGGGGATTACCGAGGCACCCCAAGATAACATCAAGGACTCCCAAGAAACTAAGCTTGGGGATGCCCCAGAAGGCATCCCCTCTTTCTCTAACAAACAAAGGTAATTTTACTCGGAGCTATATTTTTATTTGTCACATGATATGCGTAAATCTTGGAGCATCGTGTGCTTTTTATTTTTATTTTAATAATGCACCATTCTGGTATGAGAAATTCCTTGGTTTATTTATAGAAGTCTCTTTGCACCTCACTTATATCTTTTGAGTATGGCTTTGTAGAATTCTTCATGTGCTTCACTTATATCATTTGAAGTTTGGATTGCCTGTTTCTCTACACATAGAAAACCGCCATTTGTAGAATACTCTTTTGCTTCACTTATATTCATTAGAGCATGTGCATATATTTTTTAGAAAGAATTAAACTCTAATGCTTCACTTATATCTATTTAGAGAGTTAACAGGAGTTGGTCATTCACATGGTTAGTCATAAAATCCTACATACAACTTGTAGATCACTGAATATGATATGTTTGATTCCTTGCAATAGTTTTGCGATATGAAGATGGTATATGAGGGTCATGCTAGTGAGTAGTTGTGAATTGGAGAAATACATGTGTTGAAGTTTGTGATTCCCGTAGCATGCACGTATGGTGAACCGTTATGTAACGAAGTCAGAGCATGATTAAATAATGATTGTCAAACTTTGTGTGAGGGTCGGGAGCGCGCGATGGTTAACTCCTACCAACCTCTCCCCTAAGAGCATGTGTCTAATTTTTTTATTTGATAACTAATAGAATTTTGCAATAAGTATGTGAGTTCTTTATGACTAATGTTGAGTCCATGGATTATACGCACTCTCACCCTTCCACCTTTGCTAGCCACTATAGTACCGCGTGTTCAGTAGCAAAGTAATATGGTAATAACGGTAACAGTGGCAAGTGATAGTAGCAGTTTGTAGTGTTTCTAATAGTAGCAACGGAAAAGTAACTAAGCAAAGATCGATATATGAAAAGTCGTAGGAAATGGATCAGTGATGGATAATTATGTCAGATGGCATTCATCATGCAACCGTTATAACATAGGGTGACACGGAACTAGATCCAATTCATCAATGTAATGTAGGCATGTATTCCATATATAGTCATACGTGCTTATGGAAAAGAACTTGCATGACATCTTTTGTCCTACCCTCCCGTGGCAGCGGGGTCCTATTGGAAACTAAGGGATATTAAGGCCTCCATTTAATAGAGAACCAGACCAAAGCATTAGCAGTTAGTGAATACATGAACTCCTCAAGCTACGATAATCACCGGAAAGAATCCCAGTTATTGCCACCCTGGGGGATGTGGATCATAACTCGTAATAGGTGTCTACAACTTGCAAGATAGGATCAAGAACACACATATATTCATGAAAACATAATAGGTTCAGATCTGAAATCATGGCACTCGGGTCCTAGTGACAAGCATTAAGCATAGCAAAGTCATAGCAACATCAATCTCAGAACATAGTGGATACTAGGGATCAAACCCTAACAAAACTAAATCGATTACATGATAAATATCATCAAACCCATCACCATCCAGCAAGCCTACAATGAGATTACTCACGAACGGTGGAGAGCATCATGGAATTGGTGATGAAGTATGGTTGGTGATGATGAAGGCGTCGATTTCCCCTCTCCGGAGCCCAAAACAGACTCCAGATCTGGTCTCCCGAGGAAGAATAGGCGATGGCGGCGGCTCCATATCGTGAAACATGATGAACCCTTCTCTTTGATTTTTTTCTCGACAAATAGGGTTATATGGAGCTGGATAGGAGGTCAGAGGAGCCATGAGGGCCCCACAAGACTGCTAGGCGCGTCCAAGGGGTGGTCGCGCCTAGCAGTCTTGTGGCATGCAGGTGGCCCCCCTTTGGTTACTTCTTGCGCCAGTATTTTTTATTAATTCAATAAATATTCTCCGTAAATTTTGAGGATGATCCGAGAACTTTAATTTCTACACAAAAATAACACCAAGGCAATTCTGCTGAAAACAGCGCTAGTCCGGGTTAGTTCCATTCAAATAATGCAAATTAGAGTCCAAAACAAGGGCAAAAGAGTTTGGAAAAGTAGATATGTTGGAGACGTATTACCGCGCAACTTTTGTCGGTGCATCAAACCCACCTTCCTCAAAACAGCCACCATACACCTTCCTCAAAACAGGCACCATACCTACCTATTATGGCATTTCCATAGCCATTCCAAGATATATTGTCATGCAACTTCCACCATTCTGTTTAGTATGACATGCACCATCGTTTTCATATTTCTTTGCATGATCGTAAGACAACTTGCATGATGTTTTCATGGCTTGTCCATTTTTTTTGATGTCATTTGCTAGGCTAGATCATTGCACATCCTAGTATCCTACCAGAAGCATTCATATAGAGTCATATTTTGTTCTAGGTATCAAGTTGTAAGTAAATAAAAGTGTGATGGTTTTCATTATTAGAGCATTGTCCCGTGTGAGAAAAGGATGATGGAATCTATGATTCCCTCACAAGTTGGGAGGAGTCTACAAACTTTACAGAAAAATAAAAGAGGCCAGTGAAGCCCAAATAAATAAATAAAAAAGAGGCCAAAGATGCCCACAAAAATTACAAGATAAAAAAATAAAAAAATAAAAAAAATGAGAGAAAGAGAGAAGGGACAATGCTACTTTCTTTTTCCACACTTGTGCTTCAAAGTAGCACCATGATCTTCATGATAGAGGGTCTCCTATTTTGTCACTTTCTTATAGCTAGTGGAATTTTCATCATTTGCACAACCACTTAGTTTTCTTTTTGAGCTTTCATACACTTATAGCTCTAGTGCACCCGTTGCATGGCAATCCCTACTCACTCACATTGATATCTATTGATGAGCATCTCCATAGCCCGTTGATACGCCTAGTTGATATGAGACTATCTTATCCTTTTTCCTCATCACCTCCACCGTATTCTATTCCACCTATAGTGCTATATCCATGGCTCACGCTCATGTATTGCGTGAGAGTTGAAAAGGTTTGAGAACATAAAAGTGTGAAACAATTGCTTGACTTGTTCATCGGGGTTGTGCATGATTTAGATACTTTGTGTGGGGAAGATGGAGCATAGCCAAACCATATGATTTTGTAGGGATAACTTTCTAAGGCCATGCTATTTCGAAAGGACACAATTGACTTGTTGGTGTGATCGAAGTATTACTATTTTTTATGTCATTATGGACTATTGCTTTGAATCACTCGTGTCTTAATATTCATGCCATGATTAGATTATATGATCAAGATTATGCTAGGTAGCATTCCACATCAAAAATTATCTTTTTTATCATTTACCTACTCGAGGACGAGCAGGAATTAAGCTTGGGGATGCTGATACGTCTCCATTGTATCTATAATTTTTGATTGTTTCATGCCAATATTCTACAACTATCATATACTTTTGTCAACTTTTTATACAATTTTTGGGACTAATATATTGATCTAGTGCCCAGTGTCAGTTCTTGTTTGTTCCATGTTTTTTGTTCCACAGAAAATCCATATTAAACAAAGTCCAAATGGGATAAAAACTTACGGAGATTTTGTTTTGGAATATATGTGAATTTTGGGAAGTGGAATCAATAGAAGGCGGTGCCCGAGGGGCCCACAAGCCTACCAGGCGCGCCTTGGGGCGTAGGGTGCTCCCTGAGGGCTTGTGGCTACCCATTAGGTCAGTCGGAGCTCTCATTCGTCCGAAAGAAAGATATTTTTATAAGGAAAATCCCCTCAAAATTTCAGCCCCGTCGGAGTTACGGATCTCTGGATATTTAAGAAACGGTGAAAGACCAGAATCTGAGAACGCAGAAACAGAAGGAAACAGAGAGAGTGATCCAATCTCAGAGGGGCTCTCTCCCCTTTGCCGCCATGAAGACCAAGGACCAGAGGGGAAACCCTCCTCCCATCTAGGGAGGAGGTCAAGGAAGAAGAAGGAGGGGGGCTCTCTCCCCCTCTCTCCCGGTGGCACCGGAATGCCGTCGGGGCCATCATCGTGACGACGATCTACTCCAACAACTCTGTCATGTTCACCAACACCTCCATCACCTTCCCACATCTATCTACAGCGGTCCACTCTCCCGCAACCCGCTGTACCCTCTACTTGAACATGGTGCTTTATGCTTCATATTATTATCCAATGATGTGTTGCCATCCTATGATGTCTGAGTAGATCTATTTTGTCCTATGGGTTGATTGATGATCATGATTGGTTTGAGTTACATGTTTTATGATTGGTGATGTCCTATGGTGCTCTCCGTGTCGCGCAAGAGTGATGGATCCCCTCTGTAGGGTTTCCAATATGCTTATGTTTCTCTTATGGTGGGTGGCGTGAGTGATTGAAACACAGACCCGAGTAAGTAGGTTATTTGCGTATGGGAATAAAGAGGATTTGATACCTTATAATGCTATGGTTGGGTTTTACCTTAATGATCTTTAGTAGTTGCGGATGCTTGCTAGAGTTCCAATCATAAGTGCATATGATCCAAGTAGAGAAACTATGATAGCTTATGCCTCTCCCTCATATAAAATTGCAATAATGATGACCGGTCTAGTTATCGATTGCCTAGGGACAATTCCGCAACTCCTACCACCGCTTTTCCACACTCGTTAAACTAACTTATTTGTTTCTTTACCTTAGCAGCCCCTAGTTTTTATTTACGTGCTCTTTATCATCTTGCTAGCATATCCTATTACACATACAAAGTACATCTAGTTTCATATTTGTTCTAGGTAAAGCAAACATTAAGCATGCGTAGAGTTGTATCGGTGGTTGATAGAACTTGAGGGAATATCTATTCTACCTTTAGATCCTCATTGGGTTCGACACTCTTACTTATTGAAAGAGGCTACAACTGATCCCCTATACTTGTGGGTTATCAGTGACCAACGGGTTGATTACACAACTCAGTGACGCCGATCCAACAAACTCAGTGGGACCGATTTTGTGAATCGGGGTAACAAGAAGTTGGCAACCCAAACTCGGTGCCACGGAACTAGAATCGGTTGCACCGAAAAGGTAAGGTTTGGCATGGGTCTGTCTGAGTCTGGGAATCAGTGGCACCGAGTGGGAGTTGTTGATTGCACCAATTTTGGATATTTGGCTTTGGAAAGACTTTCGTGGAAGAGCTTTGTGGGAGTATCTGGTGACTATTACTTGTGCACGTTTGAGCATCTTGTTCACCAACAATACCTTACCCCTTTTTATAGTATTGGCTTTCCTATGGACTCAAGGTGATTTCTCACGAAGTAAAATGTAGAGTCCTCTTAGCTTTAATCTTTTCCAATGCTATTCCTTCTCCTTCTTCTTGATGGGGATACTCTCTACACTCCTTTTGCCAACCCATCTCTCTCCATGGACTTTATCTGAAATACACAAGATGAAGGTATTAGTCCAAGAGACAATGTATGTTTTCATGAATTATCAAAACCACCAAGGGATCATATGTGCTTTCAATCTCCCCCATTTTGGTAATTGATGACAACATACAATCAAAGCTTCAAATAAAGATATGCATGTATATAATGAAGACTTCGAGATACACATGGCTTAGACTTGCTCCCCCTAAATGTGTGCAATCACTTTAAAGGATAGTTGCTTTGGAATGCGTGGACACACATATAGGAGAAGGGATATAAGGAGTCATGTGTATCTTGGCTATATGCATCAAATGTATATGAATGAGGTGTATCCCTGTTCAAGACTTCACTCTTGCAAACAATATGTGCAAGAAGCAAGAGATCATCTTGGTCAAAGATATGATGCATATACTTACCTTGAGTTCTTGAGCATTCTAGTAGTAGAAATACACTTGAGAAAACAATGTTAGGAAACACAAGAGTATTCTACCAATCAAAAGCAATAGAACTCAAAAGTACCAAGATATGGAGAACATATAGAAGATAGTATTCCTTAAGATTGATATGTCTCCAAGATCATTTAGAACTTTCTACCCTAGATATGAAATAGTAGGTCATCCTCTCCCCCTGAATCTTAGCATGTAGATATTGGGATTGGATAGGGTGAGAAAAGTCTAACACGAGTAGTCAAATGAAATAAACACATCTTTCTCCCAAACATATTTTCTCCCCCTACTTTGGTATTCTCCCCTTGTCAATATAAGTATGGACTTTCGTATTCTCCTCTCCCCCTAGATTATATCTCCTCCTTTGCGTAAGCATGTATGTCCCCCTTTAGTTTTGAAGCTTTGGTATTTCTCCCCCTTTGGCATTAATTTCCAAAAAGGCCAGATATAGGGTCAGATATAGGGATCATCGATTAAGGAGGGATCCTTGAGAACAAGGGTCATAGAATATAGAATTCATAGAATATGAAAATTATATATAGTATGAGAATAAATGAGGGAATAATTGAAAATAATTTATCTCCCTTTGGCTAAACTGAGAGTCTGTAGGACTTCTCCTCCTTTGAGTTAGGAATCCTTGAATTTATTTCTCCTCTCTTTTTTAAATTGAAGGGATCATCGAAGAATTGAAAATGTCATGGTAGGATCACAAAGATGTACTTATTTGAACACAAACTGAAAAATAATATCAAATCGGTGGCTCCGAGACAAACTAGTCGGTGGTACCGATATGGTGTTATGCAGCTCATCTGTTGAATTGGTATAACCGAGTCATTTGGATCAGAGGCTCCGATGCTAAAACAAAAACTTGGCAATGTTTGAGAAAAATGCAAATTTATTTGAAAATTTGTAACAAGGTGGAAAAAAGATTTGTAAAGGAAATGCAAAATGAATTTACAAAGAGATATCAACTAGAGAAGATTTGAGTGGTTCCAAGAAATCTTGAAAAATAGAGAATGAACCAAACAAGATTCTTAACTAGATGATGGGCGGTGACTAGGTCACCTATATTATAGTATATTGAATTAGGAGCCAAGCAAGAATACTTGATCATAGGTCATACTCATCGTTAAGATCAAAATGGGGTTACCATTTTTCAGTTAAGCATTTTAATGTCTTCATATTACTTGAGTTGCTTTAACTCATGACTTGGAGTAAATCCGTTTTCAAGCTTTTGGGTGAACTTGATGAGGATGCTCGAAGTTGATGTAGATCTTCTTGAGTTGGGAGCAATCCTTGTTGTTTTCGTTCACTTTTCACCTACATAGGTTAGTCATGCAAGGAAGAACATGATATATCCACATGGCATGGTATCAATTGTGAGTTGATACCAATTGAGAAATATATGTCAAGGATATGTTTATGTTGTCTTCTTCCTTTCATAGTCAAAGTGAGGTTGTGGATACTTGGTCATGACAAGATTGCTTAAGATATGAGTTGATGGCAATCTTGTGGAGTGTTGTTCTTACAAGTACCTACAAAACGGTTAGATGCAAGACAAGGGAGCATAGAATTCCAAGATATATGATATTCAAGATAATAATAGCATCGAATGGTTAAGAAAGCTCATCCCCTTGAATGCATCCGAGTGAGATTAACTCAAGTTTGAAGCATCAATGATGTTCAACTCACTCCTCAAATGACAAAACACTTTTTCATCAAGTGGCTTAGTAAAGATATCGGCCAATTGCTTGTTAGTATGGACATGCTTAATATTAATATCTCCTTTGGCAACATGATCACGAATGAAATGATGTCGAACTTGAATATGCTTGGTTCAAGAATGTTGCACGGGATTATGAGCAATCTTAATAGCACTCTCATTGTCACAAAGTAATGGCACATTTTTCACATAGATTCCATAATATTTAAGCATTTGTGTCATCCATAATAACTACGCACAACATGATCCTGCAGCAATATATTCAGCTTCGGCGGTAGATAGAGATACTGAGTTTTGTTTCTTGGAGGACCAGGACTTAAAATATGAGTTGACATGTACCTGAACTGGATTTTCTATCAACCTTGTCACCAGCATAGTCTGAGTCGGAGTAGCCAACAAGATTAAAAGAAGATCCCTTGGGATACCAAATGCCAAAGTTTGGTGTGTGTGTATGTGTGTATCAAGTATCTCACAATGCATTTCACAGCCTTAAGATGACACTCTTTAGGTGCATCTTGATATCGGGCACACATGCACACAATAAGCATAATATCGGGACGAGAGGCACATAGATATAGTAATGAACCAATCATTGATCGATAAACCTTTTGATCAACTGGTTCACCCTCCTTAGTGAGGTTATTGTGTCTGCTAGTGGGCATGGGAGTTTTCATACCTTTGGACTCCTGCATGTTGAACTCCTTGATCAAGTCCTTGGTGTACTTGGTTTGAGAGATGAATGTACCTTCTCTCGTTTTCTTGATTTGTAGACCAAGGAAGAATTTTAGCTCACACATCACAGATATCTCATACTTCTCTAACATCAACCTTCCAAATTTCTCACTAAATTGTGGGTTAGTAGATCCAAATATGATATCATCCACATAAATTTGGCACACAAATAATTCACCATTAACTCTCTTTATGAATAAGGTTGTGCCAATTTTTACCAATTTCAAAGCCTTTTTCAATAAGGAACTTCGTTAGGCATTTATACCAAGCACGAGGAGCTTGCTTAAGACCATATAAAGCTTTGAGAGGTTTGTAAACGTGGTCAGGTTTATTAGGATTTACAAATCTAGGAGGTTGTTTAACATACACCTCTTCTTCAATCTCACGATTTAAAAATGCACTTTTAATGTCCATTTGATAAAGCGAGATATCATGGTGATTGGCATAAGCAAGACGAATTTAGATGGCTTCTAGTCTAGCAACGGGGGCGTAGGTCTCACCGTAGTCCATACCTTCGACTTTCGTATATCCTTGGGCTATGAGGCGAGCCTTGTTGCATACGACTTGACCGTCTTCATCTTGCTTGTTCCGAAATACCCATTTCATGTCGATGATGTTTTGCTCATCCTTGGGCTTCTCCATGAGTGTCCACACTTCATTCCTCTCGAAGTTGTGAAGATCTTCATGCATAGCGTTCACCCAATCCGCATCTTAAAGAGCTTGTTCGACCTTCAAGGGGTCAATACTAGAGATGAAATAATAATGCTCACAAAAGTTAGCTAGGCGAGTTTTAGAGCGAGTGATGCTCCCTGTTGGTATATCACCAAAGATTTGGTTTAGGGGATGGTTCTTGGTCACTTGTGCTCAAACTCGGGGTAGCTTTGGCTTGTTAGATGGTGGAGCTTCTTATTCATCATCTAGTTCATCTTAGTTGTTGTCCAAGTGGTCAACTCCTTGAGGTGGTGATGAAGGAGGTTGTGGTGGATCTTCATGATGCACTTCCTCCTTCCCTTCATCTTGCCGTGTACCACTTGTGGATGCTTCCTTGTCGTTTTGTTGGTATCCGTGATACGAAGTAGGAGCTTCCACTTGGGTTGATGAAGTACTTTCCTTCACCTCCATGGGACGAATCTTACGATGGGAAAATCTTGGATAGCTTCCGAAGGATCTTTATCACCTACATCATTCGGCAATTTTTCGACTTGCGAACCATTAGATTCATCAAACTTCACATCTACCATCTCTTCAACTTTTCGAGTGAAGTTGTTGTAGACACAATATGTGTGAGAGTTCGATCCATAACCGAGTAGGAAACCTTCATGAGACTTGGAAGAAAATTTAACACGGCGATGCTTATCAAGAATGTAAAACTTAGAGCCGAATACCCGAAAGTATCCAACTTGGGGTTTGTTATCGGTGAGAATCTCGTATGCTGTTTTACTGAGAACCTTGTGCAAGTAGAGTTGGTTTGTGGCATGACATGTTGTTTCCATGGGGTCTGCCCAAAAGTGTCTTGGCGTCTTGTATTCATCAAGCATTGTTCTTGCCATCACAATGAGGGTTCGGTTCTTCCTCTCAACAACTCCATTTTGTTGAGACTTGTACGTAGCCAAGATGTAGCGACCCGACTCAAAACGAGTCAAGCCTCTGTGTGTTCTGTGCCATCCCTGGATCAGTATGCTGGCACACACAGTACATCAATGTATATATAAAAATGCAATCACATGTAATTAACGTAAAACTGATATATACCTTAAAATCTCAGCGGAAACATTCAACGGGAGTGGAGTCCCAATAACACCAACGGCAGGTTGAGTGCAGACCGTAACCCTGAATCGTACTCTTACCCGTCGTAGAGCTTATCTGCAACATAAGACGTTGTAGCCGTGTAGGTCAGTACATTGAATGTATTGGCAAGATCACCATAGCAGAAATAGAAGATAAATACTATTCTATATGCAAAGGCTTTGTGGCTCTGTGTCTGAGTTTTTTTTGCATAAAAGCTAATTTTATTTTATTTTCCTACAACAAAGGAATATCATGGAGTTTTCACTATAGAGTTACCTAACATGACATGGTTCCGCCAACCGATGTCTTAATGCCCACCAGTATCATAAGTTGCCCACAATTAATTATCAGTCCAGTGTTGAGAGTTCAGAGATAGATCCAAGTCCAGAGGCTCAAATTGTCCGCAACCGGGGACACGGCTAATCGATTAGGTTTAACTCTGTAGAGTGTTGTGTACTTTACCTACAAGATTCGTTCCCTCCTGGTAAGTCCTCGCACTGCATGGTGTTTGAGAACAGGACGAACGAAACATGGTCTTTTAGAGTGTTTCCCTGACTACTGTCAGTGTCCATCCATTCCTAACGTCAACTACATCTCGTAGCACTGCCCAGCCAGAGTCACAACAAAGATCAACCAAGCCAGAGCCCATAATGACTTGTGGCTACACAGGTAAGCTTCCGGCCATGAAGTATTCATCCGTCTCTTTGAGTCTGGGTGAAGCTTTCTGCAAGATGTCATGGCTCTTCTCCATGCATCCTCTCCATCCACTGGTTACTCCAGGGATGCCCAATCAACCATCCTTCACCCAGTAGTGTGTATTGAAAAGCTTGTTTCTCGAGTCTCGAAGTCTTGAGGTCTTGAAGATGCAGGACTTGAAGATGCCTTCATGAAGTTGTCATATTGACGTAGAGTCCTCCTTCTCACACCACCCACGAACACTCATACCAGACCCCATCTACTTTAGCATAGCATAAAAATAACTAACGTTCCCGGGGCTTTAGTAACAAGTGGTGGGTTCCTACCTCATGCATTCTACTCAACTACAAGAATTTTCAATAACACTACTGGAGGGATTTGTTGGAAGATATCACTACATGCAATAAAACATAGGTATGAACAAAATGGTTAAAGTGAACTTGCCTGTACTGTTGATGAAGAATAATATCGCTCTCAGAAATAACTTGATAAACTATTCGTCACTCTCTGGTGAAAATCTATACAATCAAACATTGCATTCATAAACAAACACTTCTAGCAATCAATACTAACAATCAATAGACAACACAAAACTAAAAGCAACAAGGTTGTGATGAAGGAAATACTTAAGACAAAACTCAAATCAACAAAATTTCATCAACACAAGCAAGGGTTGGTTTTCTCTACAAATAAATCCTATTTTCAAAAGTAACAAACCAAAACAAAGTAAAATATAACAAAAGTATTTTTGTAAATATTTTACTAGCAAGAAGAATTACTTTTGAAGAAAACAACACTCTAAACAACATAGGTTTTAGCCTAATAAACTTAACAACAACAAAACAAATAAAACAATTAAAATATTAAAATAACAGAAAACAAAATATTTTCAAATAAGAAATCAACTAGCAATACTAGAGCAATACAACAAACAAAACAAAGTAATGGGCTCTAAATTTTGGTGGCTAAACTACTACTAATATAAAACAAGACAAAACTATTTTTAGTAACAAAACAATCCTTAAATAAAAGAATACTAAAATAATTTTTATTTATAAAAACATAATGAAATCCTCTAAAACATTTGTGAAAAGAATTACTACTAAAACTAAATTGTTTTATAAAACATTTCCTAATGAAGAAGAATATAGTTTCCTATATCATTAGGATATAAAACAAAGCAAAACTATTTTTATTAATAGAAAATAAGTGACCTAATATTGGACAACAGAACTAAAGAAAACTAAAACAAAAGTTAAAATAATTCAGATTTCAAAATAAACTAAAGAAAAATTAAACTAACTAAATCCTATTAGGTACTAAGCAGATTTTTTAGTTAAAAACCCTAATCTAAATTATCCTAAAAATTCTCAAACAGTGCTGGATGATAACCCTAACTAATACAAAACAGTGGCAAAAATAATCACTCAAAAATAAAATTTTAAACTCAAGTTATTCAGGAAACAAGATTTGAATCAAATCTGTTTGAATTTATTTTTAAACTTTTCAAATATGGTCAAACTTGGTATCTACAGAAACTACATGAAATTTGTGACCTAATGCAAAAAGAATCAATTAAAAACACTAATTATTTTTAAAGATATAACAAAACAAAATTAGAAATCATTCTGTTTTCTAAAACAGAATCAGAAAAAGGGAAAATGGATCTTATCGGACAGGGGCTACGTGGCGGGTTGTGTTTGGCGGAGGCCATGTACGTGCGGGCGTTTGCGGGCGGGTGACTGAAGCCTAGCGCGTACCGGTTCACTTTATAACACTTCTAATCTGATACGTTGACTATAGATCCGACGGCTACGGGAGGGCATGGGGCTTACAGAGGAGGGGGTCGGAGCTCCGGTGATGTCGACGGTGGCCGGAAGTTGGAGGTTCTCGGGGATGGTGCTGCGGTGGTCGAGGGCAGCGTCCGAAAGCTTCAAACGGCGGCGGTGAGTCTCCAGCGTACTTTGGTGGCGTCGGAGGGGAGTGGAGGTGAGTGTGGCGACGGCCAGGTGCTCTGGGAGCTTCGGTGGGGATGCAGAACTGCGGCGAGCTCGTGCGGGTGGTTCTGGCGAGGGTAGGGGGCGTTCGGGGGGTGAAATGGAGCGCGGAGGGAGGCCGGGGTATTTATAGGGCTGCGGGTGCTCGGGGGAATGGGAGGGGAGGCGGATCCGGCGCGGAATGGATCCCCGGCAAGGTCTGTGCACGGGGAGGGAGATGAGCGCGCTGATCTCGCGAGCGGTCAGTGGGGCCTGCACGTTAGAGAGAGGGAGAGAGAGAGCACAGCGTCGGGCGGTCGAACCAGAGGGTTTTCGGGGAGGGGTAAATGCAGGTGGGCCGGTGGACTTAATTAAAATGTTAATTCCTTTCCTTTTCTAATATCCAGTGAAGGAAAACTCAATTATGGCAACCAATACGTTTCCAAAAATGAAGTTTTATATACCAAAATGATCAGGAAATGAAAATCAATTTAATGAACATTTTTCTACGGCCAAAATAAATACTTAAAAAAATTATTTTCAGAAAATGCCTAAATTGATTTTAATTCTTTTGCAATAAATTTTCAAATAACCCCCTGGGTTTTATGGTTCAAATACTTCACAAAATAACCCCTGGTGTGGAGTGTCATATTACTCCTCTCAAAGTTTGTCAAGGGGTTTGAATACTTTGAAAATTTAAATTGGAACCAACTATGAAATGGATCCCAACAGGAATAAGTCAGAGATTTTCAAATTCACTTTCATATCCTTCTTTTAAACTTCCAACTCATATTTCATATAATTTGAAGAAGTCCTTTTATCTTCTCTCATGAAAATCATTGAGTTGCATAAAGTTTCTGAATTTGAAATATTTTCAAATGAAATTCAAACCATTTTCGAATCCCTTTTCATTTCTTTAAATGGAAGAAGTCATATCATATTCACTCGGGGATTTTGTGATGAAATGAATTGGAATTCCTGCAGAGTGAAAGTTTTGGGAAATTCATTTCATTCCCTCTCATTAAACTTTCAAAAGTTTCAAATTTCACTCACTTTCAATCACTCAATCAAACAAACACTCATTCTAGTATTTATTATAACATTCCAAAATTTGGGAAATACCCTCTTCATCAAGAAAGGTATCCACATGTGTGTTCTTGAACTCCGATCCGTTATTGCTTCGAACCTTCTTGATCTTCACTTCAAACTGATTTTGTGCTTTGCGTGCAAAGCTCTTGAAGATCTTTTGTACCTGAGACTTATCATCAAGAAAGTTCCATAAGACTTTCCATCGAGACTCTTGTAAACATTGGGACCAAAAAGATCCATATGAAGTAACTCGAGTGGTCTCCTAGTGGACATGATGTTCTTGACCGGATGACTTCCACCTACTTGCTTTCCTGCTTGAGAAGCGCTACAAAGCCTATCTTTGTCAAAGATAACATCTTTAACACCAAGAATGTGATCACCCTTGATAAGCCTATCTAGATTACGCATGCCTACATGTCCTAGCCTTCTATGCCATAGCCAACCTTTAGAAGATTTTGCAATAAGACAAGTATGACGTTGGGCCTTTTTAGTGAAATCGACAATGTATAGATCACCTTTACAAATACCTGTAAAGACAATTCTATGATTATCAAAGAGAAACACTTGGCAATCTACTTTGGTAAATAGCACATTGAAACCGAAGTGTGCTAGTCTAGATATAGAAAGAAGATTGTAGCCAAGGGATTCAACAAGCATCACATTTTGAATAGATCTATCATGAGATATGGCTACCTTAAAAAGGCCAAGTACCTTACTGTCGTGGATTTATCACGGCAGATGTCCGGGTTAACGGACTTGAATTCGAGGCCATCGCTAACGTGATGGACTCAAAGGGGTTGACAGGGACGAAGGACACGAGTTTACCTAGGTTCGGCCCCTCAAGGTGAGGTAATAGCCTACGTCCTGCTTGTGTTTGTATTGCTTGTTCTATCGATTACAAGGGGGCTAAAGCTTGACCTAGTTCTTGATAACCTGATCTCTATGTCGCCACGGGTCTTGCCTTTATATACCGAGGTCAAGACCACGGGTCATACAAGTTGTCGCTGACTCTCATTACACGTCCGAGTCTGACTCTATCTTCTCTTGCCTATCCTGACCAAGTTGTCCCCGGGCGGCTTACACGCCCAGGTCTTCTCATCCGGGCCACCCCGCCGGCCCATCCTACGAGCCGCTACACTTGTTGGGCCCTCCAGTCCTGACGGCTCACTCTTGGGCTGGCTACAAGCCGTCCGGTTTATCCCGAAGCCCTCCAAGGTGGGTCTCACCGTGGGGTTATATCCCCAACATTAGGCCCCAGGTTGATTTGAGCTTGCTCATTTCATCCTTCTCTTCTGTTCCTCGGTGAGTCGCCCGGTAATGACCCGCCATGACGTTGCATGGACTCTGCAGAAAAGATTCACTGACGCACTACCAAATCCTTCCATTAAATGGTTAGCCCGAAAATCGAGGCGTCCTCCTCGGTCGGACGATTTGTGTCGCTTGGATTTTCGCGCCTGCCCCGTTTTCCTTTTAAATAGGACTACTGTGGGCGGCATTTCCTTTCTCCCGCTCACGACATCATCTTCTTCCTCTCCGATACTTCCGCTCCTGCTCCGGCGCCGTCTCCGTCCCGCCGTCGACTGGCCGCTACATCAACCTGTTGCGAACCAGAGTTCATCTCGCACTCCTCTCGCTGTCGTCGGTAAGTCTTCTTCCCTTAGAACCATAACCGTCTCCAGTAGGGTTTCTATAAAAACTTCGCCGCCATCACTGCTTAGAACTCGAACTCCATTGCCGCCGGCCGTGCTCAGCGTATGAACTATGGACAGTCGCCTGACCTCGTGGCGCCGCTGTGTAATAGGCAGTGAGTAATAACACATAGATCGGTCCCTACTCAGCCTGCCATTTTAGGTTTCGTCTTCCTCGCCCGTTCGTCCTTAGGTCTGAAAATAGAGGCATTTTTCCTGATTTTGTAGATCCGTTATTTTAGCTGAACTTCACGAAATCTGTTTCCTGGGACTTAGCCGATTTTCGCTCCACCTCTTTTCTTTGTTGACTCGCCAGGCCCCTCCGGCTCTCATCTGCCAAACCATGGCACATTATTTGTAGAACCCTTAAATTTGTAAGCCGTCGTAGATATTTGTTTTTCTCTTGACTCGCCGTACTTTTTAATTTGCATAGTTTTTAAACCGCCAGCATGTCTCGCGCCTCCAACTCGTGCAACTGGGTCGGGTCTTGCATCACGGAGGAATACTTATTGGATTTTGTTCACGCGGGTACCCTTCCTTCCAAGGAGGTCCTTAATTGGCGGGCCCCAGGTGATGAGACGCGGCCCACTCGTCAAGAAGGCAAAGTAGTGGTCTTCTCTGATCATATCGAGCGAGGATTCCTGCCTCCCGGCTTGAAGTTCTTCCGTGACGTCCTTCACTTTTACAAGCATCACCCCCAAGACTTGGCCCCTAACTCTGTCTCAAATATATGCAATTTTAAAGTGCTATGTGAAGTCTATCTGCAAGCCAAGCCGTCTGTGGGGTTATTTCGAGAGTTTTTCTATGCCAACCGGGAAACTGAGGTGAAAGCCGGTCCGAGTCTAGAGCTTGGAAGGATCTCCATCCAACGGCGTAGGGATATTACTTTTCTAGCCATGCAGATGCCGAGTCATCCAAAGGACTGAAACAAGACTTGGTTCTACTACAAGGATACCTCTCCTGAGAATGAGCGTCCACTTCCGGGCTATCGTCCCTCCCGGCTCAAGACAACTTCAGAACTTCCTGGCCGGCTATCGGCTTGGAACGTGCAAGGTACGAGTCGGCTCACGCCAAGATCAAGGCCCTCATGGCCAATGGTTTAACTGGACTGGATTTGATCCGTTGCTGGATTTCTTGGCGGATTATGCCCTTAAGTCATAGAAGCTGGCTCATGTGTGAATACGAAGGCAAGTATGATAGTTCATTATGCTTGAGCCAATCAACCCTGACGGAGGATGACATCACCACCGTCATCCGGAGCCTTGTCCATGAAGCATCCGGATCATGTAGCGCCATTGGCCTGGCGCCTTTTAACGTCAAAAATCCGGCTCCAGATGTAAGGCGACTCTTCACCACTTTTTCTCCTTGTCACTTATACCTTTCTGACTCATCACCGTTTAACCTGTTTAACCTTTTCAGGCCAACTCTGATTTCTGGAAGAAGGAGTATGTTCCTCCTTTGAAGAAGCCCAAGAAGAAAGCTCTGGCTAAGAAGTCCAAGAGGACCGCCCCACAAGAAGGATGGTTTGACCCGCCGCAATCGTCCGACTCAGAGGTAAACCTTGGCTGCTTTCTGCCATTTTATTACCTTATTTTACTTACACTTGTTATACTCACAGGATGATGTTGAAACAAGCCGCGCCAACGCCCCTGGGGTAATCTATATTTCTTCTGGCTCAGAATATTTTGTCCCCCGGAATCTACGACGGGTTATTGGAAAAGTTCCTCTTTCTCATCCTCTTGCTTATCTGGCTCTCGATTTTCTTTTGAAGAAGCAACAACAGATTGAGCGTCGCCAGACCTGGAGCGCTGGTTCTACTGAACTTATTTCCGGCTTGCCAAACTCACCAGCTCCGAAGAAATGCCCCATAGAGGTATGCATCTATATTTTAATTAATTTCACTTTACGACCTCGATGCTGTCTCATCTTTCTTAAATGGTCTCTCAGAAATCACCCTCTTCCGGCGACCGCTCTGCCGCCTCCCAAGATCAACCCGCTGTAAGTATTTCCCATGATGACATCCGGCTCTTTATGCGGCAGTAGTATCCTTTGGATTCTGATCCTCACATTTACAGTGCTCAAGCCAAGCGTCGGAAAACCAACAAGTCCTCCCCCGATCCTGCTGCCCAAGAACCGGAGCATTCAAAGCCGGATGACTCGCGGCCGGCTGAAGATATCCCAGCTGCTTCTGCAGAGCCGAGCGCTGATGACATTTTCTCAGCTAGTCCACCAAAGAATCCTTCTAAACCGCCGAGCCCTGCCCAGGCAGCTAAAGACACGACTAGCCCAGAAGTTGAAATCACTAGCGCTGGTTTGCATTCCCC
This sequence comes from Hordeum marinum, assembly GCA_022496015.1. NCBI lineage: Eukaryota > Viridiplantae > Streptophyta > Magnoliopsida > Poales > Poaceae > Hordeum > Hordeum marinum. Next base: position 348,506,379 of record CM039678.1, read on the forward strand.
TCGGCTCACATGTTGTCTAAGCGGGGTGAAACAGCTAAAACTTCTAGGAAGCTTGAATTTGAGCCTTCTGCCTTGGAGAAGATGACAGCTGAGGAGCTTCATGCTGGCTACATGACCCGCCTATCCACTAGCCGGGACCTGGAGCTCCAACTGGTTAATCTCATGAAGAAGAAGTATGAGGTATTCTTTACCCCCTAATAGTAGCCCCCAAGGGCCGTCTCAAACCTGTTCAAAGTTGAGTTGGGACCTTTTAGAAGATAACTTAAAAGAGCTAATAGTAGCCCCCAAGGGCCGGCTCAAACCTGTTCAAAGTTGAGTCGGGACTCTTCTGAAAAATAGACATTAGCCCCCAAGTGTCATGCATATTGCTTGCAATCTGTTTGAGACTTGTCCGTTTTACTCTCTGCTTTGAAATGTTTGCAGGAATCCTTGATTGAAGCCGAGTCACAGTTGGCCGGCTTAAAGACCAACCTGGCTGATCAATAGGCTGCCCGGAGCGTCATCGATGAGAAATGCCGGCTCTTGACCGAAGAGCTGGTTAAAGTTAAGGCAGAGTTCACCACTTTCAGAGAGTCTGCCGTGTCTGAGAAGGCCAAGCTGATCAAACAGGTGGACGACGCTGATCAGTGGCTGATGATCGTCTCTGACGAGCTGCAATCCTTGAAACGCCATATCACAAAGATGACAGCTGCCCTCTTCGGTGAGCTCTTGACAATTTTTCCTTCACTGCTGTTATAACATCTGAACTGGTGACTTATCATTAAAAACTCTGGCTCCTACAGGTCCTAGAAGCCGTCAACTGGCGTCTGACAGCTTACTGCCTCTAAAAGCTATCTACACCCTAGCGGAACAGCTATACTACAACATGATGTTTACCATCAAGTCTGTGCAGTACAAGGACAAGGTCCCTTCGACCCTCAAAGGGGTCTTGGAACTTTTTTCCACCATGTTGAAGCAGATTGCTGAATTGAAGAAATCAGCCGCCCGCCAAGGAGCAATCACAGGCATAAGTCGGGCTCTGGCCTTCGCTCCGGAGCTTACTCCGGCTGATCTGATGGAAGGCTTCCCGTCCAAGAAGGATGACGGCTCTGAGCTAACAGAAGCTGACTACATCCAGTGCGTCAAGGATTCCAGGTTCCTGGCTTCCGTCTTACCAGAGGAGGTTGACCTGGACACTTACCAGGCAGCTTATGATGCTGACCAGAAGAGAATTCGTGGCCCACTCTACGAATGGAAGGACTTGACGCCTACCCGCAGTAAGGACCTCTTCGCTTCTGATCTTGACCCGTCTCCCTTCCTTGAAGAAGGGACTTTTGCAGCTCTAGCTGACGGCGACTGGAACTTGGACAACCTTCAGATCCAGGCACCCGAAGAGTTGGAGCAGGATGAGCCGCCGGCCAGTTGATTAACTCCACTTTGTAATAACCGGCTCTCCTTAATCCCTCGTAGGGGACTTTGAAAAAACTTTGATCAACACTTTTTGGTGCTCTACATAGAGCGTTTGTAATATATGTCATGTGATATTTGTTGTGCTGATATTTTTAAATGAAAAAAAATCGGCTTTCCAAGTGCCATCTTCCTTGTATGCATTCTAGTTGATAATTTCCGTCGGTTGTCTCTTCTTCTTGGGTCGAGAGCCGGCCGAAAGGACTTCATGATTTCCGTCTGCGGCTAATCATGTCAACCGGAGTTTTATAGCATAAAGCCAGTTAACAAGCATTATAAGTTGTACCCGAAGGTAATAATACAGCGTAAACGCTGGCGGATAAGCGTTAGAAGCTATACCCGAAGGTAAGAAGCCGCCCTCGCCGTGGCTAATTTTCCTTAGCCAGATTTTTGTGTACCCAAAGGTAATAATACGGCGTAAACGCTGGCGGATAGGCGTTAGAAGCTGTACCCGAAGGTAAGAAGCCACCCTCGACGGTTATGAGGTGTTAGCTACCCGTCGGTAAAAAAACCTCACAACCGCGGCTAAACGTGCTAGCCGGAAATTTGGCATAAAGCCGGCCGATAGGGTGTTAGAAGCGATACCCGTCGGTAAGAAGCCCCCTTCAGTAGTACGGCGTATGATGTCGGCGGATAGGCGTTACAAGCTGTACCCAAAGGTAAGAAGCCGCCCTCGCCATGACTTATTTTCCTGAGCCGGTTTTTTTGTGGCATAACACATGGTGCCGCGACTCATTTTCCTGAGCCGGGATTTTGTGGCATAACGCCTGGTGCCGCGACTCATTTTCCTGAGCCGGGATTTTACTTTGGCAGCGATACTATTTGATATAACTGTGACATGTACAATGATAGTGTACAATGAGGGGTCTCTACACCCTTAAGTGAAATAAGGCCGGAGATGCGCGATGTTCCATGGCCGGCGGGTCTCCTGATCCGCCGTATCTGAGTCATCTCGGATATCGATGAGGTAATATGACCCATTGTTGAGATTTCTGCTGACTACAAAAGGTCCTTCCCATGGAGGAGAGAGCTTATGCATATTTGTCTGGTCCTGAATCAGACGGAGCACTAAGTCGCCCTCCTGGAACATCCGGGTCTTGACCCTGCGGCTATGATAGTGACGCAAGTCTTCTTGATAAATTGTTGATCGGGCGGCTGCTAGCTCTCGCGCCTCTTCCAGAGCATCCAATGCGTCTTGATGAGCCGTCTCATTGTTCGCCTCAACGTAAGCTTCCACCCTTGGCGAGTCATGCCGGATGTCACTGGGAAAAACTGCCTCGGCCCTATACACCATAAAGAAAGGTGTGAAACCCGTGGATCTGTTAGGGGTGGTCCTGATGCTCCATAAGATGGAGGGTAATTCTTCTACCCAACACCCGGGCGTTCGCTACAAAGGAACCATAAGCCGCGGTTTAATCCCTCTTAGAATTTCCTGATTGGCAGGCTCCGCTTGACCGTTGGATTGTGGATGCGCCACTGCTGAAACATCAAGCCGGATATGCTCTTCGTCGCAAAAAAATTTCATAGCCCACTTGGACAGATTTGTACCATTATCAGTGATGATGCTGTGTGGGTAACCAAAATGGTAGATCAGTTTTTTGATAAATAAAACTGCCGTAGCAGCGTCACATTTGCTGACTGGCTCTCCCTCTACCCACTTGGTAAACTTGTCCACCGCCACCAGGAGGTGTGTTTTCTTATCCTTGGATCTCTTGAAAGGTCCCACCATGTCAAGCCCCCAGACCGCAAACGGCCAAGTAATTGGTATCATCCTTAACTCCTGAGCCGGGATATGAGCACACCGGCCAAACTTCTGACAGCCGTCGCACTTACGGACTAGGTCCTCTACATCTTTATGAGCCGTCAACTAGAAAAACCCATGCCGGAAAGCCTTGGCCACCAAAGCTTTCGAGCCGGCATGGTGTCCACAATCGCTAGTATGGATTTCATTCAAGATCTGCCGGCCCTCCTCTGGTGAAACATAACGTTGGAAAACTCCCGTCACACTGCATTTATGCAACCCACCATTGACTATTGTCATGGACTTAGACCGCCGGGTGATCTTTCTGGCTAGGTCTTCATCCTCAGGTAACTCGCCCCGGGTCAAACAGGACAAATAGGGAATAGTCCAATCCAGGATAGCATGCAGAGCTGCCACTAATTCTGCCTCCGGGTCAGGAACAACCAAATCTTCTTCTGAAGGCATCTTGACAGTCGGATGGTGTAAGACATCCAGAAAGACATTGGGTGGCACCGGCTTTCGTTGAGAGCCTAACCGTGATAAGGCATCAGCCGCCTCATTTCTGCAATGATCAATGTGATCTACCTGATATCCTTTAAAGTGCCCTGCAATAATATCAACCGCCTGACGGTAAGCCGCCATCCGCGGGTCCTTGGAGTCCCAAGTCCTGGAAACTTGCTAAGCCACCAGATCTGAGTCGCCCAAACACCTGACTCGGCTCAAATTCATCTCCTTGGCTAACCGAAGACCATGAAGCAAGGCTTCATACTCAGCCGCATTGTTAGTGCAGGGGAACATCAGCCGGAGCACATAATAGAACTTATCACCCTTGGGGGATGTCAGAACAACTCCTGCCCCTAATCCCTCTAATTGCTTGGATCCATCGAAGTGTATAGTCCAGTATGTGTTATCTGGTTTTTCCTTGGGAGCTTGACACTCCGTCCAACCATTTATGAAATCCACAAGGTCTTGGGACTTGATAGCTATGCGAGACACATTTTTTACATTGAGAGGTCCCAGCTCCAATGCCACTTAGCAATCCTTCCTGTGGCTTCTCTATTCTGGATAATATCCCCTAGCGGAGCAGAACAAACCACAGTTATCTGGTGCCCTAAGAAATAGTGTTTTAACTTGCGGTTGGCCATGAAAACCCCATATACTAGCTTCTGCCAATGTGGATACCTTTGCTTAGACTCTGTCAGGAGCTCACTGATATAATAAACTGGTCTTTGCACTGGATACTCCTTTTTGGCCACCTTGCGCTCGACCACGATTGCAGCACTCACTGCCCGGTTATTAGCCGCCACATAAAGGAGTAACGGTTCTTTTTCAGCCGGAGCGGCCAGCACTGGCGGCTCACTGAGCTGTTTTTTAAGCGCCTCAAGTGCTTCACCCGCCGCTTTACTCCAGACAAATTTGTCTGTCTTCTTCATCATTTGATATAAAGTAATAGCCTTCCCTCCAAGACGGCTTATGAACCGGCTCAACGCAGCAATCCGCCCTGCCAAGCACTGAACATCATTAATACAAGCCGGCTCTCCTAGAGAGGTAATGGCCTTGATTTTGTCCGGCTTAGCCTCGATACCACGCTCAGAGACTAGGAAACCCAAAAGCTTGCCCACGGGAACACCAAAGACACACTTGTTCAGGTTAAGCATCATCTTGTAGACCCCGAGATTATCAAAAGTTTCCTTTAAATCTTCCAAGAGAGTCTCCTTCTTTCTGGATTTGACCATGATGTCGTCTACATAAGCATGAACATTATGGCCAATCTGACTGTGAAGGCAGTTCTGCACGCATTGCTGGTAAGTCGCCTCGGCAGTTTTGAGCCTGAAGGGCATAGAGACATAACAGAACACCCCAAAGGGTGTGATAAAAGCCGTCTTCTCCTGGTCTTTAACCGCCATCTTGATTTGATGATAACCTGAGTACGCATCCAGGAAACACAAACTTTCACACCCCATCGTAGCATCAATGATCTGATCAATACGTGGGAGAGCAAATGGATTAGCCGGACAAGCCTTGTTAAGGTCCGTGTAGTCCACACACGTACGCCATGTGCCATTCTTTTTGAGAACGAGCACCGGGTTAGCCAACCATTCCGGATGAAAAAATTCAATGATAAAACCCGCTGCCAAGAGCCGGGCAACTTCTTCCCCAATAGCCTTGCACCTCTCCTCATTGAACCGCCGTAAAAACTGTTTAATCAGCTTAAACTTTGGATCCACATTAAGGTTGTGCTCAACGAACTCTCTCGTTACACACGACATGTCAGAAGGTTTCCATGCGAAAGATGTCCCGATTCTCATAGATGAATTTGATGAGCGCGCTTTCCTATTTGGGATCCATGTGAGATCCCATGATGAACTGCTTAGATGAGTCGCCCAGAGTGAAATCTAGTGTTTTGGTATCATCCGCTGAAAACTTGAGGGGTGGCTCAACCTCCGTGGTGGGCTTTTTCAGCGGGGTCATATCCTCCAGATCAACATTCTCCTTGTAGAACTTAAGTTCCTCCTGGGCGCAACTGGACTCCGCGTAAGCCGCGTCTCCTTCCTCACGCTCAATAGCCGTATTTCGGTTACCATGAACGGTAATGGTACTGTTTAGGCCAGGCATCTTGAGCTGCAAGTAAACATAGCAGGGCCTAGCCATGAACTTAGCATAAGCCGGCCGTCCAAATATCGCATGATAAGGACTCTTGATCTTGACCACTTCAAACCACAAGGATTCCACCCTCTAATTGTACTCATCGCCAAAAGCCACTTCCAATGAAATCCTGCCCACTGGGCACGCCGACTTACCCGGAACCACACCATGAAAGATGGTGGATAAAGGTTTTAAATCCTTGTCAAGCAACTTCATCCATCGAAAGTGTCATAGTAAAGGATGTTTATGCTGCTACCGCCATCCATAAGCACCTTGTTCACCATATATCCACCCACCTGGGGGGCTACAACCAAAGCCAGCCGCCCCAGGTCATCGACTCGCGGCGGGTGATCTTCTCGGCTCCAAGTTATGTCATATTCAGACCACTTTAAGTACCGCGGAAGAGCCGGTGTAACCGCATTAACTACCCGCTTTTGCAACTTCTCGTCCCGTTTGTTGAGACCGGTCGTCAAAACGTGTTACTGCCCGGAGCTGAGCTGCTTCGGATTACTCTGAAAACTAGACTGATTATGCTATTGCTACTGATTATTGTTACCAGAATGCGGATGGTGTCCCCCCTGACTATCCTGACTGGGATGATGGTGGACCGGATGACTGGATCCTGAGCCGCCAGAACCAAACCCAGCTCCTGACCCGTCATGTCTTGAGCCGCCTAGCGGACCACCATCTCGATTGTTAGGTTGTGTGAAATATCGCTTGTACTTCTGCATGAAATTGCAATTCTCCCATGTGTGGTTTGTCGGCTTATCAGGCAGACTGTGATTTGGACAAGGCCGCTTAAGTAACTCCTCCATGTTCGAGGAAGAGCTATCCCTGCCTTTGGGGTGATTCTGCTGGGTATTTGTATTAGCCACCAGCTCTGACCCGGCCTCTGGATTCTTACGTTTGCTCTGGCTACCATTGTTTGGCGCGCCCTTGCCTTGATTGCCCTTCTTACCTTGGCCGACCTTCTCATCATCAGAACCCGGATCTTTCGTATTGTCAGAGTCGACATATTTCGTGAGAGCCTTCATGAGCTCTCCCATGTCTTGGCACGTACATTTGAGCCGGCCTAGTTTCTGTTTCAGAGGAACAAAATGGTAGTTCTTCTCCAAGATTAGTATCGCCTGGGCCGCCGTGATCTGCTCCGAGGAGTGGATAATTGTCGAGACCCTCCGTACCCAATGATGGGCCGACTCGTTCTCCTGTTGGACACAGTGATCAAGATCCACAATGGTCATCGGTTGCTTGCACGTCCCTTGAAAGTTTTTAATTAACCGGGCCCGGAGCTCCACCCATGAATTGATGGTATTAGGCGGTAACCCCTTTAGCCACGTGCGAGCCGGGCCTTCAAGCATCATGACGAAATACTTGGCATAAACCGCCTCACTGACCTCCAACATCTCCATGGCCAGTTCATAACTCTCCACCCAGGCCTCAGGGGGTAAATAAGCGGTATAATTTGGGACCTTGCGGGGCCCTTTGAAGTCTCTTGGCAGCCGTTCGCTCCGCCAGAGCCGGCGACAAACACGGCAGCCCTCCCATCCTGGAGTTTACTCCTGCCCCTACCGAAACAGAAGGCACAGGCTCCTGGTAAGCCAGCCTAGCTGGCGCCTCTTGCGGGCTTCCCACATGGTTTACAAATGCTGACGTGTCTCTACCCGGCCAGTGACCCTTCGGAATCTCTCTGTGTCGGTTGATGCTGGAACCTATTGGTGACTCATAGCGCTAGCTAAAGCTGCGGCTAGGAAGAGGGGTTGAATGAACACGGCTCCGTCTATGAGTATATTTCTCCTGCTAGGCCATGGCCGTCTGTAGGTACCCGATGGCATTCCGCACATCCTCTTCAAAGGGTGCTTCATCCAGGATAGGAATTGTCTCAAGCTGGGTGGCCGCTGCCACCATATTCTCGGCCGGGTTAGAATAATGACCCACTGGCGCCAGAAAGCCACCGGGTGAAGCTTGGTTACGCCGGGCCGGATGAGTCATTGGTTGCTTCGTCGGGCAGCTTTCGGGCGCGTCGGTTAATCGCCTCGCGCCAGGAGGAGTGTTGAAGAGATTCCTTGCTTCATAGCTCTCTGGTAGACAGGACTGATGCCTCCTTCGATGTACCGCTGCTGCTGATATTTGCTCCAGCCCTAGACGGAAAGCATCTGCCTTGATAGGTTCTGCCTCTTCCTTCATCTGGATCTTTAGCTCGGCCATCCTTTGCCGTTCCTCTGTCATCTGGCCCTTGATCCTTGCGATCTCTAAATTCCGAGCTGCTTGATTATCTGGTGTGACCTTAGTGGCCATTAAAACCGTGAGCTCGTCCATCAGCTCCACAAGAACTTCAGCCGGCGGCGGCGGGTTATCACCCGAGGTGGCAGCTCCTATGCTTGGGGCTGACCCTGCCATGAACACGGCAGCATGAACCGGAAGCTCAAGATCATCCGACTCAGAGCGATCTGACTCAAGGCAGACGTCACCGTAGCCCCCAAGGCCGTCGTTACGAAGCTGGTACACCGACTCCGTTTCTCCACTTGAAGATTCGTTCTCCGAATAGACAAAAGTTTTGTGTGATCCAGAAGCTTCCAGATCCGTACCTTGAATGAAGCCTTCGAAGACATGCTTCTGACCCGGATTAGCACGGGCAGGATGCATGTTACACGCAGGTCGTAGATGCTGGGCCGGCTCGATGATGTCGGTGCAGACGTCCGGCCCGGGTGTAGATCCATCAACCCTTCCTATGAAGACGTGGATCCCACCGAATGGAACCCGGAATCCATACTCCACGGACTCAGCATCAAGCCCCCAGCCGGCATCGTCGATGTAGAACCGGCCAGGGTGACTCTTGCTGATCCTTTTGACCATGTATCCTTCGAGCCCCAGGAGAGAGCCCTTCCAGAACTCAACACCACCAAGCGTCAGCCCCACGGTGGGCGCCAACTGTCGTGGAATTATCACGGCAGATGTCTGGGTTAACGGACTTGGATTCGAGGCCATCGTTAACATGATGGACTCAAAGGGGTTGATAGGGACGAAGGACACGAGTTTACCCAGGTTTGGCCCCTCAAGGTGAGGTAATAGCCTACGTCCTGCTTGTGTTTGTATTGCTTGTTGTATCGATTACAAGGGGGCTAAAGCTTGACCTAGTTCTCGATAATCTAATCTCTAAGTCACCCCGGGTCTTGCCTTTATATACCGAGGGCAAGACCACGGGTCATAAAAGTTGTGGCCGACTCTCATTACACGTCTGAGTCTGCCTCTATCTTCTCTTGCCTATCCTGACCAAGTTGTCCCCGGGCGGCTTGCACGCCCGGGTCTTCTCATCCGGGCCACCCCGCCGGCCCATCCTGCGAGCCGCTATGCTTGTTGGGCCCTCCAGTCCTGACGGCTCACTCTTGGGCTGGCTATGAGCCGTCTGGTTTAACCCGCAACCCTCCATGGTGGGTCTCACTGTGGGGTTATATCCCCAACACTTACCCTTAGAGTTGTCTCCAAAGGTCACGTTCCTCCAATGACCTTGATTAGGCGTGATATCTTGGAACATGTCTTTATCTCTAGTCATGTGATCGGTGCATCCACTGTCGAGAATCCACTCTTTTCCACCGGACATGTAATCCTTGAAGTTTGCCATTAGACTTAGATTCTTCATGATCTTTTCATGCTTGATGTCAAACAACTCATCTTTATCATAGTAGCCATGTTCTTCATTGTCATCATTTGGTAGAATCTCCTCAACATAGAAACCAAGAGACTCATTAGACTCATAACCATGACAATGTTCAAGTTTATGAATGTGAATGGCTTCAATAATAATGTTGTTGATAGTTGTGACATCTCCTTTAGCACGCGTAAGATAATGAAGCTCAAATATGCATTTATCAAAGTTTGGATCACTAGGCTTCTTTTTGTGAAAAGCAATAGTTTTATGAAGAATTTCATCAAGATTACTTAATGTATGATTTGGACATCGTTTCTCCAAATCATTCCACAAAGTATAAGCACATGCAAAGTTCTTCGAATTGAGAAAGAACAAATCTTGGTAAACCTCTAACAATTAGATATACAGTTCTAGGGTTACCAAGCATGTCAATTTCCTCTTCGTGTGTGGGATGCAATTCATCAATGGGGAGCACATAGGGATTTTAAATATATTTTTCAAATGGAATTTGTCGAATAGACCTATCATAGCATTCTTCCATTGACTATAGTACTCTCCACCAAAAATAGGCACTCTACAAAAGAAACTTTCCACACTAGACACATCCATCTTCCTCCACGGTGATGATACCGAAGCAATGGAGACCAATGCTCTGATACCAATTGTGGGATCACTAGAAGAGCATGTCTAGAGGGGGGTGAATAGACTACTAGCAGGAATTTATAATCTACACAAGCTACAAAGTTAAGTGTTGGCAGATTTTAGCAATTATAACAAGTCTAGCACACCCTACACATGCAAGTCATCAAGTATAGCAGCGGGAAAGTAAAGACATTGCACATGGAAGTAAAGAGTAGAGATAGGGAGATCAAACGCATGAAGGACACGCAGATTTTTCCAGTGGTTCTAATAGGTGGAGCTATCATAGGTCCACATTTATGGAGTCTTCAAACCACAGAGGGTAACGGTCGCGAGAGTCCATAGAGGGCTCCACACATAAGGGTCCACGAAGGATCAACCTTGACTATTCCATAACGGCTTCCATCCATGAAGGACTAGCCTCACTCAAGGTACATCTTCCTGAAGTAGGCGGTCGCCTTGCCCTTAAAAACTTCTTGGTTGTCACGCCCAAGATGCGGTCCTATCCTTATTTGGGCACGAGGGCCTCGACAGGGATAGAAGCGCATCTCGATGCGTTCGCAAGAATGGATATCATTACAAGTACATGTACAGAAGAGATGAGTATATGGAATTGGCTTACACTCGCCACAAGCTACATTAGAGTCACATCAATACAATAACATACTCAAACATCATTCAGAAGAATAGGGTCCAACTACGGACGAAATCAAATGATAAAATGACATCCACCCTTGCTATCCCAGGCTGCCGCCTAGAACCCATCCAAGATTGAAGAAGAATAAGAAGAAGAACTCCAAGTCAAATCAAGCAACGCGCTCACGTCAAATCATCGCATTACCTGTACCTGCAACTGTTGTTGTAGGAATCTGTCAGCCATAGGGACTCAGCAATCTCATTTCCAAGGGTATCAAGACTATTAAAGCTTAATAGGTAAGGTATGGTTAAGTGGTGTGGCTGCAGCAAGCGACTAAGAATTTATTTGAGTGGCTAACTTACGAGTACAGAGAGTAAAGTATGGTGGTCCACGCATAACGGACGAGAACTAGTAATGATCACTAACTAATCCTGAACACCTACTTATGTCAAACATAACCCCACCGTGTTCTCTTCCGGATAAGGAATCCCAAGAAGAGACAGTCATGGTTACGCACATAGTTGGTGTATTTCATTAGAGTTTACTTCAAGTTTTCTATGACCGGGTGTTAAACAAAGTATCCAAGTTTGCCACATAACCGCGGGCACGGCTTCTCGAAACGATTTAACCCTGCAGGGGTGCTCCAACTTATCCATCACAAATTAACCACACGCAGCGGGAATAACCTCAACCATGGATCTCGTGATCATCCTAGGCAATTCCAAAGGAAATCCAACACCTCGAGATAGCCCGAAGAATAATCGGAATTCCTCACTCAAGACGTCCGAGAAAGGTAAAACAAATCCAGCAAGGCCGCCCGGCGTGTCGACGAACATGATAGGAGCCGCGTATCTCGTTCTCAGGACACGACCAGATGAGCACAGCGTATAGTGGCCTGATAGAAATCTCCCGAGTTGCCCCAGGTTGGCCCCGCACACAACTCTAGTTTGGACCAACACACATGACGAGCACTGGCCCGGGTTGTTGATTAATTATCCACGGGGTCCGGAAAATCCCCTATGCAAGTTCATTAATTATTAGGCAAATGTAGTACCAATGTTGGGCCTTGCCAGAGAAGCTTTATTCTAATCCTAAAATCAAGGGGGTCCCCATAACAACCCCGAGCATGTTAGGAGCGCTCAATTATGGAACATAACACCGGTGCACAAGTAACTAGGGGAGGCAAGAGTGGAACAAAACACCGAGCATAAGGCCAAGCCTTCCACCCTTTACCAAGTGTATAAGTGCATTAAAATAAATAGCAATAATATTGTGATAACAAAAGAATGTCCATGTTGGCACATGGAAGCAATTGCACCTGCAGCTAGCAACGCTATAAGAAGGGCTGAGCAAGCAGTAACATAGCCAAACAAAGGTTTGCTGGGATGTGGAGGGGTTAGAGGCTTTTCATGGCAATGTTGGGAGGCTTATCAAATAGTGGTAGGTGGCGTGACATAGCGACACAAAACGAGACATCTAGCATGGCAATGATAGTAATGGTATCCAGGGAAATGAGTCATCTTGCTTGAGATCCCGCTCGGAAGAAGAACGAGTCCATGAAGAAGACGGACCAACGTAGTCGAACGAATCCTCACACTCTGAACGCTTTCGGAACTCTATCGAGAAGAAGCAATCCGAAACAAAAAACCAACACAGGATACACCACAACATATGCAAAACGCGATGCACAACAAATATGATGCATGTCCGGTTTAATATGCAAGGCATGACAATTCACCACAATGAAATACTACACATCAAGTGAAGCTCAATATGCAACGAGTTGCATATTGACGAAACTCCACGTTCGAAATATTTAGTTCACTCCCGTTAGGTACACGACAATATTAAATATTGTTAAACATGGCAAGAGGTGAAGCATAAGTAAACTATCTATCTAGGCAACTTAAATGAGGTCGAAAACAACTTATAGCATTTCCGAAACGAGCTCATATGTTAATTTCGAAATTGGTTCAGATCTGAACTAATCATATTTTAGAGTTGTTAAACACCAAAATAAATGTCACCATGTTATTCTACACGTCATTCTAGTCGATTTACATATATAGAACATCTCAAACGGAGCTACGGTCTAAAAGATATGAGCAATACAAGATGCACATGCCATGAATGCAAATGCATGGGAGAAAACCACCACAAACATTTCAAATCATGAATGCATCAAGTTATTATGAAACTACATGAGATTCTAAGCAGGTTTTATATATGGAATGACCAAAACGGAGCTACGGTTCAACCACAATCATCAAACCAAGTTTTAGTTGAAATCTGCCAAAAACAGCAAGATTGCATTTTGAACATATGAAAACAACAAGTTGCAATATTCCAAAATACACAAACTAAGCATGGGTCATTAGCATACAACATCCACTTCATTTCATCTTCACAAATCATAATCAAAACATGCATGGATCACTAGGTAGGAAGCTCACAAGAAGGCAACTTAATCACAGTTTCAGACTTAGTAAAAATAGCAGTTTTAGACAGTGCAGTTTTTATCATGAAGGCATATTGACAGCAGTGAAACTATATGCTAAAAATCATATTATGGCATGAAACTTAACATTATGCTATAGGACAATATCACCAACAAATAACTCCATTACACCTACCACAAAAGAGTTCTAGGTCACTAGCAAATCACATGGCAAGACAGCAACAAAATATAACAGATTTCAGACTTAGATATATTTTGGACCCTCAAACCAACAGAATTTAATAGCATGTTGACAACAGCAAAACAACACCTAAACATGCATCTCTATGACAAGCAAAATTTCCATGGGCTAGGACACATATCCAAGAGCATATCTCATGTTCAAAATTAATTCATATCATGCACGGATTAATTCCTACGAAAAAGTCAAAAGGGCATCGCGGCATAAATGACATGCACACAAAATGCTCAAATGACAAAACTAAGTGCACCGATAAATCCTATGGATTTTTCTACCCCGAAAACATATATAATATGGATATGTTCATGTGGAAAATTATTCACAATTAATTATGCGGGTATTAGGCCTATTCATGGTAAAGCAATTCATTAATGCAAAAATAAATGCAACCATCAATCCGACAATTTTATCATGCATGAAAATACGGTGCGAATGAGATGAACATTTTTTTAATATATGATTTTGTTAATTTCGATGCATGGGTAAATAATTATGATAATGCAAATAAATGGCAATAATGCAAAATGTCAACTTAACTATTTTAAATAGGGATGCAAATGGCATAATATTAATCTATATAATTTACTATGCATATAACATGTTAAAATTAATTCATTACGATGCACGGTTCTTTATAAAATGGCATTTCTACATTCGCAAAATAATTAAATAAAGAAAAGGAAAAAAAGCAGAGGGGGCTGGCTCACCTATGGGCCTTGGGCCCATTCGGCTCGGGGGAAGGCAGGGGGAAGCTGGCGACTGGGCCTTGGCCCACGCAGGCGAGCTAACCGATCAACGCCAGCGGGGCTCGAGGCTGCGTCGTCTCCTGCTCGATCCCGCAGCGAGCAGGGACAACAGCGGCGGCCACTGCGCGAGCCGGAGGCGGGGATGGCCAGCGGAAGGCTGGGGAAGGCCGAGAAGGGGGCGGGGCAACCGGATCCGGCGGCCGGCTGGCCGGATCTGGCCGGCGGCGACCCAAGGCGGCGGCGGCGCGAGCTCGAATGGGCTGGCCATGGCTGCTACACACAGGGAGACAGAGGAGGGTTAGGTCGGGGAAGGAGAAGAGAAGGAGGGAGAGGAGAGAGGTCCGGCGAGGCTACTGGCTCCGGCGGCGCTGCGGCGGCTCCGGCCACGGGACGAGCTCGGGAGAAGCTTGGGCTACGCCATGGGAGGCTCAGGGAGAGCTCTGGTTGGGCCGGATGGGCTTTCCCGGGCCTCCGGATGGGCTTGGCGGGCCTGGTGTCTGGAGGAGGGAGAAGGTGAGGGCTGGCTAGGGTGTTCATGCGGAACGAGGGGGCTAGGGCTATATATAGGTTTCGGGGCTGGGGTTACGGCACTGTCCGTTTTTCGGACTATCGGGTGTCGACTCGACGGACCGGAAGCGGAGAGGGGGTTACGGATAGGCTGTGTAGATGGTCTACGAGGGGAAGAGAGAGAGAACGGTGAACCGTGACACAGGGTTTTAAAATGCCGAAAACGTCCAACGATAAAACGATGACCTCACTCCTATGACTTACCGATGGGGTATCTAACGAACTTGGATCGCGACGAAAATCGACGGGCGGTCTACCTAAGCTATAACACGACTACACGACAAGTTTCAACTAGATCCGAGAATATTTTTGCGCGCGCTTAAAAATGGTTTTACTTAAATGGTGTCGTGGGCGCGGGCGTGTGTGGCTGGTCTCGAAACGGCCAACGGCAAGAACGACGAGAACCGGCGACTACGAAGGGATGCAAGTTTTCGAAAACGAGTGTTGATGCAATGCAGATGATGTGAATGATGCGATGACGAATGCAACAGACAGACGAACCACATACGAGAACGGAAATAAAAGGGGAATCTTCTGGAATCTTCTAGAGCGTCGGTCCCGGGCTGTCACAACTCTCCTCCACTACACGAGGATCTCGTCCCGAGATCTAGAATGAAAAGGGGAAGAGAAAGAGCAAAAGGTAAACTTAGTTGCTTCTTAGAAAACGAGTGAAACCAATGATCATGAAGGTTGGAAGAGATGAAGAATAACATGGGAACAAGCAATAATTCACAAGAAATTTCGGCAGCACTTTGGTAGGATAGAGAGGAAAAAATAGATATGATGGAAACAAATTGAAAGAGAGGCACCAAACTTTGGTTGGAATAGAATCAACTTCATAAGATGGAAGGATCAAGAAAAGATTTGACAGTACTCCGGTTAAATGAATAAGCAAGACAGAACATGATCTTGATCAAACAAAATGATGGATTGAATATAGCAACAACACAAGGCCTCCGGAACAAAAGAATAGAAGCTAGATCCTTGGGAAGACGAGAACTGAGAAGAAAATGACAACTTCCAACACAAATGGATTTGAGAAGCATATTAAGGAAGAAGATATTGAACGGGGTTGTTGGAACACTAACAACAATAAGAACAAGCTTATTGTGGACTTATGGAGAACAACTCAAAATTATGAGGTGACAACCTACCACAACAGAAACAATTGATTGATTGAGAGCAACTAGATATCCAAGACTTCTTTCACCAAGAGGAGGAGAAAACTTGAATCATCTATGACACCACGATAAGGATTGTTGCTATCATGGTGAAATCCAACCCAATATAACTCTGAGAAAACAAGATGGGTAACTTATCTCACTCTTGACAATATTTCCTTCGAGACTCCTCATAATCAAGAATTTAATAACACCATCTCAAAGACAAGGAGAAGGAAATGAACTTAAAATCCAAGATGAAGACACTTGAGCACCTCCAACAAGAATCTTGATGAACACTTGAAAATGAAAGAAATCTTGATGAACCACCATGAAGAACCTCCAGAAAAGAGAGGATGATAGAAAAGAACTGATGGATGCAAAAGAACAAGATTGGGCCTTCCAATGATTTAGATGATGCTTCGAAAAGAGATATTGAGCAACTTGAACTCCGGAAAAGATGAGAACACTTGAAATCGAGAATTGATATCATGAACAACTCCGGAAGAAGAATTGAAATCACTTGATGAAACAAGAATAAGAATTATGATATGACTATCCTTCATCAAGTTAAATTGATGACAAACAACGGATTTCACACATCACTTATTCTTCTGAAAAAGAATGAAGAGAGAGATAGAGCACAAACTTGAAGAAGTCTTGCATGGGAACACCAGATAGAATTCAAAACGAAAGAGGGAAAGCAAATGAATGATATAACATGAGAACGAAGAGAGCATGATCCACCTGATAGAAAACTGAACAAGGCACCAGAAAGAATTAGAGACTAAAGATGACACCTGAGAATGAAGAGAACAAGATTTGCTTAATAGAAACTGAACATGGCACCGGAATAATTGAGATACAAACGAAGGGACAACAATTGAGAAGAATTTGAGAACGAAAGCTGAAAGCTGAGAACGAAGAAATCTTCTGAAATGATGGCCTTCGGAGGATCAAGAAATGAAAAGAATTATGAAAGCACCGGATAGATATGGGAGGAATAACTCATGATCAAAACAATTTGAGATGATAGCCACAAGCTGAAACCATGAATCTTTGGAAGAACAAACAACGATTTAAGAGAAACCCTCCTTCGGTCTTCAAGCTAAGAATGATGACGAGAAACAACACCATGAATTACTGAGATACTCCGGAATAATGAATCAGGAAAGGTTGAGCCAACATGAAAATGATTAGAAGCGATCATGGAAGGGAATATGACTGGTGAAAATCACTCTTACATCATATTGAAAAGAACTTGAGAACATCTCCGGAAAGATTAGAAGAGTCAGGTATGAACCTGGGGAAAACACTTGGGGAAAACACCTGTGGATTATGGGCCCACTCAAAAGAAACCACCGTTGAAACAATTGATTAGAAGAGAGATTGCACCGGTACAAATTAAGAACTTGATGATATGAGATCCTTGAAATAATTTGAAAGGATAAGAAAGAAAATGAATGTCTTCTGAGATATCTTCAACACTCCAGATAGAAAAGAGAGGGATGAATAAACAAGAGAGGCTGAAAAGAATTCCAACATGGGAGAGCAAATAGAGAATGAAAATGATATGATGAACACCAAGAACTTGAATTGAACCACCGGAAAAGAAACAAAGATGAATACTAATAAATGATAACTTGAGCACTGAGCATCTTCATAAAGAATCACTAGAGAAGAATAACAACGAGAACAAGGAAGATGAGGATAGATCTTGAAATTGAAACTCTTGAGAATATCCACAAGAAATCACCGGAAACAAGATAGAAGAAAAGATAGCGGAAACATTACATGAATAGAAAGACACTTGGATGAGAATTTAATCATTGAAGAAAAAGGGAGGGAGGGCGGGAAAAACAACGAAAACTTGGAACAGATGGAATGAACTCTGGGACAAAATGAGAATTGATCTTGCAATATTGGAGATGATAGAATTATCTTGAAGAGAAGCACACCGGTTGGAAAAGAATTGATATGACAACTTGATTGGGCAAAAGAATTAGAATTCCCATAGAAATAGGAGAACACTACGTAGCAAGATATGAAATCACCACTTGACATCGAAGCAACTCGAATTACCATATTCAACACAAAACAAAGGATGAGGCTTACGAAACAAGCCAGAACAAATACATACCCACTATGCACTTGTTGGAAAGACAATCCTAGTTACCTACTTGAATTCCCACCTAAGAACTTCCGAAAACTTTCTTGTTTATGCGATTCGGGTTGCGGAATCAGGAACCTGCCCAAGGCAATCAGCTGCAACTACATCCGCAACCTTCCACACCATAATTCAAGAAATTTCCGCAAACTCGTCTTATCTTGAATCCTCGAACTCACAACGATACTAAACCATGGTGGTATCCCGAACGCCTCCCCAGTGTTGGGTGACTCTGACCTTATCTCACCACGATAAGTATTGAAGCAATTCCAAAAATCCTTCGTCCTGAGATATCAAGGAAGCTGAATGATAACGATGTGCCAACATTCCCTGGAGCTCAACTCCCCGGAAGAAATCAAGTTAGAAAGGAGGCACCAAGACAGAACCCTGTCACATCAGCATCATATAGTTTCCAAAATACCCGCGTGATCCTAATTTTTTTTTGAGCGAGAAGAGGAGTAGAATCAAAATTCCTAAGTCGAATACCTCACCAGAGCATAGAAGAGGAGTAAAAAGAATCCTACTCTCCGATATAACTAGACTCAAAACAGTTTTACTAGACTCGACTCGACCAAGTTCGATCAATCAAGGGGGCTCCTAGGTCGGTACAGGCTTTGATACCAACTTGTCACGCCCAAGATGCGGTCCTATCCTTATTTGGGCACGAGGGCCTCGACAGGGATAGAAGCGCATCTCGATGCGTTCGCAAGAATGGATATCATTACAAGTACACGTACAGAAGAGATGAGTATATGGAATTGGCTTACACTCGCCACAAGCTACATCAGAGTCACATCAATACAATAACATACTCAAACATCATTCAGAAGAACAGGGTCCGACTACGGACGAAATCAAACGATAAAATGACATCCACCCTTGCTATCCTAGGCTGCCGCCTGGAACCCATCCAGGATTGAAGAAGAAGAAGAAGAAGAAGAAGAAGAACTCCAAGTCAAATCAAGCAACGCGTTCACATCAAATCATCACATTACCTGTACCTACAACTGTTGTTGTAGGAATCTATGAGCCACATGGACTCAGCAATCTCATTTCCAAGGGTATCAAGACTATTAAAGCTTAATAGGTAAGGTATGGTTAAGTGGTGTGGCTGCAGCAAGCGACTAAGCATTTATTTGAGTGGCTAACTTAAGAGTACAGAGAGTAAAGTATGGTGGTCTACGCATAACGGACGAGAACTAGTAATGATCACTAACTGATCCTGAACACCTACTTACGTCAAACATAACCCCACCGTGTTCTCTTCCGGATAAGGAATCCAGAGAGGAGACAGTCACGGTTACGCACACAGTTGGTGTATTTTATTAGAGTTTACTTGAAGTTTTCTATGACCGGGTGTTAAACAAAGTATCCAAGTTTGCCACATAACCGTGGGCACGGCTTCTCAAAAAGATTTAACCCTCCAGGGGTGCTCCAACTTATCCATCACAAATTAACCACACGCAGCGGGAATAACCTCAACCATGGATCTCATGATCATCCTAGGCAATTCCAAAGGAAATCCAACACCTCGAGATAGCCCAAAGAATAATCAGAATTCCTCACTCAAGACGTTCGAGAAAGGTAAAACAAATCCAGCAAGGCCGCTCGACGTGTCGACGAACCCGATAGGAGCCGCGTATCTCGTTCTCAGGACGTGACCAGATGAGCACAGCATACAGTGGCCTAATAGAAATCTCCCGAGTTGCCCCGGGTTGGCCCGCACACAACTCTAGTTTGGACTAACACTCATGAGGAGCACTGACCCGGGTTGTTGATTAATTATCCATAGGGTCCGGAAAATCCCCTATGCAAGTTCATTAATTATTAGGAAAATGTAGTACCAATGTTGGGCCTTGCCAGACAAGCTTTATTCTAACCCGAAAATCAAGGGGGTCCCCGTAACAACCCCGAGCATGTTAGGAGCGCTCAATTATGGAAAATAACACTGGTGCACAAGTAACTATGGGAGGCAAGAGTAGAACAAAACACCGAGCATAAGGCCAAGCCTTCCACCCTTTACCAAGTGTATAAGTGCATTAAATTAAATATCAATAATATTGTGATAACAAAAGAATGTCCATGTTGGCACATGGAAGCAATTGCACCTGCAGCTAGCAACGCTATAAGAAGGGCTGAGCAAGCAGTAACATAGCCAAACAAAGGTTTGCTGGGATGTGGAGGGGTTAGAGGCTTTTCATGGCAATGCTCGGAGGCTTATCAAACAGTGGTAGGTGGCGTGACATAGCGACAGAAAATGAGACATCTAGCATGGCAATGATAGTAATGGTATCCAGGGAAATGATTCATCTTGCCTGAGATCCCGCTCGGAAGAAGAATGAGTCCATGAAGAAGACGAACCAACGTAGTCGAACGAATCCTCACACTCTGAACGCTTTCGGAACTCTATCGAGAAGAAGCAATCCAAAACAAACAATCAACACAAGATACACCACAACATATGCAAAACACGATGCACAACAAATATGATGCATGTCCGGTTTAATATGCAAGGCATGACAATTCACCACAATGAAATACTACACATTAAGTGAAGCTCAATATGCAATGAGTTGCATATTGATGAAACTCCACGTTTGAAATATTTAGTTCACTCCCGTTAGGTACACGACAATATTAAATGTTGTTAAACATGGCAAGAGGTGAATCATAAGTAAACTATCTATCTAGACAGTGTAGTTTTTATCACAAAGGCATATTAATAGCAGTGAAACTGTATGCTACAAATCATATTATGGAATGAAACTTAACAGCATGCTAGAGGACAATATCACCAACAAATAACTCCATTACTCCTACCACAAAAGAGTTCTAGGTCACTAGCAAATCACATGGCAAGACAGCAACAAAATATAACAGATTCCAGACTTAAAAATATTATGGACCCTCAAAACAACAGAATTTTAGAGCATGTTGACAACACTAAAAAACACCTAAACATGCATATCTATGACAAGCAAAATGTCCATGGGCTAGGACACATATCCAAGAGCATATCTCATGTTCAAAATTAATTCATATCATGCACGGAGTAATTCCTACGAAAAAGTCAAAAGGGCATCATGGCATAAATGACATGCACAAAAATGCTCAAATGAAAAAACTAAATGCACCGATAAATCCTATGGATTTTTCTACTCTAAAAACATATATAATATGGATATGTTCATGTGGAAAATTATTCACAATTAATTATGCGGGTATTAGGCCTATTCACGGCAAAGCAATTCATTAGTGCAAAAATAAATGCGACCATCAATCTGACAATTTTATCACGCATGAAAATGCGGTGCGAATGAGATGAACATTTTTTAATATATGATTTTTTTAATTTCGATGCATGGGTAAATAATTATGATAATGCAAATAAATGGCAATAATGCAAAATGTCAAGTTAAATATTTTAAATAGGGATGCAAATGGCATAATATTAATCTATATAATTTACTATGCATATAACATGTTAAAATTAATTCATTACGATGCACGGTTCTTTATAAAATGGCATTTCTACATTCGCAAAATAATTAAATAAAGAAAAGGAAAAAAAGCAGAGGGGGCTGGCTCACCTATGGGCCTTGGGCCCATTCGGCTCGGGGGAAGGCAGGGAGCAGCTGGCGACTGGGCCTTGGCCCACGCAGGCGAGCTAGCCGGTCAACACCAGCGGGGCTCGAGGCTGCGTCGTCTCCTGCTCGATCCAGCAGCGAGCAGGGACAACGGCGGCGGCTGCTGCGCGAGCCGGAGGCGGGGATGGCCAGCGGAAGGCTGGGGAAGGCCGAGACGGGGGCGGGGCAACCGGATCCGGCGGCCGGCTGGCCGGATCTGGCTGGCGACGACCCAAGGCGGCGGCGGCGCGAGCTCGAACGGGCTGGCCATGGCTGCTACACACAGGGAGAGAGAGGAGGGTTAGGTCGGGGAAGGAGAAGAGAAGGAGGGACAGGAGAGAGGTCCGGCGAGGCTCCTGGCTCCGGCGGTGTTGCGGCAGCTCCGGCCACGGGAGGAGAACAGGAGAAGCTCGGGAGAAGCTCGGGCTGCGCCATGGGAGGCTCAGGGAGAGCTCCGGTTGGCCCGGATGGGCTTTCCCGGGCCTCGGGATGGGCTTGGCGGGCCTGGTGGCTGGAGGAGGGAGAAGGTGGGGGCTGGCTAGGGTTTTCACGCGGAACGAGGGGGCTAGGGCTATATATAGGTTTCGGGGCTGGGGTTACAGCACTGTCCGTTTTTCGGACTATCGGGTGTCGACTCGACGGACCGGAAGCGGAGAGGGGCTTACGGATACGCTGTGCAGATGGGCTACGAGGGGAAGAGAGAGAGAACGGTGACCCGTGACACAGGGTTTTAAAATGCCGAAAACATTCGACGATAAAATGATGACCTCACCGCTACGACTTACCGACGGGGTATCTAACGAACTCGGATAGCAACGAAAATCGACGGACGGTCTACCTAAGCTATAACACAACCGCGCGACATGTTTCAACTCGATCCGAGAATATTTTTGCGCGCGCTTAAAAACGGTTTTATTTAAATGGTGCCGCGGGCGCGTGCGTGTGTGGCTGGTCTCGAAATGGGCAATGGCAAGAACGACGAGAACCGGCGACTACGAACGGATGCAAGTTTTCGAAAACGAGTGTTGATGCAATGCAGATGATGCGAATGATGCGATGACGAATGCAACAGACAGACGAACCACGGATGAAAACGGAAATAAAAGGGGAATCTTCTGGAATCTTCTGGAGCATCGGTCCCGGGTAGTCACATTGGTTCACTCAACAACATGATGTAGGAGGCTCCCAAGCGACACCTAACCAATCTAGGAGGCACCACCCTCCAAAAGGCAATAGGCTCGATAATGTCGATGAACTCCTTGCTCTTGTGCTACAAGATGATACACACCTCAACACACAATCACTCTCTCATAAATTTGGCTTTGGTGGAAGAGATTGATTGGGTGGAAAGCAACTTGGGGAGGCTAGAGATCAAGATTCATATGATTGGAATGGAATGGCAGGATCTCAACACATGAGTAGGGGGCTCTCTCTTAGAAAATCAGTTGGTATGAGTGGCGATCTGTTCTGAGTGCTTCATTTGCGATTGAGTGCTGGTGGAGGGGTATATATAGGCATCTCCAAAAATCCAACCATTACACCTTAAGTGACCAACTCGGTGACACCAACGTGTGAATCTCGGTGGTACCGAGTTTCTCCAAAGGTAGCAACTTTTGAATCTTGGTGAGACCGATACATAAAACTCGGTTGCACCAATTAGGTGACCAACGGTCAGATTGCACAACTCGATGATGCCGATCCAACAAACTCGGTGGGACTGATTTTGTGAATTGGGGTAATAGGAAGTTGGCAACCCAAACTCGGTGGCACCGAACCAGAATCGGTTGCACCGAAAAGCTAGGGTTTGGCATGGGTCTGTCTGAGTCTGGGAATCGGTGGCACCGAGTGGGAGTTGTTGGTTGCATCGATTTGGGATATTTGGCTTTGGATAGACTTTTGTGGAAGAGATTTGTGGGGGTATTTGGTGACTATCACTTGGGCACGTTTGAGCATCTTGATCACCTACAGTACCTTACCCCGCTTTTATAGTATTGGATTTTCTATGGGCTGAAGGTGATTTCTCACAGAGTAAAATGTTGATTCCTCTTAGATTGAAGCTTTGCCAATGCTATTCCTTCTCCTTATTCTTCATGGGGATACTCTCCACACTCCTTTTTGCCAACCCATCTCTCTCTATGGACTTTATCTGAAATATACTAGATGAAGATATTAGTCCAAGAGACAATGTATGTTGTCATGGATTATCAAAACCACCAAGGGAGCATATGTGCTTTCAATGAATCAACATTTTAAAACAACGGGGTGGCCAACGCCCCTCTGTCCGGCTGCTCCGGCTGGCACCCCGGTCCGGCTGACTTCTAAGTCCAGCCGCCCCCTGCCTGGCTACACTAGCCGGCTGCTCCGACCGACCCCCCTGCCTGACTGCTCCAGCCGGACTGCTACGCAAGGTCAACCGCCCCGTCCCATCAGACACGACATGAAGACACTATGGCTTGCATCACGCATCACCTCGTATGTCATCCCCAATAGTGGTGCATTATAGCTTGTGTCATGCGTCACCTCGCATGTCATCTCCAATAGTGGTGCACTATTTCTGCATCACATGTCATCTCCAATAGTGTATAGTTGGCCATGCAAGCCACCCCTTGTCCCCTGGGTCTCCCCTTATAAGAGGCACCAGGGGAGCTCACCCACGGCCAAGCCTCCAAGGGCAGTCATGCACACACACACACATACACACACACATAAGAGCTCCCTGGAGCTCACACTCTCCCAAGCTCTCTCATTCTCACTCATGCTCAAACGCACATGCATGAGGCAAGATGCACATAACTCTCTTCTCCCATACAGCTCTAGGAGCATCTCTGTATCATCATTAGACCACATATACACCAGACATGTAGGATTAGGGGTGTTATCTCCACACGAGAGCCGTGAACCTGGGTAAACCACCGCGTGCTACTACCCTATCCCATCCCGGACCTTCCATGACAGCCTTGCTCTCACCTCGATTAGCCACCCCCTGGCATATGTCGTGAGAAAACAATGACACTAATGAACGAAAGGATGGTGGGTGACAAGAATGTGTACGAGCATTGATTCACCCAATACCTTCTGATGTGAATTCCCTCTAGATAGTACGGGTTTCTTACGAGCAAAAAAAAATAAACACATCGTCTTCGTTCTTTTCCGTCCGAGGGGATGCCTAATCGTCTTGTATCAACCACAGAGTACGTGGAGAACTTGGCACACGATTAGATCACAAAGTGAGTTCGCATCATCACCAAAACACTAAGGCAGTAAAATGCCCTAAGAGGTGGGGCCGTGCCCATGCATCTGCCCTATGGGGTGTATCCGCCGCAACCCTATGGTGCCCCGATCTCGACACCACTGGTCTACGGCAACTTCCCCACTTTGCCACCGATCTACAACAACTATCCGCTGCTGAACCTTTACTATGGCACACCGGCACCCTCGCCGTCCTATGACAAGCCTGTTGGTGTCTCGACGATGGAGACGACGGCCTTGTCGATCGTCCCTGGTGGTGCTCTACCTCTGGGGTTTTTTGCGCCCACCTACGCCACTCCTACTCTCGTGGATCTCGCAGCGGCCTCGTCGTCGTTCTACTTCTCGCATCTCATCCCGGTGAAGCTCACGCTGAATAATTATTTGGCATGGCGTGCATAGGTGTTGCTCTTTCTTCGCAGTCACTACCTCGAGGTGTACATTGATGGCACCCTGCCGTGCCCGCCACTGTATCACCCGTCGTAGCATTCATGAGTGTCTCAAGATCAGGCCATCCTCTTATCCATCCAGTCTTCGCCTATGGAAGGTGTCTCATCGCTGGTGCACTTCACAACCTCATCCCGGGATTCGTGGTCCACCCTATACACGAGCTTCGTGTCTCAGCCGATGGCGCGTGCTCATGCCATCCGCATAGAGCTTGTGGAGACGAAGCTCCTCAACCTCATCCTCACCGACTACTTCAGCAAGATGACGAGCCTCGTTGATACCTTGGCCTCCATTGGCCAGCCTCTTCGTCCCGAGGACTTCACCACCTTTTTCATGAACGGGATGGATGACGACTACGATAACCTCACCAAAAATATTAATTGCCGTGATACCCCTCTACAGCCCTGTGAGATTTACTCGTGGCACCTCGCTATGAAACAGTGTGTCAAGTCTCGCTGCGCCACCCCGAGCTTCACTTCTGCCAACATCGCCATGCGCGATGCTGGGAAGTCCTACAAGCTGCCGGTTGGTGGTAAGCAGGTCTCGTGGCCTACCACCACGAACCCCGTGCCATCCATGCCCATGACTGGTGGTGGCCGCCCTTGCGCCTGCTGCCCCTCCTGCAGTGACCATCTCCCCTGCCAACTTTGTGACCTTGTGGGTCACATTGCCTCCTGTTGTCATCGTCGCTTCAAACAGGACTTCCTTAGCATTGGCAACAATGTAAAAGGCAATGATAAGCAGGCTGCCTTGGCCACTCATGAGCATGGACACACTCTCTCATATCCTATATGTTAATCTGACATGGTACATGGATAAGGGCGCTACTCATCACCTAACAAGTGAGATGGGCAAGCTTTCCACCCAGGAACCCTATCATGGTCACGATCGGGTTCGCACCACCGATGGAGCAGGTATGCATATCTCACATGTTGGTCAAGCTTCACTTCTTACCCATAAACACAAAAACTTACATCTTCTTAATGTCCTTCAAGTTCCTTCCGCTACCCGTAGTTTGTTGTCTATTCCTCAACTTACTCGTGACAATAATGTCTTCACTAAGTTTCACCCTTTTTATTTTTTTTATCAAGGACCAGGACACAAGGGACGTTCTTCTTAGAAGTCATCTATACCATGGACTCTATGCACTTGATGTGATGAATGTTCCTCAGGCTTTCAGTGGTGTGCGCGTGTCGTCTACTCATTGGCACACGTGGCTTGGTCATCCCGCAACCCCCATAGTAAGTAGTGTTCTCCATCATCATGATCTTCCAGTTGTGTACAATAAAGATACTGTCATAGTTTTTGATGCCTCTCAGCAAGGCAAAAGTCACTAGCTTCTGTTTTTAGAGTTGAGTCGTGTAGTCAAAACTCCAGTTGAGCTTGTGTTTTCTTATGTGTGGGGGCATGCCCAAACTTCTGTTAGTGGCCAAAATTACTATGTCAGTTTTATTGATGCTTATAATCGATTTACTTGGCTTTATCTTATCAAGGGCAAATCTGATGTGTTTGGTATCTTCCTGCAATTTCAAGCACATGTTGAGCGTCTCCTTAAGCATAAAATTATTCATGTCCAATCTGATGTGGGGGCGGGTGATTATCACAACTCAATGCGTTCTTTACCAAGCTTGGGATTCTGCATCATCATATTGTTGAAACTAGCCTAACTTTGTTAGCTCATGCATCAGTTTCTTTTTGCTTCTAGAATGATGGTTTTTTTCACCACTTGTTTTCTTATTAAAAGGCTTCCTACACAACTTCTTGGGATGTAAACACCACTTGAACACTTGCTTAATGAAACTCTGAATTACACGTTCCTCAAAGTGTTTGGATGTGCATGTTGCCCTCATCTTTGCCCCTATAATGAGCGTACGCTCGAGTTTCGGACAAAAGAGTGTGTCTTCCTCAGGTATAGTTTCCTACACAAAGGGTACAAGTGCCTCCATGTTTCATCTAACCATGTCTATATCTCCCGTGATGTTGTGTTTGATGAGAATGTATTCCCATTTTCATCACTTCCAACTCTTCCCCCACTCCTCCACCACCTATGCATTCCATCTTAGCGTCGCCTAATCAGTTTGTTGATTTTGCATACTCTCCTGCATTGTGTCCTAACCATGCTGCAGGTATCGGTCGTGGAGCTCGTTGATACGTCTCCAATGTATCTATATTTTTTGCTTGTTCCATGTTGTTATATTATCAATCTTGGATGGTTTACAATCATTCTATAGCGACTTTATATCATTTTTTGGACTAACTTATTGACATAGTGCCAAAGTGCGAGTTGATGTTTTTGCTTGGTTTTTACTTTGTAGAAAATCAGTACCAAATAGAGGCCAAATGCTATGGGAATTTTTGGAGAATTTTAATGGACCAGAAGATCCAGGATGGGCCAAGGAACAACAGGAGAGGGCCCCAGGGTGGCCATCCTCCACCAGGGTGCGCCAGAGGCACCTGACGCGACCTGGTGGAGGGTGGCCACCTCGAGACACCCCTCAACCAACTATTCGCCCTATAATTCCCAAATATTTGGAAAACACTAGAGGAGTCGACGAAACACAATTCCAGCCGCCGCAAGTTCCAGAACCTCGAGATCCAATCTAACACCATCACAAAGGGGTTCATCTTCATCATAGGTGCCTCTTTGATGATGCTTGTGTAGTCCACCATAGACCTACGGGTCCATAGGCAGTAGCTATATGGCTTCCTCTCTCTCTCTCTATGATTCTCAATACAATGGTCCTTTGGAGATCTATTTGATGTAATGACTTTTGCGGTATGTTTGTTGGGATCCGATGAATTTTGAGTTCATGATCAGTTTCTATCCATGAATATGATTTTAGTCTTCTTTGATCTATTATTTGCACGATTACTTATAGCCTCGTATTTGTTCTTCGAATATTTGGTTTATTTAGGCAAACTAGATCGATTTTTATTGCCATGGGAAGAGGTGCTTTGTGATGGGTTCGATCTTGCGATGTTCTTTCCCAGTGACAGAAGGGGCAGCAAGACACGCGTGTATCGTTGCCATTAAGTATAACATGACGGGATCTACTCCTACATGAATAGATCTTGTCTACATCATGTCACCATTCTTATTGCATTACTCCATTTTTGCATGAACTTAATACACTAGATGCATGTTGGATAGCTCTCGATCTGTGGACTAATAGAAGTAGATGCAGAATCGTTTCGGTCTACTTGTCTTGGACGTGATGCCTATATAATGATCATTGCATGGATATCATCATTATTTGATCTTCTATCAATATCCCAACAGTAATTTGTTCACCCACCGTGTGCTATTCTCATGAGAGAAGCCACTAGTGAAACCTACGCCTCCCCGGGTCTACTTTTCCAACATATTGCTTTCCGATCTACTCTTTGCCTTTTTGTTTTCAGATGTATTAATAAAAAAACCAAAAATACCTTGCTGCACTTTTTTTTACTTATTTTATTTTATGTTCTTGCGAGATCTATTTGCCAAAAGTATCATTACCTAATCTATCTAATTACCGCAGACAGCTTAACAACCTCTCTTTCGCGTCGGGTTGCAAGTATTTGTTATTTGTGTGCATGTGTTGTTTATGTGGGTGCGTGATCTTCCTCTACAGATAAATACCTTAGTTTCATAACTTAGGGAAATACTTACAGTCGTTGTGCTGCATCATGGCTTCCTCTTTGGGGAAATACAGACGAAGTCTCAAGCCACGTCAAAGAAATTTCTGCCGCTGTTGCTGGGGAGGAAGCTATCTCATGTACCAGGTTCCTAATCACAAATCTCATCTCCTTGCAATTTACATTATTTTCCATTTTCCTCTCGCTTTCCTCCCCCCACTTCACAAATTTTCCATTTTATTCGCCCTCTCTTTTTCGTTTGCCTTTTTCTCGTTAGTTCTCTTGTCTGCTTGCAATCTTGTTTGCGTAGTCACGATGGCTCAAGAAAACATCAAGTTCTGTGATTTTTCCAATACCAATAATAATGTTTTTATTAGCACTCCTACTTCTTCTCCCAGCACTAGTATGGAGTCTTGTGATATTAATGCCGCTTTGTTGCATCTTGTCATGAAATATCATTTTTTCGGTACTCCTAATGAGGATGTCGCGTCCCATCTACACACCTTCGTGGAATTATGCAATATGAAAAATAAAAAAAGATGTGGACAATGATATTGTGAAGTTGAAATTGTTTACTTTCTCCTTGCGGGATTGTGAAAAAAATTGGTTTTCTTCTTTGCCTCGCAATAGTATCGACTCTTTGGATAAGTGCAAGGACACTTTTATTACTAACTATTTTTCGCCCGCGAAAATTATTTAACTTAGAACTTAAATCTTGAATTTTAAGCAATTTGAGGATGAAAATGTTGCGCAATCTTGGGAAAGAATGAAGTTGATGCTAAGAAATTGTCCTACTCGTGGTTTAAATCTTTGGATGATCATACAATTTTTTATGTGGGATTGAATTTTGTCTCTAGAAACCTTTTAGATTCCGCCATGGGTGGTACTTTTATGGAAGTTACTTTGGGTGAATCTACCAAATTTCTAGATAATATTATGGAAAATTATTCACGATGGCATACTGAAAGAGCACCTACTAGTAAAAAGGTTAATTCGGTGGACGAAATTAGTACTTTGAGTGAAAAGGTTGATGCTCTTATGAAGTTGGTTGCTAGTAAAAATTCTCATATTGATCCTAATGATGTGCCTTTCTCTACTTTGATTGAGAAAAATAGTGATTCCGTAATTGTGAATTTCATCTCGCGAAATAATTTCAATAACAATGCTTATAGAGGTAATTTTAATCCTAGGCCTTTTCTTGTAAATTCCTCTGATAATGATAGTAATTCCTATTGTAATTCTTATTATAATAATAGGAACACCTCTGATCTTGAGAATATTTTTAAAGAATTTATCAATGCTCAAAAGTCTTTCAATACTACGATAGAAGAAAGGCTAAATAAGATTGATGATATGTCTAGAAGTATGGATAGAATTTCCAGTGATGTAGAAAATCTCAAGTTGCATGCTTTTCCAGCTAAGATCAATGAATCAATTAAATCTTTATATGTTTCTATTTATAAAAGTAAGAAAAGAACTGCTATGCTTAGGACTAAAAGAGAATTTTTAGATAAAACGTTTTCTAGAGATTACTTTAATAACAATGATGAAGATCTTAAAATGATTGGTGTTTGCTCTATTGATTCATTTTTAGTAATGTTAAAAATGATGATAAAGGGACTAAAGAAGAGTCAACTTTAGCTAGAGGGCATCCCAATGATTTGGAGGGTGAAAATCTTGATGAAAATTTTGATAAAAGTGGGTTTGGAGAGGTCGAAACTTTAACTAGTGATGTGCCCACTATTTTTTATTACAAAGACTTTAATTGTGAGAGTTACACCTTGGTTGATTGTATTTCTTTGTTGTAATCTATGATAAATTCACCCCACGCTTATGAACAAAATAAAGCTTTTACTAAACATATTGTTGATGCCATGATGAAATCCTTAGAAGAGAAGTGGGAATTAGATATTTCAATTCCTCGGAAATTGCATGATGAGTGGGAACCTACCGTTAAAGTCAAGATTAAAAATTATGAATGTTTTTCTTTGTGCGATTTGGGTGCTAGTGTTTCAACAATTCCGAAATCTCCATGTGATTTGCTTGGTCTTACCAATATCAAAGGATGTTCCCTTAATTTGCACTTGGCAGATTCTACTATTAAAAAGCCTTTGGGAGGAATTAATGATGTTCTTAATTTTTCAAATAGTAATTATGTGCCCATATATTTTATTGTTCTTGATATTGATTGTAATCCGTCTTGTCCTATCATACTTGGACCATTTTTACGCGCTATAGGTGTCGTGATTGATATGAAAGAAGGCAATATTAAGTTTCATTTTCCTCTTAGAAAGAGTATGAAACACTTCCCTACAACAAGAATTAAGCCACCATATGAATAAATCATGATGGCCTTCTATGGAGTGAAAACTAAGGATGACAATACTTGAAACTATCTGTTATGCCTAGCTAGGGGCGTAAAACGATAGCGCTTGTTGGGAGGCAACCCAATGAATAAACTATTTTTAAATTTTCCTTTATATTTTTGAGTGTTTGCAAAATTATGATTCTATTATGATTGTGTTTTTATGTTTTATTTAGTGTTTGTGCCAAGTAAAGCCTTTAGGATGATCCATAAGATGAGTAGAAACAATGCTGAATCTGAAACAGAAACTTTGTTCCTAGTGCACGAATTTTCATTTTTTACTGCAACACGATATTAAGCTGAAATTTTAACGCAGTATTTCCATAAAAATTCTGTAAGTTCTACTAATTTTTCAGAATTTTTGGAGTTCCATAAGTATGGGTAGAGTACAGATTACTACAGACTGTTCTGTGTGAAACAGATTCTGTTTTCATTGCATTGTGTGCTTGTTTTGATGAATCTATGGCTTGTATCGGGGGTATAAGTCATGCTAAAGTTAGAATACATTAGGTATACTTTAATAATAAAATATGAATTGATTGACAATTGTAGCTAAAGTGGTAATTTTCTTTATTATACTAACGAATCTCACGAGAATTTTGTTAAGTTTTGTGTGATTGAAGTTTTCAAGTTTTGGGTGAGATCACGATGGATGAAGGAATAAGGAGTAAGAAGAGCGTAAGCTTTGGTATCAGCACCCCAAGGTAATATTTAAAGATTAACAAGCAACTAAGCTTGGGGATGTCCCGAGTGGCATCCCCTCTTTCCTCTAACAACCATCGGTATTTAACTTGGAATTATATATTTATTCGTCACATATCATGAGTTTTGCTTGGAGCGTCTTGTATCTTTGCTTTACTTGCCTTTTATCCTTGCTGCACACACACCTATTTGAGAGAGCCAATATTATGCTATGATTTTCTAGAATTGCTCTTTATGCTTCACTTAAGTATATTGAGCAAAGGAGTTTCTCTTATGCTTCACCTATATATTTTTGAGCACGGCGTGCTTTTACATGTTTGAAGAAATGATCTCATGCTTCACTTATATTAATTTGATAGTTAGTAATTTTGAAGAATTTCTGTCATGCTTCACTTATATTATTTTGAGAGATGAAACTTGCATGCTCATGTTCTTCACTTATATCAATGTGAGCTTGTCAAAAGCAAGTGCTATATATCAAACTAGTCCCAAAGTGATAGATATTCAGGAGGGATATAAAAATATGTGATTAGCGAAGATAACAAAAATGGTTACACAGATCCACATGTGTGCGGTAGTGGGCACACAGTTCATCACTACAAACTGTGTGCGATAATATAGCAGAACACAAACAATTTGGCATAACAAGATGTGTGTGATATAGGGCACACAGTTCACTACATAAACTGCATGCGATGATATAGCAGAACACAAACGATTCAGCATCACAAGATATGTGCGATAGAGGGCAAGTATGTCACTAATTAGAATCGTGTGCGGACACAAGAAATAACACAAACGATTGGTGTTAATAACCTGTGTGTGTCGTGGGCAAATAGTTGCTGGCATACAATTTGTGAGTGATTGATGAAATCATCACCGATGGGTTTCGTAGTTTTGTCCATGTGTACTGTGATTTTCTCTGTCTTCACAACATCTATGCTGCCTACACAAACAGTTGCACATATCAAGATGTGTGGGGCAGATGGCATACCATGCACTCGGATGAAATGTGCGAGCCAAAATAGCACAAACAATTGGGCGTAACAAGATGTGTGTGATGCCCAGCAATTAGGCCAGTACTCTAAATTGTGTGGAAAGACAGAAAATAACACAGTTGATTCATGGTTAGAAGCACCTGATTCATAAAATGATAGAACAAATTATCGTTCGCACTCCTACATAATTGACTAAAGAACATAATAGCGACATTACATATCAGCAAGGTTTAGAAAAACAGTAAAATGGAAACAGCTACTCGTCGTCGTTGTTGCGGGGCTGGCCTGTTGGTTCGCCAATGTAGAAATATCTCCTGCACTCATGCAACATCCTCTCTATGGAAGTAGGATCTGCTTTCGGGTTGGCATTGACCATGTTCTTGAACGCTACATAGGCCCGGACTTTCCTCTGCTCAAACCCCATCATGGTAGCTCCGGTCTCATGGAAAATCCCGTCCACGGCCAACTGCATGCGTACGACCCTCTTACCACGGAGATTTTCAAAGCGGTCGTAGACAACATAGTCAAGAGTTGTGCTCTATGCTAGAGCGGTAGGAGACTACAGTAAGGAGGATGCTTCCCTTACCGAGGCCAAATCCACGCGAGGCGGCAAGGCAATGGCAGACTGGTCGGCGCATGATGCCCTTTCGAAGGTGATAGTTGTGCGTTTCGCGTATAGAACCGCACTTGCCAGCAACCGATCTGATGTAACCTTCATCTCTTCCGCTTTTGTCGCCAAGGCCTCCGCACCCTCAGTAGTGCATACCGCTACTGCACCACCGCCAAGGCCTCCGACCCTCAGCAACGCGTACTACCGAGAAGGCCTCCGGACCCCCAGCAATGCGTACCTACCTCAATTGCGCGCTCCTCTGTAGCGGGGTCCTTCGCGCGGATGACATGTCTAATGTTGAGGATTCCGTGGAGGCGAAGATAGTGGGGAGAAGAAGGAAAGATTTGGGGGTGTGAGAGGGGAAAGAGACGGTGGAAAGCGAAGAGTGCTGATATTTATTTATGACCCTATACAGAATTGCATACAATTGCTATATGTGTTCAGTGTGTGATTATGTGTGCATGGAAAAGAACTCAAAAACTATGAAAATGCTTTCCGCGCTAGCGCATGCACCAACCACAATGGTAAATTATAAAATCCCCAACCCCCTTAGCATTAGCTAGCTATAAATAACCACAACAATGGCCGGTGATGGCATGCCAATGATCCCCTGGCTAGTTGCCACACACACCATCAAACCCCCAATGGCCGACGACAGGAGGGAGTTGGGCGACGACAAAATCGAGGCTGTGTGCGTGATGGTCGGCTTGAGGATCGATGGCCATGTCACTACCTCTCCTGACGACTGCCAGAGGAGGCCGGAATCACGAAATGAGCAAGCCAAGAAATTAGCCAAGGTCATCTTGAAAGAAGCTAGCGATCGCCAGCGGGCGATATTGCGAGCTCGGCGCAAAGTGCGTCGGATGGTCCAAGAAGCGGAGCAAGAACCGCTACACCGCAAGGACAATTGTGTGAGTGGCCGCCGCATGAGGCACATGCTTATGTCCCAGATGGAGTAGGACATAGCTCCAGACGCCGGGGGAGGACATGCGGCCATTGCTGTAGAATTGGAGATGGTCAGGGTCTCGTCGGCCGTCGTTGTCGAGGCTGACCCTTCCTTGGTCGATCAAGGTGTAGGTCATCGACTTGGCGACCTCCTGTCCTCCTGAGCCAAGGAAAACGACACGATATCGATGGACGATGGCAGCTATGCATACTGGGTCGGCGTTTGGGGCAGTAGCATTTTGTGTGTGTAGTTCATATGTATTATATTGATGTAAAATTAATAGCGAGCTAATGTTTGGTAAATTACTCCACCAACTATGCATTGTACCAATCTGAGCATGTAAATGCTCAATTGAATTGCTAATGTCTGATTTGTGCTTGCACTGTGGACACTACGGTTGTGTTCGTCAGCGGCAGCCGACTGCGATAGGCGTCATCAAGTTCAATGATTTGGTCGGGCCAAGGTCAAGAATGAGCAAGTATACAACAATGTGAATGAGGAAGAAGGGGGAGATTCGGGGACTCGGGGTAGAGGGTCTGCGTAGGAAACAGTTCGTAAACATGAACTATGTGTGATTACTGCAATTAAAGAATTCAGTGCATGTATGAACTAAAATCCCAACTATAGTAATACGGGTGTGACGGAGGAAGTTTGGATTGTTGTTCGATCGCGGTGCATCCTATGATGCGCATGCGCGATCTGTGTGGTTGGTGTTCTCGCCAATCAGAACACATCGCAGAATGGGGTGAATGCACACGACATTCGCAAAATAACTGTTTGCCCAAACAAATCACAAAGTTTCAATGGAAACCCATATTTCCTTGGTCGTTTTTCCATTATTGTTTTTCTACTATCAATATACCCACTAGAATGCAACGTGTCCAAAACTCACATTCTTTCAGGCTCGTTTACCATATTTAGTCTTTTTTGTGTACTTTTCTAGTCATTTACTGCTTATAATTCAAGTTCGAACGTTTTATACATGAAAAGTTCTTCAAAACATGTTATCTCGTGTGGTGCCCAGGCATGACCTCAATATGATTCGGTAGAAAATTGAGGAGGTATGGATAATGTCGTGATAGACTCTTCATAAAATGGACCATCACCTATGGAGTTTCATGGTTCGGGGAGCGAAATCACCTTGTTTTCAAGAGGAACCCATATTTCCTTATTCCTTTCAACTAGAGTTTTATTATACGATCAACATACCCATTAGAGTGCACCATGTACAAATTTCACAATTTCCACGCTCATTTATCGTATTTGGTCCCTTTTGTGTACCTTCAAGGTCATTTATGCTTATAATTTAGGTTAGAATGTTGTGTACTTGAAAATACGTTCAAAAAGGACTCGAAAATACGTAATTGTTTTGTTTGATAAGTTTTCATGTAATTTATAGGATACTAATACAATTTTAGAGGATATGTGTGGGGAGAGGCAACCAGAGATGTGTCGTTTATTTGTTTTGGAACTATAGAAAAAATGGAAAACATGCGTGAAGAACATGTTATCTCGTGTGGTGCCCGGGCATGACCTCAATGTAATTCGGTAAAATTTTGAGGAGGTATGAATAATGTCGTGATAGACACTCTTCATAAACCGGACCATCACCTATGGAGTTTCATGGTTCGGGGAGCGAAAATCGCCATGTTCTCAAGGGGAACCCATACTTTTTTCCTTTGTCCTTTCAACTATATTTATTTTATACAATCAACATACGCACTAGAATGCACCATGTCCAAAATTCACAATTTCCGGGCTCATTTATCGTATTTGGTCCATTTTTATGTACTTTGTAGGTCCTTTATGCTTATAATTCAGGTTAGAACGTTCTATACATGAAACGGCGTTCAAAAATGACTCAAAAATTCGAAATTGTGTTGTTGAATAAGTTTTCATGTATTTTATAGGAAACTAATACAATTTTAAAGGATATGTGTGGGAAGAGGCAACCAGAGATGTGTCGTTTATTTATTTTGTAACTCTAGAAAAATGGAAAACATGCCTGAAGAACATGTTATCTCGTGTGGTGCCCGGTCTTGACCTAATATGATTTGGTAAAGAATTGAGAGGTATGGATAATGTCTGATAGACACTCTTTATAAACCGGACTATCACCTATGGAGATTCATGTTTCGGGAAGCGAAAATCGCCATGTTTTCAAGGGGAACCCATATTTTTCCTTGGTCCTTTCAACTAGGTTTATTTTATACGATCAACATTCCCACTAGAATGCTCCATGTCTAAATTTCACAATTTTCAAGCCCGTTTATCATATTTGGTCCCTTTTGTGTACTTTCTAGGTCCTTTGTGCTTATAATTCAGGCTAGAACGTTTTGTACATGAAAAGGCGTTCAAAAAGGACTAGAAATTTTGCAATTGTGTCGTTGAATAAGTTTTCATGTATTTAATAGGAAACTAATACATTTTTAAAGGATATATATGCGTGGGAAGAGGCAACCATAGATGCGTCGTTTATGTATTTTGCAACTCTACAAAAATGGAAAACATGCTTTATGAACATGCTATCTCGTGTGGTGCCCGGGCATGACCTCAGTATGGTTCAGTAAAAATTTGAGGAGGTATGGATAATATCGTTATAGACACTCTTCATAATCCGTCCCATCACCTATGGAGTTTCATGGTTCGAGGAGCGAAAATCGCCATGTTTTCGAGGGGAACCCATATATTTTCCGTGGTGCTTTCAACTATACTTATTTTATATGATCAACATGCCCACTAGAATGCACCATGTCCACATTTCACAATTTTCAGGCTCGCTCATCATATATGGTTCCTTTTGTGTACTTTCTAGGTCATTTGTGCTTATAATTTAGGTTAGAATGTTCTGTACATGAAAATGCGTTCAAAAAGGACTCGAAATTTGTAATTGTATTGTTGGATAAGTTTTCATGTATTTTATAGGAAACTAATACAATTTGAAAGGATATGTGTGGGAAGAGGCAATCAGAGATGTGTCATTTCTTTTTTTTGTAACTCTATAAAAATGGGAAACATGCTTGAAGACCATGTTATCTCGTGTGGTGCCCGGGTTTGACCTCAATATGATTCGGTAAAAAATTAAGGAGGTATGGTAATGTCGTGATAGACACTCTTCATAAACCGGACCATCACCTATGGATTTCATGGTTCCGGGAGCGAAAATCGCCTTGTTTTCAAGGGGAACCCCTATTTTCTTGGTTATTCCTCGCACCCCATATCAACCCATCACATTTCCCCCTATCCCCACCGCCCCATCCCCCCTCCCCACTGTAATTGCAGCCCAAACCTTCGCCGCCGCAACCAATCTACGTTCTACAATAATCTCGCTCATCGATCTAGTGAGGTAACCTCCGGTCTCCATCACCGCCCCAGCCCGATAGCTTAGATAGAACACGCGAACCACCCTCACGCATCCACATCCCGACCACCTATCGCCGAGCATCCCCGCATAAGCCCAACCACATATCACACGGAGGTCGAGGAGCTGGTCATGGCGGTCGATGACGTGGTGAACTCTATGCGTGCTGACCCGGAGGAACACCCTGCCGCCGCCTCCGCCAACGTGGTGCGGGCTCTGGCCTTGATGAAATCCCCAAGAAACTACCCCCCGAGACCCCAATTATGAATTTTCCAGTTCATTTTAATGAATACGAGTATAGCAATGTTTAACCGTGTCAATTTCAGTTTCAACAGTACACGTTTAAATTGCCATGTTAGGTTTCTCTTGTTCATTTCAGCTATGCGTAGTGTGTTGTTCAAGTATGAACTGTCTAGTTCAATTCTACCAATACCGGTTAGAAACTTACAATGCCTATTCTAGGTTGCTGTTAAGCCTACTATAGTGAATAATTACATCCATTATTTACGCTATCCATTCGGTATTGTGCTACTCTTCACAAAGAAGATATCATTGGAGATGATGTCCTTCAATTGCCATTAGATATTTTTGGTGCATGTTAACCCTGTTGTAGTTGACATGCCTTTCCTTGTACTTACATAGTTTCATAATGCACGACGATGTTGTTTACCATCAAGGTTAGTTGCATCCCAATATCTTATAGTACTTTACATCATTTGTTTAGTTGCAGTTTAGCTTCTAACATTTACTTGTTTCTTGTAGGTACATATGTTAGCGGTACTGATCCAT
Source organism: Hordeum marinum (assembly GCA_022496015.1). NCBI lineage: Eukaryota > Viridiplantae > Streptophyta > Magnoliopsida > Poales > Poaceae > Hordeum > Hordeum marinum. The sequence goes on from CM039678.1 coordinate 348,545,181, forward strand.
GCTGTGACAGCAGGAATACCTAGCCACCGAGTTTGTGCGGGCTCTGGCCGAGTTGAAGTACCCCAGCAACTACCCCTTGGGATTTACCAAGTATGAACTGGCTCATGATGTTTAAATGTTTCAATTTCTGTTTCACTAGTACAAGTTTTAATGACTATGTTAGGTTGTCTGAACTTTGAAGTTAACACATCCAGTTTAATTTCACCAATAAATGTCCATTTTTTACCACGCTACTCCTCGCAATGAAAATATCACCGGAGATATTGTCGTTTAGTAAACATTTTCTATGTGGATGTTAACCCTGTTGTATTGAACACGCCTTTCTTTGTGCTTATGTAGGGCTACGATGCACGATGTTGTTGTTTACCATCGAGGTTAGTCACCTCCCATTTTCTTATAATATTTTACCTCATTTGTGCAATTTCAGCTTCTGTTCTAACATTTATTTGTTGCTTCTAGGTACATATATCAGCGGTACTGATTCACGCTTTGACCCCCTTTGCATATGGGGCAATGAGATAAATATGAACAAGCATCAAGTGAGAAAACTAAGAAAAAATGTTAGGCAGAAGAGACATCTGATTTGAATTAAACTATTTATTTATACTTTATCCAAGACATCAGTGAGCTTTAGGATGGTAAGTAATCTGTTGCCTTCTTTTCTAGCCCAGTACAAGTTACTCTATTAGACATGAATACCTGAAAGTTGTCTATTTTCAGTTGTTTCCAAATGAATTTACTCAAGATTACCTAGCAAACTACCTGACCGATGTGGAGGTAACGGAGGTTATAGTATATAATTCATGCTACCATGACAACGGTCTAGAAGTCTTCCTGAAGGCGGTGAAGGATGGACGGGCGATCATCACAAGGGGTTGGACAAAGGTTGTGCGCACCTTTGGCATGTAGGAGGGCACATTATGGGTATTCCGCTTCTTCAACATCATCGACAGCCAAAAGCGTTTACAATTCTCTCTGCACCTTTACCGCCTCTACTACTATATATAGTGGTTCATCATATTTAACCTTCTACCGAACTATGTAACCATGGAACATGTACTCAGCTTTTGATTTATACATTGGTTGTTGAACCATTGTAATTTGGATATGTATTGACGGATGTGAAATCCACATTTCATAATTAAAAATTTGAAATTTCCAATTCTAATAATAAATTAACCAAAACAAGCTATTATGTAATAAATTACAACGCACACAGCTAGAATGATTAAACCATGTGCGATGGTGTCATATGTCACACACGATTGTTTCAATAATAGTGTGTGTGATTATCAACTCACAAGGTCGCATATTTTGCACGTGTGGGATGCACGCACCATCACACAAGCGTTTGCACGCGTAACTGTGTGCGCTTGCCGTTAATAGCACAAATGGTTACGAACCCGCATACGTGTGTAATGTAGGACGATCAATAAACGGTTGACATGCGTTTCGCGTGTGCGATCCGAATAAGTATGGCACATGGATATATATGTGCCATCATCTCGGATGTGTGCTTGACCACAAACGTAGCATCAAAGTTTGACGTGTGGGATCGGTTACGACTTTGCATACGTTTACATTAGGCAAATCCAGCAGGCGCTCGCACCATCGTAGACAATGTTTCGGTGTCGTGTGGGATGACCCCACCCCTATCGCCCACACATGCAAGGTGACGGTTCGGAACTACGTCACGGAAAGGGGTTAAAAACCGTTTGTATACCACGTAATGGTACCAGTGAAGGCAACCATGGATTCGGCTAGCCATGGAAAGTGAAAGTATGGTGGAAAAACGAATAAAATTTATTTTCTATTTGGGAACCGCCTATGATGTATCTAGCGTGGAAAGATATTGAAATATATCAGTTGTTTTCGTTGACAGGAAAGGCATGCCACCCAAAATATATTTTCTAAATCTATTTAAACACTTGAGCTCTGGAACCTCTACAAATCCCTACTTCCCTCTACGAAAGGCCTATATATTTACTTTATGCAATTTTCATTTTTCAATTTGAGTCTCCGTCTTCTCTTATAAATCCCCAACTAGGAGGCACTATGATCATACTTGAAAATTCAGTGTAGCTAATATTTGAGTGTGTATTGTGAATGGATCAATGATTGAGCATGATGGGCTAGGGATAACTTGCTTTAGCGTTGATATTTTGAAAGACATGGTTGCTTGCTGATATGCTTGAGTATTAAAGTTTTCCTGTCAAAACTAGACTATTGCTTTGAAGCATCTAAAGTCCAAATGTCCATGCTACAAAAGAAAGAATATAAGTTCAACATGTTAGTCAGCATTCCACATCAAATATTCTGTTTTTATCATTTACCTACTCGAGGATGAGTAGGAATTAAGCTTGAGGATGCTGATACGTCTCCAACGTATCTATAATTTTTGTTTGTTCCATGATGTTATATTATCAAACTTGGATGTTTTACAATCATTTATAGCAACTTTATATCATTTTTTGTGACTAACCTATTGATATAGTGCCAAAGTGCTAGTTGTTGTTTTGCTTGTTTTTACTTCGTAGAAAATCAGTACCAAATGGAGCCCAAACTCTACGGGAATTTTTGGAGAATTTTTAAGGATCATAAGAGATAGGATGGGCCAAGGAACAACATGAGAGGGGGCCCAGGGTGGCCACCCTCCACCAGGGCACGCCAGAGGCCCCTAACACAGCCTCGTGGAGGGTGCCCACCTCGGGACCCCCCTCAACCGACTATTTTCCCTATAAATTCCCAAATATTTTGAAAACCCTAGAGGAGTCGACGAAACACAATTTTAGCTGCCGCAAGTTCAAGAACCCGAGATCCAATCTAACACCATCATGGAGGGGTTCATCTTCATCATAGGTGCCTCTCCGATGATGCATGAGTAGTCAACCATAGACCTGTGGGTCTGTTGGTAGTAACTAGTTCGCTTCCTCTCTCTCTCTCTCTCTCTCTATGATTCTAAATACAATGGTCTCTCGGAGATCTATTTCATGTAATGACTTTTGCGGTGCGTTTGTTGGGATCCGATGAATTTTGAGTTCATGATCAGTTTCTATCCATGAATATGATTTGAGTCTTCTTTGATCTCTTATTTGCATGATTACTTATAGCCTCGTATTTCTTCTTCGAATCTTTGGTTTTATTAGGCCAACTAGATCGATTTTTCTTGCCATGGGAAGAGGTGCTTTGTGATGGGTTCGATCTTGCGGTGTTCTTTCCTAGTGACAGAAGGGGCAAAAAGACACACATGTATCGTTGCCATTAAGGATAACAAGATGGGGTCTATTCCTACATGAATAGATCTTGTCTACATCATGTCACCATTTTTATCGCATTACTCTGTTTTTCCATAAACTTAATACACTAGATGCATGTTGGATAGCAATCGATGTGTGGAGTAATAGAAGTAGATGCAGAATCGTTTCAGTCTACTCGTCTTGGACATGATGCCTATATAATGATCGTTGCCTGGATATCGTCATGACTATTTGATCCTCTATCAATTTCCCAACAATAATTTGTTCACCCACCGTGTGCTATACTCATGAGAGAAGCCACTAGTGAAACCTACGCCCCCCCCCGGATCTACTTTTCCAACATATTGCTTTCCGATCTACTCTTTTGCCTTTTTGTTTTCAGATCTCTTAATCCAAAAACACCAAAAATACCTTGTTGTACTTTTTGTTTACTTTTTTTTGTGTTCTTGCGAGATGTATTTGCCAAAACTATCATTACCTAATCTATCTTATTACCGTAGAGATCTTGACAACCTCTCTTTCTCATCAAGTTGCAAGTATTTGTTATTTGTGTGGAGGTGTTGTTTACGTGGGTGCGTGATCTTCCTCTATGGATTGATACCTTGGTTTCATAACTGAGGGAAATACTTACCGTTTCTATGCTACATCATCCCTTCCTCTTTGGGGAAATACCGACGCAGTCTCAAGCAACATCACTCATCTGGAGTTGCTGGAAGATCACACGCCCGCTATTGTCCCTGCACGAGACGTTGATCAGGTGCATGCATCATGCACGCCTGATCCGCCCTTGTCACCTCTGTCGCTTGCCCCGTCGCCTAGGCCGGCTTTGCCCCGCCTTGTTGCTAGGAGGATCTTGGCTAGAATCCTCTAGCCTGTTGCCTAGCCATGTGTCTAGGGTGACCTCCCCAGCGCCCATAGACATGGCCCCTATTGGGCCCTCTTCATCGGGCCAGGTGTGGAGCTTCTCCGCTCAACGACTTATTGCCCACATCTCTCGATGCGCCCCCTGTGGTGCCATCGCCATCACCAGCGCTACCTGTGGATGATGCTCTGTGGCCTCGTACACACAGTCTGTCCGGGATCGTTCGCCCAAAGGAACACACGGATGGATAGTTGCACTGATCCATCTGCTAAACCATGACACTTTCAAGCTGCTCCCGGGATTCTGCATTGGCATAGTGCCATGGAGTAGGAGTATCAGGCACTGTTGAAAAATGGTATTTGGCAGTTGGTTCATCTGGTCTCTGGGGTCAATATTGATTCCAAGTGGGTCTTCAAGGTCAAAAAGGCATGTTCACGGCTCTACTGGACGCTACAAGGCATAATTAGTGGCAGAAGGCTTTAAACAATGGTATAGTTTTTACCACGAAGATACTTTTCAGGCCCATTGTTAAGCCAACTACCATCCGTCTGCTTCTTTCTTTGGCTATTACTCGAGGCTGGTCTCTTCGCCAGTTGGATGTCCAGAATGCCTTCCTTCATGGTGTTGTGGAGGAGGAGGTTTATATGTGGCAACCCCCCAGGGTTTGTTGATCCTGGTCATCCTTGTCACCTATGTCGTCTTGTAAAAGCGCTTTATGGGCTGAAGGAGGATTCTCATGCATGGCATGCTAAGCTTGGTTCTACTCTTCGGGCTCTTGGTTCCGTTCCATCCACTTCTGACACATCATTGTTCCTCTCTCATCAACCTTAGGTGATGATGTATCTGCTGATCTATGTTGATGACATTATTCTCATTAGCTCCTCGGATGCTGCTGTTGATTGTCTCATGTCTACTCTCAGTGGTGAGTTTGCTGTGAAGGACTTGAGCACTTTGCATTATTTTCTTGGGTTGGAAGTCTCTCGGTGCTCTGCTAGGTTGACTCTCACATAGAACAAAGTACTCCATGGACTTGTTGCGCCGTGCAGGTATTGTAAAGTGCAAGCATGCACTTCCTCTGATGTCAGCCACTGATCAGTTGTCTGGACTTGACGGTGATCCTCTCGGTTCTGATTATGCCACTAAGTACCAAAGTATGGTTGGAGGTCTGCAGTACTTGACTATCACCCGAACAGATATCTCCTTTGCAGTCAATCATGTGTGTTAGTATCTTCATGCTCCCTAGACTTCACATTGGTCAGCTTTGAAGTGTATGCTATGCTACATCTGTCTCACTGCCTCGTACGGATTACTTCTTCAACCTACATCCTCTGGCGTGCTTTTAGCCTTCTCTGATGCGGATTGGGCTGGGAGTCCTGATGACAGGCGATCCATGATAGGATATGCAATCTTCCTTGGTCCCAGTTTGATCGCATGGAATGCTCGCAAGCAGTCTATGGTGTCTCGCAGTAGTACTGAAGTTGAGTACAAGGTGGTTGCTAATGCCATAGGTGAGATCATATGGGTGCAGTCCTTATTAAGAGAGTTGGGCGTCTCTTAAGACCAGCCATCGGTCCTTTGGTGTGACAACATTGGTGCGACATATCTGTCATCTAATCTAGTATTTCATGCCCGCACCAAACACATCGAAGTTGATTATCACTTTGTGAGGGAACACGTCGCACAGAAGCTACTACACATCATGCTCATCTCTTCTAAAGATCAACTTGCTGACATCTTCACAAAGCCTCTACCACAGCCATAGTTTGTAGGTTGTAGGCGCAATCTTAACTTGCTTTCTGCTGCATGCCAAAGTTAAGATTGAGGCAGGGTGTTAGACTATATTATATGTAGCCTCTATACATGTCTTGTAATTTGTATTGTACACCTCTATGTACCCCTATATATATGAGATAGTCAAGCACGTTTTAGGGTGTCGAGTAGTTTCCCAACAATCACGTTTTACATGTTGAATTACTCGCTTAGTTAAACAATTTGCTACTCATGTTATATTGTCGAACTATTTGTTATTTTGCGATGTCAAACCATTTGGTACTATTTTCTATGTTTCACATGTAAACTGTTGTGATATGCTTAGTTGTTGAATTATCATTCGTATGGAGGTGTGATGCATGCTATAATGTGTGAGATCTACATATATTTTGTTTCTAAAACTATACTATTACTGTGGCATTTTTTTTGAAAAGAAACATGCAAGTTCTATGCAAAAATTGCACTATGAGAACACCCTACCGCCAAGGTCCGTGGCAGTAGGGTGTGTAACCCTACCGTATTTCGGAAGCAATTCCAGGTTATATAACCTACACTGGCTCCACGAGCCATCCTACTGCCAAGGACCTGGTAGTAGGGTGTGTAACCCTACCCTTTTCTTGACCAATTCCATGTTACAGATCCTTACACATGCACCACCAACCACCCTAACGTTGGAGGCCTTGGCGGTAGGGTCTTACATCATACCGTCACAAGTCCTGGTGGTAGACCCACAAGCCACGTGAGCCTTGGGCCGTTAGTTAACAATTGTTGCCGTTCAACCTACCGCCAACGGCCTTGGCGGTGTGGTGTGCACAATCACAGCCATCCACCATGGCGGTAGGAAAATGGTCAGATCTCAAAAAAAAATCAACGTTTCGGTGCCCAGGCTCATCTGCACCCGTCCAGAAGAAAAATCAAAACAAATACTAAAACAATTCATAAAAATCCAATTTTTACCCGTGGTAAATAATTTGATGCCTGAGGTCCGATCCATTTTTTGAATCATTTGGACATCTGAACAGCTCTCAGGAAAAAAGACAAATCGGCTCAAAATAGTGCATGAACAACAAACTTTTTAGCCTTGTTCAAAATATCGGCCGATATACCGATTTATCGCTTATCGGGGTCAGACCGATAAGGTAAGTGAATATCTTTGGCATTTACCGGTCTGACCGATATATCGGTCTGACAAATCATATATCATCGATATTCGCCGATATTTGTTGATACTCGCCGATAAATGTGCGGGACCCAGCAGATTTAACTCTTGATTTTTATATTTTGGTTGATTTTTTGTAGTCTAATACATGGTTGATGCCTTCTATTTGTGTATATGGCTACTTCCAGTACATCTCCGGTCGCTTATGAGGAATATGGATGACATGGCTTATGGGTTTGCCATCTTGATCGATCCAGATGATACGAAAACCTGAGATTTCTTAAAATCCTTGCCAATAAATAGTTGACCGATAAAATTGATAAATCAGCCGATAAGCCGATTTATCTCTTATCGTATGTCGACCAATAAGTTAACGAGGAGTGATATCCTGAACATTGCTTTTTAGAGACCCGAAATTTGTCCTTTTTGTCGAGAGCTGATCAGATGTCCAAATGATTCAAAAATTAGAACGAACCTCACGCATAAAATTATTTATCATCCCAAAAAAATGGAATTTGTTAAACTTTTTTAGTATTTGTTCTGATTTTTTATTTAATACGGGTGTACATGAACCTGGGCTCAGAAATGGTTTTTCGAAGAATACACTCTTCTTTTCCTCAAAAGATATATGGAATATACTGAACAGATAGTAGACCACGAGAGAAAGGTGTCCATCGACTGCGACTGCGCAGGAGATGCTTGTTGCGGTTGTACAGCAGACGGGTTGGTCAGCTTTTCAGAGGGGGATCTCCTGTGCAGTAGGTGCCACCCCATCTCCATCTCCTGAGAGAAAGAAAGGATGAGGTTGGTTGACCACCGAATCCAGATGTACTTACTAGCAGTGCAAATGAGGTTGCATGCATGGCAATGCAGAAGCGCCACAAGTTTCTATTCCAATCCACAAACGTCCACTTGATACCCCGAGAATTAATTAATAATAATAATTAGCACCGACGTTCTCACATAAGCGAGCTACGTACTATGAGTAAAATTCAACAAGTAGACATGCATATATATGAACAAATCAAGAACGGAAGGCTGAAATGAGCCACCCTAGTCCTGATCCTTGTTTATCTCTCATCTGGCCGCCTCATGTACGGTACGGTGCAACGGCGTGGGACGCGGTGCACGTTTGAAAGAAAGGCATGCATACTACGATCCTGTGCTCAAAGTGACGCTATGCATGGAATGGAAGGCTACGTCCATGAGCAGCTTGGCCACCAAGTGCGTGTGGTGTGACCGAGGTCGTGAAGCCGTGAGAAGGAAATACATTTGGTAAAAGCTGCATAACAGAAACCGTGCTGCTTTTTGCAGGTACATGATCAGGCCGTGGCCGTTGTAATCTCTGTCAGGTGACAGCTAGCTGCAGAGAGAGAGAGCGCGCGCGCTAAACGCACCATCAGAAACCCTTGCGATCTCATGTGTTCCCCTTCCAGTGGGCCAGTCGAATTAGGGTGGCGAGAGAGAGAGAGAGAGCGCGCCTAGCCAAGCGTGCCATATCTCCATATAAAGCAAAAGCACCGCCTCCATTTCGTCTTGCACCTGCACACCTTCTCGGCTCAGACGTTGCAGGTGGTTTCATAGTTTCTGTGACAAGAAAAAGAACATTGTTTCGAACGCCCAACTCATGGATCTCATCTGTTCTTCCTACTTGCTTGTGTTTCGATCCGTTTTACTTCTTCCTTGTTTGTGTTTTGTGTTTTCTTTCATCATGATACTGTGCTATTTCCATCCTTTTTTCTCTTATGGACTTGGATATCTAACGCTACAGAGATAGTTCGTGCGTGCTTTTGCATTTCTTTTTTCTCACAACACTAGTTGGACGCGCTCAGATCCGCGCACCTACAACCGGAGCCCTGTTATTTGTTGTTCGCGTCAGAGTTTTTTTCCCGTGTTACCACGCTTCATATGAGAGAGGAAGGGAAAGAGAGAGATTACATGTTGTGCATTTCTTTTTTCTTAGAACACTTCTTGGACGCGCTGAGATCTGTTCACCTACGAACTGTGCCCTGTTCTTGGTTTTTTTCCCTGTGTTTTTTATTTCTGATCCTGGTGACGTAGCTAGGATCTATCTAGTCGATGATTAGTGTGCACAAGTAGTATTTGTTTCAAGTGCATGTTGTGCGACCATCTTGCTCTACTGGAAGGTGAGTGGTGACCGAGAGCATGCCGGCCGATTTGCGTAATGTATATTCTGGCCGGATTTGTTCATACGCACTTTTTTTTTCCAATTTTGGGCGTTGTTTTCTTTTTTGATTTTGGATGACGAGAGGGAATTGTTCTTGTCTTATTTGACACAACCTAGGAGTATTTTTCTCAGATTGTTACAGCCTATACCTCTACGGTTGTTTAATTGACATACGTCTGGTGTTAATGTTTAACGTAGGTCCTTTCGTGAGGCGGAGGCATGGATTTCGAGACGTTTCTGCGCTGGATGGGGTATCTCAGTACAGGGCTCATTCTGTTGGCGCCCGGGTATGTTTATGTTTGAAGTCGGACCTGCATTTACTTCCATCCTGTTTTACCTGTCAAAAAAAAAAGACGCATAGTGTTTACATGACCTGGCAAGCCATGATTTAGTCTGATGACCAGTAACTAGTTATTTAGCACCGATAGATCCATGCTACTCCTTCAATAAGAATGAATGGAAAATAAGCTTCCTTCAACAAGAATGAATGAACACGAGGCTTTGAATGGACAATAAGCTTCATCTGCAAATACAGAATCTGATTATGCTGTCACACCTTTTTTTTAATGGCTTTCTAGTGTGAATTACAAGGCAATGATTTAATGGAGCGTTTGAAATGGCTTCTTAACTCTGCTTCTTAACTTGATACCGAATTCTACAGGATTACCTTCCTCTGGAACAAGAACGTGACACGCTACACGCCCTACATGTACCTCGCATCTGCAAATACAGAATCTGATTATGCTGTCACACCTTTTTTTTAATGGCTTTCTAGTGTGAATTACAAGGCAATGATTTAATGGAGCGTTTGAAATGGCTTCTTAACTCTGCTTCTTAACTTGATACCGAATTCTACAGGATTACCTTCCTCTGGAACAAGAACGTGACACGCTACACGCCCTACATGTACCTCGCAATGTCCTTCAATGGTGTGTTGCGAGTGTTGTACGTGATGGTGACCAAGGGAGACCTGGCTCTCATGTACATCAACGGCGGCGGGGTGCTGCTGGAGCTAGTTTATACTGCTCTCTTCATCTGTCTTGCTTCCGCAGCGGACCGTCGTCGGGCCAATCTGCTGCGATCCATCGTGCCTGGGCTCTTGATCCTTGCTCTGGCCGGCATATGTTACCTGACCAGTGCCACAGCCTACAGGCTACTCTGTTCTAGTTGTGGAAGTGTTCTCTACGTCGTGCCAATGATTGATGTGGTACGCATCATTCTTCTCCCCTCAGCACGAATCATGCAGGCCTAACTACGATCTCACATACTTATGCTTTGTCCAACTGTCCAGGTTAACGTCATCAAACTCCGCAAGAGAAAGTACATGCCACCTTTGCTCCTTGCGTCTACCTCGTTCCTCAACAACATCGTCTGGGCTATTATTTCTGGCATACAGTCAGAAGGGTACATGATGGTAAGTTTCTGCTGCTTAGGTGATATGGAAACCCTGTGCCCTTTCAAAAAAAAAGATATGGAACATCTGTGTCTTCGAATCTTCTATCAATGTATCAGCATGGACACACCCAAGGTATATAACACACATGCGTTTCATTCATCTTCAGGTACCAAACCTGGCCGGTTTGGCATGTGCCTGCATCCAGCTTGGTCTCCACATCGGAGCTTCGTGGCTTTTCAAGGAGCATTTCTCAGACCTTACCGAGCTGTTCCTGGAGGCGGCGGCGGACAAGGAGGAGGAGGAGGAGGAGGAATCGCTCTGCTGAAGCGTGACCTATGTCTTGACTATGCTTAACATACTGTTTATGGCATACTATCGACGATAAAAACTCAGAATATGTCATTCCTATGTTATTTCCCTTGATCACTGCTGTATGGTACCATTCGGATATGTATACTGAGAGTTTATTGGTATGTTGAATGGAGTCGTATGATCTAAGCTCGTTATTGGTACTTGCTTGATCAATCACGCGCACACCTATCTTTCGAAAATGCCCGCGTGCACATCTTTCAAAACAGGTTTTCATCCCGCATTATATACAGAACAACATTCAACAAAATACACGTTCGAATCATACATTATGGAGATGTGGCCCCTATAACCGCCAATTCCAAAATAACCGGCTCACACACTATCCTACTAGAAAAGAATATAGGAAGAACCGAGTACAACATCGCACTACGCCCTAAGGGCACCTTCAATGCCGATCCATAAATTTGTTCTGGTATGCGTCCACAGATAGGGGAATCAGTCTGTGGACATGGATACCTGAACCGGCCATCTAACGCCTCCTACATATATTTCAAGCCCGGTTTCGACTTAGCAGACAAAATTCATGCAAACGGTTGATATTCTTCAAAATTCAAAAAGAAAATAGCACAAATCATCCATACATAGCATGCAAGTATAACAATGTTCCATATTCGATGTCCAACAAGTTTTTGACGAATCAACTCGTCCGACACATACTGCCCCTTCAGCTTCATCTAACAGTGTGTGTACGTTAATGGTTGTGCCTCTATCCTGTGGTACATCATGACAACTCGTACGGGCTACACAATGTGAATAACAACATTAAATGAATGAATGATTCAATCAACAAGTTGAGCAAGAACAAGAAAAACTTGATCTCGTCCTCTATCGCGTGCAATGGTCACCTTGCCTCCAACTGAGCAACCGTTAGGGCATATTTCTCCCTTAGTAGTTTTGATGATTGATGACAATGTATTTACAGACTAATCGTGTGCACTAAACCTTTCAGATAATTCATCATATGGCACAAGACAATTATAGCCCCTCATTGGATAATAATGAGGACGGTTATTTTCCTGGGGTTTCGTTTTCGGTGGAATTGTGTCATGGGAGAACCGTACTATCAAGAAGGGGTCCGCATCAAAAAGGTTTGGGTGGAATCAACACATACACATTCATTTGCACCCTTGTTCCTTTCCCACATCGATGGAGTTGATCCTCTTTGCCCTTGTGTGTTGATCCTGGAGGTAACAAGCGGCAGTACCACTCACACAAGCTGATACGGGGCAAGCCCGATGGTGTCGATCTTTTCACACTCTGAGGGGAAAAGGGAGGAAAATCAAGAGAAAATCAAACACTCAAAGATGATCCTCAAGTCACACATCCACTAGATCCAACGATTCACGAGATACAAGATTCCAAACCAACGAAAGGATACAAGTACTGGTAGTCTTCCCACACCAGAGAGACGGGCCTTGAAATCCATGATGGGATCTTCCCTTAGAGGGGCCTTGGCATCCGCTTCGGATCTTCTCACGTAGAGGTATCTCCATGAGGGAAGGAAGTAGATGAAGCTATGCTCGGCAATGATATTTGCTAAACATAAGCTAACCCTAGCTAGAGGAGGGGGTGAGGTTTATATAGTCGCAGGCGAGAGAGAGGGGGTACATGGGCTGAAACCCGTGAGCCTGTGCGCAGACAGGATCCGGACGTCCGGATAGGGTCGGACGTCCAGCGGCTCAGGATGGTTCGGATGTCTGGAGGATGTCAGAAGTCTGAGGGTTCGATGCGGGTGCGCCTTGGCCGGATTTACGGACGCGGTCGGACTTCCGGATGGTTCGGACTTCCGACGTTTTGGAGCGGGTGCATGGGAGACGGATTTCCAGGATGGCTCAGACGTCCGTGCGCTCGAACGTGTGGGTCATCCGGGCGGCGTCGGTCATCCGTGAGCTGGGGAGTCCAGATGGTCTTTGTGCTGGGCTAGTCTCCAAGCACCGGACGTCCAAGGCCGGCCGGTCGTCCGAGGTCATCCGAGAGCTGGAACTTGTCCCCGGATCCTTCCTTGTCCTTCCAAGCTTGACGTCCTTTGCCCGATTACCTGGGCACACAGAGAACTTCTGTATGAGGTAGTGACCATGTCTCAAGTGCATCAAACATAGATTGATCAAGGAGAGATGCCACCTCGTTTTCTATGGCACGTGCACGAGCTCTCGTCATGGGTCCTCTTGTGGCTTGCGATGTTGGGGGAGGGTCCATGGTGGTGATCATGGGATGCTCCGCATCATCTTGCCTCCTTGGGGAAGATCCGTCCTCGGATCAAGATCTTCATCACCATGGAAGGGGGATAAGTCCATGACGTTGAATGTGTCGCTCACATTGTACTTGTCGCGTGGGATGTCGATCTTGTAGGCATTGTCCTTGCAGCGTGCCAACACTTTGAAGGGTCCATCGGCGTGGGGAAGCAGCTTGGACTTGCGCTCGGCAGGGAAATGGTCCTTGCGAAGGTGCACCCATACAAGATCGCCGGGCTTGAACACCATGGGGTGTTTGTTGGTGTTGCGTTTGGCGGTGATGCGTTCCGCTTGGCGCATGATGGTGTTCCTTGTATCTTCGTGCATATTCTTGATGTAGCTTGTCGTTGCACTTGCATCCATGTTTACACACTCTTGTAATGGTAGCGGGAGAATGTATAATGGGGACAAAGGGTTGAAGCCATAGACCACTTCGAAGGGAGACCTTTTTGGTGGTGAAGTGTCGTGCGCGATTGTAGGCGTACTCGGTGATGGGGAGGCAATCTTCCCATTCCTCGATGTTCTTCTTGATCAACACATGGAGGAGAGTTCCAAGCGTCTGGTTTGTCACCTCTGTTTGGCCATCGGTTTGTGGGTGGTATGCCGAAGAGAATAGTAGCTTGATGCCGAGCTTGGCACAAAGGGTCTTCCAAAAGTAGCTCAAGAACTTGATGTCACGATCCGAGACAATGTTCTTGGGTACTCCATGTAGGCGTAAGATGTCCCTACAAAAGAGATGGCAATATGTGAAGCATCGTCTATCTTGTGACAAGGAATGAAATGAGACATTTTGGAAAAGCGATCCACAACGACAAAAATGGAATCATGGCCATTTTTTGCTCGTGGCGAACCAAGCACAAAATCCATACTAATGTCTTCCCAAGGTTGGAACGGTATAGGAAGAGGCATGTAAAGAACATGAGATTGAGCTTTAGACTTATCTTTGCAGCATGTAGAGCATCGATTGGTGAAGCATGCGACATCACGAAGCATCTTTGGACAATAGAACTTGTCGGAGAGTGTGGCATATGTCTTGTCACGTCCAAAGTGGCCTATTAGTCCTCCACCATGTGCCTCTTGCAAAAGCAACAAATGAAGAGAAGACTCGAGTATACAAAGTTTGTTAGCATGCATAAGATATCCATCTTTAATATAGTAGTTCTCCCAACAAGTTTTCCCTTGGCAATTGCGATATGGAATAGCAAAACAAACATCATGCTCATACAAGTCTTTTATGTGCTCAAAACCAACAACATTCAATTCAAGTTGAGTAACGAGCATGCATTTGCGGTAAAGAGCATCCGCCACAACATTTTATTTCCCTTAATGTATTTGATTACATAATGGAAAGACTCAATAAATTCACTCCATTTAGCATGTGAATAACAAATTCATGTGGTCGGAGATAATGCTCCCAAACGTTTAACACTCTCACCAAAGCATACAATTCCTTATCACAGATGGGATAGTTAAGTTGAGCGCTGAAAAGTTTCTCACTAAAGTATGCAATTGGGCGCTTTTGTTGCATGAGGACACCACCTATGCCATTACCACTAGTGTCACAATGCACTTCAAAAGTTTTATCAAAGTTTGGTAATGCAAGCAAAGGAGCGTGAGTAAGCAAATTTTTAAGTTCAAGGAACACAGTGTCTTGGGTTGGTCCCCAAATGAAAGGTTCATTTTTCTTGCTCAAAGCATGTAGAGGAGATGCAATAGTGCTAAATCCTTAACAAAGCGATGGTAGAAACTGACTCGTCCTAGGAAGCTACACACTTGTTGCAAAATGGTGGGTGTTGGCCAAGATTTAATTGCATCAATTTTAGTTTCATCCACATGAACACCCTTGGAAGAAACTACAAATCCTAGGAAGAAAGCCTTGTCAACACCGAAAGTGCATTTTTCCATGTTAGCATACATTTCCTTCCTAAGCACTTGCAATACTTCCCTAACATGTTTAGCATGCTCCTCAAGAGATTCGCTAAAAACAAGAATGTCATCAAAGTATACCACAACACAATATCCAATGAATGGGCGTAGGACATGATGTATGACACACATAAATGTACCCGGTGCTTCGGATAAGCCCATGGGCATCACTAGCCATTCATATAGACCAAACTTAGTTTTGAAAGCCGTTTTCCACTCATCGCCCTCTTGTATGCGTATTTGATAGTAGCCACTTTTCAAGTCAATCTTGGAAAATATAGTGGCACCACTAAGTTCATCTAGCATATCATCGAGGCAAGGAATAGGGTGGCGATACCTAATCGTTATAGCATTAATAGGGCGACAATCCGAACACATGCGCATACTACCATCTTGCTTAGGTACTAGAATCACGGGGACCGCACAAGGACTTAAACTCTCGCGTACATGCCCTTTATCTAGGAGTTTTTGGACTTTCCTTTGGATCTCCTTAGTCTCATGGGGGTTGATGCGGTAGGGTGCCTTGTTGGGTAGCGGTGCGCCCAGAATGAGGCTGTTGCGGTGTTCGATCCCTCGTTTTGGTGGTAGTCCCAGAGGTAGCTCATCAGGAAATATGCCTTGAACTTCCTGCAACAACTGAGACAACACAAGAGGAAGATGTTGTGAAGGGTTAGGCCTAATGACATCATCCTTGCACACGAGCACGTAGTGAAGAACGATTGATGGGCTCTCACTCACATCCCTCAAATCTCTTTTGGTGGCTAATAGAACTAGGTGTCTCATGTCCCTCATCGTGGAGTCACTCATTTTTGGCTTGTGGCACTCACTCTATTTGAGGTGGATCACTCTCTCACTTTTATCTCCATGATGGGATGAAGCTTGCTTGTCGGCGGTCACTTGACTTCGAGACATTGGTCGAAGCACATAGTCCTTGCCCTTCATCTTGAAGCTATAGTGATTTGTCCGCCCATTGTGGATGACGCCACAGTCGAATTGCCAAGGTCTCCCAAGGAGTAGATGGCAAACGGACATGGTAACCACATCACACTCCAAGGTGTCTTCATAAGCATCAATCTTGAAGGAAACTTGCACGGTATGATCAACTTGGATAGTGCAGGAGTCACTAAGCCATTGGACCTTGTAGGGGCGCGGGTGCTTCTTCTTGGACAATTGAAGCTTGGAGAAACTGTCTTCACTTGCCAAATTGTGGAAACTTCCTCCATCTATGATTACCTTGACAAATTTGCCTTGGATACCCACCTTGGTGTGGAAGATGTGGCAACGTTGGTCCTCATCTTCTTGTTGTTAAAGAGTCAAAACCTTGGAAACAACGAGAGCGGGGCTCGGATAGTTGTCACAAACGATTTGGGAATCTTCATCTTCATTGACTTGTTGGTGCATGGCGACGTGTTCAAACACTTGCATCTCGTCGTCGCTCATAGAGTCATAGGTGCCATCATCTTGAAGAATCATTATCCTTCTTGTTGGACACTCATAGGTCTTGTGGCTGCGGCCTTGGCACGTGAAACACTTAATGGAGCTTGATTTAGCGGTGTCGTACGATGTTGGTGTAGAGGACGAAGCCCTTGGCTTGTAGTTGCTTGAAGTAGTGTGGCGGCTTGATGAAGTCATCTTGCCCTTGTAACTTGACTTATCGCCGGTAGGAGTTGTAGATTTCATAGTCGAAGGATTAGTCGTCATAGAGGTTTGAGCACTTGAACCGTATGTCTTGGAAGAGAACTTGGAGTACTTGTAGCCATCTTGCACTTGACGTTGCGCCTTGGTTGCTTGATGGACTAGTTCAATTAAGTTGGAGTAGGGTTGGAAATCCGCGATTTTCTTGACTTTGTAGGTTAGAACATTCAAGAAGCACGCCATTGTTTGCTCGTCATCTTCCTTGACATTGGCTCGGATCATGGAAATCTCCATTTCTTGATAGTAATCTTCTACAGACTTTGTGCCTTGCTTGAGTAGTTGGAGTTTCTTGAAGAGATCCTGGTTGTAGTGTGTAGGCACAAATCGAGCTCTCATGAGATCCTTCATTTGAGCCCAAGTGGTGATAGGAGGTTCGTCTCTTTCTCTTCTTTGCTCAATCACTTGTTCCCACCAAATGAGGACATAGTCTTGGAACTCAAGAGATGCCATGGCAATCTTCTTCTCTTTGCTCAAAGTTGTGCAAATGGAAAATCTTGTCAACTTTGAGTGCCCATGAAAGGTAGTCTTCGGGATCGTTGTTTCTAGAGAACTTAGGCATGGTAAACTTGAGCTTGCCGAAGCGTTGTTCATCATTGTAGTTGTTTTGGTGATTCCCTTGACGAGGAGGAGGTGTGTCAATGTTGTTGTCGAGTTGACGTTGTGGTTGCCTTGGGGCATCGTCGTGATGTGCTTGAGGCCATTGCCGAGGTCCTCGCGCATGGGTTCGTTGTTCTTGTTGCTCCTATTGGCGAGCGCTTCTTCTTGTCGTTCTCGATGTTCCTCTTGGCAAGCATCTTCTTCTTGTCGTAGTCGATGTTCCTCTTGACGAGCAGCCTCTTCTTTTTGTTCTCGTCGGAGTTCTTCTCGTTTGCGGAGAGCTTGGCGGTTGCGCTCCTCAAAGGCGCGAGTAGCTTCTTCCAAGGCGCGAGTAGCTTGCAACACTTGTTCATGCGACATTGTTGTTCTTGCTCCCGAGCATCTTGATCTTGTTGACATCGACTATCTCGGGCATGGACAAGGTCTTGTAATCCATTGTCATGGAATGGATTTTCTTTATCTTGACATTGTCGACCTTGAGGTGAGCTTGGACTGGAGCGATCGTCTTGGTTGTGGACCCGTGCTCGCGTAGGGCTTGCGTCGGAAGAGTACTCTGATGAGTGTCGACTTGAGCGCCGTCTTGACGCCGTCAAAGTAGAGGGAGCATGGTTAACCATCAATGATTGAAGCTCCTCCATTTGGCTTGAGAGCTTGGTGTCGAGGTAGTCCCGTGTGCACGCCTCAGATTCTCACAAGTCGGCGGCGAGGTTCTCAATGCGGTCATTCATGGCGTGTTGAGCTTGAGTAATTGCCTTGTTTGCACCGAAGAAGTGTAACTTGGTGACATGGGTGTTCACATCGTCGTCATGCTCCTCAGATATCGGGTTCGACATGATGTTCCTATCTATAGCACTCAAAGACAATATAAGTGGAAGAGTGAGAAGACAAAACAAAATACCGTTCCCAAGGTTGGTAACAAATCTAGCACTCAATGTTTAATTCAAAATAGTAGAATTGGTACCGAAGATCTTCCTTCTCAAACCGACACAAGTAATGCTTATGGAGTAGCTTGGTTAGGATGGTGTCACAAAATTTCAAGCGATTCGAGAATATGATTCAATTAAGTTGATAGAGATTCGTAAATTCGCAAGTAAGACAATGTGAATCAATAGCAAGGAGTGTACATGGAAATACACACACGAATATATAAGTGGGGTTTCGCAACCAAGAAATGAGCACAAAATGTGGAATCCGTGGAAAACGCTCGTGTTGCACAAGACTAGAGAGACGCTAGCACAATTGTTCAAATGGGCGTGATACGAACTTGTGCACAACCTATATGAAACAAAACATGTCGTCTTCCTATTCCCGACTTGCTATGTATGTATGAGGCACGAGTCACTTGATCAAGTGGTCCAAGATGATCAAGTATGATATGCAAATTTGGCGATGCTATTGATCTTTTGTCCTTGCTTAAAAGCTTTGCTTCTCTTTCTTTTTGCAATGATATTTGGATTGTCACTATGCGGGATGTGCACACCAAGATAGCAATTATGTATGCGGGTACTTTGCAACACAAGAGATGATACTAAGATGTATATGCATGCAATGTAGCTATGCGGACTATGTATCACTAACGCGCACAAGTAGCGTGGCTCGACAATACTCAATGGCTAGTCTCGATAGGAAAGTAACACAAATAGGCCTAGGGTAACAACGCAATGGCAAGGGTATAAGTCAAGAGTGTCGTCGTGGTTACCGTCCTTGCTTACGGTGTGGTGTCAAAGAAGAGTTGGTTGGCAATGATCCGGGCGATGATGAGCGGCGATGTTGATGAAGAACCACTCCTAATTAGTCGAAACACCTTAGGAAGTGGCGAGGCTCGCGACTCAAAATCTCAAATGCAAAAGGGTTGCGGAAGAAATGGCGGAAGAAAACAAAAGTTTCGGGCAAAAATTCAGTTTTGATAGACCTACTCGAACGTCCGGGAGCGGTCGGTCGTCCGAATGTTGTCGGTCGTCCGGTGTCCGGTCGTCCGGCGGCTGTGAGTCGTCCGGAGCCTGCAGGTTTCATCGGAAGAAGTCGAACAAAAAGAAAAATTTCGGGCAGAATTGGGGCGATTTTGCAGATGAAAATGATGGGGATGATGGGGGAAAGATAGATCCACTTACCCTCTACGGAATCCATGGGTCCAAATGTAACAGCCTCGGACCGACGCTCTAGAAGATTCAAGAAGATTCCCCTTTCTTTCCATTCTTGTCTGTATTTTGTTTGTGGGTTGCATTCATAATCGCATCATTCGCATCATGTGCATAGCATCGGCAATTTTGGCAACATGAGTTTTCATACTTGCATTCGTTCGTAGTTGCCGGTTCTCTCCATTCTTGCGTTGCCTGTTTCGAGACCAACCACACACGCACGCGCCCGCGGCATCGTTAAAAAACCGTTTTTAAAGCGCGTGAAAAATATTCTCGGATTGGGTTGAAACTTGGCATGCGGTCTTATTATAGTGTAGGTAGACCGCCTATCGAATTTCGTCGCATCCTGAGTTTGTTTGATACCCCATCGGCCAGTCGTAGCAGTGCGGTCATCGGTTTATTATCGGACGTTTTCGGTGTTTTAAAACCCTCATGCCATGGGCCGCACTTCCCTCTCATCCCCACCTAGCCCATCTACACGGCCACCGCAGCCCACTTAGCCTCCCTCCGTTCATGGTCTTTGGATCGCGATCGGACGGACGAGGTCCAACCCCAACCCTAGTGCCTTCCCTATATAAACCCCCATGGAGAGAGCCCCCTCATTCTCTAGGGGTTTCCCCCATGTACAAATTGCAGCCACACCCCTAGAAAACCCCACCTGCTAGCCCCCCTCCTCCAGATCCCGCAGCCCCAACCATCTGCCCGTTTTCGGCCCTCGGATCGCGATCTAGAGGCTGAAATTCATCCAATTCCCCACCTACCGGACATGTCCGGCGGCCAACCCGGACAATGTCCGGCCGACCACAGAGCCTCGAGCTCCTGCAGCCGCAGCCGCCACGTACGAGCAGCCCCACCGCCCGGCCCCTCGTCGGAGCCGCCGCCGCTCGTCGCCGCTAGAGCCGGACCTCCGCCCTACCCTCTTCTTCTCCTTCCTCTCCCTCTCCCTCTCTCACCCGAGTCCTCTCTTTTCCTACAGGTCCCCGCCGCCATGGACTCCAACACGCCGCCCAAAGCCGCTGCCGCCGCCAACCTCCGGCCAGATCCGATAGCCCCTGCCCGGATCTGCCCGTCCCCGGCCATCCTCGGACTTCCCCCTCGCCGGAGCTGCGTCCTGCTGCCTGCCGGCGCCGCCATGTCCGTCCTCGCTCGGGGCCGAGCGGGAGGACGACGCCCTTGCCCGCGCTCGCGTGCGACGCGTGCGCGTGGGCCTCGCCTCACCTCTGGCCTAGCCGCCCGTCGGCCCAGCCATCTGCCTCACCGAATGGGCCAAGGCCCACGAGGTGAGCTCCCCCAGCGCCGTTTTTCTTTTTTTTGTTAGGCCCATCGCATTTTCTTTAATTACAGTTAATTGCATATTTTAAAATTGCTAATAGACAATTAACCGTACGTTGGATTAAAGTGTTTTATATATGAAAAATGCTTAGAAAAATGTGTAGATTAATTCTATGCCATTTTTATCCATGCCAAAAGTACTTAAGCTTATTGTTTTGCATCATTTTGCATAAATAACATTTTGTTGCAATTGACATATGTATTTAACGTGCATCGGGATTTAATCCAATCATGTATTAAAAATGTTCATGTTATCGGCTTTGCATTTTCATGCATGACAAACCTGATCATTGTAATAATTGCATTTAACTTGCATTTATAATTGCTAACGGGGTTATTTCACAAACTTGCATAATTAAGTGTGAAATATTTTCTTTCATGACATATGCATTATATATATGAGTTTGGGGTAGAAAAATCCACAGGATTTATTTGTGCATTTAGTTTTGCCATTTGAGTAAGTAGTGTGCATGTCATTTTGCGGTGATGCCCTTTTGTTATTTTCGTGTGATTTAATACATGCATGATATGATATAATTTTGAACATGAGATGTGCCCTTTGATATGTGTCCTAGCCCCTGGACATTTTGCTTGCCATAGAAATGCATGTATACGTGTTATTTTCTTGTTGACAACATGCTATAACAATTGTGCTGTTTTGAGGGTCCAAAATATTTCTAAGTCTGGATTATATGTAATATTTGTTGCTGGCTTGCCATGTGTAATATTTGTCCTTTAGTACGCTGTTAAGTTTCACGCCATAATATGCCCCGTAGCATATAGTTTCACTGCTGTCAATATGCCTTCGTGATAAAAACTGCACTGTCGAAAACTGCTATTTCACTATGTCTGAAACTGTTTTCAAGTAGCCACCTTGTGAGCTTCCTACCATGTGATCCATGCATGTTTTGAATATGATATGTGAAGATGAAATGAAATGTGGGTTATATGCTACTGCCCCATGCTTAGTTGTGCATTTTCGTATCTTGTAGCTTGTTGTTTTCATGCGTGCAAAATTCTATGTTGCTATTTTGGGCAAATTTCATATAAAACTTGTGTTGGCTGTTGTGGTTGAACCGTAGCTCCGTTTTGAACATGTTGCATATGAGAATTGCTTAGAATCTCACGTAGTTTCATAATAACTTTCTGCATTCATGATTTGAAATGTTTGTGATTGTATTTTCCATGAATTTGCATTCATGACATGTGCATCTTGTGTTGCTCATATATTTTAGACCGTAGCTCCGTTTGAGATGTTCCATATATGTAAATCGACTAGAATGACGTGTACAATGGCATGGTATACTTTATTCTGTTGTTTAACAAATATAAAATATGATTAGTTCAGATCTGGACCAATTTCGAAATTAACATATGAGGTCGTTTCAGAAATACTATAAGTTGTTTCTGACCTCATTTAAGATGCCTAGATAGTGTAGTTTACTTATGCTTCACCTCTTGCCATGCCTAACAATATTTAACATTGTTGAGTACCTAAACGCGAATGAACTAAATAATTCGAACGTGGAGTTTCGTCAATATGCAACTCGTTGCATATTGAGCTTCACTTAAATGTGTAGTAGTTGTTTGATGTGAATTGTCATGCCTTGCATATTTAAACCGGTAATGCATCATGTTTGTTTGCGCATCATGTCATGCATGTGTTGTGGTGTTCTGTGTGTTGATTGTTGTTTCCGTATTGCTTCTTGTCGATAGAGTTCCGAAAGCGTTCGGAGTGTGAGGATTCGTTCGGCTACGTTGGCTCGTCTTCTTCATGGACTCGTTCTTCTTCCAAGCGGGATCTCAGGCAAGATGACATATTTCCCTGGATACCACTACTATCATTGCCATGCTAGATGTCTCGTTTTTATCGCTATGTCTCGCTACCTACCACTTGTTTGTCAAGCCTCCCAACATTGCCATGAAAAGCCTCTAACCCTTCCACATCCCAGCAAACCATTGTTTAGCTATGTTACCGCTTGCTCAGCCTTTCTTATAGCGTTTCTAGCTACATGTGCAATTGCTTCCATGTGACAACATGGACATTCTTTGTTATCACAATATTATTGCTACTTAATTTAATGAACATATACACTTCGTAAAGGGTGGAAGGCTTGGCCTTTTGCTCGGTGTTTTTTTCCACTCTTGCCGCCCTAGTTACTTGTGAACCGGTGTTATGTTCCATAATTGAGCGCTCCTAACATGCTCGGGGTTGCTATGGGGGCCCCCTTGATTTTTCGATTTAGGATAGAGCTTGTTTGGCAAGGCCCAACATTGGTACTACATTTTCCTAATAACTAATAAAATTGCATAGGGACCCGCCGGCACCCGCGGATAATTTAATCAACCCCCGGGCCAATGCTCCTCCTGAGTTTTGGTCCAAACTAGATTCGTGTGCGGGGCCAACCTGGGGCAACTCGGGAGATTTCCATCAGGGCACTGTTCGTTGCGCTCATCTGGTCGTGTCCTGAGAGCGAGATACGCGGCTCCTATCGGGTTCGTCGACATGCCGGGCGGCCTTGATGGACTTGTTTTACCTTTCTCGAACGTCTTGAGTGAGGAATTCCGATCTTTCTTCGGGCTATCTCGAGGTGGCGGATTTCCTATGGAATTTCCTAGGAAGATTACGAGATCCATGGTCGACGTTATTCCCGCTGCGTGTGGTTAATTTATTGTCACGCCCAAGATGCGGTCCTATCCTTATTTGGGCACGAGGACCTCGACAGGGATAGAAGCGCATCTCGATGCGTTCGCAAGAATGGATATCATTACAAGTACATGTACATAAGAGATGAGTATATGGAATTGGCTTACACTCGCCACAAGCTACATCAGAGTCACATCCATACAATAACATCTCAACCATCATACATAAGAGCAGGGTCCGACTACGGACGAAATCAAACGATAAAATGACATCCACCCTTGCTATCCCAGGCTGCCGCTTGGAACCCGTCCAAGATTGAAGAAGAAGAAGAAGAACTCCAAATCAAATCAAGCAACGCGCTCACGTCAAATCATCGCATTACCTGTACCTGCAACTGGTGTTGTAGTAATCTATGAGCCACAGGGACTCAGCAATCTCATTTCCAAGGGTATCAAGACAATTAAAGCTTAATAGGTAAGGCATGGTTAAGTCGTGAGGCTGCAGCAAGCAACTAAGCATTTATTTGGTTGGCTAACTTACGAGTACCGAAGTATGGTGGTCTACGCATAACGGTTGTGAACTAGTAATGATCACTAACTGATCCTGAATACCTACTTACGTCAAACACAACCCCACCGTGTTCTCTTCCAGATAAGGACTCACGAGAAGAGACAGTCACGGTTACGCACACAGTTGGTGTATTTTATTAGAGGTTACTTCAGGTTTGCTATGACCGGGTGTTAAACAAATTATCCAAGTTTTGCCACATAACCGCGGGCACGGCTTCTCCAAAAGATTTAACCCTGTAGGGGTGCTCCAACTCATCCATCACAAATTAACCACATGCAGTGGGAATAACCTCAGTCACGGATCTCGTGATCTTCCTAGGCATTTCCAAAGGAAATCCAACACCTCAAGATAACCCGAAGAAAATCAAAGTTCCTCACTCAAGACGTTCGAGAAAGGTAAAACAAATCCAGCGAGGCCGCCCGGCGTGTCGACAACCCGATAGGAGCCGCGTATCTCCTTCTCAGGACATGCCAAGATGAGCACAGCGTACAGTGGCCTGATAGAAATCTCTCGAGTTGCCCCGGGTTGGCCCCGCACACGACTCTGTTTTGGACCAGCACCAGTAGCACTGGCCCTCCTGTATTATGTTAAATTAATCCACGAGGGGGCGACCCTCTATGCATTTAAAAGGTGATCAGTTTTATGATGATGGGCAAATGTAGTACCAAAGTTGGGCCTTGCCAGACAAGTTTTAATCTAACCCGAAAATCAAGGGGGTCCCCATAACAACCCCGAGCATGTTAGGAGTGCTCATTTCTAGAACATAACACCGGTTCACAAGTAACTAAGGCCGGCAAGAGTGGAACAAAACACCAAGCAGAAGTCCAAGCCTTCCACCCTTTACCAAGTGTATATGTGCATTAAATTAAATAGCAGCAATATTGTGATATAACAAAAGAATGTCCATATTGACACATGGAAGCAATTGTACCTGCAGCTAGCAAAGCTATAAGAAGGTCTGAGCAAGCGGTAACATAGCCAAACAATGTTTTGCTGGGATGTGGAGGGGTTAGAGGCTTATCATGACAGTGTTGGGAGGCTTATCAAACAAGTGGTAGGTAGCGAGACATAACGATAAAAGACGTGACAGGTAGCATGGCAATGATAGTAATGGTATCCAGGGAAATGTTTCATCTTGCCTGAGATCCCGCTCGGAAGAAGAACGAGTCCGTGAAGAAGACGAACCAACGTAGTCGAATGAATCCTCACACTCCGAACGCTTTCGGAATCTCTATTGAGAAGAAGAAATACGAAACAAACAATCAACACAAGATACACCACAACATATGCAAAACACCAAGCACAACAAATATGATGCATGTCCGGTTTAATATGCAAGGCATGACCATTCACAACAATCAAATACTACACATTAAGTGAAGCTTAATATGCAACGAGTTGCATATTGACGAAACTCCACGTTTGAATTATTTGGTTTATTCCCGTTAGGTACACGACAATATTAAATGTTTTTAAACACGGCAAGAGGTGAAGCATAAGTAAACTATCTATCTAGGCATCTTAAATGAGGCCAGAAACAATTTATAGCATTTCCAAAATGGCCCCATATGTATATTATGAATTTGGTCCAGATCTGAACTAAACATATTTTCTGTTGTTAAACAGCAGAATAAAGCATACCATGTTATTCTACACATCATACTAGTCGATTTACATATATAGAACATCTCAAACGGAGCTACGGTCTAAAAGATATGAGCAACACAAGATGCGCATGACATGAATGCAAATGCATGGGGAAAACATTCACATACACTTCAAATCATGAATGCAACAGGTTATTATGGAACTAAAAGAGATTCTAAGCAAGTTTCATATATGGAATGCTCAAAACGGACCTACGGTTCAACCACAATCATCAAAACAAGTTTTAGTTGAAATCTGCCAAAAACAGCAACATAACATTTTGAACATATGCAAACAACAAGTTACAATAATCTAAAATGCACAAACTAAGCATGGGCAATATCATACAACATCCACTTCATTTCATCTTCACACATCATATTCAGAACATGCATGGATCACTAGGTAGGAAGCTCACAAGAAGGCTACTTGATAACAGATTCAGACTTAGTGAAAATAGCAGTTTTAGACAGTGCAGTTTTTATCACGAAGGCATATTGACAGCAGTAAAACTATATGCTACAAATCATGAAATGGCATGAAACTTAACAGCATGCTAGTGGGAAATATCAACAACAAATAACTCCATTACACCTACCACAAAAGAGTTCTAGATCACTAGCAAATCACATGGCAAGACAACAACAAAATATAACAGATTCCAAACTTAGAAATATTTTGGACCCTCAAAATAACAGATTTTCATAGAAAGTTGACAACAACAAAACAACACCTAAACATGCATTTCTATGACAAGCAAAATGTCCATGGGCTAGGACACATATCAAAGAGCAACTTTCATGTTAGAAAATAATTCATATCATGTCCGGATTAATTCCTACGAAAATGACAAAAGGGCATCACGGTGAAAAAGACATGCACTCAAACATGCTCAAATGACAAAACTAAATGCACAGTTAAATCCTATATATTTTTCTACCCCGAAAGCATATACAATATGATTAGGTTCATGGAGGAAATTTAATCACAATTAAATATGCAGGAATAGGCCTATTCACGGTAAAGCGATTCGTCAATGCAAAATAAATGCAAACAACATGCCAACATTTTTATCATGCATGGAAATGCGGTGCGAATGGGATGGACATTTTTAAAACCTCGTTTTATTAATTCCGACGCACGGTTAATCAATTGTGAAAATGAAATTAATGCAAAATGCAAAATGACATGTTGATATATTTTTGACATGGGTGCAAATCGCATGTTAACATTCTACATAATATTCTATGCATTTTTCATATTGAAAGTTTTTGCAACCGGTGTACGGATAAATTGATTAGAGACATTTTAAAAACAAGAAGTATTTACACACAAAAAGAAAAAACGCAAAAGGGGCTGGGCTTCTCACCTATGGGCTTGGCCCATCCGTTGGGGAGGCAGAGGGAGGCGACTACGCTGGCTGGGCCGGCTGGGGCTGGCCCACGCGGGGGGGGGGGGGGGCGAGGCGGTCAACGCACGCGCACGCGAGCGCTGCGCGAGCTCCCGCTCCCGAGCGAGGCAGCGATGGCGGCAGCGACTGGCAGGCGCAGGCGAGGCAAGGGAGACGCGGGGCGGCGCGGGGGCCAGGAACGGCGGCGGCGGCGGCGGATCCGGCGGTGGCAGACCGGATCCGGCCGGAGGGAGGCGCGGTGGCCCAGGGCGGCGGCCGGAGGAGCTCGGGGCGATGAGGCCAAGCGGTGGCGGCTACCTGCATAGGAAGAGCGGCCAGAGGTGAGAGGGAGGGAGCCGAAGGGAGAGAAGGGGAGAGGGAGAGGGGTCCGGCCGGCGGCGAGGAGGTCCGGCGACGTCTCCGGCGAGCACGAGGGCGGCTACGGGAGGAGCTTGCACAGGAGCCTCCATGGATGAGCTCGAAGAGCTCCGGAAACGGCTCCGAAACGTCCGATTCGGGCCCGGAACGGCTCGAACGGTCCTAGATGGGCTCGGGCGGGCTGGCTAGAGGTGGGAGAAGGGGCTGGCTAGGGTTTGGGGCATGGGGAACGAGGAACTATATATAGGGATCAGGGCTAGGGGTTACGACACTGTCCATTTTCGGACTGTCGGGTGTCGGTCCGACGGTCCGGAAGCGGAGGGACGGGCTGCGGATAGGCTATGTAGAGGGACTAGGAGGGAAGAGAGGGAAGCGGTGCGGCGTGGCATGACGATTTAAACAGCGAGAAACGTCCGACGATAACCGATAACCTCACTGATACGACTGACCGACGGAGTATCTAACGAACTCAGATCGCGACGAAAATCGATGGGCGGTCTACCTACGATATAACAAGATCGCATGACAAATTTCAACTCGATCCGAGAATATTTTTGCGCGCGCTTAAAAACGGTTTTATTTCACGGTGCCGCGGGCACGTGCGTGTGTGGTTGGTCTCGAAACGGGCAACGACACGAATGAAGAGAACTGGCAACTACGAACGAATGCAAGTTTTCGAAAACGGGAGATGATGCAATGTAGATGATGCGATGATGAATGCGACAACCAGATGAACACATGCCGAAAATGGAAACTAAAGGGGAATCTTCTGGAATCTTCTGGAACGTCGGTCTCAGGCTGTCACAACTCTCCTCCACTACACGAGGATCTCGTCCCGAGATCTAGAATGAAAACAGGCAAGAGAAAGAGCAAAAGGCAAAACTTAGTTGCTTCTTTGACAAACGAGTGAAACCAATGATCATTGAAGGTTGGAAAGATGAGGAATGACAGGATGAACAACCAAGAATTCACAGAAAATTTCGGCAGCACTTCGGTAGGAAAAGGATGAAAAATTAATTATGATGGCTAGAATTGAAAGGAAAAACACAAAACTCCGGTTGACTTTGAACCCAAAACTTCATGAGATGGAAGGAACATGAAGATATTAGACAACACTCCGGTTAAAAGAACACACAACAAAGAACAAGATCTTGACAAAACAAGATAATAGATTGAAGAGAGCAACAACACAAGGCCTCCGGAACAAAAGAATAGAAGCTAGATCCTTGGGAAGACGAGAACTGAGAAGAAAATGACAACTTCCAGCACAAATGGATTTGAGAAGCATGGATGAACGGATTTGTTGGAACACCAATAACGAAAAGAACAAGCTTATTGTGGACTTATGGAGAACATCTCAAAACTATGAGGTGACAACCTACCACAACAGAAACAATTGATTGATTAAGAGCAACAAGATATGCAAAACTTCTTTCACCAAGAGGAGAAGGAGAAAACTCGAATTATTTATGGCACCATGATAAGGATTGTTTATGACACCATGATAACAACAATCCTTAGGAAAAGCTTAAGGTGAAATACAACCCAAGATAACTCCGAGAAAACAAGATGGGTTTACTTATCTCATTCTTGACAACTTCCTTCGAGACTCCTCATAATCAAGAATTTAATAACACTATCTCGAAAGAAAAGGAGAAGGAATTGAACTTAGAATTCCAAGATAAAGAACACTTGAGCACCTCCAACAAGAATCTTGAAGGCCACTTGAAAAAGAAGAAATCTGGATGAACACTTCGAGAAAGAATTAACTCCTTGACAAACCACCATGAAGAACCTCCGAAAGAACTCTGAACGAAAGGATGATAGAAAGAATTGAAGGATGCAAAAATAACAAGATTGAGGCCTTCCAATGATTAAGATGATGCTTCGGGACACGATACTTGATCAAAACTAGGAACTCCGGAAAAGAAAGATGACCACTTGGAATAAGGAATTAGATATCATGAACAATTCCAGAAGAAGGATTGAAATCACTTGAATGAACAAGAATAAGAATTATGATACGAATATCCTTCATCAAGTTAAATTGATGACAAGCAACGGATTTCACCCATCACTTATTCTTCTTGAAAGAATTGAAGAGAGAGATATAGATCACAAACTTGAAAGAGTCTTGCATGAGAACACCGATAAGAATTGAAAACGAAAGAGGATCATGCAAATGGATGAAATAACATGAGAACGAAGAGAGCATGATCCACCTAATAGAAAACTGAATAAGGCACCAGAAAGAATTAGAGACTAAAGAGGACACCTGAGAATGAAGAGAACAAGATCAGCTTAATAGAAACTGAACAACGCACCGGAATAATTAAGATACGAACGAAGGAATAACAATTGAGAAGAATTTGAGAACGAAAGCTGAAAGCTGAGAACGAAGAAATCTTCTGAAATGATGGCCTTCGGAGGATCAAGAAATGAAAAGAATTATGAAATGCACCGGACAGATAAGGATGGAATTACTCATGATCAAAACAATTTGAGAGGAAAGCATGAAGCTGAGACCACACCCTTGAAAAGAACAGACAAAGATTTAAGAGAAACTCTCCTTTGGTCTTCAAGCTAAGAACGATGATGAGAACTACACCAAGAATTACTAAGACACTCCGGAAGAACTCTGATACCAACTTGTCACGCCCAAGATGCGGTCCTATCCTTATTTGGGCACGAGGGCCTCGACAGGGATAGAAGCGCATCTCGATGCGTTCGCAAGAATGGATATCATTACAAGTACATGTACAGAAGAGATGAGTATATGGAATTGGCTTACACTCACCACAAGCTACATCAGAGTCCCATCAATACAATAACATCTCAAACATCATACATAAGAGCAGGGTCTGACTACGGACGAAATCAAACGATAAAATGACATCCACCCTTGCTATCCCAGGCTGCCGCTTGGAACCCGTCCAAGATTGAAGAAGAAGAAGAAGAACTCCAAATCAAATCAAGCAACGCGCTCATGTCAAATCATCGCATTACCTGTACCTGCAACTGGTGTTGTAGTAATCTGTGAGCCACAGGGACTCAGCAATCTCATTTCCAAGGGTATCAAGACTATTAAAGCTTAATAGGTAACGCATGGTTAAGTGGTGAGGCTACAGCAAGCGACTAAGCATTTATTTGGCTGTCTAAGTTACGAGTACAGAAATTAAAGTATGGTGGTCTACGCATAACGGTTGTGAACTAGTAATGATCACTAACTGATCCTGAATACCTACTTACGTCAAACACAACCCCACCGTGTTCTCTTCCGGATGAGGACTCACGAGAATAGACATTCACGGTTACGCACACAGTTGGTGTATTTTATTAGAGTTTACTTCAAGTTTGCTATGACCAGGTGTTAAACAAATTATCCAAGTTTTGCCACATAACCATGGGCACGGCTTCTCGAAAAGATTTAACCCTGCAGGGGTGCTCCAACTCATCCATCACAAATTAACCACCCGCAGTGGGAATAACCTCAATCACGGATCTCGTGATCTTCCTAGCCAATTCCAAAGGAAATCCAACACCTCGAGATAACCCGAGAAAATCAGAGTTCCTCACTTAAGACGTTCGAGAAAGGTAAAACAAATCCAGCAAGGCCGCCCGGCGTGTCGACAACCCGATAGGAGCCGCGTATCTCGTTCTCAGGACACGACCAGATGAGCGCAGCGTACAGTGGCCTGATAGAAATCTTCCGAGTTGCCCCAGGTTGGCCCCGCACACGACTCTGTTTTGGACCAGCACCAGCAGCACTGGCCCTCCTGTATTATGTTAAATTAATCCACGAGGGGGCGACCCTCTATGCATTTAAAAGGTGATCAGTTTTATGATGATGGGCAAATGTAGTACCAAAGTTGGGCCTTGCCAGACAAGTTTTAATCTAACCCAAAAATCAAGGGGGTCCCCATAACAACCCCGAGCATGTTAGGAGCGCTCATTTCTGGAACATAACACCGGTTCACAAGTAACTAAGGCCGGCAAGAGTGGAACAAAACACCAAGCAAAAGGCCAAGCATTCCACCCTTTACCAAGTGTATATGCGCATTAAATTAAACAGCAGCAATATTGTGATATAACAAAAGAATGTCCATATTGACACATGGAAGCAATTGTACCTGTAGCTAGCAACGCTATAAGAAGGTCTGAGCAAGCGGTAACATAGCCAAACAATGTTTTGCTGGGATGTGGAGGGGTTAGAGGCTTATCATGACAGTGTTGGGAGGCTTATCAAACAAGTGGTAGGTAGCGAGACATAACAATAAAAGACGTGACAGCTAGCATGGCAATGATAGTAATGGTATCCAGGGAAATGTGTCATCTTGCCTGAGATCCCCCTCGGAAGAAGAACGAGTCCATGAAGAACACGAACCAACGTAGTCGAA
This sequence comes from Hordeum marinum, assembly GCA_022496015.1. Taxonomy (NCBI): domain Eukaryota; kingdom Viridiplantae; phylum Streptophyta; class Magnoliopsida; order Poales; family Poaceae; genus Hordeum; species Hordeum marinum. The sequence goes on from CM039678.1 coordinate 348,577,133, forward strand.
CGAATCCTCACACTCCGAACGCTTTCGGAAGCTCTATCGAGAAGAAGCAATCCGAAACAAACAATCAACACAAGATACACCACAACATATGCAAAACACGAAGCACAACAAATATGATGCATGTCCGGTTTAATATGCAAGGCATGACAATTCACAACAATCAAATACTACACATTAAGTGAAGCTTAATATGCAACGAGTTGCATATTGACGAAACTCCACGCTTGAATAATTTAGTTTATTCCTGTTAGGTACACGACAATATTAAATGTTGCTAAACACGGCAAGAGGTGAAGCATAAGTAAAGTATCTATCTAGGCATCTTAAATGAGGCCAGAAACGATTTATAGCATTTCCGAAATGACCCCATATGTATATTATGAATTTGGTCCAGATCTGAACTAAACATATTTTATGTTTGTTAAACATCAGCATAAAGCATACCATGTTATTCTACACGTCATTCTAGTCGATTTACATATATAGAACATCTCAAACGGAGCTACGGTCTAAAAGATATGAGCAACACAAGATGCGCATGACATGAATGCAAATGCATGCGGAAAACATTCACAAACACTTCAAATCATGAATGCAACAGGTTATTATGAAACTATAAGAGATTCTAAGCAAGTTTCATATATGGAATGCTCAAAACGGACCTACGGTTCAACCACAATCATCAAAACAAGTTTTAGTTGAAATCTGCCAAAAACAGCAACATAACATTTTGAACATATGCAAACAACAAGGTACAATAATCTAAAATGCACAAACTAAGCATAGGCAATATCATACAACATCCACTTCATTTCATCTTCACACATCATATTGAGAACATGCATGGATCACTAGGTAGGAAGCTCACAAGAAGGCTACTTGATAACAATTTCAAACTTAGTGAAAATAGCAGTTTTAGACATTGCAGTTTTTATCACGAAGGCATATTGACAGCAGTAAAACTGTATGCTACAAATCATGAAATGGCATGAAACTTAACAGCATGCTAGAGGGAAATATCAACAACAAATAACTCCATTACACCTACCACAAAAGAGTTCTAGATCACTAGCAAATCACATGGCAAGACAACAACAAAATATAACAGATTCCAGACTTAGAAATATTTTGGACCCTCAAAATAACAGATTTTCATAGAAAGTTGACAACAACAAAACAACACCTAAACATGCATTTCTATGACAAGCAAAATGTCCATGCGCTAGGACACATATCAAAGAGCAACTTTCATGTTAGAAAATAATTCATACCATGTCCGGATTAATTCCTACGAAAATAACAAAAGGGCATCACGGTGAAAAAGACATGCACTCAAACATGCTCAAATGACAAAACAAATGCACAGTTAAATCCTATATATTTTTCTACCCCGAAAGCATATACAATATGATTAGGTTCATGTAGGAAATTTAATCACAATTAAATATGCGGGAATAGGCCTATTCACGGTAAAGCGATTCGTCAATGCAAACAACATGCCAACATTTTTATCATGCATGGAATTGCGGTGCGAATGGGATGGACATTTTTAAAACCTCATTTTATTAATTCTGATGCACGGTTAATCAATTGGGAAAATGCAATTAATGCAAAATGCAAAATGACATGTTGCTATATTTTTGACATGGGTGCAAATGGTATGTTAACATTCTACATAATATTCTATGCATTTTTCATATTGAATGTTTTTGCAACCAGTGTACAGATAAATTGATTAGAGACATTTTAAAAACAAGCAGGATTTACACACAAAAGAAAAAAAGGCAAAAGGGGCTGGGCTTCTCACCTATGGGCTTGGCCCATCTGGTGGGCAGGCAGAGGGAGGAGGCTACGCTGGCTGGGCCTGGCCCACGCGGGGGGGGGGGAGGCGGTCAACGCACGTGCACGCGAGAGCTGCGCGAGCTCCCGCTCCCGAGCGAGGCAGCGATGGCGGCGGCGGCTGGCAGGCGTAGGCAAGGCAAGGGAGACGCGGGGCGGCGCGGGGGCCGGGAACGGCGGCGGCGGCGTACCGGATCCGGCCGGAGGGAGGCGCGGCGGCCCGGGGCGGCGGCCGGAGGAGCTCGGGGCGGAGGAAGAGCGGCCGGAGGTGAGAGGGAGGGAGCCAAAGGGAGAGAAGGGGAGAGGGAGAGGGGTCCGGCCGGTGGCGAGGAGGTCCGGCGACATCTCCGGCGAGCACGAGGGCGGCTGCGGGAGGAGCTTGCACGGGAGCCTCCATTGATGAGCTCGAAGAGCTCCGGAAACGGCTCCGAAACGTCCGATTCGGGCCCGGAACGGCTCGAACGGGCCCAAATGGGCTTGGGCGGGCTGGCTAGAGGTGGGAGAAGGGGCTGGTTAGGGTTTGGGGCACAGGGAACGAGGAACTATATATAGGGATCGGGGCTAGGGGTTACGGCACTGTCCGTTTTCGGACGGTCGGGTGTCGGTCCGACGGTCCGGAAGCGGAGGGACGGGCTGCGGATAGGCTGTGCAGAGGGACTAGGAGGGAAGAGAGGGAAGCGGTGCGGCGCGGCATGACGATTTAAACAGCGAGAAACGTCCGACGATAATCGATAACCTCACTGATACGACTGACCGACGGAGTATCTAACGAACTCAGATCGCGACGAAAATCGACGGGCGGTCTACCTACGAGATAACAAGACCACACGACAAGATTCAACTCGATCCGAGAATATTTTTGCGCGCGCTTAAAAACAGTTTTATTTCATGGTGCCGCGGGCACGTGTGTGTGTGGTTGGTCTCGAAACGGGCAACGGCACGAACGGAGAGAACCGGCAACTACGAACGAATGCAAGTTTTCGAAAACGGGAGATGATGCAATGCAGATGATGTGATGATGAATGCGACAACCAGATGAACACATGCTGAAAATGGAAACTAAAGGGGAATCTTCTGGAATCTTCTGGAACGTCGGTCTCGGGCTGTCACATTTATGATGGATGAGTTGGAGCACCCCTGTAGGGTTAAATCTTTTCGAGAAGCCGTGCCTGCAGTTATGTGGCAAACCTGGAAATTTTGTTTAACACTCGGTCATAGCAAACTTGAAGTAAACTCAAATAAAATACTCCAACTGTGTGCGTAACCGTGACTGTCTCTTTTCGTGAGTTCTTATCCAAAAGAGAACACGGTGGGATCATTGCTAGTTCTCGTTCGTTATGCATAGACCTCCATACTTTATTTTTCGTATTCGTAAGTTAGCCACTCAAATAAATGCTTAGTCGCTTGCTACAGCCTCACCACTTAACCATACCTCACCCATTAAGCTTTAATAGTCTTGATACCCTTGGAAATGAGATTGCTGAGTCCCTGTGGCTCACAGATTACTACAACAACAGTTGTAGGTACAAGGAATGCGATGATTTTACGTGAGCGCGATGCTTGATCTGATTTGGAGTTCTTCTTCTTCTCTTCATCAATCTAGGATGGGTTCCAGGCGACAGCCTGGGATAGCAAGGGTGGATGTCATTTTATCGTTTGATTTCGTCCGTAGCCGGACCCTGCTCTTCTTTATGATGTTTGAGTATGTTGTTGTATTGATGTGACTCTGATGTAGCTTGTGGCGAGTGTAAGCCAATTCCATATACTCATCTCTTCTGTACATGTACTTGTAATGATATCCATTCTTGCAACACGACAATATGCACTTCTACGCCTGTTGAGGCCCTCGTGCCAAAATAAGGATAGGATCGCATCTTGGGCGTGACAAGTTGGTATCAGAGCCTGTATCGACCTAGGAGCCCTCTAGATTGATTGAACTTGGCCGAGTAGAGTCTAGAGAAAAAACTATTTGAGTCTAGTTATATCTGAGAGTAGGATTCTTTTTACTCCTCTTCTATGCTCTGGTGTGGAATTACGACTTAAGAATTTTGATTCTACTCCCCTTCTCGCTCAAAATTTTTTTAGGATCACGCGGGTTTTTTGGAAACTATATGATACCGATGTGACGGAGTTCTGTCTTGGTGCCTCCTGTCTGACTTGATTTCTTCCATGGAGTTGAGCTCCAAGAAATTCTTGGCACATCGTTATCATTCAACTTCCTTAGTATCTCGGGACGGAGGATGTTCGAAATTGCTTCAATACTTATTGTGGTGAGATAAGATCGGAGTCACCCAGTACTGGGGAGGCGTCCGGGGTACCACCATGGTTAGTATCGTTGTGTTTTCGAGGATTCGAGTTAGATGAATTTGCGAAAGCCTCTGGTGATGTGTTGAAGGATGGATACAGTTGGGGTGTACGTTTGTTAGTTGTGTGAGATATTTCCTCCTTGTATCCCCCACACCGGATTGCATAACCAGAAAGTTTTCAGGAATTCTTAGGTGGGAATTCAAGTAGGTTCTTAGGATTATCTTTCCAACAAGTGCATAGTGGGTATGTATTTGTTCTGGCTTGTTTTGTAAGACTCATCCTCTGTTGTTTTGAATATGGTAATTTGAGTTGCTTCGATGTGAAGTGGTGATTTCATATCTTCCTAAGTGTTCTCATATGTCTGTGGGATTCCTAATTCTTTTGCTCAACCGGAGTTGTCATATCAATTCTTTCCAACCGGTGTGCTTCTGTTCAAGATAATTCTATCCTCTTCAATATTGCAAGATCAATTCTCATTTCGTTTCGGAGTTGTGTCATCTGTTCCAAGTTTTCTTTGTTTTTCCCACCCTCCCTTCCTTTTGCTTCAATGATTAAATTCTCATCCAAGTGTCTTTTCTATTCATGTAATGCTTCCGCTAGCTTCTCTTCTATCTTGTTTCCGGTGATTCTTTGTGAATATTCTCAAGAGTTTCAATTTCAGGATCTATCCTCATATTCCTTGCTCTCGTTGTTATTCTTCTCCAAAAGTTTGTGCTCTATCTATCTTTCCTATCTTTTCCAAAGGAATAAGTGGTGTGTGAAATCCATTGTTTGTCATCAATTTAACTTGATGAAGGATAGTCATATCATAATTCTTATTCTTGTTTCATCCAAGTGGTCTCAATCCTTTTTTCGGAGGTTCCTCATGGTGGTTCATCAAGGAGTTAAGTCTTTCTCGAAGTGTTCATAAAGATTCTTGGTGGAGGTGCTCAAGTGTTCTTTATCTTGGATTACTAAGTTCAATTCCTTCTCCATTGTCTTTTGAGGTGGTGTTATTAAATTCTTCATTCTGAGGGTCTTGAAGGGAAGTTGTCAAGAATGAGATAAGTAAACCCGTCTTGTCTTCTCAGAGTTATCTTCGGTTGGATTTCACCTAAAGCATTTCCTCAGGATTGTTGCTATTAGGGTGTTATAAATAATCCAAGTTTTCTCCTTCTCCTCTTGGTTCAAGAAGTTTTGAATATCTTGTTGCTCTCAAGCAACAAATTGTTTCTGTTGTGATAGGTTGTCACCTCATAATTTTGAGATGTTTTCCATAAGCCCACAACAAGCTTGTCCTTTTTTCTTGTTGGTGTTCCAACAACTTCGTTCAATCTTTTCTTCCTAAATATACTTTCAAATACATTGTAGTAGGAGTTGTCATTTTCTTCTCCATTCTTTTCCTTCCAATGATCTAGTTTCTATTCTTTTCTTCTGGAGGCCTTGTGATGTTGCTCTCTTCAATCTATTATCTTGCTTTGTCAAGATCATGTTATTTATTTGCTTCTTCATTTAACCGGAGTGCTATGAAATCTTTTCATGATCCTTCTATCTTATGAAGTTTTGATTCTAATCCAACCGAAGTTTGGTGTATCTCTTTCAATTTCTTTCCATCATATCAAATTTTGTCCCTCTATCCTACCGAAGTGCTGTCGAAATTTCTTGTGAATTCTTCCTTGTTCCCTGTGTCAACCTTCATCTCGTTGAAACCTTCAATCATCATTGCTTTCACTCGTTTGTCAGAGAAGCAACTAAGTTTCACCTCTTGCTCTTTCTCTTCCCCTTCTCATTCTAGATCTCGAGACGAGATCCTCGTGTAGTGGAAGAGAGTTGTAACAGCCCGGGACTGATGCTCCAAAAGATTCTAGAAGATTCCCCTTTATTTCCATTCTCGTCTGTGTTTCGATTGTGGGTTGCATTCATAATCGCATCATTCGCATCATCTGCATAGCATCGGCAATTTTGGCAACATGAGTTTTCAAACTTGCATCCGTTCGTAGTTGCATGTTCTCTCCATTCTTGCGTTACCTGTTTCGAGACCAACCACACACGCACGCGCCCGCGACATCGTTAAAAAAACATTTTTAAAGCGCGCGAAAAATCTTCTCGGATTGGGTTGAAACTTGGCGTGCGGTCTTATTATAGTGTAGGTAGACCACCTGTCGAATTTCGTCGCATCCTGAGTTCGTTTGATACCACATCGGCCAGTCGTAGCAGTGCGGTCATCAGTTTATTATCAAACATTTTCGGTGTTTAAAACCCTCGTGCCACGGGTCGCCCTTCCCTCTCATCCCCACCTAGCCCATCTACATGGCCACCGCAGCCCACTTAGCCTCCCTTCGTTCATGGTCTTCAGATTGCGATCGGACGGACGAGGTCCAACCCCCAACCCTAGTGCCTTCCCTATATAAACCCCCATGGAGAGAGCCCCCTCACTCTCTAGGGTTTCCCCCATGTAAAATTGCAGCCACACCCCTAGAAAACCCCACCAGCTAGCCCTCCTCCTCCAAATCCCGTAGCCCCAACCATTTGCCCGTTTTCAGTCCTCGGATCGTGATCTAAAGGCTGAAATTCGTCCAATTCCCCACCTACTGGACATGTCCGGCGGCCAACCCGGACAATGTCTGGCCGACCACAAAGCCCCGAGCTCCCGCAGCCGTAGCCGCCATGGACGAGCAGCCCCACCGGCCAGCCACTCGCCCGAGACGCCGCTGCCGGTCGCCGCCAGAGCCGGACCTCCTCCCTTCCCACTTCTTCTGCTTCCTTTCCCTCTTCCTCTCTCACCCCTGCTCCTCTCTTTTCCTGCAGGTCCCCGCCGCCATGTACTCCAGCTCGCCGTCCCAAGCCGTCGTCGTCGCCAACCTCCGGCTAGATCCGATAGCCCCGGCGCGGATCCTCCCGTTCCCGGCCTTCCCCGGACATGCCCCTCGCGGGAGCGCCGTCCTGCTGCCCGTCGGGGCCACCATGCCCGTCCTCGCTCGGGGCCGAGCGGGAGGACGACGCCCTCGCCCGCGCTCGTCTGCGACGCCTGCGCGTGGGCATCACCTCGCCTCTAGCCCAGCCGCCCGTCGGCCCAGCCAGCTGCCTCATCGAATGGGCCAAGGCCCACGAGGTGAGCACCCCCCTGCACCGTTTTTCTTTTTGTCTGTTAGGCCCGTCGCATTTTCTTTAATTACAGTTAATTGCATATTTTAAAATTGCTAATAGACAATTAACCATATGTCGGATTAAAGTGTTTTATATGTGAAAAATGCTTAGAAAAATGTGTAGATTAATTCTATGCCATTTTTATCCATGCAAAAGTACATAAGCTTGTTGTTTTGCATCATTTTGCATAAGTAACATTTTGTTGCAATTGACATATGTATTTAACGTGCATCGGGATTTAATCCAATCATGTATTAAAAATGTTCATATTATCGGCTGTGCATTTTCATGCATGACAAACCTGGTCATTTTAATAATTGCAATTAACTTGCATTTGTAATTGATAACGGGGTTATTCCACAAACTTGCATAATTAAGTGTGAAATATTTTCCTTCATGACATATGCATTATATATATGATTTTGGGGTAGAAACATCCATAGGATTTATCTGTGCATTTAGTTTTGCCATTTGAGTAAGTTGTGTGCATGTCATTTTACGGTGATGCCTTTTTGTTATTTTTGCGTGATTTAATACATGGATGATATGATATAATTTTGAACATGAGATGTGCCCTTTGATATGTGTCCTAGCCCCTGGACATTTTGCTTGCCATAGAAATGCATGTATAGGTGTTATTTTCTTGTTGACAACATGCTATAACAATTGTGCTGTTTTGAGGGTCCAAAATATTTCTGTCTGGAATCTGTAATATTTGTTGCTGTCTTGCCATGTGTTTTGCTAGTGATCTAGAACCCTTTTGTGGTAGGTGTAATGGATTTATTTGTAGTTGATAATGGCCTTTAGTATGCTGTTAAGTTTCATGCCATAATATGCCCCATAGCATATAGTTTCTATGCTGTCAATATGCCTTCGTGATAAAAACTGCACTGTCGAAAACTGCTATTTCACTAAGTCTGAAACTGTATTCAAGTAGCCACCTTGTGAGCTTCCTACCATGTGATCCATGCATGTTTTGAATATGATATGTGAAGATGAAATGAAATGTGTGTTATATGATACAACCCCATGCTTAGTTCTGCATTTTCGTATGTTGTAGCTTGCTGTTTTCATGCGTGCAAAATGCTATGTTGCTGTTTTGGGCAGATTTCATATAAAACTTGTGTTGGCTGTTGTGGTTGAACCGTATGTCCGTTTTGAACATGTTGCATATGAGAATTGCTTAAAATCTCATGTAGTTTCATAATAACTTGCTGCATTCATGATTTGAAATGTTTGCGATTATATTTTCCATGCATTTGCATTCATGACATGTGCATCTTGTGTTGCTCATATCTTTTAGACCGTAGCTCCGTTTGAGATGTTCCATATATGTAAACCGACTAGAATGACGTGTAGAATGGCATGGTATACTTTATTTTATTGTTTAACAAATATAAAATATGATTAGTTTAGATCTGGACCAATTTGGAAATTAACATATGAGGTCGTTTCAGAAATACTATAAGTTGTTTCTGACCTCATTTAAGATGCCTAGATAGTGTAGTTTACTTATGCTTCACCTCTTGCCATGCCCAGCAATATTTAACATTGGTGAGTACCAAAACGCGAATGAACTAAATAATTCGAACGTGGAGTTTCATCAATATGCAATGCATATTGAGCTTCACTTAAATGTGTAGTAGTTGTTTGATGTGAATTGTCATGCCTTGCATATTTAAACCAGTCATTCATCATATTTGTTTGCGCATCATGTCATGCATGTGTTGTGGTGTTCTATGTGTTGATTGTTGTTTTCGTATTGCTTCTTCTCCATAGAGTTCCGAAAGCGTTCGGAGTGTGAGGATTCGTTCGACTACGTTGGCTCGTCTTCTTCATGGACTCGTTCTTCTTCCAAGCGGTATCTCAGGCAAGATGACATATTTCCCTTGATACCACTACGATCATTGCCATGCTAGATGTCTCGTTTTTATCGCTATGTCTCGCTACCTACCACTTGTTTGTCAAGCCTCCCAACATTGCCATGAAAAGCTTCTAACCCTTCCACATCCCGGCAAACCATTGTTTGGCTATGTTACCGCTTGCTCAGCCTTTCTTATAGCATTTCTAGGTACAGGTGCAATTGCTTCCAAGTGACAACATGGACATTCTTTGTTATCACAATATTATTGCTATTTAATTTAATGAACATATACACTTGGTAAAGGTTGGAAGGCTTGTCCTTTTGCTGGGTGTTTTGTTCCACTCTTGCCGCCCTAGGTACTTGTGAACCGGTGTTATGTTCCATAATTGAGCGCTCCTAACATGCTCGGGGTTGCTATGGGGACCCCCTTGATTTTCGTCTTAGGATAAAGCTTGTTTGGCAAGGCCCAACATTGGTACTACATTTTCCTAATAACTAATAAAATTGCATAGGGACCCGCCGGCACCCGCGGATAATTTAATCAACCCCCGGGCCAGTGCTCCTCCTGAGTGTTGGTCCAAACTAGAGTCGTGTGCGGGGCCAACCCTGGGCAACTTGGGAGATTTCTATCAGGCCACTGTACGTTGCGCTCATCTGGTCGTGTCCTGAGAACGAGATACGCGGCTCCTATCGGGTTCGTCGACATGCCGGGCGGCCTTGCTGGACTTGTTTTACCTTTCTCGAACGTCTTGAGTGAGGAATTCCGATCTTTCTTCAGGCTATCTCGAGGTGGCGGATTTCCTATGGAATTTCCTAGGAAGATTATGAGATCCACGGTCGAGGTTATTCCCGCTGCGTGTGGTTAATTTATGATGGATGAGTTGGAGCACCCCTATAGGGTTAAATCTTTTCGAGAAGCCGTGCCTGCGGTTATGTGGCAAACCTGGAAATTTTGTTTAACACCCGGTCATAGCAAACTTGAAGTAAACTCAAATAAAATACTCCAACTGTGTGCGTAACCGTGACTGTCTCTTTTCGTGAGTTCTTATCCAAAAGAGAACACGGTGGGGTTATGTTTGACGTAAGTAGGTGTTCAAGATCAGTTAGTGATCATTGCTAGTTCACGTCCATTATGCGTAGACCTCCATACTTTATTTTCCGTATTCGTAAGTTAGCTACTCAAATAAATGCTTAGTCAATTGCTGCAGCCTCACGACTTAACCATACCTCACCCATTAAGCTTTAATAGTCTTGATACCCTTGGAAATGAGATTGCTGAGTCCTTGTGGCTCACAGATTACTACAACAGCAGTTGTAGGTACATGGAATGCGATGATTTTACGTGAGCGCGATGCTTGATCTGATCTGGACTTCTTCTTCTTCTCTTCATCAATCTCGGATGTGGTCCAGGCGATAGCCTCGGATAGCAAGGGTGGATGTCATTTTATCGTTTGATTTCGTCTGTAGCCGGACCCTGCTCTTCTGTATGATGTTTGAGTATGTTGTTGTATTGATGTGACTCTGATGTAGCTTGTGGCGAGTGTAAGCCAATTCCATATACTCATCTCTTTTGTACATGTACTTGTAATGATATCCATTCTTGCAACACGACGAGATGCACTTCTACCCCTGTTGAGGCCCTCGTGCCAAAATAAGGATAGGACCGCATCTTGGGCGTGACAAGTCCGTATCAGAGCCTGTATCGACCTAGGAGCCCTCTTGATTGATTGAACTTGGCCGAGTAGAGTCTAGAGAAAAAACTATTTGACTCTATTTATTTCTGAGAGTAGGATTCTTTTTACTCCTCTTCTATGATCTGGTGTGGAATTACGACTTTAGAATTTTGATTCTACTCCCCTTCTTGCTCAAATTTCTTTTAGGATCACGCGGGTATTTTGGAAACTATATGATACCGATGTGACGGAGTTCTGTCTTGGTGCCTCCTGTCTGACTTGATTTCTTCCGTGGAGTTGAGCTCCAAGGAATTCTTGGCACATCATTATCATCCAGCTTCCTTAGTATCTCAGGACGGAGGATGTTCGAAATTGCTTCAATACTTATCGTGGTGAGATAAGATCAGAGTCACCCAATACTGGGGAGGCGTCCGGTGTACCACCATGGTTAGTATCATTGTGTTTTCGAGGATTCGAGGTAGATGAATTTGCGAAAGCCTCTGGTTATGTGTTGAAGGATGGATACAGTTGGGGTGTAGGTTTGTTAGTTGTGAGAGATATTTCCTCCTTGTATCCCCCACACCGGATTGCATAACCAGAAAGTTTTCAGAAATTCTTAGGTGGGAATTCAAGTAGGTACCTAGGATTATCTTTCCAACAAGTGCATAGTGGGTATGTATTTGTTCTGGCTTGTTTCGTAAGCCTCATCCTTCGTTTGTTTTGAATATGGTAATTCGAGTTGCTTCGATGTCAAGTGGTGATTTCATATCTTCCTAAGTGTTCTCATATGTGTGTGGGATTGCTAATTCTTTTGCTCAACCGGAGTTGTCATATCAATTCTTTCCAACCGGTGTGCTTTTGTTCAAGATAATTCTATCCTCTTCAATATTGCAAGATCAATTCTCATTTCATTCCGGAGTTGTGTCATCTGTTCCAAGTTTTCTTTGTTTTTCCCACCCTCCCTTCCTTTTGCTTCAATGGTTAAATTCTCATCCAAGTGTCTTTTCTATTCATGTAATGCTTCCGCTAGCTTCTCTTCTATCTTGTTTCCGGTGATTCTTTGTGAATATTCTCAAGAGTTTCAATTTCAAGATCTATCCTCATATTCCTTGTTCTCGTTGTTATTATTCTCCGGTGGATTCAATTCTAGTTCTTGGTGTTCATCATATCATTTTCATTCTCTAATTACTCTCCCATGTTGGAATTCTTACCTAAGCCTCGCTTGCTTATTCATATCTCTATTCTATCCGGAGTGCTGAAGTTATCTTAGAAGACTTTCATTTCCACTCATAATCCTTTAAAATTCTTTCAAGGGTCTCATATCATCAAGTTCTCAATTTGTATCGGTGCAATCTCTCTTTTAATCAATTGTTTCAACGGTTGTTCCTTTTCAGTGGGCCCATAACCCACAGATTTTTCCCAGGATCCTACCTGACTCTTCTAATCGTTCCGGAGATGTCCTCAAGTTCTTCTTAGTATGATGTAAGAATGATTTTCATCAGTCATATTCCTCTTCCAAGATCGCTTCAAATCATTTTCATCGTTGTCTCAACCGTTCCTTATTCATTATTCTGGTGTATCTCAGTAATTCATGGTGTTGTTTCTCGTCATCATTCTTAACATTGAAGACCGAAGGAGAGTTTCTCTTAAATCGTTGTTCGTTCTTCCAAAGATTCATGGTTTCAGGATTGTTGCCATCATCTCAAATTGTTTTGATCATGAGTTGTTCCTCCCATATCTATCCGGTGCTTTCATAATTGTTTTCATTTCTCGATCCTCCGAAGGCCATCATTTCAGAAGATTCTTCATTCTCAGCTTTCAGCTTTCGTTCTCAAATTCTTCTCAATTGTTGTTCCTTCATTCGTATCTCATTTATTCCGGTGCCTTTGTTCAGTTTCTATTAGGCAAATCTTGATCTCTTCATTCTCATGTGTCCACTTTAGTTTCTAATTCTTCCGGTGTGTCATTCAAGACCTCTTCAAGTTTGTGCTCTATCTATCTTTCCTATCTTATCCAAAAGAATAAGTGGTGTGTGAAATCCGTTGTTTGTCATCAATTTAACTTGATGAAGGATAGTCATGTCATAATTCTTATTCTTGTTTCATCCAAGTGATCTCAATCCTTTTTTCGGAGGTTCCTCATGGTGGTTCGTCAAGGAGTTAAGTCTTTCTCGAAGTGTTCATCAAGATTCTTGGTGGAGGTGCTCAAGTGTTCTTTATCTTGGATTTCTAAGTTCAATTCCTTCTCCATCGTCTTTTGAGGTGGTGCTATTGAATTCTTGATTCCGAGGGTCTTGAAGGGAACTTGTCAAGAATGAGATAAGTAAACCCGTCTTGTCTTCTCGGAGTTATCTTCGGTTGGATTTCACCTAAAGCATTTCCTAAGGATTGTTGCTATTAGGGTGTTATAAAAGATCCAAGTTTTCTCCTTCTCTTGGTGAAAGAAGTTTGCATATCTTGTTGCTCTCAAGCAACAAATTGTTTCTGTTGTGATAGGTTGTCACCTCATAATTTTGAGATGTTTTCCATAAGGCCACAACAAGCTTGTCCTTTTTCTTTGTTGGTGTTCTAACAACTCCGTTCAATCTCTTCTTCCTAAATAAACTTTCAAATACATTGTAGTAGGAGTTGTCATTTTCTTCTCCATTCTTTTCCTTCCAATGATCTAGTTTCTATTCTTTTCTCCTGGAGGCCTTGTGATGTTGCTCTCTTCAATCTATTATCTTGCTTTGTCAAAATCATGTTCTTTCTTTGCTTATTCATTTAACCGGAGTGCTATGAAATCTTTTCATGATCCTTCTGTCTTATGAAGTTTTGATTCTAATCCAACTGAAGTTTGGTGTATCTCTTTAACTTTCTTTCCATCATATCAAATTTTGTCCCTCTATCCCACCGAAGTGCTGCCGAAATTTCTTGTGAATTCTTCCTTGTTCCCTGTGTCAACCTTCATCTCGTTGAAACCTTCAATCATCATTGCTTTCACTCGTTTGTCAGAGAAGCAACTAAGTTTCACCTCTTGCTCTTTCTCTTCCCCTTCTCATTCTAGATCTCGGGACGAGATCCTCGTGTAGTGGAGGAGAGTTGTAACAGCCCGGGACCGATGCTCCAAAAGATTCTAGAAGATTCCCCTTTCTTTCCATTCTCGTTTGAGGGTTGCATTCATATTCGCATCATTCGCATCATATGCATAGCATCGGCAATTTTGGCAACATGAGTTTTCAAACTTACATCCGTTCGTAGTTGCCGGTTCTCTCCATTCCTGTGTTGCTTGTTTCGAGACCAACCACACACGCACACACCCGCGACATCATTAAAAAACCGTTTTTAAAGCGCGCGAAAAATATTGTCGGACTGGGTTCAAACTTGGCGTGTGGTCTTATTATAGTCTAGGTAGACCACCTGTCGAATGTCTTCGCATCCTGAGTTCGTTTGATACCCCATCGGCCAGTCGTAGCAGTGCGGTCATCGGTTTATTATCGGACGTTTTCGGTGTTTTAAAACTCTCGTGCCACGGGCCGCACTTCCCACTCATCCCCACCTAGCCCATCTACACGGCCATGCAGCCCACTTAGCCTCCCTCCGTTCATGGTCTTCGGATTGCGATTGGATGGACGAGGTCCAACCCCCAACCCTAGTGCCTTCCCTATATAAACCCCAATGGAGACAGACCCCTAACTCTCTAGGGGACCCCGCATGTAAAATTGCAGCCACACCCCTAGAAAACCCCACCTGCTAGCCCTCCTCCTCCAAATCTCGCAGCCCCAACCATGTTCCTGTTTTCGGCCCTCGGATCGCAATCTAGAGGATGAAATTCGTCCAATTCCCCACCTACCAGACATGTCCGGCGGCCAATCCGGACAATGTCCGGCCGACCATAGAGCCCCGAGCTCCCGCAGCCATAGCCGCCATGGACGAGCAGCCCCACCGACCGACCCCTCGCCGGAGCCGCCGCCGCCGGTAGCCGCCAGAGCCGGACCTCCTCCCTTCCCTCTTCTTCTCCTTCCTCTCCCTCTCCCTCTCTCACCCTCGGTACTCTCTTTTCCTGTAGGTCCCCGCAGCCATGGACTCTAGCTCGCCGCCCCAAGCCGCCGCCGCCGCCAACCTCTGGCCAGATCCGATAGCCCCAGCCCGTATCCTCCTGTTCCCGGCCTTCCCCGGCCATCCCCCTCGCCGGAGCGCCATCTTGCTGCCTGCCAGCGCTGCCATGTTCGTCCTCGCTTGGGGCCGAGCGGGAGGACGACGCCCTCGCCCCGCGCTCGCGTGCGACGTCTACGCATGGGCCTCGCCTCGCCTCTGGCCCAGCCGCCCGTCGGCACAGCCAGCTGCCTTACCGAATGGGCCAAGGCCCACGAGGTGAGCACCCCCCTGCACCGTTTTTCTTTTTTTCTGTTAGGCCCGTCGCATTTTCTTTAATTACAGTTAATTGCATATTTTAAAATTGCTAATAGACAATTAACCGTACATCGGATTAAGTGTTTTATATGTGAAATATTTTCCTTCATGACATATGCATTATATATATGATTTTGGGGTAGAAAAATCCATAGGATTTATCTATGCATTTAGTTTTGCCATTTGATTAAGTTGTGTGCATGTCATTTTGCGGTGATGCCCTTTCGTTATTTTCGTGTGATTTAATACACGCATGATATGATATAATTTTGAACATGAGATGTGCTCTTTGATATGTGTCCTAGCCCCTAGACATTTTGCTTGCCATAGAAATGCATGTATAGGTGTTATTTTATTTTTGACAACATGCTATAACAATTGTGCTGTTTTGAGGGTCCAAAATATTTCTAAGTCCGGAATCTATAATATTTGTTGCTGTCTTGCCATGTGTTTTGCTAGTGATCTAGATCCCTTTTGTGGTAGGTGTAATGGAGTTATTTGTAGTTGATAATGTCCTTTAGTATGCTGTTAAGTTTCATGCCATAATATGCCCTGCAGCATATAGTTTCACTGCTGGCAATATGCCTTCGTGATAAAAACTGCACTGTCGAAAACTGCTATTTCACTAAGTCTGAAACTGTTTCCAAGTAGCCACCTTGTCAGCTTCCTACCATGAGATCCATGCATGTTTTGAATATGATATGTGAAGATGAAATGAAATGTGTGTTATATGCTACTGCCCCATGCTTAGTTGTGCATTTTAATATCTTGTAGCTTGTTGTTTTCATGCGTGCAAAATGCTATGTTGCTGTTTTGGGCAGATTTCATATAAAACTTGTGTTGGCTGTTGTGGTTGAACCGTAGCTCCATTTTGAACATGTTGCATATGAGAATTTCTTAGAATCTCATGTGGTTTCATAATAACTTGCTGCATTCATGATTTGAAATGTTTGTGATTGTATTTTTCATGCATTTGCATTCATGACATGTGCATCTTGTGTTGCTCATATATTTTAGACCATAGCTCCGTTTGAGATGTTCCATATATGTAAATCGACTAGAATGACGTGTAGAATGACATGGTATACTTTATTATGTTGTTTAACAAAGATAAAATATGATTAGTTTAGATCTGGACCAATTTCGAAATTAACATATGAGGTCGTTCCAAAAATACTATAAGTTGTTTCTGACCTCATTTAAGATGCCTAGATAGTGTAGTTTACTTATGCTTCACCTCTTGCCATGCCTAAAAACATTTAACATTGATGAGTACCTAAACGGGAATGAACTAAATAATTCAAACATGGAGTTTCGTCAATTAGCAACTCATTGCATATTGAGCTTCACTTAAATGTGTAGTAGTTGTTTGATGTCAATTGTCATGCATTGCATATTTAAACCGGTCATGCATCATATTTGTTTGTGCATCATGTCATGCATGTGTTGTGGTGTTCTGTGTGTTGATTGTTGTTTCCGTATTGCTTCTTCTTGATAGAGTTCCGAAAGCGTTCGGAGTGTTAGGATTCGTTCGACTACGTTGGCTCGTCTTCTTCATGCACTCGTTCTTCTTCCAAGTGGGATCTCACGCAAGATGATACATTTCACTGGATACCAGTACTATCATTGCCATGCTAGATGTCTCATTTTTATCGCTATGTCTTGCTACCTACCACTTGTTTGTCAAGCCTCCCAACATTGCCATGAAAAGCCTCTAACCCTTCGACATCCCACCAAACCATTGTTTGGCTATGTTACCACTTGCTCAACCCTTCTTATAGCGTTTCTAGCTGCAGGTGCAATTGCTTCCATGTGACAACATAGACATTCTTTGTTATCACAATATTATTGCTATTTAATTTAATGCACATATACATTTGGTAAAGGGTGGAAGGCTTGGCCTTTTGCTCGGTGTTTTGTTCCACTCTTGCCGCCCTAGTTACTTGTGAACCGGTGTTATGTTCCATAATTGAGCGCTCCTAACATGCTTGGGGTTGCTATGGGGACCCCCTTGATTTTCGTTTTAGGATAAAGCTTGTTTGTCAAGGCCCAACATTGGTACTACATTTGCCTAATAACTAATAAAATTGCATAGGGACCCGCCGGCACCCGCGGACAATTTAATCAACCCCCTGGCTAGTGATCCTCATGAGTGTTGGTCAAAACTAGAGTCATGTGTGGGGCCAACCGAGGGCAACTGGAGAGATTTCTATCAGGCCACTGTATGCTGTGCTCATCTAATAGCAAGGGTGGATGTCATTTTATCGTTTGATTTCGTCCGTAGCCGGACCCTGCTCTTCTGTATGATGTTTGAGTACGTTGTTGTATTGATGTGACTCTGATGTAGCTTGTGGCGAGTGTAAGACAATTCCATATACTCATCTCTTCTGTACATGTACTTGTAATGATATCCATTCTTGCAACACAACGAGATGCACTTCTACCCCTGTCAAGGCCCTCGTGCCAAAATAAGGATAGGACCACATCTTGGGCTTGACACCAAATTAACAAAATCTCCTCAAATCCAACGAATCCAAGAAAATTTGGTACGACTATTTTTGTGGGGATATTCGAAATTAGGTCAAAAAAGCATAAAATTGATAGAAAGTGGAGGGGAGACTCAAAGGTGTGAATCAACGTGGCTCATGATACCAAAATGATACGGAGCAAGCCCGATGGTGTCGATCTTTTCACACTTGGAGGGGAAAAGGGAGGAAAATCAAGAGAAAATCAAACACTCAAAGACGATCCTCAAGTCACACATCCACTAGATCCAATGATTCACGAGATACAAAATTCCAAACCAATAAAAGGATACAAGTACCGGTAGTCTTCCCACACCAGAGAGACGGGCCTTCAAATCCACAATGGGATCTTCCTTTAGAGGGGCCTTGGCATCCGCTTCGGATCTTCTCACATAGAGGTATCTCCACGAGGGAAGGAAGTAGATGAAGCTATGCTCGGCAATGATATATGCTAAACATAAGCTAATCCTAGCTAGAGTAGGGGGTGAGGTTTATATAGTCGTAGGTGAGAGAGAGGGGGGTACATGGGCCAAAACCCGTGGGCCTATGCGCAGACAGGATCCGGAAGTCCGGAATGGGTCAGACGTCAGACGGCTCAGGACGGTACAGAAATCTAGAGGAGGACGGAAGTCCGAGGGTTCGGTGCGGGTGCGCCTTGGCCGGATTTCCGGACACGGCCCGACGTCCGGGGCTTGGTCGTCCAGATGCTTCAGACTTTCGACGTTTTGGAGCGGGTGCATGGGAGCCAGATTTCTGGGATGGCCCGGACATCCATGTGCTGGATAGTGTCGGTCATCCAGGCGGCACGGGTCCTCGGTGAGCTGGGGAGTCCGGCTGGTCTTCGTGATGGGATGGTGTCTAGGCGCCGGACATGCGAGGCCAGCCGGTCGTCCAAGGTTATCCGAGAGCTGGAACTTGTCCCCGACTACTTCCTTTTCCTTCCAAGCTTAACATCCTTCACCCGAGTACCTGAGCACACAGAGAACTTCTGTCCGAGGTAGTGACCTTGTCTCGAGTGGATCAAACAGAGATTGAGCAAGGAGAGATGTCACCTCGTTTTGGATGGCACGTGCACGGGATCGCGTCATGGGTCCTCTTGCGGCTTGCGATGTTGGGGGAGGGTCCATGGTGGTGATCATGGGATGTTCTGCATCACAAGAGGTAGTACCACTTACACTGTAAGTGGTACTACCGCCGATGGGCGGTAGTACCAGTGTTTAGTGTTTTGCGTTGTACCGCTGGCTCTCGAGCATTGACTTTTCGTATTGGACTAAGCGCTTGTTGGGAGGTACTACGACACGGTAGTATTGCTCATAAGCGGTAGTACCGCCTGTTACTTCAGCTCAACTTCCACCCAATCTTCTGGGCTCTGAGCACCCAACGGACTCTGGGCCGTAGTAGGGCGAGGCACTACCGCCTATAAGTGGTAGTACCGCTCGTGAATCGATAGTACCGCTCGTGAAGCGGTACTACCTCAGCTCCTGTCGCTTCCCTAAGCTCGAGTGCCTCTACATTGCAACCAGTATCGCTAGGGCGAGCGGTAGTACCGCTCAGGCGGCACTACCGGCTTGTGACCCTGGGCCATTTCCTGTGTAGCTGGCACTGTCGCCCAAGCGGTAGAACCGCTTGTGTGCGAGCTTAAAGGGGGTAACGGTTGCATTTGTCCCCCCACTGTTTAAAGGGGGGCTTCTTCCACAAGAAGACCACTTCTTCCTACCCTAAGCTCCATTGTTGCTCCAAGCTCAATTTTTGCCTGATATCTCTCCCTAGCCAACAAAACTTGTTGATCTTCTAGGGCTTGGTTGAGAGGTGATACGTCTCCAACATATCAATAATTTATGAAGTATTCATTCCATATTCACCTACGTTTACAATACTTTTATATGGTTTCGACGCACTTTATAGGATTTATTTAGAACTAACCCGGACTGACGCTGTTTTCAGCAGAACTACCTTGGTGTTGTTTTGTGTGTAGAAAATGAAAGTTCTCAGAATCGCCCGAAACTTTTTGACGATTTTTTTGGAACAAAAGAGGCACTAGACGCTTTGTGGGAGGGCCAGAAGAATCACGAGATGGCCACCCTCCACCAAGGCACGCCAGGCCCCCGAATAAACCCTAAACCCTGAAGCCAAATAGCTAAAAAACTATAGTTTTGGTTTACTAGAACCATCCGCATATTGTTTCAGCTGGGTGGAAACCCAATTCTTTTCCTCAAGATCTCTTGAATGAAATTAGGGAACGAAGTAAGTAGATTAGATGGCGTGCCCACCTAGTGGCCCATCTTGGCATGAAACCGACGCTCAAAATTCCTATAAATATAGAAACCATGAGAAATAACCCCAGACTCCTCGTTCGGCCGCCACAACTCTCTGTATCGACGAAACACCAATCTGGGGAGAAAATAGTACCCTATCAGAGAGGGTAGATCATCTCCCGTGGCCATCTTCATTATCCTGGTGGAGGCCATGATGAGGAGGGAGTAGCACACCCTCGGGGCCGGCGGTTTTTACTAGTAGCTATGTGTTCAACCTCTCTCTCTCATGTTCTTGAGAGTGGCACGATCTTGATGTATCACGGGCTTTGTTAATATAGTTGCATCACATGGTGTTTTCCCCTCTCTATCTTGTTGTGAAGAGTTGAGTTTTCCCTTTGAGATTTCATTATGTTGAATTGAACACTTATATGGACTTGAGAGCACTTGATGTCTACCTTGTGTGCAGATACCCATAGTGACATTAGGGTATCGAAGTGATTCACTTGATATATGTTATGGCATCAACTTGCGGATTTCATGACCTTGGGGATCTATGCATAGGGGTTGATTCCATGTTTTCATACCATGTTCTCTGATAGAAATCTTGGGGGCACTATTTGAGGTTTTTGTATTGGATTGAGTATTATGAATCTGAAATTCTTTGATGTGTGTCATATAATTAACTCATGGATACTTGTGGTGACATTGGAGTATCTAGGTGACATTAGAGTTGGCTGATGCATATCATATGGTGTTATTTTAGTACAAACTCTTAGATAGATCGATTAGAAAGGATAACTTGTTGTTATTTTAGTATGAGCTCTTGAATAGATCGATTGGAAAGGATAACTGTAAGGTGGTTTCGTACCCTACAAACAATTTCTTCTTATGTTCTCCGATAGATAAGAAATTTTGAGTGATTCTCCCTTGCACGTCGAGGGATGGTTATGTGATCCAATTATATTAGCATTGTTGAGAGATTGCACTAGCGAAAACCTTAGGTTATCAACTTGAGGGAAAATTTCTATTGTCCTACAAAACTCTGCGCTTGGAGGCCCAACACGAGTCTACAAGAATAAAGTTGCATAGTAGACATCGAGCTCTTTTATGGCACCGTTTTTGGGGAGGTGAGTGCTTGAAGGTATATCTTTAGATCTTGGAATTAAATCTTTTAGTTTCTTGTTTTATGGTAGTTTGGTTTCATAAAATAAAACTACGACAAAAATGGAGTTTAGGTTGCATCAATTGTTTCGTCTCTTTAATGTCTTTCGTGGAAATGATGGTTCGAAAAAATGTGTTCAATTGGTAGAGGAAGAATTTATCAAAATACTTGTTGAGAATTAATTGAATGATGAGCATGATATAAATATTTTTAGTATGAATTCTATGAATATCGAAAATAATAATGATGATTGCACTAGTCATGTTAAAAATGTTTCTTATAAGCATGTCAATTTTTGTGGAGTGCATAAAGTTTGTGAAGATGTGCCTTATAAGGAGGATAGATTTTGTAAGAAGCATAAACATGATAGAAACAATTTTTTTCTCAAAGTGATAGATGAATTTGCTACAAAATTATGATCTCTTTGTCCTATTACTTGTGAACTTTGCAATAAAGTTGGTCATCTTAATTTCCAATGCAGAATTTTTCATGATCAAATCATGGCCAAATATTGTAATGACTTGATCACCCTTGAACTTTATAATGAGCTTTCTCTATTTTTGGGGAGTGAATAATTGACACATAAAAATAGTTGGTTTGAAGTATTCATTCTCATGAATGACATTGAAACTAGTCTAAAGAATATCTATATGTTTGGCATGGTAAATTGCAATGAGAAAGCTTATATTGCCAACTATAGAAAGGTGGGAAAATCAATAGAATATAAAATTAATACTAATGAAAGTGTAAATATTTACACTTTCCATACTATTGTATCTCATGATGTAATAGGTGACGAGGAGGAGCTCCCTATTCAGCCAATCTCATCAATAAGAAGCTCAAAAATACTAATTAAACCCACACATGACACGGTGAAGAAGAAGAGAAGAAGAATGAGTAGAGCTAAAAGGGTATCTATCCCAAATGATGTTGATCCTATTATTGTTGTGCCTCACGAGGATGGATCAAAAATAATTGTGGAAGATGATACACTTGATGATGATTTTTTTATGCCTATTGATTGTTTTGACGACTATGATTGGGAAGATAATGATACTTCTTATAATCTTGAAAATCTTTTTGGCACTAACTTGGTAAATTATGATGGTAATAATTGTTATACTATTGGTTCAATTCATACTATTAATGATGAGAGTGATTATGCTTATGATATGTCAAGCCACGAGCTTGGGGATGCTACGTTTTGATGAATATGATATTTTTAGTCCCCCAAGTTTTGATGAGCAAAACTATTATGATGATGGCATGCCTCCTATATATGATTACTATGATCATAATTTATATGCTATAATGAGTGATATTAACCATGAAACTTGTCATCATGATTTTTATATTCAATGTGGTTATGTTAATCAAGTGTCACATGATAGCTATTTTGTTGAGTTTGCTCCCACTATTATGAATGAGAAGAAGTTTGCTTATGTGGAGAGTGATAAATTTTCTATGCTTGTAGATAATTAAAATAATGCTGTATGTGATCGTTATATTGTTGAATTTATTCATGGTGCTACTGAAAAGTATTATGAGGGAGGAACATACGCTTGTAGGAATTGCGATAATATCAAGTTTCCTCTCTATGTGTTCAAAGTTTTGAAGTCATGCTTGTTTTGCCTACCTATGCTCGTTGATTCTTGATCCCGTGAATTGTTTGCTCAAAAAACCCCTATACATAGGAAGTGGGTTAGACTTAAATGTGCTTGTCATGAGATTCATGATGCTCCCTTGCATGTTTTCATTACTAAATTTTATGTGAGCATCATTGAAATCATCATGCCTAGCTACAAGGCTTTAAAGAAAGCGCTTGTCAGGAGACAAACCCACACTTTTACTTTCTGTTTTTGTGTGTTCACGTGATTAATCTATTGTAGTAATCATGTTTTTTGTCTTTTATTTCAATAAAGTGCCAAGTAAAGCCTTTGGGATGACTCACAAGAAGAGTAGAATTGATGCTGAAAAAAACAGAAACTTTTGTCTCTAGTACAGGAATTTATGTTTTTTATTGAAGCGCGATAATGATCTGAAATTTCCACACAGTCTTGATAAACAAATTCTTCAGGTTGTCCTAATTTTTAAGAATTTTCAGACACAGGGAAGTATGGCTATACTACAGATCTTCAGAGACTGTTCTATTTTTGATAGGTTCTATTTTTTCATGAATAGTTTGCTTATTTTAGTGTTACCATAGTTTATATTCAATGATGTAAATTATTTGAATGGTAGAATAAAGTAGGTATTATGTGAGAACAATTATGAATCTTGTCTTGACAGTACCACTACTGGAATTCAGTTATTTGCCATGTGCCAGGCCTTTGCCGTCTGATGACACATGGCAAAGATGCTCTTTGCCGTCTGCAGTCACAAAGCAGATGACAAAGAACTGGCACATGGCAAAGGCATTGTTTTCCATGTGCCAGTTCTTTGCCGTCTGCCCCCAGACAGCAAAGAGAGCCAGGGCAGACGACAAAGAGCTAAGGTGGGTCTAATTAGACCTTGGGCCTGGCCAGGTCCAAATGGACGGGGTCTTTGATGTCTGGGTCTCCTTTGCCGTCTGCCCTGGCTCTCTTTTCCATATGGGGGCAGAGGGCAAAGGAGATGCCCTACTAACGACCGTCCCACTCCCACTCCTCTCTCTCTCACTCTCTCCCTCCGTCACTCCACCCTCCCTCCCCATGCAACCGCCGCCAGGCCCCTCGCCACCGCCAGCCACCTCCCCCGCGCCGCACTTCGCCCGGCGAGCCCTGCCCCCGCCGCCTCTCCCCTAGTCGGCCCCGCCCCCGACCGCCCCTCCCCTGTGCCGCCCCTCCCCCGGCCGGCCCTTCCCCTGGCCGGCCCCTCCCCCGGCTGGCCCCTCCCACGTTTTCTAGGTTATTTGGTTTATTTATTAGTAAAGAAAAAACCTAGCAGAAAAAAACCCGACCCGATGCCCTGACACCCCGACACCCCGACCCGATGCCTAGACACGACACCCTGACACCCCGACATGATGCCACTGACCCCTGACGTCACTGATCCCCGACCTCCGACGCCATTAACCCCAGACCACCGATGCCACTGACCCCCAACCACCGACGCCACTAACCCCCGACGCCAGTGACCCCCGACCGTCAATGCCACTGACCCTCGACGCCATGGACCCTCGACGCCACTGACTACCGACGCCATTGACCCCCGACCCCCGACACCTATTCTACCTCTTGTTGACCGAAAAGGTGCTCTTCGGCCTTCCAGAGGCCGAGGAGATCATAGTTTTGTCAATTATGAGTTAGGTCGCATATTCTCTGATATTGCTATAAAAACATCATATTTGTGTTGATCAGGTGAATTTCAATGTGCAGTTGTTCGACGACCTCCCCGTACGTTTGACCAACACCCCTGCTGCGTTCGTTGGTGAGCACAAATGACATCTCCTCCCCCGGGCCGCTTAATTTGCTTGGTTCCGTTCTTCGTGCTGATGAAACTTCTAGCTATATGTGTCTTCAATCATCAGTATGCGTGACCAGTATGCGTCTCCTGTTCGAAAGGGCGACATCTATCAATATGCATGTCTTTGCATATTTATAACCACCATCCTTTCGAATTGTCCAATGTTATCCATGTACAACCCGAGTATGTGTAGATTGGGTTCATTTTCCCGTATGCTCTGCTCCGAATCCGATGCGGAATTTCATCAGTGCCTCCTTGTTGTTCTCTGGGTACACAACCTCTCTGCTTATTGCTGAGATGTGTATCAGGAGAACAACGGGGTGGTGCTGCCAAAATTCTGTGTCGGATCCAGAGCACCGCATGGGAAAACGAACCCAATATACACATACTCGGGTGGGATTAGGACCTATCTCTACCTATTAGTGTGTAGGTTGCATGGACGTAATAAAACTAACAAACTTGATTAACAGATGAATATAGATGATGAATTATATATATATAATTCTTGTGTGTTTACTAGGTAGGCAAGATGAGTGATCGTGCTTGGATGTACACTGGTCACCCTAGTCAGGAAGACATGACCAATGAATGGTTGACAAAAACCATGGGGTTTGTGAGAGCCGCATTTGCAAATGGCCAGCAAAAAAATGGTGCCCCTATCCCAAATGCGACGACTTTAAAAAGCGGACAGAGTTTGAAATGGGTAAACGCCAGCAGAAGTGGGGTTTTATGCCTAATTATACGGTGTGGACATTTCATGGTGAGTGTGACCAACGTGCCAGAGCCGAGGTGGTTCGTCGTTGCATCGATGAGCATGGTATCGGGATCAAAGACATGGTGCAAGACTTGGATGATGCTCAGGATTCAGACAATGAGATGGAGGAATCTACAAAGGCCTTTTATGAAATGTTGGAGTCTTCAAAACATCCTCTCCACGAGCACACTGAGCTTTGTCAGCTGGATGCTGTCCCGCAAGTAATGACCTTGAACGCTAAATTCAACCTAGGCAGAGAATGCTATGACGCGATGATGATAATATTTGGATGCTTTCTACCCAAAGGCCATGTACTGCCTGCAAACCTGTACCAGTCAGAAAAAATCCTCCATGTACTTAAGATGCCCTATGAGAAGATACATGCCTCTGAGAATGGATGTGCCTTATTTAGGCTTGAGTATGCGTCCTTGAACTATTGCCCCATTTGCAATTCTTCTAGGTATATTGTGGTAGACAACGGTATGGGTGAGAAGATTCAGACCAACATCCCCATTAATGTTCTTCAGTATCTGCCAATTAACCAAGACTTCAATGTCTTTTCACTGTCGAAGAGACAGCCAGACAGATGAGATGGCACTAATTGGGCAAAAGAACCGAACTAGATGCGGATGGGAACAAGATGTTAGTACACACTTCAGATGCTTCTGTGTGGAAGCACTTTGATGCATTACATAAGGATAAATTGGCAGATCCAAGGCATCCTCGAGTTGCCATCTGCATGGATGGGTTCAATGTGTATGCTATGACGGCAACACAATACAATTGTTGGCCTGTATTTGTCATTCCACTCAATCTCCCCCCGGAGAGATTATGAAAAGAAAGAACATTTTCCTGACGTTGATAATTCTAGGGCCCAAATATCCGGGGAAGAATATGAATGTGTACATGCAGCCGCTTAAGGATGAATTGGAAGAAGCCTGGGATAATGGGAGAAAGATATACGACGCCGCTACCAAAAAAACTTCAAAATGCATGTGTGGTACATTTACTCGATGCATGACTATCAAGCATATGCGCTATTCATTGGCTGGTGTGTGCATGGAAGGTTCCCGTGCCCCACATGTAAGGCAGCTCTTCAGTTCCATTGGCTGCAGGCGGGTCGCAAGTTTTCTTGCTTCGACATGCATAGACAGTTCTTGGATCCTGACCATAAGTTCAGAAAAGATAAGAAGAATTTCATCAAAGCTAGAGTTGTCAAAAATACTGCACCACCTGCGTTGACAGGCCAACAGACCCTTGATCAGTTATACAGTCTCGAGCCTGATCCTTTGCGTCTAGGGTATTTCAAAGGGTATAATACGGAACACGCCTGGACTCACAAGTCATGCTTATGGGATCTGCCTTACTTCAAAGACCTCATTTGCCCACACAACATTGACATGATGCACACTGAAAAGAACATGGCGGAGGCCATTTTTGTTATATTATTCGGCATAGAGGGAAGACAAAGGATAATCCTAAGGCTAGAATCGACCAGGAGGCTCTATGTGATAGACCGTTACAAAACTTGCGACAACAGAAAGAAAAGCAAAGCGTAGCAAAGCCAAAGGCATGGTTCAATCTTGGAAGGCCACCTATGAGGGAAATTCTATTGTGGGTGAAAATGCGGTTGATGTTTCCCCATGGGTATGCTACGAATCTAAAGAGGGGAGCAAGTCTTGAAAAATTGAAAATATTTGGTCCCAAGAGTCAAGAGTGGCACATATGGCTTGAGCGGGTAATGCCGGTGATGTTGCATGGCTTTATCCCTGAGGATGAATGGTTAGTACTGGTAGAGCTAAGCTATTTCTTCTGTTTTCTTTGTGAAAAAGTACTATCGCCTGGCGTGCTAGATGAAATGGAAGAGTTGGCGCCGGAGTTGATCTGCAAATTAGAAAGCATCTTTCCACTGGGCTTCTTTAATCCAATGCAGCATTTGATTTTGCATCTCCCCACCAAGGCAAGATTGGGTGGGGGCATTGAAAATCGGTGGTGCTTCTCAACTGAGAGGATGCAGAAGATGCTTCGAGCTAAATGTAAAAATAAACATTGAATTGAAGCATCGATGGCCGAGGCATTCAATACTGAGGAGGCGGCAAACTTCGTGACAGCACACTACGAAGCCAAAAATCATCATTTGCATAACCCAAAGCCTCGGTACAATGATGGCGATCCTAAAAAAGGTCGATCCAACATCAGCCTATTCAAAGGGAAGCTCGCACCAGCCGGTGCTTCGAAAGGGAAATCGTTGGATGTTGAAGAATGTCGGACCATTTCATTGTATATCTTCAACAACCTAACAGAAGTGCGGCCGTACATCGAGTAAGTTCTCGATAAATTATTGTTCTGCAACTTCTAATTCCTTTGAACTGACCTTATTCCCGGATATTTGATATAGTCGATACGTTGCCGCATTCTCGGATGGAGCGGTCATCGAAAAGGATTCCGTCAAAGAGTATGAGCTTATGGCAAAGCATGGAGGCGACTATCCTGATTTCATCTCTTGGTTCAAACAAAGGGTAATTAATTACCCTTAATGGACCATTTGATTTCTTGGTCTAATTTGCGGCTAATGTATCCATTCTTCCATATTAGACTTCTAGGCTGATGCAGAGTCTATGGAGGCCGAGTTGAGACAAGTCGCTAATGGTTTTAACTATAAGGTTCATTCATTTGACAAATATGACATCAAAGGGTATCGCTTTCGTACGTTTGTCAAAGAACTATCTATGACCGACCTAAAGACTACAAATTGTTGTGTCTCTACTATCGGCGAAGGAGGTACCGAGTATTATGGAAGAGTAGAAGCAATTTATGAACTTCTATTCTATGGTGAAAACCCACCGACCGTCGTAGTCTTCAAATGTTATTGGTTTCAGCCAAAGGAGACTAGAAGGACTCATGAACATATAGGGCTAGTCGAAATCAGGAAAAGCACCCAATTAGATGTTCCTGATGTCTATACGGCTCAATAGGCGACACAAGTTTTCTATCTACCGTGGGCCTGCCAAACTGATCCAAATCTGAAAGGTTCGGATGTCGTTTATGAAGTGCCGCCAAGTTTACACCAGCTACCCTCAATGAAGAGGATGACGAACCTCACATTAACCCAGACACATATGAAGGAGAATTCTTCGAAGAAACACGTATGTCCAAAAAACATTTCAAGAACCGCTCTACTTCACCCCAGAACATTGAAGTAGAGAGCGACAGTGAATCCGTCTTAACCCTTGAGCCGAAACAGGAAGAGCCGAAAGAAGAAGATGTTACTACTGCGGATGACCTGTCACTTCTTGACCGATTACATAATGGAAGCCTTCCACATGTTCTTCCTGATAGTGATGATGATGCATTTATTGATGATAGTGATGATCATGATGCTTTTATTGATCCCGAAGCATATATAGACGATCAAGATTATTATTAGTTCATGTAAGCTATTCAACTATTATTATATACATATATAAAAAACTATTACTCATGTTGGTATTTATGATGATGATACACTTAAATTATATACATTTTATTACTCATGTTGGTATTTATGTTGTACTAATTTCATTTACTCTTTGTCATGGCATGTGTTGAAAGATGGTGGGAAAGGGTCGAGAGCACTCCGAGGCTCCTTCTTCGTCGGCGGGTGGTGGGATGGGTGCTCCAATTCCTGCCTCGTCTCTCCAGAGAGCATTGCAGTGGCTGCTTCTTCGACGATCGCGGCCCCCGTGAGAGGAGGTCGACCCCGCGCGAAGAAGAGAGCTACTAAAGGTACATGTGGCCGCGGGAGAGGTAGGGTGTCTACCATGCTTTCCTCGCCGCCACCCCCAGCTGATTCACGTGAGCACAAGACTGCTAGGGTGGACCCGTCTGAGGTGGAGGCTACATAGACTCCGGTTCACGAGCCTCAGGTCAATGAGCCTTCGACCCATGAGACTCTTGACCCAGAGGCTTCGTTCCAAGAGACTCCGGAGCAAAGCAGGGATAAGGGTATGTCCCAAGAGACCCAGTGGGATACCTGGCCTGATCTGGGTCAGTCAGAGCCAAGTGGCCATGCTGATAGCGACAAGGAGCAGGGTGAGGGGACCACCGTCTACCAGCATGATAGTACGGGGCTCCTGCCCGTGCCAGCGACCCGCCAGCAGAGGTGGTCGATTCAGCCAAATTGGGAGAAGTAAGTTCATTTACTCTTATTTAACCTTTTGCCTTCACATTTTCTCAAATATCTAATGTGTTGGCTTTAATTTGTCATACTGCAGGGGTTGGATTGTTGCCAAGGGTGTCCGCAAGCCCAACAACGTCCTTGGTCTGCTTTGCCGGCAAAACTTCCCGGGGTTTGTTACATTGCCCGGCCGGGGTCGAGAGGTAGGAATGACCTGGGAGCACTACGTGGGTGCCCCGGCCCCGCCGGAGGTGGATATCGACGGTGTTTTGTGCCACACGAGGGCCCACATGGTGATCAGACAGTTCTGGGTAATTTCTCCTTTACACAATTAAAAATCAATAATAGCTAGTTATTGTACTAATCAGTGTTGTCTCATTTGTACAGCTTCTATAGGTGTGAGGAGGGATACAATGAGGCGGCGGCAAAGGTTATCGAAACCGAATGCCGCCGCCTACTTCAAAACTGGCGGCACGAGGCTCGGGTGCAGGCTGTTTGAGACTACAACGCCTCGTGGCGTATTAGGAACGAAAAGGCGAAGTGCCGCGATTCTAAGATGTTGAAGGAGCATTACATGAAGGTAATTACATATTATTAAGGCCTTTTAGTTAGTTTCGTTGATTTGATTTTTAGGCGTAGGTCTCAAATTTCTCTTTATTAACTTAGGTGCCCCCGAGATGGTGTGTGGATAAGATTGATTGTTGGGAGGCCTTGGTGGATCAGTGGTGCTCCGAAAAGTGGGAGGCCAGCCACAACACTGCCAAGGAGAGGTGTGGCAAAATGGTTGGTGTACCACACCATCAAGGGAGTGTCAACTAAAATGTGTTTGGTGAGAACTGGGTATGTGGTTTGCTTCATGAATCATGCAATTCATTCTTAATGCTAGCTGGAGCACTTTACTAATAGTTTTTTCCTCTCTCTCACTTTTAGGGGCGTCACAATAAGACGAAGGTGCCAGAGATGTACGACCTCTATGCGATGGCCCATATTATCTCGTACAAGAAGGTCAAGGCATTCTATGAGTTTGACCTCGATCATCCCGAAAACTTCACCAACATCTCCTCCCACCACAAGCTCGGGAAGTATAGAGATCACGGGAAGGCGGGGAAAGGGGGGGATTTGAACCCGAGCAGGGGCCTATTGATCCAGAGCTGGTGATGATAGATGGCAACGGGAGGCCCCATGGCTCGATCACCATTGGAGATGGCCTTATACGTTGTCCTAGCACTCTCCGGCAGATAAAGTCACGCTAAACAAGCTCCCGTCCTGAGATAACACCTCGTCCATGGCCAGTCGAGCTCGCCATCGAGGTTAGTTTAATGGACTCAACTATCTTTCCGCATTACATTGTGTGTGCGAACCAATATGATTACAATGGTAACAATGAGTTGTGTTGCAGGCTGCTATTCTGAAAGAGAGAGAGGCAATGCAGGTGCTTTTGGCGGCGAAGGATAAGCAGATGAAGGAGATGGAGGAGAGGACGGCTACATTGATGGAGGCGGAGAGGGCACAGAATGATGCGTCTAACAGGGCCATGTACGAGCTCTTCATGGTAAGTTTCTTCTTCATATTTGTCAAATCTTGCATTTTAATGTTCGTTTCATTAATAACTAAAAAGTTTGACTTGTTGAAACCAAATGTACAGTCTATGTGCGAGAAGAGTGGCCACATCCTCCAGCGATGCCAGTCATTAACATGGTGGGGACTGTGAGTTTCATTTCATTGCAGTGATCATGCTAACGACACATTGCAAATGATGTTTGGTGCAGAATATCTCCCAAAATGCATCGCACGACCCTTCTATAGGGCATCCTTCTCCAGGTGAAACAAGCCAGAGCCACCGTGCTTCACCTCCGTGCTGATGAGAATGGTATGTTTTTTCTAGTGTTTTGCTTAACAACCGCATAATGATGGTCTTTTTTCTAGTCTTTTGTGGTGGTGTTGTTAAATTCTTTATTATGAGGGTCTTGAAGGAAAGTTGTAAAAGAATGAGATAAGTAAACACGTCTTGTCTTCTCGGGGTTATCTTGGTTTGGATTTCACCTAAAGCATTTCCTAAGGATTGTTGCTATCAGGGTGTTATAAATGATCCAAGTTTTCTCCTTCTCCTCTTGGTGAAAGAAGTTTTGCATATCTTGTTGCTCTCAAGAAACAAATTGTTTCTGTTGTGATAGGTTGTCACCTCATAATTTTGAGATGTTTTCCATAATCCCACAACAAGCTTGTCCTTTTTCATAGTTGGTGTTCCAACAACTCTGTTCAATCTCTTCTTCCTAAATATACTTTTAAATACATTGTAGTAGGAGTTGTCATTTTCTTCTCCATTCTTTTCCTTCCAATGATCTAGTTTCTATTCTTTTCTTCTGGGGGCCTTGTGATGTTGCTCCCTTCAATCTATTATCTTGCTTTGTCAAGATCATGTTCTTTCTTTGCTTATTCATTTAAAAGGAGTGCTATGAAATCTCTTCATGATCCTTCTTTCTTATGAAGTTTTGATTCTAATCCAACCAAAGTTTGGTGTATCTCTTTCAATTTCCTTCCATCATATCAAATTTTGTCCCTCTATCCTACCGAAGTGCTGCCAAAATTTCTTGTGAATTCTTCGTTGTTCCCTGTGTCAACCTTCATCTCGTTGAAACCTTCAATCATCATTGCTTTCACTCGTTTGTCAGAGAAGCAACTAAGTTTCACCTCTTGCTCTTTCTCTTCCCCTTCTCATTCTAGATCTCGAGACGAGATCCTAGTGTAGTGGAGGAGAGTTGTAACAGCCTGGGACCGATGGTCCAAAAGATTCTAGAAGATTCCCCTTTCTTTCCATTCTCGTCTGTGTTTCATTTGTGGGCTGCATTCATAATCACATCATTCGCATCATCTGCATAGGATCAGCAATTTTGGCAACATGAGTTTTCAAACTTGCATCCGTTCGTAGTTGCCGGTTCTTTCCATTATTGCGTTGCCTATTTCGAGACCAACCACACACGCACACGCCCGTGACATCGTTAAAAAAACCGTTTTTAAAGTGCGTGAAAAATATTCTCGGATTGGGTTGAAACTTGGCGTGCGGTCTTATTGTAGTATAGGTAGACCACTTGTCGAATTTAGTCGCATCCTCAGTTCGTTTGATACCCCATCGGCCAGTCGTAGCAGTGCGGTCATCGGTTTATTATCAGACATTTTCGGTGTTTTAAAACCCTCATGCCACCGGCCACACTTCCCTCTCATCCCCACCTAGCCCATCTACACGGCCACCGCAGCCCACTTAGCCTCCCTCCGTTCATGGTCTTCGAATTGCGATCGGACGGACGAGGTCCAACCCGCAACCCTAGTGCCTTCCCTATATAAACCCCTATAGAGAGAGACGCCTCACTCTCTAGGGTTTCCCTCATGTAAAATTGCAGCCACACCCCTAGAAAACCCCACCTGCTAGCCCTCGTCCTCCAAATCCCGCAACCCCAACCATCAGCCCACTTTCGGCCCTCGGATCGCGATCTAGAGGCGGAAATTCGTCCAACCTATCGGACATGTCCGGCGGCTAACCCGGACAATGTCCGGCCGACCGCACAACCCTGAGCTCCCGCAGTCGTAGCCGCCATGGACGAGCAGCCCCACCGGCTGGCCCCTCGTCGGAGCCGCCTCCGTCGGTCGCCGCCAGAGCCGGACCTCCTGCCTTCCCTCTTCTTCTCCTTCCTCTCCCTCTCCCTCTCTCACCTCTGGTCCTCTCTTTTCCTGCAGGTCCCTGCCGCCATGGACTCCAGCTCGCCGCCCCAAGCCGCCGCTGCCGGCAACCTCCGGCCAGATCCGATAGCCCCGGCCCGGATCCTCCCGTCCCCGGCCTTCCCCGGACTTCCCCCTCGCCGGAGCGCCATCCTGCTACCCGCTGGCGCCGCCATGTCCGTCCTCGCTTGGGGCCGAGCGGGAGGACGACACCCTCAACCACGCTCGCGTGCGACGCCTGCACGTGGGCCTCGCCTCGCCTCTGGCCCAGCCGCCCGTCGGCACAGCCAGCTGCCTCACCGAATGGGCCAAGGCCCACGAGGTGAGCATCCCCTGCGTCGTTTTTCTTTTTTTCCTGTTAGTCCCGTTGCATTTTCTTTAATTACAGTTAATTGCATATTTCAAAATTGCTAATAGACAATTAACCGTACGTCGGATTAAAGAGATTTATATATAAATAATGCTTTGAAAAAATGTGTAGATTAATTCTATGCCATTTTATCCATGCAAAAGTACTTAAGCTTGTTATTTTGCATTATTTTGCATGAATAACATTTTTGCAATTGACATATGTATTTAACGTGCATTGGGATTCAATCCAATCATGTATTAAAAATGTTCATGTTATCGGCTTTGCATTTTCATCATGACAAACCTGGTCATTGTAATAATTGCATTTAACTTGCATTTATAATTGCTAACGGGGTTATTCCACAAAATTGCATAATTAAGTGTGAAATATTTTCCTTCATGACATATGCATTATATATATGATTTTGGGGTAGAAAAATCCATAGGATTTATCTGTGCATTTAGTTTTGCCATTTGAGTAAGTTGTGTGCATGCCATTTTGCGGTGATGCCCTTTTGTTATTTTCGTGTGATTTAATACATGCATGATATGATATAATTTTGAACATGAGATGTACCCTTTGATATATGTCCTAGCCCCTGGACATTTTGATTGCCATAGAAATGCATGTATAGGTGTTATTTTCTTGTTGAGAACATGCTATAAAAATTGTGCTGTTTTGAGGGTCCAAAATATTTCTAAGTCTGGAATCTGTAATATTTGTTGCTGTCTTGCCATGTGTTTTGCTAGTGATCTAGAACCCTTTTGTGGTAGGTGTAATGGAGTTATTTGTAGTTGATAATGTCTTTTAGGACGCTGTTAAGTTTCATGCCATAATTTTCCCTATAGCATATAGTTTCACTGCTATCAATATGCCTTCGTGATAAAAACTGCACTGTCGAAAACTGCTATTTCACTAAGTCTGAAACTGTTTTCAAGTAGCCACCTTGTGCGCTTCCTACCATGTGATCCATGCATGTTTTGCATATGATATGTGAAGATGAAATGAAATGTGTGTTATATGCTACTGCCCCATGCTTAGTTGTGCATTTTAGTATCTTGTAGCTTGTTGTTTTCATGTGTGCAAAATGCTATGTTGCTGTTTTGGGCAAATTTTATATAAAACTTGTGTTGGTTGTTGTGGTTGAAACGTAGCTCCGTTTTGAACATGTTGCATATGAGAATTTCTTAGAATCTCACGTCGTTTTATAATAACTTGCTGCATTCATGATTTGAAATGTTTGTGATTGTATTTTCCATGCATTTGCATTCATGACATGTGCATCTTGTGTTGCTCATATATTTTAGACCGTAGCTCCGTTTGAGATGTTCCATATATGTAAATCGACTAGAATAATGTGTAGAATGGCATGGTATACTTTAGTCTGTTGTTTAAAAAAATATCAAATATGATTAGTTCAGATCTGGACCAAATTCGAAATTAACATATGAGGTCGTTTCAGAAATACTATAAGTTGTTTCTGACCTCATTTAAGATGCCTAGATAGTGTAGTTTACTTATGCTTCTCCTCTTGCCATGCCTGACAACATTTAACATTGATGAGTACCTAAACGGGAATGAACTAAATAATACGAACGTGGAGTTTCATCAATATGCAACTCGTTGCATATTGAGCTTCACTTAAATGTGTAGTAGTTGTTTGCTGTGAATTGTCATGCCTTGCATATTTAAACCGGTCATGCATCATATTTGTTTGTGCATCATGTCATGCATGTGTTGTGGTGTAATCTGTGTTGATTATTGTGTCCGTATTGCTTCTTCTCGATAGAGTTCCGAAAGCATTCAGAGTGTGAGGATTCGTTCGACTACGTTGGCTCGTCTTCTTCATGGACTAGTTCTTCTTCCAAGCGGGATCTCAGGTAAGATGACACATTTCCCTGGATACCACTACTAGCATTGCCATGCTAGATGTCTCGTTTTTATCGCTATGTCTCGCTACCTATCACTTGTTTGTCAAGCCTCCCAATATTGCCCTGAAAAGCCTCTAACCCTTCCACATCCCATCAAACCATTGTTTGGCTATGTTACCGCTTGCTCAGCCTTTCTTATAGCGTTTCTAGCTACAGGTGCAATTGCTTCCACATGACAACATGGACATTCTTTGTTATCACAATATTATTGCTATTTAATTTAATGAACATATACACTTGGTAAAGGGTGGAAGGCTTGGCCTTTTGCTCGGTGTTTTGTTCCACTCTTGCCGCCCTAGTTACTTGTGAACCGGTGTTATGTTCCATAATTGAGCGCTCCTAACCTGCTCGGGATTGCTATGAGGACCCCCTTGATTTTCATTTTAGGATAAAGCTTGTTTGGCAAGGTCCAACATTGGTACTACATTTTCCTAATAACTAATAAAATTGCATAGGGACCCGCCGGCACCCGCGGATAATTTAATCAACCCTCGGGCTAGTGCTCCTCATGAGTGTTGGTCCAAACTAGAGTCGTGTGCGGGGCCAACCCGGGGCAACTCAGGAGATTTCTATTAGGCCACTTTATGTTGCGCTCATCTGGTCGTGTCCTGAGAACGAGATACGCGGCTCCTATCGGGTTCGTCGACACGTCGGGTGGCCTTGCTGGACTTGTTTTACCTTTGTCGAACGTCTTGAGTGAGGAATTCCGACCTTTCTTCGGGCTATCTCGAGGTGGCGCATTTCCTATGGAATTGCCTAGGAAGATCAAGAGATCCATGGTCGAGGTTATTCCCGCTGCGTGTGGTTAATTTATGATGGATGAGTTGGAGCACCCCTGCAGGGTTAAATCTTTTCGAGAAGCCATGCCTGCGGTTATGTGGCAAACCTGGATATTTTGTTTAACACCCGGTCATAGCAAACTTGAAGTAAACTCAAATAAAATAATCCAACTGTGTGTAACCGTGACTGTCTCTTTTCGTGAGTTCTTATCCAAAAGAGAACACGGTGGGATTATGTTTGACGTAAGTAGGTGTTCATGATCAATTAGTGATCATTGCTAGTTCTCGTCCGTTATGTGTAGACCTCCATACTTTATTTTCTGTATTCGTAAGTTAGCCACTCAAATAAATGCTTAGTCGCTTGCTGCAGCCTCACCACTTAACCATACCTCACCCATTAAGCTCTAATAGTCTTGATACCCTTGGAAATGTGATTGAAGAGTCCCTGTGGCTCACAGATTACTACAACAACAGTTGGAGGTACAGATAATGCGATGATTTTACGTGTGCGCGATGCTTGATCTGATTTAGAGTTCTTCTTTTTCTATTCATCAATCTAGGATGGGTTCCAAGCGGCAGCCTGGGATAGCAAGGGTGGATGTCATTTTATCGTTTGATTTCGTCCGTAGCCGGACCCTGCTCTTCTATATGATGTTTGAGTATGTTGTTGTATTGATGTGACTTTGATGTAGCTTGTGGCGAGTGTAAGCCAATTCCATATACTCATCTCTTCTGTACATGTACTTGTAACAATATCCATTCTTGCAACACGACGTGATGCGCTTCTACCCCTGTCGAGGCCCTCATGCCAAAATAAGGATAGGACCGCATCTTGGGCGTGACACCAAATTAACAAAATCTCGTCAAATCCAACGAATCCAAGAAAATTTGGTACGACTATTTTTTGTGGGTATATTCGAAATTAGGTCAAAACGAAGCATAAAATGGATAGAAAGTGGAGGGGAGACTTAATGGTGTGAATCATTATGGCTCATGATACCAAAATGATACGGGGTAAGCCCGATGGTGTCGATCTTGTCACACGTGGAGGGAAAAAGGGAGGAAAGTCAAGAGAAAATCAAACACTCAAAGACGATCCTCAAGTCACACATCCACTAGATCCAACGATTCACGAGATACAAGATTCCAAACCAACGAAAGGATACAAGTACCGGTAGTCTTCCCACAGCAGAGAGACGGGCCTTGAAATCCAAAATGGGATCTTCCCTTAGAGGGGCCTTGGCATCCGCTTCAGATCTTCTCACATAGAGGTATCTCCACGAGGGAAGGAAGTAGATGAAGCTATGCTCGGCAATGATATTTTCTAAACATAAGCTAACCCTAGCTAGAGGAGGGGTGAGGTTTATATAGTCATAGGAGAGAGAGAGGGGGGTACATGGGCCGAAACCCGTGGGCCTGTGCGCAGACAGGATCCGGACATCCGGAATGGGTCGGACGTCAGACGGCTCAGGACGGTCCGGAAATCTAGAGGAGGACGGAAGTCTGAGGGTTCGGTGCGGGTGCGCCTTGGCCGGATTTTTGGACACAGCCGGACGTCCGGGGCTTGGTCGTCCATATGCTTTAGACTTTCGACGTTTTGGAGCGGGTGCATGGGAGCCAGATTTTCGGGATGGCCCGGACATCCATGCGTTGGATCGTGTCAGTCATCCGGGCGGCACCGGTCCTCGGTGAGCTGAGGTGTCCGGCTGGTCTTCTTGATGGGATGGTGTCCAGGCGCTGGACGTGCGAGGCCAGCCGGTCATCCGAGAGCTGGAACTTGTCCCCGGCTACTTCCTTTTCCTTCCAAGATTAACATCCTTCACCCGAGTACCTGAGCACACAGAGAACTTCTGTCCGAGGTACTGACCTTGTCTCGAGTGGATCAAACAGAGATTGAGCAAGGAGAGATGTCACCTCGTTTTCGATGGCATGTGCACGGGATCTCGTCATGGCTCCTCTTGCAACTTGCGATGTTGGGGGAGGGTCCATGGTGGTGATCATGGGATGCTCCACATCACAAGAGGTAGTACCAGTGTCAAGTGTTTTGTGCTGTACCGCTGGCTCTGGAGTATTGACTTTTCGTATCGGACTAAGTGATTGTTGGG
This sequence comes from Hordeum marinum, assembly GCA_022496015.1. Classification (NCBI taxonomy): domain Eukaryota; kingdom Viridiplantae; phylum Streptophyta; class Magnoliopsida; order Poales; family Poaceae; genus Hordeum; species Hordeum marinum. Next base: position 348,615,510 of record CM039678.1, read on the forward strand.
AGGTACTACGACACGGTAGTACCGCTCATAAGTGGTAGTACTGCCTATTACTTCAGCTCAACTCCCGCCCAACCTTCTGGGCTCTGAGCACCCAACGGACTTTGGGCCGTAGTAGGGCGAGGCACTACCGCCCGTAAGTGGTAGTACCGCTCATGAATCGGTAGTACCGCTCGTGAAGCGATACTACCTCAGCTCCTATCGCTTCCTTGAGCTCGAGCGCCTCTACATTGCAACCAGTATCGCTAGGGCAAGCGGTAGTACCGCTCCGGCGGCACTACCGACTTGTGACCCAGAGCCATTTCCTGTGTAGCTGGCACTGTCGACCAAGCGGTAGTACCGCTTGTGTGCGAGCCTAAAGGGGGTAACGGTTGCATTTGTCCCCCCACTGTTTAAAGGGGGGCTTCTTCCCCAAGAAGACCACCCCTTCCTACCCTAAGCTCCATTGTTGTTCCAAGCTCAATTTTCGCCTGATATCTCTCCCTAGCCAACAAAACTTGTTGATCTTCTAGGGCTTGGTTGAGAGGTGATACGTCTCCAACATATTGATAATTTATGAAGTATTCATTCCATATTCACCTCAGTTTACAATACTTTTATATGGTTTCGATGCACTTTATAGGATTTATTTAGAACTAACCCGGACTGACGTTGTTTTCAGCAGAACTACCATGGGGTTGTTTTGTGTGCAAAAAATGGAAGTTCTCAGAATCGCCCGAAACTTTTTGACGATTTTTTTGGAACAAAAGAGGCACTAGACGCTTCTTGGGAGGGCCAGAAGAGTCACGAGGTGGCCATCCTCCACCAGGGCACGCCAGGCCCACAAATAAACCCTAAACCCTGAAGCCAAATAGCGAAAAAACTATAGTTTTGGTTTACTAGAACCATCCACATATTGTTTTAGCTCGGTGGAAACCCAATTCTTTTCCTCAAGATCTCTTGAATTAAATTAGGGAACGAAGTAAGTAGATTAGATGGCGTGCCCACCTAGTGGCCCATCTTGGCATAAAACCGACGCAAAAAATTCCTATAAATATAGAAACCATGAGAAATAACCCCAGACTCCTCGTTCCGCCACCGCAACTCTCTGTATCAATGAAACACCAATATGGAGAGAAAATAGTACACTATCAGAGAGGGTAGATCATCTCCCGTGGCCATCTTCATTATCCTAGTGGAGGCCATGATGAGGAGGGAGTAGTACTCCCTCGGGGCCGACGGTTTGTACTAGTAGCTATGTGTTCAACCTCTCTCTCTCATGTTCTTGAGAGTGGCATGATCTTGATGTATCACGGGCTTTGTTAATATAGTTAGATCACATGGTGTTTTCTCCTCTCTATCTTGTTGTGATGAGTTGAGTTTTCCCTTTGAGATTTCGTTATGTTGAATTGAAAACTTTTATGGACTTGAGAACACTTGATGTCTACCTTGTGTGCGGATACCCATAGTGACATTAGGGTATCCAAGTGATTCACTTGATATATGTTATGGCGTCAACTCGTAGATTTCGTGACCTTGGGGATCTATGCATAGGGGTTGATTCCGTGTTTTCATACCATGTTCTCTGATAGAAATCTTGGGGGCACTCTTTGAGGTTTTTGTATTGGATTGAGTATTATGAATCTGAAATTGTTTGATGTGTGTCGTATAATTAACTCATGGATACTTGTGGTGACATTGGAGTATCTAGGTGACATTAGAGTTGGTTTATGCATATCATATGGTGTTATTTTAGTACAAACTCTTAGATAGATCGATCAAAAAGGATAACTTGTTGTTATTTTAGTACTAGCTCTTGAATAGATCAATCGGAAAGGATAACTTTGAGGTGGTTTCGTACCCTACAAACAATTTCTTCTTATGTTTTCCGATAGATAAGAACTTTGGAGTGATTCTCCCTTGCACGTCGAGGGATGGTTATGTGATCCAATTATATTAACATTGCTGAGAGATTGCACTAGCGAAAACCTTAGGTTATCAACTTGAGGGAAAATTTCTATTGTCCTAGAAAACTCTCCACTTGGAGGCCCAACACGAGTCTACAAGAATAAAGTTGCATAGTAGACATCAAGCTCTTTTATGGCACCGTTGTTAGGGAGGTGAGTGCTTGAAGGTATATCTTTAGATCTTGCAATTAAATATTTTAGTTTGTTGTTTTTTAGTAGTTTGGTTTCATAAAATAAAACTACGACAAAAATGGAGTTTAGGTTGCATCAATTGTTTCGTCTCTTTAATGTCTTTTGTGGAAATGATGGTTTGGAAAAATGTGTTCAATTGGTAGAGGAAGAATTTATCAAAATACTTGTTGAGAATTACTTGAATGATGAACATGATCTAAATATTTTTAGTATGAATTCTATGAATATCCAAAATACTAATGATGATTGCACTAGTCATGTTAAAAATGTTTCTTATAAGCATGTCAATTTTTGTGGAGTGCATAAAGTTTGTGAAGATGTGCCTGATATGGAGGATAGATTTTGTAAGAAGCATAAACATGATAGAACCAATTTTTTGCTCAAAGTGATAGATGAATTTGCTACAAAATTATGCTCTCTTTGTCCTATTACTTGCGAACTTTGCAATAAAGTTGGTCATCTTAATTTCCAATGCAGAATTTTTCATGATCAAATCATGGCCAAATATTGTAATGATTTGATCACCCTTGAACTTTATAATGAGCTTTCTCTATTTTTGGGGAGTGAATAATTGACACATAAAAATAGTTGGTTTGAAGTATTCATTCTCATGAATGACATTGAAACTAGTCTAAAGAATATCTATATGTTTGGCATGGTAAATTGCAATGAGAAAGCTTATATTGCCAACTATAGAAAGGTGGGAAAATTAATAGAATATAAAATGAATACTAATGAAAGTGTAAATATTTCCACTTTCCATACTATGGTATCTCATGATGTAATAGGTGATGAGGAGGAGCTCTCTATTCAGCTGATCTCATCAATAAGAAGCTCGAAAATACTAATTAAACCCACACATGATACGGTGAAGAAGAAGAGAAAAAGAAAGAGTAGAGGTAAAAGGGTATCTATCCCAAATGATGTTGCTCCTATTATAGTTGTGCCTCACGAGGATGGATCAAAAATAATTGTGGAAGATGATACACTTGATGATGATTTTGGTATTCCTATTGATTGTTTTGATGACTATGATTGGGAAGATAATGATACTTCTTATAATCTTGAAAATCTTTTTGGCACCAACTTGGTAAATTATGATGGTAATAATTGTTATACTATTGGTTCAATTCATACTATTAATGATGAGAGTGATTATGCTTATGATATGTCAAGCCACAAGCTTGGGGATGCTACATTTTGATGAATATGATATTTTTAGTCCCCCATGTTTGATGAGCAAAACTATTATCATGATGGCATGCCTCCTATATATGATTATTATGATGATGACTTATATGCTATAAGGAGTGATATTAACCATGAAACTGGTCATCATGATTTTTATATTCAATGTGGTTATGTTAATCAAGTGTCACATGATAGCTATTTTGTTGAGTTTGCTCCCACTATTATCAATGAGAAGAAGTTTGCTTATGTGGAGAGTGATAAATTTTCTATGCTTGTAGATCATTAAAAGAATGCTGTATGTGATAGTTATATTGTTGAATTTATTCATGATGCTACTGAAAATTATTATGAGGGAGGAACATACGCTTGTAGGAATTGCGATAATATCAAGTTTCCTCTCTATGTGTTCAAAGTTTTGAAGTCATGCTTGTTTTGCCTACCTATGCTCGTTGATTCTTGATCCCGTGAATTGTTTGCTCAAAAAATCCCTATGCATAGGAAGTGGGTTAGACTTAAATGTGCTTTTCATGAGATTCATGATGCTCCCTTGCATGTTTCAATTACTAAGTTTTATGTGAGCATCATTCAAATCATCATGCCTAGCTACAAGGCTTTAAAGAAAGCGCTTGTCAGGAGACAATCCCACACTTTTACTTTCTGTTTTTGGGTGTTCACATGATAAATCTATTGTAGTAATCATGTTTTTTGTCTTTTATTTCAATAAAGTGCCAAGTAAAGCCTTTGGGATGACTCACAAGATGAGTAGAATTGATGCTGAAAAAACAGAAACTTTTTTCTCTAGTACAGGAATTTATGTTTTTATAGAAGCGCGATAATGATCTGAAATTTCCACACAGTCTTGATAAACAAATTCTTCAGGTTGTCCTAATTTGTAAGAATTTTCAGACATAGGGAAGTATGGCTATACTACAGATCTTCACAGACTGTTCTAGTTTTGACAAGTTTTGTTTTTTCATGAATAGTTTGCTTATTTTAGTGTCCCCATAGCTTATATTCAGTGATCTAAATTATTTGAATGGTAGAATAAAGTAGGTATTATGTGAGAACAATTATGAATCTTGTCTTGACAGTACCACTATTGGAATTCAGTTGTTTGCCATGTGCTAGGCCTTTGCCGTCTCGTGACACATGGCAAAGATGTTCTTTGCCGTCTGCTGTCACAAAGCAGACGGCGAAGAACTGGCACATGGAAAAGGCACTATTTTCCATGTGCTAGTTCTTTGCCGTCAGCCCCTAAACGGCAAAGAGAGCCAGGGCAGACGACAAAGAGCTAAGGTGGGTCCCACTAGACCTTGGGCCTGGCCAGGTCCAAACGGACGGGGTCTTTGTCGTCTGGGTCTCCTTTGCCGTCTGCCCTGGCTCTCTTTGCCGTATGGGGGCAAAGGGCAAAGGAGATGCCCTACTAACGAACGTCCCACCCCCACTCCTCTCTCTCTCACTCTCTCCCTCCCTCCCTCCACCCTCCCTCCCCCTGCAACCGCCGCCAGGCCCCTCGCCACCGCCAGCCACCTCCCCCGTGCCGCACCTCCCCCGGCGAGCCCTGCCCCCGGCCGCCCTGCCCTAGTCGGCCCCACCCCTGGACGCTCCTTCCCTATGCCGCTCCTCCCCCGGCCGGCCCCTCCCCCGGCCGGCCCCTCCCCCGGCCGGCCCCTCCCCGACCGGCCCCGCCCCGGGCCACCCCTCCCTCGGCCGGCCCCGCCCCCGACTGCCCCCTCCCCGTGACGCGCACCGCCTCCCCTTCCCCGCGCCCCCTCCCCGTGGACCTTCTCCAGCACCGCCGTATCGGCGTCCTCCCTACAATGGCTGTCCTCCACCGGCCTTGTCCTCCACCAACCCCTTCCACCGGCGCCTCCAAGGTGAGTTTTTTTAGGTTAGTTAAGTTTTAGTTTTAGGTTAGTTTAAGTTTAGGTTAGATTAGTTTAGGTTAGTTTAGTTTTAGTTTTAGGTTTTAGGTTTTAGGTCTTAGTTTTAGTTTTAGGTTAGTTTAGGTTTTGATTAGTTTAGTTTTAGTTTTAGGTTAGTTTAGTTATTGTTTTAGGTTAGTTTAGGTTTAGGTTTAGGTTGGTTTATTAGGTTATTTGGTTTATTTATTAGTAAATAAAAACCTAGAAGAAAAAAACCCCGACACGATGCCTTGACACCCCAACACGACGCCCCGACACCCCGACACGATGCCCAGACACGACGCCCCAACATGATGCCACTGACCCCTGACATCACTGATCCCTGACCCCCGATGCCACTGACCCCAGACCACAGATGCCACGCACCCCCGACCACCAACGCCACTAACCCCCAATGCCACTGACCCCCAACCCTCGACGCCACCGACCCCCGACGCCACGGACCCTCGACGACACTGACTACCGTTGCCATTGACCCCCGACCCCCGACACCTATTCTGCCTCCTGTTGACCGAAAAGGTGCTCTTCGGCCTTCCAGAGGCCGGGGAGGTCATAGTTTTGTCAATTATGAGTTAGGTCGCATATTTTCTGATATTGCGATAAAAACATCATATTTGTTTTGATCGGGTGAATTTCAATGTGTAGTTGTTTGACGACCTCCCTGTACGTTTGACCAACACCCCTGTTGCGTTCGTTGGTGAGCAGAAATGACATCTCCTCCCCCGGGCCCCTTAATTTGCTTGGTTCCGTTCTTCGTGCTGATGAAACTTGCTAGCTATATGTGTCTTCAATCATCAGTATGCGTGATCAGTATGCGTCTCCTGTTCGAAGGGGCGACATCTATAAATATGCATGTATTTGCATATTTATAACCACCATCCTTTTGAATTGTCCAATGTTATCCATGTACAGCCCGAGTATGTGTAGACTGGGTTCATTTTCCCGTATGCTCTGCTCCGGATTTCATCAGTGCCTCCTTGTTGTTCTCCGGGTACACAACCTCTCTGCTTATTGCCGAGATGTGTATCAGGAGAACAACGAGGTGGTGCTGCCAAAATTTTGTGTCGGATCCGGAGCAGAGCATGGGAAAACGAACCCAATATACACACACTCGGGTGGGATTATGAGCTATCTCTACCTATCAGCGTGTAGGTTGCATGGACGCAATAAAACTAACAAACTTGATTAACAGATGAATATAGATGACGAATTATATATATATATATATATATAATTCTTGTGTGTTTACTAGGTAGGCAAGATGAGAGATCGTGCTTGGATGTACACTGGTCACCCTAGTCAGAAAGACATGACCAATGAATAGTTAACAAAAACCATGGGGTTTGTGAGAGCCGCATTTGCAAATGGCCAGCAAAAAACATGGTGCCCCTGTCCCAAATGCGACAACTTTAAAAAGAGGACAGAGTTTGAAATGGGTAAACGCCAGCAGAAGTGGGGTTTTATGCCTAATTATACGGTGTGGACTTGTCATGGTGAGTCTGACCAACGTGCCAGAGCTGAGGTGATTCGTCGTCGCACCGACGAGCATGGTATCAGGATCAAAGACATGGTGCAAGACTTTGATGATGCTCAGGATTCGGACAATGAGATGGAGGAATCTGCAAAGGCCTTTTATGAAATGTTGGAGTCTTCAAAACGTCCTCTCCACGAGCACATTAAGCTTTGTCAGCTAGATGCCATCGCGCAAGTAATGGCTCTGAACGCTCAATTCAACCTAGGTAGAGAATGCTACGACGCGATGATGACGATATTTGGACGCTTTCTACCCAAAGACCATGTACTGCCTGCAAACCTGTACTAGTCAGACAAAATCCTCCATGTACTTAAGATGCCCTATGAGAAGATACATGCCTCTGAGAATGGATGTGCCTTATTTAGGCTTGAGTATGCGGCCTTAAACTATTGCCCCATTTGCAATTCTTCCAGGTATATTGTGGTAGAAAACGGTATGGGTGAGAAGATTCAGACCAAAATCCCCATTAATGTTCTTCGGTATCTGCCAATCGTACCAAGACTTCAATGTCTTTTCATGGTCAAAGAGACGGCCAGACAGATGACATGGCAAAAATTAGGCAAAAGAACCGAACTAGATGCGGATGGGAACAAGATGTTAGTACAAACTTCAGATGCTTCTACGTGGAAGCACTTTGATGCATTACACAAGGATAAATCGGCAGATCCAAGGCATCCTCGAGTTGCCATCAACACGGATGGGTTCAATGTGTATGGTATGATGGCAACACAATACAGTTGTTGGCTTGTATTTGTCATTCCACTCAATCTCCCCCCGGAGAGATTATGAAAATAAATAACATTTTCATGGCGTTGATAATTCCAGGGCCCAAATATTCGGGGAAGAATATGAATGTGTACATGCAGCCGCTTAAGGATGAATTGGAAGAAGCCTGGGATAATGGGAGAAAGATATACGACGCCGCTACCAAAAAAACTTCAAAATGCATGTGTGGTACATGTACTCGATGCATGGCTATCCGGCATACGCGCTATTCGTTGGCTGGTGTGTGCACGGAAGTTTCCCGTGCCCCGCATGTAAGGCAGCTCTTCAGTTCCATTGGCTGCAGGCGGGTCGCAAGTTTTCTTGCTTCAACATGCATAGACAGTTCCTGCATCCTGACCATGAGTTCAGAAAAGATAAGAAGAATTTCATCAAAGGTAGAGTTGTCAAAAATACTGCACCATCTGCGTTGACAGGCCAACAGTCCCTTGACCAGTTAAACACTCTCAAGCCTGATCCTATGTGTCTAGGGTATTTCAAAGGGTATAATACGGAACACGCCTAGACTCACAAGTCATGCTTATGGGATCTGCCTTACTTCAAAGACCTCATTTGCCCACACAACATTGACATGATGCACACTGAAAAGAACATGGCGGAGGCCATTTTTGTTACATTGTTCGGCATAGAGGGGAAGTCAAAGGATAATCCTAAGGCTAGAATCGACCAGGAGGCTCTATGTGATAGACCGTTACAAAACTTGCGACAACGGAAAGGAAAGCAAAGCGTAGCGAAGCCAAAGGCATGGTTCAATCTTGGAAGGCCAGCTATGAGGGAAATTCTATTGTGGGTGAAAATGCGGTTGATGTTCCCCGATGGGTATGCTGCGAATCTAAAGAGGGGAGCGAGTCTTGAAAAATTGAAAATATTTGGTCTCAAGAGTCATGATTGGCACATATGGCTTGAGCGGGTAATACCGATGATGTTGCTTGGCTTTATCCCTGAGGATGAATGGTTAGTACTGGCAGAGCTGAGCTATTTCTTCCGTTTTCTTTGTCTGAAAGGACAATCGCCTGGTGTTGATCTGCAAATTAGAAAGGATCTTTCCACTGGGCTTGTTTAATCCAATGCAGCATTTGATTTTGCATCTCCCGACCGAGGCTAGATTGGGTGGGGGGCGTTCCAAATCGGTGGTGCTTCTCAACTGAGAGGATGTAGAAGACGCTTTGAGATAAATGTAAAAATAAGCATAGAATTGAAGCATCGATGGCTGAGGCATTCATTACTAAGGAGGCGGCAAACTTCATGACAACACACTACGAAGCCAAAAATCATCATTTACATAACCCGAAGCCTCGGTACAATGATGGCGATCGTAAAAAAGGTCGATCCAACATCAGGCTATTCAAAGGGAAGCTCGCACCAGTTGGTGCTTCGAAAGGGAAACCGTTGGATGTCGAAGAATGTCAGACCATTTCATTGTATATCTTCAACAACCTAACAGAAGTGCGGCCGTACATCGAGTAAGTTCTCAGTAAATTATTGTTCCGCAACTTCTAATTCCTTTGAACTGACCTTATTCCCGGATATTTGATATAGTCGATACGTTGCCGAATTCTCGGATGGAGTGGTCATCGAAAAGGATTCCGTCAAAGAGTATGAGCTTATGGCAAAGCATGGAGGCGACTAACCCGATTTCATCTCTCGGTTCAAAAAAGGGTAATTAATTACCATTAATGGACCATTTGATTTCTTGGTCTAATTTGCGGCTAATGCATCCATTCTTCCGTATTAAACTTGTAGGATGATGCAGAGTCTATGGAGGCCGAGTTGAGACAAGTCGCTAATGGTTTTGACTATAAGGTTCGTTCATTTGACAAATACGACATCAACGGGTATCGCTTTTGTACCTTTGGCAAAGAGCTATCTATGACCGACCTAAAGACTACAAATTGTTGTGTCCCTACTATCGGCGAAGGAGGTACCGAGTATTATGGAAGAGCTCAAGCAATTTATGAACTTCTATTCAATGGTGAAAACCCACCGACCGTCGTAGGCTTCAAATGTTATTGGTTTCAGCCAAAGGAGACTAGAAGGACTCATCAACATATAGGGCTAGTCGAAATCAGCCAAAGCACCCATTTAGATGTTCCCGATGTCTATACGGCTCAACAGGCGACACAAGTTTTCTATCTACCATGGGCCTGCCAAACTGATCCAAATCTGAAAGGTTGGGATGTCGTTTATGAAGTGCCGCCAAGTTTTAGACCACCTACCCTCAATGAAGAGGATTATGAACCTCACATTAATCCAGACACATATGATGGGGAATTCTTCCAAGAAACACGTATGTCCAAAAAACTTCAAGAACCACTCTACTTCACCCGAGAACATTGAAGTAGAGAGCGACAGTGAATCCTTCTTAACCCTTGAGCTGAAACAGGAAGAGGCGGAAGAAGAAGATGTTATTGTTGCGGATGACCTGTCACTTCTTGACCGATTACAAAATGGAAGCCTTCCACAAGTTCTTCCTGATAGTGATGATGATGATGCATTTATTGATGATAGTGATGATCATGATGCATTTATTGATCCCGAAGCAAATATAGATGATCAAGATTATTATTAGTTCATGTCAGCTATTCAACTATTATTATATACATATATAAAAAACAATTACTCATGTTGGTATTTATGATGATGATACACTTAAATTATATACATTTTATTACTCATGTTGGTATTTATGTTTTACTAATTTCATTTACTCTTTGTCATGGCATGTGTTGAAAGATGGTGGGAAAGGATCGACAGCACTCCGAGGCTCCTTCTTCGTCGGCGGGTGGTGGGATGGGTGCTCCCATTCCTGCCCCATCTCTCCAGAGAGCGTTGCTCTCTACTATGCATGGAGTGGCTACTTCTTCAACGACCGCCGCCCCCGTGAGAGAACGTTGACCACGCGCGAAGAAGAGAGCTACTAAAGGTACACGTGGCCGCGTGAGAGGTAGGGTGGCTGCCATGCCTTCCTCGCCGCCACCCCAGCTGATTCACGTGAGCACAAGACTGCTAGGGTGGACCCGTCTGAGGTGGAGGCTACACAGACTCCGGTTCACGAGCCTCAGGTCAACGAGCCTTCGACCAATGAGACTCTTGGCCCAGAGGCTTCGTTCCAAGAGACTCCGGAGCAAAGCAGGGATGAGGGTACGTCCCAAGAGACCCAGTGGGATACCTGGCCTGATCTGGGTCAGTCGGAGCCAAGTGGCCATGCTGATAGTGACGAGGAGCAGGGTGAGGGGACCACTGTCTACCAGCGTGATAGTATGGGGCTCCCGCCCATGTTGGCAACCCGCCAGCAAAGGTGGTCGATTCAGCCAAATTGGGAGAAGTAAGTTCATTTACTCTTACTTAACCTTTTGCCTTCACGTTTTCTCAAATATCTAATGCGTTGGCTTTAATTTGTCATACTGCAGGGGTTGGATTGTTGCCAAGGGTGTCCGCAAGCCCAACAACGTCCTTGGTCTGCTTTGCCGGCAAAACTTCCCGGGGTTTGTTACGTTGTCCGGCCGGGGTCGAGAGGTAGGAATGACCTGGGAGCACTACATGGGTGCCCCGGCCCCGCCGGAGGTGGAGATCGACGGTGTTTTGTGCCACACGAGGGCCCACATGGTGATCAGACAGTTCAGGGTAATTTCTCCTTTACACAATTAAAAATCAATAATAGCTAGTTATTGTACTAATCAGTGTTCTCTCATTTGTAGACCTTCTATAGTTGTGAGGAGGGATACAAGGAGGCCACGACAAAGGTTATCGAAACCGAATGCCGCCGCCTACTTCAAAACTGGCGCCACGAGGCTCGGGTGCAGGCTGTTTGAGACTACTACACCTCGCGGCGTATTAGGAATGAAAAGGCGAAGTGCCGCGACTCTAAGATGGAGAAGGAGTATTACATGAAGGTAATTACATATTATTAAGGCCTTGTAGTTAGTTTCCTTGATTTGATTTTTACGTGTAGGGCTCAAATTTCTCTTTATTAACTTAGGTGCCCCCGAGATGGTGTGTGGATAAGATTGATTGTTGGGAGGCCTTGGTGGATCAGTGGTGCTCCGAAAAGTGGGAGGCCAGCCACAACACTGCCAAGGAGAGGCATGGCAAAATGGTTGGTGTACCACACCATCAAGGGAGCATCAACTTAAATGAGTTCAGTGAGAACTGGGTATGTGGTTTGCTTCATGACTCATGCTATTCATTCTTAATGCTAGCTTGAGGCATTTGCTAATACTTTTTTCCTCTCTCTCGCTTTTAGGGGCGTCACAATAAGACGGAGGTGCCAGAGATGTACGACCTCTATGCGATGGCCCATATTACCTCGTACAAGAAGGTCAAGGCATTCTCTGAGTTTGACCTCGATCATCCTGAAAACTTCAGCAACATCTCCTCCCACCACAAGCTTAGGAAGTACAGAGATCACGGGAAGGCGGGGAAAGGGGAGGACTTGAACCCGAGCCAGGGGCCTATTGATCCAGAGCTGGTGAGGATAGTTGTCAACGGGAGGCCCCATGGCTTGATCACCATTGGAGATGGACTTATACGTTGTCCTAGCACTCTCCGGCAGATAAAGGCATGCCAAAGAAGCTCCTGTCCTGAGATAACACCTCGTCCATGGCCAGCCGAGCCTGCCATCGAGGTTAGTTTAATGGACTCAACTATCTTTCCGCATTACATTGTGTGTGTGAACCAATATGATTACAATGGTAACAATGAGTTGTGTTGTCGGCTGCTATTCTGAAAGAGAGAGAGGCAGCACATGCGCTTTTGGCGGCGAAGGATAAGGAGATGAAGGAGATGGAGGAGAGGACGGCTACGTTGATGGAGGTGGAGAGGGCACAAAATGATGTGTCTAACAGGGCCATGTACGAGCTCTTCATGGTAAGTTTCTTCTTCATATTTGTCAAATCTTGCATTTTAATGTTCGTTTCATTAATAACTAAAAAGTTTGACTTGTCGAAACCAAATGTACAGTCTATGTGCGAGAAGAGTGGCCACGTCCTCCAGTGATGCCAGTCATTAACATGGTGGGGACGGTGAGTTTCATTTCAATGAAGTGATCTTCTGAGTGTCATCATGCTAACGACACATTGCAAATGATGTTTGGTGCAGAATATCTCCCAAAACGCATCGCACGACCCTTCTATAGGGCAGCCTTTTCAAGGTGAAACAAGCCAGAGCCACCGTGCTTCACCTACGTGCTGATGAGAATGGTATGTTTTTTCTAGTGTTTTGCTTAACAACCGCATAATGATGGTTACTTACCTTACCTTAGCTCCAAAATGACATATTTTAACCAAGTTAGCTCTAGAATGACCTATACTTAGCTTAGTTTCCTCCTAAATGACATAATAAGCTTAGGTAGCTCCAAACTTGCATAATAAGCTTAGTTAGCTCCAAAATGACCTACTTTACCCAAGTTAGCTTTAAAATGATCTATAATTAGCTTAGTTAGCTACAAAATGGCACAATAAGCTTAGCTACCTCCAAAATGACCTATTTTACCAAAGTTAGCTATTAAATGACCTATAATTAGCTTAGTTAGCTCCAAAATGGCATAATAATCATATTTAGCTCTTAATGACCTATTTTTACCTAAGTTAGCTCTAAAATGACATATATTTAGCTTAGTTTCCTCCTAAATGATGTAGTAAGCTACATTAGGCCCAAAACGGCCTATTTTATCAAAAATGACATATACTTAGCTTAGTTTCCTCCTAAATGACATATTAAGCTAAATTAGCTCCAAAATGGCCTATTTTCTCAAAAATGACCTATATTTAGCTTAGTTCTATCCTAAATGACATAATAAGCTTACCTAGCTCCAAAATGACCTATTGTACCTAGCTTAGCTATTAAATGACCTATACTTAGCTTAGTTAGCTCCAAAATGGCATAATAAGCATAGTTAGCTCCTAAATGACCTATTTTTACCTAAGTTAGCTCTAAAATGACATATAGTTAGCTTAGTTTCCTCCTAAATGATATAGTAAGCCAAATTAGCTCCAAAATGGCCTATTTTGTCAAAAATGGCATATACTTCGCTTAGTTAGCTCCAAAATGGCATAATAAGCTTAGCTAGATCCAAAATGACCTATTTTACCAAAGTTAGCTATTAAATGACCTATAATTAGCTTAGTTAGCTTCAAAATGGCATAATAAACATAGTTAGCTTCGAAATGACCTATTTTTACCTAAGTTAGCTCTAAAATGACATATATTTAGCTTAGTTTCCTCCTAAATGACATAGTAAGCTAAATTAGCTCCAAAATGGCTTATTTTATCAAGAATGTCCTATACTTAGCTTAGTTCTCTCCTAAATGACATGATAAGCTTACCTAGGTCCAAAATGACCTATTTTACCCAACTTAGCTACTAAATGACCTATAATTAGCTTAGTTATCTCCAAAATGGCATAATAAGCATATTTAACTCCAAAATGACCTATTTTTACCGAAGTTTGCTCTAAAATGACATATAGTTAGCTTAGTTTCCTCCTAAATGAAGTAGTAAGCTAAATTAGCTCCAAAATGGCCTATTTTATCAAAAATGACCTATACTTAGCTAAGTTCTCTCATAAATTACATAATAAGCTTACTTAGTTCTCTTCTTCATCTAGTCTTCTTCTACTAATTTTCTTATTTTCCATTTTGCAGATTATATTCACTTCATGGAAGTTTGCATTGATGGAGTCCTTGGGTTACTTGTATTTTTTTATTTTGTATCAATGAACAATGTGACACTTGCTACATATGGATATTAAACTATGTATGTATGGATGAAACTATTGTAATACGGTTTGGTACGAATGAAACTTGCATAATATGTATGTATGTATGTATGGATGAAACTTATTTTAATATGGTTATCAGTATGGCAAAAAAATTATTTCTGTGAAATATTATATATATATATATCATATATTGCTGTGAAAATTGTTATAATAAGAAATAAAAGAAAAGGGACATTTTGGTTACTCTTTGCCGTCTGCCCACGGACGACAAAGGGGTTCGTAAGGCAGACAGCAAAGGGGGGGTCCCAGGCGGCAAAGGGCCTTAAACCCCTGCTCCCTCAGGCTTCTTCGCCGTCAGCCCACGAACGACAAAGGGGGGCCTAAGGCATACGGCAAAGGGTGGACCCCAGGCGGATGGCAAAGACTGCCATTAACACTTGACGGCCCTAACCATGTGGGTCTGCCGTCCATGTTGTTTGCCGTCTGCTCTCCGACGGTAAAGATTCTCTGCCGTCCATAGGCAAAAGGCGGACGACAAAGGACATCTTTACCGGATTTTTCTTTGCCATAATATTTTCCATCTGCTAATGGACGGCAAAGGCTTTTGCCGTCCAGGGTCCTGCCCTTTGCCGTCAGCCATGGCAGACGGCAAAATCCCTGATTCTGTAGTGCATGATCTATATTTACTATACTAACCTATCTCACGAAATTCCGTTAAGTTTTGTGTGATTGAAGTTTTTAAGTTTTGGGTGAGATACCGATATGAGGTGAATAAGGAGTAGAAAGTACCTAAGCTTGGGGATTCCCAAGGCACCCCAAGGTAATATCCAAGGAAGACTCAAGCGTCTAAGCTTGGGGATGCCCCGGAAGTCATCCCCTCTTTCGTCTCCAACATTATCGGTACATCTTACTTGGAGCTGTATTTTATTCATCACACGATATGTGTTTTGCGTGGAGCGTCATTATAATTTGTTGTTCTCTATTACATGATATTTATAATCTTGTTTTTCAATAAAAAATCCAAGAATCTCATTAGGATAATTGCATTGCATGTTTTGATGTGTGCTGTGTGAAAACACAAACTTTTGTTGTAGTGTTTGCATTTTCATATTTTAATGGAATGTGGAAAGTTTCTGAAATTTTTACACAGTATGTTCATATAAATTATTTACCACTTCCTAAATATTCAGAATTTTTTGAGTTACACAGATCCACTGGTTTAATATATTGCTACAGACTGTTCTGTTTGGACAGATTGCTGCCATGGTTTTATTATCTACTTATCATATAGTTTCCATAGCCTATATCGAGAGATATAAATTGAGGAAATGATAGTAAATATTAGATGATGTTTGAAATTATTATGCAACTTGTCTTGATAGTACATAAAGAGTTGATTTATTATTATGTGCACTAACCTATCTCACGAGTTATTTTTACGTTTTTTGTGGATGAAGTTTTTGAGAATAGGTGAAACCGGTTTATGAGAGAATTGAACGAGATATAAAATCTCAAGCTTGGGGATGCCCAAGGCACCCCAAGTAAATATTTTAAGAAGTCTCAAGCATTTAAGCTTGGGGATGCTACGCATCCCACCTCTCTTCATTAACAATTATCGGTTAGCCTATGTTGAGCCCAAATTTTTATTTGTCCACATGATATGTGCTATTATTGGAGTGATTTTTTTTCTTTTTCTTTCTATTTACATAATATACTCAGATCTGGAAATATTTATTGAGAGAGAGAGAGTCCTCACATGGCTACTTAATTTTTTGACTACTCATTGATCTTTAGTTATATCCTTTGAAGAGTAGTTTGATGTTACTCTTGTGCTTCAGTTATATCCTATGAGTAAATTGTGAATGAATGAAATATCATAAATATTAATTTATCAATGTTCTTTATGCTTAGTAGTAGCTTCACATATGGTTTAGAAAGTAAAATCTATCAAAGTTTGACAATCACAATATTGATTGTACAAGCAATTCGTGAATGATTAGTATAAGGAAGAGAACTTTCACATACAAATATATTATCTTGGACATCTTCTATGATTGTGAATACCCATTAATTATTTTCAAACATGAGAAAATTAGTTGAAGCTGTACAAGGAAGACAACATAGTCTAGCTCACTTGGCTAGTGGAGTGGATGTACAACCCAGCCACCCAGATTCAAGTCCTTACGGAAGGGAATTTGGTTTCTTATTATTTTAAAAAAACTCGCTGTGGGGATTTCCCTTACAGTTTTCCTTCAAAAAAATGAGTTATGTTTGTGTATATTTGCATAGAATTTATATTGTTATGGATCCTCGAACATGTGGTGCTTGTTTCGAACCTTTTGCTAGCCAAAAATTCATACTAAGTAGGGATATTACTTGTGCATCCAAATCCTTGAGCCAAGTTCCTTCCATGAGAGTCCACCATACCTACCTATATGCGGTGTTACCCTATCGTTCCAAGTAAATTTGCATGTGCCGCCTCTAAAATTTCAAATGAGCATCTGTTTTGTGTGCCTGGACCGCATTGAGCGACAGGGGGCGGTCAGTATCTTCCATGTTAAGCAGGTTATTCTCATGATGAGTGTCTATTCACTCGTCCTTGCACGAGAGGGGCGGTAATAGGAATTCCCAGTACCAAAAATAATTAAACAAAACTCCCCCAGGAATGTTGTCGGTATGGACGGTACCCGTGGATTTGGCTAGCCGTGGAGTGTGTTTGTTGGTGGAGGAGGAGTAAATGTTTCCTTTTACCGCTTGGGAACCGCTGCTATTATGTTTAACATGGGATATATTGATAACTCTTGGTCGTAACATTGACAGGAAGGGTGCACCTCCCAAAATTATAGTTACTCTATTTTAAACAACGAGCTCTGGCACACATGCAAATCTGTGCTACCCTCTGCGAAGGGACAATCTATTTACTTTAATGTTATTTACTTTTCATGTTGAGTCAACTTCCTATTCAAACCTACTTCTATTAGTTGGCAAGCATCATGTGGTGGGGAAAGATCTGGGTACATATGGCCAGTCGAATATATTTGATAATGACTTATTATTGTTGACAATTATCTTTAAGATTAGTATGTTGGGAGGAGAAACAGTATGCCTCTATCTTTCTATGTGTTCGATGGATGCCATTTGTTCCAAAAATATGCTTTGACTACTAGCAATCATAGAAGACTATATGATGATTGAGTATGTGGAGCTCTTACTTAGACTTTGTTGAGAATAAGTTGAATTGCAGTTGTTTGGTGACTAAGAACATAGGTTGTTAAGTTTCAGAGAATTCATTGTTGGAACCATAACATGTGAATTGGTTGCTACTTTATCATGATGAGTTTTATGAGGAAGAGTTGATGTTACGATGCTAGGAAAAATCATTGAAATTATCATTGATCAAATTTATGCACTATGCTAGCATTCACACTTCATAAATTATTTCTTTTATCATTTACGTACTCGAGGATGAGTAGGAATTAAGCTTGGGGATGCTGATACATCTCCAATGTATCGATAATTTATGAAGTATTCATGTCATATTCAACTATGTTTACAATACTTTCATTTGGTTTTGACGCATTTTATATAATTTATTTAGAATTAACCCAAACTAACGTTGTTTCAGGAGAACTACCGTGGTGGTGTTTTTTGTGCAGAAAATTGGAGTTCTCGAAATCACCTGATACTTTTTGATGGTTTTTTTGGAACAGTAGAGGCACTAGACGCTTCATGAGAGAGCCAGAAGAGACACTAGGTGGCCACCCTCCACGAGGGCGCTCCAGGCCCCCAAACTGCACCTTGGTGGAGCGTGCCCACCTCATGGCCCATCTTGGCGTGAAACCGATGCTCAAAAATCCTATAAATATAGAAACCATGAGAAATAACCCTAGACTCCTCGTTCGGCCTCCGCAACGCTCTATATCGACGAAAAAACAGTATGAAGAGAAAACAGTACCCTGCCGGAGAGGGTAGATCATCTCCGGTGGCCATCTTCATCATCCCGGTGGAAGTCGTGATGAGGAGGGAGTAGTCCACCCTCAGGGATGATGGCTTGTACTAGCAGTTATGTGTTCAATCTCTCTCTCTGGTGTTCGTGAGATGGCACGATCTTGATGTATGATGGGCTTTGTTAATATAGTTGGATCACATGGTGTTTTCCCCTCTCTATCTTGTTGTGATGAGTTGAGTTTTCCCTTTGAGATTTTGTTATGTTGGATTGAACACTATTATGTATTTGAGAGTACTTGATGTGTGTCTGGCATGCGGATACTCGTATTGACATTGGGGTATCCAAGTGATTCACTTGATATATGCTATGGCATCAACTTGCGGATTTCGTGACCTTGGGGATCTATGCATAGGATTTGATTGCACATTTTCATACCATGTTCTCCGATAGAAATCTTGGGGCAGTCTATGAGGTTTTTGTGTTGGATTGAGTAGTACGAACCTTAAATTGTTTGATGCATATCGTATAATTAACTCATGGATACTTGTGGTGACATTGGAGTATCTAGGTTAAATTAGAATTGGTTGATGCATATCATATGGTGTTATTTTAGTACAAACTGTTAGATAGATTGATCGGAAAGGATAACTTGTTGTTATTTTAGTATGAGCTGTTGAATAGATCGATCGCAAAGGATAACTTGAAGGTGGTTTCATACCCTACAAACAATTTCATCTTATGTTCTCTGCTAGATAAGAGCTTTGGAGTTATTCTTCGTTGCACATTGAGGGATGGTTATGTGATCCAATTATATTAGAATTGTTGAGAGATTGCACTAGCAAAAGTACAGACCCCAGGCTTTGTTTCCAAGAATTTATACAACATTTTTCTTGCTATTTACCAGTTGCTACCTTGCTGTTTTTATATTTTTAGATTACAAAATCCTATATCTATAATCCATATTGCACTTGTATCACCATCTCTTCGCTAAACTAGTGCACCTATACAATTTGCCATTGTATTGGGTGTGTTGCTGACACAAGAGATTTCTTGTATTTGATTGCAGGTTTGTTTGAGAGAAACCATCTTCATCCTACACCTCCCACGGATTGACAAACCATAGGTCATCCACTTGAGGGAAAATTGCTACTGTACTATAAAACTATGCGCTTGGAGTACCAACACGAGTCTACAAGAACAAAGTTGCGTAGTAGACATCAAGAGGGCACCAATCTACACTTCCACCAACAGAAATTTGATTCCCCCACTAATCCCTTGTGGAACTTGTTATTCTTGGGTGTTTGAGAACCCTAGATTGCTGAGGTCACACTAGTGGAAAAAGGCCCATTTGTCCCGGTTCGTCAGGCCCATTTGCCGCGGTTCAGGAACCGGGACTAACGTGTCAGGACTAAAGCCCACGACCTTTAGTCCCGGTTCGCTTACGAACTGGGACAGAGGGCTCTACACGTGACCGCTCAGCCGAGCCCGGGCAGGAGGACCTTTGATCCCGGTTGGTAACACCAACCGAGACCAAAGAGCGTCCATGCGTCAGCAGCTCAGGAGCTGTTTTTTGAAAGAGGAGGGTTTTGAGGGTTTTGGAGGGTTAATTTAGGGGTTTCATATATTTTGTTAGATAGCTAATAGAGAGGAGTGATCTGTCTTATCTTCGTGCTTGGTCATGATGCTACGTACTATACTTATAGATAGAACATATAACACAATTTAATCATCATTTTTGTCAATGAGACATCATGTAACAAGTTGGTCACCAGTCATAATCACAACTCCTCCTCCTCCTCCTCATCAACTCTAACACATTATAGCACATAACAACACAATGTACCTAGGACCTATGTACTCCTATCTTGTAGGACCTACTCTACCCTCTCTTAGGTACAATATCATAAAACAAGATAGGCCCTGACTCTCCATTATGGAGAACGGGGATCATCCTGTCTCCCATTCTTGGCCTACGCACAATGTTCCTTCCAGGTAGCACTCTACGATTGAGCATACATTTTTTCCAATCTTTGATTGTCATGACTCCATCGGTTTTAGAAATCCGGTATGGATAGGAGTGATGCGTAGGCTGACCTGGCCGTGGTGGCCCTAAGCTCGTAACAACAATGCAACCTCTCGGCAACATCAGATGAGGCACACAATCCTCCGGGATTTTCTGTTGAAAAATAGTAATAACTTTGTAGTTAGCAATGTAGTTTAGTTTTAGAGGAATTTATGCAAAAGATGCATGGCTGTCGTAATAGTAGAATTAAAATCTTACCATGTAATCTCCATGGATATTACGTAGTTCACCACGTGCACTAGTGGCACGTATTGACCATAATGCGTAGGAGTTTGATAATAGCTATTGCAATTCTCAAGATGACTAAGAAATGTGGTAATATGATCTTTCTCCTTATAAGTTAATTCTGCTTCATCACTATAATAGTAGGTTCTGTCTACCATCTTCCATACATTTTTTGAAGAATGAAAAAAAGCTGTCAATGCAAATAAGTTGTCAACTATGTTTAAATAAACAATATAAATTACTTAATAAATATGGTTGAGAAACTCACATAATGGTAGAACTAGAGGCGTCTGCACATCGACCCAGATGTCGATATTACCTTCAATTTCATCTTCCGGACGAATATCAAAGGTGATAAGCATATTAGGCTCAAATGCATAAGCCTTGCATAGTGCTTGCCAATTTTTGCATTCAAAATAGCAATAGGTTTCTACATGGTACAATTTTACCGCAAAAGTAAAACCATGCTCGGTCCTCAAGTGAACTATCTTTACCTCCATATCTTTTTTAGTATTGAAACCAGTCTTATCCAAGACAACAATTCTTGCATGGCAGGGTATACGCTAGTAGAACAGCAAAAAATTAAAATTAATTATAAGTTGAAGCAAAAGAGGAACAAGTCATGCTTAATTACGAAAAAAGACTTTTTATTTTGACTTACTGTATCCACTTCGAAGGTCTCATCTAGCATGATGCTGAAGCGCCTACCATCAACTAGGAAAGTCTTGTCACACAGGCCACGCTCGTCTTCGCAGTATTCGCACATACCAAATTAACTTTCATCGTCAAACATTTCCAATGTTCATAGTTGAAACATTTAAACTCAATTGAAGGAAACTACGAGAAAACTGATCAACACACATATCACTATTACTCAATATGCAATGGGTTGACTTTAGGACTGTCGAGTCTTTCCTTCCTAAACTCTCGTGTCACGTATATGGTGGGCACTCCCTCTAATATTGCAACCGTCGGTGATGGTGGCTCCTCCATTCGTCTCAGAGTGCATTACACCAAAATGTTTAGCACACTGGAACGAAGGAGAAGTGACCCCCACGACAATAGTCGGGATTCTTCCTCTCTCATATATATATGGTGGACACTCTGCCTCACTGAAAGACACACAAGGAGCCGAAACAGACCTAAACTCAACCCGTTTCATATATCGAGCAATGACATAGAAAAAATTCCCTATGGTTTACCAAAATGACTTGCAAATCACAAATACATTTATAATATCACTAATACATCATCCCAAATAATCCAGTTCAAGAATTACAACACTCTTTGGATCCTAATGCGTGTGTGACTTTCGGTCTGTCGAGGCTTTGCTTAAGTAACTCTCATATCTCATGGTGTATTGGTGCGCTCTCTCACACACTGATATGGTGGTGTATATATGTTGGTGGCCACTCTCTCACAGTAATAGTTCGACCGCCGGTGATGGACGCCCCACCTCTTCTCTTCTTCCGCAATATATCGACGAGTATATCGCAAAGAAGAGAAGAAAGATGAGGCACCCCCACGACAACAGTTGGGATTCCTGCATCAAGAACACACATGAAAGTCACACAAGGAGCAATAATAGACCGAAAGTCACACACGCATTATACCGATAAAATATAACAAATACATTAATATTTATAATGAACTCGAATATAATATCACTAATACATCATCCCGAATAATCCAGTTAATGCATCATCAAATATTAACTAATACATCTCGAATATTATCATATAAGATCACTAATACAGATTGAATATCCTAGAATCCAAAGTGGAGGATGGTGAACTCGATTCACTAGCGGTCTCTGAGTCGCCGACAGTGGACACCCAAAGATAAGGAACCATCATGGGATCATAACTCAAGTGAGATCCCTGAAGGATCTGCCAAGTATTGTCGAACCGGGCGTCCAACGCCGCCATGTAGCGACGGACATGCTCGTCCTCCTCCCTGACACGATGACGTACCACCTCCGTGGGTGCCCGCTCCCTCCACATCAAAAGTGGCCCGCGTGACCGCCACCACAGAAGGTCGGGGTCGACAATGATACCTGCATTCCTCACCAACCTCCGAGCCTGAGAAGGTAGCACCTCCCAATGACAGCTTGACGGAGCCTAGTCCTGGACACAGCGCCTATCAAGCAGGCTCTCGCGGACTACTCGACAACGAAGATGCGGGCCGGGCATCGTCGACAAATTCCTATGAGAACGTTTTCTTATCGTTTAATCACTAATTTTTCATAAAACCCAAAAAATTTCATCATTAACATACTAATCTAACATAAACATTCATAATAAACATACTAATCTAACATAAACATTCATCATAAACACACTAATCTAACATAAAGATTCATCATTAACATTCATCATAAAAAAATTCTGTAATCTAACATACACATACTAATCTAACATAAACATTCATCATATAAAAAAATCAACATATATTTAAAAAAGTTGCAATGAGCTGGGGCGGCGACGGCTCACAGCGGGGGCAGCGACGGGGCGACGACGGGGAGGCGACGAGGACGGAGCGGCGATGGGGGCGGCGGGGGAGGCGACGAGGGAGGGGCGGCGACAGGAGCAGGGCGGTGGAGGGGGCGGCGGGGGCGGCGGGGGAGGGGCAGCGACGGGGGCGGCGAGGGCGGCAACGAGGGCGGGGCGGTGACCGGGGAGGCGACGGGGACGGGGCGGCGAGGAGGAGGGGGATTAGGACAGCGGGGGCGGCGACGGGGGCGGTGGGGATGGCGACGGGGAGACGAGGAGGGCAATGAAAACTATGAAATTTCCTAAGTGCTTCTTATATAGAAGAAGCATTGGTCCCGGTTGGTGGAACAAACCGGGACCAATGCCCAGCTTTAGTCCCGGTTGGTTCCACGAACCGGGACCAAAGGCCTGTTTCCAGCAGCCCAAAGGGCGGGAAACAAGGACCTTTGGTCCCGGTTAGTGGGGCCAACCGGGACCAATGCAGACCTTTAGTCCCAGTTGGTGCAACCAACCGGAACCAAAGCCCTCTTTTCGGCAGCCCAAAGGGCGGGAAACAGGGACCTTTAGTCCCGGTTGGTGGCACCAACCGGGACGAAATGGGGGCATTGGTCTAGGTTTGTGGTACCAACAGGGACCACTGGTCCCTTTTCGTCGGCCGGCGGGGAGACATCGCCTGTTTATAAGCCCCGATGCACTTGACCTATCAAGCTCCTCTCATACTGAAAATAGTTGCCCTTATACACGAAATTTGACCTAAATTCAAAATGCTAGTTAGGTGCCTAACTAGCACCTTGAATTTAGGTTGAATTTCAGTGTAAGCACATCTATTTTCACTTTTGCTATTTTTATGTTATTTCGTTGCTATTTTTCCTTCTATTTAACATTACTATGTTTTAACATTATATTCAATTTGATAATTTTTAGGTTTTATGTAATTTTAGTTTCAAAAATACTAGAGGTTTATAATTTTAGTTATTGAGTTTTTGAGCTAAATGACCCTGGAATTGAAAAGCACTACAAACGAACTCTGAAAAGGTTGAAAGTTGGCATGATATCATCATTTCACCCACATAGCATATGCTAAAAAGTTGCGAGGGTTATAGCAAAAGCGGAATTCACTTCGTGTACAAAACGGACAGTCTCTTTTGAAGTATAAGGGTTCCAGACGGAAACTCATCGGGTACAAAAGGCATTTCATTTTCGTGAACTTATTTGAACTCCAGGCTTTTTGTGTGTTCAAAATGCACCATTCAAAGCCACATTCCCAATTTTCAACGCTTCCCGACATCATTTGGTATTTTCATGCAGTTATTGATTTTTTGAGCTAAATAACCCTGAAATTGGAAAGCACTACAAATGAACTCTGAAAAGGGTAAAAGTTGGCGTGGTATCATCATTTCACCCACATAGCATGTGCTAAAAAGTTGAGAGGGTTACGGCAAAAGCTGGATGCACTTCGTGTACAAAATGGATAGTCTCTTTCAAAGTATCACAGCTCCGGACAGAAACTCATCGGTTACAAAAGGCATTTCATTTTCTTTAACTTATTTGAGCTCCAGGCTTTTTGTGTGTTCAAAATGCACCATTCAAAGCCACATCATCAATTTTCAACCCTTCCCAACATCATTTGTTATAATAAAGTGTATTAAAAACCATTACAACATATCATGAATAGAGAAGTGACAAAATTAATAGAAATTCATCATCACATCAATGCCAAAGTAGAGTAATGACCAAAATAAATATGTACAGTTCATACATAGTTGTCATTATTGAACAACATATAGCTCTCTAGAGCATCTGATTAAAACATACATCGAAACTACGTAAAAAATTTCAATGCAACAACAAATGCAATCATAATCGCTACTAAGGTACCAATTGATCCAACGACATAATGATACCAAGCCCCAGTATGAATGGCATATTTTCTAATCGTTCTAAGTTTCAAGCGCATTGCATCCATCTTGGTCTTGTGATTGTCAACGATATCGGCAACATGCAACTCCAATCCCATCTTGTCATCTTCAGTTCTTTTCAAAAAAAAATCAAATGATCGATTTCTTTTTCAGCTTTTGTTAACTTCTCGAGCAGAATTGCATAGTCGGTTGGAATTTCTGGTTCAACTACTTCATATAGATAAAAACATCTACGTCAAGTTGGTGGCATAATTAATTGTCATAGACATTAGATATGTGAAATAGTTATATAAAAGATAATATACCACATCTGAATCATAGCCTGGACGAGGGCCGACGTGGGCGGATACCATAACCATGGCACTATATAATAACATACAATAATAAAAGTAGGAATATCATACGAGTAAGTATATTTTCTTTTAGCAAGAAGATAAGATCAAGAGGCTCACCACGCGCGGGCGATCGACGGCGGTTTTAGGATGGGGACGGGCCAGGACGGACCGCCAAACCTAGACAAATCTTGACGAAAATGGAGTTTGGACAAGGAGCTTCGAGAGGATAAAGCTTAAGTTTGGCTTGGGCATTTCGTCAAACACCTCATCTGCATAGGAGGTGAGCTAGAGCACCATAAAGCTCTCCCCTTTCTGTCCTAAAAATAAGAGCAAAGTGGAGTGCTTTGCTCGGTAGCGAGGGGGTATATATAGGGATCTCATTGGTCCTGGTTCATAGCTGGAACTGGGACTAAAGGACCCCCTTTGGTCCCGGATCCAGCCATAAACCGGGACCAATGGTTGTGGGCCAGGATTGAGGCATGTTGGTCCCGGTTCGTGTCTGGAACCGAGACCAAAGTTTCCAGACGAACCAGGACCAATGCCCCACATGGCCTGCCCGTTCCCCTGGCCTCACGAACCGGGACCGTTGCCCCCATTGGTCCCGATTCATGACTGGCCCGTCCTGAACCAACGCCCTGTTTTCTACTAGTGTCAGCATGGAGCCATAATCCATTATGGTGAAGTTTTGAGGTGTTGTCGGGAGTTTGCAATTAAGTTGTGGATATTGCCTCAACCTTGTTTGTAAAGTTTCGATCCCCGCCTTCAAGGGCACCACTAGTGGAATCACAACATCTTTCATTGTCTGAGGGCATGAGGAGAATACGGTGGCCCTACTGGCTTCTTGGGGAGCATTGTTCATCCACATCACTCCAACAGAGACGTACATCCCCTCAAAGGGAAGGAACTTCGATATCCACCGATTTCACTTGTGGTTATTTCTTACCTTTACTTTGTGCAAGCATTAATTGTGTTGTATCCTTTGCTTGCTTGTATTGTTGTTGTTGTTGCTAGAATCATATAGGTTGTTCACCTAGTTTCATATCTAGACAACAAATTTGTTGGTAAAACTAATTTGTTAAGAAAATCTTAAAATTGGTAATTTCCTATTCACCCCCCTCTAGTCAACCATATTGATCCTTTCAATTGGTATGAGAGCTATGTCTCCTTAAAGGCTTAACCACCTGAAGAGTATGGTTGATGACGGGATTGAAGGAGGGGAGAACTCCATGGCCGGGCCTGAGACTGTGGTCACCCATGATGATTTGAACGAGGCCATCGCCTCGCTAAAATCTTCCGTGGTGGATGAGGTCAAGGACACGCTAAATAAATTCCTTGAGAATCTTAAATTCCCCACAAACTAGAAAGATTATAATCCTTTCCATTCTGAGATGGATGCCTGATCTGCAAAGGAAACAGCTAGTACCGAGCTACCCAAATCTTCTCATGGAGTAAACGGATCGGGCTCCCATGCCACAATTGCCCCTACTCGGTCTTATGGTGGACCGGTTCCCTCACCTCATATTAACTCTAATGGCCC
Source organism: Hordeum marinum (assembly GCA_022496015.1). Taxonomy (NCBI): domain Eukaryota; kingdom Viridiplantae; phylum Streptophyta; class Magnoliopsida; order Poales; family Poaceae; genus Hordeum; species Hordeum marinum. The sequence goes on from CM039678.1 coordinate 348,642,336, forward strand.
CCCACCCAATCTTGATTTGACTAACTTTCGTGATTTGGTTTTTCGTATCATGTCTCATTTGAATCAAAACTCAACACAATTATGGAGAGTGATAAAGCAAGGCTTTCACCCTCATGATCCCAACAACATGACACCAAGAGAAGAAGTGGACAACCAACTCAATGCTTCTACTTTCTTCATTCGTCAATCCTCCTTGCCACCCTAAGATCTCTCCTACTTGCGCTCGTTCACCATTTCCAAAGAAGAATGGGTGAACATCAACTCCTTGTACAAAGGGAGCTCACGCATTTGACGATGCAACTTTGAGATGGTTCTTGATGAAGCTGATGAGTTTGTGATGAAGGAAGATGAATACACAAGATAGCATGACTGAAGATTGACCACCCTCATTGTCTCTCTTAGAGATAATGGGAGCAAGGACACGGACACTTGGTTCAAGCGCAAGTTTCTCATGACCACCATGTATTCAACAAAAGCACGTGTTCCACGATTTGTCAAAGAACACGGATGACACTTGGTTCAAGTGCAAGTTTCTCACGGCCATCATGTCAGAATCAGAATCAGAATCAAAAGAAGAAGAAGAAGAAGACGAAGAAGAAGAAGAAGAAGAAGAAGAGGAAGAATAAGAGGAAGAGGAAGAGGAATAAGAAGAGGAAGAGGAAGAGGAAGAAGAAGAGGAAGAAGAAGAAGAATAAGAAGAAGAGGAGGAGGAGGAGGAGGAGTGTTGAACCTAAGACACTAAATATGCTTGCCACAAGCACATGGCTCTTGCATCAAGGCAATTTTGGGGCAACAAGAGAAACACCAAGCCCAACTTATCCAAGAATAAATCAAGCGCATCCAAGGGCAAGCAACGGGCGAGGACATGCTACAATTGTGGTAATGTAAGTCACTTTGTTGTGGATTGCCCCTACGAGAAGCAAGAACACAATGGATGCAAGCTTATTTGCAAGGACAAGTTGAAGTCCATCTCGAACAAGAAAAACTTCTCAAAGAGGGTGCCTTCAAAGGGGTTGATTGTGCCAGAAGAGTACAACTCCGATCATGATGATGATGATGATGCAAGTGGGGAAGGAATGGTAACAACTTCCATGGACATTGTGATCTCTCCTCCAACCATGGTGGCACTCTTCGAAGCACCCAACGAGTATAACATCCCCATAGCCAAGTTCCTAATGGCCAAGGCCTCCAACAAGGTTACCTCCAACATCAACACTACCATCTCCACTACTCCTTCTCATTCGGATAGTGGGGATGAAAAAGGGGAGATAAAAGTAGATGAAAATCGCTTTGACAAATTCATGAGCAAACTCAAGGGTGAGACCAAGAAGAATTTCATTGTTCTCTTGGAATAATTAGGTGAGGAAATTTATGTCATTGAACTCATGAAGAGGCCATCTCTAAGATGGAAGGGCATAGCCGTGACTATGTCGATGAGATTGCGGATCTTTCCAATGCTTTAGAAGAAGAGCAAAGTCTTTATTTGGCTCTTGAGGAGTCACACAATGTTAACTTGGCTAGAATCAAAAAAGATCCTTATCATTCTCAATTTCTCGCTCGCGTGCTTCAATCCGAGAAGGTTGAACTTGGGATTGCCATGAGAAACTCAATGAGGAGTTTGAGTTTCTTAACAAGACTCATAAGGCCTTGAAGAGCACTCACGCAAGCCTCAAACTTTCTTAAGATCACCTCCAAGTGAACATAACTAAGGAGATCTTACTTGTCCTTGTTTTGTGCTAATTGATAATGCTCGTGCTACTAAACCTTGTTGTGAGCATGTGCACCTTATGGAGCAAAATGCTAAGTTGAAGGAACAACTTGAGAAGGGCCTTCTGACTTATATCCAAGGAGAGAATAACCTTAGCGACCTTTTGAGCAATCAAAAGGAAGTTGTGACTTAGGAGGGACTTGGGTTTGCACCCAAGTCAAAGAAGAAGCAATCCAAGAAGAAAGAAAATACCAAGCAATATCTATCTCTTAAATAAACATTTGTCAAAGAGGGAGAGGGTGCTCCTAAGGAGAATAATAACAAGGTGATGGGTGGCAAGGCCATAAGGGGCAGTGCCACTCATTCCAACAAGATCAGCGATTTAATCCTTCATCTCTTTTATGCCATGCTAGTGATGGGCATGTTTATGCAAAATGTGTTGGTTCTCCTTATGAGTATATTGAATGGTATATTTGGGTTCCTAAGACCCTTCTTGTTCACCTCAATGGACCCATTCAAGAATGGATACCTAAATCCAAGCATTGATATTATGTAGGAGTTTGCTTCCGAAGGAGGATCAGGGTTGCTTGATAGGGGAGCAACAAATCATATGTCCAGAAGCAAGGACTTGATGGTGGCCAAAATAACTCATCTATGGCCACTCAAGTCCAATTTAGTGATGCGTCAATTTCAAAGGTATTGGGTCTTGGCAAGGTGGTGATCTCTCCGGACTTAACCATTGATAAAGTCATGCTTGTTGAGACCCTTGCATTCAATTTACTTTCCGTTCATCAACTCACACTCATGGGCTTTTCTACTTTCTTTGATATTGATACCACAACCCTCTTGTGGAGCAAGACTCTTAAAGTAGCATATGTGGGACATGTTGAGAATGGTCTCTACATGGTCAACTTATCAAAGAAGCCCACTAAGACAGTAATATGTTTATTGGCTAAAGCTGATGTGGGATGGCTTTGACATAGCACCCTATCCCATGTCAATATGAGATTTTTGCAAAGTCTCCTAAAAATGGACCATGTCCATGGACTAACAAATTTTAGTTTTGCCAAAGATCGTGTTTGTAGTGCTTGTATCTAAGGAAAGCAAGATGAGACCTCTCAGTGCCCCATGACTATTATTTACTCAAAGAGGCCCCTAGAGATCCTCCACATGGATATCTTAGGTCCTCCATCTTTTGATAGTCTTGGGGGAAGAAAGTATTGCTTGGTGATTGTGTATGATTACTCAAGATACAAATGGGTATATTTCTTCAAGAGGAGCCAACAAACCGCCATCAACTTTCCAAATGAAGCCAAATGACCCACGGGTATGCCAAAACAGGTAGCTCGGCCTCCTTTCGAACAATAATGCACCTAACTGGCGTCCGACCGGTTGACGTGCGGTCGGCTGACTTACGACCGGCTAGAGCCCGGCCGGCTGGTATAGGGCTGGCTGGCCCCTTGGCCGGCTGGCTCGCGGCCGGTTGACGTCGGCCGGTCTTGATAACCCACAAGTATAGGGGATCGCAACAGTGTTTGAGGGTAGAGTATTCAACCCAAATTTATTTATTCGAAACAAGGCGAGCCGAAGAATATTCTCGAGTATTAGCAGCCGAGTTGTCAATTCAACCACAGCTGAAAGACTTAATATCTGCAGCAAAGTATTTACTAGCAAAGTAGTATGGAAGTAACAGTAACGGTGGCAAAAGTGATAGTAGCAGTTTTGTAGTGTTTGTAACAGTAGAAATGGAAAATTAACTTAGGAAAGATCAATATATGGAAATCTCGTAGGCAATGGATCAGTGATGGACAATTATGTCGGATGGCATTCATCATGCAACGGTTATAACATAGGGTGACATAGAACTAGCTCCAATTCATCAATGTAATGTAGGCATGTATTCCATATATAGTCATACATGCTTATGGAAAAGAACTTGCATGACATCTTTTGTCCTACCCTCATGTGGCAGCGGGGTCCTATTGGAAACTAAGGGATATTCACTACAGGAATCAGGGACTTTGCCTTCTGCCATGGCAGACGGCAAAGGGCAGGACCCCAGACGGCAAAGGCCTTTGCTATACGTTTGTAGATGGCAAATAAAAACACTGTAAAGAGCTTCTTGTCGTATGTTTTCAAACGGTGGACGGCAAAGCCTTTGCTATCAGACAAACTAGGTCTTTGCCATGGGTGATTGTCCGGAGATGGCAAAGACTTTGTTAAATATATAAAAAAATTACAGCTATTAGCTGCACCACCGCTAGACGACGACGACGACTTCACGTTCTCGGGTACGGCTACGGGTCCGGCTACGACGAGCAGCTCGACTATAGCGTGTTTACTTCCTTCCATGGCTACGTAGGGGGGGTGGCCGGCAGGTGTGGGTTGGCCGGCGGGGGCATGGTGGCCGGTGGGTGGCGGGGTGGCCGGCGGTGGCAGGGCGGCCAACGGGGGTGTGGTGGCCGACGATGCGGGATGACCGGTGGGGGCATGGTGGCCGGCGGGTGGCGGGGTGGCCGGTGGGGGTGGGGTGGCCGGCGGGGGCATGGTGGCCGGTAGGTGGTAGGGTGACCGCGGGGTAGGAGTTCCCTCCTGGCCCGAGAACATGGCGGGGTGGCCGGCGGGGGACGAGTGGCGGCGCGATCGCCGGAGCAGAGTGGCGGCGCAGTCGCTGGAGCAGAGTGGCGGCGCGGTCGGCCTCGGGCAGGAGCTCCCTCCTAGCCCGATGCGCTAAGTCCCTAGCACTCCCTCCTGGCTCGATGTGCAAATGGGATGTTGCATCACGTGGGGTGGATCGTGTGTGGTGGGAATTGCTCCCTACCACGTCACTGATCCGTGTGAGCTATGGTTGGACCAATAGGAAATAAGCATAACTTTTGTGTTTGTTTGCCCCATTTATTTGGATGAAATGATTATTTTACAAGTTTGTAAATTTCATCAAAATATTTCCACACATTCTAGGAATCATAAACCAATAACACGTTAAATTTCACATTGTTTAGACCTTGTTTTTATTTTTTCAAAATAAAAAATAGGCAAATCCAAACATTCTTTGGCATGAGTCAAATAAAATGGATGGCAAATCCAAACTAAAAGCAGACGACAAAAAGCCTTGCCTCTTTGCCGTCTGCCCTGGGCCTCTTTGCCATGTGGGGGCAGACGGCAAAGGACTGACAGATGGCAAACAGGGCCTTTGCCATGTGCCAGTTCTTTGTCGTCTGCTTTGTCATGGCTGATGGCAAAGAGCACCTTTGCCATATGCCAAAAAATGGCAAAGGCTTGGCACATGGCAAATTACTGGATTCCAGTAGTGATTAAGGCCTCCTTTTAATAGAGAACCATACCAAAGCATTAGCACTTAGTGAAAACATGAACTCGTCAAACTACAGTAATCACCGGAAAGAATCCCAGTTATTGTCGCCCTGGGGATGTGGATCATAACTCGTAATAGGTGTCTACAACTTGCAAGATAGGATCAAGAACACACATATATTCATGAAAACATAATAGGTTCAGATCTGAAATCATGGCACTCTAGTCCTACTGACAAGCATTTAGCATAGCAAAGTCATAGCAACATCAATCTAAGAACGTAGTGGATACTAGGGATCAAACCTAACAAAACTAACTCGACTACATGGTAAATCTCATCCAACCCATCACCGTCCAGCAAGCCTATGATGGAATTACTCACGAACGGCGGAGAGCATCATGAAATTGGTGATGAAGGATGGTTGGTGATGACGACGGCGTCGATTTCCCCTCTCTGGAGCCCAAATCAGACTCCAGATCTGCCCTCCTAAAGAAGAATAGGAGGTGGCAGTAGCTCCGTATCGTAAAACATGATGAACTCTTCTCTCTGATTGTTCTCCAAATAGGAATAGTAAGAGTGTAAACGTGGTTGGAGGAGCAACAGGGGGCCCACAAGCCACAGGGGCGCGCCCTAGGGGGGTGGGCGCGCCCCTGGCTTATGGCCAGGTGGTGGGCCCCCTGCAGTTGATTCTTTTATTAATATTTTTTATTGGAACGAATAGGTGCATCAGTATTAACTCTTTGAGAATCTTTCTAAATTCTCTTAGGATGGCCCTCGGGATACAAAGGTTCCTGAGTCATTCTACCACCTCTAGTCATAACTTTAACAGAAGGATCATTGTCTTTACTATTCATCTCATTAAGCAAATCATTTTGCGCCTTAAGTACTTATTCTACTTGAGTAGTTACCATGGAAGCATGTTTACTAATATGGTTAAGATCATTGACAGTTCTACTCAAATAATCACCCAAGCGATCAAGCATGTAAGCATTATGTTTCAATTGTCTACAAACATAAGCATTGAAATTTTCTTGCTTCACAATAAAATTATCAAATTCATCCAAACATTGGCTAGCAGACTTATTATAAGGAATATCTCTTTCATCAAATCCACGGAGAGAATTTACCTCTACTACCTGTGTCGGGTTATCAAGACCATGTATTTCTTCAATAGGTGGTAGATTCTTAACGTCTTCAGCTTTAATACCCTTTTCTTTCATAGATTTCTTTGCGTCTTGCATATCTTCAGGACTAAGGAATAGAAGACCTATTTTCTTCGGGGTTGGCTTTGGAGGTGGATCGGGAATAGTCCAATCATTATCATTGCTCAATATATTATTCAATAGTAATTCAACTTGTTCAATAGTTCGTTCCCTAAAAACACGACCAACACAACTATCTAGGTGGTCCCTTGAAGCATCAGTTAGTCCATTATAAAAGGTATCAAGTATTTCATTTTTCTTGAGAGGATGATTAGGGAAAGCATTAAGTAATTGGAGAAGCCTCCCCCAAGCTTGTGGGAGACTCTCTTCTTCAAATTGCACAAAGTTAAATATTTCCTATAAGGCAGCTTGTTTCTTATGGGCAGGAAACTATTTTTTAGAGAAGTAATACATCGTATCCTGGGGACTATGCACATAACCAGGAGAAAGAGAATTAAACCATATCTTAGTATCACCCTTTAATGAGAAAGGAAACAACTTAAGAATATAGTAATAGAGAATTTTTTCCTCATGAGTAAATAGGGTGGCTATACCATTCAATTTAGTAAGATGTGCCACAAAAGTTTCAGATTCATAACCATAGAAAAGGTCAGATTCAACTAAAGTAATTAACTCAGGATCAACAGAGAATTCATAATCCTTATCAGTAACAAAGATCATATTGCATTCTAGCATTCAAAGATTTTTCTTTCCGCTTGCGAAGCAATTTCTTAAGATCATCTCTATCCTTACAAGCAAGAAAGTCCCTAGCTACCTCTCCTTCCATAACATAACCTTCAGGTATATCATACAATTCATATCTAGGAGAGCTAGGTCTAGAAGGTGTATCATAGTGTTCAGTTTCAATAATTTTATCAGATTCAGAAATATTATCAGTATCAATATTGGCTCTAGCAATTTGTTCATCAATAAATTCACCCAGTGGCACAGTATCATCAAGAAAAGTATCATCATAAGAATCATGCATAGCAGAAGTAGCTGTTGGGGAACGTTGCATGGGAAAAAAATTCCTACGCACACGCAAGATCTATCCATGGTGATGAGCATCTACGAGGGGGAGAGTGGATCTACATACCCTTGTAGTTCGCTAAGAGGGAAGCATTAAGAATCGCGTTTGATGTAGTCGAATGTCTTCGCGATCCAAATCGCTGAGCGTCCCACGATCCCATCACAATCCGTCCCGCGATCCAATCACGAATCGTCTCGCGATCTTGATCGCGGTCCTTCCGATCTAGCGTCAAACGGACGACACCTCCACGTCCAGAACACATACAACTCGATGATGATCTGCACCTTATTGATCCAGCAAGAGGGAGCGGAGAGGTAGATGAGTTCTCTGGTAGCGCGACGGCATTGTGGTTATGGTGGTGGAGCTATTCTAGTAGGGCTTCGCCTAAGCACCGCTGAAACCGATCTAGAGGAGAAACTACGATATAGAGGAGAGGTAGCACAGGGCTGTTTTTCTGTGTCTCAAAACCCTCAAAACCTCTAGTATATATAGGAGGAGGGAGGGAGGAGGCTTGGTGCACAAGGGTCCAGCCCTTGTCCTTACATAAGGAGGAGAGGAGGAGTCCTCCTCCAATCCTAGTAGGATTAGGAGTCCTCCTTCCCACTTGGAAACTCTTTCCACCTTGTGTTTTTTCCTTCCCAATCCACTCTAGCCGCATGGGACCTTAGAGGAGGCTTCGGCCAGCCCACCAGGGCCTGGTTTACCTCCTCCCACAGCCCATGTAGCCTCTTGGGTCGAGACACCCCTCCCGATGGTCCCCCGGTACCCTCCCGGCACTCCGGGTACACTACCGATGAGCCCAAAACTTTTCCGGTGACCAAAACAGGACTTTCTATATATCAATCTTTACCTTTGGACCATTCTGGAGCTCCTCATGACGTCCAGGATATCATTCGGGACTCTGAGAAACCTTCGATCACCACCATACATAACCAAATCAGGACCTAGATGCCCATATTGGTTCCTACATATTCTACGAAGATATTTATCGGTTGAACCTCTATGTCAAGGACTCAGTTAATCCCGTATGATGTTCCCTTTGTTCTTCGGTATGTTACTTGCCCGAGATTCGATAGTCGGTATCTCTATACCTAGTTCAATCTCATTACCGGACCATCTCTTTACTCGTTCCGTAATACAACATCCCATGGCTAACTCTTTAGTCACATTGGTTGCAAGGCTTATAGTGATGTTGTATTACCGAGTGGGCCCTGAGATACCTCTCCGTCACCTGGAGTAACAAATCCCAGTCTTGATCCATGCCAACCCAATAGACTACCTCGGAGATACCTGTAGAGCACCTATAGCCACCCAGTTACATTGCGACGTTTCATACACACAAGGTACTCCTCTAGTGCCAGTGAGTTGCATTATCTCATGGTCATAGGAAAAAATACTTGCCATGCAGAAAATTGTAGCAATAAACTAACACAATCATATGCTACATTTACAGTTTGGGTCTTGTCCATCACATCATTCTACTAATGATGTGATCCCGTTATCAAATTACATCTCATGTCTATTGCCAGGAAACCTTGACCATCTTTGATCAACGAGCCAGTCTACTAGAGGCATACTAGGGACATGGTGTTGTCTATGTATCCACACATGTATCTGAGTTTCCGATCAATACAATTCTAGTATGGATAATAAACGATTATCCTAAACAAGGAAATATGATAATAACTAATTTATTATAGCCTCTAGGGCATATTTCCAACAGTAGCATCATCAATTACTTGTGACATATCAGAATTACTAGCAGGTGGTGGTGTTGCAAATTTACTCATAGCAGAAGGTGAATCAAGTGCAGAGCTAGATGGCAGTTCCTTACCTGTCCTCGTAGTTGAGGGGTAGATCTTGGTTCTTGGATCTTTAAGATTCCTCATAGTGATCAACAGATATATATCCCAAGTGACTTACATAATAGAGCTCTGATCCTCGGCAGCGGCACCAGAAAAAGGTCTTGATAACCTAGAAGTATAGGGGATCGCAACAGGTTTCGAAGGTAGAGTATTCAACCCAAACTTATTGATTCGACACAAGGGGAGCCAAAGAATATTCTCGTGTATTAGCAGTTGAGTTGTCAATTCAACCACACCTAAAAGATTTAATATTTGCAGCAAAGTATTCGGTAGCAAAGTAGTATGGAAGTAACGCTAACGGTGGCAAAAGTGATAGTAGCAGTTTTGTTGTGTTTGTAACAGTAGCAACGGAAAAGTAACTTAGCAAAGATCAATAATGGAAAGCTCGTAGGCAATGGATCAGTGATGGGTAATGAATGCCGGATGGCATTCATCATGCAACGGTTATAACATAGGGTGACACAGAACTAGCTCCAATTCATCAATGTAATGTAGGCATGTATTCCATATATAGTCATACATGCTTATGGAAAAGAACTTGCATGACATCTTTTGTCCTACCCTCCCGTGGCAGCGGGTTCCTATTGGAAACTAAGGGATATTAAGGGATATTAATGCAATGTAGGCATGAACTCGTCAAACTACAGTAATCACCGGAAAGAATCCCAGTTATTGTCACCCTGGGGATGCGGATCATAACTGGTAATAGGTGTCTACAACTTGCAACATAGGATAAAGAACACACATATATTCACGAAAACATAATAGGTTCAGATCTGAAATCATGGCACTCTAGTCCTAGTGACAAGCATTAAGCATAGCAAAGTCATAGCAACATCAATCTAAGAACGTAGTGGATACTAGGGATCAAACCCTAAACAAACTAACTCGACTACATGGTAAATCTCATCCAACCCATCACCATCCAGCCAGCCTACGATGGAATTACTCATGAACGGCGGAGAGCATCATGAAATTGGTTTTGAAGGATGGTTGGTGATGACGACGGCGTCGATTTCCCCTCTCTGGAGCCCAAATCAGACTCCAGATCTGCCCTCCTGAAGAAGAACAGGAGGTGGCGGTGGCTCCGTATCATAAAACATGATGAACTCTTCTCTCCGATTTTTCTCCGTAAATAGGAATATATAGGAGTGGAAACGAGGTCGGAGGAGCAACAGGGGCCCACAAGCCACATGGGCGCGCCCTAGGGGTGGGCGTGCCCCTAGCTTGTGGCCAGGTGGTGGGCCCCCTGCAGTTGATTCTTTCACCAATATTTTTTATTAATTCCAAAAAAATTCTCCGTAAATTTTTAGGTCAATCTGAGAACTTTTATTTCTGCACAAAAATAACACCAAGGCAATTTTGCTGAAAACAACGTCAGTTCGAGTTAGTTCCATTCAAATCATGCAAATTAGAGTGCAAAACAAGGGCAAAAGAGTTTTGAAAAATAGATACGTTGGAGATGTATCAACCGCCTAACCGGCATCCGGCGGGCGACGGGCGGCTCCCCTGCTGACCCACGGGCAGGCGAGGTCCCGTCCCCTCTCAACGTACCATCGTACGGTGATTAGAGGTGACCCCCGTGATGGGTCTTTGCGGGACAATACTGATCGCTGACAAAGAGGCCGCGTGGATACAACACGCACTGTCATACCACTGACCGCGACCGGGCAAGACAACAGTGCTAGCACGCACCCATCCACTCCATCACCCGCCCTGCGTCGCTACAGGGTGGTCGGCCAGACTGCTGATTATGGTCGGGTGCCACAAGACGCCGCCGCCCGGTGCGGCCCGTGCCGGGGCAGGTGGCTACGGGCCAATGGCGGAAGTCAGCCAGCGGGCCTCAACAGGGCCCCACCATCGGTGGGCCCTACAAGCGACGGGATGACACAAGACGGCGGGACCTTAGAGCTGGCTAGAGAGACTGCCGGCCGAGCCCCATGCCCTAGTACTATCCATGCGTATTGTATGTCGGGGCGTTCACCTATAAAAATCCCTTGGTGCCCCCATGCGAGCGTAGGAATTCTCACGATCCCCACACCTATCCACACACATAGAGAGGTTAGAAGAGCCGACTACGCCCTTCTTCCTCCTCCATCCAATAGCTTTGGGAGCTCCATTGTATCCCTCTTAGTGCATCAACTAGACAAGCATGACTAGAGATATTACCTCCCATGAGGGCCCCGAACCTAGGTACATTGTGTGTCTCGCACTGCTTTTTCTCGATCCCGCTCCCGGAGTCGACCGACATCCTTCGGGCCCAACCACTCTTGATAAGCCACCCCATGACATCTGTCGTGAGAAAACGATGACAATTGGTACTCACCGTGGGGCAGTACGCGGTGCCGCCCGGAGTCCACTTCCAGGCGGGACCCCTCGCCAACTCCGTCAGGCGTCTCACGTCCGGGCTGATTAGCATGCCCGTGGGGTCCGCCCTTGCGGAAACTCCTGCGGCTGCATACGACGGTTCCACCCCTGTCGCGGTTGGAACAGTCGTCTCCTCCCCTAAGCTGAGCCGCGTTGATGCCTCGCTCGACATCAGCGACCCCTGCATGCTCTTTGCTAAGCTGCGTCTTCGGCGCTGGACAAGTACCCCAACATGGTGCTCGAATTGTGCGACCCGCCCCAGTATATGGGCGGAATCACCGCGGGCGGAGCACGGGACTTTCGCGTCATCGCGGAGGTACTCACCACCGGTTCCTCCACGTCCTCCAGCCACTCAAGGGCGGATTCGCTAGCCTTCGTCCCTGCCACCGGCGCTGGCGTCTCTGACCCCATCGGCTCCACCCTTCGGGGTTTGAGCACCCCCATCAGGCCAATGAACAACCCGACAACGGCCACGGATGAGCTAAAAATAACGCACCCCCATCGGCGCTGGTTTTCCATTGAAGAGGAAAGGGTGATGCAGGGAAGTAGATAAGTATTTACCTCAGTTGATGAGAACCAATGTATCAATCCAGTAGGAGGAACAATCAAGTCACCAATGGATGCACCTACACAAACAATCAAACTCTTGCACCCAACGCTATAAAGGGGTTGTCCATCCCTTCGCGGTTATTCGCAAGGATTAGATCTGATAGAGATAGATGTAAAAGATTGCAGAAAGTGAAAAGTAAATAAATTGCAGCAAGGTATTTTTGGTATTTTTGGTTTATAGATCTGAAAAAATAATATGGAAAGTAGACTCGGGGGCCATAGGTTTCACTAGAGGCTTGTCTCTTGAAGGAAAATATCACGGTGGGTGAACAAATTACTGTCGAGCAATTGATAGAAAAGCAAATAATTATGAAGATATCCATGGCAATGATTATGCATATAGGGATCACGTCCGTGTCAAGTAGACCGAAACGATTCTGCATCTACTACTATTACTCCACACATCGACGAACTCTTGCTTGCATCTAGAGTATTAAATTCATGAAGAATGGAGTAACGCATTAGGTAAGATGACATGTTGTAGAGGGATCAACTCAAGCAGTATGATGAAAACCCCATCTTTGTACCCTTGATGGCAACAATATAATACGTGCCTCACTACCCCTACTATGTGACTGGGTGAGGACACCGCAAGATTGAATCCAAAACTAAGCACTTCTCCCATTGCAAGAATTACCAATCTAGTTGGCAAAACCAAACCAATAACTCGAAGAGACTTGAAAAGATATGAAATCATGCATATAAGAATTCAGAAAAGACTCAAATAATATTCATGGATAATTTGAACATAAACCCACAATTCATTTGATCTCGACAAACAAACCGCAAAAGAGTATTACATCGGATAGATCTCCATGAAGATCATGAAGAACATGGTATTGAAGCACAAAGAGGGAGAAGAAGCCATCTAGCTACTAGCTATGGACATGTACGTTTGTGGTGGACTACTCATGCATCATCAGAGGGGCAATGGAGTTGATGTAGATGCCCTTAGTGACCGAACCCCCCTCCGGCAGATTACCGGAAAAGGTTCCAGGATTGGATCTCTCGGGAGTGGAGGCTTCTAGCGGCCGAAAAGTATTTGCATGGCTCTTTTTGGTATTGGGGGAAAATTGGGTATTTATAGGACGAAGAATAGGGCTAGGACTACTGCCAGGGAGTCACAAGCCTGCCAGGCGCGACCACGGGGTGGTCGCGCCCCCTGGCTTGTGACCTCCTGGCAAGTGCCTTGCCTTGCACTCCAAGCCTGGTAGATCTCTTCTGTTCCAGAAAAAATCATAGCGAAGATTTTATTCCATTTGGACTCCGTTTAATATTTCATATCTACAATACTCAAAAACCAGGAAAAAGCAAAAAATTGCACTAGGCTCTAAATTAATAGGTTAGTCCCAAAAATAATATAAAATAGCATATAATGCATATAAAACATCCAAAACACATAGTATAATATCATGGAACTATAAAGAATTATAGATACGTTGGAAACATATCAGCATCCCCAAGCTTAATTCCTGCTCTTCCTTGAGTGGGTAAATGATAAAATCAATTTTTTTGATGTGGAATGCTACCTAACATATTTATCCATGTAATGTTCTTTATTGTGGCATGAATGTTAAGATCCATAAGACTCAAAACTAAAGCTTAATGTTGACATAAAAACAATAATATTTCAAGCATACTAGCAAAGCAATTTTATCTCTTCAAAATATAATGGCAAAAGAATGTTATCCCTACAATATCATATGGTATGGCTATGCTCCATCTTCCCCACACAAAGTATTTATATCATGCACAACCCCGATGACAAGTCAAGCAATTGTTTCACACCTTTTATTTTCTCAAACTTTTTCAACTCTCACGCAATACGTGAGCATGAGCCATGGATATAGCACTATAGGTGGAATAGAATATGGTGGAGGTTGTGATGGAAAAGGAGAAAATAGTCTCACATCAACTAGGCATATCAACGGGCTATGGAGATGCCCATTAATATATATCAATGTGAGTGAGTAGGGATTGCCATGCATCGGATGCACTAGAGCTATAAGTGTATGAAAGCTCAAAAGGAAACTAAGTGGGTGTGCATCCAACTTGCTTGCTCATGAAAACCTAGGGCAATTTGAGGAAGCCCATCATTGGAATATACATGCCAAATTCTTATAATGAAATATTCCCACAATTATATGAAAGTGAAAAATAAGGAGAATCTCTATCATTAAGATCAAGGTGCTACTTTGAAGCACAAGTGTGAAAAAATAGTAGCATTGTCCCTTATCTTTTTTCTCTCATTTTTTTCATTTTGGTGGGTTCTAAGGGCTCTTTTTTATTTGGGCTTCGCTGGCCTCTTTTATTTTTCATATAGTCCGAAGTCTCATCCCCACTTGTGCGGGAATCATAGCTTCCATCATCCTTTCCTCACATGGGACAATGCTCTAATAATGATGGTCATCACACTTTTATTTACTTACAACTCAATAATTACAACTCAATATCTAAAACAAAATATGACTATATATGAATGCTTCTGGTGGTGTACCGTGATGTGCAATGATCTAGCATAGCAAATGACATCAAAAAAGGGCAAGCCATGAAAACATCATGCTAGCTATCTTACAATCATGCAAAGCAATATGAAAATGATGGTGCATGTCATAATAGACAGAATGGTGGAAGTTGCATGGCAATATATCTCATAATGGCTATGGAAATGCCATAATAGGTAGGTATGGTGGCTGTTTTGAGGAAAGATATACGGTGGCTATTTCGAGGAAGGTTGGTTTATCGCACCGACGAAAATTGTGCGGTACTAGAGAGGCTAGCAAAAGTGGAAGGGTGAGAGTGCGTATAATTCATGGACTCACATTAGTCATAAAGAACTCACATACTTCTTGCAAAAGTCTATTAGTCATCAAAGCAAAGTATTAGACGCATGCCCCTAGGTGAGAGGTTGGTAGGAGTAAACCATCGCGTGCTCTCAACCCTCACACAAAGGTCGACAATCAATAAACAAATCATGCTCCGACTTCCTTACATAATGGTTCACCATATGTGGATGCTACAAGAATCACAAACCTTTACACAAGTATTCTTACCAATTCACAATTACTTCCTAACATGACTCTTAGCATTACCATATTTATATCCCAAACCTTTATGCTAGGAATCAAACTTCTCATAATACTCAATGCACTTAATATGGAATTTTTTATTATATCCCTCTTGGATGCCTATCATATTAGGACTAAATTCATAACCTAAACCAATTACCATGCGGTTTAAAGACTCTCGAAATAATATAAGGGAGGCACTAGAGTTCAATGGTTTCTATAAAACCAAACACCACCGTGCTCTAAAAAGATATAAGTGAAGTACTAGAGCAAAATTGCCTATCTCAGAAGATATAAGTGAAGCACATAGAGTATTCTAATAAATTCATGATTCATGTATGTATCTCTGAAAAGATGTGTGCATCAAGGATGATTTTTGAAAACTAAAAAGAAAAGACTCATATCATACAAGATGCTCCAAGCAAAACACATATCATGTGGTGAATAAAAATATAGCCTCAAGTAAATTTACCGATGGATTGAAGACGAAAGAGGGGTTGCCTTGGGGGGCATCCCCAAGCTTAGTCTCTTTGGTATCCTTTATTATGACTTGTGGTGCCTTGGGAATCCCCAAGCTTAGGCTCTTGCCACTCCTTATTCCATAGTCCATCAAATCTTTACCCAAAACTTGAAAACTTCACAACACAAAACTCAACAAAAAATTCGTGAGATCCGTTAGTATAAGAAAAATAAATCACTACTTTAGGTACTGTTGTGAACTAATTATTTATTTATATTGGTGTAATATCTACTGTATTGTAACTTATCCATTGTTCAGACCCCCCGATACAACCCATAGATACATAAAAATAGGTAAACAACACAAAGAAAACAGAATCTGTCAAAAACAAAACCATCTGTAGCAATATGACAACTTCGTATACTTGTGTAAATCCAAAAATTCTGATCAATTAGGAAAGTCTTGGAAATTTGTATATAAATCTTGTGTAAAAATTTCAGACTCATTCAGATCTCTTAATAACTTATAAAATTCCTAGCCTGGGCGCAAAAGTTTCTATTTTTCAGAAAGATAAAATCGACAACCACCATAGACCATCCCAAAGGTATTACTTGGATAAAACACTAATTAAAACATAAAAAACACAATTAATACAAAAGTAATAATGTGGGA
This sequence comes from Hordeum marinum, assembly GCA_022496015.1. Taxonomy (NCBI): domain Eukaryota; kingdom Viridiplantae; phylum Streptophyta; class Magnoliopsida; order Poales; family Poaceae; genus Hordeum; species Hordeum marinum. The sequence continues at coordinate 348,658,630 of CM039678.1, forward strand.
AACACTCAAAAACAGAAGCAAAAAAATAGAACATAAAAATAAAATTAGGTTGCCTCCGAACAACTGCTATTGTTTAACGCCCCTAGCTAGGCATAACGTAATAGATCTACGTATTGTCATCTTTGGCATGCATCTACTAAATTGCACACTTATAAAGTCCTAGGAGGTCTGTTATTCTTATCAATAATAATGCTCCTAGTCAAGAAGTCAAGAGATTCAATTCTGGCAATTGGTTTCTTAACAATATTGAAAAAGTTAGGGTGAATACTTATCATCTTAAGATCTTCATCTCTTTTACTAGAGGATTCACCCTTATTTTTAGGAACATAAACAAACCTGGAAGCCTTAGGAGGAGGAGGATTTGGAGTGGTTTGAACCAAGGCAAAAGCGGATCCTAAGTTGGTAATAATGTCTTCTAGCTTGCCAATTCTAGAGGAATCTTGATCCAATTTTTCATTTACTATGGGTTCTTTTTCCTTTAGATTTTTAAAGTAACTCCAACCTTAGATCCATATTGAGTAATTTGATTATGAACCTTTTACCAAAGTTTTCAATAAGCTCAACAGTAGCAACCTGTTTTTCAATAATATCAAGCCTTCGCATCACCTATTCCAAAGTTAGGATTGTTCCATTAACCATGATTGGGGGTGAACCTACCAAATTTATCATAGCGCTATAAGAATCAAAGGTATGACTTCCCAAGAAATTTCCCCCTATAATTGTATCTAGAACATATCTATTCCATGGATAAATACCAACATAAAAATTGCGAAGGAGAACAGTAGTAGATTGCTTACAAATAGATCTATTTTGAGCATTGCAAATTCTATACCAACCATCTTTTATGTTTTCTCCCTCCCTTTGCTTAAAATTAAGAACTTCATTCTCGGGAGTACTAGCTATAGTGGTAAGGCAAGCCATGAGTTCAAGCTATCTAACACACGAGCAAACAAAAGGAAAATGAAAAGGAGAACGGAAGAAGGGCGAATAAAAAGGCAAGTCTTTTTGGTATTTTCTGAAAATCGTTTGAGAAGTGGGGGAGAGGAAAGAGAGAGGCAAATGGAAAATAATGTAAATGCAAGAGATGAGTTTGTGATGGGTACTTGGTGGGCTTGATGTGTATCTTCCCCGGCAACGGTACCAGAACTCCTTCTTGCTACCTCTTGAGTGTGCGTTGGTTTTCCCTTGAAGAGGAAAGGGTGATGCAGTGAAGTAGATAAGTTTTTCCCTCAGTTGATGAGAACCAAGGTATCAATCTAGTAGGAGGAACAAGCAAGTCACCAATGGTTGCACCTACACAAACAATCAAACTCTTTCACCCAACGCTATAAAGGGGTTGTCAGTCCCTTCATCGTTATTTGCAAGGATTAGATCTGATAGAGATAGATGTAAAAGAGTGCGGAAAGTGAAAAGTAAATAAATTGCAGCAAGGTATTTTTGGTATTTTTGGTCTATATATCTGAAAATATAATATGGAAAGTAGATCTGGGGGCCATAGGTTTCACTAGAGGCTTCTCTCTTGAAGCCAAATATCACAGTGGGTGAACAAATTACTGTCCAGCAATTGATAGAAAAGCGAATAATTATGAAGATATCCAAGGCAATGATTATGCATATAGGTATCATGTCCGTTTCAAGTAGACCAAAACGATTCTGCATCTACTACTATTACTCCACACATCGACCGACTCCTGGCTGCATCTAGAGTATTAAGTTCATGAAGAACAGAGTAACGCATTAGGTAAGATGACATGATATAGAGAGATAAACTCAAGAAATATCATGAAAACCCTATCTTTTTACCCTTGATGGAAGTCATACAATATATGCCTCGCTACCCCTACTATGTAACTTGGTGAGGACACCGCAAGGTTGATCCCAAAACTAAGCACTTCTCCCATTGCAAGAATTACCAAACTAGTTGGCCAAACCAAACCAATAACTCAAAGGTACTTACAAATATATGAAATCATGCATAAAAGAATTCTGAAAAGACTCAAATAATATTCATGGATAATCTGAACATAAACCCACAATTAATCGTATCTCGACAAACACACCGCAAAATAGTATTACATCAGATAGATCTCCATAAAGATCATGAAGAACATGGTATTGAGGCACAAAGAGAGAGAAGAAGCCATCTAGCTACTAGCTATGGACCCATAGGTCTGTGATGGGATACTCACGCATCATCGGAGGGGCAATGGTGTTGATGTAGATGCCCTCCGTGATCAAATCCACCTCCAGTGGATTACCGGAAAATTCTTGTAGATTGGATCTCTCGGGAACGGAGGTTTCTGGCAGCGAAAAAGTATTTGATGGCTCTTTTTGTTATTGGGGGAATATTTGGGTATTTATGGGATGAAGAATAGGGCTAGGACTCCCGCAAGGGAGTCCCAAGCCTGCCAGGCGCAGCCAGGGGGTGGTCGCGCCCCCTGGCTTGTGACCTCCTAGCAAGTGCCTTGCCTTGCATTCCGAGCCTGCTAGATCTCTTCTGTTCCAGGAAACCTCATCGTGAAGATTTTATTCCGTTTGGACTCCGTTTAATATTAAATATCTCCAATACTCAAAAACAAGGAAAAACAGAAACTGGCACTAGGCTCTAGATTAATAGGTTAGTCCCAAAAATAATATAAAATAGCATATTAATGCATATAAAACATCCAAAACAGATAATATAATAGCATGGAACAATCAAAAATTATAGATACGTTGGAGACATATCAGCGTGTCAGTTGTTGTACGCGGAGGCCGGCTCCCTCACTACCGCCAAGCACAGGATGGAATCTGCGTAGCGCGAGTATAACTCCGCCTACGGCCTCACTCGGGCCGGCATGAAGCCCAGCCGACAGAACAACGTCCGCGGTAGCGGACGCATGGTCACGGAAATCCTCTGTGGTCGGCTGCCCACCTACGACACGCCGGTGGCCAACATGAGGGCTTCCCAGGTACCTTACGCCGACCCGACCGGCTTGGAAGGCAAGGAGCAGGCCCAGCAGGACCAGCATATCCAGGACCTCATTAACACCGTCAACACGGAGCAGGCCTAGCTTGACCATATCAACCTCAGCTCCGAGGTCCCGCCTCCCGAAGGAGACGGAGTGCTGACTGCCGGCCAGCATCGACCGGCCCAACAGGCCTCTTCCCCCCGCGGCTTGGCCCGGGGCTCTCATGGCGTGTATTCTCAGTGCGTGCACGAGCCACTGGCTGTCACCAGCCGACGCACAGATGGACCGGTGGAGGAAGGCCGGCGCCCGCGCACCCACACCCCGCCCCCCGCAGCGGGAGCGCACACACTCGCCTGCCCCGTTGGTTCGTCCCGAACTCGTGGCTCGCCTTGGACCGCGCATCCCCCAAAGCGAGAACGACGCTTGGACCCGCATCGACTGGCTGGCGCAGTGGTCTCTCCTTGAAAAGGAGGGTTCAATCGGCCCGGGTTGTTTGGGCCCCCGGATCTACAACGAGTTGTTCCCAACCGGCTTCACGCTCCCTAGTGAAACCCCAAAACACAATGGCACCGCCAAGCCGGAGGAATGGCTGATCGACTACACCACCGCAGTTGGCATCGCCAGGGGAAACAAGCGCGTGGCCATGTGCTATGCTCCCCACATGTTGATCGGCTCGACCTAGACTTGGCTAAAAAGCCTGTCGGCCGGCAGCATCAACACCTGGACAGACTTCGAAGAACCGTTCATTTGCAAGTTCACCGACACCTACAAGCGGCCCAGACGCCCCCGTGAACTAGCCATGTGCGTTCAAGGCCCAGACGAGGCCCTCCGCGACTATCTCACCTGATGGACAGAGCTCTACAACTCCTACGAGGGGGTGCATGAGGTACAGGCCATCCAGTACTTCATCGAGGGCTACCACGATGGCACCCACCTCAAGCACAAATTCCTACGCTCCGAGCCAACATCTCTGGAGGACCTCATGGCCAGGGCGGACAAGTACACCACGGCAGACTCCGCAATGTGGATCAAGGTCAGCCCGCCCAGCAAGGCGATTCTGCCGCCAGCCGTGCCACGGACGGCTACCGACAACCGGCAGCAGCAAAACAACAAGCGCAAAACCGACCAGCCAGACCCCCTCTATGGGAGTCGGCATATCGCCACTGTCGAAGAAGAGGAACCGTCTGCCCAGGCTCCCAGCCAGCATCAGCGTCCGGCAAGGCCGCCTGGCAGCGCAAGCTTACGTTCGAGCATATGCTCGACGCTCCCTGCAAACAACACTCCGGGGCCATGCCATCAAGAAACACACTCCGATAGTGCAGCTTCTCGCAGCGGCTGGCCCGAGGTGAAGACCTTCCGGCTCCCCCGCCTCCGTCGCCTCGGGCTTCGGCTTCGGCTCCCGCACAAGCACCGGCTCTAGACCCGGCCCCGCACAATAGCCGCCTGCATGACCAGTTTCCTCACCAGGACGGGGCTATGTTGTCTTCACGAGTGAGGAGACGGAGAAGCATGCCCATCACCGGCTCCGGTGCGAGGTGAACACCATCATGCCGTCGACCTCCCAGTTTATGCACTGGTCCGAGAAGCCTGTCACGTGAAGCCGGGTAGAGCACCCGACAATGATGACAAACTCGGGAAGCTACGCCCTCATCCTCAATCCCACCATCGTCTCTAAAAGGTGCACCTGCCGCTTCTCACGTGTGTTGATCAACGACGGTAGCAGTATCAACATTCTCTACCATGACACGTTGCTCAACCTGGGGCTCAAGGAGAAGGACCTACATCCGAGCTGGACGATCTTCCATGGCATCGTGCCGGGGCAATCCTCCTCCCCCGTCGGCAAGATCCAACTCGATGTCCTCTTTGGAAACAAGCATCACTTCCGCCGCGAGCTGCTATGGTTCGAGGTGGTGGACCTCTGTATCCCCTACTAGGCGTTGCTGGGGCGGCCGGCGCTCGTCAAGTTCATGGCGGTTCACCATTACGCCTACCTCAAGCTCAAGATGTCGGGGTTCAAGGGAATCATCACCATCTTCGACGACTACAAGAAGTCGATCGAGTGCGTGCGCGACGACAACCGGCTAGCCGAGGTTCTCATATCGTAGAGGAGAGGCGGCAACTCGACCGGCTCGTTGCTCACGATGCCGAGCAGCTGGTTGTGGCGGCTCCCCCCTCCCGGACGTCTGGCAAAGCGTCTTTCCAGCCGTCCAAGGACACCAGGCAAGTGCCGCTCGACCCGGCTAACCCCGGGCAGTGCGACACCATTGGTGCCAACCTGAGTAGCAAGTAGGAAGGCGAGCTCGTCGACTTCCTCCGTGAGAATCAAGATATATTTGCATGGTCACCCAAAGACATGTCGGGTGTTCCAAGGAAGTACGCCGAGCAAAAACTTCATGTCCGACCGGATGCAAAGCCGGTCAAGCAACTCCTACGCCATTTCTCCGAGGAGAAGCGGTGCACTATAGGAGAAGACATAGCCTGGCTGCTCGCATCCGGCTTCATCATGGAAGTATTCCACCCGGACTGGTAGGCCAACCCAGTCCTGGTGCTAAAGAAAAACAACACTTGGCGCATGTGCATCGACTACACTAGCCTGAACATGGCATGTCCCAAGGACCCGTTTGCCCTGCCTTGGACCGATCAAGTGATCGGCACCACGGCCGGCTGCGATCTGCTATCCTTTCTAGACGCTACTTAGGCTACCACCAGATCAAGATGGATCTAGCCGGTCGGCTCAAGACCTCCTTCATCACCCCCTTCGGGGCTTACTGCTACATCATCATGTCCTTTGGCTTGAAGAATGCAGGCGCTATTGGGGAATGTCGCATGGGAAACAAAAAAATTCCTATGCTCACGCAAGACCTATCCATGGTGATGAGCATCTACGAGAGGGAGAGTGGATCTACATACCCTTGTAGATCGCCAAGCGGGAAGCGTTAAGAAACGCGGTTGGTGTACTCGAATGTCTTCGCGATCCAAATGACCGAGCGTCCCGCGATCTCATCATGATCCATCTCGCGATCCAATCACGATCCGTCCCGTGAACTCATCACGATCCGTCCCACGATCTCATCATGATCCATCTCGCTATCTTGATCACGGTCCTTCTGCTCTAGCGCTGAACAGATGGCACCTCCATGTTTAGCACACGTACAACTCGATGACGATCTCCGCCTTCTTGATCCAGCAAGAGGGAGCGGAGCGGTAGACGAGTTCTCCGGCAGCGTGATGGCGCTCCGGTGATGGTGGTGGAGCTATTCCGGCAGGTCTTCGCCTAAGCACTGCAGAAATCCGATCTAGAGGAGAAACTATGCAGTGGAGGAACGGGTAGCACGTTGCTGAAAATCTGGTGCCAAAAACCCTAAAACCTCCAGTATATATAGGAGGAAGAGAGGACGAGGCCTGGCCCTCAAGGGGCCAGCCCTTGGTTGGGCCGAACCAAGTGGGAGAGGAGGAATCCTCCTCCAATCCTAGTAGGACTAGGATTCCTCCCTATTTTGCCTTTTTTCCACCTTATCTCTTTGCGTTTTCTCTCCCAGTCACATGGGCCTTGTGTGGGACCTCCACGAGCCCACTAAGGACTGGTATTCACACTCCCACAGCCCATGTAGCCTCTTGGGTCAAAATACCCCTCCCGATGGTCTCCCGGTACACTACCGGCACTCCCGATACACTACCGATGAGCCCGAAACTTTTCCGGCAACCAAAATAGGACTTTCTATATATCAATCTTTACCTCCGGACCATTCCGGAGCTCTTCGGTCACCAGCATACATAACTCCATACTACCGAAACGTCACCGAACCTTAAGTGTGCAGACCCCGCGGGTTCGAGAACTATGTAGACATGACCGAGACACCTCTACGGTCAATAACCAATAGCGGGACCTGGATGCCCATATTGGTTCCAACATATTCTACGAAGATCTTTATCGGTCGAACCTCTATGTCAAGGATTCAGTTAATCCCGTATGATGTTCCCTTTGTTTTTCGGTATGTTACTTGCCCGAGATTCGATCGTTGGCATCTCCATACCTAGTTCAACCTCCTTACCGGCAAGTCTCTTTACTCGTTCCGTAATACAAGATCTCGTGACTAACACTTAGTCACATTCCTTGCAAGGCTTATTGTGATGTTGTATTACCTAGTGGGCCCTGAGATACCTCTCCGTCACATGGAGTAACAAATCCCAGTCTTGATCCATGCCAACCCAATAGACACCCTCGGAGATACCTATAGAGCACCTTTATAGTCACCCAGTTATGTTGCGATGTTTTATACACACAAGGCACTCTTCTGGTGTCCGTGAATTGCATGATCTCATGGTCATAGGAACATATACTTGACATGCAGAAAACAATAGCAATAAACTGACACGATCATATGCTATGTTTGTAGTTTGGGTCTTGTCCATCACATCATTCACCTAATGATGTGATCCCATTATCAAATGACACGCATGTCAATGGCTAGGAAACCTTGAGCATCTTTGACCAACGAGCTAGTTCACTAGAGGCATACTAGGGACAAAGTGTTGTCTATTTACCCACACATGTAATGTGTTTCCAAATCAAAACAATTATAGCATGGATAATAAATGATTATCATGAACAAGGAAATATAATAATAAACAATTTATTTATTCCCTCTAGGGCATATTTCCAACAGGCGCGACCTTCCAGCGCTGCATGCAGAAGTGCCTCCTGTCGGATCGGCAGGAACCTCCACATCTACGTCAACAACATCGTCGTCAAGACCAAGAAGCATTTCAGCCTCCTAGACGACCTCCGGGAGACCTTCGCCAACTTGCGCGAGTACAAGGTCAAGCTCAACCGAGATAAGTGCATTTTTGGTGTTCAAACGGCCAACTCTTGGGTTTCTTCTTGTCCACTCGTGGCATCGAAGCTAACCCATAGAAGATCAGGGCGATCGAGCGTATGCCCAAGCCGATTGAGCTCCGCGATGTTCAGAAATTCACCGGTTGTCTTGCCTCGCTCAGCCAGTTCGTCAGCCAGCTGGGAGAGATGGCCCTACCCCTCTACCAGCTTATTCGGAATACGACCCTATTCGAGCCAAGCCACGACTCCACAAGGAGGCAGGCCAGATTCGAATGGACCAACCAGGCAGACAAAGCGTTCCGCGACCTCAAATAGGTCCTCACTAGCACGCCCATCCTGGCCGAGCTGGCTGAGAAGGAACCCCTGCTCGCATAAATCCCCGTGACCAGGTGCGTGGTCAGCATTGTCCTAGTAGTTGAGCGGTCGGAGGGCAAGGCGTTGCTGGTCCAGCGTCCCGTCTACTACCTTAGTGAGGTCCTCTCCGCCTCCAAGAAAAACTACCCCCACTACCAGAAGATGTTCTACGACATATACTTCGCCGCCCAGAAGATCAAGTAGTATTTCCAAGAGCATACCATCACCATGGTGAGCACGGCGCTGCTGGGCGAGATCATGAGCGGTCAGGACGCCACCAGTCAGATCGCCCAGTGGGTGATCGGCCTCGCCGACTACGAGATCTGGTAGGAGCCACGCAATGCCATCAAGTCACATACAATGGCCAATTTCCTCATCGACTAGGGCAAGGCCCAGTTCGTGCCGCCTCCTCCAGACTCTACGCTTGGCGCATGCATTTTGATGACTCGAAGATGCAAACCGTCCTGAGAGCCGGCATCGTCTTGTCATCCCCAAAACGAGACCAGCTCAGGTACGTGCTCCAAATCCACTTCGCCGCCTCCAATAATGTGGCTGAGTATGAGGTGCTTGTCCACGGCCTTCGGCTCGCCAAGAAGATTGGCATCCATCCTCGTGGTGCAGCAGGTCTCCGACGCCAGGGACGCCAGGGACACCAACATGGCCAGCTACCACTTCCTCGTCCAACAGCTTACCGGCTCCTTCGAGGGCTGCGAGTTTCATCACGTCCCCCGGGAGGACAACAAGGCAACGGACACCTGGGAATAAACCGGCTCCACCCGCCAGGTCATCCCGAGTTGCGTCTCCCTCGAGAAGCTGTGCAAGCCATCGATCAAACCCGCCACTGAGTTGGGGTCCATCTTTGTGCCTGCGGATCCTGCCGCTCGTCGACAGGCCTGGTGGCTCCACCGAGCCCGGGGGCTCTACCAACTCTGCTGGATACGCCCGCCCCGCCGGCTCCAACTGTTGCCATTCCAATTGCTGCCGGCTCTAAGCTTGTAGCCTTCATGATGTTTGTCTACCAGCCAGACCCGGGGACTAACGAGCCTGGCCCGGGGGCTCCGGGAACGAACCCGGGGGCTCCGACTGCTCAGGGCCTCCAACTCGAGCTAGAACCGGCCCCGGTCTCGGCTCCCTCATGGGCCCAGCCAATTTTGGCTTTCCTCTTGCACGGCGAGCTCCCCTCCGATGAAGACAAGGCCTGGTAGATCCAGCACCAAACTCTCGCCTACAGCATCATCAACCGCGAGCTGGTCCACCACAGCACAACCGGCGTGTACCAGCACTGCGTCGAGTATGAGAAGGGCCAGGGGATCCTCCAAGATATCCACCAGGGCGATTACGGGCATCATGCCACCTCGAGGACACTGGTGGCCAAGGCATTCCGTCTCTTTTTTATTGGCCGACTGCCCTAGAAGAGGTGACGCAGCTCGTTGACACGTGCGAGGGGTGCCAGCGTTTTTGCGCACAAAGCCATCTGCCAACTATAGCACTAAAGACCATCCCGCTATCCTGGCCCTTTGCCATGTGGGGGCTCGACATGGTGGGGACATTCAAAACCGCTCAAGGCGGCATGGCACATCTGCTGGTAGCCGTCAACAAGTTCACCAAATGGATTGAGGCCAGACCCATCAAGAAGCTGGACGGCCCCACGGTCGTCTGGTTCATTGAGGACATCACGGTCCACTACAACGTCCCCAAAGTATCATCACCGGCAATGGCATCTATTTTGCCAAGGGCGCGCTGGCGCGTTTTTGCGCCAAACAAGGCATCCAGCTCCACCTGGCGTCTGTTGCCCACCCATAGTCGAACGGCCAGGCGGAAAGGGCAAACGGCTTGATCCTGGCCGGCATCAAGCCTTGGCTCATGGCACCGCTTGTTCGGTCAGCTAGCTGCTGGATCGAAGAGCTACCGTCCATCTTATGGAGCGTTAGAACCACCACCAACCGATCAACCGGCTTCACGCCGTTCTTCCTCGTGCACGGGTCCGAGGCGGTCATCCCAACAGACATCGAGTTCGACTCGCCTCGCGTCACCCTATACACAGAGACGGACGCAAAGGAGGAGAGGGAAGATGGCATCGATCACCTCGAAGAAGCCCGCGAGCTAGCACTAAGGTGAATGGCTATCTACCAGCAGAAGCTCCGGCACTACCACATCAATTGGATCCGGCCCCTGTCCTTTCGCGAGGGGGACCTGGTGCTTAGGCAGATCCAGCGAACCGCCGGCCAACACAAGTTGTCCTCCCCATGAGAAGGCCCGCTCATCGTCAGCAAGGTGCTACACAACAACGCGTACTATCTAATAGACTCCCAGAAGCCGTAGAAGCGCAAGAGAGACGCCTCGAGCGAGGAGACAGAGCGCCCATGGAACACGGTGCTCCTCCGTCCTTTTTACTACTAAGAATTATCACTATATGCATGTATCCCGCAATCCCCCTTTTGGGACTAAATGAATGCAACGGGCGTACCTAGCCAGCACTTGGGACATGCCCTTTCGACCACATTTAAAAGCACCTCACTTCTCACAACAAGCACCCGGGTCCGGTTCCTGCGGCCCGGGGCTTGCCAGCCGACCTAAGCTCTTTACTCTTCAAGAAGGACAAGTAATGTGGATAGTCAAAGCCCCTCCCCTCCCCCATCCACAGACCGGCTCCCAGCTATTCGGCTGGCGGGGCGATGGGGTAGGGAAAGTTTACCACACGAAACACCTTTCGAAGAGCGACAACCGTTTATGTACAGCCAGATCCTATTGGGGAATGTTGCATGGGAAACAAAAAATTTCCTACGCACACGTAAGATCTATCCATGGTGATGAGAATCTAAGAGAGGGAGAGTGGATCTACATACCCTTGTAGATCGCTAAGCAGGAAGCGTTAAGAAACGCAGTTGGTGTAGTCGAACATCTTCGCGATCCAAATCGCCGAGCATCCCGCGATCTCATCACGATCCGTCCCGTGATCCAATCACGATCCGTCCCGCGAACTCATCACAATCCGTCCGACGATCTCATCACGATCCGTCTCGTGATCTTGATCACGGTCCTTCCGATCTAGCGCCGAAGTGACGACACCTCCGCGTTCAGCACACATATAGCTCGATGACGATCTCCACCTTCTTGATCCAGCAAGAGGGAGCGGAGAGGTAAACGAGTTCTCCGGCAGCGCGACGGCGTTGCGGCGATGGTGGTGGAGGAATTCCAGCAGGGCTTCGCCTAAGCACCACTGAAAACCGATTTAGAGGAGAAACTACGATCTAGAGGAGAGGTAGCACGTGGCTATTTGGGTTAGCTTTTTCCTCTAAATCCTCTAGTATATATAGGAGGGAGGGAGGGGAGGAGGAAGCCACAAACCCTCAAGGTTTGGTCAAAATTGGAGGTGGAGGAGTGCTACTCCAATCCTATTAGGAGTAGGATTCCTCCTTTCCACATGGAAACTCTTTCCACCTCTCCACCTTTGGATTTTTTTCCTTCTCAAACCACTCCAGCTGCATGGGCCCTTAGAGGAGGCTTCGGCCAGCCCAGTAGGGTCTGGTTTACCTCCTCCCACAGCCCATGTGGCCTCTTGGGTCAAAATACCTCTCCTGATGGTACACTACCAGCACTCCCGGTACACTACCGACGAGCCCGAAACTTTTTCGGCGACCAAAACAGGACTTCCTATATATCAATCTTTACCTCCGGACCATTCCAGAGCTCCTCATGACTTCCGGGATCTCATCCGGGACTCCGGACAACCTTTGGTCACCACCATACATAACTCTATACTATCGAAACGTCACCATACCTTAAGTGTGCAGACCCTGCGGGTTCGAGAACTATGTAGACATGACCGAGACACCTCTATGGTCAATAACCAATAGCAGGACCTGGCTGCCCATATTGGTTCCTACATATTCTACAAAGATCTTTATCGGTCGAACCTCTATGTCAAGGATTCAGTTAATCTTGTATGATGTTCTCTTTGTTCTTCGGTATGTTACTTGCCCGAGATTCGATCGTCGGCATCTCCATACCTAGTTCAACGTCGTTACGAGAAAGTCTCTTGACTCGTTCCGTAATACAAGACCCCATGGCTAACACTTAGTCACATTCCTTGCAAGGCTTATTGTGATGTTGTATTACCGAGTGGGCCTTGAGATACCTCTCCGTCACACGGAGTAACAAATTCCAGTCTTGATCCATGCCAACCCGGCAGACACCCTCGGAGATACCTGTAGAGCACCTTTATAGTCACCCAGTTACCTTGCGACGTATTATACACACAAGGCACTCCTCCGGTGTCAGTGAGTTGCATGATCTCATGGTCATAGGAACAAATACTTGACATGCAAAAAATAGTAGCAATAAACTGACACGATCATATGCTACGTTTGTAGTTTGGGTCTTGTCCATCACATCATTCTCCTAATGATGTGATCCGGTTATCAAATGACATATTAGGTCCATGACTAGGAAACCATAGCCACTTTTATCAACGATCTAGTCTATTAGAGGCATAGTAGGGACATGGTGTTGTCTATGTATCCACACATGTATCTGAGTTTCCGATTAATACAATTATAGAATGGATGTTAAATGATTATCATGAACAAGGAAATATGATAATAACCAATTTATTATTGCCTCTAGGGCGTATTTCCAACAGTCTCCCACTTGCACTAGAGTCAATAATCTAGTTCACATCACCATGTGATTCACATTGTTATGAATCTAACACCAAATGAGTTCTGGGGCTCGATCATGCTTTGCATGTGAGAGAGGTCTTTTAGTCAACGGGTTTGCGACATTCAGATCGTGTGTACTTTGCAAATCTCTATGTCATACCGTAGACACTTCTACCACACTCCACTTGGAGCTATTCCAAATGGCTGCTCCACTATACATATCCGGATTGCTACTCAGAGTCATCCGGATTGGTGTTAAAGTTTGCATCGACGTAACCTTTACGACGAACTCTTTATCACCTCCATAATCAAGAAATATTTCCTTGGTCCTCTAGTTACTAAGGATAATCCTGACCATTGTCCAGTGATCCACTCCTGGATCACTTTTCTACCCCTTCACAGACTCATGGCAAGGCACACACCAGGTGCGGTACACATCATGGCATAATATAGAGCCTATGGCTAAGGCATAGGGGAAGACATTCGTCCTTTCTCTTTCTTCTATCGTTGTCGAGCTTTGAGTCTCACTCAACTTCACACCTTATAAATCAGGCGAGAGATCTTTCTCTGACTGATCCATTTTGAACTCTTTCAAAATCTTGTCAAGGTATGTACTCATTGAAAGTCTCATCAAGCATCTTGATCTATCTTTATAGATCTTGATGCTCAACAATTAGGTAGCTTTACCCAGGTCTTCCTTTGAAAAAATCTTTTCAAACAACCATTTATGCTTTCCAGAAATTCTACATCAGTTCCGATCAACAATATCTCAACCACATATGCTTACCAGAAACTCTATAGTGCTCCCACTCACTTTATTGTAAATACAAGTTGCTCATAAACTTTGTAGAGACTCAAAAAGTTTGATCACCTCATCAAAGGGTATATTCCACCTGAGAGATGCTTGCTTCAGTTCATAGAAGGATCACTGAAGCTTGCACACTTTTTAGCATCCTTACGACTGACAAAACCTTCTGGTTGTATCTCATACAACCTTTCCTTAAGGAAGGAAACGGTGTTTTGACATCCATCTGCCAGATTTCATAATTTAAAAAATGCAACAACTGTTAACATAATTCCAAAAGACTTTATCATTGCTACGAGTGAGAAAGTCTCATCGCAGTCAACTCCTTGAACTTGTCGGAAACTTCTTTGCGACAAGTTGAGCTCTATAAATGGTGACATTTACCATCAGCGTCTGTCATCATCTCAAAGGTCCATTTGTACTCGATGAACTGCCGTCCAATGAGAAAGTCTACCAAAGTCTATACTTGGTTTTCATACAAGGATCCTTTATAAGATTTCATGGCCTCTAACCATTTGTCGGAATCCGGGCCCATCATCGCTTCTCCACAGCTCGTAGGTTCATCGTTGTCCAACAACATGACCTCCAAGATAGGGTTGTCATACCGCTCAGGAGCAGTACACATCCTTGTCGACCTACGAGGTTCTATAGTAACTTGATCCAAAGCTTCATGATCATCATCATTAACCTCTTCAACTAACATAGGCTTCACAGAAACATCTTCCTGCGCCGCGCTACTCTCTGGTTGAACAAAGATTCAACAACCTCACCAAGTTCTATCTTCCTCCCACTCAATTCTTTCGAGAGAAACTCTTTCTCGAGAAAGGACCCAGTTTTAGCAACAAACATTTTATGCTTGGATCTGAGATAGAAGGTTCACCCAACTTTTCTTAGGGTATTCTATGAAGATGCATTTGTCCGCTTTGGGTTTGGGGTCTTTCGGTGAAAACATTTTCCACACAAGCGTCGCAGCCCCAAACATCAAGAAATGATAGCTTGGGTTTCTATCAAACCCTAATTCACATGGTGTCATCTCAACAGATTTAGATGGTGCCCTATTTAAAGTGAATGTAGTTGTCTCTAATTTATAACCCCAAAATTATAGTAGCAAAACGATAAGAGACATCATAGCATGCACCATATCCAATAGAGTACGACTATGACATTCAGACACACCATCACACTATGGTGTTCCAGGTGGCGTGAGTTGTGAAACAACTTTCACATTGTCTAAAGTTGTATGCCAAACTTGTAACTCAGATATTCACCTCCACGATCATATCACAGACTTTTTTATCTTCTTGTCACGATGATCTTAAACTTCACTTTGAATTTTCTTGAACCTTTCAAATGATTCAGACTTGTGTTTCATTAAGTAAATATACACTATATCTACTCAAATCATCAGTGAAGGTAAGAAAATAACGATATCCACCGCATGCTACAAGACTCATTGGATTGCATACATCAACATGTATCATTTCCAATAAATCACTTGCCCGCTCCATTCATCTGGAAAACGGGGTCCTTAGTCATCTTGCCCAAGAGGCATGGTTCGCATGTCTCAACCGATTCGAAATCGAATGAGTCCAAAGATCCATAAGCATGGAGTTTCTTCATGCGCTTTATACCAATATGACTTTTAGTGGCAGTGCCACAAGTATGTGGTACTATAATTATTAACCTTGTATCTTTTGGCATCAATGTTATGAACATTTGTATTAATACGATCAAGATTCAACAAACCATTCTCACTAGGTGCAAGACCATTGAAGGTATCATTCATGTATACAGAATAACCATTATTCTCTTACTTAAATGAATAACCGTGTTGCAATAAACACGATCTAATCACGTTCATGCTCAATGCAAAACACCGAATAACATTTATTTAGGTTCGTCACTAATCCCGAAGGTAGAGAGAGCGTGTGATGTTGATCACATCAACCTTGGAAACATTTCCAACACACATCGTCACCTCACCCTTAGCTAGTTCTTCGCTTATTCCGTAGCTTTTATTTCGAGTTACTAACATTTAGCAACCGAACTGGTATCCAATGCCCATGTGCTACTAGGAGTACTCGCAAGGTACACATCATTAGCACGTATATCAAATATACTTCTGTCGACGTTGCTAGCCTTGTTATCTACCAAGTATCTAGGGTTTTTCCGCTTCAGCGACCGCTCTCCTCATTATCGAAGCACATAGTCTCGGGTTTGGGTTCAACTTTGGGTTACTTCACTGGAGCAGCAACTGACTTGCTATCCATGAAGTTTCCATCCTTGCTCTTGCCCTTCTCGAAACTAGTGGTTTGACTAACCATTAACACTTGACGCTCCTTCTTGATTTCCACATTCACGGTGTCAAACATCGTGAATAGCTCAGGGATCATTATTTCTATCCCTGGCATTTTATAGTTCATCACCAAGCTCTAGTAGCTTAGTGACAGTGACTTGGAGAACTATATCAATCACTATCTTATCTAGAAGATCAACTCCCACTCAATTCAAGCGATTGTAGCACCCAGACAATCTGAGCACATGCTCAACAATTGAGCTATTATCTTTCATCTTGTAGGCAAAGAATCTTGTTGGAGATCTCATATCTCGCAAAACGGGCACGGGCCTGAGATCCTAATTTCAGCTCTTAGAACATCTCATGTTCAAAATGTTTCGGAGCCTCAATTCTAAGCCATAATGCATGACGCACTAAACTATCAAGTAGTCATCAGAACGTGCCTCTCAGATGTTGACAACATCTACAGGCGATGCTAGAGGGGTTGGAGCACCGAGCGGTGCATTAAGGACATAAGCCTTCTGTGCAGCAATGAGGACAATCCTCAGATCACGGACCCAGTCAGCAATATTGCTACCATCATATTTCAACTCTATTTCTCTAGGAACATATAAAAATTCAAGGGAGCTACAGCGCGAGCAAGTAATCTACAACATAATTTGCAAAGACAGTACTGACTATGTTCATGGTAATGAGTTCAATTAATCATATTACTGAAGAACTCCCACTCAAATTGACATCCCTCCGGTCATTCGAGTGATACATGATCCAAATTCACCAACTCAAGTCCGACCAACACGTGAGTTGAGGTGGTTTCAATGGTGAACATCATCATGTTGATCATATCTACTATATGACTCATGTTCGACCTTTCGGTTTGTTGTGTTCCGAGGCCAAGTCTGTACATGCTAGGCTCGTCAAGTTTAACGTGAGTGTTCCGCATGTGCAACACTGGCTTGCACCCGTTGTATGTGAACGTAGAGTCTATCACATCCGATCATCATGTGGTGTCTCGACACGACGAACTTTCGCAATGGTGCACACTCGGGGAGAACACAATTTATCTTGAAATTAAGTGAGGGATCACTTTATAATGCTACCGTCCTCCTAAGCAAAACAAGGTGCATAAAAGGATTAACATCACATGCAAATCATAAGTGACATGATATGGCCATGAACCTGTCCTTTTGATCTCCATCTTGAAAGCACCGGCATGATCTCCATCATCACCGGCATGACACCATAATCTCCATCATCTTGATCTCCATCAACGTGTTGCCATCGAGGTTGTCGCGCCCACCATGCTTCTACTACTATTGCTACCGTTTAGCGATAAAGTAAAGCATTACATAGCGCTTAATGATTGACATGCAGGTCATACAATAATTAAAGACAACCCTATGGCTCCTGCCGGTTGCCGTACTCATCGACATGCAAGTTGTGATATTCTATAGAAAACATGATCATCTCATACATCACATATATCTCATCATGTAATTGGCCATATCACATCACAACATACCCTGCAAAAACAAGTTAGACATCCTCTAATTGTTGTTGTATGTTTTACGTGGCTGCTACGGGTGTGTAGCAAGAACAATTCTCACCTACGCAAAAACCACAACGGTGATTAATAAGTTGCTTTTCAACCTTCTCAAGGACTGCCTTTGTCGAATCCGATCCAACTAAAGTAGGAGAAACAGACACCCGCCAGCCATCTTTATGCAACGAGGTTACACATCGGTCAATGGAACCGGTCTCTTGTAAGCGTACGAGTAAGGTTGGTTCGGGCTGCTTCATCCCACAATACTGCTTAACCAAAACACGAGACTCTTGTAGATCTAAGCATCAACGCCCACAAACTCTTTGTGTTCTACCCGAGATCTCATCTACACATAGACCTAGCTCTGATACCACTGTTGGGGAACGTTGCAAGGGAAACAAAAAATTTCCTACGCACACGCAAGATCTATCCATGGTGATGAGCATCTATGAGAGGGAGAGTGGATCTATATACCCTTGTAGATCGCTAAGCGGGAAGCGTTAAGAAATGCGGTTGGTGTAGTCGAACGTCTTCACAATCCAAATCGCCGAGCATACAGCGATCTCATCACGATCCGTCCCACGATCCAATCACGATCCGTCCCGCAAACTCATCACGATTCGTCCCGCGATTTCATCACGATCCGTCTCGTGACCTTGATCACGGTCCTTCCGATCTAGCGCCGAACGGACGACACCTCCGCGTTCAGCACACGTACAGCTCGATGATGATCTCCACCTTGTCGATCCAACAGGAGGGAGCGGAGAGGTAGATGATTTCTCTGGCAGCGCGACGGTGTTGCGGCGATAGTGGTGAAGGAATTCCAGCAGGGCTTCGCCTAAGCACCATTGAAAACCGATCGAGAGGAGAAACTACGATCTAGAGGAGAGGTAGCACGTGGCTATTAGGGTTAGCTTTTTTCCTCTAAATCCTCTAGTATATATAGGAGGGAGGGAGGGGAGGAGGAAGCCTCAAGGTTTGGTCGAAATTGGAGGTGGAGGAGTCCTACTCCAATCCTATTAGGAGTAGGATTCCTCCTTTCCACTTGGAAACTCTTTCCACCTCTCCACCTTTGGATTTTTTTCCTTCTCAAACCACTCTAGCCGCATGGGCCCTTAGAGGAGTCTTTGGCCAGCCCACCAGGGGCTGGTTTAACTCCTCGCACAGACCATGTAGCCTCTTGGGTCGAAATACCTCTCCCAATGGTCCCTCGGTACTCTACCGGCACTCTCGGTACACTACCGACGAGCCCGAAACTTTTCCGCCGACCAAAACAGAACTTCCTATATATCAATATTTACCTCCAGACCATTCCGGAGCTCCTCGTGACATCCAGGATCCCATCCGGGACTTCGAACAACCTTCGGTCACCACCATACATAACTCTATACTACCGAAACGTCACCGAACCTTAAGTGTGCAGACCATGCGGGTTCGAGAACTATGTAGACATGACCGAGACACCTCTACAGTCAATAACCAATAGAAGGACCTGGATGCCCATATTGGTTCCTACTTGTTCTACAAAGATCTTTATCGGTCGAACCTCTATGTCAAGGATTCAGTTAATCCTGTATGATGTTCCCTTTGTTCTTTGGTATGTTAGTTGCCCGAGATTCGATCATCGGCATCTCCATACCTAGTTAACCTCGTTACCAGCAAGTCTCTTTACTCGTTCCGTAATACAAGATCCCGTGGCTAACACTTAGTCACATTGCTTGCAAGGCTTATTGTGATGTTGTATTACCGAGTGGGCCCTGAGATACCTCTCCATCACACGGAGTAACAAATCCCAGTCTTGATCCATGCCAACCCAACAGACACCCTCGGAGATACCTATAGGGCACCTTTATAGTCACCCAGTTACATTGCGATGTTTGATACACACAAGGCACTCCTCCGGTGTCAGTGAGTTGCATGATCTCATGGTCATAGGAACAAATACTTGACATGCAGAAAACAGTAGCAATAAACTGACACGATCATATGCTACGTTTGTACTTTGGGTCCTATCCATCACATCATTCTCCTAATCATGTGATCCCATTATCAAATGACATCTCATGTCCATGACTAGGAAACCATAGCCATCTTTGTTCAACGAGCTAGTCTATTAGAGGCATACTAGGGACATGGTGTTGTCTATGTATCCACACATGTATCTGAGTTTCCGATTAATACAATTATAGCATGGACATTAAACGATTATCATGAACAAGGAAATATGATAATAACCAATTCATTATTGTCTCTAGGGCATATTTCCAATAGATCCTTCATCTTGCAACTTGCCTCTATCGGCTCACCCTAGCTTTGGCTGGACGGTCCTAAGGTTCACGCACTTTTCCTAAGGACGATGCCCTGTCCTTGCCCTAGTAGGCTCCTGGACGGACGACAGGCGGGGCAGAAGCAGAAAAGAGATTTGCGCAACACATTAAGGCCGAAAAGCAAAAGCAAAGGGTGAGCTGCACGCAAACGATGTTCATTCAACAACAAATTTAAAAAGGCAATGCCATAGGCCAATAGGTTCTTTACAATACACAGTGGGTGGAAATGCATCCCAACAAAGCTTGCAACAGAAAGGAAAGACATGATAAAGATGAAGATGCCCAGACACCAGGCGCGCTGCCAGCTGGCTGGGCAGGCTGCTCAGGGGTAGCCGTTGTTCTTCGGATCTACATCCGTCGCCGCCGTCTCCGGATCTGCGTCCATAGCCGCCGCGCCCTTGGTGTCGCGCCCGGTGCTGGAGTCGGTGCTCTCCTTGGACACCTCCCCGTCGTTGGGCCCTGCAGGAATGCCTAAGGAGTCCTACGCGACCGGCTCACCGTCCTCACCAAGAGACGGAAGGAACTCCTCCAGGTTGACGTACGAGGCCAGCTCGTTGGTCGGTGGACAAGGGATCTCTTGCAAGCGGCCCGTTCCTCCTCGGGAACTTGGAGCATTGTGGCCAGTCGGCCCAGGTCGATTCCGCGGTACCACGACAGGTAAACTCGAGGGCCATCCGCGCCCTATCCCGGGCCGCCGAGGTTTTCCAAGTGTAAAGCCGCGCCACCGCATGCTCCAGCCACTGCGCCACACAGCCTCCAGGGATCTCATGACATGGACAGAGGGCTGAAATAACCCCCAGGCCTGTAGTGTGGAGCCAGTCAATGGTGTGCTGAAGAAGGATCAGCCGGTTCTTGGTGGCTAGGGAGATCTCCGGTAGGATCCAGCCCGCGTCCACGTCAACCTCCTACCCGCATTGCCGGAAGCACTCCCGATGCTCCTTTATGGCCCGCTCGGCACGATGCAGGGTTTCCGGGAACCGGTCTAAGAAGAGGGAAAGAATGAGAGAAACAAGGCAACTTAGCCATCCAAAATGACTCAAAGTGAGAAGAATACTCACACTGGAAGGCGGCGTCCACCTCAACAGCAAACTTGAGTCTTAGGACTTGCTCCTCTTCTAGCGCCCTCTCGGCCCGGACGAGGGAGGTAGCATGCGTCACATGCTTGGCACCAAGATGGGTCACCTCACCCTGGAGATCGGTGGCCTGCCGAGTGGCGTCGGCCGCCTGCTTGGCGGCTTCCTGTCTAGGTGCCACCTCCTTTCCCAGCTTCGCGCTGAGGCTCTCCCGTGCCGATTGTCCGTCAATGACCAAACCACCCAGCCGGTTCTGCTCTGTCATGGCTGCTTGAAGGTCCCGCGCGAGGCGGTCTAGCCCGGAGGCCACTTCGTCCCGCTGCCTCCGGACCCGCTTCAAAGTCTTTAGCTCTTCTACAGAAGAGACAACTTGAATTAGCTAAGTGCTGAAGACCCGAGCCGCCTGACAAACAGCCGACTCGAATCTCGGGGGCTACACCCAATGGGTGTACTCATGTACCACCCACTAGAACGTCCATACCTTGGGCTTTCTGAAGGTCCTCTCTGACTTGGTAATAGCCAAGCTTGCCCCTGTGGTGGATGGCGACCGCCTCGTCGAAGAGCTCCTGCCTCTTGGCATTTTCAGCCTGCCCCACACTAGATATCAGGACGTCAGGCAATCACAAAGGAAGACTTGACCCAGCTACAACGTGGCCGCATAGTCGGTCCAAATGTCGGGGGCTACACCTAGTGGGTGCGCTCGCGAGCCCCCATGGAAAAAAGCAAATCGGCATGGAAAGAAGTCTCACCTCGATCTCTCATATCTCTCCAATGTATCTATAATTTTTTATTGTTCCATGCTATTATATTATCTGTTTTGGATGTTTTATATGCATTAATATGCTATTTTAAACTATTTCAGGACTAACCCATTAATCTAGAGCCTAGTGTCAGTTTCTGTTTTTTCCTTGTTTTGAGTATTGCGGATAAGGAATATTAAATGGAGTCCAAACGGAATAAAATCTTAGGAATAATTTTTCTTGGACCAGAAGCAAACCAGGAAACTTGGAGATGAAGTCAGGAGAGCCGTCGTGTGGCCACAAGCCACAGGGGCATGCCCAGGGGGTAGGGCGCACCCCCTAGGCTTGTGGGCCCACGACAACTCCCCTAACCCTATTTCTCGACCTATAAATTCACAAATATTCCATGTATATCAAAGAGAGACACAAAAACACTTTTCCGCCGCTGGAAGCTTCCGTTCACCAAAGACCTTCAGGTCCATAGCTAGTAGCTAGATGTATTCTTCTCTCTCTTTGCTCTTCAATACCATGTTCTTCATGATCTTCATGGAGATCTATCCGATGTAATACTCTTTTGCGGTGTGTTTGTCCAGATCCGATGAATTGTGGGTTTATGATCAGATTATTTATGAATATTATTTGAGTCTTTTCTAAATACTTATATGCATGATTTCATATCTTTGCAAGTCTCTTCGAGTTATTGGTATTGTTTGGCCAAATAGATTCATAATTCTTTCAATAGGACAAGTGCTTAGTTTTAGGTTCAATCTTGTGGTGTCCTCACCCAGTGACAATGTAGGAGTAGCGATGCATGTATTGTATTGTTGCCATCAAGGATAAAAATATGGGGTTTTCATCATATTTCTTGAGTTTATCCCTCTACATCATGTCATCTTACCTAATGCGTTACTCTGTTCTTCATGAACTTAATGCTCTAGATGCACGCAGGAGTCGGTCGATGTGTGGAGTAATACTAGTAGATGCAAAATCGTTTTGGTCTACATGACACGGGCATGATGCCTATATGCATAATCATTGCCTTGGATATCTTCATAATTATTCTCTTTTCTATCAGTTGCTTGACAGTAATTTGTTCACCCACCGTAATAATTGCCATCATGAGAGAAGCCTCTAGTGAAACCTATGGCCCCCGGGTCTACTTTCCAAATTTTATTTTCAGATCTATAGACCAAAAATACCAAAAATACTTTGCTTAAATTTATTTACCTTTTGTTTTACTTTCCGTTCAAGCAATCTATTCTATCTATCTCTATCAGATCTCATCCTTGCAAGTAACCATGAAGGGATTAACAACCCCTTTATAGTGTTGGGTGCAAGTGTTTGATTCTTTGTGTAGGTACATCTATTTGGGACTTGCTTGTATCTCCTACTGGATTAATACCTTGGTTCTCAACAGCTGAGGGAAATACTTATCTACTTTGCTGCATCAATCCTTCCTCTTCACGGAAACCAACACATGCTCGAGAAGTAGCAAGAAGGATTTCTGGCGCCGTTGCCGAGGAGATACATAACAAGTCAGGATCAAGCCTACCAAGTACCCATCACAAACTCATCTCTTGCATTTACATTATTTGCCATTTGCCTCTCGTTTTCCTCTCCCCCACTTCTAAAACGATTTTCCAAAAAGATTTGCCTTTTTATTCGCCCTTTTTCGTTCGTATTTTCGTTTGCTTTTTGCTTGCTTGTGTGTTAAATTGGTTGGTCGTCTTTATGGCTCAATCCAAAGGCTTTGATCATGATCTTAGAAAGTTGGAAGAGATTGAGGATAACGTTAAAAGTTTCACGTCGCTTCAATATGATTATAACAGCTTATTCAAGATAGAAGTTCAAGAAAAAAATACTATGTGGGAGTACATGAATAAGGAACTTGATGATGTGTCTAAAGAGTTCTATGGTTTGAAATATCAATTTACTCACCTTGGAAACTTCGTGGGCCAAATTTCCGATAAACAAGATACTTTAGTCAATAAAATGGCCATGAAGCCAGAATCTCTGAATATTGATGAAGATCTTAAAGTGATTGATGTGACTCCTATTGAATCTTTGTTTTCCAATGTTAATCTTGATAAAGATGGGACCGGAGATGATTCAACGTTAGTTAAAAGGTGTCCCAATGATTCGAAGTTTATAGATTTTAATGCTAAGATTGATAAAAGTGGGATTGAAGAGGTAAAAACTTTAAATAGCAATGAACCCACTCTTTTGGATTTCAAGGACTTTAATTATGATAGCTGCCCTTTGATTGTTTGTATTTTCTTGTTGCAATCCATGTTGATTTTTGCTCATGCTTATAATCAAAACAAAGCTTTTACTAAACATAATGTTGACGCCATGATAAAATCTTTTGAAGAAAACCTTGAGTCGGAAGTTTCTATACCTAGAAAGCTATATGAGGAGTGGGAACCTACTATTAAGATTAAGATTAAAGATTATGAGTGCCATGCTTTGTGTCATTTGGGTGCTAGCGTTTCCACGATTCCCAAAACTTTATGTGATGTGCTAAATTTCTGTGAATTTGATGATTGTTTTTTAAATTTGCATCTTGCGGATTCCACTATAAAGAAACCTATGGGAAGGATTAATGATGTTCTTATTGTTGCAATTAGGAATTATGTGCCCATAGATTTCATTGTTCTTGATATAGATTGCAATCCTACAGGTCCTATTATTCTTGGTAGACCTTTCCTTAGAACGATTGGTGCAATTATTGATATGAAGGAAGGGAATATTATATTCCAATTCCGTTTAAGAAAAGGCATGTAACACTTTCCTAGAAATAAAATAAAGTTACCTTATGAATCTATCATGAGAGCTACTTATGGATTGCATATCAAAGATGCCAATACCTAGATCTATTGTGTTTTGCCTAGCTAGGGGCGTTAAACAATAGCGCTTGTTGGGAGGCAACCCAATTTTATTTTGCCTTCTGTTTTTTTGGTGTGTTTTTCAAATTATTACTTCTGTAATAATTGTATTTTAGTGTTTTAGTTAGTGTTTGAGCCAAGTAAAATAGAAACTTTTGCAATCAGTCCAGGAATTTTATAAATTTTTCAGAGCTTCTAATTAATCTGAAATTTTTACACAATATTTATATACAAATTATCCTAATTTTCCTAATTGTTCAGAACTTTTAGAGTTTCATAAGTATTCGATGTCTACAGATGTTCTGTTTTTGACAGATTCTATTTTCTTTGTGTTGTTTGCTTATTTTGATGTATCTATGGGTTGTATCGGGGGTATGAACCATGGAGAAGTTAGAATACAGTAGGTATTACACAAATATAAATAAAGAATGAGTTCACAATAGTACCATAAGTGGTGGTTTATTTTTCATATACTAACGGATCTCATGAGTTTACTGTTGAGTTTTGTGTTGTGAAGTTTTCAAGTTTTGGGTGAAGATTTGATGGACTATGGAATAAGGAGTGGCAAGAGCCTAAGCTTGCGAATGCCCAAGGAACCCCAAGCCATATTCAAGGATACCAAAAATCCTAATCTTGGGGATGCCCGACATCCCCTCATTCGTCTTCAATCCATCGGTAACTTTACTAGAGGCTATATTTTTATCCACCACATGATATGTGTTTTGCTTGGAGCATGTTGTATGATATGAGTCTTTGCTTTTTAGTTTGCCACTATCATACTTTTTGCACACATCTTTTGAGAGAGACACACTGAATCGTGAATTTGTTAGAATACTCTATGTGCTTCACTTATATCTTTTGAGCTAGGCAATGTTGCGCTAGTACTTCACTTATATGTTTTTAGAGCATGGTGGTGTTATATTTTATAGAAATTATTGAACTCTCGTACCTCACTTATATTATTTTGAGAGTTTCTTAAAACAGCCTGGTAATTTGTTTAGATTATGAATTTAGTCCTAATATAATGGGCATCCAAGAGGGGTATAATAAAAACTTCCATATTTAGTGCATTGAATACTATGAGAAGTTTGATTCCTTGCATATAGTTTTGAGATAATTGAGATGGTAATATGAGAGTCATGCTAGTGAGTAGTTGTGAATTGGAAGAGATACTTGTTTTAAAGTTTGTGATTCCCGTAGCATGTACGTATGGTGAAACGTTATGTAACGAATTCGGAGCATGATTTGTTTAATGATTGTCAACCTTTGTGTGAGGGTCGGGAGCACGCGATGGTTAACTCTATCGGAAATTTTCCCTAGAGGCAATAATAAATTAGTTATTATCATATTTCCTTGTTCATGATAATCATTTATTATCCATGCTAGAATTGTATTGATCGGAAACCTAGAACCATGTGTGGATACATAGACAACCCCATGTCCCTAGTATGCCTCTAATAGACTAGCTCGTTGATCAAAGATGGTTAAGGTTTCCTAGCCACGGACATGAGATGTCATTTTATAATGTGATCACTTCATTAGGAGAATGATGTGATGGACAAGACCCAAACTATAAACATAGCATATGATCGTGTCAGTTTATTGCTACTATTTTTTGCATGTCAAGTATATGTTCCTATGACCATGAGATCATGCATCTCATTGACACCGGAGGAGTGCCTTGTGTGTATCAAATGTCGCAATGTAATTGGGTGACTATAAAGGTGCTCTACAGGTATCTCCGAGGGTGTCTGTTGGGTTGGCATGGATCAAGACTAGGATTTGCTACTCCGTGTGACAGAGAGGTATCTCAAGGCCCACTCGGTAATACAACATCACAATAAGCCTTGCAAGCAATGTGACTAAGTGTTAGCCACGAGATCTTGTATTACGGAACAAGTAAAGAGACTTGTCGGTAATGAGGTTGAACTAGGTAAGGAGATATCGACGATCGAATCTTGAGCAAGTAACACACCGAAGAACAAAGGGAACATCATACGAGATTAACTGAATCCTTGACATAGAGGTTCGACCAATAAAGATCTTCGTAGAATTTGTAGGAACCAATATGGGCATCCAGGTCCCACTATCGGTTATTGACCGTAGAGGTGCATCAGTCATGTCTACATAGTTCTCGAACCCGCAGGGTCTGCACACTTAAGGTTCGGTGACGTTTCGGTAGTATAGAGTTATGCATGGTGGTGACCTAAGGTTGTTCAGAGTCTTGGATGAGATCCCCGATGTCACGAGGGGCTCCAGAATGGTTCGAAGGTAAATATTGATGTATAGGAAGTCCTGTTTTGGTCGCCGGAAAAGTTTTGGGCTCATCGGTAGTGTACCGGGAGTGCCGGTAGTGTACCGGGGGACTATCGGGAGTGGTATTTCGACCCAAGAGGCTACATGGTCTGTGGGAGGATGAATACCAGCCCTTACTGGGCTAGTCGAAGTCCCACAAAGGGCCCATGCTGCTGGGGAAGAAATTCCAAAGGAGAAAAGGTGGAAAAGGGCAAAAAGGTGGAAATTAGGAAGGAGTCCTAATCCTACTAGGAGTGGAGGAGGAGGATTCCTCCTCTCCCACTTCGGCCGAAGCCTAGAGGGGATGGCCCTTGTGACAAGCCTCCTCCCCCTATCCTATTATATATACTAGAGGGTTTTAGGGTTTTGACACAAGATTTTTAGCCACGTGCAACCCTACCCTCTAGTTCGTAGTTTCTCCTCTAGATCTGTTTCAGCTGTGCTTAGGCAAAGCCCTGCTGAGATTACTCCACCACCATCGCCGTAGCGCCGTCACGCTGTCGAAGAACTCGTCTACCTCTCTGCTCCCTCTTGCTGGATCAAGAAGGCGGAGATCGTCATCGAGTTGTACGTGTGCTGAACGCGAAGGTGTCGTCCGTTCGGCGCTAGATCGGAAGGACTGTGATCAAGATCGCGAGACGGATCATGATGATATTGCGGGACGGATCGTGATGAGTTCGCGGGACGGATCATGATTGGATCGTAGGACGGATCGTGATGATATCGCAGGAGGCTCGGCGATTTGGATCACGAAGACGTTTGACTACACCAAACGCGTTTCTTAACGCTTCCTGCTTAGCGATCTACAAGGGTAAGTAGATCCACTCTCCCTCTCGTAGATGCTCATCACCATGGATAGATCTTGCGTGTGCGTAGGAATTTTTTTCCCATGCAACGTTCCCCAACAAACTCCTACCAACCTCTCCCCTAGGAGCATGCGTCTAATGCTTTGTTTGATAACTAATAGACATTTGCAATAAGTATGTGAGTTCTTTATGACTAATGTTGAGTCCATCGATTATACGCACTCTCACCCTTCCATCTTTGCTAGCCTCTCTAGTACCACGCAACTTTCGCCGGTACATCAAACCCACCTTCCTCAAAACAGCCACCATATATTTTCCTCAAAACAGCCACCATATCTACCTATTATGGCATTTCCATAGCCATTCCGAGATATATTGCCATGCAACTTCCACCATTCAGTTTTTCATGACATGCACCATCACTTCATCTTGCATATAGAGTCATATTTTCTTTTAGGTATCGAGTTGTAAGTAAATAATAGTGTGATGATTTTCATTAATAGAGCATTGTCCTCTGTGAGAAAAGGATGATGGAAGCCATGACTCCCTCACAAGTTGGGATGAGTGTCCGGACTTTACAAAAAATAAAAGTGGCCAGCGAAGCCCAAATAAAAAAATAAAAGAGGCCAAAGATGCCCACCAAAATAAATAAAAAATAAAAAATAAAAAATGAGAGAAAGAGAGAAGGTACAATTTCTATTATCTTTTTCTACACTTGTGCTTCAAAGTACTACCATGATCTTCATGATAGGTAGTCTCCTATCTTGTCACATTCATATAACTAGTGGATATTCATCTTGCACGACCGTTTAGTTTTATTTTTGAGCTTTCATACACTTATAGCTCTAATTGCATTTGTTGCATGGCAATCCCTACTCACTCACATTGATATCTATCGGTGGGCATCTCCATAGCCCGTCGATATGCCTAGTTGATATGAGACTGTCTTCTCCCTTTTTCCTTGCACCTCCTCCATACTCTATACCACCTATAGTGCTATATCCATGGCTCACGCTCATGTATTGCGTGAGAGTTGAAAAGTTTTGAGAACACCAAAAGTGTGAAATAATTGCTTGACTTGTTCATCGGGGTTGTGTATGATTTAGATACTTTGTGTGGGGAAGATGGAGCATAGCCAGACCATATGATTTTGTAGGGATGACTTTCTAATGCCATGTTATTTCGAAAGGACACAATTGCCTTGTTGGTGTGCTCAAAGTATTACTATTTTTATGTCAATATTAGACTATTGTTTTGAATCTTACGGATCTGAATATTCATGCCACAATAAAGAATATTACATGGATAAATATGTTAGGGAGCATTCCACATCAAAAATTCTGTTTTTATCATTTCCCTACTCAAGGACGAGCAGGAATGAAACTTGGGGATGCTTGATACGTCTCCAATGTATCTATAATTTTTATTGTTCCATGCTATTATATTATCCGTTTTGGATGTTTTATATGCATTAATATGCAATTTTATACTATTTTGGGACTAACCTATTAATCTAGAGCCTAGTGCCAGTTTCCGTCGTTTTCTTGTTTTTGAGTATTGCAGATAAGGAATATTAAATGGAGTCTAAATAGAATAAAATCTTCGGAATAATTCTTCTTGGACCAGAAGCAAACGAGGAGACTTGGAGATGAAGTCCGGAGAGCAGTCGTGTGGCCACAAGCCATAGGGGGCGCCTAGGGGGTAGGGCGCCCCCAGGCTTATATGCCCATGGCAGCTCCCCTAACCATATTTCTCGGCCTATAAATTCACAAATATTCCTTGTATATCAGAGAGAGCCACAAAAACACTTTTCCGCCACCGAAAGCCTCCGTTCCTGAGAGATCCAATCTTGGAGCCTTTTCCGGTAATCTGCCGAAGGGGAATTAGATCACGGAGGGCATCTACATCAACTCCATTGCCCTCCGATGATGCGTGAGTAGTTCACCATACACCTTCGGGTCCATAGATAATAGATAGATGGCTTCTTCTCTCTCTTTTCTCTTCAATACCATGTTCATCATGATCTTCATGGAGATCTATCCGATGTAATACTCTTTTGCGGTGTGTTTGTTGAGATCCGATGAATTGTGGTTTATGTTCAGATTATCTATGAATATTATTTGAGTCTTTTTAAATTCTTATATGCATGATTTCATATCTTTGAAAGTCTCTTCGATTGTTGGTTTGGTTTGGCCAACTAGATTGGTAATTCTTGCAATAGGAGAAGTGCTTAGTTTTGGGTTCAATCTTGCGATGTCCTCACCAAGTGACAAAGTAGGGGTAGCGAGGCACGTATTGTATTGTTTCCATCGAGGACAAAAAGATGGGGTTTTCATCATATTGCTTGATTTTATCCCTCTACATCATGTCATCTTACCTAATGCGTTACTCTATTCTTCATGAACTTAATACTCTAGATGCAGGCAGGAGTCGTTCGATGTGTTGAGTAATAGTAGTAGATGCAGAATCGTTTTGGTCTACTTGACACGGGCATGATGCCTATATGCATAATCATTGCCTTGGATATCTTCATAATTCTTCGCTTTTCTATCAATTGCTCAACAGTAATTTGTTCACCCACCGTAATACTTGCCATCATGAGAGACGCCTCTAGTGAAACTTATGGCCCCCGGGTCTACTTTCCATAATTTATTTTCAGATCTATAAACCAATAATACCAAAAATAATTTGTTGCAATTTATTTACCTTTTATTTTACTTTCCGTTCAAGCAATCTATTCTATCAATCTCTATCAGATCTCATCCTTGCAAGTAATCGTGAAGGGATTGACAACCCCTTTACAACGTTGGGTGCAAGTGTTTGATTCTTTGTGCAGGTACATCTATTGGAGACTTGCTTGTATCTCCTACTGGATTGCTACCTTGATTCTCAACAACTGAGGGAAATACTTATCTACTTTGCTGTGTTCCTCTTCACGGAAACCAACGCATGCTTGAGAGGTAGCAACCGCCTCCTCCACGCCCCGGAAGTTGCTTTCGGCGGCCTTGGCAAACCTAGCCAGCCCCTCGCGGCGGTGGGTCATGATACGCGCCGGCTCCCCTGACACGAGGTCCTGCTCACCGGCTCGCAGGTGCGAGGTAACCAGAACACAAACACACGCCGACCAGTTCTTGACGACGTCGGCCCTGTTCCTCCTCGAGCGGTTCGACCCGCTGCCCGGCACCACGTCCATCACGACGTGGGCAGGCTAAGTCCGCCCGTCGACCACGAGAGCACGAGAGTTAGCCCCTAGCTCCCCTACAGCCGGCGCGGGCGACTCTGGCAGACCCACTTCAGCTGGTTGGGCAGTTGGCACTACCTCCCTACCGGGCGTCGTCCCCGGCACAGTCGGAGCAACTGGCCCCTCCACACGACCGGATCAACGAGGGATGGGGTCACGGCCGGCTCCGGCAGCTCCGCCACCTCCATAGCCGGCTTGGGCACCGTGACCGCAGGACAGGGCCGTCTCCATAGCCGGTCCCCGCGGCTCACTCGACGACGGCCGGGACATCCGGGTCGACTCCGCGGCCGACTCCGCTGCATGCACGGAGTCCGTTCGCCGACTCCGCCTTCCCTTGCTCGAAGCAGCCGAATGCGTTGGGGCACCCCTCGATGGTCCTTCCGTAGCCCACAGCTCCGCATGCTGCCTGTTCTCCTCCCGCAATGTGGCCACGTGCTCCCAGTCGAGCTGGCTCGCGGTGTCTGTCAGGGCTGGGGCAGTATCCGTGTCTTCGAGCTTAAGGGCCTCGCTGAAAAGAAGAAGGTTATCTCCTGAACCGCGGACAGTAGGAGCATAAAGAAACGAGATGTAGGGAGTAAGACCTTTCCCAACAACCACGAGAAGGGGCCACCTGGCTCGTGGTGGCGGCTTCGCCGCAGCACCCAATGCCTTCTTCCGCGCCGGATGCCTAGCAGCCGGCCTCTTCCCGTTTCTGGTCGCATCGCCCGTCCGACCCCTAGCCGGCAGCTCCTAGCTCCTTCCCCGCGGCTCCCAGTGAGCTGTGGGGGGAGGCGCTTCCAAGATCCGGACATCATCATCATCGTCATCATCTATCCAATCTCTGATTGTAGGTGCAAGATCAAACTCACCAGCCGCCCGGGGTCCAGCGGCCCCTGGTCCTCCAATCATCCCGTCCTCCTTGACATCTCTGCAGGACTCAACCTCCTCTTCGGCGCCACCCCTAGCTTGAAGTGCTCTAGGTCAGAATCGGCATGGTCTGCCTCAAACACCTAGGGATGTGGGCCATCCGGCGTGTTCTGTCGTACAAAGCGCTGCGATGAGCATGGTGCATGAGCACGGAGGGCAAGAGGGGGAAAATAAGAAGAGTAGAGGACAAGGGGCGCCGGGTTGAGCCGGTTGTACGACAGTTTGCCAAAATGCCATGACTGCATATCTAGCTTAAAGTTGGTGACCGAGTTCACCCGCTTCGCTACTTGAACCAGCGTTAGGTCAAAGGTGGACACCCGACACGGACCATACCGACCCCCCCCCCATATCATAGATCCGGTGCGACCTCCATTGAAGGGGCAGCACCCGACGGTCGATTAAGGCGGCCACTAGGTTGGCCACAACCAGCCCCTCTCCACTCCTCATGGAGTGGAGCCAGCCTAGGATGCTGGTGACCTCTCCAACCGCTGCGTCTCCCATCCAGTTCGTCCCCGAGGAGAGGGCATTGATGAAGGGCGGCAGGAGGATGTTGTCCCACGTTGGGTTGACATTCCTCATGTATAAGAAGGTCTCGTTCCACTTCTTGATAGATTCGCTGAGAGTGATGCGAGGGAAAAGCGTTCTACGGCCATAGACCACCGCACCTCCGCAGGCGTATGGCTCGTCGTCGTTCTTCAAGGCCCTGATGTAGAAGAGCTTCCTCCATAGCTCCGAGAAGGGGAGAAGGCCTAGGTAACCCTCGCAGAGGGTCACAAAACTGGAAAGTTGAAGAACGGAATTTGGCCCCAGGTGGTGCGGCTGGAGGTCGACGGTGTCAAAGAAAAGCCTGACGAATCCGCTCAACGGGAGGCCGAATCCGCGGGAGAAGTGCGAGGCAAAAACCATGAACTCCCCCTCCTCGGACACCGGAACCAGCTCATCACCCGGAGGAAGAGCGACGACACGGTCCTCCGACAGCAGCATGTGCGTGCGGCAGAGGTACTCGATGTCCTCCGTTGTCACGGTCGAGCCGCCCCAGCTGCCGGAGGGCCCGTCCGCCATCTCCGAGATGGGTGTGCACGCTAGGACGAGGACTATGGAGATACCTAGCTCTGAGGTTTCCGACGATCCTCACAACCGGCTAGAGCCCAGTTAGCTCGTATGGGGCAGGCTGGCTCCTCGGTCGGTTGGCTCATGGCCAGTTGGCACTGACAGGTTGGCAGGTAGCTGGCGGGTGACAGGCAGCTCCCCCGCTGACTCACGGGCGGGCAAGCAACCGTCCCCTCTCATCGCACCCGCGCACGGTGATTAGATGTGACCCCCATGACGAGTGTCCACGGGGCAACAGTGACCGCTGACAAAGAGGCCGCATGGCTACAACACACTATCATACCACTGACAGCGGTCAACCATGACCGGGTGAGGCAACAGTGCTAGCACGCCCCCATCCACTCCATCACCTTCCCCCGCGTGGCTACAGGGTGACCGACCGTATTGCTCATCATGGCCTGCTGCCACAAGACGACGCCGCCCGATGCGGCCCCTGCCAGGGCAGGTTGCTGCGGGCCAATAGCCAAATCCAGCTGGCGGGCCCTGGCAGGGCCCCGCCGTTGTCGGGCCCTACAAGCGACGAGACGACACAAGAAGGCGGGACCCCCGTCCCTCTAGAGAGACTGCCTGCTGGGCCCCACACCCTAGTACTATCCATGTGTATTGTAAGTCGAGAGTTCACCTATAAAAACCCCTCCGTGCCCCACATGCGAGGGTAGGCATTCTCACGATCCGCACACATATCCACACACATAGAGAGGTAGGAAGAGCCGGCTACGCCCTTCTTCCTCCTCCATCCAACAGCTCTAGGAGCTCCATTGTAGCCCTCTTAGTGCATCAAGTAGACAAGTAGGACTGGGGGTATTACCTCCCATGAGGATCCCCAACCTGGGTACATCGTGTGTCTCGCACCGCTTGTTCCCGATCCCGCTCCCGGAGTCCATCGGCGTCCTTCGGCCCCAACCACTCTCGATAAGCCACCCCACGACATCTGTCTAAGAAAACAACGACACCCAATGACAACATGAAGCAAATATTTTGATGATTCAAAGTGACAACGGCTCCAATTTCAACAACTACACTCTAGATGAGTTGTTGAGTGATGAGGGGATCAAGCACCAATACTATGCACGATATACCCTTCAAAAAATGGTGTAGTGGAGAGGAAGAACCCCACGTTGATGGATGAGGCAAGGACCATGATGGTGGAATTCAAATCTCCATACAACTTTTGAGCCAAATCCATCAACACCGCATGACATGCATCGAATCGGCTCTACCTCTACAAAGGCTTGAAGAAAACTCCATATGAGATAATTATCGGTAACAAGCCCAACCTCAAGTACTTTCGGGCATTTAGGTGTAAGTGTTTCATTCTCCAAAATGGCGTTCATTTAGATAAATTTGATTATATAGCTCACGAGAGCATATTGGTCGGTTATGCTACAAACTCTCATGCTTACCGTGTCCTCAACAAGTTCACCCGACTCATTGAGGAGACCTGCAACCTGTAATTTGGTGAAAATAAGGGCTCACATGTGGATCAAAGTGGTCTTTGTGATATAGGTGAGGAAATTCCTCCCCAAGACATCAGAAGAATGGGTGTGGGACACTTCCTACCTGTTGAGGAACCCCTTATGACCAAAGGAGAAGGATAATGTTCTAGGCAAGTGGAACCCTCACCATCACTTGACCTACACACTTCCAGAGAAGTAAGTGAAGGCCCTCAACCAAGTGAACAATATCAAGGGAAAGATCAAACTCATGGTGATGGTGCTTCACCAAGTGATGCACAACATCAAGTTCATGACTCCAAGAAAGCTCAGGATCAACAAGAAGTTCAAGATCATGAGCAAGCTGAAGACAATGCTCAAGACATTATTCATGTTGCTCCCCAACCTTCCTTTGAGGATATTTTAGAGCGTCGTGCCGCCAAAGTAGCCTCAAAACTCAAATATCAAGAACATGTTTTGGTGAACGTGTACGGAAGCTTGAACAAAGGGGTAACCACTCGTAAAAAATTAACAAACTTTTGTGGGCATCACGCATTTGTTTCTTGTATTGAACCCCTAAAGGTACAAGAGGTGCTCGAGGACACGGATTGGCTTGAAGCCATGCATGATGAACTCCACAACTTCGAGCACAACAAGGTGTGGAAATTAGTTCCAAGACCAAAGGAGAATCATAATGTCATTGGGACCAAATGGATCTTTAAGAACAAGCAAGATGTAAATGGTGTTGTCATTCGAAACAAGTCAAGAATGGTGGCTCAAGGCTACTGCCAAGTCGGGGGTATTGACTGTGGTGAAACTTTTTCCCCTGTTACTCGCCTTGAATCTATTCACATGTTGCTTGCATATCCATCTCATCATAATTTTAAATCACAACAAATGGATGCAAAAAGTGCTTTTTGAAATGTCCTATTAATGTGTTGGTATATGTGAAACAACCCCCGAGGTTTGAGGATTCCAACTTTCCCCCATCATGTCTATAAACTCGATAAGGTGCTCTATGGCCTTAAACAAGCCCTGCGTGCATGATGAGCACGTCACCGATTTGTTAGAAGATCGTGGATTTGTAATTGTGAAAACCGATCCGACTCTTTTTACTAAGAGGGTTAAGGTGGATTTGTTCATATGACAATTATATGTTGATGATATTATCTTTAGTTCTCCTAACAAATCTTTAAATGGTGAGTTTGTTGCACTCATGGCCAAGGAATTTGAGATGTCTATGATGGGAGAGTTGAAGTTCTTCCTTGGATTCAAAGTTGGGCAACAAAGCCGAGGAACCTTCATCAACCAATGAAAATACACTCAATACATGGTCAGGAAGATCAATTCGGATGATGTCAAGCCGGGGAAGACACCAACACCTCTCAAGTGGCAACTTTTCATTGATCCCAATGGTAAATCCATGGATCAACTGGTATATTGCTCCATGATTGGATCTTTGCTTTACCTTTATGCATCTAGACTGAATATTATGTTGGGTTTGGGAATGTATGCAAAATTCCAAACCGCACCTAAGGAAAGTCACTATGTGGTTGTCAAGCGAATCTTTTGATATTTGGCTCATACCCCAAACTTTGGCTTATGGTACCCCAAGGTGCTTCATTTGGTAACACGGGATACTCGGACTCAGATTGGGCAGGAGCCATGTGGATAGGAAGTCAACTTACAAAGGGTGCCAATTCCTTGGTCGCTCTCTGGTAAGTTGGTCTTCAAAGAAATAGAACCATGTTTCGCTCTCTACCATCGAGGCCGAGTATGTAGCTGACGCAAGTTGTTGTACACAGTTGTCATGGATGAGGCAAACTTTAAAGGATTATGGTGTCAATTGGGACTACCTCTATACTATGACAATGGAAGTGCTATAAAGTTCACCCACAACCTGTTTCAACATTGCAATATGAAGCATATTGAGATTCGCCATCACTTTATCCGGGAGCACATAAAGCGTGGGGAGATTGATCTTATTTATCTCAACATTCATGACAAGCTTGCAGATATATTCATGAAGCCAGTGGATGAAGCAAGATTTTGCGAGTTAAGGCATGAGCTAAATATCAATGATTCTAGCAATATGGCTTGAAGTATTGCACACCCCACTAGACTCATCATTTTTTCTTGATTATATGTAGCCATGGATTTAGGGGAAGTGTTGTTCTCTCAGTGAACTCTCCCTCCCCCCATTATGAATAAATTGAGCAAGTCTTTCACATTAGCAATTTTTGATGGTACTTGTGCCTCAAAGACAGGTTTTGGTCATGGGACCAAGGTTAAAATATTTGTGGTCCCATACCAATTGACTCAAAAAAGGTAGCTTCGGCCACCACCCCCTCCGAGTGAGGTATTTGTTACTGAGAGCATTGATGTGGCTTGAGACTGCGTCGGTATTTCCCCAAAGAGGAAGCGATGATCCAACACAACTACGGTAAGTATTTCCCTCAGTTAAGAAACCAAGGTATCAATCTGTGGAGGAAGATCAAGCAACTATGTAAACAGCACCTGCACAAAAAGAACAAATACATGCAACCCGATGCGTAAGAGAGGTTATCAAGCTCTCATCGATAATAAGATAGATTAGATTGTAATAGGTTGGGAAGTAGATCCCACAAGAACGCAAAATAAAAGAATTAAACAAAAACTGCAGAAAGGTATTTTTGGGTTTTTGGATTAATAGATATGAAAACAAAATGGCAAAAGAGTAGATCGGAAAACAATATGTTGGAAAGGTAGACCCGGGGGTCGTAGGTTTCACTAGTGGCTCCTCTCATGAGTATAGCGCACGGTGGGTAAACAAATTACTGTTGGGCAATTGATAGAAGATCAAATAATCCTGATGATATCCAGGCAATGATCATTATATAGGCATCACGTCCAAGATAAGTAGACCAAAACGATTCTACATCTACTACTGTTACTCCACACATTGACAGCTATCCAGCATGCATCTAGTGTATTAAGTTCATGGAGAAACGAACCAATAAGAACGTTGGCATAATGTAGACAAGATCTATTCATTTAGAAATAGACCCCATCTTTTTATCCTTAATGGCAATGATACATGCATGCCTTGCTGCCCCTTTTGTCGCCAGGAAAGGACACCGCAAGATCGAACCAATCACAAAGTACCTCTTCCCATGGCATGAAAAATTGATCTAGTTGGCCTAACTAAACCAAATATTCGAAGATGAAATACGAGGCTATAAGTAATCATGCATATAAGAGATCAAACAATACTCAAATAATATTCATGGATAGAAACTGATCTTGAACTCAATATTCATCAGATCCCAACAAACACACTGGCTACTGCCTACGGGCCGGTAGGTCTATGGTGGACTACTCACGCATCATCGGAGAGGCACCTACGAAGAAGATGATCCCCTTCGTGATGGTGTTAGATTGGATCTCACGGTTCTGGAACTTGGGGCGACTGGAATTGTTTTTCATCGAATCCCTTAGGGTTTTGTTAATATTTGGGTATTTATAAGCTGATAGGCAGCAGAGAGGCGTCCCATGGTGGGAACAATCCATCAGGGTGCATCGGGGGCCTCTGGCACGCCCTTGTGGGTTGTGTTCTCCTCGGCCCTTCTCTTTGGCACTTCTCTGGCGCACTGGATGTCTTCTCGCCCAAAAAAATTATCCAAAAGGTTTCACGATGTTTGGGCTTTGTTTGGTACTGATTTTATGCGAAGTAAAAACAAGAAAAAAATAGTAATTGGCACTTGGCGCTATATCAATAGGTTAGTCCCAAAAACTAATGTAAAGGTGCTACAAAATTATTGTAAAACATCCAGGATTTATAATATAACAACATGGAACAATAAAAAAATTATAGATACGTTGAAGACGTGCATCCCTAAGATTAATTCCTACTCGTCCTCGAGTAGGTAAATGATAAAAACATAATTTTTGATCTGGAATGCTACCTAACATGTTCATCACATATTCTTTTCTTTTGTAACATGGACATTTGGACTTCTACACGGTTCAAAGCAATAATCTAGTTTTGACATGAAAACTTTAATACTCAAGCATATCAACAAGCAACAATGTCTGTCAAAATATTAACACTAAAGCAAGTTATCCCTAGCCCATCATGCTTAATAATTGGCCATTCATGAAACACAGTCAAATATTAGCTACACCTAATGCTCAAGTACGATCATAGTGCCCCCTAGTTGGTGCTTATAAGAGAAGGTGGAGACTCAAGTAAAACGAAAAATTGCATAAAGTAAATAGATGGGCCCTTCGTAGAAGGAAGTAGGGATTTGTAGAGGTTCCAGAGCTCAAGGTTAAATTGATAGAGAAAAATATTTTGGGTGGCATGCCTTTCCTGTCAATGGAAATGACTAAAAGATTTCAATACCTTTCCATGCTAGATATATCATAAGAGGTTGCCATACAGAAATTAAAGTTTATTCCTTTTTCCACCATTCTTTCACTTTGCATGGCTAGCCGAATCCACGGTTGCCTTCCATACCAACACTTTATAAGGAACTTATTATTTGACAGCATAAAGTAAATTTCCGTTTCTTTTCTTTCATTTCGAGACTGGGCATCCCTATTACTGTCGTACTCTTGTGCAATGACAAGTCAACAAAAACTCTTCTTGAGAATAACATAGCTAGCATGGAAAAATAATGGTCACCCCTACAGTTTCATGAGCGGAACGAGCACAAAAAAGGAAAAATCATTTTCTAAATTAGAGATGGAAAATACAGATTTGCTTGGAGCGACATGGAAATACCGCATATAGGTAGGTATGGTGGACTCATATGGTAAAACTGGGTTCAAGGATTTGTATGCACAAGTAGTATTTCTACTTAGTACAAGTGAAGGCTAGAAAATAGATTGAGAAGCAACCTACCAAGAAATGAAAATTCACATAAGCGGGCATTAAGCATAACTAACACCGTATAATGCACCATAAGTAGCATGTATTTTTGCACAACTATTGACTTTCGTGCTTCCATAGGGAATCACAAATCTTAAAATAAATATTCTTACTAAGCATAGTTACTCACCAACATAACTCACAAATTACTATTAGCATGTCTCAAAACTATTACAAAGAATCAAGTTTAATTTGTCCAATGATCTTCATGAAAGTTTTTATAATATCCCTCTAGAATATCTATCACTTTGGGACTAGTTTCATATATTGTCATTGCTTTTGACAAGCACAAATAAATTTAAGTGAAGAACATGAGCATAAAAATTTCATCTCTCAAAATAGTATAAGTGAAGCATGAGAGGATTTCTTCAATGTTTACTACCTCTAAAATTGATCTAAGAGAAGCATGAGAGCATTTCTTCAAACATGTAAAGCACGTCATTCTCAAAAGATATAAGTGAAGCACTAGAGAAATTCCATAGCTAAAAAAATTTAACCGAAGCGTATAGAGAAATTCTAACAAATCATAGCATAATTTTGGCTCTCTCAAATAGGTGTCTCCAGCAAGGATACTTATGAAAAAATAAAAATAAAAACAAACAAATATACAAGACTAAAAGTGCATGTAGTCCCCATGTGTGGTTTTAGTAATTGATGACAATCCTAATGGACTAATGTTTGCATTAAGTTATACATTTGAAGGAAAGTTCCATTTGCAATGCATGAAGAATATTGGATGAATTGAATGATGTTTGTTCCATGGTTGATGCAAGAAGGAGATTGAATGGATTCGGAATGAATGCCATATACATATAGTTGTGCATCAAGGTTGAGCCATGATGTATCATGATCTTGAGAGAATGATTAAAGAGAAGAATTCTACATATGGCTTGAAGATAGGATCATGATGTGCTCCTATGTTGAGTCATGGATGATTATATCTTGAAGCAAGTAATTCATGTGATGAATTCCTTGTGCCTCTCAAGAGATTGTGATGGATCATGAAGGATAACAAATGATGACCAATATGGTATTCATGGATAAAGTTTATATGGTCATATGATAATTGAGATATGGGTAATCATGTCTTGAAGAAATGAAGCATAGTGGAGAATTCAATACGACCTTCAAGGCATTAATATTAAGCATGGAGTAAATATAAAGGTTGAACAAGATAAAGATCAAAGAATCAAACTATAAATGTTCAACACACAAGTGCAAATGATGCATCACATATGATCTTGTGGTATGATAAGAAATTGTCAATTGCACTTTGTGTACTAACCCATGCTATGTGTTGTCTATGTTTATGAGGGTTAGGTTATTCTCATGGGCTCGCATCAAGAGAGAGATTCCAAGTGTCCATGAGAGGATGAGATCAAGTGTTCATGATCATGGTTGACAAGGGCAAGTTCAAGATAACCATACCGAAGGATCACATGCTTGAAGCTTGTGGATGATCACATGACGGACAAAGTGAAGATGAATACAAAGCAAACTTCCCACATTGTGTATGGAAGAGCTACTTTAATACTTCACCAATGTCTTGCCTTCAACTTGAGCCAATAAGAAACATTAACATCAAGCTCAAGTGAAAGTCTCGAGTCAAAGGTATTAGTTCCTTTGGCGTTAGTGTTGTGGCGTGATGACCACCGAAGAAACATATACAGTCAAGTATGGATTCTCGATAGCTATTTAGTGTAGCTATTTTATGATTATTGATTTATAGGGATCCCTCACTATTAAGAGTGGATCAAAGGTGTTCGTGATGGACTTGCTCAAGTTAACATCTTCTATACAGAATTCCACTCCTATCCTATTTACCGAAGCAATACATAACCAACTAGGTTCCCCAAAGTATATGATCTAACATGTGCATACTTTGTAC
Source organism: Hordeum marinum (assembly GCA_022496015.1). Classification (NCBI taxonomy): domain Eukaryota; kingdom Viridiplantae; phylum Streptophyta; class Magnoliopsida; order Poales; family Poaceae; genus Hordeum; species Hordeum marinum. The sequence continues at coordinate 348,699,693 of CM039678.1, forward strand.
CTTCCATTTTGTCTTATCTTGGTTGGTTCTCTATGTGAGGACCTGGAGTTTTCACTAGCTTCAAAAGGAGCTCAAGATCATCAAAATCGGAGTCTGTATGAGAAAGTTATGCATGTTTTACTTTTGGGGTGCCTGCAGTTTTTGTGTCCCCCGGATATCCGGGATCTTCCTCAGAAATCCGGGCCGCCGCTGTCCAGAAAGTATCACGAAATGTTGTTTGTGTCCCCCGGATGTCCGGGGCCTCAACTTTGGCCACATGTCCGGGGACTTGGCCAGATATCCAGGCTCTGTACCTTGACTCTGTTTTTTTGGTGTTCGTGTGCACACTTTAGAGCCACCGGATGTCCGGCCCTTGGCCCGAATGTCCGGCCCGACACAGCCACTTACACTACAACCGCCATATTTTCACCCACGCTATATATAACCCTTCACCACTTCGTGGAGGGGTTGACCACTCAATCCAAAAGAACCCTAGAACACCAAAGGGGCTCCCTCTCACTTCTTGTACACCAAATCTTAGATCCCAGAGAGATTAGTGAGAGTTCTTGAGAGATTTTCCATTCAAGTGATAGATCCACTCCCTCTCCCTCTCTTGACCAAAGGAATTCATGATTTGATCAAATCTTGAGCATTTCCCCCTTGATCTTGTTACACTTGGAGGTTGGAGACTCCTAGGCGGTAGGAGTGCTCTGATGAGGAATCAACTTTTGATTTGTCGTCCGGAAAGTTTGTGAAGCTTTGGAGGCTGTCTAAAGGTCTACCACTAGTGGTTGAGAATTGCCTTCGTGGTGATATCTCAAGGGGAGAATAGGGTGAGCCTTCGTGGCGTTGGTGTGCCTTTGTGGTAACATCCACCTCTCTAACGGTGACTAGCTTCCCTCCAAGGAAGTGAACATCGGGATTCATCCTCATCGCCATGTCTTCGGTTATTTCTAACTCTAGCCACTACTTGTGGTTTAGTTTGGCCACTTGACCTTGCATTCACTATATATATTGTTGTCCTCATTATATTGCGTTGGTCACCATATCAGAGAGATTATTTAGGCCAACACTTTATAGTCTGCAATTCATACTTGCTACTATTGATATATCGTGTGCTTAGTGTGAATTGCCTGCTTGTACCATTCATTTCCATATCTTGTGAAATACATTGAGTAAGTTTGTGTAACTTACTTGTGCTTACTCATATCCTTGTTGTTCGCATCTTGTTTATCCTATGTTGTTGGTGCACTTAGTGAGCCTAGTATATTTAGGATTTGTGCTTGAAAAGTATCCACTTAGTTTATTTCCACATTAGGATATAGCCAAATGCGTAAAAGATTTTAAAAAGCATATTCACCCCCCCCCCTCCAGGCGACATCATGGTCCTTTCAATTGGTATCAGAACTACGTCTCTCCTTATTAGGCTTTGCCGCCTAGAGAGTAACGATGTTGACTAGTGAACTAGTGCATGATGACACATTTTGTTTTAATGGCACAAATTACTTAATGTTGAGATTACACATGCTTTTTCACTTTTGGGCCATGGGTCCAAATGCTTTACAGATTGTTTTTGTAGGGGATTCAAATCTAAAGGATATACAATCTCCATCACTTGAGGATATGCATCTTGATAGTGAAGCTTTAAGTGTCATTCACCAAGCTATAACCTCCGAGGTGTTCAAGTTAATCTCGACTTGTTTGTTGGCTCATGAGGCTTGGACCAAGCTTGAAGTTACATATGGTGGGTCCAACCTTGTGGGAGCCAATGCTATTTGGGAGGAAGTGATGGAAGAACTCTCCATTGCCTCCACCTCTGATTGCTTGGACACTTCAACATCTTCCACTCTATCACAGGGTGACGACATGGTAAGTGAAGATATCTCATGGAGTGATAGTGTCAAGCTCAGCGTTGATGATCCATCATATAGAAATGCTAGTATTATAGGTTCCATGGACACGAGCATATCAAGCACTGAAAACGTCGTATATTCTTGTGTAGATAGTCCATGCATATCATCTAATGATTCACTCATAAATTCTTGTGATGATATGCTTGGTCATTTGTGTAGCACTATTCAAAATACCTTGGTTTCCTCTAGTTGTTCTATGGCTAAACGTGTAGAGGAAATCAAGGAAGACAAGGCACACTTGATTGATGGAGAACCCTCTTCTCCAAAAGAATCATCATCAACCCCCTTTGTTCACATGTTCCTCATGGCAAGAGGTAATGACAAGGTATCATCTTCTCTTAGTGATAATGATGATAGTTGTAATGAGAAAGATGATGATGATGACTTGACTCTAAATCTCTATGAGATTGGGAAAAATCTTCATAGAGCTAAAAATAACACTTATAAAAGGTTCCATGATTTTCTTGCTTGCTTTGAAAAACGTAATGATTTACTTCTTAATGAGCAAGCAAAAAAGTGAACAACTTGAACATGAACTTTCTAAGGCTTATCAATCTCTTAGTAACTTGAGGTCTTCAAAAGAATACATTGATGTTACTCATTGTAAACTTAAAGAGGATTTTGAGCTACTTGACCATGGCTACAAGAATGTCAAAAGAGAGCTCACCAAACTCTCTATGTCTCATGAGGACCTTCAAGCTACTCATGCGGAGTCTCTAGTTTCTACATGCTCTTCTCATATTGATAATGATGCTTGTGATACTAAGTCTATCTTGTGTGAAGCATCGATATTGGAAGAAAATGTTGAGTTGAGGACTAAACTTGATTTCCTAACTAGCAAGTATGGTAAATTGGAAGAAAGTCATTAGAAGCTTTCGGGCACTCATGAGGATCTTTTAATCTCTCGTGATGAGCTAAAGTTAGCTCATGAGACTATGGTCACCAAGGTAAAATCTTGTGAGTCTCATGTGGACATTAGCACATCTTCTACTCGAAATGCATTATTGCCATGTGCTAGTCCTAGCAATTCCTCTCTACATGATATTGATACATCTTGTGATGAATTGCTCACCATGCCTTGTTGCTCCAACAAGAAAGACTTGGAAAAATGTTGCGATAATAACTTGAGTGTGCAAAAGTACCCTCAAGACAAAATAGGACTTGATTTCATCTCCAACAAGAAGAAGTCCAAGAATAGGAAGAAGGGACAAGATCGAGTCAAGAATTCAGCCAACATTATTTGCTTCAAGTGCAAGAATGTTGGACACCATGTGAGATCTTGTCCATTGAAGAAGAAGGCTTCAAGTGTGAAGCATCAAGGGAAGTGGCCTCAAGTTGAATCTCAAGATAATGAAAGGCCTCTTTCCATGCTTAACCAAGATAATGATCTCCAAGTTGAGAAGGCAAAGAAGAAGATAAAGGGGAGCACATGTTGCTATATTTTCCGTGAGAATGGACACATATCTTGATCATGTCCCAATGGTAATGTCTCTAAGCCTCCGATTGTCAATGATCATTATTCACTTAGAAAGGATAATGTTGGCAATTTGTTTGCCAAGTTTGTAGGCACCTAAAGTGGTTTGGGTAAATAAAAGACCATTTGGGTTGCCAAGCCTATTGTGCCTAACTTCTTAGGACCAAACTTGGTTGGGGACTATCAAGCTCAAACTTTATCAATAGGTGTGTGGAGGGCATTGGAGACTTGGCTAGTTCATAAAGAAAAGTTAACCAACATTCATTTGAGAAAGCCAAGTCAAGTGGATTATCATCACATTTATCAATCGAATGCTCCTCTTTGTGGTAACTTGTACTTATATTGTTTACATTGACAGTTACTAGCCCCTTGCATGTGTTTGTATATGTTGTGCCTGCTAGTATGCTTGATTTGAGTTATCTAGCATGTATAGGTCGCAATGCACTTCATATATTTGTGTGTGTGGTTTTGAACTTTTATTGCTTCATTAGTTGAATATTATTTGTCTCTTTTGAGATGTTATTGGATCGTCACATTATGGGGGAGTGATAAGTCATGTGCATTCCTATATATGTGTGTTACAACTCCATCTATATCTCACGTATAAATCTCCTTGGCGGAGTCTTAGATATGGCCTCTCTCTCTCTCTATATATATATATATATATTGCTCTGAAAAGTGGTCTCAGCCTCCGGACATCCGGCCCCATCACCGGATTTCCGAGATGGCTTGGTTCCAGAATGCAAAAATTCCTGTCTCCAGGCGCCGGACATCCGGCACCTCCGTCGGAAATCCAGCGTGTTAGGGCTTTGCTTTTTCTCAGGCCCCGGATATCTGGCTAATACTGCCTGATTTTTTACCCTCCTGCTTACCAGAGAGCCTCAAATCGGCTGGGTCTGACCCCAGATGTTCGGGACCTATCCCGGATGTCCAGGAGCTTAAATGTGTATATATAGATATATATGGGATATCACCTAGTATTTATTGTGCAAGACTATTTTGTTACTATGTGGTATGTTAAGTTCATTTGAAATTCAAATTCCCTTCCATTGATTATTTTTTGTTGGATTTCATTTGCCTCTTGTGGATAATACACATATTATCACATTATGGGGTAGTGATATGCTTTGTGCATATCACAATCCTTGTTAATGTGAACAATTGAGGGATGCCACTTAGAATTTATATTTGAGATTATCGTATATCTCTGTGGCATGCAATGCCTTGTTTACGCATGGCATTCTTGTACGGTTTTGTTCTTCGTTATCCTAAAAATCATATTTGGAAAATCGTTTGATTAAAGTCATTCAAATTTTTGATTTGCATGATGATCTATCTAATAGGAATGTTAATAATATGCGATCCAAGCATTGTGTTTATTTCTAAACTCTCATGTTGTGCTTGTGTTAGTATAGATGATCATGTACTTATTTGGTTTCTACAACAAATGATAACTCGGAATACCATTTCATTCGAGTTCATCTTATTGGTTTGTATGGAGTTATGGGAGTTTATTATCTCGTTATTTATAGTGTCCTATATCTACTTGAGTGAGATATTCCTATGAGTATGTGTGCAATGCATATCTTAGATCCTATCAGTTTTCTTTGGTTCATACACTGAACTTTGTGTGCTATCATATGTTGATTTGTCACTTTGATTCATTTTGTACAACATGAATGACTAGTGATGTTATTGGAAGTATTAACGGTGATGTGTTCATTTATCCAAATTATAGCTCCCTAGATTTTGGTAAGCTTGTGCATGCATATTTACTATGTGTAAATTCTCATGTCTTGTTTGCTTTAATTGATCCAATATATACATGGTATATCCATCAAATCCTTAATAGCTACAATGTGCATGAAATTCAAATTCATATCTATATGCACATACTTAAGTGGTGTTTTCCCTATATTTTGTAGTTATGCTAACTACTTCGGACCACATAGGTTTGGGGACCAGAATGTACTTAAAAGTGATTTAGGTACATTTGAGAAACATTGTGTGCTTGGCTTATTGATGAAGAAGGTGGTGTCAGCACAATAGAATTAGCGCCAAGCTTGGACGACTCATTGATCTACTAATTCATACCAATGCTTTCTCGGTAACAAGTATTTACTACATGCATATACATAAATAGAGTCAACCTTGTGTAGGTTGCATCGTGGCATGATTACTACCATTTAAAAGTTGTGCTTCTGGTATGTTCTTAAAAAAATCACTTTATTGCAATATTGATTCATTTTAGAAGAAGCATATAATGAGGATCCATAAAATCATATTCATGATTCACTTATCCCAAAATATGCCAATTAAGCAATTCATTGCATATCTATTCCTAAAATGTTCTCTCATGTGTAATTTTGAAGAAATTGCAAAAACACTTTGCTTGTGGTATTTTCTATCTTACTTATTAATTCATTGTTATGCAAATGAGATTAATTTGTGCCATGTGCCTTGCTCTTATGCTAGGATCATAGTTGTATAATAATGGATTCACTTGTGCATATCATGTTCTTACCAATTGCAACTATTTTGTGTATGCAAGATACATAGACTACTATTGTCCACTTAAAAAAATTATACATAAGAAAGTTCAGATCTTACCTTGATATCATTTACTCCTTGCCGGTCACCTTGGTTGTTTCCTTTCTTTGATTCGGTGGTGGTCTTGGTATGAGGGTGAGAAGTGAGTGCTTGTATGTTTTGCATATAATCTTGTGCACTCATGTGTTTTGAATATATGTTGTACCCATACTTATCATGATGATCAAATTGGGTATTGATATTATATCTTGTCCAGATATGTTTTTTATTCCAATCTTTTGAATGTTTTTCTAACATGTAGAATGCTTATTCTCACAACATAGTATCTTGTTACATTCTATAGATCCTAAGCTCCTCAAATTTTCATCCTTGAATATGTGCATTTGATTTTCACTCACATTTTGTAACATGCACATATTAAGGAGGAACTCATACTATATTGACTTTCTAGATTTTCCCATTTTTCGCATTTGTTGCCAATGGGGGAGAAGTTTAGAGGGTTTAAAGATAATTATTCTTAGTTTGCTTGTTGTCAGTCATGCTTACCTACCCGTGTTATATATGTGTGTTGCATGGATGAGTATTGTATATACTATATAGAGAAAACTTCACCTAGTTTGTGTCAACCAATATATGCAATGACATTCAAAGTTCATTCACACATGCATTTACTGTGGGTGTGTTTGCTCTATATATTGTGGGTGTGCTATCATCAAATGCTTGTGTAGTGTTTGATGCTAGTACAACCGGTTTTGATAATTTCAAGTATCTTTGTAGCACTTGATTGTGTCAAAACCACCTCAACTATACAATTAATCCTCGGATGAATTGCATGCTTGTTCTAAAATTTAATATATGAACCCTCTTATTGAGATTGTCATCAACTACCAAAATGGGGGAGATTGAAAGTGCATGTAGTCCCCATGTGTGGTTTTAGTAATTGATGACAATCGTAATGGACTAATGTTTCCATTAAGTTATACATTTGAAGGAAAGTTCCATTTGCAATGCATGAACAATATTGGATGAAATGAAAGATATTTGTTCCATGGTTGACGCAAGAAGGAGATTGAATGGATTCGGAATGAATGCCACGTACATATAGTTGTGCATCAAGGTTTAGCCATGATGGATCATGATCTTGAGAGAATGATTAAAGAGAAGAATTATACATATGGCTTGAAGATGGGATCATGATGTACTCATATGTTGAGTCATGGATGATTATGTCTTGAAGCAAGTAATTCATGTGAAGAATTCCTTGTGCCTCTCAAGAGATTGTGATGGAGCATGAAGGATAACAAATGATGACTAATATGGTATTAATGGATAAACTCTATATGGTCATCTGATAATTGAGATAAGGGTAATCATGTCTTGAAGAAATGAAGCACAGTGAAGAATTCAATATGACCTTCAAGGCATTAAGATTAAGCATGGAGTAAAGATAAAGGTTGACCAAGATAAAATCAAAGAATCAAACTTTAACTGTTTAACACACAAGTGCAAACGATGGATCACATATGATCTTGTGGTATGATAAGAAATTGTCAATTGCACTTTGTGTACTTACCCGTGTTATGTGTTGTCTATGTTTATGATGGTTAGGTAATTCTCATGGGCTCACATCAAGAGAGAGATTCCAAGTGTCCATGAGAGGATGAGATCAAGTGCTCATGATCATGGTTGACAAGGGCAAGTTCAAGATAACCTTCCCGAAGGATCACATGCTTGAAGCTTGTGGATGATCACATGGTGGACAAAGTGAAGATGAATACAAAGCAAAGCTTCCCAGATTCTGTATGGAAGAGCTTCTTGAAGACTTCACCAATGTCTTTCCTTCAACTTGAGCCAAGAAGAAACATCAACATGAAGCTCAAGTGAAAGGCTCGAGTCAAAGATATTAGTTCCCTTGGCGTTAGTGTTGTGGGGTGATGACCACCGAAGAAACATATACACTCAAGTATGGATTCTCAATAGCTATGTAGTGTAGCTCTTTTATGATTCTTGAGTTATCGGGATCCCGCACTATTAAGAGTAGATCAAAGGGGTTCATGATGGACTTGCTCAAGTCAACATCTTCTATTCACAATTCCACTCCTATCCTATTTACCAAAGCAATACATAACCAACTAGGTTCCCCAAAGTATATGGTCTAACATGTGAATACTTTGTACCTTCCATTTTGTCTTATCTTGGGTGATTCTCTATGCGAGGACCTGGAGTTTTCACTAGCTCCAAAATGATCCCAAGATCATCAAAATCAGAGTCCGTATGAGAAAGTTATGCATCTTTTACTATTGGGGTGCCTGTAGTTTTTGTGTCCCCCGGATATCCGGGATCTTCCTCGGAAATCCGGGCCGCCGATGTCCAGAAGCTATAACGAAATGTTGTTTGTGTCCCCCGGATGTCCGGGGCCTTGTCCGGATGCCCAGGGCCTCAACTTTGGCCACATGTCTGGGGACTTGGCCACATGTCCGGGCCCTGTACCTTGACTCTGTTTTTTCTGTGTTCGTGTCCACACATTAGAGCCACTGGATGTCCGGCCCGGCACAGCCACTTACACTACAATGGACATATTTTCACCCACGCTATATATACCCGTTCACCACTTCGTGGAGGGGTTGATCACTCAATCCAAAAGAACCCTAGAACACCAAAGTGGCTCCCTCTCACTTCTCCTACACCAAATCTCAGATCCTAGAGAGATTAGTGAGAGTTCTTGAGAGATTTTCCAATCAAGTGATAGATCCACTCCCTCTCCCTTTCTTGACCAAAGGAATTCGTGATTTGAGCAAGTCTTGAGCATTTCCCCCTTTATCTTGTTACTCTTGGAGGTTGGAGACTCCTAGGCGGTAGGAGTGGTCCGGTGAGGAATCAACTTGTGATTTGTCCCCCAGAAGGTTTGTGAAGGTTTGGAGGGCGCCTCAAGGTGTACCACTAGTGGTTGAGAATCGGCTTCGTGGTGATATCTCAAGGGGAGAATAGGGTGAGCCTTTGTGGCATTGGTGTGCCTTCGTGGTAACATCCACCTCTCTAATGGTGACTAGCTTCCCTCCAAGGAAGTGAACATCGGGATACATCCTCGTCTCCGTGTCCTCGGTTATGTCTAACCATAGCCACTACTTGTGGTTTACTTTGTACACTTGACCTTGCATTCACTATATATATTGTTGTCCTCTTTATATTGTGTTGGTTACCATATCGTAGAGATTATTTTGGCCAACACTTTGTAGTCCGCAATTCATATTGATATATCTTGTGCTTAGTGTGATTTGCTAGCTTGTAACATTCATTTCCATATATTGTGATATACATTGAATAAGTTTGTGTAACTTAATTGTTCTTACTCATATCCTTGTTGTTCTCATCTTGTTTATCCTATGTTGTTGGTGCACTTAGCGAGCCTAGTATATTTAGGATTTGTGCTTGAAAAGTATCCGCTTAGTTTATTCCCGCATTAGGATATAGCCAAATCCATAAAAGATTTTAAATCGCCTATTCACCCCCCCTCTAGGCGACATCGTGGTCCTTTCAACGACGCTCCAAGCAAAACTCATGATATGTGACGAATAAAAATATAGTTCCAAGTAGAATACCGACGGTCGTTGGAAGAAAGAGGGGATGCCACTCGGGGCATCCCCAAGCTTAGTTGGTTGTTCCTATTTGGATATTACCATGGGTTGTTGTAGCATCCGCAAGATTAGGCTCTTATTACCCCTTATTCCTTCATCCATCATGATCTCACTCAAAACTTGAAAACTTTAATCACACAAAACTTAACAAAATCTTCGTGAGATCCGTTAGTATAATAAAGAAAATTACCACTCTAAGTACTGTTTAAAACACATTCATATTGTATTATTGCATTATATCTACTGTATTCTAACTTTACCATGGCTTATACCCTCCGATACAAGTCAAAGATTCATCAAAACACGCACACAATGTAACAAAAACAGAATCCGTCAAAAACAAAACAATTTGTGGTAATTTGTACTCTAACCATACTTCTGTAACTCCAACAATTCTCAAATATTAGGACAATGTCAGATATTTGTATATCAATCGTGTGCAAAACATTCAGAATTTTTCGTTGCTTCTGTGATTTTTATTTTTTTTTGTACTAGACACAAAAGTTTCTGTTTTTCAACAAGATCAAATCAACTATCACTCAACATCATCCCAAAGGTTTTACTTGGCACAAAAACTAATTAAGACACAAGAAAACACAATAATAATAGAGGCATAATTGTGTAAACACTCAAGAACAGAAAGAAAAAGTCAAAAAAATTATTCATTGGGTTGCTTGCCAACAAAATCTTTCTTTATATCCGTTAAGGCATGCTTGAGATTTCAAAGATGGCCTCATGAAAGATAATAATAGCAACACAAAGAGAGCATCATGACGCATATGAAAAAGACATTTAAGTCTAACATACTTCCTATGCATATGCATTTTATAAACAAACAAATTATCAAGGCAAGCAAAAACTAGCATATGGAAGGAAGAAGAAAGAGACAATAGCAATCTCAACATGAAAAGAGGTAATTTAGTATCACGAAAATTTCTACAACCATAATTTCCTCTCTCATAATAGTTACATGTAGGATCATAATCAAATTCAACAATATAGCTATCATAAACAATACTCTCTTTATGATCAACATGCATAAAGTTTTTATCATCTTCCAAAATAGTGGGATTATCATCAACTAAAGTTATGAACTCTCCAAACCCACTTTTATCATAAAACTCATAAGATTGAACACTCTCCAAATATGTGGGATTATTTTTACCTAAAGTTTACGCTCTCCCAAACCCACTTTTGATACTATTGCAAGCACTATTATGAATAACATATTCAACACGAGGCTTAAATAAATTTTCCAGATCATAAGAAGCATTATCACACCAATCATGATCATTGCAATAAGAAGTGGACATGACAAAATTATCATCCCCAAGCTTGTAGTTTTGCATATCATTAACATAATTGCAATTAATAGAATTTATAGTAACATCATTGCAAGTATGCTTTTCAATCAAGGAGCTATCAGGAATCACCTTATAAATTTCTTCTTTCAACACTTCATCAGAAATTTCAGATTCATGATTTCCAAACAGAACTTCATAGATATAATCAAGTGCCCTCAACTCACTAGCAATTGGATCATCACAATTTGGTCTTTTGAAAAGATTAGCAAGTGGATGAGGATCCATTTCAATAGAGTTTTAGCAAGCAAAGATGCAAGTAAATAGAAGGCACATGGAAACCCAATAAAACATAGCAAAGGAGCAAAAAGGCAAACGGAAAATAGGGCAAAAAAACGGCAAATTTTGTGAAGTGGGGGAGAGGCAAACGAGAGGCAAATGGAAAATTATGTAAATTGCAACGAGATGATATTTGTGATTAGGAACCTGATAGACGTTGATGATGTCTCCCTGGTGCCAGAGATTGGCACGCTGAAGAGATCGCTTCCTCCTCGATAACGGTGCCACAAATTCCTTTGACATGGCTTCAGACTGTATTTATATTTCCCCAAAGAGGAAGGGATGATGTAGCACAACTACGGTAAGTATCCCGTGAGTTAAGAAACCAAGGTATCGATCCATGGAGGAAGATCAAGCAACTATGTAAACGACACCTACACACAAAGAATAAATACTTGCAACCCGACACATAAGAGAGGTTGTCAAGCTCTCAACGATAATAAGATAGATTAGATTGTAATAGGTTTGGCAAATAGATCTCTCAAGAACACAAGTAAAAGAAGTTAACAAAAAGTGCAACAAGGTATTTTTAGGTTTTTGGATGAGTAGATCTAAAAACAAAATGGGAAAAGAGTAGATCGGAAAGCAATATGTTGGAAAACTAGACTCGTGGCCTTAGGTTTCACTAGTAGCTTCTCTCATGAGTATAGCACATTGTGGGTAAACAAATTATTGTTAGACAATTGATAGAAGATAAGATAACCATGGAGATATCTAGACAATGATCATTATATAGGCATCACATCCAAGATAAGTAGACAGAAACAATTCTTCATCTACTACTATTACTCCACACATCGACTGCTATTCATCATGCATCTATTGTATTAAGTTCATGGAGAAACGGAGTAACACAATAATAACGGTGACATGATGTAGACAAGATCTATTTATGTAGGAATAGACCCCATCGTTTTATCCTTAATGGCAACGATACATGCATGCCTTCTTTCCGCTTCTATCACTGGAAAAGGACATCGAAAGATCGAACCCATCACAAAGCACCTCTTCCCGTGGCAAGAAAATTCGATCTAGTTGTCCTAACTAAACCAAAGATTCAAAGAAGAAATACGAGGCTATAAGCAATCATGCATATAAGAGATCAAAGAAGACTTAAATAATATTCATGGATAGAAACTGATCATGAACTCAAAATTCATCGGATCCCAACAAACACACCTGAAATGTCAATACATCAAATAGATCTCCAAGAGACCATTGTATTGAGAATCAAAAGAGAGAGATGAAGTCATCTAGCTACTACTTATGGACCCTTAGGTCTATGGTGGACTTCTCAAGCATCATCGGAGAGGCTACTATGATGAAGATGAACCTCTCCGTCATGGTATTAGATTGGATCTGACGGTTCTGGAACTTGCGGCGGCTAGAATTGTTTTTTGCCGACTCCCTCAGGGTTTTCTGAATTTTTGGGTATTTCTAGAGTTGATAGGCGGTGGAGAAGCATTCTGAGGAGGGCAAAACCCATCGGGGCGTGCTCTGGTGGGTTATGCTCTCCTCGGCCCTTCTCTCTGGCACTTCTCTAGCCCAATGGATGTCTTCTAGCCCAAAATAATTCTGCCAAAAAATTCACGGTGTTTGGGCTTCATTTAGTAATGATTTTTTGCAAAGTAAAAAAACAAGCAAAGAAACAACAACTGGCACTTGGCACTATGTCAATAGGTTAGTCCCAAAAAATGTTATAAAGTTGCTATAAAACTATTGTAAAAGAGACAAGATTGATAATATAATAGCATGTAACAATCAAAAATTATAGATAAGTTGGAGACGTATCGAGCACGTTTTTGGTTTTTTCACTCCAAGTTTGGTTTCATTTCTATTTGATATTTTAAACTTGGAGTGTACTTTCCCGTTTCCTAGTTTTTGAGTCTCCAACCCAAGCCTTCTCTCGTCATCAAACTCTTGTATCGCGTAAGCCACTATTCTAGAACTAGTTTTGGCATTTCCTGGTCGTCCAGGTGCTACTACCGTTGGTGGGGTGGTACTATCGCTTATATATAAGAGATACTACTACCGCCTCCCGTGGTACTACCGTCGGAATGGTACTACCTGGCCTCCTTCCATGCCATAGTACTAGGGGCAGTACTACCGCTCTCCGAATGATACTAGCACTTGTGAGTGGACGGTGGGGGTTACGAGACGGGCAGGGGGTTCCCACTCCCCCATACCCATAAATATCTTTCCCCCTTGTCGCTTTGTCTCTCCATGCGACCTAAGTGCACTAGTGGTCATTGTTGGACCTCCATTTCTGGTCGTTTTTTAATTCCGACCGTTGGACTCGATCCCCACCCTCTCCTCTTAACATGGATGTCGGTATTGCCCTCGTTTTCCTCTCCTATTGTTCTATTTCTGGAATTAACGCTTTAGGGTAACATGAGATACATTCTCCAACTTTTTATCAAATAGAGGCATGAGTAGGATGTGGAAGACTACTATGGAATAGATTTGCAGTTCCATTGGGACATATTTGTGTTTGGCATCAACGGTAATACCGGATCTGATCCCCGGTGGTTTTTGCCCTAGTGACTGCCACCGCGAGACGTACTACTGCCCCTCCAAGAGTAGAACTACCGCTTGGAGGCAGTACTACCGCCCCTCCAAGAGTAGTACTACCGCTTGGAGGCGGTACTACCCCCTATGGTAAGCACTTCTACCACATGTGCTGCCAAAGTCACATATTTTTTTGATTCAACTTCAGGTTTCCTTTCTCTCTTTCTTTTCGCTTATGCATTGTGTTTACACCTCCTTTTCCCTTGCTTTTTGTTGTGGGTTCTAGGTGGTGGCAGCTTTGCTCATTAGGAGCATAGGGTGAATCCAAGTCATGATGGTGTCTCTAAGCATCACCGCACAGCAGGGGATGATAGTGCCAATCTCAAGGATCCACCCAAACAGAATCCCAAGAGGACTGCCACAAGATCCAAGAAGCCTCAATCAATGAATGCACTACCAAGCAAAGAGTTATGTGTTCTCAGCTGTCGCAACCAATACATCAATCCACAAGATCAAGCCCTTCTCAACCATCCCTGCTGGACCATGCAACAAGGTTCTATTTATCATGATGTGCTCAAATCATAGAAGAAAATATATGCCCCTCATGTCGAGTCCATCTATATGGATCACTTGCACAAGAATGTCAACTACTTTGGTGCAGCCCTTGGCTTTTGTGAGAAGCTAGGTATTTTCAACCACATGCAGTTCAACAATGATTTTGATGCAAAAATTGTGGTTGTGTTCTTTGCTACAGTCCATCTCGGATCTGATGAGGACCGGACCTTGACCTGGATGACTAATGGCAAGATATTGTCTGCTATATGAAAGGACTTCATGATATGCTAGGCTACAATGATCAGAGGATCCATACCCAAATTGGACTTTGCCCTCACACGAAGGTTACTTTCACTCACAAGAGTCATATTTGGCCTTACTCCACTCAGAAGATCTCCACCACCACTGGCTAGCCAACCTATGTTCTTGAACCGTTTCTTAACATCATGCACCGCATCTTAAGGCAAACCCTTTTTCCACATGTTAGGAACTTGGATCATGTTCACTCTTACCATTAGAAAATGAGGCGCAAAGAGGAGGTAGAGGTTCTGGATGTTTCTCATGTCATGTGGTCTGAGCTCCTCTCAGTGGTAAGAGAGCACAAATATCCCATATATGCTCCATATTTGATGCATCTAATTGAGAGGACCTAGGAAATCACGTTTCCAAGCATCTCGTTTAAATGCGGTGAGCTGGTTACTGATACGTCTCCAAAGTATCTATAATTTTGTATTGTTCCATGCTATAATACTATCATTCTAGGATACTTTTTGGGCATTTATTTGCCAATTCATATTATTATTGAGAACTAACCTATTAACCCAATGCCCAGTGTTAGTCGTTTTTCTTTTACGTGTTTTATCTTATCAAGTTTATAGTACCAAACGAAGTCCAATTGCCATGAAACATTTTGATGATTTTTTCTGTACCAAAATAAGAGTTGGAACCTTTGGGAGGAGGTCGGGGGACGCACAAGGACCCCTCAAGCCAACATGGTGCGCCCAGGGGGGTGACCATGCCCTGTTAGCTTGTGGTCACCTCCTTGTATCCTGATGCCCCTCTCTAGACTATAAATTCTAATGTATTCTACAAACCCTAGGGGAGCTCCCGAAACACTTTTTCCGCCACCGCAAGTCTCTATTCCGCCATGTGCCCATGTGGAGCCATGTTTTGGTGCCCTACTAGAGGGGGATTGATTAAGGAGGGCCTCTAGATCAACCTTGCTGATCCCATGGTGATACGTGCATAGTCTACCATAGACCTATGGTTCCTTAGCTAGTACTTAGATGGATCTCTCCCTCTCTCTTTGATTTTCAATACAAACTTCATCGCATCTTCACGATGATCTATTAGATGTAATCACTTTGTGCGATGCGCTTGTTGGGATCCAATGAATTGTAGGTTTATATTTATATTATTCATGAAAAAGTTTTGAGACTTCTATGAATTATTTTATGATTCTAATTGCATGATTATTATAGCTTCGTAAATCTCTCCAGTCTATTGATTTGGTTGGGCTAACTAGATTGATCTATCTTCGGTGAGAGGGGTGCGTTATCGTGGATTCAATTTGGTAGTGATATATCTAAGTGATAGAAAGGCAGAAGACACATCTTTATATTGTTGCCACTAAGTATTAAACGATGGGGTTGATTCATATTAATGGATTTACTTTGTCTACATCATCTCATTATTTTCCAAGCATTACTCTGTTTTACTTAATACTCTAGATGCATGTTGGATAGCGGTCGATGAGTGGAGTAATATTAGTAGATGCAGGTAGGAGTCGGTCTACTTGCTTATGGATGTGATACCTATATACACATGATCATTGTTGTGAATAAATATTGCATAACTATGTGCTTTTCTATCAATTGCTCAACAATAGTTGTTTACCCACCGTATGCCTTCTTCGAGAGAGAGATGCCACTAGAGAACACTATGACCCCTGGGTCTATCCACATATAAATTTACAATGATACTATTTATTTGCTTCCCTTATCTAATTTTTGTTTATTTATCAATTTATATTTATCCAACTATCTACTTATCTACTTGCAAGTAACGAGTTCAAGGGGCTTGACAACTCTCTTGCCCGCGTTGGTTGCAAGTGTTTGCTCTTTCATGCGTAAGCGCTAAAGACGGGAGTTGTGTGGTCTTCCTATTGGTTCTATAACCTTGGTTATCACTAAGGGAAATACTTATCTATATCGTGATGCATCATCCGTTCCTCTTCATGGAAAAACCCAACACATATCACAAGTATCAGGAAGGTTTTTGATGCCTTTGCCAGGGAGTATCACCAACTTACTATCAAGTACCTCCTCACAAATTATCATTCACTTGTTCTGATTTTTTTGTTATATTTTGCTTGCTATAAAAATAAAAAGTACAAAAATATTTACCTTTGCCAGTTTGCTTGTTTCGTTTTCTAGTTTGTTGCTTGGAGTTGTTACTATGTCTTGAGTTTGAAATTAGTGGTATTTCCGCCTGTTATGAAAACAAAGAAACTCTTTATAGGTAGTGGTAAATTTATTGGAAAAAGTGTGATTCAGGACTTTTTCACTTGTGTGGGATCATTACTGTTGATAGGAGGATCTATTCTTTTTAGAACTACTAGTTATGTGGATGCCATACCTTTGCTCATAGTTGAATTGGAGAGACAATTCGCTCATATACATCCCTCCATACATTGGTTGTTTCTAGAATTCTCTAATATTCAGGATGCTCCTACTAAATGGTTAGCAACAATATTTCTCATTCATGAATTTAATCATATATGCAGCAGGCAAAAGAAATATGTTCTCATTATCGGGTCAATGGAGTGCCCACCAATAGAGGGTATCCTTTATGATATGGAAGAAATAAGGAGATTAAGACCAATAGACAATGTTGCTTATAATGAAATCCTTAGAAAGAAGGTTCCACCTAATGTCTTAGTTGATAAAATTTCCAAATACAATGATAAAATTATTATTCCAAATTTTGGATGGGGTTATGAGCTTCAGAATAAATTAAGGAAATATCTTTATCGAAACCTATATAATGAAGACTTCACTATTACTGATTAAAATCCTAAGGAGGAGCCTCCTTCTCCTCCGGAGATAGACCTCACGGAACCTTGAGTTGTGAAGTGTAGCCCCTTTAATTAATTTTTCTTACCCATTAGAAAACTTTGTTCTGAGAGAAGGCAAAATGATTATATTACAATCGATGTTCCTCATGATTACTACAACACTTGATCATATGCATTATGCCTAGCTAGGGGAGTAAAACAATAGTGCTAGTTGGGAGGCACACTAATAGTTATATTTTTTACTTTATGTTTGTGTATGATAACATGATTATTGACTCTACAATTTTTGTGTTTATGTTTAAATTAGTGTTTGTGCCAAGTAAAGCCTTTGGGATGACTCGAAAGATAAGTAGAATCAATACAATGCAGAAATAGAAACTTTAGCGTCAAGTGTAGAATTTCTATGATTTTACTGGAACGTCATATTGATCTGAAATTTTTACATAGTATTTATATACAAATTACCCAGGTTTTTATATTTTTCAGAATTTTCGGAGTTATAGAAGTATGGTGTTTTCGCTGATCACTATAGAATGTTCTGTTTTTGCATACATAGTTTGCTTGTTTTGATGATGCTATGGATTATATCAGGGGGTATAAGTCATGGTGAAGTTAGAATACAGTACCTTATTCAATAATAAATTATTAATAAATTTATAACAGTACCTAATGTTTATGGTTTTCCTATCCTACTAATGGATCTCACAAAGGTTTCTATTGAGTTTTGTGTGCTGAAGTTTTCAAGTTCTGGGTGCTATCACGATGGATGAAGGAAAAAGGCGCGACAAGAGCCTAATCTTGGGGATTACTAAGGCACCCCAAGGTAATATTCTAGGAATACTCAAGCATCTAAGATTGGGGATGCCCTGAAAGGCATCCCCAGGGCATCCCCTCTTTCATCTCAATCCATCGGTGTGTCACTTGAAGCTATGTTTTTATTCTTGTTTTACACAATCATTGTTTTCTTAACACACCCACTTGAGAGAGACACATGTTCACCATGATGTATTAAAATACTCTATGTGCTTCACTTATATCTTTTGAGCTTAGCGGTTGCTCGAGTACTTCACATATATCTTTTAGAGCACAGTGGCATATATATTTTATAGAAGTGATTGCACTCTCGTTCTTCAATTACATTTTTGATAGTTAATAAATAGTGACAGTAATTTGTATGGGTTATAAGACTAGGTTAAAAATCATAGGTATTCATGGAGTGCATAATCAAAACCTTCATGTAGAACATACAAGAGAAATTGTGGGCTAATGATATTGATGTGGTAATATGAAAGGGTGTGAGTGCATGGATGTTGGTTAGTAAAAAATGTTGATATTTAAAGGATGTTAATTTTATGTTCATCTAAATATTGGTCATGGCATGGTGATGATGTGTGAGCATTCTTATTCTCCATTGAAAACATGTGTTGCTTAGGTCGAAGGCATGCAATGGTTAACTCCTCCCAACCTCCTCCATAGGGGCATGTGAGTATTACTATGCTTCGAGAGAGCTAATAAAACCTTGCAATAAGTATGTGAGTTCTTTATGACTAATGTGAATCCATGGATGTACACAATCTCACCACCTCATATTTGATAGCCTCTTCGGTATCGTGCATTTCCCTTTCTCACCTCGAGAATCAGTGCATCCAAACCCCGTGACATGATACGCTCTATTGCACATAAGTGTCATTATATCTTCCTCAAAATAGCCACCACACCTACTTATCATAGCATTTCAATAGCCATTCCGAGATATATTGTCATGCAACTTCCACTATCACATCAAATGACTTGTACAGTCATTGTCATATTGCTTTGCATGATCATGTAGCTGACATAGTATTTGTGGCAAAGCCACCAATCATCATTTTCATGGAAGTTACACTAGATCATTGCACATCCTGGTACACTGCCAAAGGCATTCATATAGAGTCTTATTGTTTAGTTGTTTTTCATATTGGGTTGTAAGTAAATAAAAGTGTGATGATATTCATTATTAGGGCAGTGTCTCAATGCAGAAATGATGATGGAAACAATGATTCCCCCACAAGTCGGGATGAGACTCCAAACAAAAAATAAATGAAAAAATGAAAATGAAAGAAAGAAAAAAACAAAGAAAGAAAGAAAAAAGAATAGAAAAAGAAAAATAAAAAAGGAAAAATCAATGAGAGAAAACAGAGAAGAGACAATGCTACTACCTCATTTCCCACACTTGTGCTTCAAAGGATCACCATATTTTTCTTACAGAGAGTCTCATGTTTAGTCACTTTCATATTCTAGTGGGAATTTTTCATTATAGAACTTGGTTTCTATATTCTGATGACTAGCTTACTCAACTGCCCGAGGTCTTCACGAGCAAGCAAGTTGGATGCACGGCCACTTAGATTGAATTGAGCTTTCATACACTTATAGCTCTAGTGCATCCGTTGCATCACAATCACTAGTCCTTTTATTGATATCTATTGATGGGCATGTCTATAGCCCGTTGGTACTCCTAGTTGATGTGAGACTTTCTTCTCCACTTTTTACCGCTTTGACACCTACCACCATATTCTATTACGCCTATATGTTGTGTCCATGGTGCACGCTCATGTATTGCATGAGTAATAAAAAGTTGAAGCGTGTTAAAAAATACGATCCAATTGCTTGACTTAACATCATGGTGCTTAACATTTGTATTTATGTGGTGAAGATGGAGTCATGCCATGCTAATATGAGAAATGAATGGGGGGGTAAACATTCTTTAAGGAACGTATGTTTTGAACACTTCATGATTATGTTAGTTATGTTCATGGATATTAATATGTTGATGTTTGTTAATTCACCATTTCTCAATAATCATACATGCAATAGATTACATGTTGGATAGCATGTCACATCAAGAATTATGTGTTTATCATTTACCTACCCGAGGACAAGCAAGCATTAAGCTTGGGGATGTTGATACGCCGTCAACGTATCTACAATTTCTAATTGTTCTATTTTATAATATTATCATTCAAGGATACTTCTTGGGAATTTATTTGCAAATTCGTATTATTTTTTAGCACTAACCTATTAACCCGGTGTCTAGTGCCAGTTGCTATTTTCTACTTGTTTTTGGCTTTTCAGGTTCACAATACAAAACGAACACCAATCACCCCAAAACTTTTTGATGATTTTTTCTGGTCCAAAAGAAGACCCGGAAGCTTCAGGAGGAGGTTAAGGGCCACACGAGGGCCCCACAAACCAACAGGGTGCGCCTAGGGGAGGTGGTCACACTCTTTAGCTTGTGGTCGCCCCCTCGTCACCTGACGCCCCTCTCTAGCCTATGAATTCTAATATATTCCAAAAACCCTAGGGGAGCTCTAGAATCACTTTTTCCACCATCGCAAGTCTCTGTTCAATTGTGTGCCCACCTGGAGCCCTATTCTAGTGCCCTATACATCAACCTTTTTGCTCCTATGGCGATGTGTGATTAGTCTACCACAGACCTACGGGTCCATAGCTAGTACCTAGATGTCTCTCTCTCTCTCTCTTTGGTCTTCAATACAATGTTCATCACATCTTCGCTATGATCTATTGAATGCAATCACTTTGTGTGGTGCATTTGTTGGGATGTGATGAATTGTGGGTTTATGTACGGATTATTCATGAAACAGATTGGAGTCTTCTCTAAATTATATTATCATTCTTATTTGCATGATTATGATAGCTTCGTAAATCTCTCGGATCTATTGATTTGGTTTGGTCGACTAGATTAATCTATCTTCGGTGAGAGGTGTGTGTTGTAGTGGTTTCAATCTGGCGGTGTTCTATATCCTAGTGGCAGAAAGCGACAAGACATGTCTTTGTATTGTTTCCACTAAGGATAAAATGATGAGATTGATTCATATTAATTGACTTTACTTTCTCTATAACATGGCATTGTTCTCCAAGCATTACTCTGTTTTACTTAATTGAGTTTCTGTTTTTATACAACACACATCAAAACATGCAATTGAGGCATCTTAAGGCAATTTTTGGAACTTTTTATTGAAAAATATGATTATACAGAACATCTAATAGAGTACAAAAAATGATGCTCCAAGCAAACCACATATTATGTGATGAATAAAAATATAGCTCCAAGTAAGATATACTGATAGTGTTGAAAACGAAAGAGGGGATGCCTTTCGGGGCATCCCCAAGGTTTAGACGCTTGAGTATTCCTTGAATATCGCCTTGGGGTTTCCTTGAGCATCCCCAAGTTTAGGATCTTGCTACTCCTTATTCTCCTCATATTGGTGTCTCACCCAAAACTTGAAAACTTCAATCACACAAAACTTAATGGAAGTTCGTGAGAGGGGTTAGTATAATAAAAATTGATCATTCACTTAGGTACTATCAACACAAGATTGATAATTTATCTCACGTAAGACCCACTGTATTATATCATTACCATAATTTATATCACTAAATATAAGATATGGAAACACTAAAACAAGCAAACTATGCATGCAAAACAGAATCTGCCAAAAAGAGAACAGTCTGTGAAGATCTGAATGAAAACTACACTTACCTGACTCGTAAAATTCTGAACAATTAGGACAACATAGAGAATTTTCATAGAAATTATGTGCAAATTTTTTAGAATATTTCGAGGCTCCAGTAAAATCATTGAAAAATTATACTGGAGGCAAAAAATTCTGTTTTTTGCATAGAATCAAATCAACAAGTATCCACACTATCGCAAGGACATTACGTGGAACATGATTGAAATAAAAGATACAAAACATGACTACTACAGTCTATTAATCATGTGAACACAAAAAAACAAAAATAATAAATATTGGGTTGTCTCCCAACAAGCGCTTTTCTTTAATGCGTTTTAGCTAGGCATCATGATTTCAATCATGCTCACATAAAAGTAAAGAATTGAAACACAATGGGGGCATCATGAAGCAATTGAAAAGACCATTTAATACTAACAAACTTACTATGCATTGGTATTTTTTGATCAAACAATTTATGGGAGCAAGAATCAATTAGTATGGGAAGGCAAAACAAGCATAACTTCAAGATTTTTAGCACATAGGGAGGAAACCTGATATTAATGCAATTCCTACAAGCATATATTCCTCCCTCATAATAATTTTCAATAGCATCATGAAGGAATTCCACAATATAACTATCACATAAAACATTATTTTCATGATCCACAAGAATAGAAAAATTATTACTCTCCCCACAAGCAAACATCTCATACATAATAGTGGGACTATGATAGGAGACTCGAATACTACAAATTGTTTCCACATTAAACGAGTAATGTTTAGAAAAGGGGTATTCAAAATTATGACAAGTTTTATAATAATAATCATCACTAATTTTAATAACATAAGTATCATCACAATAATCATCATAAGTAGCAACTTTGTTCACATCATAATCAATTGGATTGTGTAAAGTGAGGGGACTAAAAAGATCATCTTCATTAAGCACATCATCCCCAAGCTTGGGACAAACATTAATTGCAGGAAATATATCCTCAAACATGTCATTCTCATAGAACAATGCATCCCCAAGCTTGTCGTTTTGTAAATCATTAGCATAATCATCAATAGCATGAATGGCATGAATAATATAACAATTATTATCATCATAATTTTCCGAGTGAGTGTCAAAAAGATTTTCAATATTATAAGGAGTACCATTATCTTCCCAATCATAATCATCACAACGAGTAGTGGCGATAACAAAATAATCATCAAGTGTATCATCGTACACACTACTTTCGAATTCATTCTCAACAATGATAGGAGCAATGTTCTTTGAGAGGGATACCTTTTTACCTTTACCATTTCTTATCTTCTTCGTCTCCTTTACCACATTTTGTGTGGGTTTAAGTAAAAAATTTAAACTTCTTATTGAAGGGATTGGTTCGATGGTAAGCTCCTCCTTGCAACCTGATTCATTACAAGAATCATTAGAGGGTACTGGGAGACCTTTAACCTCGCATTAGTATTTCTTTTCTATTCTATTGGTTTTATCGTCTTTCTATATTTGGCAATATAAGCATTTTCATTAAAATTTACTACACAAAACATATATATTTCCTATAGGTTATTTTCATTATCATTAGTGATAAGGAATTTATTAAACCAATCATTTTTATGTGACAAATTTTCACACCCCAAAAATAAACAAAGTTCATTATAGAGTTCACCAGAGATCAAGTTATCACAATATTTGCAAACAGTTTGATCATGAAAATGCATGCATTAGAAATTAAGATGACCAACCCTATTGCAAAGTTCACAAGTAATGGGATGAACAGAGCATAATCTTGTGGAAAATTCATCTATCACTTTAAGCCACCAATTGTTTTTATCATGTTTATGCTTCTTAAAAATCTATCAACCTTATATGGCATGTCTTATAAAAATTTATTAACTCCAGAAAAATTGACATGCTTATAGGAAACCTTTCTATGATGACTAGTGCAATCGTAATTAGCGTCATGGATATTCAAAGAATCCATACCAACAATATTGCTAGCATGCCCATCATTCAAGGATTTCACAATAAGCATTTTTCTAAATTCTTCCTCTAATAGTTAAGCACAATTTTCCAAACCATCATTTCCATGAAAGACATTAAATATACGAAGCAATTGAGCCAACCTAAATTCCATCTTTTTGTAGTTTTATTTATAAAACCAAACAATTGAAAAACAAGAAACTAAAAGATTTAATTGTAAGACCTAAATATATAGCTTTTCAAGCACTCACCTCCCCGACAACGATGTGGAAAAGAGCTTCAGGTGTAGTATGCAACTTTATTCTTGTAGACGTTCTTGGTCCTCCAACTACGGAGTTTTGTAGGACAGCAACAAATTTCCATCAAGTGGATGACCTAAGGTTTATCAATCCATGGGAGGTGTAGTATGAAGAAGGTCTCTCTCAAACAACCGTGCAATCAAATACAAGAAATTTCTTTTGTCCCCAACACACCCAATACAATGGAAAATTGTGTAGGTGAACTAGTTCGGCGGAGAGATGGTGATACAAGTGTAGTATGGATAATAGAAATAGGTTTTCTGTAATATGAAAATATAATAATAACAAGGTAACAAGTAATAAATAGCGAGAAAAACGTTGTAAGGCCCACGGTTCATACTTTCACTAGTGTAATCTCTCAACTATGCTAACACAATAGAATCATATGATCATCCCTCAACATGCAACGAAGAATCACTCCAAATTTCATATCTACCAGATAACATAAGACGAAATTGCCACAGGTTGTAGAACCACCTCAAAGCTTTTGTTTCCGATCAATCTATTGAGCTATTCCTATAAGTGTCATAGACAAACCTAGAGTTCATACTATAATAACACCAATGATAAACATCAATCAAACCTAATGTCACCTAGATACTCCAATGTCACCTCAAGTATCCGTGGGTTAAATATTCGACATGCATCAAATAATTTCAGATTCATCATTCAATCCAACACAAAGAACTTCAAAGAGTACCCCCAAGATTTCTATCAGAGAAAGTAGTACAAGAACATGTATCAACCCATATGCATACATTACCCCATTGTCACCACAGGAATCTACAAGTTGAGTACTAAAACATATATCACATGAATCAATAGAACACCCCATTATCACCAGGGATATCCACATGCAAGACATACATCAAGTGATCTCAAATCAAATAATCAAACCGACATAACAAAATCTCAAAGGGAAAGATTCAATCCATCACAACAAGATAGCAAGGGAAGAACACCATATGATCCAACTATATTAACAAAGCCCGTTATACATCAAGATCGTGACATATAAATAACACGAGAGAGAGGGGAGAGAGAGATCACATAGCTACTGGTACATACCCTCAGCCACAAGGGTGAACTACTCCGTCCTCGTCATGGCCTTCGCCGGGATAACGAAGATGGCCTCCGGTGTAGATATCCCCTCCGATAGGGTCCTGGAAAGGGTTCTAGATGAGTTTTTGTTGATATAGAGAGTTGCGGCGGCGAAGCAGAAGTTCTAAATTTACTTCTGAGGGTTTCTGTATATATTACATTTTCAACGTTGGAAATCACGTCAAATAGAGACACGAGGTGGTCCCAAGCTATCAGGACGTGCCCAGGGGGCGAGGGCGCCCTAATGGCTTGGGGGCACCTGGTGGCCCCCTTCGGTGGTTCTTCGCTCTGATGTTTCTCATATTTTCGAGAAAAATCATCCAAAAGTTTTGCGCGACTCCTAGAACTTTCATTTTCTGCACAAAAAGCAACACCACGATAATTCTACTAAAAATAGTGTCAGTCTAGGTTAGTTATAATTAAATCATTTAAATCACATCAAAACCATATAAAATTATTGCAAACATAGGTAAATATGGCATGAATACTTCATAAATTATCGATACGTTGGATATGTATCAGTTGTTCCCCTAGTTGCATATATAGACAACCTATTTGTTGCTAAAGCTAATTTGTTAAGAAAAGCTAAAAATTGGTAGTTGCCTATTCACCCCCCTCTAGTCAACCATATCAATCCTTTCGGCATCTACGTGAAAAAACGTCATGACAAAGGTTTGGATGGCGTACCATTGATATGACAACGTCCTCACACTACAATCATGGATGATGTGTATGTTGTAGGGTGCAATGTCCTTTATTTCATGAAATGTTCATGCATTTGCAGCCAGAAGGTCCCCCTCTACTCTGGCCCACTAAATCCGCGGATACGACCTACAACGTATGACACATCAACGCATCCTCCATGGTTGAGTACCTTCGCCATCCTTCTTACCCTAGAAAAACGACTTGGCATTTGAAAATAAGCTCAATGGTATTTGATCGAGCACTTAATGGGCGTGATGGCCCTCATGGAGGTTGTCGCAATGGTGGCGGAGTGTATCTAGGTGCAAATGGGTCCAGGATGGACAACACCATCGTAAAAGGTGGACAGGCATGGTATGTCTCCAACGTATCTGGATTTTTAGTTGTTTCATGTTATTACATTGTCGATCTTGTATGATTTATAGGTCATTTTATATCATTTTTGGGAATCAACTTTTGAATTTAGTGTCAAGTACTGGTTCCTCTTATTTCCTATTATTTTGTTTAGAGGAAACCAATACCAAACGAAGTCCAAATGGAACGAAACTTCATGGTGAATTTTTCTGGACCAGAAGGGACCCTGGGAGCATCCGAGGAGGCCACACGACATAAGGGAGAGCTACAAACTCCCACGGGGCGACCCGGGGGCGTCTGAGCTTGTAGGCCCCTCGTGGGTCCGTTTGACCTAATTCTACTTCTATAAATTCCCACAAATCCCAAAAACACTAGTGGGAGACCCGATACAATTTTTCTGCCGCGGCAAGCCTCTGCTCCTCCTTGATCACACTTGAAGGCCTCCGTTGGTACTCCGTCGGAGGGGGAATCAATCACGAAGGCCGTATTCATCGACCTTGGTGCCTCCATGATGATGTGTGAGTAGTTCCCTATAGACCTACAAGTCCATAGTGATTATCTAGATGGTTCTCTCTCATGATAATATATAGGGTGGGTCTATTTTGACACACCTTATTCTAACACGAAAACGTCTTATTCAGACATGATTAGCGAGCTGATCTGTTGTTACAGACTAACCACGCTAAAAGATTGGACCGAACTGCGCGAAACAAAAAAAACACCCACCTTATCAATACCCCCACCTCCCACCCCGTGCCACCATACCTGGCCAAACGGGTCATGCCTAATGGGCCGGCACAGCAACATGGGGCGCCGGCATGCTACGGGCCAGGCCCGGCCTAAGTTAAACGGGTCATGCTAGGCATGCAACCTGCCTTGGGCCATGCCTGGCTGCTACCCCCAGCATGCGGGCCAACAGAGCACGCCCCGATTAGCTCGTGTCGGCCCGAGACACGGCCCGACACACGGCACGGCATGTTAGGCATGGCTCGATTAGGAGGAGCGGAGGGTGGGCTCGCGGGCGAGGTAGCCGTTGGGGGTGCACACTTAAGGTTCGGTGACGTTTCAGTAGTGTAGAGTTATGTCTGGTGGTGACCGAAGTTTGTTCGGAGTCCCGTATGAGATCCCGGACGTCACGAGGAGCTCCAGAATGGTCCGGAGGTAAAGATTCATATATAGGAAGTCCAAGTTTGGTTTCCGGAAAAGTTTCAGGCTCATCGGTAGTGTACTGGGAGTGTCGGTAGTGTACCGGGAGGCCTCCGGGAGGGGTATTTCGACCCCAAGAGGTCCATGGGATGTGGGAGAATAATAACCAGCCCTTAGTGGGCTGGGAAAACAGCCACAAAGGCCCATGGCGCAGGAGAGAAAGTCCTAAAGCAAAAAGTGGAAAATCAGCCAATAGGAGGCAATCCTACTCCAACTAGGATTGGAGGTGAAGTAGGATTGCTTCCCACCTCCTATTTCGGACGACCCAAAGGCCTTGGCTGCCTCTCCTCTCCTCTCCTCCTATATATACTAGTGGATTGGGTGGTTTTTGGACAGAATTTCCGGCCACGTGCTACCCGTTCCACCGGTGCATAGTTTCTCCTCTAGATCGGTTTTCTGCAGCGCTTAGGCGAAGCCCTGCCGGAATTGCTCCACCACCATCACCGGAGCGCCACCACGCTGCTGGTGAACTCTCTCTCCTCTCCACCTCCTCTTCCTGGATCGAGACAGTGGAGATCGTCATCAAGCTGCACGTGTGCTGAACGCGGAGGTGCCGTCCGTTCGGCGCTAGATCGGAAGGACCGTGATCGAGATCGCGAGATGGTTCGTGATGTGATCACGGAACGGATCGTGATGAGTTCGCGGGATAGATCGTGATCAAGATCGTGAGATGGATCATGATGAGTTCGCGGGACAGATCATGATGTGTTCGCGGGACGGTTCGTGATTGGATCGTGGGACGCTCGGCGATTTGGATTGCGAAGATGTTCGACTACACCAACCGTGTTTCTTAACGCTTCCCTCTTAGCGATCTACAAGGGTACGTAGATCCAGTCTCCCTCTCGTAGATGCTCATCACCATGGATAGGTTTGTGTGTGCGTAGGAAATTTTTCATTCCCATGCGACGTTCCCCAACAGTACGCGGTGCCGCCCAGAGTCATACTCCGGGCGGGACCCCTCGCCAACTCCGTGGGGCGTCTCACGTCCGGGCTGATTAGGATGCCCGTGGGGTCCGCCCTTGTGGAAACTCCTGCGGCTGCATACAACGGTTCCACCCCTGTCGTGGCTGGAACTGTCGTCTCCTCCCCCAAGCTGAGCTGCATCGATGCCTCCCTCGACAACAGCGACCTCTGCACACTCTTTGCCAAGCTGCGTCTCGACGACGCACCGGCGCTGGACAAGTCCCCCAACATGGTGCTCGAATGCTGCGACCCGCCCCAGTATATGGGCGGAATCACCGCGGGCGGAGCATGGGACTTTCGTGTCATCGCGGAGGTACTCACCACCGGTTCCTCCACGTCCTCCAGCCACTCAAGGGCGGATTCACTGGCGGCCATCCCTGCCACCGGCGCTGGCGTCTCTGACCCCATCAGCTCCACCCTTCGGGGTTTGAGCACCCCCATCAGACCAACGAACAACCCGACAGCGGCCACGAACGAGCTGAAAATAACGCACCCCATCGGCGCTGGTTTTCCATTGAAGAGGAAAGGGTGATGCAGGGAAGTAGATAAGTATTTCCCCCAGTTGATGAGAACCAATGTATCAATCCAGTAGGAGGAACAATCAAGTCACCAATGGATGCACCTACACAAACAATCAAACTCTTGCACCCAACGCTATAAAGGGGTTGTCCATCCCTTCGCGGTTATTCGCAAGGATTATATCTGATAGAGATAGATGTAAAAGATTGCAGAAAGTGAAAAGTAAATAAATTGCAGCAAGGTATTTTTGGTTTATAGATCTGAAAAAATAATGTGGAAAGTAGACCCGGGGGCCATAGGTTTCACTAGAGGCTTCTCTCTTGAAGGAAAATACCAGGGTGGGTGAACAAATTACTGTCGAGTAATTGATAGAAAAGCAAATAATTATGAAGATATCCATGGCAATGATTATGCATATAGGGATCACGTCACTGTCAAGTAGACCGAAACGATTCTGCATCTACTACTATTACTCCACACATCGACGAACTCTTGCTTGCATCTAGAGTATTAAATTCATGAAGAACGGAGTACCGGATTAGGTAAGATGACATGTTGTAGAGGGATAAACTCAAGCAGTATGATGAAAACCCCATCTTTGTACCATTGATGGCAACAATACAATACGTGCCTCGCTACCCCTACTATGTCACTGGGTGAGGACACCGCAAGATTGAATCCAAAACTAAGCACTTCTCCCATTGCAAGAATTACCAATCTAGTTGGCAAAACCAAACCAATAACTCAAAGAGACTTGAAAAAATATGAAGTGATGCATATAAGAATTCAGAAAAGACTCAAATAATATTCATGGATAATCTGAACATAAACCCACAATTCATTGGATCTCGACAAACAAACCGCAAAAGAGTATTACATCGGATAGATCTCCATGAAGATCATGAAGAACATGGTATTGAAGCACAAAGAGAGAGAAGAAGCCATCTAGCTACTAGCTATGGACATGTAGGTCTGTGGTGGACTACTCATGCATCATCAGAGGGGCAATGAAGTTGAGGTAGATGCCCTCAGTGATCGAACCCCCTCCGGCAGATTACTGGAAAAGGTTCCAGGATTGGATCTCTCGGGAGTGGAGGCTTCTAGCGGCCGAAAAGTATTTGCGTGGCTCTTTTTGGTATTGGGGGAACATTTGGGTATTTATAGGACGAAGAATAGGGCTAGGACTACTGCTAGGGAGTCACAAGCCTGCCAGGCGCGACCAGGGGGTGGTCACGCCCCCTGGCTTGTGACCTCCTGGCAAGTGCCTTGCCTTGCACTCCAAGCCTGGTAGATCTCTTCTGTTCCAGAAAAAATCATCGCGAAGATTTTATTCCGTTTGGACTCCATTTAATATTTCATATCTACAATACTCAAAAACCAGGAAAAAGGAGAAACTTGCACTAGGCTCTAAATTAATAGGTTACTCCCAAAAATAATATAAAATAGCATATAATGCATATAAAACATCCAAAACAGATGATATAATATCATGGAACTATAAAGAATTATAGATACGTTGGAAACGTATCAGCATCCCCAAGCTTAATTCCTGCTCTTCCTTGAGTGGGTAAATGATAAAATCAAATTTTTTGATGTGGAATGCTACCTAACATATTTATCCATGTAATGTTCTTTATTGTGGCATGAATGTTAAGATCCATAAGACTCAAAACTAAAGCTTAATGTTGACAAAAAAACAATAATATTTCAAGCATACTAGCAAAGCAATTTTATCTCTTCAAAATATAATGGCAAAAGAATGTTATCCCTATAATATCATATGGTATGGCTATGCTCCATCTTCCCCACACAAAGTATTTATATCATGCACAACCCCGATGACAAGTCAAGCAATTGTTTCACACCTTTTATTTTCTCAAACTTTTTCAACTCTCACGCAATACGTGAGCGTGAGCCATGGATATAGCACTATAGGTGGAATAGAATATGGTGGAGGTTGTGAAGGAAAAGGAGAACATAGTCTCACATCAACTAGGCATATCAACGGGCTATGGAGATGCCCATTAATATATATCAATGTGAGTGAGTAGGGATTGCCATGCATCAGATGCACTAGAGCTATAAGTGTATGAAAGCTCAAAAGGAAACTAAGTGGGTGTGCATCCAACTTGCTTGCTCATGAAAACCTAGGGCAATTTGAGGAAGCCCATCATTGGAATATACATGCCAAATTCTTATAATGAAAAATTCCCACTAGTATATGAAAGTGAAAAAATAGGAGAATCTCTATCATTAAGATCAAGGTGCTACTTTGAAGCACAAGTGTGAAAAAATAGTAGCATTGTCCCTTATCTCTTTTCTCTCATTTTTTTCATTTTGGTGGGCATCTAAGGCCTCTTTTTTTATTTGGGCTTCGCTAGCCTCTTTTATTTTTCATATAGTTCGGAGTCTCATCCCCACGTGTGCGGGAATCATAGCTTCCATCATCCTTTCCTCACATGGGACAATGCTCTAATAATGATGGTCATCACACTTTTATTTACTTACAACTCATAATTACAACTCAATATCTAGAACAAAATATGACTATATATGAATGCTTCCGGCGGTGTACCATGATGTACAATGATCTAGCATAGAAAATGACATCCAAAAACGGGCAAGCCATGAAAACGTCATTCTAGCTATCTTACAATCATGCAAAGCAATATGAAAATGATGGTGCATGTCATAATAGACGGAATGGTGGAAGTTGCATGGCAATATATCTCAGAATGGCTATGGAAATGCCATAATAGGTAGGTATGGTGGCTGTTTTGAGGAAAGATATACGGTGGCTATTTCGAGGAAGGTGGGTTTATCGCACCGACGAAAATTGTGCGGTACTAGAGAGGCTAGCAAAAGTGGAAGGGTGAGAGTGCGTATAATTCATGGACTCACATTAGTCATAAAGAACTCACATACTTATTGCAAAAGTCTATTAGTCATCGAAGCAAAGTATTAGACGCATGCCCCTAGGTGAGAGGTTGGTAGGAGTAAACCATCGCGTGCTCTCAACCCTCACACAAAGGTCGACAATCAATAAACAAATCATGCTCTGACTTCCTTACATAACGGTTCACCATATGTGGATGCTACAAGAATCAAAAACCGTTACACAAGTATTCTTACCAATTCACAATTACTTCCTAACATGACTCTTAGCATTACCATATTTATATCTCAAACCTTTATGCTAGGAATCAAACTTCTCATAATACTCAATGCACTTAATATGGAATTTTTTATTATATCCCTCTTGGATGCCTATCATATTAGGACTAAATTCATAACCTAAACCAATTACCATGCGGTTTAAGACTCTCGAAATAATATAAGGGAGGTACGAGATTTCAATGGTTTCTATAAAACCAAACACCACCGTGCTCTAAAAAGATATAAGTGAAGTAGTAGAGCAAAATTGTCTATCTCAAAAGATATAAGTGAAGCACATAGAGTATTCTAATAAATTCATGATTCATGCATGTATCTCTGAAAAGATGTGTGCATCAAGGATGATTGTGGCAAACTAAAAAGAAAAGACTCATATCATACAAGACGCTCCAAGCAAAACACATATCATGTGGTGAATAAAAATATAGCCTCAAGTAAATTTACCGATGGATTGAAGAAGAAAGAGGGGATACCTTGGGGGGCATCCCCAAGCTTAGTATCTTTGGAATCCTTTATTATGACTTGTGGTGCCTTGGGAATCCCCAAGCTTAGGCTCTTGCCACTCCTTATCCCATAGTCCACCGAATCTTTACCCAAAACTTGAAAACTTCACAACACAAAACTCAACAGAAAATTCGTGAGATCCGTTAGTATAAGAAAAATAAATCACTACTTTAGGTACTGTTGTGAACTAATTTTTTATTTATATTGGTGTAATATCTACTCTATTCTAACTTATCCATTGTTCAGACCCCCCCCCCCCCGATACAACCCATGGATACATAAAAATAGGTAAACAACACAAAGAAACAGAATCTGTCAAAAACAAAACCGTGTGTAGCAATCTGACAACTTCGTATAGTTGTGTAACTCCAAAAATTCTGATAAATTAGGAAAGTCTTGGAAATTTGTATATCAATCTTGTGTAAAAATTTCAGACTCATTCAGATCTCTTAATAACTTATAAAATTCCTATCCTGGCCGCAGAAGTTTTTGTTTTTTAGAAAGATCAAATCAACAACCACCATAGACCATCCCAAAGTAATAATGTGGGAAACATTCAAAAACAGAAGCAAAAACACAGAACATAAAAATAAAATTAGGTTGCCTCCGAACAAGTGCTATTGTTTAACGCCCCTAGCTAGGCATAACGCAATAGATCTATATATTTTCATCTTTGGCGTGCATCTACTAAATTGCACACTTCTAAGTCCTAGGAGGTCCGTTATTCTTATCAATAATAATGCTCCTAGGCAAGAAGTCAAGAGATTCAATTGTGGCAATTGGTTTCTTAACAATATTGAAAAAGTTAGGGTGAATACTTATCATCTTAAGATCTTCATCTCCTTTACTAGAGGATTCGCCCTTATTTTTAGGAACATAAACAAACCTGGCAGCCTTAGGAGGAGGAGGATTTGGAGTGGTTTGAACCAAGGCAAAAGCGGATCCTAAGTTGGTAATAATGTCTTCTAGCTTGCCAATTCTAGAGGAATCTTGATCCAATTTTTCATTTACTATGGGTTCTTTTTCCTTTACATTTTTAAAGTAACTCCTACCTTAGATCCATATCGAGTAATTTGATTTTGAACCTTTTACCAAAGTTTTCAATAAGCTTAAGAGTAGCAACCTGTTTTTCAATAATATCAAGCCTTCGCATCACCTGTTCCAAAGTTAGGATTGTTCCATTAACCATGATTGGGGGTGAACCTACCAAATTTATCATAGCGCTATAAGAATCAAAGGTATGACTTCCCAAGAAATTTCTTCCTATAATTGTATCTAGAACATATCTATTCCATGGATAAATACCAACATAAAAATTGCAAAGGAGAACAGTAGTAGATTGCTTACAACTAGATCTATTTTGAGCATTGCAAATTCTATACCAACCATCTTTTATGTTTTCTCCCTCCCTTTGCTTAAAATTAAGAACTTCATTCTCGAGAGTACTAGCTATAGTGGTAAGGTAAGCCATGAGTTCAAGCTATCCAACACACGAGGAAACAAAAGGAAAATGAAAAGGAGAACGGAAGAAGGGCGAATAAAAAGGCAAGTCTTTTTGGTATTTTCTGAAAATCATTTGAGAAGTGGGGGAGAGGAAAGAGAGAGGCAAATGGAAAATAATGTAAATGCAAGAGATGAGTTTGTGATGGGTACTTGGTGGGCTTGATGTGTATCCTCCCCGGCAACGGCGCCAAAGCTCCTTCTTGCTACCTCTTGAGTGTGCGTTGGTTTTCCCTTGAAGAGGAAAGGGTGATGCAGCGAAGTAGATAAGTATTTCCCTCAGTTGATGAGAACCAAGGTATCAATCTAGTAGGAGGAACAAGCAAGTCACCAATGGTTGCACCTACACAAAGAATCAAACTCTTGCACCCAACGCTATAAAGGGGTTGCCAGTCCCTTCATGGTTATTTGCAAGGATTAGATCTGATAGAGATAGATGTAAAAGAGTGCGGAAAGTGAAAAGTAAATAAATTGCAGCAAGGTATTTTTGGTCTATATATCTGAAAATATAATATGGAAAGTAGATCTGGGGCCATAGGTTTCACTAGAGGCTTCTCTCTTGAAGCCAAATATCACAGTGGGTGAACAAATTACTGTCCAGCAATTGATAGAAAAGCGAATATTTATGAAGATATCCAAGGCAATGATTATGCATATAGGTATCATGTCCGTTTCAAGTAGACCGAAACGATTCTGCATCTACTACTATTACTCCACACATCGACCGACTCCTGGCTGCATCTAGAGTATTAAGTTCATGAAGAACAGAGTAACGCATTAGGTAAGATGACATGATGTAGATAGATAAACTCAAGAAATATCATGAAACCCCTATCTTTTTACCCTTGATGGCAGTCATACAATATGTGCCTCGCTACCCCTCCTATGTCACTTGGTGAGGACACCGCAAGATTGATCCCAAAACTAAGCACTTCTCCCATTGCAAGAATTACCAATCTAGTTGGCCAAACCAAACCAATAACTCAAAGGTACTTACAAATATATGAAATCATGCATAAAAGAATTCAGAAAAGACTCAAATAATATTCATGGATAATCTGAACATAAACCCACAATTAATCGTATCTCGACAAACACACCGCAAAATAGTATTACATCAGATAGATCTTCATAAAGATCATGAAGAACATGGTATTGAAGCACAAAGAGAGAGAAGAAGCCATCTAGCTACTAGCTATGGACTCATAGGTCTGTGATGGAATACTCACGCATCATCGGAGGGGCAATGGTGTTGATCTAGATGCCCTCCATGATCGAATCCACCTCCGGTGGATTACCGGAAAATTCTCGTAGATTGGATCTCTCGGGAACGAAGGCCTCTAGCAGCGAAAAAGTATTTGCATGCCTCTTTTTGTTATTGGGGGAATATTTGGGTATTTATAGGACGAAGAATAGGGCTAGGACTCCCGCAAGGGAGTCCCAAGCCTGCCAGGCGCAGCCAGGGGGTGGTCGCGCCCCCTGGCTTGTGACCTCCTAGCAAGTGCCTTGCCTGACGAATCCGCTCAACGGGAGGCCGAATCCACAGGAGAAGTGCGAGGCAAAAACCATGAACTCCCCCTCCTCGGACACTGGCACCACCTCATCACCTGGAGGATGGGCGACGACACGGTCCTCCGACAGCAGCATGTGCATGCAGCGGAGGTACTCGATGTCCTCCGTTGTCACGGTCGAGCCGCCCAAGCTGCCGGAGGGCCCGTCCGCCATCTCCGAGATGGATGTGCGCATGAGACAAGGACTGTGGACATCCCTAGCACCGCGGTTTCCGACCATCGTCACAACCGGCTAGAGGCCAGTTGGCTGGTATGGGGCAGGCTGGATCCTCGGTCGGTTGGCTCATGGCCAGTTGGCACTGACCGGTTAGCAGGCAGCCGGCGGGCGACAGGCAGCTCCCCCGCTGACTCACGGGTGGGTCATCTCCCGTCCCCTCTCATCGCACCTGCGCACGGTGATTAGATGTGACCCCCATGACGAGTGTCCACGGGGCAACAGTGATCGCTAACAAAGAGGCCACATGGCTACAACACACTATCATACCACTGACAGCGGTCAACCGTGACCGGGCGAGGCAACAGTGCTAGCACGCCCCCCATCCACTCCATCACCTTCCCTCGCATGGCTACAGGGCGGCCAACCGTACTGCTCATCATGGACGGCTGCCACAAGACGATGCCGCCCGATGCGGCCCCTGCCAGGGCAGGTAGCTGCGGGCCAATAGCCAAAGCCAGCTGGCAGGCCCTAGCAGGGCCCCGCCGTCGGCGGGCCCTACAAGCGACGAGACGACACAAGAAGGCGGGACCCCCGTCCCTCTAGAGAGACTACCTGCCGGGCCCCACGCCCTAGTACTATCCATGCGTATTGTAAGTCGGGAGTTCACCTATAAAATCACCTCCATGCCCCACATGCGAGGGTAGGCATTCTCACGATCCGCACACCTATCCACACACATAGAGAGGTGGGAAGAGCCGGCTACGCCCTTCTTCCTCCTCCATCCAACAGCTCTAGGATCTCCATTGTAGCCCTCTTAGTGCATCAACTAGACAAGTAGGACTAGGGGTATTACCTCCCATGAGGATCCTGAACCTGGGTACATCGTGTGTCTCGCACCGCTTTTTCCCGATCCTGCTCCCGGAGTCCATCGGCGTCCTTCGGCCCCAACCACTCTCGATAAGCCACCCCACGGCATCTGTCGTGAGAAAACAACGACACCCAATGACAACATGAAGCAAATATTTTGATGATTCAAAGTGACAACGGCTCCAATTTCAACAACTACACTCTAGATGAGTTGTTGAGTGATGAGGGGATCAAGCACCAATACTATGCACGATATACCCTTCAAAAAATGGTGTAGTGGAGAGGAAGAACCCCACGTTGATGGATGAGGCAAGCACCATAATGGTGGAATTCAAATCTCCATACAAATTTTGAGCCAAATCCATCAACACCGCATGCC
Source organism: Hordeum marinum (assembly GCA_022496015.1). Taxonomy (NCBI): domain Eukaryota; kingdom Viridiplantae; phylum Streptophyta; class Magnoliopsida; order Poales; family Poaceae; genus Hordeum; species Hordeum marinum. The sequence continues at coordinate 348,736,820 of CM039678.1, forward strand.
ATTCATCGAATCGGCTCTACCTCTACAAAGGCTTGAACAAAACTCCATATGAGATAATTATCGGTAACAAACCCAACCTCAAGTATTTTCGGGCATTCAGGTGTAAGTGTTTCATTCTCCAAAAGGGCGTTCATTTAGATAAATTTGATAATATAGCTCACGAGAGCATACTTGTTGGTTATGCTACAAACTCTCATGCTTACCGTGTCCTCAACAAGTTCATCTGACTCATTTAGGAGACATGCAACCTGGAATTTGGTGAAAATAAGGGCTCACATGTGGAGCAAAGTGGTCTTTGTGATATAGGTGAGGAAATTCCTCCCCAAGCCATAATAAGAATGGGTGTGGGACACTTCCTACCTGTTGAGGAACCCCTTATGACCGAAGGAGAAGGATAATGTTCTAGGCAAGTGGAACCCTCACCATCACTTGACCTACACACTTCCAGAGAAGTAAGTGAAGGCCCTCAACCAAGTGAACAATATCAAGGGAAAGATCAAACTCATGATGATGGTGCTTCACCAAGTGATGCTCAACATCAAGTTCATGACTCCAAGCAAGCTCAAGATCAACAAGAATTTCAAGATCATGAGCAAGCTGAAGACAACGCTCAAGACATTATTCATGTTGCTCACCAACCTTCCTTTGAGGATATTTTAGAGCGTTGTGTCGCCAAAGTAGCCTCAAAACTCAAATATCAAGAACATGTTTTGGTGAACGTGTACGGAAGCTTGAACAAAGGGGTAACCACTCGTAAACAATTAACAAACTTTTGTGGGCATCACGCATTTGTTTCTTGTATTGAGACCCTAAAGGTACACGAGGTGCTCGAGCACACGGGTTGGCTTGAAGCCATGCATGATGAACTCAACAACTTCGAGCACAACAAGGTGTGGAAATTAGTTACAAGACCAAAGGAGAATCATAATGTCATTGGGACCAAATGGATCTTTAAGAACAAGCAAGATGTAAATGGTGTTTTCATTCGAAACAAGTCAAGAATGGTGGCTCAAGGCTAGTCCCAAGTCGAGGGTATTGACTGTGGTGAAACTTTTTCCCCTGTTACTCGCCTTGAATCTATTCACATGTTGCTTGCATATCCATCTCATCATAATTTTAAATCACAACAAATGGATGCAAAAAGTGCTTTTTGAAATGGTCCTATTAATGTGTTGGTATATGTGAAACAACCCCCGAGGTTTGAGGATTCCAAGTTTCCACCATCATGTCTATAAACTCGATAAGGCGCTCTATGGACTTAAACAAGCCCCGCGTACATGATATGAGCACCTCACTGATTTGTTAGAATATCGTGGGTTTGTAATTGTGAAAACCGATCCGATCGTGGGTTTACTAAGAGGGTTAAGGTGGATTTGTTCATATGACAATTATATGTTGATATTATGTTTAGTTCTCCTACCAAATCTTTTAATGGTGAGTTTGTTGCACTCATGACCAAGGAATTTGAGATGTCTATGATGGGAGAGTTGAAGTTCTTCCTTGGATTCAAAGTCGGGCAATGAAGCCGAGGAACCTTCATCAACCAATGAAAATACACTCAATACATGGTCAGGAAGATCAATTTGGATGATGTCAAGCCGGGGAAGACACCAACACCTCTCAAGTGGCAACTTGACATTGATCCCAATGGTAAATCCATGGATCAAATGGTATATTGCTTTACCTTTGTGCATCTAGACTGAATATTATGTTGGGTTTGGGAATGTATGCAAAATTCCAAACCGCACCTAAGGAAAGTCACTATGTGGTTGTCAAGCGAATCTTTTGATATTTGGCTCATACCCCAAACTTTGGCTTATGGTACCCCAAGTGCTTCATTTTATAACACGGGATACTCGGACTAAGATTGGGAAGGAGCCATGTGGATAGGAAGTCAACTTACGAAGGGTGCCAATTCCTTGGTCGCTCTCTGGTAAGTTGGTCTTCAAAGAAATAGAACCATGTTTCGCTCTCTACCATCGAGGCCGAGTATGTAGCCGACGCAAGTTGTTGTACACAGTTGTCATGGATGAGGCAAACTTTAAAGGATTATGGTGTCCATTGGGACTACCTCTATACTATGACAATGGAAGTGCTATAAAGATCACACACAACCCGTTTCAACATTGCAAGATAAAGCATATTGAGATTCGCCATCACTTTATCTGGATCTTTTTTATCTGAACACTCATGAGAACCTTGCAGATATTTTCATGAAGCCATTGGATGAAGCAAGATTTTGCGAGTTAAGGCAGGAGCTAAATATCAATGATTCTAGCAATGTGGCTTGAAGTATTGCACACCCCACTAGACTCATCATTTTTTCTTGATTATATGTAGCCATGGATATAGGGGAAGTGTTGTTCTCTCAGTGAACTCTCCCTCCCCCCATTATGCATAAATCGAGCAAGTCTTTCACATTAGCAATTTTTGATGGTACTTGTGCCTCAAAGACAGGTTTTGGTCATGGGCCCAAGGTTAAAATATTTGTGGTGCCATACCAATTGACTCAAAAAAGGTAGCTTCGGCCACCGCCCCCTCCGAGTGAGGTATTTGTTACTGAGAGCATTGATGTGGCTTGAGACTGCGTCGGTATTTCCCTAAAGAGGAAGCGATGATACAACACAACTACGGTAAGTATTTCCCTCAGTTAAGAAACCAAGGTATCAATCCGTGGAGGAAGATCAAGCAACTATGTAAACAGCACCTGCACACAAAGAACAAATACTTGCAACCCGATGCGTAAGAGAGGTTATCAAGCTCTCATCGATAATAAGATAGATTAGATTGTAATAGGTTGGGAAGTAGATCCTACAAGAACGCAAAATAAAAGAATTAAACAAAAAGTGCAGAAAGGTATTTTTGGGTTTTTGGATTAATAGATCTGAAAACAAAATGGCAAAAGAGTAGATCGGAAAACAATATGTTGGAAAAGTAGACTCGGGGGCCGTAGGTTTCACTAGTGGCTCCTCTCATGAGTATAGCGCACGGTGGGTAAACAAATTACTGTTGGGCAATTGATAGAATATCAAATAATCCTGATGATATCCAGGCAATGATCATTATATAGGCATCATGTCCAAGATAAGTAGACCAAAACGATTCTACATCTACTACTGTTACTCCACACATTGACAGCTATCCAGCATGCATCTAGTGTATTAAGTTCATGGAGAAACGAACCAATTAGAACGGTGGCATAATGTAGACAAGATCTATTCATTTAGAAATAGACCCCATCTTTTTATCCTTAATGGCAACGATACATGCGTGCCTTGCTGCCCCTTGTGTCGCCAGGAAAGGACACCGCAAGATCGAACCAATCACAAAGTACCTCTTCCCATGGCATGAAAAATTGATCTAGTTGGACTAACTAAACCAAATATTCGAAGAAGAAATACAAGGCTATAAGTAATCATGCATATAAGAGATCAAACAATACTCAAATAATATTCATGGATAGAAACTGATCTTGAACTCAATATTCATCAGATCCCAAAAAACACACTGCAAAAGTCATTACATCAAATAGATCTCGAAGAGTCCATTGTATTGAGAATCAAAAGAGAGAGAGGAAGCCATCTAGCTACTGCCTATGGGCCCGTAGGTCTATGGTGGACTACTCACGCATCATCGGAGAGGCACCTACGAAGAAGATGATCCCCTTCGTGATGGTGTTAGATTGGATCTCGCGGTTCTGGAACTTGCGGCGGCTGGAATTGTTTTTCATCGACTCCCTTAGGGTTTTGTTAATATTTGGGTATTTATAAGCTGATAGGCGGCGGAGAGGCGTCCCAAGGTGGGAACAATCCATCAGGGCGCATCGGGAGCCTCTGGCACGCCCTTGTGGGTTGTGTTCTCCTCGGCCCTTCTCTTTGGCACTTCTCTGGCGCACTGGATGTCTTCTGGCCCAAACAAATTATCCAAGAGGTTTCACGATGTTTGGGCTTTGTTTGGTACTGATTTTATGCGAAGTAAAAACAAGAAAAAAATAGTAATCGGCCTTGGCGCTATGTCAATAGGTTAGTCCCAAAAACTGATGTAAAGTGGCTATAAAATTATTGTAAAACATCCAGGATTTATAATATAAAAACATGGAACAATAAAAAAATTATAGATACGTTGAAGACGTGCATCCCTAAGATTAATTCCTACTCGTCCTCGAGTAGGTAAATGATAAAAACATAATTTTTTATGTGGAATGTTGCCTAACATGTTCATCACATATTCTTTTCTTTTGTAACATGGACATTTGGACTTCTACACGGTTCAAAGCAATAATCTAGTTTTGACATGAAAACTTTAATACTCAAGCATATCAACAAGCAACATTGTCCGTCAAAATATCAACACTAAAGCAAGTTATCCCTAGCCCATCATGCTTAATAATTGGCCATTCATGAAACACAGTCAAATATTAGCTACACCTAATGCTCAAGTATGATCATAGTGCCCCCTAGTTGGTGCTTATAAGAGAAGGTGGAGACTCAAGTAAAACGAAAAATTGCATAAATTAAATAGATGGGCCCTTCGTAGAGGGAAGTAGGGATTTGTAGAGGTGCCAGAGCTCAAGGTTAAATTGATAGAGAAAAATATTTTGGGTGGCATGCCTTTCCTGTCAATGGAAATGACCGAGAGATTTCAATACCTTTCCATTCTAGATATATCATAAGAGGTTGCCATACAGAAATTAAAGTTAATTCCTTTTTCCACCATTCTTTAACTTTGCATGGCTAGCCGAATCCACGGTTGCCTTCCATACCAACACTTTATAAGGAACTTATTATTTGACAACATAAAGTAAATTTCCTTTTCTTCTTTTCTTTCATTTCGAGACTGGGCATCCCTATCACTGCCGTACTCTCGTGCAATGACAAGTCAACAAAAACTCTTCTTGAGAATAACATAGCTAGCATGGAAAAATAATGGTCACCCCTACAGTTTCATGAGCGAAACGAGCACAAAAAAGGAAAAATCATTTTCTAAATTAGAGATGGCACATACAGATTTGCTTGGAGCGACATGGAAATACCGCATATAGGTAGGTATGGTGGACTCATATGGTAAAACTGGGTTCAAGGATTTGTTTGCACAAGTAGTATTTCTACTTAGTACAAGTGAAGGCTAGAAAATATATTGAGAAGCAACCTACCAAGAAATGAAAATTCACATAAGCAAGCATTAAGCATAACTAGCACCGTATAATGCACCATAAGTAGGATGTAATTTTGCACAACTATTGACTTTCGTGCTTCCATAGGGAATCACAAATCTTAAAATAAATATTCTTACTAAGCATAATTACTCACCAACATAACTCACACATTACTATCAGCATGTCTCAAAACTATTACAAAGAATCAAGTTTAATTTGTCCAATGATCTTCATGAAAGTTTTTATAATATCCCTCTAGAATATCTATCACTTTGGGACTAGTTTCATATATTGTCATTGCTTTTGACAAGCACAAATAAATTTAAGTGAAGAAAATGAGCATAAAAATTTCATATCTCAAAATAGTATAAGTGAAGCATGAGAGGATTTCTTCAATGTTTACTACCTCTAAAATTGATCTAAGAGAAGCATGAGAAGAATTCTTCAAACATGTAAAGCACGTCGTTCTCAAAAGATATAAGTGAAGCACTAGAGCAATTCCATAGCTAAAAAAATTTAACCGAAGCGTATATAGAAATTCTAACAAATCATAGCATAATTTTGGCTCTCTCAAATAGGTTTCTCCATCAAGGATACTTATGAAAAAATAAAAATAAAAACAAACAAATATACAAGACTGAAAGTGCATGTAGTCCCCATGTGTGGTTTTGGTAATTCATGACAATCTTAATGGACTAATGTTTGCATTAAGTTATACATTTCAAGGAAAGTTCCATTTGCAATGCATGAAGAATATTCTATGAATTGAATGATGTTTGTTCCATGGTTGATGCAAGAAGGAGATTGAATGGATTCAGAATGAATGCCATATACATATAGTTGTGCATCAAGGTTGAGCCATGATGTATCATGATCTTGAGAGACTGATTAAAGAGAACAATTCTACATATGGCTTGAAGATAGGATCATGATGTGCTCATATGTTGAGTCATGGATGATTATGTCTTGAAGCAAGTAATTCATGTGAAGAATTCCTTGTGCCTCTCAAGAGATTGTGATGGATCATGAAGGATAACAAATGATGACCAATATGGTATTCATGGATAAACTTTATATGGTCATATGATAATTGAGATATGGGTAATGATGTCTTGAAGAAATGAAGCATAGTGGAGAATTCAAGACGACCTTTAAAGCATCAATATTAAGCATGGAGTAAAGATAAAGGTTGACCAAGATAAAGATCAAAGAATCAAACTATAAATGTTCAACACACAAGTGCAAATGATGCATCACATATGATCTTGTGGTATGATAAGAAATTGTCAATTGCATTTTGTGTACTAACCCATGCTATGTGTTGTCTATGTTTATGAGGGTTAGGTTATTCTCATGGGCTCGCATCAAGAGAGAGATTCCAAGTGTCCATGAGAGGATGAGATCAAGTGTTCATGATCATGGTTGACAAGGGCAAGTTCAAGATAACCATCCCGAAGGATCACATGCTTGAAGCTTGTGGATGATCACATGATGGACAAAGTGAAGATGAATACAAAGCAAACTTCCCACATTGTGTATGGAAGAGCTACTTGAAGACTTCACCAATGTATTGCCTTCAACTTGAGCCAATAAGAAACATCAACATCAAGCTCAAGTGAAAGGCTCGAGTCAAAGGTATTAGTTCCTTTGGCGTTAGTGTTGTGGGGTGATGACCACCGAAGAAACATATACACTCAAGTATGGATTCTCGATAGCTATTTAGTGTAGCTATTTCATGATTATTGTGTTATAGGGATCCTGCACTATTAAGAGTGGATCAAAGGTGTTCGTGATGGACTTGCTCAAGTCAACATCTCCTATACACAATTCCACTCCTATCCTATTTACCGAAGCAATACATAACCAACTAGGTTCCCCAAAGTATATGATCTAACATGTGCATATTTTGTACCTTCCATTTTGTCTTATCTTGGGTGGTTCTCTATGTGAGGACCTGGAGTTTTCACTAGCTTCAAAAGGATCCCAAGATCATCAAAATCAAAGTCCGTATGAGAAAGTTATGCATGTTTTACTTTTGGGGTGCCTGCAGTTTTTGTGTCCCCCGGATATCCGGGATCTTCCTCGGAAATCCGGGCCGCCGATGTCCAGAAGCTATAACGAAATGTTGTTTGTGTCCCCCGGATGTCTGGGGCCTCAACTTTAGCCACATGTCTGGGGACTTGGCCAGATGTCCGGGCCCTGTACCTTGACTCTGTTTTTTCAGTGTTCGTGTGCACACTTTAGAGCCACTGGATGTCCGGCCCATGGCCCGAATGTCCGGCCCGACACAGCCACTTACACTACAACGACCATATTTTCACCCACGCTATATATGACCCTTCACCACTTCATGGAGGGGTTGACCACTCAATCCAAAAGAACCCTAGAACACCAAAGGGGCTCCCTCTTACTTCTCCTACACCAAATCTCAAATCCCAGAGAGATTAGTGAGAGTTCTTGAGAGATTTTCCAATCAAGTGATAGATCCACTCCCTCTCCCTCTCTTGACCAAAGGAATTCATGATTTGAGCAGGTCTTGGGCATTTCCCCCTTGATCTTGTTACACTTGGAGGTTGGAGACTCCTAGGCGGTAGGAGTGCTCCGATGAGGAATCAACTTTTGATTTGTCGTCTGGAAAGTTTGTGAAGCTTTGGAGGCCGCCTAAAGGTCTACCACTTGTGGTTGAGAATTTCCTTCGTGGTGATATCTCAAGGGGAGAATAGGGTGAGCCTTCGTGGTGCTGGTGTGCCTTCGTGGTAACATCCACCTCTCTAACGGTGACTAGCTTCCCTCCAAGGAAGTGAACATCGGGATACATCCTCGTCTCCGTGTCTTCAGTTATTTCTAACTCTAGCCAACTACTTGTGGTTTAGTTTGGCCACTTGACCTTGCATTCACTATACATATTGTTGTCCTCATTATATTGTGTTGGTCACCATATCATAGAGATTATTTAGGTCAACACTTTATAGTCTGCAATTCATACTTGCTACTATTGATATATCGTGTGCTTAGTGTGAATTACCTGCTTGTACCATTCATTTTCATATCTTGTGATATACATTGAGTAAGTTTGTGTAACTTACTTGTGCTAACTCATATCCTTGTTGTTCTCATCTTGTTTATCCTATGTTGTTGGTGTACTTAGTGAGCCTAGTATATTTAGGATTTGTGCTTGAAAAGTATCCACTTAGTTTATTTCCGCATTAGGATATAGCCAAATCCGTAAAAGATTTTAAAATGCATATTCACCCCCCCTCCAGGCGACATCATGGTCCTTACAATTGGTATCAGAACTAGGCCTCTCCTTACTATGCTTTGCCGCCTAGAGAGTAACGATGTTGACTAGTGAACTAGTGCATGATGACACATTTTGTTTTAATGGCACAAATTACTTTATGTTGAGATTACACATGCTTTTTCACTTTTGGGCCATGGTTCCAAATGCTTTATAGATTGTTGTTGTAGGGGATTCAAATCTAAAGGATATACAATCTCCATCACTTGAGGATATGCATCTTGATAGTGAAGCTTTAAGTGTCATTCACCAAGCTATAACCTCCGAGGTGTTCAAGTCAATCTTGACTTATTTGTTGGCTCATGAGGCTTGGACCAAACTTGAAGTTACATATGGTGGGTCCAACCTTGTGGGAGCCAATGCTATTTGGGAGGAAGTGATGGAAGAACTCTCCATTGCCTCCACCTCCGATTACTTGGACACTTCAACAACTTCCACTCTATCACAGGGTGACGACATGGTAAGTGAAGATATCTCATGGAATGATAGTGTCAAGCTCATCATTGATGATCCATCATATAGAAATGCTAGTATTATAGGTTCCATGGACACGAGCATATCAAGCACTGAAAACGTTGTATATTCTTGTGTAGATAGTCCATGCATATCATCTAATGATTCACTCATACATTCTTGTGATGATATGCTTGGTCATTTGTGTTGCACTATTCAAAATACCTTGGTTTCCTCTAGTTGTTCTATGACTAAACGTGTAGAGGAAATCAAGGAAGACAAGGCACACTTGATTGATGGAGAACCCTCTTCTCCAAAAGAATCATCAGCAACCCCCTTTGTTCACATGTTCCTCATGGCAAGAGGTAATGACAAGGTATCATCTTCTCTTAGTGATAATGATGATAGTTGTAATGAGAAAGATGATGATGATGACTTGACTCTAAATCTCTATGAGATTGGGAAAAATCTTCATAGAGCTAAAAATAACTCTTATAAAAGGCTCCAAGATTTTCTTGCTTGCTTTGAAAAACGTAATGATTTACTTCTTAATGAGCAAGCAAAAAAGTGAACAACTTGAACATGAACTTTCTAAGGCTTATCAATCTCTTAGTAACTTGAGGTATTCAAAAGAATACATTGATGTTACTCATTGTAAACTTAAAGAGGATTTTGAGCTACTTGACCATGGCTACAAGAATGTCAAAGGAGAGCTCACCAAGCTCTCTATGTCTCATGAGGAACTTCAAGCTACTCATGCGGAGTCTCTAGTTTCTACATGCTCTTCTCATATTGATAATGATGCTTGTGCTACTAAGTCTATCTTGTGTGAAGAATCGATATTGGAAGAAAATGTTGAGTTGAGGACTAAACTTGATTTGCTAACTAGCAAGTATGGTAAATTGGAAGAAAGTCATTAAAAGCTTTCGGGCACTCGTGAGGATCTTTTAATCTCTCGTGATGAGCTAAAGTTAGCTCATGAGGCTATGGTCACCAAGGTAAAATCTTGTGAGTCTCATGTGGACATTAGCACATCTTCTACTCGAAATGCCTTATTGCCATGTGCTAGTCCTAGCAATTCCTCTCTACATGATATTGATACATCTTGTGATGAATTGCTCACCATGCCTTGTTGCTCTAACAATGAAACTTCTACTTCTTCTAGTTAGTTTTGTTAATACTATCCTTGTAGAGGAAAATAAAGTGCTCAAGGCCCAAGTCACTAGTTTGAAGAAAGACATGGAAAAATGTTGTGATAATAACTTGAGTGTGAAAAAGTACCCTCAAGACAAAATAGGACTTGATTTCATCTCCAACAAGAAGAAGTCCAAGAATAGGAAGAAGGGACAAGATCCAGTCAAGAATTCAGCCAACATTATTTGCTTCAAGTGCAAGAATGTTGGACACCATGTGAGATCTTCTCCATTGAAGAAGAAGGCTTCAAGTGTGAAGCATCAAGGGAAGTGGCCTCAAGTTGAATCTCTAGATAATGAAAGGCCTCTTTCCATGCTTAACCAAGATAATGTTCTCCAAGTTGAGAAGGCAAAGAAGAAGATAAAGGGGAGGACATGTTGCTATATTTGCCATGAGAATGGACACATATCTTGATCATGTCCCAATGGTAATGTCTCTAAGCCTCCGATTGTCAATGATCATTATTCACTTAGAAAGGATAATGTTGGCAATTTGGTTGCCAAGTTTGTGTGCACCTAAAGTGGTTTGGGTAAAGAAAAGACCATTTGGGTTGCCAAGCCTATTGTGACTAACTTCTTAGGACCAAACTTGGTTGGGGACTATCAAGCTCAAACTTTATCAATAGGTGTGTGGAGGGCATTGGAGACTTGGCTAGTTCATAAAGAAAAGTTAACCACCATTCATTTGAGAAAGCCAAGTCAAGTGGATTATCATCACATTTATCAATCGAATGCTCCTCTTTGCGGTAACTTGTACTTATATTGTTTACATTGAAAGTTACTAGCCCCTTGCATGTTTAGGTTTTACCTAGCATGTGTTTGTATATGTTGTGCCTGCTAGTATGCTTGATTTGAGTTATCTAGCATGTATAGTTCGCAATGCACTTCATATATTTGTGTGTGTGGTTTCGAACTTTTATTGCTTCATTAGTTGAATATTATTTGGCTCTTTTGAGATGTTAATGGATCATCACATTATGGGGGAGTGATAAGTCATGTGCAATCCTATATATGTGTGTTACAACTCCATCTATATCTCACGTATAAATCTCCTTGGCGGAGTCTTAGTTATGGCCTCTCTCTCTCTTTCTCTCTCTCTCTCTATATATATATATATATATATGTATATATATATATATTGCTCCGAAAAGTGGTCTCAGCCTCCGGACATCCGGCCCCATCACCGGATTTCCGAGATGGCTTGGTTCCAGAATGCAAAAATTCCTGTCTCCAGGCGCCGGACATCCGGCACCTCCGTCGGAAATCCGGCGTCTTAGGGCTTTGCTTTTTCTGAGGCCCCGGATATCTGGCTAATACCGCCGGATTTCTGACCCTCCTGCTTACCAGAGAGCCTCAAATCGGCTGGGTTTGACCCCAGATGTCCGGGACCTATCCCGGATGTCCAGGAGCTTAAATGTATATATATTGGATATCACCTAGTATTTATTGTGCAAGACTATTTAGTTACTATGTGGTATGTCAAGTTCATTTGAAATTCAAATTCCCTTCCATTGATTATTTTTTTCTTGGATTTCATTTGCCTCTTGTGGATAATACACGGATTATCACATTATGGGGGAGTGATATGCTTTGTGCATATCACAATCCTTGTTAATGTGAACAATTGAGGGATGCCACTTAGAATTTATATTTGAGATTATCGTATATCTCTGTGGCATGCAATGCCTTGTTTATGCATGGCATTCTTGTACAGTTTTGTCCATCGTTATCCTAAAAATCGTATTTGGAAAATTGTTTGATTAAAGTCATTCCAATTTTTGATTTGCATGATGATCTATCTAATTGGAATGTTAATAATATGCGATCCAAGCATTGTGTTTATTTCTAAACTCTCATGTTGTGCTTGTGTTAGTATAAATGATCATGTACTTATTTGGTTTCTACAACAAATGATAACTCGGAATACCATTTCATTCGAGTTATGGGAGTTTCTTATCTCATTATTTATAGTGTCCCATATCTACTTGAGTGAGATATTCCTATGAGTATGTGTGCAACATGAATGACCAGGGAGATATCCTCATCAGTTTTCTTTCGTTCATATACTGAACTTTGTGTTCTATCATATGTTGATTTGTCACTTTGATTCATTTTGGACAACATGAATGACTAGTGATGTTATTGGACGTATTAACGGTGATGTGTTCATTTGTCCAAATTATAGCTCCCTGGATTTTGGTAAGCTTGTGCATGCATATCTACTATGTGTAAATTCTCATGTCTTGTTTGCTTTAATTGATCCAATATATACATGGTATATCCATCAAATCCTTTATAGCTAGGATGTGCACTAAATTCAAATTCATATCTATATGCACATACTTAAGTGGTGTTTTCCCTATATTTATAGTTATGCTAACTACTTCGGACCACATAGGTTTGGGGACCAGAATGTACTTAAAAGTGATTTAGGTACATTTGAGAAACATTGTGTGCTTGGCTTATTGATGAAGAAGGTGGTGTCACCACAAGAGAATTAGCGCCAAGCTTGGACGACACATTGATCTACTAATTCATACCAATGCTTTCTCGGTAACAAGTATTTACTACATGCATATACATAAATAGAGTCAACCTTGTGTAGGTTGCATCATGGCATGATTACTACTTGTTAAAAGTTGTGCTTCTGGCATGTTCTTAAAAAAAATCACTTTATTGCAACTGTGAGTCATTTTAGAAGAAGCATATAATGAGGATCCATAAAATGATATTCATGATTCACTTATCCCAAAATATGCCAATTAAGCAATTCATTGCATATCTATTCCTAAAATGTTCTCTCATGTGTAATTTTGAAGAAATTGCAAAAACACTTTGCTTGTGGTATTTTCTATCTTACTTATTAATTCATTGTTATGCAAATGAGATTAATTTGTGCCATGTGCCTTGCTCTTATGCTAGGATCATAGTTGTATAATAATGGATTCACTTGTGCATATCATGTTCTTACCAATTGCAACTATTTTGTGTATAAAAAAATTATACATAAGAAAGTTCAGATCTTACCTTGATATCATTTACTCCTTGCCGGTCACCTTGGTTGTTTCCTTTCTTTGATTCGGTGGTGGTCTTGGTACGAGGGTGAGAAGTGAGTGCTTGTATGTTTTGCATATAATCTTGTGCACTCATGTGTTTTGAATATATGTTGTACCCATACTTATCATGATGATCAAATTGGGTATTGATATTATATCTTGTCCAGATATGTTTTTTATTCCGATCTTTTGAATGTTTTTCTGACATGTAGAATGCTTATTCTCACAACATAGTATCTTGTTACATTCTATAGATCCTAAGCTCCTCAAATTTTCATCCTTGAATATGTGCATTTGATTTTCACTCACATTTTGTAACATGCACATATTAAGGAGGAACTCATACTATATTGACTTTCTAGATTTTCCCATTTTTGGCATTTGTTGCCAATGGGGGAGAAGTTTAGAGGGTTTAAAGATAATTATTCTTAGTTTGCTTGTTGTCAGTCATGCTTACCTACCCGTGTTATATATGTGTGTTGCATGGATAAGTATTGTATATACTATATAGAGAAAACTTCACCTAGTTTGTGTCAACCAATATATGCAATGGCATTCAAAGTTCATTCACACATGCATTTATTGTGGGCATGTTTGCTCTATATATTCTGGGTGTGCTATCATCAAATGCTTGTGTAGTGTTTGATGCTAGTACAACCGGTTTTGATAATTTCAAGTATGTTTGTAGCACTTGATTGTGTCAAAACCACCTCAACTATACAATTAATCCTCGGATGAATTGCATGCCTGTTCTAAAATTTAATATATAAAACCTCTTATTGAGATTGTCATCAACTACCAAAATGGGGGAGATTGAAAGTGCATGTAGTCCCCATGTGTGGTTTTGGTAATTGATGACAATCCTAATGGACTAATGTTTGCATTAAGTTACACATTTGAAGGAAAGTTCCATTTGCAATGCATGAAGAATATTGGATGAAATGAAAGATGTTTGTTCCATAGTTGACGCAAGAAGGAGATTAATGGATTCGGGAATGCCACGTACATATAGTTGTGCATCAAGGTTTAGCCATGATGGATCATGATCTTGAGAGAATGATTAATGAGAAGAATTATACATATGGCTTGAAGATGGGATCATGATGTACTCATATGTTGAGTCATGGATTATTATGTCTTGAAGCAAGTAATTCATGTGAATAATTCCTTGTGCCTCTCAAGTGATTGTGATGGAGCATGAAGGATAACAATTGATGACCAATATGGTATTAATGAATAAACTCTATATGGTCATATGATAATTGAGATAAGGGTAATCATGTCTTGAAGAAATGAAGCATAGTGAAGAATTCAATATGACCTTCAAGGCATTAAGATTAAGCATGGAGTAAAGATAAAGGTTGACCAAGATAAAGATCAAAGAATCAAAGTTTAACTGTTTAACACACAAGTGCAAACGATCGATCACATATTATCTTGTGGTATGATAAGAAATTGTCAATTGCACTTTGTGTACTAACCCATGCTATGTGTTGTCTATGTTTATGAGGGTTAGGTAATTCTTATGGGCTCGCATCAAGAGAGAGATTCCAAGTGTCCATGAGAGGATGAGATCAAGTGCTCATGATCATGGTTGACAAGGGCAAGTTCAAGATAACCTTCCTGAAGGATCACATGCTTGAAGCTTGTGGATGATCACATGATGGACAAAGTGAAGATGAATACAAAACAAAGCTTCCCAGATTCTGTATGGAAGAGCTACTTGAAGACTTCACCAATGTCTTGCCTTCAACTTGAGCCAAGAAGAAACATCAACATGAAGCTCAAGTGAAAGGCTCGAGTCAAAGATATTAGTTCCCTTGGCGTTAGTGTTGTGGGGTGATGACCACCGAACAAACATATACACTCAAGTGTGGATTCTCGATAGCTATGTAGTGTAGATCTTTTATTATTCTTGAGTTATCGGGATCCCGCACTATTAAGAGTGGATCAAAGGGGTTCATGATGGACTTGCTCAAGTCAACATCTTCTATACACAATTCCACTCCTATCCTATTTACCAAAGCAATACATAACCAAATAGGTTCCCCAAAGTATATGGTCTAACATGTGAATACTTTGTACCTTCCATTTTGTCTTATCTTGGGTGATTCTCTATGCGAGGACCTGGAGTTTTCACTAGCTTCAAAACGAGCCCAAGATCATCAAAATCAGAGTCCGTATGGGAAAGTTATGCATCTTTTACTTTTGGGGGGCCTGTAGTTTTTGTGTCCCCCGGATATCCGGGATCTTCCTCGGAAATCCGGGTCGCCAATGTCCATAAGCTATAACGAAATGTTGTTTGCGTCCCCCGGATGTCCGGGGCTTTGTCTGGATGCCCGGGGCCTCAACTTTGGCCACATGTCCGGGCCCTGTACCTTGACTCTGTTTTTTCTGTGTTCGTGTCCACACATTAGAGCCACTGGATGTCCGGCTCGGCACAGCCACTTACACTACAATGGACATATTTTCACCCACGCTATATATACCCCTTCACCACTTCGTGGAGGGGTTGATCACTCAATCCAAAAGAACCCTAGAACACCAAAGTGGCTCCCTCTCACTTCTCCTACACCAAATCTCAGATCCCGGAGAGATTAGTGAGAGTTCTTGAGAGATTTTCCAATCAAGTGATAGATCCACTCCCTCTCCCTTTCTTGACCAAAGGAATTCGTGATTTGAGCAAGTCTTGAGAATTTCCCCCTTTATCTTGTTACTCTTGGAGGTTGGAGACTCCTAGGCGGTAGGAATGGTCCGGTGAGGAATCAACTTGTGATTTGTCCCTCGGAAGGTTTGTGAAGGTTTCGAGGGTGCCTCAAGGTGTACCACTAGTGGTTGAGAATCGCCTTGGTGGTGATATCTCAAGGGGAGAATAGGGTGAGCCTTCATGGCATTGGTGTGCCTTCGTGGTAACATCCACCTCTCTAACGGTGACTAGCATCCCTCCAAGGAAGTGAACATTGAGATACATCCTTGTCTCCGTGTCCTCGGTTATTTCTAATCATAGCCACTACTTGTGGTTTACTTTGTCCACTTGACCTTGCATTCACTATATATATTGTTGTCCTCTTTATATTGTGTTGGTTACCATATCGTAGAGATTATTTGGGCCAACACTTTGTAGTCCGCAATTCATATTGATATATTTTGTGCTTAGTGTGATTTGCTAGCTTGTAACATTCATTTCCATATATTGTGATATACATTGAATAAGTTTGTGTAACTTACTTGTTCTTACTCATATCCTTGTTGTTCTCATCTTGTTTATCCTATGTTGTTGGTGCACTTAGTGAGCCTAGTATATTTAGGATTTGTGCTTGAAAAGTATCCGCTTAGTTTATTTCTGCATTAGGATATAGACAAATCCATAAAAGGTTTTCAATCGCCTATTCAGCCCCCCTCTAGGCGACATCGTGGTCCTTTCAACGATGCTCCAAGCAAAACTCATGGTATGTGACGAATAAAAATATAGTTCCAAGTAGAATACCGATGGTCGTTGGAAGAAAGAGGGGATGCCACTCGGGGCATCCCCAAGCTTAGTTGTTTGTTCCTATTTGGATATTACCATGGGGTGTTGTAGCATCCGTAAGATTAGGCTCTTATTACTCCTTATTCCTTCATCCATCGTGATCTCACTCAAAACTTGAAAACTTTAATCACACAAAACTTAACAAAATCTTCGTGAGATCCGTTAGTATAAAAAAGAAAATTACCAGTCTAAGTACTGTTTAAAACACATTCATATTGTATTATTGCATTATATCTACTGAATTGTAACTTTACCATGGCTTATACCCTCCGATACAAGTCAAAGATTCATCAAAATAGGCACACAATGTAACAAAAACAGAATATGTCAAAAACAGAACAATCTGTGGTAATCTGTACTCTAACCATACTTTTGTAACTCCAACAATTCTGAAATATTAGGACAATGTCAGATATTTGTATATCAATCGTGTGTAAAACATTCAGAATTTTTCGTTGCTTCTGTGATTTTTATTTTTTTGTATGGGACACAAAAGTTTCTGTTTTTCAACAAGATCAAATCAACTATCACTCAACATCATCCCAAAGGTTTTACTTGGCACAAAAACTAATTAAGACACAAGAAAACACAATAATAATAGAGGCATAATTGTGTAAACACTCAAGAACAGAAAGAAAAAGTCAAAAAAAATTATTCATTGGGTTGCCTGCCAACAAGATCTTTCTTTATAGCCATTAAGGCATGCTTGTGATTTCAAAGATGGCCTCATGAAAGATAATAATAGCAACACAAAGAGAGCATCATGAAGCATATGCAAAAGACACTTAAGTCTAACATACTTCCTATGCATATGCATTTTATAAACAAACAAATTATCAAGGCAAGCAAAAACTAGCATATGGAAGGAAGAAGAAACAGACAATAGCAATCTCAACATGAAAAGAGGTAATTTAGTATCACGAAAATTTCTACAACCATAATTTCCTCTCTCATAATAGTTGCATGTAGGATCATAATCAAATTCAACAATATAGCTATCATAAACAATACTCTCTTTATGATCAACATGCATAAAGTTTTTATCATCTTCCAAAATAGTGGGATTATCATCAACTAAAGTTATGAACTCTCCAAACCCACTTTTATCATAAAACTCACAATACTGAACACTCTCCAAATATGTGGGATTATTTTTACCTAAAGTTTACACTCTCCCAAACCCACTTTTAGACTATTGCAACCACTATTATGAATAACATATTCAACATGAGGCTTAAATAAATTTTCAAGATCATAAGAAGCATTATCACACCAATCATGATCATTGTAATAAGAAGTGGACATGACAAAATTATCATCCCCAAGCTTGTAGTTTTGCATATCATTAACAAAATTGCAATTAATAGAATTTATAGTAACATCATTGCAAGCATGCTTTTCAATCAAGGAGCTATCAGGAATCACCTTATAAATTTCTTCTTTCAACACTTCATCAAAAAATTCAGATTCATGATTTCCAAACAGAACTTCATAGATATAATCAAGTGCCCTCAACTCACTAGCAATTGGATCATCACAATTTGGTCTTTTGAAAAGATTAGAAAGTGGATGAGGATTCATTTCAATAGAGTTTTAGCAAGCAAAGATGCCAGTAAATAGAAGGCACAAGGAAACCCAACAAAAGATAGCAAAGGAGCAAAAAGGCAAACGGAAAATAGGTTTTTGTATGAGTAGATCTCAAAACAAAATGGGAAAAGAGTAGATCGGAAAGCAATATGTTGGAAAACTAGACTCGTGGCCTTAGGTTTCACTAGTAGCTTCTCTCATTAGTATAGCACATGGTGGGTAAACAAATTATTGTTGGACAATTGATAGAAGATCAAATAACCATGGAGATATCTAGACAATGATCATTATATAGGCATCACATCCAAGATAAGTAGACTGAAACAATTCTTCATCTACTACTATTACTCCACACATCGACCGATATTCATCATGCATCTATTGTATTAAGTTCATGGAGAAACGGAGCAACACAATAATAACGGTGACATGATGTAGACAAGATCTATTTATATAGGAATAGACCCCATCGTTTTATCCTTAATGACAATGATACATGCATGCCTTGTTTCCCCTTCTATCACTGGAAAAGGACATCGAAAGATCGAACCCATCACAAAGCACCTCTTCCCATGGCAAGAAAATTCGATCTAGTTGTCCTAACTAAACCAAAGATTCAAAGAAGAAATACGAGGCTATAAGAAATCATGCATATAAGAGATCAAAGAAGACTTAAATAATATTCATGGATAGAAACTGATCATGAACTCAAAATTCATCGGATCCGAACAAACACACCTGAAATGTCAATACATCAAATAGATCTCCAAGAGACCATTGTATTGAGAATCAAAAGAGAGAGATGAAGTCATCTAGCTACTACTTATGGACCCTTAGGTCTATGGTGGACTTCTCAAGCATCGTCGGAGAGGCTACTATGATGAAGATGAACCTCTGCGTCAAGGTGTTAGATTGGATCTCACGGTTCTGGAACTTGTGGCGGCTAGAATTGTTTTTTGCCGACTCCCTTAGGGTTTTCTGAATTTTTGGGTATTTCTAGAGTTGATAGGTGGTGGAGAAGCATTCTAAGGAGGGCAAAACCCATCGGGGCGCGCTCTGGTGGGTTATGCTCTCCTCGGCCCTTTTCTCTGGCACTTCTCTAGCCCACTGGATGTCTTCTAGCCCAAAACAATTATTCAAAAAAATTCACGATGTTTGGGCTTCGTTTGGTAACGATTTTTTGCAAAGTAAAAAAACAAGCAAACAAACAACAACTGGCACTTGGCACTATGTCAATAGGTTAGTCCCAAAAAATGATATAAAGTTGCTATAAAACTATTGTAAAAGAGACAAGATTGATAATATAATAGCATGTAACAATCAAAACTTATAGATAAGTTGGAGACATGTCGAGCATGTTTTTGGTTTTTTCACTCCAAGTTTGGTTTCATTTCTATTTGATATTTTAAACTTGGAGTGTACTTTCCCGTTTCCTAGTTTTTGAGTCTCCAACCCAAGCCTTCTCTCGTCATCAAACTCTTATATCGCGTAAGCCACTATTCTAGAACTAGTTTTGGCATTTCCTGGTCGTCCAGGTGCTACTACCATTGGTGGGGCGGTACTATCGCTTATATATAAGAGATACTACTACCGCCTCCTGTGGTACTACCGTCGGAACGGAACTACCCGGCCTCCTTCCATGCCATAGTACCAGGGGCAGTACTACTGCTCTCCGAATGATACTAGCACTTGTGAGTGGACGGTGGGGGTTACGAGACGGGCAGGGGGGTTCCCATTCCCCCATACCCATAAATATCTTTCCCCCTTGTCTCTTTGTCTCTCCATGCGACGTAAGTGCACTAGTGGTCGTTGTTGGACCTCCATTTCTGGTCGTTTTTTAATTCCGACCGATGGACTCGATCCCCACCCTCTCCTCTTAACATGGATGTCGGTATTGCCCTCGTTTTCCTCTCCTATTGTTCTGTTTCTTGAATTAAGGCTTTAGGGTAACATGAGATGCATTCTCCAACTTTTTATCAAATAGAGGCATGAGTAGGATGTGGAAGACTACTAT
This sequence comes from Hordeum marinum, assembly GCA_022496015.1. NCBI lineage: Eukaryota > Viridiplantae > Streptophyta > Magnoliopsida > Poales > Poaceae > Hordeum > Hordeum marinum. Next base: position 348,757,105 of record CM039678.1, read on the forward strand.
GGAATAGACTTGCAGTTCCATTGGGACATATTTGTGTTTGGCATCAACGGTAATACCGGATCTGATCCCCGGTGCTTGTTGCCCTAGTGACCGCCACCGCGAGAGGTACTACTGCCCCTCCAAGAGTAGTACTACCGCTTGGAGGCAGTACTACCGCCCCTCCAAGAGCAGTACTACCGCTTGGAGGCGGTACTACCCCCTATGGTAAGCACTTCTACCACATGTGCTGCCAAAGTCACATATTTTTTTGATTCAACTTCAGCTTTCCTCTCTCTCTTTCTTTTGGCTTATGCATTGTGTTTACACCTCCTTTTCCCTCGCTTTTTGTTGTGGGTTCTAGGTGGTGGTAGCTCTGCTCATTAGGAGCATTGGGTGAATCCAAGTCATGATGGTGTCTCTAAGCATCACCGCACAGCAGGGGATGATAGTGCCAATCTCAATGATCCACCCAAACAGAAGCCCAAGAAGACTGCCACCAAATCCAAGAAGCCTCAATCAATGAATGCACTACCAAGCAAAGAGTTATGTGTTCTCAACTGTCGCAACCAATACATCAATCCACAAGATCAACCCCTTCTCAACCGTCCCTGCTAGACCATGCAACAAGGTTCTATTTATCATGACGTGCTCAAATCATAGAAGAAAATATATGCCCCTCATGTCGAGTCCATCTATATGGATCACTTGCACAAGAATGTCAACTACTTTGGTGAAGCCCTTGGCTTATGTGAGAAGCTAGGTATTTTCAACCACATGCAGTTCAACAATGATTTTGATGCAAAAATTGTGGTTGTGTTCTTTGCTACAGTCCATCTCGGATCTGATGAGGACCGGACCTTGACCTGGATGACTAATGGCAAGATATTGTCTGCTATATGAAAGGACTTCATGATATGCTAGGCTACAATTATCAGAGGATCCATACCCAAATTGGACTTCCCCTCACACGAAGGTTACTTTCACTCACAAGAGTCATATTTGGCCTTACTCCACTCAGAAGATCTCCACCACCACTGGCTAGCCAACCTATGTTCTTGAACCGTTTCTTAACATCATGCACCGCATCTTAAGGCAAACCCTTTTTCCTTATGTTGGAACTTGGATCATGTTCACTCTTACCATTAGAAAATGAGGCGCAAAGAGGAGGTAGAGGTTCTGGATGTTTCTCATGTCATGTGGTCTGAGCTCCTCTTAGTGGAAACAGAGCACAAATATCCCATATATGCTCCATATTTGATGCATCTAATTGAGAGGACCTAGGAAATCACGTTTCCAGGCATCTTGTTTAAGTGCGGTGAGCTGATTACTGATACGTCTCCAAAGTATCTATAATTTTGTATTGTTCCATGCTATAATACTATCATTCTAGGATACTTTTGGGGCATTTATTTGCCAATTCATATTATTATTGAGAACTAACCTATTAACCCAATGCCCAGTGTTAGTCGTTGTTCCTTTACGTGTTTTTATCTTATCAAGTTTACAGTACCAAACGAAGTCCAATTGCCATGAAACATTTTGATGATTTTTTCTGTACCAAAATAAGACTTGGAACCTTTGGGAGGAGGTCGGGGGACGCACAAGGACCCCTCAAGCCTACATTGTGCGCCCAGGGGGGTGACCATGCCCTGTTAGCTTGTGGTCACCTCCTTGTATCCTGATGCCCCTCTCTAGCCTATAAATTCTAATGTATTCTAAAAACCCTAGGGGAGCTCCCGAAACACTTTTTCCACCACCACAAGTCTCTATTCCGCCGTGTGCCCATCTGGAGCCCTGTTTTGGTGCCCTACTGGAGGGGGATTGATTAAGGAGGGCCTCAAGATCAACCTTGCTGATCCCATAGTGATACGTGCATAGTCTACCACAGACCTATGGTTCCTTAGCTAGTACTTAGATGGCTCTCTCCCTCTCTCTTTGATTTTCAATACAAACTTCATCGCATCTTCGCGATGATCTATTAGATGTAATCACTTTGTGCGATGCGCTTGTTGGGATCCAATGAATTGTAGGTTTATATTTATATTATTCATGAAAAATATTTGAGACTTCTATGAATTATTTTATGATTCTAATTGCATGATTATTATAGCTTCGTAAATCTCTCCAGTCTATTGATTTGGTTGGGCTAACTAGATTGATCTATCTTTGGTGAGAGGGGTGCGTTATCGTGGATTCAATCTGGTAGTGATATATCTAAGTGACAGAAAGGCAGAAGACACATCTTTATATTGTTTCCACTAAGTATTAAATGATGGGGTTGATTCATATTAATGGATTTACTTTGTCTACATCATCTCATTATTCTCCAAGCATTACTTTGTTTTACTTAATACTCTAGATGCATGTTGGATAGCGGTCGATGAGTGGAGTAATATTAGTAGATGCAGGTAGGAGTCGGTCTACTTGCTTATGGATGTGATACCTATATACACATGATCATTGTTGTGAATAAATATTGCATAACTATGTGCTTTTCTATCAATTCCTCAACAATAGTTGTTTACCCACCGTATGCCTTCTTCGAGAGAGATGCCACTAGAGAACACTATGACCCCTGGGTCTATCCGCATATAAATCTACAATGCTACTATTTATTTGCTTCCCTTATTTAATTTTTATTTATTTATCAATTTATATTTATCCAACTATCTACTTATCTACTTGCAAGTAACGAGTTCAAGGGGCTTGACAACTCTCTTGCCCGCGTTGGTTGCAAGTGTTTGCTCCTTCATGCGTAAGCGCTAAAGATGGGAGTTGTGTGGTCTTCCTATTGGTTCGATAACCTTGGTTATCACTAAGGGAAATACTTATCTATATTGTGATGCATCATCCGTCCCTCTTCATGGAAAAACCCAACACATATCACAAGTATCAGGAAGGTTTTTGATGCCTTTGCCAGGGAGTATCACCAACTTACTATCAAGTACCTCCTCACAAATTATCATTCACTTGTTCTGCTTTTTTTGTTATATTTTTCTTGCTATAAAAATCAAAAGTACAAAAATATTTACCTTTGCCAGTTTGCTTGTTTCGTTTGCTAGTTTCTTGCTTGGAGTTGTTACTATGTCTTGAGTTTGAAATTAGTGGTGTTTCCGCCTATTATGAAAACAAAGAAACTCTGCATAGGTAGTGGTAAACTTATTGGAAAAAGTGTGATTCAAGACTTTTTCACTTGTGTGGGATCATTACTGTTGATAGGAGGATCTATTCTTTCTAGAACTACTAGTTATGTGGATGCCATACCTTTGCTCATAGTTGAATTGGAGAGACAATTCACTCATATGCATCCCTCCATACATTGGTTGTTTCTAGAATTCTCTAATATTCAGGATGCTCCTACTAAATGGTTAGCAACAATATTTCTCATTAATGAATTTAATCATATATGCAGCAGGCAAAAGAACTATGTTCTCATTATCGGGTCAATGGAGTGCCCACCAATAGAGGGGATCCTTTATGATATGGAAGAAATAAGGAGATTAAGACCAATAGACAATGTTGCTTATAATGAAATCCTTAGAAAGAAGGTTCCACCTAATGTCTTAGTTGATAAAATTTCCAAATACTATGATAAAATTATTATTCCAAATTTTGGATGGGGTTATGAGCTTCAAAATAAATTAAGGAAATATCTTTATCGAAACCTATACAATGAAGACTTCACTATTACTGATTAAAATCCTAAGGAGGAGCCTCCTTCTCCTCGGGAGATAGACCTAACGGAACCTTGAGTTGTGAAGTGTATCCCCTTTAATTAATTTTTCTTACCCATTAGAAAACTTTGTTCTGAGAGAAGGCACAATGATTATATTACAATCGACGTTCCTCATGATTACTACAACACTTGATCATATGCATTATGCCTAGCTAGGGGAGTAAAACAATAGTGCTAGTTGGGAGGCACACTAATAGTTATATTTTTTACTTTATGTTTGTGTATGATAACATGATTATTGACTCTACAATTTTTGTGTTTATGTTTAAATTAGTGTTTGTGCCAAGTAAAGCCTTTGGGATGACTCGAATGATAACTAGAATCAATACAATGCAGAAATAGAAACTTTAGCGTCAAGTATAGAATTTCTCTGATTTTACTGGAACATCATTTTGATCTGAAATCTTTACATAGTATTTCTATACAAGTTACCCAGGTTTTTCTATTTTGCAGAATTTTCGGAGTTATAGAAGTATGGTGTTTTCGCTGATCACTATAGAATGTTCTGTTTTTGCATACATAGTTTGCTTGTTTTGATGATGCCATGGATTATATTGGGGGGTATAAGTCATGGAGAAGTTAGAATACAGTACCTTATTCAATATTAAATTATTAATAAATTTATAATAGTACCTAATGTTTATGGTTTGCCTATCCTACTAATGGATCTCACAAAGGTTTCTATTGAGTTTTGTGTGCTGAAGTTTTCATGTTTTGGGTGCTATCACGATGGATGAAGAAAAAGGCGAGACAAGAGCCTAATCTTGGGGATTACTAAGGCACCCCAAGGTAATATGCTAGGAATACTCAAGCATCTAAGATTGGGGATGCCCTGAAAGGCATCCCCAGGGCAACCCCTCTTTCATCTCAATCCATCGGTGTGTCACTTGAAGCTATATTTTTATTCATGACATGATATGAGTTTTGCTTGGAGCGTATTTGGCTTAGTTTGTTTGTGTTCTTGTTTTCCACAATCATTGTTTTCTGAACACACCCACTTGAGAGAGACACATGTTCACCATGATGTATTAAAATACTCTATGTGCTTCACTTATATCTTTTGAGCTTAGCGGTTGCTCGAGTACTTCACATATATGTTTTAGAGCACGGTGGCATATATATTTTATAGAAGTGATTTCACTCCCATTCTTCAATTACATTTTTTTATAGTTAATAAATAGTGATAGTAATTTGCATGGGTTATAAGACTAGGTTGAAAATAATAGGTATTCATGGAGTGCATAATCAAAACCTTCATGTAGAACATACAAGAGAAATTGTGGGCTAATGATATTGATGTGGTAATATGAAAGGGTGTGAGTGCATGGATGTTGGTTAGTAAAAAATATTGATAGTTAAAGGATGTTAATTTTATGTTCATCTAAATATTGGTCATGGCATGGTGATGACGTGTGAGCATTCTTATTCCCCATTGAAAACATGTGTTGCTTAGGTCGAAGGCGTGCAATGGTTAACTCCTACCAACCTCCTCCATAGGGGCATGTGAGTATTACTATGCTTCGAGAGAGCTAATAAAACCTTGCAATAAGTATGTGAGTTCTTTATGACTAATGTGAATCCATGGATGTACACAATCTCACCACCTCATATTTGATAGCCTCTTCGATATCGTGCATTGCCCATTCTCACCTCGAGAATCAGTGCATCCAAACCCCGTGACATGATATGCTCTATTGCACATAAGTGTCATTATATCTTCCTCAAAATAGCCACCATACCTATCTATCATAGCATTTCAATAGCCATTCCGAGATATATTCTCATGCAACTTCCACTATCACACCAAATGACTTGTACAGTCATTGTCATATTGCTTTGCATGATCATGTAGCTGACATAGTATTTGTGGCAAAGCCACCAATCATAATTTTCATGGAAGTTACACTAGATCATTGCACATCCTGGTACACTGCCAAAGGCATTCATATAGAGTCTTATTGTTTAGTTGTTTTTCATATTGGGTTGTAAGTAAATAAAAGTGTGATGATATTCATTATTAGGGCACTGTCTCAATGCAGAAATGATGATGGAAATAATGATTCCCCCACAAGTCGGGATGAGACTCCAAACAAAAAATAAACGAAAAAATGAAAATGAAAGAAAGAAAAAAAAACAAAGAAAGAAAAAGAAAAGAAAAAGAAAAAAGAAAAAGGAAAATCAATGAGAGAAAACAGAGATGAGACAATGCTACTATCTCTTTTCCCACACTTGTGCTTCAAAGGATCACCATATTTTTCTTACACAGAGTCTCATGTTTAGTCACTTTCATATGCTAGTGGGAATTTTTCATTATAGAACTTGGTTTCTATATTCCGATGACGCGCTTACTCAAATGCCCGAGGTCTTCATGAGCAAGCAAGTTGGATGCACACCCACTTAGATTCAGTTGATCTTTCATATACTTATAGCTCTAGTGCATCCGTTGCATCACAATCACTACTCCTTGTATTGATATCTATTGATGGGCATGTCTATAGCCCATTGGTACGCCTAGTTGATGTGAGACTTTCTTCTCCACTTTTTACCCCTTTGACACCTACCACCATATTCTATTACGCCTATATGTTGTATCCATGGTACACGCTCATGTATTGCATGAGTAATAAAAAGTTGAAGCACGTTAAAAAATATGATCCAATTGCTTGACTTAAAATCATGGTGCTTAACATTTGTATTTATGTGGTGAAGATGGAGTCATGCCATGCTAATATGAGAAATGAATGGGGGGGTAAACATTCTTTAAGGAACGTATATTTTGAACACTTCATGATTATGTTAGTTATGTTCATGGATATTAATATGTTGATGTTTGTTAATTCACCATTTCTCAATAATCATACATGCAATAGATTACATGTTGGATAGCATGTCACATCAAGAATTATGTGTTTATCATTTACCTACCCGAGGACAAGCAAGCATTAAGCTTGGGGATGTTGATACGCCTTCAACGTATCTACAATTTCTAATTGTTCTATTTTATAATATTATCATTCAAGAATACTTCTTGGGCATTTATTTGCAAATTCGTATTATTTTTTAGCACTAACCTATTAACCCGGTGTCCAGTGCCAGTTGCTGTTTTCTACGTGTTTTTGGCTTTTCAGGTTCACAGTACAAAACGAACACCAATCACCCCAAAACTTTTTGATGATTTTTTCTGGTCCAAAAGAAGACCCGGAAGCTTCAGGAGGAGGCTAAGGGCCACATGAGGGCCCCACAAACCAACAGGGTGCGCCTAGGGGAGGTGGTCACACCCTGTTAGCTTGTGGTCACCCCCTCGTCACCTGATGCCCCTCTCTAGCCTATGAATTCTAATATATTCCAAAAACCCTAGGGGAGCTCTAGAATCACTTTTTCCACCATTGCAAGTCTCTGTTCTGTTGTGTGCCCACCTGGAGCCCTATTCTAGTGCCCTGTACATCAACCTTTTTACTCCTATGGCGATGTGTGAGTAGTCTACCACAGACCTACGGGTCCATAGCTAGTACCTAGATGTCTCTCTCTCTCTCTCTTTGGTCTTCAATACAACGTTCATCGCATCTTCGCTATGATCTATTCAATGCAATCACTTTGTGTGGTGCGTTTGTTGGGATGTGATGAATTGTGGGTTTATGTACGGATTATTCATGAAACAGATTGGAGTCTTCTCTGAATTATATTATGATTCTTATTTGCATGATTATGATAGCTTCGTAAATCTCTCGGATCTATTGATTTGGTTTGGTCGACTAGATTAATCTATCTTCGGTGAGAGGTGTGCGTTGTAGTGGTTTCAATCTGGCGGTGTTCTATATCCTAGTGGCAGAAAGCGACAAGACATGTCTTTGTATTGTTTCCACTAAGGATAGAATGATGAGATTGATTCATATTAATTGACTTTACTTTCTCTACAACATGGCATTGTTCTCCAAGCATTACTCTGTTTTACTTAATTGAGTTTCTGTTTTTTGCATAGATTCAAATCAACAAGTATCCACACTATCGCAAGGACATTACGTGGAACATGATTGAAATAAAAGATACAAAACATGACTACTACAGTCTATTAATCATGTGAACACAAAAAAACAAAAAAAATATTGGGTTGTCTCCCAACAAGCGCTTTTCTTTAATGCGTTTTAGCTAGGCATCATGATTTCAATCATGCTCACATAAAAGTAAAGAATTGAAACACAATGGGGGCATCATGAAGCAATTGAAAAGACCATTTAATACTAACAAACTTAGTATGCATTGGTATTTTTTGATCAAACAATTTATGGGAGCAAGAATCAATTAGGATAGGAAGGCAAAACAAGCATAACTCCAAGATTTTTAGCACATAGGGAGGAAACCTGATATTAATGCAATTCCTACAAGCATATGTTCCTCCCTCATAATAATTTTCAGTAGCATCATGAAGGAATTCCACAATATAACTATCACATAAAACATTATTTTCATGATCCACAAGAATAGAAAAATTATTACTCTCCCCACAAGCAAACATCTCATACATAATAGTGGGAGTATCATAGGAGACTCGAATAGTACAAATTGTTTCCACATTAAAAGAGTAATGTTTAGAAAAAGGGTATTCAAAATTATGACAAGTTTTATAATAATAATCATCACTAATTTTAATAACATAAGTATCATCATAAGTAGCAACTTTGTTCACATCATAATCAATTGGATTGTTTAAAGTGAGGGAACTAAAAAGATCATCTTCATTAAACACATCCTCCCCAAGCTTGGGACAAACATTAATTATAGGAAATATATCCTCAAACATGTCATTCTCATAGAACAATGCATCCCCAAGCTTGTGGTTTTGTAAATCATTTGCATAATCATCAATAGCATGAATGGCATGAATAGTATAACAATTATTATCATCATAATTTTCCGAGTGAGTGTCAAAAAGATTTTCGATATTATAAGGAGTACCATTATCTTCCCAATCATAATCATCACAATGAGTAGTGGCAATAACAAAATAATCATCAAGTGTATCATCATACACACTACTTTCGAATTCGTTCTCAACAATGATAGGAGCAATGTTCTTTGAGAGGGATACCTTTTTACCTTTACCATTTCTTCTCTTCTTCGTCTCCTTTACCACATTTTGTGTGGGTTTAAGTAAAAAATTTGAACTTCTTATTGAAGGGATTGGTTCGATGGTAAGCTCCTCCTTGCAACCTGATTCATTACAAGAATCAACAGAGGGTACTGGGAGACCTTTAACCTCGCATTAGTATTAATTTTCTATTCTATTGGTTTTATCGTCTTTCTATAGTTGGCAATATCAGCATTTTCATTAAAATATACTACATAAAACATATATATTTCCTGTAGATTGTTTTCATTATCATTAGTGATAAGGAATTTATCAAACCAATCATTTTTATGTGACAAATTTTCACACCCCAAAAATAAACAAAGTTCATTATAGAGTTCACTAGAGATCAAGTTATCACAATATTTGCAAACAGTTTGATCATGAAAATGCATGCATTAGAAATTAAGATGACCAACCCTATTGCAAAGTTCACAAGTAATGGGATGAAGAGAGCATAATCTTGTGGGAAATTCATCTATCACTTTAAGCCACCAATTGTTTTTATCATGTTTATGCTTCTTAAAAATCTATAAACCCTATATGGTATGTCTTCACGAATTTTATTAACTCCAGAAAAATTGACATGCTTATAGGAAACCTTTTTATGATGACTAGTGCAATCGTAATTAGCGTCATGGATATTCAAAGAATCCATACCAACAATATTGCTAGCATGCCCATCATTCAAGGATTTCATAATAAGCATTTTTCTAAATTCTTCCTCTAATAGCTAAGCACAATTTTCCAAACCATCATTTCCACGAAAGACATTAAAAATACGAAGCAATTGAGCCAACCTAAATTCCATCTTTTTGTAGTTTTATTTATAAAACCAAACAATTGAAAAACAAGAAACTAAAAGATCTAATTGTAAGAACTAAATATATAGCTTTTCAAGCACTCACCTCCCCGACAACGACGTGGAAAAGAGCTTCAGGTGTAGTATGCAACTTTATTCTTGTAGACGTTCTTGGTCCTCCAACTACGGAGTTTTGTAGGACAGCAGCAAATTTCCTTCAAATGGATGACCTAAGGTTTATCAATCCGTGGGAGGTGTAGTATGAAGAAGGTCTCTCTCAAACAACCCTACAATCAAATACAAGAAATCTCTTTTGTCCCCAACACACCCAATACAATGGAAAATTGTATAGGTGAACTAGTTCGGCGGAGAGATGGTGATACAAGTGTAGTATGGATAATAGAAATAGGTTTTCTGTAATCTGAAACTATAAAAATAAAAAGGTAACAAGTAATAAATAGCGAGAGAAACGTTGTAAGGCCCACGGTTCATACTTTCACAAGTGTAATCTCTCAACTATGCTAACACAATAGAATCATATGATCATCCCTCAACATGCAACGAAGAATCACTCCAAATATCATATATACCAGATAACATAAGACGAAATTGCCGCGGGTAGTAGAACCACCTCAAAGCTTTTCTTTCCGATCAATCTATGGAGCTATTCCTATAAGTGTCATAGACAAACCTAGAGTTCATACTATAATAACACCAATGATAAACATCAATCAAACCTAATGTCACCTAGACACTCCAATGTCACCTCAAGTATCTGTGGGTTAAATATTCGACATGCGTCAAATAATTTCAGATTCATCATTGAATCCAACACAAAGAACTTCAAAGAGTAACCCCAAGATTTGTATCAGAGAAATTAGTACAAGAACATGTATCAACCCATATGCATACATTACCCCATTGTCACCACGGGAATATGCAAGTTGAGTACTAAAACATATATCAAGTGAATCAATAGAACACCCCATTATCACCAGGGGTATCCACATGCAAGACATACATCAAGTGTTTTTAAATCAAATAATCAATCCAACATAACAAAATCTCAAAGGAAAAGATTCAATCCATCACAACAAGATAGCAAGGGAGGAACACCATATGATCCAACTATATTAACAAAGCCCGTTATACATCAAGCTCGTGACATATAAACAACACGAGAGACAGGGGAGAGAGAGAGATCACATAGCTACTGGTACATACCCTCAGCCACAAGGGTGAACTACTCCGTCCTCGTCATGGCCTTCGCCGGGATGATGAAGATGGCCTCCGGTGTAGATCTCCCCTCCGATAGGGTACTGGAAAGGGCTCTAGATGAGTTTTGTTGATATAGAGAGTTGCGGCGGCGAAGCAGAAGTTCTAGATGTACTTCTGAGGGTTTCTGTATATATTACATTTTCAACGTTGGAAATCACGTCAAACAGAGACACGAGGTGGTCCCAAGCTATCAGGGCGTGCCCAGGGGGTGAGGGCGCCCTAATGGCTTGGGGGCACCTGGTGGCCCCCTCCGATGGTTCTTCCCTCCGATATTTCTCATATGTTTGAGAAAAATCATCCAAAAGTTTCGCGCAATTCCTAGAACTTTCATTTTCTGCACAAAAAGCAAGACCACGATAATTCTACTAAAAATAGTGTCAGTCTAGGTTAGTTATAATTAAATCATTTAAATCACATCAAAACCATATAAAATTATTGCAAACATAGGTAAATATGGCATGAATACTTCATAAATTATCGATACGTTGGATATGTATCAGTTGTTCCCCTAGTTGCATATATAGACAACCTATTTGTTGCTAAAGCTAATTTGTTAAGAAAAGCTAAAAATTGGTAGTTGCCTATTCACCCCCCTCTAGTCAACCATATCAATCCTTTCGGCATCTACGTGAAAAAACGTCATGACAAAGGTTTGGATGGTGTACCATTGATATGACAACGTCCTCACACTACGATCATGGATGATGTGTATGTCGTAGGGTGCAATGTTCTTTATTTCATGAAATGTTCATGCATTTGCAGCCAGAAGGTCCCCCCTATACTCTTGCCCACTAAATCCGCGGATACGACCTACAACGTATCACACATCAATGCATCCTCCATGGTTGAGTACCTTCGCCATCCTTCTTAACCTAAAAAAGGACATGGCGTTTGAAAATAAGCTCAATGGTATTTGATCGAACACTTAATGGGCGTGATGGCCCTCATGGAGGTCGTCGCAAAGGTGGCGGAGTGTATCTAGGTGCAAATGGGTCCAGGATGGACAACACCATCGTAAAAGGTGGACAGGCATGGTACGTCTCCAACGTATCTGGATTTTTAGTTGTTTCATGTTATTACATTGTCAATCTTGTATGATTTATAGGTCATTTTATATCATTTTTGGGAATCAACTTTTGAATTTAGTGCCAAGTACTGGTCCCTCTTATTTCCTATTATTTTGTTCAGAGGAAACCAATACCAAACGAAGTCCAAATGGAACGAAACTTCATGGTGAATTTTTTATGGACCAGAAGGGACCCTGGGAGCATTGGAGGAGGCCACACAACATAAGGGAGAGCTACAAACTCCCACAGGGAGACCCGTGGGCGTTTGAGCTTGTAGGCCCCTCGTGGGTCCATTTGACCTAATTCTACTTCTATAAATTCCCACAAATCCCAAAAACACTAGTGGGAGACCCGAAACAATTTTTCTGCCGCGGCAAGCCTCTGCTCCTTCATGATCACACTTGAAGGCCTCCGCCGGTACTCCGTCGGAGAGGAAATCAATCACGAAGGCCATATTCATCGACCTTGGTGCCTCCATGATGATGTGTGAGTAGTTCCCTATAGACCTACAAGTCCATAGTGATTATCTAGATGGTTCTCTCTCATGATAATATATAGGGTGGGTCTATTTTGACACCATCCCTTAAGACCTTATTCTAACACGAAAATGTCTTATTCAGACATGATTAGCGAGCTGATCTGTTGCTCTAAACTAACCACGCTAAAAGACTGGACCGAACTGCGCGAAACAAAAAAAACACCCACCTTATCAATACCCCCACCTCCCACCCCGTGCCACCATACCTGACCAAACGGGTCGTGCCTAATGGGCCGGCCCAGCAACATGGGGCGCCGGCATGCTATGGGCCGGGCCCGGCCTAAGTTAAATGGGTCATGCCAGGCATGCAACCCGCCTTGGGCCGTGCCTGGGCTGCTACCCCCAGCACGCGGGCCAACACGGCACGCCCCGATTAGCTCGTGTCGGCCCGAGACACGGCCCGGCACGCGGCACGGCATGTTAGGCACGGCTCGATTAGGAGGAGCGGGGGTGGGGCATTGGCGTGTTGCCTCGCTGTCGCTAGGGCAGGAGAGAGATCGAGCAGGGGATAGGGTGGGGCCAACTGGCCAAGGGGATCGAGAGAGCTGATGCTGAGAGCCGTTGGCCTCGGTCGTTGGGGGAGCGGAGGGTGGGCTGGTGGGCGAGGTAGCCATTGGGAGCGTTTAGGGGGGGTTTAGCATGGGTTGGGGAGTTAATATGGATTAGGGTGTTTTTTAATAAAGTGCATGTATTCGAAATTTTGACCGTTGGAGGGTTAAATTAGTCCGAAAATTGTCAAATTTTCGCTATAAATAGGGCTGCCCAGCCCACATATTTCTCACACTCAAACATGGCTGACCATCCCAATACTAGCTTCCCACTCTCCAATTTCTGTCTTGAGGATATGGATTATGGCCTCTTCCCACCGAGCACCGATCCCACTACCATGCCCCCACCCATGCAGCATGCCTATACCGATAATCCCACTCTCGACCCACCTCCCGAACCGAGGCCGAAGGTACAAACAATTCTAGTAGCGGGACGGGTTCCTCCACCAGCATGGGTGCAAGAAGAGCTCATCGTAGAACCTCTCCGGCGTGGGAATATTTTCATGAAGAAATATCCATGGTGGATGGTGTCCGGAAGGTGGTGGCAAGGTGCAAAAGATGCAAAAGTGCACTAACCGGAGAAGCGAAGGCTGGAACCGGCCACCTAAAGAGGCATGTGGATATCCACATCAGGGCGGATGCAACAATCGCGTTGAGCTCGTCAGCAATGCAAACTCAACTCAGGTTCAAGCCTGACGGTACGTTAAGCAATTTCATCTAGAATGCCAATGTTGCGTGAGAAGGTTTATGCCATTTTATTGCTTCTAATGATTTACCACTAGGCTTTGGTGAATCTGAAGGTTTCGTAGAATATATTCAAACTTGTCATAATCCTAATTATAGACTAGTTTCTAGACAAACTACAAGTAGGGATATTAAAAAGCTATACCTAACTGGTAAAGAGAAAATAAAAGAAGAACTTTCTACGTGCACTTTTTCAGTTTCGTTAACATCTGATATCTGGACTGGTCAGCCAAGCAAGACTACATTAGTGTAGTAGCTCATTATGTTAACGAACATTGGTATCTACAAAAAAGAGACATAGGATTTGAATTAATAGATGTATCACATAGTGGTGCAAACATTGCTGAAGCTATACTCAAAGTTGTGAATGATTTTCATCTTTATGACAAGGTTTTCGGAATAACTTTGGATAATGCTTCAGCAAACACCACTGCAATGAACACCCTAACTCCTATATTCTCCGTATATGCTGCATCATTTTTAATCCATCAACATTGTGCTTGCCATATCATTAATCTTATTGCTAAAAGTGCTTTACATTTATGTGAAACACACGTTTAATGCATACGCACTGCAATATCTTATCTTTCAAATTCAACTCAACGAATTTCAAACTATAAGAGATATTGCATTGCTATAGGCGCAACTCCTCATAAATTTAATTCAGACATGCCTATTAGATGGAACTCTACATATATGATGCTTAAGGCTGTTATTCGAGATAGAGTTCTGTTCAATAGTTTTATTAATGCAAATTATGCGGATGATCCTCTACTCGCCACTGAGACTTGGCATGTTATTACATCATTGTATGCATTTCTTGAGGTGTTCTATGATGCAACAATTACTTTGTCTGGGGTTTATTACCCCTCATCTCCTTTGGTGGTGCATACCTTATTGGACATTGCTAGTCATCTGAAAGCATATGAAGGTGATTCATTGTTACTTAATGTTGCTGCTGACATGAAAACCAAGTATTTAAAATATTGGGAACATATTCCACTTTTGTATGCATTTGCATTTATCTTGGATCCCAAAACTAAACTTGAAGGGTATCATAGTTTACTCAATGTACTATCTGCATCCCTAAGTTTAGATTATACCAATGACTTCAACATGGCTCGTGAAAAGCTTTATGATGTTTTTGCTAAGTATGAGCAAAAATATGGCGGAGTTCGAATGCAACGACCTCCACCAGCACCTACTGCAGGTAAAAAGAGAGGAGCATGGAGCAAGATCTTTGGTTCTTCCTCGTCCTCTTCTGCCGCAAGCTCTTCCACATCAACATCTGCGATTCAAGGAGGCGGGGAGTTAGCGAAGTACCTCAACAGTGACAAAGTCATGTTCTATTTAGAAAATGAGGAAGACTTCAACATACTGTAGTGATGGCAAGAACACAAACTTACATTTCCGGTTCTTTCCATATTAGCACGTGATGTGTTATCGGTACCCATCTCTACGGTGTCATCGAAGTCTGCTTTCAGCCTTGCTGGAAGAATACTTGACGATAGAAGAACTAGTATCACCCCTAATATGGTGAGAACACTTATGTCCGTGAAAGATGGGGAGCTATCAAGAAGGAGAGGCCAACACACTACAGAAAACAAGGAACTACTGGAAATGTTTGAAGATATGAACCTTGAAGAAGACGACACGACATCGGAACTATTGGTAGATTAGTAGTGTAGTCCTTTTTCTGTTTCTTTTATAATTTTTCTTATCTTTTTGTAATTCTAGAGCATGGCTTTGTACTCTTTTACTTCCCATGGACGGAAGGTTTTAATGAGGCAGCCACTAATAAAGCTCAAGATTTATCCCAAATGCTACATTGTCTCAAAAAAATTATGTATTATTAATTTATTATTGCCTATCGTGCCTAGCATGCCTAGCGTGCCTAACATGCCACTTTTTGGCTATAAAAAGGGATGCCCACTAGCTCATTTCTCACACTCAAAGTCTCAAACTCCATCTTATTTTCCACACACAAACATGGCTAATCCAAATCTTCAGGTGGGGAGTCCCATTTGGAGGTACTACGATGAAGAACTCGTTACAAACGAGGATGGTCTCGTCGAGCTTTTTGCAAAGTGAAAACAATGCAGTAAGCTGATGCGCGCTCCAAAGTCTTGTGGAACCGGCCACCTGATGAGGCACAAGACAGCACACGTGAGGCGGGCAACCGCTGAGGCGGCGACTATTAATGCTGGTGCAGGTGTGGGGCAAGGTTGAAGAATTAGTCAGTTGCAGTCTCTGTAATTTCTTTGTTTTTCTCTTTCTTTTAATCTTTTAGTACTTCTAGAGCATGCCTTGTACTCTTTTACTTCTTTGGGATGGAAGGTTTTAATGACGCGGGCGCTAATAAAACTCTAGATTTATCCCACATAATATTCTACATATTTCTACTTATTTCTACATATTTTTACATATTTTTACCCTATTTTTTGGATGAAAATACGCAAATACGTGCTAATCAGGCGAGCGTTCCTAATCGGGCTGGTGTGCCTAATCGTGCCGCGGGCCGACCCAGTTAGCTCCCGTGCCGTGCATGGGCCGGGACGTCAAGCACGCGGGCCGGCACAGCCCGGTCCGGTTAGCAAACGTGCCTCGGTGGGCCGTGCATGCCGGGCCTGTTTACTAGCGGGCCGGGCCATGGCGGGCCGGGCCGCCCCGTTTGGTCAGGTATGCGTGCCACTCCATCCTCTCCTCATGACTTCCACCCCGCGTCGCCGGACTCCCTTCATCCCTATGTCACGGCACCGCGTCCCTCTCACCGTTGCACCACCTCCTTCCCCTGCGCCACTGGACTCCCTCCCCACACCGTGGCACCACCTTCCTCCGTCTCCTCCCCTACTCCTCGTCTTCCCCTCCTCCATCGGTGTCGTGACCCTCCACCCCCACCCTCCTGACCGGCATGGACCAGGAGCGCTACCCCTAGGTCACCATTACTACCTCCATTAATGCACAGGATCCGTCGATCTCAGCGGTGCAGCTCGCGAGCCACTCACTGGATCCATCGATCCTGGCAGTGCCTTCCTCGAGCCGCAATGCTTCCTGTTTTCTTCTCTGGTCGACGTGGCAGATGAACTACTAGTCAGAGCCTAGCAGGCGACCACAAAGATGGAGAAGTCGGCGCGTTGCTCGCCCCTCCCTTGCCCTGTGCTGCAGTGGACGTCGCACCATTCCCTGGTGGCCGTCGCCGGTGCCCCCAAGATCTCAATCCAACTTCCCCAGCGGGCGGATCCCATCCCCAACACCCGGATATGCGACCGCCCTAGCGGCCACGATTGGAGGGCCGACCAACCATGTTAGGTACCAGATATCTCTCTCATGATCTATGGGATACAAGCTTTGATTACACGCGGATTGGATTACATGAAGGGAGGGGGAACGAGGTAGGGGAAGAACAGAGGTATGGGAAGGAGGTAGTCGCCAGGTGCCGTTTTGCCGTTGATCCACTGGATGCCCTTGCTCGTAACCATCTTGCGTATATGTAGTCGCCTTGCTCGACTAGGGCTCAATTGTCCAACCAGGCCCAGCCCGTGATGATGGCCCATAGTCATGATAGGATAGAGGGCTGCTGACATCCCCCTTCCTTAACAACTGGCTTGCCCTCAAGCCAACGCCGGATTTTCTCTTGTTCATGCGAGATGCCACCAGGGTCCCATGGTACTGATGCAAGATTCATAGCAGTGCCATTTGCACGATGTCCCATACTAACGGCAGTCCTGTTGATGGTAGGAGTTTTGAGCACATGCTTTCTTCCTGGAGATCGGTCTCCCATACAAACTGAAATTGGGTAAAGAATATCCAATCGCATTCCTCCTGGATCCCATAACACTCCCAACTTGGAGCTGCCCTTGCCACACTCCATCACGTCAATAATGGTGTTGAACAAATGGCCAGATTGGAGCCAGTAAATGAAACTTGTATAATCACCAGGCTGCAACTCGAAGAGGCCCAAATGTGCATTAATAAGCAATGGGAAATTGCTCCAACTCCAGCAAGAATTACCATTAAGTTGATTGTACTTTTCTGCTGTTCACTTGTGAGATTTGCACCTATCAGTTCGCATGGCCATTCAGTAAACAAACTACAGCTATACATCGACAAAGTTTCAGAATCAGACATTGTGCAGTTTGCTCGCCCCAGCAAAAACCGCATTTGAGAGAGCGGATTGAATATGGTTACAACAAGGCTTGTACATGATGCGAGATTGATAGTTTGTATTCCTGCTGAACAAATAGTGGTACTAGCAATGGCATGACAAGTAAAGCAAAGCAGCAACATTTTAGTTGCTGAATTTCTTAGAGTTGGAAGAATTATCTCATCACAACATTTGGTCGGCTCAACGGCAACCATGCAAGTAAGCTGACAGGCATGCCATGTTAGAGTTGTAGTTGCTATGTATACGTATCTGTGTATATTCCGGTATCTTATACTGTTGTATTTCCTTGTTGTACAAGTTGATCTATCAATATAAAGAGAGACCAGCCGGTTGGGGCTAACCACGGCAAATAATATCTTTGACTTGGTATCAGAGCAGGCCGACCCAACCTAGGGTTTCTACCCGCGCCCGTGCTTTCGCCGCCGCCGTCTCTCTTGCTACCACTGCCGCCACCCGCATGCCGCCGTCGCAGCAGTCCATCACGATGACCTCCTCCGCGTTGCAGCTCTCCACTTCCGCCGACGTGTTGGCCTCGCCCTCCACCTCATCCATCCCCGCCGGCGCCATCATCTCCGCCCCCACCAGCCACAACATCAACAACATCACGGTGCGTCTAGATCGCACTAATTTTCTTCTCTGGAAGATGCAGGTCGTCCCCAACATCGCCGGCCAGGGATGGTACGGCTTCCTGGACGGATCCTGCCGTGGTTAGCCCCAACCGGCTGGCCTCTCTTTATATTGATAGATCAACTTGTACAACAAGGAAATACAACGGTATAAGATACCGGAATATACACATACGTATACATAGCAACTACAACTCTAACAGCCAAGGATCGTCGAAGGAGATGGTTCTAAGGCCGTGACCAAGCCCAATCCGAACTACGCCTTGTGGTTCTACACGGATCAGCGTGTTCTCAGCATCCTCGTCGGCTCCATGATGGAGGAGATCCTTGGCCATGTCATTGGCCGCACCACCGCGTCGTCCCTATGGGCGTGCCTCGAGTCCATGTTCTCGGCGCAGAACAGGGAAGGGGTGCGTCAGATGCGTCGTCAACTCTCGATGCTGAAGAAGAACGACCTCACCACCGCTGCCTACTTTCACAAGATGAAGGGTTTGGCGTACGGCATGGCTCAGGTGGGGTCGCCTCTCTCCAATGCTGAGGTAATCAACTACATCGTCGTCGGTCTCGGGCCTCAAGACGAGTCCCTCCAGCATTCTCTCATGGTGCTAGCTGCCACCGGCGCCGACAATCTCACCCTGTTGGACTTCTACGCCATGCTTCTCTCATGTGAGTCTCTCAAGGAGCAAAATGCCTACGTCCCCAAGTTCTCCACCTCTGCTAACGCCGTGGCGCGGCAAGGTGTTGGCCGTGGAGGGGGGCGTCCCTTCGCCGACACCACCAACGACGGCCTCTCCGGAGGCCGCCCTACTGGCCCGCAAGGAGGCGGTCAGTATAACGGCGGCCAGCAGCAGGCCTCCCGTGGCAATCGCTCCAACCAGGGGGGCGGTGGTGGCGGCAACGGCGGAGGTGGCCAGGGCAACAGCGATGGCAGGCGCAACAATCGCCACGAGCGCCCCCGCTATCAAGTTTGCAGGTACTGGGGGCATGAGGCTCTTCAGTGCAAGCAATGCTACAATCACACATTCCAGTACGATGACAATTGTGCTGGAAATTCTGCCTCTTCCCAGCCTGACCCTAGCCAGCCTTGGCTCTTTGACACCGGCGCCACCGACCACCTCACCAACAACATGAGCCGGATGAACATCCAGGAGCACTAGACTGGCACGGATCAAGTGCACGTCGCCAACGGTGCAGGTTTGTCTATTACGCATGTTGGTCACTCTCGTTTACCTGGTTCATCCGCTCCACTTGAACTTAAAAATATTCTTCTTGTTCCTGAACTTAGCAATAATTTGCTCTCTGTCTATCGCCTTGTCTCTGACAATAAAATCTTCGTTGAGTTTCATAAATTCTTTTTCCGTGTCAAGGACAAGGTCACGAAAAAAATTCTTCTTCGCGGTAGGAGTACTGGCGGCCTCTACCCTCTTCCATTCAGTCGCGTCGTAGCTTCTGGCATCGGCGTCTTGGTCATCCTTCAAATAAAATAGTTCATACCATTGTTAGTTCAAATAACTTGTCGTGTTCCTCAAACATTGAGTCTTCCGTGTGTGATGCTTGTCAGCATGCTAAGAGTCACCAATTACCATATAATTATTCTACCCGTGTTTCTACATCACCACTTGAGCCTTGTGGGCCTGCTTTTCCCTCTTCCGGTGGTTTAAGTACTATGTTAGCTTCATTGATGACTATAGTCGCTATTGCTGGATATACTTAATCAAACATAAGTCTGATGTTGAGAGCATCTTTACACTTTTCAAACCCATGTTGAGCGTCTTTTAAATACTAAGGTTCGCTCTGTTCAGTCTGACTGGGGGGTGAGTATCACCATCTCCATGGTTATTTTCAGCGCACCGGCATTGCTCATCGTGTGTCTTGTCCGCATACTTCTCAACAAAATGGTATCGCTGAACGCAAGCACCGTCATCTTGTTGAGACGGGTTTAGCTCTCCTCGCGCATTCCTCTATACCTCTGCGGTTTTGGGATGAGGCGTTTATTACTGCTTGCTATCTCATCAATAGAATGTCTACGCCTGTTATCAACAATGCCACACCTGTGTTTCTCCTCCTTAACATGCTTCCCGAGTACTCTTTTCTCCGCACATTTGGCTATGCCTGTTGGCCTAGTTTGCGTAAGTACACGTAAACTCGAGTTTCGCTCTCGGATGTGTGTGTTTCTTGGTTATAGTCCCATGCATAAAGGTTATAAGTGCCTTGAGCGCTCCACTAGTCGTATTTAAATCTCTCGCAACGTCGTGTTCGATGAGACGGTGTTTCCCTATGCCACTCCCGGTGCCACTGTTGATGTTTCCAAACTCCTTCCAGTGTCGTTTCCATCTGATGAACCAGTTACCCAGAGCACCGACACGCGTAGTTATCACATTACCTTGCTACCGGCTAATACACCTGGTGTTGTCGTTAGTTCTCCTGTGCAGGTTCCCGCTTCGTCCCCGCTGCCGATCGACGTACAAGCACCATTTGCGCCACCACCTCTGCATGCCACGGATGGTATGCCTGGGCCCGCCTCCCATGCAGGCACGTAGGCCACCCCTGGTGCGGCCTCCTGCGCCACTGACCCCGCCCTGGCCAACACGCCGGGCCCAGTCTCTGACCGCGCCCCACGTTCGTGTTCTTCGTCACCTAGGCGGTCGTCTGCATCGCCGGCCTGCAACGGGTCTCCTTATCTCAGCTCGCTCTCGCCCACATCTCCAGCCCATGATGGGTCCACTTCGGCGCACTCGTCGCCACCTGCTTCACCGCCCCCGTCGTCTCCAGCACCTCCCGCTGCCGAACCACCACGGGTTGTTGTCACGCAACATCGTAATGGTATCTCCCGTCCCAAGGTGTATCGGGATGGTACGGTTCGGTATGGTCCTTATCGCTGCCGGGCATTTATGGTGGAACATGTGTCTCATCACACCGCTCTCTCTGAGTCGGCTTGGCGTGCTGCTATGGACGTTGAGTTCGTAGCTCTTCAGGCAAACAAGACATGGATATTGGTACCCCGTCCACCTGTCACTAACATTGTTGGCAGCAAGTGGATCTTCAAAATGAAGTTTCGTCCTGATGGTTCAGTTGATAAATACAAGGCGAGGCTTGTGGCACGCGGCTTCACACAGCAGTACGGTATTGATTATCATGATACTTTCAGCCCTGTAGTTAAACCAGTCACAGTTCGCCTGGTGCTTTCTCTTGCTGTCTCTCGTGGTTGGTGCCTTTGTCAGATTGATGTGAGTAATTCTTTCCTTCATAGTTTTCTTTCTGAGGAAGTATACATGCAGCAGCCTCCTTGTTTTGAGGATTCGCGGTGTCCTCAGTATGTTTGCAAGCTACAGCGTGCTCTCTATGGTCTCAAACAGTCGCCCCGTGCCTGGTATGCACGCTTGAGTGACAAGCTTCATCAGCTCTGTTTTGTTGCTAGCAAGGCGGATACTTCTTTGTTCATCTTTGATCATCAGGGAGTCGTGATAGATATGCTCATCTATGTGGATGACATCGTCTTGGCTGGCTCCTCTTCGTCTACTATTGAGAAGCTGGTTGCCACTCTTTCTGGTTCTTTTCCAATCAAGGACCTTGGGCACTTGGAGTATTTCCTTGGTATTGAGGCTTCTTATAACTCTGAGGGTATGGTGTTAACGCAACACAAACATGCTCTTGATCTCTTGCACCGGGCCAACATGGAGCACTGTCAGCCTGTTACTACTCCCATGTCTACTTCTGACAAATTGTCTCGAGATCAAGGAAAACCGCTGAGCTCTGAGGATGCTTTCAATTACATGAGTCTTGTTGGGGGTCTTCAGTATCTCACCTTGACCCGCCCTGACTTGTGTTTTGCTGTCAACAAGGTGTGTCAGTACTTGTCGCAGCCTACTACCTCTCACTATGAGGCAGTGAAGCGCATTCTTCGATATATTTGAGGCATCGTGTCCACTGGCTTGCGCTTCCGGCGCTCTACATCTACAGGGCTGAGTATAATCACTGATGCAGATTGGGCGGGCTGTCCTGATGATCGTCGCTCCACAGGCGGTTTTGCCATTTTCCTTGGACCCAATCTGGTATCCTAGAGTTCACGCAAGCAACCTATGGTTTCTCGCTCAAGTACTGAGGCAGAGTACAAGGCTTTGGCCAAAGGCACCGCTGAAGCTATATGGATATAGTCGGTGTTGAAGGAGCTTGATGTGTTCCTTTCCCACCCTCCTGTTTTATGGTGTGACAACATTGGCGCCACATACTTATCTGCGAATCCAGTCTTTCATGCCCGCACGAAGCATATCGAGGTTGATTTCCACTTTGTGCGCGAGCGGGTTGCCTTGGGTGCTCTTGATGTTCGGTTCATCTCCACTACCGATCAATTGGCTGACGTGTTCATGAAGCCTACTACTCAGCTCACACTTCGTCATTTCCGTTCCAATCTCAACCTTGTTCACGACGGTTTAGATTGAGGGGGGTGTTAGACTTTTAGTTGCTATGTATACGTATATGTGTATATTCTGATATCTTATACCGTTGTATTTCCTTGTTGTACAAGTTGATCTATCAATATAAAGAGAGGCCAGCCGGTTGGAGCTAACCACGGCAAATAATATCTTTGACTTGCCATGCTGATAGATTCACCAGAGAGGCCAGAAAAGTTTGCAATCTTCCGAACTTGAAAAGCACAACAACGTCAAAATTAATCGGCGTCCAAGAGATCGTCTTGTCAAGAAGAGATTCAGTTATGGCCTTCTTATTGAACAAAGACAACTGAGCAAGAATAATGATGTTAAGTGGCCTTGCGGGTTTTGGCTGGAACAATGCAGAATAATTCCCAGGCTCTGTAACATGTTCCTGCGACTCAGCAAAAAAATATTTTTGTATCAAATGGTGAATAGTTCCAGTAGCGTCTTCAAACAAGTACCTCACTGGTAGATTGCTAAGAAAGGGAGGGATGATTTGTACCCTAAGCAATTGATAAGCATTTCCACCAAGCACTATTTCACCAATTGTGGAGCAACACTCAAAAGTGAACGGTAGTATAGTAAGCTGAATTCTAGCTTTGAAACCTATTTGTTTAGAATTGCAGTTCTTATCAAGATGGTCACTCCTCTTATATTCCCTTTGATTCAAAAATAGCCAATGCATGTTCATGTCCTTCATGGTTCCCTACAATTTCTCAAGCCAATGAATATTGGCAGTCTGCTCCAGAACGTGATGTTCAGACAAGTTCCACTGCTCCTAGCTTTGATGCACAAGGTCAGTAGCATCCCATAATTTACCAGACATTAGCAACTTAACGGTTCCTCTCTCGATCTATTGCTCTTACACACAAATTCGAATGGCAATTAGGGATTGTAGTCTTCGGATACAAGAATTGGGGGAAGGGGGAGGAAAGGGAAAGGGATAGTCGCCGCCGGTTCATTTGTGATCCTTTGGATGGAGGTGCTCCATGGTGGGTGTTGTAGCGGAATACGTCATCGTGGTGACGACCTCAGCGGTTGAGGTGGTGTTGGAGCTGACACACTTGCCGTCGCGAGTAACACGGACCGCACCGGTGGTCGATGACGAGGCAAACGCCACAACTGCGTGGTGGTAATGGGGTTCAACCAAGGCATCTGATGGAATTGCAGTAGCGACAGATGGGGCCGGATCGACAAGCGGGGTAGTCGTGGGAGGGTCACCCCCGTGTGCATCCCGCAGCTCGGCCGTCATGCCTTCTACCTTGGCTATTAATAACTAAAGATAACAGATCGTTTGCTCCCTGGCAGACATGGCATCCCACTCCACTGGTAAGACAGCGGGCATGGTGTCCTCGTCGGTGGAATCAGATGAACTGGGTGTGGAAAAAAATGGAAGAAAAATTTGTGGATGGAAGGATGCTGCCTGGCTCTGATACCAGATGTTAGGTACCAGATATCCCTGTGTAACATCACAAAATTTTATTTTGGAATGTTATGAAATATAGCTATGCATCATCATCACTTTGTTTGAATGAAATGAATGGTTGAAGTGCTTCCTTTGAAATTCTAAAACTCCATTTCAATTTTTCCATGTATTTGTTTCACCCATTTGAAAACCTTTGGAAATGTTCAAAGAAAGAGGGGAGTAACATGACACTCCACACCAGGGGCATCTTGGTGAATTTTTCTTGAACAATAAAACCAGGGGTTATTTGAAAAATTATTGCAAAAGGATTTAAAATCAATTAGGCATTTTTCTGAAATTAAATTTTAAAAAGATATTCAACATGACAGAGGAAAAATGTTCATTAAATAGAATTTAATCCCCTGATCATTTTGATATATACATTTCCTATGTTTGGAAATGATCTGAATGCCTTAAAGATGTTTTAAACGCTTTGTATATAAAAAAAGGAAACGAATTAAACAGAACCGGGCCGGCCCACAGCCTTTAAGACCCGAAATCAATCCGGGTCGGCCGCCGACACGCAGATCTCGCGTCCCACCCTCACTGACGCGTGGGACCCACCGTCCGAGAGCGGCAACAGCGTGCTTGTCTCCTTCACCGCGCCTTCGACGTCGCCGGTGATCTCTCCCCACAAATCTCACTCCTCTCTCCCTCCCCGACCACCGCATCACCCTTATAAGAACCCCCCCCGTCCCTCTGCTCTCCGTTCCACCCCGAAACCCCCTCTACGCTCACCAGAACGCCACCCCACGACCTCGCCGGAGTTCGGACATCAACCGAATCTCCCCGAGCATGAGGTCGTCGCCTCCGTCGTCCCCAGCCCCGGCCGACGCCACCAATTGACGCCGGAGCTTCGCCGCCGTCGCCTGAGCACTTCGAACGCCGCCCCCGACCACCGCACCATCGCCCCCAACCTCCTCCGACGTCCGGCCGCTGTCGACCTCGCCGGAACCCCGACCCCCACCGATGTAAGCCACCGCACCCCCCTAGGCCGTTCGATCTAGATCCAACGCGTTAGATTAGAAGTTTTATAAAACGAATCGGTACACGTTAAGTTTCAGTCGTCCGCTCGCTAGCTCCCGCACGCACACTCGCTCAACCAATCACAGCATGCCACGTAGACCCTGTCCGATCGATAAGATTTTTTTTCTTTTCTTTTCTGTCTTAGAAAACAGAATGTATTCTGCTTTTGTTTTTATTATATATTTTAAAATATTTAGAGTTTTTGATTGATTATTTTTGCAACATGTCACAAATTTGTTGTAGTTTATGTCTATATGCTTAGATTTCATATTTGAACTTCTAAATTTGAATTTTGATAAAATTGAGCAAATCACTAAAACCTGAATAACATAAGTTTAAAATTTTATTTTTGAGTGATTCTTTTTGCTACTGTTTTGCATTAGTTAGGACTATCATCCAGCACTATTTGAGATTCTTTGAAATATGTTAGATTAGGATTTTAGTAAAAACAGATTCTGTTTGGTTTCTTCATAACACTAAATTGAATTGTTCTTATATTAAATTTACTTTAATTTTGCTTTAGATCAACTTTTCAAAGTAGTTTATTTAGTTCTATTATTCAACATTAGGTGTATTGATTTTCATAAAATAAAATATTTTAATTTGTTTTGTGCTCTAGTTTAAATAGGTAAAAATTTGTTTCACCATTTATATTGGTTAGAAAAATGTTTTGTAATAACTCTTTTGCAAACAATTTTTATAATGAAATACCTTCTGTTTTCTAATAAAAAAATGTATTTTTCTGTTATCTAAATGGCTAGTTGTTTCAAAACAAAATTTTGTCTTGTTATGCTATAGTAGGATTTTGACACTAAACATTTTAGAGTCTACCTTTTTGAGTGACCCCTCTTTTTGACTGTGCTTTTTGTTTTATGAAGTATTGTTTACCATGCTATTGTGTGAATTATATTGTGATTATACTTATTGTGTTCTTTGTTTGATTCGTTAGATCATTTGGAGTGTGAAGCTTGTTATCTAGAGTCACTTGAGTACGAGGATCGTCAGCAAGGCAAGTCACTTTGACCATGTATACCTATGTTTTATTGCATTAGTTCTACCATCTCCCCAATTGCATGCAAAGTAGGTAATTTGGAAACTTGGTTACTTGAAGTAGTATCATGAGGTAGGCACCCCTCAACATTTTGACACATTGGCCCCGGGAAACGTTGATTTAATTTTTGCTATGCTATTAGTAGACGGGGTTGGTTGTGTGATTCATGAGAGTTGTGAGATAATAATTTCAAGACCTACAAGATGAACAAGATTTCAAGACTCCGAGTTTTCAATATACCTCTAGGTGGATGATGGTTGAACGGTGCCCTGGAGAAACCAGTGGTTAGCCTAGATGTTGCTGGAGAAGTGCCAGTATTCATGCGGAAAGATCCACCCAGGCACAAAGAGATGGATGGATGCTTCAAGACCCAAGGCTTACCTGCACAGCCACAAGCCATTATGGGCTCTGGCTTGGTTGGATATCGTGGTGACCCTGGACAGGCGGTGCCACGAGATGTAGAAGAATGGTAGGAAAGGATGGGCACCGGTAGAGTCTTGGGGAAACCCTTTTGAAGACCATGTTTTGGTCATCCATTTCTCAAACACCCTGAAGTGCGAGAAATCCAACGGAGGCGATCAAATCTTGTGGGGACGTGTGCAAAACTCTATAGAGTACCCAAACCTAATCGATTAGCCGTGTCCACGGTCATGGACAGCTTGAGCCAAAGGAACTGAACTATCTGGAAATCTCAACACAATTAAGTATATTGATGTGGGATTTTAATGACAACTTGGGTATGAGAATTGGTTGGTGGAACCATCTCATTATTCAACCAACATTGTAGTAATTATGCTTTTGCCC
The DNA here is from genome assembly GCA_022496015.1 of Hordeum marinum. NCBI lineage: Eukaryota > Viridiplantae > Streptophyta > Magnoliopsida > Poales > Poaceae > Hordeum > Hordeum marinum. The sequence goes on from CM039678.1 coordinate 348,784,492, forward strand.
TCTCTTGTTGCAGGAAAAATTTGGCTTTATGCAAAACTTACTACCCCACCTGCCATATATGCATATAGAATAGACGATTACTTTACACCCCTTCTTTTGTGACATTGCCGGCATATTCAATATGCTGACCTATATGGCTGCAACGTATCATGTTGCATAGTAATTTTCCGACTAGGAGTGAGGATACATTGTACGGTCGGTGAGATGCCCTTGGAGTCAGATGGACTCAACTACCTTTGAAGCTTCCGCAAGATTAGTTATTCTCATGAGTTGGCCTTCAGCCACTTTATTGTAATAAAGGACTCGATATGAGATTTACGATTTATAAAGCTGTGTGATTTCACTTTGATATATACATTGATGTACTGTGTGTGTACCAGCATGATCTTGGGATGGTACGGAAACACCGGAGATTCGACCTTTCAGGTCAGGTCGCTACAGAAATGGTATCAGAGCACACGCTGACCGTAGGACGTAACCTCTAGGATTGGAAAAGCCTTAGCATTTATTTCTCTTTTGTTTTTAAAATTCTTATACTCTCATCTACTCGTTTCTGACCCTGTGATTTATTTCAAAATTTATAGATGGCCACGTTCATCCCAGTTTTGATCACGGAGTTTTGTCAGCCTGACGCGACGATGCCCTTTGGCAAAGAGCTGATGAAGATAGTCAGGGACGTAAGGATTGCCTTGCCAAGCATCACCGGGACTCCTATCATGTCTTTCCACAAGATGGTCGCTACAGGATCAAGGTGCACATCCTCGGAAAAACTTTTGGAAATCGTAAGGAACCCATCGACTTCAAGTTTGTGGAACCCAGCTGGATTCTTGGGAGGGACATGGCAATTCACCGTGCCCTTGGGCGTATTCAGGAGGAATACAGGGGTGGTCCCATTTCACCAGGACTCAGCGTGGTTTGTCGCAGGGATGCCAATGGAAATATCATAAACACTCCCACTGACGACTCCACCATTTCCTATATCGAGACTTTGGAGACGCACATCAGGACCTTGGAGCTTCAGGTACGTGCCGACATGAAGACGATCAAGAGGCTGATGAACCGCGAGATTGACCTCGAAGCTGACCTACGGGAAGCCAAGTACGAGCAAGAGCATGAAGTGAAGGATTTCTTAGAGAGGATCGATAAGCTGAACACTCGCATTGCAACTCTGGAGGAACAGTTGGACATGGGGGAAAATCTTCACCCAAAAGGAGACATGGCTCCCTTGATCAGCAACGATGATGACTATGAGGAGAGCGTCACCGGAGGTGGCCACTTCACCATGTACTTTTGAGGAGAACTTTAGTTATGCCCCCATGTATCTTTATTTTTCGTCGTTAAAGCATAGGTGGATGCTTAGTTTGAATTGGAGACATGTATCTTGATGTTTGAACCTTGAGTTGAATAAATGAATGAGTGTTTGGTGTGATATGTTTGTTGCATTGCATATGGGTAGTGACATTTCCTTTTAGGTCCTTGTTCTATTATAATTCTCACCCCTTTGAAAACAGCAATATGCCTCCGCGACGTGAGCCCAACTTCACCTTCCCGCCGGAACTCACACAACTTCTACAGCACCAGAATGCCCTGATGTAGTTGTTGATCTAGAACCAGACCAACAACCACAACAACCACCCTCCACCTCAAGGCGACAACCTCACCCGTTTTCTGAGGCTGAATCCACCAACTTTTTCTAGCAGCACCGAGCCCATTGTGGCAGATGATTGGCTCTGCAAGATGGAGAGGGAACTCACCACCGCCGGATGCATTGAGGCTGAAAAGGTGCGTTTCGCCGCCCATCAACTAGAGGGACCAGCAGCTTCATGGTGGGAGAACTACACCACCATGTACCCCATTGCTGGTGTGACTTGGGAGCAGTTCAAGCTAGCTTTCCGCACCGCTCATGTCTCAGCGGGAGCCATGAGTCTGAAGAAGCGTGAGTTTTGCAACTTACGCCAGGGGAACCGCTCCGTGGCCCAGTATGTGGATGAATTCATCATGTTGGCTCGTTATGTACCAGGAGATGTGGCCGATGACGCAGCCAAATAGGAGAAGTTCCTGGAAGGACTCAACGATGAGTTGAGCATGCAGTTGATGGTGGCTACTTTCAAAAACTACCAGGAGCTGGTAAACAAGGCCCTCATCTTGGAGGGGAAGCAGCGGCAAATCGAAAACAGCAAGAGGAAGTATGGACAGGGGAAGTCTCACTCTGGAGCTCAACAGAAACCCCGCTACTCCCCGTACTCAGGAAATACCAGATCAGGGACCGGTAAGTATGGAGTCCACACTCATCACGTGCACAACCATGGAGGAAATGGGAATAATCATCCCAACAATGGAAACTTCAAGAATGGCAATGGAAATGGGAATGGCAACCAACACTGTCCCGTTTCAGCTCAGAAGGATCTAAACCATATCACTTGTTTCAAGTGCCAGAAGACAGGACACTATGCCACTGAATGTCCTCAGAACAAGCAAGGAAATGGGAACAGCAACAACAACGGCAACTCCGCATCTAAGAAGCCAAATCCTTTTCCTCGAGCTCAGGTGAACCACCTTGATGTGGAAGAAGTCTATGATCAGCCCGAGACTGTGGTTGGTCAGTTTTTATTGCATTCACGTCCTGTTATCGTACTTTTTGATTCTGGTGCAACTCACTCATTCATATCAAGGGTAGTTGTGGAAAAGTATGGTTTACCCACCAGAACCCTTAGTCAGCCCATTAAGGTCAATTCCCAGGAGGTATGATGATGGCAGGGATAGGATGCCACGCCTTGAAACTTAATATAGGAAAACACGTTTTTCCCACCGACCTCATCGTCCTAGAGTCCCGAGGATTGGATGTAATTCTAGGCATGTATTGGATGACCAAATATGAAGGAAATCTTGATTGCCCCAGCAAGTCTATTTCACTGACCACCCCAAAGAACAAAAGGATTAAGTATGTATCCCGACGCACACGGATGAGTGCTCGGTTGAATTCCCTCACAGGAGTTGTTCAGGAGGAAGTTCCGGTGGTACAAGACTTTCCAGATGTATTACCGGAGGAATTACCAGGCATGACACCAGATAGAGAGATTGAGTTTCTGATAGAGTTACTACCAGGAACCGTCCCAATTTCCAAGAGACCCTATCGGATGCCCGCAAATGATTTAGTACAAATCAAGAAGCAGATTAAGGAGTTATTGGATAAGGGATATATTAGCCCAAGTTCTTCACCTTGGGGATCCCCAGTTCTTTTGGTGGAGAAGAAAGATAAGACCTTGAGGATGGTAGTCGATTATCGTGCATTGAACGAGGTGACTATCAAGAACAGGTACCCTCTGTTGATGATTAATGACTTATTTGATTGGCTAGTAGGAGCCAAAGTATTCTCCAAGATCAATCTTCGATCAGGGTATCACCAACTGAAAATTCGCGAACAGGATATACCCAAAACAGCCTTCACCACAAGGTATGGCTTATATGAGTATACAGTCATGTCGTTTGGTTTGACTAATGCTCCTGCCTACTTCATGGATATGATGAACAAAGTGTTTATGGAATATTTGGACAAGTTTGTCGTGATGTTCATCGATGACATTTCGATATTCTCGAAGAGCGAGGAAGAACACAAGGAACACTTGCGTTTAGTTCTGGAGAAGCTTAGAGAACATTAGTTATATGCCAAGTTCAGTAAATGTGAATTCTGGCTGACGGAAGTCGGATTCCTTGGACACATTATTTCTGGAGAAGGAATAGCAGTAGACCCTGCTAAGGTTGAAGCAGTCACTGAGTGGAAGTCACCCACCTCAGTTAAGGAGATCCGCAGTTTTCTCGGACTTGCCGGATATTACCGGAGATTCATTGAGAATTTCTCAAAGATTGCCAAGCCCATGACAGAGTTGTTGAAGAAAGAGTCTAAGTATATCTGGACTGAGGAATGTGAGGCCAGTTTCCAAGAGTTGAAGAAACGTTTGGTCACAGTCCCAGTGTTGATACTGCCAAACATTCAGAAGGACTTCCAGGTTTATTGTGACGCATCACGTCAAGGACTTGAAGGAGTACTCATGCAAGAGGGGAAAGTTGTAGCCTATGCATCTAGACAGTTACGACCCCATGAGATGAATTATGCCACCCATGATTTGGAACTAGCAGCCGTAGTGCACGCACTCAAGACCTGGAGACATTTCCTTATCGGAAACAGTTGTGATGTTTACACTGGTCATAAAAGCCTGAAGTATATCTTCACACAAAAGGAGTTGAACCTCAAACAGAGGAGATGGTTAGAGTTAATCAAGGACTATGACATGAGACTGCATTACCATCCAAGAAAGGCAAATGTTGTAGCAGATGCTTTGAGTCGGAAGAGTTATGTGAACACACTCATAGCCGGAGGATTACCCCAGGAGTTAACCGATGATCTCAGAGAGCTTCGGCTAGAGATAGTTCCAAAAGGATATGTTGCCACACTAGGGATCTAGTCCACCTTGACCGAAAGAATTCGTGAAGCCCAGAAATCGGACAAGGAGATAGCTGAGATAAAGCAGAGAATGAAGGATGGAAAAGCTAACGACTTTCGTGAAGATGAACAAAGTACTCTATGGTTTGAGAACCTAATCTATGTGCCCAATGACCCAGAGCTCAGGAAATTGATACTTCAAGAAGCTCACGATTCACCCTACTCAATACACCTAGGCAACACCAAGATGTACCTTTATTTGAAGGAAAGTTACTGGTGGACAGGTATGAAGAAGGATATTGCCGAACATGTTGCGGTATGTGATGTTTGTTAGCGAGTAAAGGCGGAACATCAGAAACCAGTAAGGTTACTCCAACCTTTGCCGATACCCGAGTGGAAATGGGATAAGCTTGGTATGGACTTCATCACAGGATTACCCAGGACCCGTTCAGGTTATGATTCCATCTGGGTAGTGGTCGATCGCTTGACCAAGGTGGCTCATTTCATCCCAGTAAAGACCACCTATACCAGTGCTAAGTTAGCCAAGATATATATGACCAGGATCGTATGTCTGCATGGAGTTCCGAGGAGTATCGTGTCAGATAGAGGAACACAATTTACCTCAAAGTTTTGGCATCAGCTACATGAAACTTTAGGTACGAGCCTGGAGTTCAGTAAAGCTTTTCATCCGCAGACCGATGGACAGACTGATAGGGTCAACCAGATTCTGGAGGACATGTCGAGAGCTTGTGCGCTAGACTATGGGTCCAGTTGGGATGACAACTTACCTTACGCAAAGTTCTCGTACAACAACAGTTATCAGACTAGTCTGAAGATGGCCCCTTTTGAAGCTTTATACGAAAGGAGGTGCAGAACACCATTGATGTGGGATGGTGTTGGAGACCGAAAACTCTTTGGTCCCGATCTTATCCGAGATTCTGAAGAAAAGGTCAAACAAATTCGAGACCGACTCAAGATAGCTCAATCCAGGCAGAAGATCTATGCGGATAACAAACGCAAGGAGGTGACATATGAAGTGGGAGATCGAGCATACCTTCGTGTGTCCCCACTTCGAGGAATCAAGAGGTTTGGTGTTAAAGGAAAGTTAGCACCCAGATTCATAGGCCCCTACAAAATTCTTGAACATAGAGGCGAAGTTGCATACAAGCTGGAATTGCCGGAAGGATTGTCCGGAGTTCATGATGTTTTCCATGTTTCCCAGCTGAAGAGATGCCATGCTGAGATGGCTGATATTCCTTTGAGAGACATAGTGCCCCTAGAGGCCATACAACTTGACAATGACCTGACCTACGAGGAGAAGCCTGTCAAAATCCTCGAGACTACCAACAGAGTTACCCATAGCAAGACCATCAAGTTTTGTAAAGTTCTGTGTAGTCACCACATCGAGGAAGAAGCCACCTAGGAACGCGAAGAAGATCTTCGTAGAGACCACCCGCATCTATTTTCTAGCCAACCCGAATCTCGAGGGCGAGATTCATCTTAAGGTGGGTAGGTTTGTAACATCCCAAAATTTCATTTTGGAATGTTATGAAATATAGCTATGCATCATCATCACTTTTTTTGAATGAAATGAATGGTTGAAGTGCTTCCTTTGAAATTCTGAAAGTCCATTTCAATTTTCCATGTATTTGTTTCACCTATTTGAAAACCTTTGGAAATGTTCAAAGAAAGAGGGGAGTAACATGACACTCCACACCAGGGGCATCTTGGTGAATTTTTTTTTGAACAATAAAACCAGGTGGTTATTTGAAAAAATATTGCAAAAGGATTTAAAATCAATTAGGCATTTTTCTGAAAATAAATTTTAAAAATATATTCAATATGACAGAGGAAAAATGTTCATTAAATAGAATTTAATCCCCTGATCATTTTGATATATACATTTCCTATGTTTGGAAGTGATTTGAATGCATTAAAGATGTTTTAAATGCTCTGTATATAAAAAAAGGAAACAAATTACACAGAACCGGGCCGGCCCACAGCCTTTAAGACCCGAAATCACTCCGGGTCGGCCACCGACGCGCAGATCTCGTGTCCCACACTCACTGACGCGCGGGACCCACCGTCCGACTGCGGCAACAGCGCGCTCGTCTCCTTCACCGCACCTTCGACATCGCCGGCGATCTCTCCCCACAGATCGCGCTCCTCTCTCCCTCCCGGACCACCGCACCACCCCTATAAGAACCCCCCCCCCGTCCCTCCGCTCTCCGTTCCACCCCGAAACCCCCTCGTCGGAGTTCGGACGTCAACCGAATCTCCCCGAGCACGAGGCCATCGCCTCTGTCGTCCCCAGTCCCGGCCGACGCCACCAATCAACGTCGGAGCTTCGCCGCTGTTGCCTGAGCACTTCGGCCACCGCCCCCGACCACCACACCGTTGCCCCCGACCACCTCCGACGTCCGGCCACCGTCGACCTCGCCAGAACCCCGACCCCCACCGCTGTAAGCCACCGCACACCCCTGGGCCGTTCGATCTAGATCCAACCCATTAGATTAGAAGTTTTATAAAACGAATCGGTATGTGTTAAGTTTTGGTCGTCCGCTCGCTAGCTCCCGCACGCACACTCGCTCAACGAATCACAGCATGCCACGTAGACCCTGTCCGATCGATAAGATTTTTTTCTTTTCTTTTCTGTTTTAGAAAACAAAATGTATTCTGTTTTTGTTTTCATTATATATTTTAAAATATTTAGAGTTTCTGATTGATTATTTTTGCAACATGTCACAAATTTGTTGTAGTTTATGTCTGTATGCTTAGATTTCATATTTGAACTTCTAAATTTCAATTTTGATAAAATTGAGCAAATCGCTAAAGCCTGAAGAACATGAGTTTAAAAATTTATTTTTGAGTGATTCTTTTTGCTATTGTTTTGCATTAGTTAGGACTATCACCCGGCACTATTTGAGATTTTTTTGAATATGTTAGATTAGGATTTTAGTAAAAACAGATTCTGTTTGGTTTCTTCATAACACTAAATTGAATTGTTCTTATTTTAAATTTACTTTAATTTTTCTTTAGATCAACTTTTCAAAGTAGTTTATTTAGTTCTATTATTCAACATTAGGTCTATTGATTTTCATAAAATAAAAAATTTAATTTGTTTTGTGCTCTAGTTTAAATAGGTAAAAATTTGTTTCACCATTTATATTGGTTAGAAAAATGTTTTGTAATAACTCTTTTGCAAAGAATTTTTATAATGAAATACCTTCTGTTTTGTAGTAAAAAAATGTATTTTTTTCTGTTATCTAAATGGCTAGTTGTTTCAAAACAAATTTTTGCCTTGTTACGCTTTAGTAGGATTTTGACACTAAAAATTTTAGAGTCTTCCTTTTTGAGTGACCCCTCTTTTTGATTGTGCTTTTTGTTTGATGAAGTATTGTTTACCTTGCTGTTGTGTGAATTATACTATGATTATACTTATTGTGTGCTTTGTTTGATTCGTTAGATCATTCGGAGTGTGAAGCTTGTTATCTAGAGTCACTTGAGTACGAGGATCGTCAGCAAGGCAAGTCACTTTGACCATATATACCTATGTTTTATTGCATTAGTTCTACCATCTCCCCAATTGCATGCAAAGTAGGTAATTTGGAAACTTGGTTACTTGAAGTAGTATCATGTGGTAGGCACCCCTCAACCTTTTGACACATTGGCCCCGGGAAACGTTGATTTAATTTTTGCTATGCTATTAGTAGAAGGGGTTGGTTGTGTGATTCATGAGAGTTGTGAGATAATAATTTCAAGACCTACAAGATGAACAAGATTTCAAGACTTTGAGTTTTCAACATACCTCTGGGTGGATGATGGTTGAATGGCGCCCTGGAGAAACCAGTGGTTAGCCTAGATGTTGCTGGAGAAGTGCCAGTATTCATGCGGAAAGGTCTACCCAGGCACAAAGAGATGGATGGATGCTTCAAGACCCAAGGCTTACCTGCACAGCCACAAGCCATTATGGGCTCTGGCTTGGTTGGATATCGTGGTGACCCTGGACAGGCGGTGCTACAAGATGTAGAAGAACGGTAGGAAAGGATGGGCAGCGACAGAGTCTCGGGGAAACCCTTTTGAAGACCATGTTTTGGTAATCCATTTCTCAAACACCCTGAAGTGCGAGAAATCCAACGGAGGCGATCAAATCTTGTGGGGAACGTGTGCAAAACTCTGTAGAGTACCCAATCCTAATCGATTAGCCGTGTCCACGGTCATGGACAGCTTGAGCCAAAGGAACTGAACTATCTGGAACTCTCAACACAATTAAGTATATTGATGTGGGATTTTAATGACAACTTGGGTATGAGAATTGGTTGGCGGAACCATCTCATGAATCAACCAACATTGTAGTAATTATGCTTTTGCCCTCTCTTGTTGTAGGAAAAATTTGCCTTTATGCAAAACTTACTACCCCACCTACCATATATGCATATAGAATAGACAATTACTTTACACCCCCTCTTTTGTGACATTGCCGGCATATTCAATATGATGACCTATACGGCTGCAACGTATCGTGTTGCAGAGTACTTTTCCGACCAGGAGTGAGGATACGCTCTACGCTCGGTGAGATGCCCATGGAGTCAGATGGACTCAACTACCTTTGAAGCTTCCGCAAGATTAGTTATTCTCATGAGTTGGCCTTCAGCCACTTTATTGTAATTCTTATTGTAATAAAGGACTCGATATAAGATTTACGATTTATAAAGTTGTGTGATTTCACTTTGATATATACATTGATGTACCGTGTGTGTACCAGCATGATCTTGGGATGGTACGGAAACACTGGAGATTCGACCTTTCAGGTCGGGTCGCTACACTCTCTCACGATCTGTGGGATACAAGCTTCGATTACACACGAATTGGATTACATGAAGGGAGGGGGAACAAGGTAGGGGAAGAACAGAGGTATGAGAAGAAGGTAGCCGTCGGGTGCTGTTTCGCCGTTGATCCACTAGATGCCCTTGCTCGTAACCATCTTGCGTATATGTAGTCGCCTTGCTCGACTGGGGCTCAAGTGTCCAACTAGGCCCAGCCCATTATGATGGCCCATAGTCATGATAGGATAGAGGGCTGCTGACAAACCACTCTCTCCGCTGACGGCCGCTACTCGCCCTCAAGCTCGTCTTGTGGTGCACGCGTGGCTGGTGTCCGAGCTCCCTTGCCACTATTTCTCCTCGCCAGGCAAGGTGCCCCTAGCCGGCTATCCTTTGTTTCCTTCTTCTAGCTCCCCTCATCCTTCGATGGAGTAGTACAGGTGTGGGGTGCAGTGCAGATCGGCTCGCCCGTGCCCTTACCTCCATCCTTGTAGTGCACACCTGCACACATGCAGTTCATACCCATGAGTGTGTGAAGCTCCATGCACGGGTCAGCGCAGCCAGAGGTGGTTATCGGATCAAGGTTAGGGTCCGCCGTCCCACCCCTCCTCTACAACAACAAAAAAACCGGGATGAACATCACGACAACGAGGACTACCCCGGTTCGACATGATTTTTCCCTTCGCTCCCACCGGTTGTGCCCACTTCCGTAGTCCTCTTCCCATGGTCTACATCAATATTCACTCCAATTTGTGTAGCAGCACATTACCACTCTATATGAAATGCAATTTGTTTCGTGTGTTTCAAAATTCAGTCGACAACATCAACAATTGGAGTTTGTTTGGTTCTAGCATGTGATTCACTTTTTAGAATGATGTGTTCACTTGTGCCTAACATGGAATTGTGAAAAATTGAGCAAAACAACAAAATAGTACTTTGCCGTTGTATTGCAGGACAAGAGAAGCAACAAAAAACACAAATTAAATGCACTTCACTAAAGAAAAATCTTAAGAAATTATGCAGCTCTCGTGACCGTCTGGTGCGATGCGGTTTTCTATATGAAGAAGTGTGGTCAACCGTCTAATTTTGTTCGTCTCGTGCAATAATTTGTTATGGAAACGACAAAAAAACTGCGGTTCACTTTTCAATAGTGTTGAGGTTCACTTACGCCCAACATGAAGTGTGGTCCACTCCATCATCTTGAAATTTTTACGTCTGACAAACATAAAATCATGAAGTTCACTTGATCGTCTCATGCAGTGTGTTTTTCAGGTTGATGCGGTGTTTTTTTTTTGTCCGATGCAGTTCTTTCGTCAATTTTTGTATCGTGGAAAACATAGTGCCCGCATTTTAGCAAAATCAAAACTTCTCATAGACCGTAGGGAATTAGAGAGAGTGTTCTACATGAAAAAGTTGCATCTCGTCGATATCTTTCCAACACCATGTCATATGCATTGTTCCAGTGAGCGGTTTGAAAAAATTACAAAAATACACTCACTGCAACTCGTAGGTAGCCGCACCATTTTCGAAATTCATTTTAAACCATGACGAATCTCAACAAATGCCCCAAAATGGGAAAGTTATGCCTATTATGCAGCTTTATAGCGTCATATCACACACCTTGTTTTGAAAAATGGTTAAAAACTACCGCGAAAACAATAACAAAAAATCAAAAAAATTGGAAAACAGTATTTCGTGTTTCTATAAATTTGAAACTACTCTCAGGCAGTAAAGAATTAGAGCGAGTAATCTACATGGAAAAGTTGCGCCTCGACCGTATCTGTCCAACGCCATATCATTTGCTTCATTCTGACCAGCGGTTTTGAAAATCACACGAAAATATGATATCTCCCACCCGTGTGGTGCCCACCATTTTCGAAACAGCTCTTAAACTGCAAGGAAACTCGGAAAATGTTCAACATGGAGAAGCTGCGCATTTTCCATAGCTATCCAACGGTATATTGTAATCCTAATTCCGACAAACGGTTTAAAACCTAGAAAGAAAATAGGGACGAAAAAATGCATGTTGTTTTTTCTGCTGACATTGTAGTGTTTCAGTTCGGAAGTGATGACAGAATAGTTATTCTGCACCCAATGTCAGCATAGACTATGTGTGTGTGTGTATAATTTACTCCGCACATATAGGTGGTCAACGTCAGCGCCTCTAGAAGCCCGTGTTGATGGCGTTGATGTCATTGTCATCGCCGCCGTTGCCCTTGTTGATGTTGATGTCGTCGTCATCGTCGCCACCGCAGCCCTATGTCGATTCATCGTCGTTGCCCCCGCCGCAGCATCATGACGATGTAGTCGTCAACGCCTCAACACCGTGATGGTGGTATCATCGTCGTCGCCGACACAACCCCTTGTCGATGAAGATGTCGCCATTGTCATCGTCGCAACCGTAGTCCCATGTCAATATTGTCATCGTCGCTGCCGCAGCTTTATTTCCATGTGTTTCATGTTAGTTTTATACAACTTACTAGACAAGATCCTTAGGAAAATGCTTTTCTGTTAGAGCTGTCACTTAGGATAACTAGAACTGGTCCAATGATCCACAAATAGAAACTTTCATAGGGATCAGCAACACAGCCAGCTAAGAAATAGTGAAATGACCACTAGGTTAATAAATAGAACACTACTAGGAATTCACAAATCCTGGAATTAAGCAATGAACGAAGACCACTATTAGGAACTCACAAAGAACCTGGAACAATAGTATAGTATAAAAGTTACCTATTTAGCACTGAGTAATAATAGCAGAAACAAAAGCATATATCAGCAGGTTAATATATATGAATTATAAGCAGTACCAAAGAGACCAATCCTAGAAATTAGGGCAAGCTCAACTTAAGAAGGATACAGTGCTAGGTATGACCACAAGTGGACATGATGCTATCAACAACATCAAATTCACATTAACCAGTCCATAGCCATAATATAGTGCCAAATAGTGACCAAATCCTGTAGTTAGGAATTACATGGCAAGCTTTCTAAACCTAGAGCATCACTAGGAATACTAGTAGAGTTCTCGTGCTTTGCCACGGGCTCTTGAAATATTTTGCTCAAATTATATAAAAATAATGCATGTTAAATTTTACATGTAGAGACAAATATAATACCAACACAATTCGTAATAATTGGATTCCACTTCACTTACAATGTAAATTAATAACAAAAGGAATATCATCTTTCATAAGGCATACTAATCGTCATTTGATAACAAGGCATCTCCAATGTTCGCTGACTTTTAACTTATTTTTGATTACATGGGCTAAGACAACCTTTTGAACTTAATCCTGGTTCATTTACTCCATCGCTATGAAGCACACAAATTAATGGTAATACTCCACAAAACGAATAAAAATGACTTCAAATGTTAAACTTTTTAATTCATTGTTGTACTGGAAATGGCACCATGGTAGTAGTTCTGATACTTATTCTTGCCTACATTATGATTTAAGGAAAAGTTAACTGACAACCAATCATTGGAAAAGGGGTGGCAATTGAACCCCTTTTGATAGCAGATTTAGTTTTGAGACGAAATCAGACGATGACAGTTTGAAAAAAAATCCTTCTCTGATAGAAATTGCCATGTCACTCTGAACAAACTGTCATGCCCTCTAACTGAAAATGACAATGAAATCATTCGCAAATGCCACCCCCTCATACCGACCATTCGTCAACAAAGCGGGTCCATAATTTAGGCAGAAAATAAGTCAGATAGACACTAAGATGAATACAAAAGGATGTATGACAAGATCTATAACATAAATTCTGTTGCAATCAAATAAAAATTAGCGTCGGTCAGGGATCCCATTCCATTTGTCCTCCCAGCCTACTACGCCTTCGGCCTGCCTCCCCTCATAACCTGCCTCCTGGTACATGATCTTTTTGGATACTTTCAGGGTTTTTCACCCTCACACTTTAATTTTCTGTACGATACTCCCTTTTTTGGATACTCCCTTTCGAGGGTTTTCACCCTCTCACTTTTCCTTTTCTTGTATGATACTCCCTTTCAAGTCTTTTCACCCTCCCACTTTGCCTTTTTCCTTTTCTTGTACATTGTCGGACCATGCTGGCAGCGAACAACACCCCGTCCAGGAGTACACCGGTTGGTAAACGCCAGTTGAGATTTTCCAAATCCTTGCCATCATTGCAAAAGAACTTCAGCCAGTGGCTCACCAAAAATCTCCCCAAATCCTACAAGGTGTTCGACACTTCACACATCTTTTTTTCACATGATCAATTGAGATTCAAATCTATTATACATACAAGGTCCTTCGAATTGTAGTTTTCATGGTTGCATAATGGAACAACCGCAACTAGATGTTAAATTCTCTTCGCATTCCACTATACTATGCAAGAGAAAATCTATATGAAAAACTAAAAATTGGGGCATACCACTCGGAGGAATTTCTCTCCGTCCCAAAATAAGTGTCTTAATCTTAGTACAACTTTGCAGTAAAGTTAGTACAAAGTTGAGATACTTATTTTTGGACGGAGGGAGTATGTGTTTGCTTTTCCCCCGAAAGGAGTTCAATTAAGTTTTTGGTGTAAATCAAAATTCATGGAGAGTTAAGGAGAAAGCACACATAACATGGAATTAGAGGACATGGGCTCTGAGCTAGACACATGTTGATTGTACTATGCAGTTCTAGCTCCATCAATAGCAATATGATTTCCTATCATTATAAGTAAATTTTATGTTAGTAATGTAATTTGGTAAGTAAACTAAAGTATTACCTGTATCCCAAAACATATGACACGTCACTGTTACCTCGAAATATGATGCAGTTATTCCATATCCATTGTTTGTTTAAAGATATAATCAGTTTGAGGCATCAAATCAAGTCTTCTTTTTTTGCGGGGAAGAATTAAGAACTTGATATGTCTCCAACATATCTACTTTTCGAAACACTTTTTCCCTTGTTTTGGACTCTAATTTGCATGATTTGAATGGAACTAACCCGGACTGACGCTGTTTTCCACGGAATTGCCTTGGTGTTATTTTTGTGTAGAAATAGAAGTTCTCGGATTGACCTAAAAATTTACAGAGTATATTTTTGAATTAATAAAAAATATTGGGAAAAGAATCAACTATAGGGGCCCACCACCTGGCCACAAGCCTGGTGGGCACACACACACCCCTAGGGCGCGCCGCTGTGGCTTGTGGGCCCCATGACGCTCCTCCGACCTTGTTTCCACTTCTATATATTCATATTCTGGGAGACAAAACAAGAGGAGAAGAATTCATCGCGTTCACAATACGGAGCCGCCGCCACCTCCTGTTCTTCCTTGGCAGACCAGATCTGGAGTCCGTTTTGGGCTCCGAAGAGGGGAAATCGACGCCTTCGTCATCACTAACCATCCTTCATCACCAATTCCATGATGCTCTCCACTGCTTGTGAGTAATCTCATCATAGGCTTGCTGGACAGTGATGGGTTGTATGAGATTTATCAAGTAATCGAGTTAGTTTTGTTAGGGTTTGATCCCTAGTATCCACTATGTTCTGAGATTGATGTTTCTATGACTTTGCTATGCTTAATGCTTGTCACTAGGGCCCGAGTGCCATGATTTCTGATCTGAACCTATTTTGTTTTCATGAATATATATGTGTTCTTGATCCTATCTTGCAATTTGTAGACACCTATTACGAGTTATGATCCGCATCCCCCAGGATGACAATAACTGGGATTCTTTTCGATGATTACCGTTGTTTGAGGAGTTCATGTATTCACTAAGTGCTAATGCATTGCTCCGGTTCTCTATTAAAAGGAGGCCTTAATATTCCTTAGTTCCCAATAGGACCCTGCTGCCACGGGAGGGTAGGACAAAAGATGTCATGCAAGTTCTTTTCCATAAGCACGTATGACTATATATTGAATAGATGCCTACATTACATTGATGAATTGGAGCTAGTTCTGTGTCACCCTATGTTATAACTGTACATGATGAATGACATCCGGCATAATTATCCATCACTGATCCATTGCCTATGAGCTTTCCATATATTGATCTTTTCTAAGTTACTTTTCTGTTACTATTGTTACAAACACTACAAAACGACTACTATCACTTTTGCCGTTGTTACCGTTACTTCCGTACTACTTTGCTACTGAATACGTTGCTGCAGATATTAAGTCTTTCAGGTGTGGTTGAATTGACAACTCAGCTACTCATACTCAAGAATATTATTTGGCTGCCCTTGTGTCGGATCAATAAATTTGGGTTGAATACTCTACCCTCAAAAACTGTTGTGATCCCCTATACTTCTGGGTTATCAAGACCTTTTTCTAGCGCCATCGCTGAGGAGCTTAGCTCTATTCTCTGAGTCACTTGGGATATATATCTGTTGATCACTATGAGGAATCTTAAAGATCCAAAAACCAAAATCTACCCCTCAACTACGAGGACAGGTAAGGAACTGCCATCTAGCTCTGCACTTGATTCACCTTCTGTTATGAGTAAATTTGCGACACCACCACGTGCTAGTAATTTTGATATATCGCAAGTAATTGATGATGCTACTTCTGCTATGCATGATGCTTATGATGATACTTTGCTTGATGATACTGTGCTATTGGGTGAATTTCTTGATGAACAAATTGCTAGAGCCAATGCTGAAACTGATAATATGTCTGAATATGATGAAATTATTGAAACTAAACACTACGATACACCTGCTAGACCTAGATCTCCTAGATATGAATTGCCTGATATACCTAAGGATTATGTTATGGAAGGATAGGTAGCTAGGGACTTTCTTGCTTGTAAGGATAGAGATGATCTTAAGAAATTGCTTCGCAAGTGGAAGGAAAAATCTTTGAATGCTAGAATGCAATATGATCCTAAGTTTGCTACTTCACCTATCTTTGTTAGTGATAAGGATTATGTGACGCCCGGATATTTAAGCTACAATAATCCTCTACTAATGATGCCACGTCACCACGATTGCTATTGTTAATCTCACGTTGATCCAAAACCGAGTCAAGTTCAACTTTAAAATAAAGTCAAACAATAAAAGTTTTCAAACGTTAAAACTAAGATGCTCCAAAGGTGACAAATAAATTGTAAGAATTAATGGTGGAGAAACCACACTTCTATAAAAATATTGAAATGCACTAAAATAATTAAAACAGTGGCAAAACAATTAATTAAATTTGCTTATAAAGGATAAAATATTAAAAAAATATTTATTATATTGCCCAAAACTTATGGGGCTCTAACTTAATTATTATAACTAAATAAGAAACTAGTTACATATTTTTATAAAACAAAATCAGAGAGAAACTAAAACTAAACAAAAGAAAAATATAAAATTAAAAGAAAAGGAAAAGAACCCCCCCCCTCCCTCCCACTGTCCCAACTGGGCCAAGGCCCAGCCGACTGCCCGAACCGATCGGCCTAGGCCACCCCGGCGCCCCCATGACCCCCCCAGCGGCCAAACCCTAGCTAGCCGCTACCCACTCTCCCTTCCCGATCCCCTCTCTCTCCCCTCCTCTCCCTGGCGCTATCGCGCACCGTCCCCTTCGCCGGTCCGCTTCCCATCACCGTCGCCCGGTGCTGGCCCGAGGCAGCTCGGCCCCGTGCGACCCCCCCGACCCGCCTGACCCGCTCGGGCGCTCGTGCCACAGCCCCGTCCACGCCTGGCCCCGTCCCGCCATGGAGACATGCCGCCGACCCGCGCCATGCCGGTGCTGCACCGCCGCCTTGCCTCTCCCAGCGCCTCCCCATCGCCCACAACCCCGACGCCGTCGCCCGTCGCCTTCGCGCCCTCCTCATCGACGTCGCGTCGCCGTACCATCGTCGGCCTCCTCATGCCCCCCCCGAGCCCACTGCCCCCTCCCTACATCGTCGGTGAGCCCTCTCGGGGCTCCTCCCTCCCCTCCTCCTTGCCCCCTCTTGTCGCGCTCGCCGGCAACCCGGTCGTGCTCGCGAACGCTCACCGCACGTGCCTGCCTACGCGCGACCACGCAGCTGCTGCTGCGGCCAGAGCCACCTCGTCGGCCTCGCTGCTCCTGGCTGGTGCCTCCCCTCACCCGCCGCCACCATGGGTGGCCACGTCGCCGGCTGACCACCACCACCAGCCGCCGGTGGCCTCGCCCCTGACTGCTTGTGTTAGTGGGTGGTTAGCCCAACCCCCCCCCCCCACTAACCCCGCCTATGAGGATGACAATGGGGCCTCACCCCCCTAAACGAATAAAACGAATATGAAAATTAATAAAAAAATATAAAAAAATATTAATAAACAGAAACAATTAATTAGGAGTTAATTAATTATTTAATTAGTAATTTAATTAAATGATTAAGATTAATTAGGTTAATTAATTAAACTGTAATTTGTTAATTTAAGCAGTGGATGATAGGTGGGTCCCACCCATTAATTAATTTGTTTAATTAGTTATTAAACCTAATTAAAACTGAGGGTATGACATGTGGGACCCACTGGTCAGTTTGACCTATCAAGAGTGCTATTGACTACTGATGTCAGCACGACATCATGCTGACGTCATAATTCTAATTTCGAATTAAAATAATCTATTTAATTTCAGAATATTGTTTAATCTTTAAAAATTAATATAAAATAAACCGTAGCTCGGATGAAAAAGTTTTGAACATGAAAGTTGATCAAGAAAATCCAACGAATCGGAATACGCAGTCTGTTTGTCCGCAGCGTTCTCCTAGAATAGCAAACATGGAACTTTTCCCATTCGTTTCATCTATTTGGTAGTAACTCGAGACCCGGAAAATATCGTGAGATGTTCTTCCGATCCGTCTGCAATGTATAATTCTGCGTTAGTGCATACCTAGCTCTGCTTATTGCCTTGTCATGCATCGTGATGCAATTGTCTGCTTTATATTTATTGTTTCTTCCCCCTCTTCTCTTTTATAGACCCCGAGACTGATGGTGTTGCCCGGTACGACTAGGCCGTTGGCGATCAGCCTTTTGCAACAGAGCAGCAAGGCAAGCAAACCCCCTTGAGCATTCCGATATCACCTAATTTTCTTTATTCTCATTCTTGCATTAGATTTTGATATTGTATTAGTTAGCGCCAATTCTGATGCATAGCCTATTTTTGATGAACTGCTACTATTCCTGCAATCATATCAACTCCTTAGTATAGGTTGGTTAGTGAACCCTTAGTGACCCCTTAGTCAAAGTTGCCCCTGCTTCTTCATCGATGACTCGATGACTCGAAGACCCGAAGACTCGATCAACTGACCAACAAGCCAGTCCCCTCATATCACCGCACTTACCCTAATTGTATGACTCTGCAGTGCTACTATCAAGTACTGAGGGTGACACCTCGTGAAGTACTCATGATGCTAGCCCTGTAGCGCAGCTAGTCGTTCATGGCTATCGAGGGTGATTCCTCCTTCACCATTTCCGACGATGTCTCTATCGTGCAACCCCTCAAGTGTGGGACCCTCGAGGGTGATACCTCTAAAGTCCACCTTGACGGTTACATCGAGCGGGGACCATTGAGGGTGATTCCTCAGTTCCCGCCTTGATGTTTTATACACATAGTTACTATGACCTGGTTACAGAAACATGTTGAAGACGGGTCGGCCCCAAGGGTACCCGCGAGAGATATTGGTGGGGTGCTCCGATAAGGCACCCGAGTGTTATTGGCGGGGCGACGGCCTGCAATATGGTTCGAGCTTGCCCCGCACTAATAAAATACTAATGGGTTTGGTATTTGATCTGAGTTGGTCGTTTTGGCCTAATACGCACTAACCTTCACGTGGGATAAGTTATGGGTACTCAGTGTTGTTGTATCAGCCGAAGCTCTTCGGACGTCCGCAATGGAGCGGCGCGCGTCGGATTGGGCTGGAAGATACAGCTCTCGGACTGAGTGTACTAGGTCTGCTTCCGACCGCGTACGCATCGGGCAGGAGTGCAAGGGCAAGTGGGCCCACGAACCTGCGCGCTTAGGAGTTAGACCGGCGGGCTGGCCTCTTCGTTGAGCCTAGGTGGGGCGATGACGTGTTGATATCCTGAGGCCAGGCATGACCTAGAAAAGTGTGTCCGGCTGGAGGTGACTCGGGCGTGTTGGGGAATATGTTGTGCACCCCTGCAAGGAATAAATTATCTATTCGAATAGTCGTGTCCATGGTAACAGGATGACTTGGAATTGTACCTTGACCTTATACAACTATAATTGTGCTTTACTTTAATTGGAATGTGGCCCTGGCATTGCTTCCTCGCAGGGAGTCGAGGAAGAATCTCTAGGCGTGGTTACTTAATAAAATCACTACAATAATATGCTTATAAGTGATTACCAGTCTACTCTCTCCTCATGCTGCAAGATGCTGAAGATGCTAGTCTTCGATAGGACTAGGCCTTCCCGCTATTCTTTCTTCCTGAAGTCAGTCCAGATATAACCCCACCCATTAAAAATGATGCATACTTAGCATAGTTCTTATGTCCTTCTTGCGAGTACTTTGGATGAGTACTCACCGCTGCTTTGCTTGCTCTTCCCCCTCGATGCAATTCTGCGTTCAACCGATGGAGATGGAGTGCGTTGGAGACGACTACTACACCACTGCAGGAGCCTACTATTATGTGGAGGCGGCCCCCGACCAGCAGTAGGATAGGAGGTTCCCAGGCAGGAGGCCTCGCCTGTTTTGATTCGTTTTTATGTTTGTGCTAGCCTTTCTAAGGGAAAACTTGTTTAACTTATGTATGTACTCAGATATTATTTGCTTTCACTGACTCGTGCTGGTCGAGCTTTGTATTCAAGCCCTCGAGGCCCCTGGCTTGTAATATGAAGCTGTATGACTTTAATTTGTGTCTAGAGTTGTGTTGTGATATTGATTAGTGAGTCCCTAATCTTGGTCGTACGCATTGCGTGTATGTTTAGCGTACGGTTGAAATTGGGTGCCTCCCAATTTGGTATCAGAGCCGACTGCCTGTAGGTAGCCCCCTTTACAACTCCTTAGCCGAAGTTGAGTCTAGTCATTGAAAAACTTTTACTAACATTGTTGTGTGGCTTACGGGCCCACATCTCAATCGGGTGGTATTAGGATCTTTTATTCCTCGTCTGTACTCTGGGTTATAATCTCTCTTCTCTTTCGGGTTAAAGATTTTACTAACTATGACTCTAGGTTCTCGTAACTACTTCTCTTGGAGAGCCCTCATACCAAAAGATCACCTGCTCCATCAGAAGATTCTGAAGATACCGTTTTGATGTTTTCCAAGACTTGTGTTCATCGCCTTTGCAATTCCCTACCACCGATAAGTCCCTATGGATGACTAATTGCACTTGTCATTCATACAACCTTTTCTCATTGCTCTTGTCATTATAGGATGTCTCGAAATACCCTCCATTTCCCCGATAACCCTTCGAGTTTACATCCTTATAGTTCTTTTCCACATGGAAGCCTTACAGATAATTCCTCACAATTGTCGAGGGTCCGTTCATCCCAGTTGTTCATGTGTTTCACAAAATTCTTCGAAATAATTTTCGATCTTCCGAAAATCCTCTGCAGCTTGTTGCTCTTGAAATTCTTGCCTGCTCACATTATGGTTAATTCCATATGAATAGTAGTCTTCGCTGACATCCCTTGTCGTTGCCATTTTGAGCCTATTTAATCAATGTTTGCATATGCACGTAGTCATCAGGTGATCTGTTTAAATTATCTTTCCAACTCAGACGTCCTTCCGGACATCAGTTGGTTCTCGACAATTCAAACCTTTATTGATTGTCCGACTATGTCTTTTCTACTTATCCATCCTTGATTAGAGCGCCTGCTTTTGATCCTTAGTTTTGGGAATCATAATTCCTTTGTATTTCCCAGATAAATTATCAACGCTACAATATCGTCCAAAGCAAGAAATGAATGAAATGTTATACATTGATGAAGTGTGAGTCGACATTGAACTTGTGATCATGCCCATGGAAATGATGGACCGTCTCGGAAGCTCCTTGAAAATATAATTATTCATGCGTATGATTGTTTTGGTATCCTTTATTTGATGGATTGCAGTTATGGTTCTGACCATGCTACCCTTGTTAATTTATACGAAAGTAATTCATTCCGGTACCTCGTCAAATTTTTGACAAGGTTGAAGTATCTGCTGTCGCAGGTCAATGACCCAAATCTACTTCTATCATTTTCTACCTTCGAGTTTTACCCTCTGGTATCTCGAGTATATCACGCCTTTGCACTACATCTTATTAGCTTTGATGAGGTAATATCTTTCCTTGTCTTAATCACTCCATGGGTTCTGGTATTGTTGTCAGTTGAGAACACCGGTTGGAAAATTTATTCCACACTCGAATTCAATACCCCTTGTAATTTTTACTAGGAATGTCAAAGTCAGTCTGGTCATTCCTAGACTACCGGCTACATCCTTGTCTTGTTATCTTTGACTGTGCTACCTCATCCTTCTATGATGCGCAAATTATTTAGAGTGTGAGCATTGCTTACGTCGAGCTCTCAACATCTTGTTGTTATCTTGAAAAGCAACTCCGATATTAAGCTTGCATCTTATCTGTTGGTCCTATAACCTTCCATGTTGCCATCCCCTTACTTGACGCCACCGCTGTTCGGTTGCATTCTCTTGAAAACTCTCGACAAAAGGTGTCATGATCATCGTCCACAATTTGACTTCTTCTGAGGCGTCAACTGAGCTCTTGATGAGAAATACTTTCCTTGCCCTTGATGATTTTTGTTATCATCGGCAACCTCCTGGACTCCTTTCATCGCAAATTTGTCCATGATATGGATGCAACTTGCTATCCAGCTTGTGTTGTGTTCTACCCTGAAGTATTACCGCCCTTTGTGTCGAGAATGTTGTGAGGATTGCTCCACCTCTTAGAAATTCTTGACATAGTGATACTTGTCACCAGCAAACGATGCTGCTTTGATTCTAACTTCTAGCAAACCTATTGCTTTGAAGTTACTGATCGACAGTTCATTCTTAGGTTGTTGATTATTGAATCGTCACTCTAATATTGATCTTGCTGCCTAAGGTCATTTTTCGGACACACTTATCAATGAATGATTAATGATGTATGTCTTCCTTGATCATACAACATTATATCATTTGAGCTGACAAATGTCGTCTCCTTGTTCACAAAATTGTGGAAATCCATACATTTGGAATTCTCGATGAATTGTCATGGAGTCAATCAGCCACCTCCGCATCCTCTCCTTGGTTTAACGATGAACTATTATTTCGGGGACCCGCTTCCGTAGTTCATTTTTTGAGAATCTTACTACATCCTCTCGACGATTTGAATTGTACCTTCTCTTCTCGGGCATCCTGAGTCTAAGGTATCCTGACACCAATTACATCTGAATCTCGGTCAGACATGATGGTTGGAACATATTTCTAGGAGTTATAATATTGGTCCTTTGATGACCCAGTAAGGTGATGCCATGCCTAACACGCCTGGATGGAGGACCTATTATTAAAGTTTAATTTTTTTGCAAGCCTCGTCTTTTCTCCCATGAGGAAATTTTAAGACTTATTTAATAAGTTTTTCCTGATGGATACTTCGAGTTCTTGAAGTTCGTCCTTTACCTGATGACCATGTCAATGCTTCCCTGAAGCATGACTGTGGTACTTCGATCCTCAAGCAAGAACATTGGAAGCCCAATGCTAAATGTATCTTGATCAATTATCCAAACATCTTTGAATGGGTAAACTTCTTGATTTTCCTTGCCCCTTTTTATCCAAAGGGTTACGCATTTGCTGCCTTGTCATGTATATCGTGCTCTGCTTTCCTGTGGGGAGGATATACTCATAATACTTGAGTATAGACGCATTTTTCTTTCCATTGGTCTGGTTAATCTAATAATCACTTTTTCCTTTCCATTGGTTTGTTTAATATTTCTTGAGATTATATGATCTAAGCAGTAATAATTCCCTACTTAGGTAAACACCTCGGTGAACAACTCTGACAGTAAGACCATGTTACTATTGTTGATGACATCTCGGTAACCACCGGTGGACGAGAACTTTAGCTATTGGTCCGCCTCGTTTCAACGAGCAGGAAAATGGTTCTATTTGTCCCCCGCCCTTGGTACCGACGTTGTTGCCAACTTAACTGACATGCTCTCCTTTGGCAGCTCTGCTACCATGACCGTGCCAGATGTCACTGATCTTCCTGCTCTTAACCCGCATGGCGGGCCCATAACCCAAAGTTCCACAGGATCGAAACCTGGCTCTCTTGTACATCCTTAAATCCGAAGTTTTGTTACATTTGACTTTGTATGTAAATCCTGAGTCACCATCCAAGGTAATGACACTATTCTTGTCGTCATTGACCGACTGTCCAAAGTTATACACTTTCTAGATGTCAAGGAAACTATCAATGCTAGTCAGCTAGCAGATCTTTACATATCCAGAGTTGTTTCACTCCATGGTATTCTCCTGGTGATTAGTTCATACCGTGGCAGTTTATCCACTTCGAGATTTTGGGCAAGTTTCCAGGAAGCTATGGGAACTCATCTGTCATTCAACACCGCTTTTCACCCTCAATCCCAGGGACAAGTTGAAACAGTCAATCAGATTCTTGAAGACATGCTTCGAGCTTGTGTCATTTCTTTCGGCTAGAAATGGGAGGAATCTCTCCCATATGCTGAGTTCTCCTACAACAAATACCTATCAAGATAGTCTGAAGATGGCTCCCTTTGAAGTGTTATATGTACTTAAGTGTCTAACTCCTCTGAAGTCAGAAACTGGGGAGCGTACACTTATCGATCCGGACATTATCCAACATGCCAAAAATCAAGTCTGCATCATTCATGCAAATCTGAAGGCTGCTTAGTCTCATCAGAGAAGTCAGTATGACCGTCATTACAAAGATATGGTCTATCAACCTGGCAAGAAGGCTTATCTTCGAGTCACGCCAATGAGAGGTACACACCATTTTGGGATCAAGGGCAAACTGGCTCCTCGTTATATTGGTCCTTTCACTATTCTAGAAAGGCGTGGGAAAGTGGCATATCAACTGGAACTACCGCCAAACCTTTCTCAGGTTCACGATGTGTTCCATGTGTCATAGCTTCGTCGCTGCTTCAAGGATCCTATGCGAGCAATGGACCATGATATGCTTGAACTACAACAAGACCTTTCTTACAAAGAGCAACCCGTCCGAATTCTTGAGGAGACTGAATGTTGGACTCGTCGGAAGGTTACCAAGTTCTTCAAAGTGCAGTGGGCAAGTCATTCAAAAGATGAAGCCACTTGGGAACGCGAAGATCATCTTCATGCAGAATACCCCGGGCTCTTTCCTTCTACTTCTTAATTCTCGGGACGAGAATTCTTATTCTGGGGGAGAATTGTGATGCCCGGATATTTAAGCTACCGTAATCCTCTACTAATGATTCCACGTCACCACGATTGCTGTTGTTAATCTCACGTTGATCCACAACCGAGTCAAGTTCAAATTTAAAATAAAGTCAAACAATAAAAGTTTTCAAACGTTAAAACTAAGATGCTCCAAAGGTGACAAATAAATCATAAGAATTAATGGTGGAGAAACCACACTTTTATAAAATATTTAAATGCACTAAAATAATTAAAACTGTGGCAAAACAATTAATTAAATTCTTTTTATAAAGGATAAAATATTAAAAAAATTATTCTATTGCCCAAAACTTATGGGGTTGTGATTTAATTATTATAACTAAATAAGAAACTATTTACATATTTTTATAAAACAAAATCAGAGAGAAACTAAAACTAAACAAAAGAAAATTATAAAATTAAAAGAAAAAGAAAAGAACCCCCCTCCCCCCACTGGCCCAACTGGGCCAAGGCCCAGCCGACCGCCCGAACCGACCGGCCCAGGCCACCCCGACGCCCCCATGACCCCCCGACCGGCCGAACCCTAGCTAGCCGCTCCCCACTCTCCCTCCCCGATCCCCTCTCTCCCCTCCTCTCCATGGCACCGCTGCGCACCGCGCCCGCCGCTGGTCCGTTTCCCGCCGCCGTCGCCCGGTGCTGGCCCGAGCCAGCTCGGCCCCGCGCGACCCCCCCCTGGCCGACCCGACCCGCTCGGGGGCTCGCATCGTGGCCTCGTCCGCGCCTGGCCCCGTCCCGCCACGACGACGCGAGGCCGGCCCGCGCCACGCCGGCACTGCACCGCCGCCTCGCCTCTCCCAGTGCCTCCCCGTCGCCCACAACCCCGACGCCGTCGCCCGTCGCCTCCACGCCCTCCCCGTCGGCGTCGCGTCTTCGTACCATCGCCGGCCTCCTCACGCCCCCCCTCCCTACATCGTCGGTGAGCCCTCTTGGGGCGCCTCCCTCCCCTCCTCCTTGCCCCCCTCTTGCCGTACTCGCCGGCCACCCTCTCGCGCTCGCGCCCGCTCACCGCACGCGCCTGCCTAAGCACGACCTCGCCGCTACTATCGCGGCCACAACCACCTCGTGGGCCCCGCTACTCCTGGCCGGTGCCTCCCCTCGCCCGCCGCCGCCATGGGTGGCCTCGTCGTCAGCTGGCCACCACCACCGGCCGCCGGTGGCCCCTGGTCCGGCCTCGCCCCTAACCGGTTGTGTTAGTGGGTGGTTAGCCCCCCCCCCCCCCACTAACCCCCCTTGTGAGGATGACAATGGGGGCCCACCCCTAAACGAATAAAACGAATATGAAAAATAAAATGTAAATAAAATATATATTAATAAATAGAAATAATTAATTAGGAGTTAATTAATTAATTAATTAGTAAATTAAGCAAACTGTTAATTAACGTGTAATTAGTTAATTTAAGCAGTGGATAACAGGTGGGTCCCACCCATTAATTAATTTGTTTAATTAGCTATTAAACCTAATTAAAATTGAGGGTATGACATGTGGGACCCACTAGCCAGTTTGACCTGTCAACAGTGTTGTTGACTGTTGATGTCAACACGACATCATGGTGATGTCATAATTCTAATTTCGAATTAAAATAATCTGTTTAATTTTAGAATATTGTTTAATCTTTAAAAATTAATATAAAATAAATTGTAGCTCGGATGAAAAGGTTTTGAACATGAAAGTTGATCAGAAAAATCCGGCGAATCCGAATACGCAGTCGGTTCGTCCGCTGCTTGCTCCTAGCATATCAAACACGGAACTTTTCCCATCCGTTTCATCTGTCCGATAGTAACCCGAGAACCTACAAATATCGTCATATATTCTTCCGATCCGGCTGTGACATATAATTCTGCGTTAGTGCATACCTAGCTCTGCTTATTGCCTTGTCATGCATCGTGATGCACTTGTCTGCTTCATATTTATTGTTTCTTCCCCTCTTCTCTCCGGTAGACCCCCAGACTGATGGTGTTGCCGGGTAGGACTACGCAGTTGGCGATTAGCCTTTTGCAGTAGAGCAGCAAGGCAAGCAAAGCCCCCTTGAGCATTCCGATATCACCTAATTTCCTTCCCTCTCATTCTTGCATTAGATTTTGATACTTTATTAGTTAGCTCCAATTCTGATGCATAACCTGTTTTTGATGAACTGCTACTATTCCTGCAATCATATCAACTGCTTAGTATAGGTTGGTCAGTGAACCCCCAGTGACCCCTTAGTCCCAGTTGCCCCTTTTTCTTCATCGACGACCCGACGACTCGAATACCCGAAGACTCGGTCAACTGACCGACAAGCCAGTCCCCTCACATCACCGCACTTCCCCTAATTGTATGACTCTGCAGTGCTACTATTGAGTATCGAGGGTGACACCTCGTGAAGTACTCATGATGCTACCCTGTAGCGCAGCTAGTCGGTCGTGGTTATCGAGGTTGATTCCTCCTTCACCATTTTCGATGATGTCTCTGTCGTGCAACCCCTCAAGTGTGGGACCCTCGAGGGTGATTCCTCTAAAGTCCACCTTGATGGTTACATCGAGCGGGGACCATTGAGGGTGATTCCTCAGTTCCCGCCTTGATGTTTTATACACACAGTTACTATGACCTGGTTACAAAAACATGTTAAAGACGGTTCGGCCCTAGGGGTACCCATGAGAGATATTGGTGGGGTGTGCCGGTAAGGCACCCGAGTGTTATTGGCAGGGCGGTGGCCTGCAATATGGTTCGAGCTTGCCCTGCACTAATAAAATACTAATGGGTTTGGTATTTGATCTGAGTTGGTCATTTTGGCCTAATACGCACTAACCTTCACGTGGGATAAGTTATGGGTACTCAGCGTCGTTGTATCAGCCGAAGCTCTTCGGAGATCAGCAATGGAGCGGGCACGCCGGATTGGGCTGGAAGGTACAACTCCCGGACTGAGTGTACTAGGTCTGCTTCCTGCCGCGTACGCATCGTGTAGGAGTGCAAGGGAAAGTGGGCCCACGAACCTATGCGCTTAGGAGTTAGACTGACGGGCTGGCCTCTTTGTTGAGCCTACGTGGGGCAATGACGTGCTGATATCCCGAGGCCGGGCATGACCCAGAAAAGTGTGTCCGGCCGGAGGTGACTCGGGCATGTTGGGGAATATGTTGTGCACCCCTGCAGGGAAGAAAATATCTATTCGAATAGCCGTGTCCACGGTAACAGGATGACTTGGAGTTGTACCTTGACCTTATACAACTATAATTATGCTTTACTTTAAATGAAATGTGACCCCGGGATTGCTAACTCACAGGGAGTCGAGGAAGTCTCTGTGGGCGTGGTTACTTAATAAAATTGCTACAATAATATGCTTATAAGTGATTACCAGTCTACTCTCTCCTCATGCTGAAGATGCTGAAGATGTTAGTCTTCGATAGGACTAGGCCTTCCCCCCTATTCTTGGTTTCTGCAGTCAGTCCAGATATAACCCCACCCCTTGAAAATGATGCATACTTAGCATAGTTCTGATGTCAGTCTTGCGAGTACTTTGGATGAGTACTCACCGCTGCTTTTCTTTCTCTTTCCCCCTCGATGCGATTCTGCATTCAGACGATGGAGCCCAGGAGATGGAGTGCACCGGAGACGACTACTACACCACTGGAGGAGCCTACTACTACGTGGAGACGGCCCCCGACCAGCAGTAGGATAGGAGGTTCCCAGGCAGGAGGCCTCGCCTCTTTCGATCCATTGTTATGTTTGTGCTAGCCTTCTTAAGGCAAACTTGTGTAACTTATGTCTGTACTCAGATATTATTTGCTTGCGCTAACTCGTGCATTCTTGCTTTGTATTCGAGTCCTCAAGGCCCTTGGCTTGTAATATGAAGTTGTATGACTTTAAGTTGTGTCTAGAGTTGTGTTGTGATATTGATTACTGAGTCCCTAATCTTGGTCGTACGCATTGCGTGTATGTTTAGCGTACGGTCGAAATTGGGGACGTCCCAAGTTGGTATCAGAGCCGACTGCCTGTACGTAGCCCCCTTTCCAACTCCTTGGCCGAAGTCGAGTATAGTCATTGAAAAACTTATACTAACATTGTTCTGGCTTACGGGCCGACATCTCAATCGGGTGGTATTAGGATCTTTTATTCCTTGTCTATACTCTGGGTTCTGGTCTCTCTTCTCTTTCGAGTTAAAGATGTTACTAACTCTGACTCTAGGTTCTCGTAACTACATCTCCTGGAGAGCCCTCATACCAGAAGATCACCTGCTCCATCAGAAGATTCTGAAGATACCCTTTTGATGTTTTCCAAGACTTGTGTTCATCGGCTTTGCAATTCCCTACCACCGATAAGTCCCTATGGATGACTAATTGCACTTGTCTTTCATACAACCTTTTCTCGTTGCTCTTGTTGTTACAAGATGCCTCGAAATACTCTCCATTTCCTCGATAACCCTTCGAGTTTACTTCCTTATAGTTCTTTACCGCATGGAAGCCTTATGGATAATTCCTCACAATTGTCGAGGGTCCGTTCATCCCAGTTGTTCATGTGTTTCACAAAATTCTTCGAAATAATTTTCGATCTTCCAAAAATCCTCTGCAGCTTGTTGCTCTTGAAATTCTTGCCTGCTCGCATTATGGTTAATTCCATATGACTAGTTGTCTTCGCTGACATCCCTTGTCTTTGCCATTTTGAGCCTATTAAATCAATGTGTGTGTATGCACGCAGTCATTAGGTGATCCGTTTAAATTATCTTTCCAGCTCAGACGTCCTTCCGGACATGAGTTGGTTCTCGACAATTCAAACCTTTATTGATTGTCTGACTATGTCTTTTCTACTTATCCATCCTTGATCAGAGTGCCTGCTTCTGATCCTTAGTTTTGGGAATCATAATTCCTTTGTATTTTAAGCATCAGCCTATTCAGGTGTTTCTTGGATCCGATACCTTTGCAATCTTTCCTCCTCTGATTGAGTACCGATACTCACATCAACTTCGTTGTGGATCGCCCGATCCATTGTTGGATTATTATCCGACAGTGGTCTTCATATTCAATCACCTTGTGAGTTCTTCCCCTGATACATATTGCCTTTAGTAAATTGTATCCTCTGTTTTGCCAACCATGCTCTACCTTTGAGCTTGTGTTAATTATCTTGAAGCTCGTGGTATATGTTCCTAAGATACCCCGATGGGTTGAACCTATGCCCTCCCTAATCCGTGAGAATCTGAAAGTTTTCACGGGTCATACTCTTATGGAGTCTTCCCAGATAAATTATCAATGCTACAACATCGTCCAAAGCAAGAAATGAATGAAATGTTATACATTGATGAAGTGTGAGTCAACATTGCACTTGTGATCATGCCCATGGAAATGTTGTATACCGTCTCGGAAGCTCCTTGAAAATATAATTATTCATCCGTATGATTCTTTTGGTATCCTTAATTTGATGGATTGCAGTTATGGTTCCAACCATGCTACCCTTGTTAATTTATCCGAAAGTAATTCATTCTGGTACCTCATCAAATTTTTGACAAGGTTAAAGTATCTGCTATCGCAGGTCAATGACCCAGCTCTACTTCTATCATTTTCTACCTTCGAGTTTTACCCTCTGGTATCTCAAGTATATCACGTCTTTGCACTACATCTTATTAACTTTGATGAGATAATAACTTTCCTTGTCTTAAACACTCCACGGGTTATGGTATTGTTGTCATCCAAGAACACCGATTGGAAAATTTATTCCACACTCGAATTCAATACCCCTTGTAATTGTTAGTGGGAATATCAAAGTCAGTCTGGTCATTCCTAGACTATCGGCTACATCCTTTTCTTGCTATCTTAGACTATGCTACCTCATCCTTCTATGATGCGCAAATTCTTTAGAGTGTGAGCATTGCTTACGTCGAGCTCTCAACATCTTGTTGTTGTCTTGAAAAGCAACTCCAATATTGAGCTTGCATCTTATCTGTTGGTCGTACGCATTGCGTGTATGTTTAGTGTACGGTCGAAATTGGGGGCGTCATAGATTATGAATTCTCTGTCGATCCTGAGTTAATTACCTTGGTTGAATCTGATCCTTTCCATGGTTATGAATCTGAAACTATTGTGGCACATCTTACCAAATTGAATGATATAGCCACCCTATTTACTCATGAGGAAAAAATCCTCTATTACTATATTCTTAAGTTGTTTCCTTTCTCATTAAAGGGTGATGCTAAGATATGGTTTAATTCTCTTGCTCCTGGTTGTGTGCGTAGTCCCGAGGACATAATTTATTACTTCTCTGAAAAATATCTTCTTGTCCATAGAAACAAGCTGCCTTGCAGGAAATATTTGACTTTGTGCAAATTGAAGAAGAGAGTCTCCCACAAGCTTGGGGAGGCTTCTCCAATTACTTAATGCTTTGCCTGATCATCCTCTCAAGTAAAATGAAATACTTAATATCTTTTATAATGGACTAACCAATGCTTCTAGGGACCACCTAGATAATTGTGCTGGTTGTGCTTTCAGGGAAGGAACTATTGAACAAGCTGAATTACTATTGAATAATATATTGAGCAATGATAATGATTGGACTATTCCCGAACCACCTTCAAAGCCAACTCCGAAGAAAAGAGGTATTATATTCCTCAGTCGTGAAAATATGCAAGAGGCAAAAAATCTATGAAAGAAAAGGGTATTAAAGCTGAAGATGTTAAGAATCTACCACCTATTGAAGAAATACATGGTCTTGATAACCCGACATAGGTAGTAGAGGTAAATTCTCTCCATAGATTTGATGAAAGAGATATTCCTTATAATAAGTCTGCTAGCCAATGCTTGGATGAATTTGATAATTTTATAGTCAAGCAAGAAAATTTTAATGCTTATGTTAGTAGACAATTGAAACATAATGCTTACATGCTTGATTGCTTGGGTGATTATCTGTGTAGAACTATCAATGACCTTAAGTTTATTAGTAAACATGCTTCCATGGTAACCACTCAAGTAGAACAAGTACTTAAGGCTCAAAATGATTTTCTTAATGAGATGAATAGTAAAGACAATGATCATTCTGTTAAAGTTGTGACTAGAGGAGGTAGAATGACTCACAAACCTTTGTAACCCGAGGGCCATCCTAAGAGAATTGAGAAAGATTCTCACAGAGTTAATGCTGATGCATCTATTCGTTCCAATAAGAGTAGGAAAAAGAATGATGATAGTACTTTGCATGCTGCTAGTGAACCTGTTATAGATACATCTGAGAATCCAAATGATATTTCTATTTCTGATGCTAAGACATAATCTGGTGATGAACATGAGCCTAGTGATAACATTAATAATGATGTTCATGTTGATACTCAACCCAGTAATGATAAAGATGTGGAGATTGAACCTCTTGATGATCTTGATAACCCACAACCTAAGAATAAAAGATACGATAAAAGAGACTTCATTGCTAGGAAACATGGTAGAGAAAGAGAACCATGAGTTCAGAAACCCATTCCCTTTCCTCCTAAACCATCCAAGAAAAAGGATGGTGAGGATTTTGAGCGCTTTGCTGAAATGCTTAGACCTGTCTCTTTACGTATACGCTTGACTGATATTTTGAAAATGTCTCCTTATGCTAAGTATATGAAAGATATTGTGACAAATAAAAGAAAGATACCGGAAGCTGAGATTTCCACCATGCTTGCTAATTATTCTTTTAAAGGTGGAATACCTAAGAAACTAGGAGATCCCGGAGTACCTACTATACCATGCTCTATTAAAGGAAATTATGTTAAAAGTACTTTATATGATCTTGGAGCTGGTGTTAGTGTTATGCCTTTCTATTTATACCGTAGACTTGATTTGAATAAGTTGACACCTATTGAAATCTCTTCGCAAATGGGTGATAAATCAACTGTTCTGCATATCAGTATTTGTGAGGATGTACCTGTCGTAGTTGCAAATGCTACTATGTTGACGGACTTTGTTATTCTTGATATTCCCAAGGACGATAGTATGATGATCATCCTTGGTAGACCCTTATTGAATACTGCAGGGGCTGTTATTGATTGCAATAAGGGAAATGTCAGCATACGGTACACTTTCCGAAGAAACAACCTCAAGTTCATAGTATCAAATCTATTGAAAAAATTCCAACGATTATTATTGGAGACTTTGAGTTCCCTCTTCCTACTGTCAAGAAGAAATACAATATATTTATTGTTGGGGAAATGCATATCCCCATTGAGGTAACTTAGTGTTATTCGAAAATTCTTCGGTTTCATGTTATTCGAAAGAAGTTTGTTAATAAGACTTGATCAACCTTATTGGTGGATTCCTTTTGATGAGCATGAGATGGATGAATTTAGAAACACAACTTCCTGTACCTAACTTTTACTTTCTGTTACCTAGATGAAATTAAGTAAAAATGCTATTATTTTTCCGTTTTCTGAGTTTCTCGTGCAATAGAAAAGTGACTTGAAAATAAAAGTTCTTCAAATGTCCTGAAAATGGAGTATGATTTTTTCTGGAATATTTAAGAATTTTTGGCACTAAGTATGCATCAGGGGGGCGCACTAGTGGGCCAAAAGCCTGTAGGGCGCGCCCACCCTCCCTGGGCGCGCCCTGGTGGCTTGTGGGTCCCACGTGACCCTCCTCCACTTATTCCAGCACCCATTCACTTCATCTTCCTCCCGAAAAAATCCCACCATTGCCTAAACCCGTGTTCTAGGCCATCTTGCTGCCATTTTCGATCTCCTTGCTCAAAGCTCCATTTGTGAAACTATTTTAGAGGATTACTCGTCGGTATGTGATTCCTCCAATGGTCTAATTAGTTTTTGTTCTAGTGCCTTATATATTGCAAATTTTTGAAGTTGCAGTGACCTTGTTTCTGAGCTTGCATGTCAAATTTGTATGGTCCCAAGTAGTTTTGATGCATGTTATAGTCTCTAGGCACTTGAGGGAGTAGTTGCTATGAGTTTTGTTGAGTTTTGTTTACCTTTATGTTAGTTCACTAAAACTTCAGAATTTTCAGAAATGTTGAGAAGATTATTAAGGGGTTCTTCAAGTCGGGGTTCTAAGGAAGATGAAAATGAAATGAAGGAGAAACCCAAATATAATCTTCCTCGCGCCGCAGAAGTTCGGCCATGTGAATGGCCGTGTGACACATTCTTGAGGGCGGCCAGAATTTATGAAGATTTCCATTATTTGGCCGGGAATGCAGGCATCACCGACTTCCACAACGATAAGTGTGACCAGTACCGACTAATTTTTGACAGACGACATGATGTCCATGTTACCCTTCTTGCTCCTGCCTTCTTTAACATTCAGGAAAAAAGAGATACTTTAAAACCAGAGAGGAGGCAAACGAGTACGAGAGGAACGTAGAATCAGCTTGCCTTCACGCTGCAGTCGTTCAGGCGGTAGTCGTTGCAGTCCAGTACAACCCTAACTATGACTTCGGATATTATCCGGGCCAGCCAGGGCCCTAGACCAACTTAGGACAAAAGCCTAAGCTTGGGGGAGTACGTATTTCTCACCGACATTACATTCATGTTCACACACTCATTTTAGTTGCCGGTGTTCATACTTTTTCATTGTACTATCCATGGTCGTTTATTTCATCTTTATGCTTTCTTCTTCTGTGTTTGATTAATATTTAAGAAAATCCAAAAAAAAGAACTTAGTTCTAGCTTTACCTTGTAGTTTGTTTTACTTGTACCATTAAAACAAAACCCAAAAAGATTTCTCGTTCTTCTTTTGCTTGTTGGGAGCTTTCCCGTGTAAATAATTTTCCTTTATTTTCTTTGGGTCATAAGGAGAAAACCATGATGACATGTTGAGTGGCTCTCATATGCATTATTGTTTATCTTATATAGAGCCCATATTTCTTTGCCTTCCCTTTTGAGTTATTGTTTGCAGATTCTAGCTTAGTCCAATGCACGTGCACTCTTATTATTTTTCACATCGTTCGGTCGTGCAAGTGAAAGGCAATAATGATGATATATGATGAACTGACTGAGATGGAGAAAAGCTGGTATGAACTTGACCTATCTTACTTTTGTAAATATGATTAGCTCATCTTTCTTAATTCAGCCCATTATAGATGAAACATGTTTGCAATGACAATTAGATATTATAGTTGCTCATACCGTGCTTAATTGGCTAAGAGGGGATAATGGTTTGTCTTGAGCGCCAAAATGCATATTAAAATGGTTGTGATGTAGTATGATAGAATGGTATCCTCCTCTGAATGATTCGAGTGGCTTTACTTGGCACATGTTCACGCATGTAGTTGAAACAAATCAACATAGCCTCCACGATATTTATGTTCATAGTGAATTATATCCTACTCATGCTTGCATTCAATGTTAGTTAATCTCAAAGCATGCTGATGACTGTGTCGCTCTCTAGTTGGTCGCTCCCCAGTCTTTGCTAGCCTTCACTTGTACTAAGCGGGAATATTATTTGTGCATCCAATCTCTCAAACCAAAAGTTGTTTCATATGAGCCCACCATATCTACCTATATGAGGTATTTACCTGCTATTCCAAGTAAATTTGCATGTGACAAACCTTAAACCTCCAAATAAACATTCTGGTTTGTATGCCCAAATCGCTCATGTGGCGACTGGGGGCTATCAGTATCTTCCATGCTAGGTGGGTTATTCTCACGATATGTGTTGATTCACTATCATTCACGAGAAAGTGGCTGGTAATCGGGATGCCCAGTTACATGCTTGAAATAAAAAATCAAAATATAATTAAACAAAACTCCCCCAGGATTGTGTTTGTATGGACGGTACCCGTGGATTCGGCTCGCCGTGGAGTGTGACTGATTGGTGGAGGGGGAGTAAAAACTTTACTATTATGTTTGGCAACCACCTATAATGTATCTAGCATGGAAGATACTGAAAACCTCTTGGTCGTTATGTGAGCAATGAAAGCATACCACTCAAAAATCATTACTTATATCTGTTTTAAAAACACGAGCTTTGGCACCTCTGCAAATCAATGCTTCCCTCTGTGAAGGGCCATTCCATTTACTTTATTGCTGACTCATCATCTTCTAATAAAAGGAACCATTTAGAGAGCACCATCATCATTTGTATGCTTGTTGTTAATTGATATTGAGTATGAGCATGACAGGATCTCTCTCACCGTGAATTACAATGTTTAGTCAGTCCTTGTTCTCCAGAGGTGCTCTGCATTTATGATTTGTGGTCTTAGAAAGGGCTAGTGAGATACCATTATGTCATATTGTATCATGATTGTTTTGATTAAATTGTTGTCATCCGAGACTTATTATTATTTCTCGCTATTTTATTATGCCATTGATATGACTAAATGTAAGACCTAAATGTTACTGTGAATGTGGTTAGTCTAGAATCTTTGCTGAAAATCTGAACATAAGTTCGACATATTTGCAACGGCAAGATCAAATAGAGTTTGTAAAAGTTTTTCTTTATCACATTCAGTTTATCAACTGAATTGCTTGAGGACAAGAAAAGGTTTAATCTTGGGGGAGTTGATACGTCTCCAACATATCTACTTTTCTAAACTCTTTTGCCCTTGTTTTGGACTCTAATTTGCATGATTTGAATGTAAGTAACCTGGACTGACGCTGTTTTTAGCAGAATTGCCTTGGTGTTATTTTTGTGCAGAAATAAAAGTTCTAGGATTGACCTGAAAATTTACAGAGAATATTTTTGGAATTAATAAAAAATATTGGTAAAAGAATCAACTGCAGGGGGCCCACCACCTGCCCACAAGCCTGGTGGGCGCGCCCCTGTGGCTTGTGGGCCCCCTGACGCTCCTCCGACCTAGTTTCCACTTCTATATATTCCTATTCAGGGAGAGAAAAATAGAGAAGATTTCATCGCGTTTCACGATATGGAGCCGCCGCAACCTCATGTTCTTCCTCGGGAGACCAGATCTGGAGTCCGTTTTGGGCTTCGAAGAGGGGAAATCGACGCCTTCGTCATCACCAACCATCCTTCATCACCAATTTCATAATCCTCTCCACCGTTCGTGAGTAATATCATCGTAGGCTTGCTGGACGGTGAAGGTTGGATGAGATTTATCATGTAATCGAGTTAGGGTTTGATCCCTAGTGTCCACTATGTTCCAAGATTAATTTTGCTATGACTTTGCTATGATTAATAATTGTCACTAGGGCCCGAGTGGCATGATTTTAGATCTGAACCTATTATGTTTTCGTGAATATATATGTGTTCATGATTCTATCTTGCAAGTTGTAGACACCTATTACGAGTTATTATCCGCATCCCCCAGGGTGACAATAACTGGGATTCTTTCCGGTGATTACCGTAGTTTTAGGAGTTCATGTATTCACTATGTGCTAATGCTTTGGTCCGGTTCTCTATTAAAAGGAGGCCTTAATATCCCTTAGTTTCCAATAGGACCCCGCTGTCACGGGAGGGTAGGACAAAAGATGGCATGCAAGTTCTTTTCCATAAGCACGTATGACTATATATGGAATACATGCCTACATTACATTGATGAATTGGAGCTAGTTCTGTGTCACCCTATGTTATAACTGTTGCATGATGAATGCCATCTGGCATAATTATCCATTACTCATCCATTGCCTATGAGCTATCCATATATTGATCTTTTCTAAGTTACTTTTCTGTTACTATTGTTACAAACACTACAAAACGACTACTATCACTTTTGTCGTTGTTACCGTTACTTCCGTACTACTTTGCTACTGAATACTTCGATGCAAATATTAAGTCTTTCAGGTGTGGTTGAATTGACAACTCAGCTGCTAATACTCGAGAATATTCTTTGGCTCCCCTTGTGTCGAATCAATAAATTTGGGTTGAATACTCTACCCTCAAAAACTGTTGCGATCCCCTATACTTGTGGGTTATCAGAACTCATATTTTTCCATGAGGTATAAGGGGAATAATAATAGATTTGCTTAGGAGAAACAAAATTCTGTTCAAGGGAGTAAATGAGATATATGGTTGAGTAGAATAGTTGGGAGCTCATATTTGTTTTGAAGGCTTGTAGGAAATAGTAAATGCACTGGTCCAAACTCCAAAAAGTAAAGTGGGTTGCGCCATGGTGCATATGATGCCACTAATTAAAAGTGACATCACCAAAAATGAAGAACAAAATCACATAAACAACAATTTTTACTAAAATTACCGGCAAGCTTGCCTTAGAACAGGACAAAGTCTCTTAAGACCATGTAGCTGTACTATTATGTTTTCATTAAGTTCCATTCACACATAACATTCAGAAACAACAATTATACGCTGGTAGAAAATAAAAACCAAGCATCAGGAACAACTAAACCAGGACCATAGATAAGTGGAGAAACACACACACACACACACACATGCACACACACACACACATCACATCACATCAGAAGGTAGACTAATTTCAGTTCCTGCCCTGGTACTTTTATAAGAAGTATTTTGGTCCCCCATTCTACATTCTTAGTTTAATGCTTTACTAAAAAAGGAGGTAACTTAAAGCGATCCTTGTATATAAAAACACAATCTAGGATAATCTTACATACAACTTTATTTTGCTTCATAATAATTTTTAAAGCAAATAAAAAAACATATACAAGGACTGCCAATGGATAATGATGGTCATATTTTTTTTGAAAGGTAACTGATGGTTATATGAAACATCTAAAACTTTAGGAGCCAGATATGATCTAAGAAAGTGACACACATCTGCATGTATCTAATAACAAAAGCCACGTGAAAGATAACCTTTATTGATTCAAATATTGCCAGATCCAATCCTTTGTTTGAATAGCAACGGGCACTGGCACCAGCACATCCCCTTCGTCTTAGATCAATAGACTGCGAAAATGGAGCGACATTAAGAAACTGAGATTACATATGGCTAGATAATGAGATTCCTTTGCATCATCATATTCTTACTTATTACTTTGAAATGTGGTAGCAATAATTAGAAAAATTGTAGTACATTAGTTTTGGCATGACGGAAAATTTAGTGCATGTACCTATAATCAACACCGGCGACGATGGTCAGTTCATCTTGATTGAGTACTGATCAAGCACCACCAAGTTGTGCAAAATCAACAAATTTCAGTCCTTATCTGCTGCAATTTTTTTAGCTAGTAAACAAAGCATCTGAACAAATCTCAGCATTCCAATAATTAAAATTAACAGATTTGTAACGTCTTGTATATAAAAAATCTGCAAAGAATTTTAACATCATCTCTTAAGTTTTTTATCCAGGCGCATAGTTAGCAAGATTTAAGCCTTAGCATTGTAGGCAACACTACATGTCCTCTGAATCTTCCATTCACTTTTCCGGTTTGACCATCCCAAGGCATATAATTATAGCCTGACAAAGATAAATTTTCCGGTTGCTTTAAAAATCATGACCGCACAAAGTAATCTTTAATGCCAATAATAATCCAGTAATACATATTCAGTAAAAAACACAATTCATATCTATGCATGATTTATACTTAAAGACATTTTTGCCAACAAAATATGAGAGAACAATATATCCATATAACAATTTCCCTTTTCAGCGGTATTACAAAGGAGGTGTGAGGCAGAGATCAAGAAAGAAATGAAAATTACATACCCGGATCAAGCTAGGATATCATGACACCTCAATCGACGAGAAGTTCTTTTCGGCAGTGACCATAGAAGAATGTCTTGAGCGGCGTTTTGAGCAACGACATTGATGGATTGATCATCTTCTCAAAACACCTTGACGTTGTTTGTGTTGAGGTTGCTGACCATATATATCGTCTTCTCAAAACACCTTAGCGCTCCATACAGGTAAGAAAGCTCATCAATAATGGTACTAAAATTTGTATGTTTGTAAAACTCATTTTATATTGCCGAATATAATTCGAAGCCGCATGATCATCACTTCAGGAACACACATGCCACCTGAATCCAAATGGCTAAAATACCATTCTAGAGAATATATTATACATAATCTTGATGACATAACTACTGCCAATGTAAAATATTTGTAAGGCTAATTGAGAACTATGTGAGAAATTAAAATAAAATAAAGTTATCACTCTTGTATTCTTATAAAATAAAATTACCACTCTTGTATTCTTGGTATACACGATGAGATGTAAACAGTCAATGAGTTTATTAGAAGTGATAAAAATAGAAATACACAAGCAGTACAACATATTAACAAAAATTAAATGATAATGCCCGTGCGTTGCTATGGGGAACAATATAATGTAATTGAATGGATAAAATAAATAATTAAATACTAACATAGATAATGATAATGAAACATTTTAGAGTCACAACATTGATCTCAGTACATCGCGGGCTTAGTGCAAAACTCAATGTTCCATAACCAAACTTGTCCAAAGAGGATGACAACATGGCCTGCATTCTCAACATGGCATGATAAAAATAAGTAGGGTAATGTTTTCAACTAATGACAGCCAGGGCTTAAACCCACATTTTCTGGCATGCTGACTTTCAATTCTAATAAAAAGAATGAACAAAGAACACAATAAAAACAACAAAAATAATTATGGTACACAAAAAATCCATGGAGAATCCTTTATACTGATATCCAAAGTTGGGTCACCGATTATGTATTCTTTGTGTAGTTCTGTTTTAAAGTACATCCTTGCGACCATAAAAACAAAAATATATCAGTAAATACATACCTTGCAAAATTTAAGGGTCGGTTCATTACATGTTTTCACAAGAAATTTACCTCTAGTCCTTTTGACAACCATGCCAGTGCCTTCAGGTTCACGAACATGCTGGATAGGTTAAGCTCCAGTACCAAAAAACATGAGAAGCAGAAATTTAAAAGTAGTGCAGCTAACAAGAGAGCTTGTGTACTGTGTTGGGTAGTTTTACCATCAAATGTATACGAACGTAATCGATCACATGTTTGGAGAGGATTTTGCTAGGTTTTGATCCACAGAAGCGACAGGGAGCATAAAGGGGAGACGTGTCGAATCAGTGGTGTCAAATCACTAGGTCACCCGTGTTGGTGCCTTATTCGCCATCGTTGAGTTCTATGTTCATCCACCTGTCGTTGTTGGCATGGAGCACAAGCAAGTTTGTTGACAATAACCGGGTACCATGGGAGCAGCATACCTTTGTTCCATAAAATTATTTCCCTTGCTTGTAGCCTATGTGAATCATTGATGTAGAAACTACAAATGTTGGTGCAAGGTAGCCATCTTCATGAGTCAATCCCAAAGCTAACAGTTGGGTCGATCGTATTATCCCTGAAATGTCATTAGAAGAAATTTAGTGAACTTCGATAAAAAGCCCGACGGTAGGACAATTAGCTAAAGTAATGCACATGCAACATCCAAGGTAAATCCCTGGTCTCAAAATTTAGGTTTCCCGTGTGATAACAAAATATGATATTGGCACTTAAATATCTATATAAAAGTTCAGAAGTTGCTTCCCATGCTTATCACAAGAACCTTTTTACACGATAAATACAGACTTCATACGCCTTACCAAACTCAGTTCAAAAGAAAACAAATTAAGTGTCTAACCATAGCAAGCTAGTAACCCTCTAAATCCCATGAATGAAATAGGTAGAACCATGAACAATTGATGTCTTTACCTGATTATTTTTAAACAATTTGGTTTTCACATAACTGGAAACTATTCTGTGGATGCTTTTCCCTCTCCTAGAGCACTCACTCTACAAATATAACACATTTTGACACTGTCCACTCCTGGATCATAAGGTACAGGGGTGGGTGAAAGCACATTTGCTCCCTTGGTGGTTTTGGTAATTCATAACAACATATAAGTCATTGAACTAATGTTTCCATCAAGTACATTTCAGGACAAGTTCGATGATGGGTTGGCAAAGAGATTGTGGAACACCCCAAGATGCAAGGAAATAGGTTGGCAAAGCTTCAAGCAAGAGGACTATACATTTTATATTTGTGAGAAATCACTTTGAGTCCATAGGGAAGCCAATACTATTAAAAAGGGATAAAGTTTTGTTGGTGAACAAAATGCACATACGTGCACAAGTGATGGTCACGAATGGCACCCACAAACTCTCCCACCAAAGGTTGTCCTAAGCCAAAAACTCAAAATCGGTGCAACCAATATTCCACATTCGGTGCCACCGATTCCAAACCCTAGACAGACTCAGCCAAACCCTAACCCTTCTATACAGCCGATACTACTTTCGGTGCCACCGAGTTGGGCTGCCAACTTTCTATTATGCAAGTTCACAGTTTCGGTCCCTTCGAGATTGTTGAATCAGATTCACCGAGATTCAGCATTCTGATCGTTGGTCACCTTATCGATGCAACCGAGATTCCGATATCGGTCCCTTCGAGATTCAAAAGTTGCCACCTTTTGGTCACTTCGGTACCACCGAGATTAACACAGCGGTGTCACCGAGTTGGTCATTTTGTGTGTAACGGTTGGATTTTTGGGGATGCCTATATATACCCCTTCATCACCACCTACTCGAAATGGAAGCACTCAGAACTATTCCATACCTATCCTATCAGTTTTCTGAGAGAGAACCACCTACCCTTGTGTTGAGGTCAAGATCTTCCACTCCAACCATATGGATCTTGATTTCTAGCCTCCCCAAGTTGCTTTCCACCAATCCCATATCTTCTACCAAGCCATATCTGTGAGAGAGTGATTGTGCGTTGAGGAGTCTATCATCTTGGAGCATGCTACTTCTCGAGCATGCGTTGGTTTCCCATGAAGAGGAACAGTTTGATGTAGCAAAGTAGATAAGTATTTCCCTCAGTTTTTGAGAACCAAGGTATCAATCCAGTAGGAGATACAAGCAAGTCACCAATAGATGTACCTGCACAAAGAATCAAACTCTTGCACCCAACGCTATCAAGGGGTTGTCAATCCCTTCACGGTTACTTGCAAGGATGAGACTTAATAGATATAGATATAATAGGATGCTTGAATGGAAAGTAAAACTAAAAGTAAAAATAGGGCAGCAATTATTTTTGGTGTTTTTGGTTTTATATCCGAAAGTATAATATGAAAAATAGACCCGGGGGCCATAGGTTTCACTAGATGGCTTCTCTCATGATGGCAAGTATTACGATGGGTGAACAAATTACTGTCGAGCAATTGATAGAAAAGCGACTAATTATGAGGATATCCAAGGCAATGATTATGCATATAGGCATCACGTCCGTGACAAGTAGACCGAAACAATTCTGCATCTACTACTATTACTCCACACATCGACCGACTCCTGCCTGCATCTAGAGTATTAAGTTCATGAAGAACAGAGTAATGCATTAAGTAAGATGACATGATGTAGAGGGATAAACTCAAGCAATATGATGAAAACCCCATTTTTTACCCTTGATGACAACAATACAATGCGATCCTCGCTACCCCTACTTTGTCACTGGCTGAGGACACCGCAAGATTGAACCCAAAACTAAGCACTTCTCCTATTGCAAGAATTACCAATCTAGTTGGTCAAACCAAACCAATAACTCAAAGAGACTTGCAAAAATATGAAATCATGCATATAAGAATTCAGGAAAGACTCAAATAATATTCATGGATAATCTGAACATAAACCCACAATTCATCGGATCTTGACAAACACACTGCAAAAGGGTATTACATCGGATAGATTTCCATGAAGATCGTGAAGAACATGGTATTGAGAAGCAAAGAGAGAGAAGAAGCCATCTAGCTACTAGCTATGGACCCGTAGGTCTGTGGTGAACTACTCACACATCATCGGAGGGGCAATGGAGTTGATGTAGATGCCATGCGTGATCGAATCCCCCTTCGGCAGATTACAGGAAAAGGCTCCAAGATTGGATCTCTCGGGAACAGAGGCTTCTGGCGGCGGAAAAGTGTTTTCGTGGCTTGTTTTGATAATGATGGAATATTTGGGAATTTATAGGCCGAATATTAGGGTTAGGGGAGCTGCCGTGGGCCCACAAGCCTGCCTGGCGCGGCCTACCCCCTGGCCACACCCCTAGGGCTTGTGGCCCCACAGTGGCTCCTCTGCCTTGGTTCTCAAGTCTCGTAGTTTCCTTCCGTTCCAGAAAAAAACATTCCGAAGGTTTTATTCCGTTTGGACTCCGTTTAATATTCCTTATCTACGTAACTCAAAAACAAGGGGAAAATCAAAACTGGCACTAGGCTCTAGATTAATAGGTTAGTCCCAAAAATAATACAAAATAGCATAATAATGCATATGAAACATCCAAAACAGATAATATAATAGCATGGAACAATAAAAAATTATAGATACGTTGGAGACATATCAAAGAACAAGAGAAAGGAGTTCATCAACATTACCGAGCCTATTACCTTCTAGAGGGTGGTGCCTCCTAGATTGGTTAGGTGTCACTTGAGAGGCTCCTACTTCGTGTTGTGGAGTTGAACCAAGAAGTTTGTAAGGGCAAGGAGATCACCTACTTCGTGAAGATCTACCCAGAGTAAGGCTAGTCCTCCGTGTATGTAAGCCGTCATGGTATAGTCAAGGTTGCTTCTTCGTGGAACCCTACGTGGGTAGAGCCCTCCATGGACTCTCGCGACAGTTACCCTCCATGGGTTGAAGACTCCATGAACGTGGACAAATGATAGCACCACCTATCGGAACCACGGGAAAAATCATCGTGTCACCAATTGTGTTTGCTTTCCGTACCCTCTCTTTACTTACATGTGTAATGTCCTTACTTTCCGCTACTATACACTTAGACATGAATGTGTAGAGTGTACTTGACATACTATGAATGCTAAAATCTGCCAAGGATTAAAATTGGGGAAAAGTAGATTTTCATTTGGTCAAGTAGTCTAATCACCCCCCCTCTAGACCTACTTTCGATCCTACAAGTGGTATTAGAGCTTTCGTATCCATTGCATTGGTTTCACAACCTAGGAGAAGTATGGCATCTAGTGAGGGAAATTATCACCATAGAGGTCCGTACTTTGATGGCACAAATTTTGCTAGTTGGAAGCACAAAATGAAAATGCATTTGCTTGGTCATAATTTTTCCATTTGGGTTGTTGTTCCTGTTGGCTTGCAAGGTGAATTCTTTGCGGAAGGAAAGGAACCCGATCGCGAAGCGACTGTGAATGAATTGAAGACGTTGCAACTCAATGCTCAAGCATGTGACATTCTCTTCAACTGCCTATGCCGCGAAGAATTCAAGAAGATCAGTTGTCTCGAGCACACAAAAGAGATTTGGGATACTTTGGTTGATATGCATGAAGGAACTGAGTCCGTAAGAGAATCCAAGTTAGATGTTCTACAAG
Organism: Hordeum marinum; assembly: GCA_022496015.1. Taxonomy (NCBI): domain Eukaryota; kingdom Viridiplantae; phylum Streptophyta; class Magnoliopsida; order Poales; family Poaceae; genus Hordeum; species Hordeum marinum. The sequence continues at coordinate 348,829,263 of CM039678.1, forward strand.
GTCAGCTTGACAAGTTCAAGATGAAGGATGGTGAAGGAGTCACTGAGATGTACTCTAGTCTAGCTCTCATCACCAATGAGATTGTCGGCTTAGGAAGCGAACAAATGACAGACAAATTCATCATCAAGAAGATACTTCGAGCTTTGTATGATCGATATGACACCATTTGCACATTGATATAAATGATGCCCAACTACAAAGATCTCAAACCAATGGAAGTGATTGGTAGAATTGTTGCTCATGAGATGACACTCAAAAACAAGGAAGAGCTTCATCACAAGTCTAGTGGTGCTTACAAAGCCACAAGTGATGCTCCCGCTACCTCAAGCGACAACCTTGTTAGAAATGAATAGATAAGCCTCATGGTCAAGAAATTGAACAAGTTCTACAAGAATAGAAGAAAAGATCGAAGCTCCAACTCAAGATATGAAGAGAAGCGTTCGTCAAGTCGTGACCGAAACTGCTAAATTGTGGGAAGCCCGGACACTACTCCAATGAGTGCACAGCTCCTTACAAACGAAGAGAAGAGTCACCAAGAAGATGAAGCTCAAGAGACGAGTCACCTCAAAGAGAGACAAGGAGTAGAAATGATCGTTATGAACGAAGACCCTCAAGGAGAAGTAGGGAATCAGAGAACAAGGACAAGTACACCAAGATCTACTCAAGAAGGAAACATCAAGCTCATATTGGTGAATGGGTTTTCGGCTCTGACTCCGACAACCACTCCGAGAGAAGCTATCACTCCAACTCCGACTATAGTCAAGATGAAGGTGTTGCCGGAATTGCTCTAGTGACTATCAACTCCTATGATCTATTTGATTCACCAAATGAAGGGAGTGTAAGTTGCTTCATGGCTAAAGGCCCCAAGGTATCACACCCCGAGTATCTTGATTTCAATAGTGATGAAGATGACTTGTTAATTGAAAATGACTTGGTATTTGACAAAACTAGTAATGATAGTCAAAATGAACTTGCTAGTACTCACTCTAGTAGAGATAAGTCATGTGATGATGATAAGTTGGAAATAGAACAACTAACTCAAGAACTAAAAACTCTTAAGTTAGCTCATGAGTCAACTCTAGAAGATCATAGATAGCTTGTAAGGACACATGAGAAGCTACGCTTCGAGAAGCTCAATTTAGAGCAAGAGCATGAGTTCCTTAAAGCTATCAATGATGATCTTCGAAACAAGACTTCCTCTTATCTAGCCAAACGACTTCTCTTATCTAAATTCATGCCTCAAGTTAAGTCTAAGCAAGCTAGTAACAAAGGAAAGAAAGGTTCTTCAACTAGTAGCAATAAAAATGATAAATCTAATGATATTGCTACTAGTAGTTCTCTTGATCCCACTAACTCTTCTCTTAGCCAAGTTACACTTGAGCAAGAAAATGAACTCTTGAAAGGGATTATAGAGAAATGTATCTACAAAAGTCTTGAAGGGTGCAAACAATTTGAGAAGATTGTACGCAAGCATGGAGGATACCGGAAGAATCGCGGTGTTGGATACTTCAACGCTAATGGACTTGAATGGGAAGAAGGTCAATATCCCAATCCCAAGTTTGTTCCTCAAAAGGAGAAGTATGAAAATACTCAGCCCAAGGGAACAAAAGCTCAAGATGACCTTCCACCACAATACACCAAGCTCAACTTCTACGAGTGCTACTTCAACACCAAGGATCCCCATGAACATGATGTGGGTCGCCAAGAATAAGAACTAGAGAGTTCTTGAGGGGTGATTCCGCCAATAAAATTCAATCATATTCATTTTTGGCAAGGACTATTTGCAATCAACATCAACTCTATGCAATAGTTCAAGGAGTCACACATTCCCTCAAAGGTAAGCAAGGGACAAGGTAATCAACAAATCGATGGACATCATCACATATGCTTTGAACTCCATGTCCATAGATATCCTTGTATTTGTCTCTTGTGTGTTGGGACTAACCCATGTAGGTGAGAAGAGTAATGAAACAACAAGGATGCTCCCAACTCTTCGTGATCTTCATCAACTTTGAGCATCCACCACTACCTCACCAACATGAAGTCTTCATCAACAAAACCCAAGGTTAGTTTATCCCTCTTATGAGGGGATGTCACATCTACGGGGAGCTTTACTCTAAGACTTGAGTTAAAGCATCTCAAAATAATGTGACAACATTAAATGATTTATGTGAAAGTGGTAACCCCACTTGTGCTTAAACGATGAGTATGACCTATGATCAAGTATTCTTACTTGGATCCTAAGTCAATATACTCATATATAGATGACTCTGTCATCGCCAAAGTGCTTGTTAGATGCTATAGTGTTTGTGCATGTTTGCCATGATTTCATTTGACATCTTATTATGTGAGCATGTTGGTCTCCATTTATATACTCATTCGAGGATATCCAATTGTTGCTATTTGGCTTTTGATTTATCTTTTGCCAATTGGATATACAAGAATGCCTAGGACCACTTCTTTAGCTATCTATGCTTTCTCATCTCATACTCTATTCATGTTGCATCAAAAAAATTGAACAAGTGCTTTTCGATCCCTTTTTGTGTAGAGCACTCAGAGTTCTGTATCGACAAGGACTGACCATTAAAACCACCCTAGTGCATCTCGGTGGAACCAACACCAAAATCACGGTCACATCGAATGCCTAGGGTTGATCTGGAACTTTCGCCTCGGTACTACCGATTCCATATTCTTGGTTACACCAAGTTTCCCTGTCAGTTGATAATTGAGAAACTCGATGACACGGGAAATTTAGATTCGGTGTCACCGACAGTAAAGGGTATATATTCAGTGGTCCTGACGGTTCAAAATTTCACTCCTCCAACCATTGTGTCCCAAGCCCTAAGCTGCCGTAGAACGACCCTTGGCCGTCTCCCTTGTCTCGCCGCACTCCTCCGCCAGTGGGAATCGTCGTCGTCGATGGGATCTTCACCCCCATCGCCACCATAGCGGATCCGTCACCAAGCTAGGTTACGGATTCGGCCCCCTCTTGCGCTCCAACTTCCGAATCTTGCGCATTAGGGTTTCACCATTATCTTGCCACAAATTGAGATCGTTCTATCCATAAGATGAACTCTATAGTCTAGCGAATCAGACAAATTTAGGTTTAGTTGCCCGTGAAATTGCATCTCGGTAAGACCAAGTCAGACAAATCGGTTCCACCAATTGATTTTTGTGCTACCGAGGACAAAACTTAGTGAGACCGAGAGACAGTTTTCGGTCTGATCGAAACTATTATCAAGTTTCTGTTAAGGGTTCTGTGAGTCTCGGCAACAGCAAAAGATTTCACTCGGTGACACCAAAATCCAATTTTGTAGTGAACTAAATCTATAATTTTTCTATTCGAACATTGAAAAACCAGGTGAATATTTTGTGATGACTTATCTTATTCCACTCTTCTATACACTATTCACAGGGTTAGCATGTTAGAGTCAGATAGCCAGAATTTTCTAGAGCAGGGAGTTGACATGAGTTCAGGCACTAGCCCAGAGCCTAGTTCATTTTCAGACCCAAGCACCCCCAGCTTCCATGGGTTGCCCAAGGCTGCCACTAGGGCCAGGAAGAAGCTGAATTCAGATGAGGAAGATTCAGATTTTGTAGCTGAGGAGGTTCTTGCCAAGAAGCAAGAGAAAGCTGCCAAGAAGTCAGCAAATGAGGCCACCTCGTCCAGGAGGGTGGTCAGCAAAATTTATGCACCTGCTGAAACTATCAAAGCACATGAGAGGGCTAGGGCAACAATGACCATTGATCCCCCAAAGAAGTCTATGCCTAAGAATTAAGGGGACAAGAGAGCCAGAAAGAGGATAATCCATGTGACTGGCAGGCCTACATCCATGTACGAAGATCCAGAGGAGGCAGCTGTTGCTGAAGAGGAGGATGAGCCAGCTGCAAAGGCTCCTCCCAAGAAGAAGGCCAAGAAACTTCTAGTTGATGCTATGCCTAAGTTAGGCACCCAAGAGAACCAAATCTGCATCCAAGAAGGCAGCTGCTGAAAAGCCTAAGAGTACATCCAGGCAGATTCCAGCTTCTGAAAATAACAAGGGAACTGCTTCCAAAGATGAGGATGATGATGACTTTACAACCTGGATGAAGCTTAGACCACATCTTCTAGTACATGATGTCATCCACCTATTTGTTGAAAATATGAAGAAGAGGAAAGACTCGGGTTTAAGGGCATGGAGAGTTATTGACCCATATGCCCAAAGGAAGAAGACTGATGTTGATTACAGATTCTACACCAAGGAGCAACAAGACTTCTATGAGATAGTCCTGCTAGACAAGAGCCCAGCAGTCAATGGCATGAGATATGTAGACTAGAAATTCATTAAGGAGAGTGAGGACTACTTTCAGTGTCCAAGACAATTTCCACTGCATTGGTCTGGATGAGTTTGTTGGCAGCAAATTTACTGCATGGAATGATGAAATGATCATGCAATTCTACTCCAATCCACACTTCTATGGAGATGGTGGGATTGTATGGATGACAGAAGGAGCAAGATATGAATCTATTGTTGATGAATGAACTGCAATTATAGGAGTTCTAGAGGCACAGGATGGTGATTTGGATGTCTACTCAGAATCCAAGGAGATCCACAATGCTATGGCCAAAATGTACAAGGAGATCCCTGCTGCTAATGTGAAGTCTCACAAGCTAGGATCCATCTACTATCCCTGCTGCTAATGAACACCATTCTGAGGCATACTTTGATGCCCAAGTCAGGAGATGACAAGATGATCTGAGGCTATTCCATCAACATGTTGATCCACCTTGACAGACACACCAGGATCAGAGTCATGGACTTGATTGTTGAGACAGTCAAGAGGGTTGATGCTGATCAGAAGCGCTCTTGCTACTATGCACCCTACATCTAGATGATCATCAACTCTAAGTTGGAAAAGCACATATTTTCTCTAGATTGTCCCTATTTCCCCCTACAGCCAGATCTCGAGGACAATGTTGTGGTGATGGACCCACATCATCCCACATCAGCTGCAACTCAGGCAGAGGCAGGGGCAGTTAGAGCCACTAGTGCTCAAGTTCCTAGATCCATAAGTGAGCAAATGGATATGTTGATTTCATCAGTTCAGGTCATGTAGAAGGACATTAAGGGTATTCTGGACAACCAGAACAGTCTTGCGAGGATCTTTGAAACAAGGATCAAGACTCTTAATGATAAGGTGGACAGGGTGACTAAGACAGTCATAGAGCTTCAAAAGGAAGTTGACTCGGTGCACATCCCTCAGGCTTATTCTTCTTCTGATGATGATGAGGAGGATGGATTACCTCTAAAGACAGGCACACAGTTTCCTACTCATGCCAGATCAGCCACATTGCCAGCTCCAGACATGAGTCCCTATTCATCAGCTCCTGCTACCGTCACCTCAGCTACTGCTCCATCAGCTCTAGTTCCTCCTGTAACCACTACAGCTCCATCCATGACATCTGCAGAGATCTTCACCGACGTTGTTCTCTTGACTCCTTCATCAACAATCGGAGGAGATCAGCCCAAGAACGCTCAGACATATGCCTTTGAACTTTTTGGTAACTTGTTGCCAAAGGGGGATAAGTGTATATAGATCTTTAGGCTTCGAGTGAGAGAGCGTTTTGGTGTTTATTGCTTTTTCAAAAGACAATTGCTTTTAGTTGCTTGTGATACACTATTTGTGTGATGCTACTACTTCCTATCATCTTATTACAAAGGGGGGGAAGTATGCTTCATGAGATGATCTTTCTACATTGCTTGATTGTGTTGTGCGATGATGTTGACTCGAATTATTCTCACACACCACCAAGATGTATGTGACATGGAAGAAGTAACCCATGTACCTAATCGATTGTGCATTTGCATTCAAACGCAAATCCAAAATAATGCACAAATTTAGGGCGAGCTCTTGCTTATCACATACTTCTCAAAGCGACGATTATATTCATTGATTATATCATATGTCAAAGCTTTGATCTATGTGTTGTCATCAGTTACCAAAAAGGGGGAGACTGAAAGCACATTTGCTCCCTCGATGGTTTTTGTAATTCATAACAACATATAAGTCATTGAACTAATGTTTCCATCAAGTATATTTCAGGAAAAGTTTGATGATGGGTTGGCAAAGAGATTGTGGAACACCCCAAGATGCAAGGAAATAGGTTGGCAATGCTTCAAGCAAGAGGACTCTACATTTTATATTTGTAAGAAATCACTTTGAGTCCACAGGAAAGCCAATACTATTAAAAGGGGTAAAGTTTTGTTGGTGAACAAAATGCTCATACGTGAACAAGTGATGGTCACCAAAGACACCCACAAACTCTCCCACAAAATTTTGTCCTAAGCCAAACACTCAAAATCGATGCAACCAACATTCCACATTCGGTGCCAATGATTCCAAACCCTAGACAGACTCAGCCAAACCCTAACCCTTCGGTACAGCTGATGCTGCTTTCAGTGCCACGGGGTTGGGCTGTCAACTTTCTGTTATGCAAGTTCCACAGTTTTGGTCCCTCCGAGATTGTTGAATCGTCTTCACAAAGATTGAGCATTCGGACCGTGGGTCACCTTATCGGTGCAACCGAGATTCCTATATCGGTCCCTCCGAGATTTAAAAGTTGCCACGTTTTGGTCACTTCGGTACCACCGAGATTAACACATCGGTGTCACCGAGTTGGTCATTTTGTGTGTAACGGTTGGATTTTTGGGGATGCCTATATATACCCCTTCACCATCACCTACTCGAAATAGAAGCACTCAGAACTATTACATACCTATCCTATCAATTTTCTGAGAGAGAACCACCTACCCTTGTGTTGAGGTCAAGATTTTCCACTCCAACCATATGGATCTTGATTTCTAGCCTCCCCAAGTTGCTTTCCACCAGTCCCATCTCTTCTACCAAGCCATATCTATTTTCTATCCTATAGTGGGGCATACGACGCAATGGAGCAGGAGAGAATGATGTACCTGAAACTTCCACACCACGTTAAGGTTCTTGGGATTCTTATTCGGGCAAAACAACTTGGCCTATACAAACGCATATGTATCCAGCACAACCAAATTAGAACCAATGAGGTCATGCACATATCGTCAGAATTTGATAGAAGGATCATGCACGATGTGAGCATACACCATTCCCTCCAGCCACTAGTAATGGCACGATGGAGCGCACAAGCTGGACAGTTGAGATGTATCCACCGTTATCTCAGTCAAATGCGTGGAGCCTCCATGAGCTACTGAGTGGTCGACGGAGATAGAGGAGCGACAAGGTCAGAGAAAAGGCTGCAAAGGAGAGGGCAACCTCGTCGAACTTGATGGCGCATTTACCATCACCATGCCGATCTCGTCCCCGTGTCGGGTGGAGGCTGATGTCTACTACACAACCTTCTTCCTGTAGACTCGTGTTGGGCCTCCAAGCACAGAATTTTGTAGGACAATGTCAATTTTCCCTCAAGTGGATGGCCTAAGGTTTATCAATCTGTGGGAGGCATAGGATGAAGATGGTCTCTCTCGAATAACCCTGCAACCAAATAACAAAGAGTCTCTTGTGTCCCCAACACACCCAATACAATGGTAGATTGTATAGGTGCACTAGTTCGGCGAAGAAATGGTGATACAAGTGCAATATGGATGGTAGATGTAGGTTTTTGTAATCTGAAATTATAAAAACAGCAAGGTAACAAATAGTAAACGGCGAGCAAAACGTTGTATAAATGCTTGGAAACAAGGCCTAGGGATCATACTTTCACTAGTGCAAGTTCTCTCAACAATATTGGCATAGTTGAATCATATGTAAATACCTCTCGTGCGACAAAGAGTTCACTCCAAAGTCACAAATAGCGGAGAACTAATGAAGAAATTATTGTAGGGTACAAAACCACCTCAAAGTTATTTTTTCGTATCAATCTTATGAGCTGTCCCTATAAGTGTCACAAACAACCCTAGAGTTCGTACTAAAATAACACCTTAAGATACACATCAACAAAAACCCTAATGTCACCTAGATAATCCAATGTCACCACAAGTACCCATGGGCTTGATTATACGATATGCATCACATTATTTCAGATTCATCATGTTCAATCCCAAAGAACTTCACGGAGTGCCCCAATGTTTCTACCGGAACGTCAAGATAAGAACGTGTGCCAACCCCTATGCATAGATTCCCAAGGTCACGGAACCCGCAAGTTGATCACCAAAACATACATCAAGTGTATCAATAGAACATCCCATTGTCACCACAGATATCCCATCGCAAGACATACATCAAGTGTTCCCAAATCCTTAAGGACTCAATCCGACAAGTAAACTATTGGGGAACGTTGCATGGGAAACAAAAAATTCCTATGCACACGCAGATCTATCCATGGTGATGAGCACCTACGAGAGGGAGAGTGGATCTACATACCCTTGTAGATCGCTAAGCGGGAAGCGTTAAGAAACGCGGTTGGTGTAGTCAAACGTCTTCGCGATCCAAATCGCCGTGCATCCCGCGATCCAATCACGATCCGTCCCGCGATCCAATCACGATCTGTCCCACGATCCAATCACGATCCGTCCCACGAACTTGATCACGATCCGTCTCACGAACTTGATCACGATCCTTCCGATCTAGCACCGAACAGACGGCACCTCCGGGTTCAGCACACGTACAGCTTGGTGACCATCTCCATCGTCTTGATCCAGCAAGAAGGAGTAGATAGGAAGAAGAGTTCTCCAACAGCCTGACGGTGCTCCGGCAATGGTGGTGGAGCAACTCCGGCAGGGCTTTGCCCAGCACTGCAAAAAAACGATCTAGAGGAGAAACTATGCACTGGAGGAACGGGTAGCATGTGGCTGAAATTCTAGTGCAAAATCCTAGAAATCCACCAGTATATATAGGAGGGAAGGAGGAGGAGAGGCAGCCTTGGCCTCCAAGACTTGGAGGCTTTGGCCGAAGTGGGAGGTGGAGGAGGACTCTCCTCCTCCAATCCTAGTAGGACTAGGATTGCTCCTTTTTGCCTTTTTTTTCACCTTTTCCTATTGGGTTTTTTCCTCCAGTCACATGGGCCTTGTGTGGGAGTTTCCACCATCCCACTAAGGGCTGATATTCACTCTCCCACAGCCCATGAAGCCTCTTGGGTCGAAATACCCCTCCCGGAGGCCTCCCGGTACACTACCGGCACTCCCGGTACACTACCGATGAGCCCGAAACTTTTTCGGCGACCAAAACGGGACTTCCTATATATGAATCTTTACCTCCGGACCATTCCATAGCTCCTCGTGACATCCAGAATCTCATCCGAGACTCCGAACAAACTTCGGTCAACACCATACATAACTCTATACTACCGAAACATCACCAAACCTTAAGTGTGCAGACCCTGCGGGTTCGAGAACTATGTAGACATGACCGAGACACCACTATGGTCAATAACCAATGGCGGGACCTAGATGTCCACATTGGTTCCTACATATTCTACGAAGATCCTTATCGGTCGAACCTCTATGTCAAGGATTCAGTTAATCCTGTATGATGTTCCCTTTGTTCTTTGGTATGTTACTTGCCCGAGATTCGATCGTCGGTATCTCCATACCTAGTTCAACCTCCTTATTGGCAAGTCTCTTTACTCGTTCCATAATACAAGATCCCATAACTAAAACTTAGTCACATTGCTTGCAAGGCTTATTGTGATGTTGTATTACCGAGTGGGCCCTGAGATACCTCTCCGTCACACGGAGTAACAAATCCCAGTCTTGATCCATGCCAACTCAATAGACACCCTCGGAGACACCTGTAGAGCACCTTTATAGTCACCTAGTTACATTGCGACGTTTGATACACACAAGGTACTCCTCCGATATCTATGAGTTGCATGATCTCATGGTCATAGGAACATATACTTGACATGCAGAAAACAGTAGCAATAAACTGACACGATCATAAGCTACGTTTGTAGTTTGGGTCTTGTCCATCACATCATTCTCCTAATGATGTGATCTCGTTATCAAATGACATCTCATGTCCATGGCTAGGAAACCTTAACAATCTTTCGATCAACCAGCTAGTTCACTAGAGGTATACTAGGGACATTGTGTTTGTCTATGTATCCACACATGTATCCATGTTTCCAATTAACAATTATACCATGGATAATAAACGATTATCATGATCAAGGAAATACAATAATAAACACTTTATTTATTGCCTCTAGGGCATATTTCCAACAGTCTCCCACTTGCACTAGAGTCAATAATCTAGTTCACATCACTATGTGATTTACATTGTAATGAATCGAACACTCATGCAGTTGTGGTGTTGATCATGTTTAGCCCTTGGAAGAGGTTTAGTCAACGGGTCTGCAACATTCAGATCCGTGTGCACTTTGCAAATATTTATGTCTTTCTCCATGATGTAATCGCAGATGGAGTTGAAGCGTCGCTTTATGAGTCTGGTCCTCTTGTGAAACCTTGGTTCCTTGGCCAGAGCAATGGCACCAGTGTTGTCACAGAACAGGTTCATTGGATTCAGTGCACTGGGCACTACTCCAAGATATTTCATGAACTGCTTCATCTAGACACCTTCCTTCGCTGCCTCTGAGGTTGTGATGTATTCCGCTTCGCACGTAGAATCAGCTACCACGCTTTGCTTGGAACTGCACCAGCTTACCGCTAAGAATAAATACGTATCCGGTTTGCGACTTGGAGTCGTCCGGATCAGTGTCAAAGCTTGCATCGACGTAACCCTTTATGACGAGCTCTTCATCACCTCCATAAACGAGAAACATTTCCTTTTTCCTTTTCAGGTACTTAAGAATATTCTTGACCGCTTGCTAGTGCTCCATTCCAGGATCACTTTGAAACCTTCCAGCCATACTATGGCAAGGCTAACATCGGGTCTTCTGAAGCATAGGGGATGACACTCATCTTTTCTCTATCTTCTGAAGTTATTGGGCATTGAGTCTTACTCAAATTCACACCTTGTAACACAGGCAAGAACCCCTTCTTGGACTGTTCCATTTTGAACTTATTCAAAACTTTATCAAGGTATGTGCTCTATGAAAGTGCTATTAAGCGTCTCGATCTATCTCTATAGATCTTAATGCCTAATATGAAAGCAGCTTCTCCTAGGTCCTTCATTGAAAAACTCTTGTTCAAATATTCCTTCACGCTTTCCAGCATTTCTATATTGTTTCCAATCAGCAATATGTCATCCACATATAATACTAGAAATGCTATAGAGCTCCCACTCACTTTCTTGTAAATACAAGCTTCTCCGTAAACTTGTATAAACTCAAACGCTTTGATCACCTCATCAAAGCGCTTATTCCAACTCCGAGATGCTTGTACCGGTCCATAAATGGATCGCTGGAGTTTGCAAACTTTGTCAGCATTCTCTGGATCGACCAAACCTTCGGGTTGCATCATATACAACTCTTCCTCAAGGAAACCATTGAGGAACGTTGTTTTGACATCCATCTGCCAAATTTCATAGTCGAAATAAGCAGCTATTGCTAACATGATTCTGACAGACTTAAGCATCGCTACGGGTGAGAAAGTCTCATCGTAGTCAACTCCTTGAACTTGTGAAAAAACCTTTGCCACAAGTCGAGCTTTATAGACGGTGACATTACCGTCCGCGTCTGTCTTCTTCTTAAAGATCCATTTGTTCTGAATGGCCTTTCGCCCTTTAGGTAATACTTCCAAAGTCCATACTTTGTTTTCATACATGGATCCCATCTCGGATTTCATGACCTCTAACCATTTCTCGGAATCCGGGCCCATCACTGCTCCTCCATAGCTCGTAGGTTCATTGTTGTCCAACAACATAACCTCCAAGACAGGGTTGCCGTACCACTCAGGGGTAGTACGCGGCCTTGTAGACCTACGAGGTTCAATAGCAGCTTGATCCGAAGCTTCATGATCATCATCATTAACTTTCTCTTCTACCGTTGTAGGTTCCACAGAAACATCTTTCTATGCTGCGCTACTTTCTGGTTGAAGTAAAGGTTCAATAACCTCATCAAGCTCTATTTTCCTCCCACTCAATTCTTTTCAGAGAAACTCTTTCTCAAGAAATTTTCCGTTCTTAGCGACAAACACTTTGCCTTCAGATCTGAGATAGAAGGTATACCCAACTGTCTCTTTTGGGTATCCTATGAAGACGCATTTCTCCGCTTTGGGTTCCAGCTTTTTAGGCTGAAGCTTTTTGACATAAGCATCACATCCCCAAACTTTAAGAAACGACAACTTTGGCTTCTTGCCAAACCATAGTTCATACGGCGTCATCTCAACGGATTCTGATGGTGCCCTATTTAAAGTGAATGCAGTTGTCCCTAAAGCATAACCCCAAAACGATAGTGGCAAATCAGCAAGAGACATCATAGAACGCACCATATCTAATAAGGTTCGATTACGACGTTCGGATACACCATTACGCTGTGGTGTTCCGGGCGGTGTCAACTGTGAAACAATTCCACATTGTCTTAAGTGACTGTCAAACTCGTAACTCAGATATTCACCTCCTTGATCAGATCGCAGGAACTTAATCTTCTTGTTACGATGATTCTCAACTTCACTCTAAAATTGCTTGAACTTTTCAAACATTTCAGACTTGTGTTTCATCAAGTAAATATACACATATCTACTTAAGTCATCAGTGAAGGTGAGAAAATAACGATATCCACCACGCGCTGTAACATTCATTGGACCGCACACATCAGTATGTATGATTTCCAATAAGTCACTTGCCCGTTCCATTGTTCCAGAGAACGGCGTTTTAGTCATCTTTCCCATGAGGCATGGTTCACATGTGTCAAGTGATTCAAAATCAAGTGACTCCAAAATTCCATCAGCATGGAGCTTCCTCATGCGTTTTACACCAATATGACCATAACGGTAGTGCCACAAGAAAGTGGTACTATCACTATTAACTCTACATCTTTTGGCATCAATGTTATGAACATGTGTATCATCACTATCAAGATTCAATATGAATAAACCCCTCACATTGGGTGCATGACCATAAAAGATATTACTCATATAAATAGAACAACCTTTATTCTCTGATTTAAATGAGTAACCGTCTCGCAATAAACAAGATCCAGATATAATGTTCATGCTTAACGCAGGCACTAAATAACAATTGTTCAGGTTCATCACTAATCCCTATGGTAATAGAAGAGAGAGCGTGCCGACGGCGATCACATCAACCTTGGAACCATTTCCCACGCGCATCGTCACTTCGTCCTTTGCCATCCTTCGTTTATTCCGTAGTTCCTGCTTTGAGTTGCAAATGTGAGCAACCGAACCGGTATCAAATACCCAGGCACTACTACGAGAGCTAGTACGGTACACATCAATAACATGTATATCATATATACCTTGTTTGTCGTTGGCTGCCTTCTTGTCAGCCAGGTACTTGGGGCAGTTCCGCTTCCAGTGACCAGTTCCCTTGCAATGAAAGCACTCAGTTTCTGGCTTGGGTCCATGCTTGGGCTTCTTTGCAGGAGTAGCAACTGCTTTGCCATCCTTCTTGGTTTTACCCTTCTTGCCCTTGCCCTTGACTTTGCCATTTTTCTTGAAACTAGTGGTTTTATTGACCATCAACACTTGATGTTCTTTCTGGATTTCAGACTCAGCGACTTTTAGCATCGCAAACAGCTCGGCGACTAACTTGTTCATCCCGTGCATGTTATAGTTCATCACAAAGCTCTTGTAACTAGGTGGCAATGATTGAAGAACTCTATCAGTGATCGCCTTTGGCGGAAGGGCAATTCCCAACTCCGCTAGATGAGTTGAATACCCAGACATTCTGAGTATATGTTCACTGATAGACCCGTTCTCCTCCATCTTGCAAGCATAGAACTTATCGGAGGTTTCATACCTCTCAATCTGGGCATTCTTCTGAAAGATAAACTTTAACTCCTGGAACATCTCATATGCTCCATGACGTTCAAAACTTCTTTGAAGTCTCGGTTCTAAGCCATACAATATTGCACACTGAACTATTGAGTAATCTCCAATACGTACCTCCCAAGCGTTCTTAACATCTTCGGAGGTCATGTCTTCTGGTTGGTCACCAAGCGGTGCATCAAGGACATATGATTTCTGGGAAGCCGTGAGGATAATCCTCAGATTACGGGCCCAGTCAATAAAGTTACTTCCATCATCTTTTAGTTTAGCTTTCTCTAGGAACGCATTTAAAATTCAGGGGTGCTACTGCGCGAGCCATTGATCTACAACATAAATATGCAAAGTTCACTTAGACTATTGTTCAATATAATGAGTTTAGTTAATCAAATTACTAAAGCTCCCACTCAAATTGACATCCCTCAGGTCATCTGAGTGTCACATGATCCAAATCCACCAACTCAAGTCCGATCATCACGTGAGTTGAGGTGGCTTCAATGGTGAACATCATTATGTTGATCATATCTACTATAGGACTCATGTTCGACCTTTCGGTCTCTTGTGTTCCGAGGCCATGTCTGTACATGCTAGGCTCGTCAAGTTTAACCCGAGTGTTCTGCGCGTGCAACACTAGCTTGTACCTGTTATATGTGAACGTAGAGTCTATCACACCCGATCATCATGTGGTGTCTCAACATGATGAACTTTCGCAACGGTGCACACTCGGGGAGAACCCAATTTTATCTTGAAATTTAAGTGAGGGATCACCTTATAATGCTACCATTGTACTAAGCAAAACAAGGTGCATAAAAGGATTAACATCACATGCAATTCATAAGTGACATGATATGGCCATGACCTTGTGCTTTAGATCTCCATCTTGAAAGCACTGGCATGATCTTCATCGTCACCGGCATGACACCATGATCTCCATCATCTTGATCTCCATCAACGTGTTGCCATCGAGGTTGTCACGCCCTGCATGCTTCTACTACTATTGCTACCGTTTAGCGATAAAGTAAAGCATTACATAGCGCTTAATGATTGACACCTAGGTCATACAATAATTAAAGACAACCCTATGGCTCATGTCGGTTGCCGTACTCATCGACATGCAAGTCGTGAAATTCTATACATCACATGATCATCTCATACATCACATATATCACATCATGTAATTGGCCATATCACATCACAACATACCCTGCAAAAACAAGTTAGACGTCCTCTAATTGTTTTTGCATGTTTTACGTGGCTGCTACGGGTTTCTAAAAAGAACGATTCTCACCTACGCATAAACCACAACGGTGATACATAATTTTCTTTTCAACCTTCTCGAGGACCGCCTTTGTCGAATCCGATCCGACTAAAGTGAGAGAGACTGCCACCCGCAAGCCATCTTGGCAACAAGTTGTGTCGAGGGAACCGGTCTCTCGTAAGCGTACGAGTAATGTTGGTCCGGGCCGCTTCATCTCATGATACCGCTGAACCAAAATCTGACCAAGGGATGAAGCAATCTAAGCATCAACGCCCACAAACCTTTTGTGTTCTACTCGAGATCTCATCAACACATAGACCTAGTTATGATACCACTGTTGGGGAACGTTGCATGGGAAACAAAAAATTACCTATGCACACGCAGATCTATCCATGGTGATGAGCACCTACGAGAGGGAGAGTGTATCTACATACCCTTGTAGATCGCTAAGCGAGAAGCGTTAAGAAACGCGGTTGGTGTAGTCGAACGTCTTCGCTATCCAAATCACCGTGCGTCCCGCGATCCAATCACGATCCGTCCTGCGATCCAATCATGATCTGTCCCGCGATCCGATCACGATCCGTCCCACGAACTTGATCACGATCCGTCTCACGAACTTGATCACGATCCTTCCGATCTAGCACCGAACGGACGGCACCTCCGCGTTCAGCACACGTACAGCTTGATGATGATCTCCACCGTCTTGACCCAGCAAGAAGGAGTGGAGAGGAAGAAGAGTTCTCCAGCAGCCTGACGGTGCTCCGGCGATGGTGGTGGAGCAATTCCGGTAGGGCTTCGCCTAAGCACTGCAAAAAACCGATCTAGAGGAGAAACTATGCACTGGAGGAACGGGTAGCACGTGGCTGAAATTCTAGTGCAAAACCCTAGAAATCCACCAGTATATATAGGAGGGAAGGAGGAGGAGAGGCAGCCTTGGCCTCCAAGCCTTGGAGTCTTCGGCCGAAGTGGGAGGTGGAGGAGGACTCTCCTCCTCCAATCCTAGTAGGACTAGGATTGCTCCTTTTTGCCTTTTTTTCACCTTTTCCTATTTTGTTTTTTCCTTCAGCCACATGGGCCTTGTGTGGGAGTTTCCACCAGCCCACTAAGGGCTGATATTCACTCTAACACAGCCCATGAAGCCTCTTGGGTCGAAATACCCCTCCCGGAGGCCTCTCGGTACACTACCGGCACTCCCTGTACACTACCGATGAGCCCGAAACTTTTCCGGCGACCAAAAAGGGACTTCCTATATATGAATCTTTACCTCCGGACCATTCTGGAGCTCCTCGTGAAGTCCGGGATCTCATACGGGACTCCGAACAAACTTCGGTCACCACCATACATAACTCTATACTACCGAAACGTCATCAAACCTTAAGTGTGCAGACCCTGCGGGTTCGAGAACTATGTAGACATGACCGAGACACCTCTACGGTCAATAACCAATGGCGGGACCTAGATGTCCACATTGGTTCCTACATATTCTATGAAGATCTTTACCGGTTGAACCTCTATGTCAAGGATTCAGTTAATCCCGTATGATGTTCCCTTTGTTCTTCGGTATGTTACTTGCCCGAGATTCGATCATCGGTATCTCCATACCTAGTTCAACCTCGTTACTGGCAAGTCTCTTTACTCGTTCCTTAATACAAGATCCCGTAACTAACACTTAGTCACATTGCTTGCAAGGCTTATTGTGATGTTGTATTACCGAGTGGGCCCTGAGATACCTCTCCGTCACACGGAGTAACAAATCCCAGTCTTGATCCATGCCAACTCAACAGACACCCTCGGAGACACCTGTAGAACACCTTTATAGTCACCCAGTTACATTGCGACGTTTGATACACACAAGGTACTCCTCTGATGTATGTGAGTTGCATGATCTCATGGTCATAGGAACATATACTTGACATGTAGAAAACAGTAGCAATAAACTGACACGATCATAAGCTACGTTTGTAGTTTGGGTCTTGTCCATCACATCATTCTCCTAATGATGTGATCCCATTATCAAATGACATCTCATGTCCATGGCTAGGAAACCTTAACCATCTTTCGATCAACCAGCTAGTTCACTAGAGGTATACTAGGGACATTGTGTTTGTCTATGTATCCACACATGTATCCATGTTTCCAATTAATACAATTATAGCATGGATAATAAACGATTATCATGAACAAGGAAATACAATAATAAACACTTTATTTATTGCCTCTAGGGCATATTTCCAACATAAACTTCAAAGGGAAAACTCAATTCATCACAACTAGATAGAGAGGGGAAACACTCCATATGATTCATCTATATTAATAAAGCTCACGGTACATCAAGATCGTGACATCTCAAGAACACGAGAGAGAGAGAGAGATCAAACACATAGCTACTGGTACATACCCTCAGCCCCGAGGGTGAACTACTCCCTCCTCATCATGGAGATCATCGGGATGATGAAAATGGCCTCCGGTGATGGTTTCCCCCTTCGGCAGGGTGCCGGAATAGGCTCCCGATTGTTTTTTCGTGGCTCTAGAGGTTTGCGACGGTGGAACTCCCGATCTAGGTTCTGCGGTGGGGTTTTTGGTATTTATAGGAATTTATGGCGGTGGAAATAAGTTAGGATGGGCGACAAGGGAGTCACAAGCCTGCAAGGTGCGACCAAGGGGGTGGTCGCGCCCCTGAGGCTTGTGACTGCCTCGTGGGTCTTCTGGCCCAACTCCGATGCTCCGTGGGTCTCTTCTGGTCCAAAAAAATCACCGTAAATTTTTATTCCGTTTGGACTCCGTTTGATATTCCTTTTTTATAAAACCCAAAAACACGGGAAAAAGAGGAACTGGCACTGGGCTCTAAGTTAATAGGTTTCAAAAATAATATAAAGTTGTGGTAAAATGATTGTAAAACATCCAAGAATGATAATATAGCAGCATGAAACAAGCAAAAAATTATAGATACGTTGGAGACGTATCAGAGGCTGAGCGAGCGGAGCAGCGTGATTATCTCGAGCCCGCTGATGTTGCCACCGCCATCGATGTTGAGCCTGCTGACCTTGTCCAAGGCCAACGTTTGATCAACGCAGACAACGCTAATGTGCTGATGGTTCAAGGCAGCACCCATTCATCATTCATATACATGCATCTACTACGACCATGTGTCCATGCCTGCACTGGTAGGACATCTGATAGGTGTGTTCCTGTAATTTATTCAGTGAAAACAGCAAAAAGAGAAGTTGAGTCGTGAAAAAACTTAGAAATACAATGTTGGCTGAATGATTTCCAACAAAGAATAAATCAATGAAATTCTTACCAGCCATAATAGTAGCACCCGATGCGTCCACGCCAGGGCTCATCGTCGACCTTCCCATATGAGACTTTGGAGGAGGAGCTGCGGAGCATGACTCCATATCGACGAAGGGCGAGATGCGCGGAAGCCAGCATTGGCGAGGCGTGGTTGTGGAGGTCGTGCGGTGTCCTATGGGTGGTGGATCCCGACATGCCGTCACGCACGTTGAGGCCGGATCCGGTTGGGAGCGAGGATACAGGCTCAACGACGAATGGATCTAACTGGAGGTCGCGGCCATCACGTCAAAAGTGGAGATCATGGTGAGGCGGCATTGCAGCGATGCGTGATGTGTGCAGAGGAGGATAGGGGGGCTGCAGCAGCCATGGCCTCATGGGGAACATGGGCGTCACAGTCAAGATCGCAAAGAGGTGGGGTGTGAGGGCAGGGAGGATTAGGTTTCATGGCACGGTTTATTTGTTTTTTCCACGGTTCACACATGTAGAATAAAAATCGGTGAGAGTGGGGCGAAGGAGTTTCAATCGATGGAGAGATGAGGGGGGCGAACGAACGAAACCACGACGGGCTGCTACTTTAGGAGTGGAGATAACAAACCAATTACTACAGGGAAGTCTCTGCAAATCAGGGGAAAACTAGGCTCAACTAAAGCATGCTTACAACGAGCAGAGGTAAAAGTTATAAGGAAGTACGGTCTGGGAAGGTTAGACAGACAACACTGATTCCATCACTTCCAAGATGGTGTATGTAAGAGCTGATAATGACAAGCTAATGCAGAGAAACATATCTGGTGTTTTATAATTATATTATTAAGTAAGAAAATGTCGAGCCACAGAAGAATCGATGTGTCGAGGGAAAGTAGGGCCACCTGCTAAGCTATATAATTCCAATATCTGGAGTACCAGTAGCCCATCCAAAATCCAAATCAGAATTGTGTCCCTAGCTTCAAAATTCCCTAGAGTGGTGGTGATGGTTTCAGTGCGGCAACACCGGTTCGTACAGTCGCTCTTGGCAGCGCCATTAGCGGCACAACCACGACGGCGGTCACCATCAAGCACTTGCCTAAGGTCACCAGGAGGCCGGTGTACTACGGGTCCAAATCGTCTTGTGAGGTCCCAATCGTTCCTTATCTTTTTAGCATGACCAAAGCAAGCAGCTCACTCAGCCCCCCCCACCACCACACACACAGGAAATCAATCAAATGCCGGATCCTGAGTTTGAGTCCAGCAGACTCCCACAACATGAGTTCAATTCCGAGTTTTGCGCCATCGAGAAGTAACAAAAGCTGAGTTATGTGCACGGACACACTCCCGAGGGATTTGACATTGGCAAACAGTTTCTCGGTTGTCCCTTAGAGGTTAGTTATAAGTTCATCCGTTAAGTTTAGTTAATGCCCCCACTCATCCTGATTATTTAACATTCGCAAGGATATGAGGCTTGTGACTTTGTTAACTGGTTGGATGATGAATGGCATGGCAGGGATCGGAGTGTTATCACCAAGCTTGCAGAAGATAACGTAAAGCTGAAGAAGAAACTGACTAATCTAGAGTGTACAATCACGATGATGAAGCAAGAAAGAATTAATCATAGGCAACAGATCAAACCAAGAGACAAGAAGGAAGTACCTTATGTATTTGTAGTTGTCACATTATCCATCTTCTGTGCGCTATTTGCAATGATCATTAGGGGTTTCATTTAATTATTAATGGCTACATCAATAAGCAGAGCTCATCTATTGCTTACCAACTGTCCTATGTTAAATGCTTACTATTTCACACCCGTTGTGTTTCATATAAGCGTGTGGGTAGTTAAACAAAGCATCTAGCAAACCGTGTGAACTCCTAAAATGTGCACATGTGAAACATTTGGCAAATTGAGAACTGCACAATAGCGGGAATTTAGAGCGATGGGTCGGGTGCACACAATTGCGGTTGATTATATCGGAATTCTATCCGCCTGCCAAGGCACCAATATAATCTGTTAATCCGCCACTTTAATTGTCGTTCCTCTTGTCTTCACACCACGCTTCAGTTGCCACCATGTTCATCGTCCCAGCTAGCCACTCTACACTTCCACCCACTCTGCAATCTCGCTTTATCGCTGGTCATTTAATTATGCAGCACAGCAATGTCGAGCGACAACAAGGACGACAGTTCTGCCAATCTAGGATCAACCACAAAACCAGCGCGCTCATATTCCATGAGTCTTGCATCAAGCTGTGACCTTCATTTTATCCGGCTCATGGAAGGGTCGCCACCACCAGAATCATCAGACGACGACTAGATGAACAAGGAGCCGCCGAAGCATGAAGAAGATGACAACGATGATGATGAGGAGGAATGGTCGGACAAGGAGGAGGATGACGAGGAGCCGCCGAAGGACAAAGAAGACGATGATGAGGAGGAGGGGGAGGAATGGTCGATTAAGGAGGACAATGACGAGGACATCAAAGACGATGGTGATGAAAATCCAGCGGTCAGCGGCAAGAAGCATCCATGTCAAGACGATGGCATGGGGCCATCTAACAGCAACAAGAAGAAGTAAAACAGACTATACTCCTTAAATCTATTGACGTTTGCTCACATTTATTCCATAACTCTGTCTACCTCTTGATCTCATCGCAAACGGTTAAGAACACAGATTCGTCAGTGATCATTCAGAATGCACACATATGGTTTCTTGAATTGTGTGCCCTGTCGAGCACACAATTCAGAAGAACAAATTGTATGTGTTGTCCATAATTATAGCGCATAGTTTTGATTATTGAACTGTTTGCAGCCTATCACACACACCTTGTTACGTCGAACCGTTTGTGTTCTTCCGTATCATCGCAAACAGTTCATCTGAAGGACATGTATGTTGTACATCACACACATCTATGTTTGATTAACCGTTTATGCCATTTTGCCTCATCACAAACAGTTCTTAAAAGTCATCTGTCTGCCGTAGATCTTAGACGCAAATATTTTCTAAATTGCATTGATGGATCCTCCATCGCACACAGTTCATGGGTTTTTCATCTATGCCATATGTTCAAAGAGGGTTTATTTTAATGGCATATGTATATTTACTACGATGAGATTGTAAATATGTGATAGGGGTGATCTCATGCATAGCATATGACAAATCAAGCAGATTGTCAAACATGATGTGACCTAGATAGTTATCACAAGGTATCCTATGCAACATGGCATCACAATTAATAGACTCCATATGAGAGTCGTCAAACTCATCATAAATGGGTAATTCATCACATGAGGAACTCGCATAATGATGAAGCATGGAAATAGGTGGATCGACATCATGCAAGGAATCAATGTCCACCAGTGGGATAAGAGCATCACCTTCACCTATGTTACCTTTTGCATTCCACTCATATGGGGTAGGCGAGGTGGAAAATACCAACTCGGGGTCATCTTCAACACGATGGAACCATGTGGGGGTGTGCATCATATTCTACCATGGCCATCGTCTTGTCCAAAGGAGGGACAAAGTTGTCAAGGATGAGTGTGTCATCGTATATGGGACCTAGCACAAAATTAGAAGACACAAGAGAGGTAGATGTTAAGTTGTTAGAGTGGAAAATTTTCTCATATGACCTATCAACTACCTCACTTTGTCTATGTGGTGGCTCACACACTCCCTCAAAGTAGGTGCACTCAATGTCATATATGGCGGAGACACTCATCTGACTCAAGTGGTGGGGGTTGTGGCTCTCCTCACATGGGAATTGGGGCATCACACCATATATGGGGCTAGTGGGGAAGGCACTGTCACTCTCAATATGGTGGCAAAAGTTGCTCAACTCATCTCCAAACGCCGTTGTGGTCGAAGGGAAAATCACATGCTCAACCATCTTGTCACTGTCACCATGGATGAAGGCTAAAGATGGAACATCGTCACTCTCCTCCTTGACCGAAGATAAAATCCCATGCTCGATCATATCACTCTCACCTCCAAAGATGGAAGCATGATCCTTGCTCACTACCTTGTCGCTCGCCTCCAAAGCATGTTCCTTAAGTGGCTCCATAGTCGTGGTCGTTGATGCGTTGTCTTCAAAAAGAGTCGTCGTAGACTTGGGGTCATCAATGCCACAAAGATGTATGGAATTTAAGTCAAACTTGGGAGCGTCGTATTGGAGCTCGTCGGTCTTGGACATCTTGGTGGTACCATCCTTATGCTCGTCGTCGTGGAGCTTAGTCATCATGAAGTGTGCTCGGGGTCGAGTAGCCTTGGCCTTTACTTGTTGTTTCTCCTTGATAGTGCCAATGTAGAGGTCTTCGAGACACCCGTAGTTGTTGATGAAAATAATCTTGGCGTTATCGTTCTTTAATCCCATAGTGCCAATGTCGTCCACACTGGCTTGTCGCAAGGATTTCTTCATCTCCATGAAGTACTCGTTGAGGGACTTAGATCCTTGTCTGATGTCCTCCAATTGGAATTGAAGATGTTCCGTGTATCTAGAAGGCACAAACTCTCACCGTATAGCTTTCTTCATCTTTGACCAACTCATGTCTAAGATCTTCGAATGTGTGTGAAGCCACCATGTCGACGCGTAGTCATGGAATTCCTTGTGGCGCACTTCACTTGATCTTCAGAAGGGACTTGAAGTAGCTTGTGGTAGGTGTCCAACTTGCGCTCCCACTTGAGGTACTCGTCAGGGTCATGATTCACATAGAATGGAATCTCGTAGTCAGTGTTGAAGTCGTGGTAGCTTGTGGAAGTCACAGACTTGAGCTTGGGGAGCTTCTATTGAGGTGCTTGTTGAAGAAGATGCACTACTAGGAGTAATCTTAGTAGTAGCGCCGAATTACCCTTAGTAGTAGCACTGGTGGCAGCGCTACTACTAAGGTGCTAAAGCTAAGCTGTAGCAGTAGCGTTGGAAAACCAACGCTACTGGTAAGTAGGGTTAGCAGTAGCGCTGGAAAAAAACAAGCGCTGCTGATAAACCAACACTACCGCTAGATGCCTACCAACGCTACTGCTAATATTCCTACTTTCAAAGATTACATTCCCCTCTACGTATTTGTCCACGCTCTATACAGTAGTTTCATCACATGACAACATCAATAATTATTGTGCCAATGACTACATTTAGATCAACAATGTAATCAACACCATTTACGCAATAGTAGTGTACTTAATAATTCTTACCAAGACATTTCGGCGAATGTCATCCGCCCTCAACCTATGCACTAGTGCCATGTAAAGTGTATAATTTGGGCCAGTTCCCAAATTATATGGGAAGATCTCCCTACAAACTAGGACACCAATAACAAAGTTGATAAGAACATCCTTCTCCTCCCAAGTTAGATGTGATCCATAAGTGTAGTGTGTCTTCTCAACTATTTGTTGTGTTTCACTCGAAGAAACGAAATAAGCTGTAAATTACAAATTAACAAATTTAGTATGGATGAACACCAACTATTTTTAAATATATAATGCAAATTACTTGACAAATATGCATGGTTGACAAACTCACATGGAGGTAAAACAGGAAGCATATCGACATCCACCCAAATGTCGATGTTACCTTCAATATGATCTTCAGGACGTAGATCGAAGGTTATTTCCATATCCTCCTGAAATCCATATGCCTTGCAAAGAGCTTCCCAATTTGAGCACCCTAATTTTGTGTTATTAAGTGCATTCATTACTTTTACCACAAATGTATGCCCATGTTTAGTCCTCATGTTGGCTATCCTCGTCTTGAAACTCTCATGCTCTTCGAAACCGAGCCTCTCCAAGAAATATCATCTTGCATGACAGGGGATGAAATGGTTGAATTGTATAAAACAGAAATTACGCGTTGAAGCAAAGAAACAGAAGTCATGGTTAATTACCTAACCATAGAATCAACCTAACCCCCCTAATCAACCTAACCCTCGAATCAACCTAACAACCTATCCCTAGAATCAACCTAACCCCCCTAATCAACCTAACAAACCTAACCCTAGAATAAACCTAACCCCCCTAATATTACAAAATGTCCGGATGCGAGAGGGGGTGAAGGGAGTGAGGGGAAAGGGAAGAGGGAGGAAGGAGGGAGTAGGGGCTACCTGCGGAGGGAGGGGGCACGATGGTGAGGGAGGGGGAGATGGCGAGGGAGGCCACGACAGTGAGGGAGGGGTGACGATGAGGGAGGAGGCGACGGCGAGGGAGGGTGTGACGGCGAGGGAGGGGGCGCGACCGTGAGTGAGGACCGGGGAGCGACGGTGGCGGCATCGAGGTGATGGCGACAGCGGCGGTCAGTGGAGAGGACTGATGAGAGGGAGAGGGATGGAATGGGGAGGGAGACGTGGGGATCGAATGGGGAGTGGGAGTCAACAGTGGGGGTCGAGTAGCACTAGCGCTGGTCGGAGCCCAGGCGCTACTGCTAATCAGGGCCCCACCTACTGGCACCATACAGCCATAGCAATAGCGGTGGTCCAGCGACAAGTGCTACTACTCTGCTACTGCTAAGGCTGTAGTAGTAGCACTGGTTTTGGAGAGCCGCTACAACTACAGGTATCCACTGGTGGTGGCGTCGGGACCACTTATCAGTAGCGCTGGTTAGCAAGCCAGTGCTACTAATACGGTTCTACTTGTAGCGCTGGTTTGTATCCAGCCCTACTACTACCTAACAATAGCGCTTTCCCTATATCCGGCGCTACTGCTAAAATCCTGTCTATAGGCTTTCTCCTAGTAGTGATGATGCATATCCAAAGGTGAAGATGCCTCGAAGTCACTTGGGGAGGATGCCAAGGTAGGTGGTGAAGTCGTCAAGCAGTGGTTGGTGTTGAGGTCGTGATCTTCACGCTTGTTCATCGTTGGACGTCTTGATGTTGGCGTCGTTATTTCTTCATGTCATTGATGGTGTCGATGCCGATGTGATATTGCAAAAGATGGTAGCTCAGAAGCATGTGCACTTGAACAAAGATGATGAATACCTCTTGTCGATGTTGATGCGGACCTTGAGCTCCTACATTGGAGCATCCATCTTGGTGTCGATGATGTTCTTCACGGCATCGAACTCATCATTGTGGTGGTATACCGAAGTAGATGTGCAGTCCATATCCATAGAAGCAATCGAGAAGGTGTGAGAACGATATGGAATGAACATACCAAAGTTACCTCTTTACGGAGTTGGAGATGGACCTCAAAAGACCATAATGTATGCAAGCAAAAGAGTGCACTTGGCGGAAAAACCTTGTACAATTCTCACAACCTACACAAATGGCTAATAGTGGAGTTGTGTGGGGTTAGTGGTACAAAAATCAAGAAAAATGAAGTTCAAGATATTGTAAATGTTAAAATAAATCCAATGGACTCAAAATGCAAAGAAAGTGATCAAAAACAAAGAGGAGGAAAATAAAGAAACACACGCGGTGGGATAATGGGGCTTGTGCAACTATAAGGATGAGCAATACAAAATTGCCTAACAAAGACTAAGCTCATGTTGCACAAACACAAGGAGAGACACTAGCTTATTGCACATTTGGGCATGATTCATCACTTGGCATCAATCTTATTCATGCAAGTAAATGTTTCCTATTCCATGTATCCTCATGCACAAGTATCTCTTTTCATTCTCAAATCTTTGCTTATAAGCTTATGACCATTATTTCTTGCTTAGAAGCTTTCTTTTTGTATTTTCTCGTTTCTTCCTTTCCACTATTATTTATGACCCTCAACCAAATATATGAGAGATGTATCACAACATATGCATGCGAGCAAGGAATGCACTATATCATATTTCAATAGATTCAACAATATGATATCGTATCACTATGGTGCACACATTTTTGCGAAGCCTGGCAATACTCAGATAGCTCGTCTCAATATGTATGAAGGTATTCGCAAAGATGGTGGGGTTATCAATTTATAATGGCTAGGAAGGAAAATTTTGTGACGGAATGGATACGTTCGTCACACTTAACCTTTCACAAACTTGAGATAAGTTGGCCTTGCTTCCAGTTGAAGATGGTCTCGAAGGATGGTTGGCCGTGATCGATGGCAGAAGTCATGGGTTGATATAGTCGATGGCATGATACAAGTACCCGGCGATTGCTAAGGAAGTAACCATCCCTAAGTAGCCGAAACACCTTAGGATACTCAAATCAC
Source organism: Hordeum marinum (assembly GCA_022496015.1). NCBI lineage: Eukaryota > Viridiplantae > Streptophyta > Magnoliopsida > Poales > Poaceae > Hordeum > Hordeum marinum. The sequence continues at coordinate 348,855,793 of CM039678.1, forward strand.
AACTCAAGAAGCCACAAATGTGATGGGAACCAAAATGGGTTAAGTTGCGGAAGTTTATGGTGGTGGTGCGCAAGTTATGGTGGAGGGACTAGGAAAAGATGTCAAATGTCTAAAATTTGATGGAATGCAATGTTTGTGGATATAATTTTGTCGCATGGGGGTGTAAATATCTATAAAACGACAAAAAAAGCCTAAATCGGAGTCCAGATGAATTAGTTGTGGACAAAACAAGAATTAGCCAAAGTCCATTTCTATAGGTATCGGACGTCCGGAAATGGATGGATATTGGATGGTTGGGCGGAACGGTCGCTCAGAAATGGCCAGAAATCCATGAGTTCAGGTCTGTTTTGGGGGTTCTAGATTTCCGAGTATATTCCACACATCCAGTGCTTCAGGGGGGGCCGGACATCTGGTAAAGTGTCGGTAATCCGATGGGTCAGGGTCAACGTGGGATTTGAGTTGGTAGACTCCACTTAGGGTGGAAATTGATGATTTTGGGCTCGAAATTGATGGGGGAGAAAAATGGGGCTAGGGAACGCCAAGGAAGGTAGATCCACTTGCCGAACACTAGATTCACGGATCAAATCATAAAAAACTCACAAGAACAATAAAATGCAAGAAAATTTGGCATGGCTCTTGTCGTGGGAAATATTCAAAATAGGGGAGAAAAATTCAGACTAAAGCAAGAAAAGTGAGGGGGTAGGCCTCCAAATTAGTGGCAACATGGCTCTTGATACCAAGATGATACGGGGCAAACCAGAAGGCGGACAGATCTTCATGAATTGGAGGGGGTTTCGGGGATGAACATGAAGAACACGTAGAATGCAAGGGGGAAACATGGAAAAATCAAAGGGGAAAACACTCGATTGGACAAGATCGACAACACGTACTTGAGAAATCACAAGTTATACATGAGGTGCTTCAAGATCTAGGAACAACAATGGAAATAAAGATATATGGTTAGTTCATCCAAATATCTAGGAGAGACGGGCCTTGAAATCCCAAAGGATCTTCCCTACAATAGGGGCCTTCACATCCACTTCGATCTTCTCACATAGAGGCCATCTCCATTGAGGAGGTAATTGGAAGGAGCAATTCTCAATTAACTAAGAGCTAAACTATTGTTAACCCTACAAATGAGGTGGGGGAGTATATATAGTCTTAGCCACAAAGGGATAAGTGAGAGAGAGACATACAAGGCCATAGGCCCGCGGCTACACACAGGCAGGTGCTAGACGTCCGAAGGTTGTCGGTCGTCCGGTGGGTCGGAACGGCCCGTATGTTCGAAGTGTATCGGACAACCAATGATTCGCCTCTGGATAGGAGGCGTCGGGTTTCCGTTGAAGGGCTAACGTCCGGGTACTCATGTGTGTCATACATTTGGTGGACCCTGGTCGTCTGGGCGCTATAAGTGTTAGACGTCCGGTGGTTGCCGGTCGTCTGACAGCTGTAGACTTCACAACTCTGTCTTCTTTCGTCTCTTCTTCCAAGCTTCCCTCGCCAATGGTGTAGGTGTACACTTGTGCTCGCACTCCTCCTCGTCATCCGTGAAGCTCCGACAATACCTATGCATGTCCATGGGTGGAGTGTCAGGTAGTATACCATCCTCGAAGGGGTAAAGTGAACAGGTGTAAAAGAGATGATTCACCTTTATGCATATGTAGTAGATGTCGCACGGGTCACTTGCCGAACGGACTCTCGACATGGTGATGTTCGTAGGATGCTCCGCATCAAACCTACCTTTTCAAATAATATGTGATGCTATTGACTATGATGTAGGTGTTGTTCTAGGAAAAGAGTTGATAAGAAATTGAATGTTATTCATTACGGTAATAAAACTCTTGACGGTGCCCAAAATAATTATGCTACTGTTGAGAAAAAAAATTAGGATTTGTATTTGCATGTGATAAATTCAGATCTTATATTGTTGTTTCTAAAGTAATTATTCACACTGATCATGCTACTATTATATGTCTTGTGGAAAAGGAAGATTCTAAACTTACACTGATTAGGTGGGTTGTTTTATTACAATAGTTTGATTTGTATATTGTGGATAGAAAGGGAGCTGAAAACCCTGTAGCAGATAATTTGTCTAGGATGGAAAATATTCTTGATGACCCACTCCCTATTGATGATAGTTTTCCAGATGAGAAATTAGTAGTTATAAATCCTTCTGCTTCTCGTAATAGTCCTTGGCATGCTTATTATGCTGACTACATTGTTGCTAAATATATACCACCTAATTTTGCATACCAACAAAAGAAAAAGTTTGTCTTTGACTTGAGACATTACTTTTAGGATGAGGCACATTTATATAAAGGAGTAGATGGTATTATTAGACAATGTGTGCCTGAGCATGAACATGAACAAATCTTACAGAAGTGTCATTCCGAAGCATATTGATGGCACCATGCAAGAGACCAAACTACACATAAGGTATTACAGTCTGGTTTTTATTGGCCTACTCTCTTCAATGCCACATGTAAGTTTGTCCACTCTTGTGATAAATGTCAAAGAATTGGAAATATTGGCAGACATCGAAAAATACCTATGAATTATTCACTCATTATTGAACCATTTGATGTTTGGGGCTCTGATTATATGGGACCTTTTGCTTTTTCTAATGGGTACACTCATATCTTAGTTGATATTTATTATGTTACTAAGTGGATAGAAGATATTCCAAAAAGTAGTGTTGATCATTACACATCTATTAAAATGCTTAAGGAAGTTATCTTTTGAGGTTTGGAGTCCCTCTATATTTAATGACTAATGGTGATTCACACTTTATTCATGGTGCATTTTGTAAACTCTTAGCTAAATATAATGTTAACCATAGAATTACTTCTCCATATTATCCTAAATCTAGTGGTCAATTTCAATTGAGCAATGAAAAAATTAATAGTTTAAAATACTATTAATAAATCTAGAAAGAGTTGGTCTAAGTAACTTTATGATGCATTGTAGGCATATAGAACTGCTTATAAAAATACTATGAGTATGTCCCTCTATAAAATGGTTTATGGAAAGGCTTGTCATTTACCTCTACAATTGAAGCATAAAGCTTATTGGCAAATTAAAGAACTTAATTATGATTTTAAACTTGCCGGTGAGAAGAGGTTATTTAACATGAGTTCTCTAGATGAATGGAGAAGACAAGCTTATGAAAATGTCATGTTGTTTAAAGAGAAATTTAAAAGATGGCATGACAAAATAATACAAAAACAAGAATTCAATATCGGTGATCAAGTTCTATTGTACAATTCTTTAGTTTTTTGCATGAGAACTCCTCTCCAAATGGTAAGGACCCTTTATTATCGAGGAGATTTATCAATCTCGTGCCATCAAGATCAACAAGGCCGAAGGCACCAACCCTAAGGTAGTTAATGGGAAAATAATCTAACATTATATTTCACTAGCAAAACGGAGCATGCATTGCAATGTGAAAAAAATCCATAATCTCAAATGGCCATGACCACATTTTGTTACATCAGCGAGATACACTCTAACTCTCATTTTTGTGAAATCGTGAACAATTTTTGAAAATCATGAACATTTTTTAAAACTCGTGAACATATTTGAAATCATGAATATTTTTGAAATTCACAAACATTTTCTAAAATAGGGAATAATTTTAGAAATCATGAACATTTTAGGATACTTGCAAATATATATTTTAAATATATGAACATTTTTAAAACATTTCTCCTGAATCGGCGAACATGTCTAGAGTCGATAAACATTTTTTCAAAAATTGGTGGAACAAATTTTGAAATTGATGATTTTTTTGAAATGCATGATCTTTTTGAATCAACAAACATTTTATGAACTAATAAAAATAATAATTTACGAAAAAATACTCAATTTTTAGGAAAAATTTCAATTCATGAACATTTTTTGAAGTGGCAAATGTTTTTTTAATTTCATTGACATTTTTAATACTTGAAAATTTTAATAACTTATTAACTTTTTTGATTTTCTCAACTTAAAAAAACATCGTGAACATTTATTAAGTATGTGAATATTTTTTTAAATTGCAAACATTTTCTAAATCCATGAACATTTATGAATTACTAAACGTTTTATTTCAAAATTCTCATTTTTATAATTTTAGATTTTTTTAAATTCCCAAATTATTAAAATTAGAGAAAAAAGAATAACGAAAAAGAAAACAAAAATTAAAAAATAGGTCGCTCATCCATGGGTCGGTCCAAACAGGTGTGTTGTGTCTTCTCCTAGCGTGTAGAGTGTGGTATGGGAGGTTTCTACTACATCGGTTGGCCTAGTCCGAGATTTTTCTGTGTGAAACATTTTTTTATCACTTATAGGTGACATTCGTGGATAATATTTTGCAACTTTAGTGGTAATTTTGAAAAAGTACGGGCAGAAGCACTCGTTCCTTTATTGGAAGGTAAAGATGTACACCCATTAACAAGGAAACCAACTTTATCTTGACAATAACACCACAAGAGTACATAAAAGAGACATTCGAGAATGCTCCAGAACCCTAAAAAGAGGTAGGTATGTGGTATAGTAAGAAATCAACTCTAAAAATTCTGGAAAAGTATTTTTCTCTGTTTTGGCATATTTAAAAAAAATAAAGGTAATAAATAGCCAGGAGAGTGTATGAGGAGGCCATAATCCTGGGGCAGGCCCTACCCCCATGGGGGCGTTGACCGAGCTTGTGGGTCCCTCGTGGACTTTCACGACTCTGTTTTCTTCTCGACGACTTGTTCTGCATGGGAAAAATTCATTATATATATATTCCTCGTTGCTTTGAGTACCATATTGCAAGTTTTCCCACTATTATTGTTTGGGCTATTTTTCTGGAAGATTTAGAAGCACTATGTCATCTCAAGAATCGTACAGTGAGATCTACGTCTCGCACCTCATCGTGGATCCCAAAGTCTATGGGGGTATCGATCCCTATGGTTGGAGAACAAAGGATGAGGAGGAGGAGGCCGATCTCAAAAAGATGCAATCCTCTAGAGAAGAAGAGGAAGAAGCACCTCTACCCCAACCAGGAAATATGCATGTGGAGGTTAAAAATTCGAGCCTGCCAAACAAGGTTACACATGTGCATGTGGATATTACTACCGCTTCTACCAGTAAGATTCACCCCTTTGTCGATGGATCAATGATCGTCACCAAAAAAATCACAAGGATACCTTAGACCTTAAGCGAGAGGTCGATAAGCTTAAGGAGGATATCCAGACCCTAAAGAGCATCATTGCAAAGAAAATTACCTCATCACCACCATCACCCAAGAAGGAAAGTTGAGTGCACGGGTATGGGAACCACCCTTGGCTTGTTCCAAGCTTGAGGGAGGTGCCACGGTATCATATCACCGTCACTTTTACCATCATTACCTATTCCAGTTTGATCTTTATGTATCCTATGATATAGAAGAATAAATATGTAGTTTCGAGTGTTTGCCTTGTGATCTATCTATCTATGTAATCGAGTGTGAGATTTATATAATAAAGAGTGGTTTGAGTTTGTTTGCTTTACCCGTATGCATCAATACTAGCAATGAATAAGAATAAATAAAAATATCATATGCTAATCCCGTGGGGAGTGATGACTTCACATAAAAAAATTATAAACCTTATTGGAAGTTGACAAACATAGTATTAGTCATTGGTGCAATTCATGAAAAAGTAATAACGGAAGAGAGGTCTCACATATAGATATACTATCCTAAACATCTTTTATGATTGATAGCCCCCATTAAATATTCTATGCATGATCAACTAGTTGATGTTAGACAAGGAAGACAACGTAATGAGTTATGTTTTCTTACATTCGCATATAAGTTATATTGTGAAAGCACATTTGCTCCCTTGGTGGTTTTGGTAATCAATAACAACATATAAGTCATCGAACTAATGTTTCAACCAAGTATATTTCAGGAAAAGTTCAATGATAGGGATAGCCAAAGGATTGTGGAATTACCCCAAGATGCAAGGAAATAGGTTGGCCAAGCTTCAAGCAAGGGGACTCTACATTTTACATTTGTGAGAAATCACTTTGAATCCATGGGAAAGCCAATACTATTAAAAGGGGGTAAAGTTTTGTTGGTGAACAATATGCTCAAACGTACACAAGTGATAGTCACCAAAACATCCACAAACTCTACCACCAAAGTCTGTCCAAATCCAAATATGCAAAATCGGTGCAACCAACATTCCTATCATGATGCCACCGATTCTAAACCCTAGACAGACTCAGCCAAACCCTAACACTTCGGTGCAGCCGACACTGCTTTCGGTGCCACTGAGTTGGGTTGCCAAGTTTTTGTTACGCAAGTTCACATTTTTGGTCCGTCCGAAAATGGTGAATCAGTGTAGCCGAGTTTGGTAAATCTGACCATTGGTCACCTTGTCGATACAACCGAGATTCATATATCGGTCCCTCCGAGATTCAAAAGTTGCCACTTTTGGTCACTTTGGTACCACTGAGATTTACACATCGGTGTCGCCGAGTTGGTCATTTTGTGTGTAATGGTTGGATATTTGGGGATGCCTATATATACCCCTCCACCACTACCTACTCGAAAGATAAGCACTTAGATCTATTCCATACCTATCCTACTCAGTTTTCTGAGAGAGAACCACCTACCCTTGTGTTGAGGTCAAGATCTTCCACTCCAACCATATGGATCTTGATTTCTAGCGTTCCCAAGTTGCTTTCCACTAATCCCATATCTTCTACCAAGCCAAATCTGTGAGAGAGTGATTGTGTGTTGAGGAGTCTATCATCTTGAAGCACAAGAGCAAGGAGTTCATCGTCATTACCGAGCCTATTACCTTTTGGAGGGTGGTGCCTCCTAGCTTGGTTAGGTGTCGCTTGGGAGCCTCCTACTTCGTGTTGTGGAGTGAACCAAGAAGTTTGTAAGGGCAAGGAGATCGCCTACTTCGTGAAGATCTACCCATAGTGAAGCTAGTCCTTCATGGACGGAAGCCGCATGGAATAGTCAAGGTTGCTTCTTCGTGGAACCCTCCATGGGTAGAGCCCTCCATGGACTCTCGCAACCGTTACCCTCCGTGGGTTGAAGACTCCATGAACATGGACGTACGATAGCACCACCTATCGGAACCATGGGAAAAATCATCGTGTCATCACTTGTGTTTTCTTTCCTAACCCTCTCTTTACTTACATGTGCAATGTCTTTAATTTTTGCTACTACACTCTTAGACATGCATGTGTAGGGTGTTACTTGATATGCTATGAATGCTAAAACTTGCCAAGAATTAAAATTGGGAAAAAGGCAAAACTTTTATTTGGTCAAGTAGTCTAATCACCCCCTCCTCTAGACCTACTTTTGATCCTACATATTGTCATGGATACTCTAACATGTGGTGCTTGCTCATAACCTTTGCTAGCCAAAAGTTTGCACAAATTAGAGATACTACTTGTGCATCCAAAACCCATAAACCCAGATTATTTCCACAAGAGTACACCTTATCTACCTATGGATTGAATAATATCCTTCAAGTAAATTGTAATTGGTGCAAAAGTAATAAAAAATTGCTCCTAAATATGTATGACCTTTTATTGTATGGGTAAGCTTTGTACGAGCTTGTGATGGAAACGAAATAAAAGTGACGGACTGCATAATAAAGGTTGTTATCATAAGGGGCAATATAAAGTTACCTTTATTTCCATTAAGAGCTTGCACATCCAAACAAAAAGAGCATGCCAACCTCTACTTCCCTCTGTGAAGAGCCTATCTTTACATTCATATATTTACTTTTATGCAAGAGTCATTAATGTTCATCTCCATGCCATCTTTATTCTCTAATTGGCAAGCATCATGTGGTGGGGAAAGATCCAGACATATATATCCAGTTGGATGTATGTTATCATGAATTATTATTGTTGAAATTATCCTTGAGATAAATAGTTGGGTGGTGAAAACTATAAACCCCTATCTTCCTATGTGTCTGCTTGATACTTTTTGTTTCACAAATATACCATGAGTGTCAGCAATCATAGAAGACTAAATGTTAGTTGAGTATATGAACTTGCTAAACATAGCTCTGACATAGACTCTTTCTGAAAATATGCTGGATTGCAATTGTTTCAATGACAAAGAACATATTTGTTAATTTTCAATAAGGTGTGTGGTTCATACTTTAGCTTGTGAATAGATTCTCACTTGTTTATCAGAATTTTTATGATCCTATTGCTTCTATGATAATGATCTTTATGCCTACATGTCTGTATTTTATTTTTTTCGACATCTCTCTCTAAGCATGTGGTCAAGATTATCGAATTCGGCTTTCGCTTGAGGACAAGCGAGGTCTAAGCTTGGGGAAGTTGATACATCCATTTTGCATCATGTTTTTCTATTGATATTTATTATGTTTTGAGTGATTATTTCACTTTATGATGCAACCCTAATGCCTTTTCTCTCTTATTTTGAAAGATTTATACATGGAAATTATCGACAACTGAAATTCTGGACCGAAAAGGGCTATAGAAGAGTTGGATATTTTCTAGAACTCCAAATGACCTAAAAATTGACAGATATTATTTTGTAATATATATAAACTATTGGATAAAGAATCACTAGAGGGACACCCACCATGTGGCCACAAGCTTGCTGGGCACGTCTTACCCATAGGTAGCGCCCAACGAGCTTATGGGCCCCTTGGTAGGCCTCTGATGCCCATCTTCTCCTATATGATGTCATTTACCCTAGAAAAAAATCACAAGATTGTTTTCCGGAAGAAGCATCACCATCTCGAGGCGGAACTTGTGCAGGAGCACTTTTGCTCTTCGGCGGAGTGATTCCGGCAGGTAAACTTCCCTCGGGGGGGGGGGGGGGGTCAAAGCCATTGTCATCAGCAATGCTTCCTCCATCATGGGAGGAACAATCTTCATCAACATCTTCACGAGCACCATCTCATCTCAAACCCTAGTTCATCTATTGTATTCAGTCTTTGTTCCAAAATCTCATATTTGTACCCATGGGTTGCTAGTAGTGTTGATTACACCATGTAGTTGATGCTCGTTGGTTTATTTGGTGGAATATCAAATGTTCAGATCCTTAATCATATTCATTACACCTACGGTATTGAACATCGTGATGATTTATGAAAGTTACTTTCATTCTTGACGACATGGGATAAGTTTTGTTATAAGTAATCATGTGATGTTGGTATCTGTTTGATATTGTGATGATGTGTATGTTGTTCTTCCTTTAGTGGTGTCATGTGAATGTTGACTACATGACATTTCACCATATTTGGGCTTAAGGGAAAGCATTGGAGAGTAATAAGTAGATGGAGGTTGCGAGAGTGACAGAAGCTTAAACCCTAGTTTATGCGTTATTCCGTAAGGGGCTGATTTGGATCCATATGTTTCATGCTATGGTAAGATTTGTCTTAATTATTCTTTCATAGTTGCTGATTCTTGCGAGAGGGGGTAATCATAAGAGGGTTGTTTTTTCAAGTATGAATAGCACCCTAGCACCGGTCCACTCACATAACAAATTATGAAAGTATCGAAGGCGAATCAACTAAACATGATTAACGTGACTAGACAACAATTACCATGTGTCCTTGAGATCTCTTTACTACATATAAGAGAACTTTCAGGCTTTTCCTTTGCAACAAAAAGAATTGGGACACCTTGCTGCACCTTGGTTACAGTTATTACTTGTTATGAATTACACTACTATACAACTATCTGTTACTGCTACTCTTAGTTTCGCAGGAATCACCTTGCTGAAAACCAATTTTCATTTCCTTCTGCTCCTCATTGGGTTCAACACTCTTACTTATCGAAAGGACTATGATTGATCCTCTATACTTGTGGGTCAAACATCCCATACCCAAGCCATTGCCCACACAACCGCCGCCGCCATGCCGGCCAAAACACCATTTGTCGATAGCCGACAGGGCGACCGAAAGGCTACGCCACCTAGGCCGCAGCTCCACCACATGACCCAACCCATCATATTCTCCCAATCAAACATGTAATCTAAAGGAACCCTCTCCCATGGTGCACTGATCTGATGTGTTTCATGCCCAGGTTTGTAGTGGCTCGAGGGAGTATGAAGGGTGGACCTGCGACAACAGCTTCACCACGTGTCCTCGGTTAGTAGCTTGAGTTGCATAGGTTTGGCTAGTGTTGAGGGACACCGACCTCCTTCCCATCAACCGTGGGGGGGGGGGATTGCGTCCAACCTGGAGCAGCAGAGAACTCGTGGGTTCTAGTTGGGTAAGCCTCGAACACCTTGTAATATGTGATCTAACTCGAAATATGCTTACCATTTGGTCAATGGATGTGTGCATTGTTTCCCGCCTGACTGGATTATTGCATGCCTAACTATAGGATTGATTCAGCGCTTGACTTTTGGCTCGCAGTTAGAATGGAAACTAGCATCTCGTGAGGTATAGAATTGCATCTTTTGTTTGGATTTATTTATCTAGAGATGGTAGAAACTATTGTTTTGTTTAAAGACTTTTGCAATTCCCTCTGTTCTGATTATCCCCGTGGCCTCGCCGACGTTGTTGTTCTAAAATATTTTGATAGTAGTGAGCAAATATTATAAGGCACGACTATATATACTGTGAGGCCTACTATGGAAAAATGTTACTCAATAAAAATATTACCAGATCTTTTTCCTGATATTAGACTTCGTCAAAGAGTGCAATAGTCGAGTATATTCATGATAAGGATTATGAATTCCATATTTCCTTTAAAAGAGCTCAATACATTAATAAATTTAGCTGCACGCCCATGATTATCCATGTATTATGTGAGCTATATATATATACGTAGCATCAATTTTCCTCACAATTTCTTTCTGCGTTGGATTGAGTTCGAAGTAAGATATCACAAATGTATAAGAGAGGTTAGTTGCATGGTAACTTAAAACTGGAAGGGGTAGCAAACAATGTTGTACAAGTATAAGTATTAAACAACAATAATAGTATTTAAATGTGCAACTATAGCAGAAGAAAATTTGGACATGAACATGGTAAATACATACATGGATGGAAATTCGGATGACATGTATGGGGCAAAGTGCACTGGTAGACAAATTGATGTGCATCTCGTCATTCCTAACACAGTACGTGGTACACATATAAGACCTATTTACAGTTGTGACCACTGAAATAAGTATTTTCTTCATTATTAATGACATCGACAGAAAACCTAAATTCTTGTTTTGTCTCAACAAAAATTGAAAGTTAAGTTGAGACTGAATTGTAATACCAATATGTTTTAAGAAAGGGAAATATTTGTTATCTATAGTATGGTAGAAACCCAACGTCAGACCACTCCATGTCCATCGATTCCAATTCAATCCCACGGTGGAGAAATTAAATAATAATGCATGTTCCTATAATTCCTCTCAGCCGTTGCTAATCACCCGTACATCACGCACAAATGATTGCATATCTATCTCGTCTGTTATGTCTCTCCCGCTACCTTCCCATGTCTCTCCCGCATCCGGCCCAGATCCAAACCTAAACCCATGAGTGACCTGCGCTCCACGACGCTGCCACCGGTGAGGTTGCCGGTGCGACAACCCAACAGTAGGTGTTGTGCCCGCCATCTCCGTCGTTGCATCACCAGGTTGGACGGAGGCTATATGGTGTGCCTGGCATCTCCGCCACTCCTCGAATTGTGAACTAGCAGTGGCATCCCGTTGTTTCATTCCTCCATTTTTATCAAATTTGAATCCAATTTTACAATTGATTGATGGTAATTTATTCTAATTCATTCCATGTTTCTATCATGTTCTGCCTTGTTTTTATGTGTGCATAAAAAATGGAACCTACCAGTTTGGATGGAATTGTTTTGCAAATCACAAAATGGCATGCCTGCATGTTCGAAGGAAGCATTGCCAATTTATTCTCTTAAGTTTTTTAATGCTTCCAATCTTATGCTGAGATAACATGAAATTGATGCTTCAAGATATCGATGCTTCCTAATCTGATTTATATTTCTTCAGTTCAGATAGCTTACCACAATATTGAACCATGCTTTGAAATATATATTTTTAAGCATCCAACATTTTTATACATGTATTTTTAACCTTCTTTCTAGTATTGTTCTTGCTTCCTACCTTCTATATTTAAGCATCATGCCTAAACTTTATATGCTTCAAAGGTACTTATAGGTCGTCGATGCCGCACAGGTGACATGCTAGCCAGCAGGCCTGAGGAGCTCAAGGATAGGGTGTGCCAATGGCATGCAGACGAGTCATGACGACAAGTAGACGAATCGGCAATGAAAACTAGCGGTGAAGGCGATTGAGGCTTCTGGCACCATGAGAACTTAACTCAAGATGATGGCCGATAGGCCTGCTTGCTTCCCATCACATCGTCAACCTCCATGAAGCAAATAGGAAGCATGTATGTAGCATGGAAATAGGAAACAACATAGCTGGACGATTGTCAATGTTTATGAAGGCAAACAAAAATCTAATAGGAAGCATGTGGCACAATCAAAAGAAATATTTGTGATTACCTTTTCTAGATCTCACAAAAAAGGTTGTGACTATGGAAGCAAACAAGCAAACAAAAACGTTAGGAGTAGAATAGTAGACAACAAATTAAAAAAAATGGAAACAATATTCTTTACATGAAAATAGGGATTATTTTTCTAGAATAGGGGCCAATTACGCATCAATCATGCATCATTAGCATTGAATTAGTTACCATATATTGATGCGTGAAACAAACGCAGTCATCATGCGATGGAGAACGGTCCCATCAAATTAGCAATCCAGTCAACCTAATCTCCGTCTGGACTAAGTAGCAGATCCAACGGACGTGTTGCTTCCTATCCAACGGACAACGAATGGTCTGATATGATGCATTTAGCAGTAGTCTGATGCCTGGCGGTGTCCTTTAAGAAATCAATCCTTGCAGAGGAGGGGATGACCTTAGGAAATTGAAAGTAAAAAAAGTATTGTTAACAATATTTTCACATAGTACAACATAAATACTCACATATACGCACATACATTCGTCCTTAAAAATACATGTACGCACATCATGTAATTACGAGAACCTTTGAGATACTAAGCCGATACAACATATTAAGATTGATGAAGCCATCGTAGGTGTCTTTATAGTGAACGGAAACGTCTCCTCCTATTAAAGTGGCTAAGGAGGGCCTCCTCCCATGAGTTCTCAATGCTAGCTAGGCCTCTCTCTCACATGGACTTGTGTCCCTAGGTTTTTTCTGGTCTAGAAAAAAATGAACCTTTTATACTGCCATGTGGAGGCTACGTGGCAGGCCTTGAAGAATTATAGCTCATGGAGATTTGCATGATTTTGTAAGTGACACGTGCTGGTTTTACAATTTTCTTATTACGGGTTTTCATGTGTATCTTTGATATTATTTTTGAACACAACACAACACAGATGCTCATATATACACACATATACTTTATGACCACAGGTACATATGCCTTACATTTATAAGATTCTTTGAGATACAAAGCCAGCAGAACATCTTGAGATTGACGAAATCATCACAAGCATCTTCATACTCAATAAACACGTCTCCTATCACTAAACGAATATTGTCAGAGAGGCTGAAATAAATTCACAAAAATGTTAGCACCAATGCCAACATATACGCGCATACACTCACCCCTAAGACCACATGTACGCATATTGTCTAATTACGAGAACCTTCGAGATACTAGTCCGACATAACATCTTGAGATTGGCGCTAATATCGCTAACTACTAAGTTAGAGATGATACCATGCGTTTCAAGTACTTTTGCGTGAGTGTATTCCCAACTGACGCATGGTGGTTTTTGTTTGGTAGGTTTTTTCTTTTGAGCTTGCTACTGTTTTTAACACCGTACAATGCAGAAGATCACATACACTTACTTCTAAAAACGCATGCACTCACACCCTACCCGTATAATGCTATATAAGGGTTTCAAACAAATCCCAAAAAATGCAAGCATCAGTGCGAAGACAATACAACACATGGGCTGACATACATACATAACACATTCCTTTGAATGGACACACGTACACCCTACCCATATAACGTTGTGGATAGTACAAGGTGTAGCATTCTTTGTTCATTCTACTTTCTATATAAAGTTATGTTAATTATGATGTGATACATAGAAACTTTTCCCGCGGGACATCATAGAATAAGAAAATCAAACAAAGCTATGTTGCTTAGATCATACATTTAGATGGTTAGAACTATGCTTGATTTCGATTGATAATGCATCTTTAATTTTGTTGCTTATGCATGGTATTTATCACGACTAAGGGTTGTGGGATGCAACAGATCTTACTTAAAATATCGTGTATAAAAAAATCGTCAATGCACTGTAATACCAAAGGTTCTATATTTTTACTATTTTCCATTCATCTTTTACTGTTTCGTAAACTAAAATGTGTATGCATTACAAGAAAGAATCACATTGTTGTTAATTCACTTTTCTAGTGTCTTTACTTCTTCTGTATCTTGCTTCGTTCACCATTACAAATTTTCATCTGTTGTAGGATGGGGTATTATCTATAAAATGAGATCTTTAAATGTATACTAGAACAATTTTCCTTTGGTTCGAAGGAATTTCGTACAACTTTTGGTTGAACAAACTTTGACTATCATAATAGCTAGGAACAACTTTGCTTGAAACATTTAAAATATATAGGTAAGTGACTGTAACCATGAGTGAACTGTTTTTGCGTACCTTTCAGTATTTACCTAAGTAAAGTTAACTTTCACATTACCACCTGACAGCTTGCTTATCCACTACATTCTTTTCTCCAATAAAGAAAACAACACAGCCCCCACACACGTGGTTCACGACGGGCACGACATGCCATCGTGCCTTCGCCTGCTAGTAGATAAAATGTCAATATGAGTTTCTAGGTTCGAATCAATATGAATTAGGAGGCAATTGAAACAATGTTGCGTCTACATTTTTCAGTGAATAAGAAAACACATAATTATGAAAACCCAATGATAATCACATAATTAAATCAGTATCTGATGAACAAGATCTAAATAAGTATTTTAAACATGTTGTCATCTATGTGTAATCATGTCAAAAAAGGAGAGAGAAGTAGTGGTTCTTTAGAACGTTGTCTATGTTATCAAAGCCTATGAAGTCATTGCAAAGTGGGCACTACAAAAGTCCGTACATACAAGTTAGTACTCTGATATGATTAGGACAAGATTAAGAAATATACATCAAGGTTTATCTCGACATCAACTTTATTTGTGATGGAGAGAGGCGTAACATCTGTAATCCTATTGTAACTAAACCGTGAAGGATTCTTCCCCTTTTCTTCTATAATATATGATACGCACACTCATGCGTATTCGAGAAAAAAAAAACTTCATTAGGGTCGACTGATGGTTTTTTCCGTGGCTCTTGTTGGATGGGCAACCTCGACAGCAAATGGCAGACGGTGTCGTCCTTGTCAATGATTGTTGTCGTCGACATCCGAGAACGTTGGCACAAATGTGCAGTACAAGTGGGACTGGGATCAGGTGAAACATGCGCCCTTCCATCCAGCGTCGCTTCGTCATCCAACGGTTATCAACGGACAAAGTGAAAAAGGCAAACACTTGGCAGTTTTGGCACGGAGACGAGAAGACGCGGGTGAAAAAGAGGAACAGGCGGGCTCGTCTGTTCTTTCCCGTGCACGCTGCATAGCAGATGGAATCGGTGCCGCACCGCCGTTGAGGGAATCGACTACATCGCCGGTGGCGTCCACCACCGGGCCGTCGAGATCCACCACCAGGCCGCCGCAAGGGAGTGGACAAGGGGTTGTGGTGGAGGTGCACCGCATAGATGGCGACGGGGTCGGCGCATCGCCGCCGGCGAGGTGAGCGAGGGGGCCGGGGCTGACCTGTCGCGAAGGTGCTCGAGGGGGCTCCGGGGCCGAGCAGTCGCGCGGTGCTCGAGGGGCGCCGGGGCTGAGCCGCTGCGGAGGTGCTCGAGTGGTGCCGGGGCTGCCGCGGAGATGCTCGAGGGGGTGCCGGGGCCGAGCAGTCGCGGAGGTGCTAAAGGGGGCGGGGCTGAGCCGCCGTGGAGCGTGGAGGTGCCACACCCAACGCATCAGACCTCCTCGATTCCGTCGATTTGGTGTATCTCTTCTCCACAATTTGCTGCTTCTCCACCTGAACATGAGCAATCTACATGAGGGATCTACAATTTGCTGCTTCTCCACCTAGAAGCAGCAAAAGAAAAAGATGGTATAAAGCCTCAAGTGGAAGTGGAGAAGGATGGCAAGAACAAAGGGGCAAATTTGGAGTTTCAAGAGTGCAATGCAATCTTCAGTTTCACCCAACTCTTGACAGCTCCAACTTGTGACGATCATGATTTGTTTTAGCATGTCTAAGTCTTCTAGATAGTATTTTGGACAGAGTTAACTATAGTTGGGGCTAACTATAGTCTTTTGTGGCCTAAGTGTATAAGTAAAACGGCCTATCTTGTGTAATCATATGATTGTTCAGTAGCAAGACTTGTTGCTGGGGAATTTACATGTTGAGTACTGCTAGTGGCAGCATGTAGTTTGGTACTGATGTTGTGTACTGATGTTGTTTCTACTGTCGACTTGCTGTGCAAGCATGCATTTTTCTTTTCAGATTTCTAATATGTGGATGATGGTCGGGTGTGTTTATGAGTTGGTTGATCCATGCTTGATTATTGCTAGAGCTCGATTTCAATGTATACAGATTGGATGGGCTGTAGTTTCTGAACTGACAAGCTGATTGCTGTTGTGAGCTGCTGGCTAGTGTTGACTGTCTGAAAAAAGTCATGTGTGAATCATTTTTGCACTTGGGACAATCAGGGGCGTTGGATGGGGAAGCAACGCTGGATGGGAGAGCGCATGTTACGCCGTGACTGCCAGCCAGGAGGCATATCACCTGATCCTAGTCCGTACAAGTGGGAACAAAGCAGATCTAGAGGATAATAGTAAGAAAGGAACAAGAATATGAGAAAGACAAGACAGAAAGAAGATGAGCAATCTATCTCTATGTCGAGCAAATATTAAGGGCAGGTAATAATAAATGATTACCAAATGATCAATAGGAACAAGTACCGAGGAAGAAAACTGAATACAGAGGGAAGTTTCATGATAGAACATGAACGTTCCGGACGCGGTAAGAAGAACAACAAAAAAGATGTTAACAGTCAAAATAAAGTAAATTATAGAAAACCCAATGCGCTGTCAAGAAGGAAATTGAAGTGGTATGTCGTCTAAACCTTAAAATTAAGAGGGTGGAATGTAAGTCTTTTTAGAAATGAATATTTGACAGTACGACAATGAAACCATTCAAGAATAAAAGAATGGATATTTCACGCAAGAGAACAAAAATCCTTGCGAAAACGAAAGAAGCAATTTTTGATGCGAAAAACGACGCATGAATCGGTGAGCGGATAGGACACAGTAGAAATGCATGAGCGGAGATGAGATAAAAGAACCAAAACAAATATAAAAGAAGATGAGGAAACATAAGTATAGAATATAAGAGGAGAAGAGGACACAGACAAACGAAGAGGAAGACGATTGGAAGCTATACGCGCACAGGGTATAACAACGGCCTGCACACGTATATTCTTAGAAAATAAACATGTTATGTTGTTCCGTATTGAGATAGAGCTAGACTGTGAGGACTCTGCTGAGGAGCCTCCTCCGGCTGAGTCTGCTGACGCGACGTTCATTGTGGAAGCACGATGTTTTTCTTTCTTCATAGAATGGTAGTCCCTAGGGCATCTTTCAGACGAGTCTCCCCTTCACATGTAGGGTACTCAAGGTCCAGCCCCTCAAATCCGTTGGTAACTTCATCCACCCCGGCAATAGCATAGACATCTGGAATCGGATTGCATTGGAAAGTTCCATCAGGTCCAGGAGGTAAGACATAGCCGACCGCCACCTTCAAGGTTATGTTCAAGCATTTCCCAATTATCTCACAATGTTCCCTCTCCACGATATAATCCACAGGGTAGCGAGGAGTCGTGATATTAGGCCGAACAAGTTCCGTGGAAGCCACACTGCTTCTCCCCTAAGATGGTGGGGTAGCTTCATGGGTAGTATCGAATGAAGGATCTTCGTGCTGCTGAGATGGTGGGTCGGTAGCTCGCTGACTGATAAGTTCCTCTAATTTCTTCTCATGCAACGCTAATATTTCGAATGAAGGATCTTCGTGCTGCTGAGATGGTGGGTCGGCCGCTGACTGGTAAGTGCCTCTAATTTCTTCTCATGCAACGCTAATCTTTCTTCTACCTTCTCGATCTCGTCTTTTCCTCTTTCTTGTTTCTCCATCGGCTTCTATATCCACTGCTGTCGGGAAACCCATGCACCCATGGAACGGATCCTGATGTCCCTCATGTTCGTCCAGGGTGTTCAGGATTCCCGAGGGCACGTGACAGCTCGTCCTTCTCTCTGTCGAGAGTGAACCTCCCTTCCTGCACGACCTGGATTGCTGCTTGAATCTATTTGACGGGTGTTTCAAGTTGAGCTTTCATGTAAACACACTTCCCTATTTCTGGGTGTAAAGTTCTCCCATGACCGAAGAACCAAGTCCTTGCCCGTTCGGGCCAGTTCAATGTCTCTGGTTCGATCTCTTTAGTAAGCAGGTCATTCTCAACTTTGTCCCACGTAGGTCGGGCAACCTTGTAGCCATCTGACCCCGTAACATGGTGATATACCTTCTTTGCATCATTTTGCTTATTTATGTGTGACCTTTTCTTAGCATTCTCCGATTTCTTGTATGCCACAAATGCGGGACAATGATATTTTAGCTTCACATATTGACCCTCAAATTCTAGAGTATCATCTTTCTCGACAAATTGTTTGTTCAATCTTTTCTTCCAGTTCTTGAATTGTTCTGCCATCTTATTAAGATCCCATGTCTTGACTTTTTGTTGTATAATTGGGTTATTTGGATAATGCTCCGGAGGTAAGCTAAAATCTGTCATGAGCGAGTTTCAAAGCTCATCTTTGCATCTATCATTGACATAAGAAAATCCATCGTCCTTCTTCTTATTCCATTCTTGGATGCTGGTCGGGATTTTTTCCCTAACAATAACTCTGCACTGATGTATAAATCGGTCTTGGGTCCGCTTGGGAAGCGTTGGTTTGCCATCTAGAGCGACTTCTTCGATCGCGAACCTTTCATTCTCTCCCAACTTTTTCTTTATGCCTCGTATCCTTATAGATGAAGGTTGGCTTGATCAAGAGGGATAAAATAAGAAAGAAGCGTTAATATACGTACATACAGAACAATTAATGCATCTAGTTAGTACAGGCTTAATTAATATATATACCTCGCCAGACTTTGCAACAGTTAAGGCTCCAACACGGGCAGAGCCGTCATCTCCTCCCTCCATTCGTCACCGGAGTCGTCATCCTCTGTTCCCTCACCATCGGTGTCGTTGAGAAACGACAAGGTGATATCAGCATCACCTCCGTCGTGGATTATATCCCCCAACACCTCTTCTTGTTCTAAGTCTCTGTCGTTCCATAGTTTCTGCAAATATTACAACATGGTAATATACAACCATGAGAGATGGATTAGTGGTAAACATAGACCTAATCACAACAAGGAATCATATGCATATGGACAATGGATTAGTGGAAAACATCATGCAAAGTTGGCAAGTTTTATAACAGTCAGTTTTAGACAATAGTCAAGGACTCCTCCCCCCATGTCGAAGTTATACCGAAATTATCTGGGTTATATCTTAACGAACACCCCCCCCCTCATGTCAAAGTTACGATGATGTTTGTACAAGATGAATACAAGATTTATACACAAGATAAATACAAAAGGAATACAATATTTATACACAAGATGAATACACAGCTCAACAAATGAACCAACCATCATCCTATGAACAAAACTCAACATACAACAAATGGACACCTTTTGTCAAACAGCGAAGGGATGATCAGGGACCAACTCTGCGGAGATGCAACACCACAACCTATAATTCCACCGAGTGAAAAACAATTAGGCAAACAAAATTGTGCCACTGGTTAGAATGGATGATTTTAGTTGAAATGGACCTAAAGATCATGGCAAACAGATGAAAGGAACTCAAATGGTGATCAAAGCAATATGCAATGCAAATCTGTCCATTATAGCTAGATACCAATTTGAAAGCAAGATTTTAACATGCTACGAAATTTATACATGGCATCAAATGGCAAGACATGAATGTACATGTAACACATGGCAAAACATGCTTAGATCAGTGGCAATCATCATGACAAGTTGACAAGTATTAATAGATTTTCAAACTTGGTGATATTTGCAGAGTGGCAGAAAACAAATTCATGATGCAACCTTTGAGGCAAGTAAAATATATGCTACAACAATCTTTCATGGCAAAAAAGAGCATGGAAAGCATGTACTAATTACCATAAACAAAACACCCTTACTGATCATGATCCAAAGATGCACAGATTTGTTGCAAACCTCAAGGCAAAATGAAAAGTATTAATACTGCGAGTTTCAGACTTTGAGAAAAATAGGATGGCACTTCAAACTAGGTCACACATAAAGCATTGACACTTCAAACTAGTTATCAGATTGAGTATATGTATCTACAAAACTAGTAAAACTACACAAAACAAACATAAAATTGGTAAAACAAGCATTGAGTATATAGAGGGGGAAAGAGTGGTGCTCACCGAGGATCTCACGAAGGCTCATTGAGGGATGGAAAGGAGGCCCGGCGAGGAGGCCGAGTGGGATCGGAGGCGATGGCGATCCCTGGCACAGCAGCCTGACGACAATGATGGAGCTCGACAGGAGCAACGATGGTGAGGAGGCCTGTCGAAAAGGCCGAGCAAGCTCGGAGGCGATGGCGATCTCCGGTGCAGCAGCCTGGCAGCGATGGCGGAGCTCGATGGGGGCGGTGATGGCGAGGAGGCCCGTTGACAAGGTAGGGCAGGCTCAAAGGCGACGGCGATCTCTAGCGCAATAACCTGGCGATGTCGTGCTGTGGTTTGGCGTCGAGGGAGAGAGTGGGATATATTGGGGGAAATCTCTAAGTGTTGCTTATATACCCAACCCTTTAGTCCTGGTTAGTGGCTCCAACTGGTACTAAAGGCCCCCCTTTAGTCCCTGTCCGAGCCACCAACAGGGACTAAAGGTGAATTTCACCAGCCCAAAGGGCGCGAAAGCTCGGACCGAGACTAAAGGGGGGACTTTAGTCCCGGTTGATGGCACAAACCGGGAATGAATGGTTGGTCCTAGCACAGCCGAGGGGTGGTGGGAGTTAGTCCCACCTCGCCAAGCGAGAGGTGCTCGCACCGGTTTATAAGCCCGCATGCGGCTACCGTGGCAAGTTCCTCTCAAAGCAGACTGCTCATCGTATAACCTGGCCTCTCTTTGCCCTATGGGGCCTACTAACAACGGATATTTGTGCCTTGCGGGCCTACATCTTGGCCCATATATATTGGGTTTCTAGTCGTATGCAGGACGTGGTGTTTGAATTCTCCTGCTAGTAGGCGCACATTTTTTTATTTTTTGCATATGTTATGTCAATTTTTCCACCTTCAAACCACATCCTAATTTTCATACATACTCACTTATGTGTAATACTCATGGTTATCAAAGAATTTCAACAAAATATATGAAATTCTAAAAAATGCAAAACCTTCATTTTCTTCCGTGTTAATGAAGAGATCATGCCTGTTTTTGGTTTTTATTCTAAAGCTTTCTTTAAAACAGATGCATACATGTCTAGTTTCCATTTCATTCTTATTGCTATTAATTTTTTTAACAAAAAATACTTTATGAAAATTTTAGTTGCATAAATTTTATATAATTTGAAGTTAATATTATTTTGATCATAACTAGAGTTTTATAACCCAACATACTCATGGTGTGGGGTTTGAACTCCTGATGTAAGATAATATAAAAGTGCCTGGATGTTCATGAGATATGCCAAAACAATATACTATTCATACAACGTTTCTCTCTTATCATCTCCGATGCTTCTACTGTATTCATCTATGTCAAGACGTTTAAGCCATGTCTATATTAATATTGTTATTTTATATGGAGCCACCAACCGGGACTAACCGCATATGATCAACCTTGCAAAACTTGGGACTGAAAGGATAGGAATAATTGAAATTTCGTAAGTTAATAATTAATTATTCTAAAATAATGTTTAAAATGCCAAAATGCCCTAGCTAGCTCTTACAAAGATTCCCTCCGGTTTGTGAAAAGTGGCACTTTCCAGCTATAAGTCCAGAAACTCACACTAGAGAGAAAGTGATGGCGGTGAAGCGGGTCACATCCCAGAGTGGGATCTTGGGGTACAAATTTGTTTCTTCGCATGTGTCCTTTGCTTATTGCGCCGTAACCATGGATAATCTTCATCATTTAACTAGATGTTTGGGTCAGTCTTCACTCTGAAGGGAGGAATTTCATGAAACTTTTCATAATCTTCTGATATGTCTATCTTGTCCTCCACTCCAATGATGTTTCTTTTCCTTGAAAGAAATATGTGGAGCTTTGTCTCATCGTAATGTATTCTCTTCCTTATCTTTTCTTTTCTCAGTTTGGTAGACATGTCCTTCACATCAAAACGTGCGCCACATCATTGGCTAGGACGAATGGTTTGCCTGTGTACCCAAGATTGTTGAGATCCACTATTGTCATTCCGTGCTGTGGGTCTACCTGTACTCCGCCTCATAACAGTTTGACCCATTTGCACCGAAACAAAGGGACCTTACAATAATGTCCATTGTCAAGTTCCCATATGTCCTCTATGTAACCATAATATGTGTCATTTTCCCTATTGGTGTTTGCTGCATCAAAGCGGATACCACTGTTTTGGTCGGTGCTCTTTTTATCTTGGGTGATCATGTAAAATGTATTTCCATTTATCTCGTACCCTTGGAAAATCAATACAGTCAAAGATGGTTGATACGTCTCCAACGTATCTATAATTTTTATTGTTCCATGCCATTATATTATCAATCTTGGATGTTTTATATTCATTTTATAGGAACTTTATATCATTTTTTGGGACTAACATATTGACATGGTGCCAAGTATCAGCTGCTGTTTTTTCCTTGTTTTTTACGTCGTAGAAAATCTGTACCAAACGAAGACCAAACACCATGAATTTTTTTGGAGAATTTTTTTGGGCCAGAAGACACCAAATGGGCCAAAGAAGTGCCGGAGAGGAAGGCCGGGGTGGGGAACACCCACCAGGGCGCGCAAGAGGAGCCTGGCACGGCCTGGTGGGTGGTGCCCACCTCAAGACCCTCCTCCTCCGACTATTAGCTCTATAAATTCTAAAATATTTGAAAACCCTAGGGGATTCAATGAAACACAATTCCATCCACCGCAAGTTCCAGAACCTCGACATCCAATCTAACACCATCATGGAGGGGTTCATCTGACTCACATGCACCTCTCCGATGATTCTTGAGGAGTCCACCATAGACCTATGGGTCCATAGGAAGTAGCTAGATGGCTTCCTATCTCTCTCTCTCTCTCTTTTTATTCTCAATACAATGGTCTCTTGGAGATCTATTTGATGCAATGAATTTTGCAGTGTGCTTGTTGGGATCCGATAAATTTTGAGTTCATGATCAGTTTCTATCCATGAATATTATTTGAGTATTCTTTGATCTCTTATATGTATGATTACTTATAGCCTCGTATTTATTCTTCGAATCTTTGGTTTATTTAGGCCAACTAGATCAATTTTTCTTGCCATGTGAAGAGGTGTTTTGTGATGGGTTTGATCTTACGGTGTTGTTTCCCAGTGACACAAGGGGCAGCTAGGCACGCATGTATCGTTGACATTAAGGATAACAAGATGGGGTCTATTCCTACATGAATAGATCTTGTCTACATCATGTCACTGTTCTTATTGCATTACTCCGTTTTTCCATGAACTTAATACACTAGATGCATGCTGGATAGCGGTCGATGTGTGGAGTAATAGAAGTAGCCGCAGATTCGTTTCGGTTTACTTGTCTTGGATGTGGTGCCTATATAATGATCATTGTCTGTATATCATCATTATTATTTGATCTTGTATCAATTGTCCAACAGTAATTTGTTCACCCACCGTGTGCTATACTAGTGAAATCTACGGGGCCCAGGTCTACTTTCCAATATATTGCTTTCCGATATACTCTTTTGCCTTTTTGTTTTCAGATCTATTAATCCAAAAAAATCTTTCTGCAATTTTTATTTACTTATTTTATTTTGTGTTCTTGTGAGATCTATTTTCCAAAACTATCGCAACCTAATCTTTCTTATCATCGTTGAGAGCTTGACAACCTCTCTTACGCGTCGGGTTGCAAGTATTTGTTATTTGTGTGCAAGGGTTGTCTATGTAGTTGCTTGATATTCCTCTACAGATTGATACCTTGGTTTGATAACTTAGGTAAATACTTACCATCACTGTGTTGCATCATCACGTCCTCTTTGGGGAAATACCAATGCAGTCTCAAGCCACGTCAAAGGAATTTCTGACGCCTTTACCTGGGAGGAAGCGATCTCTTCAGGTGCCAATATCGAGCGCTAGGGAGACGTCATCAACACCTACCAGGTTCCTAATCACAAATATCACCTCCTTGCAATTTACATTATTTGACATTTGCCTCTCGTTTCCTCTCCCCCACTTCACAAATTTGCCGTTTTATTTGCCCTCTTTTTCGTTTGCCTTTTTCTTGTTAGGTCTCTTGTTTCCTTGCAATCTTGTTTGCATAGTCACGATGACTCAACAAAATACCAATTTGTGTGATTTTTCCAATACCAACAATGATGGTTTATTACCACTCCGGTTGTTCCTCCCGCCACTAGTGCGGAGTCTTGTGATATTAATGCCGCTTTGTTGAATTTTGTCATGAAAGATCAATTTTCCGGCACTCCTAATAAGGATGTCGCATCCCGTCTAAACATATTTGTAGAATTGTGTGATATGCAAAAGGAAAAATATGTGGACAATGATATAGTGAAGTTGAAATTATTTCCTTTCTCCATGCGGGATCGTGCAAAAAATTGGTTTTCTTCTTTGCCTCGCAATAGTATTGATTCTTGGGATACGTGCAAGGACGCTCTTATTACTAAGTATTTTCCGCCCGCAAAAACAATTTCCCTTAGAACTCAAATCATGAATTTTAAGAAACTGGAGACTGAACATGTTGCACAATCTTGGGAAAGAATGAAATTGAGGCTAAGAATTTGTACTCGTGGCATAAATCTTTGGATGATCATACATTTTTTCATGTGGGATTGAATTTTGTCTCTAGGAATCTTTTAGATTCCTCCGCAGGAGGTACTTTTATGGAAACTACTTTGGGTGGTGCTACTAAATTGCTAGATAATATTATGGAAATTATTCACAATGGCATACTAAAAGAGCACCTACTAGTAAAAAGGTTAATTCGGTAGAAGAAATTAGTACTTTGAGTGAAAAAATTGATGCTCTTATGAAGTTGGTTGCTAGTAAAAGTGCTCATATTGATCTTACTGATGTGCCTTTGTCTACTTTCAATGAGAAAATAGTGATTCTGTAGATGTGAATTTCATCTCGCGAAAACAATTTCAATAACAATGCTTATATAAGTAATTTCAGTCCTAGGCCTTTTCCTGGAAATTCCTCTAATAATTATGGTAATTCCTATGGTAATTCTTATTCCAATAATAATAGAAACACCTATGATCTTGAGAATATTTTTAAATAATTTATCAATGCTCAAAATCCTTTCAGTACTACGATAGAGGAAAACTTGAATAAGATTGATCACATGTCTAGAAGCATTGATAGAATTTCCCATGATGTAGAAAATATCAAGTTGAATGTTTTTCCACCTAAGATTAATGAATCAATTAAATATGATATGTTTCTATGGATGAAAGTAAGAAAAGAACCGCTATGCTTAGAGCTAAAAGAGAATTTTTAGAAAAGGCGTTTTCTAGCGATTACTTTCATAACAATGATGAAGATCTTAAAATGATTGGCGTTTGCTCTATTGTTTCTTGTTTATTAATGTTAAAATTGATGATAAAGGGACTGAAGAAGAGTCACCTTTATCTAGAGGGAGTCCCAATAATTTGGAGGGTGAAAATCTATAGCGACCCGACTCAAAACGAGTCAAGCCTCTGTGTGTTAGTGCCATCCCTGGATCAGTATACTGGCACACACAGTACATCAATGTATATATCAAAGTGAAATCACATGTAAAAAGCGTAAACTTGATATATACCTCTTAATCATAGCAGAAACAGTCAACGGGAGTGGAGTCCCAATAAACACCAACGACAGAAATTGAATGTACCGGCAAGATCACCATAGAAAGAATGATAAAGGCTATTATATGCAAAAGGCTTTGTGGCTCTATGTCTGAGTTTTTGCAGAAAAGCTGGTTTTATTTTCCCTACAACAAAGGAGTGAAACGAAAATCACTACTAACAGTTGGTTGTTAATGAGATGGTTCCACCAACCAATTCTCATGTCCCAAAAATTATTAATAGACCCACTCATCATACAATTTATTAATGGTGTTGAGAATGGCTGATAGTATCATCTTCGGTGCTCATGTTGTCTGTAACCGGGGACATGGCTAATTGATTAGTTTAACACTCTGCAGATGTTTGTACACTTTACCCGCAAGAATCGATCCCTCCTGTTATGTCCTCGCACTGCCTGGTGTTTGAGAACGGGACGATCGAAACATGGTCTTCCATAGTGATCCTCCGATAGAAAGTCAGTGCCCATCCAAATCCTACCGTTCTTCTACATCTCGTAGCAACCGACCTACCAAAGTCACCATTACGGCCAACCAAGCCGGAGCCCATATTGACTTGCGGTTGCACAGATAAGCTTTCCGACCTCGAAGTCTCCATCCATCTCTTTGAGCCTGGGTGGCATTCCGTTGGGATGATCACAGGTAGATACCAGGATTCCCGGGCATAAGCATGATAGATATCAGGCTGTCAAAAATGCATGTCCAATCCACCCAGAGGTATATTGAGTCCTTGAAGTCTTGAAGTATTTATCATCATGCAGGTCTTGAAATAATTAATTAACCTCACAACACTCCTGAATCTCACAACCAACCCCGTCTACTAAAGCATAGCAATTGTAAGTAACGTCCCTTCCCGGGCAAGTGGTAATAGGATGTTGGGTTTCTCCTACCTCATGATACTACTACAAGTTCAATCTCAATATCCTACTGGATGTAGATGGAAAGATTGATTCTAATGCAAATAAAACATAGGTAATGTAAGGTGATCAAAGTGAACTTGCATGTACTGTTCATGAAGAATAATATCGCTCTTAGAAATAACTTGATAGAACTATTCGTCACTTTCTGATGAAATCTATATAATCAAACATTGCACTCATAAGCAAACATTTCTAGCAATCAATACTATCAAATAAGAAGCCACACAAAAATCAAACACAAAAGGGTTGTGATGAAGGAAATACTTAAGACAAAACTCAAAACAACAAAACTTCATCAACACAACCAAGGGTTGGTTTGATTTACAAAAAATCATGTTTTCAAATAGAAAGACAACAACAAAGTAAAACCTAACAAAAGTATTTTAGTAAATATTTTACTAGCAAAAGAATTACTTTTGAAGAACAACTAAGAACTAAGAAAACAATACTCTAAACAACATAAGTTTTTGCCTAATAAACTTAACAACAAGAAAGACAATAAAATACTAAAATAAGAGAAAACAAAAATATGTAATAACTAAGTTAACAGAAAGTAAAACTTATAAAACAATTTATGAAAATAATTTCCAATAGGAAATCCAACTAGCAATGAAATCAATTTGCAAGTTATTACGAAACTAGAATTGATTTCATGCTATCAAAAATAATAAATAACATAAAATAAATTTGGTTGAAGTACTACTTCTAACTAACTGAAAACAAGGTAAAATTTGCCAACTAATATAAAAGGAAATAACTTAAAACAATTTAAAATAAAAGAAATAGAAATAAACCTAAAAGAACTAAAACAGAATCTGTTTTGCTTGAAACCCTAATTTATAATATTCTAAAAATTCTCAAATTGAACAAACTTATAAATATAACTAATACAAACCAGTAGAAAAAAGAATCACTCAAAAATATGTTTTTAAACTCAAGTTATTCAAATTCTAATGATTTGAGAAAATTCAACAGAATTGAAAGTTTAAAATTTAAAACATAGTCAAACTTTATATCTACGGACAATATACAAAAATTGTGACACAATGCAAAAAGAATAAAATTAAAAAAATTGAAAACATAGAAGATATGAATAAAAAAAATAGAACTAATCGCTTAAAAGAAACTAAACAGAAAAAGGAAAAAAAACAAATCTAGCGAACAGGGGCTACGTGGCGCTTCCTGAGTGGCCAAGGGGTGTGCACGCAGGAACTAAACGAGCAAACGACCGTCAACTAAAACAAAACGATTCGGCCTATTTAAAATAAATAAAACCGACCGGTTTATTGGAACTAAACCGGATCTAATGAACCGGTACGCTGGGGATCTAATCTTAGTCGTTGACATTAGATCGGACAACGAGGAGGCTTACCGTGGCGCGAGGTCAACTCTGGCGAGATTTCCAGCGAGGCCGAGGTGGAGAGGTTGACGGGGACGGTGTTCTGATGGTCCCATGGCGACAGAGAGGACACCAGGAGATGCGGCGAACGATGGCGAGCTCGGTGGTGGTCTTGGCGTCGGTGCAGGTGGTCGGAGGCATTGATGGCAAGCTCCGAGGCGGCAGTGGCGTCGGGTGGTCGAGGGGAAAGGGAGCTCCGGTGGGTGCGGGGCTCGGGCGAGTGGATGGAGAGGTTCGGGTGAGCGAGGCAAAGCGGATGGTGGCCTCGGGCGGCGAGGGGAGTGGCTAGTGCAAGCAAGGGGGGCGGCAATGGCGCGACGGCCGTGGGTAACTCCGGCGAGCGATTTGGCGAGGCAGAGGGCACGCGGGAGAGGGTTTCGTGGCGGAACGGGTGTGAGAGGCCTCGCACTTTATAGCCAAGGGGTCGGGGTGAAGAATAGGCAAGGGGAGAGGGAGATAGCGACGGATCCGAGGCAGCTCCGGCGAGGAAGGAAGGAGAGGCGAGAGGAGGAAGGAGACCGTGGGGATCGCGCGGGCGGTCGGTGGGGTCCACCGTCAGTGAGAGAAAGAAGGGAAACAACGGATCGGTGGCCGATCCAAAGTGAGATCGGATCTGGCGAGGGGATCCTTGGCCGGTTCCTTTCCATATGGGCTTTAGGGGTTTCCTAATAAATCAGTTTTTTCCTTTTTAAAAACAAAACAGAAAAGGAAACTAAATAAATGAAAATCTAAAATAGTTTTACATAGACATATTATATATCAAAATGACCAGAAAAATAAATTCTAAAACATGAACATATTTTCAATATCAAATAAAATTCTTACAAAATAAGAAAAAACAAACAGTGCTACTGTTTTTAATAAAATGCAAATGAAACATTTTAAAAATACCAAAATGGCTTCAAATTCATTTATCTCCATTTTTATATTGAATGGAATCATTTTACCCTATTTTCCATATATTTAATTTTTGGAGAAAATTAATTTGAATAAAAACCAAATAACTCCTAGGTGGTTTTGAATTTGAATTTTCAAACCACTTTCAAATCCTTCTTTTAAACTTCCAACTCATATTTCATAATTTGAAGAAGTCCTTTTATCCTCTCTCATGAAAATCATTAAGTTGCATAAAGTTTCTGAATTTGAAATATTTTCAAATGAAATTCAAACCATTTTCAAATCCCTTTTCATTTCTTTAAATGGAAGAAGTCATACCATCTTCACTCTAGGGTTTTGTGATGAAATGAATTTGGATTCCCGAGGATCAAAATGTAGAGTGAAAGTTTTGGGAAAGTCATTTCATTCCCTCTCATTAAACTTTCAAAAAGTTCCAAATTTCACTCACTTTCAATCAATCAATCAAACAATCTATCATTCTATTGATTAATATAACATTCCAAAATTTGGGATGTTACAAAATTTTGATAAAAATTCTCATAAAAGTGGGTTCGACGAGGTCAAAACTTTAACTAGTGATGTGCCCACTATTTGAATTAAAAAGATTTTAATTATGATATTTGCTCCTTGGTTGAGTCTATTTCTTTTCTATAATCCATGATAAATTCACCACATGCTTATGAACAAAAGAAAGTTTTACTACACATATTGTTGATGCCATGATGAAATCCTTAGAAGAAAAGTTGGAACTAGAAAGTTAAGTCCCTAGAAAATTACATGAAGAGTGGGAACCTGACATTAAAGTCAAGATTAAAAATTATGAATTCTTTGATCTATGTGATTTGGGTGCTATCGTTTCCACATTTCTGAAATCTCAATGTGATGTGCTTGGTCTAAGCAATATTGAAGAATGCTCTGTTAATTTGCACTTGGCAGATTCTACTATTAAAATGCCTTTGGGAAGAATTAATTATGTTCTTATTATTGCAAATAGGAACTATGTGCCCATTTATTTTATTGTTCTATATATTGATTGCAACCCGTCTTGTCCGATCATACTTGGTAGACCGTTTTTACGCACTATAGGTGCCATGATTGATATGAAAGAAGGCAACATTAAGTTTTAGTTTCCACTTAGGAAGGGTGTGTAGCACTTACCTAGAACAAGAATTAAGACACCATTTGAATAAATCATGATGGCCTCCTATGGAGTAAAAACTAAAGATGAGAATACTTGAAACTTTGTGATATGCCTAGCTAGGGGCGTAAAATGATAGCGCTTGTTGGGAGGCAACCCAATGAATAAATTATTTTTATCTTTTCCTTCCTGTTTTCGAGTGTTTACACAATTATACTTATGTTATAATTGTTTTTTTATGTTTTAATTAGTGATTGTGCCAAGTAGGCCTTTATGATGACCCATAAGATGAGTAGAAACAATGCTGAATCTGAAACACAAACTTTGTCTACACTGTTCGAAATTTGATTTCTTACTAGAGCGTGGTATTGAGCTGAAATTTTAACACAATATTTATATACAAATTATTTACATTTTCCTAAGTTTCAGAAAATTTAGAGTTAAGGAAGTATGGTTAGAGTACAGATCACTACAAACTATTCTGTCTGAAATAGATTCTGTTTTCGTTGCATTCTGTGCTTGTTTTGATGAATCTATGGCTTGATTGGCGGGTATAAGTCATGGTAAATATATAATACAGTAGATATAATGAATTAATAAAATATGAATGGGTTTTCAACAATACTTACAGTGGTAATTTGCTTTTTTACACTAACGAATCTCATGAGAATTTTGTTAAGTTTTGTGTGATTAAAGTTTTCAAGTTTTGGGTGAGATCGGGATGGATGAAGGAATAAGGAGTAAGAAGATCCTAAGCTTGGGGATTATACATCACCCCAAGATAATATACAAAGAGTAAAAATCAACTAAGCTTGGGGATGCCCCGAGTGGCATCCCCTCTTTCTTCTAACAACCATCGGTATTTTACTTGGAACTATATTTTATTCGTCACATATCATGAGTTTTGCTTGGAGCATCTTGTATCTTTGCTTGTTTTGCATTTTATTCTTGCTGCACACACCTATTTTAGAGAGCCAAATTTTTTTTGTGATTTTTTAGAATTGATCTACATGCTTCACTTAAATTTTTTGAGCTACGGAATTGCTCTAGTGCTTCACTTATATCTTTTTGATCATGACGTGCTTTTACATATTTCAAGAAATGGTCTCATGATTCACTTAGATTATTTTGAGAGTAAGGAAACATTGAAGAAATACTCTCATGCTTCACTTATATTATTTTGAGATATGAAACTTTTATGCTCATGATCTTCACTTAAATCTATTTGAGCTTGTCAAAAGCAATGCCAATATATGAAACTAGTCCCAAAGTGATAGATATTCAAGAGGGATATAATAAAAAAAATCATGAAGATCATTGGACAAATTAAACTTGATTCTTTGTAATAGTTTTGAGACATGATGATAGTAATATGTGAGTTATGTTAGTGACTAATTATGCTTAGTAAGAATATTGATGTTAAGGTTTGTGATTCACTATGCAAGCACGAAAGTCAATAGTTGTGCGAAGAAATTACATCCTACTTATGGTGCATTATTTAGTGTTAGTTATGATTAATGCTTGCATATGTGATTTTTTGTTTCTTGGTTGGATGCTTCTCAATCTATTTGCTAGCCTTCACTAGTACTAAGTAGAAATACTACTTGTGCATCCAAAATCCTTAAACCCAGTTTTGCCATATGAGTCCACTATACCTACCTATATGCGGTATTTCCATGCCATTCCAAACAAATTTGTATTGGCATCTCTAATTTTCAAAATAAATTTTCCTTTTTGTGTACTCATACCTCTCATGAAACGGTAGGGGGTGACCGATATTTTTCCATGCTAGATGTGTTATTCTCAAGATGAGTGTTTATTCACTTGTCATTGCACGGGAGTACGATGGTAACAGGGATGCCCATTACCTAAATGAAATGAAGAGAAAGAAAAAATTTACTTTACGTTGTCAAATAATAAATTCCTTGGAAAGTGTTCGTATGGAAGGCAACCGTGGATTCTCCTAGCCATGGAAAGTGAAAGTATGGTGGAAAAAGGAATAAATTTTATTTTTTGTTTGGGAACCGCTTATGATGTATCTAGCATGGAAAGGTATTGAAATCTCTCGGTCGTTTTCGTTGACGGGAAAGGCATGCCACCCAAAATATTTTCTCTATCAATTTAACGGCTTGAGCTCTCGCACCTCTACAAGTCCCTACATCCCTCTACGAATGGCCTATCTATTTAATTTATGAAAATTTTACTTTTATTTGAGTCTCCATATTCTCTTCTAAAGCACCAACTAGAACTACTACAGAATGGTCCAAAGACGACACATCAATCAGAGACCCTTCGATAACACTGTGTGCGATGACCAAATCGCAAACGGTATAGTGCAAGCTCTGTCGCTAATTACATAAACTGTGTGTGATGGCATATCCATCAAATACGATCTAAAAAATAGTTGTGTGTGCGATCTTTGGCAAACTGTTGGCCTAGATAAACTATTTGCGATTGGGTAATATAACTGTCGAGAGAAACGACACCTATGGGATCGGAGGGATCCCTTTACAGTTCAGCGGGGGAGAAGGCTCACACAGAGAGCATATCTGATGGCTAGCGCGTGGGATTTTACCCAGGTTCGGGCCGCAAAGCTGCATAAAACCCTACTCCTGCTTGGTTGTATTGGGTGAGTTCTAGCTCAGGTTCTGGGAACGCTACAGTACACAGCTGCTACTCATACACAATGGGACAGAGAGGATCCAAAAGGTCCAAAGTCCAAAAGTCCAAAGTTCCTCTACCGTAACGCCTTGGGCCTCCTTTTATATCACTAAGGGGATCCCAACAACGGCGTATAGTATGTACACGAGGTGTATAGAGCTATAGTGGTATTGTACCTAACTCCGATGGTGTAAGACAAACACATTTAATGCTCCGTCAGGCGTCCCTGACCTTCTGCAGGACGGGACAGGAGCCCGTCCCATCAGCACCACTTATCCTCCTCCATCCCTGGTGCCTCGACACGTGCCCAGGTGAGGCGACACCTGGTCTTTGCACTGGCTGGGGCTTGCAGGGGCTTCGCCTCTGTGCTAGCAGGATGGTGGGGCCTTGCCGGGGTTCCGTAGGACATCCCGGCAAGATCTTGCCAGGGTCCAAGCCTTGGGTCTTCGGTCTGTTAACTTGAACACCTTCTCCGTTGGGTTCTACTGTAGGTGCATCACATGCAAAATAAAATTTTCCTACGTGCAGACCATCCAAGAACATTCTACGGAGATGGATCACAGATCATTACCACTAGACGCGTAGTGCCGTGGAGAGGAAGTAGAGTTGGGGCAGCGCGTTCGTGTGGTTCGTCTCCTCCTCACCTAATCTCCCTCAAACAACCATTCTGATCTCCCTTGAACAGTCGGTCGCCGGATCCCACGTACAGGTTCGCTGGAGCGGCATAGGTGCACCGCCTCTAACGGTATTCGCGCATGCAGGAGGAACACCCGTGTGGCAGACTGCTAGGTCTGATCACAGGGTCGGTGGCGGTGAGTGGAGGTGGCTAGTTGCAAATCATGCAAAGCCCTAATGATGGCGCCGAAACGATCAACCGGATGGGTGTGCCGCACCTCCACTATATATAGGCATCCCGCACGGGCTCAACTCTTGGGCCTCGCACGGATCCTAAAGCCCACGTGTTCCTTCCCTTCAGTGCACGACCCATTAGGTTCTCGTCCACTTGGTCGCGAGTCAGATCACATCGGACTCGACTAGTCGGTAGCGGCCTCTAGCAAGAGTGTCGACTCCATGTGTTCGATGAAGCTGGTTAGGCGAACCTGTACTTCACACTTCTGTTCCCTTTGCTACATGATACATGTTGTCGTGCACAAGGCGACATGGTCATCCTTGTTGCAGCACGACCTCTTTCTCGTTCCGGTAAATCCGACCAACACTTTGGATTATCTCATAATCCTCATCGCATGGCCATGCTTATCCAGGTCAGATCACCCGAGGAGGCCCAGAGTATATCTCTCCTGGTAGGAGGGGCAAATCCCATCTTGCTCGATCATGTCTCGCAACATGGGTCTGGACAAGCCCGAAACCTACCTTTGTAACTACCTAGTCAAGGAGTAGCGTTTGGTTGGCCCAAAGCAAGTCTGCCACCATCCCCAGTACATGCGCCAGCTCAGGTCTTAGGACATAGAACGTATGTTGTACTAGAAACTCACAGATGACCTATCGCTGCGTCTCATAGTTGGGTCTATCCAACTCACACCTTATCTCGACTCGGATCCGACTACGTCGAACTCGACCAGACCTTTTTGAGTCCATATTATTCGGCTAGCATCCAATGCTACATGGTCAGTGAGACTAGACCATCGACCGTGTCATATGCTAGTCTAACTGGCTGCTTGTCCACACAACCCTTTCAACTAGGGACCATTTAGGACAGTCATCATACAATGCATAGTCTCACAAACAAGTCACATACTTGTTAGTACACATCAATGATAATGTCCAAGGACTATCTTTATTCATAAACACATAGGAAATATCATCATACATGATTGCCTCTAGGGCATATCTACAACAGTC
Organism: Hordeum marinum; assembly: GCA_022496015.1. NCBI lineage: Eukaryota > Viridiplantae > Streptophyta > Magnoliopsida > Poales > Poaceae > Hordeum > Hordeum marinum. The sequence continues at coordinate 348,890,927 of CM039678.1, forward strand.
TCCCACTTGCACTAGAGTCAATCAAATAGACATCGAATGCCCATACCTCTAACGTGCCCCTCATGCTTGGGTTGTGGAAGCAGCTTAGTCAATGGATTTGAAAATTTTGCATCCGTATGAATCTTGCACAAATTGGTATCACCTTTCTCTACGAGCTTTCGTATCAAGTGATATTTTCGGTCTATGTGTCTGGTCTTGTGGTGTTGTCCCGGCTCCTTGACCTGTGCGATGGCACCTGAATTATCGCAATAAAGGTCCAACGGTTTTGACTAGCCCGGGAACACACCAACATCTTCCAGGAACTTCCGAATCCAAAGACCTTCCTTTATGGCTTCACAAGCCACAATGTATTCGGCCTCTATTGGGGAGTCGGCCACCGTATCTTGTTTGGAACTTGTCCAGGTCACTGCTCCTCCATTCATGACATACACGAATCTAGTTTGCGATAAACAATCATCCCTGTCGGTTTGGAAACTAGCATCAGCGTAACCCTTTACAGAGAGCTCCTCCTCACCTCCATAAACTAGGAACATCTCTTTAGTCCTTTTCAGGTACTTCAAGATAGTTTTCACCGCTGCCCAGTGACTCTCACCTGGGTCGACCTGGTATCTACTTGTTAAGTTTATTGCATAGGCAATATCAGGCTATGTACATAGCATGGCATACAAGATGGATCCAATTGCCGAGGCATATTGAATCCTACTCATCCGGTTTCGCTCATCAGAAGTCGTAGGACTCCGAGTCTTGCTTAGCCTTACACCATGTGAGATGGGCAAGAACCCTTTCTTGGCCTCACTCATGTTGAACCTCTTCAACACTTTGTCTATGTACGTGCTTTGGCTTAAGCCGAGCAGCCTCCTCGATCTATCTCTATAGATCTTGATGCCTAAAATGTACACTACCTCTCCAAGGTCTTTCATCGAAAACTTGCCATTCAATGATTCCTTGACTGAGTTCAGCATCGAAACATCATTTCCAATCTACAGTATGTCATCCACATACAAGATCAAAAATACTACCGAGCTCCCACTAGACATCTTGTATAAACAATAGTCCTTTTGTTCTTGATGAAACCAAGGTCAATGATGACTTCATCAAAACGAATGTTCCGACTCTGAGCTACTTGCGTCAATCCATAAATGGATCTCTTGAGCTTGCATATTTTACCAGCGTTAGTTGGATCGACAAAACCTTTGGGTTGTATCATGTATACATCCTCTTTTAAATTTCCATGAAGGAAAGCCGTTTTGACATCCATCTGCCATATCTCATAATTGAAATATGCAGCTATAGCTAGTATGATCCTCACCGACTTTAGCATCGCTACCGGCAAGTAGGTCTCGTCATAGTCAATTCCTTGAACTTGTCCATAACCTTTAGCGACAAGCCGAGCTTTGTGGATCTGAACATTCCCATCCACATCGGTTTTCTTCTTAAAGACCCATTTACAACCAATGGCTACTATGCCAGGTGGCGGATCAACCAAGTCCCAGACTTGATTGTCATCCATGGACTTTAATTTGGATCTCATGGCCTCGATCCATGCCTCAGAATGTGGGCTCACCATCGCTTTCGCATATGTGGCCGGCTCGTCGCTTTCCAGCAACAATACATCGCGCACTCTGCGCAATCTTTTCGACCTCCGTGGCTCCAGTGCCGACTCCACTACGGGTTCCCTGATCAATTCCTTTATGATCTGATCACCAGCCGAGTCGTCCCCGAGTGGCTCCCGAATTTCTTCGAGTCGCACTGTTCTCCCACTAGCCTCCCGATTGAGAAACTCTTTCTCTAGGAAAACCCCGTTCCGAGCAACAAACACTTTGTTCTCTTCTCGGTTGTAGAAGTTGTATCCCAAGGTTTCCCTCGGATATCCCACGAATATGCATTTATCCGACTTGGGTGTAAGCTTGTCCGACATGAGTCGCTTGGCAAATGCTTCACCACCCCAAATCTTTAGAAAAGACAAACTAGGAGTCTTCCGAGTCCACATCTCATGTGGTGTCTCGTCAACGGATTTTGATGGTACCCTATTAAGTGTGAAAGTTGTAGTTTCTAGAGCGTATCCCCACAATGACAAGGGTAAATCCAATTTGCTCATCATCGACCGGACCATGTCCAACAAGGTTCCATTTATCCATTCTCACACATCGTTTCTCTACGGCGTACCAGGAGGTGTGAGCTAAGGTACTATACCTCGGCTTTTCAGATGATTATCAAACTCCTGGCTCATGTACTCACCTCCAGGATCTGATCGTAGTTTTATCGTCTTGCCGAGCTGATTTTCAACCTCGTTTTGAAACTCTTTGAACTTTTCAAAAGTTTTCGACTTGTGCCTCATCAAATAGATATATCCATATCTACTCAAGTCGTCGGTAAAATTCACGAAGTACTGATAGCCACCTCTGGCCATTGTGCTCATTGGACCACACACATCACTATGTATAAGCTCCAACAGCTCGGATGCCCTCTCACAACTCTTTCCAAAAGGAGACTTAGTCATCTTGCCTAGCAAGCATGATTCGCATGTCTCAAATGACCCGAAGTCAGACTAAGTTAGGAGTCCATCATCATGGAGCTTCTTCATGCGTTTCAGACTAATGTGTCCAAGCCGCCAATGCCAGAAGTATGTCAGATTTATCTCATTAGGCTTATGCCTCTTGACATTCACGTTATAGATTGGTTCCATTTCTAGATTTAAAATAAATAGCCCATCTACTATGGGTGCATAGCCATGGAACATTCCATTCAAATAAAATGAACAACCATTGTCCTTTATATTGAATTCATAACCTTGACTCATCAAGCATGAGGCAGAAATAATGTTCCAACTAAGTGGGGGAATGTACTAAAAATTATTCAATTCCAAAATAAATCAAGAAGGAAGCTTGAGATGCATCGTGCCGACCTCCAACACAGCAACTCTTGCTTTGTTGCCGACCCTGATGTCAATCTCCCCTTGTGACACACGCCTAGTTCTTACCAGCCCCTGCATTGGGTTGCAAATATGAACAACCGATCCGGTATCAAATACCCAAGAGCTACTAGGCATGTCAACAAGGTAAATGTCTATAACATATGTAACAAGTGTACCTTTGCCCGAAGAAGCATCTCCGGCCTTCTTGCCGTGCTAAGCAAGCCACTTGCTACAGTTCCTCTTCTAATGACCAGCTTCCTTGCAGTGAAAGCAAATGGTCTTTGAGTTCAGTCCGGACTTTGGCTCAGCGGCGGAGACAGCCTTCTCCGTGCCCTTTGCCTTACCCTTTCTTTCTTGGACCAACTCTTCTTGAACTTAGCCGAGTTCTGCACCATCAACACTTGATATGTGCCTTTCTTAATATCTTGCTCTGCCACCTTGAGCATCCCATGCAATTTAGTGAGCTTCTTATCCCTGCCGTGCATATGATAGTTCGAGACAAACGTCCCATAGCTAGGTGGAAGAGAACCCAAAATTGCATCCGTGGATAGCTTGTCCCCAAGTGGGAAGCCTAACCGATCCCAAGCTTGCACGTACCCGATCATCTTGATCACATGCGGGCTCAGTGGATCACCCTCCTTCAGCTTACAATCCATCAAGGACTACCAAACGTTGAACCTTTCGGTCCTAGCCTACACCTGAAACATGCTCTTCAAACTCTTGAGCATATCGAAAGCCTGGATGTTTTCGAAATGTTGTTGCAAATCGGGCTCCATACAAGCCAGCATGAGGCAGCTGATCTCGTTTGATTCATCAACGACTTTCTGGTGGGCATTTTTGGTTGTGGTGTTAGCATTCTCGGCAAGTTCCTCTGGAAGTGGATCCTCTAGAACATGTTCCTTTTTATCATTCTTGAGAACAATTCTCAGATTTTTATACCAGGTGATAAATTTTGTTCCATTCAGTTCATCCTTTTCCAGAATTGATTTCAATGCAAAGTTGGGTTGAGCAGGTGGTGCCATTGATCTACAATAGAAAATATGCAATCACTAAGCAATGTGTTTATGTAGAGTAATTCAAGCCTTAAACAAAACTACTCCCACTGAAGTCGGCATCCCTCCGCAAACTCTCAGTGATTCAGGACCCGTCTAGCGCTAGTGACTAGTGACCTTTAGCATCACTGCTAGCCAACTTGCCTACTCGGTAAGCAACTCCTTGCTAATCTTATCTCTATACGACTCCTGTCGGTCGGGTAGGTATCTTATACTCTAGCTCCCAACCTTCTTTGCCACAAGGCCCAAATCCATTTTGATAGCCTTCTCAAGTTAACCTGATGCAGAGCATGTCCGTGTCCGACACGAACCCTCCAGTTCAAGGACACCCAATAGCACCTCAATTTTATGAGCCAACCTCTAGACGTACTTGATGTGCAAAGGTGCAACACCCGGCATGGAAATGTGCTTGATATTAATGAGGGATCTTTCCACTATACTAACATGCATAGAAAAAAGAAGCAATATCAATCACATATAAACATAAATATGTGAAATAGTATGGCTCCTTCATGGGCGTCCTTCCATGGCCGGCTCCTACTCCGATGACCAAGGCGGAACTCCATCTTGTCCGTCACGCCGGGACACCAAATCTTTGAACTTGATCTCTGTCCTCCAACTACTACAACTAGTAATGAATTTACAAAGAATCACAAGTTGACACGCAGGTCGTTATACAATATAATGACAGCACTTTGGCTCCTGCCGGCTGCCAATCATGACACGCAGGTCGTGTTAAGCTACACACATGCATCACATACACATGAGCCATACTATTCACATCAAACCTACAAAATGAACTTATGCATAGAATCACATTCTACCGGTTTGTGTGATCGTGTATGAAATACATGGTGCTACACACACGGCAGTCCCACTAGCCAGTTAGCGGGCAGGGTTCGAAGGGGCAACGCCCCTCGCGGGTGCCGGCAGCGCCTGATGTTTTCTGATCTAACTAATCTCCTCGTATCTACACTCTGATCACGCCGAATTTTCTGATCTGACCAATCTCATCGATCATCGTAAACCCGATTCGGATTTACGTTTCACGGTTAACCCCAATGGCGGATACTGACCGGTAGGGGTAGGTTGTGTCACGACCTCATCGATTCTGACTGATAGAAAACATAGCCTCAATGATCTTGATGTGTAGTTGATCTCATCGACCGTGCATATAGCCGATCTCATGAACGCCGACAGATCTCATCCGTCGCGTCCGCATATCAAATATGCATCCGATCTGAATCCAAATCCAATAAAAGAGGCTCTGATACCACTGTTGGGTTCTACCGTAGGTGCATCACATGCAAAATAAAATTTTCCTATGTGCAGAACATCCAAGAACATGCTACGGAGATGGATCACAGATCGTTACCACTAGACGCGCAGTGCCGTGCAACGGAAGTAGAGTTAGGGAATCGCGTTCGTGTGGTCCGTCTCCTCCTTGCCCGATCTCCCTCAAATGGCCGTTCCGATCTCCCTCGAACAGCCAGTCGCCGGATCCCACGTACAGGTTCGCCGAAGCGGCACAGGTGCACCGCCTCTAATGGTATCCGCGCGTGCAGGAGGAAAACCCGTGCGACGGACTGCTAGGTCCGATCACACGGTCGGCGGCGGCGAGTGGAAGTGGGTATTTGCAACTCATGCAAAGCCCTAATGACGCGTCAAAGTGATCAACCGGATGGGTGTGCTGCACCTCTACTATATATAGGCATTCGGCAAAGGCTCAACTCTTGGGCCTCGCACAGATCCTAAAGCCCACGTGTTCCTTCCCTTACGCGCGCAACCCTTTAGGTTCTCGTCCACTTGGTCGCGAGTCAGATCACATCTGACTCAACCGGTCGGTAGCGGCCTCTAGCAAGACATGTCAACTCCAAGTGTCTGATGAAGCTAGTTAGGCGAACCTATACTTCACACTTCTGTTCCCTTTGCCACACGATACATGTTGTCGTGCACAAAGCGACATGGTCATCCTTGTTGTAGCACGACCTCTTTCTCGTTCCGGTGAATCCAACCAACACTTTGGATTATATCATAATCCTCATCGCATGGCCATGCTTATCCAGGTCGGATCACTCGAGGGGCCCCAGAGTATATCTCTCCTAGTAGGAGGGGAAAATCCCATCTTGCTCGACCATGTCTTGCAGCATGGGTCTGGATAAGCCCAAAGCCTACCTTTGTAACTACCCAATCACGGAGTAGCGTTTGGTCGGTCCAAAGCAAGTCTGTCACCATACCGAGTACAGGCGCCAGCTCAGGTCTTAGGATATAGAACGTATGTTGTACTAGAAACTCACAGATGACCTATCGCTGCCCTCATAGTTGGGTCTGTCCAACTCAGACCTTATCTCGACTTGGAGCCGACTATGTCAAATCTGACAAGACCTTTCTGAGTCCATATTATCCGGCTAGCATCCAATGCTACATGGTCAGTGAGACTGGACCATCCACCGTGTCATATGCTAGTCTAACTATCTGTGCGTCCACACAGCCCTTTCAACTAGGGACCGTTTAGGACAGTCATCATACAATGCATAGTCTCACAAACAAGTCACATACTTGTTAATACACATGAATGATAATGTCCAAGGACTATCTTTATTCATAAATACATAGGAAATATCATCATACATGATTGCCTCTAGGGCATAACTCCAACATTTTTGATGTTGCTGTATTTGCTCTCAGTTGCTCCCTGGTAGGCCTTGCCGCTGGTATGGCTATAACTGTCTAAGCACAAGTACAGGGTATTAAAAATCTCATACTTTAGTACACCGACAGGTGCCCCCCGGGCCTAGGCCATACACGGTGCGAGGCATTGTTGGGCTAGGCCCAAACAGTGCACGGGCACATGTGGTAGGGATTCACTGCTGTTGTAACCATTCCGCTTACTGTGCCTCCCCATGACTCACGTAAGGCGCGTATTGTGGGGTATGCACATGGAACGGTAATAATTGTTTTCATGGCTGCGTCAGGCTGTTTCTGCCATGCGCGTCGCAGGCATAGCGAAGCGCCAGCAACGGGCGCCCGTGACTTAAAGTCCTGGCCGTGGCAGAAACTTCAGCGCCGTGGATTGGAGCAATGAGGCGGTTGCCGTTCGCCCCGTGATCATGGGAGACACTATTGGAGGAGGTGGGCGGCGACTCTTGGAGCGGGGGAGAGCCAGCCCCCGCCCTCCTCCCTATAAATTGAGGGGCAGCGAGGGAGATGCTCATCCATCTTTCCTCCCTCATCGAGTGTGAATCTCCAGAGCTCGTCTTTCCACCTCTTCCAAACCCCGAGTGGTGCCTGCCCTTAGCCATGAATAGGAGGCGAGGGCGGCCACTGTCCTCTGCACCAAGGAGGAGTTCTCGTCTGGATCATGCCACCGCTTCTGCCGCAGAGGCGGAGGATAACCGGGGTGCTCCCGGCGGGAGAGGCACGAGGGGCAGTGGTCCCCGTGGAGGCCAAGGCCGGGGGAGGCAGAGTGCTGCTCCATCTCCCCCTCTGATGCCAGGCCCCTTCCCCAAAGAGACCCATGCCGAGGGGACAACGCTGGAGTTTGTCCTCAAACTGCACGGTCCCCTTCAGATCCATTTGCATCTCCCTCACCCTTTTGCCAGGGCGATGGAGGACGACGAGCCGCCCGTTTTGTGGCTGCGGGCGCATGGCTACTACAATGTCACCATGCGGGTGGACGTCGTGTATCCGGAGAGCCGTGTCATGTTCTTCAGGCATGGTTGGAAAACCTTCGCCCACGTCCACAACCTCTAGGATGGGCACGCATTCATTTCAAAATGACGGAGGCCGATCTTCTCTCCATCAAGATTTATGGGAGCTCAAGCGTCCGTCTCAGCTGCTGTGAAGAGAGCTCTAGCGGAGCCGAAAGCTCATCCTCGAGCGACAGCAACGAGGAGGACGGTGTCAGTGAAAGGGATGATGAGTCCGAGCTCTAGGCCGTCAAGTCGGAATACGACAACTTGAGCTCAGACTGATCGATGGCCACACCACCATCGTCAGCCTAATTCCTCTCCCCCTCCCGACAGGATGATACTGCCGGGGGTCCTTGTCCTAGGCGCTGCCTCATCTTCCAGCTGGGTCGTCCGACAGGCTCGTGGGCTTCGGCTTCTGCCCCACCCCCCTCTCGTCCGCGCAACGCTGGCCTTCTCCTCTATGCAATGTTGGCCTAGGAGGGGCCAAGCTCTCGTCTTCCCTTCTGGTAGCCCTGCCCCTCCTCGTATTGCTGGTCCAGAGGGGTCAGGCTGGGCTTCTCTTGGGGGCCTCTTCCTATCTTTTTCTTCTTGTAATCTGCCCCTAGGGGAGAAAGTCAAATAACGATGTACTTAGGAAGAGGCAACATCTCATGTAAATTTCACCCTAATTGAGTGACTGCATATTATTCTCCTCGTTAGATTCCCCTTTGCATGGTGTTTTCCCTACGCTTTTCCAGAAACTTGTCAGCACACACAGCCCTACCGCGAGCGCTTTGAGGAGCGGATCCTTAGCAGCCTGCTAGTGGTGTTGCTACCGGCAATATACCTTGACATTTTCAGCGCAGCCACTTTAACTGTTGAGCAGACTCAAAACAGAGTAAGGGCGTGACTAATCATGACAAGGTTACCTTGACGTTTTTAGTGCAGCCACTTAAGCTATCGAGCGGACTCAAAACAGAGTAAGGGCGCGACCGATTACGACAAGGTTCCTTCGCCTGCAGGTTTCCCATGAAAAAGTCAAAATCGTCCAAGGAAAATAACTTTAGAGTAAGAATTTTTACTCAAAGTTCTGCAACTTAGCTTTTCGTTTCCGTACTCCTTCCAGCAAGATGTTTTCCTTGAATGTTGTCCGTTGATATCCATACCACCATGTAGCGACCCGACCTGAAAGGCCAAGTCTCCGGTGTTTCCGTACCATCCCAAGATCATGCTGGTACACACACGGTACATCAATGTATATATCAAAGGGAAATCACACAACATTATATTAATCGCAATCTCATATAGAGTCCTTTATTACAATATAAATTACAATAAAGTGGCTATAGGCCAACTCATGAGAATATCTAAATCTTGCGGAAGCGTCGAAGGTAGATGAGTCCATCTGACTCCAAGGGCATCTCACTGAGCATAGAACGCGTCCTCACTCCTGGTCGGAAAAAAAATACTCTGCAACATGATACGTTGCAGCCGTGTAGGTCAGCATACGGAATATGCCGGCAAAGTCACAAGAGAGGGGTGAAAATAATCAGCTAGTCTATATGCTTATATGGCAGGTGGTGGTGTAAGTTTTGCGTAAAGCCAAGTTTTCCTACATCGAAGGGGGTTAAGCAAAATATTACTAAGTTGGTTGATTAATGAGATGGTTCCGCCAACCAATTCTCATACCCAAAATTATTAAATACCCACATCATCATATTATTTGTGTTGAGAGTTCCGGAAGTTCCAATTCCTTTGGCTCAAGTCGTCCATAACCGTGGACACGGCTAATCGATTAGGTTTAAGTACTCTGCAGAGTTTTGCACACGTTCCCCACAAGATTTGGTCGCCTCCGTTTGATTTCTCGCACTTCAGGGTGTTTGAGAAACGGATGACCAAAACATGGTCTTCCAAAGGGTTTCCCTGCGACTACTGACGGTGCCCATCCTTTCCTACCGTTCTTCTACCTCTCGTAGCACCGCCTGTCCAGGGTCCCCACGATGTCCAACCAAGCCAGAGCCCATAATGACTTGTGGCTGTGCAGGTAAGCCTTGGGTCTTGAAGCACCCATCCATCCCTTTGTGCCTGGGTGGACCTTTCCGCGTGAATACTGGCCATCTCCAGCATCACCTAGGCTAACCACTGGTTTCTCCAGGGCGCCGTTCAACCATCATCCACCCAGAGGTATGTTGAAAACTTGAAGTATTGAAATCTTGATCATTATGTAGGTCTTGAAATTATTAACTCTCTCAACTCTCATGAATCACACAACCAACCCCGTCTACTAATAGCATAGCAAAAGGTAAAACAACGTTTCCCGGGGCCAATGTTGTCAAAGGGTGTTGAGAGAGGTATCTACCACATGATACTACTACAATGTAACCAAGTTTCCAACTAACCTATCTTGCATGCAACTGGGGAGATGGTAGAACTAATGCATATAAAACATGAGTAAAACATGATCAAAGTGACTTGCCTGATTGATGATCTTCGAACGTGAGTGACTCTAAGTAACAAGCTTCGCACTCCGGATAATCTAACGAAACAAACAATGCACTCAAATAAGCATACAACCAAAATAAGTACTCATAACATTCAGCAAAGAAGTACTAAACAAACAAGGCAAACAATGCACAAAAGTCTCTAGCAAGAAAAACACACAAAGTTTTGTTTTCCAAAAGGTGAGGGATGAAAACACTACTGACATAATAAAACTATTTTGAAATGACAAGACAATTGTTGTCAGCAAAGAAACCATAGCATATTTTATTAATAAACAGAATATAATCAATTTAAGTTTGTTGGGAAAACTCTATTAAAGTTTATAAAAGTTTTGATAAACACTATATGAATCAACTATAGTTATATTAACAAAAGAATGTAAAACTAAACTTATAATTTTGTTAACAAAACATGTTCTTACAGAAAATAACTTACAAATAAATTTGTCTTAGAAAACAGAATTAATTATACAAAACTTATTTGAAAACAAAACTATTACTAGTTAGTTGTTTTAATCAAATTATGCCTATTTGAAAAGAAGTTGTGATTCCTATGTTAAATGAAATTAAACTAGGCAAATTTATATTTTTATTTACAGTAAGTGAAAACACTAAATGTTTACTAACAGAACCTAATAAACAAATAAAACCAAACTCTAAATCAAACTAATCAAAATTAAGTTTATAAAACTATATTATAATAATAAGCAGATTCTGTTTTTGGTTAGAACACTAATCAAATATATCATGAAAATCCTCAAACTAAACATGAAGGTAGTCCTAACTAATACCAAACAGTAGCAAAAAGATTCATATCAAAAACTATTTTTAAACTCTAGTTATTCAGATTTGAAGATTTTGAGCAAATTTGATCAAATTCAAATTTTATAGTTCAAATTTGAAATTTAAAAGTACAGGGTGAAACTACATGAAAAATGTGAGCTATTGCAAAAAGAATCAACTCAAAACACTAAATAGATTAAAAGATATAAGCAAAACAAAATTTGGAATACATTCTGTTAATTAAAACAAAACAGAAAATGAAAAAAAAATTTGCGTCGGTCAGGGGGCTACGTGGCGCGATCCGATTGGCTAAGGGGGCGTGCGGTAGGTGATTCCGAGCGGACGACCGATCGATAGAAGATAACGGTTCGGACTTAAGTCCGTTCTAATCTGGACCGTGGGATCTGGATCGGATGGTCGAGGGGGCTTACAGAGAGGTGGTTGCCGGCGTCGGGGTACTCCGGCGAGTCCGGTAGCGGCGACGGCGACGGCGAGGTGCTCCGGTGGTCGGGGAGGACGGGGGAGTGGTCCGGGCGACGGGGATGGTCCTCCGGAGGCGATTGGTGGCGACGGCGAGGCGAATGGTGGTCGGAGGTGGTGGCTACGGTCGACGGCGAGCTTCGGCTTGGGGTAGCTCCGGCGAGCAATTACCGGCGTCTCGGCGAGGGAGAGAAGGGGCTCGGGGGGGGGGAAATGGACGCGGGGTTGGTCCGGTTTATATAGGGGCGCTCGGGGTGCGAGGGAGTAAAAGGGAGAGAGAGATCCGGCGAGGGGGAAAACTGCCGGCGACGGATCCGGCGAGCGCGGGGGAGGGAAGGTGATGACCGTTACGCGCAACGGTCGGACGGGGTGGGGTCCGCCTGTCGGTGAGAGAGAGACGTGTCCGTTACGCGCGGTCGGCCGATCGGTAGTAAATACGCGTTTTAACTGTCGTGGGCCGGCCCGGTTTAAATGCAAAATCCGTTACCGTTTTTCTTTAATATTTTTACAGAGACATTCAAAAGCTTTTAAAGCATTCAAAACGTCTCCAAAAAATATGGGTATTATATATCAAAATTAACAGAATAATAAATGCTATTTAATGAACATTTCTATTCTGTCATTTGAACACTTTAAAAAAAATATTATTTTCAGAAATTGTCTAATTGTTTTTTTTTCCTTTTTGCAAATATTTTCAAAATAACCCCTGGTTATTTTTGTTCAAATAATTCACCAATTTGACCCTGGTGTGGAGTGTCATGTTACTCCTCTCTTATTTTGAACATTTAACCAAAATTTCAAATAGGGAAAGCAACATAGGGAAAAAGTAGAAGGACTTTCAGAAAAATCAGAAATGACATTTCAACTATTTCATAAAATCAAGCAATGATGATAATAGATGCATAGCTATATTCATAACATTCCAAAATGGAATTTTGGGATGTTACAAACCTACCCACCTTAAGATGAATCTCGCCCTCGAGATTCGGGTTGGCTAGAAAATAGGTGCGGATGGTCTCTACGAAGATCTTCTTCGCGTTCCCAGGTGGCTTCTTCCTCAGTGTGGTGACTCCACAGAACTTTACAGAACTTGATAATCTTGCTGCGGGTAACTCTGTTGGATGTCTCGAGGATCTTGACTGGTTTCTCCTCGTAAGTTAGATCACTTTCAAGTTGTATGGCCTCTAGGGGCACTGTATCTCTCAAAGGGATGTCGGCCATCTCAGCATGACATTTCTTCAGCTGGGACACATGGAACACATTATGAACTTCGGATAATCCTTCTGGCAATTCCAGTTTGTATGCAACTTCACCTCTACGTTCAAGAATTTTGTAGGGGCCTATGAATCTGGGTGCTAATTTTCCTTTAACACCAAACCTCTTGATTCCACGAAGCGGGGACACACGAAGATATGCTCGGTCTCCCACTTCATACGTCACTTCCTTGCGCTTGTTGTCAGCATAGCTCTTCTGTCGGGATTGAGCTATTTTGAGTCTGTCACGTATCAACTTGACTTTATCCTCTGAATCTCGAACAAGGTCGGGACCAAAAAGTTTTCGGTCTCCAACACCATCCCACGTCAGTGGTGTTCTGCACCTCCTTCCGTATAAAGCTTCGAAAGGGGCCATCTTTAGACTGGTTTGATAACTGTTGTTGTATGAGAATTCTGCATAAGGCAAGTTATCATCCCAACTAGATCCATAATCTAGCGCACAAGCTCTCAACATGTCTTCCAGTATCTGGTTGACTCTCTCAGTCTGTCCATCTGTCTGCGGATGAAAAGCTGTACTAAACTCTAGCCTTGTACCCAAAGTTTCATGTAACTGATGCCAAAACTTTGAGGTAAACTGTGTTCCTCTATCTGACACGATACTCCTCGGAACTCCATGCAGACATACGATCCTGGTCATATATATCTTGGCTAGCTTAGCACTGGTATAGGTGGTCTTTACCGGGATGAAGTGAGCCACCTTGGTCAAGCGATCTACCACTACCCAGATGGAATCATAACCTGAACGGGTCTTGGGCAATCCTGTGATGAAATCCATACCAAGCTTTTCCCATTTCCACTCGGGTATCGGCAAAGGTTGGAGTAACCCTGCTGGTTTCTGATGTTCTGCCTTTACTCGCTGACAAACATCACATATCGCAACATGCTCTGCAATATCTTTCTTCATACCTGTCCACCAATAACTTTCCTTTAAATCCAGATACATCTTGGTGTTGCCTGGGTGTATCGAGTAAGGTGAATCGTGGGCTTCCTGAAGTATCAACTTCCTGAGCTCTGGGTCATTGGGCACATAGATGCGGTTCTCAAACCACAGAGTTCCGTGTTCATCCTCACGAAAACCTTTAGCTTTGCCATCTTTCATTCTTTGTTTAATCTCAGCTATCTCCTTGTCCGATTTCTGGGCTTCACGAATTCTTTTGGTCAAGGTGGACTGAATTTCCAGTGTAGCAACATATCCTCTTGGAACTATCTCTAGCTTGAGCTCTCTGAGATCATCGACTAACTCTTGAGGTAATCCTCCAGCTGTGAGTGTGTTTACATAAGTTTTCCGACTCAAGGCATCGGCTACAACATTAGCCTTACCTGGATGGTAGTGTAATCTCATGTCATAGTCCTTGATTAACTCTAACCATCTCCTCTGTCTGAGGTTCAACTCTTTCTGCGTGAAGATATACTTCAGGCTCTTATGGTCGGTGTAAACATCACAACTATTTCCGATAAGGAAATGTCTCCAAGTCTTGAGTGCGTGCACTACGGCTGCTAATTCCAAGTCATGCGTGGCATAATTCAACTCATGAGGTCGTAGCTGTCTGGAAGCATAGGCTACAACTTTTCCATCCTGCATAAGTACTCCTCCAAGTCCTTGACGTGAGGCATCACAGTAAACTTGGAAATCCTTCCGAATATCGGGCAAGATCAATACTGGGGCTGTGACCAAACGTTCCTTCAACTCCTGGAAACTGGCTTCACATTCCACAGTCCAAACATACTTGGATTCTTTCTTCAACAACTCTGTCATGGGCTTGGCAACCTTGGAGAAATTCTCAATGAATCTCCGGTAATAACCGGCAAGTCCAAGGAAACTGCGGATCTCCTTAACTGAGGTGGGTGACTTCCACTCGGTGACGGCTTCAACCTTAGCGGGGTCTACGGCTATTCCTTCTCCGGAAATAACATGTCCAAGGAATCCGACTTCCGTCAGCCAAAATTCACATTTGCTGAACTTGGCATATAACTGATGCTCTCTTAGCTTTTCCAGAACTAAACGCAAATGTTCCTTATGCTCTTCCTCGTTCTTGGAGAATATCAGAATGTCATCGATGAACACCACAACAAACTTGTCTAGGTATTCCATGAATACTTTGTTCATCAAATTCATGAAGTAGGCAGGAGCATTAGTCAATCCAAAAGACATGACCGTATACTCATACAAGCCATACCTCGTGGTGAAAGCTGTCTTGGGTATATCCTGTTCACGAATTTTCAACTGGTGATACCCTGATCGAAGATCGATCTTGGAGAATACTTTGGCTCCTACGAGCTGATCAAACAAATCATTAATCATCGGTAGAGGGTACTTGTTCTTGATAGTCACCTCGTTCAAGGCACGATAGTCCACTACCATTCTCAAAGATTTATCCTTCTTCTCCACCAAAAGTACTGGGGCTCCCCAAGGTGAAGAACTTGGGCGAATATAACCTTTGTCCAATAACTCCTTAATTTGCTTCTTGATTTCCAACAGATCATTTGCGGGCATCCGATAGGGTCTCTTGGAAATTGGGGCTGTCCCTGGCTGTAGCTCTATTAGGAACTCAATCTCCCTATCTGGTGGCATTCCTGGTAATTCTTCCGGAAATACATCTGGAAAATCTTTTACCACAGGTACTTCCTCCTGAACAACTCCTGTGAGAGAATTTAATCGAGCACTCATACGTGTGCGTCGGGATACATACTTAATCCTCTTGTTCTCCGGGGTGGTGAGTGAAACAGACTTGCTAGGGCAATCAAGATTTCCTTCATACTTGGTCATCCAATCCATGCCTAGGATTACATCCAATCCGTGTGACTCTAAGACGATGAGGTCGGTGGGAAAAACATGGTTCCCTATATTGAGTTTCAGGGCATGGCATCCTATCCCTGCCATCATCATACCTCCTGGGGAACTGACCTGAATAGGCTGACTAAGGGTTTTGGTGGGCAAATTGTATTTTTCCACAACTACCCTTGATATGAATGAATGCGTTGCACCGGAATCAAAAAGTGCTATAACAGGACGTGAATGCAATAAAAACTTACCAACCACAGTCTCGGGTTGATCATAGACTTCTTCCACATCAAGGTGGTTCACTTGAGCACGAGGAAACGGATTGGGCTTCTTAACTGCTGCGTTGTCGTTGTTGTTGCCGTTTCCATTACCTTGCTTGCTCTGGGGACACTCATTAGCATAGTGTCCTGTCTTCTGACACTTGAAACAGGTGATGTGACTCAGATCCTTCTGAGCAGGAACATGACGGTGCTGGTTGTTGTTCCCATTCCCATTGTCAGTCTTGAAGTTACCATGGTTGGAACGGTTGTTCCCATTTCCTCCATGATGGTGACCTCCATGGTTGTGCACAGCATGAGTGTGCTTTCCAAACTTACCGTTTCCTGATCCGGTATTCCCGGAGTACGGGGAGTAACGAGGCTTCTGATGAGCTCCAGAGTTGAACTTCCCCTGAGTGTACTTCCGCTTGCGGTTCTCAATCTGCTGCTGTTTACCTTCCAGAATAAGTGCCTTATCCACCAGCTCTTGGTAGTTGTTGAAATTAGCCACTACCAGCTGTATGCTCAACTCATCATTGAGTCCTTCCAGAAACTTTTCTTGCTTGGCCGCATCATCGGCCACATCTCCTGGAGCATAACGTGACAATGTGTTGAAGTCGTCCACATATTGGGCCACGGAACGATTACCCTGGCGCAAGTTGCGAAACTCGCGCTTCTTTAGACTCATGGCTCCAGCTGAAACATGAGCTGTGCGGAAAGCAAGCTTGAATTGCTCCCAAGTCACATCTGCAATAGGATAAGTGGTGGTGTAATTCTCCCACCATGATGCTGCTGGTCCTTCCAGTTGATGTGCGGCAAATCGCACTTTCTCAGCGTCAGTGCATCCAGCGGTGACAAGTTCTCTCTCCATCTTGCGGAGCCAGTCATCTGCCACAATGGGCTCATTGCTGCTGGAGAAAGTTGGAGGGTTCAACCTCAGAAAACGGGTGAGATTGTCAGTCTGGGGTGGATGGTGGTTGTTGTTGTTCTGGTTGTTGGTCTGATTCTGAATCAATAGTTGCATCAGTGCATTCTGCTGCTGAAGGAGTTGAGTGAGTTCCGGCGGAAAAGTGAAATCGGTCTCACGTCGTGGAGGCATCTTGCTGTTTTCAGAGGGATGAGAATTAGAATAGAACAAGGGTCTAGAAGAAATTCACTACCCATATGCAATGCAACAAACATATCACACCAAACACTCATTCATTTATTCAATCAATGACAAGCATCGGAAATACAATCTCAGACAAACTAAACGTCGACCTACGCTTTAACGACTAAAATAAAAGATACATGGAGGACATAACTAATGTTTTTCCTCAGAAGTGCATAGTCGTAGGTCCTCCGGTGGTGCTTTCCTCATAGTCTTCATCGTCGCTGACGAAGGGTGCCATGTCTCCTTCGGGGTGAAGGTTTTCTCCCATGTCTAGATGCTCCTCCAGAGTTGAAATGCGTGCATTCTGCTCATCAATCCTCTCTAGGAAGTCCTTCACTTCATGCTCGTGTTCATAGTTGGCTTCTCGCAGATCAGCTTCAAGGTCCAGCTCACGATTCATCAGATTCTTGATAGTCTTCGTGTCAGCACGAACTCGAAGCTCCAGAGTCCTGATGTGAGTCTCCAAGGTCTGGATATAGGAGATAGTGGTGTCTGCAGTGGGATTGGTGATGATGTTGCCATGGGCATCCCTGCGGCAAACCATGCTGAGTCCTGGTGAAATGGTTCCACCTCTGTATTCCTGCTGAATACGTCCAAGGGCACGATGAATGGCCATGTCTCTTCCAAGTATCCAACTGGGTGCCACGAACTTGAGATCTATGGGTTCCTTCCGATTCCCAAAGGTCTTCCCTGGAATATGCACCTCGATCCTGTAGCGTCCATCTTGGGGAAATGACATGATAGGAATCCCAGTGATGCTCGGCAAAGCAATCCTTATGTCCTTGACGATCCTCATCAGCTCCTTACCAAAGGGCATCGTTGCGTCAGGCTGGCAAAACTCTATGATCAACACTGGGATGAAGGTGGCCATCTATAAGTTTTGAAATAATCGGAGAGGAGTCAGAAACGAATAGATGAGAGTATAAGATATTTAAAGACAAAGAGAAACAATCCTAAGGCTTTCCAATCCTAGAGGTTACGTCCTACGGTCAGCGTGTGCTCTGATACCATTTCTGTAGCGACCCGACCTGAAAGGCCAAGTCTCCGGTGTTTCCGTACCATCCCAAGATCATGCTGGTACACACACGGTACATCAATGTATATATCAAAGGGAAATCACACAACATTATATTAATCGCAATCTCATATAGAGTCCTTTATTACAATATAAATTACAATAAAGTGGCTATAGGCCAACTCATGAGAATATCTAAATCTTGCGGAAGCGTCGAAGGTAGATGAGTCCATCTGACTCCAAGGGCATCTCACTGAGCATAGAACGCGTCCTCACTCCTGGTCGGAAAAAAAATACTCTGCAACATGATACGTTGCAGCCGTGTAGGTCAGCATACGGAATATGCCGGCAAAGTCACAAGAGAGGGGTGAAAATAATCAGCTAGTCTATATGCTTATATGGCAGGTGGTGGTGTAAGTTTTGCGTAAAGCCAAGTTTTCCTACATCGAAGGGGGTTAAGCAAAATATTACTAAGTTGGTTGATTAATGAGATGGTTCCGCCAACCAATTCTCATACCCAAAATTATTAAATACCCACATCATCATATTATTTGTGTTGAGAGTTCCGGAAGTTCCAATTCCTTTGGCTCAAGTCGTCCATAACCGTGGACACGGCTAATCGATTAGGTTTAAGTACTCTGCAGAGTTTTGCACACGTTCCCCACAAGATTTGGTCGCCTCCGTTTGATTTCTCGCACTTCAGGGTGTTTGAGAAACGGATGACCAAAACATGGTCTTCCAAAGGGTTTCCCTGCGACTACTGACGGTGCCCATCCTTTCCTACCGTTCTTCTACCTCTCGTAGCACCGCCTGTCCAGGGTCCCCACGATGTCCAACCAAGCCAGAGCCCATAATGACTTGTGGCTGTGCAGGTAAGCCTTGGGTCTTGAAGCACCCATCCATCCCTTTGTGCCTGGGTGGACCTTTCCGCGTGAATACTGGCCATCTCCAGCATCACCTAGGCTAACCACTGGTTTCTCCAGGGCGCCGTTCAACCATCATCCACCCAGAGGTATGTTGAAAACTTGAAGTATTGAAATCTTGATCATTATGTAGGTCTTGAAATTATTAACTCTCTCAACTCTCATGAATCACACAACCAACCCCGTCTACTAATAGCATAGCAAAAGGTAAAACAACGTTTCCCGGGGCCAATGTTGTCAAAGGGTGTTGAGAGAGGTATCTACCACATGATACTACTACAATGTAACCAAGTTTCCAACTAACCTATCTTGCATGCAACTGGGGAGATGGTAGAACTAATGCATATAAAACATGAGTAAAACATGATCAAAGTGACTTGCCTGATTGATGATCTTCGAACGTGAGTGACTCTAAGTAACAAGCTTCGCACTCCGGATAATCTAACGAAACAAACAATGCACTCAAATAAGCATACAACCAAAATAAGTACTCATAACATTCAGCAAAGAAGTACTAAACAAACAAGGCAAACAATGCACAAAAGTCTCTAGCAAGAAAAACACACAAAGTTTTGTTTTCCAAAAGGTGAGGGATGAAAACACTACTGACATAATAAAACTATTTTGAAATGACAAGACAATTGTTGTCAGCAAAGAAACCATAGCATATTTTATTAATAAACAGAATATAATCAATTTAAGTTTGTTGGGAAAACTCTATTAAAGTTTATAAAAGTTTTGATAAACACTATATGAATCAACTATAGTTATATTAACAAAAGAATGTAAAACTAAACTTATAATTTTGTTAACAAAACATGTTCTTACAGAAAATAACTTACAAATAAATTTGTCTTAGAAAACAGAATTAATTATACAAAACTTATTTGAAAACAAAACTATTACTAGTTAGTTGTTTTAATCAAATTATGCCTATTTGAAAAGAAGTTGTGATTCCTATGTTAAATGAAATTAAACTAGGCAAATTTATATTTTTATTTACAGTAAGTGAAAACACTAAATGTTTACTAACAGAACCTAATAAACAAATAAAACCAAACTCTAAATCAAACTAATCAAAATTAAGTTTATAAAACTATATTATAATAATAAGCAGATTCTGTTTTTGGTTAGAACACTAATCAAATATATCATGAAAATCCTCAAACTAAACATGAAGGTAGTCCTAACTAATACCAAACAGTAGCAAAAAGATTCATATCAAAAACTATTTTTAAACTCTAGTTATTCAGATTTGAAGATTTTGAGCAAATTTGATCAAATTCAAATTTTATAGTTCAAATTTGAAATTTAAAAGTACAGGGTGAAACTACATGAAAAATGTGAGCTATTGCAAAAAGAATCAACTCAAAACACTAAATAGATTAAAAGATATAAGCAAAACAAAATTTGGAATACATTCTGTTAATTAAAACAAAACAGAAAATGAAAAAAAAATTTGCGTCGGTCAGGGGGCTACGTGGCGCGATCCGATTGGCTAAGGGGGCGTGCGGTAGGTGATTCCGAGCGGACGACCGATCGATAGAAGATAACGGTTCGGACTTAAGTCCGTTCTAATCTGGACCGTGGGATCTGGATCGGATGGTCGAGGGGGCTTACAGAGAGGTGGTTGCCGGCGTCGGGGTACTCCGGCGAGTCCGGTAGCGGCGACGGCGACGGCGAGGTGCTCCGGTGGTCGGGGAGGACGGGGGAGTGGTCCGGGCGACGGGGATGGTCCTCCGGAGGCGATTGGTGGCGACGGCGAGGCGAATGGTGGTCGGAGGTGGTGGCTACGGTCGACGGCGAGCTTCGGCTTGGGGTAGCTCCGGCGAGCAATTACCGGCGTCTCGGCGAGGGAGAGAAGGGGCTCGGGGGGGGGGGGAAATGGACGCGGGGTTGGTCCGGTTTATATAGGGGCGCTCGGGGTGCGAGGGAGTAAAAGGGAGAGAGAGATCCGGCGAGGGGGAAAACTGCCGGCGACGGATCCGGCGAGCGCGGGGGAGGGAAGGTGATGACCGTTACGCGCAACGGTCGGACGGGGTGGGGTCCGCCTGTCGGTGAGAGAGAGACGTGTCCGTTACGCGCGGTCGGCCGATCGGTAGTAAATACGCGTTTTAACTGTCGTGGGCCGGCCCGGTTTAAATGCAAAATCCGTTACCGTTTTTCTTTAATATTTTTACAGAGACATTCAAAAGCTTTTAAAGCATTCAAAACGTCTCCAAAAAATATGGGTATTATATATCAAAATTAACAGAATAATAAATGCTATTTAATGAACATTTCTATTCTGTCATTTGAACACTTTAAAAAAAATATTATTTTCAGAAATTGTCTAATTGTTTTTTTTTCCTTTTTGCAAATATTTTCAAAATAACCCCTGGTTATTTTTGTTCAAATAATTCACCAATTTGACCCTGGTGTGGAGTGTCATGTTACTCCTCTCTTATTTTGAACATTTAACCAAAATTTCAAATAGGGAAAGCAACATAGGGAAAAAGTAGAAGGACTTTCAGAAAAATCAGAAATGACATTTCAACTATTTCATAAAATCAAGCAATGATGATAATAGATGCATAGCTATATTCATAACATTCCAAAATGGAATTTTGGGATGTTACACACCATTCCCCCCTAGCAAAGCTGCACGCGAGGTAACCTTTTGTCCTTTGAAAAAAAAGAGAAAATAGGGATATAGAACCTTGGCAGTCCGTTATCTCTTGCTGGGAGTAAGCGTAATACAATATCTCAGACAAACATGTATATAAGTAAACATGAGAATCAACAAGATTTGCAGAACACTTAGCTTTATTCAACTATGCACAGGGTCTGCGTCTGGCTGTGTACCAACGATTACATGCTTCGGCGGCAAGACTTGTACAAAAGGTGGTTGCTGGGAGACCCGGCAACCGTGCCTCATGGGTATAACTTAAGAAGATGTTTGATATTCTAGGAGTTGCTCACTAGGATGCCATCCTTGGTATCCAGGCGTACTGCGCCAGGTGTAGTGACTCGTACTACCCGATAAGGGCCTTCCCACTTTGATGTCAACTTGTTGGAATTCTTGGCGGACTGAACGCGCTGAAGAACAAGGTCGCCTTCCTCAAGACTTCGGGCATGAACCTTGCGTCTATGATAGCGGCACAAAGCTTGCTGGTAGTGCGCATCTCACACAACAGCCTAAAGACGATCTTCTTCAAGGAGTGTAGTGTCATCTTGCCACAACTGCTCTTGCTCAAGCTCATCATAAGCGAGCACTCGAGGTGACCCGTATGTGAGTTCCGTGGGGAGAACTGCTTCTGCCCCGTACACCAGGGAGAAGGGTGTCTTGCTGGTAGTTTGATTTGGAGTCGCCCTGATTAACCAAAGAACCACAGGCAACTCATCAATCCGGCCAGCGCCTTCCGCACTTGCGCAACTTATCAAAAGTTCTTGCCTTGAGGCCTCGCAACACTTCAGCATTAGCCCTTTCCGCCTAGACGTTGCTCCTTGGGTGGGCAATAGAGGCAAAACAGATCTTGCCACCAAGGTCTTGGACATACTGCATGAAGGTGTGGCTCGTGAACTGTGTGCCGTAGTCGATGATGACCCTGTTTCGTACACTGAAGCGGCAAACTATTCCTTGAAATAACTTGACAGTTGATCGTGTTGTTACCTTTCTCACTGATTCCACTTCTGTCCACTTTGTGAACTTGTCGATTGCGACGTACAAGTACTCAAAGCCCTTGGTAGCACGGGGAAAGGGACCCAAGATGTCGAGCCCCCAGACCAAAAATGGCCAGGAGAGAGGGATTGTCTGAAGAGCTTGAGCTGGTTGATGCAATTTCTTCGAATGAAACTAGCATGATTCATACTTGGCTACTAGCGCAGTTGCATCTTGGAGGGCAGTGGGACAAAAGAAACCTTGCCGAAATGCCATACCGGCAAGCGCTCTTGATCCTATGTGGGATCCACATATGCCTCCATGTATCTCCGCCAACAGCTCCAGTCCATCTTCCCGAGAAATGCAATTGAGTTTCACACCATTCGGCCTCTTTGTGTACATGACGTTATCCCCGAACTGGTACATATTAGACCGGCGGGCTACTTCCTTTGTTTCTTCTTGTTCCTCAGGGAGTTCTCCTGTTTGAAGGAAATGGACAATGTGTTGTGCCCTTTCTAGAGCCTGGGGCTCGACAACAAGGACTAAAGGCATATCCTCTACCGGGGAAGCATTTGTCTCAACGGCAAGGGCTCGAGGCCCTGCTGGAGCCCGTTTCCCCCGGCAAGCTTAGCGGGAGTGTTTGCTTCCACGGTAAGAGCCCGAGGCCCTGCCGGAGCATGACGCTCATCGGCAAGCTTGGCATTGTTCCCGGCAACTTCCTCGCTGATGGCTTCTGGGAGCTCTACCGGGAAATACTTGCCGGAACTCCACTTTCCTCTTTTCTTTTGTCCAATTGATGGTGTCACGGATGGTTGAGTCAGTCGGAGCATAAAAGTTCCTGCTTCCACAGGAAACTTAAGGGCAACACACTTTGACAAGCCGTCAGCAACACTGTTTTCTGCACGAGGAACATGCTCCATTTGCATACCATCAAAATGTTCTTCAAACTTTCTCACTTCATCTACATAAGGTTCCATCAATGTACTCTGATAATCCTTATTCACCTGCTTGACAACAAGCTGAGAATCACCATGACAATAAGTTTCTTAATCCCGAGGTCTATCGCGATCCTGAGACCGGCAAGCAGCCCTTCATATTCTACAGTATTGTTCATTGACCTCTCCTAGGGAAAGTGCATCTGAATCACATATTTGAGGTGTTCTCTGGTGGGTGCCAAAAGCAGCAGTCCAGTACCAGCGCCTTGCAGCGAGAAAGCCCCATCAAAATACATGATCCACTCTTGATTTGTTTCCTTGTCGGGGAGAGTTGACTCTGGAACTTCTTCATATGGCGTTGGGGTCCATTCCACAATGAACTCCACCAAGGATCTGCTCTGGATAGTCGAGGTGCTTTCAAACTTGAGACAAAAGTTTGACAGTTCCAAAGCCCACTCCACAATCCTACCGGTAGCATCTGGGTTTCGCGAAATCTGCTGCAACGGGAAGCGAGTGATAATGGTGATCCCATGTGCCTGGAAGTAATGGTGTAGCTTCCTCGAGGCCATAAGGAGGCCGAAGAGCAAATTTTGCAAGCTGGAATATCTTGACCTAGCCCCCTGCAAAAGGGAGCTGACAAAATAGACTAGGCATTGCACCATCTTCTTCTTCTAAATTATTTCCTTCAACTACGCAGATCCTGCTTTGTCGGCACCAGACTCTGTCGAGGAATGTCCTAGCTTGTCACTTGGCGGTCCTGCCTCTACCACTGCTTCTTCATCAACTTCTCTTTCAACCACTAATGCATCACTCACAGCTTGATTTGTTGCCGCTAGATATAGCAGCAATGGCTCTTGTGGTTTTGGCGTGACTAGGACTGGCAGAGAGGAGAGGTACTGCTTCAAATCTAGCAGCACTGCCTCCGCTTCCGGAGTCCATTTCATCGGACCTGCCTTCTTCAAGATTTTGAAAAACAGAAGGGCGCACTCAGCAGATTTTGAAATGAACCTACTTAGAGCGGTAACACAGCCGGCAAGACAATGCACATCCTTGACACGTCTTGGTGATTCAATTTGCTCAATTGCTTTGATCTTGTCGAGATTTGCTTCAATTCCACGTTGAGATACAAAGAACTCGAGAAGCTTGCCAGATTGGACGCCAAGCACGCACTTCTCAGGGTTGAGCTTCAAGTTGATCTTGCACAGATTTGCAAATGTTTCTTCTAAATCTGATATGAGCGTCGCCTTGTCCTTGGTTTTGACCACTATGTCATCCATATAAGCCTCCATATTACTATGTAACTCGGGCTCAAAACCAATCTGGACCATTCTTGCAAATGTAGAACCAACACTTTTCAACCCGAAAGGCATACGCAAAAAGCAATACGTACCACATGGGGTGATAAATGCGGTCTTCTCTTCATCTTCCTTGGCCATGAAAATCTGATGATAACCTAAATAGGCGTCAAGGAAAGACAACAAGTCGCATCTGGCGGTGGAGTCCACAATTTGGTCAATGCGCGACAAGGGCAAAGGTGGATCTTTGGGGCAGACTTTATTGACATCTGTGCATTCAATACATAGCCTCCATTTCCCATTCGCCTTGCGCACCCCAACTAGATTGGCCAACCATGTTGGATGAAGTACTCCTCTAACCAAGCCAGCCACTTCTAATTTCTTGATTTCTTCAGCAATAAACTGTTGCCGCTCCAAAGCCTACTTCCTGACCTTCTGCTTGACGGGCCACACGTGTGGACAGATGGCAAGCTAGTGCTCAATCACCTTCCTAGGAACACCGGGGATATCAGATGGTTTCCATGCAAACACATCGATATTCGCCCGTAGGAAGGCGACGAGCATGCTTCCCTATTTGTCGTCAAGGGTGGAACTTATGGTGAAAGTTCCTCCCGTACCATCCTCCTTGGCAGGCACCCTCTTAGTATCTGGTGGAGCTGCCTTGGACTTCTTGCTCTTGCCGGTGGAACTCTCTGGCACGTCCTCAACAGGAGCACAACACTATGAGGAAGCGCGCTTGCAGGAGTCTGTGCGAGAGGGCTTGCTGGCCTTCTTCCTCCTGGGAGTTTCAGCGTTAGGAGCAAGTGCCTTGGCAGCAAATGCTGCAACTACCTCCCTGTAGAGTTGGTCGGCATAGACAAGTGCATCCTTCTTGTCGGACTTTACAGTGATGATGCTAATCAGCCCAGGCATCTTCAATACATTGTAGGTGTAGTGCGCCGCCGCCATGAACTTAGCTAACGTTGGACGGCCAAGGATCCCATTGTATGGCAGTGGAATTTTGGCGACGTCGAAAACAACCTTCTCTGTCCTGATGTTCAGATCGCTACCAAATGTTACTGGAAGCGTGATCTTCCCCTGGGCTGGCTCTTTCCTGGATTGACCCCGTGAAACGAGCCTGTTTCCTCGAGATCTCCATCAGGATTTTGCTCTCTTGATTACCTCGAGCGAGATCAAGTTCAAGCCGGCCCCACCGTCAACTAACATTTTCGTCACTTTGAGGTTGCGAATCGTTGGTGAGACCAACAATGGTAAACACCCGACCATGGTTACACGGTCAGGGTGATCCTCAACATTGAAAATGATAGGCGTGCTGGACCATTTCAAAGGCTTCTAGGCGCCGAT
The DNA here is from genome assembly GCA_022496015.1 of Hordeum marinum. Taxonomy (NCBI): domain Eukaryota; kingdom Viridiplantae; phylum Streptophyta; class Magnoliopsida; order Poales; family Poaceae; genus Hordeum; species Hordeum marinum. Next base: position 348,916,946 of record CM039678.1, read on the forward strand.
AGATGGCTCAGTCGCATTAACTTCATGCACCCACTGTTTAAGTTGGCGGTGGTAAGAATGCAACGAGGCACCCCCGTCGATGCACATGGCATCTGTAGCTCTCTGGAATTCTTGCTCGCTGGACTCGTCGTCCTCTTCAACGTCATCATCACCATCCTCTTGCTTGTCGTAGCCACGAGCGGGCCGGTCCTTCTATTGCTTGGCCTTGCCGCGGCGACCGCACTTCTTGCTGGACCCCTCCGCACCATCCTGTCCCTTCTCCTTGTCTCGCCTCTCGCACTTGTCTTTTTGCTTCTCGGCAAGCTGCTCAACTTGATGGCAGTCCTGGAGATCATGTCCCTTAGTGCGATGGATCTTGCAGTTCTGCGTGACGGAGCCTTCCGGCTTATCGGCAGCTGCAAAAGCCTGACAGGAGACGCACCCGGCAATGTCCTTGCCGGGGTCATCAGTCTTGGCCTTCTTGGTGCTGCCGGGGTTGCCAGATCCCTTAATGGCAAGCATGGCCTTGCCCTTGCGCTTCCTGTTACGCCGCCGACCCTTCTTTGTCGGGGTGGCGGTGTCCTCATCCTCAGAGTCGACCCCTGCGCCAGCGTCCTCGCCGGGGAGCCTCCTCCCTTCTTCATCCCGAGCACATTTATCTGCTAGAGCATAGAGCCTGGCAACATCCCTAACCTTGTTCATCGCCAGCTCTTATCGCATCCTACAGTTGTGCATGTTCTAATGGAACGCGCTGATAATGGCGGCAGGATGAATGTTTGGTATGTTGTGGTGTATGCGGCTCAACCTGTGGATGTACTTGCGCAAAGTCTCGCCCTACTTCTGGGGGATGAGATGTAAATCACTTTCCTGGCCAGGAGCTTGATAACCTCCGGTAAGGGCGCCAACAAACTCATGGCACAGATCCACCTAGGAAGAAATGGTCCTTTGGGCAAGTGCATCAACCACAAGCTGATGTTGGGCTCAAGCACCAACGGGAAGTAGTTGGCGAGTATCTTGTCGTCATGAGCCACGACAGCTTGCACCACAATGGTGTAGATGCTCAGGAACTCTGACGGGTGAGTCTTGCCGTCATATTTCTCTGGGACCTCCGGCTTGTACGTGCAGGAATTGGGCCACTGGACTTGCCACAGCTCCCGGGTAAACACTGGACAACCCACCTCGTAAGATAGGCTGACAGGATACCCTAGGACGGATTTTTCTACAGTGGGTCCCCCGCGCTTATCAGATTGATGACGCGCTTCCCTCCGTCGCTCGATTGTAGTCGGGGCGTCTTCTTTGCCTCATTCCCGAAGAATTTGACGCTGATCGCGGCGAGTCCGTGGATCAGACGACGCCGTCGAGTAACCATCGCAAGCATCGGTCCGTCGAGTCGGTGACCGGAGTTGTTGCTGTGGAGGAGAGTGCACCGTGGTTTCACTGCCTCCGGCCTTCTCGCCACTAGCCGAGCCGGCTCGGTGGACCAAAATTTGTCGTGGAGGCTAAGGAGGCTCTGAATGGTGGCACTCCACTCGTCGAGCTTCTCTGCAGCAGGAGTGAAGTTCAGGAGTAGTTGCGCCCACGCCATTGCTTCTTCCGACGTGGTCGGCAGCGAACGGCGCGAAGAACGCGAGGTGCTCTGACTCCTAACTATGTTAAAAAGAGCTCCGTCACGGTCCCACGATTGCACACCACTCCCACTAGCATGCTCGCGTGCATGCTGGTCCCGCACATCTTGGGAGCGATGCACATGAGCTTTTTTGTGGGGACGTTGGGAACCACCGACACCGTGGCGCTGCTCTTCACACGCGTCCTTAGAAGGACGTTGGAATGAAGAGCTGATTCTTCAATTTTATGCCACCTTGCACATCATAGGTGATGCTTTTGATATCAACTCTTGGGTCTTGGATTGGATGACTAGATTCACTCATTACACTGCTCCAGCCTCTGGACTGCTTCCATCAGTCCCAATTCCAATTCCCTCGGAAGGAGCAAGATGCCTATTTGATGAACCTGCTCTACCCAATCACATGATGCAAGTGCCGATGAAGGCTTTGACTCTTGGTAAACCTCAAAGGACTACCTTCCTTGTGAAGGATTTGCTATATGTGCCCTGGACAGTCTACCACATTCTGACCCAAACCCTCTGTCCTTAGAAGGGCCACAACTCTGAAGAAGAAGAAGTGGAGGGAATCATGAAGAACATTCTATTCAACATCATTCATGGTATTCCCATAAATTTCCATGATTTCTTCATGAGGACTTTTGCCAATGCTGCTTCTGCCCCATTGAATTGAAGCCTTATGCTCTCTGGATCATGAAATTCATCAGATCAAGGTCTTCAGTTCCCTTCAAGGCAGATTTTCAGAATCACTTCGGCTTTCTGCCTCCTATGGAAGTCGTCAAGAACACATTTGCTTCAGTTGAGGGGAAAGGCAAAGCTTTCATTGATGAAGGTACTCATCCATTGGATGGCCAATTTTGCAAAGCTGCATCTTATTCCACCAATGATGACACTACTATCCAAGACTCTCCTGCAAAAGCCTCAGCACAAAAGCCTCGAGAGTCTGCCCCTTGTGTGATGACTGGTCGTGAACTTCTGATAAGTCTTCATGAGAAGGTTGACCACAACCACAAGTGGGTCAAGCGTCAGTTTGTTTTAGTTCTTCGAGACATGATTGTCACGCACAACACTGTGCGTAAGAACCAATACTACCTTCATGAAGTCTTCAACCGCACTTGGGCCATTCTGTCTCACCTCAAGACTCCTGAAGAACTCAAGGAGATGGACCTTGAGCAGAACCTTGACTGGGCTCGTCCTCCTCAGAAGAAATTCAAGAAATCTCAAGTTCCTCAGCTGGTTACAAGCTCATATTCTTCATCACGTGAGGTGGATGAAGTTGAGGGTATTAACGACACTCCGGTGGGCCCTGCATCGATAAATGACCCTGACAACACTGGCGCTCCTCCATCACCATCGAGAAGAAATTCATCAAGGGGCGTTAGTCCTCAGTTTTCGTTCCTTTTGGTCTTTGATGACAAAGGGGGAGAAAATTTAAGTTAGTCTTCAAGCGGGTCTCTATATACGGGTTGTTTCAGTTTAAGTTACAACTCTCGCTCTTCTGAAGCTTTTGTTGGTTGAGTTGTAAACTTAAGTCTGATGGTGGTCTGACTCTTTTGAACTGCTTTCCGCATGCTTATTTCCTCCAAGTACCTTAATGCATGCATGTTAAACTTCGTTAGACGCCATTTTTCATCATGCATTTCAAATTCTTCATATCATATGTTAAATGCGTGTATGAATTACAAGATATAGGGGGAGTTCTCCATGTTTTTAGCCTGCCATGTGCATTTGTAGTCCAATGCACATTCCTCAAATATGCACATCTTCAGGGGGAGTTCTTCTATATCTTGCAATCAAATTCCTCAAACTCAGTACTTACACTTCATATTAATATTCCCGTTGAAAACTTTACCTATTTGTCATCAATCACCAAAAAGGGGGAGATTGTAAGTGCATCTAGTGCCCCTAGTGATTTTGGTGTATTGAAGACTTATAGGTTAAGGAATTAGTATGTTTGTGAGTGTATATAGGCTCTATACATCGATGAGGAGTTTGATATATTCAAAGATTACCGACCCCTAAAAATGTATGTCTTCAACTAAAGACTTTGGTGAACACTTTGGTGAAGACTTTGGTATTCCCTGAAGACTTTGAGAATGAAGAAGTTGGTGTGACCTTGAAGATATAACGAGGACTATGAAGCGTGAAGACTTTTGTTTTCGTAGTTTCATTTCCTTTCTTTGAGTCATAGGAAACACCGTACTGTTAAAGGGGGCCGAGGTAATACTAAGGAAAATTTCCAACTGATGCTCAACTCAAAATCCTCAACCTATCCAATCCTTTGAGTGATGCCTTTGGAAATCTCTTACGGTTCAGTCAAGTTCTTCAGTGATAGAGACGATGTTCTTCTTGTCTCTGAGGAAATTGGTCTGACTGAGGAGTTAGGATTTTGCCAGTATGAATTGCCTACAAGTGAGGAATATGATAAGCCTGAGGACTTTCATAGGTCGAAATTCCAACCGTTGTTGTGCTTAGCGCCAGCTGTCCCCAACCATCTTATCCACATAACGGTCATATCATTGGGGGCATTTATGTCTTATCATGTTAGGTAGCACCCTAGCTATAAATAGCCACCTCGACAACCACTAGTTGGTTGGCTTCTCTGAGAGAAAACTGACACTTGTCATTTGAGAGCAACCCATCCTCTGAGGACTTTGAGAGAACATCGTCAGTGAGGAAAAACCCAAATCCAAACCACCAAACCCAAACTGATTGAGCATCACTCAAGATATTTTCCTGTGTGGAACCGATGCTTGTTACCTTTGAAGACTGTATATCTTCGAGACGGTTAGGCATCATGGTATAGTGCATCCTGCAGTCAATTGGCGAACACAGAGTGACCTTGGTTTAGAGCATCCATCAGTCAATTGTGGATCGCCGGGTGACCAATTTGTGAGGCTTTTGGAAGTCTAGCCTGAAGACTTACCATGAGTGTTGGGCGAGGACTGTGTGTCCTTATCTCAAGGAGAATACTATAAGGACTGTGTGTCCTCTGGTTTAAATACCAGGCCGCTCCAAACCAGACGTATGACTGTCACATTAGTTGGAACTGGGTCACCAAACCATTGTCTTCATCGAGCTACCTGGTTCTATTTCCTCAACCCTTTCATTTCATTATATACTTATTGATGAAATTGATCATTACTATTTGAAGAATTTGACTGAAGACTTTCTCAATTTCCTCACCTCAAATTCTTCAAGTTGCCGTGTTCCTCACCTTCTTATCATGTATCATGCTACCTATAATCTATGCGTGCTTTATTTCATCATGATGACTATGCAGCTGCTATGCTTCTCATGCACTTTATTACTTATTCCGCTGCTAGTTGTTCATCACATTTCAAATTCCTCAAGTTGAAATTCGTCAATGATGAATTTGTAAAAATCGCCTATTCACCCCCCTCTTGTCGATATAACGCACTTTCAGTAACGCATTCGGTAAGATGACATGATGCAGAGGGATAAACTCAAGAAATATGATGAAAATCCCATCTTGTTACCCTTGATGGCAACAATACAATACATGCCTTGCTGCCCCTACTTTGTCACTGGGTGAGGACACCGCAAGATTGAACCCAAAACTAATCCCTTCTCCCATTGCAAGAATTACCAATCTAATTGGCCAAACCAAACCAGAAACTCGAAGAGACTTGAAAAGATAAGAAATCATGCATAGAATAATTCAGAAAAGACTCAAATAAGATTCGTGGATAATCTGAACATAAACCCAAAATTCATCGGATCTTGACAAACACACCGCAAAAGAGTATTACATCGGATAGATCTCCATTAAGATCATGAAGAACATGGTATTGAAGATCAAATAGAGAGAAGAAGCCATCTAGATACCAGATATGGACCCTTAGGTCTATGGTGGACTACTCACGCATCATCGGAGGGGCAATGGAGTTGATGCAGATGCCCTCCGTGATCAGATCCCCCTCCGGCAGATTATGGAAAATGCTCCAAGATTGGATCTCTTGAGAACAGAGGCTTCTGTCGGCGGAAAAGTATTTGCGTGGATCTTTTTGGTGTTGGGGGATATTTGGGTATTTATAGGACAAATAATAGGGTTAGGAGACCTTCCAGGAGGTGGCAAGCCTGCCAGGAGCGGCCAGGGGGTGATCGGTCCTCCCTATATTGTGACCTCCTGACTGATGCCCTGTCGTGCACTCCAAGTCTGGTAGATATCTTTCCTTCTAGAAAAAATCATTCCAAAGATATATTCCGTTTGTACTCCGTTTAATATTCCATATCTGCAATACTCAAAAACAAGGAAAAACAGAAACTGGCACTAGGCTCAAGATTAATAGGTTAGTTCGAAAATAATATAAACTAGCGTGTTAATGCATATAAACATCCAAAATAGATAATATAATAGCATTCCATCATCAAAATTATAAATATGTTGGGGACGTATCACCCCTCATGCATCTCAATGGTTTGAGGGTGTCGCAACACCTCCGCAAGATAGGGGTCGATGTCCTTCTCGAAGAACTTGTCCTTCGAAGGACTTGGGGACATCATGGCGATCTCAATCTGTCCGAAAAACAACAACAAACGTGAACAAAGGTTGTTTCCGTGGTACGGTGGTCAAAACCTTCGGGATATTATATAATGAGTTTTTACCGACCTAAAGCAGTGTACCACAAGCCACAAGCCACAGGGGTGCGGCCGGGGGGGGGGGGGTAGGTTGTGCCCTCCTGGCTTGTCGCCTCCTCGTGCACTATTCGGACTACTTTAAATTTTCCTAATTTATTAAATATTCCAACACGGAGAAAAAATGCTATTGGAAAGTTTTGGAGTCGGTTTGCTTATCGTACCACATACGTATTCCTTTTCGGAGTCTGAAATGTTCTGGTGGGTCTCCCTAATGTACTCCTCCAGAGTTATGGTATTGATAATATTGGTTTCAACATTTATGGGAGTACCTGAGATATAATGTTTGATTCTTTGCCCGTTTACCACCTTCGGGTTAGTGCCTTCGGCGTTATTGATCTTGATGGCATCAGAATGATGTACTTCCTCAACAATGTAAGGCCCTTCCCATTTAGAGAGAAGTTTTCCTACAAAAAATATTAAACAAGAATTGTATAGCAAGACATGGTCACCTACATTGACTTCACGCTTTTGTATCCTTTTATCATGCCATCTCTTAACCTTTTCTTTAAACAACTTGGTGTTCTCATAGGCCTGGGTTCTCCATTCATCAAGTGAGCTAATGTCAAATAACCTCTTCTCACTAGCAAGTTTAAAATCATAGTTGAGCTCTTTAATTGCCCAATAATCTTTATGTTCTAGTTCAAGAGGTAAGTGACATGCTTTACCATAAACCATTTTATACGGATACATATCCATAGGGTTTTTGTAAGCAGTTCTATAAGCCCATAATGCATCATCAAGTTTCTTAGACCAATTCTTTCTAGATCTATTAACAGTCTTTTGCAAGATTAATCTAATTTCTCTATTGCTTAATTATAATTGACCATTAGACTGAGGATGATATGGAGATGCAATTCTATGATTAACATCATACTTAGCAAGCAATTTACAGAAAGCACCATGAATAAAGTGTGAACCATCATCCATCATTAAATATCTCGGGACTCCAAATCTAGGGAAAATAACTTCTGTAAGCATTTTAATAAAAGTGTTATGATCAGCGCTACTAGTTGGAATAGCTTCTACCCACTTAGTAACATAATCAATAGCAACTAGAATATGAGTATACTTGTTGGACTTCGGAAAAGGTCCCATATAATCAAAACCCTAAACATCAAAAGGTTCAATAACAAGTGAGTAATTCATAGGCATTTTCTAATGTCTACTAATATTACCAATTCTTTGACATTCATCACAAGACAAGACAAACTTACGAGCATCCTTGAAGAGAGTAGGCCAATAAAAACCAGATTGTAATACCTTGTGTGCACTTCTATCTCTAGCATAGTGTCCTCCATAGGCCTCAGAATGACACTTGTGTAGGACCTGTTCCTGTTCATGCTTAGCTATACAACGTCTAATAACACCATCTACCCCTTCTTTATAAAGGTGTGGATCATCCCAAAATTAATGTCTGAAATCATAGAAGAAAATTTTCTTTTGTTGGTATGTGAAACTAGGCGGTATAAATTTAGCAACAATGTAACTAGCATAATGAATATACCATGGAGCATTACACGAAGCATTTATGATAGTTAATTGTTCATCAAGAAAGCTATCATCAATTGGTAGTGGGTCATCAAGAATATTCTCCAACCTAGAAAAGTTATCTGTTACGGGATTCTCAACACCCTTTCTATCAGTAATATGTAAATCAAATTCTTGTAGCAGAAGAACCCATCTAGTGTAGCGACCCGACCTGAAAGGTCAAGTCTCCGGTGTTTCCGTACCATCCCAAGATCATGCTGGTACACACACGGTACATCAATGTATATATCAAAGGGAAATCACATAGCATTTTATTAACGAAATCTCATATCGAGTCCTTTATTACAATAATCATTACAATAAAGTGGCCGAAGGCCAACTCATGAGAATAACTAAGTCTTGCGGAAGCTTCATGGTAGATGAGTCCATCTGACTCCAAAGGGCATCTCGCCAAGCGTAGAGCGTGTCCTCACTCCTGGTCGGAAAAGTACTTTGCAACATGATACGTTGCAGCCGTGTAGGTCAGCATATGGAATATGCCGGCAAAGTCACAAGAGAGGGGGTGAAAATAATCAGCTAGTCTACATGCATATATGGCAAGTGGGGTGGTAAGTTTTTGCGTAAAGCCAAGTTTTTCCTACATCAAAAGAGGGGCTAAGCAAAAATATTACTAAGTTGGTTGATTAATGAGATGGTTCCGCCAACCAATCCTCATACCCAAATTATTAATGCCCACATCATCATATTAATTTGTGTTGAGAATTCCAGAAGTTTCAGTTCCTTTGGCTCAAGTCGTCCATGACCGTGGACACGGCTAATCGATTAGGTTGAGTACTCTGCAGAGCTTTGCACACGTTCCCCAGAAGATTTGATCGCCTCCATTGGATTCCTCGCACTTCAGGGTGTTTGAGGAACGGATGACCAAAACATGGTCTTCTAAGGGGTCCCACTGAGACTCTGTCGGTGCCCATCCTTTCCTACCGTTCTTCTACATCTCGTAGCACCGCCTGTCCAGTGTCGCCACAATATCCAACCAAGCTAGAGCCCATAATGGCTTGTGGCTGTGCAGGTAAGCCTTGGGTCTTGAAGCATCCTTCCATCCCTTCGTGCCTGGGTGGACCTTTCCGCGTGAATACTGGCACATCTCCAGCATCACCTAGGCTAACCACTGGTTTCTCCAGGGTGCCGTTCAACCATCATCCACCCAGAGGTGAGTTGAAAAATTGAAGTCTTGATCATCATAGGTCTTGAAGTTATTACCTCACAACCCTCATGATTCACACAACCCACCCCGTCTACTAACAGCATAGCAAAACAAATGTAACGTTTCCCGGGGTCAAAGATGTCAAAGGGGTTGAGGGGGGAGGTACCTACCACATGATACTACTTCAATGTAACCAAGTTTACAACTAACCTATCTTGCATGCAATTGGGGAGATGGTAGAACTAATGCATATAAAACATGGGTAAAAACATGATCAAGGTGACTTGCCTGATTGATGATCTTCGTACGTGAGTGCCTCTAGGTAACAAGCTTCGCACTCCAGATAATCTAACGAAGCAAACAAGCACTCAATAAGCATACAACAAAATATGTAATTCCCAAACATCAACAATGAACTAGTAAACAATCAAGACAAAAACAATGCACACATCACAAACAAGAAAACACACAAGGTTTTGTTTACTAGAAGATGATGGGAAAATCAATACTAAGATAACTAAACTATTTGTATTAACAAAACAATGGTTGACAGCAAGTAAACAATAAATATTTTTACTAATAAACAGAATAAAATCATTTTAAAGTTTTGTAAGAAAAACTTTAGTAAAGTTTTGATAAACAAAACTATATGAAGCAACTATAGTTTTACTAACAAAAGAATGAAACTAAACTTATTATTTATTACTAAGACATTATCTAAACAGAATGGAAATTACTAAAAACCTGGCTTAGAAAACAGAATTAAATTATATAAAACTTTGTTGAAAGAAAACTATTACTAACTAGTTGTTTTAGTTCAAATTAAACCTATTAGAAAAGAAGTTGTGATTCCTATATTAATAAAGAAATAAACTAAGCAATTTTATATTTTTATTAACAGTAAGTAAAACACTAAATGTTTAAGCAACAGAACCTATTAAACAAACAAAACTAAATTCTAATTTAAACTAACTAAATCTAAGTTAAATAAAACTGTACTAACTAATAGGCAGAATCTGTTTATAGCTAAAACACTAAGAAAAATCATCCTAAAAATTCTCAAACTAAACATGAAGGTATTCCTAACTAATACCAAATAGTAGCAAAAATATTCATGTCAAAATCTATTTTCAAACTCTAGTTATTCAGATTTGAATGTTTTGAGCAAATTTGATTCAATTCAAATTTTATAGTCCAAATTTGAAATTTAAAAGTACAGGGTGAAACTACATGAAAAATGTGAGCTATTTCAAAAAGAATAAACTCAAAACATTAAATATATTAAAAGTTATAGCTAAAACAATTTCAGAATAGTTTCTGTTAACTAAAACAAAACAGAAAAAAGGAAAAAAAATCTACCGGACGGCCAGGGGTGACGTGGCAGATCCCTATTGGCTAGCTAGCGCGTGCGTGTATGAGATACGGGCGGGCGACCGAACTCTAATGAAAAACGATTTGGGGCTAAGTTAATCTAATGGGGGCCGTTGAGTAAAGATCCGATGGATGGGGATGGGTCCGATGACTTACCGGAGCGGGAGGAGGTCTCCGGCGAGTGGTGGCGACGGCCGGTGGTCGGAGGAGGTCGAGGAGGCGTCTCCGGTGGTCGAGGGAGGCAGCGGAGTGGTCCGGGCGGTGGTGCTTGACGTCCGGCGTCGAACGGTGGCGTCGGAGAGGTGAGGGGAGGTCGGAGTCGATGGCCACGAGCAATGGGGAGCTCCGGTGGTGGCAGGGGCTCCGGTGAGGGTTTGCGGCGGCTTTCTGGCGACGAGAGAGGGGGCTCGGGGGGGGGGGGAAATGGATGCGGGGAGTTGGGGATCTTATATAGGCCGGAGAGGAGTCGGGGAAAGGAAAGGAGGGCGCGGATCCGGCGATGGAGAGAATCACGGCGGCGGCACGGAGGGAGGAAGGGGACGACCGGTGCGGAAGTTTCGGGCGGTCGGGTGGTTCCGGGCTGTCAGCGAGAGCGGGAGCGTCGGCAGCGCATTGGTCGGCCGAAATCAAGGGGATTCGGCATTTAAGAGGTGGGCCGGCCCGAATCGTTTCTTAATTCCTTTCCTTTTTTTTAATAAAACAGCGTAATAAAAAGCTTTTCTGGCAAATAATACATTCCCAAATATAGGAGTATTATATATCAAAATTATCAGAATAAAATATTCCATTTAATGAACATTTTTATTCTGGTATTTGAATACTTCGAGAAAATAATTATTTTCAGAATTGGCCTAATTGTTTTAAATCCTTTTTTTGCAAATATTTTCAAAATAACTCCTGGTAATTATTGTTCAAATAAATCACCAATTTGGTCCTGGTGTGGAATGTCATCTTCCTCCTCTCTTATTTGAACTTTTTACCAAGATTTCAAATAGATGAAAGCAACATGGAAAAAAATAGGAAGGGCTTTCAGAATTTGAAAAGGAGCATTTCAACAATACCACACATTCAAGCAATGATGGTGATAGATGCATAGCTATATTCATAACATTCCAAAATGGAATTTTGGGATGTTACATCTAGTAAGTATGGGTTTAGCATATTTCTTTTCCATAATATATTTAATAGTAGCATGATCAGTGTGAACAGTTACTTTGAAATCAACAATATAAGGTCTGAACTTGTCACAAGCAAACACAAATGCTAAAAAATCCATTTCAGTGGTAGCATAGTTTCTTTGAGCATGATATAGAGTTTTACTAGCATAATGTATAACATTTAATTTCTTATCAACTCTTTGTCCTAGAACAACACCAACGACATAATCACTAGCATCACACATAATTTCAAAGGGTAGGTTCCAATCAGGTGGTTGAACAACAGGTGCAGAAATCAAGGATTTCTTAAGGATTTCAAAGGCTTCTACACAATCATCATCAAAAAACAAAAGTAACATCTTTTTGCAAGAGATTTGTGAGAGGCCAAGAAATTTTAGAGAAGTCTTTAATAAATATCCTATAGGAACCGACATGACCAAGGAAACTTCTTATACCTCTGATATCCATGTGACACGACATTTTTGTTGGAAATATGCCCTAGAGGCAACAAATAAAGTGTTTATTATTGTATTTCCTTGTTCATGATAATCGTTTATTATCCATGCTATAATTGTATTGATTGGAAACACATTACATGTGTGGGTAAATAGACAACACTTTGTCCCTAGTATACATCTAGTGAACTATCTCGTTGATCAAAGATGGTCAAGGTTTCCTAGCCATTAACATGTGATGTCATTTGATCATGGGATCACATCATTAGGAGAATGATGTGATGGACAAGATCCAAACTACAAACGTAGCATATGATCATGTCAGTTTATTGCTACTATTTTCTGCATGTCAAGTATATGTTCCTATGACCATGAGATCATGTAACTCATGGACACCGGAGGATTGCCTTGTGTGTATCAAAAGTCGCACCGTAACTGGGTGACTATAAAGGTGCTCTAGAGGTATCTCCGAGGGTGTCTGTTGAGTTGGCATGGATCAAGACTAGGATTTGTTACTCCGTGTGACGGAGAGGTATCTCAGGGCCCACTCGGTAATACAACATCACAATAAGCCTTGCAAGTAATGTGACTAAGTGTTAGTCACGGGATCTTGTATTACGTAATGAGTAAAGAGACTTGCCGGTAACGAGGTTGAACTAGGTATGGAGATACCGATGATCGAATCTCGGGCAAGTAACATACCGAAGAACAAAGGGAACATCATACGAGATTAACTGAATCCTTGACATAGAGGTTCGACCGATAAAGATCTTCGTAGAATATATAGGAACCAATATGGGAATCCAGGTCCCGCTATTGGTTATTGACCATAGAGGTGTCTCGGTCATGTCTACATAGTTCTCGAACCCGCAGGGTCAGCACACTTAAGGTTTGGTGATGTTTCGGTAGTATATAGTTATGTATGGTGGTGACCGAAGGTTTTTTGGAGTCTCGGATGAGATCCCGGACGTCACGAGGAGCTCCGGAATGGTCCGGAGGTAAAGATTCATATATAGGAAGTCTTGTTTTGGTCACCGGAAAAGTTTCGGGCTAATCGGTAGTGTACCGGGAGACCACCGATAGGGGTATTTCGACCCAAGGGGCTTCATGGGCTGTGGGAAAATAAATACCATCCCTTAGTGGGCTGGTGGAAGTCCCACACAAGGCCCACGCGTCTAGGGAAGAAAAGCCCAAAGGGAAAAGGTGGAAAAAGGCAAAAAAGGAGGAATCCTAGTCCTACTAGGATTGGAGGAGGAGTCCTCCTCTCCTCCCCACTTTGGCCGAACCAAGGAGGCTTGGCCCTTGCGCCAAGGCCTCTCCTCCCTCCCTCTTATATATACTAGAGGTTTTAGGGTTTTTGCACTAGAATTTCACCCACATGCTACCCGTTCCTCCAGTGCATAGTTTCTCCTCTAGATCGGATTTCTGCAGTGGTTAGGCGAAGCCCTGCCGGAATAGCTCCACCACCATCGCCGGAGCGCCGTCACGCCACCGAAGAACTCTTCTTCCTCTCCGCTCCCTCTTGCTGGATCAAGAAGGCGGAGATCATCATCAAGCTATACGTGTGCTGAACGTGGAGGTGTCATCCGTTCGGTGCTTGATCGGGACGGATCGTGATTGGATCACGGGACGCTCGGTGATTTGGATCGCGAAGGCGTTCGACTACACCAACCGCGTTTCTTAACGCTTCCCGCTTAGCGATCTACAAGGGTACGTAGATCCACTCTCCCTCTCATAGATGCTCATCACCATGGGTAGGTCTTGCGTGAATGTAGGAAATTTTTTGTTTCCCATGCAATGTTCCCCATCAATTTTTTCAATAGCATCTACTTTAGCTTTATCCACCTCAATACCTCTTTCGGAGATTTTGTGTCCCAAGACAATGCCCTCATTAACCATAAAGTGGCACTTCTCCGAATTCAAGACAAGATTAGTTTCTTCATATCTCTGCAAAACTCGATCAAGGTTGCTCAAGCAATCATCAAAAGAAGTTCTGTAAACGGAGAAATCATCCATGAAAACCTCTACAATCTTTTCACAAAAGTCAGAGAATATAGCAGTCATGCATCTTTGAAAGGTAGCAGGTGCATTGCATAAACCAAAAGGTATATCTCTATAAGAAAAGGTACCGAAAGGGCAAGTAAAGTTGTGTTTTCTTGGTCCTCTTTTGGCACACGTATTTGAGAGAAACAAGAGTAACCATCTAGAAAACAGAAGTGTGTTTATTTAGATAGTCTTTCTAGAATTTTATCAATAAAAGGTAGAGGGTAATGATCTTTCCTAGTAGCTTTATTTAATTTTCTAAAATCAATTACCATTCTATATCATGTAAGAATTCTTTGCTTGACCAATTCATTTTTATCATTAGGAACAACACTAATACCTCCCTTCTCAGGGACACAATGAACAAGACTAACCCATCTACTATTAGCAATTGGATAAATTATACCTACCTCTAGAAGCTGTAATATTTCATTTATTACCACTTCTTTCATTTTAGGATTTAATCGTCGTTGGTGATCAACAACTGGTCTAGCATCAGGTTCCATATTAATTTTATACTAACATAGAGTGGGACTAATGCCCTTAAGATCATCAAGAGTATATCCAATACCAGCACGGTGCTTCTTCAGAGTTTTCAATAATATCTTTTCTTTGTTCTCTGAAAGGTTAGCACTAATAATAACAGGATATATATTCTTTTCATCAAGATAAGCATGTTTTAGAGTATCGGGTAATTGTTTAAGCTCAAACACGGGATCACCCTTGGGTGGAGGAGGATCTCCAAGTATTTCAACAGGCAAGTTGTGTTTCAAAATAGGATGCTAATCAAATAAAATCCTATCTATTTCATTCCTTTCATTCATATGCAGATCGTTTTCATAGTCTAGCAAATATTGTTCTAAGGGATCAGTAGGAGGCACAACAATAGAAGCAAGAACAATAATGTCATCCTTACTAGGCAATTCTTTATGATGGGGTTGTCTACAAAATTTAGAGAAATTAAACTCATGGGACACATCCCCAAAACTCACAGTAACAGTTTCTTTCTCACAATCTGTCTTAGCATTAACAGTATTCAAGAAAGGCTAACCAAATATAATGGGACAAAAATCATCTTGCGGGTAACCAAGAACAAGAAAATCAGTAGGATATTTTATTTTCCCACACAAGACTTCAACATCTCTAACAATGCCAACTTGTGCTATAGTATATCTATTAGCAAGCTTAATTATAACATCAATTTCCTCTAATTCAGTTGGTGCAATATCATTCATAATTTCTTGATATAGGGTAAAGGGAATTGCACTCACACTAGCACCCACATCACATAGGACATGATAAAAATGATCTCCTATTTTAACAGAAACAACATGCATGCCAACTATAGGTCTATGTTTATCTTTAGTATTAGGTATCGCAATTCTAGCAGCTTCATCACAAAAATGAATAACATGCCCATCAATATTATCAACCAAGAGATCTTTAACCATAGCAATACTAGGTTCAACTTTAATTTGTTCAGGGGGTGTAGGTGTTCTAACATAGCTCTTACGAAGCACAGTTGAAGCTTTAGCATGTTCCTTTATTCTAACAGGGAAAGGTGATTTCTCAATATAAGCAGCAAGAATAACAGGATCAACATTACAAGTAATAGTTTCTTCTTCAACTTTATTAGGTTCAACAACTTTAACTTCAATGGGAGGATGATATTTAAACTACTTCTCCTTAGGGATATCAACATGAGCAGCAAATGATTCATAGAAAGAAGCTACTATC
Source organism: Hordeum marinum (assembly GCA_022496015.1). Taxonomy (NCBI): domain Eukaryota; kingdom Viridiplantae; phylum Streptophyta; class Magnoliopsida; order Poales; family Poaceae; genus Hordeum; species Hordeum marinum. The sequence continues at coordinate 348,932,663 of CM039678.1, forward strand.
TCAGAGTCATGTCCATATTTCGTGCTAAATTCACGAAAAGCATCGGTGTCTATAAAGGATTTAACACAATCAAACTTAAGGTTTATACCTGACTCCGTACCCTCGATGAGTTCCCAATCTTCAGAGTTGCGCTTAATCCTTTCCAATAAATCCCATTCGAATTCAATATCTTTATTCATGTAGGAACCAATACAAGAAGTATCGAGCATGGATTGATCATTACGAGAAAGCCGAGCATAAAAATTCTGAATAATAATTTCTCTTGAGAGCTCATGATTGGGGCATGAATATATCATTGACTTGAGCCTCCCCCAAGCTTGAGCGATACTTTCTCCTTCACGAGACCAAAAATTATAGATATAATTCCGATCATGATGAACCAGATGCATAGGATAAAACTTCTGATGAAATTCCAATTTCAATCGGTTGTATTTCCATGATCCAACATCATCACATAGCCTATACCATGTCAATGACTTCTCCTTCAAAGATAAAGGAAATAACTTCTTCTTGACATCATCCTCGGGCAAAACTGCAAGCTTAAATAATCCACAAACTTCATCCACGTAGATTAGACGCAAATCAGGATGTAGTGTTCCATCTCCTGTATAAGGATTAGCTAGCAGTTTCTCTATTATACCCGAAGTAATTTCATAATAAATATTTTCAGTAGGTTTAGTAGGTTGAGGATCAACTCTCTGTGCTTTCGGTCGAGGTGAAGTTACCTCGAACAAGCCCCTCAATGGATTATTTTCCATGGTAACAAGTGACAATAAATTTCAGCACACTATATAAAATTTTCCTTACCAGATTCCACTCACCAAAGGCGCTTCACTCCACGAAAACAGCGCCAGAAAAGAGTCTTGATGACCCACAAGTATAGGGGATCTATCGTAGTCCTTTCGATAAGTAAGAGTGTTGAACCCAACGAGGAGCAGAAGGAAATGACAAGCGGTTTTTAGTAAGGTATTCTCTGCAAGCACTGAAATTATAGGTAACATATAGTTTTGTGATAAGATAATTCCTAACGGGTAGAAAGCAATAAATGTAGAAAAGGTGCAGCAAGGTGGCCTAATCCTTTTTGTAGCAAATTACAAGCCTGGACAAACTCTTATATAAAGCAAAGTGCTCCCGAGGACACATGGGAATTCCTGTCAAGCTAGTTTTCATCATGCTCATTTGATTCGCATTCGTTACTTTGATAATTTGATACGTGGGTGGACCGGTGCTTGGGCGCTGCCATTACTTGGACAAGCCTCCCACTTATGATTACCTTTTCTTGCAAGTATCCGCAACTCCGGAAGAATAATTAAGATAAATCTAACCATAGCATGAAACATATGGATCCAAATCGGCCCCTTACGAAGCAACGCATAAACTAGGGTTTAAGCTTTTGTCACTCAAGCAACCCATAATCTACTTATTACTTCCCAATGCCTTCCCCTAGGCCCAAATAATGGTGAAGCATCATGTAGTCAACGTTCACATGACACCACTAGAGGAGAGACAATATACATCTCATCAAAATATCAAACTAATACCAAATTCCCATGATTACTTATAACAAGATTTATCCCATGTCCTCAGGAACAAACCTAACTTCTCACAAAGCATATTCATGTTCATAATCAGAGGAGTATTAGTTATCATTAAGGATCTGAACATATGATCTTCCACCAACTAAACCAACTAGCATCAACTACAAGGAGTAATCAACACTACTAGCAACCCACATGTACCAATCTCAGGTTTTGAGACAAAGATCGGATACAAGAGAAGAACTAGGGTTTGGAGAGGAGATGGTCCTGATGAAGATGTTGGCGGAGATTTACCCCCTCTCAATGAGAGGATCATTGGTGATGACGATGGGTTCGATTCCCCCCTCCGAGAGGGAAGTTTCCCCAGCAGAACAGCTCCGCTAGAGCCCTAGATTGGTTCTGCCCAAGTTTCGCCTCGAGACGGCGGCGTCTCATACTGAAAACTCTCTTATGATTTTTCCAGGTCAAAACCCCTCAAATAGCAGAAGATGGGCACCGAAGGGCTACCAGGGGGCCCACAAGCCACAAGGGCGCGACCAGGGGGGCAGGCCGCACCCAACAGGCTTGTGACCTCCTGGTGGGTCCCCTTTGGTATTTCTTTTGCCCGGTATTTTTTATATATTCCAAAATAATTCTCCGTAACTTTTCATGACTTTTGGAGTTGTGCAGAATAGGTCTCTCATATATTCTCATTTTCCAGTCTAGAATTCCAGCTGTCGGCATTCTCCCTCTTCATGCAAACCTTGTAAAAAAGAGAGAAAAGGCATAAGTATTGTACCAAAATGTGTAATAACAGCCCATAATGCAATAAATATCAATATAAAAAGCATGATGCAAAATGGACATATCAAATCTCTCAAGTAAACACACGTCCACAATGACCATTTAGTGCTTCACCTTGTGCGATTTCCTGTTGCAACACCAGCAATACACACAAATTGCCCGGAGACTCATGGAGGTGATGTGGAGGTTACTCAAACCATTGATCGCCCCCGTTTGCAAGAAGATCAAATGAAAACTTGTCTCAAATTGGATGATTTATTTACCACGACCTCTAAGTTCCATGTCATGAAATCATGTAAATGTTTCATGAATTCTAGCTTAGCTGGGCATTTGCTCCAAATTGATAGCCAAAAGTCAATGTTTGCGGCCACGAGATGTTCGAAATTCATAGTTTTTCCTTCCATGGGGAATAAACATGCACCCAACACAAAAAAATGAATTTCTAATCCATTCGAGCTCACAACTACGTGTGCATATAGTTCAAATTTTAATTTTACAAATTAAATACCTAAGGAATCAATTTGATGTATATAGTGTCCTAATGTTCATTAAAATTGAATTTTAACAATACACTCCTATTGTCACATGTGCACTACATAAAAAAGTTTGACATGCATGCCTCGAAGTGACGGTGGTGTGGTGGGCCGAATGTAGGTGTGGGGTCCGGCACACAATGCACGTCGTATGTGCACCACCACGTGGGGTTGTCCTGTTAGTTAGGCATCAAGCTGACAACAGGGATTACTCACGTAGGTATATTGGAGTCCCATCCCCGTCCCCATCACCACCCTCCCATTCTCGTCACCGTCTCCGTACCCTTGTGCAGGGATAAAATGTTCCCCATCCCCATCCTAATCATCACCCTTCCATTCCCGTCACTGTCTCCATACCCATGCCCGGGGATAAAATGTTTCCCATCCCCGTTGCCACTTCTTTATTCCTGTGGGGAAACCCAGCATGCATTTAAGAACAACATTCGATAGTATTTCAGTAAAAAACAGTACTCCAACGCAAATAAACAATATGTTGTGGCTAAGTTTGGGATTTCTTAGGGATATTTGGGCCAGATGGGTGGGATCTATGGAAGTTTGGGTGACCGACGTTGCAAATTATGTGGGTTCTACTAATTTTAGAGCCCACATTTAAGTACTTCATGGTTAAGGCGGGTAATGCTATGTATATCCCATCCCCATCCCCGTCATGCACGTTGTGTAAGGTATTTGACCCGCCATCTTCCCCATGGGAATTCAAGCTGGCACTTCTCCATGCTCTAATATAGTAAACACCCATGGGGATGCGGGTAGCGGTTTTAACCAATGACAGCTTCAGGTGAGGCACAAGTGCCACGTCAAAAGTCGTGCATTGGGTATATATTTAAAGCATCTCGATCATGACCTTTTCATGCATATGTTTGTGTTTCATGCATGCGGAGGTGGTCCTCGTACACACACTCACACAGTTACCATTGACACACCCATTCATTTCCCCTCGCGTGGTATATCACCTTGGATGGCGCGTGTGAGGGGTTTGATCAAATGTCGATTCATCTTAGTCCATGTTTTGGCGAATATCATGTTGAGATCACAAACGAAAGTTTGGGCGCATGTGTGCATGTGCATACTCATTGTACAAGTTGTGAAGCTCCTTTTTTTGATTTGCGAAGGTGCCACATGAAAGGTTTGCATTGGGTATTCAAAACATCACACAACACCTTCGTACGTATGTTAGGGCAACATGCAGTCTGTGGTCGTCCTTGGACACCACCGCCTACACAATTATTAGCGTCACTCTCCCATCGATGGCCTCGCGTAGTTTTGTACCGCAACAAGAGAGGTTAATTATTGTGGATTCTATTTTGGTCGATGTTTGCGCTAGGCCATGTGGCTATGAGATTACATGGTATAATTTGAGTGTGTGTAGTGTGTGCATGAATATAATGTCTCTCCCATCGGCTCGAACGGGGGGATATATATATATACCACGCTTCGCGAACATCAATTTTTGTGCCGACTTTAAGATTCCCGAGGAAGGTGTGCCACACTAAAGTTTGTGTGTTGGGTATGTAAACATCACCCAACACTTCCATGCATAAGTTTCATCCACTCTTACAAGGTGATTGTCTTTGGATACTCCTTTGCGTGATTGTCGTTGGGAAGTCCATTCCTGGGCCTGCGTGGATGTCCATCACATTGACTAACAACAAGAGAGAGGTTACCCTGGTGGAATCTTCAATTTGTGTTATGGTATACATTATATAGGTCATTTGAGTTTCTTTATTAGCCAAGTCTGAGCACACACCTACGAATGCGTGAATCGTTCCCATCGATGCCCGACATACTAGTTGTACGCCTCATGAACACTTGCTCGGGGAGGACTTTCCTGTTCCAAAGCACGTGACCCATAAAAGTTGCACATGAGGTATATATATTAATGAATTCAAATGCAACACAACATTTCTGTACACATGTTTGCACCAGCGACAGGTGATGGCTGTATTCGACACTCCACCGCGTGGTTAATTATCGGCACCACGACCATTCATGGGCCTCGGTGGACGTCCACCCTTTTCGACCAACAATGGGAGAGGTTTGACCAAAAATATTAATTCTTTGGTCGGGATGTCTGTGTTTCGAGGCGCATCGCCCATAGTCCACCTTAGAACGGAAAAGAGATGGGGTGGTTCGACCTTGCTGGATTCATGTATATGTTCAATTTTCGTGTTATGACATGAGTGCTATGCAAGACCTGTGTGGGGTCATGTATTTGTGGCTAGGATTCCCCCTCCACCGACATGGCGACACAGGAGACATGTGACACATCAAAGTTTTGCATTGGGTATTTTGAATGATCAAACCACCCTGTGCATACATATTTTTGTTCCACATCCAGGTGTGTATGTTTTTTTGAGACAACGCAGACATGTATGTGTTCTGACCCCTTTCCTGCATTTTTTACAAAATGCTCTGTTATATAATTATTCTAGGAGTAAATAGCAAAGGATTCGAATGTAACAACCGTTTGCAATTGTACACTCAACAGAAACCATTCCATCCGCCGCTGGCACATCAAAACGGTCCACTGGTGGGCGCCGGTAACGATTGGGTACCATGAGACTTCCCTCGTAAAAATATCTTCCACCTTGAGCCATTTGAAAAATGACGGTTTCGCGGTTTTTTCCTACTTGATAGCACACACTTATTATGTTTCGGCTATGTGTGATGTTTGGTGCTCCCTCCCTGGCCGCGCCGCTTCAATCTCGTAATCTAAATTTTTAGTAGCCCCGGCTGTCGGAGTTAAATCCGGCATATCTCGTAGTAGGGGTCCTAAGCTAGGCGTCTTGGGGCGATGGTAACATAGACATAGGATTTTACCCAGGTCCAGGCTCTCTCGAGGAGATAATACCCTACGTCCTGCTTTTGATTGTATTGATATGGGGATAGTACATAGTACATGTATCTACCACGAGATTGTTGTAATGAATATAAGATGATCTATCGACTAGCCTAGCCTCGGTTTATATATGCACCGTAGGCCTAGGGTTTAGAGGAGTCCTTGTATTGGGCGCCAAGTCTTGTGGAATCCTCCTTGTATTCGGCATGGGCTGCCCGAAGTGGCCCATTAGTGAGTCGCCATGGGGGTCCTCGGCCCGACCCACTGGTTGAGAGACGACGTGGTGAGTACCCCCTAGTCCAGGACACCATTAGTAGCCCCCTGAACCAATCTCCAAGTTGGGGACACTCCTCGGTTCTTCCGAACTGTTCTTTGTCTTCGGTCGTTGGTCTTGAAAACTGGTTCAACAAATCTTCCCATCTCCGATATCGAGAATCGCCGATGTGTATCTGAAGAGTTCATATATCCGAAGAGTTCATACGTCGACATCCGAGGAGCCCCTTTAAATTATCGGGTTTTATCAATGCCTTGTAATTTTTATGCCACACCTCGGGTAATTTTTTTCCCATGGGGTGATATCCTCTTGCATTCTAGCTCCAACGCCGAACTGCATCCGAGGTGTATTTTTAGCCGAGCTCCAACGCTGGTTGGCATCCAAGGTGTCATAGACTACCTTGGTCGTGAAAAGTTTGGAGGAGTTCAACCGAACATACTGCCAGAAAAGCACTGGAGGGAGACAACCACTCGCGTCCGAGCTTGATGTTGAACTGCGTCCGAGGTATCTTTTTGTAGTCGAAGCCTAATGTTGATCGGCATCTGAGTGCCAATGACGGACTGCGTCTGAACTCCAACGCCGGATTGTATCCGAGCTCCAATGCTGGTCAGCATCCGAGGTGTAAATTACCTCGGTCTTTGAAAATTTGAAGGACTTCATCCGAGCTTAAATGCCAGAATATTCTTTTATGGAGCCAGCCATTCACATTCGAGCTTTTATGCCGGACTGCTTCTGAGGCGTCTTTGATCTTGAGCTTTATGCCGGATTGCTTCCGAACTCCAACACTGAACTGCATCCGAGCTCCAATGATGATCGGCGTCCGTGGTATCATAGATTACCTCGGTCTTTAAAAATTGAAGAAATTCACCTGAGCTTAATGCCGGAAATGCCCTCTACGAAGCCGGCCACTTGCACCTGAGCTTTATGCCGGATTGCTTCCGAGGTGGTGCACCACCCCAACCGTGGGCTGATTTTTCGTGGATATTTTCGATCTCTGTCGAGATATATAGCCAGTAGCTCTCAAGGTGTGTGTTAGTCTAAAACCCGAGATGCACCTGCAGGCTGACCTAAAACCGCTGATCCCAGTAGCTCCTGAGATTCAGGTCGAATCGCAAAATCAGCCTGAGGATTAACTCCTAGCTTGAGAGCATATTTTGGAACACAAAAGCAGTGTTCATAGACCTCGAGACTTGGGTTGCAGCCGACCAACCTGAGGACCATAATCTCCTCGGAAACTGTATTGCACTTAAATTTTCTGCATTGATTTGTAATTGTAGTGGCCCCCAAGACTTGGGTTGGGCAACATGGCCAACCCTAGGATCGTACCTCCTCGGGAACTAGTTCAACTGTCATGTATATTTCGACAATACCCGGTGGAGTTTAGCAGGAAAGATGCCGAACTGTAGTTTAGAAAAGAGTTTCCTAGCAAGACCATCACGCTGAACACCTCAACCAAGAGAATGTCCCACTTCCTGAAAGGAAAACATAAAATAGGTGAAAGATGTTATAAGCTCAATAGACCAGAAACACTTGTGTAAAAAACTTTATGTATAGATTGAATCAAGTTTTTTGGTGCCAATACAAAATTGGTCTTAAAATTGTGCTTCTGTCACGCTTTGACATGACACATCCGTTCTCTAGACTTCAAGTGGGGCAGCCTTTGGCTTCAACCTCCCTAGCCCAAAGGCGGAGTGTTTCTTAGGCCAGTTTAGCGAACTAGACAGGAGCGACTTTAGAGAGAAACCAGACTACCCAGCTATTGATCATACACTTGAGTCGAGAAAGGAGTGGTAGAAAAAGACATTGCAACGACTAAGAAGAAAACATCTATTATAAAATGGTTCATATTAATTTAAGAGCCCCCAAGTGACTTGGGTAAAATAATTTTATGTATAATGATTGTATGTACCTAAGTACTTATATAATACCTGTGTTCGCCCAAACTTTGAAAGTGTCTTAACCGACCATCGGCTTCTCCCTCTTCGGCCAAGGGACGAAAAGTGTTATCTACTCCGCCTACCGAGAATATCGGTGGCGTTTCGGATAACCAGGCAATCAGGCCATGAGTCTGTAACACACAAAGCACGCCTAGGGAACTTATGCTATATTACTTATTTAACTAAGAAACATCTTCAAGGAAAATAGTGCCCCCAAGGGTACCTTTCTTTGGTCGCTCATGATTACTACGAGACTTGTGCAATAGATTTGTGTACGCGTGAGTTCCGTCGTGTGCTGACCATAGTTGAAAACAATAAGAGCACTAGCTTTCGGCTTCACCTGTCTGAGGTACGAGTTAGGATGACCCGATCATAACAATCGTAGAGGTGCTCCCTTTACTCCCTAGCCGAACAATCGAGAACGTAGGGGTAAGCACAGGAGCCAGGCAACCCAGCTTTGCAGACACACTTAAGTCAACATGATGCATAGTTTGGCATAATACACGAGCAAGGAAAGAAGTTGTACAATAATAATCACATGCAAAGAGAAAAGGTTTCATAAAGGAAGCCCCCAAGTAAACGGGGTATTTGAATTTCTTTGTAACAAACAAAGTTTTGACAAAAAAGGTTTTTCACAAACAACTTTTTGTCAAAAAAGTATAACGCTTGGTCGAACCGAGCAAAATTAGAAAGCTAGAAATATTTTAACATGAAAGTGACTTAGCTGGTTAATGTGCTCGGTGTTGATGGCGCGATCCAGGATTGTGGCAGGACGAGGACGCCCATCGAACTTTTGACAGATCCGATATGGTGCATAGTCTTTGGCATGACTGAGGTCCCAGCCCCCAAGCGCGAGATGACCGAGCGAGGAGCTCGGCATTCTGAAGTAGTGACATGGCTCGGCCTACGTGGTGAGGCGAAGCCCCCGCTCCAGCCGAGGTGGCGGAGTAGGTCGGCAAGGTGACGCCGAACTGACCACACGACGTAGCCGAAGCCAATTACCTGCACACATAAAATAGTGCGAGCAAGAGATGATAATAACAAATAAAGGTAAGAATATAATTAAAAAATTCTTCTACTTAGTAAATTTAAGTGAAGCAAATAAGTAAAGGAATATGGCCTGGGCCCCGAGGTGCCTGAGCGAAGAGTTCGGCTTGATGAAGTGGCGACGCTTCACGGTCGATGTGACGAGATGAAGTCATTTGTCTAGTTAGCATGGCCGAGCCGTGATCGGCGGACGCCGAAGTCTTGTGCAGGTCGGCTGGTGATGCCGAAATCTCATGCCAGCCGAGGTGTTAAAGCAGGTCGGCTGATGACGCTGAAGTCCCCGGAGCATGTTGATGAAGGGATGCCAAAGCCCCGGTCTAGACAAGGTGACAGAGCAAGTCGGCTGGTGACGCCGAAGTCTCAGGCCAGCTGAAGTGTCAAAGCTGCCGGCTGGTGACGCCGAAGTCTCATGTCAGCCGAGGTGTCGAAGCTGGTCAGATGGTGACACCGAAGTCTCATGCCAGGCGAGGTGTCAAAGCAGGTCGGCGTGCCGAATGTCAGCTTTAAAAAGTAATGGCGCGGCGATGCCGATGTAGGTCGGAATTGGTGACGAGGTCAATGCTGGCTTGATGAAGCAACGGAGCGCCTGACCCATACAACCCGCGGATGACGAGGTTCGCTTGATGATTATTTGGCCCTTGCGATGCCGAACCCTTGGTCGGATCATCGAGGTGATGAGAAAATTTCCTACTAAAAGGTGATGAGAAAATTCGTTTTTGCGCAGAAAATAGATCCAAAATTCGTTGTACTCATTGGACGTTTCCCGGAATTTAAACAGACAAATCGAGCTGAAATTTTGATGGGTGCTTGATATAGGAATTCCGCAGCCGATGAACGGTGGGATTTTCCAAAGGAAGTCCGAGCTAGATATTGGACACCTCGCCCTAAACTCATCCAGATTTCTGTCCAGATTCGAAAGGGCTCGGGTATATTGCAGATCATCGAAGATTCCTCCACCGGAATGCGACAAAATTTTGTAGGGTTGTTCTAGAGTCAATTCCTCACAATTCCATCAAAGCAATCGTCAAAACGACACTCAAGGAGGCAGTGATGACGAACATGAATCTGCTGCCCACAAAAACTGCATGATCGCGCAAGGGGAATGTTGACGTTGAGCCCCCGAGCACCATGGAGGATTCTTCCATGATCTTGGTTGAGATTGGAGTTGATGTTGATGAACACCCCCGTCCAATCTATATGATCTGACATGGAGCATAGTCTTCGGCATAGCCGAGGTGACCAGTCAAGCCCGCAACGAAGATGCCTATGTTGACGATGTAGCTCAGTTCCGACGCGTAGATGACGATGGAGCCGACTTAAATTCCCATCGCACAACGACAGCTACACAGAAGGCTCTTAATGAAAGCACTAATATCGGAGTCAAATCCAGCATATCTCGTAGTTGGGGTCCTAAGCTAGGTGTCTTGGGGCGATGGTAACATAGACACAGGATTTTACCCAGGTTTAGGCTCTCTCGAGGAGATAATACCCTACGTCCTGCTTTTGATTGTATTGATATGGGGATAGTACATAATACAGGTATCTACCACGAGATTGTAGTAATGAATATAAGATGATCTACCGACTAGCCTGGCCTCGATTTTTATGTGCAACGTAGGCCTAGGGTTTAGAGGAGTCCTTGTCTTGGGCGTCATGTCTTGTGGAATCCTCCTTGTATTCGGCATGGGCTGCCCGAAGTGGCCCATTAGTGAGTCGCCCTAGGGGTCCTCGGCCCGACCCACTGGTCGGGAGATGATGTGGTGAGTACCCCCTAGTCCGAGATACCGTTACCGGCATTGCTGCCTAGTAAAAGTTTCAGTAGCCACGCAACATTTCCTCAAACATGACCTACCCCTTCCCCACCACAAAACCTCTGCTCAGATAATGTAAACAAGAGGAAAACCTCCGCTCCCGCTCGCACCACTCCTCTCCCTCTCTCAAACCATAGCTAGCCTGCCGCTGCCACCGACTCCACCCTCATCCTCTGCAGGCCTTCCCTGACTCTCTCGAAGTCCTCATGAAGATCCATCACAAGGGGTTTCGACAAGAGTCGTCTGTGCAATCAACAGTAGTGCTCCTCCATGTCGAATAATGCACGCACAACTCTGGTCCACCCTGTAGTGTCGGCCTGCGAAGCACCATCTTGCCTGCAGATCTCTATCCCCATCCTCACCCACACTCTAGAGAGTTGTTGCCTCATCCTGTCTATGCTTACTAGGGAGGTGGAGGAGTGAATGGCCAAAAACAGGTATATCGAGGCATGTCCGTTGGATGACGAAGAGGTGGCCACCACTGGCCCCATACGCGTACTATGACATAGTTTAAGTATATCCCCCTCGTGTTCAACCTACATGAATCTCCTCCATGCCCCCTCCCCACTTGGCGCTAATCTACTATGCTTCGATGTCGGAATTTTGCCTTCATCACCATCGAGACCCTTTTGTCATTACTAAAGGTCGCGTTCTATATATATGGCGGTGGCTCGGCATCATCAGATGTGAAGTCAAGCCTCATTGACAATGACAAGGCGCCATATCCGTCTCTTCCAAAGGGAAATAGTCCATCACGGACATCAGGGACGTCACCCTGCAAACATGCTCTTCCAAAGGCAGGGAGATAAGCTTCCACAACAGGGAGTGCACGGTGCACACCCTCACTTCAGGCTCTTCCCAGGGATATGAATTGTTCAAGAGTGAAATTTGCTATGTTGGAGTATGAATTGTTCCATTCAATTTCAGTGATGATGCTTTTGGTTGTGTGTAGTGAGCATATACCTTGTTTAGCATGATATGTGGTTGTTTGTAGTGAAGATATGTCCATTTTCATTGCTAGATTTGGTTGTTCAATGATACAATTGGCTCCCATTAAAGATGGTGTATTTAACACACCCTTGTTTATATCAGTTTTCTCACAATGTGATGTTCAATCATACAATTTGATGTTTAAGCACATGGTGCATTCTATCTTCTATGCAATTTCAACAATACTGATATGAATGGCTATTTGGTTGTTGTTAAGTCTATTGTAGTGAGCATATGCTTCCTTTAAAGGTTTTTTGGTGGTTTGTGGTTATGATTTGTCCAATTTCAATTGCTATATTTGGTTGTTTGTAGTATGCCTCTAATCTACTTTGCTTTGTTGTCAGGAATGTGCTATGCTAGAGTATGAATTGTAATGTTCAAAAGTGCAATTTGATATGTTGGAGTATGAATTGTTCATTCCAATTTCACTGCCCATGTTTGGTTGTGTGTAGTTAGCATATACCAATATTTGGTTGTTTGCAGTATGCATCTGATCTACTCAGCTTTGCTGCCAGGAATTTTCCTTCATCGCAAACGGGACACTTTTGTCATTTATGGAAGTCGCCTTCTATGACGATGTTTTGGCATCGTCATCAACCAAGTCAGGTCTCATTGATGACAACAACTTGTTGTCGACATGTGCGCCCTACGCTTGAGTATGGATTTTCTAGTTCAATTTCAGGAACGCCTATGCTTGGTTGTCTGTAGTGAGAATATACCTTGTTTAGCTGTTTTTGGTTGTTTTAGTGAACATATGTCCAGCTTCAATTGCTAGATTTGGTTGTTCAATCATACAATTGGTTCCTGTTAAAGCTGGTGTAGTTAACATGCCCCTGTTTATTTTGATTTTCTAACAATGTGATGTGCAATCATAGAATTTGATGTTTAAGCACATGCTACGTTCTATGCAATTTCAACAATAACGATATGAACGACTATTTGGTAGCTGTAGTATGCCTTGGTTATTTAGTTATACACCGCCTATTTTTTTCACTATGTGATGTTGAATTAGACAATTTGATGTTTAAGTACAAGCTTTGTTCTATGCAAATTCAACAATACCATTATAAATGACTTTATTTGGTTGTTGTTAAGCCTGATGTCATGAACATATGCATATTTTAATAGTTTTTGGTTCACATGGCTATATTTGTTTCCCATGATATACTCCCTCCGCCCCATAATAAAAGACGCTAATACATCCAATATGTTTGTGCATTGGATGTAATTAGACCGTATATAGTGGGACGGAGAGAGCATCATTTGAGATAACTAATAAAGATTGCTAGTACAATTTGTCAAAATGTGACAATTAAACTATTTATTTATATCTTGTCCAAGAGATAGTGATATGAAGTATATTAACTCAGAACTATGTACCCTTTTTACTGCACATAATGAGTTGTTAGATGACAATCTCTGTATATTTTTCCTTTGTAGTGGTTCCCAACGCAATCTATCCAAGATCATCTCTCAAACTACATGATTGTTGGACATGCAAATGTATATTTGTTTCTACTAGACTAGACTGATTATCTGGAAGTCATGAAGATATTGAAGGATGGGTGGTTGACCATCATAAGGGCTTGGGCTAGAGTCGTGTGTGCAGACAACATGGAGGGCACACTACGGGCATTCTTCTTCACCTTTTGCAGCAATCAGAATATATTTTGCTGCCTTTAATACAAGTATTCATCCGTTGTCCATCATCCTTTATTTGGTCCTTCTGTAATTCTTTCGCTGACGTAATTCTTGAGTGTACGTACCTGTGAATGGAATAATGCATTGGTTGACGAACCTATCTATGTATATGTAAAAAAGATATTCCCTACTTTCAAATTCAAATTATGTACAATTTTAAATTGTAGCGATTAAAAAATATATGCTCTACAGGTCATTACACCGCACATGGTTTGTAAGTCTCAACGTTTCTGATATACATCCAGATCCATCACGTTTCACAGATAGAAAACGTGTGTGACCATGCACACAGTTGTCGTTTGTGAATCGTGTGTGATTTCAGATAATATAGCAAACGGTGCCACCAAATGCAACGTTGGTGATACAATCTCTGTCGCAAACAGTTTAAAATGATGAAATGTTTGTGATGTAGTATGCATCGCAAACGTTGGACCACAGAATAGCGTGTGTGATACTTATCCTGTCGGACGCGAGTACGATGTTTCTTAAAGCTATCCAATACTTGTAAGATGGTTAAATTATAGTCCTAGTTAAATATCACCAACGGTTCATCCAATATAAGTGTTTGTGATATACCCCTTATCATACACGCTTCATAATCATGAACTGTTTGTGATTTGGTGCAAATCGTAAACAGTAAGACACAGAATAATGCGGGCGATGTTAGTGTGATCTCACACGAGTTGCAAGGATGGGTCATATGGTAAGTCCACCATATCTCAAACGGTTGACCGGTGACTCTCATTTGTGATAGATGCGGACATCCCATACGCTTAGTTTTGCCAAACATTTGCGTTCGTTGGACACAATCGCCGACGGATTTCTCATGTCGTGTGGGATAGACCCCCCCCATCGCCCACACATGCTAGGCGACGGTTTGGAACTATGTCGCCAAAAAGGGGTTTAAAACCATTTGTATAGCACATCAATGCACCAGTGTAGGAGGCACTATGATCGTACTTGAGCACTAGATGTAGCTGATATGTGAGTTAGTTTCATGGATGAGTCAATGATTGAGCATGATGGTCTTGGGATAACTTGCTTTAGTGTTGATATTTAAGACATGGTTGCTTGTGGATATGCTTGAGTATTGAAGTCTTCATGTGAAAACTAGATGGTTGCTTTGAACCATATAAACGTCAAATGTCCATGCTACAAAGAAAATAATATGTGATGAACATGTTAGGCAGCATTCCAAAAAATTTGTTTTTATCATTTACCTGCTCAAGAACGAGTAGGGATTAAGCTTATGGATGAGGATATGTCTCCAACATATCTATAATTTTTAATTGTTGCATGTTGTTATATTATCAATCTTGGATGTTTTATATTCATTGTATAGAAACTTTATATCATTTTTGGGACTAACCTATTGACATAGTGCCAAGTGCATGTTGTTGTTTTTTCCTTGTTTTTTTACTTCACAAAAAATCAGTACCAAACGAAGCCCAAACTTTGTGAAAAAATTTGGCAAAATTTTTTGAGCCAGAAGACACCAGATGGGCCAAAGAAGTGCCAGAGAGGAAGGCCTAGGTGGGCCAGAGGACACCCCTCATCCGACTATTAGCTCTATAAATTCACAAATGTTCAAAAAATCCTAGGGGAGTCGACGAAACACAATACCAGCTACCACAAGTTCCAAAACCTTGAGATCCAATCTAACACCATCATGGAGGGGTTCGTCTTCCTCATAGGTGCCTCTCCGATGATGCGTGAGTAGTCCGCCATAGACCTATGGGTCCGTAGGAAGTATCTAGATGGCTTCCTCTCTCTCTCTCTTTCTATTGATTCTCAATACAATTGACGAGGATATGTACCTAGGGTAGGGTCTTAGGCAAGGCCCACCTACCCTAACTAAGGACACTACATGGGAGGACTTGAAGATCAAGTATGAACTTTCGAGTGGATCCCTGGAGATGTCCAAGACCACTCGACAGTAATCCACTTGGAGCTTCTCGTCTCATTCGGCAGTCGCTTGTCACTCGACAGACCTCGCTTCACTCGATGCTAGAAGACCAGGAGCCATCATCAAGAGCCCAATGGGCAGACGCTGGCTTAATGACTCTTAATAGCTTTTAGTACGTACGTTACCTGTAACGGCAGACTTTACACCCCACGACCAGACCCTTTGATGCGGGGCCATTATGAGGGGCAGCGAACTCTATATAAGCCGCCCCTCCCGTCCTGCACAAGGGTTAGAAACTATTGTAATCTCTACATTCCACTCGACATAAAGTTCCCGAGCACTGAGACGTAGGGCTGTTACCTCCACGAGAGGGGCCTGAACTCATACATCTATGTGTACACCCTCACCACAGCTAGGACTCTGCCCTCTTCATTCGTACCCCTACCATCTACTGTCAGGCTCGTACCCACGACAGTTGGCGCCCACCGTGGGGCAGCCGTCAAAGCGACTTCTGGCGAGGTTGCGTTTTTCATCCTTCAACATGTCTTCCGGTGGTGTTTTTGCTCTAGGCCACGAGATCCGTTTTGGAGCACTCACTTTCATCGCCGACGATTCGGCATGGCTCCAGGAGGCGCCTCTCGATGTCAAGGCGCTCCCAGTCCACGGGGTCGTGCATTTCCGCGCGAGTCCGTGCGGTGTGTTTCTACGTCAGCCGTCGACCCCTTACGCATCGGCTCCTCTCGCCATTCGCGGTCGCAAGCGGTCCGGCCGCTCACGACTCCAGCGGTGGGTCGAACACGCGACGATGCGTCAAGCTTCTTTGCAGGTTGCAGCACTCGAACCTGCCGAGTCCCTTCATGGCGTGTTCAAGTCGGATTCCGATCCATCTGACGTGCCTTCCGAGTGCAAGAGTTGCGATCCCGCAGCAGAGGTCTTGATGGCGGGCTCTCATCAGAGCTCACCGCCTAGCTTTGGTCGTGGCGAGCACGAGGTTGGTGGCCCGTTGAACGTGCAGTCGTGTCACGATGAGAAGGTCCTTCATACCCCCATCTTCGGTGCGACCGCCGAGGCCCGGGCTTTAGAGGTCGTGCGCGTTCGTCTAGAAGAGCTCCAGGCAGAGATAGATGAGAGCACCCGTCCACGCCCGCCGCGCCCCAGTCGATGTCAGCGACAACTGTTCCCGACTGGATCTCACGATGGCGTCGAGGTATACCGAACTCCCGTGCTTAATGTTGTTGCTGCTGCTAGGATAGCAGATTCCATTTAGCCGTCCTGGTCAGAGGCTGGTAGAGGGCTATTGCAGATCAGAGCACTGTTAGATGCAGCACAACGTCAAAATTCAGCAGTTTCTCAGTCTCGTCACAAGATACACAACAATTCACCCAAGGCAGAGACCGCTCAGTTGGCACATAGTCCTGGGTCGCCCTTACGTCGTCGAGGCGGCGGTTATCGTGAAGAGCAAGACAGAGATCAGTATCACCGCGAAGACCACCGTCGAGCGCCCACTCCTCCATGGAGTGGTGCATACACGCCCCGATGCCAGGACGACAGGCACTCCTTCGATGACGAGCGGGACGCGGACTTTGATGCCTGCGCATACCTTCTTCAGAAGCGGATCGACAAGAGTAGATCCTACAGAGAAGGACACGACAAAGATGTCCCGAGTGGAAGCTCAGCTACAGTGTCTGGTCCAAAGTATTTTAGCACAGCTATACGTTCTGTGGAGATTCCCCCCAACTTCAGAATGGCGGCAGGGATCGGAAAGTTTTCTGGTGAAACAAAACCAGAGACTTGGCTAGATGATTACCGAGTGGCTGTGCAGATTGGCGGCGGGAATGACAATGTCGCAATGAAGCACCTACCTCTTATGTTGGATGGTCCAGCTCAAGCTTAGTTGAATCGTTTGGCTCCTTCCAACATTCATTGTTGGGAAGATCTTGCCCGAGTGTTTGTCCGGACCTTCGAGGGAACTTGTAAGTGCCCCGTAGGTCTGGTTGACTTACATCACTGCGTCCAAAAGCCCAGTGAAACCTTAAGGGACAATATTCAGCGATGGTCCACCCTGCATCATACGATGGAAAATGTGTCGGAACACCAGGCTGTTTGTGCCTTCAAGGCCGGTGTGAGATACAGAGAGCTGTACTTGAAGTTCGGGCGCACTGGTGACATTTCACTCGGCAAGATGATGGAAGTTGCCACTCGCTACGCCAATGGCGAGGAAGAAGACCGCCTCCATAGCGGCAAAGGAAAAGCGGTCGCCAACGAGTCTGGCGGCAGCAACAATAGGAAACAAAAGCGAAAGGCTGAAGACTCAGCTCCGGCAGAGGCGGTAGCACTGGTGACTCAGTCGAAGAACAAGGGCAAGGCCAAAGCTTAGTATGCCCCCAAGAAGGGGAAGGGGCAGCCAAGAACCGATATCTTGGATCAGCCATGTGTGATTCACACGAAGAAAGATGTAGAAGGCAACCTAATTTTGCCAAAGCACACCACTCGACAGTGTTGATCCCTCATCCAGCAGTTCAAGGGAGACCAGCCGAGTGGGAAATCTCCTGAAATAGAAGATGAAGATGAAGAAAAGGAAACATTCCCGGATGTCACTGCTACACTGGTGATCTTTGCTGACGTTGAGAGCAAGAGCCATCCGAAAGTCATAAATAGAGAGATCAACATGGTTGTGCTAGACACCCCCACCTACCTCAAATGGTCTCAGTATGCTGTCACATTCGACCAGACTGGCCATCCTGCCCGTGTGGCCACACCCGGTCGACAGGCTCTGGTAGTTGATCCGGTGGTGTAGGGGACTTGACTCAGAAAGGTCCTCATGGACGGCAGTAGTGGCCTGAACATTCTGTATGCGGATACCCTGAAGGGAATGGGCATTCCTATGTCCCGTCTCAGCGGAAGTAGCATGCATTTCCATGGGGTCATCCCAGGAAAGAAGGCCAAGTCACTCGGCCAGATAGCATTGGATGTGATATTCGGAGATAGCAAAAATTTCTGAAAAGAAAAGTTGACGTTTGAAGTCGTGGATTTCAAGAGTGCTTACCATGCCATTTTGGGTCGACCCGCTTATGCACGTTTCATGGCCCGACCATGTTACATGTATCTCAAGCTAAAAATGCCGGGCCCTAAGGGCGTGATCACGGTCACTGGCAATCGATAGTAGGCCGAAGAGTGTCTCCAGCAAGGGTCCAAGATCGCTGATCAACAGATGGCCATAGTCGAGCTGGAGGAGTACAAGAAAACCACTGACCCTGCTGATTTGCTCCGCACAAAAAAGCCCGCTTCCGAGTTGGCATTTCAGTCGGCGGGAGAAGTGAAGAAGGTGCACATCCACCCGACGGATCCAACCGCTGCCCCAACGAATATCTCGACAACACTCGACAGCAAATAGGAAGCCGAGCTCATCCAGTTCCTCCGTGAGAACTGGGATATCTTTGCATGGAAGCCTGCTGACATGCCGGGGATTCCCAGGGAGCTGGCTGAGCACCATTTGTGAGTGGATCCGAAAGCCAAGCCCGTCAGGGAGCATTTGCATCGATCCGCGGCTGAGAAGCACAAGGCAATCAGAGAAGAAGTGGCCCATCTATTGCAAACCAAGTTCATTCGGGAGATTTACCACTCCGAGTGTCTCTCGAATGTTGTGATGGTGCCCAAGAAAGATAAGTCCTTCAAACATCTCAATAAGGTGTGTTTGAAAGACCATTTTCCGCTGCCCCGCATAGATCAAATTGTTGACTCGACAGCGGGTTCGAGCGATTATCGTCTTTGGATGCCTATTCTGGGTACCATCAGATCCATTTGTTTGGCCCAGATGAAATAAAAACAGCCGTGATCGCCCTGTTTGGGTGTTTTTGCTACATCACCATGCCTTTTGGTCTTAAGAATGCCGGCGCTACTTTTATGCGCATGATTCAGAAATGTTTACTCGTACAGATCCCTCGGAATATCGAGGCGTACATGGACAATATAGTGGTCAAGTCCCGCAAAGGTTCCGACCTGCTGGCTGACTTGGCTGAGACATTCGCCAATCTAAGGCGATTTGTCATAAAGTTGAATCCGGCCAAATGTACCTTCGGTGTCCCTGGCGGCAAGTTACTCGGTTTTCTCATTTCCGAATGAGGAATTGATGTCAATCTCGAGAAGATCAGCGCCATTACCCATATGAAGACTCCCGTGCGAGTGCATGATGTTCAGAAGCTCACAGGTTGCTTGGCGGCATTGAGTCGATTCATTTCTCGTCTTGGTGAGAAGGCTCTGCCCTTGTATCAGTTGATGAAGAAATCAGACACATTCGACTGGACTCCTGAAGCCGAAGCAGTGTTTGTTGAGCTCAAAGCCCTGCTATCCACCCAGCCGGTGCTTGCCGCTCCTGCCAGCAAAGGGCCCTTGATCCTGTACATCGCAGCCACAAATCAGGTCGTCAGTACAGTGCTGACTATCGAACGAGAAGAGGAAGGCAAAGCCTATAAGGTTCAGCGGCCAGTTTATTATGTCTCGGAAGTTTTGTCCCCCTCAAAGCAGAGATATCCTCATTATCAGAAGCTGGTGTGTGGTATTTACTTATCAGCGAAGAAGGTGGCACATTATTTCCAAGACAATTCGATCTCAGTCGTCAGTGATGCACCTTTATCAGAGGTTTTCAATAATCACGACACATCAAGTCGAGTGGCTAAATGGCAATTGAGCTGGGACACTTTGACATCAAATTCGAGGACAGGAAGGCAATCAAGTCCCAAGCATTGGCAGATTTCATGGCCGAGTGGATCGAATAGCAACAGCCTGTCCAAGTTCACTCGGTGCATTGGACAATGTTCTTCGACGACTCCAAAATGTTGAAAGGGTCCGGTGCTGGCGTTGTTTTGATATCCCCCAGAGGCGACAAGCTCAACTTGTTTTGCAAATTCACTTTGATTCCTCCAACAATGAGGTAGAGTATGAAGCACTTTTGTACGGGTTATGCATGGCTATCTCGCTCGGCGTCAAGCGCTTGATGGTTTACGGCGACTCAGATTTTGTGGTGAATCAAGTGATGAAAGAGTGGGATGTTAGAAAGCCTGCTATGACTGGATACTGTAATGCAGTCCGGAAGCTGGAGAAGAAATTTGAAGGTCTGGAACTTCACCATGTTCCTCGACTGAAAAATCAGGCAGCTGATGAGCTATCCAAGATTGGTTCCACTCGACGGCCTATCCCCAGCGGAGTGTTCCTGGAGCATTTGCACACTCCTTCGATTCAAGAGGATCCCTTCACTGAAGAGCCCCTGCAAACCTTAAGCTCCTCTGACTCGACTAAAGTCGATGTTCCTGAAGTGATTGACCTGGTCATGGAGGTGCTAGTTATCATTCCCGACTGGAATATACCGTACATAGCCTATATCATCAGACAGGAGCTTCCTGAAGATGAAGCAGAGGCTCGACAGATTGTGCGGAGGTCCAAGGCTTTCACTGTGATGGGAGATCAGCTATTCAGAGAAAGTGTGATTGGTGTCACCCAGCGCTGCATTTCATCCGAGGAAGGTCGAATGATTCTAGATGAAATCCACTCGGGAACTTGCGGACACCATGTGTCTTCAAGGGCGATCATCGCTAAAGCATACCGAGCGGGTTTTTATTGGCCACGGGCTAATGAAATGGCTAAGGACATTGTTGATCATTGCGAGGGCTGTTAGTTCTATGCAAACCTATCACACAAGCCTGCATCTGCTCTGAAGACATTTCCACTCGCCGAGTCGTTTGCGGTTTGGGGGCTTGACATGGTTGGTCCTTTCCGACCCGGAAAAGGAGGATTCACCCACCTGTTCGTAGCAGTCGACAAATTCACCAAGTGGGTTGAAGCCAAGCCCATCAAGAAGCTGAATTCCCGCACAGCGGTCACGTTCATGAGGGAGATCATTATCCGGTTCGGCATTCCCCACAGCATCATCATGGACATGGCACTATTTTTGACTCGGAAGAATTCAGGAGATTCTGTAACTCCCAAGGCACCCGAGTGGATTACGCTTCCGTTGCACATCCTCAAACCAATGGGCAAGTTGAGCAGGCTAATGGTCTCTTTTATCATGATGATTATAGCCTGGATAATCATGATTATTGTATCTTTTATCAATTGCCCAATAGTAATTTGTTCACCCATCGTGTGCTATACTGAGAGAAGCCACTAGTGAATCCTACGGCCCCTGGGTCTACTTTTCAATATATTGCTTTTCGATCTACACTTTTGCCTTTTTGTTTTCAGATCTATTAATCCAAAAAAATATTGCTTCTAATTTTATTTACTTATTTTATTTTGTGTTATTGTGAGATCTATTTGCCAAAACTATCACAACCTAATATATCTTATCATCATTGAGAGCTTGACAACCTCTCTTACGGGTCGGGTTGCAAGTATTTGTTATTTGTGTGCAGGGGCTGTCTAAGTAGTTGCTTGATCTTACTCTATGGATTGATACCTTGGTTGCATAACTGAGGGAAATACTTACTGTCGTTGTGCTGCATCATCCCTTCCTCTTTGGGGAAATACTGACGCAGTCTCAAGCCACGTCAATGGTGTCCTGGCCAAGAAGTATATATCATCTCCAACAGTGGTGTTACCCATGATATGTGTTTGAAACCAATCACCAAAAGTACCCATGTGTTCACGTGTAATCCAGTCGTCATACTGCTCCGGGTGTTTGGAGCCTAGAATATTCTTGTGTTCATTGATATACGAGGCCACCAAGGTAGAATTTTGTTGAACCGTGTAGTGTGCTTGCGCCTAAGAATGCCCGTCCCTACATATTATTGAGTTTGGTCCTAGCGTTCCTTTTCCACCTAGTCTCCCCTCATGCCGTGTAACATCCCAAAATTTCATTTTCGAATGTTATGATATATAGCTATGCATCATCATCACATTGTTTGAATGAATATAATGGTTGAAGTGTTTCTTTTGAATTTCTGAATGGGCACTTTCATCTTTCCCTTTTTCTTGTTTCACCTATTTGAAAACCTCTGGAAAAGTTCAAAGAAAAGAGGGGAGTAACATGACACTCCACACCAGGGACATCTTGGTGAATTATTTGAACAATAAAACCAGGGGGATATTTGAAAAATTATTGCAAAAGCATTTAAAATCAAATAAGCAATTTCTGAATATAATTTTTTTAAAGTATTCAATATGACAGAGGAAAAATGTTCATTGAATAGCATTAATTCTCCTGATCATTTTGATATATATATATTTCCTATATTTCGAAATGTTTTGAATGCTTTTAAAAGAGTTTTATTGCACTGGATATTAAAAAGGAAACAAATTAATTTGAAACGGGCCGGCCCACCTGTGTTTAATTCCCGAAACCGCTCCGAGTCGACCGACCGACGCGCTGACGCCGCCCTCTCTCTCTCTCTTGGACGCCCCAGCCCCACCGCCGATCCCGATGACGCCGCAGTCACCTTCCTCCTCGCATCGACAGGACCTCGCCGGAGATCCCTCCTCTCCGGATCTCCCTCCTCTTTCCCTCCCCGACCACCACACCGGCCCTATAAATAGCCTCGACTCCCTGCACCCCGTTCCACCCGTTTCCCCCTTGTCCGACCCCCTCCACTCACCGGAATCCCATGCCGGAGCTCCACCCCTAGCCGAAGCTCCAGGAGCTCGAGGAGCTCGCCTCTGTCGCCCCCAGCCCCAACCGTCGCCACCAACGGACGCTAGAGGTTCACCGCCGTCGTTTGAAGCTCTCGAACGTCGTCCCCGACCACCACACCGCCTTCCCCGACCATCTCCGACCACCGGCCGCCGTCGACCACGCCGGAAGACCTCGACGCCCCTCTGTAACCATCGAACCTCCCCGTAGCCGTTCGATCTAGATCCGACGCGTTAGGTTAGATCATTTTAAAACCGAACCGGTACGCGCTAAGCTTCGGTCACCCGCCCGCAAAGGCTCGCACGCACGCCCTCTTGGCCAACCACAACCCGCCACGTAGCACCTGTCCGATAAGTTTTATTTTCCCTTTTGTGATTCTGTTTTAGAAAACAGAATGATTTCAAATCTTGTTTTCGTTATATCTTTTAAACTATTTGGTGTTTTTAGTTGATTCTTTTTGCATTAGTTCACAAATTTGATGTAGTTTATGTCTGTATGATTAGATTTCAAATTTGACCTTCAAATTTTGAATCTAATAAAATTTGTTTAAATTGCTAAAATATGTATAACTAGAGTTTAAAAATATATTTTTGAGTGAATCTTTTTGCCATTGATTTGTATTAGTTAGAAATATCATCCTTCATAGTTTGAGAATTTTTAGGATAAATTTGATTATGGATTTTAACAAAAAGCAGAATCTGTTTTGTTCTTAATGTAGTTTAGTTTTCTTAATTTTAATTTAATTTGAACCTGAATTAGTTTAACTTTTGTTAATAGTTTTCTTAAGTTTCTGTTGTTTCAAACATTTAGGTAACATTACTTGCTAATATTTAGAATGATTGTTTAGTTTGTTGTTATAGGAATCTTTATATCTTTTTCATTAGGTATAGTTTTATAAAACAATTTAGTTTTACTTTCACAAACTAGTTAGATGATTTAGTTAGATTTCTAATAAATAATTTTAGTAATTCTATTCTGTTAAGTAATATGATGATAATAATAATAGTGTTAATAATATTATTGTTTTGGTTTCCTATTCCAAAGTTATAGGAACATTCTCGTTATTTTCATTTTAGTAGTGTTTCTTTACACAAAAGTTTTAGTGAATTTGATTCTGTTTACTAAAATTGATTTTTCTTTACTATTTATTTTCTACTAGCTATTGCTTGATTGTTTGTCTGAAAGTAGTAGTAGTAGAAGTTTTTGACACTAAATTTTTGTGAGTCAATTTTTTTATTTTAATTTCTTTCTCTTGATTGATACTATTGAATGCTTTTAGTATTGTTTGTTTAACCTTGCTGAATTGTGTGAATTGTTTTGTATTTATGCTTATGGTTTGTGCTCTTGTTTGATTCGTTAGATCATCCAGAGTGCGAAGCTTGTTATCTAGAGTCACTTGATTACGAGGATCGTCAGCAAGGCAAGTCACTTTGACCATGTACACCTATGTTTTATTGCATTAGTTCTTCCATCACCCCAATAGCATGCAAAGTAGGTAAATTGGAAAATTGGTTATTTTTGTTGTAGTATCATGTGGTAGGTACCCCTCAACCCTCTGACACATTGGCCTCGGGAAACGTTGTTTTACGTTTTCCTATGCTATTAGTAGACGGGGTTGGTTGTGTGATTCATGAGAGTTGTGAGTTAATAATTTCAAGACCTACAAGATGATCAAGTCTTCAAGACTCCAAGTTTTTAACTTACCTCTGGGTGGATGATGGTTGAACGGCGCCCTGGAGAAACCAGTGGTTAGCCTAGATGATGCTGGAGAAGTGTCAGTATTCATGCGGAAAGGTCCACCCAGGCTCAAAGAGATGGATAGATCCTTCAAGACCCAAGGCTTACCTGCATAGCCACAAGCCATTATGGGCTTTGGCTTGGTTGGATATCGTGGTGACCCTGGACAGGCGGTGCTATGAGATGTAGAAGAACGGTAGGAAAGGATGGGCACCGACAGAGTCTCGGGGAAACCCTTTAAAAGACCATGTTTTGGTCATCCGTTTCTCAAACACCATGAAGTGCGAGAAGTCCAACGGAGGCGACCAAATCTTGTGGGCAACATGTGCAAAACTCTGCAGAGTACCCAAACTTAATCGATTAGCCGTGTCCACGGTCATGGACAACTTGAGCCAAAGGAACTGAAACTATCTGGAACTCTCAACACAATTTAATTATATTGATGTGGGTTATTAATGTCAACTTGGGTATGAGAATTGGTTGGTGGAACCATCTCATTAATCAACCAACATTGTAGTAATTATGCCTTTGCCCTCTCTTGTTGTAGGAAAAATTTGGCTTTATGCAAAAACTTACTACCCCACCTGCCATATTTGCATATAGACTAGGTGATTACTTTACCCCCTCTCTTGTGACTTTGCCTGCATATTCAATATGCTGACCTATACGGCTGCAACGTATCATGTTGCAGAGTTCTTTTCCGACCAGGAGTGAGGATACGCTCTATGCTCGGTGAGATGCCCTTGGAGTCAGATGGACTCATATACCTTTGGAGCTTCCGCAAGTTTATTGTTTAGTTTATCTCATGAGTTGGCCTTCAGCCACTTTATTGTAATCATTATTGTAATAAAGGACTCGATATGAGATTTCGATTAATTATTGTTGTGTGATTTCCCTTTGATATATACATTAATGTACCATGTGTGTACCAGCATGATCTTGGGATGGTACAGAAACACCGGAGATTCGACCTTTCAGGTCGGGTCGCTACATGCCGCGATTCAGGAACACCAATCGGCTTAAGGTAGGGAATAAATTCAACACAAAACTCAATAACCTCCTCTGTTTCATGGCCCTTGGAGATGCTTCCTTCTGGCCTAGCATGGTTACGGACATATTTCTTTAAGACTCTCATGAAGCTCTCAAAGGGGAACATATTGTGTAGAAATACAGGACCCAAAATGGACATATTTCTGGTAGATCATATATCCAAACCATTTCTGCCGCTACTTTTCTTTTGCCTAAACTACATTTCTGTAGCCACTTTATAGTAATCATTATTGTAATAAAGGACTCGATATGAGATTTTGATTAATTATTACTGTGTGATTTTCCTTTGATATATACATTGATGTACCGTGTGTGTACCAACATGATCTTGGGATGGTACAGAAACACCGGAGACTCGACCTTTCAGGTCGGGTCGCTACAAAAATGGTATCAGAGCACACGCTGACCGTAGCACGTAACCTCTAGGATTGGAAAAGCCTTAGGATTTATTTCTCTTTTGTCTTTAAAATTCTTATACTCTCATCTACTCGTTTCTGACTTCCCTCCGATTTATTTCAAAATTTATAGATGCCACCTTCATCCCAGTTTTGATCACGGAGTTTTGCCAGCGTGACGCAACGATGCCCTTTGGCAAGGAGCTGATGAGGATCGTCAGGGACGTGAGGATTGCTTTGCCGAGCATCACCGGGACTCCTATCATGTCTTTTCCACAAGACGGACGCTACAGGATCGAGGTGCACATCCCCGGGAATACCTTTGGGAATCGGAAGGAACCCATCGACTTCAAGTTTGTGGCACCCAGCTGGATACTTGGGAGAGACATGGCCATTCATCGTGCCCTTGGACGTATTCAGGAGGAATACAGAGGTGGAACCATTTCACCAGAACTCAGCTCGCAGGGATGCCAATGGAAATATCATAACCACTCCCATTGAAGACACCACCATTTCCTATATCTAGATTTTGGAGAGGCACATCAGGACCTTGGAGCTTTGGGTACGTGTCGACATGAAGACGATGAGGAGGCTGATGAACCGTGAGATTGACCTCAAAGCTGACTTATGGGAATCCGAGTACGAGCATGAGTATGAGGTGAAGGATTTCTTAGAGAGGATCGACAAGCTGAACACTCACATTGCAACTCTGGAGGAACAGATGGACATGGGTGAAAATCTTCATCCAAAAGGAGACATGGCTCCTTTGATTAGCAACGATGATGACTATGAGGAGAGCACCACCGGAGGAGGCTCCGTCACCATGTACTTTTGAGGAAAACTTTAGTTATGCCCCCATGTATCTTCATTTTCGTTGTTAAATCGTAGGTCGATGTTTAGTTTGAATGGAGATTTGTATCTCGATGTTTGACCTTGAGTTGAATAAATGAATGAGTGTTTGGTGTGATATGTTTGTTGCATTGCATATGGGTAGTAAATTTCCCTTTTAGGTCGTTGTTCTATTCTAATTCTCACCCCTCTGAAAACAGCAAGATGCCTCCGTGACGTGAGCCCGACTTCACTTTCCCGCCAGAGCTCACCCAACTTCTTCAGCAGCAGAACGCCCTGATGCAGCTGTTGATTCAGAATTAGACCAACAACCACAACAACCACCCTCCACCTCAAGGCGACAACCTCACCCGTTTTCTAAGACTGAATCCCCCAACTTTCTCCAGCAGCACAGAGCCCATTGTGGCAGATGATTGGCTCCGCAAGATGGAGAGGGAACTCACCACCGCAGGATGCACTGGGGCTGAAAAGTGCGTTTTGCCACCCATCAACTGGAGGGACCAGCAGCTTCATGGTGGGAGAACTACACCACCACATACCCCATTACTGGTATGACTTGGGAGCAGTTCAAGCAAGCTTTCCGCACCGCACATGTCTCAGCTGGAGCCATGAGTCTGAAGAAGCGCGAGTTTCGCAACTTACGCCAGGGGAACCGATCCGTGGCCCAATACGTGGACGACTTCAGCACGTTGGCTCGTTATGCACCAGGAGATGTGGCCGATGATGCAGCCAAGCAGGAGAAGTTCTTGGAAGGACTCAATGATGAGTTGAGCGTGCAGCTGATGGTGGCTACCTTCAGCAACTACCAGGAGCTGGTAGACAAGGCCCTCATCTTGGAGGGGAAGCAGCAGCAAATCGAGAACTACAAGAGGAAGTATGCACAGGGGAAGTCTACCTCTGGAGCTCATCAGAAGCCCCGCTACTCCCCGTACTCAGGAAATACCGGATCAGGGACCGATAGGTATGGAGGACACACTCATCCCGTGCACAACCATGAAGGACACAACCATGGAGGAAATGGGAATGATCGTCCCAACAATGGCAGCTTCAAGAATGGTAACGGAAGTGGGAATGGCAACCAACACCATCCCGCTCCAGCTCAGAAGGATCTAAACCATATCACCTATTTCGAGTGTCAGAAGACAGGGCACTATGCCACTGAATGCCCTCAGAACAAGCAAGGGAATGCAAACGGCAACTCCGCAGCTAAGAAGCCAAATCCGTTTCCTCATGCTCAGGTGAACCACCTCGATGTGGAAGAAGTCTATGATCAGCCTGAGACTGTGGTTGGTAAGTTTTTATTGCATTCACGTCCAGTTATGGTACTTTTTGATTTTGGTGCACCTCATTCATTTCATATCAAGGGTAGTTGTGGAAAAGTATGGTTTACCCACAAGAACCCTTAGTCGGCCCATTAAGGTAAATTCCCCAGGAGGTATGATGATGGTAGGGATAGGATGCCACGCCTTGAAACTCAATATAGGGAACCATGTTTTTCCTACCGACCTCATCGTCTTAGAATCCTAGGGATTGGATGTAATCCTAGGCATGGATTGGATGACCAAGTATGAAGGAAACCTTGATTGCCCCAGCAAGTCTATTTCACTCACCACTCCGAAGAACAAGAGGATTAAGTATGTATCCCGGCGCACACGGATGAGTGCTCGGTTAAATTCCCTCACAGGAGTTGTTCAGGAGGAAGTACCTGTTGTACGAGACTTTCCAGATGTATTCCCGGAGGAATTACCAGGCATGCCACCAGATAGGGAGATTGAGTTTCTGATAGAGCTACTACCAGGGACAGCCCCAATTTCCAAGAGACCCTATCAGATGCCCGCAAATGATTTAGTGGAAATCAAGAAGCAGATTAAGGAGCTATTGGATAAACGATATATTCGCCCATGTTCATCACCTTGGGGAGCCCTAGTTCTTTTGGTGGAGAAGAAAGACAAAACCTTGAGGATGGTGGTCGATTATCGAGCATTGAACGAGGCGACTATCAAGAATAAGTACCCTTTGCCGATAATTAATGACCTGTTTGACCAGCTAGTAGGCACCAAAGTATTCTCCAAGATCGATCTTCGATCAGGGTATCATCAACTGAAGCTTCGTGAACAGGATATACCCAAAACAGCGTTCACCACCAGGTATGGCTTATACGAGTATACCATCATGTCCTTTGGTTTGACTAATGCTCCTGCCTACTTCATGAATTTGATGAACAAAGTGTTTATGGAATATTTGGACAAGTTTGTCGTGGTGTTCATCGATGACATTTTGATATTCTCCAAGAGCGAGGAAGAACACAAGGAACACTTGCGTTTAGTTCTGGATAAGCTTAGAGAGCATCAGTTGTATGCCAAGTTCAGTAAATGTGAATTTTGGCTGAAGAAAGTCGGATTCCTTGGACATGTTATTTCCGGAGAAGGAATAGTAGTAGACCCCCCTAAGGTTGAAGCAGTCACTGAGTGGAAGTCACCCACCTCAGTTAAGGAGATCCACAGTTTTCTCGGACTTGCCGGATATTACCGGAGATTCATTGAGAATTTCTCAAAGATTTCCAAGCCCATGACAGAGCTATTGAAGAAAGAGTCTAAGTATATCTGGACTAAGGAGTGTGAGACCAGTTTCCAGGAGTTGAAGAAACGTTTGGTCACAGCCCTAGTGTTGATACTGCCAAACATTCGGAAGGACTTCCAGGTTTATTGTGACGCATCCCGTCAAGGCCTTGGAGGAGTACTCATGCAGGAGGGAAAAGTTGTAGCATATGCATCCAGACAGCTATGACCCCATGAGTTGAATTATGCCACCCATGATTTGGAACTAGCAGCCATAGTGCATGCACTCAAGACCTGGAGACATTTCCTTATCGAAAATAGTTGCGATGTGTACACTGATCATAAGAGCCTGAAGTATATCTTCACGCAGAAGGAGTTGAACCTCAGACAGAGGAGATGGTTAGAGTTAATCTAGGACTATGACATGAGATTACATTACCATCCAGGAAAGGCAAATGTTGTGGCAGATGCTTTGAGTCGGAAGAGTTATGTGAACACACTCATAGCCGGAGGATTACCCCGGGAGTTAACCAAAGATCCGAGAGAGCTTCGGTTAGAAATAGTTCCGCAAGGATAACTTGTTACACTAGAGATTCAGTCCACCTTGATCGAAAGAATTCCAGAAGCCTAGAAATCAGACGAGGAGATAGCTGAGATAAAGCAGAGAATGAAGGAAGGCAAGGTTAAAGGCTTTCGTGAAGATGAACAGGGTACTCTTTGGTTTGAGAACCGAATCTATGTGCCCCATGACCCAGAGCTCATAAAGTTGATACTTCAAGAAGCCCACAATTCACCATACTCAATACACCCAGGCAACACCAAGATGTACCTGGATTTGAAGGAAAGTTACTGGTGGACAGGTATGAAGAAAGATATTGCCGAACATGTTGCGGTATGTGATGTTTGTCAGCGAGTAAAGGCGGAACATCAGAAACCAGCAGGGTTACTCCAACCTTTGCCGATACCCGAGTGGAAATGGGATAAGCTTGGTATGGACTTCATCACAAGACTACCTAGGACCAGTTCAGGATAGGATTCCATTTGGGTAGTGGTCGATCATTTGACCAAGGTGGCTCTTTTCATTCCAGTGAAAACCACCTATACCAGTGCTAAGCTAGCCAAGATATATATGACCAGGATCGTATGTCTACATGGAGTTCCGAGGAGTATCGTGTCAGATAGAGGAACACATTTTACCTCAAAGTTTTGGCATCAGCTACATGAAACTTTGGGTACAAGACTGGAGTTCAGTACAACTTTTCATCCACAGAACGATGGACAGACTGAGAGAGTCAACCAGATTCTGGAGGACATGTTGAGAGCGTGTGCGCTAGACTATGGGTCCAGTTGGGATGACAACGTACCTTATGCAGAGTTCTCATACAACAACAGTTATCAGACCAGTCTGAAAATGGCCCCTTTCGAAGCTTTATATGGAAGGAGGTGCAGAACACCATTGACGTGGGATGATGTTGGAGACCGACAACTTTTTGGTCCCGATCTTATCAGAGATTCTGAAGATAAGGTCAAACTGATTCGAGACCGACTCAAGATAGCTCAATCTTGGCAGAAGAGCTATGTTGATAACAAACGCAAGCAGGTGACATATGAAGTATGGGATCGAGCATATCTCCGTGTGTCCCCACTTCGAGGAATCAAGAGGTTTGGTGTTAAAGGAAAGTTAGCACCCAGATTCATAGGCCCCTACAAAATTCTGGAACGTAGAGGCAAAGTTGCATACAAGCTGGAATTGCCGGAAGGACTGTCCGGAGTTCATGATGTTTTCCATGTTTCCCAGTAGAAGAAATGCCATGCTGAGATGGCTGATATTCCTTTGAGAGACACAGTGCCCCTAGAGGCCATACAACTTGACAGTGATCTGACCTACAAGGAGAAGCCTGTTAGAATCCTCGAGACTACCAACAAAGTTACTCAAAGCAAGATCATCAAGTTCTGTAAGGTTCTGTGGAGTCACCAAACCGAGGAAGAAGCCACCTGGGAACGCGAAGAAGATCTTCGTAGAGACCATCCGCACATATTTTCTAGCCAACCCGAATCTCGAGGGCGAGATTCATCTTAAGGTGGGTAGGTTTGTAACATCCCAAAATTTCATTTTGGAATGTTATGATATATAGCTATGCATAATCATCACATTGTTTGAATGAATATAATGGTTGAAGTATTTCTTTTGAATTTCTGAAAGGGCACTTTCATCTTTCCCTTTTTCTTGTTTCACCTATTTGAAAACCTCTGGAAAAGTTCAAAGAAAAGAGGGGAGTAACATGACACTCCACACCAGGGGCATCTTGGTGAATTATTTGAACAATAAAACCAGGGGGCTATTTGAAAAATTATTGCAAAAGGATTTAAAATCACATAAGCAATTTCTGAAAATATTTTTTTAAAAGTATTCAATAGGACAGAGGAAAAATGTTCATTGAATAGCATTAATTCTCCTGATCATTTTGATATACATATTCCAATATTTGGAAATGTTTTGAATGCTTTTAAAAGAGTTTTACTACACTCGATATTAAAAAGGAAACGAATTAATTTGAAACGGGCCGGCCCACCTGCGTTTAATTCCCGAAACCGCTTCAAGACGACCGACCGACGCGCTGACGCCGCCCTCTCTCTCTGATGCCTCAGCCCCACCGCCCGATCCTGATGACGCCGCAGTCACCTTCCTCCTCGCGTCGACACGACCTCGCCGGAGATCCCTCCTCTCCGGATCTCCCTCCTCTTTCCCTCCCCGACCACCACACCGGCCCTATAAATAACCCCGACTCTCCACAGCCCGTTCCACCCATTTCCCCCTCGTCCAACCCCCTCCACTCACCGGAATCCCACACCGGAGCTCCACCCCCAGTCGAAGCTCCAGGAGCTCGAGGAGCTCGCCTGTGTCGGCCCCAGCCCCAACCGTCGCCACCAACGGACGCCATAGGTTCACCGCCGTCGTTTGAAGCTCTCGGACGTCGTCCCCGACCACCACACCGCCTTCCCCATCTATCTCCGACCACCGGCCGCCGTCGACCTCGCCGGAAGACCTCGACGCCCCTCTGTAAGCCACCGAACCTCCCCGTAGCTGTTCGATCCAGATCCGACGCGTTAGATTAGATCATTTTAAAACCGAACTGGTACGCGCTAAGCTTCGGTCACCCGCCCGCAAACGCTCACACGCACGCCCTCTCGGCCAACCACAACCCGCCACGTAGCTCCTGTCCGATAATTTTATTTTCCCTTTTCTGATTCTGTTTTAGAAAAAAGAATGATTTCAAATCTTGTTTTTGTTATATCTTTTAAACTATTTGGTGTTTTTAGTTGATTCTTTTTGCATTAGTTCAAAAATTTGATGTAGTTTATGTCTATATGCTTTGATTTCAAATTTGTCCTTTAAATTTTGAATCTAATCAAATTTGTTTAAATTACTAAAAATATGTATAACTAGAGTTTAAAAATATATTTTTGAGTGAATCTTTTTGCCACAGATTTGTATTAGTTAGAACTATCATCCTTCATAGTTTGAGAACTTTTAGGATAAATTTGATTAGGGATTTTAACAAAAACAGAATCTGTTTAGTTCTTAATGTAGTTTAGTTTTCTTAATTTTAATTTAATTTGAACCTGAATTAGTTTAACTTTTGTTAATAGTTTTCATATGTTTCTGTTGTTTCAAACATTTAGGTAACATTACTTGCTAGTATTTAGAATGATTGTTTAGTTTGTTGGTATAGGAATCTTTATATCTTTTTCATTAGGTATAGTTTTATAAAACAATTTAGTTTTACTTTCACAAACTAGTTAGATGATTTAGTTAGATTTCTAATAAATAATTTTAGTAATTCTATTCTGTTAAGTAATATGATGATAATAATAATAGTGTTAATAATACTATTGTTTTGGTTTCCTATTCCAAAGTTATAGGAACATTCTAGTTATTTTCATTTTAGTAGTGTTTCTTTACACAAAAGTTTTAGTGAATTTGATTCTATTTACCAAAATTGATTTTTCTTTACTATTTCTTTTCTACTAGCTATTGCTTCGTTGTTTGTCTTAAAGTAGTAGTAGTAGAAGTTTTTGACACTAAATTTTTGTGAGTCAGTTTTTTATTTTAATTTATTTCTCTTGATTGATACTATTGAATGGTTTTAGTATTGTTTGTTTAACCTTGCTGAATTGTGTGAATTGTTTTGTATTTATGCTTATGGTGTGCTCTTGTTTGATTCGTTAGATCATCCGGAGTGCGAAGCTTGTTATCTAGAGTCACTTGATTACGAGGATCGTCAGCAAGGCAAGTCACTTCGACCATGTACACCTATGTTTTATTGCATTAGTTCTTCCATCACCCCAATTGCATGCAAAGTAGGTAAATTGGAAACTTGGTTATTTTTGTTGTAGTATCATGTGGTAGGTACCCCTCAACCCTCTGACACATTGGCCACGGGAAACGTTGTTTTACATTTTGCTATGCTATTAGTAGACGGGGTTGGTTGTGTGATTCATGAGAGTTGTGAGTTAATAATTTCAAGACCTACAAGATGATCAAGTCTTCAAGACTCCAAGTTTTCAACTTAACTCTGGGTGGATGATGGTTGAACGGCGCCCTGGAGAAACCGGTGGTTAGCCTAGATGATGCTGGAGAAGTGCTAGTATTCATGCAAAAAGGTCCACCCAAGCACAAAGAGATGGATGGATGCTTCAAGACCGAAGGCTTACCTGCACAGCCAAAAGCCATTATGGGCTCTGGCTTGGTTGGATATCGTGATGACCCTGGACAGGCGGTGCTACGAGATGTAGAAGAACGGTAGGAAAGGATGAGCACCGACAGAGTCTCGGGGAAACCCTTTAAAAGACCATATTTTGGTCATCCGTTTCTCAAACACCATGAAGTGCGAGAAGTCCAATGGAGGAGACCAAATCTTGTGGGGAACGTGTGCAAAACTCTGCAGAGTACCCAAACCTAATCGATTAGCTGTGCCCATGGTCATGGACAACTTGAGCCAAAGGAACTGAAACTATCTGGAACTCTCAACACAATTTAATTATATTGATGTGGGTTATTAATGTCAACTTGGGTATGAGAATTGGTTGGTGGAACCATCTCATTAATCAACCAATGCCTTTGCCCTCTCTTGTTGTAGGAAAAATTTGGCTTTAGGTAAAAACTTACTACCCCACCTGCCATATTTGCATATAGACTAGATGATTACTTTACCCCCTCTCTTGTGACTTTGCCTGCATATTCAATATGCTGACCTATACGGCTGCAACGTATCATGTTGCAGAGTTCTTTTCCGACCAGGAGTGAGGATACGCTCTACGCTCGGTGAGATGCCCTTGGAGTCAGATGGACTCATCTACCTTTGGAGCTTCCGCAAGTTTATGGTTTAGTTTATCTCATGAGTTGGCCTTCAGCCACTTTATTGTAATCATTATTGTAATAAAGGACTCATATGAGATTTCGATTAATTATTGCTGTGTGATTTCCCTTTGATATATACATTGATGTATCGTGTGTGTACCAGCATGATCTTGGGATGGTACAGAAACACCGGAGATTCGACCTTTCAGGTTGGATCGCTACATGTCGCGATTCAGGAACACCAATCGGCTTAAGGTAGGGAATAAATTCAACACAAAACTCAATAACCTCCTCTGTTTCATGGCCCTTGGAGATGCTTCCTTCTGGCCTAGCATGGTTACGGACATATTTCTTTAAGACTCTCATGAAGCTCTCAAAGGGGAACATATTGTGTAGAAATACAGGACCCAAAATGGACATATTTCCGGTAGATCATATATCCAAACCATTTTTGCCGCTACTTTTCTTTTGCCTAAACTGCATGTTGAAAACGCCTTCCTCTTACTTCTTGTGCAGCGTTCAATGCTCATAATACATATCGGTTCTAGTAGATCCCTCCTCCTTGATGTAGTTTAAATCAATAAAGCTAGGTCGGGTAGATACAAGGTGTTTGAACTCCCTATATCGTCGACTAGGTGAACTAGAACGTGCATCATAATATTGAAGAAGGATGGTGGGAACACCAACTCAAAAATCACAAGACATTGGACCAAAACATTTTGTAACCTTAGTAGGATTTATGGACCGATTAACTTCTACGAAAATGCATTCAGGAATGCACATAGCTTTACAATGTCTAGTGGAATATTTTCTGGTAGAAGCCCCCTCAACGCAAGCGGAAGCAATTTGTGTCATAATCACGTGGCAGTCAGGAGACTTTAGGTTCTAGAATTTTTTCTCTGCCATATTTATTATTCCCTTTATATTCGACGAGAAGCCATATGGGACCTTATACTGAGCAGGCATTCAAAGAAGATTTCCTTCTCTGCTTTGGTAAGAACACAATTGGTAGGACATTGATACTGCTTTGGATGTATGTCGTATTTTTCGTTCATACGTTGTTGGTCCTCCTGTGCCTCCGATGTATCTTTTATCTTCCCATACATACACAAGAAGCCTAGTAGGTTCACTCAAAGATTCTTCGCCACGTGCATCACATCGATTGTAGAGCGAAGCTCTAAGACTTTCCAATATTCTAGCTCTCAAAATATAGATTTCTCTTCCACATGGGTGTGTGTTCGTCGGCGTCATTCGGAACAAATTCTCCGCCAGGACCCTTTGCAAAGATTACATGGAAATCCATGACCATATCAAGTACATCATCACCAGTATGAAGGATAGGCTTCTTCCGGTGATGTGCCTCACCTTTGAAATCCTTGCCTTTATTTTTTAAGGCATGCTTGGTCGAAAGAAATCGACGATGTTCCAAGTACATAACCTTCTTACATTTATCAAAATATATACTTCTAGTCTCATCTAAATAATGCGTGCATGCATTGTATGGCTTGTTTGTCTGTCCTGAAAGGTTACTAAGAGTAGGCCAATCATTGTGGTTACAAACAACAACTCTCATAGGACAAATTCCTCCTGTTTGTGCTCATCCCACACACGTAGACTTTTTTTATTACACGGCTGCAAAAGTTCATCAACTAAGGTACACATCAATGTCGTTATCGGGTTGCTTAGGGCCTTGGATGATCACTGGCATCATAATTGTTGGGGATATAACCCCGTGGTAAGACTGGCCTAGGAGGGGCCGGGTCATACCTGGCGGCTCGCTATCAAGTGGGCTGGAAAAGGAAGGCTAGGACGCATGGCGGCTTACCAGATGGGCTGAGATGGAGGCCTAGAGACAGAAGATGGCGTAAGACCCAGGCGGGTGAGCCGCCCGGAGACGGCTTGCCAAAGGAGGCAAGGCCGCTTAGAGACAGGATCAGACACATTGTAAGAGTCGGTTTGGGACTCGTGTAACCCGGGGCCTTGACTTCCTATATAAAGGTCAGACCCGGGGATGGCTTAGACAAAAACCAATCAATCGAGATATAGGTCAAGCGAATATGCTCCCTTGTAATCGGTACTCCAATCAATACACACAAAGCAGGACGTAGGCTTTTACCTCTTCTCGAGGGGCCAAACCTGGGTAAACCTGTGTCTTTCGTCCCGACCAACCCCTTTGAGTCCACTGCCTTAGCGATGGCCTCGAACCTAAGTCTTCAGACATCTGTCGTGACAAAACCATGATAATAATGAACATCCACTTCATGCACAACCAAGGAGGAAGGTTATAGATACATAGAGTCACTAGCCAGGTGCTATGCTTGCTGCTCTGCTCCCCAAAAGGATTAATGCCATCTGCACTTAAACCAAACCATAAGTTTCTTGCGTCACCTGTAAAGTCCGGCCACTTTCTCTCGATTTTTCTCCATTGTGACCCATCAGCGGGTACTCTCAACTTCTCGTCTTTCTTACGATCTTCTTTGTGCCATCGCAACAACTTGGCATGCTCTTTGTTTATGAACAGACATTTAAACCGTGGTATTATAGGAGCATACCACATAACCTTGGCAGGAACCCT
This sequence comes from Hordeum marinum, assembly GCA_022496015.1. NCBI lineage: Eukaryota > Viridiplantae > Streptophyta > Magnoliopsida > Poales > Poaceae > Hordeum > Hordeum marinum. The sequence continues at coordinate 348,970,187 of CM039678.1, forward strand.
CTTCCTGGGGTGCTCTCCCTCAACATCATCACCAGGGTCATCTCGTCTGATGTTATTTTGCAATGCACCGCATCCCGGGCATGCATTCAAATTCTCGTACTCCTCACCGCGGTAGAGGATGCAGTCATTAGGGCATGCATGTATCTTCTGCACCTCTAATCCTAGAGGGTAGAGAACCTTCTTTGCTTCGTACGTACTATTTGGAAATTCGTTATCCTTTGGAAGCTTCTTCTTCATTATTTTCAATAGATTCTCAAATCTCTTGTCAGATACACCATTCTCTGCCTTCGATTGCAGCATTTCCAGTGGGGTACCGAGCTTTGTTTTGCCATCTTCGCAATTTGGGTACAACCCTTTTTTGTGATCCTCTAACATGCAATTGAACTTCAACTTCTCCCTTTCACTTTTGCATCCTCTCTGTGCATCAACAATCACCCGACGAAGATCATCATTGGGCACATCTGGTGGCTCTTGATCTTCAGCTTCCCTAGTTGCAGTATCACTGTGTTTAGGGAACATAGGACGATAGTTTTCATCATCCTCTTCTTCTTTGTTGTCTTCCATCATAACCCCTCATTCTCCGTGCTTGGTCCAAACATTATAGTGTGGCATGAAACCCTTCTCAAGTAGGTGGAAGTGAAGGGTTTTTGAGGAAGAGTAATCCTTCGTATTCCCACAGACGGTACATGGAAAATTCATAAAACCATTCTACTTGTTTTCCTCAGCCACTTCGAGAAAATTATGCAGGCCCATAATGTAGTCCGAGGTGCATCGGTCATCGTACATCCATTGTCGCTTCATCTGTGTGCATTATATAATTAAGAATATAAAAAACTATTACAAAACATCATGAATAGAGAAATAAACAAACTAATACAAGTTCATAATCACATTAAAGCCAAAGTACAGTTGTGATCAAATGTTATTAGTAAAAAAATACATAAGTTCATACATAGTTCTCATAGAGCAACATACAAATCTCTAGAGCATCTAACTAAAAAATACATTAAAACTAATATACAACTATGTAAAACATTTAAATGCAACAACAAATGCAATCAAAATCACAACTAAGGTAACAATTGATCAAACAACATAATGATACCAAGCCTCATTATCAATGGTATATTTCCTAATCTTTCTAATCTTCAAGCGCATTGCATCCATCTGGATCTCGTGTAGATCGATGACATCCGCAACATGCAACTCCAATTTCATCTGCTCTGCTTCAACTCTTTTTCAATTTTTCTTTCAAATTTGTTTTCTTTTTCAACTAAATTTAACCTCTCGACAAGAGGGTCAGTTGGAATTTCTGGTTCATATACCTCCTAGATAAAGACAACTATGTCAAGTTGGTAGGCATGATTCTCATAAATACTATATGAAACAAATAGTTATAAAAGATAATATACCACATCCGAATCATAGACCGGACGAGAGCCAAGGGGGCAGATAGCAAAACCATGGCAATATATAATAAAAACCAATAATACAAGTAAGAAAATTAGACAAGTAGCTATATAATTCATACAAGTAAGAATTAAAAAAATAGATAAGAACAAGAGGCTCACCACGGTGGTGCCAGCGACGAGATCGGTGCGGGCGATCGACGGTAGTAAGGATGGGGAGGGGAAGGGAGGGCACCCTACATATGTGCAAACTAAGAAGTTAATTTGAGCTCAAACTATGCATTTAAATCAAATAAACTCACACATACACCCCTTCAATAAAACCCACAAATCACACTACTTCTAGAGCATGTGAAATGAGCTAAACGGGTAGTGAGAGATAAAAGGATGAAGTTGCTAACCTTTTTAGAACACTTGGATAGTTCGTGTACCGTCAAACCTAGACAAATCTTGGGGAAAATGGATCTTGAAGGTCAAGCTTGGAGGAAGAACATAGGAGAAAGCTTAAGTGTGGCTTAGGCATTTCATCGAACGCCTCATGTGCATAGGAAGTGAGAACAGAGCACAACACACACCTCCCACCACTTACAGCCAAAAAACAAAGAGGGCGCGGGTAGAACATATATATACGAATCGTTTTGGTACACTAGTGCAAAATCGGCCTATAGTGCCGGTTTGTAAGGACCTTTAGTGCCGGTTCTCAAACCGACACTAAAGGGTGGGGACTAAAGGCAGCCCCCCCCTTTAGTCTCGGTTCAACTAGGTCCGGCACCAAAGGCCCACCACGTGGCACGGCGCCGTGGGTTGGGGGACCTTTAGTCCCGGTTGGTAACACCAACCGGGACTAAAAGTATTTAGTTATTTTAATTTTGGTTTATTTTTCCTTTTAATCCTTTACTGGTTTATGAATTAATTATGGTTTATTTTTCCTTTTAATTTTGTGTTTTCCATTTAATTGTTTTTCATTTCAAACATATATTACGCTACTACATACTGTACACGTTGTACATATATATATATATATATGCATATATATACAATTTATCCAAAAATTTGAGGATCATTCCATATGCACGCATTACTTCTTAATATTGTAATGGTATTCTCCTTTGGAATCTATGACCTGGTCGACCAGAAATCCAGCTATTTCCTCTTGAATTGCTCGTACACGAGCCGTTGGTAGGAGCTGGCCTCGCATTTCCGTCAACTATAAGAAGGAGATCAAGATGAATATATTAGTTGTGTCTATATATATTAGCTCGATCATGATAAAAAATTATGGATAGTGTTCTGGCAAACGTACCCAAAGATTTCTTTCGTTGCTGCTCCTTTCAGACGTGATCATGTGAATGTTCTCGCAAACGTAGTATGCACATAAACTATTCCCCTGCTCCTGCCTCATGCAATTTACGAGAATAAAATTCAATCAGGTAATAATTAATCAAGCATGATAATGGTATTGAAACTAGAATTAAAGAAATGCACGGACGTAGCTAGCTAGCTGGTACTACTTAATTACCTTGGGTCGCACCCATGTCAGCTTTTATACTGAGTCGCGTGAGACCTGTTTGATGAACTTGGCCCGAGCCCTGCCCGCCGGCAAAGAAAATGAATAAAGGAGTTATTAACTAGTTGATATCAGGAAATGAAGTAAAGAGGCCGAGATAGTGTGATAATGATTGAAATTACCTATCGACCATCCCCATCACGATTGCGTATTCGGATGGATTCTTATATAGTGAGTTTAGTACACTACTGGAATTCAGTTATTTGCCGTCTGCCAAATCTTTGAAAAAGCAGATGGAAAAGAACCAGCTGATGGCAAATAGAGTCTTTGTTGTTCGCTGGCTCTTTGCCGTCCGCCAGCTACCAGCAAAGATGGAAATGGCAGACGGCAAAGAGCCTGGTGGGCCCCATAGGGGTACGGTGTTGGCTAGGTCACCTCTATGTTGTCTGTTGCCTATTTGTCGTCTGCTAGCAGACGGTAAAGAAAGGCTAGACGGATGGCAAAGAGGGTAGGGGGCACGCCATCGACTAGCTAACGGGCATCATCTTTGCCGTCCGCTAGCAGACGACAAAGAGGGGGTTTGACTTAGCAGCCACCTCACGCCCGAAATCGGGCCCCACTCCCCCCTCCACATGCACCTCTCACTCACACACACAACCCGTCGTCACCGCCCCATCGCTGCCACCCCGCCCCATCGCCGCCACCTTGCCGCACCCTCCCTGCCACCCCGCCCCGTCGCCACCCGAAAAGAAGAAGAGGAGGAGGAGAAGAAAAAAGAAGAAGAAGTAGAAGAAGAAGAAAAGAGGAGAGGAGCAGAAGAAGAAGAGGGACAAGGAAAGGAAGAAGAAGAAGAAGAGGAGTAGGAGGAGGAGAAGAAAAAGAAGAAGAAGAAGAAGAAGAAGAAGAAGAAGATGATGATGATGATGATGATGATGATGATGAAGAAGAAGAAGAAGAAGAAGAAGAAGAAGAAGAAGAAGAAGAAGAAGAGAAGAAGAAGAAGAAATAAGAAGAAGAAGAAGAAGAAGAAGAAGAAGAAGAAGGAGAAGAAGAAGAAGAAGAGATGATGATTATGATTATTATTATTATTATTATAAGAAGAAGAAGAAGAAGAAGAAGAAGAAGATGATGATGATGATGATGAAGAAGAAGAAGAAGAAGAAGAAGAAGAAAATGAAGAAGAGGAAGAAGAAGAAAAGGAAAAAGAGGAAACAAGAAGAAGAGGGGAAGAAGAAGAAAACGACACCCCGACCCGACCTCGACACGGCACCCCGACCCCGACGACAGTGACCCTACTGAACCCCGACGCCACTGAACCCCGACGCTATGGACCCCCGACCCCCGATGCCACCGAACCCCGACGCCATCGAACCCCGATGCCACCGACCCGCCACTAACCCCCGACCCCCGACGCCACTGACCCCCAACGCCACCGACCCCCGACCCCTGACGCCACCGACCCCCGACCCTCAACGCCATCGACCCCCAACGCCACCGACCCCCGACCCCTAATGCCACCGACCCTCGACCCCCGACGCCATCGACCCCCGACCCCCGACACCACTGACCCCCAAACCCCGACACCACCGACCACTAACGCCACTGACCCCCGACCCCCGACACCTATTTTGCCTCCTGTTGACCGAAAAGGTGCTCTTCGGCCTTCTAGAGGCTGAGGAAGTCATAGTTTTGTAAATTATGAGTTAGGTCACATATTTTTTGATTTAGTTATAAAAAACATCATATTTATGTTGATCGGGTGAATTTCAATGTGCAGTTGTTCGACGACCTCCCCATGCATTGGACGAGCTCCCCTGCTGCGCTCGTCGGTGAGCACAAATGACATCTCCTTCCACGGCCCCCTTAATTTGCTCGGTTCCGGTCTTCGTGCCAATGAAACTTGCTAGATATAGGTGTCTTCAATCATCAGTATGCGTGACCAGTATGCGTCTCCCGTTAGAAAGGGCGGCATCTATAAATATGCATGACTATGCATATGATAACCGCCATCCTTTCGAATTGTCCAACGTTATGCATGGACAGCCCGAGTATGTGTATATTGGGTACACATTCTTGTATGCTCTGCTTCGGATCCAATGCGGAATTTTGTCAGTGCCTCCCTGTTGGTCTCCGGGTACACATCCTCTCTGCTTATTGTCGAGACGTGTATAAGGGGAACAATGGGGAGTTGCTGCCAAAATTATGTGTCAGATCCGGAGAAGAGCATGGGAAATCGAACCCAATCTACACATACTCGGGTGGGATTAGGACCTATCTCTACCTATTAGCGTGTAGGTTGCATGGACGTAATAGAACTAACAAACTTGATTAACGGATGAATATAGATGATGAATTATATATATATATATATATATATATTGTGTGTGTGTTTAGTAGGTAGGCAAGATGAGTGATTGTGCTTGGATGTACACCGGTCACCCTAGTCAGAAAGAAATGACGATTGAATGTATAACAAAAACCAAGGGGTTTCTGAGCGCTGCATTTGCAAATGGCGAGGAAATAACCTGGTGCCCCTGTGTCTGGTGCGACAACCATAGAAAGTGGACACAAGATGAATTGGGTAAACACTTGAAGAAGTGGGGTTTTATGCCTGATTATACGGTCTGGAGATTTCATGGTGAGTCTGCCCAACGTGCCAGAGGTAAGGTTGTTCGTCGTCGAATACATGGTGCAAGACTTTGATGATGCTCGGGATTCGGGCGATGAGATGGAGGAACCTGCAAAGGCCTTCTATGAAATGTTGGACTCTTCAAAACATCCTCTCCACGAGCGCACTGAGCTTTGTCATCTGGATGCCATCGTGCAAGTAATGGATCTGAAGGCTCAGTTCAACCTAGGCAGAGAATGCTACGACGCGATGATGACGATATTTGGACGCTTTCTACCGAAAGGCCGTGTATTGCCAGCAAACCAGTACCAGTGTGACAAAATCCTACGTTCGCTAAAGATGCCCTATGAGAAGATAGATGCCTGTGAGCATGGATGTGCCTTATTTAGGCTTGAGTATACGGGCTTGAACTATTGTCCCATTTGGAAGTCTTCTAGGTATGTTGTGGTAGACAACGGTATGGGTGAGAAGAGTCAGACCAAAATCCCAGTTAATGTTTTTTCGGTATCTGCCAATCATACCAAGACTTCAATGTCTTTTCATGGTCAAAGAAACAGCCAGACAGATGACGTGGCATAAATTGGGCAAAAGAACCAAACTAGATGCAGATGGGAATCCGATGTTGGGACACTCTTCAGATGCTTTTGCATGGAAGCACTTTGATGTATTACATAACGATAAAGTGGTAGATCCAACTCATCCCCAAGTCGCCATCAGCACGCATGGGTTCCAAGTGTTTGGTATGACGGCAACCCAATACACTTGCTGGCCTCTATTTGTCATTCCACTCAATCTCCCCCTGCGGAGAGATTATGAAAAGAAAGAACATTTTCTTGGCGTTGATAATTCCAGGGCCCAACTATCCGGGAAAGAATATGAATGTGTACATGCAGCTGCTTAAGGATGAATTGCAAGAAGCTTGGGATAATGGGATCAAGACATATGAATCTGCTTCCAAAAAAACTTCAAAATGCATGTGTGGTACATGTACTAGACGCATGACTTGCTGGCGTATGCGCTATTGATTGGATGGTGTGTGCATGGAAGGTTCCTGTGCCCCACATGCAAGGCATCTCTTGAGTTCCGTTGGCTGCAGGCGGGTCAGAAGTATTCTTGCTTCCACTTGCATAGACAGTTCCTCGATCCTCGCCATAAGTTCAGAAAAGACAAGAAGAATTTCATGAAAGGTAGAGTTGTGAAAATCTCTGCACCACCTGCATTGACAGGCCAACAGACCCTGGATCAGATAAATGCTCTCGAGTCGGATCCAATACGTACAGGGTATTTCAAAGGGTATAATACGAAACACGCCTGGACTCACAAGATATGCTTGTGGGATCTGCCTTACTTTAAAGACCTCCTTTTCCTACCCAACATCGACGTGATTCACACTGAAAAGAATATCGCGAGGCCCTTTTTGGTACATTGTTCGGCATTGAGGGAAAGACAAAGGATAATCCTAAGGCTAGAGTCGATCAGAAGGCTCTATGTGATAGGCCATTACAAAATATGCGACAACCGTTAGGAAATAAGAATTGGAGGAAGCCAAAGGCATGGTTCAATCTTGGAAGGCCAGCTATGAGGGAAATGCTCTTTTTGGCGAAAATGCAGTTGATGTTCCCCTATGGGTATGCAGCGAATCTAAAGAGGCGAGCGAGTCTTGACAAATTGAAAATATTTGGTCTCAAGAGTCATGACTAGAACATATGGCTTGAGCGGGTAATGCCGGTGATGTTGCGTGGCTTTATACCTGAGGGTGAATGCCTAGTACTGGCAGAGCTAAGCTATTTCTTCCGTGCTCTTTGTGCGAAAGAACTATCACCTGATGTGCTAGATGAACTAGAAGGGTTGGCGCCGGAGTTGATCTGCAGGTTAGAAAAGATCTTTCCACCGGGCTTCTTTAATCCAATGAAACATTTGATTTTGCATCTCCCGACCGAGGCAAGATTGGGGGGCCCGTGCAAAATCGTTCATGCTTTGGAACTGAGAGGATGCAGAACACGCTTCGACCAAAATGTAAAAATAAACGTAGAATTGAAGCATCGATGGCTGAGGCATTCATTACCGCGGAGGCGGCAAACTTCGTGACAACGCACTACGAAGCCAAGAATCGTCATTTGCATAATCCGAAGCCTCGGTACAAGGATGGGGACCGTGAAAAAGTTCAATCCAACCTCATCCTATTCCAAGGGAAGCTCGCACCAGCCAATGCTTCGAAAGCAATAATGTTGGATGTCAAAGAATGGAAGACCATTTCGTTGTATATCTTCAACAACCTAACAGAAGTGTGGCCGTACATCGAGTAAGTTCTTGGTACATTGTTTTGCAACTTCTAATTCCTTTGAACTTCTCTTATTCCCCAATATGTGATACAGTCGATACGTCGCTAAATTCTCGGATGGAGCGGTGATCCAAAACGATTCAATCGAAAAGTATGAGCTTTTGGCAAAGCATGAGGGCGGCTATCCCGGTTTCATCTCTTGGTTCAAACAAACGGTAATTTCCATTAGACCATTTCATTTCTTTGTCTAGTTTGCGGCTAATGCAACATTCCTTTTGTACCAAACTTGTAGGCTAATTCAGAGTCTATGGACGCCGAATTGAGACAAGTCGCTAATGGTTTTGACTATAAGGTCCGTTCATTTGATAAATACGACATCAACGGGTATCAGTTTAGTACTTTTGGCAAAGAGTTATCTATGGCCGACCGAAAGTCTACAAATTTTTGTGTCTCCGTCATCGGCGAATGAGATGTCGAGTATTATGGAAGAGTTGAAGAAATTTATGAACTTATATTCTTTGGTGATAATAGACCAAACGTCATAGTCTTCAAATGTTAATGGTTCCAGCCGAAGGAGACTAGAAGGACTCATGAACATATAGGGCTAGTAAAAATCAAACAAAGCACCCATTTAGATGTTCCCTACGTCTATATTATGGCTCAACAGGCGACCCGAGGTTTCTATCTACCGTGGGCCTGGCAAACTGATCCAAATCTAAAAGGTTGGGATGTTGTTTATGATGTGCCACCACATTTTAGACCACGTCCCCTCGATGAAGATAATTATGAACCTCACATTAACCCACACACATATGAAAGAGAATTCTTCCAAGAAACACGTCTTTCCAAAAAACGTTTCAAGAACCGCTCTACTTCACCCAAGAACATTGAGATAGACAGCGACAGTGAATCCGACTTCACCCCTAAGCCGGAACAAGAAGAGACAGAAGAAGAACATGTTACTATTGTGGATGACCTCTCAATGCTTCACCGACTACATAAAGGAGGCCTTCCACATGTTGCTCACGATAGTGATGATGATGCATTTATTAATGATAGTGATGATGATGATGATGATGCTTTTATTCATCCCGGAGCATATATAGACGATGAAGATTATTATTAGTTCATGTAAGGTATACATGATGATGATACACTCAAATTATATATATATAGATATTACTACTCATGTCGGTATTCAATTTTTTTATGTTGTACTAATTTCGTTTACTATTTGTCGTGGTAGGTGTTGAAATATGGTGGGCTTGGGTCGAGAGAGATCCGAGGATCCTTCTTCGGCGCGTGGTGGGAGGGGTACTTCCATTCCACCCCAAACTCTCCGGAGAACGTTGTTCGACAGTATTGGGTCACCCGAGGGCACTTCTTCGTCGGTGAAGTTGCCCACAGGGAGAGGAGGTCGAGGGAAGAAGAGAACTCCTAAAGCTACACGTGGTGTCCGCGGGAGAGGTACGAAAGCTGCTACGCCTTCCTCGCCGCCACCCCCAGTTAATTCACCAGAGCACAGGACTGCTACGATGGACTCATCTAAGGTGGAGGCTACAAGGACTTCTCTCCAAGATCCTTGTGTCGACCATCCTTCTTTCCCAGATGCTTCGAGCCGCGAGAATCCTGTGCCAGACGCCTTGTCCCACGAGACTCTCGTGCCAAACGCTTTGTCCTACGAGACTCCACGGGCTTCCACCGGATGGGATACCTGGCTGGATCTGCATCAGCCGGAGCCGAGTGGCCATGCTGATGGTGGCGGGGATTGGCTTTATGATAGCAGGGACGAGGTGGTTGAGGGCACCGTCTACCAGCGTGGGTGTACACGGCTCCCGCCCGTGCCGGCGACCCGCGAGCAGAGGTGGCTGGTTAAGCCCGAGTCGCAGAACTAAGTCCATTTACTCTTTTTAAACCTTTTGCCTTCATGTTTCTTCACATATCTAATGTGTTGGCTTTGTCCTACTGCAGGGGTTGGATTCACGCCAAGGATGTCTGCAGGCCCAACTCCGTCCTTTGTGTGATTTTACGGCATAACTTCCCGGGGTTTGTCACGTTGCCCGGTGAGGGTCAGCAAGAAGAGGTAGGATTGAAATGGGAGCACTATTTGGCTGCCCCGGCCCCTTCTGAGGAGATGATCGACGGTGTGTTGTGCCACACGAGGGCCGACATGGTCATCAGGAAGTTTTGGCTAATTTCTCCCTTACACGATTAAAAATCAATAATAGCTAGTTATTGTACTAATCAGTGTTGTCTCTTTTGATTGCAGACCTTCTACATGTGGGAGGAGGGATACGAGGAGGCCACGACAAAGCTTATCGATTACGGTTGCAGGTCCCTACTACAGAACTTATGACACGAGGCTTGGGTACAAGCTATTTTAGACTACTAAGCCTCGCACCATATTAAGAAGGCCAAGTCATCATCCCGCCAAAAGTTTCTGCACAAGGAGAAGTACATGAAGGTAATTACCTATTCTTAAGGCCTTGTGCTTTGTTTACTTTGCTTTGAATCATTGGCGTAGCTCTCAAATTTATCTTTACTAACTCAAGTGCCCCCGAGATGGTGTGCGGATAAGATGGGTTGTTGGGAGGTGTTGGTGAATGAATTGTGCTCTGACCAACGGAGGGTATTCCACAATGATGCCAAGGCATGATGTGCCGAAATGGAAGGTGTACCACACCATCAAGTCAGCGCTAACATTTATCAGTTCGGGCGGAACTGGGTATGTGGTTTGCTTCATGATTCCTGCAATTCATTCTTGTAGTGCAAGGTTTACCCATATTATTAATACTTTGTTCCTCTCTTGTAGGCTCATCACAATAAGATGGAGGTGCCAGAGGTGTACGACCTGTATGCCATGGCCCATACTGCCTCATATAAGAAGGTCAAGGCATTCTCTGAGTCTGACCTCGATAATCCTGAGAACTTCACCAATATCTCCTCCCACCACAAGCTCGTGAGTTACAGAGATGTGGGGAAGGCGGTGAATGGGGAGGACTTCGACCCAAACCAGCAACCACTTGATCCAGACCAGGTGATGTTAGCTAGCCACGAGAGGCCCCATGGCTCGACAGCCATTGAAGATGGACATATACGGTCTTCAAGCACTTTCCGGTAGATCAAGGCGCGCCAAACGAGCTCCTGTCCTGAGATGCCACATCGTCCATGGCTAGTCCAACTCGCCATCGAGGTTAGTCATATGGACTCAGATAGCTTTCCTCAGTTACATTGTCTGTGCAAACAAAAGATGATTACAATGCTAACGAGGAGGTGTGTTGCAGGCTGCTTTGCAAAAAGAGAGAGAGAACCTAGGCGCCTCTGGCGGAACAGGCCCGAAAGGCGGAGGAGGAGAAGAGGGATTTGCAGGAGAGGACGGCTAAGTTGTTGGAGGAGGAGAGGGCACGGAACGATGCATCCCATCGGGCCATGTATGAGCTCATCGTGGTAAGTTTCTTCTTCATATTAGCCAAATCATGCACTACATGTTCCATTCATTAATAACCAATATGCTTGACTTTGCAATACCAAATGTGCAGACTTTGTGCGAGAAGACTGGCCAAACCCCTCTGCCGATGCCAGTCATTACCACGTCCAGATCGGTGAGTTTCATTTCCAATGTTCATTAGTTACTAGTCTTAACATTTCAGCGTCATCATGCTAACGCAAATGATCTTTGGTCCAACAAACTTCAGGATGGCGGCGGGAATCGGAAAGTTTTCTGGTGAAACAAAGCCAGAGACTTGGTTAGATGATTATCGAGTGGCTATGCAGATTGGCGGCAGAAATGACAATGTCGCAATGAAGGACCTGCCCCTCATGTTGGATGGTTCAGCTCGAGCTTGGTTGAATCATTTGGCTCCTTCGAGCATACATTGTGGGGAAGATCTTGCCCGGCTGTTTGTCCTGAACTTTGAGGGCACTTGCAAGCGCCCGGGAGGTCTGGTCGACTTACAACACTGCGTCCAGAAGCCCAATCAAACCTTAAGGGATTATATTCAGCGATGGTCCACCCTGCATCATACGGTGGAGAATGTGTCGGAACATCGGGCTGTTTGTGCCTTCAAGGCTGGTGTGAGATACAGGGAGTTGTACCTGAAGTTCGGGCGCACCGGTGATATTTCACTCGGCAAGATGATGGAAATTGCCACTCGCTACGCTAATGGCGAGGAAGAGGACTGCCTCCGTAGCGGCAAAGGAAAAACAGTCGCCAACAAGTCTGGCGGCGGCAACAATCGGAAACAGAAGCGGTAGGCTGCTCCGGTAGAGGCAGTAGCACTGGCGACTCAGTCGAAGAACAAGGGCAAAGCCAAGGCTCAGTATGCCCCCAAGAAGGGGAAGGGTCAGTCAGGAACTGATATCTTGGACCAGCCGTGTGTAATTCACACGAGGAAAGATGCAGAAGGCAACCTGATTTTGCCCAAGCACACCACTCAACAGTGTCGAACCCTTATCCAGCAATTCAAGGGAGATCAGTCGAGTGCGAAATCTCCTGAAAAATAAGATGAAGATGAGGAAAAGGAAACATTCCCGGATGTCACTGCTACACTAGTGAGTTTTGCTGATGTCGAGAGCAAGAGTCGTTTGAAAGTCATCAATAGGGAAATCAACATGGCTGTGCCAAACACCCCCACCTACCTCAAATTTTCTCAATATGCTATCACATTCGACCAGACAGACCATCCTGCTCGTGTGGCCACTCCCGGTCGATAGGCTTTGGTAGTTGATCCGGTGGTGTAGGGGACTCGACTCAGAAAGGTCCTTATGGACGGCGGCAGCGGCCTGAACATTCTGTATGTGGATACCCTGAAAGGGATGGGCATTTTTATGTCCTGTCTGAGCGAGAGCAGCATGCAGTTTCACGGGGTCATCCCAGGAAAGGAGGCCAAGTCACTTGGCCAGATAGCATTGGATGTGACATTCGGAGATAGCAAAAATTTCCGAAAAGAAAAGTAAACATTTGAAGTCGTGGATTTCAAGAGTGCTTACCACGCCATCTTGGGTCGACCCGCTTATGCACGTTTCATGGCCCAACCATGTTACGTGTATCTCAAGTTGAAAATGACAGGCCCTAAGGGCGTGATCACGGTCACTGGCAATCGACGACGAGCCAAAGAGTGTCTCCATCAAGGATCCAAGATCACCGATCAACAGATGGCCATGGTCGAGCTACAGGAGTACAAGAAAACCGCCGATCCTTGATTTGCTCCGAGCAAAGAAGCCTGCTTCCGAGTCGGCATTTCAGTCGGCAGGGGAAGTGAAAAAGGTGCATACCCACCCGAAGGATCCAACTGCTGCCCCGACGAATATCTCAACAACACTCGATAGTAAATAGGAAGTCGAGCTCATCCAGTTCCTCCGTGAGAACTAGGATATCTTTGCATGGAAGCCTGCTGACATTCCGGGCATTCCCAGGGAGCTGGCTGAGCACCGTCTACGAGTGGACCCGAAAGTCAAGCCCCTCAGGGAGCATTTGCATCAATCAGCGGCGGAGAAGCGCAAGGCAATCGGAGAAGAAGTGGCCCGTCTCTTGCAAGCCAAGTTCATTCGGGAGATTTACCACTCCGAGTGGCTCTCGAATGTTGTGATGGTGCCAAAGAAAGATAAGTCGTTGCGCATGTGCATTGACTTCAAACATCTCAATAAGGTGTGCCCGAAAGACCATTTTCCACTCCCTCGCATAGATCAAATTGTTGACACGACAGCGGGCTGTGAGCGTTTATCGTTTTTGGATGCTTATTCTGGGTACCATCAGATCCGTCTGTATGGCCCGGACGAAATAAAGACAACCTTCATCACCTCTTTTGGGTGTTTTTGCTACGTAACCATGCCTTTGGGTCTTAAGAATGTCGGCGCTACTTTTGTGCGCATGATCCCTTCATAAATGTTTACTCGACCAAATCCCTTGAAATGTCGAGGCATACATGGACAATATAGTAGTCAAGTCCCGCAAAGGTTCCGACCTGCTGGCTGACTTGGCCGGGACATTCGCCAATCTGATGCGATTCGACATAAAGCTGAATCCAGCAAAATGTACCTTCGGTGTCCCTGGCGGCAAGTTGCTCGGTTTTCTCGTTTCCAAGCGAGGAATTGATGTTAATCCCGAGAAGATCAGCGTCGTTACTCGTACGAAGAGTCCTGTGCGAGTGCATGATGTTCAGAAGCTAACAGGTTGCTTGGCAGCATTGAGTCGATTCATTTCTCGTCTTGGTGAGAAGGCTCTACCCTTAGATCAGTTGATGAAGAAGTCCGACACGTTCGAATGGACTCCCGAAGCCGATCCAGCGTTTGTTGAGCTCAAAACCCTGCTCTCCACCCAGCCGGTGCTTGTCGCTCCTGCCAGCAAAGAGCCCTTGCTCCTGTACATCACGGCCACAAATCAGGTCGTCAGTACAGTGCTGACTATCGATCGAGAAGAGGAGGGTAAAGCCTATAAGGTCCAGCGGCCAGTTTATTATGTCTCGGAAGTATTGTCCCCCTCAAAGCAAAGATATCCACACTATCAAAAGCTGGTATATGGTATTTACCTATCAGTGAAGAAGGTGGCACATTATTTCCAAGACCATTCGATCTCAGTCGTCAGTGATGCACCTTTCTCCGAGATTTTCAATAATCGCGATGCATCAGGTCGAGTGGCTAAATGGGCAATTGAGCTTGGACACTTTGACATCAGATTCAAGGCCAAGAAAGCAATCAAGTCCCAAGCATTGGCAGATTTCATAGCCGAGTGGACTGAACAGCAACAGCCTATCCAAGTTCACTCAGCGCATTGGACAATGTTCTTCGACGGCTCCAAAATGTTGAATGGGTCCGGTGCTGGCGTTGTTTTGATATCCCCCAGAGGCGACAAGCTCAGCTTGTCTTGCAAATTCAGTTTGATTCCTCCAACAATGAGGCAGAGTATGAAGCACTTTTGTACGGGTTATGCATGGCTATCTCGCTCGGCGTCAAGCGCTTGATGGTTTACGGCGACTCAGATTTGGTGGTGAATCAAGTGATGAAAGAGTGGGATGTTAGAAAGCCTGCTATGACTGGATACTGCAATGCAGTCCGGAAGCTGGAGAAGAAATTTGAAGGTCTGGAACTTCACCATATTCCTCGACTGAAAAATCAGGCAGCTGATGAGCTATCCAAGATTGGTTCCACTTGACGGCCTATCCCCAGCGGAGTGTTCCTGGAGCATTTGCACACTCCTTCGATTCAAGAGGATCCCTTCACTGAAGAGCCCCTGCAAACCTTAAGCTCCTCTGACTCGACTAAAGTCGATGTGTTGGGGAACGTCGCATGGGAAACAAAAATTTTCCTACGCACACGCAAACCTATCCATGGTGATGAGCATCTACGAGAGGGAGAGAGGATCTACATACCCTTGTAGATCGCTAAGCGGGAAGCGTTAAGAAACCGGTTGGTGTAGTCGAACATCTTCGCGATCCAAATCGCCGAGCGTCCCGCGATCTCATCACGATCTGTCCCGCGATCCAATCACGATCCGTCCCGTGAACTCATCACGATCCGTCCCGCGATCTCATCACGATCCGTCTCAAGATCTTGATCACGATTTGTCCCGCGAACTCATCACGATCCATTCCGTGATCACATCACGAACCATCTCGCGATCTCGATCACGGTCCTTCCGATCTATCGCCGAACGGACGACACCTCCGCGTTCAGCACACGTGCAGCTTGATGACGATCTCCACCGTCTCGATCCAGCGAGAGGAGGTGGAGAGGAGAGAGAGTTCACCGGCAGCGTGACGGCGCTCCGGTGATGGTGGTGGAGTGATTCCGGCAGGGCTTCGCCTAAGCGCTGCGGAAAACCGATCTAGAGGAGAAACTGTGCACCGGTGAAACGGGTAGCACGTGGCCGAAAACTCTGTCCAAAAACCACCCAATCCACTAGTATATATAAGAGGAGAGGAGAGGAGAGGCATCCAAGGCCTTTGGGTCGGCCGAAATAGGAGGTGGGAGCAATCCTACTTCACCTCCAATCCTAGTTGGAGTAGGATTGCCTCCTATTGGCTGATTTTCCACTTTTTGCTTTAGGACTTTCTCTCCTGCGCCATGGGCCTTTGTGGCTGTTTTCCCAGCCCACTAAGGGCTGGTTATTATTCTCCCACAGCCCATGGACCTCTTGGGGTCGAAATACCCCTCCCGGAGGTCCTCCGGTACACTACCGGCACTCCCGGTACAATACCGATACTCCCGGTACACTACCGATGAGCCCGAAACTTTTCCGGAAACCAAACTGGGACTTCCTATATATGAATCTTTACCTCCGGACCATTACGGAGCTCCTCGTGACGTCCGGGATCTCATCCGGGACTCCGAACAACCTTTGGTCACCACCATACATAACTCTACACTACCGAAACGTCACCGAACCTTAAGTGTGCAGACCCTGCGGGTTCGAGAACTATGTAGACATGACCGAGACACCTCTACGGTCAATAACCAATGGCGGGACCTGGACGTCCACATTGGTTCCTACATATTCTACGAAGATCTTTACCGGTCGAACCTCCATGTCAAGGATTCAGTTAATCCCGTATATCGTTCCCTTTGTTCTTCGGTATGTTACTTGCCCGAGATTCGATCGTCGGTATCTCCATACCTAGTTCAACCTCGTTACCGGCAAGTCTCTTTAATCGTTCCGTAATACAAGATCCCGCAACTAACAATTAGTCACATTGCTTGCAAGGCTTATTGTGATGTTGCATTACCGAGTGGGCCCCGAGATACCTCTCCGTTACACGGAGTAACAAATCGCAGTCTCGATCCATGCCAACTCAACAGACACCATCGGAGATACCTGTAGAGCACCTTTATAGTCACCCAGTTACGTTGCGACGTTTGATACACACAAGGCACTCCTCCGATATCCGTGAGTTGCATGATCTCATGGTCATAGGAACATATACTTGACATGCAGAAAACAGTAGCAATAAACTGACACGATCATATGCTATGTTTGTAGTTTGGGTCTTATCCATCACATCATTCTCCTAATGATGTGATCCCGTTATCAAATGACATCTCATGTCCATGGCTAGGAAACCTTAACCATCCTTTGATCAACGAGCTAGTCCATTAGAGGCATACTAGGGACATGGTTTTGTCTATGTATCCACACATGCATTTAAGTCTCCGATCAATACAATTATAGCATGGATAATAAACGATTATCAGGAACAAGGAAATATGATAATAACTAATTTATTATTGCCTGTAGGGCATATTTCCAACAGTCTCCCACTTGCACTAGAGTCAATAATCTAGTTCACATCACCATGTGATTCGCATTGTTATGAATCTAACACCCAATGAGTTCTGGGGCTCGATAATGCTTTGCATGTGAGAGAGGTCTTATAGTCAACAGGTCTGCGATATTCAGATCCGTGTGTACTTTGCATATCTCTATGTCAAACCGTAAACACTGCTACCACACTCCACTTGGTACTATTTCCAAATGGCTGCTCCACTATACGTATCCAGATTGCTACTACTAGTCATCCGGATAGGTGTTAAAGCTTGCATCGACGTAACTCTTTACGACGAACTCTTTATCACCTCCATAATCAAGAAACATTTCCTTAGTCCTCTGGTTACTAAGGATAATTCCGACCGCTCTCCAATGATCCACTCCTGGACCACTCTTGTACCCCTTGACAGACTTATGGCAAGGCACACATAGGTGCGGTACATAGCATGGCATAATATAGAGCCTATGGCTAAGGCATAGGGGACGACGTTCGTCCTTTCTCTTTCTTCTGCCGTTGTCGAGCTTTGAGTCTCACTCAACTTCACACCTTACAAATCAGATGAGAACTATTTCTCTGGCTGATCCATTTTGAACTCTTTCAAAATCTTGTGAAGGTATGCACTCATTGAAAGTCTCATCAAGCATCTTGATCTATCTCTATAGATTTTGATGCTCAACAATTAGGTAGCTTTATCCAGGTCTTCCTTTGAAAAACACTTTTCAAACAACCTTTTATGCCTTCCAGAAATTCTACATTATTTCCGATCAACAATATGTCAACCACATATACTTATCAGAAACTCTACAGTGCTCCCACTCACTTTATTGCAGATACAAGTTTCTCGTAAACTTTGTATAAACTACAGAAACTTTGATCACCTCATCAAAGTGTATATTCCAACTCCGAGATGCTTGCTTCAGTCCATAGAAGGATCACTGAAGCTTGCTCATCTTTTAGCATCCTTAGGACTGACAAAACCTTCTGGTTGTATCACATACAACCTTTCCTTAAGTAAACCGTTAAGGAAACGATGTTTTGACATCCATCTGCCAGATTTCATAATTGAAAATGCAGCAACTGCTAACATAATTCCAACATACTTTTAGCATCGCTACGAGTGAGAAAGCCTCATCGCAGTCAACTCCTTGAACTTGTCACAAACAACTTTGCAACAAGTCGAGCTTTACAAATGGTGACATTCACCATCAGTGTCTGTCTTCATTCTAAAGGTCCATTTGTACTCAACGACCTGCCGTCTAACGAGCAAGTCTACCAAAGTCTATACTTGGTTTTCATACATGGATCCTATCTCGGATTTCATGGCCTCTAACCATTCGTCGGAATCCGGGCCCATCATCGCTTCTCCATAGCTCGTAGGTTCATCGTTGTCCAACAACATGATCTCTAAGACAGAGTTGTCGTACCACTTAGGAGCAGTACACATCCTTGTCGACCCACGAAGTTCGATAGTAACTTGATCCTGAAGCTTCATGATCATCATCATTAAGTTCCTCTTCAACTAACGTAGGCTTCACAGAAACATCTTTCTGCGCTGCGCTACTCTCTGGTTGAACAAAGGTTTAACAACCTCATCAAGTTCTATCTTCCTCCCACTCAATTCTTTCGAGAGAAACTTTTTCCCGAGAAAGGACCCAGTTCTAGCAACAAACACTTTGCACTCGGATCTGAGATAGAAGGCATACCCATCTGTTCTTAGGGTATTCTATGAAGATACATTTGTCCGCTTTGGGTTCTAGCTTATTATGTGAAAACATTTTCCACACAAGCATCGCAGCCCCAAACATTAAGAAATGACAGCTTAGGTTTCTATCAAACCATAATTCACACGGTGTCATCTCAACGGATTTAGATGATGCCCTATTTAAAGTGAATGTAGTTGTCTCTAATGCATAACCCCAAAAATTATAGTAGTAAAACGATAAGAGACATCACAGTATGCACTATATCAATAGAGCATGACTATGATGTTCGGACACACCATCACACCATGGTGTTCCAGGTGGCGTTAGTTGTGAAACAAATTTCACGTTGTCTTAAGTTGTATGCCAAACTCGTAACTCAGATATTCACCTTCACGATCATATCGTGGTCATTTTTATCTTCTTGTCACGATGATCTTTAAACTTCACTCTGAATTTGCTTGAACCTTTCAAACGATTCAGACTTGTGTTTCATTAAGTAAATATACACTATATCTACTGAAATCATCAGTGAAGGTAAGAAAATAACGATATCCACTGCACGCTACAAGACTCACTAGATTGCATACATCAACATGTATCATTTCCAATGAATCACTTGCCCGCTCCATCCAACGGGGTCCTTTAGTCATCTTGCCCAAGAGGCATTGTTCGCATGTCTCAACCGATTCGAAATCGAATGAGTCCAAATATCCATCAGCATGGAGTTTCTACATGCGCTTTATACCAATATGACATTTAGCGGCAGTGCCACAAGTATGTGGTACTATCATTATTAACTTTGTATCTTATGACATCAATGTTATGAACATGTGTACTACTACGATCAAGATTTCAACAAACCATTCTCACTGGGTGCATGACCATTGAAGGTATTATTCATGTAAACAGAATAACTATTATTCTCTGACTTAAATGAATAACCGTATTGCAACAAACATGATCTAATCATGTTCATGCTCAACGCAAAACACCAAATAACATTTATTTAGGTTCATCACTAATCCTGAAGGTAGAGAGAGCGTGCGATGTTGATCACATCAACCTTGGAAACATTTCCAACACACATCGTCACCTCACCCTTAGCTAGTTCTCCGTTTATTCCGTAGCTTTTATTTCGAGTTACTAACATTTAACAACCGAACCGGTATCCAATACCCAGGTGCTACTAGGAGTACTAGCAAGGTACACATCAATAACTCGTATATCAAATATACTTCTGTCGATGTTGCCAGCCTTCTTATCTACCAAGTATCTAGGGTTGTTCCACTTCAGCGACCTCTCACCTCATAATAGAAGCACTTAGTCTCGGGTTTGAGTTCAACTTTGGGTTGCTTCACTGGAGCAGCCACTGACTTGCTATCCATGAAGTTTCCCTCCTTGCTCTTGCCCTTTTCGAAACTAGTGGTTTGATTAACCATCAACACTTGACGCCCCTTCTTGATTTCTACCTTCGCGGTGTCAAACATCGCGAACAACTCAGGGATCAATACTTCTATCCCTGGTGTATTATAGTTCATCACTAAGTTCTAGTAGCTTTAGTGACAGTGACTTGGAGAACTATATCAATCACTATCTTATCTGGAAGATCAACTCCCACTTGATTCAAGCGATTGTAGTACCCAGACAATCTAAGTACATGCTCAACGATTGAGCTATTCTCCTTCATCTTACAAGCAAAGAATCTTGTTGGAGATCTCATATCTCGCAACAAAGGCACGAGCCTGAGATCACAATCTCTGCTCTAGAACATCTCATATGTTCTGTGACGTTCAAAACGTTTTGGAGCCTCAATTCTAAGCCATAATGCATGACGCACTAAACTATCAAGTAGTCATCGAAACGTGCCTGTTAGATGTTCACAACATCTATAGACGACGCTAGAGGGGGTGGCGCACCGAGCGGTGCATTAAGGACATAAGCCTTCTGTGCAGCAATGAGGACAATCCTCAGATCACGGAACCAGTCCGCAATTTTGCTACCAACATCTTTCAATTCTATTTCTCTAGGAACATATAAAAATACAAGGGAGCTACAGCGCGAGCTTGTAATCTACAACATAATTTGCAAAGACACTTTGACTATGTTCATGATAATGAGTTCAATTAATCATATTACTTAAGAACTCCCACTCAAATTGACATCCCTCCGATCATTCGAGTGATACATGATCCAAATTCACCAACTCAAGTCCGATCATCACGTGAGTTGAGGTGGCTGCAATGGTGAACATCATTATGTTGATCATATCTACTATATGACTCATGTTCGACCTTTCGGTCTCTCGTGTTCCGAGGCCATGTCTGTACATGCTAGGCTCGTCAAGTTTAACCCGAATATTCTGCGCGTGCAAATCTGGCTTGCACCCATTGTATGTGAACGTAGAGTCTATCACACCCGATCATCACGTGGTGTCTCAACACGACGAACTTTCGCAACGGTGCACACTCGGGGAGAACACAGTTCATCTTGAAATTCAAGTGAGGGATCACCTTATAATGCTACCGCCGTACTAAGCAAAACAAGGTGCATAAAAGGATTAACATCTCATGCAATTCATAAGTGACATGATATGGCCATGAACTTGTGTTTAAGATCTCCATCTTCGAAACACCGGCATGATCTCCATCGTCACCGGCACAACACCATGATCTCCATCATCTTGATCTCCATCAATGTGTTGCCATTGGGGTTGTCACGCCCTGCATGCTTCTACTACTATTGCTACCATAGCGATAAAGTAAAGCATTACATAGCGCTTAATGATTGACACGCAGGTCATACAACAATTAAAGACAACCCTATGGCTCCTGTCGGTTGCCGTACTCATCAACATGCAAGTCGTGATAATCTATACATCACATGATCATCTCATACATCACATATATCTCATCATGTAAGTGGCCATATCACATCACAACATACCCTGCAAAAACAAGTTAGACGTCCTCTAATTGTTGTTGCATATTTTACGTGGCTGCTATGGGTATCTAGCAAGAACTATTCTCACCTACGCATAAACCACAACGGTGATACACTAGTTTTCTTTTCAACCTTCTCAAGGACCGCCTTTGTCGAATCCGATCCAACTAAAGTGAGAGAAACTGTCACCCGCAAGCCATCTAGGCAACAAGTTGCGTCGAGGGAACCGGTCTCTCGTACGCGTACGAGTAATGTTGGTCCGGGCCGCTTCATCTCACAATCCCGCTGAACCAAAATACGACCAAGGGAGGAAGCAATCTAAGCATCAATGCCCACAAACCTTTTGTGTTCTACTCGAGATCTCATCGAACCATCAACCTAGCTCATGATGCCACTGTTGGGGAACGTCGCATGGGAAACAAAAATTTTCCTATGCACACGCAAACCTATCCATGGTGATGAGCATCTACGAGAGGGAGAGTGGATCTACATACCCTTGTAGATCGCTAAGCGGGAAGCGTTAAGAAACGCGGTTGGTGTAGTCGAACATCTTCGCGATCCAAATCGCCGAGCGTCCCGCGATCTCATCACGATCTGTCCCGCGATCCAATCACGATCCGTCCCGTGAACTCATCACGATCCGTCCCGCGATCTCATCACGATCCGTCTCACGATCTTGATCACGATTTGTCCTGCGAACTCATCACGATCCGTTCCGTGATCACATCAGGAACCATCTCGCGATCTCGATCACGGTCCTTCCGATCTAGCGCCGAACGGACGGCACCTCCGCGTTCAGCACACGTGCAGCTTGATGACGATCTCCACCGTCTCGATCCAGCAAGAGGAGGTGGAGAGGAGAGAGAGTTCACCGGCAGCGTGACGGCGCTCCGGTGATGGTGGTGGAGTGATTCCGGCAGGGCTTCGCCTAAGCGCTGCGGAAAACCGATCTAGAGGAGAAACTATGCACCGGTGAAACGGGTAGCACGTGGCCGAAAATTCTGTCCAAAAACCACCCAATCCACTAGTATATATAAGAGGAGAGGAGAGGAGAGGCATCCAAGGCCTTTGGGTCGGCCGAAATAGGAGGTGGGAGCAATCCTACTTCACCTCCAATCCTAGTTGGAGTAGGATTGCCTCCTATTGGCTGATTTTCCACTTTTTGCTTTAGGACTTTCTCTCCTGCGCCATGGGCCTTTGTGGCTGTTTTCCCAGCCCACTAAGGGCTGGTTATTATTCTCCCACAGCCCATGGACCTCTTGGGGTCGAAATACCCCTCCCGGAGGTCCTCCGGTACACTACCGGCACTCCCGGTACAATACCGATACTCCCGGTACACTACCGATGAGCCCGAAACTTTTCCGGAAACCAAACTGGGACTTCCTATATATGAATCTTTACCTCCGGACCATTACGGAGCTCCTCGTGACGTCCGGGATCTCATCCGGGACTCCGAACAACCTTCGGTCACCACCATACATAACTCTACACTACCGAAACGTCACCGAACCTTAAGTGTGCAGACCCTGCGGGTTCGATAACTATGTAGACATGACCGAGACACCTCTACGGTCAATAACCAATGGCGGGACCTGGATGTCCACATTGGTTCCTACATATTCTACGAAGATCTTTATCGGTCGAACCTCTATGTCAAGGATTCAGTTAATCCCGTATATCGTTCCCTTTGTTCTTCGGTATGTTACTTGCCCGAGATTCGATCGTCGGTATCTCCATACCTAGTTCAACCTCGTTACCGGCAAGTCTCTTTAATCGTTCCGTAATACAAGATCCCGCAACTAACAATTAGTCACATTGCTTGCAAGGCTTATTGTGATGTTGCATTACCGAGTGGGCCCCGAGATACCTCTCCGTTACACGGAGTAACAAATCCCAGTCTCGATCCATGCCAACTCAACAGACACCATCGGAGATACCTGTAGAGCACCTTTATAGTCACCCAGTTACGTTGCGACGTTTGATACACACAAGGCACTCCTCCGATATCCGTGAGTTGCATGATCTCATGGTCATAGGAACATATACTTGACATGCAGAAAACAGTAGCAATAAACTGACACGATCATATGCTATGTTTGTAGTTTGGGTCTTATCCATCACATCATTCTCCTAATGATGTGATCCCGTTATCAAATGACATCTCATGTCCATGGCTAGGAAACCTTAACCATCCTTTGATCAACGAGCTAGTCCATTAGAGGCAAACTAGGGACATGGTTTTGTCTATGTATCCACACATGCATTTAAGTCTCCGATCAATACAATTATAGCATGGATAATAAACGATTATCATGAACAAGGAAATATGATAATAACTAATTTATTATTGCCTCTAGGGCATATTTCCAACACGATGTTCCTGAAGTGATTGACCTGGTCATGGAGGTGCTAGTTATCATTCCCGACTGGACTATACCGTACATAGCCTATACCATCAGACAGGAGCTTCCTGAAGATGAAGGAGAGGCTCAACAGATTGTGCGCAGGTCCAAGGCTTTCACTGTGATGGGAGATCATCTATTCAGAGAGAGTGTGACTGGTGTCACCCAGCATTGCATTTCCCCGAGGAAGGTCGGATGATTCTCGACAAAATCCACTCGGGAACTTGCAGCCACCATGCGTGTTCAAGCGCGATCATTGCTAAAGTATACCGAGCTGGTTTTTACTGGCCACGAGCTAATGAGATGGCTAAGGACATCGTTGATTACTGTGAGGGCTGTCAGTTCTATGCAAATCTATCACACAAGCCGGCATATGCTCTGAAGACAATTCCTCTCGCCTGGCCGTTCGCGGTTTGGGGACTCGACATGGTTGGTCCCTTCCATTAGGGATATAACCCCGCAATATGACCCGTCTTAGAGGCTCCGGTTCATATTGATGACTTGTAAGCCGGCCCATGGGTGAGCCGTAAGACTGGTGGCCCAACAAGATAGACGGCTTAAGATGTGGGCCGCATGATGGCCTGGACGTAGAAGACCCGGGTGTGTAAGCCGCCTCAAGGACAACTTGGACAGAAAGATAGAAAGAGACTCGGAGTCACAAGAAGACCCGGATAGATAATTGTAAAGACCCGGTGGTCCTGACCTCCTATATAAAGGCAGACCCGAGGCGACTTAGAGGATAGGTTATCGAGAACTAGGTCAAGCTTCTAGATCCTTGTAATCGATACACAAGCAATACAAACACAAGCAGGACGTAGGCCATTACCTCGACTTGAGGGGCCGAACCTGGGTTAATTCGTGTCATTCGTCCCGATCAACCCCTTTGAGTCCACCCCGTTAGCGATGGCCTCGAATCTAAGTTCGTTCACCCGGACATCTGCCGTGATAAATCCACGACAGTTGGCGCCCACCGTGGGGCTAGCGCTTGGTGGTGTTGTGTTCTCAAAGGGATCTCTCCCAGGGCTCAAGGGATACGTGGTTGGAAGGATGAGCAAGAGTCGCCGCGGCCGGCTCTACATCGATGACGCCGGCTGGAGGCTTGATGCTGATTCTATGGAGTATGGATTCCGGGTTCCGTTTGGCGGGATCCAGGTTTTCATTGGAAAGGTTGATGGGTCTACACCCAGGCCGGACATCTGCACCAACATCGTCGAGTCAGCTCGGTGTCTCCAATCTGTGAGTGGTGTGCGGCCTGCCCGTGCCCATCCAGGTCAAAGGCATGTTCTCGTGGGCTTCACTCAAGGTATGGACCTGGAAGCGTCCGGGTCACAGGGAACTCTTGTTTGCTCGGAAGATGAGTCCTCAAGTGGGGAGACAGAGTTAGTGTATCGGCTCAGTAACGGTGGCCTTGGGGGCTACTATGACACCTATTCTGAGGTAGAGGGCTTTGAGTCGGATGCTCACCCCCGGTTCATGCGGCGGTGTTCATGACGGGATCGGCTCCTGTCGCCGGTCACACAACTACGGGAGTCGCTGCAGCGGGTGATAGCCCGCCGCCGCCGGCTTAGGTTCTAGTGGAATTGATGGACGAGCTTCTAGCTCTCATGGCCACGGAAGTAACTCTGGATAATCAAGCAGCCCGGAATCTAGAGGTGGCACGGATCAAGGGCCGGATGGCAGAGGAACCACAAAGGATGGTTGAGCTGAAGATCCGGATGGAGGAAGAAGCGGAGCGTATCAAGGCAGATGCTTTCCATCTAGAGCTGGAACAAAGGTCAGTAGCCGCGGTGCACCGGAGGAGGCATCAATCCTGTCTGCTAGAACGTTACGAAGCAAGGAACCTGTTTAATACCCCTGGTGCGGGGTGGGTTACGGGCGCGCCGGAAAGCCGCCCGATGGAACGCCTGGCAACTCATCCACCCCAGCATAACCAAACTTCACCTAGAGCTTTTCCGACACTGGCGGGTCATTACTCTAACCTGGCCGAGAACATGGTGGCGGTGGCCACCCATCTTGGGACGATTCCCATCCCAGATGAAGCACCCTTTGTGGAGGACGTGTGAAACGCCATTGGATATTTACAGACGGCCATGGCCCAGCAAGAGAGATATGCTCACAGTCGGAGCCGGGTTCACTCTACCCCCCTCCCCAGTCGAAGTTTCAGCCGGCGCTATGAATCGCCGACGTGTTCCAGTAGTCATCCACGTCGGGGACCACCGGAGGACGAGCAGGCGGCTCTAGATGCACAAGCCCTTGCGGACCGGGCGAGAAACAGGCGAGAGGCGGAGGTAGCGGCAACCCGTCCAGAGCCAGCGCTTTCCGTCTCAATGGGAGTAGTTACTACCAGAGCCGTAGGGGTGCCATGCTTAACTCCGGCTCTAAGAAGTGAACGACTACCGAAAGATTTTAAGGGGCCTTGAAAAGTTCCGAATTACACAGCTGATCTACCCCGTGAGGCTTGGGTTGAGAGTTATGAGCTGCCCATGGAGATGTTGGACGTCAGTGAGACGGTATGTGCAAAATATTTCATCATGATGCTTGAAGGTCCGGCTCGCACATGGTTGAAAGGTCTGCCGCCTAACACGATAAGTTCATGGGCGGAGCTGAGAGCGAAGTTTATTAAGAATTTTCAGGGGACCTGTAAGAAGCCTATGACCATTGTAGACTTGGACCATTGTGTTCAACAGGAAAATGAGTCGTCCCATCATTGGGTCCGGCGGGTGTCGACCATTATTCACTCCTCAGAGCAGATCACGGCGGCTCAAGCGGTGCTTATTCTGGAAAAGGACTGTCATTTTGTTCCATTGAAACAGAAGGTCGGCTGGCTCAAGCGCACGTGTCAGGATATGGGAGAGCTCATGACGGCCCTGACAAAGTATGCCGACTCAAATAACACCAAGGATCCAGGCTCGGATGATGAGAAAGCCAATCAAGGGAAGAAGAACAATCAAGGCAAAGGCTTTGTAAACAATGGGAATCAGAATAAACGAAAGAACGCTGATGGCGGGTCAGAGCTAGTGGCGAACACCAACACAGAACAGAACCATCCCAAGGGGAACAGAAAATTCAGGCCATTTCACCAAAGGAATAGAGGTCCTTACAATTTAGAAGAAGTGCTTAAGAAGCCTTGTCTGGAGCACGGCACGCCTGATAAGCCGGCGTTACATGCGTGGGGTGATTGCTTTATCATGCAGAGATCCAAAAACCAGCATTCCCAACCACGCAATAACCAGGGCGGTGGCACGCCTGGCGGCTCAGGGCACGGTAGATCAGGGGCTGGATTCAGCGCCGGCGGTTAAGGAGCCGGGCATCCGGGTCAGAATAACCAAGGGGGGCACCAACAACATCCTTGCAACAACAACAATAACAACAATTAGCAGCAGCGGCAGCACAATCAATCTGGGTTTCAGAGTAACCCGAAGCAGCTCAGTTCTGGACAGTATCACGTGTTCACGACCGGTCACAGTAAACGAGACGAGAAGTTGCGGAGGAGAGCGGTTAATGCGGTTGCTCCTGCTCTCCCGTGGTACTTACCATGGTCTGAGTATGACATAAGGTGGAGCCGGGAGGATCACCCGCCGCGGGTAGATGACCCGGGCCGGCTGGCTTTAGTTGTGGCCCCTCAGGTGAATGGCTATATGGTGAACAAGGTGCTCATGGACGGAGGCAGTAGTATCAACATCCTTTATTATGATACTTTCCGGCGGATGAAGTTGCTTGACAAAGACCTTAAACCTTCCTCCACCGTCTTTCATGGTGTGGTCCCGGGTAAGTCGGCATACCCGGTGGGCCGGATTTCTTTGGAAGTGGCTTTTGGCGATGAGTATAATTATAGGGTGGAGTCCTTGTGGTTTGAGGTGATTAAAATCAAAAGTCCCTATAATGCACTGTTTGGGAGGCTGGCTTATGCCAAATTTATGGCTAGGCCTTGCTATGTTTATTTACAACTCAAAATTCCCAGCTTAGATGGTACAACTACCATTCACGATAATCGAAAAACGGCTCTCGAGTGTGAGGAAGGAGATGCGGCGTATGCAGAGTCTAGTTGTGCCCAGGAGGAGCTGAAGTTCTACAAGGAGAACGTTGACCCGGAGGATATGACCCCGCTGAAGAAGCCTACTATGGAAGTTGAGCCGCCACTCAAGTTTTCAGCGGATGATACCAAGGCAGTAGATTTCAATCCGGGCGACTCATCCAAGCAGTTCATCATTGGGGCTCACATGGATCCCAAATAGGAAAGCGCGCTCATCGAATTCATCCGTGAGAATCGGGACATCTTTGCATGGAAGCCTTCTGACATGCCGGGTGTACCGAGAGAGTTCGCTGAGCACAACCTTAATGTGGATCCGAAGTTTAAGCCGATTAAACAGTTTCTATGATGGTTCAACAAAGAGAGACGTAAAGCTATTTGGGAGGAAGTTGCCCGGCTCTTGGCTGCAGGCTTTATAGTGGAAGTTTTTCACCCGGAGTTGTTGGCTAACTCGGTGCTAGTGCTCAAAAAGAACGGCACCTGGCGTATGTGTATAGATTACACGAACCTTAACAAGGCTTGCCCGGCTGACCCTTTTGCACTCCCTCGTATCGATCAGATTATTGATGCTACAGCCGAGTGTGAAAGTTTATGCTTCCTGGATGCATATTCAGGTTATCATCAGATCAAGATGGCAATGAAAGATCAGGAGAAGACGACATTTATTACAGCATTTGGGGCGTTCTGCTACGTCTCCATGCCTTTTGGGCTCAAGAGTGCCCAGGCAACTTACCAACAATGTGTGCAGAACTGCCTTCACAGTCAGATTGGCCGAAATGTTCATGCTTACGTAGACGACATCATGGTTAAATCCAGAAAGAAAGAAACTCTTCTAGAGGATCTAAAGGAAACTTTTGACAATCTCCGGGTCTACAAGATGATGCTTAACCCGACGAAGTGTGTTTTTGGTGTTCCGGCAGGAAAGCTTTTGGGTTTCTTGGTCTCTGAGCGGGGCATCGAGGCTAACCTAGATAAAATTAAGGCTATCACTTCTTTAGGAGATCCGACGTGCATTAATGACGTTCAGCGCCTTGCAGGATGGATTGCTGCGTTCAGCCGGTTCATAAGCCGGCTTGGGGAGAAGGCCATTCCCTTATACCAGATGATGAAGAAGACAAACAAGTTTAAGTGGAGCAAGGCAGCGGCTGAAGCACTTGAAGCTCTTAAAAAACAGTTGACTGAGCCACCAGTGTTAGCCGCTCCGGTGAGAAAGAACCGTTGCTCCTTTATGTGGCGGCTAACAATAGAGCGGTCAGTGTAGCAATTGTGGTTGAGCACAAGGAGGCAGGGAAGGAATATCCTATGCAAAGGCCGGTTTATTACATCAGTGAAGTTTTGGCAGAGTCTAAGCAGAGGTATCCGCATTGGCAGAAGCTGGTATACGGAGTTTTCATGGCTAACCGCAAGTTAAAACACTACTTTTTGGGGCACCAGATAACCGTGGTCAGTTCTGCCCCGTTGGGAGATATCGTTCAAAATAGAGAAGCCACAGGGAGGATTGCCAAGTGGGCCTTAGAGCTGGGTCCTCTTAACATCAAATATGTTCCTCGTACAGCAATAAAGTCTCAAGCTTTGGTGGATTTCATAAATGATTGGACAGAATGTCAAGCTCACAAAGAGAATCCGAATAACACATATTGGACTATACACTTTGATGGGTCCAAGCAGCTAGAGGGGTCCGGTGCAGGAGTTATTCTCACCTCCCCGAAGGGTGACAAGTTTTGTTATGTGCTGCAGTTAATGTTCCCTTGTACTAATAATGCATCTGAGTATGAGGCACTGCTCCATGGTCTCAGAGTCGCTAAAGAGATGAACTTAAGCCGGGTTAGATGTTTAGGCGACTCAGATCTTGTGGCTCAGCAAGTTTCAGGTACTTCGGACTCCAAGGATCCGCGGATGGCGGCTTATCGACAGGCGGTTGATATCATTGCCGGTCACTTCAAGGGGTACCAGGTGGATTATATTGATCGTCGCAGGAATGAGGCGGCTGATGCCTTATCACGGTTAGGTTCTCAACGAAAGCCGGTACCACCTAATGTTTTTCTGGACGTATTGCATCATCCGACTATTAAGATACCCTCTGAGGAGGATCTGGCTATTCCTAACCCGGAGGCGGAATTGGTGGCGGCTCCGCATGCTATCCCAGACTGGACTATTCCTTATTTGGTGTATCTGACACGCGGCGAGTTGCCTCAGGAGGAGGATCTAGCCAGGAAGATCACCCGGCATTCTAAGTCTATGACGATTATCAATGGTGAGTTACATAAGTGTAGTGTGACGGGTGTCTTTCAGCCCTGCGTCTCATCGGAGGAGGGCCGACAGATCTTGAGTGAAATTCATGCTGGCGACTGTGGACATCATGCCGGGTCAAAATCTTTAGTGGCCAAGGCTTTTTGACATGGGTTTTTCTGGTTGACGGCTCACAAGGATGCAGAAGACTTAGTCCGTAAGTGTGACGGCTATCAGAAGTTTGGCCGGTGTGCTCACGTTCCGGCTCAAGAGTTGAGGATGATACCAATCACTTGGCCGTTTGCGGTCTGGGGGCTTGATATGGTAGGACCTTTCAAGAGATACAAGGATAAGAAAACACACCTTCTGGTGGCGATTGATAAATTTACTAAGTGGGTAGAGGCAGAGCCGGTCAGCAAATGTGAGGCGGCTACAGCGATTCAATTCATTAAGAAGTTGATCTATCGCTTTGGTTACCCGCACAGTATCATTACAGACAATGGAACAAATCTATCCAAAGGAGCTATGAAAGCATTTTGTGAGAAGGAGCATATCCGACTTGATGTTTCAGCCGTGGCACTTCCACAGTCTAATGGTCAGGCAGAGCGAGCCAATTAGGAAATTTTAGGAGGAGTCAAATCACGGCTCATGATTCCTTTGAAGCGGCACCCGGATGTTGGGTTGAGGAGTTGCCTTCCATCTTATGGAGCATCAGAACTACCCCTAACAGATCTACAGGTTTCACGCCTTTCTTCATGGTGTATGGTGCTGAGGCGGTTCTACCCAGCGATATCCGGCACGACTCACCAAGGGTAGCAGCTTATGTTGAGACGGACAATGAGGTAGCACGCCAAGATGCGTTGGACGCCTTGGATGAAGCACGAGAGTTAGCAGCAGCCAGGTCGGCAATTTATCAACAAGACCTGCGATGCTATCATAGCCGCAAGGTGAAGACCCAGACATTCCAGGAAGGTGACCTGGTGCTCCGGTTGATTCAAGACCAATCTAGAATGCATAAGTTATCTCCACCATGGGAGGGGCCTTTTGTGATTAGCAGAAACCTTAACAATGGGTCATATTACCTCATTGATATCGGAGATGAGTCAGAAGTAAAAGCTAGCATCATCGCAAAGACTGGGGCCTCTGCTCTTATGTACATCTTTGTGCAATCAAGATGAAATTTTTCCGGCTCAAAAATTTGAGTTGAAGTGGTTTGTTCGCCGTCAAAATGGCTGATCTATCATTCGGCTTTATGCCCTATCAAGCGCTGTTGCAGGGAGGCTTCTTGCCTTTGGGTATAGCTTACATCTCCCCTGCATAGTCTACTTTTATGCTGTTGCAAGGAGGCTTCTTGCCTTCGGGTATAGCTTACATCTCCCTTGCATAGCCGGCGTTATGCCCAATTAAGCACTATTGCAAAGAGGCTTCTTCCCTTCGGGTATAGCTTACATCTCCTTTGCACAGCCAGCTGTTATTAAACTATTGCAAGGAGGCTTCTTGCCTTCGGGTATAGCTTACATCTCCCTTGCATAGTTGGCTTTATGCCCTATCAAGCGCTGTTGCAGGGAGGCTTCTTGCCTTCGGGTATAGCTTACATCTCCCCTGCATAGTCTGCTTTTATGTTGTTTCAAGGAGGCTTCTTGCCTTCGGGTATAGCTTACATCTCCCTTGCACAGCCGGCGTTATGCCCAATTAAGAACTGTTGCAAAGAGGCTTCTTGCCTTCGGGTATAGCTTACATCTCCTTTTCACAGTCAGCTGTTATTAAATTGTTGCAAGGAGGCTTCTTGGCTTCGGGTATAGCTTACATCTCCCTTGCACAGTTGGCTTTATGCCTAGTTTGGTTACATGAAGCGCTGTTGTTGATGGAGGCTTCTTACCTTTGGTATAGCTTACATGACCCTAAGACAACAGCGTGTACACCAAATTCTAGTTGCTTATCAACTGCGGCCATCGAAGGGGGCTTCTTACCGACGGGTATCGCTTATCTCACCCTAATGGCCGGCTTTATGCCACTTCCGGTTACTTATTAACCACGGTTGTCGAAGGGGGCTTCTTACCGACGGTTCGCTTATCTCACCCTAACAACCGACGTTTACGCCAAAACTCAGTTGCTCATCAACTATAGCTGTTGAAAGAGGCTTCTTGCCTTCGGGTATAGATTACATCTCCTTTCAAATAGTCGGCTTTATGCCGTCTCAGGCTAATATTAGTCGCGGCTGTCGATGGAGGCTTCTTTCCCTGGGGTATAGCTTACATCTCCCATCGACAGCCGGCGTTCGCGCATACAACATTTGCTGTTAAAACGAGGCTTCTTATCATCAGGTATAGCTTACATTACCCTTCATCCAGCCAGCTTTAGGCCGCTTCCGGTTCATCAATAGTCGCAGTTGTCGATAGAGGTTTCTTACCATCAGGTATAGCTTACCTTATCCTAAGACAACTGGCTCCTTAATGGATTCATCCGACAAGAGCTGGAGCCTTGTTGCTCCAGTTGACAAAATTCAAGTTTTCAAAGATATTATCCGGCTCTAATCTTCTGGAGAAGGAATGACGTCTTTAAAGACAAACACCCCTCATCAGAAAAGCTCAAGGTATATTTATGCAAAGGGGCGATCAATCAATGGAGAGCCGGCAACACATCAAATTGAAACATGGAGAGACGAAAAGTATACACAAAGAGATGGAAATATATACAGCCGACACTATTTTTAG
This sequence comes from Hordeum marinum, assembly GCA_022496015.1. NCBI lineage: Eukaryota > Viridiplantae > Streptophyta > Magnoliopsida > Poales > Poaceae > Hordeum > Hordeum marinum. Next base: position 349,003,291 of record CM039678.1, read on the forward strand.
AATGGCAGAGTCATCCTTAAGCTATTACAAAAATTGCTCTCAGAAGGAGCAAAGGCATTAACAAGTTTCTACCGCCCACGGTGGGTCATTGCATGAGCCATCACTTAGAAGGTTACAAAATGCAAAGTCAGACAGCCGGATCATCCTGCTCCGGCTCTTCTACTGTCTTCATCTGGAGAGTTTCCAAATCCCAGTTGCAGTCAGCCAGCGCGGTGAAGGACCCTTCTTCAAAAAAGGGAGACGTGTCGAGATCATTAGGAAAGAGTTCCTTACTATGGCGGGTGTCAGAGATTTCCACTCGTAGAGAGGCCCGCGGATCCTCTTATCCTCGCCATCATAAGCCGCCTGGTAGACATTTAAGTTGGCTTCATCTGCAAGTACAAACGCCAAGAAGCGGGAGTCCTTGACACACTGGATGTAGTCCGCCTCTGTGAATTCTAAGCCATCGTCTTTCTTAGATGGATAGCCATCCATCATTTCAGCCGGCGTCAGCTCTGGGGCGAAGGCCAGAGCCCGGCTCAATCCAGCGACTGCTCCTTGACGGAAAGCTGATTTCTTCAGTTCTTCAATCTGTTTTGGCATGGTGGAGAAGAGTTCCAAGACCCCTTTCAGAGCGGTGGGGATCTTCTCCCTATATTTATCACTCTTGATCATGAAGATGGTGCCGCAGTATAGTTGTTCCGCAAAGGTGTAGATGGCCTTCAGTGGCAGAAGGCTATAAGAAGCCAACTGCTGGCTCCTGGGACCTCAATAAGCCAGATAAAGCTAACGAGTCGCCAATTTTCAATAGCAATGTTAAAATACAAAGTAAAACAGACGCTTACCAAATAGGGCAGCTGACATCTTTGCTATGTGCCGCTTCAGGCCTTGGAGTTCCTCCGCCACAGCTATAAGCCGCTGGTCGGCGTCGTCCGCCCGTTTGGTCAGAGCGGCCTTTTCATATTCTGCCGTCTCTTTCAAAGAGGTAAGCTCAGCAGTGGCATTGGCCAGCTCCTCAGAGAGAAGCCGACACTTTTCGTCAGCAATGCTTCGGGCTTCTTGCTGAGTCGCCAAGTTGTCCTTCAGATCCGTCAACTGAGACTCGGCTTCGTTTAAGGCTCCCTATAACACATCAAAATACAGGATAAGTCGCCAAAATATAGGACGAGTGCTATAAGTGAATTTCTGCAAGTCTCAAACAGATTGCAAGCAATATATTTGACACTTGGGGGCTAATGTATATTTGCTTTTTTAGTATGCAGTACAGTTCCGGTTCATCTCCTTCGAAGTTAATCCAGAACTTAGGGGCTACACTATGGCTCTTCAAAGACTGCTCCTGATGAAAGATCCGACTCAATTTTTTCAAAGTTGACTCGGCCCTTGGGGGCTATGATTAGATCTTCAAGCTGTCTACATTAAAGACCCGACTCAAATAAAATCTGAGACGGCCCTTGGGGGCTATGATTGGCGGTTCACTTTATCTACAGTACTAAGCTAAAGCAATTCTAAGTGAATTTGGCATGACAATATCTACAGAGGTCACAGAAAGACCCGGTTCAACTATCAACTAGATTACACCGGCTCTTGGGGGCTAAGTAAGGATATGGTAAGAAGGAAAGGTACCTCATATTTGGTTTTCATCAAAGTCACCAGCCGAAGCTCCAAGTCACGGCTGGTATTTAGCCAGTTCATATATCCGGCATGGAGCTCATTAGCTGTCATCTTCTCGTACGAAGAATCAAAGTTTAATTTCCTCGAGGCCTTTGACGGTTCGGTATGTTTAGTCAGCACATGAGCCGGAGGCGTCTACTGAGCCGACCTGGTGATGACAGCGTTCGGGGTTGCAGGAGTTTTTGCAGGAGTCGGCGGCTTGGAAGGAGCTTTGGGAGGACTTTCCATAATGACATCTTCAGCGGCCGGCTATGCAGAGGCAGACGGTGGAGTTGCTTCCGGGTGAACCTCCTCCAGGTGTTCGATTTCCTAGTCTTGGATGACAGGGCCGGAGGAGGGCTTGTTGGTCTTACGATGCTTTGCTTGAGCACTGCAAAATGGAAAGAGCAGCGTTTGAAGAGGTTACTATCATATTAAGAGCCGGAGATCCGGATGCCATGATAAAGAATACTTATAGTGGATTGATCTTGGGCGGTGGTAGAGCCGACGCCGAAGATTCGCCAAAGGATAGGGTTTTCTAAAAGAATGAAACAGGAAAAATGAGAAAGCATCAAGATTACAAAGGAGAGACAAAGAAAAGTAGAGACGTAAACCTCCGCGGGGCGCTTCTTGGGAGCCGGAGAGTTTGGTAACCCGGACACGAGCTCAGTAGAGCCGGTACTCCGAGTCTGTCGACGCTCGGCCTGCTGTTGCTTTTTCAAAAGAAAGTCGGGAGCCAGGTAAGCTAGAGGATGAGAAAGAGGAACTTTTCGGATAACTCGCCGCGGCTTTCGGGGGACAAAATGTTCTGAGTCGGAAGAAATATAAGTTACCTCGGGAGCATCGGCATGGCTGGTTTCCACTTCATCCCGCGAATACAATAAACATTAATAACAAGCAGAGGGGGCAAAGGGTCAAGCAGGCAAATCAAGACTTTACCTCTGAGTCGGACGACGGAGGCGGCTCAAGCCAGTTTTCCTATGGAGCGCTCTTCTTTGGCTTCTTGCCCACAGTTTTCTTTTTGGCCTTCTTTGGAGGAGGGACATACTCCTTCTTCCAGAAGTCTGAGTCAGCCTAGCAAAGTGACCCGGAAAAAGGGGAATGAATCAGCAAGTTACAAGCAACATACAAGAGACGGACGTGAAGAGATCAACTTACGTCTGGAGCGGGGTTAGTGACGCAGAAAGGCGCCAGCCCGATGGTGCTGCAGGAGCCGGAGGCTTCGTGAACAAGACTCCGGACGGTCATGGCGATATCATCCTCTGTCAAGGTCGATTTGCTGAAGCACAAGGAGCTATCATACTTGCCTTCGTACTCGCACATTAGCCGGCCCCTGCGGCTTAAGGGCATGATCCGCCAAGAAACCCAGCAGCGGATCAGATCTATTGTTGTTAATCCGTTGGCCATGAGTGCCTTGAGCCTGGCATGAGCCAGTTCCAACTTGGCACGTTCTGATACTGAGAGCCGGCCCGGAAGTTCCGAATCTGTCTTGAGCCGGGAGGCACGATAACCCGGCAAGGGGCATTCACCCTCAGGAGAAGTATCCTTGCAGTAGAACCAGGTTTTATTCCAGTCCTTTGTGTGACTCGGCATCCTCATAGCCGGGAAGGTAATGTCTCTGCGCTGCTAAATAGAAATCCCTCCAAGCTCCAGACTCGGACCGCCCTTCATCTTAGTTTGGCGGTTGGCATAGAAGAACTCCCGAAAGAAACCAACAGACGCTCTAGACTGCAGAAAAGCTTCGCAGAGAACTTCGAAGTTGCATATATTCGAGATAGAGTTGGGGGCCAAGTCTTGAGGGTGCAGCTTATACAAATGAAGAACGTCCCGGAAAAATTTAGAGCCGGGCAGCACGAACCCTCGCTCAATGTGGACGGTGAAAACGACTACTTCTCCTTTCTTGGGTGCAGCCGAGTCTCATTACCCGAAACCCGCTAGTGAAGAACCTCTTTGGGAGGGAGAGTGCCTGCTTTGACAAGATCTGCTAAATATTCTTCCGTGACGCAGGAGCCAACCCAGTTGCATGAGTTGGATGCACGAGACATGACGGTGGCTTAACTACTATACAAAGGAGATAAAGACGGCAAGTCAAGAACAAGCAGGAATCTATGGCGGCTTACAATTTTAAGGACTTACGATATCATGCTTCTGTCCGGGTGACAAGAGCCGGACGTGGCTTAGCGACTCATCCAGGGGAAGGAAGATTGAAAATCGGCTAAGTCCTAAAAAATAGATTCCGCAAACTATTGCTATGGCTACGGATCTAGAAAAATGGAGAAAAAGATTTTATCGTGACCTAGCGACGAACAGCAGAAGGAAACAAATGGACCGCAGCCATCGTGGTCCACGCATTGCATGCGGCCGGCCCGCGCGGGGCGGCGGAGCGAGCACACGTTCTAAAAATGCCTACGGCGTCGGGGTATACCCGCAAGCGGGGGCGCCAGAGCCCAAGCGGTGGTGGCGGAGCTCCCGGTGAAAACCCTAGTATGACGGTGATGATCTAGAAAATAGGAGAACTCACCTGAGAAGGCACGGTGGAGGCGGAAGAATCTCTGGTACGTTCAGGGTGATGCGGCAGCCAAGTTGGGGACAACGTACGGACGGTGCCGGAGCAAAGCTCTAAGACGCTGGGGCGGCGACAGGAAGAAGAAGAAGAGGCACGAGCGGGAGGATGAAAATCTTTGACCCGCACGAGTCATATTTAAAGAAGGAACGAGGAAGGCACGAAAATCCAGGCGACGACAACGTTTGAACAAGGTGGACGCCTCGATTCTCGGGATGACAGTTAATGAAAGATTTAGTGATACGTCAGCAGATCTCATGACGTCACGCCGGGTCATTTCCGGGTGGCTCGCCAAAATTAGAAGAGAAGGATGAAGTGAGCAAGCTCAATTCAACTTGGGGCCTAATGTTGGGGATATAACCCCGCAATACGACCCGCCTTAGAGGCTCCGGTTCATATTCATGACTTGTAAGCCGGTCCATGGGTGAGCCATAAGACTGGTGGCCCAGGAAGATAGACGGCTTAAGATGTGGGCCGCATGATGGCCCGGACGTAGAAGACCTGGGTGTGTAAGCCACCTCAAGGACAACTTGGACAGAAAGATAGAAAGAGACTCGGAGTCACAAGAAGACCCGGATAGATAATTGTAAAGACCCGGTGGTCCTGACCTCCTATATAAAGGCAGACCCGGGGCGACTTAGAGGATAGGTTATCGAGAACTAGGTCAAGCTTCTAGCTCCTTGTAATCGATACACAAGCAATACAAACACAAGCGGGACGTACGCTATTACCTCGACTTGAGGGGCCAAACCTGGGTAAATCCATGTCTTTCGTCCCGATCAACCCCTTTGAGTCCACCCCGTTAGCGATGGCCTCGAATCCAAGTCCGTTCACCCGTACATCTGTCGTGATAAATCCACGACACCTTCCGACCCAAAAAAGGATGATTCACCCACCTCTTGGTAGCAGTCGACAAATTCACCAAGTGGATTGATGCCAAGCCCATCAAGAAGCTAAATTCCCGCATGGCGGTCACGTTCATGAGGGAGATCATTATCTGATACGGCATTCCGCATAGCATCATCACAGACAATGGCACTAATTTTGACTCGGAAGAATTCAGGAGATTCTACAATTCCCAAGGCACCCGAGTGGATTATGCTTCTGTTACGCATCCTCAAACCAATGGGCAAGTCGAGCGGGCTAATGGTCTCATTCTGCAAGGTCTGAAGCCTTGTCTCATGCGCGATTTAGGTCATGCCGCCGATGCGTGGGTAACTGATCTGCCGTCTGTTGTGTGGGGATTGAGGACAACACCTAATCGGTCGATGGGACGAACTCCTTTCTTCCTTGTCTATGGCGCCGAAGCCATGTTGCCGAGTGACTTGGCCCACAATTCTCCTCGAGTGGAGCTATATTCTGAGGCTGAAGCTGAACAGGCTAGACAGGATGGGGTAGATCTTCTGGAGGAGGAGCGCGAGATGGCTCTGATCTGGACCACTGCCTATCAGCAAGACCTACGGCGCTTCCATGCAAGGAATGTCAAAAGCCGAGTGTTCCATGAGGGAGATTTGGTGCTCCGAGAGAATCAACACCGACCTCACAAGCTTGCTCCTGCATGGGAAGGCCCTTTTGTTGTCACTAAGGTGCTAAACAATGGAACCTATCACCTGTATAATCTCATGAAACAGATAGATGAGCCTCGAGCCTGGAATGCAGACCTACTCCGGCGTTTTTACACGTGAGACAAGAGTTTTCTAATGTAATAAGAGTACTTCATCAATGCAATTCACATTTCTACGATATATACTTCATCGATTTCAACCGTAAAGTTACATTCTTGGGGATACTCCGAGCGATGGGCAATCCTCACACTCGGGGGCTTAGCTGCGAAACATGTTTTGCCTAAGTTAAAAACCCTGTCAGGTGGATAGCAGTCCATTCACTCGATGGCCTATTTGTGAATCCGTCTTCGCTTGGGTTAAAAACCTCGTCGAGTGGATGGTAATCCATTCACTCGACAACTTAGCTGCGAATCAACATTCGCCTAAATTCAAAAATACTCCGAGTAATGAGAGATCCTCACACTCGGGGGCTTAGTTGCGAAACACGTTTCGCCTAAATTAAAAACCTCGTCGAGTGGATAATAATTCATTCACTCGACAACCTAGCTGCGAATCAACATTCGCCTAAGATCGAAAATACTCCGAGTGATGAGCAATCCTCACACTTGGGGGCTTAGCTGCGAAACATGTTTCACCTAAATTAAAAACCCTGTCGGGTGGATAGCAGTCCATTCACTCGATGACCTATTTGCGAATCCGTCTTCACTTGGGTTCAAAAAAAAATATTCTGAGCGATGAGCAATCATCATACTCAGGGGCTTAGCTGTGAAACACGTTTCGCCTAAGTTAAAAACCTCGTTGAGTGGATGGTAATCCATTCACTCAACAACTTAGATGCGAATCGACATTCGCCTAAGTTCAAAAATATTCCGAGTGATGAGAAATCCTCACACTCAGGGGCTTAGCTGCGAAACACATTTCGCCTAAGTTAAAAAACCTCGTCGAGTGGATTGTAATCCATTCACTCGACAACTTAGCTGCGAATTAACATTCGCCTAAGTTCAAAAATACTCCGAGTGATGAGAAATCCTCACACGCGGAGGCTTAGCTATGAAACACATTTTGCCTAAGTTCAAAAACCTCGTCGAATGGATAGTAATCCATTCACTCGACAACTTAGTTGCGAATCGACATTCGCCTATGTTAAAAAATACTCCAAGTGATGAGCGATCCTCACACTCGGGGGCTTGGCTACGAAACACGTTTCGCCTAAGTTAAAAACCTCGTCAAGTGGATAGTAATCCATTCACTCGACAACTTAGCTGTGAATCGACATTTGCCTAAGTTCGAAAATACTCTGAGTGATGAGCAATCCTCATAGTCGGGGACTTAGCTGTGAAACACATTTCGCCTAAGTAAAAAACCTCGTCGGGTGGATGGTAATCCATTCACTCGACAACTTAGCCGCGAATCGACATTCGCCTAAGTTCAAAAATACTCTAAGTGATGAGAAATCCTCACACTCGGGGGCTTAGCTGCGAACGCGCTTTGCCTAAGTAAAAAACAAACTCAGTCAAACAGACGATTGAAAGACAAATACGAACAAAATCCAAAGGGTAAGCCACGAATAAACATTTCGTATGAAAGCAAATGTGCTCAGGCCTAAGTCCCGAACGAAGTTTTAAGGGATACAATTCCACTCGGCATACCGAGGCGAATAAAAGTTTTTCTTCCAAAGACAAAGTTTTTCAAGCATCTGAAGGGCTGGCCGGCTCGACAAAAGTATCCACGTCCATGCCGTCGGCGATTCTGGTGGCTGCCTCAATGAAGGTTTCCATGAAGTCCTCAAACTGGAGTTTCTTCGTGTTGACCACCTGGAGCTCCTTCAGCTTCTCCTCCCTCACGTCCCTGCAATGGACCCTGACGAGTGATAACGCCACGTCGGCCCCAAAACGAGCGGCAGATTTCTTCCAGGCCTGCACTCGAGTTGGAAGTTCGTTCAGGCAAGCCATCATAGAGTTGAGGTCGAGCTGAAGGGTGTCCTCAGGCCATAGCTCTTTTTCGATTCTCTCCATTGCAGACTTCAGTTGGACAAGATACGCCTAGACGCCCTGGAGCCCGAAATTGTGTCGGAGCATGTTCATGGCCATCGTGTCTGCGATAGGAGACTTGGTGGGATCCAGATTGGGCTCAACCTCCTCCGTCTCCTTCTCGAAGTCTTGGCAGAATTCTGTTGAAGAGTGGGGAATGGGAGGAGAATCGGTGAGCTACAACATTCAAAAGTTTTACAAACTTCACTCGACAAGAAACACTTACCGTCGAGCAGAATATACATCTTCCTCGAGAACTCGCCCAAATGCTTCTCCAGGCCATTCCTCCTCTTGTTCAGCTGCTCGGCCCTTTTGACGAGGTTCGCGCGCTCCTGCTTCAGCTTGGTGTTCTCCTCCTCTAGCTTCTTGGCGGCCACCAGCTTTCGATCTGCAGCTTCAGTTTGGTCCCTGGCCACCCGTTGGGCGTCGGCGAGTGTTTTGTCCTTCTCCTCCAGTGCCTTCTTCATGGAATCTAAAGAAACAACATTGTTGAGTCGCGCTTGTAGTCGACGGTTTTCATTGCGCACGTCTGTTCGAGTGAGAGAACTCGGTTCAAAACATGAAAAGTGAATATGGGAATGCTGACAGTCGACAGTAATTACCTCCCACAGACTTCAGCTCAGCATGCGCTCGCTCTAGGGCATTGTTGGCGACCGCTAGATCCACCTGCAACCGGTTCCTCTCATCCTCTATGTCCTTGTAATCTGCCCCAAGTTCGCAAGCCCTCTGGAATCAACATGAAATAGAAATTCAATCGGCGAGTGACGCTGGGGATGGTCGACCGGGTATCAAATGCCGACGAGTGACCATCTTGAAAGAATTCAAGCAGAAAGTCCACTCGACATGTCGAGTGGCTCTGGCGCTCCGCGCCCCATAAACAAATTCAAAAGTTGTCTCTATTAAGACCTCTGTCGATGGAAGCACTCGACAGTGTTCTCGGGGACTACACCCGGTGGGTGCACTAAGAGCACCCCCATTGAGATGGTTAACTCTCGATCCATCAAGTAACTTGTCACAAAATACACTCGACATGTCGAGTGACCCTAGTACCACGCGTACGACAAGTTTTGAAGCCTATTGTTTATCGTCTGCGATGAATAGTAGCCTCGGAGACTACACCCAGTGGGTGCACTTAGCATGCCCCCACTGGTTATTCAAACATTCGACAAGGTCAGCCTTGTCACGACACTCGACCCGTCGAGTGACACGCCTCCCTACTCTATGAAGTGCAGTCTATCCTTATGCAGCGTCATATCATGGTTTGCCAATAATATCCAGAAAACCTGCAAGGTAGCTACGGAGTGGTGTGATTCAAAGGCAAAATGTATCCCGTATACAATAAACTCTAAGACCCCTGCCGATGCAAGCACTCGACAGTGTTCTAGGGGACTACACCCAGTGGGTGCGCTAAGCGCGCCCCCACTGAGACGGTTAATTCTCGATCCGTCGAGTAACTCATCAAAAAAAAATATGCTCGACATGTCGAGCGGACCTAGTACCACGCGTACTATCAATCCCAATCCTACTCGACTACGATCCGATCTATTCGAGTGGAGAAAGTTCAAACATTCTACAGCAATCACCCAGTGGGTGTACAACAGCCAAGAGAAGACAGGAATTCAATCGACAATGGACTTACAATCGAACTTACTCGGACATTGGTGCTGAGGGATGTGCTGAAAAGCCAGTTTGCTGGCCTCGTACGCCTCCTTGGTCCTCAGCATGAGCTGCTCCGCCTGAATCATGGCTTCCTTCGCAGCTCCGGTCTGATCTTCCGGGGAGCGATGCAGAGAGAAGGTCGTCACAGGTGGGGTCGGCTTGGTCGCAGGAGCAGCTGAGACAGTCTGATGGGGCCTAGTTGGAGTCGACACCACAACGGTCGAGACGGCTGGAGGAGCATGTGACAGAGGTGCTGCAGATTCAGCTCTGCACTGTGTCGAGCCACCTCCCCCCTAGGAAGACTCTGTAGTCGAACGCTGAAGCTCTTGCGCCGATGATGCTCCTTGGCTGCGAGGGCGCGAAGTGTCCAGTCGCTCCTCGTCGCCCTCCACCTGAATGACCTCTGCATCGACAATCAACGGTGTTAACATCTGCATGTGTCGAGTCCCATTCGGACGAACCAACAACTATCTAACCTCTATGAGAAGTGGCCGAGTCAGCAGTGTCGACATCCATTTCTTCTCCTCCATCTCGATGAGGCAAAGACACAGATGTAGCAGCTCTGACAGATTGAATGACATTTGGTCAGATACAACTCCAGACTTCAGTTGACAGAACAAGTACTAAAATAAACACTTACGTGGAGACGACAGGCACTGCCACCCTCATGCGAGGCAGAGCCTTGCGAGGCTTGGTGACGGCTTGCTTGGGCTGCTTGGCCAGTTTTTCGCTCGGCTCGGCGGTCGAAGGGTGGCTCCATTTCAAGTTCTTCTCACTAGGGCCCGGAGCCCTGTCCTCAACAGTTGACGGATCTTGGCGGGACTTGGTGCGGCCTTCGCGTCGGGGAGGTGACTCGACTTCTTCCTCCTCGCCGGAGTCCTCGTATTCTTCCTCGGTATCAGAAGAACCGTCGCCGTCCACACTGCCGCCCTCGCTCACCATGCCATCTTCAACATGGTTCCCGTTGGGAACGGGTGAGTACATGTGCGTCCATTCGTGCATGATTCAAGCAAAGAAGTCAATTCAATATATCACTCGATAGTACAATATATCAGTCGACATCACACAACTCACCAGGTTCTTCGGCGGGTTTTCGGCCGAGTATGGCCGGATCCTATTGGCTCCCAAAGGATTGTCACAGGCTCCGGTGATGCTTCGGAGCCACTGCTCGACAGTTTTCTGAGGAACTTCCTCGAGATGCGTCCTTGTCGAGTCCTTAGGGCCCGTATAGTGCCACATGGTGTGGTCCCTAGCTTGGAGTGGCTGAATACATCGACCGTGAAACGTCTCCAACAGGTCCATGCCAGTCACTCCACCCCTGATCAGCTGCACAACCGCTTCAACCAAGATGCCTACTTGGACGTGCTCCTCTTCAGTCTCCTTCAGAGACTTGGGGACAACTAGACGGTCGGGCGTATATGGGGGAAGGCTAGTCGACATACTGGGCGATGTTGCATCCTTGTAGTAGAACCAGGTCGACTGCCAACCTCTGACAGACTCAGGAAAGGTCATGGCAGGGAAGGAGCTACGAGCTCTTTTCTGAACTCCTAAACCTTCGCACAGCTAGAGCACGTGAGTCTTCCCATCAGTGTGGAGGGCTTTCTTCACGGTCTGGGATCTGACCGTGAAGAGGTGTTTGAACAATCCCCAATGCGGAGAGCAGCCCAGGAAACATTCGCACAAAGTGACAAATGCAGACAGATAGGCGATGGTATTTGGCAAGAGGTGGTGTCGTTGGGCACCGAAAAAAACAGAAAGCCCCTAAAGAATGGGTGGGGCGGCAGAGAAAAACCTCGCTCGACGTGGGAGAGAAGGAGGACCCGCTCCCCATCGCACGGCTCCGGCTCGCGCTCCTCCCCTCATAGCCTCCAGGCGGCGTCCGCCACGAGCCCGTCAGAGACGAGGACCTCCATGTCCTCGCGGGTGACGACAGAGGGGAGAAAATCCCCCTACATCCAACCCGCCGGCGCGGTGAATCGGGCGGTCGATGGCTTCTGGCCCTTGAGCTTAGCCGTCCCCTTCTTCTCTCGATCCAACTTCTCCGTTGTGTTCTTTATCTTCGTTGCGGCGGCTCTCGTCGAGGGAGATCGGAGTGGGGCGCTGGGAGCAGAGGAGGCGGAGGAAAAGAGAGGAAGAACTGGCGGATGTACTGTGCAAACTGCAGCACGGAAAGCTTTATACGCTGCCGAGTGTCTCACTGACCAGTGGACCAGCGAGGTTACCACGCATGCCAACCGCTGACGGCGCTCGGTACATGGCAATACGACCGGCGCGAAGATCGAGGCGGCATGCCTCCACTTGCCCCGATCATGGCGTAATCATCGCGCGAGCGCGCGCGCTTCCCAAAATTTCGTATCCAAGAAAATCCGGGTCTGTCAGACTGACCCGTCACCTCCCAAGATACTGTCAGCTAACTCGGGCCAAAACAAATGCTGAACATCCACTCGAACACCTTTAAGGCTGAATGGATCCGGGCGAGCGAAGAGGAATTCAATCGACACAAGTTTTGTTGAAGCCCCGAGTATCATTCGGAAGATTTTACGTGTTGACCCTGAATGAATGCTAATGCTCAGAGTTCAATCGACACAAGTTTCATGGAAATCCCAAATATCATTCAGAGGATCTGATGCACTAACTCAAGGTCTACGGAGATACCTCCTTCCACCACTCAAACCCCGATCCATTTGGGGGCTAATGATGAGGATATGTACCTAGGGTAGGGTCCTAGGCAAGGCCCACATACCCTACCTAAGGACACCACATGGGAGGACTTGAAGATCAAGCATGAACTTCTGATTGGATCCCTGGAGATGTTCAAAGCCACTCGACAGCAACCCACTCGAAGACTCCCGCTCTCACTCGGCAGTCGTGTGTCACTCGGAAGACCTTGCTTTCACTCGACGCCAGAAGACCAGGATCCATCGTCAAGAACCCAACGGGCATACGCTGGTTCAATGGTCATTAGTAGCTTTTATTACGTACGTTACCTGTAACGGCGGACTTTAAACCCCACGACCAGGCCCTTAGATGCGGGATAATTATGAGGGGCAGCGAACTCTATATAAGCCGCCCCTCCCCTCCTGCACAAGGGTTGGCAACCATTGTAATCTCAACATTCCACATGACATAAAGCTCCCGAGCACTAAGACATAGGGCTGTTACCTCCACAAGAGGGGCCTGAACTCATACATCTGTGTGTACACCCTTGCCGTAGCTAGGACTCTGCCCTCTCCCTTCGTACCCCTACCATCTACTGTCAGGCTTGTTCCCACGACATCGAGTAAGTTCTTGGTACATTGTTTTGCAACTTCTAATTCCTTTGAACTTCTCTTATTCCTCGATATGTGATACAGTCGATACATCGCCAAATTCTCGGATGGAGCGGTTATCCAAAACGATTCAATTGAAGAGTATGAGCTTCTGCCAAAGCATGTGGGCGGCTATCCCGGTTTCATCTCTTGGCTCAAACAAACGGTAATTTCCATTAGAACATTTCATTTCTTTGTCTAGTTTGCGGCTAATGCAACATTCCTTTCATACCAAACTTGTAGGCTAATTCAGAGTCTATGGATGCCGAATTGAGACAAGTCGCTAATGGTTTTGACTATAAGGTCCGTTCATTTGATAAACACGACATCAACGGGTATCGCTTTAGTACTTTTGGCAAAGAGCTATCTATGGCCGACCGAAAGTCTACAAATTTTTGTGTCTCCGCTGTTGGCGAATGAGGTGTCGAGTATTATGGAAGAGTTGAAGCAATTATGAACTTATATTCTTTGGTGATAAAAGACCAAACGTCGTAGTCTTCAAATGTTAATGGTTCCAGCCGAAGGAGACTAGAAGGACTCATGAACATATAGGGCTAGTCAAAATCAAACAAAGCACCCATTTAGATGTTCCCGACATCTATATTATGGCTCAACAGGCGACCCAAGTTTTCTATCTACCGTGGGCCTGGCAAACTAATCCAAATCTAAAAGGTTGGGATGTTGTTTATGATGTGCCGCCACATTTTAGACCACGTCCCCTCGATGAAGATAATTATGAACCTCACATTAACCCACACACATATGAAAGAGAATTCTACCAAGAAACACGTCTTTCCAAAAAACTTTTCAAGAACCGCTCTACTTCACCCAAGAACATTGATGTAGACAGCGACAGTGAATCTGACTTCACCCCTAAGCCGGAACAAGAAGAGACAGAAGAAGAAGAGGTTACTTTTGTGGATGACCTCTCAATGCTTGACCGATTACATAAAGGAGGCCTTCCACATGTTGCTCACAATAGTGATGATGATGCATTTATTAATGATAGTGATGATGATGATGATGCTTTTATTCATCCCGGAGCATATATAGAAGATGAAGATTATTATTAGTTCATGTCAGGTATACATGATGATGATACAATCAAATTATATATATATATTACTATTCATGTCGGTATTCAATTTTTTTATGTTGTGCTAATTTCGTTAACTCTTTGTCATGGTAGGTGTTGAAATATGGTGGGCGTGGGTCAAGAGAGATCCGAGGATCCTTCTTCGGCGCGTGGTGGGAGGGGTACTTCCATTCCACCCCAAACTCTCCGGAGAGCGTTGTACGACAGTATTGGGTCACTCGAGGGCACTTCTTCGTCGGTGAAGTTGCCCACAGGAAGAGGAGGTCGAGGGAAGAAGAGAGCTCCTAAAGCTACACATGGTGGCCGCGGGAGAGGTACGAAAGCTACTACGCCTTTCTCGCTGCCACCCCCAGTTAATTCACCAGAGCACAGGACTACTACGGTGGACTCGTCTAAGGTGGAGTCTACAAGGACTCCTCTCCAAGATCCTTGGGTCGACCATCCTTCTGTCCCAAATGCTTCGACCCGCGAGACTCCTATGGCAGACGCCTCGTCCCGCGAGACTCTTGTGCCAAACGCTTTGTCCTACGAGACTCCACGGGCTTCCATCGGATGGGATACCTGGCCGGATCTGCATCAGCCGGAGCCGAGTGGCCATGCTGATGGTGGCGGGGATCGGCTTTCTGATAGCAGGGATGAGGTGGTTGAGGGCACCGTCTACCAGTGTGGGTGTACACGGCTCCCGCCTGTGCCGGCGACCCACGAGCAGAGGTGGCTGGTTAAGCCTGAGTCGTTGAAGTAAGTGCATTTACTCTTTTTCGTCCTTTTGCCTTCATGTTTCTTCACATATCTAATGTGTTGGCTTTGTCATAATGCAGAGGTTGGATTCACGCCAAGGATGTCCGCAGGCCCAACTCCGTCCTTTTGTGATTTTACGAGATAGCTTCCCAGGGTTTGTCACGTTGCCCGGCGAGGGTCAGCAAGAAGAGGTAGGATTGAAATGGGAACACTATTTGGCTGCCCCAGCCCCGCCGGAGGAGATGATCGACGGTGTGTTGAGCCACACGAGGGCCGACATGGTCATCAGGAAGTTTTGGCTAATTTCTCCCTTACATGATTAAAAATCAATAATAGCTAGTTATTGTACTAATCAGTGTTGTCTCTTTTGATTGCAGACCTTCTACATGTGGGAGGAGGGATACAAGGAGGCCGCGGCAAAGCTTATCGATTACGAGTGCAGGTCCCTACTACAGAACTTATGACACGAGGCTCGGGTACAGGCTATTTGAGACTACTAAGCCTGGCACCATATTAAGAAGCCCAAGTCGTCATCCCGCCGAAAGTTTCTGCACAAGGAGAAGTACATGAAGGTAATTACCTATTCTTAAGGCCTTGTGCTTTGTTTATTTTGCTTTGATTCATATGCGTAGCTCTGAAATTTCTCTTTCCTAACTCAGGTGCCCCCGAGATGGTGTGCGGATAAGATGGGTTGTTGGGAGGCGTTGGTGAATGAATGGTGCTCTAACCAATGGCGAGTATTCCACAATGATGCCAAGGCACGACGTGCCCAAATGGAAGGTGTGTCACACCATCAAAGCAGCACTAACATTTATCAGTTCGGGCGGAACTGGGTATGTGGTTTGCTTCATGATTCCTGCAATTCATTCTTGTAGTGCTAGGTTTACCCATATTATTAATAGTTTGTTCCTCTCTTGTAGGCTCATCAAAATAAGCCGAAGGTGCCAGAGGTGTACGACCTCTATGCCATGGCCCATACTGCCTCATACAAGAAGGTCAAGGCATTTTCTGAGTCTGACCTCGATAATCCTGAGAACTTCACCAATATCTCCTCCCACCACAACCTCGTGAGTTATAGAGATGTGGGAAAGGCGGTGAATGGGGAGGACTTCGACCAGAACCAGCAACCACTTGATCCAGACCTGGTGATGTTAGCTGGCCACGGGAGGCCCCATGGCTCGATAGCCATTGGAGATGGACATATACGGTCTTCGAGCACTTTCCGGTAGATCAAGGCGCGCCAAACGAGCTCCTGTCCTGAGATGCCGCCTCGTCCATGGCCAGTCCAACTCGCCATCGAGTTTAGTCATATGGACTCAGATAGCTTTCCTTAATTACATTGTCTGTGCGAACAAAAGAGGATTACAATGCTAACGAGGAGGTGTGTTGCAAGCTGCTCTGCAGAAAGAGAGAGAACCTAGGCGCCTCTGGCAGAACAGGCCTGGAAGGCGGAGGAGGAGAAGAGGGATCTGCAGGAGACGATGGCTAAGTTGTTGGAGGACGAGAGGGCATGGAACGATGTGTCTCACCGGTCCATGTACGAGCTCATCGTGGTAAGTCTCTTCTTCATACTAGCCAAATCATGCACTACATGTTCTATTCATTAATAACCAATATGCTTGACTTGGCAATACCAAATGTGCAGACTTTGTGCGAGAAGACCGGCCAGACCCCTCTGCCTATGCCGGTCATTACCACATCCAGATCGGTGAGTTTCATTTCCAATGTTCATTATTTACTAGTCTAAACATTTCAGCGTCATCATGCTAACACAAATGATCTTTGGTCCAGCATAACTCCTGATCCGCATCGCATGACCCGAGCAACCCCAGTGCTTCACCTCCGTGATGACGAGGAGGTTAAGCCCTAATATGCCACTTACTTGGCTCATTTTGTCAAACAAAGACAAACATAGCACTTAGACAAACTTAGCACTTGGACAAATGTCATATTTTACGTAAGTTAGCTTTGTTTCCTCTAAAATGACATAGTAAGCTTACTTACCTCCAAAATGACATATTGTACCTAAGTTAGCTCTAAAATGACATATTCTACCTAAGTTAGCTCTAAAATGACCTATACTTAGCATTGTTTCCTCCACACTGACATATTAAGCTTAGTTAACTCAACAATGACACAATAGCATGGTAATCTCATAGATGCCATGGACTTAGCTTATTTTCTTGCAAAATGACACAATAAGCATAGTTAGGTAAAAATGTGATAATTACCTAGGTTAGCTTTAAAATGACACAAATAAGCAATAAGAAGAAGAAAACCAGAGGAGAAAGAGAAAGAGAAGAAAAAAGCTTCTTCTTCTTCTTGTTCTTCTAGATCTTCTTCTTCTTCTTGGTAACCTCATAGATGCCATAGAATTAGCTTATTTTCTTGCAAAACGACACAATAAGCTTAGTTAGGTAAAAATGTGATAATTACCTAGGTTAGCTCTAAAATGACACAAATAAGCAATAAGAAGAAGAAAAACAAGAGGTGAAAGAGAAAGAGAAGAAAAATCCTTCTTCTTCTTCTTCTTCTTCATCTAGATCTTCTTCTTCTTCTTCTTGGTAACCTCATAGATGCCATCGACTTACCTTATTTTCTTGCAAAATGATACAATAAGCTTAGTTAGGTCAAAAATGGCATAATTACCTAGGTTAGCTCTAAACTGGCACAAATAAGCAATAAGAAGAAGAAAAACAAGAGGAATAAGAGAAAGGGAAGAAAAACGCTTCTTCTTCTTCCTCCTCCTCCTCTTCTTCTTCTTCTTATTATTCTTCAAGTATTCTTCTTCTAACTTTCTTATTTCCCATTTTGCAGATTTGATTCACTTCATGGAAGCTTGCATTGATGTAGTTCTTGTGTTTAATTTTGTTTTGATTTTTTATCGATGAACATTGTGAAACATGCTACCTATGGATGAAACTATGCATGTATGGATGAAACTTGCACTTTTGATTTGTTATGTTTGTTGGATGATCATATATATATGCTTGTGATATGGCAGGGATATAATTTCTATGAATTATATATATATATTGTTGGAAATATGCCCTAGAGGCAATAAATAAAGTGTTTATTATTATATTTCCTTGTTCGTGATAATTGTTTATTATCCATGCTATAATTTTATTCATTGGAAAAACATTACATGTGTGGGTAAATAGACAACACTTTGTCCCTAGTATGCCTCTAGTGAACTAGCTCGCTGGTCAAAGATGGTCAAGGTTTCCTAGCCATTGACATGTGATGTCATTTGATAACGGGATCACATCATTAGGAGAATGATGTGATTGACAAGACCCAAACTACAAACGTAACATATGATCATGTCAGTTTATTGCTACTGTTTTCTGCATGTCAAGTATATGTTTCTATGACCATGAGATCATGCAACTCACGGACACCGGAAGAGCGCCTTGTGTGTATCAAACGTCGCAACATAACTGGGTGACTATAAAGGTGCTCTACAGGTATCTTTGAGGGTGTCTGTTGGGTTTGCATGGATCAAGACTGGAATTTGTTACTCCGTGTGACGGACAGGTATCTTAGGGCCCACTCGGTAATACAACATCACAATAAGCCTTGCAAGCAATGTGACTAAGTGTTAGTCACAGGATCTTGTATTACGGAACGAGTAAAGAGACTGGCCAGTAACAAGGTTGAACTAGGTATGGAGATACCGACGATCGAATCTCGGGCAAGTAACATACCGAAGAACAAAGGGAACATCATACAGGATTAACTGAATCCTTGACATAGAGGTTCGACCAGTAAAGATCTTTGTAGAATATGTAGGAACCAATATGAGCATCCAGGTCCCGCTATTTGTTATTGACCATAGAGGTGTCTCGGTCATGTCTACATGGTTCTCGAACCCGCAGGGTCTGCACACTTAAGGTTTGGTGACGTTTCGGTAGTATAGAGTTATGCATGGTGGTGACTAAAGGTTGTTCGGAGTCCCGGATGAGATCCTAGACATCACGAGGAGCTCTGGAATGGTCTGGAGGTAAAGATTGATATATAGGAAGTCCTATTTTGGTCGCCGGAAAAGTTTCGGGCTCATCGGTAGTGTACCAGAGTGCCGATAGTGTACCGGGAGACCATCGGGAGGGGTATTTCGACCCAAGAGGCTACATGGGCTGTGGGAGAGTGAATACCAGCCCTTAGTGGGCTGGTGGAAGTCTCACACAAGGCCCATGTGGCTAGGAAGAAAAAACCCAAAGAGAAAAAGGTGGAAAAAGGCAAAAAGGTAAAAATAAGGAGTCCTAGTCCTACTAGGATTGGAGGAGGAATCCTCCTCTCCTACTTGGTTCGCCCGAAACCTACATGGCTTGGCCCTTGGGCCAAGCCTCCTCCTCTCTTCCTATTATATATAATACAGGTGTTAGGGTTTTTGCACAAGATTTTCAGCCACGTGCTACACGTTCCTCTAGGGCATAATTTCTCCTCTAGATCGGTTTTCTGCAGTGCTTAGGCGAAGCCCTGCAGGAATTGCTCCACCACCATCGCTGCAGCACCGTCACACTGCTGGAGAACTCATCTACCTCTCTGCTCCCTTTTGCTGGATCAAGGAGCCAGAGATCGTCATCAAGTTGTACGTGTGCTGAATGCGAAGGTGTCGTCCGTTCGGTGCTTGATTGGGACGGATTGTGATTGGATCGCGGGACGCTCGGCGATTTGGATCGCAAAGACGTTTGACTACACCAACCGCGTTTCTTAACGCTTCCCGCTTAGTGATCTACAAGGGTATGTATATCCACTCTCCCTCTCGTAGATGCTCATCACCATGGATAGGTCTTGCGTGAACGTAGGAAATTTTTCGTCTCCCATGTGACGTTCCCCAACATATATATCATATATGTGCTTGTGAAAATGATTGGATATAACGAAAACAAAATAAAAAGGGATAATACAGGCTCTTTGCCATCTGCCACCGACGGCAAAGGGCTCTTTGTCGTATGCCCCGAACGGCAAAGGTGCCACGTGGTGGCCACCTATGCAACCTGGGACGACCAGGCTGGGGACATTTCGTCTCTTTGCCATGTGCGGCAGACAGAAAAGGGAGGAGGAGGCAGACGACAAAGAAGTTAGACGGCGGCCATTAGGCTGGGGACATTTTGTCTCTTTGCCGTCTGCGGCAGACGGCAAAGGTGGGGGTGAGCGGCAGACGGAAAAAGGAGGGGTTGTGGCCGACGGCAAAGGGAGGGTGTGCGGCAGACGTCAAAGGGGGAGGGAGGTAGATGGCAAAGCGGAGGGGTCCGTTAGCCACCTCTAACAGCGATGATGTCATTAGTTTCCATCCATGCCCTTTGTTGTCTACAAGCTGACGGCAAAGAATCTTTGCCGGAGCTAGCTGGGCCCATATATGTGTCGTCCACCTTTGTGCCTTTGCCGTCTGCCATGGCAGACGGCAAAATGCCTGATTCCCGTAGTGGTACTTCAACTTTTCCCTTGTCAACTTCAATGATTAGCAAGATCTAGTGGTAACTGCAAGCGCACACGTTTTGTATAATTAAGCGGGCATGTGCATAACTCATCAACTACACTTATTAACATCTAGTAACCAAAAACTAGTAACAGTCACCCGAAGTTGTAAGGAAGTAGTATTTTTGGTTGGGTGTTTACATGCTTCAAAAACTCTTGTAGGAATCTGTGTGTGTCTTTTCTCGAATATTCAGTTTCCCATATCTTTTGATTAACCGTATTTGGGTCAATGAACCCAATGCCACAGCGTACTGCTTTTTTCATTTCATACATCTTCATTCTGCATAATACCACAGAAAAGAATATAGTGAGGATAATTACAGGTAATGAACAAGAGCACAACTAGCTAGAGACTTAAATTACAGAAAGAAATCACTTACAGACAATAGCAACTGACGATAGATTTGTCGAGTGTGTCTTGATTGAATAACTGAAACAACTCTGAATAATGAATCCACAAATCCTTTTATGGAAGTAATGTTTCTTCTTGACTTTCACCATGAGGGACTCTTGATTGGTATTTCTTGTTTCTTGCATGTACCACATATGCAAATTGTACAATCTCGTTGGTAGAAGCTTGACATTGTCAGGCTTGACCAGAGGTTTGCCGCAGACATATTGATATTTTACTTCCTCCTCTTTAAGCCCAGGGATTTCCTCAAGGCCTGGGAATTGTTCAGCAGTGACACCAGGCTCTTTAGCCTGCCTTACATGATCGTTGGTTACTCCTAGACAATCGGTGGTACTCACAAGTGTTCGTACAATCAGCGGGGGGCAATTGCACTGCCTCTTCTCCCAGGAGGGGAACAGTTTTCCCGCCTTTTTGCCAACTCCTCGGCTCGAGCTCGAGCTCGACTCCTTTTGACCTGCAAGATATGACTTCTTGATAGACTACACATAGTTGTAGTCCTTCTGATTGACAGCTGGTCGATCCATATCGATAAAGTGTTGTGAGACATGCTTAGGTACTTTCTCCTTTGGCGGCGGGGGTGGTTTCGGTCAAAAATGGGCCTTCACTTTGGCATCCACTACGGTGTCGAGTTCCTCCTCGGTCAGGTGGTAAGGAAACTTAGGAAGAGGCTTGAGGCTTGGACCATATTTGAATTTTTTACCTTTTGTACCGCTAGTCGTCATAGTTGTGGCCTCTCTCTTCCATTGTTGCTTAGGCGATAGAGCACGCTGAGTCGGCGGAGATGGCAAACGCGGTGCCGGACTTGAGTCAACGGAGCATGCTGACATCATGCCGTACTTGGAGGAGGAGTCGGCCGACGCGGTGCCGGACTTGGAGGAGGAGGAGTTGGCTGACACCGTGCCGGACTTGGAGGAGGAGTTGGCTGACGCGGTGCCGAACTTGGAGGAGGAGGAGTCAACTGACGTGGCGGAGTACTTGGAGGAGGAGTCGGTGGCCTTGGAAAGACGATGCAATCCTTTTTCCATAGAATGATACGATGTATGGCCTCTCCCAGTGTTCTCTCCTCGTCACCTCCAAGAATGTCAAGTTGTAGCTCGTGATATCCTGACATCACTTCATCAACCCCGACACGAGCATAGCCAGCTGGAATGGGATTGCAATGGAAGGTTACTTCAGGGGGATTTGCTAAAGCATAGACGTACGCCACCTTCATGGATAAGTTCTTCACTTTCATGTGTGGCTCACAGTTAGTCCTGTCTTTGATATCATCCACAGGGTAGCTAGCTAGCAGTGCATCATCGATATCAGTCAGGGTGGAACCCACGCTGCTTCTCGGCATAGATGGGATGGTGCAATCCAATGCTGGATCGATCTGCTCATGTTGCCGCTGAGACGCCCTTTCCTGGCTGAGTGAGTTGATCTGCTCCTGCTGCCGCCTGATTCTGCATTCCAACTCCAGGTGCTTTGATTCTAGGCCTTCAAGGCGAAGTGCTTCCTCCTTCTTCTGTACCTCCTGCATATTCTTTCTTGCACGGCATCTGTAGTCGTCATTCCAACCCGCAAACCCCTCAAACCACGGAACAACGCCTTTGCCTCGTGTTCTTCCCAGGTGTTCAGGAATCTTCAGGGAGCGCGTAAGCTCGTCATCCTATCTTTTGGGCGTGAACACCCCCGTTCGAGCTTCTTCTATTTTCATTAGTATTTCGTCTGTCACTCCTTTAAGACTTGCCTTCACCTTAATCAGCCTTGTCTCTGGGTCCAACTTCCCCCATGCGCATAAAACCATGTCCTGCACCTGGGGGGTCCAGGTCAATGTAACTAGAGTGACCCCTGCACTAATCATTTTTTGATCAGATTGATCCCACTTAGGCAGGGCCACCTGGTAGCCACCTGGCCCAGAGTATGGAGCCACTTCTTTTTCGTAGCATTAATCTTGTTTTTTCTCGACCGTTCCTTAGCGTGTTCCGATTCCTTGAACTTCAAGAAATCGTCCCAGTGATCTTTTGCCTTCACCAACGCTCCCTCGAATTTTGGAGTCTTCTTGTTTGCTTTGACGTACGCAGCCCATGTATTTTTCTTGAAGGTGTTGAATCCGATCACCATATTTTTAAGAGCATAGTTTCTAACTTTCTTTAGATCTGCATCTGTCAAATTATCTGGTAGGGTGAAATGTGACATCAGCTCGGTCCAAAGCACATCTTTTGCCCTTTCGTTGACAGAAGTAACTCCTGCTCGATCTTCCTATGGTTCCTTTTTCCATTCTTGAACGGAGATCGAGATTTGGTCCCTGGCAATAACTCCTCATTGATTCTTGAACTTGGTCGCATTTTCCCTAGGTTCAAGCAGTTCACCAATTGATGTTTTGATGGAATCGATGTTGAACTTTACGCCAGCGTCCAACTTTCTGGCCAGGCCTCGAACTACCATGTCGATTGTAGAAGACTTGCTCGATCCGGAGGCCTAAAAGAAGAAAGATCGATTTGTTAATACATACAACTCAATTAAGACATATAATGATCATCGGATGGCTTATATAATAAATATATATCGCCGGTCTTTGTTATTTGAAAAACATTTTCTTCGTCCACATCGTTGTCGACTTTATCTATTCGTTCGTCTTCATCAAATATCATACAACCCTCACCGGAATTGTTTAGATATTGCGAGTCGTCATCATCTTCAGGTTCATGCTCTGGGCTCGAGGAGCGTATGATGTCGAACAGAGCCTCTTCTCCTTCTCTATCGGTATTCTCCATAGATTTTATTTAACTAACCCACAAGAAGAAAAATTAGTATTCTAATTAGAATGCATGCAATCAATAAGGAAAAAATGAATCATAGTACATAATATGCATCTCGAATAATTCATATAATATGCATCATCGAATATAATCTCGAATAAATCATCTCGAATATTATCGAATATAATCTTGAATACATCTCGAGTATTATCACTAATACATCTCGAATATTATTATATAATATTGCTAATACAGATGTAGTTGATGTCTAGCGGCATAGGCGGTGGACACCCAAAGAGAAGGAACTATGACAGGATCATAGCTCGGGTGAGATCTCTGAAGAACCTGCCAGGTATTGGAGTACCTGATGTCCACCGCATCCATATAGCGACGGATGTGCTCGTCCTCCTCCCTGACACGGCGAAGTAGCACCTCCGACGGGGCCGGCTGCTTCCGCACCGGAAGTGGCCCATGTGAACGCCACCAAAGAAGCTCCGGGTCGACGAGGGGACCCTGATTCCTCACCAAGATGTGCGCACCTGACGGTAGCACCTCCCAGTGCCAGCCTGGCGGAGCCCAGTCCCGAACATGCCGCCTCTGAAGCAGGACATCCTCGCGAACGAGTTGACGACGAGGATGCGGGACAGGCATCGTTCACGTTGTGAACAAATTCTACACATGATTTAACAAAAACCTTGATCGTTATTTTTGTAATTCTTTTTAACTTGATTTCCAAATACATAACAAACTTTTTTCTATGCAATTTTTTCTATGCTTTGTCAAAATTCCTCAAATGTTTTCTATACATTGTATACATAGATATACTAATTACTATACATATATTGGATCAAATGTCAAAATTCCTCAACTTTTTTCTATACATTGTATACATACATATATATATATACTAATTTCTATACATTGGATCAAATGTCAAAATTCCTCAAAATTTCTATACATACATTATACTAATTAATTAATTCCTCAAATGTCAAAAATGTCAAAATTCTTTTGAAAAATGTCAAAATTGCTATACATATATACTAAAACATACAAAAATACATATAAATCATCTAAGTAATTAAGAAAAAATATGTGTGTGTGGACTCGGGGAAGGGCGGCTATGGCAGCAGGGGCGAGGGAGAGGGGGAGAGGGAGGAAAGAGCTCACAACGGAGCGACGGCAAGGCGAGGCAAGTCGGGGGCGGCAACGGTGTCGAGACAGGCGACGCAGCGAGGAGCTCGGGGAGGAGAGGGCGAAGGGTTGGCGAGGAGGGCGCATCCGGGGTCGGAGATCGGCGAGGAGGCATGGGCGGCCGGCATCGGGGGCGGCAACGAGCTCCGGCGTCGGGGGAAGCGAGACGGTGTCGATTTCGTTAGTCGAAGTGGCGGTTGGAGCCACCAACCACCATTAAAGGTCAATTTCGTTAGTCGAAGCGGCGGGAAGCGCAGACTTTTAGTCGCGGTTGGTGTCTCCAACCGTGACTAACGGGCGGCTTTATTCGCGGTTGTAGCCAGCAACTGTGACTAAAGGTTGGTGCTCGCATACGCGCGGTGCAGGGCAAGTTTAGTCCCACCTCGCCAAGCGAGGGGCGCCCACACCAGCTTATAAGCCCCACCACGGCACCTCTCTCGAGCTCCTCTCTAAGCAGGCATGTGTGAGCCAAATGATCCTATTCGACCCTGTTGGGCCTACTGGGCCATGCGGGCCTGCATCCTGGCCCAAGTAGAGGTTGGGTTCCTCGTCGTATGCAGGCCGTGGCAGCCTAGTAAGCGGTCTATTTTTACTTACTTTTCAGTTTTTTTTGTTTTTGGCTTTATTTAATTTTTTCTGAGTTTTTTGTGTATTTCATTTAGAGTTAATGAGTGAATCTTTTTGCATTAGGTCAAAAAATTATAAAATTTCTGTTAGTGGCAATAGTTTTCAAATTTGAATAGTTTAAATTTGAATTATTTGGAATTTGTGTGAATCACTAGTTTGTGCATAACTTTATTTTTAAAAAAGATTTTCCAGTGATTCTTTTTTATACTGTTTAATATTAGTGTGTTTTATCATTATATTCAATTTGGTAATTGTCAGGATATTTAAAAAATGAAATGCCTTCGTAGCAGATGAGTTTTCGTCTGAAACCCTTATACTTCAAAAGAGATTGTCCATTTTGTACAGGAAGTGCATCCAGTTTTTGCCGTAACCCTCTCAACTTTTTAGCATATGCTATGTGGGTGAAATGATGATACCATGCCAACTTTCAACCTTTTCAGAGTTCATTTGTAGTGCTTTTCAATTTCAGGGTCATTTAGCTCAAAAAATCAGTAAATGAGTGAAAAATAGCAAATGAAGTCAGAAAGGGTTGAAAATTGATGACGTGGCTTCAAATGGTGCATCCTGAATGCACAAAAAGTTTGGAGTTGAAATAAGTTTAAAAAATGAAATGCCTTCGTAGCAGATGAGTTTTCGTCTGAAACCCTTATACTTCAAAAGAGATTGTCCATTTTGTACAGGAAGTGCATCCAGTTTTTGCCGTAACCCTCTCAACTTTTTAGCATATGCTATGTGGGTGAAATGATGATACCATGCCAACTTTCAACCTTTTCAGAGTTCATTTGTAGTGCTTTTCAATTTCAGGGTCATTTAGCTCAAAAAATCAGTAAATGAGTGAAAAATAGCAAATGAAGTCAGAAAGGGTTGAAAATTGATGACGTGGCTTCGAATGGTGCATCCTGAATGCACAAAAAGTTTGGAGTTGAAATAAGTTTAAAAAATGAAATGCCTTTGTAATAGACGAGTTTTCATGTGAAACCTTGATACTTCGAAAGAGATTGTCCATTTTGTACACGAAGTGCATCTAGTTTTTGCCGTAACTTTCTCAACTTTTTAGCACATGCTATGTGGGTGAAATGATGATACCATGCCATCTTTCAACCTTTTTAGAATTCATTTGTAGTGTTTTTCAATTTCAGGGTCATTTAGCTCAAAAAATTTAGTAAATGAATGAAAAATAGCAAATGAAGTCAGAAAGGGTTGAAAATTGATGACCTGGCTTCGAATGGTGCATACTGAACGCACAAAAATTCTAGAGTTGAAATAACTTTAAAAACATGAAATGCCTTTGTAACAGACGAGTTTTCGTGTGAAACCCTGATTCTTCGAAAGAGATTGTTCATTTTGTACACGAAGTGCATCCAATTTTTGTCGTAACCCTCTCAAGTTTTTAGCACATGTTATGTGCGTGAAATGATGATAACATGCCAACTTTCAACATTTTTAGAGTTCATTTGTAGTGCTTTTCAATTTCAGGGTCATTTAGCTCAAAAAATCAGTAAATGCATGAAAAATACCAAATGAAGTGAGAAAGGGCTGGAAATTGATGACGTGGCTTCGAATGGTGCATCCTAAACGCACAAAAAGTCTAGAGTTGAAATAAGTTTTAAAAAATGAAATGACTTTGTAACAGACGAGTTTTCATCTGAAATCGTGATACTTCGACATAATACTTCTTCGCATTTCAAATGCCAAAACACATAAGTACACTACTATTACAAAGATTCCCTCCATTTTGTCCGAAGTGGGACTTTCTAGATATATAAGTCTAGAAACTAATTAGAGAAGACGGTCACATCCCAGACTAGGATCTTTGGGTATAAAACTCTTTCTTCGCGCGTGTCCCTTTGGTAGACATGTCCTTCACATAGAAAACCTGCGCCACATCATTGGTAAGACGAATGGTTCGTTTGCGTACCCAAGATTGTTGAGATCCATTGTTCTCATTCTGTACTGCGGGTCTTCCTTTACCCCGCCTCCTGTCAGATTGACCCATTTGCACCGAAACAAAGGGAACTTCAAACCAAGTCCATAGTCAAGTTCCCATATCTCCTCTATGTAACCATAATATGTGTCCTTTGGCCCATTGGTGTTTGCTGCATCAAAGTGGAAACTACTATTTTGGTTGGCGCTCTTTTTATCTTGGGCGATCATGTAAAATGTATTCCCATTTATCTCATACCCTTTGAAAGACAATATACTCTGAGATGGTAACTTGGACAGTAATACAGGTCATCTGCAAAAGAGTCATCATGCATGCGACGTTTTGCAACCAACCGGAGAAAGTCACCGTTTGTTCATGCGTAATCCAATCGTCAGACTGCTCCGGGTGTTTGGAGCGTAGAATATTCTTGTGTTGCTCGATATATGGAGCCACCAAGGCGGAACTTTGTAGAACTGTGCAGTGTGCTTGTGACAAAGAATGCCCGTCCTGGCATATTAGTGAATTCTTTCCTAGCATGCCTTTTCCACTCAGTCTACCCTCATGCCGCGATTTAGGAACACCAATCGGCTTAATGTCAGGAATAAAGTCAACACAAAACTCAATGACCTCCTCTGTTTCATGGCCCTTGGAGATGCTTCCTTCTGTCCAAGCACGATTATGAACATATTTCTTTAAGACTCCCATGAACCTCTCAAAGGGAAACATATGTGTAGAAATACAGGACCCAGAATGGCAATCTCCTCGACTAGGTGAACTAAGACGTGCGTCATGATATTGAAGAAGGATGGTGGGAACACCAATTCGAAACTAACAAGACATTGCACAAAATCATTCTCTAACCTTGGTAGGATTTCTGGATCGATTACCTTCTGATAGATTGCATTCAGGAATGCACATAGCTTCACAATGGCTAATCGAACGTTTTACGGTAGAAGCCCCCTCAATGCAACTGGAAACAGTTGTGCCATAATCACGTGGCAGTCATGAGACTTTAGGTTCTAGGACTTTTTCTCTGCCATATTTATTATTCCCTTTATATTTGATGAGAAGCCAGATGGGACCTTCATACTGAGCAAGCATTCGAAGAAGATTTCCTTCTCTTCTTTGGTAAGAGCATAGCTGGCATGACCCTGAAACTGCTTTGGATCCATGTCGTCTTCTCCATGCAAACGTTGCTAGTCTTCCCATGCCTCCGGTGTATATTTTGTCTTCCCATAAACGCCCAAGAAGCCTAGCAGGTTCACTCAATGATTCTTCGTCATGTGCACCACGTTGATTGAAGAGCGGACCTCTAGGTATTTCCAGTAGGGTAGGTCCCAAAATATAGATTTCTTCTTCCACATGGGTGCGCGTTCGTCAGCGTCATTCGGAACAGATTGTCCGCCAGGACCCTTTCCAATGATTACTTTTAAATCCTTGACCATATCAAGTATATCATCTCCAGTACGGTGGCGAGGCTTCTTCCGGTGATCTGCCTCACCTTTGAAATGCTTGCCTTTCTTTCTTACGATATGCCTGCTCTGAACAAATCGACGATGCCCCAGGTACACATTCTTATTACATTTACCCAAATATACTATCGGTATCATCTAAACAGTGTGTGCATCCATGGTATCCCTTGTTTATCTATCCTGAAAGGTTACTGAGAGCAGGCAAATCATTGATGGTTACAAACAACAACGCATGTAGGTCAAATTCCAAGTGTTCTTTCGCATCCCACGCACGTACACATTTTCCATTCCACAGCTATAAAATTTCTTCAACTAATGGCCTTAGGTACACATCAATGTCATTGCCGGGTTGCTTGGGTCTTGGTTGATCACTGGCATCATAATGAACTTCTGCTTCATGCACAACCAAGGAGGAAGGTTATACATACATAGAGTCACAGGCCATGTGCTATGATTGTTGTTCTACTCACCAAAAGGATTAATGCAATCTGTAGTTAAACCAAACCATACATTCCTTGCGTCCTTTCCAAAGTCCTTCCACTTCCTCTTGATTTTTGTCCACTGCGATCCGTCAACGGGTACTCTCAACTTCCCATCTTTCTTACGGTCTTCATTGTGCCATCGCATCAACTTGGCATGCTCTTTGTTTTGGAAAAAACGTTTCAACTGTGGTATTATAGGAGTATACCATGTCACCTTGGCAGGAATCTTCTTCCTGGGGCGCTCGTCCTCAACACCACTAGGGTCATCGTGGCCAATCTTATAGCACAATGCACAGCATACGGGCATGCATTCAAATCCTTGTACTCACCACGATAGAGGATGTCGTCATTAGGGCATGCATGTATCATCTCCACCTCTAATCCTAGAGGGCAGACAGCCTTCTTTGCTTCGTATGTACTATTGGGCAATTCGTTGTCCTTTGGTAGTTTTTTCTTTAACATTATCAGCAAATTTTCAAATGCCTTGTCAAATACACCTTTCTCTCCCTTCCATTGCAGCAATTCTAGTATGGTACCCATCTTTTTCTTGTCATCTTCACAATTTGGGTGCAACCCTTTTTTGTGATCCTCTAACATGCGCTGCAACTTCAGCTTCTCCTTTTCACTTGCGCAGTTTCTCTTTACATTGGCAATGGCCCGACCAAGATCATCAGCGGGCGCATCTGATGCCTCTTATTCAGCTCCTTCCCGCATTGTCGGCTCAGCTTCTTCCCCCCATTGTTGTACCATCATATTCATGGAACCCATGGACAGGATAGTTGTCTTCACCCTCTTCTTCTTCATTCTCTTCCATTAGGACCCCTCTTTCTCCGTGCTTGGTCCAACAGTTATAGCTGGACATGAAACCGGATTCAAACAGGTGGACGTGAATGGTTCTTGAGTTAGAGTAATTTTGATCATTCTTAAAGCCAGTACATGGACAATACATAAAACTATTCGCCCGCTTGTTTGCCTCATCCGCAACCAGAAAAGTAAGCACGCCATTAATGAACTGGGGAGAGCATCGGTCATCGTACATCCATTGCCGGCTCATCTTCGTTACACAACACTGAAAACACCAAATTAATACATGTTCATACACACTTGTTCTCATAAAACAACATACAAACTCTCTATTTAAAGCATTTAAATGCAACAACAAACGATCAAGATCGCAACTAAGGTAACAATTGATCCAACAACATAGTGATACCAAGCCTCACTATCAATGGCATATTTTTTAAATTTTCTAATCTTCAAGCGCAATGCATCCATCTTGATCTTGTGATCATCGATGACATTGGCAACATACAACTCCAGTTTCATCTTCTCTTCTTCAACTCTTTTCAAATTTTCTTTCAAATACTCATTTTGTTTTTCAACTAAATTTAACTTCTTGACAAGAATATCTATCTCAGTTGGAATTTCCGGTTCACATACCTCCTAGATAAAAATATCTATGTCAACTTGATGTGCATAATTGTTATAAACACGAAATGCAACAAATAGTTATAAAAGAGAGTATACACCACATTCGAATCATAAACCAGATGAGGGACGACATGGACAGATATCAAAACCATACCACTATGTATAACAAACAACCATATGGGTAAGAAAACTATACAAGTAACTATCTAAATCTTACAAACATGATTTTTTTTATAAAAGGGATAAGAACAGGAGGCTCACCAAGGATGTCGGCGACGGGACGGTGCGGGCGATCGATGTTGGTTAGGACGGGGACGGGAAGGCACTAAGTAAACCACACCTACACATGCAAAGTAAGAAGTTAATCTGAGCTCAAATTGCATATAAATCAAATAAACTACCACATATAAATACTCCCAAACTAGAACCCACAAATCACTATACTTATAGAGCATTGCAAGAGCTAATATAATAATGAGAGATGAAAGGACAAAGTTTCTAACCTTTGTGAACACTTGGATGGATGGGGTGCCTCCAAATCTTGACAAATTTTGGCAAAAATGGAGGTGAGCTCGAGCAAGGGGAAAAACAAAGGAGAGGAAGAAGGGGAAAATAGGGTGGAGTGTCCTCGGGCCGGCCGAAGGGTTCATATAGGGGACCTTTAGTCCCGGTTCGAGACACAAACCGGGATTAAAGGTGAGCCTATAGTCCCAGTTTATGACACGATCCGGGACTAAAGGTTATCGTGGGGCCCCAGGCTAAGACCAGCCTGCCACCACCCCTTTAGTTCCGATTCGTGTTACGAACCGGGACTAAAGGTCCGGAATGAACCGGGACTAATGATGTCCGTCCCGAACCGGGACTAATGGTCACATTAGTGTCGGTTCAAAACCAGACTAGGACTAATGCTATGGACACAAGGTCTGTTTTCTACTAGTGAGTCCCGGTTGGTGTCTAGAACCGGGACTGAAAAATTACCTTTAGTCCGGGTTCCACACAACAACCGGGACTAAAGGGAATGCGCCAGCCCAACCAAACCAGGACTGATGCCTACTGAGGCCCGACCGACGTCTTGGCTGCTCGAACCGGGACTGGTGCTCCCATTAGTCCCGGTTCGTAGCACGACCGAGACTATTGCTCTGATCTAGTCAAAACCAAAGCCATATTTTTTACTAGTGATCCTAGTAATCTGAACATATATGAGTGGCTGAGCAAGGGCTAAGCAAGTTAGCTATATTCCCTTTATGGAAAAAGGAAAAATAAGGGGCTGAGCAAGGGCGGAGCTGGGCCCTAGGCACCTAGGGCTCAAGCCCAGGTCGTGCAATTTTCACCAGGGCTGCATACGTATGATTTTCTGCAAGCCCATGGTGCAACCTGGTAAAATGAAGGAGTCCCACAATATCATGGGTTGTCTCAACTCATGAAACAGACGCACTCACGAGAACCCCCGACTCACGCACTCACGAGAACCCTTGACTCACGCACGCAGACCACACGGAGAGTAGGAGGCGTGCCCCCACGAGCCATGATCTAATTCTAATCTAACTAACCTAAAAATTTCTCAGAAAAATCTAAAAGAAGAAAAAATTAACTCGCATGCGACACTAGACGAGTCTGTCGGGAGACGCCAGCGCTCGCCCAGCTACCGCCGACCTAACTCGCAGTCGCGCGCATGCGAGATCAATCTCCAGCCCTAACGCCGGCCGCGCGTTGGGATGGTGGACCGTCGTCCTGTGCATCGTTTGCCCAATCATCGGCATGGCACAACTGGCTACTACCGCACCTTGTTATTTTTATCCTTTCTCGGTTTCCCCTGATAGTTTCTCTTGTATCATACGGAGTATAATACAATGTCAGTGTGACATCTATATTACGGTGTATCAATGTATAAACTGCTCCAAACTAAAATTCGATTGCAATAATGTGTGTGTATGTATTCAGTTATATATTTGTTGCTTATGTGAGAGCTAATCACTAGTAGAAAATAGACCTTTCATCCGCCTCATTAGTCCCGGTTGGGTTTTGAACCGGCACTAATGTGCTCATTAGTCCCGGTTCGTGACGGGCATCATTAGTGTCGGCTCTTTCCGGACCTTTAGTCCCGGTTCGTGCCACGAACCAGCACTAAAGGTGGGGTGGCAGGCTGGCATCAGCCTTGGGCCCCACGGTAACCTTTAGTCCCGGTTAGTGGCTCCAACCGCGACTATAGGCTAACCTTTAGTCGCGGTTGGAGCCACCAACTGGGACTAAAAGTCCCCTATATGAAACCCTTCAGCCAGCCCGAGCACACTCCTCTCTGTTCTTCCCCTTTCCTCTCCTCTCCATTCTTCCTCTCTTCCTCAAGCTCATCCTCCATTTTTGCCAAAATTTGTCAAGATTTGGAGGCATCCCATCCATCCAAGTGTTCACAAAGGTTAGCAATTTTGTCCTTTCATCTCTCGTTGCTAGATTAGCTCTTGCAATGCTCTATAAGTATAGTAATTTGTGGGTTTTAGTTTGTATGTGGTAGTTTATTTGATTTATGCAATTTGACCTAAAATTAACTTCTTACTTTGCATTTGTAGGTGTGGTTTACTTAGTGCCTTCCCGTCCTCGTCCTAACGACCATCGATCACTCGCATCGTCCCGTCGCCGGCACCACCTTGGTGAGCCTCTTGTTCTTATCCTTTTTATAAAAAAACCATGTTTGTAAGATTTAGTTAGTTACTTGTATAAATTTCTTACCCATATGGTTGTTTGTTATACATAGTGGCATGGCTTTGAAATCCGTCCCCGCCGACCCTCGTCCGATTTATGATGCGGACGTGGTATATACTCTCTTTTATAACTCTTTGTTGCATTTCGTGTTTATGACAATTATGCCAATCAAGTTGACATAGATATTTTTATCTTGGAGGTATGTGAACCAGAGATTCCATTCGACATAGATATTCTTGTCAAGAAGTTAAATTTAGTTGAAAAAGAAAACGAGTATTTGAAAGAAAAAAGGAAAAGAGTTGAAGAAGAGAAGATGAAACTGGAGTTGTATGTTGCCCATGTCATCGATGATCACAAGATCAAGATGGGTGCGATGTGCTTGAATATTAGAAAATTTAAAATATATGCCATTGATAGTGAGGCTTGGTATCACTATACTGTTGGATCAATTGTTACCTTAGTTGCAATGTTGATCGGATTTGTTGTTGCATTTAAATGTTTTGGCTAGAGAGTTTGAATGTTGTTTTATGAGAACAGGTGTGTATGAACTTTATGTACGAACTTGTATTAATTTGGTCTTTTCGGTGTTGTGTAATGAAGATGAGCCGGCAATGGATGTACGACGACCGATGCTCTCCCTAGTTCATTAATGGCATGCATACTATTCTGGTTGCGACTGAGGCAAACAAGTTGGCAGATGGTTTTATGTATTGTCCATGTGCTGGCCGTAAGAATGATCGAAATTAATCTAACTCAAGGACCATTCACGTCCACCTGTTTGAGTCCGGTTTCATGTCTGGCTATAACTGTTGGACCAAGTACGGAGAAAGAGGGGTCCTAATCAAAGAGAATGAAGAAGAGGAGGATGACGACAGCTACCTGGCCATGGGTTCCATGAATACGATGGTACAATAATGGGGGAATAAGCTGAGCTGACAATGCGAGAAGGAGCTGAAGAAGATGTATCAGATGAGCCCGCTGATGATCTTGGCCAGGCCATTGCCGACGTAAAGAGAAACCGCGCAAGTGAAAAGGAGAAGCTGAAGTTGTAGTGCATGTTAGAGAATCACAGAAAAGGGTTGTACCCAAATTGCTAAGATGACAAGAAAAAGTTGGGTACCACACTGGAATTGTTGCAATGGAAGGCAGAGAATGGTGTATCTGACAAGGCATTTCAAAAGTTGCTGATAATGTTAAAGAAGAAGCTACCAAAGGACAACGAATTGCCAGGGAGTATAGACGAAGCAAAGAAGGTTGTCTGCCCTCTAGGATTAGAGGTGGAGAGGATACATGCATGCCCGAATGACTGCATCCTCTACCGTGGTGAGTACGAGAATTTGAATGCATGCCCGGTATGCTGTGAATTGCGCTATAAGATCGGCCACGATGACCCTAGTGATGTTGAGGGCGACCGCCCCAGGAAGTAGATTCCTGACAAGGTGATGTGGTATGCTCCTATAATACCAGGGTTGAAACGTTTGTTCCAAAACAAAGAGCATGCCAAGTTGATGTGATGGCACAACGAAGATTGTAAGAAAGACGGGAAGTTGAGAGTGCCCGTTGACGGATCGCAGTGGAGAAAAATCGAGAGAAACTGGAAGGACTTTGCAAAGGACACAAGGAACGTATGGTTTGTTTTATGTGCAGACGGCATTAATCCTTTTGGGGAGAAGAACAACAATCATAGCACATGGTCTGTGACTCTATGTATCTATAACCTTCCTCCTTGGTTGTGCATGAAGCAGAAGTTCATTATGATGCCAGTGCTCATCCAAGGCCCCAAGCAACCCGGCAATGACATTGATGTGTACCTAAGGCCATTGGTTGAAGAACTTTTACAGCTGTGGAATGGAAAAGGTGTATGTGCATGGTATGCGAAAGATTAGGAGGAATTTGACCTACATGCGTTGTTGTTTGTAACCATCAATGATTGGCCTGCTCTCAGTAACCTTTCAGGATAGACAAACAAGGGATACCACACATGCACGCACTGTTTAGATGATACCGACACTATATATTTGGATAAATGTAAGAAGAATGTGTATCTGGGGCATCATCAATTTCTTCAGAGCAAGCATCCCGTAAGAAAGAAAGGCAAGCATTTCAAAGGTGAGGCAGATCATCAGAAGAAGCCTCACCACCGTACGGGTGATGACATACTTGATATGGTCAAGGATTTAAAAGTAATCTTTGGCAAGGGTCCTGGCGCACAATCCGTTCCGAATGACGCTGACAAACGCGCACCCATGTGGAAGAAGAAATCTATATTTTGGGACCTACCCTATTGGAAAGACCTCGAGGTCCGCTCTGCAATCGATGTGATGCACGTGATGAAGAATCTTTGCGTGAACCTGCTAGGCTTCTTGGGCGTGTATGGGAAGACAAAAGATACGCTGGAGGCACGGGAGGACCAGCAACGTATGCACAGAGAAGACGGCATGGATCCAAAGCAGTTTCAGGGTCATGCCAACTATGCTCTTACCAAAGAAGAGAAGGAAATCTTCTTCGAATGCCTGCTCAGTATGAAGGTCCCGTCTGGCTTCTCGTCGAATATAAAGGGAATAATAAATATGGCAGAGAAAAAGTTCCAGAACCTAAAGTCTCATGACTGCCACGTGATTATGACGCAACTGCTTCTGGTTGCATTGAGGGGGCTTCTACCGGAAAACGTTCAATTAGCCATCGTGAAGCATTGTGCATTCCTGAATGCAATCTCTCAGAAGGTAATCGATCCAGAAATCCTACCAAGGTTAGAGAATGATTTGGTGCAATGTCTTGTCAGTTTCGAGTTGGTGTTCCCACCATCCTTCTTCAATATCATGACGCACGTCCTAGTACACCTAGTTGAGGAGATTGCTATTCTGGGTCCTGTATTTCTACACAATATGTTCCCCTTTGAGAGGTTCATGGGAGTCTTGAAGAAATATGTTCATAATCATGCTAGGCCAGAAGGAAGCATCTCCAAGGGCCATGAAACAAAGGAGGTCATTGAGTTTTGTGTTGACTTCATTCCTAACATTAAGCCAATTGGTATTCCTAAATCGTGGCATGAGGGCAGACTGGGTGGAAAAGGCACACTAGGAAAGAATTCACTAATATGCCGGGACGGGCATTCTTTGGCGCAAGCACACTACACAGTTCTACAAAGTTCTGCCTTGGTGGCTACGTATATCGAGCAACACAAGAATATTCTATGCTCCAAACACCCGGAGAAGTCTGACGACTGGATTACACATGAACAAATGGTGACTTTCGCCGGTTGGTTGCAGACACGTCTCATGCATGACGATGCTGTTGAAATTGAATTGTACTTGATGTCCAAGTTACCATCTTCGACTATATTGACTTTCAAATGGTATGAGATAAATGGGAATACATTTTACACGATCGCCCAAGATAAAAAGAGCGCCAACCAAAACAGTGGTGTCCGCTTTGATGCAGCAAACAGCAATGGGCCAAAGGACACATATTATGGTTACATAGAGGAGATATGGGAACTTGACTATGGACTTGGTTTGAAGGTCCCTTTGTTTAGGTGCAAATGGGTCAATCTGACTGGAGGCAGGGTAAGGAAGACCCGCAGTACGGAATGACAACAGTGAATCTCAACAATCTTGGGTACGCAGATGAACCATTCGTCCTAGCCAATGATCTGGCGTAGGTTTTCTATGTGAACGACATGTCCACCAAGCCAAGAAAAAGAAAAGATAAGTAAGCGAATACATCATGCGATGATCCAAAGCGACAGATAGTTCTTTTAGGGAAAAGAAACATCGTGGGAGTGGAGGACAAGACAGACATGTCAGAAGATTATGAAAAGTTTCATGAAATTGCTCCCTTCATAGTGAATGTTGACCCGAGCATCAAGTTCAACGATGAAGATTGTCCATGGTTACGACGCAAAGGGACACACACGAAGAAAAAGTTTTACATCCAAAGATCCCACTCTGGGATGTGACCGACTTCTCTAGTTAGTTTCCAGACTTATATATCTGGAAAGAACCACTTTGGACAAACCGAAGGGAATCTTTGTAATAGTAGTGTACTTATGTGTTTTGTGCATTCAGTGTGAACCATTCGAAGGCATGCTATCAATTTTCAACCCTTTCTGACTTCATTTTCTATTTTTAATGCATTTACTGATTTTTTTTGAGCTAAATGACCCTGAAATTGATAAGCACTACAAATGAACTCTGAAAAGGTTGAAAGTTGGCATGGTATCATCATTTCACCCACATAGCATGTGCTAAAAAGTTGAGAGGGTTACGACAAAAACTAGATCCACTTCGTGTACAAAATAGATAATCTCTTTCGAAGTATCAGGGTTTCAAACGAAAACTCGTCTGTTACAAAGGCATTTCATTTTTTAACTTATTTCAACTCCAGACTTTTTGTGCGTTCAGTATGCATCATTCGAAGCCACGTCATCAATTTTCAACCCTTTCTGGCATCATTTGCTATTTTTCATGCACTTACTTTCTCTAGGCTGGTCAATTTTCAACCCTTTCTGGATGTCTACTCAGAATCCAAGGCTAGTCACAATGCTATGGCTAACATGTATAAGGAGATCCCTGCTGACAAAGTGAAGTCTCACCGGCTAGGGTCCATTTACTTTCTCCAGGCTGGCCTACGCACTATCAACACCATTCTGAGGCATACCCTGATGCTGAAGTCCGGAGATGACAAGATGATCTGAGCCACTCCATCAATTTGTTGATCCATCTTGACAATCACACCAGGATCAGAGTCATGGACTTGATTGTAGAGACAATCAAGAGGGTTGCTGCTGATCAAAAGCGCTCATGTTGTTATGCACCTTACATCTAGATGCTCACCAACTCAAGACTGGAGAAGCACATCTTTGCCATGGATCACCCACATTTGCCCCTACAGCCAGATCTAGAGGACAACATCGCGGTGATGGAAGCTGATCACCCCACTTCTGCTGCAGCTCAGGAAGCAGCAGAGGCAGTGAGAGCCACTAGTGCTCAAGCCCCTCGATCCAGGAGTGAGCAAATGGATTTGCTGATATCATCTGTTCAGAGCATGCAAAAGGACATTAAGGGGATTCTGGATAACCAAAACAGTCTTGTCAGGATCTTTGAGACCAAAATCAAGACCCTTACTGATAAAGTGTACGGGCTGATAAAGATAGTCATAGAACTTTAGCATCAGGATCTTCAATATCTCGGGTCTCTTCTACTTTAGATGAGGATGAGGATGATGATGATGATGAGGAGGAGGAGGAATCACCTTTAGGGCCAAGCACTCAGTTCACTACTCAGGCCAGATCAGCCACAGTGCCAGCTCCAACTGCTCCATCAGCTCCATCAACATCAGCTCCATCAATGACCACTCCAGCTCCATCTACGACATCTACAAAGATCTTCGCCGACGCCGTCATCTCGACTCATTCATCAACAACTGGAGGAGATGTGCCCAAGAACGCTTAGATATATGCCTTTGAACTTTATGGTAACTGTTGCCAAAGGGGGAGAAGTGTATATAGATCTATAGGCTTCGAGCGAGAGAGAGATTTGTCTTTTTACTTGCTTTACAAAAACATTTTGGTTTGATGTGAGATACTTTTGTGTTTATGTTATGCTACTATGATATGGGTGATGCTACTACTTCCTATCATCTTAATGCTCATGAGATGATCATTCACCCTTACTTATGTGTGTTGTGCCATGTTATTCACTCTAATTATTCTCGCACACCACCAAGTTGTATGTGACATGGAAGAAGTGCCCCATATACCTAATCGATTGTGCATTAGCATTCAAACGCAAATTCAAAATAATGCACAAATTTAGGGGGATCTCTTGCTTATCACATACCTCTCAAAGCGACGATTAATCTCATTGATTTTATCATATGTCGAAGCTTTGATCTATATGTTGTCATCAATTACCAAAAAGGGGGAGATTGAAAGCACATTTGCTCCCTTGGGTGGTTTTGGTAATTAATAACAACATATAAGTCATTGAACTAATGTTTCCACTAAGTATATTCAGGAAATGTTCAATGAGACGATTGGCAAAAAGGAGATTGTGGAGAAACCCCAAGATGCAATGGATCGGCGTCACCGAGATTGGAAATCTGACCGTTGGTCACCTTATCGGTGCAACCGAGAATTGCATATCGGTCCCTCCGAGATTCAAAAGTTGCCACCTTTTGGTCACTTCGGTATCACCGAGATTCACACATCGATGTCACCGAGTTGGTCATTTTGTGTGTAACGGTTGGATTTTTGGGGATGCCTATATATACCCTTTCACCACCACTCACTCGACAGAGAAGCACTCAGAACTATTCCATACCTATCCTATCAGATTTTCTGAGAGAGAACCACCTACCCTTGTGTTGAGGTCAAGACCTTCCACTCCAATCATATGGATCTTGATTTCTAGCCTCCCCAAGTTGCTTTCCACCAATCCTATCTCTTCTACCAAGCCAAACCAGTGAGAGAGAGATTGTGTGTTGAGGAGTCTATCATCTTGAAGCACAAGAGCAAGGAGTTCATCATCATTACCGAGCCTATTACCTTTTGGAGGGTGGTGCCTCCTAGATTGGTTAGGTGTCGCTTTGGAGCCTCCTACTTCGTGTTGTGGAGTGAACCAAGAAGTTTGTAAGGGCAAGGAGATCGCCTACTTCGTGAAGATCTACCCCATAGTGAGGCTAGTCCTTCGTGGATGGAAGTCGTATGGAATAGTCAAGGTTGCTACTTCGTGGACCCTTTTGGGTGGAGCCCTCCGTGGACTCTCGCGACCGTTACCCTCCGTGGGTTGAAGACTCCATAAACGTGGATGTACGATAGCGCCACCTATCGGAACCACGGGAAAAATCATCGTGTCTACAATTGCGTTTGATCTTCCTACCCTATCCCTTCTGTACATGCTTGTTGTTACTTTCCACTTCTCTATACTCTTAGACTTGCATGTGTAGGGTGTACTTGACTTTCCATGAAATGCTAAAAATTGCCAATCCTAAAATTTGGTATAGGCAAAACCTTTAATTAGTCAAGTAGTCTAATCACCCCCCTCTAGACCTACTTTCGATCCTACAGCGTCGTGCCAGGAACACCCCTTTAGTCGCGGTTGGTGTCTCCAACCGTGACTAAAGACCCTCCTTTAGTCGTGGTTGGAGCCACCAACCGCGACTAAAGGGTTTTGCTTCCCGCCACTTCGGTTGCTGAAATTCACCTTTAGTCGCGGTTGGTGGCTCCAACCGTGACTAAAGACACCCCCCCCTTTAGTCGTGGTTGGAGCCACCAACCGCGACTAAAGGTCCTCCTATATAAGCAGGAGTTGAATTTTTTTCATTTTCCCTCTGCTTCTTCGTCTCTTCGACCACTGAACAGAGGATATCGCCGTCGCGTGCCCCCAACGCACCGCCTGCCCCGACGTCGTCCCCGCCCCCAATGCGCCACCCCCGACGCGTCGCCCCCCGTCGTTGCCCCCTGGCACGCCGCCCCCTCCTCGAGCTCGCGTGCCGTTGCCGTCGCCGTCGCCGATGACTCGCATCGCCTCGCCGATCGTTGTTCCGTTGTGAGCCCCTGCCGCCATGGAGTTTTTTATATAATGTTGTTTTTAGATGTTAATTAGATGGGTAGAAATATATGAATGTTAATTTTAGATGAATAATTGATGTTAATTTTATATGTTGTTTTTAGATGTTAATTAGATGTATATAAATATATAGTGTTGTTTTTAGATGTTAATTTTAGATATATGAATGTTAATTAGATGAATTTTGAATTTTTAGATGTTAATTAGATGTATAGAAATGTTAGATGAATTTTAGATATATGAATGTTAATTAGATGAATTTTAATTTTTTATATAATGTTGCTTTTCTATAATTAGTGTAGTTATAACGTAGGAATTTTATTAGGAATATTATTAGGGTAGTTATAACCTAGGAATTTTTTTATAAGAATTTTTTTCTCGGAGTCAACGATGCCTGGCCCCCATCCTCATCGTCGACTCGTTCGCGAAGACGTCCTGCTTCAGAGGGGCAACGTTTGGGACTGGGCTCCACCTGGCTGGTACTGGGAGGTGCTACCTTTAGGGGTGCACAGCTTGGTGAGGAACCCGGGTATCATTGTCGACCCGGAGCTTCTTTGGTGGCATTCGCGTGGGCCACTTTCGGTGCGGAGGCAGCCGGCCCCGCCAGAGATGGTACGTCACCATGTTAGGCAGGAGGACGAGCACGTCTGTCGCTACATGGATGCGTTGGACGTCAAGTTCTCCAATACGTGGCAGGTTCATCAAGGATCTCACCCGAGCTATGGTCCTGCCATAGTTCCTTCTCTTTGGGTTTCCACCGCCTGCCGCGCAAGACGTTGATTGGATCTGTAGTAGTGATATTATATAATTAATAATATTCGAGATGTATTCGAGATTATATTCGATAATATTCGAGACGATTTATTCGAGATTATATTCGATGATGCATATTATGTACTATGATTCAGTTTTCCTTATTGATTGCATGCATTGTGATTTGGATGCTAAATTGTTTTATCTTTCTTCTGGGTTAGTTAAATAAAAGTTATGGACAATACAGGCAGAGAAGGAGAAGAGACTTTGTTCAGCATCATACGCTCCACGAGCCCAGAGCATGAGCATGAAGATGATGACGGTCCGCAATATCTGAACAATTAAGGTGAGGGTTGTATGTTTGATGAAGACGAAAGAATAGATGAATTCGACAACGATGTTGACGAAGAAAATTTTCTTCAAATAACAAAGACCGACAAGGTATATTTATTATATAAGCCATCCGGTGATCATTACATGTCTTAATTGAGTTGTATATGTATTAACGGATCGATCTTTCTTCTTTTAGGCCTCTGGATCGAGCAAATCTTCTACAAGCGACAGGGTAGTTCGAGGCCCGACCAAAAAGTTGGACCATGGCATAAAGTTCAACATCCATTCCATCAATACATCAACTGGCAAACTGCTTGAACCTAAGAAAAATGCGACCAAGTTCAAGAATCAATGCGGAGTTATTGTCAGGGACCAAATCCTGATCTCCACACAAGAATGGAAAAAAGCCAACAAAGTGAGA
Source organism: Hordeum marinum (assembly GCA_022496015.1). Classification (NCBI taxonomy): domain Eukaryota; kingdom Viridiplantae; phylum Streptophyta; class Magnoliopsida; order Poales; family Poaceae; genus Hordeum; species Hordeum marinum. The sequence goes on from CM039678.1 coordinate 349,045,421, forward strand.
TCGAGAAGGAGCTACTTTTGTCGATGAAAGAGCAAAATATATGCTTTGGACCGAGCCGATGTCACATTTCACACTACTAGATAACTTGACAGATGCAGATCTGAAGAAAGTCAGAAACTATGCTCTTAAACAGATGGCGATCGCATTCAACACCTTCAAGAAAAATGCATGGACTGCGTATGTCCAAGCAAACAAGACGACTCCAAATTTTGAGGGAGCACTAGTGAAGGCAAAAGATCACTGGGACGATTTCGTGAAGTTTAAGGAATCAGAACTAGATAAGGAACGGTCAAGAAAGAACAAGATTAATGCTGCGAAAAAGAAGTGGCACCATACTCTGGGGCAAGGTGGCTACCAGATGGCCCTGCCTAAGTCGGATCAATCCGAACAAGATATGATTAGTGCAGGGATCACTCCAGTTATAGTGACTTGGCCCTTGAGGTGCAGGACATGGTTTTATGCGCATGGGGGGAAGTTGGACCCAAAGACAGGGGCTATTATGGTGAAGGCAAGTCTTAAAAAAGTGACAGGCGAAGTTCTGATGAAAATAGAAGAAGCTCGAATGGGGGTGTTCATGCCTAACAGAGAGGATGACGAGCTTATGAGCGCCTTGAAGAATCCTGAACACTAGGGAAGAACACGAGGGAAAGGCGTTGTTCCATGGTTTGAGGGGTTTGCTGGTTAGAACGACGACTACAGAAGTCGTGCGAGAAAGAAGATGCAGGAGGAGCGGAAGAAGAAGGAGGAAGCACTCCACCTTGAAGGCCTAGAATCAAAGCACCTGGAGTTGGAATCCAGAGTCAGCCGGCAGCAGGAGTAGATCGACTAACTCAGCTAGGAAAGGGCGTCTCAGCAGCAGCATGAGCAGATCGTTCCAGCATTGTATATCACCATCCCATCTATGCCGAGAAGCGGCGTGGGTTCCGCCCCGACCGATATCGATGATGATACACTGCTAGCTAGCTAGCTACCCTATGGATGACATCAAAGACAGGACTAACTGTGAGCTACACATGAAAGTGAAGAACTTATCCATGAAGGTGGCGGACGGCTTCGCTTTAGCAAATCCCCCAGAAGCAACTTTCCATTGCAATCCCATTCCAACTGGTTATGCTCGTGTCGGGGTTGATGAAGTGATGTCAGGATATCACGAGCTACAACTTGACATTCTTGGAGGTGACGAGGAGAGAACACCGGGAGAGGCCATACATCGTATCATTCTATGGAAAAAGGATTGCATCGTCTTTCCAAGGCCACCGACTCCTCCTACTCTAAGTCCGCCGCCACATCAATCGACTCCTCCTCCTCCTCCAAGTCCGGCACTGCGTCAGCCGACTCCTCCTCCAAGTCAGGCACGGCGTCAGTCAACTCCTCCTTCTCCAAGTTTGGCACAACTGTAGCCGACTCCTCCTCCAAGTCCGGCATGGCGTCAGCGTGCTCCGTCGACTTAGCGTGCTCTGTCACCTAAGCAACAGCGAAAGAGAGAGGCTGCAGCTACAATGACTAGCGGTACAACAGGCAAGAAATTCAAATATGGTCCAAGCCTCAAGCCTCTTCCGAAGTTGTCTTACCACCTGACTGACGAGGAACTCGAGAGCGTAGTGGATGCCAAAGTGAAGGCCCATTTAGGACCGAAACCACCCCAGCTGCTAAAGGAGTAAGTACCTGAGCATGTCTCATAACACTTCATTGATATGGCTCGACCGGCTGTCAATCAGAAGGACAACGACTATGTGCAGTCTATTAAGAAGTCATATCTAGTAGGACAAAAGGAGTCGAGCTCAAGCTCGAGCCAAGGAGTTGGCAAAAAAAAGCGGGAAAACTATGCCCCAGCTAGGAGAACAGGCAGTGCAATCAATCCCCCCGCTCATTGTACAAACACCTATGAGTACCGCCGGTCCGCCAGGAGTAACCGAAGATCATATTAGGATGGCTAAAGAGGCCAATGTCAGTGTTGAACAACTCCTAGGCCTTGAGGAACTCCCTAGGCTTAAAGAGGAGGAAGTAAAAAATCAATATGCTCGTGGCAAACCTCTGGTCAAGCCTAAAGATGTCAAGCTTCTACCAATGAGATTGTACAATTTGCATACGTGGTACATGCAAATAACAACAAATACCAATCAAGAGTCCCTCATGGTGAGAGCCAAAGGGAGGCATTACTTCCATAAAAAAGATTGTGGATTCATTATTCAGAGTTGTGTCAGTTATTCAATCAAGATGCACTCGACAAATGTTTAGTCAGTTGCTATTGTTTGTAAGTGATTTCTTTCTATAATTTAAGTCTCTAGCTAGCTATCCTCTCGTTCATTACTTGTAATTATCCCCACTATATTCGTTTCCGTGGTATTATGCAGAATGAAGATGTATGAAATGAAACAAGCTGGACGCTATGGCATTGGGTCCATTGACCCAAATACGATTAATCAAAAGATATGGGAAACTACACATACCAAAAAAGACACAGAGAAAGCCATGCTAGATTTTTTGAAGCATCTAAACACCCAACCAGAAATACTACTTTCTTACAACTTCGGGTGAGTGTTACTATATATATCTTGTACTAGAAATTCTATTTTTTTCTTACTAGGTGTTAATAAGTGTTGTTGATGAGCTATGCAGTTACCACTAGATCTTGTTAATCATTGAAGTTGACAAGGGAAAAGTTGAAGTACTCGACTCGCTATTTATGGATCCATCCGAATACGCAATCGTGAGGGGGCTGCTTGACAGGTAATTTCAATCATTATCGCACTATGCCGGCCTCTTTAATTACTTCATTTCTTGATATCAACTAGTTAATAACTCATTTATTCATTTTCTTTGCCGGCGAGCAGGGCTTGGGCCAAGTTCATCAAACAGGTCCGAGACGACTAGGCATAACAACTAAAATGGTTGCGACCCAAGGTAATTAAGTACTACTAGCTACCTAGCTACGTCCGTGCATCTCTTTAATTCTAGTTTCAATACCATTATCATGCTTGATTAATTATTACCTGATTGAATTTTATTCTCGTAAAGTGCATGAGGCAGGATCAGGGGACTAGTTTATGCGCATACTACGTTTGCGAGAACATTCGCATGATCACGTCTAAAAGGATCAGAGATGAAAGAAATTTTTGGGTACGTTTGCCAGAACATTATTCATAGTTTTTTTATCATGATCTAGCTAATATATTTACACATAACAAATATATTCATCTTCATCTCCATCTTGTAGCTGACGAAGATGCGGGGCCAGCTCATACCAGAGGCTCGGATACGGGCAATTCAAAAAGAATTAGCTGGATTTCTGGTCAACCAGGTCATAGATCTCAAAGGAGAATACCATTACAAGATCAAGAACAAGAAGCAGTAATGCCTGCATATATATGTAATGATCATCAAATTATAGGAAAAATTGTATATATATATATATATATATATATATATATATATATATAAAGTCTATTCATCACCCAGGGTACAGAATAAGTTATTCTTCATCCGAGGTAATCTTATGATCGTTTAATAAATAAATTATATTTGAAATGCAAATATTTACATTTATATTGATTCACTGCGTAAAATTTGGCATAAGAAAACAAAAATATAGGCCATAAAACTAGAAAATTCGCATTTTATGTATATTTTACACTATGTTTTTATGTTTGTAATTTTACATGACGTTTTTTACGGTGAGTATACGTTTTCTTACAGTCTCTTTTTAAGTATGAAATAAACAGATTTACGGAACGTAAAATTACGGTGCATTGATGTGAAAATTGAGGGGGGTAAAGAATAACTATTTCTCATCCAGGGTGACGAATAGTCGATATATATATATATATATATATATATATATATATATATATATATATATATGACAAATGTTTGGTACGACCGGGTGTAGTTACTCCCACTTTTGTTTCGTATGCTATAGGTAATATCTATCATTTTGAAGTGTATGTATACGTAGTATGTAGTATATAAGAATGTTTAGGTAGTATATATATATAAATTTTTTGGTAGTATGTCTCATATTTTGAGCATATATTTTTTTACGTACAGATATGTACGTATTTTATAAATATAATAAAAATATGAGTCAACTTGCAATTTTTTCCATAAAATTCATTTTGGAGTATCTTAGATATAGTATAAGAACATACTAAAAATAATAAAGTAGTATATATACTACCACATGATAGTATATGAGACATGAGAGTAACTACACCCGGTCGTAGGATATATTTTTCATATATATATATATATATATATATATATATATATATATATATATATATATATATATATATATATATATATGCGCACAACATGTGTACAGTATGTAGTAGCGTAATATATGTTTGAAATGAAAATTAATTAAATGGAAACCCAAAATTAAAAAGGAAAATTAAACCATAATTAATTCATAAACCCCTAAAGAATTAAAAGGGAAAACAAAACAAAATTAAAAAAATTAAATACTTTTAGTCCCGGTTGGTGTTACCAACCGGGAATAAAGGTCCCCCAGCCCACGGCGCCGGCGGATGCCACATGGAGGGCCTTTGGTGCCGGGTTGTGTTGAACCAGGACTAAAGGGGTAGGCTTTAGTCCCCACCCTTTAGTGCCGGTTCAAGAACCGGCGCTAAAAGCCCTTATCAACCACGACAATAGACCATTTCTGCACTAGTGAATCCAATTCTTTTGAGTTGTAATGACCTTGGTAATCTTGCTGTCAAGGTGGTTAAGGCTGGTAGACGCATTCTTTTTTCTTTGGTATGTCGTCTTGTTGAGTTGGCACTGATTTTGCTTATTGCAACTGTATGTTGCAGGAAAGAGCTTTCTCAGCAATGAGTATTATCAAGACAAAGTTGAGGAATAGGATGAGTGATGATTGGCTAATTATAGGATGCTTTATTGTATTGAGTGAGATGTATTTGAAGGTACTGATGATGATATTGTATATAGATTTCAATCATATAGGTCTCGTAAAGGGCTTTTACTTTGTGGAAGTGGTAAGTTTTTAGATTTGTATCAATGATAATTGTTTCACTTGATGTTTATGCCTTCTCTTGTGAAATTTTGCTTTTGATGTCCTCATCTTCCACCATCGTTGAGGTTATGTGAGACACTAATGAAGCAAACAATTGATTTGCTATTCCTTTTTATCTCACATGCAGTTCTTTGTACTATTTAACATGTTTTTATCTATGTTGTTGTATCGTTAAGCATTGAATTTAAACTTTAATTTTTTGGTGCAATTAAGCCATATTTTATATGGAGTATCTTTTTGGTAAATCAATACGACTCCTACGTGCATATGCACCCATTGCCAAAAAAAAATCGACATGAAAAAAATTCAAGACAATTTTTTTCATGAACTTCACCACATTCAAATGTTACCTGCAAATTTTGAGTCAAAAAGGCAAAACGTTTTGGCTTGAGCAAAAAAAAAACAAATTTTCCGTGAATAGTTACCCCAAAATATCAGCCCGAATTTGTCTTTTTTGCTGACAAAACATCGCTGCTCCATTTCACACAAATTTTTTCTGCATGCTTGCGACACTAACACAAACATCTACAAAAAAATTCAAAATTTTTCGAAAACATTTCATATGTTTTTTTGTTACTGTTCAAATGGGAGCATATGCACGTACGAGCCAAAACATCGCTCTCGTATCTTTTGCGGTAGTTAAAAGCCTTATATGTGTTAAGATTTTTTTCGTGTGGTGAGAAAAAAAAAACTAGACCCAGGGCTTGCTCCAATCCATGCTTAGCCACTGTGGCTGAGTATCCCCACCACTCTATGCTCATCCGATTGCCACGGACACGTCATCTTGCGTACGTGAACATGACGTTTTTTCATCTCTCTATCAATTCGAAGATACATTCCTAAGCGATATTCGCGAAATTAATAGAAGATAGGCATAGTTAGATTATGCTGGCAAGTATCGTAATTTCAATTGAAACAGGGTTACAACGTCATAGGTAGAACAACACCTCCTAGGTATCATCATTGTGGCACATCAGATTAGATCAACCGATCTACCAGCCTACGTCCCTCTGGATTCCCAACGAAGAACTCGGCACAGACTAGAATTGTAATTAAGAGAAGACAGAGTAGAACAACTTGGCATATAGCTGCCCCGACGAGCACGGCGATTGTAATGCATGCCGTGGTTGAGTGGAGTCATAGACCTGGATCAGGGCCACGAAGAAACCCATAAACATCACACTGGCGCACGTCAGGAGGCACATGAAGATACACCTGCTGTGCTGTTGGGGCTCCGCTTCCAAAGCTTCGAGATCGGCGGGAGCGGCGCCGCCGCCGCCACCGCCGGGGTTTGCTTCGTCATTGTCAAAGTAACCTAGCAGCCTTTCTACCCAGGCCTCAAATCTATGTCGGGAAGGCTCCGCCGCGACGAGGTTTTCCTCCAGGTCTGGGTTCTCCAGGTCGACCATCGAGGGGCGCGCAATCTCCTCTCGACGGCAAGGATTTCGCGGTTTCTTTTCGTGAAGAGCAGTTCGTGTACTAGGCCAAATCAGCAGAGATACCCTTATTCCTTGTTACTATTTATTAGAGGCAGACCGACCGGGCCTGAGTAGGAAACGGGCCCTGACGCTGCTACGCGAATCACGGCTTTGCGTACATTTTTGGTCAGGTCGTGCCTGCAAATCACAAGCTTCACGCAAATCTTGTTCACACAAAAAAGTTCACATAAATCTTCCAGCGAAGCTGGATGAATCATCATGTAGGTATGTTAGAGTTGTGTCGAATATTATATACAAGATAGGTTACAATAAACTTATAATTGTATTGTGTTTAGATAGGATATGGAGTCGTGTCCAATTAGGACACTTGTATCTTAGGCCTCTCATATATAGCGGGGCTAGACACACGATGTAACCTATGTCAACGTAATAGCACAGGAGCGCAGGGAAGCGACGGCTTGTACCGATGCCCAGGACGGTTAGGATGCAGTATTTTTACGATGTTACGGGGAGGAGTGCTCGTAGTCATATGCCCCGAAAATGTAGCCATATTAGTGAACCTCGTTAACAAATCTCAGTGTCATACTTGTGTGATTGTTTGGTCTTTGAATGATCAACGATGTGCCTCGGTTTTATTTTAACAAATGATATCATGAACTAGGTTGTTGGAAAGTTGCTGCCTGTTGATCTGAAGGAAAGTGCTTTGCGAAAAGATCGTTGAGTTAAATTGCGGTGTAAGATGGCAGCGGTGGAGCGGATCGTTGTCACGCGGTTTCCGTGTTTCGATCAGGGCAGTCACAATGTTTGCAGCGAATCAAGAAAAACTCTTGATGAGATCGGAATTTTTCGTAAGGCGATGCAATCCATGGGAAGTTGCAGCAGGTGTCCGATCAGCGGAAGGCGCGTGTGCCCGTGGCAGCGGCAGGCTGGACGCGCGGCGATCAGATCGATCGGGTGAGCGCCTACATGATGTTTTGCGGGCATCTGGCGGGCCATGACAGGCAAGGCCCATGGTGAGCTGGCGTAGCTGGAAGGCGGAGGCCCGTGCGCGTGGCCGGCTCATGCGGGAGGCTGCTCTGGTATACGCGGAGGCGCGCTGTGACTCGGGCAGTCGGAAACTGTGTATTCGAGATTTGTTGAAGACAAAAAAGAGACCGAGTCTTCATGTATGACACGGATAGGCAGGCAATTAGTCAGCGGAAAGGAAAATCCATCAGGCATACGTATCCATTGGAATAGCAGGAGGTGGCAAAGCAAATTGTTATAGCATCGGGAGTTGAGTCAAGACAAGAGCAGATCACGTCAAGGCCAAAGTTCTGGTGCACGGAGGCGAGACCACGCTAGGTTTTGCTGGTGTACTTCGGCGCTGCGCGATAGCTCTGTTATTTTTTACAGGTCAGAGCGTACAAAAACCATGACACCATAGAGTATTAGGTTTGAGGTGGAGAAGTTCGACTGAACTAGAAACCTTGGGTTACGACAGGCATAGATGAAAGATTGTTGGCACAACATAGATGTTCGAAGGAGTTGCAGAAAGCCAAGCCAGCTAAGATGAAAATCATGTGATGGGTGAAAATTTGCAGAAGATGATTTGCGAGCCTGGAGTGTGTCATGTAGTCGGACATAGTTAGTCTGACGGATCGACGCAAGTCGGTTGGTACAGAACACGGTGGTGGGATCAGCGACGACGACATAGGAGCGTGATGCTGATGGTGACCGACTTCTGGGACGTGGAAACACGTGGCACATGCCCGAGGCGTGTGTGGCTTCGACAGGACTATGGCACGGGGTTGGTTCAAGGTGATGTACACACGGAGCTTGAAGTCGACGGAGCGCGGGGTGGACTGATCATCTATCATGGAGTCATGTTGAAGGTGTAGCTGGATTCAGGGGCTACGGTGTAAGGATCCAAAGAATCGAAGCCTATTCAGCGAGAAAAGCAAGGGACTCGTAATTCGGATTGGAGTCTAGTGGTATGATGGAAGCGTCAAACTCGTCAGCGGTCGGTGATGATCGGTGGTACTGTGCAGTGGGGGTTGAGAGGTGTGGGTTCGCGACTCTTGAGACTCGACCGGGACAGCGGAGGCTCAACGCGGTAATAGCGGTGAGGCATGTGGTACGCACGGGACATGGAGACGGGCCAAGGCTTTGGTGGTCATACATGTGATGAGACAACTGCGAACTTGACTCAGGATGACGACAAGCAACGGTGAAATTCTTTCAAGTTTTAGACAGGCGGTCAAGGAAGAGCGGTGATGTTGAGTTCAGGTAACTCTTATGTGTGACACCCAATATGTGAGTTGTTCACTTTCACACGGGTCAGTGATCAGTGCGTGATGGTGTTGGATACTCTGTAAGTCGGGAGCGCAAACAAGAGTAATGTGGAACTTAATTTCGCTTGAGCGTTGACTGTGGTCAAGAAAAGAAGGGACTACAAGTTGCAGGTGGAGTTATATGGAGTCTTTGGAGTAGCAGCGGTGTTCATGGATAAGCTCAAGTCCAATGTACATGGAAGTTTGACGCACGGACAAATTCAAGATGGTGGAGAATATTCGCCAAGGTAGAGTTTGTTAGAGTTGTGTCGAATATTGTGTACAAGGTAGGTTACAGATGGACTTGTAGTTGTATTGGGTTTAGATGAGATATGGAGTCGTGTCCAATTAGGATACTTGTATCCTAGGCCTCTTATATATAGCGGGGCTAGACACACGATGTAACCTATGCCAACGTAATAGCACAGGAGCGCAGGGGGAGCCGCCGGCTTGTACCGGTGCCCAGGGCGGTCAGGGTGGGGTATTGTGACGGTGTCACAGGGAGGAGCGCCCGTAGTCATATGCCCCGGGGATGTAGCCATATTGGTGAACCTCGTTAGCAAAACTTGGTGTCATGCTTGTGTGATTGCTTGGTCCTCAGATGATCAACGATGTGCCTCGGTTTTATTCTAACAGATGCAAATCACGGTGATTACAATCTAACTCCTCAATCGAAAGAGCAATCTTGTCCATCTTCTAATCAAAGAAACAGATTCTACAGCCGAACCTTGCTAATATGGACCTTCATACGTCCATCTACACTGACCAGGCACATCTCTGTTGAAATGTGTGATTGGCCTAGAATCCATATGACTATTTGTTGGGGAACGTTGCATGGGAAACAAAAGATTTCCTACGTTCATACAAGACCTATCCATGGTGATGAGCATCTACGAGAGGGAGAGTGGATCTACGTACCCTTGTAGATCGCTAAGCGGGAAGCGTTAAGAAACGCGGTTGGTGTAGTCGACCGTCTTCGCGATCCAAATCGCAGAGCATCCCGCGATCTCATCACGATCCGTCCTGCGATCCAATCACGATCCGTCCCGCGAACTCATCACGATCCGTCTCGCGATCTTGATCACGGTCCTTCCGATCTAGCGCCGAACGGACGCCACCTCCGCGTTCAACACACGTACAACTCGATGACAATCTCCGCCTTCTTGATCAAGTAAGAGGGAGCGGAGAGGTAGAAGAGTTCTCCGGCAGCATGATGGTGCTCCGGCGATGGTGGTGGAGCTATTCCGGCAGGGCTTCGCCTAAGCACTGCAGAAAACCGATCTAGAGGAGAAACTATGCACTAGAGGAACGGGTAGCACGTGGCTGAAAAACTAGTGCAAAACCCCTAAAACCTCTAGTATATATAAGAGGAAGAGAGAAGGAGGCTTGGCCAAAGGGCCAGCCCTAGGAGGCTTTGGCCGAAGTGGATAGGAGAGGAGAAATCCTTCTCCAATCCTAGTAGGACTAGGACTCCTTCCCTTTTTTGCCTTTTTTTGCCTTTTTCACCTTTTCTCTTTGGCCTTTTCTTTCCCAGCCGCATGGGCCTTGTGTGGGACTTCCACCAGCCCACTAAGGGCTGGTATTCATACTCCCACAGCCCATGTAGCCTCTTGGGTCGAAATACCCCTCCCGATGGTCTCCCGGTACACTCCCGGCACTCCCGGTACACTACCGATGAGCCTGAAACTTTTCCGGCGACCAAAACAGGACTTCCTATATATCAATCTTTACCTCCGGACCATTCCGGAGATCCTCGTGACTTCCGGGACTCCGAACAACCTTAGGTCACCACCATACATAACTCTATACTACCGAAACGTCACCGAACCTTAAGTGCGCAGACCCTGCGGGTTCGAGATCTATGTAGACATGACCGAGACACCTCTACGGTCAATAACCAATAGCGGGACCTGAATGCCCATATTGGTTCCTACATATTCTACGAAGATCTTTATCGATTGAACCTCTATGTCAAGGATTCAGTTAATCCCGTATGATGTTCCCTTTGTTCTTCCGTATGTTACTTGCCCGAGATTCGATCGTCGGTATCTCCATACCTAGTTCAACCTCGTTACTGGCATGTCTCTTTACTCGTTTCGTAAGCTAGAGGGGTTGGCGCACCGAGCGGTGCATTAAGGACATAAGCCTTTTGTGCAACAATGAGGAAAATCCTCACTTCACAAACCCTGTCTGCAATATTGCTACCATCATCTTTCAACTCTATTTCTCTAGGAACATATAAAAATTCAAGGGAGTTACAGCGCGAGCAAGTAATCTACAACATAATTTGCAAAGACACTACTGACTATGTTCATGATAATGAGTTCAATTAATCATATTACGGAAGAACTCCCACTCAAATTGACAACCCTCCGGTTATTCGAGTGATACATGATCCAAATTCACCAACTCAACTCTGATCATCACATGAGTTGAGGTGATTTCAATGGTAAACATCATCATGTTGATCATATCTACTATATGACTCATGTTCGACCTTTCAGTCTGTTGTGTTCCGAGGCCATGTCTGTACATGCTAGGCTCGTCAAGTTTAACCTGAGTGTTCCGCATATGCAACACTAGCTTGCACCTGTTGTATGTGAACATAGAGTCTATCACACCCGATCATCACGTGGTGTCTCGACACGATGAACTTTCGCAACGGTGCACACTCAGGGAGACCACAATTTATCTTGAAATTTAAGTGAGGGATCACCTTATAATGCTACTATTGTCCTAAGCAAAACAAGGTGCATAAAAGGATTAACATCACATGCAAATCATAAGTGACATGATATGGCCATGAACTTGTGCTTTTGATCTCTATCTTGAGAGCACCGACATGATCTCCATCATCACCGGCATGACACCATGATCTCCATCATCTTGATCTCCATCAACGTGTCACCGTCGGGGTTGTCGCGCCCATCATGCTTCTACTACTATTGCTACCGTTTAGCGATAAAGTAAAGCATTACATAGCGCTTAATGATTGACACGCAGGTCATACAATAATCAAAAACAACCCTATGGCTCCTGCCGGTTGCCGTACTCATCGACATGCAAGTTGTGATATTCTATACAACACATGATCATCTCATACATCACATATATCTCATCATGTAATTGGCCATATCACATCACAACATAACCTGCAAAAACAAGTTTAGACGTCCTCTAATTGTTGTTGCATGTTTTATGTGGCTACTATGGGTATGTAGCAAGAACAATTCTCACCTACGCAAAACCACAACGGTGATACTTAAGTTGCTTTTCAACCTTCTCAAGGACCGCCTTTGTCGAATCTGATCCAACTAAAGTAGGAGAAACAGACGCCCGCCAGCCATCTTTGCAACAAGTTGTAGTTGAGGGAACCGGTCTCTCGTAAGCGTAGGAGTAATGTTGGTCCGGGCCGCTTCATCCCACGATACCGCTGAACCAAAAAACGACCAAGGGAGGAAGCAATCTAAGCATCAATGCCCACAAACTCTTTGTATTCTACTCGAGAGCTCATCTACACATAGACCTAGCTCATGATGCCACTGTTGGGGAACATTGCATGGAAACAAAAAATTTCCTACGTTCACACAAGACCTATCCATGGTGATGAGCATCTACGAGAGGGAGAGTGGATCTATGTACCCTTGTAGATTGCTAAGCGGGAAGTGTTAAGAAACGCGGTTGGTGTAGTCGAACGTCTTCGCGATCCAAATCACCGAGCATCCCTTGATCTCACCACTATCCGTTCCGCGATCCAGTCACGATCTATCCCGCAAACTCATCACGATCCATCCCGCGATCTCATCACGATCCGTCTCGCGATCTTGATCACGGTCCTTCCGATCTAGCGCCGAACGGACACCACCTCCGCATTCAGCACACGTACAACTCGATGACAATCTCAGCCTTGTTGATCCAGTAAGAAGGAGCAGAGAGGTAGAAGAGTTCTTCGGCAGCATGATGGCGCTCCGGCGATGGTGCTGGAGCTATTCTAGTAGGGCTTCGCCTAAGCACTGCAGAAAACCGATCTGGAGGAGAAACTATGCACTAGAGGAATGGGTAGCACGTGGCTGAAAAACTAGTGCAAAAACCCTAAAACCTCTAGTATATATAAGAGGAAGAGAGAAGGAGGCTTGGCCAAAGGGCCAGCCCTAGGAGGCTTCGGCCGAAGTGGATAGGAGAGGAGGAATCTGTTGGAAATATGCCCTAGAGGCAATAATAAATTAGTTATTATCATATTTCCTTGTTCATGATAATCGTTTATTATCCATGCTATAATTGTATTGATCGGAGACTTAGATGCATGTGTGGATACATAGACAAAACCATGTCCCTAGTATGCCTCTAATAGACTAGCTCGTTGATCAAAAGATGGTTAAGGTTTCCTAGCCATGGACATGAGATGTCATTTGATAACGGGGTCACATCATTAGGAGAATGATGTGATGGACAAGACCCAAACTGCAAACGTAGCATATGATCGTGTCAGTTTATTGCTACTGTTTTCCGCATGTCAAGTATGTGTTCCTATGACCATGAGATCATGCAACTCATAGATATCGGAGGAGTGCCTTGTGTGTATCAAACGTCGCAACGTAACTGGGTGACTATAAAGGTGCTCTACAGGTATCTCCGATGGTGTCTGTTGAGTTGGCATGGATCGAGACTGGGATTTGTTACTCCGTGTGACGGAGAGGTATCTCGGGGCCCACTCGGTAATGCAACATCACAATAAGCCTTGCAAGCAATGTGACTAATTGTTAGTTGCGGGATCTTGTATTACGGAACGAGTAAAGAGACTTGCCGGTAACGAGGTTGAACTAGGTATGGAGATACCGACGATCGAATCTCGGGCAAGTAACAGACCGAAGAACAAAGGGAACGTTATACGGGATTAACTGAATCCTTGACATAGAGGTTCGACCGATAAAGATCTTCGTAGAATATGTAGGAACCAATGTGGACGTCCAGGTCCCGCCATTGGTTATTGACCATAGAGGTGTCTCGGTCATGTCTACATAGTTCTCGAACCCGCAGGGTCTGCACACTTAAGGTTCGGTGACGTTTCGGTAGTGTAGAGTTATGTATGGTGGTGACCGAAGTTTGTTCGGAGTCCCGGATGAGATCCCGGACGTCACGAGGAGCTCCGGAATGGTCCGGAGGTAAAGATTCATATATAGGAAGTCCCAGTTTGGTTTCCGAAAAAGTGAGTCTTGTAGCGTGCAGTGGATATCGTTATTTTCTTACCTTCACTGATGATTTGAGTAGATATAGTGTATATTTACTTAATGAAAAACAAGTCTGAATCGTTTGAAAGGTTCAAGCAAATTCAGAGTGAAGTTTAAAGATCATCGTGACAAGAAGATAAAAATGACCGCGATATGATCGTGGAGGTGAATATCTGAGTCACGAGTTTGGCATACAACTTAAGACAATGTGAAAGTTGTTTCACAACTAAACGCCACCTGGAACACCATAGTGTGATGGTGTGTCCGAACATCATAGTTATGCTCTATTGGACATGGTGCGTGCTATGATGTCTCTTGTCGTTTTACTACTATAATTTTGGGGTTATGCATTAGAGAAAACTACATTCACTTTAAAAAGGGCACCATCTAAATCCGTTGAGATGACACCGCGTGAATTATGGTTTGATAGAAACCTAAGCTTTCATTTCTTAATGTTTGGGGCTGCGACGCTTGTGTGGAAAATGTTTTCACCTAATGAGGTCGAACCCAAGGCGGACAAATCCATCTTCATACAATACCCTAAGATCAGTTGGGTGAACCTTCTATCTCAGATCCAAGTGCAAAGTGTTTGTTGCTTAAACGGATCCTTTCTCGAGGAAATGTTTCTCTCGAAAGAATTGAGTGGGAGGAAGATAGAACTTGATGAGGTTGTTAAACCTTTGTTCAACCAGAGAGTAGCGCAACGCAGAAAGATGTTTCTGTGAAGCCTACGTTAGTTGAAGAGGAGTTAATGATGATGATCATGAAGCTTCAGGATCAAGTTACTATCGAACTTCATAGGTCGACAAGGATGTGTACTGCTCCTGAGCGGTACGGCAACCCTGTCTTGGAGGTCATGTTGTTGGACAACGATGAACCTACGAGCTATGGATAAGCGATGATGGGCCCGGATTCCGACAAATGGTTGGAGGCCATGAAATCCGAGATAGGATCCATGTATGAAAACAAAGTATAGACTTTGGTAGACTTGCTCGTTGGACAGCAGGTCGTTGAGTACATATGGATCTTTAAAATGAAGACAGACACTGATGGTAAATGTCACCATTTGTAAAGCTCGACTTGTTGCAAAGATGTTTGTGACAAGTTCAAGGAGTTGACTGCGATGAGGCTTTCTCACTCGTAGCGATGCTAAAAGTCTGTTGGAATTATGTTAGCAGTTGCTGCATTTTCAATTATGAAATCTGGCAGATGGATGTCAAAACATCGTTTCCTTAACGGTTTACTTGAGGAAAGGTTGTATGCAACCAAAAGGTTTTGTCAGTCCTAAGGATGCTAAAAGGTGAGCAAGCTTCAATGATCCTTCTATGGACTGAAGCAAGCATCTCGGAGTTGGAATATACGCTTTGATGAGTTGATCAAAGTTTTTGAGTTTATACAAAGTTTACGAGAAACTTGTATTTACAATAAAGTGAGTGGGAGCACTATAGAATTTCTGATAAGTATATGTGGATGACATATTGTTGATCGGAAATAACGTAGAATTTCTGGAAAGCATAAACAGTTGTTTGGAAAGTGATTTTCAAAGTAAAACCTGGATAAAACTACCTAATTGTTGAGCATCAAGATCTATAGAGATAGATCAAGGATGACTTGATG